>JAILYB010000023.1:0-2791194 GCA_021437785.1 Rhodomyrtus psidioides | reverse complement strand
GATTTTATCTTTGTGCTTGTGATTGTTAATTGTGTGGTAAGTTGTTGGGGTTACCTTCTGACCGCGTTTTGCTTTGGGGTAAGCAGGACTCCGTATCATTTCAGCAAAATGAGCGGACGCGGTAAGAGAGCACCCCGGGCACCTCGAAGGAGGCCTGTAAGGCCAGTTGACGAGCTTGTTGATGTTGGAGGAGCACTGCATGTTGCACCCCTTGTTGCACCTCCTGTCGCAGCCCCTGCTGTTGAGCCTGCTAGACGTGAGCCGACTATGGCTGAAGTTACGCAAGCCCTAGGAGCCATTGGAGATCTGATGGGGCAGCAAGTTAGGAATCAAGCTGCAGCTGCTGTTGCTGCTGATAAATCCCCACATGTGGTTCCACCTGCAGTTCTGCTAGTGAATTCACCATCGGTACCTGGGTGTGAGGAGCATAGGGCTCAATAGCTGGTAGAACAGTTTCTCAAGTTGAAGCCGCCGCAGTTCACTAGGAGTGGAGACCCGGAAGCTGCCACCCAATGGGTCGAAGGGTTAGAAAAAAATGTTCAACTTGTTGAGGTGTTCGAATGAGGATAAGGTTGTCCTGACTGTCTACCAGCTCCAAGGAAATGCTAGTACTTGGTGGAGAACTGTCAAGGGTAGAGTTTTCCCTGAAGGTACGGTCCCCATGTGGAATACCTTCGTGGAAGCTTTTAATAATAAGTATTTCTCGAAGACAGCTAGAGAACAGAAAATGGCTGAGTTCGGCTGCCTCCGCCAGAATCAGATGACGGTTGACCAATATGAGGCCAAGTTTTCGGAACTGTCTAAGTATGCTCCAAAATTGATTGAGGACCTTGAGGACAGGGCTAGAAGGTTCAGGGACGGACTGAAGCCCAAGATTAAGAGTACACTAGCACCGTTGAACCTTCAAGACTATGATGATCTTTATGAAAGGGCGTTGATAGTGGAGCAGGACTTGGCTGAGAGGACCGCCGCATCTGGGTCGCGGTTCACGCCCTCGAACATATTCGAAAAGAAGCAAGGAATGAAGCCGATGTTTGGAGGCAAGCATCACATCTCACCTAATCGCAGATGAGCGATCAGTAAGCCTTCCTTTCGCCAGAGCGAGGTGTGCCGCCTGTGCCACCAAAGGCATGGTTCTGGCCTGTGCCTTTTTAAAAGCGGGGCTTGCTTTGGTTGTGGCCAGCTGGGCCATCAGGTGAAGGATTGTCTGCAGAGGCAACAGGGCAGGCATGCGCCACCATAGGGAGGACCACCAGGAGGAATTGCGCCGCAAAACTTTCAAAATCGTCCGTCGGCACAAGGAAGGGTGTTTGCTATCACCCGGGAAGTAGCGAAGGGTTCGCCGACCGTTACAGGTACGGTCCTTTTGCATAACCAAGTAGCTTATGTTTTGTTTGATCCGGATGCCACGCATTCGTTTGTTGCAGACCAGTTTGTTAAGTTGTCTGAGTTGAGTTTGGTGCCTTTGGATGTTGTTTTTAAAGTGTCTACGCCCTTAAATGATAGTGTAGTAGCTGCTGTAGGTTGTCCTGATTGTAGACTTGTTGTGAATGGTTACGAAAGTAGGATAGATCTGATTGTACTGGAGATGTACGATTTTGATCTGATTGTGGGAATGGATTGACTGACAAAGCAAAGAGCCACGATGGATTGCTTTAATAAGGTGATTCGGCTTAATCCGTTGAATGGTACTAGCTTTGAGTTCGTGGGTAATCGAGGAGAAAACTCGACTGTGATGATATCGTCGTTAGAGGCGACCCGACTGTTGGAGAGTGGTTGCCAAGGTTATTTGGCTTCTGTGGTTGATACCTTTGTTATGGAACTCAAGTTGGAGGATATTGCTGTTGTATGTGAGTTTCCAGATGTTTTCCCTCAGGATTTACCTGGTTTGCCACTTGAAAGGGAAATTGAGTTTGTGATAGAGTTAGCACATGGAACAGAGCCGATCTTTAAGGCGCCATATAGGATGGCATTGTCTGAATTGAAGGAACTCAAGGTGCAGATGCAAGAGTTGTTGGATAAAGGGTTCATCCACCCTAGTGCATCGCCATGGGGAGCGCCTGTGTTATTTGTTAAGAAGAATGACGGGTCCTTGAGATTGTGTATAGACTACAGGCAGCTGAATCAAGTGATGATTAAGAATAAGTACCCACTACCGAGGATTGATGATCTGTTCGACCAGTTGCAGGGAGCATCGATATTTTCTAAGACCGATCTACGGATAGGATACCATCAGTTGAGGATCAAGAAAGAAGATATATCGAAATCGGCATTTAGGACGCGTTATAGACATTATGAGTTCACTGTAATTCCGTTTGGTTTAACAAATGCTCCTGCTGCCTTTATGGATCTGATGAATAGAGTATTCAGAGAATTCTTGAATCGCTTCGTGATTGTTTTCATAGATGACATCCTGGTGTACTCGAAGAGTTCTGAGGATCATGAGCAACATCTGAGGATTGTTCTGGAAACTTTGAGAACGCATCAGTTGTATGCCAAGTTTAGCAAGTGCGAGTTTTGGTTAGCTCAGGTGGCGTTTCTAGGCCATGTGGTTTCTGGTGAAGGTATTTCTGTGGATCCATCTAAGATTGAGGCAGTTATGAATTGGTCAAGACCGACGATAGTTACAGAGATCATAAGCTTCTTAGGATTGGTAGGGTATGCGTTTCGTGGAGAGATTTTCAGCTATAGCCTCACCTTTGACTAAGCTGCTGAAGAAGGATGTAAGGTTTGAATGGACGAACAAATACGAGCGTAGTTTCCAAGAGCTTAAACATAGGCTAACTACGGCTCTTGTTTTGATGATTCCGTATGGTTCTGGAGGATTTGAGATATATAGCGTAGTTTCCAAGAGCTTAAACATAGGCTAACTACGGCTCTTGTTTTGATGATTCCGTCTGGTTCTGGAGGATTTGAGATATATAGCGATGCTTCGCTTAGAGGATTGGGTTGTGTCTTGATGCAACATGGCAGAGTAGTAGCATATGCATCTCGTCAGTTGAGACCGCATGAGTTGAATTACCTGACGCACGATCTGGAGTTGGCTGCGGTCGTGTTTGCTTTAAAGATATGGAGACACTATCTGATTGGGGAAAGTTTTCAAGTGTATACCGATCACCAGAGTCTGAAGTATCTATTTTCTCAGAAGGAGTTGAACATGAGGTAACGTCGATGGATGGAGTTGCTTAAGGATTATGATTGCGAAATCTTGTATCATCCGGGAAAGGCGAATAAGGTTGCTGATGCCCTGAGTAGAAAATCAGTGATTGCTCAATTACATGTGCATGAATGGCGTTTGCTTGAGCAAGTGAGAAACTCAGACTTTAAGTTGGAGATAAGTCGCCTGTCGTGTCTCATGGCTACCTTGAGGATTGAGCCAGAAGTGCAGGTTAAGATTAAGAGCCTGCAGTCAATGGACCCCACCATTCAGAAGATCCTTCAAGAGGACTCAGCTAAGAGAACGGTCGACTTCCAAGTAGCCGAGGATGGGATACTGAAGTTCAGAGGACGTTTGGTTGTGCCTGCCGATGAAAGTCTAAGGGAGGAGATTTTATCAGAAGCACATCGTAGCAGTTATAGTATCCATCCAGGAAGTACGAAGATGTATCAGAATCTAAGGCAGCACTACTGGTGGAATGGCATGAAAGCGGATATAGCCAATCATGTGGCTAAGTGTTTGACCTGTCAGCAGGTCAAGGCGCAGCATTGTAAACCTGGACGACTACTACAGCCTTTGGAGATCCCAGAGTGGAAATGTGAGCATATCACGATGGATTTTGTGATGTGATTGCCAAGGAGTTAGAGAGGACATGATTCAATCTGGGTTGTGGTTGATAGATTGACGAAGTCAGCGCACTTCATTCTAGTGAGAAAGGACTTTGCCCTGGATAGGTATGCGGATCTGTATGTGAGGCACATTGTGAGATTGCATGGAGTGCCAGTGACGATTACTTCTGATCGAAACCCTAAGTTCACTGCCACCTTTTGGAAGATTCTACAGACTGCGTTGGGAACAAAGCAACAATTTAGTACGACCTATCACCCGCAGACAGATGGTCAGTCTGAAAGGATGATTCAGACTTTGGAGGACATGTTGAGGGCATGTGTATTGGATTTCAAAGGCAATTGGGAGGAACAGTTGCATTTAGTAGAGTTTGCCTATAATAACAGTTACCAGCAGAGTATAAAGATGGCGCCTTTTGAGGCATTGTATGGCAGAGCTTGTAGAACGCCAGTCTGTTGGGAGGAAGTTGGTGAAAGGAAGATAACTGGAACTGAGTTGGTGGAACAGTCAATGGAAGCAGTTAAAGTAATCAGAAATAGACTGAAGACAGCTCAGAGTCGTCAGAAGAGTTACGTCGATAGGAGGCGCAGACCTTTAGAGTTTCAGGTGGGTGATCATGTTTTCTTGAAGGTGTCGCCTATGAGAGGGACATCTCGTTTTGGCAAGAAAGGAAAGCTGAGTCCAAGGTATGTTGGACCGTTCGAAATTCTGGAGCGGATTGGGAATCTAGCTGATCGTCTTGCGTTGTCGCCAAGTCTTGCTAAAGTGCATAATGTTTTCCACGTGTCGTTGTTGAGGAAATACGAGCCGAACCCCGCTCATGTGCTAAGTTATGAAGAGATTGAACTGGATGAGCGAGCCTCGTACGTGGAGAGACCAGTCAGGATCATTGACAAGAAAGAGCAAGTGCACCGGAGTAAGACAATTCCTTTGGTTAAGGTGGTTTGGCAATACCATGGTACCGAAGGGGCTACCTGGGAGAACAAGGAAGTCGTGAGGAACAATTACCCGTATCTTTTTGAGTAGTTGTGGTTGTGCTGTAATTTCGGGGACAAAATTTCCTAAGGTGGGGAGAGTTGTGACGCCCCGGAAATTCACCCTTTGTAAGTTCCTGAATTCAATAAAATGGAATTAAATTGAATTTCGGTCGATAAATTATTTTGGACTGCAAGGGCTGAAGAGACAAAATTGGACGAATTCTGAAGCTTCGGTCGTTTTAGATTAGGTTTCGAAATTCTTAGTCGTCGTGAACTAGGCTTCTAATCCTCGTGTCCGAGCTTAATCCTGACTGAGCCTAACTTGTAAAATTTACCAAATTGCTCTTCGTCCGGTGCGCCAAATTTCGTTCAGTCCCGATTTATTGATTTACCATAATGCCCCCAATAATTCATGCACATAAGACAAAATAATTCAAATCCCAACTGGTAGGCCCCACTAGTCGTTCTCCCACCTACCCATTAACTCCACCTCACATCACTCTCTCTCCTCTCAATTCCACTTACACTCACTCTCTCTTTCCCTCACGTCTGCTCTTCCCCCACCCCATTTCGTGGCCAACCTTCCTCCTCCCTCACTGAGCCACACTACCCTCTCTTCCTCCTTTGTTACTGTCTTTGGCCGGCCACCGTCACTCATCACCACCTCGTTGACCCTTCGCCACTCCGTCGCCGCTGTCTCGACCGCCGGAAGCTGCTGGACCGCTGTAAAACCTGCTCGGGAAGCTCCTGCCCTATTTCGCCAACTCCCTTGACCCGAGAAGAACCGGCCTTCCTCCGGCCATTCTCGTCGTCGCCGAACCTAACCACCACCTCACCGTCATCCGCCACCTCCCCGTCGACCTCCCCGACACCATCCCTCCGCCGAACGACCATCGAAACCGTCGCGTGCAGCCCCGAGGGTCAAGGTGCCCTGTTTTTGGGACAGCTCGGGTCTGCCGCTGCTCCGCCCCTTTTCGCCGACTTTCGCCGCTCGCCGACCACCCCATCGACCACCTTCGACCTCCCTATCGTCCCTTTGAGCTCACGGAAGTTCGTTGCCACCGGTAGATCCCCGAAAGACCCCCGACCAGCCTCCCCTGTTTTGAACCGCGAGGTCCCCTATTTTGGGATCGGTTATGCCCCTCGTCGTTCCGCCGCCCTTCGACCACCGTTCGCCGCCACCAGCTGGTCCCGAAGGTCACCCTTGACCCCTAAGTGAACTCCCTACTCCTTGCCGGCTTCGCCTCGACCCGTGAGGCCGAGAAACCTCACGTTTCAGCCCTGGTTTCCCCTGTTCCAACTCTGATCGGTTATGTTTTTCAGCCTTCGCCGGTCGCCGGAGCTCCGCCGCCGTCTGACGACCTTGCCGGACCTCCCCGACGTGTCCTAGCGGCTGTGGGGTGGAGTTTTCGCTTCCTGAGTCGTTAAACCCGATAGTTCGTTAGGATAACGAGAGCCGCCGCCGCCGTTGCCGTCGTCGTTCGTTGCCGCCGCCGTCGTGTCGTTGATTTTGAGTCGGCCCGAGCATAGCTTGATTGTGAGTCGACCCTAAACCTTGGTTAGGGCGCTAATTGCGCCTAGGATTAGTTGGTTAGTTCATTAGGGGTGTTTTTATAATTTAATTACAGTCGAATTAGCTAGAAACACGGTTTAGGTTAAGTGACCGTAATTAGTTAGGACAGTTGGATTAGCTAGGTCGTCTGCGGCTAATTGATGATTAGATTGGGTTGATTGGTTGTGAGTTACCGTTGCTTGATCGCGAGCGAGTGATAAGTTAGAGACGAGCGGTCGATTGGCGATTATAAATTAAATCGGCTAATAAATGATTATTGTAAGAATCGATCGTTATACTGCTTAATTGAATTGATGGCTTGATTGGATGCTTGGATTATATATTGATTAAATTGGCATTCGTTTGGGGGTTGATCGTTCCATTTATAATTGCAATGTCTAATGGATAATCTGCATATGCATATGACCGTGTGTGAAATCAAAGATGTATATTTTAGCATAAAAATGGCCGTAGGCCAAGTCTTTGAGCACGTTGTGTGAGCATCCAGCCTAAATCAAAGAGAATAAAATTGATTGACATGGCGGGTGCAATGTATGGTCATATGATGGAACGATGATGAGTTTTCCTGGTGAGTTCGTATTGTACTAGTTGTACACACCGTACCAATTGTATGGAATCACACGACTTGCTAGAAGCACGATAATTCATGCCATGTACGGTTTTAAGGGATTATCGAATGCCGGTCGCAGCTTGTGATGGACCGAAACCCCGTTTAGGGATGTCTACTTGCCGTGCCGTACAGGATGCACTGGATACACCGCTTGTAGTAGCCGTTGCCGTGAGGGAAAAGGAACGTAGCCTGGTCCTGCCAGAGGAGTGCGGGTACGCATTAATTGTGAGAGTCGATCATGCTAATCGCATCAATCCTCTCATTGCGCCATTGGCGCGATCATCGTTAATAATTGGACTCATGTGGTGTCCTGTACATACTCGTGGATGCGATGCATTGTCTGAGTGATTGATTGATATGATTGTTGAGTCGAGTCAAGCATTGCATTATGTATGGCTGAAGGCTAGTAAGTATGCATGTGGGTGTTTGTGATGTTGTGGCTGGGGATGGTTATATTATGTGAGCTTTCTGTTAGGACGCTTGGGTGAATCAGTTTCCTAACCGAGCTTGGGCTTGATTCACTGAGATTTATATCTCACCCCGTTGTGGGAACCACTTTCAGATCCCAAGTGAAGAAGACATGTGGATACCGAAGCAAGGATGTTGGTGTACTCTTTTGATGTAGATGAGAAATTAACCATACCTGACCATATAACCTTTTGAGGTCTTATTGAGCCCCCCCGAAGTGTGGGGTTGTCTGTTAATGGCTCAGTAGGGTTAAGACTCATCTGCTGTCTGGTTGTAATGTGATTAGCTTTTGATGAATTGCTCCGGTATGTATCTCCTGCTAATCTATCCCTATCTGTTATATGTTGTCCGGGAGTAAATCGTTTCTGCATGCGTATATAGTTAATAGGTCGATAACGCACCTGGGACATTATCCTTCGTGACCTCGTGGCGATTTGGCAAGGGATGTCGCGAGCTCGAGAGTCGGGGCGTGACAATTAGACTAAGCGGGAGAACGAGTGATCCTCTAATAGCTTATGTTTTTAGAACAATTGATGGTGATTCCAAAATTTTGTATTATTGTGATTATGATAGAGATCCTATGACGAATATGGAGGTGGCAGTGGTGGTGGTGGCCGGAGGCCTGTTTGGAAACGACTGATGGCCAGAGTCCTAGTGGACAGCAGTGATGGCATGCATCGAGCTCAATAGGAAGTATGACGAGCAAGATGGATAACTACTGGAGGATCCCAATTCCTGAAATATGGAATGATTCTATTCTGAATATACTATTTGTACTGGAGGCTAAACGTCTTAATCATGACAATTCTCACTAAATGGATCATTTATCTCTCGGTTTAGGGGTACCCAATCAAAAGTCGCATCGCATTCACATAGTTCTAAACCTCTAGTTCTTTAATTCATCGAATGTGTCGTAGGACAATTATACAAAGTTACATGCCTTCGCATTAGTCTAGTGATCTTATATTAAATTAGATCGACTAACCAACCCAATTGATATTTGCTCACTGGTTGCAGCACGCTCGTGCTTCTTGGCCTGCAGAGATATGGGGTATGCATATACTTACTTGGAATTCCGAATCTGTGGAGTGAATCTCTTTGGATGATCTATTCCAATTGCATTATAGTCAGACTAACTTGACGAAGATCGAATTTGTTTCCCCATCATTTAATTCAATGTTGTTCACTAATGCCGTGACTTTTTCGATCCACTAAAAAAGTCGCTTTCCATGTTCATTCGTTAGGTTCGGAAGCTGGAAATGCTAATAGCTACACTTGTATTCATAATGGCGGTGTGTTTCCTCGGCGAACTGGGCTACGTGAAGCCTCCCACTTCGAAGGTTCTGACAGGGATTTTCATCCCCAAGCTCTCTGGGAACGGTGCCACTGGAGACGCCATCGCCTTGCTCGGTGCACTCGTGATGCCGTATGATATCACTTCAAACTAAATCTCACAGTGTCTATTTCACTAGATATACATGAAATCGCTTGTGCAATTTATAGATTTGAGAGTTCCATTGCTTGTGAACAGGCACAACCTGTTCCTCCATTCTGCTTTGGTCTTGTCCAGAAAAGTCCCGAGATCGGTCCAAGGCATTAACGTACGAAATTCCTTACTTCATCTATGAGTTTCTTTTACTGTCTGATCAATCTTTGCATTTTTTTTTCTGATTATCTAAAGAAAGCGTGCACTTCTGATTTTGTCGAATCATTCTTTGCAGGATGCCTGTCGTTTTTTCCTCATAGAAAGTGGGTTCGTATTATTCGTGGCATTCTTGATAAACGTTGCCGTTGTGTCTGTGTCGGGCACCATCTGCTCAAGCGACAATCTTTTGAGCGAGAATGCAAGTCAATGCGGAGATTTAACTCTCAATTCTGCTGCATTCCTCCTTAAGGTTCCAATTCCTAACATAAACTAGAAGCCAGTTGGGCCACAACATAACCTCATAACTCAGAATTCTCTTATTATTGTCTTAAATACATGCTTTGACAGAATGTGTTGGGTAAATCTAGCTCGACGGTTTATGCCATTGCCTTGCTAGCTTCCGGACAAAGCTCCACAATCGCAGGAACCTATGCAGGCCAATACATCATGCAGGTTGGCAATTAAGAAATTTCATTTCATTAGTTGTTAAAGTCAACACTTGAACAACTATGATTTTTTTGTTTGTTTGTTTGTGTTTATTAATTGCTTAGGGATTCTTAGAACTCAAAATGAAGCAATGGAAACGGAACCTAGTGACTCGATGCATTGCCATTACACCGAGTCTCATTGTCTCTATCATTGGCGGATCTTCAGGTGCCAGCAGGCTCATCATCATCGCTTCGGTATGCAAATTCCTCTAATATCTCATTCCACTTCTACATTGGAATTCTTTTTGTCATCATCTGGTGACCATATTGATGTTGCTTTTCAGATGATTCTGTCATTTGAGCTCCCGTTTGCTCTTATCCCACTCCTTAAGTTCAGTAGCAGTGCAACAAAGATGG
This sequence comes from Rhodomyrtus psidioides, assembly GCA_021437785.1. Classification (NCBI taxonomy): domain Eukaryota; kingdom Viridiplantae; phylum Streptophyta; class Magnoliopsida; order Myrtales; family Myrtaceae; genus Rhodomyrtus; species Rhodomyrtus psidioides. The sequence continues at coordinate 2,781,292 of JAILYB010000023.1, read as the reverse complement.
GACCCCACAAAAACTCAATCTACGTAAGTTTGTTTCTGATCTTTTGCACAACTGAACATTAATTTCGATTCTTTATTTCAGAAGTCCTAAAGAGATACCAATGGTTAAAAAAAATGGATGAACTGGAAGTAATGCAGAACAAAATGCAAAGAATCAGCTTAATGACAATCCTTTATTTTCCACATCTTTCGTGATTATGGTTGCAGATTATTGTGATCTCGTGGTTACTAGGAGCGGGAATTATCAGTATCAACATCTACTACCTCAGCACGGGATTTGTGGACTGGCTAATCCACAATAGTCTTCCCAAAGTTGGCAACGTTTCCATCGGAATCCTAGTGTTCCCACTCATGGCCACCTACATCGGTGCAGTGATCTACTTAACTTTCCGAGAAGACACCGTCGTGACTTTTACCGATGACCCCGTTAAGCACATGACATCAATGGCCGTCGAACATGGCTATGGCAATTCTAGCAAGTCACCGGACCGACTTCCTTATCGAGAGGACCTGGCGGACATTTGTCTTCCGGAATAGTTTGCATCACACTGCTTAACCGTCGAGAAAGTATCGTCAAATGCTTATACACAGAGTGAAAGACGATGAGCAAGAAAACAGATGTAAGAATGACGTTCTCTGTATATTTCATGAAAGGTATTGTCTGTACATTTATAATATTGACAAGACACCAAAAATAAAATGAAACAATATACATGATTTTCATTTTCCTAGAATACATAATTAATTAGATCAATTGGTTCAATCTGATTTTCAATATTCAATTAGGAGAATCAGGATCAATCAATCTTCAATCTTCAATCAGGAGAATCATGATCTCCAACACTCCTCCTCAAGCTGACGGCCTATATATATCCAGGACGCCAAGCTTGCTTAGGAGATACGCATGTTGCCTTTGACATAACGGTTTGGTGAAAATATCTGCAGATTGTTCCACTGTCCCAATTTCTCTAGTGACCAGAACTCCCTCTCGAATTTTATCTCGAGTGAAATGACAATCAACTTCAATGTGCTTCGTTCTTTCATGGAAAACTAGGTTCGCCGCCAACTTGAGTGCTGCATCGTTATCACAGAATAATTCAGTTGGTCCCTCTACTTGTACCCCGAGATCAGAGAGTAATCCTCGTAACCACACAATCTCACAGACAGTTTTGGCCATTGCACGGTATTCTGCTTCTGCGGGTGACAAAGAGACTGTTGTTTGCTTCTTAGTTTTCCATGAGATTAAGGACTCTCCCAACTTTACGCAGAATCCAGTAATGGATCTTCTTGTCATTGGACAAGTGGCATAATCAGTGTCACAAAAAGCTGTCATTCTCATGTTGCAGTCGCGAGATAAGAAGATTCCGAGCCCTGGAAATTCCTTTAGATACTTTACTACTTTCAATGCTGCGTTCATATGAGATTGTTTTGGTTGGTGCATGAACTGGCTCAATATCTAAACGGCATAGCATATATCAGGTCTTGTCATGGTGAGGTATATCAACTTTCCTACAAGCCTCTGATATCCTGATGGATCTTTGAGTATTGGATCATCAGTGGAAGTGGAAGTCCGAAATCATATTCATGACTTGTCATCTTGACATTCTGTTGTATGGGTATGACGGTCGGTTTGTATCCTGATAAATCGGCTTCAGATACAATTGCCAAAGCAAACTTTCGTTGACTGAGATTGGTGCCTTTATCTGAACGTGCAATCTCAATCCTAAGGAAGTATTTTGGTGATCCTATATCCTTAATGTAGAATGTAGAATGCAAATATTCCTTGAGTTTGTTAATGCTAGACTCGTCATTTCCCATGATAAGTATGTCATCAACATAAATCAGCAAATAAATGGACGCAGTACCTGATGTCTTTGTAAAGAGGGCATAATTATGTTTTGAGTGCTGAAATCCTGCTGCATCTAAGGCATTTGTAAATTTGGCATACCATTGTCTGGAAGCCTGTTTGAAACCATATAGGGATTTTCGAAGACGACATACATGAGACTCCTCCTGTCTGCGTAATCCCTGTGGAAGATTCATATAAATTTCTTTGTTAAGGTCCCCATGAAGAAAAACGTTGTTGACATCCATCTGATGGAGGGGCCAGTGATGAGCAGCTGCAATTGAGAAGAAAGTGCGAACAATAACTTCCTTGGCAACTGGTGAGAAAGTCTCATGATAATCAAATCCCTCCCGTTGAGTGAAGCCTTGTGCCACTAAACGAGCCTTGTAACGGTCAACAGATCCATCAGCCTTGAATTTTATTTTGTAGACCCATTTACATCCGATAGGCTTGCGATGCTCAGGTAGAGGAACAACATCCCATGTGTGATTTTCAATGAGTACATTAAGTTCAGCTTTCATTGCCTTTTGCCATCGAGGATCTCGTGCAGCTTCCTGGTACGAGGATGGTTCATGTTCCTCGGAAATCCGACTAATGCTACACATATATGTAGGAGAAAGCCGACTAAAAGACATGTAAGATGATACATGATAGGGACTTCTTGAATTTTTGGATGCTGAACAAATATAATCATTGCTCCATGTAGGTGGACGAATAATGTGCCCAGAACGTCGTGGCTGCTCTAGAGGAACTGGAGGCGATTCTAGGGAAGAAACATATGCTAAACTAGCTGGTGAAGAAACCACTGGTGATGATGAAGAATCAATAATAGGTGATGATGGATCGGTCATTGAAGATGATCTCGACAATGCTAGAGATGCCATTTTCGTGTATTCATTTGGCTGATGCAATCAGTCTTGTTGGAGCAACAAAATATGGAGAAGAGGGTGATACATCATCTTCTAAGAAGTTTGGTCGATCTGAAGTGATTGAAGATGAAAAAAAAATCCCATTTTGAAAAGGGGAAATGTCTTTATGAAAAATAGTATCCCTGCTAACGAAAAAATATCCAGTAGATATTTTCATAACATGATACCCTTTTTGTTGAGTAGGGTATCCCATAAAAACACATGGAGTGGCACGAGGATCCATCTTAGTCCGAGGTCCCACGGTTGTTGCATAACATAAACATCCAAATGTCCGCAGATGATCAATGGAATGCAATTTTTTATGAAGTAATTCGTAAGGAGTACGACCTCCAAGAACTCTACTCGGCATGCGGTTAATCAAATAAGTAGCAGTGAAGCTTGGTATTTGAGAGCTCTTGCAACCTCCAATAGATGTTTATGTTTGCGTTCCACAACTCCATTTTGTTGTGGAGTATAAATGCAGGAAGTCTTATGGAGTATACCATGAGAAGTAAGCAATGATTTACAATCAATGGAAAGAAATTCACGACCGTTGACTGTTCGAATTTTTTGAACAGATGTATCGAATTGAGTTTTGATCATGGAAAAGAATTTTGATAACTTGGAAACAGTCTGACCTTTAGATTGCATGAAAAATGTCCAAGTGGCACGTGAAAAATCATCAGCTATTGTGAGGAAGAAACGAGATCCATTACGATGTGTCATATGATAAGGACCCCATATATCGAGATGCATTAGTGAGAAAGGACGAGTGGCTCGAGATGTACTAATGGGAAATTGTCGTTTGGATTGCTTAGCTAGAGGGCATACTGAACATTTCGGATTGGGATATTTTGCACTATGACCCAAACGCTGATGATAAAGGAGATTTTTATTGATAGAAGTAGCATTACAAGAAATGTTTTTATTCAAGAAACTTAAATCTCCAAGAGAGTTAGCCCAGAAAAATAACCCATCTTCAACTCTACCCAAGCCCATCAGTTTCCCAGTCATACGGTCCTGAAACTAGCAATTGTCGGAATTGAAAATGACATTGCAGTAAGTATCTCGACAAATATTCGAGATAGAAAGAAGATTGAATTCGAACTCAGGGATATATAGAACATTTCGAAGGATTAAATTTCGCCCAAGCTAAACAGTTCCAGTTTTAGTAACTTCAGTAGTGCTACCATTTGGAAGTCGCACTGACTGAGGAAATTGGGGTCGTTCATCAATATGGGGAAATAAACTCTCAGTGCAAATTATATGGTCACTGGCACCTGAATCAACTATCCATGTATTGACTGAAATAGAATTTGCTTGGGATAGAAAGGTACCTGAAAAACTTACACTCTTATCATGGATCTTCAACTGGTTCTGCATGTTTATGATATTTTGATACTGATCCTATGTAATAGTGTTGTGGATCCCATCTGGCTTTTGCATAGAAACTTGATAGGCAGATATTTCCTTATCCTTCCTCTCACGATCACTTGGACGTCCATGTAATTTCTAGCATGTATCTACGGTGTGATGTGGCCTTTTGCAATAATCACAAAATTTATTTTTGGATTTTAAAAAATTACCAGCCATTTTCCCTGATGACGTGGCCGCACGAGAGCTGTTTGATCCGCGTGCCCTGCTGATCATTTCTGAGTCATTATTAGATCTCATCTTTAGATTGTGGCCGTCCAACCCTAAGTAATTAGGGTACTCCTTCGTCGCTCCTCCAGAAAAGAACGCCGTGCTCTCGAACTTTCTTCTTCCCTGTTCTTGAGGTACAGTGGACACGCCGGAGCTTCCCAAGCCGTCCCTACGGCTGTTCTGAGCACGATTGGGAGAGAAGGCCGAAAGGGCTACTCCCTTATCTTGTCTCGTTGTCATCCCATTGTCGATCGCAATCTTTCCTCCTGAACGCCTAACTGAAAAATTCGGCCGAGCGTTGGCGGTGGCTCCATTGTGAGGATCTAAGTCCGAAAAGGTAGGTACTCTTCGTTTAGTACCAATAAAAACCTCGTGGCTTTCTCTCGGTCGCGTATGGCTCGGTATTGCTGAAGAGTCTCTTCGGGCCCGACTAGGGTTTCTTCGGCTCCTTCGATTTAGTTCCACAGTGCGGATAAGCAATTGAAAACGCTTGTCACGGACTGATTTCCTTGTCTGAGTTCGGATAAAGCTTGTGTAAGGGAAAAAAGCTTCGCTCGATCGAGCTTTCCGTACATCTCCCGTATATTCGACCACATGGTCTTTGCATCCTCAGTTGGTGGTAAACCGGCAGCTACCTTGGGCGTAAGGCAATTCCTGATCCACTATCACACTAATTGGTTGCAGCGGCGCCAGTGATGTTGCTGTCGTTCATCGGCTGGAATTGGGATTGTGCCATCAAGAAAACCATCTTTTTCTTTCGTGACAAGTGCTCGGCGGAGATCCCTTGCCCAGGAAGAATAATGTTCGGGACCAGCTGTCGCGACCCTCTTGAGGTTGTCGGGCTCTCGAGGGCTAATGGGCCGTCCTGTCTGGTCGGACGCGGGCCTCTCCCAAGGCCCATTACCCAAATCGCAACGGAGGTATGCGTGATCGACTTTCAGTGTGGTCTAGTGACATGTGCTAAGTGTGCATGCCATGGAGTCGCCACCAATCATTTTTTTAGGGTATGATTGGACCACCCAATCGAATAGTTGGGAGTTTCTATTCAATTCTGCGAGAACCAGAGAAATGGTTTCGGGGACTTAGTTACACCAACTGTCAGAGTTGACGCCCTTTCGGTACCTAAGTTGACTGAATTTTCTAGCCTGAGATTCATGCGGATGAGTAAGGTATGAACCCTAAATCTAGAAATTCATGTAGATAAGAGTGATTATCCTAGCAATCACAATCAGTAATAAAATGCCCAACTCAAGGAATCTAGATATGCAAATAAATCACATGGCATTCCTAGTAAGGTCCTATTTATCAATCACAGCTCAAGAATGATTTAGCTGTCCTAGTCATTCTACACACGATCTAACCTAAGAAAAGCATTAGGAAGCATCGAAGGAGTTCGAGAGTACTCACATGGGGTTCGCCGTGCCCTGGTTTGGTCTTGGACGAGCTATCGAGCTCATGCCGACCCAATTATATTTGGGGATCCACTCGGCGTTTTACACCATGAAATCATGTGAAACAAAAACGAAAATATTCAGCAAGGGGCATTTATTGTAGATGGTGGTCGATCTAATTGGACGTCAAGACTAAAAAAGATGTAGAAATTTACAAATTAAAATACTCGAATGACATTTTTTTGCCAAATTCAACTCTATGCGTCGTGAAGAAACACATGCAATTGAACTTAAATTTTGACTATTTATGAGTTCAAAATGTAAAAGAAATTAAAATAAAAATATTGACTATTTTTCTATATTTTTACGACATCGAACGCTATTTTTCTTCATTTTTCATGTATTTTTCTATTTTTGGAAAATATTAAAAAATATTAAAAAATATGAAAAATTATTTTTTTTTTATCAAAAATGGTTCCTTTAGCTTGGTCAAGGCTACCAAAGATGATTTTTTAATTTTTTTTTAACTTTTTATAGATTTTTTATGAATTTTTTAAAAATAAACTACGAAAGACTGATAAAAAATCAGGTGTCAACACCAGCCAACTGAAAGTTGATTAGTCGTAGTTCCGGTTCGTCGGATGGTGACGTGTAGAGCGGGTCTCTGATTTCTAGCCGGTTGCTGCTGATTCCGATTGGATACGAACAAAAAGCTTGGTAACCGGGTGGAGGAGGCGGATATGGATCCGTTCCAAAACCCGTTGTCATACTTGTTTCTGGTAATTGACCCGCATACGGAAAGCTGAACCCGAGAGTTGAGTTTGCCCCATCTCCGGCTGGTAAACCTCCCCCGGGCTATGTATGACCCTGCGATTCTTCGGTTGATGATGGCAATGATGACCCAAAGACAGTAGGCTGAGCAAGTCCATAGTACTACGGGACTATTGGAGCCGGCATATACGACAACTGGATTGGTTGGCCTGGAATAGGCTGCCTTTGGTTGGCCGGAAAATGTTGCCACTGAACGGGCTGAGCCTGAAGGGGATTGTCCTGACTAGGCTGTTCGTCAATAATAGCATCTTCAGGAGCTGTTGGAGGCGCATCCTCCATGCTCGAATGGGAAGACACAGTTAGTTGTTCCTAGTTCTTTTTCTCCATGGTAAAAGAAAAAAATGAATGATTTCTCTCACGTAATTCTGACTCTGTTTTGCAGGTGTGATTGCAACAATAAGAGAAAGCAAAAAACGATCAAGAGTAGGAATAGCGGAAGCTAGGCCAAGGATTGAAGCTCTGATACCATGAAAGACGATGAACAAGAAAACAGATGTAAGAATGACATTCTCTGTATATTTCATGAAAGGTATTGTCTGTACATTTATAATATTGACAAGACACCAAAAATAAAAGGAAACAATATACATGATTTTCATTTTCCTAGAATACAGAATCAATTAGATCAATTGGTTCAATCTGATCTTCAATCTTCAATCTTCAATCTTCAATCAGGAGAATCAGGATCTCCAACACAGAGATGCTAAAGTTGGACCGTCTACTAGAGTTGTGGTCGAACATAAGAGTAAAATCATAACTAGAGTCAAGATCATTGTTGACATTTAAACTTTGGCGACCCATTTACTCCATGCGCTACATAGAAAAAATTAGTGGTTGAATTCAAAACCCAGGCAAGAATATTAAGATAGCATTGCATTTAGACATTTTAAAGCATGGCTGAATTTCATGTGTGTCCTGTCCATGACGTCTAAGTTGGAAAAGTAAAGCATCACACGCAGCAAGTACAAGATGTGAAATTCGGCCCTTGGCAAGATTATAAGACGGGCTTTTTTCCAAACTAAGTGTAAAAAAATAAGTATTTACCAAAAAATGGTGTCTTTTATTTTTATTTACGAAACCAAGGGTCGTTCGGCAGTCTTAGTGCCAAGCGGCCCCCCGGTCGGCAGTCAAAATGCAGGCCGGGGTTCGCCAGTCCCGATTGGCAGTATAACTGCCGATCCGAGTACCCACTCGGCAATTATACTGCCGAGCGGGTGGTACCCTTTTTTTTTTTTTTCCGAGCTGGAGCAACTTTACTCATGCAGCATAAGAAGTGGAGGTGTGCCTGTGATATTGTTTGTAATGGTGCAGTGCCACTGTGCCAAAAATTTGCTAGGATAGAATTTCGTCGCTTTTAAGCGAGTGACGAAATCAAATTTCGTCGCAAATAAGCGACGATATTCTTATGACACAGAATATACTTTCTTCGTTGCTAGTTTTGTTGCAAAAATTTTGTCGCAAATGTCGTCTCAAATGACGAAATAAACAATTCTTGGTCGCGACGAATTTTATCATTGCAAAATTCGTCTCGTGCCAGAATTTCGTGGAAATCCCTAAAAAAGAAGAGTGAAAATTGACAAGCTTAGAATACAGAAGAAACCATAACAAAAGCACAAAAACAGAGGGAGTTAGATTACGAGCCGGCCATTTTGGAGTGAATCAGAGAGAACTATCTTGAAAAAATGGGGAGCTTCGGACGCAAAAACTCTGCCTCCCATCGTCTTGAGCTTAGGGGCCGTGATAGCGTCGGATTCAGAGAAAAGCTTGTGCGGACTGCGTAGGGTTGTTTGCAACGAAGACCATGTTGAGTCCATCTGATTTTCATTATTTCCCCAGAAAGATGAGGGCAAGATCGGTCATTCCCTCATTGATTTGATTGCCCCTCTCTTAATCATTGTCGGTAAATGTCTCTATTGCAATTTCAGCTGAGGCGCCTTGTCGTGACCCTGAATGAATAAAAACGTATGCCATCTACTACTCCTAAATCTCTCTTTTTAGGCATTAAACGTCGCGTCCCGCACACACGATTCCTTGTGTACATCGTAAGAGCAACGACATTTTTCTTCGAAAAGGAGCGGATTGAATATAGTAACGTTCGATTGTTATTTTAGAAGAAAAAGAGCAAGATCGGTTATCATGACCATACATGATATAGACATGCACGTGCAGTTGACACGAAAATTATGATTGTTCAACGATATTATAATATTACAAAAGCTTCATAAAAAAAATCTACATAAATGACACAACCGTGATCTATTCTTGGTCCGATCTGAATCTACACGTTTGTCTGTTGTGCCCTGATTTTCCACAGATGCCGCAGCAGTTTCGCGAATTGCTACTGCTTGGCGTTTTAAAATCCATCTCATTACGTATCCGGGACGCATGATGCCTTCCTTTCTTTCTAATACGGCGACGGTCTGGCACCAATAGCTCCTCATTAACCTCATCCCAGTATGCTGGATGCCCTAACGGATTGAACATGTGCAGATAGCATTGAATGGTTTTTTCCAACCTATAGCATTCATCGACGAATGGTTCGTGATCAATTGAATGAAATTGGCACGCTGCAAGTACGTGGGAACAATGAATTTTCAACTGTTGAAATTTCCCACAAGTGCACGCTCGGAAATCTAGGCGCACTTTGTGTTTGTTGCCCCCACATCCTCTGCTTCTATTAAATCCAGTTTTCACTTCGTAAACCCCTCTTTTAGAGTCAAAACATCTGACGTGATGCTTCTTCGCTTTTTCACCGTTTTCCCGGAGCGTTTCACCTGCAAAGTGCGTATATACAAATCCGCTGGCCTGCTGCATCGTGTACGTATTACTCCTCGTGTTGAAATAATGTGACAACATGTAGAATATCTTCTCGACCATGGCTGTTATTGGGAGACCACGAATGGGTTTCAGCATGCCGTTCACTGATTCAACTAAATTTGTGTCATCGACCCATATCTCTTTCCTCCATCGTATGCCATCGTCCACTTCTCTCTTGGAATCCGATCACACCATTCAGCAGTGGGTGGATCGAACTGCCTAATTTGGGTCATGAGGTTATCGAACTTACGCGGTTCACTCGCATAAGCTGCACATTAGGACAATAATTAGCACATTGTGGTAACATTTGTGAACACGTATTTGCTTTGAATTTCCGAATTGTAATGCTTACCTGCCATCTCGAGATGTCTTCTGCCATCGTCATTTTTGATCATCTTTTTGTAGTTGCTGACAATGTGATGAATGCAATATCTATGATGGGTATGTGGAGGACGCCAGTGTTCTGTCTCCATTGCTTGTCGAATTTCGGGATGCCTGTCTATATCACACAAATGTTATCCCTTCTGGTGACATCTTCGCAACATATCCATGAACCACCGCCAATTGTCACCATTTTCCCGTTTGACCACTGCAAATGCCAACAGAAAATTATGATTGTTTCCATCGAGTGAGGCCGCACAAAGGAGCGTTCCGGAGTATTTCCCGTACAAAAAAGTACCATCAATAAATATCACAGGACAACATGCTTTGAAACTGTCAATCGTCTACTTGAAGGTCCAAAACATCCGGTCGAAAGCCGGGCAGCTCTGATTCTCGGTCATTTTGCGCTCGATCACAAAATGAGAACTTGGATTCTCTTTCACAATTGCGTTCATGTACTTCGGCAACCTACCGTATGACTCCTCCCACCCTTCAAATTCGTTGGCAATCGCCATTTGCTTGGCCATCCAGGTTTTTACGGTAAGTAGGTTGGAAGTTCATTTTATCTTGAATTTCCGCCATCATTGTCTTGATTTTGATATCTGGTTGGGTGGAGACCATTTGCTGTATAAAGCTGCATATGTACCTTTGATCAAGGTGCAGATGATCTGTAGACGATTGTAAATTCATGCGTGTATGTGGTCCATTGTACTTACTTATTTTCCATGATGTGCCACTATGATTAGTAATCGCCCGGAGCCTCCAATCGCACTGTCCATTCGGATTACCACACTTGATCACATATTCTTTGGCTTTTGTCGTATCATGGTGAAACGTATGATTTCTTCTCATTGAGTACACTTTTGCAGCCAGTTGCACCGCGTCCCGTGATGGAAATGTCTAGCCAACAGCAAATTCTTTCGATGGATCAAATACCGAACCCCCCCGGCTTGGCTCTTGTATCTTGTTACATCATCTCAAAGTCTATATTCCAATAGGGTAGTGGGTCTACCAGTGGCCGAATGCGACTATTATAATGGGGATTGTAGTAACCCTCCATATTGCCATCCTCGACATCTTCTTCATCAATATCATCAATGTCCATCGAAGTAGCATCATTTTCTTCATCACTAACCTCATAATCATCACTGTCATCATTATCATCGGACTCGACGTACCGATTATGGTCGGAATCCTCTTCGTCACCGGATATGTGTCCTACCCCCGAATGGTAATTATTCATCCCCTGATTTTCAGCTACAGTTACATAAAACACCACAAAACTCGTTGGGCCTGCCTGAAGTGCAAACTCCTTGTTGGATCTAGCAATGTCACCTAGAGGGGGGGTGAATAGGTGAATCTACGACCTAATTGAAATTACTTGCGGAATTTTAAAAACAATTTCAATTCAGGATCTAGGAACAGTACGCAATATGAGCTAATCACAGAGATAGAGATCAGGGAAGAGAAATATGCACGCAATGTTTATAGTGGTTCGGCTTATCAAGCCTACGTCCACTCTCCCACGATGACAGCCGATCGGCTGGATTTCACTATGAAGAATCAAGAGAATTACAAACACTCAACCACTTGGTTTTTCTCTCTCACAGATTCTCACAATGAATGACTTTTGAATGTTCAGAATACTTTTGGGTAACACTCAGTATACGCTTGCACTTTGGATCGTTGTTCGCTCTTCTTCTTCAATCCATCATGGTTATTCTTTTATACTCCATTGCCTCCAACCTAGCCGTTGAATACCCGGCCAAAGGATCGCTCTTCAATCCTTGCTTAGACGCCATCAATCGTGGTTGAACGAGACTGTATCTCCAGAAGATATGTAGACCGTTGAGGAAGATATTGAACCCTTCTGATTCAGTCGCCCATACAACTAAATCTCCAGTTTCCATAAGTGTGGTAAGTCTGAGTTTGTTCCCGAAAGGATATTCTTTAGAAGATAATATCCTATTGTAGAAAGTCCCTTAATTGATTAGAAGGGACATCCGGGCAATCAAATATCACAAACTTTCCATAGGAATCTTGCCTTGATCGGAAACCTACCATACGTGGGTCTTCATGCTTTGAAGATGCAGAAACTGACTCAATTCAAGTTTCGTCTTCATAAAGAATTTCCTGAATTAGATCAGTGTTCGTGGAATGGTAATTCGGAGATTTGATAAGGTCTATCTGTCATTGTATATAGATCGTCAAATGATAGAAGGTCATCTTGAACCTGACCCTCAGAAGCAGCTCCATCTGAAGGTCCTTAGATGCACTTCATCTGACCCCGTCAGAAGCTCTTCCATCTGACCCTTCGTCAAAAGCACTTCCATCTGAACCACTTCTATCTGACCTTTTGTCAGAAGCACTTCCATCTGACCCTTCGTTAGAAGCACTTCCATCTGATCCTTCGTCCATATGACAAATTTAGATCCATACAACCTGCAGCTTACTCATTCTTTCTGCATCGTAAAGCGTTATACAATCCCTTTTGATAGTTTTGTCAGAATCAAAATATAGGAGAATTTCCACAACAATCTCCCCCTTTTTTATGGTGACAAAACTACAAACAAAATGAGACAATGTAAACATACATATGTGAATAATCAAAAACAGTAATTAATCACTTGATATGCTCCTGCAGGTAATCACAATAAGAAATCATGCACTAAAAATAATCCTATAAGTAAACATGATCAGAGTATACATGTATGATCAGAGAATAATCAGAGTATAGATATTCTGCACAGAATTTAGCTGTTCTGCCCCTGTAGGCAAACATGAACAAAATATATTTCACAAAATAATCCTGATGTTCTCCCCCTTTTTGTCAACATCAAAAAGAATGTATAAAACTAAGAAATTTAAGCAAATCAATGTAGAACAAATAGTGACAGAAAAAATTTGTGGCAAACAACGTTTTGCGTAAAAATTAAGAAGAAGAGGGAGGCATTTTAGAAGATGAAGGAATATCTTCAGGCTCTGCATCAGCCTCCACTGGGGAAGGTCCTTCATATCTGCTTCCCATTCTCTGGGCATGGCCCCTTACAGCTTGAGTTGACGGCAGTTCTGAAGCTGTTCGGTCAGTCCTGACCAGTGTGTATGTAGGCATATGTGCAACCTCAGCACAAAACATTCTTCCATATAAATCAATGGACTTTTCCAGATTGTTCACCTGACTTGCCATACCCGCCAATTTTCCATCAATTTTTAAGCAAAACGATGGTCATGAGTTCCAGTGCCAATCCTTTTCTCCCCCTCAGTCTGAGCTTTAGGAAAAGCTTGAGAGGCAAGGACTTCTGTCAGAAATACATCAGAGGTGGCAGGTAAAGGCCCCCCCTGAGTTATAGCCCTTTTTCCTTTAGCTTTTGGACTAAGCACAGATTGTATTTTCTCATCTATGTCCATTGGTATGGATTGGGCACTTGAGAGTTGGTCCTCTCGTGCAATTGCTGAAGCCAAGCTTGGAGAAGCTCTGTGAATTGCGATTCTGGTGGAGGATACAGAATAAGCCTCAATGTCATCTGGCTCTGCTTCCTGTTCTTCTGACACCAACTGAGTTAGGACTTGTGCTAACAACTGATCATGATTAAAATTGACAAGAGTATGATCATACTCTATTTCATTCTCATTTCTGGCATCATCTTCCTCAGTCCACATAGTGATGAATTCGTCCTCAGTCAGATCACAAATGTACACAACTTTCTCTTTTGGTTGTGTTTCAATTTCATCTCCTCCTTCGTCAATGCTATCAGCACCTTGATCCTCAGTCTCACGTTCTTCATTTGAGGCACCTTGAGATTGAGTAGCTTCAGAATCAGACTTCCCTGCTCCTTCTTCACTTTCCTCTGAGTGCTCATCATCTGAGCTGTCTTCTTGTTGTCCCTTTACAGCCACAACCTTTCTCCTTTTTGGAGATTTCTGCTTTGATTCATCCTCGAAATCCACAATGACTAGTTCATTGTTCTTGGTCCTTCATCCAGTAGGAGTCATCTTGTATCCCATCTTGGTCACCATAGTTTCACCAGCAATCATTAGGGGGATTTGTTGTTTGACAAGAGCACTCAAACCCCCGATATTGAAATGATCTATTATTCTGTAGATCAGACCAACATAAGATAGTTGTCCCTTTGGCTTGAGAAATGATCTGTACATGTGAAGTAGAACTGTGTGGGCAAAAGAAATTTTCTTTCCCTGCAAGATGCCCCACAATAATTTTGCCTCGTACTTCGAGATGTCTGTCTTAGAAGCTGCCTTGGGTCTGATACATTCAATGATTACCTTGTGCATCATGGTGTGTTTCAAGGGAAAGTCACTGTAGGTAATATGCGACTTCGATTCCCTTGAGAAGCTTGATTTGCCAGTTAGGAAGCAAAAAGCTTCTTCTCCAGTAACATCCAAAGGTGTGAAGGCCCTTTTTCTAGTTCCCATAATGGATGCCAAATCATCAACATGCAGTACATATTGCATTCTTTGCATAGTGAAAACCAAGAAGTTGAAGTTGACAAACTAAAGATTCGAGTAAAAGTAGGCTACTAGATCAGGAAAGATGTAACCCCTATGTGTTATGAATTGCTCTATTCTGACCTTTTGAAGATGCTTCCTCAGATAGATGCCGTTCCTATCAAAGTACTTTAACTCAAACACCCTGTGAGGTATAACACCTCTCTGTTTCAAGGACTCAAACTTGTCTTTGTGAGCTTAATTCTGGAACATAGGATCAGGAAAACTTTTATCCAAATTAAACCCAATATTCTTTACAAAGTCATTGAACAGAATATCATCATCATCTTCGACCTTTGCCTTAGTACCGCCAGGCCTTATAGGAGAAGGTTTTATTGACTTCGAACTAGGCTCTGCCACTTTCTCCTTTCCATTTCTAGAGGCAGATTCAGGTTTTTGAACAGCAATTGGTTCAACGATCTTTCTAGGCAAACTAAGAAACTCTAGCAGTTCACCTTCACTATCGAACTGGTGAACATTCATCAATTTTCTAAGTTCATTGCCAAAATCCCCTGCTGCTTTAATACTATCGTACATTGGCTTAATAGAAGGTGCCATGGCTTCTTTTCCCTCAAAAACAGATAAAGACAAACCTTTTGCCAAACGGAATGCCTTGCGCTGTTCGTTGATTTCAGTTTCCGTAGGTTCGGCGGTGCTTGCTGTTGAGGCGAAAAACTTTCTCTTCATCTGAGGAGTCTTCTTCGAGTCAGAGGCTGATTTCGAAGCCATTGAGACGTAGAAAGTTTGAAACTTTGGAAGAGAGAGTATTTTTTTGAGGAAGAAATCGAGAGCGAGAGATCTTGAATACGGTTTAGGGTTTCGATTTGAGAAAGATTTGAAAGTGAGAGAACAGAGGTGGCGATTCTGTGTTTTATAAAAGAGATGGTTATTTTGGGAAACAAAATCAATTTAAAAAGAAATAAAAGCATTCCTTTAATAAATCAATTAGTCACCGTCAATCAAATATTTGCATATATATATATATATATATATATATATATATATTCATATGAGGAACTTACCTTAAAGGTAATTTTAGGAGTTAACTGACCTTGATTTATGAACTTTCCAAAAAGATATGAATTTCTTCTTACGAGCCTTTTAGCGTTTCTTCTGACGCTCCTTCTGACGTTCCTTCTGACGCTCCTTCTGACGCTCCTTTTGGCGTTCCTTCTGACGTACCTTCTGACGCTCCTTCTAGCATTCCTTCTGGGCCTCCTTCTGAGTTTCCTTCTGACGTTCCTTCTGGCCTCCTTCTGACTTCCTTCTGACGTACCTTCTGAGTCTCCCTGTTCTAAAATATACTTAAGAAAGAGGATTAGTGATGGCTAATTCATTTCTAATAAAATTAAAAGTTTTCTTATCTAAAGGTTTAGTGAAAATATCTGCAAGTTGATTTTTTGTATCAATGTATTGAATGTTAACATCACCGTTCTGAACATGATCACGTATGAAGTGATGTTTGATCTCAATGTGCTTTGTTCTTGAGTGAAGTATGGGATTCTTTGTAAGATTTATGGCACTTGTGTTGTCACATTTGATTTCCACATTTGTATCTTCAACACCATAATCTTTGAGTTGCTGTTTCAGCCAAAGAATCTAGGCGCAACAACTTCCGAGTGACACGTATTCTGCTTCAGCTGTACTGAATGCCATTGTACTTTGTTTCTTGGAATACCATGAGACAAGCATGTTTCCCATGAGCTGACAAGTTCCAGATGTACTTTTCCTATCAATTTTACAACCTGCAAGATCTGCATCTGAATAACCCTTTAGTATAAAATCAGAAGATTTAGAATACCACAAACCATAGTTGGGATAAGTCCCAATGTATTTAATTATTCTTTTGACGGCTGAAAGGTATGATTCCCTTGGGCTTGACTGAAATCTTGCGCACAAACAGACGCTATATAGGATGTCTGGTCTTGAAGCTGTGAGATAGAGTAGTGATCCAATCATACTTTGATATAGTTTGGGATCAACTTCCTTTCCATCTTCATCTTTGTCTAATTTGGAGGAGTGAAACATGGGAGTTTCTGTCTTCTTGCCGTTCTCTAGACCAAATTTCTTCACTATTTTCAGTGCATACTTTTCTTGATATATGAAAGTTCCTTTCTGAGCTTGATGAATTTGAAGACCAAGAAAGAATCGCAATTCTCTCATCATACTCATCTCGAATTCATCCTGCATCACTTTAGAAAATTTCTTGCAGAGAAGCTTATTAGAAGAACCAAATATAATATCATCAACATAGATTTGAACTAGAAGAATATCCTTACCTTGTCTTTGAATAAAAATGGTAGTGTCTACATTACCTTTTGTGAAGTTGTGTTGAGATAGAAAGTTACTCAACCTTTCATACCAAGCACGAGGTGCTTGTTTTAAACCATATAAAGCTTTTTTTTAATATATATACCAAATCTTTTCATCTAGGCTCTTCGAATCCGGGGGATTGTTCAACATAGACCTCTTCTTTGATGTAGCCATTTAGGAAAGCACTTTTCACGTCCATCTGAAAAAGTTTGAAATCATTGTAACAAGCATAAGCAATGAGTAGCCTTATGGCTTCTAACCTGGCAACTGGTGCATATGTCTCATCGTAGTCTATTCCTTCTTCCTGAGAATAGCCTTTTGCTACGAGTCTTGCTTTGTTTCTTACAACTTTTCCTTTGTCATCTAGTTTGTTTCTGAATACCCATTTTGATCCAATTACTGGACGATTTTTGGGTCGGTTGACTAGTTCCCAAACATTGTTGACCTTGAACTGATGTAGCTCTTCCTGCATTGCATTTATCCAGTTCTCATCTGCTAATGCATCTTCAATCCATTTTTGCTCCAATTCAGATACCAATGCTATGTTGCTCATTGCTTGCTTGAACTTAGATCTTGTCTTTATGCCATCACTTATGCTTCCTATGATAAGTTCCTTTGGATGACTTGACTTGTGTTTCCAGTTTTTGTCGAAGCAATCACTTGAAGATGTTGTAGGTTGATTCTGTTCATCTTCTGGTCTTTCTTCAACTGAGAGAGTGTGACATTCTGAATTTCCGCCCCTCGTGGCTTGAGATAGGAAATGAAAGCCCAAATTGACAATTGAAAATGAAGAATTTCAAAATTGGCAAAAGATTTGACGTCGCCTCGCGAATGGCCACTGAAAATGAGAAAAATGAAGTTTTGGACGAAAAGTGGCAAATGACCGTTTTGCCCCTCCACCTCATACCTTTGCCTTAAGTTTCTTGGAAGGGCAAAATAGTCATTTGAGGACCCCATGGAGGCTGCCGAAAATTTGAGGATGGGTCAATGGGAAGTCAAAGCTCAATGCTTCAATTATTGGTGGCTTGGCACTTGTCCATTTTTGAGGGGTTAGGCATTAAATGCCATTAAATTCATTTTGACAAATGGAGCACCAATTATTTGTGGAACCTCTTCCCCTAGCTGCTGCAATTCGTGCTCCCTCTCCCTCCCCTCCATTTCCCACTCATTTTTCTCTTTTCTCCTTCTTGTCCAAAACTGCTCCAGAAAGACAGTTTCTGTGCTTTCTGTTCGGTGAGCTCGAGGAGGCCTTCCCGGTGGTATTTTGAGGTGATTCGACTTCCACAGGTTAGATCTCTGTGTCCTTGACATTTTCCCGTTGGTTTCGTGATTTTAGGAGGTCTGGTTGATTTATAGTGATTTTTGAAAGAAAAGCAGACGGATTCCGCGCGAGCTGAGAGAAGGTTATGGTTTTCCCTCTTAGAAATTCCATTTGGCCTCAAATTTTTTAGGAGAGCTTCATAACACTTAGTACTATGTTCAGATAAATTTTGGCTGCAAATAGATAAGGATAACTTCGGTTTTCATGGAAGAACAGTAGCGGTAAATTCTGGACAGATTCTGATCAAGAGGAGATTGGACTGTTTTGTTGTCTTTGGCGTGTCAACCGACTCCAAATTTCTTAGTGAGCTCTTCAAACATGTAAATGAAGGTCTTGAGAGGTTATTTGTGTAAAGAGTTAGACACGAGGTTGGTTTATGGCTTGATTGAGCGGATTGAAACCGAAACCGGTTCTGTTTGGTGGGTGGACCCTTGCTGGCCGGTTCCGTTAAAGGGTCATTTAAGTGATGTTTTGACTTCAAATCGACGCATAAGACTTCATGAGATGTAGTGTGAGGTGTTAATTAGAAGTGTATGAAGTGGATTGGGAGTTTGGAAGTGATTTAAGGCCTATAATGTGCATGAAACATCAAGTTGCATTCTGCCCTGCATTGAGTCACGTGAACAGAATATATAAAGGGTTTGTGGAAGTATTGTGGTGATTTCGATCCATTGATGAGGCATCCTGAGTTGCCATTTGATTGGTTATTAAGTGGATTTTGATTAGAAATTAATGAATTTCCTAGGACGGTACGAGGACCTTGATTGGTCGAATACTTGGAGGGTTAAGGAAGATCAATCGAAGTGGAGCTTTGCTAGTTGCTTGAGGTAAGTGTCCCTTAAACCTTTACTCGAACGTTAGGACACTACTGGATAGATTGGTCGGATGATTGGATTCTTGATAAAGCCTATAGCTTGAATTGCTTGATTAGTCGATTGAAATGGCAAGAAAAACTAATTGTGAGATTGATTGCCTTGTGATATAGTGCGGCTATTGAGCCATGTATTCGTATGAATTGGCCGTGGGCCCTAATATTGTTATTGAATTGGCCGTGGGCCCTTGTGATTGAATTGGCCGTGGGCCCTGGCGATGATGGAACGACCTGTGAAAAATTACATCGCGGCCGTGGGCCCTGGCGATGCTTGAGTGGATTGAAATTACATCGCGGCCGTGGGCCCTGGCGATGCTTGAGTGAATAGAAATTACATCGCGGTCGTGGGCCCTGGCGATGATTTGGGTAGATGCCCTTGTGAACTACATCGCGGCCGTGGGCCCTGGCGATGATTTGGCTTGGAGCCCTATGAAATTATATCGCGGCTTGGAGCCCTGGCGATACATCGCGGCCGTGGGCCCTGGCGATGATTAAATGGTTGTCATATTGATGACTTATGAAAACGATAAGTTTGTTTTAGGGTAATGTGTGAAACTTGGATCTCATAGTATGTGATGTGCTTGATGGCGATGTCCTTTATATCAAGGTGCCATGAGAAAGTGATAATGAGATGCTAGATGATAATTCCTCGATGAGTTTTTGTGAATTGCTCTGTGGCATAGTCTGGGGGACTGACGGTCTGGTCTAGGTTTAGGGTTTACTTACTGAGATTTATATCTCACCCCAGTGGGGGTTTAACTTTTTCAGGTCCCAGGCGACGGTACATCAAAGGTCGTCAAGGTTTGAATTTCGAGGAAGAAACTGATGATGTGGTTTCATATATTGTGCTACTAGGAGGGATTGTATTATGATATGTGGATATAGGGATCGATCCATTAGTATTTGACTACCTTGCAGGATTCGTTTTCATGAACCTGAGAAGTGTACTACTGCCTGTCCTAAGTCATCCGAATTTTGTATATGTATGGAGATGTATTCTTGCTTCCGTCTGTTTGTCGGATTTTATGAGTTGTAACCCGAGTGATCCTGGGAGTCAATATAAGGATCAGGGTTCGGGGCGTGACATCCCCGTTTAAGTGGTATCAGAGCAAGGTTAGCTCGATCCATTGAGATTGAGATTTGGAGTGATAAGGAGTGATGACTTGAGGACAATTAGGTAGTGAGACCTTTAGGGTTAAGCATGGATTGTTGAATCTTGAGGATTATAGGCTTGAACTTGTGTGGTATTCTAATGGTCCTAGTGTTGACTTTAATGGATGATCTTGAGTAATGTGGTGATTGAGGTTTAAGTGGAAGCATGTGGAAACTAGAGAGACATAGGCATGGATTTTGAGGTAACAATTATGCTTGAGGTTAGTAGAGAATTGCTTATGATTAAGAGTTAATTGGATTATCTGATTGTGATTATGATTTTTCAATGACCTAACTTGAGGAGAATGAGTTATAAGGAGATGATTGGTACTAGTGGATTCAGGCTTGAATTGTATTATGACTTGATGAATTTAGCTGTCGATTTCTATTGACAACTTTGGGTGATATGAGATGAGGTTTATACAGGGAAGCGATAAAGGAATATTTGGGTTGAAGAACAATTGTGATCGAATGCATATGAATTGATTTGTGTAGCGACTAAACTTGAGGTGTATGGGTGAATATAGGTAATTGATCCTTATGATGTGACAGTCATTGGTGGAATTAGAAACCTTCGATGGATAAGAATTGATCTAAATGTGATTGTGGTATGACCAGTAGTGAGGACAGTCATGATGTGTACGTGTTTGTGGCTTTGAAACGAACGCTGATGTGGGTGCATGCATGAGCTTATTACTATCAGACTTAATAAACTGTCGCTTGGTATGGGACGAGTTGATGGGATACCTATAAACCGTAATGAAGCATGTTATGGGGCGTGTAGAACGGGACTTCCTCCGTAGATATATGACTTGGGACAACCTGTAACAACCAGGTCTTGTGAGGGAGGGGAGTGATCGCCGGGACAGAGAGGTCCGGACAAGGAGCGGCTCCTGGCAGGCTTCTAAGATAGCGAGGAGGCAGGAATGACCCAAATCATAAATTGAAAGGGAAAGCCTAGGTATCAGGTTGAGTCTGATTGTGGTTAAGTGAGATGTATGGTACGTGATTGATTCTCAAGTGAATGATCGAAAGTGGCATGGCATGTGAAATGATGCCTATGAGTGGCATGGCTGAGAGCCCTGTATTTGGCAGTGAGTGCCATTTGAGAAAGAAAAGCTGATGATGTGATTGACTTGATAAGCATGTGTTGTAATTGGCATCATGTAATTGTTGTGGCCGAGGTCTAATTGAGAGATTAGACTGTGTGAGGAGTCTATTCTCCATTTATTTGATGCTAGTTGAGATTGAGATAGCCTGTCGTGTTTGTGACAGAGTGGCATGTGCCTTATGTTTAATGTATGAGCGTGTGACTCATAGAAGTGATGCTTTGAGTACTTGGTTGATATTGACCTAATTAAGTTTTAGCCTAGTGGAGGCTTGCCTAGTAATGGCTGTTGATTGAAAATTTACCTTGTGGAGGCTTACTTGATATGTGGATGTTGCTTAAGGATGATTTGGAATCCTTGGATAATGAGCAACTGGTAGAGAGATGTTTAGGAACCACTGGATAACTGCTAGCGAAAGAAAATGAGATGAGCAGCCTGAGACTGCTAGACTTGAGTAGATGGCTTAAGTCTTGGATTCCTGGAGGGAATCATAGTGGTTCAAGTGGGATGAGAATCTAATGAGGTTAAAAGACCAAGATACGGTCGCTAGAGGAGCACTTGGCTCGTATTTGCGAGATATGAGAAGATCCAAGCATTGAGATGGTTAATGAGAATTGAGTAAAGATGAGCGAATTGAGTATGGGTACTAGATGAGAATATGGCTCGATTTTGTAAATCGTGCGAGACCGAAGTGTAATTAGGGGTCGTGAGGACTTTATGCGGAAATGAGGAAATTTGATGGGTGGGCAAGCTCGAGGAAGAGCTGCCAATGTTACCCAAGTCGCTGAGACGACTAGTGCTGATGAGTTAAGTAATGGAAGTCACGAGAAAGGTGACTCTGAGTTATTTCATTCTAGAGTGAATGAGTGGGAAGAACCACGAGAGTTCTGAAAAGCCTGTGAAGCTATGTATAAAGTTGAGATTGACTGAGTTTGATAAAGGGATGGAATTTGAAACTGCCTTCTTACAAGTTGATGGTTCGTGAGAAAACCTTAGAGGTTTTGGGTACACTGAGGAAAGAAAGTGACCTTGGCAGCTACTAGCCTTAGGAGGCTGTTGATGATTGGTGAAGAGTCACCAAGGGAAGAATTTTCCTTGAAGGCATAGTATATATTCGGATCACTTTCGTTGAATTGTTCGATGAAAAGTATTTTTCCTGGGATTGCTCGACAGCAACAGTTGTGCGGATCTAAGGATCTTGCAAGGATCTGAGAACGATCGACCAGTATGAGACAGAGTTCTCAAGGTGGTCTAAGTGTATTAAGGGTGGTCAATGACCCTTTGAGTGAGACGTGAGGTCTCCGAGTGGAATGGAATTTGAAAGCCTTATGGCTAGTGATTATTCCTGATTCTGAGGAATAGTAAAAGGGACTCATTAAGAGAAACGAATGATCGAAAGACATGTGAATAAGAGAACTCCTGCTCATAGATTACGAGCAAAGAAATGTTCATTTTGGAACATGGGATATTCCTGTGCAAATGGTTATTACCTTGCCGTAAGGTTAATGGTGGTTAATCTCTGGTTGTTGTAAGAGATATAAAAGAGACTGATGTGTCAGTCTGTCAGACCCTGTTGATTTTATGAGATCGATGAAAGATGGGTCGGAACCACCAGAAGTGGTATTGTGTGTTAACAGCCCTAAAGAGTAGGGTGTCGTTCTTAAAGGATGATTGGACCACGTGATGGTCGTTGAGGGAAAGGAAGGCGAACGGACTTGACAGTCCTGGTTGTTCGTAATACTAATCAATGATTGAGTAAGCGAAAAGAGCGCTTAGAGTATAATTACAAGGTGACTCGAGGAAGTTGAATTGAGTATTCGATACGAGAATTTGCGAGACCGAGGAAGAACCTCAACTCCTTGGAATTTTGTCACTTGAGGTGACTGAGTCACTGATAGAAGAGTGTTAGACATGGTGAACTTTGAATTCTGGAGTGGAAGTACTGCCATTGCCGCAGACTTCAAGATGACACTCTAAGGAATGAAAAAGGACAAGGTGGATTCGAAGTAAAAGAATGCCACTGAAGTGTATAGTTTCCTTCAAAGGGTAAGAGACCCTAGTGTGAAAGGAAAATGAAATCTTTATTGTCTCGGTGTTGAGATTGAGCGTTTGGACTAAGAAAGAGGACGCAAAACTTGGATGATTCCTGGAAGTTGAGTTTGAGAAACTATCTTGTAAACAGCGTTGAATTCCAGGATAAAGTTGACGTTCAGCTGAATGAATGAAAATGAGACATGGTAGCATTATCTGGTTGTGAAACAAAGAGACAAAGGCACTAATGTTTCCCTGAGGAAAGAGTGACAAAAATGAACAAAATGTGGTATGGTCCAAGTGGAGACCCATGAGAGTAGAGGAGCCAAGATATGAGCTCTCAAGTGAAATGTACCATGAATAGTTGAAACAATTTGACATTTAGTAGTAATGGAATGGATAACAACCGGATTGGGTATCCAAGGAATGATTGAGTTGGGTATTACCGTTTAGAGAGACGATGGTGGGACTTGTTTAAGGAGTCATGAGAAATGTGAATGACTTTCGAGAGTATCCTATGGACTCTAAAGAGATGTTCATTGTATTCTAGTTGTGTAGAGCATGAACTGTGTACCCGATGAGGTAAAATTCCTCAGTCGTTAAATTTAGGAGGAATGAAATCTCTATGAAGCCTGTGAGGATGGGAATAAGTGATGGATCGACTAGGGTCGATGTGAGTTGCTCAAGCTTGAAGTTTCTTGGAATTGATGGATTGTTATAGACGAATTGTGGGAGATACCCCACGAGAGTTGTTTCCTTGATGAAATGGACTCAGGAAGAGATGTAACCCGAAGGGGTGATTGAACGCGAAGAGTCTCGGAGGGCTTGAGTCAAGTTGACGATTACGCTAATAGTGGCATTTCTATTTGGAATCAAAAGAGTCGAGGAAATCATAATGACATGGTATAAGAAGGGAATTTAAGGCGTTGCATTTCAAACCGATGCGAACTATACGAATGCGCCATGGCAATAATACCATATGAGCTGGAATGCTTAGAGCATGACTGGAGTTGGTTTGCGAATGTCCTCGCGACAAAATTTGGAAAAATCTTGTTTGAGTGAGAGAAGATATTGAATCTGTATCTACTACAAGAGAATAAGGTAGTACAAAGAGATTCCGGATGGGAATAAAGCAGGAGGCAACGCGAATGAGTGAAATTGCTTATGAGTATGAAAGCGTAGCTGGTATAAAGAGAGACCTTGCAAGTTAGGGGAATTATACGAGGTTGAGAATTGAGAATTGCGTAATTGGTGATGGAGGGACAGATCTTTCCTCGAAAAATAAGAGGTTCAACTTTTAAATTGGAAGCTTGTCAATTGATGAGTTGACGGCTATTGGAAACACCTAGCCTGAAGGCTAGAAGGGAATTGAGGTATAGCCATGATCGAACCCTGATACTTAAAGGGTTATGGGAATGAATAGAACCCTTGAGGTCCCATGGACGAAAGTATAAATCTGGTATCGAAAGGGAACTTAAAGAGATGATCATATCGAAAAATTTAAAGGGAGAATTATGGTGTTCCTTGAGATGGCACAAGAATGTGTCAAGATTGCCTTATTACTATAGATGGAATGGACTGAAAGATTGGGTTAACCTAACATGTGATCAAGCATTAGAAATGCCGACAAGAAAGTAATTATGAGCTTGTTTAAGGAGCCGAAGAGGTTGTGACTCGATTTGGCTAATGGCGAGCAAGTTGATAAAGCCCATGAATCTTTGATGGTATGAAAGGACGTATGAATGAAGTGATTTGCCAAATGGTATGGGCTATAAAGAGTGCATTTTGGCGAAAGTTTAGTAATAATGGTGACAGACAAATGAAAGAGACGACGTGAATGCTTGAGGGTAAACTGCCAACAGATGCATGGATGTCGAAAGAGAACAGAGAGAAGTAAATACAGATTGAGGACTGAAGGGAACAAGTCCTGGGGAAAGGCGACTTTTGTCAGAAAGGACAAGTAAAAATGACAAGTCATGGAAGAAGTTATCTGAAAGAGTAAGGTAGCGGTGAGGCGATGGTGCTCAAAAGACTGTGTGGATAAGAAGGTGGCAAATTTCGAGGACGAAATTTCTTTAAGGGGGGAAGAATTGTGACATTCTGAATTTCCGCCCCTCGTGGCTTGAGATAGGAAATGAAAGCCCAAATTGACAATTGAAAATGAAGAATTTCAAAATTGGCAAAAGATTTGACGTCGCCTCGCGAATGGCCACTGAAAATGAGAAAAATGAAGTTTTGGACGAAAAGTGGCAAATGACCGTTTTGCCCCTCCACCTCATACCTTTGCCTTAAGTTTCTTGGAAGGGCAAAATAGTCATTTGAGGACCCCATGGAGGCTGCCGAAAATTTGAGGATGGGTCAATGGGAAGTCAAAGCTCAATGCTTCAATTATTGGTGGCTTGGCACTTGTCCATTTTTGAGGGGTTAGGCATTAAATGCCATTAAATTCATTTTGACAAATGGAGCACCAATTATTTGTGGAACCTCTTCCCCTAGCTGCTGCAATTCGTGCTCCCTCTCCCTCCCCTCCATTTCCCACTCATTTTTCTCTTTTCTCCTTCTTGTCCAAAACTGCTCCAGAAAGACAGTTTCTGTGCTTTCTGTTCGGTGAGCTCGAGGAG
Organism: Rhodomyrtus psidioides; assembly: GCA_021437785.1. Classification (NCBI taxonomy): domain Eukaryota; kingdom Viridiplantae; phylum Streptophyta; class Magnoliopsida; order Myrtales; family Myrtaceae; genus Rhodomyrtus; species Rhodomyrtus psidioides. The sequence goes on along the minus strand of JAILYB010000023.1, from coordinate 2,755,554 downwards.
GCCTTCCCGGTGATATTTTGAGGTGATTCGACTTCCACAGGTTAGATCTCTGTGTCCTTGACATTTTCCCGTTGGTTTCGTGATTTTAGGAGGTCTGGTTGATTTATAGTGATTTTTGAAAGAAAAGCAGACGGATTCCGCGCGAGCTGAGAGAAGGTTATGGTTTTCCCTCTTAGAAATTCCATTTGGCCTCAACTTTTTTAGGAGAGCTTCATAACACTTAGTACTATGTTCAGATAAATTTTGGCTGCAAATAGATAAGGATAACTTCGGTTTTCATGGAAGAACAGTAGCGGTAAATTCTGGACAGATTCTGATCAAGAGGAGATTGGACTGTTTTGTTGTCTTTGGGGTGTCAACCGACTCCAAATTTCTTAGTGAGCTCTTCAAACATGTAAATGAAGGTCTTGAGAGGTTATTTGTGTAAAGAGTTAGACACGAGGTTGGTTTATGGCTTGATTGAGCGGATTGAAACCGAAACCGGTTCTGTTTGGTGGGTGGACCCTTGCTGGCCGGTTCCGTTAAAGGGTCATTTAAGTGATGTTTTGACTTCAAATCGACGCATAAGACTTCATGAGATGTAGTGTGAGGTGTTAATTAGAAGTGTATGAAGTGGATTGGGAGTTTGGAAGTGATTTAAGGCCTATAATGTGCATGAAACATCAAGTTGCATTCTGCCCTGCATTGAGTCACGTGAACAGAATATATAAAGGGTTTGTGGAAGTATTGTGGTGATTTCGATCCATTGATGAGGCATCCTGAGTTGCCATTTGATTGGTTATTAAGTGGATTTTGATTAGAAATTAATGAATTTCCTAGGACGGTACGAGGACCTTGATTGGTCGAATACTTGGAGGGTTAAGGAAGATCAATCGAAGTGGAGCTTTGCTAGTTGCTTGAGGTAAGTGTCCCTTAAACCTTTACTCGAACGTTAGGACACTACTGGATAGATTGGTCGGATGATTGGATTCTTGATAAAGCCTATAGCTTGAATTGCTTGATTAGTCGATTGAAATGGCAAGGAAAACTAATTGTGAGATTGATTGCCTTGTGATATAGTGCGGCTATTGAGCCATGTATTCGTATGAATTGGCCGTGGGCCCTATTATTGTTATTGAATTGGCCGTGGGCCCTTGTGATTGAATTGGCCGTGGGCCCTAGCAATGAAAGAATGATTTGTGAAATACATCGCGGCCGTGGGCCCTGGCGATGATGGAACGACCTGTGAAAAATTACATCGCGGCTGTGGGCCCTGGCGATGTTTGAGTGGATTGAAATTACATCGCGGCCGTGGGCCCTGGCGATGCTTGAGTGAATAGAAATTACATCGCGGCCGTGGGCCCTGGCGATGATTTGGCTAGATGCCCTTGTGAACTACATCGCGGCCGTGAGCCCTGGCGATGATTTGGCTTGGAGCCCTATGAAATTATATCGCGGCTTGGAGCCCTGGCGATACATCGCGGCCGTGGGCCCTGGCGATGATTAAATGGTTGTCATATTGATGACTTATGAAAACGATAAGTTTGTTTTAGGGTAATGTGTGAAACTTGGATCTCATAGTATGTGATGTGCTTGATGGCGATGTCCTTTATATCAAGGTGCCATGAGAAAGTGATAATGAGATGCTAGATGATAATTCCTCGATGAGTTTTTGTGAATTGCTCTGTGGCATAGTCTGGGAGGACTGACGGTCTGGTCTAGGTTTAGGGTTTACTTACTGAGATTTATATCTCACCCCAGTGGGGGTTTAACTTTTTCAGGTCCCAGGCGACGGTACATCAAAGGTCGTCAAGGTTTGAATTTCGAGGAAGAAACTGATGATGTGGTTTCATATATTGTGCTACTAGGAGGGATTGTATTATGATATGTGGATATAGGGATCGATCCATTAGTATTTGACTACCTTGCAGGATTCGTTTTCATGAACCTGAGAAGTGTACTACTGCCTGTCCTAAGTCATCCGAATTTTGTATATGTATGGAGATGTATTCTTGCTTCCGTCTGTTTGTCGGATTTTATGAGTTGTAACCCGAGTGATCCTGGGAGTCAATATAAGGATCAGGGTTCGGGGCGTGACAGAGAGTGTCCTTCTGAACATTCTTCGAACCAACATTCGCATCTGAGTCTTGCTTTTCTCCTGATTCTTCCTGTGAGTCTGAGACTTGAGGAAGTATATGAACTTGATTGGATTGAGGTTCATCATTCTGATAGCTTTCATCGAACTTGATGTTCACGGATTCTTCAACAATACGAGTATTCTTGTTGTAGACTCTGTAGGCTTTGCTCGTTGTTGAGTATCCCAAGAAAATTCCTTCATCTGATCTCTCATTAAACTTTCTAATTCGGTCATTAGCATTCTTTAGAATAAAGCATTTACAACCGAATACATGAAAATATGCAACATCAGGCTTTCTTTCTTTGAAGATTTCATATGGGGTTTTCTCAATAAAAGGTCTGAGAGAAATTCGATTTAAAATATAACAGGCTGTGGAAACGGCCTCAGCCCAAAAATGAGATGCAATTTTACTTTCAATCAAAAGAGTTCTGGCCATTTATTGCAAGGATCTGTTTTTCCTTTCTACTACCCCATTTTGTTGAGGAGTATAAGGTGTAGAGAAATTATGCTGAATCCCGAAGTCATTGCAAAAATCTGAAAAACTTTGATTTTCAAATTCTCCCCCATGATCTGTTCTCAAACTAGAAATGGTGTAACCCTTTTCATTTTGAATCCTTTTTGCTAGTTTTGAAAAGGATGTAAAAGCCTCACTTTTGTGAGCTAGAAATAAAACCCATGTGAATCTAGAAAAATCATCAACTATAACAAGACAATATTTCTTACCTCAAAGACTTAATGTTCTGTTTGGTCCAAAAATATCCATATGAAGTAGCTACAAGCTTTGCTTAGAGGAAACTTGATTTAAAGACTTAAAAGAACTTCTTACCTGTTTGCCTAGTGTGCATGCATGACATAGTCCTCCTTTCTCAAACTTCGTTTGAGGTATTCCTCGAACAAGTCCCTTCTTGGAAAGCTTTAAGATATGTTTTACACTAACATGACCTAATTTTCTGTGCCAAAGATCAGATTCATCCTTAACAGAGATAAGACATTTTGCACTATCACGGTTAGAATCAATATCCAAAAGGAAAATATTCCCATGCCTTCGTCCCGTGAAGGATTGCTTCTTGTCCTTGCTCATCCCTGTGCATTTTAGATCTTGGAAGCAAATTTCATACCCAGAGTCACAGAGTTGGCTTACAGATATCAAGTTGTAGTTCAATCCTTTGACAAGAGGGACATCTTTAACCGTCAGATTTCCAATCTTCACATTTCCCTTTCCAATGACATTTCCCTTGTTCTTTCCTCCAAAGGACACACTTCTACCATCACATTCTGAAAATGATATAAATACATCTGGATTTCCAGTCATGTGACTTGAACATCCACCATCCAGAAACCACGTGCTCTTCCTTCTCTTTGGTACCTGTAAGAAGTGAACAACTCACTGTTTCTTTGGTACCCATGCTTTCTTGGGTCCTTTTGTGTTAGTAGGATTTGACTTTTTAATGGGTCTCCAGACTTTCTTGCAATAATCCTTAGTATGACTAGGATCACCACAGTTTACACAAGATTGTCGAATATAAGATCTAGTAAAATGTTTGTGAAAGTGATGCCTGTAATCAGAGAATGTTGGTTTTCGAAATTTAGTTTTAATAAAGGAATTTTTTAGATTACTCTCCTTTTTAAAACCTAACCCAGATCGGTCATTGAAGGGTATTTGTTTTGAAATAATATTATTTAGAGTTTCTGAGCTTTGTGAAAACCTTTTTGAGATATCACAAATCTTTTCTTTTAGAGAAACATTCTCTTTTCAAACAAAATCATGATTTTCTTTCAACTGGTGAAACTCTTGTTGTAGAAAATCGATTTTTTCTTTTTGAGACAGGTTTTGCTGTTTTAAGAGCGAGTTTTCCTTTTTCAAAGCAGAAACTTTTTCAAGAACTTCTTTATAACTTCTACACATTTCATCAATATATTCAGTAACTTCATCAGGGAGTTCAGATGAACATACCCCAGTTTCTGAATCTGAACTTGAATCTGATTCAGCCATGAGAGAGATGTTTGCATAATCATTTTCACTTTCATCAGAATCACTTAGAGTATCTGCCTTTAAGGCCTTCTTGTACTTTTCGTACTTGAGTTTGTCCTTCTTCAAAATTGGACAGTTCGATTTGATATGTCCTGCCTTCTTACAGTGAAAGCAAATCACGTCTTTGCTATCTTGAGAATCGTTGTTTGATACTTTCAGATCATTTCTCTTCCAAGGTTTCTTCCCTTTGATATTCCTGGCTTTTCGAGCCATTTTTCTAAACTTTTTCACCATGAGGGCTAGTTCTTCATCATCCTCATCTTCATCATCTGTATTAGACAGACATTGAGAAACTTCAGTTTTTAAAGCAATTGATTTTTTACTTTTTTGTTCTCCCTTCTTGTTTGCTCGTTCGGTTTCATAAGATTGTAATGTCCCGACTAGCTCATCCACTGAGAGTGGTCTGATAGTTTGGCATTCTTGAATCGATGGTTTTTTGTAGTTCCAATCATCTGTGAGTCTACGTAGTATCTTCCTGACTTGCATTGGTTCAGCAATGGGTGCGCCTTGTCTTGCAAGTCCACTTGCTAGAGTCTGAAACCTGTCTATCATATCTGCAATAGATTCTTCAGATTTCATTTGAAATGCTTCATAATCACTCAGTAAAATACCGAGCTTTGTTTCTTTCACACGATTTATTCCTTGAAAGATAATATGAAGCCTATCCCATATTACCTTAGAGGATTCTTCCTCTGAAACACGATTGTAGAGAGGAGTAGATAAGGCACAAAAAAGAGCATTAACAGCTTTAGAATCAATGCCTCATCTTTTAGCCTTTTTAGCGTCGGTCATCGTTGTGACAGGATTTGCTCCATCAGCAAAAGTTGGATTTGTAGCAGTTACGTGAACGACTCCATTCGTAACGACATCCCACATCAGATCATCATAGGCTTTGAAGAACCATTTCATCTTGTTGCTCCACATATTGTAGTCATTCTCATCAAAGTATGGTGGCTTGTTGGAAAAGTGTGAATCGCTTGTTCCTGAAGAGTGATTGCTAGACATAGTAGATCGTTAGCTCTGAAGTCAATAAACACTTCGTAAATATGAGCAACATGCTCTGATACCAATTGTTGGATCTAGCAATGTCACCTAGAGGGGGTGAATAAGTGAATCCACGACCTAATTGAAATTACTTGCGGAATTTTAAAAACAATTTCAATTCAGGATCTAGGAACAGTACGTAATATGAGCTAATCATAGAGATAGAGATCAGGGAAGAGAAATATGCACGCAATGTTTATAGTGGTTCGGCTTATCAAGCCTACGTCCACTCTCCCACGATGATAGCCGATCGGCTGGATTTCACTATGAAGAATCAAGAGAATTACAAACACTCAACCACTTGGTTTTTCTCTCTCATAGATTCTCACAATAAATGAATTTTGAATGTTCAGAATACTTTTGGGTAACACTCAGTATACGCTTGCACTTTGGATCGTTGTTCGCTCTTCTTCTTCAATCCATCATGGTTCTTCTTTTATACTCCCCTGCCTCCAACCTAGCCATTGGATACCCGGCCAAAGGATCGCTCTTCAATCCTTGATTGGACGCCATCAATCGTGATTGAATGAGACTGTATCTCCAGAAGATATGTAGACCGTTGTGGAAGATATTGAACCCTTCTGATTCAGTCACCCAAACAACTAAATCTCCAGTTTCCATAAGTGTGGTAAGTCTAAGTTTGTTCCCGAAAGGATATTCTTTAAAAGATAATATCCTATTGTAGAAAGTCCCTTAATTGATTAGAAGGGACATCCGAGCAATCAAATATCACAAACTTTCCATAGGAATCTTGCTTTGATCGGAAACCTGCCATACGTGGGTCTTCATGCTTTGAAGATGCAGAAACTGACTCAATTCAAGTTTCGTCTTTATAAAGAATTTCCTGAATTAGATCAGTGTTCATGGAATGGTAATTCAGAGATTTGATAAGGTCTATCTGTCATTGTATATAGATCGTAAAATGATAGAAGGTCATCTTGAACCTGACCCTCAGAAGCAGCTCCATCTGAAGGTCCTCAGATGCACTCCATCTGACCTCGTCAGAAACTCTTCCATCTGACCCTTCGTTAGAAGCACTTCCATCTGAACCTTCGTCAGAAGCACTTCCATCTGACCCTTCGTCAGAAGCACTTCCATATGATCCTTCATCCATATGACAGATTTAGATCCATACAACCTGCAGTTTACTCATTCTTTCTGCATCGTAAAGCGTTATACAATCCCTTTTGATAGTTTTGTCCGAATCAAAATATAGGAGAATTTCCACAACACTCCAGGATCATCGTAACTGTAGCATCATCACGCACTTCCATAATATCATATACGACAAAACCTTGTGCTACATTTGGGCATCTATACATAATGTTAAGAATGTACTGATTTTCTGTAATATACAACTCGGTAACAATCGTAGCACGTAACGCATCAATTGTCCAGAAGTTTGCGAACTCGAACCAGGTTGAATGTCCACTTTCGTAATCCGCTCCATATTCTTTTTGCACTACTCTACCTCCCCAGTGCACAACAGCAGAAGGTGCAAAAGACATTATGGTAATGAAATTAGCGTGGTTGTTGTGCACATATATTTTAATAAACGTTATAACAATGACTATATCGTGATCAAATGGGCGTAACGAAGTTACTATTAAATTGAAAATAATAAGTACAATTAATTTGCAAATAATAAAATCACAATGAAAGTTACCTCAAACTATCGATGGACAAGACGTTCGAAATGAAGTGCTGAAACTGCCAACCGAAAGCAACGAGTGGATAGGCCGCCTTTGATTTTGTCTAGAATGCCGAAAATAAGAAAATCACAATTTAATTTGAATATGACTACAATAATTTCTAAAAAAACACACACTGTGATAATCACATACTCAAACAATGGAGAGTCGGAGAATTGTTGTTGGCGAAGACGCTGCGATCGTTTTCGAGGGACGGAGGAACAACACCATAGTTTTTGAGGGGCGAGGAAGTGAGGGAGAGTGTGTGAATTAGAGTTTCCGAAGCGAGAGAAGATAAACTTTGTGAGAGCGAGAGAGTGAATTGAGGGCAAGGGAAAGGGGGGCTTCGACTCTTATGTAGAAAACTTTTGAAGCCCAGTTCTGTAGCACCCGTGAAGGTGCAGCTCCAATAATAGTGCGTTAATGAACGTGGGGGAAAAGAAGAAAAAGACATGAGGACAAAATTTGATGTAACAAGTAATATTTTTATTTTATTTTTTCATGCTTTCTAATGATTCATTACTGTCGCGACCCTCTCGAATTTCGCCATGGGCTCTCAAGGGCTAATGGGCCGTCCAGTCTGGTCGGACGCGGGCCTCTCCCAAGGCCCGTTACCTAAATCGCAACGGAGGTATGCGTAGTCGACCTTCAGTGTGGTCTAGTGATATGTGCTAAGTGTGCATGTCATGGAGTCGCCACCAATCATTTTTTGGAGGGTATGATTGGACCACCCTATTGAATAGTCGGGAGTTTCTATTCAATTCTGCGATAACCAGGGAAATGGGTTCGGGGACTTAGTTACGTCAACTATCAGAGTTGACGCCCTTTCGGTACCTAAGTTGACTGAGTTTTATGACTTAAGATTTCATACAGATGAGTGGGGTACGAGTCCTAAATCTAGGAGTTCATGCAGATAGGAATGACTATCCTGGCAATCACAATCAATAATAAAGTGCACAAATCAATGAATTCAAATGTACAAATAAATCACATGGCATTCCTAATAAGGCCATATTGGCCTAGAGAAGCATCAATCAGGCTTAGGAATGATTTAGACATGATTTTGCCCATCAGGGGCAAAATCGTAATTTTGAGACAAAGGGGACAATTTGCCCAAAAGGACAAAATCATCATTTCGGAATGAATCCGGAGTCAAAACAGGTTTGGTCACTCAATTGACCCATTTCCTATTTTTTTGGCAATTTTCGTGATTTTCGGGAATTTTAGAAACCGATTTACCATTCGAAGGGTAAAATCGTCATTTTCTAAAATGGAAATGAAATGTGGAAATCTTAGACATAAGGTTTAACCACCCATCTGGCCCATCACCAAATTCTAAGCAATTTCCACAATTCATTAGAATATCAAAGACGATTTACCCTTTGAGGGGTGAAATCGCCATTTTGGATTAAATGGGAGAAAATCCCAAAAATGAAAACAAATCAATTTTTTGTCATTTTCAGCCTTGGATAATTTTTAGAATTTTTCTGCAATTTTTCTCAATTTTTTTGTTTTTCTTTAATTTTTCCATTTTTTTGGCATTTTTGATTCATTAATATTTTTTTATATTTTCAGAAAATATTTTAACAAAAAGCATGTCTTTGACAATAGATAACACTCAACCAGATAAATAAGCTAACCACTAGACTGAAACAAATACATACAAATCAAGTCTATAAATGCAATATTTTAGAAAAATAATCCTGATATACGAATCGGGTACGTAAAACATACCGGATTGGACACCAGCTTTCAATCGCCCAGCCCCAGCCTGCGACCATCCCCATGCCCGTTACCTGTCGATCGCCATTAGAATGTCGATAGTCAATTTCACAAATTAAGACTAAAAAATAAAAAAAAAATAAAAAATTTAAAAATTGGACACTGTTCATGCACTGTTCCGACACTGTTCATGCACTATTCCGACACTGTTAATGCACTGTTCCGATACTGTTCCGACACTGCTCGGACACGGCTCCGACACGCCCGACACGTCCGGACACGCTCGGACACGCTCCGACACGTCCGGACACGTTCCGACACGCCCGACACGGCTCCGACACGCCCGACACGTCCGGACACGCTCCGACACGTCCGGACACGTTCCGACACGGCTCCGACACGCCCGACACGTCCGGACACGCTCCGACACGTCCGGATACGCTCCGACGACGGGGTGGTGACCCGAGGCTGTTTCTGGGCTCCACCAGGGGCGCGTAGGCTCCATAAGCTCCGAGGGAGGAGGTAGGACTCCGGGGCTGTCGCCGGAGGCGATAGCGTGCTTTGGCGATGACGGATTTGGCCCGATCCGAAACAATCCCGAACCAAACTCCGAAACGGGTGGAGGCCGCGGGTCTTGGGTTATTCACGGCGGCTTTGAGGTACGACGGCTAGCGACGACGGCGGAAGGGTCGAAGGCGAAGGAAAATAGTGCACGAAGGTGAGGATTCCATTTTATTTTTAAGAAGAAGAAGAAGAGAAGAAGAAGAAGAAGAAGCTACGGGAGAGGAAGAAGAGGAAGGAGGAGAAGAAGATGAAGTCGCGGGGGGAGAAGAAGCCAGCGACGGATGAGGGAAAAGGTGAGTGAATAATAATAAAAAATAAAATAATAATAAAATAAAATATTAAAAAGTAAGAATAATAATAAAATAATCAAAAGAAAAGACAAAATGATTAGTTTCCTTTTCCTTTTGAATGATGATGTTTTCACTCCTTTTCCTTTTAATCATTACTAATATTTTTGCCAGATTCAATTTTATGGTGATTAGAAAACACCTAAAATCAAACCTGAATTTTACTATTTATGAGGTTAGAAAATAGATAAAATAAAAATAAAAATACCGACTATTTTTATATATATTTTTATGACCTCAAATATTATTTTTCTTGATTTTCTTGATTTTCTTTTTCTTTTTTTCTTTTTTTTTGTATTTTTCGAAAAAATATATATAAAAAAATGAAAATTATGAAAATTATTTTTTTGGTCAAAATGGTTCATTTAGCTTGGCAAAGGTCACCAAAATTGATTTTTCAATTTTTTCAACTTTTTATGGATTTTCTATGAATTTTCAAAATAAAAATAAAAACAATAATAAAATAAAAATAATAAAATAAAAAAACAATTGATCAAAATTTAGGTGTCAACAATTACGGTAACATTTTATTGGATTTTTTCGTCCATTGAGACATTGTCGGATGACTAACTTAACATATGAGAGTTTATTTTAAGTTAAAGTTCATTTATTTCCATCCTTATCAAGCTTTTGATTGCTGGGTTAAAAAATTAAGTCATGAAAACACTTCTTTTTATTATAATTAAGTCATGGAAACACTTCTTTTTATTATAATTAAGTCATGCATAACATTTTCTCATTTAATAAATAACATACATATAAACGGCTTGTACAACTCAAAATAAAAGGCGATAACGAAGTTCTTCAAGAAAAACTTCCGCCAATGGCGTTCAGGATGTCGAGACAACATCTATCGACATCATCGCCTTTTCGTATTATCTGGTCAAAGCGAGCAGCTAATACGAAAAGGCTAACATGGTGATAATTGTTGCCTCCACATCCTGAACGACATTGGCCGGGTCGGCTCGTCTTGAGAATGGTCCGTTCAAACGTCATGTCCTGAGCATTTCTTCTTTCTACCATTCTTCACATGGGTCCACTTCCAGTTCTTGGTTGCCATTTTCCTTTTCCTACCCATGACGGTCGCAACGGTCGTAATAGGCTTTCGAATTTCGGGTTGACAATCATCGCATAACCAAATCACATCATCCTTCAAAATAACAGTTTGTAGACAGTACCTGAAAAGGGAAAACAATAGCGTGGTCACGGTCAAGTTTTGAACCATGAGCACTCGTGCATTCGTAAATTCTTTCGATGTATTAATAAATTACGTAATCGTATAGGGTCGAATAACGAACTTACCGGTGAATCGCATATTGATTACAGTCGTGACAAAAAATTAAAGTCTCCTCGAAGCCACGATCTCCACACTACACCCAAATCGCTGTCTGATGCAATGTATCTAACATTTTTGTGAAGTTTCCAAATAACATGAAGGATGGCTCTGCTTAAAAAAGCAGAGCCCAAGGGGAGTTGAGGGAGTGGCCCCCCTCAGCAGACTGCAAGTTTGGGGGGACCCTGCACAATTTACAGAAGCCTCCCCCAAACTTGCAGCGTCTGCAGCAAGTCTACCCTCCCCTAGCAGCGGCAGCAATTTGGGGGGGGGGGGGGGGTCTCCCTCCAAATTGCCGCCGGCCCCCCTCTGACAAAAAATAAAATAAAATGGCAGACACTCACTGTCTGCAATTTGAGGGAGGAAGAGCCTTCCTCGAGAGCCCTTCGGCTCTTCTTTTTAAGCAGAGTGGAAAGGTTCTCCACCTTCACGTCTTTTGTAACTCTTTACATCACTTCCTTAACGATCTCTATTTCGATTACTCATTCAATTCACAAAAATTTGTTTCGCCTTACACACTTGAATTGATATGGCACAAAACACTTACATTCAGCCGGGACCTGAGGATGATTCACTACTGACTGAGCAAGCCGAGCATAGATCACAACACTTATGGGATGGCAAGGTAAATGATGAATTCAACGGTTGATATGTAATTTTTCTTTATTTGGTTTTTTACGTTTGATATGTAATTACTAAGTAAAAAATTGAACATTTTCACTAACAGTTTATGTTACATTTCACAGATAGATCAGAATATGACCCTTAGATGCCAGCGAGCGGCACTGCATGTAGGCGAAGTTGATCTACGTATACTTCCTTATCTGCAAGATTCCGGATTTTACGGAGTCTACAAGATGGGATTTGTGCAGCTTGACTGGCATTTGATTACTGCATTGGTCGAGTGGTGGAGGCCCGAGACCCATACCTTCCATATGCCGCAAGGTGAATGCACGATCACCCTACAAGATATTGCATTGATCACCGGGCTACCAATCGATGGTCTTGCAGTAATTGGCCAAACTATTTCTGACTGGGCCAATGTCTGCGACCATTTGCTTGGTGCTCGCCCAAACAACTTGCGAGGCTCGCAGATTAATTTAGCGTGGTTGTCCCAAACCTTTCATCATCTTCCTGAAAACGTTGATGCCGGCATTGAAGTATATCATGCTAGGGCATTCATGCTACGCCTGCTTGGAGGATCTATTTTTATGGATAAATCTGGTGCTCGCGTAAGTTTGTTGTTTCTCCCACTGTTGACCAACATCGAAGCGCCTACGGCGTACAGTTGGGGTTCAGCGGCACTGGCATGGTTGTATCGTGAGTTATGTCGTGCAACCCGATGGAATGTAAAACAAATGGGCAGTGCCCTACATGTACTTCAAATATGGGCGTGGGAGCGCTTCAAATGTATCTCCCCTACACTTTCTTACAATGGTCTATTGCCAGACGCACCTTACGGTAGTCGGTATGTGATTATATAGCTTTTTTTTTTTTCGTGCATCGTTAACTCTATCCAGTGCAAATCATACATTAAATTATAATGTGTTTTGTTTATGCAGCTGGAGCTGGATCCGATGTACAACTGACATCCCGACGCATACTGTGCAACACATACTCTTACAATTTGATCGAATGGAAGCTGAAGATGTACATTGAATATACTGTTACTTTTAAAAGTACTTTTATGTTTAATTTGATATGATTCATTAAGGTAACAGATTGAATGGGCGCACTACCAAGAATTTCAAGATGATGTGCCAGATTATTGCCTGCATGGACAACACTATTGGAGATCGAAGGTCCCTCTCATCTGTCACTAGATAGTTGAGTGGCACTATCTCGACCGTGTACTTCTACAGTTTGGCTTGGATCAGCCAATACGTGTACAGCTCGTAAATCATACTGTCTTTCATCGTCTTGATAACACGCCACCCAGGACGAACTGGGCGATTAAGCACAGACGGTCGATCGAAAAGTGGGACGAACGTGCCGATCGTATAGCCCCGAGTCCACAACAAGCGGAACAACTCCACTTCCATTCAGCATATATGGAGTGGTTCCGTCGACACACGCGGAAGTGGATTTCTGTTCCGGGCGTCGCCTTGGGTTCAACGGTTCGTGCAAACACTTCCAATTTAATTCTTAATTGATTGGTATATTATAACTTTTCCTATTTTTCATATCACTACTAGGCTGATGGCATCGAACAAATTGTACATATCATCGATTCAATCAGGCATACTCCTCAGGCTTGGGCGGCGGTAGAGTCGATAGCTAAGGCAATGCTAAACGCTTTGAAAGTGAATAGACTCCTGACAATGATGCCACCACCCCAACTGACAACTACTGCGACACCCATTGGGTCGGACGATGAGGATGACCCCACTCAGACTGATCAGCTGACTTGGAGGACTCCTCGAGGGCATCAACCTGATAATGTCGTCCCCTACTCGATGGAATATCATACGACGGATATGGACCCCGACTTCATTCCGGAGTTTAGCCAGCATTTCGATACAGGGTACACCCAATTTGTCGGATCGTATGGCGAGGGAGCCGCTTATGCAGGGTACACCCAATTTCCACCTACGCATACTCCGGCTAGCACTCATGGAGAATATGAACCGGATTACTCTCAATTTTATCCGGACCCTCCTCCAGGATATGGCATATTTCAACCTGATATGCCTTCTTCATCGGCACGTCCCCATCGGCCAGCTCCTCATGTCCACCGGTACAACACAAGACCCCCCGAAGCACGGAGACAACCTCCTTGCGGAACAGGAGGTCATGCACGAAGACGACACCATTAGAAATTGCATTTGTGGATGATGCTTCTTATTCAAAGAAAAGCTTGTGCGGACCATGTTGACACTGGTGACGAGTGAATTCGATTAAATGTTTTGAATGTAATTAAATGGACTAAGCCCGCATGGATTCAAAATAGGTCGGAGCCCATTATATCTCTCTCATGGTCGAATTTGTAAGGTAAGAAGATGTTGATCACGATCATGAAAGCTGGACATATTTTCGGGTGAGCAAGTCAATATATTTATTTGGGCAATTTGCACGTGTCCACGAAGAAAACGAATCAAGATAATAAAGGAAATCGAAGGATTCTTAAAATGGCGTTCTTGTATGTCTAGCTTTACAAGCACATAGGAAATAGTCGGGGACATGTAAAAAATAATATTTCATGGGATATGCTTGGGCAATATAGAAAGGGAATATACGTGCAGTGGGAGAGAAGAAAAGAAAGATGGTGATTTCTTTCTTCAAAAAGCTTAGGTCATTCCCTACCTATAAAAGAGACATCACATGCACGGCAAAAGGGGGGCGAGAGAATAGAGAAGAGGCAGCCAACATTTAGAGGCCATCAGGAAAAAAAGAAGAAGCTCCACTAACTCTTTGTCTATTTGACGTGTTCCCCAATAAGTGTCCATCTCCTTTCTCTTGTCTTAGTTACAAATCAGGGAGATTCCGCTTTCGTTTTCTGTGTTTTTTTGTAGGCCGGTGGCTTCATTGTTGAGGAAGTGTACTGGACGTGTCGAGCAAACTGAACGTTTTTCGTTAAAACTTGACTAACAATGTCGTCGCCTCCACCGAAGATCTGAACCTGTGTTGATCCTCGACAACAAAATAGCCTTGCCGATTCCTTCAAAGTGAGTTCGATGACGAAGAGCATCCGTCGTAACGCTATACCAATCCATAGCAACTCATCCGCAATTTGGTTAGCGTTGATAAAGGACAAATGGTTGCACTGAGAAGCTTCCTAATAGCATTGTCCGAGGTGCCAAACTCGGGACGAATTACCACTGAGCCGGCCGGTCCTCACCTTGTCGAACAATCTCCACTGTAAAGCTGGACAATTTCTCCATTCAGATTTCATTGGGCTACACTATTATTTGTCATTGTCTTATTTTTCTTGGCAAGACACGTGCTTTGAGTCATCAAAATTTGATACCTGCTATGTCAAAAATGCATATCTCAAAATAGCATCGAGTAGATAATTCCATATGTAATCTTTTTTTTCTTTTGCAAATAATTAGACTAGATTGCATTTTAGGATAGAAATTGCACGCTTAAATAGAATCTTATGCTTAAAATAATTTATCTTCAATATATTAGGGTTTAGGTCAATTTAAACTCTAAAAAATACAAGATAAAAATTGTTTTGGCATAGTTCTATTTTAGAAAATAAATTCATCCGAAAATAAAAATATTTTTCTTTGCCACGTCATATATGTCATGTCATCTTTGCCACGTCATACATCGTCACGTCATTCATATTTGCTATATCATCTCATACCATGTCATATAGGTTGCATGTTAGTTTGCATTGCATGTAGAATTGTATGCTTAGGTTAATTAAATTGATTCCAACATCACGTAATCAATTTAATTAAACTATAAGCATATCTTTATACATTAGTTTAGATTGCATATTTAGAACTTTAATTAATTCATATGTCACGAAGTTAATTTTCATGTGCATGTCATCTTTTGTACATCATCTAGATTAGTCTTGCATTTACATCTCGACATTGCATCACATATAGTACAATCCTTCATTCATTCATATAAAAAATTGAAAATTAAAAAAGCCACAATGTTTTATGTGGCGCATGCTCCCTTGATTATATTGGTTTCTAGATGTTCCATTAATTGATTGTGCACCCGCATGATAACCTTTGTTAGTGACTTAGGTGAACATCCATTAATGTTGCCTTCTCAAATGATTTTTCATGAAATAAAATGGTACCGAAACGGCGTTAGAGTAATCTAGCATAATCAAGTCCCCGAATTCTTAATCAGTGGTTCGTAGAAATAAAATATTTTTCTCGCTATTTTATTTAGGTTTCTAATCGACCTACCATAAATGATTAGTGGCGACTAAAAATTCAAAATATATTGCATGTTAATCAATTGAACCTTAAGTTGCGATTTGGTATGGACTTGGGAGAGTTCGAGTTAGGTTAGTTAAATAATTAACCTAATAATTCATTAGGCTAGAAATTTATTTTTAGGTCGCAACAGACTGCGGAGGGCTATTGCAACGAAGACCATGTTGAGTCCATCTGATTTTCGTTATTTTCAACCGAAAGATGAGGGCAAGATCGGTCATTCCCTCATTGATTTGATTGCCCCTCTCTTAATCATTGTCGGTAAATGTCTCTCTAGAGTGAATCTCAGCTGAAATTGCAAGAGAGACATTTACCGACAATGATTAAGAGAGGGGCAATCAAATCAATGAGGGAATGACCGATCTTGCCCTCATCTTTTGGTTGAAAATAACGAAAATCAGATGGACTCAACATGGTCTTCGTTGCAAACAACCCTCTGTAGTCTGTCGCGACCTAAAAATAAATTTCTAGCCTGATGGATTATTAGGTTAATTATTTAACTAACCTAACTCAAACTCTCTCAAGTCCATACCAAATCGCAACTTAAGGTTCAATTGATTAACATGCAATATATTTTAAATTTTTAGTCGCCACTAATCATTTATGGTAGGTTGATTAGAAACCTAAATAAAACAACGGGAAAAGTATTTTATTTCTACGAACCACAGATCAAGAATTGTTTATTTCGCCACTTGAGACGACATTTGCGACGAAATTTTTGCGACAAAACTAGCAACGAAGAAAGTATATTCCGTGTCATAAGAATATCGTCGCTTATTTGCGACGAAATTTGATTTCGTCGCTCGCTTATAAGCAACGAAATGCTATCCTAGCAAATTTTTGGCTCAGTGGCACTGCACCATTACAAACAATATCACAGGCACACCTCCACTTCTTATGCTGCATGAGTAAAGTTGCTCCATCTCGGAAAAAAAAAAAAGGTACCACCCGCTCGGCAGTTATACTGCTGATCGGGACTGGCGAACCCCGGCCGGCATTTTGACTGCCGACCGGGGGGCCGCTCGGCACTAAGACTGCCGAGCGGCCCCTGGTTTCGTAAATAAAAATAAAAGACACCCTTTTTGGTAAATACTTATTTTTTTACACTTAGTTTGGAAAAAAGCCCTTATAAGATTGTTGACACCTGATTTTTGACCAAGTTTTTTTTTTTAGTTTTATTTTTGAAAAATCACAAAAAATTCATAAAAAGTCAAAAAATTACAAAATCAACTTTGGTGGCCTTGGCCAAGCCCAATGAACCAATTTTGACCAAAAAATAATTTTTCATATTTTTTTATATTTTTTAGTATTTTTAGAAAATATGAAAATACTCAAAAAATTCAAGAAAAATAGCATTTGAGGTCACACAAATATGGAAAAATAGCCAATATTTTTATTTTTAATTCCATGTATTTTTTACTTAATTCCTTGTATTTTTGACCTTACAAAAAGTTCAAAATCAGATTCAATTATGGGTGTTCCTTTGTAACCCATACTATTGAATTTGAGAAAAAAAATATCAATTGAATCTTTTAATTTGCAATTTTGGAATTTTTCTAGGATCTTGACATCCATTCTAACTGTCCCTTATTGCAATTTAGCCCAATTTCTTGTACAAATTGCTCAATTGCACGAATTTGGCAAAATTGCATACTAAAATTGTATTTTTAGTCCTTGAAAATGAGCATAATTGAAATTACTTTCAATGCAAGGGCTATCATTGCAAATTAAACATACTGCCCAATGGGTTTCACCATTTTGAATCGATTGGCACAGCTAATTTAACCCAATTTGATCATTTGGACCTTCAATTGCATAATTCCCCAATTTGCAATTAAAAGAAAATTTGGGGTTTTTGTTGAAATTGATATGAACTTTTGGGCAAAATCATATTTTTTGATAGAATTCATGCCATAGATTCGATTATGAGGTTCAATTATAAAAATTTCCTACTAATTTGGGTTTAATTTTGAAAAATCCAATTCGGAACCGGTTCAGACCGGTCAGACCGCCGGTCGGACCGGTCCAGAACAGTGTCGTCTTCCCCACTGAGCCTCCGCGCAGATGAACAGTGCAAAGACGAGTTTCAACGACAAAATTGACCGACCAATCGACCATAATCGGAGAGGCATTGTTGGGCGTTTAATCCTTTAAATCATTCCCCATCGATAGGGACCGGAATGGTGATCAACGACCGCCGGAGCAGATAGTAATCGGCCGGTCAAGACGCGAGACCTGCGAAAGTCAACGAGTGCCAAATGCAAGTCGAATTCGTGCCAAATGCAACCACCGGAGGTCCCGAACGGAATAACCACTTAATACCCGTCGATTGCCAGTCGCCGGTGACCATTTCGCACGTGTTTTCACGTGCGAAGGTCACCTGCTCCAACTTCCCGATTCGGTGCCAAAACTGAAAATGATATAAAAGCCAACAGACCTTCGCGAAGCAAGGGGTTGGTCGATTCAGTTGGTAGAGGACGAACAGAACCAAGAAAAAGAGAGCTCCCCTCCATCGCCATTGTCGAGGGTAGAGCTCGGATTTGCAGAGCGCTGGTCAGGCCTTCTCAGGCCAAACCGAAGCTCTTCAAAGTCGACCAGAAGACGCTCAAGCCCCCAGGAAGCGATCGCCATCGACCGCGTAGCCCAGAACTGCCAGAACAGGTAATCCCAAACTTCGAGCTTAAGCTCTGGTCTTCAATGGCGAACCCTGATTTCGGTTCCAATCTTTGCATTTCATGTGTGCGTTTCATTCCCTGAACATCACTGACCATCTTCGCATATCTTTTTTGCGTCGATTTCGTCTTAACACACCGAATCGAGTCTCCCAATTCAACCTCCATTAACCGAACACTGTTCATTCGTACCCAGCCAAATCTGGGCCGAGCGAGCTTAATCGGAGCTCGAGGTAAGTCTCCTGAACATCAATTGGTGTTATCCCGTGATGGAATCGCAATGATTTTGCTTAAATCGCATGATTGAACTCCCATGGTCGTACTCGGCAATCCGCATGATGCTCTTGATTCTATGGATAGAACGATTCGATTCTTAGATATGCTAAGCAAGAACCCATTGCGAGTCGATTGGCGTTGATTTCGCGCGATTTCATTGAGGATCCACCGTCGGTTCGTCGCCGGAGAAGCACGGCCGTTCGTCCAGTCGCAGGCGCGAGGTAGAAGACGATGCGTACGTGGCAAGGTCAACAAGTCAGCGTCTTAGGTGGCGAGATGCCATTGGTCCACGCCGGCGTCGAGTCAGCTCGACCGTTAGTCTGTTAGGACGAGTCAGCGTTAGATCGGACGGTCTAGGTTAATCGAGTTTATTAAACGAGGACCGTCCGATTAGAAATTAGGATAATTCGAAAATAGTTTTTAATCAGAAAGGAAAAACTGGTTGAAACGACACCGTTTAGGTTAATAGTAAAGCGGCGTCGTTTAGGATAAGTAGGTATGGACGGTTCAGATCAACCCCTATGTTCTAATCGTGGCCGTGGATTTAGTAAGTCAATCACACGGTCCCGAGAGAGTCGTCGTTCAATCTAGACCGTAGGTTCTAGTAATCAGATCTAAGGGACACGGACAAGCCACGTGGTTCAATATAGGCCGTTTGATCATATTAGGATAATCCGAAAATAAAAACGCGATGCGGCGTCGTTTTGGAGCCGGGGCCCGCGCGGGTCCGGGTCTGGGCCGGGTTCCGACCCGAGTGGGTCGGGTCGACCCGATCCGAATCACATTTTTTAAATAAAAAAAATAATCAGAAATGATTTTAAAAATAAAAAAAAATCAGAACAATCCTAGAAAATCCAAAAAAATGCTAGAAAATTCCAGGAAATTCCAAAATAAATGTGGAAAAATTGTGAAAAAATCCTAGACACTCCAGAAATCCCCAAAAAATCGAGGATTGACTACAGACAACTGGGCAACCCTATTTTTGGGGTTTCTTATCCGTTCTTTCGAGACTCGACGACATTACCCTTTAGGGGTAAGTCGCCTGTGCTGTGTATGCAAGATAAAACCGATAATGCCAAAGTAAGAATTAGGGTTGGGTAGGCGACCAATTCTTAGGTTTGGGTTTTCGAGTCCCGCCTCTTTTCTCAAAATGACGATTTTGCCCCTCATTGGGAAAATCATCTTTCTTGTCCCAATCGAGTCCCAAAAATTGCTTGAAGTTAGGGTTTGGGTCAGGTGGACGACCAACCATAATATTTGAGATTTTCAGTTCTCATCTTTGTCCAAAATGACGATTTTACCCCTCGGAGGGTAAAATCGCTTTTAAATTCCAAAAAAAAATCTGGAAATTCCCAAAAAATAGTAAATGGATTGGATTGATAGCTAATCCTATTTCCCCCATCTTTTGACTTCCCGATTCATCTAAAATGACAAATTCTCCCTTTTTGAGGTGAATTGTCCCCGAATTGTTCAAACTTACGATTTTGCCCCTCATGGGCAAATCATGCCAAAATCATTCCTAAGCCTTGATTGATATTTCTCTAGGCTAATAGGGCATCGTTAGGGATGCCATGCTGCTTTCATGTGTTTTATCCGCATGTACTGGATCCTTGATTTGCGCACTTATTTCTATTGATTGTGATTGATAGGGTAGTAATTCTCATCTGCATGAACTCCTGGATTTAGGATCTGTACCCCACTCGTCTGTATGAAATCCTAGGATTAGATAAACCATTCAGCTTAGGTACCGAAAGGGCGTCAACTCTGACAGTTGGCGTAACTAAGTCCTTGAACCCACTTCTCTGGTTTCCGCAGAATCGAGTAGACCACTCCCAACTATTCGATAGGGTTTCCGATCGTACCCTCCACGAAACGATTGGTGGCGACTCCTTGGCATGTACACTCATTACATGTCACTAGACCATACTGAAGGTCGACCACGTATATCCAGCAGTTACGATTTGGGTAATGGACCTTGGGAGAGGCCCGCGTCCGATCAAGTCAGCGATCGGGCGGCCCATTAGCCCGCTCCACCTCGAGAGGGATGGTCGCGATAGACTGGCGACTCCACTGGGGACAATTCTAAACCATAATCTCTGGTTACGAATTCCAGAGGACTTGAGCCGTTTAAAAAGTTGTTTGGTTTATCTAACCTTATTTTCTCCAGATACTCTCGAAGGTGAGGTACGTACACTAACCATTGTGTTAAAAGTTTTTGCAGATTGGAGAAATAAGGGGTGGAGTGATTGTTGACGTTTTTTCCTGCAGGTTGGAGTTGGGAATGTATGTTTATTTTTATGCACATACTGAAGCGGTGTTTTGATACAAATTGCTGTGCATGACTTTGCATTGTGATGATCACGACACATTGCACACACTGGCGGTCAAACCCCGACTGCAACCACCTCTAGGTTACCTTAGATAGGGAAGGGGTGCGAAAAGGATCTTGTGTTTGATGGCACTTGAGACTTTCGTACTCATTCCCGCCTACCATCTGCATTGGCGATATCTAGCCCTCTTGGGTGGGTACCCTTGGGGAGGAATCTGCCTCATGTGGATCGTGGGAGCCTAAGCCGTAGGTTCCTCACCTGATTTTTCGATTCTTAGAGTATACCCACTTGTCTCATGCGCATGTCTATGTATGGTTGGTATACCTAAAACCGCCCATTGATAAGAGGGGAACATTCCACATTCCCCCAGGTATGGTTGGTAAGGCATTTATTTCCGATGTACTTTACTACTCCTTGCTCTATAATATGACTCATACATTACATACATTCATATGCATTCACATCATGCAAATCGCTCAAGTGACTAATTGAAACAGCAATGGTAATAGGGTAGAATGTCGCTGTTCCCTAAGAGTTCGACAGAATTGGTGACCTTCGAGTGCCTAAGGAAAGTCACTCGCCCTGGACCGAACACGAGGCTACACTTCACTAAATTCGTGCATGGTCGGGAGCAGACTGGACGTAAGTTGGGATATGCCGAAGATTGCCAAACCCGTTACTATGTCGATAACCTCAGATTCAAGCGACAAGCGGATGAGATGTTTAAGGATTATCTGGAGATGAAAAGACAGCGTCGCAACCAGTTGGCCAGGGAGGCATATGCCCGTCGGAAGGCCGAACTACTGACCAAAGAAAGTGTACCCATGATCACCTTTTGGGGAAAAAGAAGACGTCCTGCTACCAAGACAAAGCCAAAGCGTATCACACTCAAGAAGGTGAGACCCGAGAAGGCTCATGAAGTCGTCATACCGTGGACCAGAGAATGGCCAAAGGAACTACAGCCTCTCAACCAAAACACTGAAGACGACTCCCTTACACTTGATTAGAGGAAAACTCCCGACCAACTATCATTTGAATAGACCCCTAGGAAAAGAGTGATTTGGATCCTCACATTCCAACGGTCTTTTACAGCTTTCTTGTTTGAAAGATCTTTCTTTACCTTTCTTCCATTAGGCATCTTGATTGTAATAAAAGTTCACTCCACTTTTTTCTTTTGATGTATTGACCAATGGAATGTGACGTTGCTATTTCCCTTAGTTACTGAGTAAACCTGACTAAATTGCATAATTCACCTCCTTGAAATTCAAATTAGGCTTTGAGTCAGGCTTTCAAGACCTGAAAAATGTCCTAATTTCCATTTCTTCAATTGAACTATGCAATCGAGTTAGCTCATGCATACCTCATGACATCTGCATGTTCATACGTTTAAAGTAATTTCTGACGATTGACTTTTCAAAATCATTTGCATATTTTAGACTTGATGGAAAAGAATGATATTTAGGTATTCAAAATTCCCCGGGCCGAACTCCAATCATGGTGGGACAGCATGGGCGAAGCCAGCCAAAAGTATGCTGAATCACGACTAGGATACCTACTGGACCTGCTGAAGATTGAGTGTCCACCTGCCTTTATTCAAGCCATGGCGCTCTACTGGGACCCTACCACTGCTACATTTTGCATGGAAGGACTAGAGATTACTCCCACTATCGAGGAATACGGCGCCGTCATCGGAGTTGAGTTCACTCCTACGCTCGTCCGACCCCCTATAGGATTTGAACCCCTGAGTCAGGTGGCTGAATTCATTGACACAGGCCTGAATGAAGTCAAAGCAGATGCAAAAAGCAATTCTGGACGAGTCTCCTTATCTTTCCTTATAGACCGATTTTCCCGCCTCCCTGCTGCTAAAGGAACCAAATCTGGTAGAGCCTTTGTCTTGGCATTCTTTAGCTTTGTACTATTCCTGATCTCATCTGTCACCTTTGACTCCATCATGGCTGTAGTAGCTAGACAAGTCTGTTGTGGGTGGGATTACTCAAACATCCTCCTTGCCGAGACCTTCCTTTCCTTAAATCGCTTCAGGAAAAATAAAAAATGGAATCTTTAGAGCCTCTAGTGATCTTCTGTATCTGTGGTTCACATCCCATATTAGACAATTCCACATCCGCATGGGTTTCACTGAAATCAGTCCTGATGTACATCCTCTTAAAACCTTTGTCAGAACACATACACGTGTTCCTAAGTTCAACTTTATAGAGTGAAAAAACTTCCTTAAAATCCTAAAACCCGAACAACTCCGATGGCGGCTAAGGTTGCCAACGCTGAGCAAAGTCAGATTGACCTGCGATGACGGGGGTCCAGTCCCTTTGCTAGGATTCACGGGCGCTACCGTATACTATCCAAGGAGGGTGATTCGACGGTTTGGAGCTCTACAGGAGATCCCTTCTCCACCACAACCTGGTATCTTTTCTTTTGACATACCAAGCAAGACTCTCATGGAGGAGGAGAAGAAACAGTTTGAAGCCAAGGTGACATCCATCATTCGATCCTTGAAGAATTCGCAAGCCGAAGAAATAAGTTGGCCAGAAAACATGACTCGTGAAGAAAACATTCATAGAGCCACCGCAGAATACATTCAACACTTCAAAGCGACCCGACGAAGCCTTGTCGAGCCCTACATACCCGAATACATCGTACCGTACGTACCTGGAATAGAGCCGTACATACCCGAAGACATAGGACCGCTGTCATGTTCAGAAGACGAGGAGTCCCAAACTGAAGAGCGGAATCCATACTGGGATGATGAGGATACTTTAGACCTCAAGCGTCCTAGACTTGAATAGACTATTCCGTCAAGTGTAAAATAAGCAAACATTGTGACACCTTCTCATACATTCTCATTTCTGTTAGATACTATCTTAGACACATGAGCATGAATGTGAACATAGTTTGCGAATGCATAAAAACTATCGTCAGAAATTACGCCTCTTTCAATTTCATGAATTCATATCAGGAAATGACTAAAAGAACTACTTACATGAGGCTAAGGCTCACAAGGTAGCCCTTTTTCTCATCTACTGACAAGAAGCATGCAACTGAAAGAATTAACTGCTTCTTTCTGCCAAAATAAGCGAAGCACTCACTAGAAATTTTTTTGAACAGGTACACTCTCATCACGGAACTGCCAACACATCGTTTCCGTACTCGCCTTAAAACAAGAATGGAGCAGCAAGAATTGACTCCGCGCGTGGGCATGTTGGAGTCTCAGATGACTGCCCTGGCAACTATGATGGTTGACATCAAGGCCATGCTGGAAGCCACTTAAGCTAAACAAACAACGGCCCATAACGAGAACAACTCAGGCCCTTCTTCGGTACCTGATGTAGCAGATAGAGAATTAACAAGGGATACCCAACATACAGAGGAGGATATCCATGAACCAAATAGCCGATCACAACCAAATGCCTCGCCTGTTGTTATCAACCTCGAGAAGGAGGAGAAGGGGAAGCAGACCATGAAAACTGAAGCGGAGGCTAAATGGTTGGCCAAAATCGAGGAGTGCTTGAGCAGTCAAGGTTACGAGTTAGCCCACTTCGACAAGATATCTCCTTTCGCTAAAGTAGAGACTCCTCCTGACTATAAAGAGCCAGAGTTTGTAAGAAAATACAATGGGACAGGTTGTCCCCGAGCGCACCTCAAGTATTACCTGCGCAAGATGGCGCACTATTCAGATTATGTTCCGCTACTAATGAACACATTCCAAGAGAGTTTGGCCGGCGCCGCTCTGGCCTGGTTCATTGAGCTAGACCTAGAAGATTACGATGGGTGGGAGGATCTTGCAGAGGATTTCCTCAGATAGTACAAATTCAACATGGCTACGGCCCCTACAAGAGAAGACCTTCTGCGAACTTCAAAGGCAAGAGGTGAACTAATCAGGACATATGCCCAGAGGTGGCGAGCCTTGGCCACTCAAGTAAAGCCATCAATCCTAGAAGAGGAGCAGATTGACTTATTCCTGAAAGCACTCCCCTACGAGTACTTTGACAGGCTAAACACTTCCGAGTGTCAAACATTCGCACACTTGATTAAGGTTGCCGAAAGACTAGAATGGGCCTTAAGGGAAAGAAAGCCTCATGAAGCTTCTAGAAGCCAATACCCCTTAAAAAAGGAGAGAGAATCCGGACTATACATAGCATTTATACCAGATCCCCACAAGCCCAAGACGTTCGGCAATTCCAACCAAGCCAAAGGAGGATCGTCCTGGCCGACACCTAAAGTGCAAGAACCTAGAAGAAAACAACCCCAGAAGCAATTCTCTCAGCTCCAGAGGCCTTTATCCAAGTTGCTCCCGATGTTGCTAGAGCAACACCTGGTGGCGAAAGAACCGCCTGGGGCAAACCCTGCAAGGTATCCTGGCTTTGATGAGGGCCAGACCTGTGCCTACCATATGGGCGAGATAGGGCATAATGTGGATAACTATTATATCCTTAAGCTAAAAGTGCAAGCCCTGATTGATAGTCAGATTCTAAAATTTGACAATGCGGCCCCAAATGTACAAGAAAATCCACTGCCAGATCATCAAACAGTAGGGGCAATATTCTCTGAAGAGGAAGAAGACTACCTTAAGATGAAGGTAGATGTGCTTAAGCTGACCGACCTGCTAATAACCGCTTCATCATACCCAAAAGCAGGAGCAATCTCGACTGACCAAAAGAGATTATGCATCGCTAAGATGATGAGCTTGGGGATAATGTCTGGTATCACCAATGAAGAGTTCGAAGGAGTCAAAGCTTCTTTATCTTTGGAAGGTAGCTACTTCGTGATCAAGACTGAGCGGGGTAACACCTGGGGTGCCTCACATGAGAATCTGGTAAACAGTCTTGGGCTAGTCACTCAGTCAGAGGAAGAGTTCGAAGAAGACGAACTGGAAGCCAAGAGACGAAGTCTAGCAGACCTCAAATTTATGGCCAACGCACTTGAGAAGGGAGAAATTATAGACAACCTTGGTCAAGATTCCGGAGGGTACAACTTCAAAGTGAAATATTCGGCCCTTCCCAGCTTTTACCAGAAAATTGAAGACATCATACCGGACGGATGGGGAGGTATGGACGATCTCTCTCAACCAGAGACCTCGAAGGGCATAGAAGAACTTGACAACACCGTATTGATGGTCGAAGTCGCTACGACAGTGGTAATCAGGTTGGAAGAACTTGATAGCATGAGCGGGGTGAAAGACTACCTAGTCGAGCCTATTGTGATTCAACTGCCACAAGAAGAAGCAGACGACACAACTAAACCGGAGATATCTCATCAGACAACTGTAACTATAAAAGTCCCCCCAGTAGAAGAATACGATCCTAAAGCAATCCATTGGGACTATGGGACCACACAGGTAGACGCGGTAATGAGGTCCGGACGATTCTATGCCCCCAGGGAGGGCGAATCCGAAAAAAGGGAGGTCTCGAAGGAAGACGCGGAAAAGCTCATATCGATCATCAAAACCTGCGAGTTCGAGGTGATAGAACAGCTAAGGAAGTTACCCGCTCAGATATCCCTATTAGATTTATTCATCAATTCTGAAAAACACAAGAACGCACTGTTGAGGATACTTAATGAAGTACATGTCCCCGAAACAATTAATGAGGTACAATTAGGGGACTTTGTGGGGACGATCCTTTTAAAAGACCAATTGAGCTTCTCTGACGAGGACTTCCCTATGGAAGGAAAAGGGCATAACAAGGCCTTGTATATTTCCGCGCAATGTAACGGAAAAAGAGTGGCGCACGTATTGATCGACAATGGATCAGCCTTCAACATTTGCCCTTTGGCTACCCTGAGAAGATTGGGAATCAATGAAGAAACGGTTAAAACATCCAAAACAGCTGTGAGAGCTTTCGACGGGATGAAGAAGACTGTGGTGGGTGAGATTGAGCTTGACGTATCCATCGGCCCAACAAAGTTCTCCATAAACTTCCAAGTGATGGATCTGCCCAGTGCATTTGGGTTCTTGTTGGGAAGGCCTTGGATCCATAAAGCAGGAGCTGTCCCTTCAAGCTTGCATCAAAAGGTACGTTTCGTAGTAGATGGGAAGGTGATTACTGTGCATGGAGAAGTCGACCTCCAGACCTACCAGAACAGTGCCATACCTTATGTTGAACCCGAAGTAAAAACAGAGGCGAGCTATCATTCCCTAGAACTGGTAGCAACAGTTCATACCCCGGCATGGACAAGGCTAAGAACCCCCTACATCTCAGAAGCCAGTCTTCTACCAGCTAAGATGCTACTGGCATACGGATTCAACCCCGAAAAAGGTCTAGGCAGACACAATCAAGGAATAAATACCCCACTGCAGTTAAAAGCTAACCCACATAGAATGGGCTTGGGGTATCAGAAATATCGCATGGATGGATCTGGCCCAAAGACAACAGGCCGAGGTCGAGGCAGAAGCCCGGGACGCCTGGGAGGCCGAAACAGCCCGAATGACTCATTCATCGGTTCCCCGACTTGGAAAGGCAGGTCTCAAATGTTCAATAACCCTTTGAATGCCCACTTCAACCAGAACTCTAAATGGTTGTCTGAAGAAGATGTCACTTTACCGATAGAACCAGATCTGACAAATCCCTTTCTCAAAGATGATTCTGTGAATGTCATCATGGAGTGGTTGGACAATGGAGCCACTTCCTCTGAGTAAAGAGCTTCTTCCTTTGTCTTTAAATACTGCATTTAGAACTTTCTGCATTTTGTTGTATTTTCTTCCCTTATTGTACGTATAAGGAAACGCTTTTGGATCTCTGGCCGTTGGTCCAAATAGCACATTTTGTAACGCGGCCCATCTTGCATTCAATAAAACCACGCATATTTTGTTAAGGACATATGGAGCCACGAATCAGCCCAATGATGATACCAGTCTTCCACACAGAAGCTTGAGGCCTGATTTGCCATATGATTCCTGATTTCCAAAAAGATTTCCTTGGGGCCAAGATATCCAATGACATGAGGATTAGTCCCGTTAATACCTGTACCTATTTCGAAAACTCTTTCGAAAAGACTTTCCATGATCATACATGTCGTTCTTATGAAATATAAACTAACCATACTCATGACATTTCAGGCATATCATCTCAAACATGCATACCAGGTTGTTACGAGATTCGGACTTCTCCAGTAACCATTCTTATAGCATTGAGGAAGATGAAGACGAGGGTTATGCATCTATCCGCAGAGATTGGAATGCCTTTGAGGAATCGACACCTTCTACTTCAGAAGAACCAATCATTGTTAATCTGGGAGACTCCATGAATATCAGAGAGGTCAAGATCGGCGGGCATTTATCCCGAAATGAAAGGCTCGAGTTCACAGAGTTACTAAGAGAATATCAAGACATCTTCGCATGGTCTTACGCTGATATGCCATGCCTTGATCCTCATATTGTGGAGCATGCATTACCCACAGATCCCGGTGTCAAACCTGTCAAGCAAGGCAGCAGACGGATGAAGGCTGAGTTGGAGGACAAAATTAAGGAAGAAGTCATGAAGCTTCTTAGGGTAGGCTTTATTGAAGCTATCCCATACTCAGACTGGATTACAAATATAGTCCCTATCATGAAGAATGATGGTAAAGTTCGGATCTGCGTGGATTACCGAGATCTGAATAGAGCAAGCCCAAAAGATGATTTTCCACTTCCTCACATTGATGTGTTGGTGGATAGCACAGCAGGTTATGAATTGTTCTCGTTTATGGATGGATTTTCAGGATATAACCAAATCTTCATGAAACAAGAAGACAAACCAAAGACTGCCTTTACCACACCCTGGGGGAACTTTTGCTACAAAGTCATGCCCTTTGGATTAAAAAACGCCGGGGCTACCTATCGGAAGGCCATGGTCACATTATTCCATGATATGATCCACAAAGAAATTGAAGTATACGTCGACGACATGATCGCCAAATCCAAGAAAGGACAGGATCACATACAGGTGTTAGGAAAATTATTTGAGCGCCTGCGCAAATATAAGTTGAGGCTGAACCCTAACAAATGTGTGTTTGAGGCGAGATCTGGGAAACTTCTTGGGTTCATAGTCAGTAACAGGGGCATTGAGATTGATCCTTCAAAAATTCAAGCTATCCACAATCTGTCAACTTCCTCCACAGTAAAAGAAGTGAGAAGCCTTCTGGGGAGACTAAACTATATTGCCCGATTTATCAATCAACTGTCTGATGTGGCTAAGCCAATCTTCAAATTGCTTAAGAAAGGCGCGAAATTAACATGGGATGCTGAATGCAGCAGGGCTTTCCAAATGATCAAGAACTATCTGATCACACCGCCGGTACTTGTGCCACCAATTTCTGGTCACCTATTGACCTTATATCTGACTATACAGCAGGAATCCTTGGGAGCCTTACTTGCCCAAACAAGCTCGATAGATGGTAAAGAAAGAGCCATCTATTACCTGAGTAAGAAATTCACACCATCTGAAGCAAAATATGCACCAGTCGAAAGGGCCTGTGTAGCAGCGGTATGGGTACTTCGCAAATGGTGGGAAGTCCTTTTTTATGAGAATACTCCAATGGACGTTTTAACCAAACTCATGTGGATAATTTCAGATTATTTGATTCAAACTTTCCTCACAAGGGATTTTTGATCACTTCCGTATGTCGCAAGGTGTTTTGGATAACCTCCAGCATCGTAATGCATTCATTGAAGTTTTTTTCATGACTATGATATAAGTCATAAAGTGCTGTTAGTTTGACATCAGATATCACTTAAAGACCATTGATGTGCCTTTGGTAAGAAAATTTTCAGATTGGAGCTTCTGCAAGATTCTTGATGACTCAGCTCCTAAAATGGCTTGTATCACTCTTGGTGAGAAACGTTTAACATGTCTAAACTTCTGCAGAATTCCTGGCAATCTCAGATCTTAGAAGAACACAACATCTCTTGGTAAAAAAGAGTTTACATGTTCAAGCTTTTGTAGGACCCCTGGTATCCCTAGACCTCAAAATACTACTTCTTTTGTGAAGAATATATTTCAAGTTTAAACTTCTGCAGGACTCGTGGTAGCCCCAAGTCCCATAATGACACATTTCTCTAAGAAGGAGAGTTTATATGCCTGAGCTTCTGACAGATTCTTGGTAACCCCAGATTCTAGAATGCTATTGTTCTTGGTTAAACTTCTATAGGAATCATGGTAACCCCAGATTCTAGAAGGATGTCTTGCTCTGTAAAGAAGAGCTTTCAAGTTTATTTTCCTGCAAGATCCCTAGTAATTCCATATCTCAAGAAAACACATTCTTGTGAAAAATTTTGTAGGTTTGATCTTTCTGCAGGATACCTGAAGTACCCAGATCCCATAATGTCACCTCCCATGTCAAAAGGACAATGTTTGAAATTATCTCCCTGTGTGAGATTCCAGTATTACAGGTTTGATCTTTCTGCAGGATGTCTGGAGTGCCCAGATCCCAGAATGTCAACTCCCATGTCAAGAGGACAATCTTTAGAAATCATCTCTCCGTGAGATCGCAGTGTTACAGGTTGGAACTTTCTGCAGGATACCTGGAGCTCCCAGATCCCAGAATGTCACCTTCAATGTCGAAAGGACAATATTCAAGATAGTCTTTCCGCAAGATCTCAGGTAGCCCCTAGATCCCAGAAGAATCTTATCAAAGTTTTTGCAGGTTTAAGTTTTCTGCAGGATACTTGGAATCCCCAAATCCCAGAGTAACGCCTCGCGTGTCGAAAGGACAATTTTCAGTGTCAGCTTTCTGTGAGGTTCTAGGTAACCCCTAAACCCAAAATAGCTCTTGTGGTGAAGCCTAAGGGTTAGGCACACCTCATTCGTATAAATCCTAGTTAATTCCTTAGAATATAGGATCAAAAACTTCTGACAAAATCTGCTTTCTGTGAGGTTCTAGGTAACCCCTAAACCCAGAATAGCTCTTGTGGTGAAGCCTAAGGGTTAGGCACACCTCATTCGTATAAATCCTAGTTAATTCCTTAGAATATAGGATCAAAATGTTCGACAATCCCTAAGAGACTGGGTGCGTCATCTATAGGTTCCTAGCAAAGAGGAATCCTATTCTCGGCCTGATCCCCTTGAAGGATCAAAATGTTCGACAATCCCTAAGAGACTGGGTGCGTCATCTATAGGTTCCTAGCAGAGAGGAGTCCTATTCATGGTCTGATCCACCATACGGATCAAAACTCCTGACAATCCCTAAAAGACTGGGTGCGTCATCCATAGATTCCTAGCAGAGAAGAGTCCTATTCATGGTCTGATCCACCATACGGATCAAAACCCCGACAATCCCTAAGAGACTGGGTGCGTCATCCACAGGTTCCTGCCAAGTATAAGGGATCCTATTCTGGTACGGCCTACCATACAGGCTAGCGTTTAACCGCCCTAGGATACTCAAAAGACGAGTCCCTAGGTATTCACTTGAACCCACTATACACTGCGCATGCCGCACGAGCATCAGGCAGGTGATCAAATAGGTAAAAAGCAGGTGGGTCTCTCTACTTTCTCTCTCACGTCAGTAAAAGAATAAGGAGCAGAGCGTTCACCAGCGGGACAAAAAAAAGATTGAGTGTCAAGATTCGTTTTTTTTCTTTTCCCCAATAGAGTCGGTCTAGACTCAAGTGTCAACTGTCTTTGAGCGAAACCTCTCACGAGATTCCTTTCAAAGAGGGGCAGCTGTTGACACCTGATTTTTGACCAAATTTTTTTTTAGTTTTATTTTTGAAAAATCACAAAAAATTCATAAAAAGTCAAACAATTACAAACTCAACTTTGGTGGCCTTCGCCAAGCCCAAGGAACCATTTTTAACCAAAAAATAATTTTTCATATTTTTTATATTTTTTAGTATTTTTAGAAAATAGGAAAATACTCAAAAAATTCAAGAAATATAGCATTTGAGGTCACAAAAATATGGAAAAATAGCCAATATTTTTATTTTTAATCCCTTGTATTTTTTACCTCACAAAAAGTTCAAAATCAGATTCAATTATGGGTGTTCCTTTGTAACCCATACTATTGAATTTGAGAAAAAAATATCAATTGAATCTTTTAATTTGCAATTTTGGCATTTTTCTAGGATCTTGACATCCATTCTAACTGTCGCTTATTGCAATTTAGCCCAATTTCTTGTACAAATTGCTCAATTGCACGAATTTGGCAAAATTGCATACTAAAATTGCATTTTTAGTCCTTGAAAATGAGCATAATTGAAATTACTTTCAATTCAATGGCTATCATTGCAAATTAAACATACTGCCCAATGGGTTTCACCATTTTGAATCGATTGGCACAGCTAATTTAACCCAATTTGATCATTTGGACCTTCAATTGCATAATTCCCCAATTTGCAATTAAAAAGAAATTTGGGGTTTTTGTTGAAATTGATATGAACTTTTGGGCAAAATCATATTTTTTGATAGAATTCATGCCATAGATTCGATTATGAGGTTCAATTATAAAACTTTCCTACTAATTTGGGTTTAATTTTGAAAAATCCAATTCGGAACCGGTTCAGACCGGTCAGACCGCCAGTCGGACCGGTCGAACCGGTCCAGAACAGTGTCGTCTTCCCCACTGAGCCTCCGTGCAGATGAACAGTGCAAAGATGAGTTTCAATGACAAAATTGACCGACCAATCGACCATAATCGGAGAGGCATTGTTGGGCGTTTAATCCTTTAAACCATTCCCCATCGATAGGGACCGGAATGGTGATCAACGACCGCCGGAGCATATAGTAATCGGCCGGTCAAGACGCGAGACCTGCGAAAGTCAACGAATGCCAAATGCAAGTCGAATTCGTGCCAAATGCAACCACCGGAGGTCCCGAACGGAATAACCACTTAATACCCGTCGATTGCCAGTCGCCGGTGACCATTTCGCACGTGTTTTCACGTGCGAAGGTCACCTGCTCCAACTTCCCAATTCGACGCCAAAACTGAAAATGATATAAAAGCCAACAGACCTTCGTGAAGCAAGGGGTTGGTCGATTCAGTTGGTAGAGGACGAACAGAACCAAGAAAAAGAGAGAACGAGAGAGAGAGAGCTCCCCTCCATCGCCATTGTCGAGGGTAGAGCTCGGATTTGCAGAGCGCTGGTTAGGCCTTCTCAGGCCAAACCGAAGCTTTTCAAAGTCGACCAGAAGACGCTCAAGCCCCCAGGAAGCGATCGCCATCGACTGCGTAGCCCAGAACTGCCAGAACAGGTAATCCCGAACATCGAGCTTAAGCTTTGGTCTTCAATGGCGAACCCTGATTTCGGTTCCAATCTTTGCATTTCATGTGTGCGTTTCATTCCCTGAACATCACTGACCATCTTCGCATATCTTTTTTGCATCGATTTCATCTTAACACACCGAATCGAGTCTCCCAATCCAACCTCCATTAACCGAACACTGTTCATTCGTACCCAGCCAAATCTGGGTCGAGCGAGCTCAATCGGAGCTCGAGGTAAGTCTCCTTAACATTAATTGGTGTTATCCCGTGATGGAATCGCAATGATTTTGCTTAAATCGCATGATTGAACTCCCATGGTCGTACTCGGCAATCCGCATGATGCTCTTGATTCTATGGATAGAACGATTCGATTCTTAGATATGCTAAGCAAGAACCCATTGCGAGTCGATTGGCGTTGATTTCGCGCGATTTCATTGAGGATCCACCGTCGGATCGTCGCCGGAGAAGCACAGCCGTTCGTCCAGTCGCAGGCGCGAGGTAGAAGACGATGCGTACGTGGCAAGGTTAACAAGTCAGTGTCTTAGGTGGCGAGATGCCATTGGTCCACGCCGGCGTCGAGTCAGCTCGACCGTTAGTCTGTTAGGACGAGTCAGCGTTAGATCGGACGGTCTAGGTTAATCGAGTTTATTAAACGAGGAGCGTCCGATTAGAAATTAGGATAATTCGAAAATAGTTTTTAATCAGAAAGGAAAAACTGGTTGAAACGACACCGTTTAGGTTAATAGTAAAGCGGCGTCGTTTAGGATAAGTAGGTATGGACGGTTCAGATCAACCCATATGTTCTAATCATGGCCGTGGATTTAGTAAGTCAATCACACGGTCCCGAGAGAGTCGTCGTTCAATCTAGACCGTAGGTTCTAGTAATCAGATCTAAGGGACGCGGACAAGCCACGCGGTTCAATATAGGCCGTTTGATCAGATTAGAATAATCCGAAAAGAAAAACACGATGCGGCGTCGTTTTGGAGACGGGGTCCGCGCGGGTTCGGGTCTGGGCCGGGTTTCGACCCGAGTGGGTCGGGTCGACTCGGTCCGAATCACATTTTTTAAATAAAAAAAACTAATCAGAAATGATTTTAAAAATAAAAAAAATCAAAAAAATCCTTGAAAATCCAAAAAATGCTAGAAAATTCTAGGAAATTCAAAAAAAAATGTGGAAAAAATGTGGAAAAATCCTAGACACTCCAGAAATCCCCAAAAAATCGAGGATTGACTGCAGACAACTGGTCAACCCTATTTTTGGGGTTTCTTATCCCTTCTTTCGAGACTCGACGACATTACCCTCTAGGGATAAGTCGCATCTACTGTGTATGCAAGATAAAACCGATAATGCCAAAGTAAGAATTAGGGTTGGGTAGGCGACCAATTCTTAGGTTTGGGTTTTCGAGTCCCGCCCCTTTTCTCAAAATGACTATTTTGCCCCTCATTGGGAAAATCGTCTTTCTTGTCCCAATCGAGTCCCGAAAATTGCTTGAAGTTAGGGTTTGGGTCAGGTAGACGACCAACCCTAATATTTGAGATTTTCAGTTCTCATCTTTGTCCAAAATGACGATTTTACCCCTCCGAGGGTAAAATCGCTTTTAAATTCCAAAAAAAAAAATCTGGAAATTCCCAAAAAATAGGAAATGGATTGGATTGATAGCTAATCCTATTTTCTCCATCTTTTGACTTCCCGATTCATCTAAAATGACAAATTCTCCCTTTTTGAGGTGAATTGTCCCTGAATTGTTCAAACTTACGATTTTGCCCCTCATGGGCAAATCATGCTAAAATCATTCCCAAGCCTTGATTGATATTTATCTAGGCTAATAGGGCATCGTTAGGGATGCCATGCTGCTTTCATGTGTTTTATCCGCATGTACTGGATCCTTGATTTGCGCACTTATTTCTATTGATTGTGATTGATAGGGTAGTAATTCCCATCTGCATGAACTCTTGGATTTAGGATCTGTACCCCACTCGTCTGTATGAAATCCCAGGATCAGATAAACCATTCAGCTTAGGTACCGAAAGGGTGTCAACTCTGACAGTTGGCGTAACTACGTCCCCGAACCCACTTCTCTGGTTTCCGCAGAATCGAGTAGACCACTCCCAACTATGCGATAGGGTTTCCGATCGTACCCTCCACGAAACGATTGGTGGCGACTCCTTGGCATGTACACTCATCACATGTCACTAGACCACACTGAAGGTCGACCACGTATATCCAGCTGTTGCGATTTGGGTAATGGACCTTTGGAGAGGCCCGCGTCCGATCAAGCCAGCGATCGGGCGGTCCATTAGCCCGCTCCACCTCGAGAGGGAGGGTCGCGACAAAGACGAAGAAAATAAGGAAAGTATGGGCGGCATACATATAATCTCCTTGGCAAGCAAAGTGGGGGGCGGTATTGGGGCAATCGAACAAATTAGTGAGAAAAATCTGTTGGAAATATGAGGTATTTTGATGGTGAGTGAATGAGAAATTGTTTCTCAAAGAACACCATTGAGTTGGAAGTGGGAAGTGATAAAGCACTAGTCCCACATAGGAAAGGAAGAAGGCCTTGAAGTGCTTTATATATGGATACACTCTCTTTGAGTGGTAACTATTATAGCACAAGCACTATGCCTCGCGCGCACGCGCAGGGGGGGTGCAAATCCCGGACCCCGACGGAAGCCCGACAAGTTGAACTTGGGCGCGAGCGCACGACCTGCGTACGCAAATGCCGAACCGGAAAGTGGGCCTTCCGACAAGCCCATTTTTGCCTTCTGTTTTTAATTTTTCCAACTCAAGCCGTTAGTCGTGCTTACGTTAATTACCGGTGTGTAAATGGTATTAACTAAGTAACGACTGCTATAATTCTGTGGTTACAGAATTAATTACATAACGGCAGAATTAATTTGGCCGTTATTATTTATTTCCGCAATGCCTCGCTTAGCCTATAAATAGGTGGCTTCCCGTTCTATTTCTAAGATAGAGAGTACATGACGAAAAGAACTACGAAAATCTCCGTCTTTGGAATTGTCAGCATTTTCATTGTTTTCGATAGTGTTCTCGTGTTGTTCAAGTTCGCCGGAAGCGTTGGAGTGCTGTGCTAGCATCTATCGCTACTAAACCGTTGTATCCTGGGAGACATACGTCCACGAAACCTCAAAGCACGTACTGGAGGGGACGAATCTGTTTTAAGGAAGCTATGTTGAACACAGGCCTCGGTATTCTTTCTAAATTCAATTTATTTATATTGTTAAATTTCTGTTCGGATTTTGTTGCTTAGAAGGACCCTCAGAAGGAAGCTCAGAAGGAAGGGTCAGAAGGAAGCTCAGAAGGAAGCTCAGAAGGAAGGGTCAGAAGGAAGCTCAGAAGGAAGGGTCAGAAGGAAGGTCAGAAGAAGGCTCAGAAGGAAGGCTCAGAAGGAAACTCAGAAGGAGGGTCAGAAGGAACTCCATCTGACGAGTCCAGAAGGAACTGCTTCTGACGGGTCCAGAAGGACTGCTTCTGACGGGTCCAGAAGGACTGCATCTGACGGGTGCATCTGAACTGCATCTGACGGGTGCATCTGAGTTGCATCTGACGGGTTCAGAAGGAACTGCATCTGACGAGTTCAGAAGGAACTGCATCTGACGGGATCAGATGCAGTTGCATCTGATGATTTTTTGCATCTGATGAATTTCCAATACTGCTTCTGAAGGCTCAAATTAGTATTTTCATATTTGAGGCAGCTTGCTATATTTATTATTGTCATTCAAATTGTAAGTATCCTCCATACTCTTTAAACAGTTTTGTTATTTATTTAACACTGTTTTCCTACAATCTTAAAACAGATTCGATTCAATTCGACACTTACAATTCAAATGGCTACTGGAAAAGAAGCTGTTGATGTGCATGCTGATGACATCACCAAAAGCTCTGCCTCTGCTGTCCATCAGCCTGGATCATCTTCTGCTTCTGCTGCGCCTTCTTTCCACCATGGTGAGAAACCTGAAAAGTTCAACGGATCGAACTTTAAAAGGTGGCAGCAGAAGATGTTGTTTTATTTAACAACACTGAATCTTGCAAGATTCTTGACTGAGGAACCTCCTAAGGTATCCGATGGAGAAACAGATAAGCAAGCCTTCAATGCTATTGAGGCTTGGAAGCATTCTGACTTCCTGTGTAGGAATTATGTCATGAATGGCTTACATGACTCATTGTACAATGTTTATTGTGCAATAAAGACGGCAAAGGAGTTGTGGAAATCCTTAGACCGGAAATATAAAACAGAGGATGCCAGAGCAAAGAAATTTGTTGTCGGTCGATTCCTTGATTATAAGATGGTGGATTCTAAGGCTGTAATCAGTCAAGTGCAAGAAATTCAAGTGATCTTGCATGAGATTCAGGCTGAAGGAATGAACTTGAGTGAAACCTTCCAAGTGGCTGTGATTATTGAGAAGCTACCTCCTGGATGGAAGGATTTCAAGAACTACCTCAAGCACAAGCGAAAGGAAATGAACCTAGAGGAGCTGATTGTTAGACTTCGAATTGAAGAAGACAACAGAAGCTCTGAACGCAAAGGATTCAATCCTGCTACAGCTAAGGCAAATGTTGTGGAGCATAAGCATGGCCACAAGAACAAGAAGGTCGCCAAGCCGAAGTTGGGACCAAAAGGAGGAGTTTCCAAGAACAAGTTTCTAGGAAAATGCTTCAACTGTGGCAAGACGGGTCACAGATCTGTGAATTGCAGTCTTCCAAAGAGGAAGAGTTATGAGACAAATATGGCGAATGGCATGACAAAAGACGTGTCAGATATAAATCTCTCTGCAATGATTTCTGAAGTGAACTTGGTTGGGTCCAATCCAAAGGAATGGTGGATTGACACTGGTGCTACAAGGCACGTGTGTTCCAATAAGGAATTGTTCACAACTTTCGAACCAATTGATGGGGAGAAAGTATTCATGGGAAACTCTGCCTCTTCTGCGGTTGAAGGCCAAGGGAAGGTGCTTCTGAAGATGACCTCTGGGAAAGAGCTGACTCTGAACAATGTCTTGTATGTGCCGGAAATTCGAAAGAATCTGGTGTCCGGATCACTGTTGAACAAGCATGGATTTCGCATGGTGTTCGAGTCAGACAAAGTTATTTTGTCAAAATCTGGAATATATGTGGGGAAGGGATATGTAACTGATGGGCTTTTTAAGCTCAATGTTATGACGATTATCAATAAAGATAATAAGTCTTCCGTTTATTTGCTTGAGTCCTCCAATTTATGGCATGGTAGACTCGGACATGTTAATTATGATACATTACGTAGATTAATTAACTCGGAACATATACCCTCATTCCAAATTGATTCAAAACACAAATGTGAAATTTGTGTTGAGACAAAATTAACGAAATCATCGTTTCAATCGATTGACAGAAGTACCGTACCTCTTGAATTGATTCACAGTGATGTTTGTGATTTGAAATTCGTACAAACAAGAGGTGGTAATAATATTTTATTACCTTTATCGATGATAGCACTAAATACTGCTATGTATATTTGTTAAAAGCAAAGATGAAGCTTTAGAGAAATTTATTCTCTATAAGAATGAAGTTGAAAATCAACTTGATAAGAAAATCAAGAGATTGAGAAGTGATAGAGGCGGTGAGTATGAAGTACCAATTGGTGAATTCTGTGCACAACACGAAATTATACATGAGGTAACTGCGCCCTATTCACCTCAATCAAATGGTGTTGCTGAACGTAAAAATCGCACATTGAAAGAAATGATGAATGCGATGTTACTAAGTTCAGGCTTACCTCAAAATATGTGGGGTGAAGCTATTTTGTCAAGCAATTACCTTTTAAATAAGGTACCTCGAAAGAAAGAGGATAAAACCCCTTATGAGCTATGGAAAGGTAGGAGACCATCCTACAATTGCTTACGAGTGTGGGGGTGCCTTGCTAAAGTAATTGTTCCAACACCAAAGAAAACTAAGATAGGTCCTAAAACGGTGGATTGTATCTTTATAGGCTATGCACATAACAGTAGTGCATATCGATTTCTTGTGCATGAATCTAAGATTCTAGATGTACACAAGAATACGATCATGGAGTCTAGGAATGCTTCATTTTTTGAAGATGTTTTTCCTTATAAATCCAATGATGGTTCAAGTTCGTCCAAACGAACAAATGAAACTATGAACGATGAAAGTCATGATTCAGATCATGAACTAAGACGTAGCAAAAGAGCAAGAGTGGAAAAATCATTTGGAGATGATTTTCTAACTTATTTGTTAGAAAAAGAACCACTAACTTATACAGAAGCTGTGAGTTCTTCTGAGGGACCTCTATGGAAAGAGGCAATAAAAAGTGAAGTTGATACTATCTTGTAGAATCATACTTGGGAGCTAGTGGATCTTCCTCCTGGTTGTAAACCTTTAGGGTCCAAATGGATCTTTAAAAGGAAGATGAAAGCAGACGGCTCCATTGATAAGTATAAAGCCAGACTTGTAATCAAAGGATACAGGCAACGAGAAGGCTTAGATTACTTTGATACTTATTCTCCTGTGACGAGAATAAACTCCATTAGGATGATACTTGCGATTGCAGCATTGCGAAATCTAGAAGTACATCAAATGGATGTAAAAACAGCTTTCCTAAATGGTGATTTGGATGAAGAAATCTATATGGAACAACCTGAAGGTTTTGTAGTTCCAGGACAAGAAAGGAAAGTCTGTAAATTGGTAAAATCATTGTATGGTCTAAAACAAGCGCCAAAGCAGTGGCATGAAAAGTTTGATAATGCAATGATTACCAATGGTTTCAAAATCAATGAATGTGATAAATGTGTCTACATTAAAGAGACAGAGAATGGATATGTCATTCTATGTTTGTATGTAGATGACATACTCATTATTGGTAGTGATGACAGAATGATCAAATCTACCAAGAATATGTTGAATTCAAGATTTGACATGAAAGATATGGGACTTGCTGATGTGATTTTAGGGATTAAAATCACGAGAACATCGGAAGGTTTAGTTTTAAACCAGTCACACTATGTGGACAAGATTCTTGAAAAATTCAGCAAGAATGATTCTGGTATTGCTAGAACACCATTAGACAATAGTCTTCATCTATCCAAGAATAGAGGAGATGGTGTTTCTCAAGTAGAATACTCCAGAATTATTGGAAGTCTAATGTACTTAATGAGTTGTACTAGACCAGATATTGCCTATACGGTTAGTAGATTGAGTAGATATACGAGCAATCCGAGTGCTGACCATTGGAAAACAATAGTGAGAGTACTCAGGTACTTACGGTATACTCGGAATCATGGCCTGCACTATACCAGGTATCCATCTGTATTAGAAGGATACAGCGATGCAAACTGGATATCTGATATAAAAGACTCAAAATCTACTAGTGGATATGTATTCACACTGGCAGGTGCGGCTGTATCTTGGAAATCCTGTAAACAAACTATTATAACCAGACCCACAATGGAATCCGAGTTTATAGCTTTGGATAAATGTGGTGAAGAGGCTGAATGGCTACGCCATTTCCTAGAGGATATTCCAAAATGGCAAAAATCTGTGCCACAAATCTGTATACATTGCGATAGTCAATCTGCGATTGGAAGAGCACAAAGTAACATGTATTATGGTAAGTCTAGACATATACGTCGTAGACACAATACCATTAGACAACTACTCTCAACTGGAATTATCTCTATTGACTACGTAAAGTCAAAGGATAATATTGCGGATCCGCTAACCAAAGGGTTAAACAGAGAGTTAGTTGAAAAGTCAACAATAGGAATGGGACTAAAGCCCATGACAGAAAAGTTGATATAAAGGAAAACCCAACCTAGCTGACTGGAGATCCCAAGATCTAGGTTCAAAGGGACAACCTAATTATATGAACTGAATGATATCACTGTGGGGGTCTATCCCTCAAACCATTCCTATAAAAGAAACAGTGATTTGATATCCCCCAAGTATGTGGAGTAAACAAATTACTGTGGGGGTTTATCAGGAAAAAGGATAGCAATTATACTTTAATGATTCTTAAGTGGAGTAAACTAATTACTCAAGATTAAGTAATCACCTATGTGAGAGAGAAGTGGGGCCGCTTCAAAGGAGAATTATTGAGGGCTGAATTCTTTAGAAACTCTCGCAGAACCAGGACGATGTTCATGGCCAAAACGAACATACTCATGAGAACTGAACAAACGTTGATGATTCCTGTGTGAAGTGTATGGGTCATTTACTAAGAAAGCAGGACAATTCAAGGACATCATGTCTACTGGACAGCTGGTAAATTAAATATACTTTCACAAGGGAAGGTTCAAAGGGTGATACCTACCTATCCTATGCAGGTTTCATTTGTTGAACACTATCACAGAGTCAAAACCAAAAACAATTTTCATTCATGTGGGGGATTGTTGGAAATATGAGGTATTTTGATGGTGAGTGAATGAGAAATTGTTTCTCAAAGAACACCATTGAGTTGGAAGTGGGAAGTGATAAAGCACTAGTCCCACATAGGAAAGGAAGAAGGCCTTGAAGTGCTTTATATATGGATACACTCTCTTTGAGTGGTAACTATCATAGCACGAGCACTATGCCTCGCGCGCACGCGCAGGGGGGGTGCAAATCCCGGACCCCGACGGAAGCCCGACAAGTTGAACTTGGGCGCGAGCGCACGACCTGTGTACGCAAATGCCGGACCGGAAAGTGGGCCTTGCGACAAGCCCATTTTTTTGCCTTCTATTTTTAATTTTTCCAACTCAAGCCGTTAATCGTGCTTACGTTAATTACCGGTGTGTAAATGGTATTAACTAAGTAACGGCTGCTATAATTCTGTGGTTGCAGAATTAATTACGTAACGGCAGAATTAATTTGGCCGTTATTATTTATTTCCGCAATGCCTCGCTTAGCCTATAAATAGGTGGCTTCCCGTTCTATTTCTAAGATAGAGAGTACATGACGAAAAGAACTGCGAAAATCTCAGTCTTTGGAATTGTCTGCATTTTCATTGTTTTCGATAGTGTTCTCGTGTTGTTCAAGTTCGCCGGAAGTGTTGGAGTGTTGTGCTAGCATCTATCGCTACTAAACCGTTGTATCCTGGGAGACAGACGTCCACGAAACCTCAAAGCACGTACTGGAGGGGACGAATCTGTTTTAAGGAAACTGTGTTGAACACAGGCCTCGGTATTCCTTCTAAATTCAATTTATTTATATTGTTAAATTTCCGTTCGGATTTTGTTGCTTAGAAGGACCCTCAGAAGGAAGCTCAGAAGGAAGGGTCAGAAGGAAGCTCAGAAGGAAGCTCAGAAGGAAGGGTCAGAAGGAAGCTCAGAAGGAAGGGTCAGAAGGAAGGTCAGAAGAAGGCTCAGAAGGAAGGCTCAGAAGGAGACTCAGAAGGAGGGTCAGAAGGAACTCCATCTGACGAGTCCAGAAAAAATTGCTTCTGACGGGTCCAGAAGGACTGCTTCTAACGGGTCCAGAAGGACTGCATCTGACGGGTGCATCTAACTGCATCTGACGGGTGCATCTGAGTTGCATCTGACGGGTTCAGAAGGAACTGCATCTGACGAGATCAGATGCAGTTGCATCTGATGAGTTTTTGCATCTGATGAATTTCCAATACTGCTTCTGAAGGCTCAAATTAGTATTTTCATATTTGAGGCAGCTTGCTATATTTATTATTGTCATTCGAATTGTAAGTATCATCCATACTCTTTAAACAGTTTTGTTATTTATTTAACACTATTTTCCTACAAAATCTGGCTGTGATTATTTCAATTTAAGGTGTGATCATTTCCATGTTCTCGAAGCAATAATTTCTACAGAGTTGGAGAGATTCACGGCCAAGGAATGGAGAAGTTGGTGAAATTGGGCGAAGAAAGACAAGGTTCAGTCTCGTCTCACCCACATTGTTGGAAACCAAGAAAAAAATTCTAGAGAGATTTCAAATTCAAACGGAATGGGATCCAAATCAGAAATCTGGGGGCAATAATGAAGGATGATTGGCCAGAGGGTACAATTTTTTTTTTTATTGAAAATTACGAGTTCTTACACAAAGCACCCATTAAAGAGGAATCTAAACATAAAAGATCTCAAAGAGCTTGAGGGGGCTTAAATAGCCATGAAAAAGAAAGACTATTAGAAAAATGAGATTTTGCAATCCAATCCGCCACTCTATTTGCGGATCTATAGCAATGGGTCAGAGAGATATTATGAAAATGGGCAAGTCGGGTCTGGGCTTTGTCTATTAAAGGCTCTATATCCCAGCACACGTGCGTTTTCTTCAAGACCTGGTTGACCACCGCTTCACAATCCATCTCTACTTCTACCGCACTTTCTCTCTTTCCCTTTATCCACTTCAGTGCTTCTATCAACGCCATAGCTTCTGTTTGGATCGCCGATGAAGAAGGGAAAAGGGTGAGAATCAAGGTATTAACACCCAAAAGGGCGAGCTGGCCACAGAATCGTAAATAAGGATAGAATTAATTTGGACACATTTCAAGCAATATGAGTAAGAGGAGAGAAGACAACACAAATATTGCGAGGAAAGATGAGATCACTTGGGGAAAATTTTAAATAAGGGTTTGAAGCGCCCCTACTTTCTCAACTAAGGGTATGATGTGAATCTTATTTCAAATAAGTGCCCGAAATGCCCTCATTGTTAAACGGTAATTGAAAAATGCTTTGGAAAGTATCTCTTAAGAGAAATATTGTTTGGTAACATATATTGGAAACTCCTTTGGTGTGACCAATTTATGTTTTTTACTTTTAATTTGTTTGAAATTGGAAAAAAAGAAGAAGCAACGATCGGTGACCTTATATTTCACTTTGAGAGTAATGTAAAAGAAAGATATTTAACAACTTTATAAATAAGAAATCACATCAAAGCACATCTTTATCAATTAAAAAGAGTCCTTTATTTATAATAAACATGGTAGCATTTTTCCAAAGGAAAGAAATAGAAAAAATTGCCCAAAAAAAAGGGTCTTAAACCTATTGCAATTGTGCAAGGCTAGCCTCGTCACCCATGGGTGAACGTGGCCATGGCCTCTCCAGTGTGGGCGAGGCCATCTTCGCCTCGTCTAGTGGCCGGTGGGCTCCCAACCCTTGTCGGCCATAGTAGGAATAAAAAGAGAGAGAGAACAAAAAGATTCAAGAAATGGAAAAAAAAAAGAAAAAAGAAAAAAAAAGATATCAGTAACAATTATCAACGTCGGCCTACAAAAATTTTAGGACTCAATTGGCAAACGAAAAATAGTATTGAATTGGCATAATTGCTATAAGTTTATGATTTTTTT
This sequence comes from Rhodomyrtus psidioides, assembly GCA_021437785.1. Classification (NCBI taxonomy): domain Eukaryota; kingdom Viridiplantae; phylum Streptophyta; class Magnoliopsida; order Myrtales; family Myrtaceae; genus Rhodomyrtus; species Rhodomyrtus psidioides. The sequence continues at coordinate 2,711,050 of JAILYB010000023.1, read as the reverse complement.
TGGTAATATTATCAAATAAATACATTATCTTTAAATATTGCAAACCTTCCCAACGACTTTTTAAACTCATTGGCTATTTGAGACTTCTTCTTTCCCCATGACTGAAGCTCCCTCTCTTGAACTTCGTCATGTGGTTAAACTTGGATACTTATCCAATTCAATCACAACAAGTCACACCATATATTTCTATATCACCTTCAAAAAATTAATTGAAATTATTTCCCACGGTTTAACAAACTGATTTACATCCTCTAATCGGGTCGGGCTTCGTAAGGAATAAGTCACCTTCTATAAAAGGAATAAAATTGAGTACATATCAACAACGATTTACAAACCTTAGCACAGTGGAATGGATTGTCATTAGTTAGGTGTCAAATATGGCTCGTCATTTATCTACCATGGACGTTACATAACCCATCACCAGATTTGCATCATCAAATTTTGGGAACTGTCTTTATATTGACCCGTTTTAAGCAGGAACCTTATATGCATGCTCTTAATATGGACCCTTTCCAAGGAGGATCACTACATCAATCGAATCTCTTAAGGAAACTTCATTAAGTCATTAGACCACACTGCCTCTTCAACTCCATTTGTTTTAACCATGTTTCCAATCTCAGTCGTCAACAAAATCAAAGTGATTCTCAATGACGTCTTCCAAATCATAGCACAACAAAAGTAAAGACATAACTACTTAGTAATCGACCAGCTTTCAAGTTCCATGTGCGACCTAGGTTCACAAACCTAATTATTGCCACACTACTTGAACTACATTCTTCGAAACATACCCCAACGTCTATCGTCCCTGACAAAATGAGGAGGATCCACCTCATAACATCACAATGTACACTTGGCTTAACCGTATACATTCTCTTGGTTGAACATCTCTAGAGTCTCCCTAAAGCTCCACCTCTTTATGAATACCGTCCAAATCTTTTTCTACTATTGATTCCTCACTTCTACTCTGAAATAGAGCAGATTCGTCAAAGTTAACCTCTCTACTGAACAAAAAGCCAAGTGAATCTTCCTTAATGCAACACAACATGTATCCCTTCGTCCCATGTGCATAGCCTAGGAATATGCATTTCCTTACCCACGGCTCCACCATACCATCACTCACACAAGCAGAAGCATGGAAACCGATTAGTCTCAGCCTAATGTAATTAGCAGGCTTACCTAACCATGTTTCTTTAATAGTTTTCCAATCAATTTCTTGTGAGGGAGATCTGTTCTCTAACCAACAGGCGGTATTCACTATTTCAGTCCAAAAATATTCGTCTTACCAACATTGGAGAGTAAAGAGCGAGCTCTCTCCAATATAATTTTGTTCATCCGTATTTTGTTTAGTTGTTGTCTGTCGGCAACAGTGCGGTGTCTCCACATGCCTTTATCAGTTCTCAGGCACATGATCTTCCTTCTACACTTTGATCATCGCCTTCCATGACTTGAACCAACTAAGCACCTCGCTCTTGTACTTAAGAAGAAAAGTCCAGACTTTTTTTGAAATGTAATCAACAAGGGAAACACACAACAGGCACCTCCCTTAGATGGAACGTGAGAACGTCTCTATAAGACTAAGTGTAAACCTGAAATCTTCAAGGTCTAGTGAACTGTTGTGCTGAACTTCACTATTCATTGACTACCCGTGTCGTACTCAAAAGTCTAGCTTCTCAATTTGATGACCTCCCAGTAGACCCCTTTGACTCAAAAAAATGATCTCCTTCTCACTCATGTGTCCAAGTCTCATATGTCATAGTTGTGTTGTATCTTGACATGACGAATTAGAGAATCTAGTAGACAATCCAATCACTATCTTTTTCTGGAGGAAATATAATTCATAGTCTATCTTCCCTTGTATCACCATAACCACACCTTGAGAGACCTTTAAAACTCCACCATCAACGAAAATATGGTATCCAAAATTGTCAAGAGCACTCAATGAGATAAGGTTCTTTCTCAACTCCTGTACATGCTTTATATTTGTCAACATTTGCACCATTCCATTATGCATCTTAATCTAAACTATTATGATCCTCACAAGCAACACCGTTTCCCATAAGCACCTTGTCACGTCTCGACTCTCGAGAACGCGGCATCCCTACCTTGACACCCATAGGTCACGAAGGATAGCGTCCCAGGCTCGCTATCGACCCACAATCATAACACGCATGCGGAACGTGCCAAACTCCCAAACAACAAGATCAGCATGGGATAGGACAGCAGGAACATTCATTCAGTCGATTCACCAAAAGACAACTTCAACCCTCCAATCAAAAGAAGATACTAATTAACCCTATAGAGCTAACAACATACAACCCCATTCTTCAAGGCGGCTCTCTAGGACCTCAAAAGAGACAATGGTCGGTAGGGTTAACTCCATATCTACTCCAAAAAGTCACACCTCAGCATCCGCGAGGCTCTGTCACTTGTGGCCTGAAAATGTTATCTCACGACGGGGTGAGAAATAAATCTCAGTGAAGTCAACGCCTAAGCTCGGTTAGGTCGTTGATTCACCCAGGATATCCTACTTAACAAACATGGCACATCAACCACTACAGATATCCAACCACATGCAACTTACCCGCCAGGAAGCCACACGAAATGCAATCCAGACACTACATGATAGTCAAACAGCCTAATCAAGGCAAGCATCACATCAATTGACATACATGACGTCACACGTAGTCCATTTATTATGAGATAGGGCATGTAAGCCCGAGAATAGGGCATGTCAGCCCCGCACACTGGTCAGTTGGTGCCTAGTACCTTAGTCAATTGGTACTCTTCTGGCGGCGCCAGGCATCGTCCCTTACTTCCGACGACTGTTTCTAGTAGTCCGTGTGATTTCGATCGTCACTACACGGAACTACCAGGAATCCCTTTCCAGGGCTTCGGTCCATCACAAGCTGCGACTGGCATCCGTCAAACTGACATCACAGAATGACGTGCTTCTAACAAGTCATATTTTTCCGATCGTCGCGGTACAATCTTGTCAAGAATCTCATCGTCCCATCATATGACCACACATGACACCCGATAATCAATCAATTTTGTCATCTTTGATTTAGGCCGGATGCTCATACAAACATGCTCAAAGACTCGGCATCAGGCCGTTTTCATGCTAAATCATGCAGTTTGAGTTCACACAGGTCATATGAATGCACAATCTCATAACTAGGCTTGCGCCCGACACGGACGATGAAACACTCAGAAATTCAATCACGTCATATTACAATCAATCAACTACAATCAATTAGGCAGTCAAGACACGATCGATTAGCCAATTCAATTAATCAAACAGCCTTGATTAATCCCAATTTCATTAAATTATCGATCGTTCGCTCGGTTCTGAACTATCGCTCTCTCACGATCAAACAATGGCAATCGATGCCCAATCAATCAACCAATCAATTCTAACTACCAACTAGCCACAGACAACCTAACTAAATTGACTAACTTATTTAATCGCGGCCATTTACCCTAAACCCTATTTCTATCTAAACCTACTATGATTATTCTAACTAATTACCCTAATTGACTAATTAACTAATCCTATGCGTAATTAGCGCCCTAACCAAGGATTAGAGGTTAACTCACCCCTAAATTAAGCTCGGGCAGCAACCACGATGTCGCTGCGTCGGCAAGACGGCGGCAACGAAATCCGGCAACAAAGGGGCGACGACGGTCCTCGATTTTCCTTCGGACAATTTGGGTTTCTCGGTTCACCAAGCAGTGACACCACCCTACAGCAGCAAGGACAAGTCGAAGAGGTCCGGCAAGAGGTCGTCGGCGGCGGTGGAGCTCCGGCGACCGGCGGGTAAGGGAAAAACAGAACCGTTCAGTTTGGAAACATAGCAACGAGACTGATTTGAGGCGATTCTCGGCCTCGAAAGCTAAGGCAAGGCCGGACAAGGCTTGGGGACTCACCAGGCCTCAGAGGGCAACCATCAGGACCGGCCGTGAGTGGCGGAGGACGGCCAAAAGCGGCGGAGACGACCACGAGCAGAACCGGGCGGAAAACAGGAGAAAAACATGAAAGGTTCGGGCGGCTGTTTCAGGGCTCCATGGCCAACGACCAGCGTCCAATGGCTCCGAGGGATGACAGGGGGTCAAGGTAGGTCGGTGGTGATCGACGGCGAGTGGCGGAAGGCGTTGGAGACGACTAGAGGAGCTTTGCAATGATCGCGGCCCAAAACAGGGCACCAAACAGGGGTGTCAGGTTTTGCAGCTTCCGCGACGGTTCAGGGCGGTGGCCGGCAGCGAGAGGAGGTCGAGAGGATTGTGGGGGAGGCGGAGGACGGAGGGACAACGGTTGGTGGCGGCCGAGAGCGGCGCAAGGGTCGTCGGAGCTGAGAAAGCCCACTAAACCCAAAAACAGGTTTGGGGCGCAACGGGGCTTCCAGGGCTGTTTCCGGCTGCTTCGAGGCGGCGCACGTAGGTCTCACGGAGGCAGCGAGGTGGCAGAGGAACGGAGGAGGTCCGGTGGTCGTGGTGGTGCAAAGAAACGAGAGGAGAAGGATGAGGAAGGAGCTTCGGGAGGGGGATGGTGTCCACGGGAGAGGGGGAGGGAAAAGCAGAGAGGGAGAGAGACACGTGAGAGAGAAAAGAGAGAAAAAGAATAGTATGTGGGTTTTGAATGGTAGGTGGGATTTGACCGGGGGTCCCACAAGTCATGTCAAATTGAATTTTTCGTCTTGTAGTGAATAATTGAGGGGCGTTTTGGTAAATTCACCTTTCGGGACTGAAACGAAATTTTGCTCGACTGAACGAAGGGCATTTCGGTAATTTCACAGGCTAGGCTCGGTCACGAGGATTTGAATCCTAATTTGCGGTAACTAAGAATTACGGAGCCTAATCTAAACCGATTGATATTTCGAGAATTATCCAAAATTCGTCTCTTAATTCCTCACGGTCCAAAATTTCATATCGACTGAAATTCAATTTCATTCCTTGTATCGAATTCAGACGATTTACAAAAGGCGAATTTCCAGGGCGTCACACATCTTACCACCCTCCCCGCATTGATAGATAGTAAACCGGTGTCTATGTGAAGTCACATGATAATGACATCCAGATTCAAGCACCCAATCATCAAATGATGAACTCATGGAAACTATTAATACAACATGGGCATCACTAAAACTATCGCCTACAGACTCCACCTTAACTCCTTTACCCTTGTACTGACAATCTCTCTTGTAGTGCCTTATCTCATTATAGTGATAACATTGATGGTTCCAATTATTGGACCTTGATTTAGAATGGCTCTTTCATCTATTGACTCCAAACTCTCTTGTTCGTCTCTACCTCAGATAACTAAACCTTGCGCACTATTTTGCACTAAATTATCTTCTTGTAACTTTTTTTGCCACTCCTTACAAAATAAAATAAACTTTACCTTTTTTGAGGTCATTATAGTGCACCCCGGCAGCAATGAATCCATAAAATGTTCAAAAGAATTTGGTAGAAATGCTAACAATATGATTTATTGTTTCTCATATGGCAATACCTCATTGGCGTTCTTCAATTCCATCACGAGTTTGCTAAACTCATCTAAGTAGGCTCTGATGGATATATTTTCAACCATCCACAAATGAAACATCTTTTTAGCATATGTACAAGCGATTGTTTAAACCCTTCGTTACATAGAATGCCTGAAGTTTAGCATACAATGCCGTAACATCTTTCTCCTCAGCCATTTCTATTAACACCTCATCTGGGATTATACTTGTTGCCTTTCTCATTAACACGTTTTTTTCGACATCTTTCATTATTTCGAGCAACTTGCTAAGGTCAAAATTTGAATCGTGAATAATGTATCCATTTTGACGTTGCATGACCCAAAATTGTTCCTACCATTAAACTTCTCGATCTCAAATTTTGCTCCAATTATAATTGCAATAACAAAATTTTTAGATAGTAATCACATAAGCAAAAGTCCCAAATCAACCCTAGAAAACCTTAACCGTAGACCTGATACCAACTGTTGTGATAATAACGTGGAAATTGATAGGATCTTTTACATAAATCAATGTGAAAACACTAGAGAAATAAACGAGGAACAATAATCCGTACAATTGAAAACCAAAATGCTCCTGCATTACTCGTGCGGCAATTTTGATCGAAACTTCATCATGCATGATGGTATTTAAGAAACTTCATGTAATTAATTGTTCAAGTGAACACTTGAATCACTGTGATTTTTTATTTGTGTGTGTTGGTTAATTGCTTAGGGATTCTTGAAACTCAAAATGAAGCAATGAAAAAGAAAGTAGTGACTAGATGCATTGCCATTATACCAAGTCCCTCTGTCTCTACTATCGGTGGATAAACACATTTGGTAGGCTCATCAAATTACATCGGTGGATCTTCAGGATATTCAGCACCGGCTCCTGAAGATCCACCGGTGGTAGAGACAATGAGACTTGGTGTAGTGGCAATGCATTTAGTCACGAGGTTCCGTTTCCATTGCTTCATTTTGAGTTCCAAAAATCACTAAGCAATTAACTAATACACAGACAAAAATAAATCACGGTAATTCAAGTGTTTACTTTAAACAACTAATTACATGAAATTTCTTTATTACTAGGCTACATGATGTATTGGCCTGCATAGGCTCATGTGATTGTGGAGCTTTGTCCTCGCGCTAGCAATGCAAGGCTATAAGTCGTCGAGTTAGATCTACCCAATACGTTCTATAAACACAAGTATTTCGGACAATACACAAAGAAAATAAATCACAGTAGTTCAAGTGTTCACTTTAAACAACTAAATACATGAAATTTCTTCATTACTAACTACATGATGTATTGGCCTGCATAGGTTCATGCGATTGCGGAGCTTTGTCACTATTTTATATTCAATATTACGAATAGGAATCTTAAGGGGGATTGAAGTAAAATTGACAATTTATCGCATCGATTTGCATTTTCACTCGAAATATTGTCGACCGAGATGATGGTGCCAGACACGGACACAACCGCAGCGTTGATCAAGAATGCCAAGAAGAATGTAAATCCGCTTTCTATAAGGGATTGGCAGGCACCCTGCATAACTGGGAAAAAAAAATAGAAGTGCAGGTTTGTTTTTTTGGATAATTTGAAAAAAGTTACAAGCTTTAAAACATTGACAAGAAATGTCTGATAGGAATCGTGCCCCAATTCCAGAAAAATAACCCAAGAAAATAATACGCAATAGCAGAATATAAAGATAAAAGAACATAATCAGAAGAAGCACACAAGAAAATTTGTTATCGAAGTTCATCCAAACTTGGGCTACGTCTCCGCGTAGAGGCACTCTGTGAATCTACTAGTCTTCGAGAAAAGTAGGAATACAACTGACGATTTTCTCACAAAATCGAAGCAAAAAGAAAATAAGAACACTCAAGAATGCCATCACGGCCTCTCTTTTTCGTTTTCTCTCTATTCACTACTTTGCGCTTTCTATCTGCTCTTTTCTTCTAGGACTGCTACAACCTATATATCCCTAATATATAAGGTATATCTTTAAACCTAGAAGAAAAGGAAAGGACAGAAGACAAGAAAGAAATCTTAATGATATAGTCTGGCTTCACAAGCCAACAATCTCCCACTTGAAAACAAATATATTTGATGCACCAAGCAACTTTGCATCCATCCTCTTCAAAAACTAGCAACTAGAACTTGTGCCTCTGCGATACTCCTCATCAATTAATATGGAGTAATACCAATAGTAGTAGTACAGAAAGTATGCTTCTCTATGTCTACTACCTTGGTAAACATGTTAGCTGGATTTTTTTTAGCCATCAATCTTATGTAGCTTAACTTGTTATCTATCGATGCTGACCTGATGAACTGATAACGCTTCTTGACATGTCTAGTCCTTGAGTGATAAGCTGCATTCTTTGCTAAGTGTACTGCACTTTGACTATCACTCCATAGTGTGCTCACTGGCTGCTTTCGATGTAACTCTTCCAGGTAATCTTGTAACCACATGATTTCCTTAGAGGCTTTCGTGATCACCACGTATTCTGCTTCCGTCGTCGATAGAGCCATTATTTTCTATAGTTGAGATACACAACTCACTATTGTACCTGCAACTGTAAAGACATATCCAATGGTACTTTTACTATATCTCGACCACCCAAGTGATCTGCATCCACATAACTCTGCAATTCTAGAGATGTACCTCCATAAAAAAGAGAGTAATTTGATGTACTTGCTAGATATCTCAATAACCATTTTACTGCATCCCAATGCCCTTTGCCCGGGTGTTGACACCTGATTTTTGACCATCTTTTATTTTAGTCTTTATTTCTAAAATTAATTAAAAATGTCAAAAAAAAAAGTCAAAAAATTGCAAAACCAACTTTGGAAGCCTTAGGAACCAATTTTGAACAAAAAATATTTTTTGAATTTTTTAATATTTTTTGGAATTTATTTAATTATAAAAATACCCAAAAAATTGGAAAAATACCATTCGTGGTCAGAAAATTACACAAAAATATTCAGTAATTTTATTTTAATTTCCCCTTTAATATTTTAACTTTTTATTAGGGAAATTCGGCTTGGTTCATTGGGTTCCTTCACAAACCTAATCCCGAACCGGGCCTAAAAAATCCTTTTCGAGTCTTTTAATTTTCAATTCTCGGTTTTTATAAGCTATGACATTGGACTCTAAAGTATTGAAATGCAATTGGGTCAATTTGCCCTCCAATTTGATCAATTTTAGCCAAAAGGGCTTAATTGCATAAAAATCTTTCAATTTAGTCCCGGTTTTACAATTTGTGAAATTAAATTTCACACGGGCACACCCATTAAAATTAAACACCTCTACCCAACAGTTTTCATCATGCTGAATCCATTGGTGGGCTCAATTTTGGATAATTCGATCGTTTGGACCTTCGATTTGGTGAAATTCATTTTCGGATCCTAGGGACGATTTGGGGTTTTCACAAAATTTCAATCAATTGATTCACGAAAACACCCATATTTGATAGAAAACATGTCAAGGAATCCGATTTTGCCATCAATTTTATAAAAAGAGGTCAATTTGGGGCCCAATTTGGGCGATTTGGTCGAACCGGGCCGGTCGGGTCAGACCCGACCCGACCCGGTCCGACCGGGTCTGCAACATTGTTGCAGACCCGTGTGTGGACAGCATGGCAGGGCAAAACAGAGCATGGGGGCGTGCGATTTTTGGGGAAGAAAAAAAAGGGAACGGGCATGGGGGACACTGTTGGCGGAGGCCCATGTTCGTTCTGGCAAAAGCGGGCGTCGAGGCGGGCGGTCGGCCACGCGAGACAGGCGAAGAATCTCGGTTTTAAACCGAGCTCGGCCAAGGGAAGTGGAGGATTTTTTTGGGCGAACTCCGGGAAAGAGGCGACGACCCCGAACCTCCAGCTCACCCCCAGATCATCATCGAGGCTTCCATAGCCGCCGGCGACCTTCAGACAGGTCGATTTTCCTCTCCGACCTATATTTTCGTAGCGCATATCAAGTGTTCGACGAAACGCCCGAATGGGCTCCGTGATTTTTGGCTCTCGGCCGAGCCATCCCGGAGCTCCATTTGCGCGTGTTTAGCCACAAGCTTGCATTAGAACCGCCTCTAAGCCTTTGTATGTGTTTATTTCGCATTGAAAACACGCCGACGACGTAAGCCGGGGCTTCGCCGGCCGCGGCCCAAACGGGGAGCTCGACCGGGAACTTCGAGCGGTCGCCGAGGATTGGACGACCTCAGGTAAGTTTCCCGACCCTTCATGGATGCTCCCTGATTGATCAGAATCGAGTTTAAAGCTAAAAATTTTCTGCAAATGTTTCGCCGGAGCCGGCTCGGCCGTCGCGCCATCGGGGTGTTTCCGACGTTGTTTCGTGCCATGATTTAACCGTGTGTTAATGTGGGAGATGAGGGGAGTCGAATGGCGCAAAAATGGCCAAAAAATTGTTGAGTTTTGGTCCGGTTTTGGACGTTTTCCGGCGACTTTGCCGGAATAATCACTGTTCCGGCGAGTCGCCGGTCGTCTTCTCCGGCGGCCTGGACGGGTCAATCGGTCAACGGCTGACGTGGCCGGCCACGTAGGCGCCACGTCAGCCGGGTGGGACCGGTCCGAGTCTTTTTCAAACAAACGAAATGAACGGCCCGGATCGCGACACGTGTCGCGATCCTGTAATTTTGGAAAATAAAAAAAATGATTTTCGAATTTAATAAATGATTTTCGAATAATATAAAAAAATATCCAAATCGGATGGCTCAGATTGGGCCAAGTGGCTCTCCGAGGGACGTCTGATCTTGTCCGAGATCGGACGCACCAGGAGTGGCCACGTGGCACAATCTGGGGCGTCCGTTCGGAGGGGTTTTTCTAAAAAAGAAAATAAATTGATTTTGATCCGACGGTCACGATCGAGCCACGTGGCTCTCTCTGAAGCGTCCGATCTAGTGGAAGATCGGACGCACAGGATGATGCCACGTGGCGCATTGAGAGCCGTCGGATCCGGGGAATTTTCGGATAATTAAATAAAATAGATAAAAAATAAAAAATTGTTAAAAAAATAGAAAAATGTTTTAAAAAATAAAACGGTGTCGTTTTAGACCGGTTTCAACCCCTAGGGTCGGGCTGGGCGCCGGAGAGGCGCGGGCCGGGTTTGACCCGGCCCGGAAAATGTTTTTTTAAATATTAAAAAATTCAAAAATAATAATAAAATAATCAATAAATCAATAAAAAATGAAAAATCATGAAAAATTCAAAAAAATTCGAAAAATTCAGAAAAACTCTAAAAAATTCCAGAAAATAGAAAATGGCCACATTCAACTGGCCACGACCTATTCCGGGTCTTTTAACCCCCGATCTTTCCAGAAATGACGGTTTTGCCCTTTCGGCAAACCGTCTTCCAAAAAATTCTAAAAAAATCCAAAAAAATCCCCAAAAATAGGAAATGGTCACAAACAGCTGGCCAAGACTCATTCCGGGTGTTTCGAACCCCGACCCTTCTTAAAATGACGATTTCGCCCTTTGGGCGAATCGTCTTCCAAAAATTGAAGAAAAATCAAGAAATTCCATAAAATTCTCAAAAATGGGAAATGGCCACAATCAACTGGCCATAGAAAATTTTGGGTAATTCGGTATCCAAACCTTCCAAAAAAATGACAATTTTTCCCTTCGGGCTAATTGTCCCCGAATCTTCCCATTTTACCCCTAGCCCTAAATCACATCTTCCCTAAGCCCTTATGGCTATACTAGGAGGCCAATGATTGAAATTGATGTGTATTGACATGATTTATTTATGCACTTGACTTGCGCTTTCATTATATTGACTGTGATGTGGTAGGACCAGTCTTCCAATCTGCATGAAACCCTGACTCATACCTATATCACCCAAAATTGCGCCTGCATGAACTCTTAATTAGGAAAATCACTCGCGTTAGGTACCGAAAGGGCGTTGGTAATGACACCGACGTAACCAAGTCCCCGAACCCAAAATCTCTGGTTCCGCAGAACTGATCGATCTCTCCCAATCGGTCAGTAAGGTTTCCGGTCTACCCTCCAAGAAAGACCGGTGGCGACTCCAAATGCATGCACAAGTTGCACATGCCACCACGACCACACTAAGGTCGAAAGCGATCGACTCTTATCGTTGAATCCTTTGAAAAATACTCCCGCCGCGATTTGGTATGGGCCTGGGAGGGCCCGCGCCGATCCAAAGCCCGCGATCGGTAATCCATTAGCCGCGTCCGTTTTTCGGACGGGTCGCGACAGCTGGCGACTCCGCTGGGGAATTTGTTCTAGAACACTTGGTTCTAGACCTCAAGTGAACTTAGGCCGTAATTAAAACGTTGAGTGATTTTTCTAACCCTGCAGGCGCTCTTGAAGGTGAGGTAAGTCCGCTCACGATAGGTGTTATATGTTTTTGCAGATCGGAGTGATAAGGGGTGTAGTCTGTGATTAACATTGTCTTATGCAGGATGGGCGTAGGAATGTATGTTATATGGATGATTTGAAGCGCTGATTGATATATAAATTGTTGCGCATGATTCACTGCATATTTGAGGATCACGACACTTTGCACAAAGCGCCCAAACCCAGGCCGCGAAATCACCTTTTCAGGTAGCCATAGATCAGGGATCGATATGCAACGCTCTAGCGTGGATTGCGCTGGGGTAGACCATATTCGATCCCACTCACTATCCAAGTCGAGACTTTTATCCATTTGTTGTGGATTGCGCTCATGGACGAATTTATTGACTTGGATAGAGGGAAGCCTCTAGGTTCCTCACCTAAGCCATTTTGATTTTTAGAGTCGAGCCTCACTTGTCTCATGCGCATGTATATGGAGGGTTGGTATACCTAAAACCAAAAAGTCATTAAACGCCACTTATGGTAAGGTCCTGCCATTTCTATTTAAATTCATCTGCAGCCTTTCATTTTGCACATCATGCTGCATTCATCAAGTCCGATGGTTGAGTCCAAATTCCATGTTAGAGTATGGATAGAAGAGATGATCTCCCCAAGTCGGTCCCACATCCCGGATGTATTCAAGTATGAGCGACGCGTCATCCGCCATCGGACTATCGGGACATTCAACGAAGTTTACCCTCTTCAAGCTGTCCGAGGAATGATCCAGTAACCTTACCGAAAATTGAAGGATGGGCGATAACAGCAAATCCAAGACACCCGCCGGACGCTGTCAAGATGTCATCTGATGAAAATAAAGACCCGAAGGGCCGAACCGAAGACACCAAGCGTCGTCCCTCGAAGACCCAACTTGGGGCATCTCTTTAGGTTCTTAAGGGCTCCATTCCAATTGTCCCTTTTCTTTTATCAAGATCATCGAGTCTGTAAGGAGCACCCGTCTGTGGGCCTCCCATCTATCTTTTACACCTCGATTCCTAAGTCTTGTCTAAGTGTCTTGACATTGGAATGCGGCACTGGAATTTCTCTCAACCATTCGGATTTTTCGGTTCAATTGCATGTCTTACCCAGATGAAATTTTCGTTAGAACTCACACTTGGCATGTTTAAACCAAGTACGAGAATCTAACATTCATTTCATGGTGCGCCGGACATGAAATTGAGCCGGTCTATAGCATGCATCATTGGTAATCCTTGGTAATTAACTAAAGTCGTCCATGTTTCCTGAATTCAAGAGGAGACCTGATATCCAAATTACCTTCGGGAAATCATTTCAATTTGGATGTCCTATCTCTCACCGAATTTAGGACACATTGGAATTGCATTTTTATCTTCTTGGAAATTCCACAGATTTTCTAGGGATTTGCCAAAAGTAATAACCATGGATTACGCTCCTTTTAGTTTTATGTTTTCTCTTGAAAAACATCGATAAGAATTTTTCACACGAGATTAAGGCTTGTGTAAAAGTCTTTATCTTCGTTAATCTCAAGAAAGCATAAAATTGAAAGGATTTATGCTTTACTTCCCTTTCTGACATAGTCCTGTCATTCGAAACAGGTGTTTTCCGGAATCAAAAGCCAAGAACTTGTGTGAAGCTTCAGTCACAGGTTAAAATGGATCAGATTGGCCTAGAGAAGCGCTTGGCCGCACTGGAGAGTCAGATGACTCAAATATTGGCAATGATGAGGACATTCCTCCTCACTACACAAGGGGCGTCCCCGACGACCTTCAATCCTGATCTGACCGCCCGACCAAGTTCAACTGGTGTGCCAGATGTTGATCGAGCCATGGAAGTAGAAGACTTCTCCGAAGGCACACCCATGATGACTAACCCGGAAGAACAGCATAAAGAAAAGTATGGTGCTATGGAGGAAAATGAGATGACTGGAGAGGATCTGTTCGTCACACACCTGATTCGGGAGAAAAACTATAGTCACCAGCAGGATGTTGGAGGTCGTGCGAACCCGATCCCCGCTGAAACCCGTCCATACAATGTCTCTTCTACATGCCCCAAAGGGAAGATGCTTGAGATTCCTCAATGGCCGGGACTTGCTAGGAGATATGGTGGTATCGGTTGCCCAAGAACCCATATCCAATACTATTTGGAGACGATGATCGATTTCGATCGTGACGATTCGCTTCTTGTCCAAAATTTTCGGCATAGCCTGGTCGGTCCCGCGTTAGAATGGTTCACGAGGCTCGATGTCGAGGGCATCCGAGAATGGAGCGATTTGGCTAATCAGTTTCTCCAGCAATACGATTTCAACAGGAAGGCCACCCCTACCAGAATGGATCTGATACATATGAAGCAAAGGAGAAATGAAAGCTTTAGATCATTTACACAAAGGTGGAGAGTAAAAGCAGCCCAAGTCCAACCTCCGCTGGACGAAGATGAGTTAATAGAGCACTGTCTAAAAGCTCTTCCCTATGATTCCTTTAATCGGTTGGGTACGGCTCATTACCAATCATTTTCACAACTTGTGCATGCCGGTGAAAGGATGGAATGGGCTAAGCGCGATAGTATGATCAGAAACAAAGAAAGTCGCGGAGAGCTTTCTCAAAGGAGTAAAGAACCGGTCAGGGAAACGACGACCGACTATCGAAGAATGACGTTCACGAGTCAAAATTCCGAACACGTGGCAAGACATCAGCCGCCTGATTTCATTCCTCACCAGAGACAACCAGCACCTAAGATAGAGAAATCTGGCCAGTCAAGCAAGAGAAGTCCCCCATCATTCACACCACTCCCACTTCCTATGTCAGGACTGCTCCATCGGCTTTTGGAGGAAATGTTGGTAGCTAAGAGGCCACCAAGGGTGAAACCGCCAAGATTCCAGGGGTTCGACCTGAATCAGACTTGTGCATACCATATGGGGGAGAAGGGACATAGTGTTGACAATTGCCGAACTCTACAATATGATGTGCAGGCTCTCATCGACTGTGATATACTAGTGTTCGATAGGACAGGACTCAACGTCCGGCCTGACCTTTTGTCGGATCGCCAAATCAGTGACATATCCGAGGTTGGACCGAAAAGCGATCTAAGGCTTATCACCAACATACCCGAATTACGTGAGGTACCGACTACATCTTCTCAAAATCCGGAGAAGCGTACCACCTCGATGGGGCGGAAAGAGCCATGCTTAACCGAGATGGGTAGTATGGGCATCATCGGTAGGGTTGAAGACCCCGCTTTTACAACTTCCTTCGCAAAGTTGAGTTTAACCTCTGAAGGATATGCGGTAGAGGCTATGAGGGAAGAGTCATGGGAGAACATGCGGCAAAACCAACAAGCGGGCAGGGTGTACGAAGACAACCCCATCATTGACCGCGCCGACCCGGCTGATCAGACAACTGATGATGGCAAACTACATGGATAAAGGAGTCACTTCCTCCTTTCCATCATCACTTTTTAGTCTATTTGCATTTTAGTTCATATATAGTCTCGAGTGCAGTCTCCTTAAAAAAAAAAAATCAATCAAAAATCAAAAATCAAAAATCAAAAATCAAAAAAGGGGGACATGGGGGAGCACCACAAATCGGTAAATGACGAAAAAAAAACAACAAAAAAAAAACAAAAACAAAAAAACAAAAAAAAACAACAAGAAAAAAAAAAGAGAAAAATTCCTGAGACCTGATTTCCCACATGTCCCCTGGTTTTCAAAACCTTTCAGGGCAGCGAAGATATCCGATGATAAGAGGATTAGCCCCCGTTCCCCACCTTCTAATCAAATCTTTCAAAATGTGTTTCTAAGAAAACTTCGTCATGTATGGACTCTCTTTTCCATATTTGGGCTAACTGCCTTCATGGCATCTTAGGTGTGCCGCCCAAAGCATGGAACGCCCAAGAGAAACGGAGTGGTGCTTCAAGAAGATTGAAGCTGGTCGACAACTCGAGCCACCGGGATGGACATTTGAAGACAGACAAATGAGCCGACTTCTCACAAAAAAGCATACCGAGGCAAAGGCCCACCGAGATGAAAAGGGGACGAGAAACTACAAATGGTGAAAAATAGGTGGAGAAGAAAAATTCATCTGCGGATAGACAAGAGGGACATGTTTTATATGGCAGACATTTGCCGAAAATGCCCTCATCTGACCACATGCAAGATGATGGTGGAACGATGGATAAGATGGTTGAAGACCAACAAATAGGAACTTGCCTTCCCTACAAGATGAAAAGGTTGTTGAAGTACCCAATCACGAGTAAACCCATTCTCGCGGATGTCAAATAGCGTGAATGTGTCAATGCGGCAGGATCAAAATGCCTACGACTAAATCAGTCAGCCCTAGACAACGCATCCAGTTGCTGGGGGCAAATCACTCTCTACCCAGAAAGGGTACCAAATGTAGGATGTGTCGAATTCACCATGGGGATACGTAGGGGAAGTCCCTGAAGCAGTTACCGCCCATGAATCATGATGAAGCGGAGTAATCCATAAAAGACAAAACACATCAAACCCTTCTAAATGAGAAGGAGAACGATACGGAGCCATTCATTCGGGTAAAAGGACGTATCGTTCCAAAATGATTATTTTCTTGACGAGAGAATAATGTTTCCTTTCATTTCCTCTCAGGTGATGATCAAAAGCTGATGACACAAGATGCAGTGCCTTCAAATGACCAAACAATGAGTATCCTTTTCATGGCATCTCAGACATGCATTCTGGCTAAATATTTTCAAGAGCATTCTAATGGCTCAATTTGTGAACGAAACTTTTGAGAAAAACCTCAAGAAGTTTCCATCATTTAGAAACCTTTGTGAAAAGAACACTTAAAAAGAAAAATTCAAGTTTTGCAGATTGACACATCTGATAAAAATGATTTCTCTGAATAGAGTGAAAAGCACGAACTCATTTTTCGTTGCAAGCATACCTAACATGCATCGTGCATATCATGCACATATCCTGCATACAGAGAACCCAAATGAAGAAATGCTGGTTCCCGCAGGATAATTTTCAAGGGTAAATTGTATCGACTCCAATAGTCAATTGTACATGCCCTTTACTTATGAGGTTTTTTCTCTTCAATAGGGAAACATCAAATACCTCAAAGGGTAACTATGATCGGGAGAATCACCAGCCCGCCACATGACTGTTGACACCTGATCGCGACAATGACAAATCCCAAGAATGTCAAGCTGTCTAGAGACAGAGGAAAATAATCAAAGACTCTGGCAATTGAGATAGATGACCAGAATCGACAAAATTCGTGGGAGCGGGCTCCCCCATTTGCTTCGAGGAGCCAAGCCGGGGGCAAAATCTCATGATCCCCCATGAAAGCGCATCAGACCAGGGTTATTAAACCCAGAGATGACAAATACCCAGACAAGCTTGCCTGGGGCAGAATACTTCGGAAACACCGTTCCTTCAAATGTTGGAAAGACGAAGCCTCGAAGGGAATATCTCCTTCCTGAAATTCCAAGTGAAGCCGGATAAATACCCACGCATGTCTCTTCATA
This sequence comes from Rhodomyrtus psidioides, assembly GCA_021437785.1. NCBI lineage: Eukaryota > Viridiplantae > Streptophyta > Magnoliopsida > Myrtales > Myrtaceae > Rhodomyrtus > Rhodomyrtus psidioides. The sequence goes on along the minus strand of JAILYB010000023.1, from coordinate 2,693,706 downwards.
TGCAGGCGCATGAACGTCTTCAAATTGGATTGAAAATCGTCACGGAGCATGGGAATGCCAAGGCACGTTGCCAAGACGAACACCGCCCAACTGAGGCGAAGCAGTTGTTGATGTGATCGAGGATTGTCTCACGAACAACACCCACAAATACAAACGAGAGGAAGCAACATCCATCATCTACACCAAATGAGAAGCGTCAATGATCGACGAAGGAAAGGGATACGTCAGTAAGACGTCATCATGAATCCCAAGAGAGAAGACATCCCCAAAGAGGATGAAGATTGCAGAAAAATGAAAAATGAATTTAGCCGGGGAAGGCGTCACCTAGCTATGACAAACCACGTCTAACTGGGGCAAGTGAATCATTTGTAAGCCGGACAAAGAAGGACGTTTCTTCTCTGGCAAAATCCATGGACGCAATGACAAAGTCGTCCACATCAGAAGCAAACCCCAGGATACAAACCTGGGTGGATGGTAACTTTGTATCGTTCCAATTTGATCTCCCAAAGATTCCATGCTTAACATGAGCTTGCTCTCATTCGGCAGAAAATTGGTGGCACCAAAAAGCCACAAAAGAAAGGATCTCGCCCGACGTGGAGGCGAAAGGAAATACCCGCTGCAAGAGAGAGGGATTTCGTTGCCAAACAGATGGATAGATCATGGCCATGAGCTAGATAGCCGACTTCAACAAGCCTTACATTTGCGTTCAAATGGAGGCGCGAAGCGAGAGGATTCACTGTCAAGAAAGACAGAAAATTGTTGGCACCAGAAAGCCGCAAAATAAAAGAACTCGCCGACAAGGAGGCAAATAGAATCATCGACCTTAGAAGTCAGGACTCCAAGAAATGGTCTTTGATTATAAGACTGAGTGGAGGGTAAAAAGTATCGCTCCCACATTACATGCTTTGACATGCATTCTGATAAAAACTTCCTTTTTCCTTGAATAAAAGAAACTCTGGAAAAGGACGTACAATGCGTCCAAGAACATGAATGGATCTCCTCCAGTGCAAATCCTTGAGAAGGATTCATTGCCAATCAGATGGAGGGATCATGGCCACGAGCTAGATGGCCAACTTCTACAAGCCACGAGTTTTTGTTCAAATGAAAACACAAAGCAAGAACAAGGCTGTATCGTTCCAATTTGTCTTGAATTTCGGAACGCAAACTGACACCTAATTCTCGTCTTTGACAGGGGCTCGCCATCAAGGCGAAATTGGTTTTCACATCCCAAGTATTACCCATTGGAACACATAACCAAGGGTAAGATGTATCGTTCTAATTTTTTTGAAAAATTCATGAACGTACAATAACATGTTTCTTCCGCATTTTCAGGGATCTCCAGCCGCGGGGGACAGGTAAGTATCCCTCTCCCCAATCCATTGAAGATGTTGAATAAAAAATAGAGAAGAAAAGAAAAGCTTTCAGAATCTAATGTCTAGAAAAGACATAGAATTCAAATTTCATTGACATTCATGTTTTAAAACAGGAGGTTGTCTGAACATGAATAAGAACATGCATTGTGCATCATAAAACCCCCCTGACGGGTAAAATTTTTGGAGAAAATAAAAGAGATTTTTCTAATCAAAGGTTGTTCAAAACTTTCAAAAGGATGTTTTCTCAAAAGACGAGAGGCAAAGCCTAATCTAAACACGTCCTACACACACTTGAGAGAAGAGTGGAGCGAATCAGGTAGCAAAATCTGGACCTACGGAAGTAGGGATCATTCGCAGCAATTACATGGATTAGGATGACGGAGGCATTCGTTTCATATCCCCAAACACTACAGGTGACCATTGACAACCCCTTTGAACGGCGGTTTTCATTCCCAACCCTGTCAAGAACCACCCCACATCGGGGCAAGAATGAAAGTAAGTCCAGCAGCATCAGGAGAAAATGGTTAGAAATTTTCTTGCTCGGACTAACATCAATCTTTGTGTGTTGTTTATATGGTAATCCAAGTGCCATAGGATGACGAGAAGCATTCATTTCTCCATCCCACACACCATATCCTTTGCACAGCCAAGTTGAGCCTGCAAATTCATTTCATAAACCAGTTGGTGGTCATTGCAAGTTCCAAGACAGAGGCAGCGCCAATTCAAAAACGGAAGAGTTCAAACTTAGGGTTTGCGAAGAAATCCCTAAGTTAATGCTGAAGCTTGTTAGACCTTTGGTCACATGTCTAACAGATCTCCCGAAGATGAGAAAAAGCGAGATCTCAAAAGAAAAATGGGAAGAAAATGATAATGAAAAATCCCCGGCATCAAGTAAAAGCAAAGCGCTTGGTAAAAGCAAGGCCGATGTTCGGGTCGGCAATTTGTATCAATCCCCCAGTGAAACCTGTTTGAAAAGGGGAGAAGAAGAATTCAGAAGGAGTCAGATTCCAAAAACTACTCCTCAAACGGTATCAAGCAAGGAGCAGAGACGCAGATAGAGTTGTTAGTCTCTTGATGCAGCCAGAGGCGCTTTCACAAGAATTTGCGCACACCTCAAAAGCGGTCGTGCACCTCAAAAATTGAAGATGCAAATGGAAAAGACAGGTGGCAAGTTTGCAATGATCACCAACGTCAATCCCCTCATGAATTCTGGGCCAAAAACAAGCTTTTTTCGGTCCCCAATCCTACCAAAGTTACGACCCTGAAACAGTCTTCTCTGATTAAGACACTTGGGTTAACATATGCCTTAGCTCGAAGAGGTACGAGCAAGACTATTTCTTTCTCATTTTGCAGGGTCCTTGACTTGTAAACCCGGAGCAGATGGTGAAGACTTTCATTCAATGGCCTCGACTCCAAAGCGGGTCCCCCTTGAAAACCAATATCCAAGCCCAACATTACGGTCCTGTGGAAGACCTCCCGACCGATCAAAATGTATGCGCTGCGAATGAGCCTAAAACCTAGGCACAGGTCAGTAGGGAATTGAGTGCATCCCCTATAAAAATCATTACCTCAAAACAGGTGAGAAGACCTCCTTGTCGAGAAATATTCCAATTGATGTTTTGAACAAACTCTTTTTGGAATTTTCAAACTGTTGATCCAGATTTTCCGTGCAAGGGATTTGTGATCACATTTGCATGCTGCAAGAATGCTTTGGATAACCTCCAGCATCAAAATGCACATTTCATGATTAAAACTTAAATCATACGGTTTTTGTCAAATGGACAGCCGTGGTCTTCTCAAAGATTACTAACGTTTTCTTGGTGAAGAAAAATCTTTCAGGCTCAAACTTCTGCAGGATACCTGGAGAACCCAGCTCCCAGAATGTCGCCTCAACAGACTCAAATGAAGTTTTGTCAAGATAAAATCTTTCACGGCTTCAAAACTGAATTCCCGACAGGTTTTGGGATCTTTCAAAAAATGGGTGAAGATAGAACCCTTTTTCAAAAAAAAAAAAATCAAACAGTCCTAGCATGACGTGGAGAACCCTCGTCCTAGGACCCCTTTTCAAAAAAAATCAAACAGTCCTAGCTTGACGTGGAGAACCCTCGTCCTAGGGACCATTTTTCAAAAAAAAATCAAGCAATCCCAGTAGACGTGGAGAACCCTCGTCTCGGGACCTTTTAAAAAAAAATCAAGCAGTCTCATCGGACGTGGAGAACCCTCGTCATGAGACCCTTCTTCAAAATTCAAGCAGTCTCATCGGACGTGGAGAACCCTCGTCATGAGACCCCTTTTTAAAGCAAACCAATGGTAGAAACCGCCTGAAGGGTCAACTCATGGTAGAAACCGCCTGAAGGGTCAAATGAAGGTAGAAACCGCCTAAAGGGTCAACTCAAAGGTAGATACCGCCTGAAGGGTCAAATCATGGTAGAAGCCAAGTAATCCCATCGGACGTGGAAAACCTCCGTTTTGGGGAGCATTTTCAAAAAATCAGGCAGTCTTAGCATGACGTGGAGAACCCTCGTCCTAGGACCCCTTTTCAAAAATAGGCAATCCCACCGGACGTAGAAAACCTCCGACTTGGGAACCATTTGAAGAACCGAGCAATCCCGTCGGACGTAGAAAACCTCCGCGCTGGGAACTCTTTTTAAGAAACAAACCATCCCATCGGACGTGGAAAACCTCCATTTTGGGAACCTTTTCAAAAATCAGGAAATCCCAGCGGACGTGTAAAACCTCCGACTTGGGACCCCTTTTCAAAAACAAACCATCCCGTCGGACGTGGAAAACCTCCGACTTGGGAATCTTTTTCAAAAATAGGCAATCCCATTGGACGTGGAAAACCTCCAATTTGGGAACCCATTTCAAAAATCAGGAGATCCTATTGGACTTGGAGAACCCTCGTCATGGGACCCCTTTTCAAAAGAACAGGTAATCTCATCAGGCGTGGAGAAACCTCGTCATGAGACCCCTACCAGAAAAACAGGTAATCTCATCGGACGTGGAGAAACCTCGTCATGAGACCCCTTTTCAAAATACCAAACAGTCCTAGCATGACGAGGAGAACCCTCGTCCTAGGACCCCTTTTCAAAAGTCAGGCAGTCTCATCAGACGAGGAGAACCCTCGTCCTAGGACCCATTTTCAAAAGTCAGGCAGTCTCATCAGACGTGGAGAAACCTCGTCATGAGACCCCTTTTCAAAAGTCAGGCAGTCTCATCGGATGTGGAGAAACCTCGTCATGAGACCCATCTTCAAAATCAGGCAGTCTCATCGGACGTGGAGAAACCTCGTCATGAGACCCCTTTTCAAAATTCAGGCAGTCTCATCGGACGTGGAGAAACCTCGTCATGAGACCCCTTTCCAAAAATATCAAACAGTCCTAGCATGACGAGGAGAACCCTTGTCCTAGGACCCCCTTTCAAAATCAGGCAGTCTCATCGGACGTGGAGAAACCTCGCCATGAGACTCCTTTTCAAAAATATCAAACAGTCCTAGCATGACGAGGAGAACCCTTGTCCTAGGACCCCCTTTCAAAAATCAGGCAGTCTCATCGGACGTGGAGAAACCTCGTCATGAGACCCCTTTTCAAAATATCAAACAGTCCTAGCATGACGAGGAGAACCCTCGTCCTAGGACCCCTTTTCAAAAGTCAGGCAGTCTCATCGGACGTGGAGAAACCTCGTCATGAGACCCCTTTTCAAAAATCAGGAAATCCCACCGGACGTAGAAAGCCTCCGACTTGGGAACCATTTGAAGAACCTAGCAATCCCATCGGACGTAGAAAACCTCCGTGTTGGGAACTCCTTTTGAGAAACAAACCATCCCATCGGACGTGGAAAACCTCCGACTTGGGACCCCTTTTCAAGAGAACCAAACAATCCTGTCGGACGTGGAAAACTTCCGTATTGGGAACCCTCTTCAAAACTTGAAAAATCCCTTCTGGCCCCGCTAGTCAGCGTCATGGGATCCTCTAAAGCAAATAGGTGCCTAGAAGTCAACCCAAGACTGGAGCCCAAAAGGCTCGCTTGCCGCTTCGAAAGCACGATGACCAGATAAATCTCTCTGTAAGTGTTCACAGGTTGGTAGCCGCGGATCTGTCATCTTCCGGACCGGATCGCCAATTTTCAGCTTCAGAAGATTTCTTTCCCTAAAGTCCCACTACACAGGGATTCACGACAGAGGTGTCTCAAAGCACAGTTCAAGATCGGAGCCCATAACGCTCGCGACTTGCCGCCTAGAGATACGGTGACCGCCTTTTCCACGAAGCACGCGCCGGATAGCCACGCCTCGAAGCTCTCATCCTTCGGAATGGATTGCAGCCGGTAGCCGCAGGAAAGACATTTATTCCACCCAAAGTCCCACTACACAGGGATTCACGACAGAGGTGTCTCAAAGCACAGTTCAAGATTGGAGCCCATAACGCTCGCGACTTGCCGCCTAGAGATACGGTGACCGCCTTTTCCACGAAGCACGCGCCGGATAGCCACGCCTCGAAGCTCTCACCCTTCGGACTGGATTGCAACCGGTAGCCGTGGAAAAGAATTTCAAGACCCCAAAGTGGCAAATCAAGAGCCACGGAGGGAGTAATAAAAACCCAGCATGGCGAACTAGACGCCACGAAGGGTAAAAAAAAAAAAAAAAAAACTCCTCAGACTCCGCGTGCGCAGCATTCAACAGGCAGGTAAACGTCAAGCAAGCCCCCCTCGCTCCGACCCGTGTTCTAATTGTCAGAGTAAATCGGTGATTAATTTGGGCATTCATCAAAAGACTCAAGGGTCCGATATCATAGCATTTCTTTTCCCCAGTTGAGTCGGTTAATATTCAGGTGTCATTTTATCTTTGAAAGCAACCTCTGACGAGCTCACTCTCAAAGAGGGGCAGCTGTTGACACCTGATTTTTGACCATCTTTTATTTTAGTCTTTATTTCTAAAATTAATTAAAAATGTCAAAAAAATGTCAAAAAATTGCAAAACCAACTTTGGAAGCCTTAGCCTAGCCTTAGGAACCAATTTTGATCAGAATCGAGTTTAAAGCTAAAAATTTTCTGCAAATGTTTCGCCGGAGCCGGCTCGGCCGTCGCCCCATCGGGGTGTTTCCGACGTTGTTTCGTGCCATGATTTAACTGTGTGTTAATGTGGGAGATGAGGGGAGTCGAATGGCGCAAAAATGGCCAAAAAAATGTTGAGTTTTGGTCCGGTTTTGGACGTTTTCCGGCGACTTCGCCGGAATAATCACTGTTCCGGCGAGTCGCCGGTCGTCTTCTCCGGCGGCCTGGACGGGTCAATCGGTCAACGGCTGACCGGTCCGAGTCTTTTTCAAACAAACGAAATGAACGGCCCGGATCGCGACACGTGTCGCGATCCTGTAATTTTGGAAAATAAAAAAAATGATTTTCGAATTTAATAAATGATTTTCGAATAATATAAAAAAATATCCAAATCGGATGGCTCAGATTGGGCCAAGTGGCTCTCCGAGGGACGTCTGATCTTGTCCGAGATCGGACGCACCAGGAGTGGCCACGTGGCACAATCTGGGGCATTGAGAGCCGACGGTCACGATCGAGCCACGTGGCTCTCTCTGAAGCGTCCGATCTAGTGGAAGATCGGACGCACAGGATGATGCCACGTGGCGCATTGAGAGCCGTCGGATCCGGGGAATTTTCGGATAATTAAATAAAATAGATAAAAAATCAAAAAATTGTTAAAAAAATAGAAAAATGTTTTAAAAAATAAAACGGTGTCGTTTTAGACCGGTTTCAACCCCTAGGGTCGGGCTGGGCGCCGGAGAGGCGCGGGCCGGGTTTGACCCGGCCCAGAAAATGTTTTTTTAAATATTAAAAAATTCAAAAATAATAATAAAATAATCAAAAAATCAATAAAAAATGAAAAATCATGAAAAATTCAAAAAAATTCGAAAAACTCAGAAAAACTCTAAAAAATTCCAGAAAATAGAAAATGGCCACATTCAACTGGCCACGACCTATTCCGGGTCTTTTAACCCCCGATCTTTCCAGAAATGACGGTTTTGCCCTTTCGGCAAACCGTCTTCCAAAAAATTCTAAAAAAATCCAAGAAAATCCCCAAAAATAGGAAATGGTCACAAACAGCTGGCCAAGACTCATTCCGGGTGTTTCGAACCCCGACCCTTCTTAAAATGACGATTTCGCCCTTTGGGCGAATCGTCTTCCAAAAATTGAAGAAAAATCAAGAAATTCCATAAAATTCTCAAAAATGGGAAATGGCCACAATCAACTGGCCATAGAAAATTTTGGGTAATTCGGTATCCAAACCTTCCAAAAAAATGACAATTTTTCCCTTCGGGCTAATTGTCCCCGAATCTTCCCATTTTACCCCTAGCCCTAAATCACATCTTCCCTAAGCCCTTATGGCTATACTAGGAGGCCAATGATTGAAATTGATGTGTATTGACATGATTTATTTATGCACTTGACTTGCGCTTTCATTATATTGACTGTGATGTGGTAGGACCAGTCTTCCAATCTGCATGAAACCCTGACTCATACCTATACCCAAAATTGCGCCTGCATGAACTCTTAATTAGGAAAATCACTCGCGTTAGGTACCGAAAGGGCGTTGGTAATGACACCGACGTAACCAAGTCCCCGAACCCAAAATCTCTGGTTCCGCAGAACTGATCGATCTCTCCCAATCGGTCAGTAAGGTTTCCGGTCTACCCTCCAAGAAAGACCGGTGGCGACTCCAAATGCATGCACAAGTTGCACATGCCACCACGACCACACTAAGGTCGAAAGCGATCGACTCTTATCGTCGAATCCTTTGAAAAATACTCCCGCCGCGATTTGGTATGGGCCTGGGAGGGCCCGCGCCGATCCAAAGCCCGCGATCGGTAATCCATTAGCCGCGTCCGTTTTTCGGACTGGTCGCGACACTGGGTTCTGCAAATATTGACTCACAACTCCTACTGCCTGTGCAATGTCTGGTCTCGTGCTTACCATAGCATACATCAAACTTCCAACTGCTGACGCATACGGCACTGCCGCCATCTCATCTTTCAAAGCTTGAGTACTTGGACACATATCCTTAGAAAGTTTGAAGTGACCCGCTAGAGGATTCGCAACCGGTTTTGCCTCGTCCATGTTGAATCTTTTCAACACTTTGTTCACATAGTCTTCTTGCGATAACCATAATTTCTTATTTTTTCTGCCCCTGATAATTTTCATGCCTAAAAATTTCTTGACCTCTCATAAGTCTTTGATAGCAAACTGCACTACTAACATCTTCTTTTCTTCTGCGATTCTCTTCATATTAGAACTAGCCACTAGCATGTCATTAACATATAAAGAGATATATACAATATCACAATCTCTATACTTTTGAAAATAAACACAATGATCAGCCTCACAGTATGCAAATCATTTTTCTTCCACAAAACCATCAAATTTTAAATACCATTGTCACGGAGCTTGTTTCAAGCCATACAAGATTTTCTTCAAGCGACATATCGTATGTTCTTTACCTTTGACTTCAAAACCTCTAGGTTGCGCCACGTATAACTCTTCATCTAACTCACCATGTAAATATGCCGTTTTTACATCTAACTGCTCCAGATGAAGATCATCCATTGCAACTATACCCAGCAAAACTCTGACTGACGTCATCTTCACTACTGGTGAAAATATCTCGGAGTAGTCGATCCCTTCTTTTTTAGAAAAGCCATTCACTACATGTCTTGCCTTGTATCTGATACTACCATCAGCTTCATTTTTTTTTATCCTGTACACCCACTTGTTTAACAAAGCTTTTTTACCTATGGGCAACTTGGCCAACTCTCAAGTTTTGTTCTGAATTAACGAGATCATCTCGTCTTTCATAACACGCTCACACTGCATGTGAGATGTGTCTTTCTTTGCCTCATCATAAGTCTCTGGCTCTCCCGAATCTGTATATAAGACATGGATCAGAACAATATTAGCTGAAGGATAAAAAATTACCTTTAGCTTTCTCACACGTGTAGATCTCCTCAAAATAGGTAATTCAGATTTACTAGCTTGTTACAGATCACCACGTTCCTCTTGAATTGCTTGCTCATTAGTAATATGTTCATCTTGAACCACCTCTTCAGGTGCACTTTGATCTGGTGGAATGATCTTCACAGGAATTGTGTCCATGTCAACATATTTTGGTTCTATTGCCGTCTCATGCTCTATCTGACGATCCTTGTACATCTTTTCTTCATGGAACACCACATTCCGATTGCGAATGACTTTGTTATTCTCATAATCCCAAAGCCTATGTTCATATTCATCGCCGCCATATCCAATAAAGATCCACTTCTGGGACTTAGTATCAAGCTTTTTTCTGTCCACTCTGTCAATCAAAGTATATGCAGTACAACCAAAAACGTTTAGATGTGAATAATTGACATTTTTACTTGACCACTGCTCTTGCGGTACTCCTCCATCCAACACACTAGATGGACTCATATTAATCAAATATACAGCTGTATCAACTGCAGCAGCCCATAAGTATAACGAGAGACTCGCATGTAGTCTCATGCATCTTGCACGCTCCAAAAAAGTCATGTTCATCCTTCCAGCCACACTATTCTCTTGAGGAGTTCTAGGAACAGTCTTTAACCCACGTATGCCTTCTCGGCTCAAATATTCTGCAAATTCATTGCTCGTGTATTCACCACCATTATCAGATTTTAGAGCTTTAATCTGATAACCAGTTTCTTTTTCTACCATGATTTTCCAAATTTTGAAAACATCGAATACTTCTGATTTTTCTCTGAGAGCATATACCTAAGTCTTTCTTGTTGCATCATCAATGAAAGTGACAAAATATCTCTTACCACCACAAGAGAGTTCCTGAGCTGGTCCCCATACATCAGTATGAACCAACTCTAATTTATGCCTTTCATTTTGTCGCCCATTCAATTGAAAACTAACTACTTTTTGTTTTCCACAAATGCAACTTTCACAGAAATCTAACTCAACCTTTTGCAAACCTGGGAGCAACTTTCTTGAATGTAACTGTTTGACACCTTTTTCATCAAGATGTCCCTAACGATAATGCCAAAGAGTAGATAAATTACCTGTAGCCACTGTAGTTGCAACAATATCATTGATATTATCTCCCTGGAGAAGGTAAAGTGTACCTATACGCTTTCCCTTTGCTACTACTCTTGCTCCTAAGGTTATCTTCCACTTTCCGCCTCCAAAAGTTGTCACTATGCCTTTTTGGTCAAATTTACTAGTTGAAATCATATTTTTCTTTAACTCGAGAATATGTCTGGTTTCACGCAAAATTAATCATCCGCCACTTGAGATATTCAAAACTATAGTGCCTTTTCCTATAATAGGACACATGTGGCCATTTCCCACAATCACTTGCCCAAAATCTCCACTGGCATAATCAACAAATATATTTCTTTGCAAGGTACAATGAAAAAAAGCACCAAAATCAAGAAAACACTTATCTGTTGTCAAGTCAAACCCTGCAGATAAACTCAAGTTTTCTAGCAAAGGTTCATCACTTACCACATTAGCTCATTGGTTCTCATCTCGCAGCTTCTTTTTGTAGGCTTCACATTGAAATCCACGATGTCCCGTCCAGTGACAAAACCAGTACTCATCTTTTATAACCTCTCTCATCCCCCTGGATTGTGACCTACCACGGCTGCTGAATTTTCCTCTGCTTTTATTTCTTCCATGATTCTCCACTGCTAGTGTCGTTGAAGATACAGATGCCGAAAACTTATCTCCACCTGAGACTTTTCTTCTCATCTCTTCATCCATGATACTGCTTATAGCATCATCTAGAATCAGATCATCTTTCATGGTGCTCGAAATTCCTTGCACTGCGGTGTTGTAGCTTTCCGGAAGGGAAAATGGAAATAACATAGCTTGTAACTTCATATCCAGATTTATGCCTGCGGATTCTAACTGACATGTAACCTGCGTAAAACTGTTAATATGCTCTGCAACAGAACTTCTGTCAGATAATTTCATATTAACCAACTTCTTTAGCAAAAATATCTAATTTGATGCGGATGGTTTCTCATAAATATTCGTTAAAATATCCATGGCTTCTTTTACAGTCTTTGCTTTTGCGATGTGGTATCCTGTCTTTTCGTCAAGTCTAGACGAATCGTACCTAACACATTTTGATCAAGAATTTTTCATCCTGATTCTGCTGTCGGATCTACTTCCGCGAGTTCAGGTCTCCAACCCTTAAGTGGAACATAGAGATCTTTCTGATAAAGATAGTCATCTATTTGGAGTTTCCACCATCCGAAAATTATGTCCATCGAACTTATTGATTATGATTTTATCTTCTGCTATACTGTTTGCTTTCAATCGAACGTCACCTAAAAAACCCTCGATGTTCTTGATTAACTAATCTAGGCTTTAATACCAGTTGATAGGAATCGTGTCCCAATTCCAAAAAAAAATTCCCAAGCAAACAATACGCAGTAGCAGAATATAACGATAAAAGAATAGAATCAGAAGAAGCACACCAGAGAATTTATTATCGAGGTTCACCCAAACCTGGGCTACGTCTCCACGCAGAGGCACTCTGTGAATTCACTAATCTTCTAGAAAAGTAGGAATACAATTGACGATCTTCTCACAAGATCGAAGAAAAAAAAAAAAGAACACTCAAGAATGCCGTCACGACTTCTCTTTTTCTTTTTCTTTTTCTCTCTATTCGTTACTTTGTGCTTTCTATCTGCTCTTTTCTTCTGCGACTGCTACAACATATATATCCCTAATATATAAGGTGCATCTTTAAGCCTAGAAAAAAAAGAAAGGACAGAAGACAAGAAAGAAATCCTAATGATATATTCTGGCTTCACAAGCCAACAATGTCTTCCTAAAAACATGAATGTATAAGGAAAAGGAGGGATATTTTTGTGTTGCTTCATTAACAAAAAAGCATGTCTGGAGAAATTGAATGCACAAAATCGCAATGTTGTATTTTTTACCAAACATGTAGTGGAAACACGAGTGATGATTATTAAAAAAAAAAATGGCCTTGCTATTTAAAGTTTAAACACGAAATCAGATCTGGAAAAAAAATCAGACAGAAAAAGAAAATCTAAGACGAAATTAGGATTTTCGTACGCTGATGCCTCGGATCGATCTAGAAACTATCAAATTCACCAAAGAAAAGGAAGACACTTCTTCCTCTATTTGCCCATCTTTCCCCCACCATATTGTGCTTTACACCTTGTCCAATCGAGTCAGTTAGTATGGAAGATCCCGATCCTAAAGCTCATGTCTAGTCCTTTGATACATATGGACGACCTATCCATTATTTCAAGGATCCCTCCGGACATTGTTTTTGGGACGTTGATTGTTCTTGTTCCTCCTGCTTAAACCCAGACGATGAGGATGACAAACCTTCCTCCAAGAAAAAGAAAAGATGAATGAGTTGAATGGCTTGTAGAATGGAGGAACAGTTGGTGCAGGTGGGTTTAGTTCAACTTTCCCAAAGCCCAGTTGGGTGTCAAAGCTCCTTGAAATAAATGCGGAGCGTTTGGCAACCTTTGTTGACATTAGAAAAGTTGAAAGCCCAATGCTAGTAAGGACCAGCATTGAGCTTTCAGCATTTCGCCAAATGCTGAGCTAAGATTTTTTTTTTGGAAACTATCCTCACATATTTTTTTAAATTCCAATTTTTTCCCTTATCTTTTTTCTTACTTTTTTAATACATTATTTTTTATTAAAATAAAAATCAAACCCTAGGATGCCGGCGAACCAGATGTGCTTGCCGGCCGAGGGTCACCTACTACCACGCGACCCCCGGCGAGGGTCGCCTGGGGCCGTGCGACCCCTAGGTCGCACGAGCCCAGCAACGACTGCCAGGCCGCGCGACCTCAGGCTTTGTCGCTAGTGTCGTACGACCCCAACAATGGCCGGATAGGGTCGCGCGGCCCAGGAGACCCTACTAGGGGTCGTGCAACCCCCGGCATCGTTGCCAGGGTCGTACGACCCTAGCAACGGCCTCCTAGGGTCGTGGGGTCGGGCGACCCTCGGCGACGGCCGCCTGGGTCGAGCGACCTCTGGCGGCCGTCGCTTGGAATCGTATGGGCCAAGCGACGGCCGCGGGGGGTCACCTACTACCACGCGACCCTCGCCGAGGGTTGCGCGGCCTCAGGCTATCCTCGTGGGGGTTACCCAAGGCTATCGACGCTAGATCTAGCTTGCCGGCGGCTGGTGGCGTTAGGGTTTGATTTTCTTTTTTTCTTTTTTTTAATTGTTTTTATTTAAAAAGGAAATGTTGTAAGAAAGCCCATTTGCAAAAAAATTTTGCCATACACTAATTAGCCCAAAATGACTTTTCAAAGCATTTTTCACCGAACTCTGTTTACATTCCCTCAAAATCCATTTGCAAAGCTGAACCAAACCCACCTGTGGTGCCTCTTTTTTTTTTTTTTGTTCGGATGTGGTGCCTCTTGACAAGCAGTAGAATCCTTGAATATTACAAACCTCCCTAATGACTTTGTAAACTCACGGCTGTTTGATCAGGGTAACGTGCCATGTCAGCGCATGAATTTCACAAATTAGACGGGTGCTCTAGTTCAGAAAATCATCCTTCATTGGAAGCATTTGACTCTTCAAAGAGTACACGAGTCTACACACTAACTCAAGTTTCAAATAATGAACTGTAAGTTGAAGAATTTCCGACTACACGGGAAAAGTTCCATTGCAACTACAACAGGTTGTCGACAGTGAATGATACTAACAGAATTTTTCGTGCATTTCTTTTGTTTCGTTTCCGTGAAAGTAGTGTAGTGATCACAACTCACTGTAATCCTAGCTATCTCTCAATAGAGGTGGCAAATGGACGATAATTAGCCAACAAACTTAAGTAGTCCCCCCCCAAAAAAACAAAAGGGATGCCTAGGATATTCCAAGATTCGAGGACATATAATGGATGTAATGTAATTAATTTGGTGCCTTGTTATCTTCCTTGCAATGCTGCCATTTTCCTCGAAGCGTTTTACTTTACAATACTCGAGAGGATACAAAGGAACAAGCTTATGTCACGTCAAAGATGGTTTTGATCAAATTCAAGATAACTTTATGTGTGTCTAGCTAAGAAAATTTCAGGAAAAAGTACCAAAAAAATCGTAAGCTTATTGCGTTGGTGTCAATTTAGTCCTAAACTTTTTGCATTTGTGCCAATTGAGTCAATTTTGACAGAAAATCATTAATGTGGACGCCGATGGCATGATCAGTGTTGATTTGGATATTTTTTTAATAATCTATTTTTAAAAAATCAATTTTCAATTTTTTTTTTCGGTTTGTTCTGGCCGCAACCCTCGCTAGATCTGTGCATAGGATGCCTCGCTTTTGTTGGCAGGGCGGTGAAGCCGCGATGGCCTTGTCTAGGTCCTTCGTGGTTCCATCTGCTTTGGGTGAGGCGGCCTCGCTAGTGGCCGGCAAGAGCGGGCTTGGCCTCCCCCAATGACTAGTGAGGTAAAGATAGAAAATTAAATTAAAATTTAAAAGACTATTAACAATATTCACATCAGCACCGACCGCGACACGTAGGATGGTCGGCGTCCGTTGGCAATTTCTGATCAAAATTGATCGGTTTGACTCAATTGGAACAAATTCAAAATATTTAGAAGTGAATTGGCCCAATTAAAACGTTTAAGATTTAATTGGCACCAACACAATAAGTTTAAGACTTTTTCGGCACTTTTCTCGAACATCACAATGTACAAAAGAACCTATGGTGTTGCACACATCAGCACCGACCGCGACACGTAGGATGGTCGGCGTCCGTTGGCAATTTCTGATCAAAATTGATCGGTTTGACTCAATTGGAACAAATTCAAAATATTTAGAAGTGAATTGGCCCAATTAAAACGTTTAAGATTTAATTGGCACCAACACAATAAGTTTAAGACTTTTTCGGCATTTTTCTCGAACATCACAATGTACAAAAGAACCTATGGTGTTGCACACATTTGGCTGAGATTTTGGACCTGAAGACTGAATCAAGTGAATGATCATTACATTAAAAATATGGTAGTTTCTTCTTTTCATTTAGATAACAAGGTGAACACATTAAACAAAAAAGGAAAAGATAACCTAAACTCGTTGCCTCTTTAAATTTGTCTAAACCAGGGTTGTTACGATTGATTGGGGTATCGAAGTATCTTCAGCATAGAAGATGGAGATCACCCATTCAAATCCCCCGGACAAAATGATCCAAGTTTGTAGGAGTACCATTCCGAAGGTGGACAATTAACTTCGGGAAAGCGATCGATGGAAGTCGTGTGGATACACAGAGCCTTCCTAAGTTATATCTCTCTACCACAGTGGTGCATTGCGTCCGGCACGAACTCGTTGATTGGGTTAATCAAACAGAAAGCAAAGAGAGAATGGAAGACCCTAATATAAGGGCACTAGTCTAGGGAGTTCCATGTCCTCCATGTAAGGAAAAACACTAGAGAACAATGCGCAAGACTTTCCCAAAATCCATTTCCAAAAGGACAAGAAATATTAGAAGGCGACGGGAGCTTCCTAAATACCATGAACCTTCCATGCGGAATGCAATTTGTTCATGAAGACTTTTGTTGACGCAGGAGCTAGGCATGGAATAAGTCATCCTCTAGAAGAGGAATAAAATCAAGTACGTATCAATCGATTTTCGATTCTTGGCATACTGGAATAACACTACGGACCGTCATTCATTGGGGTATTAAATATGTCTCGTCATTTATCCACCGTGCGCGTTACACAGCTTGTCACCAGATTTAAATCATCAAATCGCATTTAATAACACGACGGACATGCTTGTTATCTTCCTCGCAATTCTGCCCTTTTCCTCGAAGCAATCTCAAGAGGATGCAAGGGAACAAGTTTATGTCACGTCAAAGATGGTTTTGATCAAATAAATTTATGTGTACATGGCTAACAATATTCTTAGTCGGGAATATCTGAATAGTACAAGCTCTCAATGTACAGCAGAAGCTAACGCGTTCGCGCACATTTGGCTCAGATTCGGGACCTAAGACTCAATCAAGTGAATCTTTTCACTTAGATGACAAGATAATGCTTAAGAAAAAGAAAAGACAACCTAAACTCGTCAACCTCTTTAAATTTGTCTAAATCAGGGATGGCTCGGTTGATTGGGATGTTCAAGGATTTCCGCGAGAAGTGTCAAAAAAAATCATAAACTTATTGCATCAGTGACTTTTTAGTCTTAAATATTTTTTGGTGCCAATTCAGTCTTAAACCTTTTACTTTGATACGAATTAAGTCTTAAACCTTTTATTGGTGCTAATTCAATCCTAAACCTTTTGCATTGGTGCCATCTCAGTCTTAAATCATTTATATTTATGCCAATTGAGTTAATTAGGGTAATTTTGGCCGAAAATGACTGACGTGGACATCAATTGTCTACGTGGCACGGCAAACGCTAACTTGAATATTTTTTTAAATATTATTCTATAATTTTAAATAATTTTTAAGCATTTTAAAGAATATTTAAAATATAAACAAATTAAAAAAATGTCCACATTAGCGCAAACCGTGCCATGTAGGATAATTGATTTTCACGCCGATGATTTCTAGCCAAAATTAGTCGAATTGACTCAATTGGCATAAATGTAAAATATTTAGTACTAAATCGGCACTAATGCAAAAGGTTTAGGACTGAATTGACACTAATAAAAGGTTTAGGATAGAATTGACACTATGACTTTTTTGATATTTTTATGAGGATTTCCAGCTCAGAAACTGGAGATCATCCATTCAAATCCTATTGACTTGTTCGCTCGTTTTGCAGCAAGGAAAATCTTTCACCGAAATTCGTTCTTCGGTTTTTATTATGAGGGTCCTGTGGCGATTCTGGACAAGAAATATCCAGGCAATTATAAAAATCAATGTGGAATTTGTACAAACATAAACCGAACTGGAGTTTGACTTGACGGAAAAGTTTAGGAAGTATGATGGAAACAAACTTCGACGGAGTTTGACTCGACGATGAAGCTTGAAAATACGGCGGTACTACGCCGAAGTTTGACTTGACGACGAAGCACCAAGGATAAAGACTCATATCAGAGTTTGACTCGACGACAAGAATCTGAGAATTGCAACTACATATAAGGAAATTTGAATGCAGTGAAAATAAAGACAAAAGGAAAGATAAACTGATAAAGAACGTTGAGTTCTGTCGTTGATTGAAGGGGGCTTTACAAAAAAACACAATGGGTATTTATAATCCCCTACAGGCGGTTATAGCTTTAAAATTTTTAAAAAATAACTTCCTAATGGCGGTTATTGTTATTCATGCCCTCTATTTTCTAGGCACTATCCATGTTCAAATAACTACCCTTATCCGTCAGTAGCTTTGTTGCTGATGCCAATGCTCTCCAACTATCGGTAAGTTTCAACTATCGATAAGTTGCCGACGCCAATACTCATCAACTATCGGTAATTCCAACTATTGGTAGGTTACCGATGCCAATACTCATCGACGCTTGTTCCCATGGTTTTCATCTGTATGTCAATTTTGGGTGTCAACATATGCCCCTTAAAAAAATGGAATGATTTACCAATCATTCGATTCTTTTAGTTTAGATAATCAAGAGTCTTTAGGTGCCCCTTGCCATCGATAACTATTCTTCTACTACATCAGGAACTAACCGTGATGGATTCACTGTCGATTGATCACCTAGACTTGAAGCTCTCTTACCAATTCCAGCAATACCCAAACACCACGATGGTAGGATGTTGAAACATAGCGTGATGGAGGCCTTCAATTGCCTCTGTTACCAGAATGCACTCAACGAGCTTGGTGTTGCCTATCTCACTCAAAAATTCATCATATTCAACTGTTCTGCAGAGATTCGAGATGTCAACCACCTTTCCGTGGTGTCATGACCCTTGTAATTCTTTTTGAAACTGGCGAACTTGATTCTTGAGTCTTATTATCCGTGACAATCGCCATGTCTACCTCCTTCAACACACAATTGACAGTTTCGAACATCCTCCTCATAGCAACCATCATGAGTGAGTTCGGCTCCAACTGTCTTCTCTGTTCATCGGTAGTTTCTTTGGATGGCGTCACCCCTATCTTGTTCTTATTCCCACCGGTTGTGCGGTCGATGACTCAAAACATCACATTGTCAGGATCAACTTGATTTATAGTACGTACCATCGTATTTCCTCAAATCAGCCACACTGGTCCCACCAGGCGTACCCAAAAAGATGTTCGTTTATTTTGCAACAAGGAAAATCTTTCACCAAAATTCGTTTTTTGATTTTAATTATAAGGATCCTGTGACGATTCCAGACAAGAAATATCTAGGCGATTATAAAAATCAACGTGGAATTGTACAAACATAAACCAAACCGGAGTTTGACTCGACGATGAAGCTTGAAAATGAGGCGGTTCTACGCCGGAGTTTGACTCGACGACGAAGCACCGACAATAAAGATCCATATCGGAGTTTGACTCGACGACAAGAATCTGAGAATTGCAGCTACATCTAAACAAATTTGAAATACAGTGAAAATAAAGACAAAAGGAAAGATAAACTGATAAAGAACGTTTTACAAAAAATACACTTGGGTATTTATAATCCCCTAAATGTGGTTACAATTTTAAAATTTTAAAAAAAGATAACTTTCTAATGGCGGTTATTGTCATTTATGCACCATATTTTCTAGTCACTATCCACGTTCAAATAACTACCTTTATCCGTAAGTAGTTTGTTGCTGACGCCATTGCTCTCCAACTATCGATAAGTTGACAACGCCAATGCTCATTAACTATCGGTAAATTCCAACTATCGGTAAGTTTCTAATACCAATACCCACCGACGCTTGTTCCCATGGTTTTCATCTGTATGTCAATTTTGGGTGTCAACACGACTCCATACAAAATGATCCGAATTGGGGCTAAATGTATATGCCATAGGCTTGAATTTAAATCGTCCATAAGAGAAAATTACAGAACTGCCCTTAAAAAGGTGGACAATTAACTTCGGGGAAGCGATCGATGGATGTAGTGTGGATAGAAATCCTAGCTTCTTAAGTTGTCTCTACTATTGTGGTGCATTGCCTTCGGCACAAACTCGCTGATTGGGTTAATCGATAAGCAAAAAGGGAATGAAAGTCCGAAAGGTAAGGACACTGGTCTAGGGAATTCAATATTCTATGTGGAGGAAAGCAGCTTATAGAACAATAAAGCAAATAGACTTTATCAGGCAATATTCCAAGGCGACGGAAGTTTCCTAAACACCATAAACCTCATAGGCGGAATGATTTGTTCCTGAACTTTTGTTGGCGCAGTGGCTATGTATGGAATAAATCATCCTCTAGAAAAGGAATACAATCGAGAACATATCAACATTGACTCACAAATCTTGGCATACTGGAATAACATGACGGATGGTCATTAATTGGGTGCTAAATATGGCTCGTCATTTATTTACAGTGCACGTTACACAGCTTGTCACGAGATTTAAATCATCAATTTTAGAAAACGGGCTTAATATGGACCTCTTTTGAGGAGAAATCGTATCTGTATGCTCTTAGTTGTATCCTTCTCCGAGAATTGTTGATTTTCTCTCATTTATTAGGTGACCCAAGATGGTGTTTTGGGTTTATGAAGCTGTAAGTCGGGAGCTGTGTTTGGAGTGCAACACGAAGCAAAGCAGGGTTGAATCAAGCACACCAGTAGCTTAACGAAAAGCAAGAGTGTATTGAGAGACTATGCAGGAGGAGCATCAGATGGCAAACGCAGGAGCCCCAACGATAGTGGCCATGAATGATCAGGTTCCCTCTCTCTTGTTTTTTGTCAGACATTCGTGGAAGTTTGCTAACATTCTAGGTGGATTTGCTAAACCAATCACTACTAGCTTGTTTCTAAGGGGAAATTTGCTAACATTTCTACAGACCCAATTGGGAGAGTCAATTGATCTGGATTGACTTGTCCTTCTAATTATTCAGAAACCTGGATGGAGAGCGTTCTTATCATTTGTTGGCCCTGGTTTCTGTTGGGAATTAAGTCAAATTCATTAAGTGTTATCAGTGACCGTTCAACTCCCATGGCATAATTAGTATTCCGATGTAATTATTGTTTTAGTAGACATAATTAGTTGAGTCTATCATCTTTTAGTATTCCGATGTAATTGTTGTTTTAGTCTTTAGTATTCCGATGTAATTGTTGTTTTAGTCTTTTCACTTTCCTAGAGAGACTCAAGAGTCATGTTTTAAGCCTATAAATAGGTGAGTCTTGTAACCATTTCAGTATGGGTGAATCGATTGTGAATACACTATATTGAAAAGCCACCTTCCGTCTCCTCTTCCTTGTGTGAACAAAGTTCCTTTGAGAGTGCTTGTTGAGAGCCCCACAGTCGATTTATCCCATCAAATTGGTATCAGAGCTTCACGGTTTCGTGATTATGGCGTCAACAAGCAACCTTCCTTTTCAGTATCCAATCCTCACCAAAGAAAACTATGGCAAGTGGGCTTCCAGAATGAAAGCCATACTCGGCGCCCATAGTGTGTGGGATCTTGTCAACAATGGCTATGATGAGCCATATGAAGATGTCGCGTTGACTCAAGCTCAGAGGAATGCGTTGGAGAAGACTCGTTCGAAAGATCAACTCGGGTTGTCAATCATCTTTCAAGCCTTAGATGATTCTATGTTCGAGAAAGTCTCGAATGCTACTACATCCAAGGAGGCATGGGAGATTCTTCAAACCACGCACCAAGGTGTTGAGAAAGTAAAGAAGATCCGCCTTCAAACTTTGAGAGGCGAGTTCGAGGTAATCCGTATGAAAGAATCTGAGTCGATTTCTGATTATTTCACAAGAGTTTTAGCTATTGTGAATCAGATGAAAAGGAATGGCGAAGATGTTCATGATGTTCGTGTTGTCGAAAAAATCCTGCGGTCGTTGGATAAGAAGTTCGACCACATCGTTGTCGCTATCGAGGAATCGAAAGATGTCGATTGTATGACGGTCGATGAGCTCATGGGTTCGTTGCAAGCCCATGAAGAAAGACTGAAAAGAAACAAGTCTGAACCGGTGGAGGAAGTACTCCAATCTCGATTGAATATCCGAGATGACAAAGGCCAAAGAAGTGACCCTGTGCAAACTCGATGGGTCAATCAAGATCGAGACCGAGGACGCGGTAGAGGCCGTTTCCAAGGAAGAGGTCGTGGACGAAGCGGAGGAGATTTCGCCCGAAGCAATGAGTGCTTTCATAATCAAAGAAGTACTCGTGGAAGAGGAAGAAACACAAATAACCGGTATGATAAATCAAAGGTTCGATGTTATCGTTGTAATAAATGTGGCCATTATGCTTATGAGTGTTGGCAGAAAGAAAGTGCGGTGGCAGATGAAAAGGCGAACCTGGTGAATGATGGTGATCAAGTTCTTATGCTGGCATTTAAAGAAAATGCTGATGAAAAGAATGATACGTGGTACTTGGACACTGGAGCAAGTAACCACATGTACGTCCGAAAGGAGATGTTCGTTGAAATGGATGAGACAGTAAAAGGAAAAGTCTCGTTCGGTGATAATTCTCAAATTCTTGTCGAAGGGAAAGGTACGATTTTAATACGTCTGAAGAACGGAACACGTCAGTTTATTACTAACGTGTATTATGTGCCAAAGATGTCGAGCAATATTTTGAGTTTGGGACAGCTTCTTGAGAAAGGATTTACTGTCCAGATGAAAAATCTATGTCTTATGTTGAGAGATTGCAATAATAAGTTGATTGCGAATGTGAAGATGTCGAAGAATAGGATGTTCACTCTGAACATCAAAGATGATATGTCTACATGCCTTCAAGCATGTGTAGACAATCCTTCGTGGCTATGGCATTTGAGGTTCGGTCATCTCAATTTTGGCGGACTCAATATGCTTTCTCGCAAGAAGATGGTGTATGGCTTACCGCATATTGATCACCCCGATCAATTATGTGAAGGATGTGTAATTGGCAAGCATTCTCGAGCAAGTTTTCCGAAGGAGTCGACTTATCGAGCGAAGAAGCCACTGGAGTTGATTCATTCTGATGTATGTGGTCCGATCACTCCTCATTCGTACGGTAATCATCGCTACTTTGTTACGTTTATTGATGATTTTACTCGAAAGACTTGGGTGTTTTTCTTGAAAGAAAAATCAGAGGTGTTTGATACGTTTAAGCACTTCAAGAAAATGGTTGAAAAGGAGAGTGGTTATTTTATCAAGTCTTTAAGAACTGATCGTGGAGGAGAATTTACTTCTGGAGAATTTAATCAATTATGTGATTACCATGGCATTCGACGTTTCTTAACGGCGCCGTATTCCCCACAACAAAATGGTGTGGCTGAGCGAAGGAACAGAACCATTCTCGACATGGTTCGCAGTATGTTGAAAAGCAAAAATTTGTCAAAGGAGCTTTGGGGCGAAGCTGTCAGATGTGCAGTTTATCTGCAGAATCGATGTCCCACGCAAGGACTCGATGGTGTTACCCCAGAAGAAGCATGGAGCGGGAGAAAACCTACAGTTTCTCATTTAATAATTTTTGGGAGTGTTGCATATGCTCACGTACCCGACCAGAAAAGATCGAAGTTGGAAGACAAGAGTAAAAAGCTCATTTTCATCGGGTATGATTCCTCATCAAAAGCTTACAAATTGTTTGATCCTGACACTTTGAAAGTATATGTAAGCAGAGATGTGAAATTTGATGAAGAAAGTTTGTGGGAGGAAAATCGACAACTTGTCAAAACCAGTCATGATAAATTTGTCGAAACCGTTCGTGATGATTCTGTCGAAATGGAGATTGAAGCTCATTCACCTTCTCCGATGTTCTCTCCATCATCGTCAACTTCAACTTCAAATACTGTCGAAGAATCGCTAGCACCGAGATCAAGAAGACTTTCTGAAATTTATGAAGCTACCGATGAGCTTCACCTTATATGTCTTCTTGCAGATTGTGAACCACTTATTTTCGATGAAGCTGCCAAAGAAGAAAAATGGAGGAAAGCCATGGATGAAGAGATAGAAGCCATCGAAAAGAATAAAACGTGGCAACTCGCTGATCTTCCGAAGGACAAAAAGGCGATCGGTGTCAAATGGGTATACAAGGCCAAGAAGAACGAGAAAGGAGAAATCACTCGTTATAAGGCCAGACTTGTCGCAAAGGGCTACAAACAGAAAGCTGGGATCGACTATGACGAGGTATTTGCACCTGTCATCCGAATGGAAACCATCAGACTAATGATTTCCATTGTAGCTCAAAATCGGTGGCCAATCTATCAAATGGATGTCAAATCGGCATTCCTGAATGGCGTTCTTGAAGAAGAAATTTATGTCGAACAACCCACTGGGTTTGTTGTGAAAGGTCATGAAGACAAAGTGCTGAAATTGAAGAAAGCTTTGTATGGGCTTAAGCAAGCTCCGAGAGCTTGGAACTCCAGAATCGATGCTTATTTCAAGGCAAATGGCTTCGTACAATGTCCGTACGAACATGCTCTCTACTTGAAGCATGAGAAAGGTGATGTTTTATTGGCATGTTTATACGTTGATGATCTTGTCTTCACAGGAAATAATTCTGGATTGATTGACACTTTTAAAGCATCGATGGTGAAAGAATTTGAAATGACAGATAATGGTTTGATGAGTTATTTTCTGGGTATCGAAGTGAAGCAAAATGAAGATGGGATTTTTATTTCCCAAAAAAGATATGCTGAAAATATCCTTGAGAAATTCAACAAGAAGAATTGCACTTCGGTTAATACTCCGATGGATTGCGGTGCAAAACTGTCGAAGTTCGATGAAGGTGTCGATGTTGATTCAACATATTTTAGAAGCTTGATTGGAAGCTTAAGGTATTTGACCTGTAGCAGACCAGATATCATGTACAGTGTCGGAATTGTGAGTCGATATATGGAGAATCCGAAGACATCTCATCTTAAGGCAGCAAAAAGGATACTTCGGTACATCAAAGGTACTATCTCTCTTGGCTTGTATTATTATCAATCTGAACTATTTCAACTCAGAGGTTATTCAGATAGTGATTATGGGGGAGATGTCGATGATCGAAAAAGCACTACGGGCTTTGTATTTTATCTGGGTGAAACTGCTTTTACATGGTCATCAAAGAAGCAATATAGTGTTACTCTGTCGACATGTGAAGCGGAGTATGTTGCTGCATCATCGTGTGTTTGTCATGCGATATGGTTGAGAAAGTTGCTCAAAGAAATCCATATGGAGCAAAAGGATGCAACGGAGATTTTTGTTGATAATGTTTCTGCCATTGCTTTGGCGAAGAATCCAGTTTTTCATGAGAGGAGCAAGCATATCGATGTTCGATATCATTTTATTCGAGAACAAGTCAGCGACAAACAAATTGAAGTTGTGCACGTGAAGACCGGTGATCAAGTCGCAGATATTTTTACGAAACCTCTCAA
Organism: Rhodomyrtus psidioides; assembly: GCA_021437785.1. Lineage (NCBI taxonomy): Eukaryota > Viridiplantae > Streptophyta > Magnoliopsida > Myrtales > Myrtaceae > Rhodomyrtus > Rhodomyrtus psidioides. The sequence goes on along the minus strand of JAILYB010000023.1, from coordinate 2,668,914 downwards.
GATCGAAGTGTTTCGGAAATTCAGAAGTTTACTTGGAATGATCGACGGAAGAGAATTTGGCTTAAGGGGGAGTTTTGTTGGGAATTAAGTCAAATTCATTAAGTGTTATCAGTGACCGTTCGACTCACATGGCATAATTAGTATTCCGATGTAATTATTGTTTTAGTAGACATAATTAGTTGAGTCTATCATCTTTTAGTATTCCGATGTAATTGTTGTTTTAGTCTTTTCACTTTCCTAGAGAGACTCAAGAGTCATGTTTTAAGCCTATAAATAGGTGAGTCTTGTAACCATTTCAGTATGGGTGAATCGATTGTGAATACACTATATTGAAAAGCCACCTTCCGTCTCATCTTCCTTGTGTGAACAAAGTTCCTTTGAGAGTGCTTGTTGAGAGCCCCACAGTCGATTTATCCCATCAGTTTCCTCATTTCCCTCGCATATCTTGATCCTGGAAACCGTAAAATATCTCTCTCTCTCTCTCTCTTTGAGCATGTGTGTTCGCGTGCGTGCCTGCATTTGGCATTTGAATGAGTTCATGTTGAATTTATGGTTCTACAATCAATGTTGCAGTGGAAACTGATCTGCAAGCTGGAGCGAATCATGAATACGAGGTAATACGAAAGAACAACCATACGAGAAATACATACCTGCATACTTATACACACCATATATCTCTGTCCTAAATTTTTACAATTTACCGAACCATATGTCAGCTTTTGTGGGTTGTACTCATCGGGTTGATATTTGCTCTCATCATCCAATCGCTGGCCGCTAATCTCGGAGTGAGCACCGGTAATTATTTGTTAGAGAAATGAAGGAGGAATTATGACTATTTTTCCTGCTCATGGACACGCTCTTGCATTTTCTTGAATGTGATCATCAACTTGTCTTTTCTAAACATTTTGCAATTTCAGGAAGACACCTGTCTGAACTTTGTGTCGCGACCCTCTCCCGCGAGGCGGAGGCGGGGAGCGGGCTAATGGAACGCCCGATCGCTGGCTTGATCGGACGCGGGCCTCTCCCAAGGTCCATTGCCCAAATCGCAACTGCTGGATATACGTGGTCGACCTTTAGTGTGGTCTAGTGACATGTGATGAGTGTGCATGTCAAGGAGTCGCCACCAATCGTTTTACGGAGGGTACGATCGGAAACCCTATCGAATAGTTGGGAGTGGTCCATTCGATTCTGCGGAAACCAGAGAAGTCGGTTCGGGGACTTAATTACGTCAACTGTCAAAGTTAACGCCCTTTCGGTACCTAAGCTGAATGGTTTATCTGATCCTAGGATTTCATACAGATGAGTGAGGTACTGATCCTAAATCTAGGAGTTCATGCAGAAGGGAATAGCTACCCTATCACTCACAATCATTAAAAGTAATGGGGCAAATCAAGGAATCAGTACATGCGGATAAAACACATGAAATCAGCATGGCATCCCTAGTGAGGCCCTATTAGCCTAGAGAAATATCAATCAAGGCTTAGGAGTGATTTTGGCATGATTTGCTCATGAGGGGCAGAATCGTAATTTTGAACAATTTGGGGACAATTCACCTTAAAAAGGGAAAATTCGTAATTTTTGATGAATTGGGAAGTCAAAAGACGGAGGAAATAGGATTGGCCATCAATCCAATCCATTTCCTATTTTTCGGGATTTTCCAGGATTTTGCTGGAATTTTAAAAGTGATTTTACCCTTGGAGGGGTAAAGTCGCCATTTTGGACAAGGATGAAAACTGAAAATCTCAAATATTAGGGTTGGTCGTCCACCTGACCCGAACCCTAACTTCAAGCAATTTTCAGAACTCGATTGAGACAAGAAAGGCAATTTTCCCATTGAAGGGCAAAATCGTCATTTTGAGAAAAGGGGCGGGACTCGAAACCCAAACTTAAGGATTGGTCGTCTAATCGACCCTAATTCTTACCTTGGCATTATCGGCCTTATCTCCCATATACAGTGGAGGCGACTTATCCCTAAAGGGTAATGTCGTCGAGTCTTGGGAGAATGGATAAGAAACCCCAAAAATAGGGTTGACCAGTTGTCTGTGGTCAACCCTCGATTTTTGGGGATTTCTGGAGTATCTAGGATTTTCCCACAATTTTTCCACATTTTTTTTGAATTTTCTGGCATTTTCTAACATTTTTTTGGATTTTCTAAGATTTTTCAGATTTTTATTTATTATTATTTTTTCCGATTATTTTTATTAAAAAAAATGATTCGGACCGGGTCGACCCGACCCACTCGGGTCGGAACCCGGCCCAGACCCGAACCCGCGAAACCTTTGGTCGAAACGACGCCGTATTACGCGTTTTTCATTTTCGGATTATCCGGTTTTAATCCAACGGTCCCTGATGGACCACGTGGCTTGTCCGCGTCGCTTAGATCTGATTACTAGAATCTACGGTCCAGATTGAACGACGACTCTCTCGGGACCGTTTGATCCGATTACTTAAACCTACGGCCACGATTAGATCGTGAGACTCGATCTAGACCGTCTATTCTATCACCCTAAACGACGTCGCCTTCTCATTAATCCACACGACACCGTTTCCACTCTTTGTTTATTTTCTGATTTCGAAAATCATTTTCAGTTAATTCTATTTATTAATCGGACGGCCACTAGAATTTAAGTTCGATTTATCTCAGCCGTCCGATCCGTTAATTCGAATACCAGACCCTAACGGCCATGCTGACTCGACACTACGTGGACCAATCACGGGATGACATCTGGACATTTGACCAGTTGACCACGCCATGTCAGCTTCGTCTTCAACCTCGCGACTCCGGCAGGATGGACGGCTGTGGTTCTCCGGCGATGATCTTGCGGTGAAATCTTAATGGAATCACTCGAGACCAACGGCAATCGATTCGCGATTAGCTCTAGTTCGACATATCTAAGAATCGAAACATCTCATTCGCAGAATCAAGAACATCGTGCAAATCGCCGAGTACGGCCAGGGAAGCTCAATCATGCGATTCACTCACAATCAAAGAAATTCAGTCACAGAATAGCATCAGTGGAGGTCCAAAAGACTTACCTCGAGCTCCGATTGAGCTCGCTCGGCCCAGATTTGGCTGGGCAAGAATCGGCTATGGAGGCTAAATCGGAAGACTCGATTCGGGGCCTGTTCTTGTGATTTCGCGGGGCGCGGCCGGCGGCGATCGCTTCCTGGCGCTCTGGGCGGTCTCCTGGAGGTCTCCCCGAGCTTTGGTCTAGCCTGAAAAGGCCTGACCGATGCTCTGTGGATTCGAGCTCTGTCCTCGACAATGGCGGTTGGAGGACGAGCTCACTCTCTCTCCTCCTCCTTCTCTCTCGATTTGGTTTCGCCCTTTACAACTGAATCTGTTCGTCCTTTTAACTGAAAGTCGACGTAGGCTTATATAGCCTGTTGGATTTTTGGCGCCGAACGGTGGAGCTTCAACCAACTCCATTTGGCACGTGTAGTCACGTGCAAATAGGTCAGAACGACGTCGGGGAGGATGGGCATTCCGTTTAGTCCCTTTTGGTTCCGCGGTGAGCTTCATTTCGCACGAATTTGGCAAGGATTTGAGCTGTTTTTGCCTTTGTTGACTTTTGCAGGTCCGAAGGTTTGACTGGCCGATTGCTCCTTGCTCCGGCGGCCATTGATCGTCGTTCTAGCTCCAATCGACGGTGAGTGATCTAAGGAACTAAACGCCCACCATTGCGTCTTCAATTGAGGTCGATTGGCCCGTCAATTTCCCCGTCAAAGCTTGTCCTTCTACTGTTCACTCGCCAGGAACCTGAGGAAGACGATGACACTGTAGCAGGCCGGTTCGACCGGTCTGACCGGCGGTCTGACCGGTCTGAACCGGTCCCGAATAGGACTTTTCAAATTAAGCCCAAATTAATGGGAAAATTTTGCAATTGAACCTCATAATCGAATCTAGGGCATGAATTCTATCTAGAAATGTGGTTTTGCCCAAAAGTTTTCATCAATTTCTACAAAATCCCCAAATTTTCATTTAATTGGAAATTGGGGATCGTGTAATTGAGGGTGCAAATGATCAAATTGAGTTAAACCACCTGTTCCAATCGATTTAAAATGGTGAAATCCATTGGGTAACATGTTTAATTTTCAATGATAGCCCTTGAATTGAAAGTAATTTCAATTATGCTTAATTTCAAGGACTAAAATGCAATTTTAGTATGTAATTTTGTCAAATCCGTGCAATTGAGCAAATTGCGCAAACAATTGGGCTAAATTGAAATAGGGGATAGTTATATTGAATGTCAAGATCTTAAAAAATGCCAAAATTGCAAATTAAAAGACTCAATTGTTATTTTTTCTTCAAATTCAATAGTACGGGTTACAAAGGAACACCTAAAATTGAATTTTATTTTGGATTTTTTGTGAGGTCAAAAATACAAGGGATTAAAAATAAAAATATTGGATATTTTTCCATATTTTTGTGACCTCAAATGCTATTTTTCTTGATTTGTTTAAGTATTTTTCTATTTTCTAAAAAATATTAAAAAATATGAAAAATATGAAAAATTATTTTTTGGTCAAGAATGGTTCCTTGGGCTTGGCCAAGGCCACCAAAGTTGTTTTTGTAATTTTTTGACTTTTTATGAATGTTTTGTGATTTTTCAAAAAATAAAAAGGCTGGGTCAAAAATCAGGTGTCAACAGCTGCCCCTCTTTGAGAGGAATCTCATGAGAGGTTTCTCTCAAAGACAGGTGACGCCTGAGTCTAGACCGACTCGACTGGGGAAAAGAAAAACGAATCTTGACACTCAATCTTTCTTGTCCTGCTGGTGAACGTTCTATTCTTCATTCTTTAGCTGAAGTGAGAGAGAAAGTAGAGAGACCCACCTGCCATTTACCTGTTGATTACTTTGCCTGATGCTCGTGCGGCATGCGCGGTGTATAGCGGGTTCAAGTGAATACCTAGGGACTCGTCTTTTGAGTACCCTAGGGCGATTAAACTCTAGCCTGTATGGTAGGCCGTACCAGAATGGGACTCATATACTTGACAGGAACCTGTGCATGACGCACCCAGTTTCTTAGGGATTGTCGGGGTTTTGATCCGTATGATGGATCAGACCATGAATAGGACTCCTCTCTGCTAGGAACCTATGGATGACGCACCCAGTCACTTAGGGATTGTTAGAAGTTTTGATCCGTATGGTGGATCAGACCATGAATAGGACTCCTTTCTGCTAGGAACCTATGGATGACGCACCCAGTCTCTTAGGGATTGTCAAGGATTTTGATCCGTATGGTGGATCAGACCATGAATAGGACTCCTTTCTGCTAGGAACCTATGGATGACGCACCCAGTCTCTTAGGGATTGTCGGACATTTTGATCCTTCAGGGGGATCAGGCCGAGAATAGGATTCCTCTCTGCTCAGGAACCTATGGATGACGAACCCAGTCTCTTAGGAATTGTCGAACATTTTGATCCTATATTCTAAGGAATTAACAAGGATTCATACAAGTGAGGTGTGCCTAATCTTTAGGCTTTACCACGTGAGCTATTCTGGGTTTAGGGGTTACCTAGAACCTCGCAGAAAGCAGGTTTTGTCAATAGTTTTTGATCCTATATTCTAAGGAATTAACTAGGATTCATACAAGTGAGGTGTGCCTAACCTTTAGGCTTCACCTAATGAGCTATTCTGGGTTTAGGGGTTACCTAGAACCTTACAGAAAGCTGATCTTGAAAATTGTCCGTTCGACATGCAAGGCGTTATTCTGGGATTTGGGGATTCCAAGTATCCTGTAGAAAACTTAAAACTGCAAAAACTTTGATAAGATTCTTCTGGGATCTAGGGGTTACCTGAGGTCTCGCAGAAAGACTATCTTGAATATTGTCCTTTCGACATTGAATGTGACATTCTGGGATCTGGGTACTCCAGGTATCCTGTAAATTTGAAATCTCACAGAGGGATGATTTCGGAGATTGTCCTTTTGACATTTGAGATGACATTCTGAGATCTGGGGACTCCAGGTATCCAAGACAGGTTGTGTTCTTCTGAGATCTGGGATTGCCAGGAATTCTGCAGAAGTTTAGACATGTTAAACGTTTCTCACCAAGAGTGATACAAGCCATTTTAGGAGCTGAAGTCATCAAGAATCTTGCAGAAGATCCAATCTGAAAATTTTCTTACCAAAGGCACATCAATGGTCTTTGAGTGGTATCTGATGTCAAACTGACGGTACTTTATGACTTATATCATAGTCATGAAAAAATTTCAATGAATGCATTACGATGCTGGAGGTTATCCAAAACACCTTGCAACATACGGAAGTGATAAAAAATTCCTTGTGGGGAAAGTTTGAAACAAACAATCTGAAATTACCAAAAGCGTTTGGTTAAAATGTCCAACGGAGTATTCTCATCAAAGAGGACTTCTCACCGTTTTGAGATAATGGTCTTTTACCAAGAATGCACTCGAACTTCCTATCAAACCTGTGCCTAGGGTTCAGGATCATTCGCAGTGAATACACCTCGATCGATCAGGAGGACTTCCAAGGGACCGTAATGTTGGGCTTGGTCAACGGTTTTCAAAGGGGACTTGCGTGCAAGTCAAGGCTTTCGAAGAGAAGTCTTCAATGTCTGCTCCAGGTTTACAAGTCAAGAAACCTGCAAAATGAGAAAGAAATAATCTTGCTCGAACTTCTTCGAGCTAAGCTTAGACATTAAACCCTATGTCAATCCAAGTGCCTTAATCAGAAAAGACTTTTCAGGGTTGTAACGTAGGTAGGATTGGGGACCAAAAAAGGCTTGTTTTTGGCTCAGAATATGCGAAGGGTCTAGCATTGGTGATCACTGCAGGTTTGCCGCCGATCTTGTCCTTTCTGGTTCAAGGAGCGTCTTCAGTCTTTGAAGTGCATTTTTGTCCTTAGAGAACATCTCTCTCCTGTCAAGACGGCGTCAACATCTTGTTTACACTTTCATCATCTGAGTGTGACATGATTTGGGAGCATCTTTCGCAGTCTAGCTCCCTTGGTATTTTCTTTTGCAATCAGATCTTACTAGTGACCTATACAAAGGTATCATGCCATCTTTTGGTATTTACAAGATCAAACACATGATTTGCAAGTGTACAAATATTTGGATGGGCATTTGGCCTTGCTTTTACCAAGCACTTTGCTTTTTCTTGATGCCCAAGATTTGGATTTTTCTCTCTTCCTTCTTTTTGAGATCCCACCTTTTCTTTTCTTTTGGGGGATCAGAATTTTCAAATGAGTGTGCTAGATGTACAACTTGAATCTCAGCACTCAAACATTAGTCCAGGAATTTTTCATAAATCCTATATCTTGAACTCTTCCGTTGTTGAAGCGATATTGCCTTCATCTTGGAATATGCAATGATCACCAACGGGTTTGTGAAAGGAAGTGTAGGCTCAACTGGGTTGTACAAAGGGTAAAAGTGTATAGGATAGAGAAACGAATGCTTTTCGTCATCCTAGAGCACTTGAACTACCATAGAAGTTAAAATGACAAGCAACACACGAAGATTGATGCAAGTCTGAGCAAGAGAACTTCTAACCATTTACCTCCTGATACCGCTGGACGTATCTCCAGTTTGCCCCACTGTGGGGTGGTTCTTGACAGGGGTAAAGAATGAAACCGCCGTTCAAAGGGTTATCAATGGTCACCTGTAGTGTTTATGATAGAGAAACGAATGCCTCCGTCGTCTCGATCTGTGTAATTACTGCGAATAATCCTTACACCCGTAGGTCAAGGTCCTGCTATCCTTACCACTTCGCTCATCTCTCGAGTGTGTATAGGACGTGTTTGGATTTGGCCTGCCTCTTGTTCTGCGCAAACATCTTTGTGAACCGTTTAAACAACTTTTGTTTGAAAAGTTCATTTTGTTTTCTCCATAACTTACCCTTAAAGGAGATTTATGATGCACAACGTATATTTCGACCATGTTTAGATAACCTCCAAGTCTGAGCATGAATGCTAATGTCATAACTGTGGGAATTCTGCATCTTTATAGACATGATAATTGGATGCATGCTATTTTTCAAGGAGCTTTTAGGTTCTGGTGATGACGATTCTGACAGTTTCAAAAACCTAAAAGATTGGGAAATGAATACTTACCTGCCTAGCGCGGCTAGGGATTCCTGAAAAACATAAAAGGAATATGTCAGTGTATGCTCTCGAATTTTCAGAAAATTAGAACGATACACCTTACCATTGACCATGCGTTCCACTGGGAATAGATAGACTCATGAAAATCTGACCATTGCGGCAGTAATTCCTCTCGATCATGCATTCCAATTTATTGTGACCTTGTTTCCTCGGGTCCTGCAATATTGAACACATGCTAGTGTATGCATGGATGCATGATGTGTTTATGCAATGACTATTATGAAGGGTATGCTCAATTCGGGATAAGTCGTATGACTGGAATCTGATTTTATTTCACGGGTAATATCTCTTCACAGCATCTGAATTTACAGGGTGCCCCAGTTCTTCTCCTTCGAAGTTTACAAGAATCAATGCTCCTCCGGTGAGAATTTTCTTGATAATGTAAGGGCCTTCGTAATTCGGAGTGAATTTTCCTCCTGGATGGGTAGTACTCGGCAAAACTTTTCTAATTACCAAGTCATCTACTTCGAAATTTTTGATCTTGACTTTTCGATTGAATGCCCTAGCTACCCTCTTCTGGTAAGTTTGTCCATGGCAAATGGCTTTAAGTCGCTTCTCGTCTATTGAATTCAGCTGCTCGTATCTGTGTTTGAAATATTCTGACTCGGAGAATCTACCCTCTGATAAGACTCTTAAAGAGGGAATCCTAACTTCCACGGGCAGAACTGCTTCCATTCCATACACCAGACTGTAGGGAGTTGCCCCTGTAGAAGTCCTGATCGACGTTCGGTAAGCCATTAAGGCGAAGGGTAGCCTTTCATGCCAATCCCTATAGTTTTCTGCTGTCTTAGCCAAGATTCTCTTGATATTCTTGTTGGCTGCTTCCACTACCCCATTCATCTGTGGGCGGTAAGGAGACGAATTCAGATGTCGAATGCTAAAGTGATCCAGTAGGTCATCGACGATCTTGTTGTTCAGGTTGGACCCATTATCCGTGATGATCGCTTGAGGGGTACCATACCGGGATATGATATCTCTTTTGATGAATCTTGCCACATTTCTTGCAGTAACATTCTTGTAAGAGCTGGCTTCTACCCATTTTGTGAAGTAATCAATCGCTACCAAGATGAAGCGATGACCATTCGAAGCCATAGGATTAATAGGCCCTATCATGTCTATGCCCCACATAGAGAAAGGCCAGACTTCAGACATTTGGTGCAGTTCGCTTGGGGGTGCATTAATCTTATCCCCGTATATTTGGCATTGGTGGCATGACCGGACGTGCTGACAGCAGTCTGATTCGATGGTCATCCAGTAATATCCAAGCCGCATGATCTTTCGGGCGAGGAGGTGGCCGTTCATGTGAGGCCCACACACACCTTCATGAATCTCTTTCATGAGAATATTTGCTTCTTTGGCATCTACACATCTCAGTAGAGTGGAATCGAACGATCTCTTATACAGAATTTGTCCATTGAGGAAGAACTTGCTGGCCATCTTGGTTATGTATTTTCGGTCTCCTGATTGGCATCCTTCAGGGAATTCCCCTTTTGAGAGGTAATTCTTGATATCATAGTACCATGGCTCTCCGTCAAATTCTTCTTCGATTAGCATACAATAAGTTGGCTTTTCAACAATGCCGATCCTCAGAGGCTCTACATCCAACCCTTCAATTGTTTGTAACATCGAAGCTAGGGTGGCTAATGCGTCTGCAAACTGATTGTGAGACCTTGATAGGTACTCGAATGACACTTCTTCGAACTTAAGTATCAATTCTTCAAGGTATTCGTGATAAGGGATGAGCTTTGCATCTTTCGTCTTCCACTCCCCCTGTGTCTGTAGAATGATGAGCATGGAATCTCCAAAAAATTGCAACTTAGGTATCTTCATAGAAATAGCCAGTCGTAGGCCCAGAATGCATGCCTCATATTCCGAAATATTATTGATACAAGGAAAAGTTATCTTTGCCGCGACAGGGTGATGTTGACCATCTGGGGATATCAGTACTGCCCCAGTGCCTACCCCTGATAGATTAACAGCACCATCGAAATACATGATCCACGTATCCTCTGCTAAGTTCAGAATTCGGCCTTCTGTGTTCGTCCCTTCAGGGGACTCACCGCTTGACGGGTTTTCTGCCAGCATGTCAGCTATAGCTCTCCCTTTTACCGACTTCTGTGGGGAACACTTGATGTCAAATTCAGACAACATCACCTGCCACTTTGCTAATTTCCCAATTAGAGCGGGTTTCTCCAGGAGGTATTTGACAGGATCGTTCTCTGTTATGAGCTGGATATGGTGGTGTAGGGTATACTGCCTCAGTCTGCGAAGTACCCATACCGTTGCTACGCAGGCCCTTTCAACTGGTATATATTTTGCTTCAGATGGCGTGAATTTCTTACTCAGGTAATAGATGGCCCTTTCTTTTCCATCTATCGGGCTTGTTTGGGCAAGTAAGGCTCCCAATGACTCTTGTCGTATGGTCAGGTATAAGGTCAATGGGTGACCAGGAATTGGTGGTACAAGCACCGGTGGTGTGATCAAATAGTTTTTGATCATTTGGAATGCCTTGCTGCACTCGGCATCCCATGTTATTTTCGCGCCTTTCTTAAGCAATTTGAAGATTGGCTTAGCCACATCAGACAGCTGATTGATGAACCTGGCAATATAGTTCAACCTCCCTAGAAGGCTTCTCACTTCTTTCACTGTGGATGGAGTTGATAAATCGTGGATGGCTTGAATTTTTTAGGGATCAATCTCAATGCCTTTGTTGGGGTTCAGCTTTAACTTGTATTTGCGCAGGCGCTCAAACAGCTTCCTTAATACCTGTATGTGATCCTGTTCTTTCTTGGATTTAGCGATCATGTCATCGACATATACTTCAATCTCTTTGTGGATCATATCATGGAATAACGTGACCATAGCCTTCTGGTAGGTGGCCCCGGCGTTTTTCAATCCAAATGGCATGACTTTGTAGCAAAAATTTCCCCAGGGTGTGGTAAATGCAGTCTTGGGCTTGTCTTCTTGTTTCATGAAGATTTGGTTGTATCCCGAGAATCCATCCATGAACGAGAATAATTTGTAACCCGCCGTATTGTCCACTAATACATCAATGTGGGGAAGTGGAAAATCATCTTTTGGGCTTGCTCTATTCAGATCTCGGTAATCTACGCAGATCCGAACTTTTTCGTCTTTCTTCATGACGGGGACTATATTTGCAATCCAGTCCGAGTATGGGATAGCTTCAATGAAGCCTACCCTAAGAAGTTTCATGACTTCTTCCTTAATCTTGTCTTCTAACTCGGCTTTCATCCGTCTGCTGCCCTGTTTGACAGGTTTGATGCCGGGATTCGTGGGTAATGCATGTTCCACAATTTTAGGATCTAGTCCTGGCATATCCGCGTAAGACCATGCGAAGATGTCTTGATATTCTTTTAGTAGCTTGGTGAACTCGAGCCTTTCATCTTGGGATAGGTGTCCGCCGATCTTGACCTCTTTGACGTTCGCGGCGTCTCCCAAATTAATAACGACTGGTTCTTCTGAGGTAGGAGGCTTTGACTCTTCAAAGGTGTTCCAATCTCTTCGGATAGATGCATAATCACCGTCTTCCTCTTCCTCGATGTTATAGGAGTGGTTAATGGAGGGATCTGAATTTTGTAACAACCTGGTATGCATGTTTGAGATGATATGCCTGAAATGTCATGAGTATGGTTAGTTTGTGCTTCATAAAAATGACATGCATGATCATGAAAAGTCTTTTCGAAAAAGTTTTTGAAAAAGGTATAGGTACCAATGGGACTAGTCCTCATGTCATTGGACATCCCGACCCCATGGAAATCTTTTGAAAATTAGGAATCATATGGCAAATCAGGCCTCAAGCTTCTATATGGAAGACTATTATCATCATTGGGCTGATTCGGGGTTCCATATGTCCTTAACAAAACATGCGAGGTTTTATTGAATGCAGAATGGACCGCGTTACAAGATGTGCTATTTGGACCAACGGCCGGAGATCCAAAGGCATTTTCCCATGCATACAACAAGGAAAGAAAATACAATGAAAAGTAGAAGGTTCTAAACGCAGTATTTAAAGATGAAGGAAGAGTCTATTTACTCAGAGGAAGTGGCTTCACTGTCCAACCACTCCATGATGACATTCACAGAGTCATCTTCAAGAAAAGGATTTGTCAGATCTGGTTCCATCGGCGAAGTGATATCCTCTTCAGATAACCATTTGGAGTTCTGGTCGAAGTAAGTATTTAAGGGATTCTTGAACATTCGAGACCTTCCCTTCCAGGTTGGAAAACCGATGAATGAGTTATTCGGGCTGTTTTTGCCTCCACGGCGTCCCAGGCTTTTGCCTCGGCCTCGGCCTGTTGCTTTTGGGATATAATCATTCATGGGATACTTCTGGTATCCCAAGCCCATTCTATGTGGATTAGCCTTCAACTGAAGCGGGGTATTTATACCCTGATTATGTTTTCCTAGGCCTTTTTCGGGATTGAACCCGTATGCCAGCAGCATCTTAGCTGGTAGAAGACTGGCTTCTGGGATGTAGGGAGTTCTCAACTTCGACCCTACTGGGGTATGAACTGTTGCTACCAATTCTAGGGAATGATAGCTTGCTTCTGTTTTCTCTTCAGGCTCAATATAGGGAATGGCACTGTTCTGGTATTCCTGGAGGTCGACTTCCCCATGTACGGTAATCACCTTCCCATCTACAACGAAACGTAGTTTTTGGTGCAGGCTCGAAGGGACAGCTCCTGCCGTATGGATCCAAGGTCTTCCTAGCAGGAATCCAAATGCACTGGGTAGATCCATTACTTGAAAGTTTACAGAGAACTTTGTCGGGCCGATGAATACGTCAAGCTCGATCTCTCCCTCTACAGTCTTCCTCATGCCGTCGAATGCTCTTACAGCTGTCTTGGATGCCTTGATCATTTCTTCATTGATTCCCAGCCTCCTTATGGTAGCCAAAGGGCAAATGTTAAAGGCTGATCCATTATCGATCAACACGTGTGCCACTCTTTTGCCGTTACATTGGGCGGAGATGTATAAAGCCTTATTGTGCCCTCTTCCTTCCATGGGGAAGTCCTCGTCAGAGAAGCTTAATTGGTCTTTTAAAAGAATTGTTCCTACAAAGTCCCCTAGTTGTACCTCATTAATTGTTTCAGGGACATGTACTTCGTTAAGTACCTTCAACAGCGCGCTCTTGTGCTTCTCTGAATTGATGAATAGGTTTAATAGGGATATCTGAGCGGGCATCTTCCTTAGCTGCTCTATTACTTCAAACTTGCTGGTTTTGATGATCGATATGAGCTTTTCGGCATCTTCCCTGGAGACCTCCCTTTTTTCAGGTTCACCCTCTCTGGGGGCATAAAATCTTCCAAACCTCATTACTGCATCCACTTGTGTGGTCCCATAGTCCCAATGGACTGCTTTAGGATCATACTCTTCTACTGGGGGGACTTTTATCGTTACGGTTGTTTGATGAGATGTCTCTGGTCCCGCCGTGTAGCCTTCTTCCTCTTGAGGCAATTGAATCACGATAGGCCTGACTGGGCAATCTTCCACCTCGCTTAGGCTATCCAGCTCATCCAATCTAATCACCACGGCCGTGGCTACTTCGATCATCAATATGGCGTTGTCGAGTTCTTCCATACCATTTGAGGTTCCTGGTTGAGAGAGATCATCCATACCTCCCCATCCGTCCGGTATGATGTCTTCAATCTTCTGATAAAAGCTGGGAGGGGCCGAATATTTCACCTTGAAATTGTATCCTCCAGAATCTTGACCCAGGTCGTCTATAATTTCGCCCTTCTCAAGTGCGTCAGCCATAAACTTAAGGTCTGCTAGACTTCTCCTCCTGGCTTCTACTTCTTCTTCTTCAAATTCTTCTCCTGATTGAATGGCCGGTCCCAGATCGTTTGCCAATTTCTCACGTGAGGTACCATAGGTGCTACTCTGCTCAGCTGTGATCAAGAAGTGGTTTCCTTTCAAAGATATAGATGCTTCAATCCCTTCGAATTCTTCATTAGTAATGTCGGATACTATCCCCAAGCTCATCATCTTAGCGATACATAACTTCTTTTGGTCAGTTGAGATCTCCCCTTCTTTTAGGTATGATGAAGCGGTTATTAGCAGGGCGTCCAGCTTAGGCATATCTACCTTTAGTTTAAGGTAATCCTCCTCTTCTTCGGTGAATATTGCCCCTACTGCTTGATGATCAGGAAGTGGGTTTTCTTGTACATTTGGGGCTGCATTATCAAATTTCAAAATCTGACCATCGATTAGGGCTTGCACTTTCAGCTTCAGGACATAGCAGTTATCCACATTATGCCCCCTTTCGCCCATATGGTAGGCACAGGTCTGGCCCTCATCAAAGCCAGGATATCTTACAGGGTTTGCCCTAGGTGGTTCTTTCGCCACCAAGTGTTGTTCCAGCAGCATCGGGAGTAGCTTGGATAAAGGTCTCGGGAGCTGAGAGAATTGCCTCTGGGGTTGCTTTCTTCTAGGCTCTTGTACCTTTGGCGCTGACCAGGATGATCCGCCTTTGGCCTGATTAGAATTGCCAAATGTCTTTAACTTGTGGAGATCTGGTATAAATGCTATGTCCAGTCCGGCTTCTCTCTCCTTTCTCAGAGGATACTGCTTCCTAGTAGGAGCTTCCTGAGGCCTTCTTTCTTTCAAGGCCCATTCCAGCCTCTCAGCAACCTTAATCAGGTGTGCGAATGTCTGACATCCAGAAGTGTTCAGTCTGTCAAAGTACTCGTAGGGGAGTGCTTTCAGGAATAAATCGATTAGTTCCTCTTCCGGGATTGACGGCTTCACTTGAGTAGCCAGGGCTCGCCACCTCTGGGCATATGTCCTGATTAATTCGCCCCTTGCTTTCGAAGTTCGCAGAAGGTCCTCTCTTGTTGGGGCTGTAGCTGTGTTGAACTTGTATTGTCTGAGGAAATCCTCCGCAAGGTCCTCCCATCTGTCATAATCCTCTAAGTCTAGCTCAATAAACCAAGCCAGAGCGGCGCCAGCCAAACTCTCTTGGAATGTATTCATTAACAGCGGAATGTAATCCGAGTAGTGCGCCATCTTGCGCAGGTAGTACTTGAGGTGGGCACGGGGACAGCCTGTCCCATTGTATTTTCTCACGAACTCTGGCTCCCTGTAGTCTGGAGGAGTCTCTATTTTAGCAAAATGAGATATTTTGTCGAAGCGGGCTAGCTCATAGCCTTGGCTGCTCAGGCATTCTTCGATCTTGGCCAATCTCTTAGCCTCTGCCTCTGTCTTCACAGTTTGTTTTCCCTTCTCCTCCTTTTCAAGGTTGATGACAACAGGTAAGGCTTTTTGTTGCGCCCGATCATTTGGTTCATGAACATCTTCCTCTGTATGTTGGGTATCCCTGGTTGCTTCTTTATCTGTTACATCAGGTACTATGGAAGGGCCTGAGTTGTTCTGATTGTGGGCGGTTGTCTATCTAGCTTGGTTGACTTCCAACATCGCCTTGATGTCGGCCATCATAGTAGTCAGGGCCGTCATTTGGGATTCTAACATTCCCACGCGCGGAGTCAATTCTTGTTGCTCCATTCTCGTCTTAAGGCGGGTACGAAAACGATGTGTTGGTAGTTCCGTGATGAGAGCGTACCTGTTTTGAAAAAATTTCCGGTGAGTACTTCTTTTTTTTTTTTTTAAAGAACAGCTAATTCTTTCAGTTGCATGCTTCTTGTCGGTAGATGAGAAAAATGGCTACCTTGTGAGCCTTAGCCTCATGTAAGTAGTTCTTTTAATCATTTCTCGACAAGAATTTATGGAATTGAAAGAAGCGTAATTTCTGACGATAGTTTTTATGCATTTGCAAAACATGTTCACATTCATGCTTATGTGTCCAAGATAGTATTCCACAGAAATGAGAATGTATGAAAAGGCATCATAATGTTTGCTTATTTTACACTTGACGGAATAGCCTATTCAAGTCTAGGACGTTTGAGGTCTAAGGTATCCTCATCATCCCAGCATAGATTCCCCTCTTCAGCCTGGGGCTCCTCATCTTCTGAACATGACAGTGGTCCCATGTCTTCGGGTATGTAAGGCTCTATTCCCGGTACGTACGGCACGATGTATTCGGGTATGTAGGGCTCGACAAGGCTTCGTCGGGTCGCTTTGAAGTGTTGAATGTATTCAGTGGCAGCTCTATGAATGTTCTCCTCACGAGTCATGTCTTCTGGCCAACTTATTTCTTCAGCCTGGGAATTCTTCAAAGAGCGTGTGATGGATGCCACCTTGGCTTCGAACTGTCTCTTCTCCTCTTCTGTGAGGGTCTTGCTCGGTATGTCAAAGGAGAAGGTATCAGGTTGCGGTGGAGAAGGGATCTCTTGTAGTGCTCCAAACTGCCGAATCACCCTCCTTGGATAGTATGCAGTAGCGCCTGTGAATCCTAGCAAGGGAACTGAACTCCCTTCACCGCAGGTCAATCTGACCTTGTTCATCGTCGGTAACCTTAGCCGCCATCGGAGTTGTTCGGGTTTTAGGGCTTTGAGGAAGTTCTTCCATTCTATAAAGTTGAACTTAGGAACACGTGTATGGGTTCTAGCAAATGTTTTAAGAGGGTGTGCATTGGGGCTGATTTCAGTGAAACCCATGCGGATGTGGAATTTTCTGATATGGGATGTGAACCACAGATACAGAAGATCACTAGAAGCTCTAAAGATTCCCTTTTTGTTTTTCTTGAAACGATTTAGGGAGAGGAAGGTTTCGACAAGGAGGATGTTTGAGTAATCCCACCCACAACAAATTTGCCTAGCTACTATAGCCATGATAGGGTCGAAGGTGACAGTTGAGATTGGGAATATCACAAAGCTAAAGAATGCCAAGATAAAGGCTCTACCAGATTTGGTTCCTTTAGAAGCAGGAAGGCGGGAAAATCGGTCTATAAGGAAAGACAGGGAAATCCGTCCAGAATTGCTTTTTGCATCTGCTTTGACTTCATTCAGGTTTGTGTCTAGGAATTCAGCCACTTGACTTAGGGGTTCTAGTCCTATTGGGGGTCGGACGAGTGTAGGGGTGAACTCAACTCCGATGACGGCACTGTATTCCTCGATAGTGGGAGTGATCTCTAGTCCTTCCATACGAAATGTAGCGGTGGTAGGGTCCCAGTAGAGCGCCATGGCTTGAATAAAGGCAGGTGGGCACTCAATCTTTAATAGGTCCAGTAGGTACCCTAGTCGTGATTCGGCATACTTCTGGCTGGCTTCTCCCATACCATCCCACCATGATTGGAGTTCAGCTCGGGGGATCTTGAACATTTGAATATCATCCTTTCCCATCAAGTCTAAAATACGCAAATGATTTTTAAAAGGTCAATCGCCAGAAGTTACTTTAAATGTATGAATATGCAGATGTCATGAAGCATGCATGAGCTAACTTGATTGCATAGTTCAATTTGAAGAAATGGAGATTAGGACCCTTTTTCAGGTCTTGAAAGCCTGACTCAAAGCCTAATTTGCATTTCAGGGAAGTGAATTATGCAATTTAGTCAGGTTTACTCCGTGACTAAAGGGAACAGCAATGTCACATTCCATTGGTCAATACATCAAAAGAACAAAGTGGAATGAACTTTTATTACAATCAAGATGCCTAATGGAAGAAGGGTAGAGAGAGGTTTTTCAAACAAGAAAGCCATAAAAGCCAATGGAACGTGAGGATCTAAATCACTCTTTTTTCAGAAGTCTACCCAAATGACAGTCGGTCAGGAGCTCTCCCTTAATCTAGGGTAGGGGGTTATCTTCAGTGGTTTGGTCGAGAGGTTGTAGTTCCTCTGGCCACTCTCTAGTCTAGGGTGTGATAACTTCGGGAGTCTTCTCGGGTTCTACTTTCTTGAGTGTGATACGCCTTGGCTTGGTCTTGATCGCAGGGCGTCTCTTCCTACTCCAAGAAGTGATCATGGGTAGGTTCTCTCTGGCCAGCAATTCAGCCTTTCGACGGGCATACGCTTCCCTAGCCAGCTGGTTGCGACGCTGTTTCTTCATCTCTAGGTAATTCTTCATCCCTTCGTCTGCTTGTCGCTTAAACCTGAGGTTATCGACGTAGTAGCGGGTTTGACAGTCCTCAGCATATCCTAGCTTACGTCCAGTCAGTTCCCGTCCATGCACGAATCTAGTGAAGTGTAGCCTTGTGTTCGGTCCAGGGCGAGTGACTTTTCTCAAGTACTCGAAAGTTACCAACTCTGTTGAACTCTTAGGAAACAGCGACATCCTATCCTATAATCATTGTTGTTCCTATTAGTCACTTTGAGTAATCTTCATGATGCTAAAGCATATGGGTGTATGCAATGTATGAGTCATGTCATGGAGCAGGAAATAAAGTACATTTAGAAATAAATGTCTTACCAACCACACTTTGGGGGATGTTGAATGCCCCCTGTATCAATGGGTGGTTTTAGGTATACCAACCATCCATAGACATGCGCATGAGACAAGTGGGTATACTCTAAAGAAAAAATCAGGTGAGGAACCTATGGCTCAGGCTCCCACGATCCAAATGAGGCAAACTCCTCCCCAAGAGTACCCACTCAAGAGGGCTAGATATCGCCAATTTGGATTGTGAGCGGGAACGAACACGAAAGTCTCAAGTGCCATCAAACACAAGATCCTTTTCGCACCCTTTCCCTATCTAAGGTAACCTAGAGGTGGTTTGCAGTCGAGGTTTGACCGCTAGTGTGTGCGATGTGTCGTGATCATCACAATGCAAGGTCATGCACAGCAGTTTGTATCAAAACACCGCTTCAGTATGTGCATAAAAATAAACATACATTCCCAACTCCAACCTGTAGGAAAAAATGTCAACAATCACTCCACCCCTTATTTCTCCAATCTGTAAAAACATCTAACACAATGGTTAGTGTACGTACCTCACCTTCGAGAGCATCTGCAGAAAACAAGGTTAGATAAACCAAACAACTTTTTAATCGGCTCAAGTCCTCTGGAATTCATAACCAGAGATTCTGGTTTAGAATAAGTCCCCAGTGGAGTCGCCAGTCTGTCGCGACCCTCTCCCGCGAGGCGGAGGCACGGAGCGGGCTAATGGGCCGCCCGATCGCTGGCTTGATCGGACGCGGGCCTCTCCCAAGGTCCATTGCCCAAATCGCAACTGCTGGATATACGTGGTCGACCTTCAGTGTGGTCTAGTGACATGTGATGAGTGTGCATGTCAAGGAGTCGCCACCAATCGTTTTACGGAGGGTACGATCGGAAACCCTATCGAATAGTTGGGAGTGGTCCATTCGATTCTGCGGAAACTAGAGAAGTGGGTTCGGGGACTTAATTACGTCAACTGTCAAAGTTAACGCCCTTTCGGTACCTAAGCTGAATGGTTTATCTGATCCTAGGATTTCATACAGATGAGTGAGGTACTGATCCTAAATCTAGGAGTTCATGCAGAAGGGAATAGCTACCCTATCACTCACAATCATTAAAAGTAATGGCGCAAATCAAGGAATCAGTACATGCGGATAAAACACATGAAATCAGCATGGCATCCCTAGTGAGGCCCTATTAGCCTAGAGAAATATCAATCAAGGCTTAGGAGTGATTTTGGCATGATTTGCTCATGAGGGGCAGAATCGTAATTTTGAACAATTTGGGGACAATTCACCTTAAAAAGGGAAAATTCGTAATTTTTGATGAATTGGGAAGTCAAAAGACGGAGGAAATAGGATTGGCCATCAATCCAATCCATTTCCTATTTTTCGGGATTTTTCAGGATTTTGCTGGAATTTTAAAAGTGATTTTACCCTTGGAGGGGTAAAGTCGCCATTTTGGACAAGGATGAGAACTGAAAATCTCAAATATTAGGGTTGGTCGTCCACCTGACCCGAACCCTAACTTCAAGCAATTTTCAGAACTCGATTGAGACAAGAAAGGCAATTTTCCCATTGAAGGGCAAAATCGTCATTTTGAGAAAAGGGGCGGGACTCGAAACCCAAACTTAAGGATTGGTCGTCTAATCGACCCTAATTCTTACCTTGGCATTATCGGCCTTATCTCCCATATACAGTGGAGGCGACTTATCCCTAAAGGGTAATGTCGTCGAGTCTTGGGAGAATGGATAAGAAACCCCAAAAATAGGGTTGACCAGTTGTCTGTGGTCAACCCTCGATTTTTTGGGATTTCTGGAGTGTCTAGGATTTTCCCACAATTTTTCCACATTTTTTTTTGAATTTTCTGGCATTTTCTAACATTTTTTTGGATTTTCTAAGATTTTTCAGATTTTTATTTATTATTTTTTTTCGATTATTTTTATTAAAAAAATGATTCGGACCGGGTCGACCCGACCCACTCGGGTCGGAACCCGGCCCAGACCCGAACCCGCGAAACCTTTTGTCGAAACGACGCCGTATTACGCGTTTTTTATTTTCGGATTATCCGGTTTTAATCCAACGGTCCCTGATGGACCACGTGGCTTGTCCGCGTCGCTTAGATCTGATTACTAGAATCTACGGTCCAGATTGAACGACGACTCTCTCGGGACCGTTTGATCCGATTACTTAAACCTACGGCCACGATTAGATCGTGAGACTCGATCTAGACCGTCTATTCTATCACCCTAAACGACGTCGCCTTCTCATTAATCCACACGACACCGTTTCCACTCTTTGTTTATTTTCTGATTTCGAAAATCATTTTCAGTTAATTCTATTTATTAATCGGACGGCCACTAGAATTTAAGTTCGATTTATCTCAGCCGTCCGATCCGTTAATTCGAATACCAGACCCTAACGGCCATGCTGACTCGACACTACGTGGACCAATCACGGGATGACATCTGGACATTTGACCAGTTGACCACGCCATGTCAGCTTCGTCTTCAACCTCGCGACTCCGGCAGGATGGACGGCTGTGGTTCTCCGGCGATGATCGTGCGGTGAAATCTTAATGGAATCACTCGAGACCAACGGCAATCGATTCGCGATTAGCTCTAGTTCGACATATCTAAGAATCGAAACATCTCATTCGCAGAATCAAGAACATCGTGCAAATCGCCGAGTACGGCCAGGGAAGCTCAATCATGCGATTCACTCACAATCAAAGAAATTCAGTCACAGAATAGCATCAGTGGAGGTCCAGAAGACTTACCTCGAGCTCCGATTGAGCTCGCTCGGCCCAGATTTGGCTGGGCAAGAATCGGCTATGGAGGCTAAATCGGAAGACTCGATTCGGGGCCTGTTCTTGTGATTTCGCGTGACGCGGCCGGCGGCGATCGCTTCCTGGCGCTCTGGGCGGTCTCCTGGAGGTCTCCCCGAGCTTTGGTCTAGCCTGAAAAGGCCTGACCGATGCTCTGTGGATTCGAGCTCTGTCCTCGACAATGGCGGTTGGAGGACGAGCTCACTCTCTCTCCTCCTCCTTCTCTCTCGATTTGGTTTCGCCCTTTACAACTGAATCTGTTCGTCCTTTTAACTGAAAGCCGACGTAGGCTTATATAGCCTGTTGGATTTTTGGCGCCGAACGGTGGAGCTTCAACCAACTCCATTTGGCACGTGTAGTCACGTGCAAATAGGTCAGAACGACGTCGGGGAGGATGGGCATTCCGTTTAGTCCCTTTTGGTTCCGCGGTGAGCTTCATTTCGCACGAATTTGGCAAGGATTTGAGCTGTTTTTGCCTTTGTTGACTTTTGCAGGTCCGAAGGTTTGACTGGCCGATTGCTCCTTGCTCCGGCGGCCATTGATCGTCGTTCTAGCTCCAATCGACGGTGAGTGATCTAAGGAACTAAACGCCCACCATTGCGTCTTCAATTGAGGTCGATTGGCCCGTCAATTTCCCCGTCAAAGCTCGTCCTTCTACTGTTCACTCGCCAGGAACCTGAGGAAGACGATGACACTGTAGCAGGCCGGTTCGACCGGTCTGACCGGCGGTCTGACCGGTCTGAACCGGTCCCGAATAGGACTTTTCAAATTAAGCCCAAATTAATGGGAAACTTTTGCAATTGAACCTCATAATCGAATCTAGGGCATGAATTCTATCTAGAAATGTGGTTTTGCCCAAAAGTTTTCATCAATTTCTACAAAATCCCCAAATTTTCATTTAATTGGAAATTGGGGATCGTGTAATTGAGGGTGCAAATGATCAAATTGAGTCAAACCACCTGTTCCAATCGATTTAAAATGGTGAAATCCATTGGGTAACATGTTTAATTTGCAATGATAGCCCTTGAATTGAAAGTAATTTCAATTATGCTTAATTTCAAGGACTAAAATGCAATTTTAGTATGTAATTTTGTCAAATCCGTGCAATTGAGCAAATTGCGCAAACAATTGGGCTAAATTGAAATAGGGGATAGTTAGATTGAATGTCAAGATCTTAAAAAATGCCAAAATTGCAAATTAAAAGACTCAATTGTTATTTTTTCTTCAAATTCAATAGTACGGGTTACAAAGGAACACCTAATATTGAATCTGATTTTGGATTTTTTGTGAGGTCAAAAATACAAGGGATTAAAAATAAAAATATTGGATGTTTTTCCATATTTTTGTGACCTCAAATGCTATTTTTCTTGATTTTTTTAAGTATTTTTCTATTTTCTAAAAAATATTAAAAAATATAAAAAATATGAAAAATTATTTTTTGGTCAAGAATGGTTCCTTGGGCTTGGCCAAGGCCACCAAAGTCGTTTTTGTAATTTTTTGACTTTTTATGAATTTTTTGTGATTTTTCAAAAAATAAAAAGGCTGGGTCAAAAATCAGGTGTCAACACTTTGCAAGGTTGAGTACCAACCATTTGTGAAGTACTGTTTATGGATCCTAGCTGAAGTGGCCGTCATCGCTGCCGATATACCAGAAGGCATCTCCCTCTCATCCGAAACACTCAATCTATAGTCGCAATGCATTCACATAGTTCTAAACCTCTTGTTCGATAATTCATCGAATGTCTCGTATGATAATTATAACGAAGTTACATACCATCGCATTTGTCTAGTGAGCCTATATTAATTAGATCTACCTACCAACCAAATTGATGTTTGCAGTTATTGGGACAGCCTTCGCACTTAACATACTGTTCCACATCCCAGTTTGGGCTGGAGTTCTGCTCACCGGTTGCAGCACGCTCGTGCTTCTTGGCCTGCAGAGATATGGGGTATCCTTACTTGGAATTCCATTGATTTATTAAGAACGGGTGTATTAAATTGCTTTGGATGACCTATGCCGATTACATTATAGTCACACTATAACTAGACGAAGATCGAGATTCTTTTTGCCATCATTTAATTCAATGTTTTTCACTGGTACCGCGATTGTTTAGATCCACTAAAAAAGCTGCTTTCCATGTTCATTTGTTAGGTTCGGAAGCTGGAAATGCTGATAGCTACACTGGTATTCGTAATGGCGGCATGTTTCTTCAGTGAACTGAGCTACGTGAAGCCTCCTGCTTCGAAGGTCCTGAAGGGGATGTTCATCCCCAAGCTCTCTGGCAAAGGCGCCACCGGTGACGCTATTGCCTTGATCGGCGCACTCGTGATGCCGTATGATTATGATATCACTTTATACTAAATCGCGCACTTGCCTCATTAGATATACATGAAATCCGCTCGTGCCATTATTTAAGAGTTCTATTGCATGTCAACAGGCACAACCTGTTCCTCCATTCTGCTTTAGTCTTGTCCAGGAAGGTTCCGAGATCTGTCCAGGGCATCAACGTACGAAAATCCTAACTTCATCTTTGATTTTCCTTTTCTATCTGAAGTTTTATTTTTTATTTTTTATTGTGTGAAGATCTTATTCCTTGTTCAAAAGCAAGGCCAATCTTTAGACCGCAAACCGTGCGTTCCGTCGTCATCACTTTCTCTAATTATGTTTGGTAAAACATAAAATATAGCAACTTGGAACGTTCAACTTCTCCACACATGCTTTTACTAAACGAAGCGACATGAAAACTTTCCTCTCATACGTTATACATTCACGATTTTAGGAAAAATTTGCTTTCAATGCTTCAAAACATGCACACCTTTTTTTTTTTTTTTTTTTTTTCCAATTATGCAAAGAAAAACGGAAACTTAGATTTTTTCTCATTGATCTTTGCAGGACGCCTGCCAATTTTTCCTCATAGAAAGTGGGATGGCATTATTTGTGGCATTCTTGATAAACGTCGTTGTTGTGTCCGTGTCTGGCACCGTCTGCTCGAGCAACAATCTTTCAAGCGAGAATGCAAGTCGATGCAGTGATATAACTCTCGATTCCGCGTCATTCCTCCTTAAGGTTCCAATTCCTAACATAGACTATATAAACCAGTTGAAACAACGACATCACATTATAACAACAAAAAAGACTCTAACTGCTGTCTTAAATGCATGTTTTTACAGAATGTCTTGGGTAGATCTAGCTCAACGGTTTATGCCACTGCATTGCTAGCTTCAGGACAAAGCTCCACAATCACAGGAACCTATGCAGGCCAATACGTTATGCAGGTTGTGAATTAAGAAATTTCATGTAATTAGCCGTTTAAAGTGAACATTTGAAACACCCTGATTTTTTTTTCTGTGTTGATTAATTGCTTAGGGATTCTTGGAACTCAAAATGAAGCAATGGAAACGGAACCTTATGACTCGATGCATTGCCATTACACCGAGTCTCATTGTCTCTATCATCGGCGGCTCTTCAGGAGCCGGTAGGCTCATCATCATCGCTTCGGTATGCAAATTCCTCCAATGTCTCTTGCCACTTTCAAATTTGAATTTTCTGTCATCATCTGGTGATCACGTGTGCTCATTTTATTCTGATACCATTTCTTATATGATGTGAATTGTGTCGTTTTTCAGATGATTCTGTCATTTGAGCTTCCGTTTGCTCTTATCCCACTTCTTAAGTTCAGTAGCAGTGCAACAAAGATGGGACCCCACAAAAACTCAATTTACGTAAGTTTGTCTTCTGATGTTTACATTCTTGAACTTGGTTTTTAATTTCAGAAGTGCTATAGAGATACGAATTGGAAAAAAAAATGGAAGAACTGAAAGTAATGCAAAAGAACGTGCGGACTATGAGCTAAATGACAGTCCTCTCTCTCTCTCTCTCTCTTTGTACATTTTGCGATCGTTGATGCAGATTATGGTGATCTCGTGGATACTAGGAGCAGGAATTATTGGTATCAACATCTACTACCTCAGGACAGCCTATGTCGACTGGCTAATTCACAACAGTCTTCCCAAAGTCGCCAATGTTTTCATTGGAATCCTAGTGTTCCCCCTCATGGCTGTCTACATCATTGCAGTGTTCTACTTAACTTTTCGAAAAGACGCCGTCGTGACATTTACTGATGACCCTGCTAAGCACATGACATCAATGGCTGTTGAACATGGATATGGAGATTTTGGCAACTCGCCAGGCCGACTTCCCTATCGAGAGGACCTGGCAGACATTCCTCTTCCGGAATAGTTTGCATCATATCGCTTAAACAATGCTAGAGTTCAACTATTCAGTAGTATTCAGTAGAACTGTGGTGGAAAGAAATATCAGTAGAATCATAGCTTGTGTGTCAAGATCGTTCAAAGGTTGCTGCTCCTATTATTAGGGCATAAACATCAAGCAAAAATGCCTTCGTAACTTAGAATTGTTAATCAACTCCTTACAAATAATAAAAGTAAGCTTACTCGAGATCATTGCTTAATCTACAACGTCGCTCTACAACCAAACTGTGAAGAAGGACAGGAACTCTAGGATGAGGCAGAGGCGGAACATTGAGCAAAAGGGGCAGGGGAACTATAAGTGTCATTACTCCATGCTCTCGCTTTTCTTCGCAAGGATAATAGGCCTATGTTGTTGGGTATTTTCTTGTGGGCAAATGTGATTGAAGATCCTCTTCTGCTAAGCAAATCATTATGGACAAAAAGGAAAAAGCTATGAAGAACTAGGCCATGGAAAAACCTACATTTGGCATATGTCATATAGCTGCGACTTAGCTGTGTACAAATGCTTTTGCTGCAAGGCATGCCAAGCAACATAAATCTCATCTGGTTCAGAAGTATCGGCTGGTTTTGCCCACAGGGTAATTTGATTCTGTCAGATACTGGCCTAGCCAACAATTGTGTACGTCATGCGCCTCTTAATGGCAAAGTTAGCCTGCCTAGTGTTTTTCTTTGGAAAGAAGACTTGATTAATTCATGGCAACGCTCCCCATCGATTTCTTGTTCTGGCTGAGATACATATTCTCTGAGATTTGCTCTGGCTCTCGCTGCCAAAGCAGAGGATGTCATTATATATCTAATTCAAGGAAATGGAAATCGCCAACCTGATCTTGCTACTTACAGCAAATATTGCCAATGAAAATTTGAAATAACGTCTGAAATGCAATTGGAGGTCGTGATGCTAATGCATTTCTTCATGGGTTGTGTTGGCCTGTATCTTGAATTATGCAAAGCCCCTAAACAAGACCTTGTGGGCAGCAATATGCATCTGTAACGCTGAAGCTTCTCTTCCCTTGCCCTGCAGATTCGTTTGCCAATGCTAATCTGGATATGCCGTCTGTGTGTTCATTGCTCAATGCTATTGCGCCGTGAAAATCCTGTGCAGATGATGCAAGATTAGTCTATTCATGCTATTGTTATACTGAATTTCCATGAAGCAGCAGGAAATTCTACGGGTGCCATCCAAAATTAATCCAGTCATCATCTTTGCAACGTAAGACCAGTACAAATGTTAAGTTGTACTTCAGGAAAGAATATGACAGGAAAGAATTGTTCATGTCACAGCAGCTAGGCACTAAGAGTATTATAAGCTGTTTTTCATGCATGAATCGGTATAAAAAGAATTATGCTCATTCGGGATAGGATTGAAGACGACAAAAGCAGACTTCTAGGATAAGGAAACCAAAGAAAGATCCAAACATTCCCCTGTCAAAGACCAATTAGAAAATAATTACTTCCATTTAGAGGATAAGTGACGAATTTCTTCACTCGAGAGTCAAGACAAGTGAACAACCACGAAGGCAAAGAGAGTAAGCACATTCAAGGTGGATGCGCAGGATCCTTTCTCATTTCATAGGCACAGAGCACATTAGAGCATGCTTCTCAAGAGCTTGGTACAGAAAGCCTTGGGAACAAGCACACCACTCATTCATAACATTTCTAAATGTATACAAGATCAATCTCTACAAGTTGACATGATTGCGTTCTGCAGAGAATTATTGTCACGCCCGCTCACCTAACGAGTGCGTCACATCCGCCCTGTTTCCGTAACTTAATCCAGGATACTCTTTAGGTCTAAATGAAATATGACTCACAAGAGGAAGAATAGAGAAAATAACTCCACACCTCCAAAATTTCAACACAGACTGAGACACGGGGGTAGAAGGCATAAACATATCATAACAGAAAACCAGTTTGTACAAAAGAAAGGGTTAGGGGAATAACTAACATCGTCACCTAGGGTAAGCCAGATTAAGGGCAACAAAAGAAAGCCGCAAATCCCACCAAAAAGAAGCCCCCTCCCCAAAAGACACCCTAAAGCCCTACGGAATCAAGGTCTACTAAGTGGTGCTACTATCCTCAGCGACCTCCATGTCCTCTTCAGGGTCGTAATCTGAAAAGGTCTCCGAACGAACTTCGATGCTGTCCTCTTCCATATCGTCCTCCGAATCGGATATCTCTATCACCTCGATGCTTGCCTCACCCGCAGGTTCACCTTTTGGCACATTCCTCGAGCCTACCGCATAAGTCTCCACTTCAATCAACTCTCGTGAGGGATGACACCAAGAAGGCACCACGCCTCTTGGAACTTCGGTGGGCTTCAGCTGCTCGGACAAAACACCCTGGACCCTTCAAAACCATGCCTCAAACCTATGTGGCTTACTAGGCTCCCCTGGTTCGTCTACCCATACTACTATACTTTTTCTCACATATACCGTGCCTCGCCTGTTCGGAAACTCCTCAAAATACCTCATCATCTCCTGAGGGTCACCCAGGCGTTAAGGAAGCATCTTCAAGTTCTAGGATCTGAAAGAAAAAGGGTCCAACAAAGGGGTGAGACTTGTGTCTCAACGAGTTATCCTAACCCTAAACCAGGCCATCGTCCCACCGAACTAAACAAGCATAACATAAGCAATCAATAAGCAAGAGCAAAGTATAACAATCCCTCTTGGTATCAAGTCAATATTTCACAAAAGTATCAGTTAGGAGCAACTGTGGCACACATGACCAAGCTTTCGTACTAGCTTATAATGAATCACATCCTCTCTTGAAATAAAAGATATTTCAATCACGACCCCGCGATCACATCGCCTCAGGGTATTTCACGTTCCATGACCCCGCGATTAGATCGCCTCAGGGTATTTCAC
Source organism: Rhodomyrtus psidioides (assembly GCA_021437785.1). NCBI lineage: Eukaryota > Viridiplantae > Streptophyta > Magnoliopsida > Myrtales > Myrtaceae > Rhodomyrtus > Rhodomyrtus psidioides. Next base: position 2,640,536 of record JAILYB010000023.1, on the reverse strand, counting down.
ATTCTGCCACCCCGCGTCATCCTAGGCGTGTCACGCCCCGTGCCTTGTCCTCGAGGCGCGGACGCGACGATCCCTGCAGAGTACGGCTCTCGAAGTCCCAGGACACAATTACAAGGGAAAGAAACGCGAAAGCTAGCATGCGGAAACGGAAATACAACTCCTCCAAAAGATAAAATAACCGGGGAAACCTGAATGGCAAGACAAAAACTGAACATAGCCACTCATCTTCCAAAAGATGTTTATACAAAAGCGCGGTCACCTAGACCAGCGAAAATGTCGGGTACACTGCCAAAACAACAACCATATAATTACACTCCCCAAACAGAAACATTACTACGACCACACAAAAAGTATCAACCAGCCTAACTGCAACTCCTAAGTCGGAGCGCTGGAGTCGCCAGACGCCTCGGTATCCTCCGTGGGCTCGTACTCGAACCAAGTCTCAGACTGAACCTCAGTTGAATCCTCCTCATTAACCTCCATGGCGACATCTTCGGGTCGCTCCACCATGTCGCCCTCAGAGGCTTCAAGTTCTATCACCTCAATGGTGTCCTCGTGGGTCGAGGTCCTCTCTGGTACATTAACCGAACCCGCTACCAAACCATCTACCTCAAAAGAATCCCGAGAGGGATGACAAAAGTTGGGGACTACTCCACGAGGTACCTCAGAGGCCTTAAGTGGCCCAGTAGTCCCCTCACCTACGCGTCGGAACCAAGCCTCGAACCTATGAGGCACCTCTCTCTTATCAGCCTCATCCACCCAGACCACCGTGGTTTTTCTCACAAAAACCGTTCCCTGCCCATCAGGGTACTCTTCCCAAAAAGGAGTCATCCACTGCGGGTCTCCGTGTAGAATAGGCGGCATTCTTACGGTCTAGGACCTGGAAAAGAAATGGTCCCGCGACGGGTAAGATCGAAATCTCAATAAAAGAGGCCCTAACCCCGGGTTAGGCCGACTGTACACTCAGACAAGCAGTCATTCACAATAACAAAGCAGCAACAACCATATAAAGTATCAATAGTCACATTTAGCACAAAAGAGCAAATAAATCTCAAGCTCATAATCAAGCCACCGCATATCGTCATAAGAATCAGATATGCAATTTAAATGGAACTACTACACAGCCCTTGCTAACCTCACATTTCTTTCTTGCCCGTGTATACAACGCATCAGGCCCGGTCCGCGTACTTACGCCTCAGATCGATCTCACTGACAAACCCGCGTAAACGTCTCAGGTTTTCAGTCTCAATCAGACCAGTGCCAACACAACTCAATATCTGTCCCGCGTCGTTCTACGCATCAAGACCTTGGCCACCTCAACCCCGCGTGTATGACGCATCAGGGAACCAGCATAATCAAACATACCAGAATTACATTCCCAAGATAGACTTCATGATCGAATATAGTTCATACCCTTAGCTAAAGATTTATAACATGGGAAAGCATCGACTTAGGCATTTCCTAGCGACATTCAAATCACAAAGCACGCATGCAAACCCCCGATATCAATTAAGAATGCACAAAGTAAAATCATGAGACGACGCTCCAAAAATCAATATCGTTCCTCGACTAACTAATCCAATTGAGTCCAATCTTCCTATCGAGAGTTTAGGAACTCCTTACCTCACTCTAGAATCAACGCAAGCAACTTCCCACAGCCCACAAAGGTTCAGTTCCTAAGACTCACAACAGGACAGCAGCACCTAACATCAATATCCATCCAATTCGTCACATTTTCTTCATTGAAACGCCAATTCACTAAACAAGAACCTTAGGGACATAACTACGGACAATTTAACACGTCACTATAAGGAATCTCCAGCCAAAAATCAACTCTAACAACCCTCCAAACACACGGCCAGAACAGAATTAAACAGGGCAGGGGCCGGTTCCACTCTGTCCTCCCAAAACAGCCCACAAATCAACCAATGGCCACCAATTAAACCACAAACTCATCACCAGCAGTTCATTCTAGGAGTAAGGAAGCCTCATCGAAAAGTTTGAACCAAAGTGATGCCACAAACTCCTTGTTTGGCACCCAACTCCCTTAGTCCACAAACCGGCAGATTCTGCCTTGCAAACACAACAATATAAAAGCACCGAATCTTCATCAATTTCAGTTCAGCTTTTTACCACACCTTCACCTACATGTCTACTTGCAATCTGCAAATTTTGAACGAAAATATCCAACAATCGGGGGTCCTAAGGAGGCAAAACTGAACCTACCTCAGGCTGGAGCAGTTCCCGTCGACCGGCGCGCCAAGGCTTGGTCGGGGCTGAACAGAGGTCCAAATGCCGTGCTTCCACCTCGAGGAGTTCGGCAAGACGTAGGGCTAGGTTGTGGAGGTCGGTTCCCTGGCTGGAAGTTGATGGTGGCGGCGCGGGAGGTCGGCAAAGCGGGTGAACAGTGCAGGTCGGGTGAGCTGTCTCGGCTGGAGAGAAAAAAAAGAAAAGGGAAGAGGAGAAGATGGTGTCGCGAATTAAGGAGGCTCGGCAGAAGCAAATGAGGGAGAGAGAGTTTTGTGTAAGCCAACTTGGTCAACATTGGAATGGTAGGTGGGGAAAAGCAAGCATTAAATGCAACAAGCTTCATCCATTGCCAAGTGTCCCCTTTGTCCACCAACTCAATCCAAGGGCTGAGATTGCTTCTAATTTTTGGCAGCAAGAGGGAGGAGAAAAAGACTAAAACGCCCTTAACCAATGCTAAAGAGAAGACCAAGGCTTGGGGGCAAAATAGTCATTTCTCCTCCAGCGTTCGAAACGTCGATTTTCCAATTCAAATTTTCTTTGACGAGGCGACGTCCAATCCAATTAAAACGTTGGAATTCTTGACTCTCCATTTTCAATTTCGAGACTCGTCTTTGATTCAATTTTCTATTGGATGCGATTCCAGCCTATCTCAAACCGACAGGCGGCTTTTGCAGACGTTACGCATATCGACTCTATGACTTAAATCACACTCAGAGCTCGTCAGTCCATGGCGACTTTGGTTGTCATGTAATTGCGAGGGTCGATTACTAGTTCCGGTGGTCTCGATCATCATCATTCGATTTTGGAAAATTTTACAAATTACGAATTGGTTAAGCAGCATCACCTTCGTTCCAATCACATAACGCTAGCAATGGGTTCTATAATCGTTCTTAGATCGGCCTTTATGGCTCTAAATGTCCCCTCGACAATTCTTATGGTCAAAGCGTCATTTCCTATTCGAGTTCCTAGGTCCACGTACTTATCTCGCGTTAGCCTTTCCCTTTTGGTCAGTTAACTCAAGATTGATTAGATCCGAGCGAAATATAACTGAAATGCATCGTTAGATATATCCTCATGGAAAAGTCTCAAAATGACTGGAAATCAGAATGTCACAACTCTTCCTCCCTTACAAAAATTTCATCCTCGAAATTTGCAACAAACCCAACTATTCAAACAAATGGGGGTATTGACGCCTCATCGCCTCCTCGTCTTCCCAAGTAGCTCCTTCAGTTCCATGGTGCTCTCACACTACTTTAACCAAGGATATTGTCTTGTTCCTTAAAACATGTTCATTTCTTTCTTCAATCCTGACCGGCTTTTCCGTATATGATACTCGGTCGTCCACCTCGATAGTCTCATAGTCCAAAACATGCGTCGGATCTGGCTCATACTTCCTCAGCATCGACACATGGAAACCGTTGTGCACTTGGGACAAACTCGGCGGCAATGCAAGTCTGTAAGCTAAAGTTCCAATCCGCTCCAATACCTCAAACAGGCCTACGTATCTCAGGCTTAACTTTCCTTTCTTCCCGAAACGTGACAAACCCCGCATCGGTGACACTTTGAGGAAAACATGATCGCCTACTTGAAACTCCAAAGGCTTGCGTCGCTTTTCCGCGTAACTCTTCTGACGACTCTGAGCCGTCTTTAGTCTATCTCGGATTATCTTCACCGTCTCCACTGACTTTTCCACTAACTCCGGGCCCGTGATACTCCTTTCTCCAACTTCGTCCCAGCACAACGGTGTCCTGCAAGCCCTTCCATAAGGTGCCTCAAAAGGTGTCGTTTGTATACTCTGCTGATAACTATTATTGTAGGCAAATTCTACCAAATACATCTGATCCTCCCATCCGCCTTTGAAGTCTATAACACACGCTCTTAGCATATTCTCAAGGGTCTGAATTGTCCTTTCTGGTCCGTCTGCGGGTGGTACGCGGTGCTAAACTGTACTCTAGTCCCCAAAGCGTCTTGCAGACTCTTCCAGAAATTCACCGTGAACTTAGGGTCTCTGTCTGATGTGATGGTTACTGGTACACCATGAAGTCTTACTACATCACGCATATACAGTTCAGCGTACTTATCCAAAGCGAAGTCTTTTCTCACAGGAATAAAATGTGCTAACTTAGTCAGTCTATCCACAACCACCCAAATCGAATCATGGCCCCTTTGACTCCTTGGTAAACCCATGACAAAGTCCATTGTCACGTGCTCCCATTTCCATTCGGGGATCTCTAGCGGCTGTAGTAATCCACCAGGCTTATAGTGCCGCGCTTTTACTTGCTGATAGGTCAAGCACCTTGCTACAAACCGTGCCACATCCACCTTCATTCCATTCCACCAATAATGTTGTCGCAGGTTCTGATACATTTTTGTGCTGCCAGGCTGAATACTATAGTTACTCCTGTGTGCTTCCGATAAAATCCTCTCCCTAAGTTCCTCATCCTTGGGTACGCATACGCATCCTCTGAACTTCAGTATTCCACCCTCTGATACTTGGAACTCTGGTTTCCTCTGCGTTACGTCTACTGCGAGGATTTTCTGAATCTCTGGGTCTGAAGGTTGCAAGGCCCTTATCTTCTCTTGGATCTCAGGTTCGATTCTCAACGTGGCTATCAAACTGGATAACTGACAAACTTCCAATCTAAACTCAGAATCCCTCAGATTTTCCAATAACGACCATCCTTTGACCAGAAGAGAAGCGATACTTAATTTCCAACTGAGCGCATCCGCAACTCTATTCGCTTTTCCAGGATGATACATGATGTCACAATCATAATCCTTCAATAACTCCATCTATCGTCGTTGTCTCATGTTCAACTCATTCTAAGAGAATAAATACTTTAAACTCTGATGGTCCGTAAAAATCTGAAACTTTTCACCACAAAGGTAGTGTCTCCAAATCTTCAAGGCAAACACAATTGCGGCTAATTCCAAGTCGTGTGTCGGGTAATTCATCTCGTGAGGTCTTAATTGTCGCGAAGCATAAGCTACTACTCTTCCATATTGCATGAGCACACATCCCAATCCTTTAAGAGAAGCATTGCTGTAAATCTCAAAACCTCCGGGTCCTGACGGAATAGTAAGAACAGGCGCAGTCGTCAGTCGATATTTAAGTTCTCAAAAACTCCTTTCACACTTGTCCGTCCAATCAAACTTTGCAGTTTTCTTAGTCAACTGCGTTAACGGCATAGCTATAGATGAAAATCTTTCCACAAAGCATCTGTAATATCTAGCCAATCCTAGAAAACTTTGGACTTCCGTAACCGTTGTAGGTCTAGGCCAATTGAGCACTGCCTCAATCTTCGAAGGATCCACTGATATCCCTTCACCAGAAATTATATGACCAAGGAACGCCACTTTATTCAGCCAAAACTCACACTTGCTAAACTTGGCGTACAACGAGTGTTCACGCAAGGTTTGTAAAACTATCCTCAAATGCTTTTCGTGCTCCTCGTTACTCATTGAATAAATCAAGATGTCATCAATAAACACTATAACGAAACGGTCTAGGTAGTCCCTAAATAATCGATGCATCAAGTCCATGAACGCAGCTGGAGCGTTAGTCAAACCAAAAGGCATCACGGTAAATTAATGTCCATATCTCGTTCTGAAAGCTGTCTTCGGAATATCCTCTTTCTTAATCCTCAACTGGTGATACCATGTTCTCAAATCTATCTTAGAGAAAACTGAAGTCCCTTGTAACTGATCGAACAAATCATCAATCCTCGGCAACAGGTACTTGTTCTTAACGGTCACCTGATTCAATTGCCGAAATTCGACACACAACCGCAGGGATCCATCCTTTTTCCTTACAAAGAGTACTGGTGCTCCCCAGGGCGATGCACTTGGCCTAATGAATCCTTTATCCAGTAACTCCTGCATCTGCACCTTTAATTCCTTCAACTCCATTAGCGCCATTCTATAAGGTGCCTTCGAGATTGGTTTCGTTCCAGGGGCTAACTCAATGACGAACTCGATTTCCCGCTCGGGTGGCAATCCGGGCAATTCTTGGGGAAAGACATCCGGAAAATCCCGTACTACCACTATGTCATCTAACCTCGGTTCCTCAACAGTCGGATCTACCACCACGGCCAAGTAAGCTTGGCATCCATCATCCATTAACCTTGTCGCCTCAAGCGACGAAACCATTGGAATATCGATTCCTCCTCGGTTTCCTCTAAACTCAAAGCTAGGGCAACCTTCCGGATAAAAACGGATTACTTTATTGCCACAATCCACTACCGCCCCTAGCTTACTTAACCAATCCATCCCTATGATCATATCAAAATCGTACATAGGTAATACAGCCAAATCTATAACTCCCTCGTTACTACCAATGGCTATCTTACAATTTTCACAGCCTAACGAGACCAACACGTTATCCTTCAACGGAGTAGCAACATGCAGCAGTACGTTCAACGGTTTCAACTTCATATTAACCAAATCAGCAAATTGAGCAGACACGAAGGAATACGAAGCACCAGGGTCAAACAACGCATAGACAGCTTGATCGTACAAATAAACCGTACCTGTGACCACACCAGGTATCTCCTCCGCGTCCCTGCGTGCCACAGCATAAACCCTTCTTTGAGCTGGGGGTCAGTTTTGAACATTCTGAGGTGTCGCATTTTGCGGTCCCGCTTGTGGTCGCAGTCCTTGAAGCCTAGCCACTTGGGTCTGGTTGGGGCAAAACCTCATTTGATGAGCCATTTGGCCACACTTGAAGCATGCTCCCGTCCTAACCGGGCAAGGCCCATTCCCATGCATCCTTCCACACATACGACAGTTTGGGTTGAACTGATGCGGCGGCTTATTGATGTTCTTCCTTGGAGGTGGAACGAAACGTCTAGTATTCGTCATAGGTCTTTTTCCCAATTGGCGATTATCTCGAAACGAAGGGAATCGCGATCCAGAAGCAGCTGTTCTTTCCCTCATGTCTCGTTCTATCATCTGTCCTCGTTCATATATCTCCTTATAGGTCCTCAAATTTACGGTCACAATCTGACTGCGAAGCTCCGGTCGCACCCCGTCTCGAAACCTCCGCGCCTTCTCCAGTGGGTCCTCAACATAACGTGGCGCGTATCTCAATAGCCTAGCAAATTCAGCTTCATATTGGTCCACCGTCATGTTACCTTACCTCAGATTCTGAAACTCCACCAGCTTGCTTTCTCGCGCAGTCTCTGAGAAGTATTTATCATTAAAAAAAGCTGTAAAGGCATTCCAATCCAGGGCTGTGCCCTCAGGAAACACTCCGTCCTTCGTAGCTTTCCACCAATCATTTGCAGTACCTTCTAGCTGGTAAACCGACAAGAGCACTTTCTTTTCATCATTACATTTTAGCACTCCAAAGGTCTTTTCGAGCTTCTCTATCCACAAGGGTGCTAACTCGGGATCACCAATCCCATTAAACTGCAGAGGCCTTAACTTTACAAATTGGTCCACTAGCTGGCCTATATCCCTCGGCACAACATTAGGACCTGGCGTGTTACCTACTCCCACGCCCTGGTTAACATTGACACTAGCTTGTGCGTTACTCGTTCCAGCACCTTGGCCGCTGCTACCACTTCCTCCACCTTTAGCACTAGTTCCAATCGTAGCATTTACTGCAGTCAAGGCTGCGCCCACAGCTTGGGTTATGGCAGCATCTCGATCCTGAGCCTGTCTGTCTATCAAGTTGCCGATTCGCTCCAAGGCTCGCAACACATCTCCCATCCCAGGGTCCTCTGCTGCAGGTGGTCTCGAACTAGAGGCCCTACCACTAGGCCTTCTACGTCTAACCGGTCGGTCACTCATCTCAGACTTCCTGCACCACTATGGTTTCACAACGAAATTAGAACTCAACTCTACCATCTCAATCTAGTGGTTTTATACTATATAACAAGTAGTACTCATAACAAAGCAACCATTAGCCACACGTCTCAAGAGCGCAACAGTCTAAAATACAGAGCTGTACTGCCAACTTAAACAAATCAATCAAGACTCCTCAAACAAGCATTCACATCCAATGCACCTGCTCAGCGAAGTTCAATCGTACCTAATCACCACCATAATATCACTTTCAAGACGTCAATCACATAAGCCACTCATGCGCCAAGCATGCCTCAACTTACCCTAGCGGTCCCTTTCTATTGTCTCGCTATTTTATAACCCCAGAATTCATTTCTCCTTATTACTCCAATCCCTCATCCATTTGGGTTGAGCTAACTTCGCTCTGATACCAAGAAAAGTGGAATGTCACGCCCCGTGCCTTGTCCTCGACGCGCGGACACGATGATCCCTGCAAAGTACGGCTCTCGAAGTCCCAGGACACAATTACAAGGGAAAGATACGCGAAAGCTAGCATGCGGAAACGGAAATACAACTCCTCCAAAAGATAAAATAACCGAGGAAACCTGAATGGCAAGACAAAAACTGAACATGGCTACTCATCTTCCAAAAGATGTTTATACAAAAGCGCGGTCACCTAGACCAGCGAAAAAGTCGGGTAGACAGCCAAAACAACAACCACATAATTACACTCCCCAAACAGAAACATTACTACGACCACACAAAAAGTATCAACCAGCCTAACTGCAACTCCTAAGTCGGAGCGCTGGAGTCGCCAGACGCCTCGGTATCCTCCGTGGGCTCGTACTCGGACCAAGTCTCAGACTGAACCTCAGTTGAATCCTCATCATTAACCTCCATGGCGAAATCTTCGGGTCGCTCCACCAAGTCGCCCTCAGAGGCTTCAAGCTCTATCACCTCAATGGTGTCTTCGTGGGTCGGGGTCCTCTCTGGTACATTAACCGAACCCGCTACCAAACCATCTACCTCAAAAGAATCCCGAGAGGGATGACAAAAGTTGGGGACTACTCCACGAGGTACCTCAGAGGCCTTAAGTGGCCCAGTAGTCACCTCACCTACGCGTCGGAACCAAGCCTCGAACCTATGAGCCACCTCTCTCTTATCGGCCTCATCCACCCAGACCACGGTGGTCCTTCTCACAAAAACCGTTCCCTGCCCATCAGGGTACTCTTCCCAAAAAGGAGTCATCCACTGCGGGTCTCCGTTTCAAATAGGCGGCATTCTTACGGTCTAGGATCTGGAAAAGAAATGGTCCCACGACGGGGTGAGATCGAAATCTCAATAAAAGAGGCCCTAACCCTGGGTTAGGCCGACTGTACACTCAAACAAGCAGTCATTCACAATAACAAAGCAGCAACAACCATATAAAGTATCAATAGTCACATTTAGCACAAAAGAGCAAATAAATCCCAAGCTCATAATCAAGCCACCACATATCGTCATAAGAATCGGATATGCAATTTAAATCGAACTACTCCACAGCCCTTGCCAACCTCGCATTTCTTTTTTGCCCGCGTATACAACGCATCAGGCCCGGTCCGCGTACTTACGCCTCAGACCGATCTCACTGACAAACCTACGTAAACGCCTCAGGTTTTCAGTCTCAACTCAGACCAGTGCCAACACAACTCAATATCTGTCCCGCGTTGTTCTACGCATCAGGACCTAGGCGATCTCAACCCCGCGTGTATGATGCATCAGGGCACCAGCATAATCAAACATACCAGAATTCCATTCCCAAGATAGACTTCATGATCGAATATAGTTCATACCCTGAGCTAATGATTTATAACATGGGAAAGCATCGACTTAGGCATTTCCTAGCGACATTCAAATCACAAAGCACGCATGCAAACCCTCGATATCAATTAAGAATGCACAAAGTAAAATCATGAGACGACGCTCCAAAAATCAATATCGTTCCTCGACTAACTCATCCAATTGAGTCCAATCTTCCTATCGGGAGTTTAGGAACTCCTTACCTCGCTCTAGAATCAACGCAAGCAACTTCCCACAGCCCACAAAGGTTCGGTTCCTAATACTCACAGCAGGACAGCAGCACCTAACATCAATATCCATCCAATTCGTCACATTTTCTTCATCGAAACGCCAATTCACTAAATAAGAACCTTAGGGACATAACTACGGACAATTTAACATGTCACTATAAGGAATCTCCAGCCAAAAATCAACTCTAACAACCCTCCAAACACACAGCCAGAACAGAATTAAACAGGGCAGGGGCCGGTTCCGCTCTGTCCTCCCAAAACAGCCCCCAAATCACTCAATGGCCACCAATTAAACCACAAACTCATCACCAGCAGTTCATTCTAGGAGTAAGGAAGCCTCATCGAAAATTTTGAACCAAAGCGACGCCACGAACTCCTTGTTTGGCGCCCAACTCCCTCAGTCCGCAAACCGCCAGATTCTTCTTTGCAAACACAGCAATAGAAAAGCACCGAATTTTCATCAATTTCAGTTCAACTTTTTACCATACCTTCACCTACATTTCTACTAGCAATCTGCAAATTTTGAACGAAAATATCCAACAATCGGGGGTCCTAAGGAGCCAAAACCGAACCTACCTCAGGCTGGAGCAGTTCCCGTTGACCGGCACGCCAAGGCTTGGTCGGGGCTGCAGAGAGGTCCAAATGCCGTGCTTCCACCTCGAGGAGTTCGGCAAGACGTAGAGCTAGGTCGTGGAGGTCGGCTCCCTAGCAGGAAGTTGACGGCGGCGGCGCGGGAGGTCGGCAAAGCGGGCGAACAATGCAGGTCGGGTGAGCTGTCTCGGCTGGAGAGAAAAAAAAGGAAAAGGGAAGAGGAGAAGATGGTGTCGCTAATTGAGGAGGCTCAGCAGAAGAAAATGAGGGAGAGAGAGTTTTGTGTAATCCAACTTGGTCAACATTGGAATGGTAGGTAGGGAAAAGCAAGCATTAAATGCAACAAGCTTCATCCATTGCCAAGTGTACCCTTTGTCCACCAACTCAATCCAAGGGCTGAGATTGCTTCTAATTTTCGACAGCAAGAGGGAGTAGAAAAAGACTAAAACGCCCTTAACCAATGCTAAAGAGAAGACCAAGGCTTGGGGGCAAAATGGTCATTTCTCCTCCGGCATTCGAAACGTCGATTTTCCAATTCAAATTTTCTTCGACGAGGCGACGTCCAATCCAATTAAAACGTTAGAATTCATGACTCTCCATTTTCAATTTCGAGACTCGTCTTTGATTCGATTTTCTATTGGATGCGATTCCAGCCTATCTCAACCCGATGAACGGCTTTTGCAGACGTTACGCGTATCGACTCTGTGACTTAAATCACACTCAGAGCTCGTCAGTCCATGGCGACTTTGGTTGTCATGTAATTGCGAGGGTCGATTACTAGTTCCGGTGGTCTCGATCATCATCGTTCGATTTTGGAAAATTTTGCAAATTACGAATTGGTTAAGCGGCATCACCCGCGTTTCAATCACATAACTCTAGCAATGTGTTCCATAATCGTTCTTAGATCGGCCTTTTATGGCTCTAAATGTCCCCTCGACAATCCTTATGGTCAAAGCGACATTTCCTATTCGAGTTCCTAGGTCCACGTACTTATCTCGCGTTATCCTTGCCCTTTTGGTCAGTTAACTCAAGATTGATCAGATCCGAGCGAAATATAACTGAAATGCATCGTTAGATATATCCTCATGGAAAAGTCTCAAAATGACTGGAAATCAGAATGTCACAAGGCGTGTCAGGGTATTTCACATTTCTCGACCCCGCGTCATATAGGCGCCTCAGGGCATTCCTCATGGTTCGTCAACCCAGTTCCTCAATAATCTCAGTCGTAAGTATCCTCACAATAATAGTTAATAGCATTACAACATGAGGAAATCCCAAGCATTCAAACATAACTCAAGGCTTGCCAAAGATAGACATGCTTAAGCACCAATGAGACTCAAGTTTCAATACTGTGACATCATCTAGGCAAGCAAGATGTCTAACAAGCTCATCATCGTTTCAATCACGAAGACAACAAATATATGGCAGCAAGTATTCAAGATTCTTACTTCTTCGAAATCCCTCGATCTTCCAACCATTCGAGTCTAACAATTTAATCAATTCATTACTTTCTCAACAAAAATCATTCAGTCGCGTCCGAATGTTCTAATAAAAGGTTAGGGGTCAGTCACCTTGGTTCCCACTAGCAAATTAGTCACCAATTTCTCTTTGGCAAGCCCGGCTTCGCACCATAATGCCGCTGTCCAAAACAGGGCAGCAACTTCGCTTAGGAGCAATTCGACGATTCAACCAATTTAACCATCAAAACTTCAATTCCACACCTCATGCTCTTCGTTAACCATTCAATTAACACTCGAATATATCTCTACGAAGTATTTCTAGCATTGAGACTCAATTTCTAGACCCAAACAGAACCGGCTTTACAGAACCAAAACAGGGTGATAACCGGTTCTGTTCTTTTTCACTCAAACAGCCACAAAACCAGCCTTTAAACTCCAATCCACTACTAAAACGTCTTGCCAATGTATAGTTCTAGGTGTTAAGGGGGCCTACCGAAAATTTGAGAGTAAGACGACACCCGCAAGTCCACGATTTACGCCGTTTTCTTCGAGCCTGCAATCGGTCAGTTTCTGACCTTCATACACAGCACCCATTTGGGGTCGAAACTTCATCAAATTCAGCCCAACCTTTTACCACAACTCAGAATACAAGTGCCCTAGATGTCCACAAAATTTGAACGAAAGATTCAAATGATTCGGGGTCCTACGGAGTCCAAACAGCAGCTTACCTCCAGCTGCGACGATTTTCGTCGGCTCGCGGGAAAATTGATGGCCGGAGCTCCTCGATGGGTCAAACGCCACGATTCAAGTTGGAGCTGAACGGCAAGAGACAGGGCTTCACGGTGGTGGTTGGCTCGGTGGCTGGAGGTCGCCGGAAGTGGCGCACGACGGCGATGAAGCCGGCGGTCTGGACTGAACGAAGTAGAGCAGCTTCTGCTCGTGGAAAGGAGAAGAAAACGAAGCAGAAGGAGATGTAGAGGAGTTGTTGTCATCCACGTGAGCTGAAGAGGGAGAGAAAAAGGGTTTAGTCTAATCCTAATCAAGGTTCTAGAAGAATTGAGGGTAGTGGAAATTTAATGATCAACCACCAATTAGTGCCCCTTGTCTTTGCCCTCATAATATCCAAAAATTTCTTTCCCAATATGCCCTCACCAATTTCGACAGCTCCAAGGGAAGGTCAATTGACCAAAATGCCCTTGTCGAATTAATGAAGCAAGGCTGACACTCTAGGGGTAAAATCATCTTTTCACACTCTTCGTCCGAAATTCCATTTTCCCGCCAATTTTCCTTCTCGATTAGGCGTCGTCCATTCCAAATTAGTTGTTACAATTCTCCATTTCCTTTTTCCATTACCAAGATCCCAATTCGTGATCGATTTCTCGTCGTCCGTAATTTTAATTTTATCTCAAACTAACGGGCGGCTTTTGCGGACGTTACGCTTATCGACTCAATGATTCTCATCACGCATAGGAACACTCAACTACGGCGATTTTGGTTATCATGTGATCGTAAGGTCAATTGCTAGCCCCGATGGCCGCGATCGTCATAAATCGATTTAGGAAAAATTCACAAATCATACGTTGGTTAAGCGGCATCACCCGCGTTCCAATCGTATAACACTAGCAACGGATTCCTTAATCGTTCTCAGATCGGCCTCGGTTCTAAATGTTCCCTCGACGACCCTTATGGTAAAAATGCCGTTTTTTTATCGAGTTTCCTAAGTCTACGTACCTCATCGCGCGTTAGCCTTTCCCCTTCGGTTAGTTAACTCAAGATTGATCAAATCTGAGCGAGATATAACTGAAATACTTCGATAGATATCTTACAGTCGAAGGTCTCGGAATGTCAGGAAAATCAGAATGTCACAACTCTTCCCCCTTACAAAAATTTCGTCCTCGAAATTTATTACAATTCAACTACTCAAATAAATGGGGGTATTGACGCCTCATTGCCTCTTCATTCTCCCAAGTAGCGCCTTCAGTTCCATGGTGCTCCCAAACTACTTTGACTAGCGGAATCGTCTTGGTCCTCAAAATGTGCTCCTTTCGCTCGTCAATCTTGATAGGCCTTTCGACATACGAGACTTTGTCATCCACTTCTATAGTCTCGTAATCCAAAATATGCGTCGGGTTTGGTTCATACTTCCGTAACATCGACACATGAAACACATTGTGTACTTGGGACAAACTCGGTGGTAAGGCAAGTCTGTAAGCCAAGGTCCCAATCCATTCCAAAATTTCGAATGGACCTATATACCTCGGACTCAATTTCTCTTTCCTTCTGAATCGAGATATACCTCGCATAGGTGATATCTTGAGGAAAATATGGTCACCAACTTCAAATTCTAAGGACTTACGTCGCTTGTCGGCATAACTTTTCTTGCGACTTTGTGCCGTTTTCAACCTATCTCTGATTACCTTCACTACTTCAGCCGACTGTTCCACCAATTCTGGGCCCGTGATACTTCTTTCTCCTACTTCATTCCAACACAAAGGAGTTCGACATGCTCTGCCATACAGTACTTCAAATGGCGCCATTCCAATACTTTGCTGATAACTATTATTGTAAGCAAACTCTACTAAGTGCAAATGATCTTCCCATCCACCTTTAAAGTCTAAAATGCATGCTCGTAGCATGTCCTCAAGCGTTTGAATTGTCCTTTCCGATTGTCCATTGGTTTGCGGATGATATGCAGTGCTAAACTGTAACCTGGTTCCCAAGGCATCCTGAAGACTCTTCCAAAAGTTCGTCGTAAGCTTAGGATCTCAATCCGACGTAATTGTTATAGGCACTCCATGCAGTTGTACAATGTGACGCATATACAACTCGACGTACTTGTCCATTGCGAAGTCCTTTCTCACAGGAATGAAGTGCGCAGACTTGGTCAATCTGTCCATGACTACCCAAATCGAATCGTGTCCTTTCTGACTCCGTGGTAATCCTATAACAAAATCCATTGTGATATGCTCCCATTTCCATTCCGAAATTTCTAAAGATTGTAACAATCCCCGAGGCTTACAATGCTGTGCCTTTACTTGTTGACATGTCAGACACTTGGCCACGTGCTTAGCCATGTCTACTTTCATACCACTCCACCAGTAATGCTGACGTAAGTTCTGATACATCTTTGTGCTACCAGGGTGGATGCTATAATTACTCCGATGAGCTTCAGACAAGATTCTCTCGTTAAGCTCATCGTCACCAGGTACACAAAGACGTCCGCGAAATCTTAGAGTTCCATCCTCAGACACTTGGAAATCGTCTTTCCTTTTCGTCGCATCCATACTAATCATTTTCTGGATTTCGGGATCCGCAGCCTGCAAGATTTTTATTCTTTCTTGGATCTCTGGTTCAATTCTTAAAGTCGTTATCAAGCTTGTCAGCTGGTTTACTTCCAATTTGAACTCAGAGTCTCTTAATCCTTCAAGCACAGACCACCCTTTAACTAACAAGTGCGCAATACTAGACTTTCGACTGAGTGCATCGGCAACCCTATTCGCCTTCCCAGGATGGTACAGAATATCACAATCGTATTCCTTGAGCAATTCCATCCATTGATGCTGTCTCATATTCAACTCATTCTGAGAAAACAAATACTTCAAACTTTGATTATCCGTATAAATTTGGAACTTCTCGCCACATAAATAGTGTCTCCAGATCTTCAAGGCGAAGACAATTGCAGCTAACTCCAAGTCATGCGTCGGGTAATTCAATTCGTGGGGCCTCAATTGCCGTGATGCGTACTCTACAACCCTTCCATGTTGCATTACTACACACCCCAATCCTTTTAATGACGCGTCACTATAAATTTCGAAGCCCCCAGGTCTAGAAGGTATCGTAAGAACAGGTGCCGTCGTCAAACAATGCTTAAGTTCACGAAAACTCCTTTCACAATTGTCGGTCCATTCAAACTTCGTTTGCTTCTTTGTTAACTGCGTCAATGGCATAGCTATAGACGAAAAATTTTCCACGAAGCGTCTATAATAACCAGCTGTCGCGACCCATCCGGAAGCGGACGCGGCTAATGGATTACCGATCGCGGGCTTTAGATCGGTGCGGGCCCTCCCAGGCCCATACCAAATCGCGGCGGGAGTATTTTTTGAGGGATTCGACAATAAGAGTCGATCGCTTTCGACCTTCAGTGTGGTCGTGGTGGCATGTGCAACTTGTGCATGCATTTGGAGTCGCCACCGGTCTTTCTTGGAGGGTAGACCGGAAACCTTACCGATCGATTGGGAGAGATCGATCAGTTCTACGGAACCAGAGATTTTGGGTTCGGGGACTTGGTTACGCTGGTGTCGTTACCAACGCCCTTTCGGTACCTAAAGCGAGTGATTTTCCTAACTAGGATTTCATGCAGGCACAATTTTGGGTGAGGTAAGTCTGACTTTGCACATTAACCAGTTTAACATGCTCACGTAATCATAATAAATAAATAGATGTCAATCACATAAATATCTATCCTACGTGGTGATCATGGAATTATGATTTAATGGGTCTCGAGCCAATGAGACCACATATAATCATTTTAATATTTTAATAACGGAGAGCCGCTCTTCGCTTCTTCTTGGTTTCTTGAACTCTTCAAGAATTGGGCCCCAAAGAGCTCGCCGACTTAAAAGGCTCCTCCACGTAATCCTCGTAGCATTTACATCAACAATTGACTATGCTAAAAATAAAGATTACATGAAAAATAAAAGGAGTACGCAGCCTCCATTTAATAATTACAACCCCAAATATATAAATAATCATCATACATTCATATATACATCAATCACATTGATTAGGGATTTTTCCATGATCACCACCCTTTCACGTAAGTAATAAATTCACAATTTAAAACTTAGGAAGGCACAATAAAAATTCTACGTTGAATCATATTCAGAATTTTTACGTAAAATAAGATAGCCATAAATTTTCGATTCAAAATTGATTTAGTCTCAATTTTTGCTACGTTGATTAATTTATCATATAAAATAATCAATCTCCATTAGCCATGTAAGACGAACAATTCGTTAATACATATTGGCCATAGTATTGCAAAAATTGCAAAAAATCAATTAAATGCACGAAAACACCTAAGGATTGGCTCTGATACCACTGTTGGGATCCACGTAACACGTAGCGGAAATAAATAACAACCCACACATGTATCTCCAGAGGCGTACTTCGTGCATTTCAATCGAAAAAAATCACAAAGTCTCAAAGGGAGTAAATAGATTACCTCTCGTAGCGTGCTTGAACGGAGGTGTCGATTCGATATTCTTCGATCTCAGCCTCCACAAGTGTTAGGCATCTAGTTCGGACGCACCACCAATTGACGAACGGGGAGACGACTAATAACTCCACAACAATTGTGCTAGCAATATGCGGAATCAATATTCCGAACTTAGTATATTTTGCTCGCTCAAGATTATGAGAATATAGAGAGTGTTTGTGTTCTTCTCTCTAAGCTCTCAAAAATTTGCACACTCTACAAAATGTCTCTCCCCTTCAACCTCAAAACTCTTGCCATCCTTTTATAGCCAAAAATACATTCCAATAAATTGTATTTAAAAATAGCACTAACAATTATAAATTCTATCTAAAAATAGCACTCACAAATAAATGACATTTAAAAATAGCACTAACAATAGCACTCACAATTTATAATACAAAAATGCTATTTAAAAATAGCACTAACAATAGCACTCACAATTTATAATACAAAAATTCTATTTAAAAATAGCACTAACAATTATAAATTCTATCTAATAATAGCACTCACAAATAAATGACATTTAAAAATAGCACTAACAATAGCACTCACAATTTATAATACAAAAATGTTATTTAAAAATAGCACTAACAATAGCACTCACAATTTATAATACAAAAATTCTATTTAAAAATAGCACTAACAATTATAAATTCTATCTAATAATAGCACTCACAATTTATGATAAATAAATGCCATTTAAAAATAGCACTAACAATAGCACTCACAATTTATGATAAATAAATGTCATTTAAAAATAGCACTAACAATAGCACTCACAATTTATAATACAAAAAATGCTATTTAAAAATAGTACTAGCAATAGCACTCACAATACAAAAATGCTAAAAAAGGCACTAACAAAGGTGTTAAAAATAATAACCATTATTATTATTACAAGATTTAAAGAGGTTACCAAACAATACAAATATGCATAACGTATAAATATGTATGGCGTATAAATACGTAGAGCATACGTATACATCCGTGAAACCGGGGACTAATTGAAAGAAAAATGTGCAATTAAGCCCTTTTGGTAAAAATTGATTAAATTGGAGGGCAAATTGACCTAATTGCACTTTAAGACTTTAGAATCCAATGTCATAGCTTATAAAAAGTGAGAATTGAAAACTAAAAGACTCGAAAATGATTTTTTTTAGGCTCGGTTCGGGTTTATGTTTGTGAAGGAACATAGTGACCCGAGCCGAATTTTTGAGATTTAAAGTGACACACTTGAAGAGGAAATTAAAACAAAATTATCGAATATTTTTGGGTATTTTTCTGACCACGAATGGTATTTTTCTGATTTTTTGGGTATTTTTATAATTAAATAAACTCGAAAAATATTAAAAATACCGAAAAATATTTTTTGTTCAAAATTGGTTCCTAAGGTTAAACCAAGGCTTCCAAAGTTGATTTTTTGATTTTATGACCTTTTTGATATTTTTAATTAATTTTAAAGAATAAAAATCACAATAATAAATGGTAAAAAAAATCAGGTGTCAACAGCTGCCCCTCTTTGAGAGGAATCTCGTTAGAGGTTTCTCTCAAAGATAAGGTGGCACCTGATTCCTAACCGACTCAACTGGGAAAATAAGAGAAGAAATGTTATGACATCGGATCCTTAAGCCTATTGATAAAAGCTCAAATCAATCCCCGGTTTGCTCTAACAATTTGAACATGGGCCGGAGTGAGAGAGGCTTACCTGAAGCTCACCTGTCGGATGCTGCCGGTTGCGACGACTTTCAAGAAGATGCCTAGGACTCGTCATTCAGAATATCCCAGGGAGATTAAGCTCTGACCTGTATGGTAGGTCATACCATGATGGGATTCCTAACTTGTAGGAACTTAAGGAAGGCGCATCCCACGCTTTGGGATTTGCCAAGAATTTTGATCCGTATGGTGGATCAGACCTTTGTGTTGATCCTTACTGCGATATTTATCAATGAGTTGACCCTTATGCGGTTTCTACCATATGTGACCCTTCAGGCGGTTTCTACCATTAATGTGATCCCTCAGGCGGTTTCTACCTTGGTTTGACCATTCAGGCGGTTTCTACCTTGAGTTGACCCTTCAGGCGGTTTCTACCTTTGATTTGACCCTTCAGGCGGTTTCTACCTTGTGTTGACCCTTCAGGCGGTATCTACCATGTGTTGACCCTTCAGGCGGTATTTACCTTGTGTTGACCCTTCAAGCGGTATCTACCTTTGATTTTGACCCTTCAGGCGGTATCTACCTTTGATTTGACCCTTCAGGCGGTATCTACCATATTTTGACCCTTCAGGCGGTATCTACCATATTTTGACCCTTCAGGCGGTATCTACCTTCATTTGACCCTTCAGGCGGTATCTACCTTTGAGCTGACCCTTCAGGCGGTATCTACCTTGTGTTGACCCTTCAGGCGGTATCTACCTTGTGTTGACCCTTCAGGCGGTATCTACCATGTGTTGACCCTTCAGGCGGTATCTACCATGGTTTTGACCTTGAAAAGGGGTCTCATGACGAGGGTTCTCCACGTCCGATGAGACTGCCTAAATTATGAAAAGGGGTCTCATGACGAGGGTTCTCCACGTCCGATGAGACTGTCTGATTTTTGAAAAGGGGTCTCATGACGAGGGTACTCCACGTCCGATGAGACTGCCTAAATTATAAAAAGGGGTCTCATGACGAGGGTTCTCCACGTCCGGTGAGACTGTCTGATTTTTGAAAAGGGGTCTCATGACGAGGGTTCTCCACGTCCGATGAGACTGCCTAAATTATGAAAAGGGGTCTCATGACGAGGGTTCTCCACGTCCGATGAGACTGTTTGATATTTTGAAAATGGGTCCTGGGACGAGGGTTCTCCACGTCTGATAGGACTTTTCTTTTAAAAGGGTTTTTCTTCCCCTCTTTTTTAGAGACCCCGAAGTTTGTCGGGAATTCAGTTTTTGAAGCAGTGAAAGATTTTATTTTGACAAAGCTTCACTTGAGTCTGTTGAGGCGACATTCTGGGAGCTGGGTTCTCCAGGTATCCTGCAGAAATTTGAGCCTGAAATATTTTTCTTCACCAAGAAAACGTTAGTAATCTTTGGGAAGACCACGGCTGTCCATTTGACAAAATCGTATGATTTAAGTTTTAATCATGAAATGTGCATTTTGATGCTGGAGGTCATCCAAAGCATTCTTGCAACATGCAAATGTGATCACAAGTCCCTTGCACGGAAAATCTGGATCAACAGTTTGAAAATTCCAAAAAGAGTTTGTTCAAAACGTCAATTGGAATATTTCTCGACAAGGAGGTCTTCTCACCTGTTTTGAGATGTGGTTTTTATAGGGGATGCACTCAATTCCCTACTAACCTGTGCCTAGGTTTTTGGCTCATTCGCAGCGCATACATTTTGATCGGTCGGGAGGTCTTCCACGGGACCGTAATGTTAGGCTTGGATATTGGCTTTCAAGGGGGACTCGCTTTGGAGTCGAGGCCATTGAATGAAAGTCTTCACCATCTGCTCCGGGTTTACAAGTCAAGAACCCTGCAAAATGAGAAAGAAATAGTCTTGCTCGTACTTCTTCGAGCTAAGCTATATGTTAACCCAAGTGTCTTAGTCAGAGAAGACTGTTTCGGGGTTGTAACATTGGTAGGATTGGGGACCGAAACAAGCTTATTTTTGGCTCAGAATTTATGAGGGGATTGACATTGGTGATCATCGCAGATTTGACACCTGTCCTTTCCTTTCTGCATCTTTAGTCTTTGAGGTGCGCAACTGATTTTGAGGTGTACACCAACTCTTTAGAGAGCCCCTCTTGTTGCATTCAGAGAACGAGAACTCTCTCTGTGTCTTTGTTCTGCGCTCGGCACCATTTGGGGAGCAATCCTTTTGGATTTGGCTCCTTCAGGGATTTCTTCTTTTCCCATCCGGCTTCATTGTGGATCAATCAAACAACTTACACGAGCATCGGCCTTGCTTTTACCAGGCACTTTGCTTTTTCTCGATGCCGTGGATTTTTCTCATTCACTTTTGAAATCCCATTTTTTTCATGGGATCGTGTTAGACATATAGTCTAAACATGCCTTAAATATCAGTCCGGGATTTCTCTTTCGTAATCCCTGAGTCTTGAACTCTTCCATTTTTGAAGTGGTGCAGCATCCGTCTTGGAATGATCACCAATGGGTTCATGAAACGAATTTGCAGGCTCAACTTGGCTATGCAAAGGATAGAGTGTGTGGGATAGAGAAATGGATGCTTCTCGTCATCCTATGGCACTTGGATTACCATATAAACAGCACACAAAGATTGATGTTAGTCCGAGCAAGAAAATTTCTAGCCATTTACTCCTGATGCCGCTGGACTCACATCCATTTTGCCCCGATGTAGGGTGGTTCTTGACAGGGTTAAGAATGAAAACCGCCGTTCGAATGGGTTGCCAACGGTCACCTGTAGTGTTTATGATATGAAATGAACGCCTCCGTCGTCCCAATCCATGTAATCGCTGCAAATGGTCCCTACCTCCGTAGGTCCAGATTTTACTATTTGATTCGCTCCATTCATCTCTCAAGTGTATGTATGATGTGTTTGGATTTGAGCTTGCCTCTCTTTTGAGGAAACATCCTTTTGAGAGTTTTGAACAACTTTTGATTGGAAAAATCTCTTTCGTTTTCCCAGAAATTTTACCCGTCAAGGGGATTTTATGGTGCACAATGCATGTTCAGACAACCTCGTGTTTCAAAACATGAATGCCAATGAAGTTAGAATTCCATGTCTTTTCTAGACATCAGATTTTGAAAGCTTTTCTTTTTCTCTCTGTTTTTTATTTAACATCTTCCATGGATTGGGGAAAGGGATACTTACCTGTCTCCCGCGGCTGGAGATCCCTAAAAATGCGGAAGAAACATGTTATTGTATGTTCACGAATTTTTCAAAAAATTAGAACGATACATCTTACCCTTGGTCATATACTCTAACGAGTATACCAGGTTTGTAGGAAATCTGCCCGCTTTGATGACGAGTTCCTGTCAAGGATAAATAATAAGTGTCAATTCATGTTCCCAAATTCAAGATAAATTAGGACGATACAACTTTACTCTTGGTTCTCATCATGTTCTGATGTTGCGTTTTTGATATGAATAACATCTATCGAATCCGCCTATCCATGCTTGGAGTGTTTGTAACATCAATGGTTCCTCTGCCCCCAGTTAGGCAACGTCTATTCTGTTATTTGAATAGATGGCTCCTTGAGTGATTTACCCACGTTTATCACCTGAGAAGGGAAAGAAAGGAGATATTACTTTGGTATTCGGTTGAAGATCGTTTAGGAACGATACATCGTTTTACCAAATAGGAGGCTTCGTGACCAAACGTATTTCGTGCTGAATGGGGTAGATCCCACTATGCTCCGCGGGTGATAGTCATCATTCATGGAACTTGCTCCACAGATTAAGTGATTAATCCACGGCCCTTGGCTCGAAGATGTTCAAAGGGTGACACTCAGAGCGGTTAGTTTTAAGCGTTAATTAAAATGTTCCCGCGGGAACTTTACAACGAGATTCGTAACACATTCCTTCGACGTATTCGCCTCTCACTCTCCTGAGCCTTCTAATGATTTTGCATACGAGCTTAGAACTAGACGTCTGGTCGCCGGTACCGGTCACGACTGCGAAGATGCACTTGTTCCAAAATGCTTGACCCATAGGCTGAGTTGCTCATTCAGGAGATCGTCTGACTGTTCGAGTCGTTCAAGTTGAGCATCCTTAATTGCGGGTGACGGACTTCTCTCATTTTCGGCACGAACAACCCGGTTCATCGGTTTATGCGTGATCCACACGCCGAGTTGCTCACTGAGGGACTCACTTGAAATTTCAAGCCATTGACGCCCAAGTCGGGCATCCTCAACCGTTGGCGATGGATTCTTCACACTACTTTCGGCATGAACAACCTCACTTCTCGAGTTGGTACTTTCATCGTTGTCCAGTAGGTTTGTATCCAATGCTGGATTCGCCGTAGGAATAACACTAACGATCGGTTGGTGCTCAAATTGGGGAGTCCATACCTGCTGAAATTGTTGTACATACTCTTGAGGAGTACCGGGGTAACTCAGGGGGGAATTCAGCCGATCGAACCAAGAATAGATGTTTTCAAGGAGATCATCTGAACCATCGAGCGACTGACACTCAGGTTGAGTATTGTCAACTATTGGAGAAGGAATCTTTTCACCATTTTCGTCATGGACCACCTGATTCTTCGAGCCGGAATCCCCGTAATTGTCTCGCAAGATTGTATGCGCATCTCCTGCCAATGTTAGATCCGCTGTAGGACTAGCATTACCGGCCAGTCGGTGCTCAGACTGGGGAGTCCCGATTTGCTGAAATTGCGGTACATACTCCTGAGGAGTACTAGGATAACCCAGGGGAGTACTCTGATTAATGCCTGAACAATCGACCGTGTGATTGCCAGTCCCATCGGTGTTGAGAAGTGATTGGATGCTTCCTGCTTCATGAGGATTGCGATCACAGCCATGCTCATCGTTTAAACTTGAACCGCTTCTATCTTGGTCTAGCGCCACTCGTCCATCTCTCAGTAGTCTTCTGTAGCACCAAAGGTGGTTCCTGACTTTATTTCTATCCAGCTCCGGCATGTTCATGATCTTGAGTATGCGCGATGGGCGAGCCAAACTGATCCCTAACTGTTGAACTGCATCAACAAATTTGCTATGAAGCTCCGAGGTCCAATAAAACCTTGTTTTCTTGCTAGCCGAAGTAGTGTTGGCAACTCGGCGGCTACTCTTCGCGGAATCTGGTCGTGTTGAACCGCCTCTATCTTGGTCTAGCGACGCTCGTCCATCTCTCAGTAGTTTCTTGTAGCGCCAAAGGTGATTCTTGACCATATTTTTCGCCAATCCCGGCACGTTCATGATTTCGAGTATGCGCGATGGGCGAGCAAAATTGATCCCTAACTGTTGAACTGCATCAACAAATTTGCTATGAAACTCTGGGGTCCAACGAAATCTTATTTTCTTGCTAGCCGAAGTAGTGCCAGCCATTTGGCGGTTACTCTTCTCGGAATCTGGTCGTGTTGGAGGTTGCTCTGGAGGGGATTTAGTGGTCTCAGATCGGCTGGTCACGATGGTGAGTTCATCATTGAGCGGACCTGACTTGTCATGACGCATGTTCCCTTCCACAATGGGCGTCGACTTTGATCTTATAGCACTAGTTTCCTCTTGTAGATCCTCGGCGGTACCCGCCTGTTTCGAAAGACGTTGCGAAGGGCATTGCAACAAATGAGCATTATGAACCCCCAGATCTGGCTCTTCAGTGAATACTCCGTCCGTGGGAACAGGGTTACCGCACTCAAGACAAATAGCGATGCTTAGAGCTTTTTTGTACTGAATGTTTTTTATTCGAAGCTTTTCATTTTCCTCCCTCGCAATCGCTAACTCGTGCCGATCGCGTTGCTGCTTCAGCCAGGTTCGTTTGTTTTCAAACCAGCACTTGACCTTCCGAGGCTCCCACCCTATCTCCTGGCCCATTTTGATTCTCTGTTCCATGTCCGGATAGGGGTATTCCCTGAAAAACAATTCGAGTTTATGGACTTGACCTGAAGTGTTGCGTTGGAGACATTCCCCTTTCTGACGCTGATCGCCGTCGCGGGTATTGTTCTCGTTAACCAAGCCGCGGGTTTCATCATTAGAAGGATCGGTCTCCATGGCCCCCGTGTCAGGTTCGGTCCTGAGATCTTCAAATTCTTCCAGCAGCTCAAGCTCGGAGACCTCCAAGTCTGGCGCTTCCAGTAAATGACAGAACCCCTTGAACATTTTGATCGAAATATCACTGCTTGATTTTCCGTTAACTCAGCTTTCTTTGTTCCTCCTTGGATCCTCACTTTCTCTGCAAATTCTGAAAGGTTAAAGGGGTCGGATCACTGTTCTTTGATCAAAGGTGATGGCTACCCGACGAGCGCTCTTCTCAATGCTTCGAGATTCCCACTTCGTCTTTTGTGATGGCTACCTGACGAGCGTTCTTCTCGAGGCTTCGTAATTCCCACTTTGTCCTTTTTTGCTCTTTTCTACGTGAACGGAGCCTGAAGATCTCTTGCGTTGATTTCGTTTTGTCGAGCACTACGCTTGTCCCCCTGGCCCAGTCTCTAGAGTAACAAGCCTCCCCACCTTTCCGCGCCATTATGTTTCGTAAAACCCGAGATCACAGGACGGTGGTGGATTCGTGACTCATCGGGGATGCATTAACGAAACCCGTTTGGCTCTACTGCACATACTATTATTACCACTTCTCCCTGCTTACTCGAGCGTTTATAAGGTGATAGATTGACGTCAAGAAGATTAACACTTTAGCCTTATCAGACTCAGCCTCTCAAACACTCTTCACATTTCCACCCTCCTCTCCGTCATTCCATCGCATATGGATTCCTCCTCTGTGCCTGCTGCCTTAGCTGAAGCTTCGACCCAATGGGAGAGATTTTACCACCTCTTGGGTAGAGGTTATGGCTATATAAACAATCATCCTGAAGCTGAGGTTGAAGTTCGTACTCTGATTCCGGCCCTGGATACTGTGTGTATTGAAGGTACGAAACTGCAAAGGGAGTTTGTGATCTTCCCAACTCTCTTCAACAATTTCCTGCAGGCTTACGAAGTTGCTAGCCGGGAGGTCACTTTAGCTGGTATCGTGCGAGCCCGTTATCAGGACCGAACTGAGTCCCTGATGTTGGCCATGCTGACGGCCGATAACCATAAAAGGGCTGTTGAATACGCCCACGCCCAGGTTTCGATGCTGGTCCGTGAGAGGGACAACTTGGTGGAGCGTCTGGCTCTTTTTGACACCGCCTTTGAGCAAGACCAGCACAACTTCGTGCTAAGGTTCCAGTGTGCCTGGTTGGAGGAAAGGCTTGAAGACCTGAGCATGGATATAGCTCGCGGGAGGGTGCTGGTTCACGACTTAGAGCTTGAGTTCGAGTACTATGAGACCAAGGTGAACGAACTTAAGGAGAAATGTCGTCTCCTTTTCTTCAAGCTTGTAGACCTCGATTCTCGGAGTGTGGGTTGTAAGCAAGGCATGGATAGCATGGAGAGTCAATTAAGCTTTTTTGTGATGCTTGTCAGAACTCATTTTGGGTTTACTGCTCCCCCTCAGTGATCCACTTGTAAACTTTCCTGCTGAATGAAATAAATGCGAGTTTGTTTATATATGCCCTTTCATTCTGCATTGTTGACTAGCCGAGAAAGGTTTTTGCTTTCGGATCTACGCGACTCATTTTTCGCCTGTGTCAACAGCTTGACTACGCATCATTCTCACAGCCCGACGCTTTATATTTGATTGACTTGAATGCCTCGTGAGAAATAGATTTGTAGTTGCTCGAAACTTAAAGATTACCCCTGATTTTGTGGTCACGGCGTTTGGGGCCGCTAGTAATCTTTCGCTTTCGAGCTCGATCACATTCTGCTAGTAACTCATGCTATCAATTCTGCCTTCACGCGTCGGGGCTGATTTTACCTTGAACTTAATAACAAGGAATTACCGTATACACACGAGATGACGTTCGCGAAAAACATTATGCAAAATCAACTCTAGCTATTGAAGAAACAATCGCGTGCACCGATGAGAACTTTACAATAGGAGATACATCCTTCTCGCGTACATCCCCTTCTTTCTTTGGGCATGTACAATGACCAACCAATCTGGCCTCGGCTTAGGTGTGCCATTACCGACTGCAGATCATGGTTGCCAATCTTTAATAGCTTCCAACTGATCGAACCAGGTATCAAGTCCTTCATCGAAGAAATCACCTGACCCCTCGAACGATTGATGTATAGGTTGAGCTGCATCGCCCGACGGATTCTTCGAACTGGAACCCCCATCCTTATTTGGGATTATAAGAGGAGATTTGATCGGTTGACTACCACAAGCATCTCCCACTTGGGAATTAGGGAAATAAAAATGCTCCAAGCATTCTCCCATTAGGTCATCTGAAGCCACGTGCTCCGATTGGGCAAACCCTTGAGCACTGAGCGTGGTGGGCTGATCTGCGACAGGATGAACATTGACTAGCTGCTGCTCGGACGGGGGAGTGCTTACTCGCTGCACTTGTGATGCGTGTTCTTGAGGAATATTGAAATGACTCGCGAGGATATCCTGATCAAATCCCCAATAGTCGTCCAGATTCGACCGGGCCTCCTTTGACATAGGGGTGCTGGGCTCGCAGCCGAGTCTATTGCTCGGATTCAGCTCTGTATAACGCTGTCCTAACGCCCTTCTGTAGCAACCAAGGTGATTCGCGACTAATTGCTTGGTAAGTCCCGGTACCTTCATGACCCTAAGTATGCTCGTCGGACCTATGAAGTCGAGTCCTATCTGTCGAACTGCGTCTAAGAACTTGAGATGAAGCTCCGGGGGCCAAATGAATTTCTTCTTCTCGTCGTCCAGAGTGGCGCTGATAGCCTGCCGACTAATCTCTAACTCCTCTTGAACTGTATCTGATCTTACCGGAAGCTGTTGTGGAGGAGATTCATGGGCTTCGATGAGGTGACTCCGATCATAATGACACGTATCTTCTTCCTCCGAAGACACTGGTATAATTTCTGTGGGATCGATCTCCTCATGCGCGCCATTAGCAGGATCTGATTGTGCCGGAGATGGCTCAAGGGAGCAGGGGGATGAATGAGCACCTTCCATCCTCGTAGAAGGCTTACCGGGGAACAATTTACTGAGGGTGGTAGGGCCACCGCAGTCAGGGCAGATAATAGTACTGAGGATTTTCTCATACCGCATGTTTTCCATTCGAAGGTTTTGGTTCTGCTCTTTTAGGGCCATGATCTCCTTACGCCTGTGTTGGACACCTAGTCTGAAACGTTTATTCTGAAACCAAAAATGGATTCTCATAGGATTCATTCCCAGCTTCTGGCCCAATTCAATCTTTTGTTCCTCGTTTGGGCAAGGGCATTCATCGAAGAAAGCTTCAAGCTCCTGGATTTCTTTCCGAGCGTAGCGCTGGCGACTTTTTCTTTTCCGGGGTTGAGCGTCGTGGCCACTGCCGTCGTCACCACTGCGATCTTGATGTTCGTCACCGGCGATGTTGAGTTCCATGGCTTCGATGTCGAATTTGATTCTAGAGAATTTGAGGTCTTTCAACGAACTCGTCACTCGGGGTTCTCTGTTCTCTTTTGTATACTCGCTCTTTCGATTTGTTGCCTCCTTTTCCTCGAAAGCTAGGTCTGTTCAGCGTTCTGTTTTTGAAACGACGGAACTGTTTACCTCCTGCTCAGCTTTCCGACACGAAGGGGTAACCAAATCCTTCCGCGGCTTCTTCGATAGTAGCGCTCGCCTTTCACTTTTCCTCGATAGTCATGCCTGTTCAGCACTGTCTTCTCTTTTTAAGTGGCAGAGCTGTTCACTCGCCGCCCAGCTTTATGCGTGATGGAACAACACAATCCTTTCGCGGCTTCTTCGATAGTTGCGCTCGCCTTTCACTTTTCCTCAATAGTCATGCCTGTTCAGCACTGTCTTCTCTTTTTAAGTGGCAGAGCTGTTCACTCGCCGCCCAGCTTCATGCGTGATGGAACAACACAATCCTTTCGCGGCTTCTTCGATAGTTGCGCTCGCCTTTCACTTTTCCTCAATAGTCATGCCTGTTCAGCACTGTCTTCTCTTTTTAAGTGGCAGAGCTGTTCACTCGCCGCCCAGCTTCATGCGTGATGGAACAACACAATCCTTTCGCGGCTTCTTCGATAGTTGCGCTCGCCTCCCTCCCAGCTTTAATAATGGCGAGACCGAATTTGTCAGGCCTGAAATTGCGGATCAGGACATGTCTGATGATTCACGGGAGGAGCAGCCCTCGCTTTACATTAATTAACCCGGCTCCACAAGCATTATTGCTGCAACTTTTCTCCACTCTCGAGACGCTATAAAATGCGGAGTTGGTGTTTGGGAGATTAACGCTCTCATATAATTTGCTTCCATCCTCTAATCGCTCCACTACACACATCTCCGTCGAAAATGGCTTCTTCCCAAGTTCACACTTTCTCAGCCGAAGCTTTGACTCGATGGAAAGAGTTCTATAACCTCTTGGGTCGAGGCTACGCTCACATAGCCGATCATCCCGAAACCGAGGATGAGATCAGAGTCATGTTCGGGGACCTGGACATCACCTCCCTCGAGGGTACCGCGTTGGGGAGGGA
This sequence comes from Rhodomyrtus psidioides, assembly GCA_021437785.1. NCBI lineage: Eukaryota > Viridiplantae > Streptophyta > Magnoliopsida > Myrtales > Myrtaceae > Rhodomyrtus > Rhodomyrtus psidioides. Next base: position 2,610,963 of record JAILYB010000023.1, on the reverse strand, counting down.
ATACAATATTTTTCCAACGCTCTTTACGAACTCCTTGGAGGTCTACCGCGCTGCTCATCGGGGAGTTACCGTGGCTCGTGTCTTACGAGCCCGTTATGAGGATCAGTCCGACCGCCTAGCGTTGGCTGACTACCTGGCCGATAGTCACAAAAAGGCTGTTGAGTTCGCCAAAGAGCGGGTTTCGACATTGCTACGCGAGAGGAGGAATCTAGTGGAGGACTTAGCTCTATCTCTGGCTACCTATGAGCGCGATCGACGTAATGCCCTGCTAAGGAATCGGAGCGAGTGGCTGGAAGAAAGGCTCAACGGCATAAACGAGGATATAACTCGTGAGAATGGACTTGTTCGGGACTTGGAAGCAGTCGCCGAAGATCACGAGACTCAGGTTGTTGCAGTCAATGATGAACGCAAACGCCTCCACCTCAGGCTTGCGGACCATGATACGCGGAGTGGTGCGTATAAACAAAGCATCCATAACCTGGAGGGCCAGCTGGGCTCCTTTGTGTCGTTGATTAGGGCTCACTTCTGCTTTACTTTTCCACCCCAATGAATTGTATGATCTGGTTTGGGCAAGAATGAATGAAAGCCCATGTGTTTGTTTTAGCTTTTATATGATCCATTTCTTCGAGTATCCGGACATCTTAGACTTGGATGAGCCGATCCATAATAAGTCGAGTAGATGTGTTCTGATTTTCTAACTCACTCATGGTCAGATGAAAGAATAGCCTCAGACTTATCCAAGAAAAGATTTCTCTATGCTACTTGTTTTTCACCTGCAAATGAAAAGACCGAGTCAAAAGGAATAATCTGAAAAAGAAAGTATAGACCCCTTTCAATCTTATGCTTGCTCGTAATTAATAATGACAAGAACTTTTACAAGGGTTTTAATCTTGTGCGAAAAGTTTTTATCAATATTCCTCGAAAGAAAGCATACTATTGAAAGGAATGTAATTCACGAAAATTGCTTTTGACCAATATTCAGAAGAGCGAATTAGTAAAAAATGCAAGGCATAACGACGTGTTTTTAAATTTAATTGAAGATACGGCATCTAAATCAAGGCCGTTTTGTTAAGAACGAGAGCAATTTGGACATCTATCTCGTCATTAAATTCGAAATAACGTCAATACTCTTGATCAATTATCGTGGATTACTAGTGACGTATGACATGCATGGACCAATTCAAGTGTATAATTCCTTCTAGCGAAATTGGGGTTGGATTACCCTGTACGACCAAAAAGGTCGTGTAAGATTTTCAACTTTAGTTTCCTCTAAAGGAATTATAAACTTGACTTGGGAGTATTCGGATGATTAGAGAAAATGCCACTATCACATTCCCATGACCCGTCAAAAGAAATACAACCGAGTTCCATCTGAATGTATACACCAATAGATCCCTAATACAATCACTCTAAGGGGTGAGATAGAGAAAGCCTCGATAAAAATAAACCCTATACAAGAGGACTAGTAATGGAAAATGAAACCAAGGAATGTGATCCTAACGTTTAAGGATGCCCCAAGTTCGATCTGTGACTTCCGGATCACTTGCCCCAACTCGTCATCTTCATTGGACGATATCTCAATAATGTCCATAGTAGGCTCCTTTGTTGCTCACTCGGTGTTCGCCATGGGATATCATCCTCCTCGTCTTCTATCAAGGACGTTTGGGAAAAACACATGCATCTATCCTTGAAATGACATTTAATCTAATCACCAGAATGCAATGAATGAAATGCCTATATTTATATGAACTGTAATAGTTTTGAGGGATAGAGAGTCTTACCAACCCAACTCGTCGACTTATGTGCGATTTTAGGTGTACCAACCGCCCAAAGACATGCGCATGAGACAAGTGATGGTGAACTTCTAAAAATCAGAGGGTTTGGCACCTAAGGTTAAGGTTCCCACCTCGAGTTCTAGAAAGAGCCGATTCCATTGCACAACTATCGTTGCATTGGGACTCAATCCATAGTTCGAAGCGAGCGGTATTGAGAAGTGGATTACCCCGTGTTTTTCCTCACGGAGATTCCATTTTCAATTCCTTCTATTGTGTTCCTAAAGGCGGCGCCTGGGGTTTTAGGCGCGGTTGTGTGTGTCCATGTGTCGTGATCATCACAATGCAAGTCATGCACAACAATTTATCAATCAGCACTTCAAATCATCCACACAACATACATTCCTACGCCACACCTGCGTAAAATAAAGTTAATCACAGACTACACCCCTTATTACTCCAATCTGCAAAAACATATAACACCTATCGTGAGCGGACTTACCTCACCTTCAAGAGCGCCTGTAGGGTTGGAAAAATCACTCAATTTTTATTACGGCCTAAGTCCACTTGAGGTCTAGAACCATAGTTTCTAGAACAAGTCCCCAGCGGAGTCGCCAGCTGTCGCGACCCATCCGGAAGCGGACGCGGCTAATGGATTACCGATCGCGGGCTTTAGATCGGTGCGGGCCCTCCCAGGCCCATACCAAATCGCGGCGAGAGTATTTTTTGAGGGATTCGACAATAAGAGTCGATCGCTTTCGACCTTCAGTGTGGTCGTGGTGGCATGTGCAACTTGTGCATGCATTTGGAGTCGCCACCGGTCTTTCTTGGAGGGTAGACCGGAAACCTTACCGATCGATTGGGAGAGATCGATCAGTTCTACGGAACCAGAGATTTTGGGTTCGGGGACTTGGTTACGCTGGTGTCGTTACCAACGCCCTTTCGGTACCTAAAGCGAGTGATTTTCCTAACTAGGATTTCATGCAGGCACAATTTTGGGTGAGGTAAGTCTGACTTTGCACATTAACCAGTTTAACATGCTCACGTAATCATAATAAATAAATAGATGTCAATCACATAAATATCTATCCTACGTGGTGATCATGGAATTATGATTTAATGGGTCTCGAGCCAATGAGACCACATATAATCATTTTAATATTTTAATAACGGAGAGCCGCTCTTCGCTTCTTCTTGGTTTCTTGAACTCTTCAAGAATTGGGCCCCAAAGAGCTCGCCGACTTAAAAGGCTCCTCCACGTAATCCTCGTAGCATTTACATCAACAATTGACTATGCTAAAAATAAAGATTACATGAAAAATAAAAGGAGTACGCAGCCTCCATTTAATAATTACAACCCCAAATATATAAATAATCATCATACATTCATATATACATCAATCACATTGATTAGGGATTTTTCCATGATCACCACCCTTTCACGTAAGTAATAAATTCACAATTTAAAACTTAGGAAGGCACAATAAAAATTCTACGTTGAATCATATTCAGAATTTTTACGTAAAATAAGATAGCCATAAATTTTCGATTCAAAATTGATTTAGTCTCAATTTTTGCTACGTTGATTAATTTATCATATAAAATAATCAATCTCCATTAGCCATGTAAGACGAACAATTCGTTAATACATATTGGCCATAGTATTGCAAAAATTGCAAAAAATCAATTAAATGCACGAAAACACCTAAGGATTGGCTCTGATACCACTGTTGGGATCCACGTAACACGTAGCGGAAATAAATAACAACCCACACATGTATCTCCAGAGGCGTACTTCGTGCATTTCAATCGAAAAAAATCACAAAGTCTCAAAGGGAGTAAATAGATTACCTCTCGTAGCGTGCTTGAACGGAGGTGTCGATTCGATATTCTTCGATCTCAGCCTCCACAAGTGTTAGGCATCTAGTTCGGACGCACCACCAATTGACGAACGGGGAGACGACTAATAACTCCACAACAATTGTGCTAGCAATATGCGGAATCAATATTCCGAACTTAGTATATTTTGCTCGCTCAAGATTATGAGAATATAGAGAGTGTTTGTGTTCTTCTCTCTAAGCTCTCAAAAATTTGCACACTCTACAAAATGTCTCTCCCCTTCAACCTCAAAACTCTTGCCATCCTTTTATAGCCAAAAATACATTCCAATAAATTGTATTTAAAAATAGCACTAACAATTATAAATTCTATCTAAAAATAGCACTCACAAATAAATGACATTTAAAAATAGCACTAACAATAGCACTCACAATTTATAATACAAAAATGCTATTTAAAAATAGCACTAACAATAGCACTCACAATTTATAATACAAAAATTCTATTTAAAAATAGCACTAACAATTATAAATTCTATCTAATAATAGCACTCACAAATAAATGACATTTAAAAATAGCACTAACAATAGCACTCACAATTTATAATACAAAAATGCTATTTAAAAATAGCACTAACAATAGCACTCACAATTTATAATACAAAAATTCTATTTAAAAATAGCACTAACAATTATAAATTCTATCTAATAATAGCACTCACAATTTATGATAAATAAATGCCATTTAAAAATAGCACTAACAATAGCACTCACAATTTATGATAAATAAATGTCATTTAAAAATAGCACTAACAATAGCACTCACAATTTATAATACAAAAAATGCTATTTAAAAATAGTACTAGCAATAGCACTCACAATACAAAAATGCTAAAAAAGGCACTAACAAAGGTGTTAAAAATAATAACCATTATTATTATTACAAGAGTTAAAGAGGTTACCAAACAATACAAATATGCATAACGTATAAATATGTATGGCGTATAAATACGTAGAGCATACGTATACATCCGTGAAACCGGGGACTAATTGAAAGAAAAATGTGCAATTAAGCCCTTTTGGTAAAAATTGATTAAATTGGAGGGCAAATTGACCTAATTGCACTTTAAGACTTTAGAATCCAATGTCATAGCTTATAAAAAGTGAGAATTGAAAACTAAAAGACTCGAAAATGATTTTTTTTAGGCTCGGTTCGGGTTTATGTTTGTGAAGGAACATAGTGACCCGAGCCGAATTTTTGAGATTTAAAGTGACACACTTGAAGAGGAAATTAAAACAAAATTATCGAATATTTTTGGGTATTTTTCTGACCACGAATGGTATTTTTCTGATTTTTTGGGTATTTTTATAATTAAATAAACTCGAAAAATATTAAAAATACCGAAAAATATTTTTTGTTCAAAATTGGTTCCTAAGGTTAAACCAAGGCTTCCAAAGTTGATTTTGTGATTTTATGACCTTTTTGATATTTTTAATTAATTTTAAAGAATAAAAATCACAATAATAAATGGTAAAAAAAATCAGGTGTCAACACCAGCCAGTCCTAGAAAACTCCGAACTTCCGTGACCGTTGTAGGTCTAGGCCAATTTATCACCGCCTCTATCTTTGCATGGTCTACGAAAATTCCTTCTCCGGATATCACATGTCAGAGAAAAGCTACTTTGTTCAGTCAAAACTCACACTTACTAAACTTAGCGTAAAGTGAGTGTTCCCTCAAGGTCTGCAAAATAATTCTTAAATGCTTTTCATGCTCCTCATTGTTCTTCGAGTAAATCAAGATATCATCAATGAAGACGATGACAAAACAATCAAGATATTCCTTAAATACTCGATGCATCATATCCATGAATGCGGCTAGGGCATTTGTTAAACCAAAAGGCATCACCGTAAACTCATAATATCTGTATCTCGTCCTGAAAGCCGTTTTTGGAATATCCTCTTGTTTGATCCTCAACTGATGGTATCCCGTTCTCAAATCTATCTTAGAAAATACTGACGCTCCATGCAATTGGTCAAATAAATCATCGATCCTCGGTAACGGATATTTATTCTTAATAGTCACTTGATTCAACTGCCGGTAATCAATACACAAACGAAAGGATCTGTCCTTTTTCCTCACAAATAACACTGGTGCTCCCCATGGCGACGCACTTAGTCTAATAAACCCTTTATCCAATAACTCTTGCATTTGCACTTTCAATTCCTTCAACTCCGATAGTGCCATTCTATAAGGTACCTTCGAAATTGGCTCCGTCCCAGGAGCTAACTCAATCACAAATTCAATTTCACATTCAGGTGGCACTCCAGGCAGTTCTTGGGGAAAAACATCCAGAAATTCACGTACCACGGCTATATTTTCCAATTTCGGTTCTTCGACCATCATATCAATTGCCGCAGCCAAATAAGCTTGACATCCCTCACCTAGCAACATTGTCGCTTCAAGCGACGAAACCAAAGGAATAGAAGTTCTCCTGCTACTTCCCTTAAACTCAAAACTAGGACAATCATCCGGATAAAAACGGATTACCCTATCGCCACAATCAACCATAGCCTTTTGTTTACTCAACCAATCCATCCCAACGATCACATTGAAATCAAACATAGGCAGTACAGCCAAATCTATCTTTTTTTCCCTACCATCAATGACTATCTTACAATCCGCGCAACCTAGCGAAACTATCACATTATCCTTTAGCGGAGTGATAACATGCAATATCACATTCAACGGCCTCAAGTCCAGGTTAACTATCTCAACAAATTGAGCAGACAGAAAGGAATACGAAGCTCCAGGATCAAATAGGGCATAAGCAGCTTGATCGCACAAATAAATCATACCTGTGACCACACCAGACGCATTCTCTGCTTCGCCTCGAGCTACAGCATATACTCGCCCTTGGGCTGGTGGTCGGTTCAGTTCATTCTGTGGAGCAACAGTCGGGGGTCTTGCTTGAGGTCTCGGTCCTTGAGGTCTTGGTCCTGAAACTTGGTAGGACAGGTCCTCATCTGGTGGCTCAACTGACTACACTTAAAGCACGCGTCCGTCCGAGTCGGGCAAGGTCCACTTACATGTCTTCTTCCACACAAACGACAATTCAAACTAGACTGGTGCGGTGGCTTACTAATGTTCTTCCTTGCGGGCAGAATGAAACGCCTATTGTTGATCATGGGTCACTTACCCAACTGGCGGTTATCTCTGAATGAAAGAAATCATGTTCCGGACGCAGTTGCTCTTTCTCTCATATCTCGCTCTAACATTTGACTTCGCTCGTAGATTTCCTTATATGTTCTCAAGTTCATGGTCACCAACTAACTGCGAAGTTCTGGCCGTAACCCATCTCGAAACCTCCGCGCCTTCTCCAGCGGATCCTCAACATATCGCGGCGCGTACCTCGACAATCTTACGAATTCGGCTTCATATTGATCCACTATCATGTGCCCTTGGCGTAAATTATGGAATTCTACTAATTTTCTCTCTCGCGCAGTCTCCGAGAAATACTTGTCATTGAAAGCCGTAGTAAAAGCAGTCCAATTTTGAGCAGTGCCCTCAGGGAAAATTCCATCTTTAGTAGCATTCCACCAATCATGCGCGGTACCCTCCAGCTGGTAAACCGCCAAAAGCACCTTTTCCTCATCATTACATTTTAGAACTCTAAATGTCTTCTCAATTTTTTCTATCCATCTAGGTGCCAACTCGGGATCGCCAGTCCCATTAAATTGAAGTGGCCTCAACTTCACAAACAGCTCAACTAATTGACCCATATCTCTAGGTACAACGTTATTACCTGGCACATTACCTACTCCCATACCTTGGCCAGTATTCACGTTAGCTTGCGCATTACTAGCTTCAGCGCCCTGGCCACTGCTACCGCTACCTCCGCCCTCGGCATTGTTACCAGTCATTACATTCACAGCAGTCAAGGCAGCTCCCACAGCCTGAGTTATGGCGGCATCTCTATCTTGAGCCTGTCTATCTATCAAGTTTCTGATTCGTTCTAAGGCTCTCAACACATCACCCATTCCAGGATTCTCTACGGCAGGTGGCCTCGAACTAGAAGCCCTACCGCTGGGTCTTCTACGACTAACAGGTCGGTCGCTCATCCTTATGCTACCTGCACCACTATAATTCCACCACGGAATTAAAGACTTAATCAATCATTCCAGTCTAGTGATTCTATTCTACACATCAAGCAGCATCCACATCAAAATAACCATTCACTAGACAATATCCAGAGCACATCAACCAAGGAGACAGAATCATGTTTTAAGCTCCAATAAAATACTCCACGCTTCATTAAGCAAGCACTCACATTCAATGCACCCGCTAAGTACGAAGCTTGGTCATGCCTAGTCATCACATATCTCCACCTTCCTGATGCCAATCACATGCGCCAAATCATATGCCATGCATGTCTCAACTTACTCTAGCGAACCCCTCCTACGGTCTCGCTAGTTACTCATCCCCAGATCTCATTTCTCCTTATTACTGTAATCCTCAATCGACTTGGATCGAGCTAACCTTGCTCTGATACCACCTAAACGAGGATGTCACGCCCCGCTCACCTGACGAGTACGTCACATCCGCCCTGTTTCCGTAACTTAATCCGGGATACTCTCTAGGTCTAAATGAAATATGACTCACAAGCGGAAGAATAGAGAAAATAACTCCACACCTCCAAAATTTCAACACAAAGACTGAGACACGGGGGTAGAAGGCATAAACATATCATAACAGAAAACCAGTTTGTACAAAAGAAAGGGTTAGGGGAATAACTAACATCGTCACCTAGGGTAAGCCAGATTGAGGGCAACAAAAGAAAGCCACAAATCCCACCAAAAAGAAGCCCCCTCCCCAAAAGACTCCCTAAAGCCCTACGGTATCAAGGTCTACTAAGTGGTGCTACTATCTTCAGCGACCTCCATGTCCTCTTCAGGGTTGTAATCTGAAAAGGTCTCCGAACGAACTTCGATGCTGTCCTCTTCCATATCGTCCACCGAATAGGATATCTCTATCACCTCGATGCTTGCCTCACCAACAGGTTCACCTTCCGGCACAGTCCTCGAGCCTACCGCGAAAGTCTCCACTTCAATGGACTCTTGTGAGGGATGACACAAAGAAGGCACCATGCCTTTTGGAACTTCGGTGGGCTTCAGCTACTCGGACAAAACACCCTGGACCTTTCGAAACCATGCCACAAACCTATGTGGCTTACTAGGCTCTCATGGTTCGTCTACCCATACTATTGTACTTTTTCTCACATTTATCGTGCCTCGCCCGTCTGGAAACTCCTCAAAATATCTCGTCATCTGCTGAGGGTCACCCAGGCGTACAGGAAGCATCTTCAAGTTCTGGGATCTGAAAGAAAAAGGGTCCCACAAAGGGGTGAGACTTGCGTCTCAGCGAGTTATCCTAACCCTAAACCAGGCCATCGTCCCACCGAACTAAACAAGCATAACATAAGCAATCAATAAGCAAGAGCAAAGTATAACAATCCCTCTTGGTATCAAGTCAATATTTCACAAAAGTATCAGTTAGGAGCAACTGTGGCACACATGACCAAGCTTTCGTACTAGCTTATAATGAATCACATCCTCTCTTGAAATAAAAGATATTTCAATCACGACCCTGGGATCACATCGCCACAAGGTATTTCACGTTCCACGACCCCGCGATTAGATCGCCTCAGGGTATTTCACATTCTGCCACCCCGCGTCATCCTAGGCGCGTCAGGGTATTTCACATTTCTCGACCCCACGTCATATAGGCGCCTCAAGGCATTCCTCATGGTTCGTCAACCCTATTCCTCAATAATCGCAGTCGCAAGTATCCTCACAATAACAGTTAATCGCATTACAACATGAGGAAATCCCAAGCATTCAAACGTAACTCAAGGCTTGCCAAAGATAGACATGCTTAAGCTCCAATGAGACTCAAGTGTCAATACTGTCACATCACCTAGGCAAGCAAGATGTCTAACAAGCTCATCATCGTTTCAATCACGAAGACAACAAATATATGGCAGCAAGCATTCAAGATTCTAACTTCTTCGAAATCCCTCGATCTTCTAACCATTCAAGTCTCACAATTTAATTAATTCATTACTTTCTCAACAAAATTCAATCAGTCGTGTCCAAATGTTCTAATAAAGGGTTAGGGGTCACTCACCTTGGTTCCCACTAGCAAATTAGTCACCAATTTCTCTTTGGCAAGCCCGGCTTCGCACCACAACGCCGCTGTCCAAAATAGGGCAGCAACTTCGCTTACGAGCAATTTGCCGATTCAACCAATTTAACCATCCAAACTTCAATTCCACACCTCATGCTCTTCGTTAACCCTTCAATTAACACTCTAGTATATCTCTATGAAGTATTTCTAGCATGGAGACACAATTTCTAGACCCAAACAAAACCGGCTTTACAGAACCAAACAGGGTGATAACTGGTTCAGTTCTTTTCCACTCAAATAGCCCCAAAACCAGCCTTTAAACTCCAATCCACTACCAAAAATTCTTGCCAAACGTATAGTTCTAGGTGTTAAGGGGCCCTTCCAAAAATTTGAGAGCAAGGGGACACCCGCAAGTCCACGATTCACGCCGTTTTCTTCGAGCCTGCAACCGGTCAGTTTCTGACCTTCATACACAGCACCCATTTGGGGTCAAAACTTCATCAAAGTCAGCCCAACTTTTTACCACAATTCAGAATACAAGTGCCCTAGATGTCTACAAAATTTGAGCGAAAGATTCAAATCATTCGGGGTCCTACGGAGTCCAAACAGTAGCTTACCTCCAGCTGCGACGGTTTTTGTCGACTCGCGGAAAAATTGATGGCCGGAGCTCCTCGGTGGGTCAAACGCCGCGATTTAAGTTAGAGCCGAACGGCAAGAGACAGGGCTTCACGGTGGTAGTCGGCTCGGTGGCTGGAGGTTGACGGACGTGGCGCACGATGGCGACGAAGCCGGAGGTCTGGACTGAACGAAGCAGAGCAGCTTCTGCTCGTGGAAAGGAGAAGAAAACAAAGAAGAAGGAGATGGAGAGGAGCTGTGGTCGTCCACGTGAGCTGAAGAGGGAGAGAAAAACGGTTTAGTTTAATCCAAATCAAGGTTCTAGAAGAATTGAGGGTAGTGAAAATTTAATGTTCAACCACCAACTAGTGCCACTTGTCTTTGCCCTCATAATATCCAAAAATTTCTTTCCCAATCTTGCCTCACCAATTTCGGGAGTTCCAAGGGAAGGCCAATTGACCAAAATGCCCTCATCGAATTAATGAAGCAAGGCCGACACTTCAGAGGCAAAATCGTTTTTTCATACTCTTCGTCCGAAATTCCATTTTCCCGCTAATTTTCCTTCTCGATTAGGCGTCGTCTATTCCAAATTAGTTGTTATAATTCTTCATTTCCTTTTTCCATCACCAAGATCCCAATTCGTGATCGATTTCTCGTCATCCGTAATTTTAATTTTATCTTGAACTAAGGGGCGGCTTTTGCGAATGTTACACTTATTTACTCAGTGATTTTCATCACGCACAGGAACACTCAACTGCGGCGATTTTGGTTATCATGTGATCGTAAGGTCAATTGCTAGCCCCGACGGCGGCGATCGTCATAAATCGATTTAAGAAAAATTCGCAAATCATACGTTGGTTAAGCAGCATCACCCGCGTTCCAATCGTATAACACTAGCAACGGATTCCTTAATCGTTCTCAGATCGGCCTCGGTTCTAAAGGATCCCACGACGGGGTGAGACTTACGTCTCAGCGAGCTATCATAATCCTAGATTAAGCCATCCGTCCCATCGAACCAAAGCAATCACAATAACATGTAATCTTTAAATAAAATAGTGCATGGCAATTTCTCAAAGCATTGAATCATGCTAACACGGAAATTTCAATCCAGGTAAACATGGCATCAAGTGATCAAGCTTCCGTACTAGCATCAGAAAAATTCTTATCATCACAAAATTATAAGATGGTTCCACTTCGCTTAACTTTTCCAGAGACTAACCCGCGTTCAGACGCCCCAGGTTACCCCGATCAATAAACCCCCCATCAGGTTTAACAGCTTCTCACCAAGCTCATGTCGACATGTACAATTCTCATCCCGCGTTCAGACGCATCAGGATGGACTTTCATATCTCAACCCCGCGATTAGATCGCCTCAGGGTATATCTCGCTTCTCAACCCCATGTCATATAGGCACCTCAGGGTGATTCTCAACTTTTCAACGCCGTGATTACATCGCATCAGGGCATTTCCCAGGGTTCAACAAGACGTGCCTTCAATGATTTCAATCACCTAACATCACGAGGAAATTTCATACATGTGCTCGAAAACCAATCACTTGTTAAACAAATATGCATTGCCTTAATCACGATTCAAGTAGCAAGCACAAAGCAGCCGCACATCCAATAAGACACAACAAGCACGTCATTAAATTTAATCATGAGAACACAATTCTATAGCACCCAAGAACTCATGGCTTCATTCCTCATCAAGACCATTCAACTTTCATTCACTCAAGCAATACGAGTCTATAAACTCATCGATTTCTCAATGAAATCATCCAGTCGCGTCCGAATGTCCTAATAAAGGGTTAGGGGTCACTCTCCTTCGTCCGAGCAAGCCAAAAATCCACCGAAGACACCTCGTCAAGCTCGATTCGAACTCCAATCACCGCTGTCCAAAACAGGGCAACAATTTAACTCAAAATAAATTCACTAATTCAACCCATTTAACTCTCCAAAATTTAATTCCATCCATCGTACACCTTAATAACACCCTAAATCACATTCCAGTATGCCTTAACACCACATTTAGAGTATGATAACGCCAAGAACAGCCCCCAACAGAACCGGTTTGCACAAATCCAAAACAGAGCAGAACCGGTTTTGCTTCCTCATGCAATATCAGCCCACTAATCAACCTTAGGCTCCAATTTATCACTCAATCCACTTGCTAAGACCTAGATTCACATGTCTAGGACATCCCCTAATGATTTGGAAGCAAAATAACACTCCTAGGAATTCCAAATGGTTCGGCCTCCACAGACTGTCCTCCGATCAGATTTTCCACCAATTCTGTTCGCTCAATCTCAGCCATGTAACACCCCTAAATCTCAATTGAAAAATTCATTTCTGCTCATACACATGTATTGCTATAAGTTATGAAGCTACCCTCGAAAATTTGAGGTCATTTGGATTTTCTATGAGCTAGAAACACCACCTTTCCTCAGCTAGCTCAGAATCTGTCCACTTTTTTTTTTTCCAAAAATCACCATAAATTAACCAGACCTCTAAAAATCATGAAACCAACGGAAAATTGTTAAGCACAGGTTAAACTAACCTATGGTGGTTGGTGGCCGGCCAATCTATCACCAGAGGGGGCGCTCGTAAGGACCGAACGGGGCGGGCAGAACTGGGCAAACTGGGCAGTTTTCTGTTCTTGGTGAAAAACTAAAAATGAAAGGGAAGAAGATGTTGGCTCACGAATTTTTGAGGAAGTAGCTGCTGAAGATCAAGTCCATTCAACTTTGGTCAAAATTCTAGAAGCTTAGGCTTAGTGGATAATTAATTACTTTCATCCAAAGGGTGACGATTGTCCTTATATCAATAATATCAAGACTTCCATTGACTCATTTGCCCCTCATATTTTCAGCAGCCTTGGGGAGGAAGAAAAATTGTCAAATGACCAAAATGCCATTCTCAAATCAATTAGGCAAGGTTAACCCTCCAAGGGAAAAATGGTCTTTTCACACATTTCGTCCGAAATTTTAGTTTTTCGATATTTTCGTCCTCGATAAAATGGCGTCCAACTCATTCAAAAGTTGGAATTCTCCATTGGCCTATATCCGATTTCGAAACCTTTTTCCATATCTTAAGCCTCGATGAGGGTCGGAATTCGGAATGTCACAACTCTTCCCCCCTTAAAGAAATGTCGTCCTCGAAATTTGCAACCTTCCACTCATCATGTCTTTTGGGGTACCGGCGCCTCATTGCGATCTCACTTCCCAAAGGAGCTCCTGTCGTCACTTGACATCTTCGTAACGCCTTTACCTTTAATAGTTCTCATCCTTCGGAACTCATTTCCTTTTGTCCTCAATCTGCGCTCACCCTTCTCTGTTCTCTTTTGGCATTAATAAAATCCGCTAGTAGTATATGCTCAAGCATTCAAATCACCTTTTCAATTGTCTATTGATCCGAGGGTAATTTGTAGCCATACTACGATTCAGCTTTCCTAATTCTTGGCAAAAGGCTTTCTCAAGACGTCGTATTAACTCAAGATCTTTACTTATCACCATCATTACTAAACCATCGCCACAATGTACTCTTCGGTGTTCACACCATTTGACGTACATTTCCTTCAAAGTCCTCCCGTACCATCAGGGATTCACGGCCATGTAAACTTGCCATCTATTATCCAAATCGAGTTATAGCCTTCTGGACTCCTTAAATAAGTTCATAATTACTTCTGTAGTACTTCGCTCTCGATTCCATTCGAAAATCTCCCACGCTCGTTGTAGTTCCATCAACGTCCAAGGTCATGCCTCTTTCTTGTCGGCATGTCTAATACTTGACCACATGTTAAGCTAACCCAACTTTCAGTATATTCCATCGATAGTATTAAGGCAAGTCTTGGCACACCTTTATACCATCTCAAGGGACACCATAATTCTCCCTTCAAATTCCGATGAGGTCATCTCTTTAAGTTCCCCTTCAATACTGGACTTATACTCTCGTCCATAGTACCTCAAGAGTTCTATTCTTTCCTATAACCCCTTGAGTATCAGGGTTCAATCATGACAATACCTCAATTCCCCTCTGGCCTTCAGTAGCCAATAACTAGTCAATTGACAAACTCCTAATTTAGAAGTTAAATCTCTCATTTTTCAAGGGAAGATCTGTACCTCTACCATCAATTACTCAATGCTCAACTCTCAATTACAATTATCCATTAATCAATCCGTCCTTCTCTGGCGATATGAGTATCGCAGTAATAACACTTGGATAATCTCTTTGCTCCACGAAACCTTCCTTCAATTCCCTTTAGGTAGTCAATGCTTTCAACCCCTCATAGCTCACATAACGTCGAGGTCTTTCTTTGTACCAACAACGCTTGCATAACCATAAGCAATTCATACATCAGCGTTGCTTCTACTTCAATTCCCTTCGGGAAACTACTACCTTATACTCTTGCGATAGATACAGGCTCAAAGTCTTCTCCCACCCAAACATTGTTCCCCAACGTTATCACGAAGACATTTGCACACTAATTCCAATCATGCTCTAAGCATTCCAACCCATATGACATTATTGTCACGGCGCATTCGCGCAATTCATACCAATTTGCCATATAACGACTCAAATTCCTTTCTCACGCCACGTCATTATGATTCTCTAGACTCTCTTGATTCCAAACATGAATGCCATTACCAGCGTAGTCATCAACTTGGCTCAAGTCCTCAGAAACTCTTTTCACAATCCATTCCTCCACTTGCGTCACGTCTCGCCCTTAGTTCATTTTATCAGCAAAATAGTTCTTGTGGGGAATCTTCCCACGTTCCATCTATAACAATCCATCAATCCCAAAAACTTCAAGTTTCAGCAACTCATATCGACCCTAGTCGATTCGTCACTTATTCCAATCCTCAAAGATTCCACATGGGCTTGATTTCTCATAAATCTCACGATGGAGGAATCTTACCTCATCAGGTACATGGTTCATGCTCTTCACATTTAGCATACCATGAGCACCTTCTTTGTGTACATAGGATATTCTCAAAAGCTGTTCATATTCCTCACGACTCTTTAAATGAGTCCGACCATCGTCTCTCGAGACGGTAACAATCAATCTACCTATTCCTTAGATATTCAATCCGACTGTTATCTACTTCATTACTACCAAGTGTCGAATCATTACAACTGTTCTTGGTACCATTCACTTGAGAGCTCGTCTCTTTGCTCTCTGCTTTCACCAAACAACATTTTGTTCATTTTTGTCACTCTTCCTTGAGGAAACATTCTTATCTCAACCGCTGGTTTCCCCATAACCAGTCGATGCGACTTTATTCCAATCTCGTCCATTCCACTGAACGTTGACATTATCCTAGAATTCAACGTTGTCCACAGGACAGTTTCTTGTACTTAACTCCCCAAAAATCATCCCAATTCTGCGTCCCCTTTCACAGTCCAGACGCTCAATCTTAATACAAAGACAATTTGGATTTTCTATTCCTTCCACACTGGGTCTCTTACCTTGCGAAGGAAACTATACCCTTCAGTGGCATTCTCTCACTTCAAATCCACCTTGTCATTTTCATTTCATAGGACGTCAATCTTGGAGTTTACGCTAATCATGGTGTTTTACTCCAAGATTCCCAAATGTCACCAGACTTGAGATTTTTCTTTCAGTAACTCAGCCACCGCAAGTGACAAAATGCGTTCATCTTTGGTCTCTACCAGTTCACATATCGAATATTCAATTCGACTACTTCGAGTCACTTTATAATTACTCTCTAAGCGCTCTTTTCGCTTACTCAATCATTCACTCGAATCACAAGTTACTAGGACCATCAAGTCCATTCATCCTCTTTTTTTTCAACGACCATCTCATGGTCCACTCACCCTTTAAGAATGAAGCCCTAACCTTTAGGGGTGATAGCTCGTAACGCCACTTCTCGTGGTTCCGTTTCAACACCAAACAATCCCATTTTTTTTCAATGATGTCAAACAACTAACAAAATTCTTTCCTCACTTTCCTCGTAACAGAAGAAACAAAACATCAACATCTCATCACAAGCCTTACGCCAAGATAATGGCCGTGTCTCGCAGGCGCGTTCCAGGTTCCATGCTGAACATTTCTTTGCTCGTAAGGATGAGTTCTCTTATTCATAAGTCTTCCGATCCCTCTCTTCTTTCACTGAGTTCATTATCATTCCTCAAAATCAGGAGTAACAACAAGCCATAAGGCTTTCAAGTTCCAATCCACTCATGAATTTAATTATCTTATTCAAGGGATCCTTGACCATTCTTAATACACTTAGGCGACCGTGAGAACTCTATATCACATTGGTCGATTATCCTCTGATCCTTGCAAAACTATCAGGATCCAAACAACCATTGCTCTCAAGCAAGCCCAGGAAGATACTTTCCGTCGAACAACTCAATAGAGGTAGTTCAGGCAGATAATATGCCTTTGAGGAACTCTTCCTCTTGGGACCTTTCGCCAATTATTAATAGCCTCATAAAGCTAAAGACTACCGAGATCGCTTTCTTTCTTTAGTGCACCCAAAACCTCTAAGGTTTTCTTACCAAGATCCCCAATCCAAAGGGAAACAATGTCAAATCTCTTCCCTCCATCAACCTCAGTCAATCTCAATCTCATTCATAGCTTCACAAGCTTTTCAAAACTCTCGTGGTTCTTCCCACGCATTCAATTTAAGAAGGATTAACTCAGAGTCACCTTTCTCGTGACTTCCATCCTTTAACTCATAGTTACAAGCATTAGTCACCACAGTGACTTAGACAATCATCGCAATTCCTCCTCGAGCTTGCCTACCTATCCGTTTTCTCATTTCCATTTAAAGTTCTCACGACCCCTTATCACATCTGGGTCTCGCACGATTAACCGAATCGAGCCATATACTCTTATCGTACTCCTATTCCAATTGTTCTCTTTACTCAATCCTCACGATCCCTTTTTAGTTCTCGGATCTTCTATGCCATATATATACTTGAGCCCAAAGCTCTTCCACGACCATGCTTTGGTCGTTCAACTTCATTAGGTTCTCATGCCACTTGAACCACTATGATCCCCTCTAGAAATCAAAGATTTAGGTCATCTAAGTCTAGCAGTCGCTGGCTGCCCATCTCATTATCTTCCACCATCAACCATCAATGGTTCCCACACAATTTTCAACTAGTTGCTCATTAAACAAGAATTCCAAATTATCCTTAAGCAGCAACCACATGATCAGTCAGCCTTTACGAGGCAACTTCCCAATCAACAGCCATTACTAGGCAAGCCTCAACTAGGCTAGAATTCAACTAAGTCAACACCAAGCAAGCACTCGAAGTGTCATCTCAATCGTTCATGCCATAATTCCAGGGTATCTGCCACTTCGTCACCGCCACGATAGGCTATCACAATCTCAATAGGAACCAGTTTAATAGGGTATAAACTCCCTACACTCCGTCTAATCTCTCAGCTAGACAATGGCCATGACACTCACACGATGCTAATTACACAACATGCCAACTAGGCCAATCATGACATCACTTTTCTTTTTCAAGCGGCATCCGCTGCCAAGCGTAAAACTTTTAACCATGCCACTCACAGGCATAATTTCACATGCCATGCCACTTTTGATCATTCATTTTGAAAATCCATTCCGTGCCATACATCTCTTATCCATAATTGGACTCAACCTGATACCTAGACTTTCCCTTTCAAGTTATGGCTTAGGTCATTCCTGCCTTTTGCCATCTTAGAAGCCTGCCAGGAGCTGCTCCTTGTCCGGACCTCTCTGTCTCGGCGATCACTTCCCGCCCTCATCAGACCTGGCCGTTGCAAGTTGTCTCAAGTCATACATTTACGGAGAAAACCCCGTTCCACATGTCCCATACCATGCTTCATGACGGTTTATAGGTATCTCATCAGCTTGTCCCATACCAAGCGACAGTTTATTAAGTCCAACAGCAATAAGTTCATGCACGCACTCTCAACAACTTTCGTTTCAAGCCACAAACATATGAACAGCATGTTCGTTCTCACGACTTGTCATACCACAATCGATTCCACATCAAGCCTCAATTATTGAAAACCTTTAGTTCCACCAATGACTGTCACAACTCACAGATCAATTGCCTATATTCAACCGTATACCTCAGACCTAATCACTATTCAAGTCAGATCCATCTGCATTCAATCACAACTGGTCTTTAATCCAAATTTTCCTTATCATATTTCCTGTATATACCTCATCTCATACCATCTAAGGTTGTCAATAGCAATCGATAACTAAACTGCCAAGATACAATGCAACTCAAGCCTGAATCCACTAATGCCAGTTGTCTCTTTCTAATCCATACTCCTCAAGTTGGGTCGTTGACAAGCCACGATCATAATCATATACTCCGATCGACCCTCCATCATAAGCTATTCTCTAGCAACATCAATCCAAGCTTGTGACCCTTCAACTCCTACTCACTTCCTTGTGAGCCTTATACGTAAAATCACTCATGATCATTCATTAAATCACAACTAGGACCGTTAGAATACCACACAACTTCAAGCCTATCACTTCCAAGATTCCACAATCCATGCTTAATCCTAAGGGTCTCATTATCCAATCGTCCTCAAGTCATCACTCATTATCACTCATCACTCCAAGCCTCGACCAAATTGGATCGAGCTAACCTGGCTCTGATACCACTTCAACGGGGATCTCATGCCACGAACCCGGCGAGCACGCGAACATCGCCCCAGGCCATTCTTATTTCTCTACATTCCAGGATCCTTAGGCCCACTTCTTTCTTGTGAGATTACATACAAATAGGCGAAAGCAAGAAATCACCTCCATACAAAATCAATACAAGATGACTTGGGACAATAGTGGTACATTTCTACTTAATCACCAATTACAATTCTACTTCAAAGCGTGACGGATTCCTTAACGTCACAAAATATCCTTTAACCAACCAACTACTACTTCCTCGAAATTTACATCCTTGGCCAGCTGATGCTTCATAGCTTGGAACCTGAAAAAAAAAAAAAGGATCTCACGACGGGGTGAGATTTACATCTCAGCGAGCTATCCTAATCCTAGATTAAACCATCTGTCCCACCGAACCAAAGCAATCACAATAACATGTAATCTTTAAATAAAACAGTGCATGGCAATTTCTCAAAGCATTGAATCATGCTAACACGGAAATTTCAATCCAGGTAAACATGGCATCAAGTGATCAAGCTTCCGTACTAGCATCAGAAAAATTCATATCATCACAAAATTATAAGATGGTTCCACTTCGCTTCCCTTTTCCAGAGACTAACCCACGTTCAGACGCCTCAGGCTATCCCGATCAATAAACCCGCGTTCAGACGCATCAGGTTTAACAGCTTATCACCAAGCTCATGTTGACATGTACAATTCTCATCTCGCGTTCAACGCATCAGGATGGACCTTCATATCTCAACCCCGCGATTAGATCGCCTCAGGGTCTATCTCGTTTCTCAACCCCGTGTCATATAGGCACCTCAGGGTGATTCTCAACTTTTCAACCCCGTGATTACATCGCATTAGGGCATTTCACAGGGTTCAACAAGACGTGCCTTCAATGATTTCAATCACATAACATCACGAGGAAATTTCATACACGTGCTCGAAAACCAATCACTTGTTAAACAAATATGCATTGCCATAATCACGATTCAAGAAGCAAGCACAAAGCAGCCGCACATCCAATAAGACACAACGACAAGCACGTCATGAAATTTAATCACGAGAACACAATTCTATAGCACCCAAGCACTCATGGCTTCATTCCTCATCAAGACCATTCAACTTTCATTCACTCAAGCAATACGAGTCTATAAACTCATCGATTTCTCAATGAAATCATCCAGTCGCGTCCGAATGTCCTAATAAAGGGTTAGGGGTCACTCGCCTTCGTCCGAGCAAGCCAAAAATCCACCGAAGACACCTCGTCAAGCTCGATTCGAACTCCAATCACCGCTGTCCAAAACAGGGCAACAATTTAACTCAAAATAAATTCACTGATTCAACCCATTTAACTCTCCAAAATTTAATTCCAGCCATCGTACACCTTAATAACACCCTAAATCACATTCCAGTATGCCTTAACACCACATTTAGAGTATGATAACGCCAAGAACAGCCCCCAACAAAACCGGTTTGAGCAAATCCAAAACAGAGCAGAACCGGTTCTGCTTCCTCATGCAATATCAGCCCACTAATCAACCTTAGGCTCCAATTTATCACTCAATCCACTTGCCAAGGCCTAGATTCACATGTTTAGGACATCCCCTAATGATTTGGAAGCAAAATAACACTCCTAGGATGTCCAAATGGTTCGGCCTCCACAGACTGTCCTCCGATCAGATTTTCCACCAATTCTGTTCGCTCAATCTCAGCTATGGAACACCCCTAGATCTCAATTGAAAAATTTATTTCTGCTCATACACATGTAGTACTATAAGTTATGAACTACCCTCGAAAATTTGAGGTCATTTGGATTTTCTATGAGCTAGAAACACCGCCTTTCCTCAGCAAACTCAAAATCTGTCCACTTTTTTTTTCCAAAAATCACAATAAATTAACCAGACCTCCAAAAATCATGAAACCAACGGGAAATTGTTAAGCACAGGTTAAAATAACCTGTGGTGGTTGTCGGCCGGCCAAACGGTCACCAGAAGGGGAGCTCGTACGGACCGAACGGGGCGGGCAGAACTGGGCAGCTTTCTGTTCTAGGTGAAAAACTAAAAATGAAGGGGAAGAAGATGTTGGCTCACGAATTTCTGAGGAAGTAGCTACTGAAGATCAAGTCCATTTAACTTTGATAAAAAAAAAAATCTAGAAGCTTAGGCTTAGTGGATAATTAATTACTTTCATCCAAAGGGTGACACTTGTCCTTATATCAATAATATCAAGACTTCCATTGACTCCTTTGCCCCCTCAGATTTTCAGCAGCCTTGGGGAGGAAGAAAAATGGTCAAATGACCAAAATGCCCTTCTCAAATCAATTAGGCAAGGTTAACCCTCCAAGGGCAAAATGGTTTTTTCACACCTTTCGTCCGAAATTTCAGTTTTTTGATATTTTCGTCCTCGATAAAATGGCGTCCAACTCATTCAAATGTTGAAATTCTCCATTGGCCTATATCCGATTTCGAAACCTCTTTCCATATCTTAAGCCTCGATGAGGGTCGAAATTCGAAATGCCACAAATGAAGGCCTAATTAAGTGCATCTACTTCGTTGTCTTTGGTTGATGACGATCCATGTGGATTGGAGAAAATAAAAAATGCATTACAGTAGACGGAAAAAGTTGAGTGGGTCGCCAAAAATAATTAGCCAGGCTTTTATTATTAACAAAAACATGAAATGCAATAGACTGCTACATATTCTTTGAAGAGACAGTAAGGAACGGTCCATTACGTGATCGAACGAATATAGAGAACGAAATGGCTTTAGAAATATATATCTGTAGAGATAAGTTTCTGAGATTTGGTTGATTCCACTTACATTATGCAAAGATGCTTTAAAGGTTAAAACAGATGATACTACATATATGTGCAAGACCCACCTCGTAGATTTTATTATTAGAGTTGCAATAGTGTATGAGTATAGAATATGATATGAAATCCTATAAAATGCACCGAATATCTATCATTAGAAATGCTAATTCTAGGTTATCAATCGGAGTCCGATAGTTTAGTGGCAAATGCACATAAAATGGACAAATCGTTCGAACTAGAGCTGGCCAATTTGGATCGTTTGTCTGCAAAAAGGAAAAAAGAACACGTTAATTTCAGTTTCGAGTAATTGGAGCCGTGATGCATAGCTTTGCTCCAAGTAAAATGTCGCACAGAGCCAGCTGAATTCTCATAGAAGCACACAGGTCACGGTCTTTACGTAGGAAAGCGGGAGTAGATTAAGAGACAAACACCAGCAAAGCAATAAACCAAGTCATGAGCGTAGCTGTTCTACTCAAGAAAGGGGCAAACATAATTAAATTGTAATAAATAAGTCGTGCAGCCCTCGCTGGGTCTCAGTTTTCTTGGTCATATCTTGAAAATTTGGCGCAGCGGTTAGGTACGGGTTAAGAGGCAACCAGGTACATCGCAGGATCGATTTACAAAGCTTGGCAAGCTTAATGACGTGATAGATCGTCTTTAATCGGGTGCTAAATATGGCTCCTCGCTTATCTACAAAGCACATTATGGCCTGCCGCGAGAAGTAGATTGTCCATTTCAGAGACCCCGTCTTCATATATCCGACGTTCTTCGAAAGAAAACAAAGATGGCGAACGTCAGGTGCATCTCCCGGAATTTCGGTTTCAAACATCAAGATGGAAAGCAAAAGGACATGTTCCCTTGAAGTTGTGGTATGGTTCGATGGAGCAGATGAAGAGTAGGGTATTGGATCATGACTAGTCGTGGTTTCTCCAAAAGGCTAGACAATCCAATATGTACTTCACTTTAGCTTTTGAATGTTTACAAAACCAGACAGACACAAGCTTCAGTAATATGCTTTCACAGCTGGATTGTAAAGTCTCTTGATTGACCCTATGATGTTACGATTCTTCTTCGAATATCTACAGTGCTTGAATGTCCATCTGGATCTCAATTAGTTTAATGGTCTTGCGTCTCCACGGTTACGAGGAGCAGAATTTAAACAAGTGTATGCATATGGCTGGAGTTCTTCCTTTAACTATGCTGAAAACTTTTATAAGAATTGAGGGAAAGCCAAAAAAAAAAAAAAAATATCACACAGATACATGTTCAGAGACATGTGGTATTGTAGATATTTGTATATTGGGTCTGTAATTCCATCTGAATGCTCCGTAAATTAAAGATAGTTTCTTCTTTATATGACAAGGAAAACATAATAACATGGAAAGATAACCTATGATTTTAAATTAAGGAAAGGAATAGATGACCTATACCCATAGAGATCACCTGTTCAAATTTTAGGGTGGGCGGAGTTGGTTAGTATGTCGGGGGGATTTCCAACTTAAACCTAGAGATTACCCGTTCAAATCCCAACGACCGCCTACAATCTGATCTAAATTGTGGCCACCTATACAGATCAAAGGCCTAAATTGAACCGTTTCGTAAGGAAACATTATGGAATTACCCTTCCAAAGGTGGATAATTTAACTTCTCGGAAGCGGTGAATGGACATCGTGTGGACATAAAGCCTTCCTAAGTCATCTATATTATTGTGGTGCATTGCCTCCGGCACAGATTTGTCGATGGGGTTAATTTTTTTTTTTTGGGGGTCGGATCGATGCGGTCAATTGAGCAAAAAGTAAAAACAGAATGAAAAGTTGTTCGACAAGGGCGCTAGCTTAGGGAGTTCGATATTCTATATGAAAAAAAAAAAAATACTCCGGAACAATGCTCAAGACTTTCACAAAACCCCTTTCCTAATGATCTTAATCAGGAAAAGTTATAGGGATAATGACACAAACTGTCTTCGAATTTTGGTTCAACATGCAATGTGGTCCCAAAATTTTAGCCTAATGTTCTATGTGGTCCCTGAAATTTCAGTTTGTTCATTTGGTACATGTTCAATGTACTCCTTGAACTATATGAAAATGTTCAATGCAGTTCATCCATTAATTTGAGATCAGGAATAACATTAGACATTTTCATAGAGTCTAGGGACTAAATTGAGGATGCATCAAAAGTTTAAGGATTACATTGGACATATTAAAAGTTTGGGCGCCACAATACACATTGGGCTAAAGGTGATAGACCACATTGCACATAAAAGTTCAATGACTATTTCTCTCACTTTCCTAAAGTTCTAAGGTGATGGAAGTTACCTAAGAACCATGATCCTTATATGCGGGACGCAGTTTGTCTTGAACCGTTACCATGTAATACTCAACGGCAAACTCTACGGTGGACCTCTTCTTATGGATAATAAAATATCTGTGTCACTGAAAATTGCTCCTTCCGATAGTCACCTCGACAATGGAAATAATTGGGATTCGACTGATCGACGATGCTGACCAAACATCAATGTACTTGTCTATTCGTTCTTGTAGCTAACAACATAGTGTGTTGTAAGAAGAAAGATCTTAATAATAATAATAATAGCCTCTCAATGTACTCGTCTCTTTGTTCCATTCCATCTAGCCCTTCACGTGCCCCAATCTTTCCAACACGATGACAAAAAGTTTCCATGAAAAGTAATCCCAATTTCGTCGTCTTGCATCTGGTTTTTGCCCTACAAGATGTTAATCTGAGAGGACTACAACTAACAATGCCGACACCATTGAATCTTGCAATCTAATCACACACGTTCGTCCTTCATATGGTACTTGAAAAACAACTAATGAAGGCCTAATTAAGTGCATCGACTTCGTTATCTTTGGTTGATGACGATCCATGTGGATTGGTGAAAATAAAGAAGTATAGTATAGCAGACAGACAAAGTTTAGTCGGTCGTTCAAAAATAATTAGCCAGGCTTATATTATTAGCAAAAACATGGACTAGAGTCATCACTTGCATGTAGCTAAGCTTGTTAGCATGATGAACTGCTATATATTCTGGTAAGAGACATGAACGGTCCATTTCGTGATCGACAAACACAGAGAACGAAATGGCTTTAGAAATGTCTCTAGAGATAAGTTCTGAGATTTGGTTGATTCCATTAGTATCACAGGAAGTTACCTTAAAGGTCAAAACAAATGGATGAGACGTATATGTTTCAAGACCCACCTTTAAGGTTGTATTATTAGCGTCGCAATAGTGTACGAGGATGAAATAATCTATCTCCGAGGATGTATGATTGATTCTTAAATTTCTCTTTCAGCATCCGTACTCTCCTTTTAGTTGAAGTTAGCTGGCAATTAGAGTTCGCAATTAGATTAGGGGAAAGTAAGTAGAGATATAAGGAGGGAGAGTTTACAATTAAGCAACTAGAAACAATAATTCCGACTTATCCATCGGAGTTCGATAGTATAAATCCCAAATGCGCATAAAGTGAGCAAATTGTTCGAACTAGAGCTAATTACAGCAAATCGGGATCTGATTTACATAGGTTGGTATACGGAATGACAGAACGGGCTGTTATTGACTTGGGTGTTAGATATGGCTCATCACTCATCTACAAGGCACGTCACGAGAATTTGACTATCAAATTCAGAGACACGTCTTAACATATCTAATAAGGTTTCTGGAAAGAAAACAAAGAGGGTGAACGGTAGGCGCATCTCACTGAATTTTGGTGCAGATATCTAAATAGAAAGTGAAAAGCACGTTTTGGAGTGCGACAAGAAGCGAAGCAGGTATAAATCAAGCTCATCAGTTGCTTCACGAAAAGCAAGAGTGTGTCGAGAGAGAGAGAGAGAGCGTATGCAGGAGAAGCATGATGGCAAGTGTAGAAGCCCCAACGAAAGCGGCCATGAATGATCAGGTTCTCTCCTCTCTTCTTCTTTTTCACACATTCTTGGAATATAACCTTCAATAACTTCCCCCAATCTCCAACCTTTAATGGGCCAAACAAATCACAATCTTAGAGGACTAGCTTATTTCCAGGTGGATGATTCATAATTTGAACATCCTACAGATCTAATTAAGAGAGTCCAATTGATGAAATTGCGATATAAGTTTCTGGTCTAATCACATTTGTCCCTGTGCTAATTCGGAAACATGGATGGAGAGAGTCGATAGCTTTTGTTGGACCCTGTTTCCTCGTTTCTCTCGCATATCTTGACCCTGAAAACTGTAAAATCTCTCCGAACATCTTGTGTGTGTTTGCATGCATGCTGGCATGTTCTGTTTGAATGAGTTCATGTCGAACTCAAGGTTCTACGATCAATGTTGTACTACAAACTAAGAATAAGACCCTTATTGCTGTCATTTTTTACAGAATGTCTTGGGTAGATCTAGCTCGACAGTTTATGCCATTGCATTGCATTGCTAGCTTCAGGACAAAGCTCCACAATCACAGGAACCTAACCAAGCCATTGTCAATTAAGAATATATTGTAATTAGCAGTTTAAAGTGAACACTTGAGCAAGTCTGATTTTTTTTTTTCTCTGTCTTGAATAATTGCTTAGGGATTCTTGAAACTCAAAACGAAGCAACGGAAATGAAACTTAGTGATTTGATGCATTGCCAATACACCGAGTCTCATTGTCTATGTCATTGGCAGTGGCGGATCATTAGGAACTGGTAGGCTCATCATCATCGCATCGGGATGCAAATTACTCCAACATCTCTTGCCACTTCTACATTTGAATTTTTCTGTCAACGTCTGGTGACCATATGGGCACATTTTATTCTGATTCCATTTCTTATTGATGTAACTGATGTTTTCTTTCAGATGATTCTATCTTTACACAATTGATAGCTCAACTTGGTTCTTTGTTTCAAAAGTCCTAAACAGATAACAATTGGAACAAAAAAAACGGAAGAACCGAAAGTAACGCAGATGAACGTGTGAATTATGAAGCTAAATGACATTCCTGTCTGTTCGCATCATTTGCGATTGTTGATGCAGATTGTGGTGATCTCGTGGATACTAGGAGCAGGAATTATCGGTATCAACATCTACTACCTCAGCACGGGCTATGTCAACTGGCTAATCCACAACAGTCTTCGCAAAGTTGCCAATGCTTCATCGGAATCCTAGTGTTCCCACTCATGGCCATCTACATCATTGCAGTAATCTATTTAACTTTCCGAAACAGCTAAGCACATGACGGCAATGGGCATCGAACATGGCTATGGCAATCCTGGCAAGTTGCCGGACTAACTTCCCTATCGAGAGGACCTAGCAGACATTCCTCTTCCAGAATAGTTTGCATCATATTGCTTAAACGATGCTAGGGTAGGGTTAAACTATTTAGTAGAACTGTGGTGGAAAGAAATATCAGTAGAATCATAGCTAGTGTCAAGATCATTCAAAGGTTGCTGCTGCTATTTTTAGCTGGCTACGGGACAAAACGTCGAGGTAAAAAGCCTTTGTAATTGAGAATTGGTAATCAATTCCTTTTAAATTTTATCTTCAATAAAAGTAAGCTTACTCAAGATCATTGCTTATTCTACAACGTCGCTCTACCCCATCCAAAGTCCTGATCATGATTTTTCTATTGTGAGGACATTGACCTAAAGCAACTTTCGGGGTGGACGTAGTTCGTTGGGAGAAAATATTAGGTGCTCCCGGAGCACTGCCTACGTGTACTCCTGCACCATTTAAATTGTGACATCTGGACCAAAAAATAACAAAAAAAAATGAGAAGTAAGTATAATTAAAATTGAGCCCCACCCACTGCCGTTTACTTTTTTCTCACTTCTCCGTTACTTTTTCTCTCTCTCCCTCTCCTTTCACTTTCATCTTCTCTTTCCTCACATGGCCACGGGGGAGAAGCTCAACTTCATCACCTCCAGAACCTCCCGGCGTTCACCGGCAGGGGTAGCCGGCCCCCTCTCCTTGCCCGGGGGCCGGCGACCCCCGCGAGTCCCTGGGCGAGGGCCGCGACCCTTCGAGGCCCTCGTTGTCACGCCCTCGCCGGCCCTCGCCGCGGCCCGCCATGAACAGATCTGGCCGCGGCGAGGGCGGGCGAGGGCTGCGACGCTCTCGCCGTGGCCCGCGACGGCGAGGGTCGCGACCCCTCTCCTTCGGCCGCGACTCGCCCAGGGACTCGCGAGGGTTTCCGGACGACAGTCTCCTTGGCGTAGCCAGAAGAGATTGGATCTCGAATCCGTCGTCGCCATGGAAGGAGGCAGCAGCCCTTCACCGCCGGAGTTGTTGTCTTCCTTGCAAATCGAGCCACTCGACTTCACGGAAATGGAGTCGGGGTCCAAGCAAGCTCCCATGGCCAGATGCTTCGAGTCGTCGTCAAGGTTGGGCCCTTCTCCCACGGCCAGATGCTTCATTAGCGAAGAGGAAGAAGATGGAAGTGAGAGGAGAGAGAGAAAAAAAAGTAACGGGAAGTAACGGCGGTGATGTGGGGCTTCTCAAATTTTTTTTGTTATTTTTCGGTCCAGATGTCACAATTTAAATGGTGGAGGACTACACGTAGGCAGTGCTCCGGGAGCACTTAATATTTTCTCGTTGCAATTTGTTTGTGAACCTCTTGTTATGTACAATCAAATCTTAATCAAAGTTGAAAAGTGCGACCAAGTACTATTATTGTCGGTGTTGGAAATTTGCTTACTTGGCTATCGCGAAACACCTGCATAATAACCTTCTGTTTAATAAAGGATTAGATTCGACAGCAACTTTTCGTCTATGGGGCAACGCGCGCATGATAACACCTCTGTCACACCGACATGCATTTTGAAATTTTTTTTACCGCTCTGACACGGATGGACACTTTTTTTTTTTGCTCCGGATACTAAAAATAGTGAAAAAAAAATCTAATTTTTTTTACCTAATTTCTAACTCCCCCCTCTGGCGACCTTTGTTTTTTCATTTTCCTCGACTCTATGAATACTGCGGTTGGTAATAATTGAAGTTTTATGGTTCTGAAATCGTGTATATATAAAAATATACATATAATATATAACGTATCCTAACATATCGGAATTCTCTATTTTTTTAGAACTGCTGTGTCGGCGTATCGTGTCGTGTCGTGTCGTGTCACGAGTCGTGTCTTATATCTTGTGTCTGTGTAACATAGGATAACACTTCTCAACCAGAAATCAACTTCTGATCAGAAGTTGATTTCTTTACTTCTCCTCAAAAATAGAAGTTGATTTTTCTACTTTCGCTCCAGATTGACTTATGATCAGAGAAATTTGTTTGGTAACGGTTGAAATTTCTACTTTTGAAATATTATTAACAAAATCTTCGGCATTGGCGCCCGACGGAGGCGATGGTTGGCGGTCGGCAGTGGGCAGTGGTGGCCGGTGGTCGCGATGGAGGTGGGGCAGCGGTGGTCAACGGAGGCCGATGTGGTCGAAGAAATGATTCTAGAGTCGATAAGTAAAAATTTTTTACTTGTCAAAGTTGGCCAAAAACCCAATTAGAAGTTGAAAATTCTACCATAAGTTAAAAATCCTATCAGAAATCAATTTTTTAACTAAATGGATTTCTACTTCGATAGGATTTTTATCAAACGGATTTCTCTGTCAAATTGACTTCTGATAGATAAATGGAGAAAGAGAAGTATTATCATGCAGCTCCTAAAAAGTGGGCAAAGAAATGTTTTTCTTATTTATGAGGTTTAGTGCACTTTAAGAAAAGTAGAATGTACTTAAGAACGACATGTCCAAAATACGCTGCTCAAGACCCTAAAAAGTAGTACTCCACGGCAAACCCTAGGGTATACCTCTTCTCATGTCTCTGTATCACTGACAATTGCTCCTTCCGAATACTTTCCTCGACAATGGAAATAATTGGGATTCGACTAGTCGACGATGCTGACCAAACATCAATGTACTTGTGTCTTCGTTCTTGCAGCTAACATCAGAGTGTGTAGTAAGAAGAAAAGTCTAAATCACAAGTCTCTCAATGTACTCGCCTCTTTGTTCCATTCCATCTGACCCTTCACGTGCCCCAATCTTTCCAACACGAAGACAAAAAGTTTCCTCGAAAAGTAATCCCAATTTCGTCATCTTGCATCTGGTTTTTACCCTAAAAGATGTTATTCCGAGAGGACTACTACTAGCAATGCCGACACCATTGAATCTTACAGTCTAAACACACGCGTTCGTCCTTTATATGGTACTTGAAAAACAACTAATGAAGGCCTAATTAAGTGTGTCTACTTCGTTATCTTCGGTTGACGACGATCCATGTGGATTGGTGAAGATAAGAAGTGTACTATAGTAGACGGACAAAGTTTAGTCGGTCGCCAAAAATAATCAGCCAGGCTTATATTATTAGCAAAAACATGGACTGGAATCATCACTTGCATGTAGCTAAGCTTGTTAGCATAATAGGTCACTATGTAATCTGATAAAAGACATGAACGGTCCTTTACATGATCGACCAAATATAGAGAACGAAATGGCCGGAGATATGTACTGGGATAAGACATAGATCGGCCGGACCTCTAAGGTTTTGCTATTTTTATTAGGGTCGCAATAGTGTATGAGTATGAAATAAGCTGTGAAATCATTTCATATAATACAGTTGCATATTTATAATTAATTCTTACTCCTTTCAGTATCCGTATGCTCCTTCTCAATTGAAGTCAACGGGCAAAAAATTTGCCAAGTTCCCAATTAGATTAGAGGAAAATAAGTAGAGATAAGACGGGTGAAGAGCCTCTGCGCTAAGCGAGTAGAAATTATAATTCCAAGATATGGACCGGAATCTGTTAATTGAATTCCAAATGCGCATGAAGTGAGCAAATCATTGGAATAAGAGGTAATTACAGCTTATGATGTTGAAAGCCTCCCACATTATACCAAATTTGGATTGATTATTTGCGAAAGAGGATAGGAAAAACTCAATTTCGGTTTCTGAGTGTTTGGACTCCTAATGATTAAGAGGCAAACACCAGCAAAGAAATAAACCTAGTTATGGGCGTAGCCGCTCTACTCAAGAAAGGGGCAAAAAATGATCGCAATCACTGGAAACGGAAAGGAAATCGGGAACAGATTTAAGATCGATTCACAAAGCTTGGCAAGCTTAATGACATGATAGACCGTCATTAACTGGGTGCTAAATATGTCTCCCCACTTATCTACAGGGCATGTTATAGCCCGTCGCGAGAATTGGATTGTCAAATTTAGAGACCCGTCTTGATATACCTAACGTTCCTCGAAAGAAAACAAAGAGGGCGAACATCAGGTGCATCTCCCAGGATGTCGGTGCGCATATCAAGATAGAAAGCAAAAGGACGTGTTGTCTTGAAGCTCTGGTTCGATGGACCATGTAAGGAGGAGCGTACTGGAACATGACTAGTCGTGGCTTTCCCAAAAGGTGAGACAATCCAATATGTACTTCACTTTGGCTTTGAATGTTCACAAAAACAGGCAGACATAGGCTTCAATCATACGCTTTCCCAGCTGGACCGTGAACTCCTTTGATTGTCCCTGATGAGATCACGATTCTTCTTCGAATATATCTATGGTGCTTCGATGTCCGTCTGGATCTTAATTAGTTTGACGCTCTCGCGTCTCTAAAGTTACGTGTAATAGGTGTTTAGACATTAAAGTAGTTTCTTCTTTTTACGTCAAGGCAAACATAATAACATGGAGAGAGAACCTTTGATTTCAAAGGAAAAGAAGATATAACCTAAACCCCCGGATCATTTTTAATTTTCTAAAGGAAATTTCAGGATGGGCGTGGTTTGTTGGGCAAGAGTAGTGTCAAAAAATTCCTAAACCTATTGTATTAGTGTTAATTTAATTCTAAACCTTTTTAATGCCAATTCAGTCCTAAATCTTTTGTATTAATGCTAATTGAGTTAATCCGACTAGTTTTGATCGAAAATGGATGACGTAACATCAATTGTCCTACGTGGCACGACAAACGTTGAATTGGATTTTTAAATATTATTCTATAATTTTAAATAAATTTTAAGTATTTTTTGTTTTTTTAAAAAAATATTTTTAAAAAATATTTAAAATATAAAAAAATTAAAAAATATCCATGTTAGCGCAAGCCATGCCATGTAGGACAATTGATGTTTGCGCCAATGATTTTCAGCCAAAATTGACCGAATTGACTCAATTGACATAAATGCAAAATATTTAGGACTAAATTGGCACTAATGCAGAAAGTTTAAGACTGAATTGATACCAATAAAAAGTTTAGGGCTAAATTGACACCAGCGCAAAAGGTTTAGGACTGAATTGACACTAATGCAACAGGTTTAAGACTTTTTTGTTGGGATGTCGAGGTATTTCTAGCTTAGAAACCTGATGTCACGCCCCGACTCTCGGGCTCGCAATATCCCTTGCCAAATCGCCACTAGGTCACGAAGGATAGCGTCCCAGGCGGACTATCGACCTACTAACGTATGGCGCATGTGGAACGTGCAACTTCCAAACGAATAAGATCAGCATGGGATAGAGAAGCAGAAACAACCAGTCTGATAAAACAGAAGTACTAAACAGATGAGATAGATGATCCATGACCTTACAGAGCTAACAGCTAATATGTACAACCCCATGCTTCGGGGTGGCCCTCTAAGACTCTAAAAAAGATACATGAGTCGGGGTAAGGTCAACTCTCATCTACTCCAAAATGGTACCCCCACAAAAGATCCACCAACAGACCAAAAAGATCACAGTACAGACTAGTGATAACGGCGGCCCTAACGGAGGAGCCGGGTTGTTGGGATCATCATAAGAACTATTACTGGACTGTACAGAAGAGGCTACAGACTCCTCGGGCTCGACCTCAGGCTGCGTGCCGGGTTCGGGATCCACCACCTCCCCGTCAGGCGTGTCAATGTCCATCGGGTCCCAAGCGGGGGCATTAGCGACCCCCTGAATAGGCGGTCCCTCAAATCCACGAACCGGGCCGTAGAGATCAAACCCGTCACGAAGATACCAGGTCTTGAAGAGATGAGCCACCAGATGTGGCATCCCCTCATCGACCCATATCGTCGTGACGTGACGCTCCCAGACCTGATCCGTACCTAGAACCGGATGAGACGTGACATCGTGAGACGAGTGGGTAGGGGTACCGAATCGCATGGGCCTTTCCATTACTTCGGACCTGAAAGGTTAACCCACGGTGGGGTGAGAAATAAATCTCAGTGAATCAAGCCTAAGCTCAGTTAGGACATTGATTCGCCCAGAATATACTAAGCACCACAACCAACATACAGTTCAGTGGCATAACTCAACAAGACATAGTTATAACATATTAAACAACCATCAAGGCATCACAATTCCAATATACATCAGGCACCACACCATTCACTTATTTCAGATGACCCACGACACTGGCGTGATCCAATTCCACAACGCGATCCAGCACTTTAGTGCGATCTAGCGTCCTTCTGGTAGAACCGGACTACGTCTCATTTCCCTCTCAACGACGGCTACTACAGGCGGTGTATCCAGTGCACCCAGCACGGCACCAGCCAATAGGCATCCCTAAACGGGGCGTCGGTCCATCACAAGCAGCGACCGGCATCCGATAATTCCTTAAGACCGTACGTCTGGCACGGGGCATGAATTATCGTGCTTCCGACAAGTCGTTTACAATAGGTACGGTAAGTGCACAAACAGTACCAAACGAACTTGCCAGGTAATCATCATCTATCCCTCATGTGACCACACAATTCACATTTGGCAATCGATTCATTAATTATCTTTGATTAATGCTAAATACTCATACAGACATGCAATCAGACTCAGCCCACGGCCAATTGTCGCGACCCGTCCGAAAGCGGACGCGGCTAATGGATTACCGATCGCGGGCCTTCCCCCGCACAAGGGTGCGGATCGCGGGCTTTGGATCGGCGCGGGCCCTCCCGAGCCCATACCAAATCGCGGCGGGAGTATTTTTCAAAGGGATTCGACGAAAACAGTCGATCGCTTTCGACCTTAGTGTGGTCGTGGTGGCATGTGCAACTTGTGCATGCATTTGGAGTCGCCACCGGTCTTTCTTGGAGGGTAGACCGGAAACCTTATTGACCGATTGGGAGAGATCGATCAATTCTACGGAACCAGAGATTTTGGGTTCGGGGACTTGGTTACGTTGATGTCATTACCAACGCCCTTTCGGTACCTAACGCGAGTGATTTTCCTAGCTAAGAGTTCATGCAGACGCAATTTTAGGTAAGGTAGGTTTGATTCAGGGTTTCATGCAGATTGGAAGACTGTTCCTATCAATCACAATCAATTTAAATGAAAGCGCAATCAAGTACATAAATAAATCACTTCAACGCACATCAATTCAGATCAATGGCTTCCTAGTATAACCATAAAGGCTTAAGTAAGGTGTGACTTTGGACCAGAGGTAAAATGGGAAAATTTCGAGGCGATTAGCCCGAAGGGCAAAATCGTCAATTTTTGGAAGGTTTGGATACCGAATTACCCAAAATACTCCCTGGCCAGTTGTTTGTGGCCATTTCCCATTTTTGAGAATGTTTTTGGAATTTCTTGATTTTTCTTCAATTTTTGGGAGACGATTCGCCCAAAGGGCGAAATCGTCATTTTTAAGAAGGATCGGGTTCAAAACACCCGGGATGAGCCTTGGCCAGTTGATTGTGGCCATTTCCTATTTTTTTGGGATTTTTCTAGAATTTTTAGAATTTTTTTGGAAGACGGTTTGTCGGAAGGGCAAAACCGTCATTTTTGAAAAGACCAAGGTCCGAAAGACCCGAAACAGGTTGTGGCCAATTGAATATGGCCATTTCCTATTTTCTGGAATTGTTTTAGAATTTTTCTGAATTTTCTGAATTTTTTGAGTTTTTTATGATTTTCTATTTTTTTTATTGATTTTTGAATTTTTTATTATTATTTTATTATTTCAAGATTTTTTTTACTTTTTTTATTATTAATATTTTCTAAAAATATCTTCTATGATGACATACAACACTTAACCAACTAAACAAGCTAACCACTAGATTAGAATAAATACATGTAAATCAAATATATAATGACAATATTTTAGAAAAATAACTCTGATATACGAATCGGGTACGTAAAATATACCTGATTGGACACCGGTCTTCAATCGCCAAGCCCCGACGTGCGACCGTACCCATGCGTCTTACCTTGTGATCCGATTGAGACAAATGACACGATCTCGGTTCTTTCTATTTGGCTCGCAGGTTGAACTCATACACGGATAAACTTGGATGGTCGATGGCGGTGCCCAGTGAGAAAGTTGACGACAAAAGCTCCCTCTAACGCCTTCAACTCAATTAAAAGTCATGCAAGAATCTGCAAAAAGCAAATAAAATAAGAATAAAAAATAACCCCAGGGAGATCATGGTGAGATGACGCAAAATAGTGTTGGTGCGCCCGAAATCTTCCTCCATGAAACTTTCTCCACCAACTCTTCTGGAACGTCCTTAGACTTCCTAAAAGAATACTGATCAAAGAATAAGACTTTAACCAGAACCTGCACATCATCAGACACGTTAACCGACCACTAGTGAACTAAACATGCATGAACTCCGCCAGATTTTGTAGGAACTCGTGAGGATTCGTTGCCTTCACTCCGCAGCTAGTTTGAGATGGCGTTTATCCGAAGAGCAGCGCGCTGCTAGTGATAGAGCAACGTGTCTCATCGTCGTCGAAGTATCGCCAGTCATCTGCAAAGGTTCCTTCAACGGGATCGTAAGCTTCATTGTCTTTTAATGGAGGCGAATGTAGTGGCGGCACTCGATTCAGTAATCGACGAACAAGCAGTTGGAGCTCGACTTCGTCAATTGGACTCTTGAGTGTTGACACCTGATTTTTGACCATTTATTATTGTGATTCTTATTCTTTAAAATTAATTAAAAATATAAAAAAAAAGATCATAAAATCACAAAATCAACTTTGGAAGCCTTGGCTTGGCCTTAGGAACCATTTTGAACAAAAAAAAATATATATTTTCATAATTTTCATTTTTTTTAATATTTTCGAAAAATACAAAAAAAAAGAAGAAAATCAAGGAGAATAGTATTCGAGGTCACAAAAATATAAAAAAAATAGTCAGTATTTTTATTTTTATTTTTAATTTTCTTTACTTTTGGACCTCATAAAATAATAAAATTCAGGTTCGATTTTGGGTGTTTTCTGATCACCGTAAAATCGAACTTGGCAAAAATATTAGCAATAATTAAAAGGGGAAAGAGTGAAACATCATCATTTAAAAGAAAAAGCAAAAGAAAAAGTATATGTTTAATTAATAATTTTATCTCTCCTTTTCATTTTTTTTTATTATTTTTTTTACTATTTTTTTTATTTTCCCCCTCTTTCCTTTTTATTATTTTTCTTGGTTCTTCTCTCGGAGGACGAGTCTCTTTTTTTGGTTGCTCCCTCCGTCTTCTTCTTCTTCTTGGATGGAACACCGCCCCCAGCAGGACCTCTCCTCCTCTCCTCTGGTTTTTGTGCGACGCCGGCCCCGAACCACCTCACCACCACCTCGCTGCCTCACTGCCATCCCGTCGCCACCGTCGCAGCGCCGCCACAGCCGACGGAAAGTGGCCAAGACCAGCTCGAGCAACCCTGCTCTGTCTCGAGCCGAGACTGCTGTTGTTGCAGTTTCGCTTCTGCCCCGACACCTCAGCTGCCTCCACCGCCGCAGAGCACAAGATCTGGAGAGAGAAAGAAAGAGAGAGGGAGGTCACCAAATTCATACACGGCCATTAGAGAGAATACTTCCTCGTACGGGATGGCACTGGGAGGTGGACTGCTCATAACGATGCCTTGATCCCACGAAGTCTGTTTGGAATTTTTCTCTTTTTCCTCGCAGGAGACATGCGACCAGAATTGGGAGCCAAATCCAAGCGGTGGTATTTGGAGTCTTCAAGATCTTCGCAAACACAGAAAAGCCAAAGGAGAAAATGACAAAGCAAAAAAGGGCAGAAGACTTTTTGGAAGGGGGAGGACACATTCTCAGCTTCGAGAAAAAGAGAAAACGAAGGAGAGGAAGTCGGCGCACAATTCGTGGATGGACATTCTTGGAGGAGACAACCGCAAAAAGACAAGAGAAGAGGATTCATATGCTTTTCTCTATGGATACATCAACCGCTCCAAAATTCACACATCAAGCTGAAGAGTGATGACCTGTAGCGGCGACTGTCGACCACTGAGTCCATCGGCCACCAAGCGAGCGTCCAACCAAAAGTCATATCACGCACATCATCGCCGCCCATCCTTTCCTGCGTGGGGCACTAACCACGATCTCCATTGTCCAGCGGCTCTGTGGATGTCCACTACTCAGCCTCGAGGTCTCCAATCCCGGCCGTCCAGCCCCGCCGCAGTCGAGTGGTCCCGTTCGTCCAAGATAAGTCGAATCGTGGTTGTTGTTCAATTCATTTAGCTGCTGTTCGACCTTTGTTTGAGGTTGATCAGCCTGTGTTTTACTATTATTCAAAGGTCTAATCTTATCTCTTCATGTGCTAGACCATCCGGAGAATTTTGGAGACGATTTGATGCAAAAAGTGTTGGTTCTAGATCAAAATCCCAGGCTGCACTGTGTTCAAAATTTGGCTTCTGTTTGACGCCAAGTTTGTTGCTGTGCGATAACTAAATTTGTTGTTCTTTGGGTTGATTTTTGCGACTATTCATGCTGATTTGTTCTGCTAGTCTGAGGCCAAATTTGCAGCTGTTCAAAGTCAAAAACTGCACTTTTTGGGCGTTTCCATTAACGATTAAGTGCAGGTTGTTGCTAATGTTTTAGTGCTGATTTTTTTTTTTGATCGATTTGCTAATGTTTTAGAGTGCTTGTGCTGCTGTTTTGTCCTATTATTCGGTTGTTTCTTTGAGCGAACACTTCCCTAGTCAGGCCGAGAATCGCAGAACTTCGTCCAAATCAAAAAGTCCCTAACCATTCGGTCCAAAAATCAGCTTGGAGCCCAAGGCCTGCCAATTCTGAATTAGGTCGCGACAGCATGGTGGAAGTCCAAAAGAGGAAAGCATATCTTGCAATCTAGGTGATGCGCGCGGAGATGGTCGCAGGCTGGGGCTGGGGGATTAAAGGCCGGTGTCCAATCCGGTATGTTTTACGTACCCGATCCGTATATCAGAATTATTTTTCTAAAATATTGCCTTTATAGATTTGATTTGCATGTATTTGTTTCAGTCTAGTGGTTAGCTTATTTATCTGGTTGAGTGTTATCTATTGTCAAAGACATGCTTTTTATTAAAATATTTTTCGAAAATATTAAAAAAATAAAAAAAAAATTAAAAAAGCCATAAAAATGGTAATAATAATAAATCAATAAAAAATAAAAAATCATAAAAAAGTTCAAAAAAAATTCAGAAAATTCAGAAACAAATTCTAAAAAATTCCGAAAAATAAGAAATGGCCACAAACAACTGGCCAAAACTCATTCCGGGTGTTTTGAACCCCGACCCTTCTTAAAATGACGATTTCGCCCTTTGGGCGAATCGTCTTCCAAAAATTGAATCCAAAAAATTCTCAAAAATGGGAAATGGCCACAAACAACTGGCCATGGAATATTTTGGGTAAATCGGTATCCAAATCTCCAAAAAAATTGACGATTTTGCCCTTCGGGCTAATCGTTCCCAAATCTTCCCATTTGGCCCCCTCCTGGTCCTAAATCACGCCTTCCCTAAGCCCTTATGGCTATACTAGGAGGCCTTTGACTTGAATTGATGTGCATTGATGTGATTTATTTATGCACTTGATTGAGCTTTTCATTAAAATTGATTGTGGTTGATAGGAATAGTCTTCCAATCTGCATGAAACCCTGAATCAAACTTACCCCACCCAAAACTGTGCCTGCATGAACTCTTAGCCAGGAAAATCACTCGCGTTAGGTACCGAAAGGGCGTTGGTAATGACATCAGCGTAACCAAGTCCCCGAACCCAAAATCTCTGGTTCCGCAGAATTGATCGATCTCTCCCAATCGATCAGTAAGGTTTCCGGTCTACCCTCCAAGAAAGACCGGTGGCGACTCCAAATGCATGCACAATTTGCACATGCCACCACGACCACACTGAAGGTCGAAAGCGATCGACTCTTATCGTCGAAGAATACTCCCGCCGCGATTTGGTATGGGCCTGGGAGGGCTCGCGCCGATCCAAGACCCGTGGTCGGTAATCCATTAGCCGCGTCCGCTTCCGGACGGGTCGCGACAGCTGGCGACTCCGCTGGGGACCTTTGTTCTAGAACCTATGGTTCTAGACCTCAAGTGGACTTAGGCCGTAATTAAAACGCTGAGTGATTTTTCTAACCATGCAGGCGCTCTTGAAGGTGAGGTAAATCCGCTTATGATAGGTGTTATATGTTTTTGCAGATTGGAGTGATAAGGGGTGTAGTCCGTGATTAACATTGTCTTATGCAGGTTGGCGTAGGAATGTATGTTGTGTGGATGATTTGAAGCGCTGATTGATAAACTGTTGTGCATGACTTGCATCGCGATGATCACGACACATGGACACACACAACCGCGCCTAAAACCCCGGGCGCCGCCTTTAGGAACACAATAGAAGGAATTGAAAATGGAATCTCCGTGAGGAAAAACACGGGGTAATCCACTTTTCAATTCCGCTCACTTCGAACTATGGATCGAGTCCCAATGCAACGATAGCTGTGCAATGGAATCGGCTCTTCCCAGAACTCGAGGTGGGAACCTTAACCTTAGGTGCCAAACCCTCTGATTTTTAGAAGTTTACCATCACTTATTTCATGCGCATGTCTTTGGGCGGTTGGTACACCTAAAACCGCACATAAGTCGACGAGTTTGGTTGGTAAGACTCTCTATACCTCGAATCTATTACAGTTCATATAAATATATGGATTTCATTCATTGCATTCTGGTGATTAGATTAAATGCCATTTCAAGGATAGATGTGTGTGTTTTTCCCAAACGTCCTTGATAGAAGACGAAGAGGATGATATCCCATGACAAGCACCGAGTGAGCAACAAAGGAGCCTACTATGGACATTATTGAGATATCGTCCAATGAAGATGACGAGTTGGGGCAAGTGATCCGGAAGTCACAGATCGAACTTGGGGCATCCTTAAACGTTAGGATCACATTCCTTTGTTTAATTTTCCATTACTAGTCCTCTTGTATAGGGTTTATTTTTATCGAAGCTTCCTCTATCTCACCCCTTAGAGTGATTGTATTAGGGATCTATTGGTGTATACATTTAGATGGAACTTGGTTGCTTTTCTTTTGACAGGTCATGGGAATGTGATAGTGGCATTTTCTCTAATCATCCGAATACTCCCAAGTCAAGTTTATAATTCCTTTAGAGGAAATTAAAATTGGAAATCCTGCACGACCTTTTTGGTCGTATAGGGTAATCCAACCCCAATTTCGCTAGAAGGAATTATACACTTGAATTGGTCCATGCATGTTTTACGTCGCTGGTAATCCACGATAATTGATCGAGAACATCGGCGTTGTTTTGAATTTAATGACGAGATAGATGTCCAAATTACTCTCGTTCTTAACAAAACGGCCTTGATTTGGATGCCGTATCTTCAATTAAATTTAAAACACGTTATTATGCCTCGCACTTTTGAGTAATTCGTTCCTCTCGAAATTGATCAAAAGCGATTATTGTGAATTACATTCCTTTCAATAGTATGCTTTCTTTCGAGGAATATTGATAAAAACTTTTCGCGCAAGATTAAAACCCTTGTAAAAGTTCTTGTCCTTATTAATCATGGGCAAGCATAGGATTGAAAGGGGTTTTTGATTTCTTTTTCAAATTATCCCTTCTGATTCTGTCTTTTTATTTGCAGGTAAAAAAATAGGTAATAGAGAGAAATCTTTTCCTGGACAAGTCTAAGGCTATTATCTTATCTGATCATGAGCGAGTTATAAAATCAGGACATATTTGCTCGGCTTATTGATATTATGGTTCGGCTCACCCAAGTCGAAGATGTTCGGATGCTCGAAGAAATGAACCATACAGAAGTTAAAACACACACACAAGAACTTTCATTTATTTTGCTCAGCGGAGGGTTTTCAGAAGCAGGTCATACAATTCGGGGTGGAAAAGTAAAGCCAAAGTGAGCCCTAATTAACGACACAAAGGAGCCCAACTGACCCTCCATGTTGTTAATGCTCTGCCCGTACTCACGACTCCGCATGTCCTGGTCCGCGAGCTTGAGGAAAAGGTTTCTGCATTCTCCCTTAACCTCAGTGACCTTGACCTCGTGTTCTTCGGTGATTATTTCCAAGTCCCGAACTAATCCATTCCCGTGAGCTATGTCTGCGGTTATTTTGTCGAGCCGTTCTTCCTGCCAGTCGCTTTGCAGCCTCAATAGGACATTGTGGCGGTCGTGCTCGCCAGCGGTCAGGGATAGGGCCAATTGATCCACCAGTTTTCTCCTCTCGCGAAGCAACGTCGCGACCCTCTCATTGGCAAACTCGACGGCCTTTTTGTGACTATCGGCCAAATAGTTGGTCAGCACCAAATGATCAGACCGATCCTGGTAACGAGCCCGCAAGACGCGAGCCACGAGAACCTCCCGATCAGCAACACGGTAGGCCTCTAAGGAGTGTGCAAAGATGGTCGGGAAAGTTCTATATTCCCTCCCCAGCGTAGTACCTTCGAGGGAAGTGGTATCTAAGTCCTCGAGCAGGACACGGATTTCATCCGCGGTTGCAGAATGATCGGTTATGTGCGCGTAACCGCGACCCAGTAGGTTATAAAGCTTTTCCCACTGGGCCAAGACATCAGTTGAAAAAGTGCGTACGGGAGAGGAGGCCATTTGCGTTGGGTTGGCTTGAGAATAAGACGAGTTTAACAGAGAGATTAGAAGGAAGAAGCTGATTATGCGAAAACGTTAACCTTCCATACATTAATTCCTCATTTTATAGCAACTCGAGGATGATGAAGGGTCTCAGTAATAATGCTGGTGGAGCCCAGTTAGGGGGTAAAGCAGGAGGTCCCCTCACGAGAACCATTGGATTCGTTTCGGTCCGCGATTTTCGGCTCATCAATTAAAAGATGTAAAAGATTTGTCGGGATCACCATTATTAGAGTTAGGTGGGAGGAAAGCGCAACTATCGAAGAGAGCCCTAACAGGGTTTGGCAGTCCCATCACGTTGAAAAGCTAAGCGAGAAATTCAAGGTCTTGAGGGGGAACGTTTGCCTAATGATGCTTGAAGAGCGTCTCCTGAACATGCAAAGTCACTCGAAGAAAACTTTATAGGGAGTGAGCATACAGGAAAGAGTAGAGATCTGAGTGGGCAAGAACCAATCAAACATTTCTCAATCCAACATATTTAAGAGGTTACTGTCAGCTGCTAGAGGCGACTGACTCAAAAATCTCAGAAATTGAACCACAGAGGGATCTCGAAGATTCCAAGATCAAGTCTAACGCCAAAACCATGGAGCCCAACACTTCTGGCAACGGAAATCAAGATCACAGCGACGACGACAACGACATCCACAATGCTCAACTCGGGAAAAGAAAACGTCCTCACCAATACTCTCAGGAAGAAACCCAAATGCTGGAAACTCTTTTCAGTAAAAGCCATTACATGAAAAAGAAGTGGAGAATTGAATTGAGTCGGGAGTTGGGGATTAATCAGTCGAGGATCCAGTTTTGGTTTCAAAATAGGAGATCCAAATCGAGGGCTCAACGCAAACGTCAGGTGGTCGAGATTTTAAAGGAAGAAAACCAAAAGCTGCGAACAGAAAACATGAGGTATGAAAAAGCTCTCAACATTACCGTTTGCCCTCATTGCGATAACCTCGTCGCCCTCGGTAAGATATTCCCCGATAAGCCTCACGCGATGATTGAAGACGTTCATTTACCACCCTACTCCCTCGGGGCATCTCCTGCTCAACCAGATTTTGCCGGAGTCACGCATGAGCAGGATGATCCTACGAAGATGATACAAATGCCTCCTGGGGGATGGGATTTGCATCGCTTTGATTGGAGTTATAGTTTCAAGGAGCTGGACGTTACCGCCGACCAGCTCAAAGCATATCAGCCTCATGCACAACAATTTTCGATAGGGTCGGGTCCTGCTGGAGATGAGTTAATCAGTCGTCAAGCCATCGATGCACTTTTGGGCCACGATAAGAGGAGGTTCGCTTGGCCCCCTGAACTGCATTCCAGATTCCTAGACGTGGTTCACCAAATGGGGATCGACTCAGCAACTCCGACGCGCATATTTAAGGCCATGAATGTACCGGGGCTTAGTAAGGAGCTGGTCAGGAATCACCTTGCTGCCTACAGAAAGCTATTAAAACAACGTCGAGCGGAGCTAAACCGGGAGGAATCCGTCTCGAGCTCAAAAGCTAGGGGGGACCGCCATTGTAATGCTCAGGCATCAAGAGGTACCCGGCCAAATCTAAGCATCAATCAAGCTAGCAACCCGACCACCGGCAAACTGAAAGTTGATCAGAATGTCCTCCCAGGCCATTTCAACACTTCTCAAGAGCGCGTGTCACAAGTACAGCGAGTGCGCACTCCTCCATTCGAGCAACAGTCGGCTGGTGATCTGCCTGCCGCTGGTCAACCCACGACAGACGATTTTTTCGATGAGGGGCTCGATGCCTTGTTCAATCAGTGGGAAGCTGGCATGCTTGGACAGCCATGATCTAGCACCTGGCTCGGGGCACGATGGGTCGGTCACTACGAGCACCCATAGGAAGAAGAACATGTTCACGAGTAGATCACTCATTTTATCCGTTGTAAAGTTCCTACGGGAATATTTTTCTTTAATGACTATAGTTAATTCTATATTAAAACCAACGCTATCGACGAACATCGTCATGCTTAGTTGTGATGATCCCTTGTTAGATTAAGTCTGAAACCAGAGACGGTCTTTAAAATTTTGAGTGGCCACGAACTCATTCCTCACCAAGCGCCTGGGATGCTGAAATGAAGAGTAACAGCATGCACAGGGAAAATGTCACTTTCGTTTGAACGATGAAAAGGGGTTGAGAGAAGATCATAGCGTTAATTCCCATGGAGCTAAATGAATTAAACGGAGTCATTAATTGCGGGTCCACCGCTGCTCCCCACGTTCTCGGGCCTAGCAAATCATAAAAGGCGCCGAAAGATTGTAGACCCACCACTTTGAAGACTGAACTAGGGGACGAGCGCAATACTCGATGAAACCGAATCAATGCAAGAGAGTTTGTGATCCTATCACGAGGAAAAAGAAAGGGGAATACAGACGATGAGTAATTGCAGAATCTCGGGAGGAGCGCTTGCTTGCTGGTCTTCATATGCAGCCTGAAGGATGGTTCCAGGACACGCACAATCACTTGAGAAAATTTCTAGAGCGAGCAAACACGTAAGAGCGAATTGAGAAAGCTGAGTGAACTAGATCAGCCCGAGATACCCCGATCCATCATGTTTAAAAGTTATTCCCATCTGCTAGAAACGCCCGACCTGGACATTTCTGAGCACGAACTGCTGGGAGACTTTGAAGATCCTGGAGCTGAATCCTGCCCGAAGGCCATAGAGACTGACTCCTCCAGCGATGAAATTCTAGGTTTCAGCTACGAAGAAGGAGTATACAATGATGACCGGAGCCGGAAAAGGAAGCAACTACAACGCCACACTCCAGGCCAAATCCGAGAGCTCGAAGCTTTCTTCAATGAATTCCCCACTCCAAGCAGACAACAGAAAATGGAGTTGAGCCGAAAGATAGGATTGGAGCTTTCAAAGGTCAAGTTTTGGTTCGCAAACAAACGAACCCGGGTGAAACAGCAATACGCAGACCATGAGTTACTGGTCCTGAAGGAGGAGAATGAGAAGCTTCAAGCTGAAAGCGCG
Source organism: Rhodomyrtus psidioides (assembly GCA_021437785.1). Taxonomy (NCBI): domain Eukaryota; kingdom Viridiplantae; phylum Streptophyta; class Magnoliopsida; order Myrtales; family Myrtaceae; genus Rhodomyrtus; species Rhodomyrtus psidioides. The sequence continues at coordinate 2,566,281 of JAILYB010000023.1, read as the reverse complement.
AGATATAAGGAAGCTCTGACCAAGGCCACCTGCCTTAATTGTGGTAATCCTGTTGTCCTCGGCGAGGTGTTCCTCGATGAACCATCCCTGTTAACGAATAACGCTCAGCTGTTACCGTATTCTCCACAGCATTTTCCGACACAGCCAGATACCGCCGGAGATCTGCATGAGCAAGTCAACACCATAGGATTAACACCAACATCCTCTGAGAAATGGGATATGAATCATCACAGGGGGAATTCTCTCAATGAAGAACTCGCTGTCGCAGCCAGCCAATCCAAAGTCGGTGAGTCCCTCCCTGGACAACTTTTGAAACGACTAGATCCCGTAGAGAATAGCTACCGAAGTATTGACGATATTTTGGGTGATAAGAGAACAAGGTTTTATTGGACCTATGAGCTTCACACCAAATTTGTTGATGCAATTCGAGAACTGGGAGTTGATTCGGCTAGCCCACTGCGCATACTCGAGATTATGAATGTGCCGGGGCTCTCTAGAATTAACGTTGAGTCTCACCTCAAGTACTATAGGAGATTGCTAAGGGATGGAAAGATAGCGTTAAACCATCATAAAGCCAGTTGGAGCTCAAGTGCTGGGCAGAGTTACAACCATGATGATTGGAGAGCCAAGAGCACCCAACCGTGTTTCAGCAATGACGGGACTAGCAGTCGTGTCAGCGACTCCTCTAATCCAAATCAGAATGCTTCGCCGAGCTATCTCAATACTCCTCAGGAGTATATGCCACAGTTCCAGCACATAGAAATTCCTCAGTTTGAGCGCGAATCAGTCATTAACGCTGTCCCTGAAGCGGATCTGGCATTGGTAGAGAGTGCACATATGAACCTGCCGGTCATCGGAGGAAGTTCCAATTCGAGGGGTCAAATTGCCCACGGCGAGAGCAAAGAGAGGAATCCCTCGCCTACAGTCGACGACACCCAATCTGGGCACCAAGGGCTAGAAAGAACAGGTGATTTCCTTGATGAGGAGCTGGACACTTGGATCAATACTCTTCGGGAATGTATGTCTCAACCCCAACATGGCAATGATGAAGGTTCCAGCTCAAAGACTCCAATCCCTCACAACGAAGGCAATGAAAGAAATCTGCCCCCAACAATCGTTGATACCCAACTTGAACATCAATGGCTCGAAGACCCGAGCAATTTCCTTGGCGATGAGTTCAATCTTTGGCTCGATCAATTTGGAACCGGAGGACCATCGCAGTGGTGACGCGAGGCCGGTGATCAAACGTCTGATGCAAGGCATGGCTACTCGATGAAAAATGCTTCGAGAAAAGGGGTTGAATACTCCTATTGCCTATGTTGTTGATCGCACTGTAAGGTTCCCACGGGAACATCTTTCATTAATATCTAGAACTAATTGCGCGTGAGTGTCAACATCACCCTTTGAGCATCTTCAAGCCGAAGGTCGTGGATTAATCACTTAATCCGTGGAGCAAGTTCCATGAACCATAATTATCACCCGCTGAGCATAATGGAATCTACCCCTTCAACACGAAATACGTTTGGCCGTGAAGCCACCTATTTGGTAAAACGATGTATCGTTCCTAAACGATCTTCAATCGAATATCGAAGTAATGTATTCTTTCTTTTCCTTCTCAGATGATAAACATGGATAAATCACTCAATGAGTCATGCGTTCAAATAGCAGAACAGACGCTGCCCAGCTGGGGGCAGATGAACCATTGATGTTACAAACACTCCAAGCATGGATAGGCGGATTTGATAGAGGGGAATCGCCTTGGAGACGAATGAGTTTTTACATCCCACATACTACCTGTTAGGGTACATGAGGGTAGGATGTATCGTTTCAATTTTCAAAAAATTCGTGAACATACAATGATATGCTTCTTTTACATCTTCAGGGATCTCCAGCCACGGTGGACAGGTAGGTATCCCTTTCCCCCAATCCATTGAAGATGTTAAACCAAAAACACAGAGAGAAAAAGAAAAAAAGCTTTCAAAATCTGATGTCTAGAAAAGACATGGAATTCTAACTTCATTGGCATTCATGTTTTGAAACATGAGGTTGTATGAACATGCATTGTGCACCATAAAATCCCCTTGACGGGTAAAATTTTTGGGAAAACGAAAGAGATTTTTCCAATCAAAAGTTGTTCAAAACTTTCAAAAGGATGTTTCCTCAAAAGAGAGGCAAGCTCAAATCCAAACACATCCTACATACACTTGAGAGATAGTGGAGCGAATCAAATAGTAAAATCTGGACCTACGGAGGTAGGGACCATTTGCAGCGATTACATGGGTTGGGACGACGGAGGCATTCGTTTCATATCCCCCAAACACTACAGGTGACCATTGATAACCCCTTTGAACGGCGGTTTTCATTCTTAACCCTGTCAAGAACCACCCCACATCGGGGCAAAATGGAGGTGAGTCCAGCAGCATCAGGAGAAAATGGTTAGAAATTTTTTTGCTCGGACTAACATTAATCTTTGTGTGTTGTTTATATGGTAATCCAAGTGCCATAGGATGACGAGAAGCATTCATTTCTCTATCCCACACACTGAATCCTTTGCACAGCCAACTTGAGCCTGCAAATTCATTTCATGAACCCATTGGTGATCATTCCAAGACGGATGCACCACCACTTCAAAAATGAAAGAGTTCAAGACTCAGGGATTACGAAGAAGATTCCCGGGCTGATATTTAAAGATGTTTTGACTTTCAGACATATGTCTAACACGATCCCATGAAGATGAGAAGAGTAGGATTTCAAAAATAAGAAAATCCACGGCATCGAGAAAAAGCAAAGTGCCTGGTAAAAGCAAGGCCGATGCTCGTGTAAGTTGTTTGATTAATCCACAATGAAGCTGGATGGGAAAAGAGGAAATCCCTAATGGAGTCAGATCAAAAGGACTACTCCTCCAAATGATGTCAGGCGTGGAAGACGCAGACAGAGTTGTCAAAAGCGGTTGCATGCCTCAAAAATTGAAGATGCAAAATGGAAAAGACATGTGACAACTTTGCAATGATCACCAATGTCAAACCCCTCATGAATTCTGGGCCAAAAACAAGCTTTTTTCGGTCCCCAATCCTACCAATGTTACAACCCCGAAACAGTCTTCTCTGACTAAGACACTTGGGTTAACATATAGCTTAGCTCGAAGAAGTACGAGCAAGACTATTTCTTTCTCATTTTGCAGGGTTCTTGACTTGTAAACCCGAAGCAGATTGCGAAAATTTTCATTCAATGACCTTGACTCAAAAGTGAGTCTCCCTTGAAGATCAATAATCAAGCCCAACATTACGGTCCCGTGGAAGACCTCCCGACCGATCAAAATGTATGCGCTGCGAATGAGCCTAAAACTTAGGCACATGTTAGTAGGGAATTGAGTGCATCCCCTATAAAAACCATTATCCCAAAACAGGTGAGAAGACCTCATTGTCGAGAAATATTCCAATTGACGTTTCGAACAGACTCGTTTTGGAATTTTCAAACTATTGATCCGGATTTTCCATGCAAGGAATTTGTGATCACATTTGCATGTTGCAATAATGCTTTGGATAACCTCCAGCATCAAAATGCACATTTCATGATTAAAATTTAAATCATACGGTTTTGTCAAATGGACAGCCGTGGTCTTCCCAAAGATTACTAACGTTTTCTTGGTGAAGAAAAATCTTTCAGGCTCAAAATTGCTGCAGGATACCTGGAGAACCCAGCTCCCAGAATGTCGCCTCAACAGAATCAAATGAAGCGTTGTCAAAATAAAATCTTTCTCTGCTTCAAAACTGAATTCCCGACAAATTTCGGGATCTTTCAAAAGAAGGAGTGAGGATAGAACATTTTTTCAAAAAATCAAGCAGTCCTAGCATGACGTGGAGAACCCTCGTCCTAGGACCCCTTTTCAAAAATATCAAACAGGCCCTATCGGACGTGGAGAACCCTCGTCTCGGGACCCCTTTTCAAAAATAAGGCAATCTCATCAGACGTGGAGAACCCTCGTCCCGAGACCCTTTTCAAAAAAATCAAACAGTCCCAACAGATGTGGAGAACCCTCGTCTCGGGACCCCTTTTCAAAAATAAGGCAATCTCATCAGACGTGGAGAACCCTCGTCATGAGACCCCTTTTCAAATCAAACAAAGGTAGAAACCGCCTAAAGGGTCAAACAAAGGTAGAAACCGCCTAAAGGGTCAAAACAAAGGTAGAAACCGCCTAAAGGGTCAAACAAAGGTAGAAACTGCCTAAAGGGTCAAAACAAAGGTAGAAACCGCCTAAAGGGTCAAACAAAGGTAGAAACCGCCTAAAGGGTCAAAACAAAGGTAGAAACCGCCTAAAGGGTCAAACAAAGGTAGAAACCGCCTAAAGGGTCAAAACAAAGGTAGAAACCGCCTGAAGGGTCAACTCAAGGTAGAAACCGCCTGAAGGGTCAAATTAATGGTAGAAACCGCCATAAGGGTCAACACGAAGTAGATACCGCCTTAAGGATCAACACAAAGGTCCGATCCACTATGCGGATTAAAATCTCTGGCGAATCCTCAAGCGTGGGATGCGCCTTCCTTAGGTTCCTGCCAGTTAGGAATCCAATAATGGCATGACCTACCATACAGGTCAGAGCTTAATCTCCCTAGGATATTCTCAATGACGAGTCCTAGGTATCTTCTTGAAAGTCGTCGCAACCGGCAGCATCCGATAGGTGAGCTTCAGGTAAGCCTCTCTCACTTCGGCCAATGTTCAAATTGTTAGAGCAAACCGGGAATTCATTTGAGCTTTCATCAAAGGGCCTTAAGGATTCAATGTCGTAGCATTTCTTCTCTCATTTTCCCAGTTGAGTCGGTTAGGAATCAGGTGCCACCTTATCTTTGAGAGAAACCTCTAACGAGATTCCTCTCAAAGATGGGCAGCTGTTGACACCTGATTTTTGACCATTTATTATTGTGATTCTTATTCTTTAAAATTAATTAAAAATATAAAAAAAAAGATCATAAAATCACAAAATCAACTTTGGAAGCCTTGGCTTGGCCTTAGGAACCATTTTGAACAAAAAAAAATATATATTTTCATAATTTTCATTTTTTTTAATATTTTCGAAAAATACAAAAAAAAAGAAGAAAATCAAGGAGAATAGTATTCGAGGTCACAAAAATATAAAAAAAATAGTCAGTATTTTTATTTTTATTTTTAATTTTCTTTACTTTTGGACCTCATAAAATAATAAAATTCAGGTTCGATTTTGGGTGTTTTCTGATCACCGTAAAATCGAACTTGGCAAAAATATTAGCAATAATTAAAAGGGGAAAGAGTGAAACATCATCATTTAAAAGAAAAAGCAAAAGAAAAAGTATATGTTTAATTAATAATTTTATCTCTCCTTTTCATTTTTTTTTATTATTTTTTTTACTATTTTTTTTATTTTCCCCCTCTTTCCTTTTTATTATTTTTCTTGGTTCTTCTCTCGGAGGACGAGTCTCTTTTTTTGGTTGCTCCCTCCGTCTTCTTCTTCTTCTTGGATGGAACACCGCCCCCAGCAGGACCTCTCCTCCTCTCCTCTGGTTTTTGTGCGACGCCGGCCCCGAACCACCTCACCACCACCTCGCTGCCTCACTGCCATCCCGTCGCCACCGTCGCAGCGCCGCCACAGCCGACGGAAAGTGGCCAAGACCAGCTCGAGCAACCCTGCTCTGTCTCGAGCCGAGACTGCTGTTGTTGCAGTTTCGCTTCTGCCCCGACACCTCAGCTGCCTCCACCGCCGCAGAGCACAAGATCTGGAGAGAGAAAGAAAGAGAGAGGGAGGTCACCAAATTCATACACGGCCATTAGAGAGAATACTTCCTCGTACGGGATGGCACTGGGAGGTGGACTGCTCATAACGATGCCTTGATCCCACGAAGTCTGTTTGGAATTTTTCTCTTTTTCCTCGCAGGAGACATGCGACCAGAATTGGGAGCCAAATCCAAGCGGTGGTATTTGGAGTCTTCAAGATCTTCGCAAACACAGAAAAGCCAAAGGAGAAAATGACAAAGCAAAAAAGGGCAGAAGACTTTTTGGAAGGGGGAGGACACATTCTCAGCTTCGAGAAAAAGAGAAAACGAAGGAGAGGAAGTCGGCGCACAATTCGTGGATGGACATTCTTGGAGGAGACAACCGCAAAAAGACAAGAGAAGAGGATTCATATGCTTTTCTCTATGGATACATCAACCGCTCCAAAATTCACACATCAAGCTGAAGAGTGATGACCTGTAGCGGCGACTGTCGACCACTGAGTCCATCGGCCACCAAGCGAGCGTCCAACCAAAAGTCATATCACGCACATCATCGCCGCCCATCCTTTCCTGCGTGGGGCACTAACCACGATCTCCATTGTCCAGCGGCTCTGTGGATGTCCACTACTCAGCCTCGAGGTCTCCAATCCCGGCCGTCCAGCCCCGCCGCAGTCGAGTGGTCCCGTTCGTCCAAGATAAGTCGAATCGTGGTTGTTGTTCAATTCATTTAGCTGCTGTTCGACCTTTGTTTGAGGTTGATCAGCCTGTGTTTTACTATTATTCAAAGGTCTAATCTTATCTCTTCATGTGCTAGACCATCCGGAGAATTTTGGAGACGATTTGATGCAAAAAGTGTTGGTTCTAGATCAAAATCCCAGGCTGCACTGTGTTCAAAATTTGGCTTCTGTTTGACGCCAAGTTTGTTGCTGTGCGATAACTAAATTTGTTGTTCTTTGGGTTGATTTTTGCGACTATTCATGCTGATTTGTTCTGCTAGTCTGAGGCCAAATTTGCAGCTGTTCAAAGTCAAAAACTGCACTTTTTGGGCGTTTCCATTAACGATTAAGTGCAGGTTGTTGCTAATGTTTTAGTGCTGATTTTTTTTTTTTGATCGATTTGCTAATGTTTTAGAGTGCTTGTGCTGCTGTTTTGTCCTATTATTCGGTTGTTTCTTTGAGCGAACACTTCCCTAGTCAGGCCGAGAATCGCAGAACTTCGTCCAAATCAAAAAGTCCCTAACCATTCGGTCCAAAAATCAGCTTGGAGCCCAAGGCCTGCCAATTCTGAATTAGGTCGCGACAGCATGGTGGAAGTCCAAAAGAGGAAAGCATATCTTGCAATCTAGGTGATGCGCGCGGAGATGGTCGCAGGCTGGGGCTGGGGGATTAAAGGCCGGTGTCCAATCCGGTATGTTTTACGTACCCGATCCGTATATCAGAATTATTTTTCTAAAATATTGCCTTTATAGATTTGATTTGCATGTATTTGTTTCAGTCTAGTGGTTAGCTTATTTATCTGGTTGAGTGTTATCTATTGTCAAAGACATGCTTTTTATTAAAATATTTTTCGAAAATATTAAAAAAATAAAAAAAAAATTAAAAAAGCCATAAAAATGGTAATAATAATAAATCAATAAAAAATAAAAAATCATAAAAAAGTTCAAAAAAAATTCAGAAAATTCAGAAACAAATTCTAAAAAATTCCGAAAAATAAGAAATGGCCACAAACAACTGGCCAAAACTCATTCCGGGTGTTTTGAACCCCGACCCTTCTTAAAATGACGATTTCGCCCTTTGGGCGAATCGTCTTCCAAAAATTGAATCCAAAAAATTCTCAAAAATGGGAAATGGCCACAAACAACTGGCCATGGAATATTTTGGGTAAATCGGTATCCAAATCTCCAAAAAAATTGACGATTTTGCCCTTCGGGCTAATCGTTCCCAAATCTTCCCATTTGGCCCCCTCCTGGTCCTAAATCACGCCTTCCCTAAGCCCTTATGGCTATACTAGGAGGCCTTTGACTTGAATTGATGTGCATTGATGTGATTTATTTATGCACTTGATTGAGCTTTTCATTAAAATTGATTGTGGTTGATAGGAATAGTCTTCCAATCTGCATGAAACCCTGAATCAAACTTACCCCACCCAAAACTGTGCCTGCATGAACTCTTAGCCAGGAAAATCACTCGCGTTAGGTACCGAAAGGGCGTTGGTAATGACATCAGCGTAACCAAGTCCCCGAACCCAAAATCTCTGGTTCCGCAGAATTGATCGATCTCTCCCAATCGATCAGTAAGGTTTCCGGTCTACCCTCCAAGAAAGACCGGTGGCGACTCCAAATGCATGCACAATTTGCACATGCCACCACGACCACACTGAAGGTCGAAAGCGATCGACTCTTATCGTCGAAGAATACTCCCGCCGCGATTTGGTATGGGCCTGGGAGGGCTCGCGCCGATCCAAGACCCGTGGTCGGTAATCCATTAGCCGCGTCCGCTTCCGGACGGGTCGCGACATTGAGTCCACTGGATCGTAGCTGGATAGCCGAAGAAGGATCAGCAATGAAGAAACTGGCCCTGACGTGATGGATGATAGCACTCTTGTCCCGAAAGGAAATGCCGATTACATGTTGACAGTGCACACAGTGGACTGGGGGTGAGGCTTCGCGGATCATCAAGGTTGCCGCCTTCTTTTTCCATTGATTCATGGCAAAAAAATGGCCTCATGGCATAGTCCATTGACGACTTCTTGTTTCTCATTGGAAATCACCGTCAACGAGGGGCTCGACGAGAATTGGATCTCGGGACTGCGGTATCATCGGAAGAAGGCAAGTAGCCAACAGTTTCGTCAACGTCCAATGAGTTCAATGAAGCTTGTCAGTTCAGTAGCTTCGTCATTTTGTTCGAGAAAATCAACGGTTGGATCGATGGCTGAAAATTACTTCGGACGAATACTTTCGCAAGAGTGTCGAATAAAGCTGGGTTCAACATAAACATGGCGAAAGTTAATGCAGAAAATCAGCGTCCATTTGCATCCCAAAACTCCCCCAAATGAGAAGAAACTTAGCTTCAATTTGTTGCTTTGTCATGGCCTTGTGGTAGCATCTAGCTACTTGTGTCAAGGCTGGAATCACTTCCCTGCAAGTTTTTTTTCTTGACTTCAAATCATTATCATCATCTTCTGCCAATCAGAGAACCAGTGATTTAGCTTCCATGGCCACCGAATACCACCGCAGGAGCATGGCATTGTCCCCTCTAACTCATAAGAGACGGCCTCAATTTTTTATGGACAGCCCCGCCAATTTTTTTTTGGTCGCCTCCTCCTTTGTAGGGGTGAGCATGGTTCCAGGGTAGAACCTGGAACCTGTAGAACCGGACCGGTAGGAACCGATTGGTTCCAGGTTCCAAGGTAAGAGGGTAGGTTCCAAGTTCCAAAAATTTGGGAACCTGCTTTGACGGGTAGGTTCCAGGTTCCAAGTAGGTGGAACTTGGAACCGGAACCTGGAACCTGAAGCAATCTTTTATATTATTTTTTAGTATATGTCATCACGTTATTATGAGGGATTTCATAAGGACGATAATGAGTATGTAATTTGAAACTACTTTATCATCGAGTTTTTTACTCTATTATTGTTTTATACTTTTCGTGTATATATGTATGAGTTATAGTTAATAGATTTTAGTAGTAGATGGTGGTCATTAGAGGTAATTATTCGCATTGATCATTCAATCAATAATATATGTGGAACTTGGATATAACCTGAAATCGCTCACCCCAACTTTCTTCTATTTTTGGTGCAAATGGAGTTTTATTGATAGGTTTTAGGATACCCTGGAACCGGATCCAGAACCTGTGACAGGGTAGGTTCCAGGTTCCAGAGTATAGAGGGTAGGTTCTAGGTTCCAGAAATTGAGGAACCTGTAGTAGCGAGTAGGTTCCAGGTTCTAAGTGGAACCTACCCAGAACCTGGAACCGCTCACCCCTACTCCTTTGCTCTCTCTCTTCCCTCATTTTTTATTCTCTACCCACTCCCCTTTTTTAATCACTCACCGTTGTCTCCTCTTTTGCTTTCTTCTTTTGGTTCTTTTTTTATTTTATTTTTTTTATTACCTAATGCTCTCCCCTTTTTTTAATCACTCACCGTTGTCTCCTCTTTTGCTTTCTTCTTTATTCCTAATGCCTTCCCATTGAGAAAGTAGAGATTTGGCCATCGTGGGGAGCCCTACCTCCGTTTGTTCACGATTTTCAGGAGGTGGGTGGCAAATGAGAATGGTCTGTAGGATTCGAAATGCAACACTAATTTGGAACTCCTAATAATAATAATAATAATAATAATAATTAGTACACAATTGAACCAAATTGAAATGTATGTAGTCAATTTTGAATGTCAAGACTCCAAAAAATACAAAAATTAAAAATTAAGAGAGTCAAATGGCTTTTTTTTTTTTTTAGGCTCGGTTCGGGTTTAGGTTTGTGAAGGAACCTAGTGACCCGAGCCGAATTTTCGAGATTTAAAGTGACAAGCTTGAAGAGGGAATTAAAACCAAATTATTGAATATTTTTGTGTATTTTTCTGACCACGAATGATATTTTTCTGATTTTTTGGGTATTTTTATAATTAAATAAATTCGAAAAATATTATAAAATACCAAAAATATTTTTTTGTTCAAAATTGGTCCCCGAGGCTAGGCCAAGGCTTCCAAAGTTGATTTTGTGATTTTATGACCTTTTTTGATATTTTTTTAAAAAATAAAAATCGTAATAACAGATGGTCAAAAATCAGGTGTCAACAGCTGCCCCTCTTTGAGAGTGAGCTCGCAGAGGTTGCTTTCAAAGACAAGATGGTACCTGATTCCTAACCGACTCAACAGGGAAAATGAAAGAAGAAATGCTATGACATCGGGTCCTTAAGGCTCTTGATAAAAGCTCAAAGTAATCACCGGTTTACTCTTGCAATTCGAATATGGGCCGGAGTGAGAGAGGCTTACCTGAAGCTCACCTGTCAGATGCTGCCGGTTGCGACGACTTTCAAGAAGATACCTAGGACTCATTCAGAATATCCTAGGGAGATTAAGCTCTGACCTGTATGGTAGGTCATACCATTATGGGATTCCTAATTGGTAGGAACCTAAGGAAGGCGCATCCCCACGCTTTGGGATTTGCCAGAGATTTTAATCCGTATGGTGGATCGGACCTTCGTGTTGATCCTTAATGCGGTATCTATCTCGTGTTGACCCTTATGGCGGTTTCTACCATGGGTTGACCCTTATGGCGGTATCTACCATATTTGACCCTTCAGGCGGTATCTACCTTTGATTTGATCCTTCAGGCTGTTTCTACCTTTGTTTTGACCCTTTAGGCGGTTTCTACCTTTGTTTGACCATTTAGGCGGTTTCTACCTTTGTTTTGACCCTTTAGGCGGTTTCTACCTTTGTTTGACCCTTTAGGCGGTTTCTACCATGAGCTGACCCTTCAGGCGGTATCTACCTTGAGTTGACCCTTCAGGCGGTATCTACCATTGATTTGACCCTTCAGGCGGTTTCTACCTTTGTTTGACCCTTCAGGCGGTATCTACCTTTGTTTTTTTTTTAAAGGGGTCTCATGACGAGGGTTCTCCACGTCCGATGAGACTGCTTGAATTTTGAAATGGGGTCTCATGACGAGGGTTCTCCACGTCCGATGAGACTGCTTGATTTTGTTTAAAAGGGGTCCCGAGACGAGGGTTCTCCACGTCCAGCTAGGATTGTTTGATTTTTTTGAAAAGGGGTTCTATCCTCATCCCTTCTTTTGAAAGATCCCGAAACTTGTCGGGAATTCAATTTTGAAGCAGTGAAAGATTTTATCTTGACAAAGCTTCACTTAAGTCTGTTGAGGCGATATTCTGGGAGATTGGTGTTTCCAACGGATCCTGCAGAAGTTCGAGCCTGAAAAATTTTTCTTCACCAAGAAAACATTAGCAATCTTAGGGAAGACGACGGTTGTCCATCTGACAAAATCGTATGATTTAAGTCTTAATCATGAAATGTGCGTTTTGATGCTGGAGGTTATCCAAAGCATTTTTGCAACATGCAAGTGTGATCACAAATCCCTTGCACGGAAAATCTGGATCAAACAATTTGAAATTTCCAAAAAGAGTTTGTTCAAAACATTTATTGGAGAATTCCTAATCCAAGAGGGCTCCTCACCGCTCTGTGATAATGGTCTTTTGTAGGAATGCGCTCAACTTCCTACTAACCTGTACCTAGGTTTTAGGATCATTCGCAGCGCATACATTTCGATCGATCGGGAGGTCTTCCACGGGACCGTGATGTTGGGTTTGGATAATGGTTTTCAAGGGAGACCCGCTTTGGAGTCGAGGCCATTGAATGAATGTTCTCACCATATGCTCCGGGTTTACAAGTCAAGAACCCTGCAAAATGAGAAAGAAATAATCTTGCTCGTACCTCTTCGAGCTAAGCTATATGTTAACCCAAGTGTCTTAGTCAAAGAAGACTGTTTCAGGGTTGTAACATTGGTAGGATTGGGGACCGAAAAAGGCTTGTTTTTGGCCCAGAAATTACGAAGGGTTTGGCATTGGTGATCATTGCAAATTTACCACATGCCCTTTTCCTCTCTGCACCTTCAGTTTTTGGGATGCGCAACCGATTTTGAGGTGTGCACCAGCTCTTCAGAGAGCGTTTCGTCGTATTAAGAGACTGATGACTCTGTCTGCGTCTCTGCTCCACGCTTGACACCATTTGGGGAGTAGTCTTTTTGATCTGACTCCTTTAGGGATTTCCTCTTTTCCCATCCGACTTCATTGCGGATCAATCAAACAACTTACACGAGCATCGGCCTTGCTTTTACCAGGCACTTTGCTTTTTCTCGATGCCGTGGATTTTTCTCATTCATTTTTGAAATCCCACTTTTTCTCATCTTCATGGGATCGCGTTAGACCTATGATCAAAGGTCTAACAAGGTTAAACATTAAATTAGGAATTTTTTTTTTTTTTTGCAAACCCTAAGTCTTGAACTCCTTCGTTTCTGAAGTGATGCTGCATCCGTCTTGGAATATGCAATGATCACCAACGGGTTTATGAAATGATTTTGCAGGCTCAAGTTGGCTGTGCAAAGGATTCGGTGTGTGGGATAGAGAAATGAATGCTTCTCATCATCCTATGGCACTTGGATTACCATATAAACAACACACGAAGATTAATGTTAGTATGAGCAACAAAATTTCTAACCATTTCTCCTGATGCTGTTGGACTCACCTCCATTTTGCCCCGATGTGGGGTGGTTCTTGACAGGGTTAAGAATGAAAATCGCCGTTCGAATGGGTTATCAACGGTCACCTGTAGTGTTTGGGGGATATGAAACGAATGCCTCCGTCGTCCCAACCCATGTAATCGCTGCAAATGGTCCCTACCCCCGTAGACCCAGATTTTGTTATCTGTTCACTCCACTCATCTCTCAAGTGTGTGTTGGACATGTTTGGATTAGGCTTCGCCTCTCGTCTGAGAAAACACCCTTTTAAATGGTCTGAACAACTTTTATTGGAAAAATTCTTTTCATTCTCTCCAAAATTTATCCATCGAGGGGATTTTGTGATGTATCGTGCATGTTTTATTCATGCTTTGGGCAACCTCCCGATTTAAATCATGAACACCGATGCATTGGATAATTTTCATGACGGCTGAAAGGATTTTAACATTTTTTTTATCTCCAGCTAACTGGGAAAGGGATACTTACCTACCTGTCGCGGCTGCAGACCCCTGAAAATGTAAAAGAAGCATATCATTGTATGTTCACGAATTTTTTCGAAAATCGAAACGATACATCCTACCCTCATGTACTCTAACGGGTAGTACGTGGGATGTAAAACTTGTTCGTTTCCAAGGCGATTCCCCTGTCAAGGATAAACAACGAGTATCAATTCATGTTCTCAAATTCAAGACAAATTGGGACAATACAACTTTACTCTTGGCTCTCATCCCGTTCTGATGTTGCGTATTGATATGAACAACGTCTATCAAATCCGCCTATCCATGCTTGGGATATTTGCAACATTAATGGTTCAGCTGCCCCCGGTTGGGCAACGTCTGTTCTGTTATTCGAACAAATGGCTCCTTGAGTGATTTATCCACGTTTATCACCTGAGAAGGGAAAGAAAGGAGACATTACTTCGGTATTCAATTGAAGATCGTTTAGGAACGATACATCGTTTTACCAAATAGGTGGCTTCGCGGCCAAACGTATTTCGTATTGAAGGGGTAGATCCCATTATGCTCCGCGGGTGATAGTCATTGTTCATGGAACTTGCTCCACGGATTAAGTGATTAATCCACGGCCCTCGGCTTGAAGATGCTCAAAGGGTGGTGTTGACACTCACGCGCAATTAGTTCTAGATATTAATGAAAGATGTTCCCGTGGGAACCTTACAGTGCGATCAACAACATATTCAATAGGAGTATTCAACCCCTTTCCTCTAAGCATTTTTCATCGAGTAGCCATGCCTTGCATCAGACGTTTGATCACCGGCCCTGCGTCACCACTGCGATGGTCCTCCGGCTCCAAATTGATCGAGCCAAAGATTGAACTCATCGCCAAGGAAATTGCTTGGGTCTTCGAGCCATTGATGTTCAAGTTGGGTATCAACGATTGTTGGGGGCAGATTTCCTTCATCGCCTTCATTGTGAGGGACTGGAGTCTTTGAGCTGGAACCTTCATCATTGCCCTGTTGGGGTCGAGACATACATTCCTGCAGAGTATTGATCCAAGTGTCCAGCTCCTCATCAAGGAAATCGCCTGTTCTTTCTAGCCCTTGGTGCCCAGATTGGGTGTCGTCGACTGCAGGTGAGGGATTCCTCTCTTTGCTTTCGCCGTGAGCAATTTGACCCCTCGAATTGGGACTTCCTCCAATGACCGGCAGGTTCATATGTGCACTCTCTACCAATGCCAGATCCGCTTCAAGGACAGCATTAATGACTGATTCGCGCTCAAATTGAGGAATCCCTATGTGCTGGAACTGTGGCATATACTCTTGAGGAGTATTGTGATAGCTCGGCGGAGCATTCTGATTTGGGTCAGAGGAGTCGCTGACACGACTGCCGGTCCCGTCATTGCTGAAACACGGTTGGGTGCTCTTGGCTCTCCAATCATCATGGTTGTAACTCTGCCCAGCACTTGAGCTCCAACCGGCTTTATGATGGTTTAACGCTATCCTTCCATCCCTTAGCAATCTCCTATAGTACTTGAGGTGAGACTCAACGTTAATTCTAGAGAGCCCCGGCACATTCATAATCTCGAGTATGCGTAGTGGGCTAGCCGAATCAACTCCCAGCTCTCGAATTGCATCAACAAATTTGATGTGAAGTTCATAGGTCCAGTAAAACCTTGTTCTCTTATCACCCAAAATATCGTCAATACTTCGGTAGCTATTCTCTACGGGATCTAGTCGTTTCAAAAGTTGTCCAGGGAGGGACTCACCGACTTTGGATTGGCTGGCTGTGACAGCGAGTTCGTCATTGAGAGAACTCCCCCTGTGATGATTCATATCCCATTTCTCAGAGGATGTTGGTGTTGATCCTATGGTGTTGACTTGCTCATGCAGATCTCCGGCGGTATCTGGCTGTGTCGGAAAATGCTGTGGAGAATACGGTAACAGCTGAGCGTTATTCGTCAACAGGGATGGTTCATCGAGGAACACCTCGCCGAGGACAACATGGTTACCACAATTAAGGCAGGTGGCCTTGGTCAGAGCTTCCTTATATCTCGCGCTTTCAGCTTGAAGCTTCTCATTCTCCTCCTTCAAGACCAGTAACTCATGGTCTGCGTATTGCTGTTTCACCCGGGTTCGTTTGTTGGCGAACCAAAACTTGACCTTCGAAAGCTCCAATCCTATCTTTCAGCTCAACTCCATTTTCTGTTGTCTGCTTGGAGTGGGGCATTCATTGAAGAAAGCTTCGAGCTCTCGGATTTGGCCTGGAGTGTGGCGTTGTAGTTGCTTCCTTTTCCGACTCCGGTCATCATTGTATACTCCTTCTTCGTAGCTGAAACCTAGAATTTCATCACTAGAGGAGTCAGTCTCCATGGCTTTCGGGCAGTATTCAGCTCCGGGATCTTCGAAGTCTCCCAGCAGTTCGTGCTCAGAAATGTCCAGGTCGGGCGTTTCTAGCAGATGGGAATAGCTTTTAAACATGATGGATCGGAGTATCTCGGGCTGATCTAGTTCACTCAGCTTTCTCAATTCGCTCTTACGTGTTTGCTCACTCTAGAATTTTCTCAAGTGATTGTGCGTGTCCTGGAACCATCCTTCAGGCTGCATATGAAGACCAGCAAGCAAGCGCTCCTCCCGAGACCCCGCAATTACTCATCGTCTGTATTCCCCTTTCTTTTTCCTTGTGATAGGATCACAAACTCTCTTGCATTGATTCGGTTTCATCGAGTATTGCGCTCGTCCCCTAGTTCAGTCTTCAAAGTGGTGGGTCTACAATCTTTCGGCGCCTTTTATGATTTGCTAGGCCTGAGAACGTGGGGAGCAGCGGTGGACCCGCAATTAATGACTCCGTTTAATTCATTTAGCTCCATGGGAATTAACGCTATGATCTTCTCTCAACCCCTTTTCATCGTTCAAAAGAAAGTGGCATTTTCCCTGTGCATGCTGTTACTCTTCATTTCAGCATCCCGGGCGCTTGGTGAGGAATGAGTTCGTGGCCACTCAAAATTTTAAAGACCGTCTCTGGTTTCAGACTTAATCTAACAAGGGATCATCACAACTGAGCATGACGATGTTCGTCGATAGCGTTGGTTTTAATATAGAATTAACTATAGTCATTAAAGAAAAATGTTCCCGTAGGAACTTTACAACGGATAAAATGAGTGATCTACTCGTGAACACGTTCTTCTTTCTATGGGTGTTCGTAGTGACCGACCCATCGTGCCCCGAGTCAGGTGCTAGATCATGGCTGCCCAAGCATGCCAGCTTCCCACTGATTGAACAAGGCATCGAGCCCCTCATCGAAGAAATCGTCTGTCGTGGGTTGACCAGCGGCAGGCAGAGCACCAGCCGACTGTTGCTCGAATGGAGGAGTGCGCACTCGCTGTACTTGTGACACACGTTCTTGAGAAGTGTTGAAATGGCCCGGGAGGACATTCTGATCAGCTTTCAGTTTGCCGGTGGTCGAGTTGCTAGCTTGATTGATGCTTAGATTTGGCCGGATATCTCTTGATGCCTGAGCATTACAATGGCGGTCGCCCCTAGCTTTTGAGCTCGAGACGGATTCCTCTCGGTTTAGCTCCGCTCGACGTTGTTTTAATAGCTTTCTGTAGGCAGCAAGGTGATTCCTGACCAGTTCCTTACTAAGCCCCGGTATATTCATGGCCTTAAATATGCGCGTCGGAGTTGCTGAATCGATCCCCATTTGGTGAACCACGTCTAGGAATCTGGAATGCAGTTCAGGGGGCCAAGCGAACCTCCTCTTATCGTGGCCCAAAATTGCATCGATGGCTTGACGACTGATTAACTCATCTCCAGCAGGACCCGACCCTATCGAAAATTGTTGTGCATGAGGCTGATATGCTTTGAGCTGGTCGGCGGTAACATCCAGCTCCTTGAAACTGTAACTCCAATCAAAGCGATGCAAATCCCATCCCCCAGGAGGCGTTTGTATCGTCTTCGTAGGATCATCCTGCTCATGCGTGACTCCGGCAAAATCTGGGTGAGCAGGAGATGCCCCGAGGGAGTAGGGTGGTAAATGAACGTCTTCAATCATTGCGTGAGGCTTATCGGGGAATATCTTACCGCGGGCGATGAGGTTATCGTAATGAGGGCAAACGGTAATATTGAGAGCTTTTTCATACCTCATGTTTTCTGTTCGCAGCTTTTGGTTTTCTTCCTTTAAAATCTCGACCACCTGACGTTTGCGTTGAGCCTTCGATTTGGATCTCGTATTTTGAAACCAAAACTGGATCCTCGACTGATTAATCCCCAACTCCCGGCTCAATTCAATTCTCCACTTCTTTTTCATGTAATGGCTTTTACTGAAAAGGGTTTCCAGCATTTGGGTTTCCTCCTGAGAGTATTGGTGAGGACGTCTTCTTTTCCCGAGTTGAGCATCGTGGATGTCGTTGTCGTCGTCGCCGTGATCTTGATTTCCGTTGCCAGAAGTGTTGGGCTCCATGGTTTTGGCGTTAGACTTGATCTTGGAATCTTCGAGATCCCTATGTAGTTCAATTTCTGAGATTTTTGTGCCAGTCGCCTCTAGCAGCTGACAGTAACCTCTTAAATATGTTGGATTGAGAAATGTTTGATTGGTTCTTGCCCACTCAGAGTTCTCCACTCTCTCCTGTATGCTCACTCCCTATAAAGTTTTCTTCGAGTGACTTCGTATGTTCAGGAGACGCTCTTCAAGCATCATTAGGCAAACGTTCCCCCTCAAGACTTTGAATTTCTCGCTTAGCTTTTCAACGTGATGGGACTGCCAAATCATGTTAGGGCTCTCTTCGATAGTTGCGCTTACCTCCCACCTAACTCTAATAATGGTGATCCCGACAAATCTTTTACATCTTTTAATTGATGAGCCGGAAATCGCGGACCGAAACGAATCCAATGGTTCTCGTGAGGGGACCTCCTACTTTACCCCCTAACTGGGCTCCACCAGCATTATTACTGAGACCCTTCATCATCCTCGAGTTGCTATAAAATGAGGAATTAATGTATGGAAGGTTAACGTTCTCGCATAATCAGCTTCTTCCTTCTAATCTCTCTGTTAAACTCGTCTTATTCTCAAGCCAACCCAACGCAAATGGCCTCCTCTCCCGTACGCACTTTTTCAACTGATGTCTTGGCCTAGTGGGAAAAGCTTTATAACCTACTGGGTCACGGTTACGCGCACATAACCGATCATTCTGCAACCGAGGATGCAATCTGTGTCCTGCTCGAGGACCTTGATACCACTTCTCTCGAAGGTACTACACTGGGGAGGGAATATAGAACTTTCCCGACTCTCTTTGCACACTCCTTAGAGGCCTATCGTGTTGCTAATTGGGAGGTTCTCGTGGCTCGCGTCTTGCGAGCTCGTTATGAGGATCGATCTGATCATTTGGTGCTGACCAACTATCTGGTTGATAGTTACAAAAAGGCTGTCGAGTTTGCTAATGAGCGGGTCGCGACGTTGCTTCGCGAGAGGAGAAATCTGGTGGATCAATTGGCCATATCCCTGACCACCGGCGAGCATGACCGCCGCAACGTCCTGTTGAGGCTTCAGAGCGACTGGCAGGAAGAACGGCTCGACAAGATAACCGAGGACATAGCTCGCGGGAATGGACTGGTTCGGGACCTGGAAGTAGTCACCGAAGAACACGAGGCCAAGGTCGCCGAAGTTAAGGGAGAATGCAGAAGTTTTCTCCTCAGGCTTGCCGACCACAACATGCGGAGTTGGGAGTATGAGCAGAGCATTAATAACATGGAGGGTCAGTTGGGATCCTTTGTGTCGTTAATTAGGGCTCACTTTGGCTTTACTTTTCCACCCCGAATTGTATGACCTGCTTCTGAAAACCCTCCGCTGAGCAAAATAAATGAAAGTTCTCGTGTGTGTGTTTTAACTTCTGTATGGTTCATTTCTTCGAGCATCCAAACATCTTCAACTTGGGTGAGCCGAACCATAATATCAATAAGCCGAGCAAATACGTCCTGATTTTATAACTCGCTCATGATCAGATGGAAGAATAGTTGCAGATTTGTCCAAGAAAAGATTTCTCTATACTACTTGTTTTTCACCTGCAAATGAAAAGACCGAGTCAGAAGGAATAATCTGAAAAAGAAAGCATAGACCCCTTTCAATCTTATGCTTGCTCGTGATTAATAAGGACAAGAACTTTTACAAGGGTTTTAATCTTGTGCGAAAAGTTTTTATCAATATTCCTCGAAAGAAAGCATACTATTGAAAGGAATGTAATTCACGATAATGGCTTTTGATTAATTTCGAGAGGAATGTATTACTCAAAAGTGCAAGACATAATAACGTGTTTTAAATTCAATTGAAGATATGGCATCCAAATTAAGGTCGTTCGCTAAGAACGAAAGTAGTTTGGACATCTATCTCGTCATTAAATTTGAAACTACGCTGATATTCTTGATCAATTATCGTGAATTACCAGTGGCGTACAACATGCATGAACCAATTCAAGTGTGTAGTTCCTTCTAGCGAAATTGGGGTTGGATTACCTCACACGACCAAAAGGTCGTGCAAGACTTCCAATTTTAATTTCCTCTAAAGGAATTATAAACTTGACTTGGGAGTATTCGGATGATTAGAAAAAATGCCACTATCACATTCCAATGACCCGTTAAAAGAAATACAACCAAGTTCCATCTGAATGTATACACCAATAGATCCCTAATACAATCACTCTAAGGGGTGAGATAGAGAAAACCTCAGTAAAAATAAACCCTATACAAGAGGACTAGTAATGGAAAATGACATAAAGGAATGTGATCCTAACGTTTAAGGATGCCCCAGTTTTGATCTGTGCCTTCAGGATCACTTGCCCTAACTCGTCATCTTCATTGGATGATACCTCAATAATGTCCATAGTATGCTCCTTATCGCACACTCGGTGTTCGTCGTGGGATATCACCCTCCTCGTCTTCTATCAAGGACGTTAGGGACAAACGCACATATCTATCCTCGAAATGGCATTTAATCTAATCACCAGAATGCAATGAATGAAATGCCTATATTTATATGAACAGTGATAGATTTGGGGGGATAGAGAGTCTTACCAACCCAACTCGTCGACTTATGTGCGGTTTTAGGTATACCAACCGCCCAAAGACATGCGCATGAAACAAGTGATGGTAAACTTCTAAAAATCAGAGGGTTTGGCACCTAAGGTTAAGGTTCCCACCTCGAGTTCTAGAAAGAGCCGATTCCATTGCACAGATATCGTTGCATTGGGACTCGATCCATAGTTCGAAGTGAGCGGAATTGAAAAGTGGATTACCCCGTGTTTTTCCTCACGGAGATTCCATTTTCAATTCCTTCTATTGTGTTCCTAAAGGCGGCGCCCGGGGTTTTATGCGCGGTTGTGTGTGTCCACGTGTCGTGATCATCACAATGTAAGTCATGCACAACAGTTTATCAATCAGCACTTCAAATCATCCACACAACATACATTCCTACGCCTAACCTGCATAAGACAATGTTAATCACAGACTACACCCCCTATTTCTCCAATCTGCAAAAACATATAACACCTACCATAAGCGGACTTACCTCACCTTCAAGAGCGCCTGCATGGTTAGAAAAATCACTCAGGGTTTTAATTACGGCCTAAGTCCACATGAGGTCTAGAATCATATGTTCTAGAGCAACAGTCCCCAGCGGAGTCGCCAGCTGTCGCGACCCGTCCGAAAGCGGACGCGGCTAATGGATTACCGATCGCGGGCTTTCCCCCGCACAAGGGTGCGGATCGCGGGCTTTGGATCGGCGCGGGCCCTCCCGAGCCCATACCAAATCGCGGCGGGAGTATTTTTCAAAGGGATTCGACGAAAACAGTCGATCGCTTTCGACCTTAGTGTGGTCGTGGTGGCATGTGCAACTTGTACATGCATTTGGAGTCGCCACCGGTCTTTCTTGGAGGGTAGACCGGAAACCTTATTGACCGATTGGGAGAGATCGATCAATTCTACGGAACCAGAGATTTTGGGTTCGAGGACTTGGTTACGTTGATGTCATTACCAACGCCCTTTCGGTACCTAACGCGAGTGATTTTCCTAGCTAAGAGTTCATGCAGACGCAATTTTAGGTAAGGTAGGTTTGATTCAGGGTTTCATGCAGATTGGAAGACTGTTCCTATCAATCACAATCAATTTAAATGAAAGCGCAATCAAGTACATAAATAAATCACTTCAATGCACATCAATTCAGATCAATGGCTTCCTAGTATAACCATAAAGGCTTAAGTAAGGTGTGACTTTGGACTAGAGGTAAAATGGGAAGATTTCGAGGCGATTAGCCCGAATGGCAAAATCGTCAATTTTTGGAAGGTTTGGATACCGAATTACCCAAAATACTCCATGGCCAGTTGTTTGTGGCCATTTCCCATTTTTGAGAATTTTTTTGGAATTTCTTGATTTTTCTTCAATTTTTGGGAGACGATTCGCCCAAAGGGCGAAATCGTCATTTTTAAGAAGGATCGGGTTCAAAACACCCGGGATGAGCCTTGGCCAGTTGATTGTGGCCATTTCCTATTTTTTGGGATTTTTCTAGAATTTTTAAAATTTTTTTGGAAGACGGTTTGTCGGAAGGGCAAAACCGTCATTTTTGAAAAGACCGAGGTCCGAAAGACCCGAAACAGGTTGTGGCCAATTGAATATGGCCATTTCCTATTTTCTGGAATTGTTTTAGAATTTTTCTGAATTTTTCGAATTTTTTGAGTTTTTTTATGATTTTCTATTTTTTTTATTGATTTTTGAATTTTTTTATTATTATTTTATTATTTCAAGATTTTTTTACTTTTTTTATTATTAATATTTTCTAAAAATATCTTCTATGATGACATACAACACTTAACCAACTAAACAAGCTAACCACTAGATTAGAATAAATACATGTAAATCAAATATATAATGACAATATTTTAGAAAAATAACTCTGATATACGAATCGGGTACGTAAAATATACCTGATTGGACACCGGTCTTCAATCGCCAAGCCCCGACGTGCGACCGTACCCATGCGTCTTACCTTGTGATCCGATTGAGACAAATGACACGATCTCGGTTCTTTCTATTTGGCTCGCAGGTTGAACTCATACACGGATAAACTTGGATGGTCGATGGCGGTGCCCAGTGAGAAAGTTGACGACAAAAGCTCCCTCTAACGCCTTCAACTCAATTAAAAGTCATGCAAGAATCTGCAAAAAGCAAATAAAATAAGAATAAAAAATAACCCCAGGGAGATCATGGTGAGATGACGCAAAATAGTGTTGGTGCGCCCGAAATCTTCCTCCATGAAACTTTCTCCACCAACTCTTCTGGAACGTCCTTAGACTTCCTAAAAGAATACTGATCAAAGAATAAGACTTTAACCAGAACCTACACATCATCAGACACGTTAACCGACCACTAGTGAACTAAACATGCATGAACTCCGCCAGATTTTGTAGGAACTCGTGAGGATTCGTTGCCTTCACTCCGCAGCTAGTTTGAGATGGCGTTTATCCGAAGAGCAGCGCGCTGCTAGTGATAGAGCAACGTGTCTCATCGTCGTCGAAGTATCGCCAGTCATCTGCAAAGGTTCCTTCAACGGGATCGTAAGCTTCATTGTCTTTTAATGGAGGCGAATGTAGTGGCGGCACTCGATTCAGTAATCGACGAACAAGCAGTTGGAGCTCGACTTCGTCAATTGGACTCTTGAGTCCACTGGATCGTAGCTGGATAGCCGAAGAAGGATCAGCAATGAAGAAACTGGCCCTGACGTGATGGATGATAGCACTCTTGTCCCGAAAGGAAATGCCGATTACATGTTGACAGTGCACACAGTGGACTGGGGGTGAGGCTTCGCGGATCATCAAGGTTGCCGCCTTCTTTTTCCATTGATTCATGGCAAAAAAATGGCCTCATGGCATAGTCCATTGACGACTTCTTGTTTCTCATTGGAAATCACCGTCAACGAGGGGCTCGACGAGAATTGGATCTCGGGACTGCGGTATCATCGGAAGAAGGCAAGTAGCCAACAGTTTCGTCAACGTCCAATGAGTTCAATGAAGCTTGTCAGTTCAGTAGCTTCGTCATTTTGTTCGAGAAAATCAACGGTTGGATCGATGGCTGAAAATTACTTCGGACGAATACTTTCGCAAGAGTGTCGAATAAAGCTGGGTTCAACATAAACATGGCGAAAGTTAATGCAGAAAATCAGCGTCCATTTGCATCCCAAAACTCCCCCAAATGAGAAGAAACTTAGCTTCAATTTGTTGCTTTGTCATGGCCTTGAGGTAGCATCTAGCTACTTGTGTCAAGGCTGGAATCACTTCCCTGCAAGTTTTTTTTCTTGACTTCAAATCATTATCATCATCTTCTGCCAATCAGAGAACCAGTGATTTAGCTTCCATGGCCACCGAATACCACCGCATGAGCATGGCATTGTCCCCTCTAACTCATAAGAGACGGCCTCAATTTTTTATGGACAGCCCCGCCAATTTTTTTTTGGTCGCCTCCTCCTTTGCTCTCTCTCTTCCCTCATTTTTTATTCTCTACCCACTCCCCTTTTTTAATCACTCACCGTTGTCTCCTCTTTTGCTTTCTTCTTTTGGTTCTTTTTTTATTTTATTTTTTTTTATTACCTAATGCTCTCCCCTTTTTTTAATCACTCACCGTTGTCTCCTCTTTTGCTTTCTTCTTTATTCCTAATGCCTTCCCATTGAGAAAGTAGAGATTTGGCCATCGTGGGGAGCCCTACCTCCGTTTGTTCACGATTTTCAGGAGGTGGGTGGCAAATGAGAATGGTCTGTAGGATTCGAAATGCAACACTAATTTGGAACTCCTAATAATAATAATAATAATAATAATAATTAGTACACAATTGAACCAAATTGAAATGTATGTAGTCAATTTTGAATGTCAAGACTCCAAAAAATACAAAAATTAAAAATTAAGAGACTCAAATGGCTTTTTTTTTTTTAGGCTCGGTTCGGGTTTAGGTTTGTGAAGGAACCTAGTGACCCGAGCCGAATTTTCGAGATTTAAAGTGACAAGCTTGAAGAGGGAATTAAAACCAAATTATTGAATATTTTTGTGTATTTTTCTGACCACGAATGATATTTTTCTGATTTTTTGGGTATTTTTATAATTAAATAAATTCGAAAAATATTATAAAATACCAAAAAATATTTTTTTGTTCAAAATTGGTCCCCGAGGCTAGGCCAAGGCTTCCAAAGTTGATTTTGTGATTTTATGACCTTTTTTGATATTTTTAAAAAAATAAAAATCGTAATAACATATGGTCAAAAATCAGGTGTCAACACCAATCAAGACATTCAGTCAGGCATGTCAACGAGGTGATCAAACCCATGAGGTTAATGACTAATATCACGAGCAATCAATTCAATCAGGCAATATCAAGCTCAATTCGTGCCATGACAATTATTAACCAGATTGATTTAACACTCCAATCATTCGCTCCTAATTGAACCACAATCTACAAATTATCACCCAATCAATCAATCACAAATTTTATCACAATTATCCACAGATAATAAAATTACCTCAATTAACCTAAACGATCGGCCATTTAACCTAACCCAATTTCTAACTAAACCGGCCCCGATCGAGTACCCAAATTTCACAATCGACTAATTCTAGGCGCAATTAATGCCCTAACTAAGGGTTAGGGTCAACTCACTGAGAGAGTGAGCTCGGGCGGTCCCGACGGGCGGCGGCGGCGGCGGTTCTTGAGAACCAAAAAAGTCAACCGCGAGGCGAATTGGACCAAACCTTCGGGAACACCTCGGGAAGGTCCAACGAGGTCGCCGGGACAGGTGGTCGGCGACGGAGCTCCGGCGAACGGCGGCCGGCGGCCTGAACAGAACCGGTCAGAGTATAAACAGGGCAAAACAGGGCTAAACCGGGTGGTTCTCGATCCCACGAGCTGCGACAAGGCCGGCCAATGGTCTAGGACTCACCTAGGGGTCAAGGGACGTCAGCTAGGACCAGTGGGTGGCGGCCGAAGGCGGCGGAGCAGCCACGAACAGAACCCGCAGAAAACAGGGTGTGTCGCGGCCGAGAACAGGGGAGGACTTCGGGGCTTCCCGCGAGCTCCACCGGCGACGACGAGCTACCACGAGCTGGGGAAAGTAAGAGGGGAGTCAGGGGAGTCTATTGGCGGTGGTGGTGAGCGGCGGGGCCGTCGGAAACGGCCGGGGTCGAAGAAAAACCGAACCGGGCTCAAAACAGATCACCGACGGTTTCAGAGCTTACCGCAGCGGCTCCGGCGGACGACGGGCGGCGGGGCTGGTTCGGACCGGTATAGGGGAGGTTGGTGGTCCGCCATGAGGTGGTGGCCGGGCCTGGTGGCGTCGCAAGCGGCCGGGAAAGGAACTGGACTCCTCGGGTCAAGAAACCCGAAAACAGGGCCTGGTTTTGCAGAGCTGCTCCGCGGCTGTCCGGCGGCCAACGGCGGCCGGGGCTGGACGACGACGACGGCGGGGAGTGGCCTGAGGTGGTGGCGGTTGGCTTGGGGGTGGTGGTCACGCCAAGGATGAAGAACGATGGAAGATTGTCGCTCGGCCGTGGGTTGTCGCCAAAACGAAAAGAAAAGAAACAAAAAGGAAGAAGGAGCAGCGGGAGGAGAGAGAGAGAGAAGGGACGTGCGTTGATGGCTGCATGGGGAAGAGAGAGAGTGGGGTCCAAAGGAAGACTTTGGGGTCTTCTTATCCAATGGCTTAATTGCCTTTGTCCTTTGCTAATTAGGGTGGGGGCATTTTGGTCTTTTGGCCATGCCGGGACTGAAATGGAATTTCGCGTACTGGGCGGACGGAAAAATTTTGAAATTTCACTGGCTAAGCTTGGTCGGGATTAGGCTCGGGCGCGAAATCGAAAATCTAATTTAAAACGACTAAGAAATCGATCCCTAATCTAAAACGATCAACATTTCGAAATTCGTCCGATTTATCGTCACTTCGGTCATGACGGTCCAAAATAATTGTCGACTATAATTCCATATAGCATTCTTATATTGACTTCTGAATCTTACAGAATTTAGGATTTCCAGGACGTCACAACTCTCCCCCACTTAGGAAATTTCGTCCTCGAAATTGCAGCACAGTCCTAACTATTCAAAAAGATAAGGGTAACTACTCTTTACAACTTCCTCGCTTTCCCAGGTAGCTCCTTCGGTACCATGATGTTGCCAAATCACCTTGACCAAAGGGATCGTCTTGGTCCGGAGTACTTGTTCTTTTCTATCCACAATCCTAACTGGTCGTTCCACGTACGAAGCTCGCTTATCTAGGTCAATCTCTTCGTAACTCAGCACATGAGCGGGGTCCGGTTCGTACTTCCTCAGCATCGACACGTGGAAGACGTTATGTACTTGGGCAAGTCTCGGCGGCAACGCAAGACGATAAGCCAAATTTCCAATCCGCTCCAGGATTTCAAACGGTCCCACGTACCTTGGGCTCAATTTTCCTTTCTTACCAAAACGGGATGTCCCTCTCATAGGCGACACCTTCAGAAAAACATGGTCGCCTATATGAAACTCCAAAGGTCTGCGCCTCTTATCTGCATAATTTTTCTGGCGACTCTGCGCTGTCTTCAGTCGGTCTCTAATCACCTTAATCGCTTCCATTGACTGTTCCACTAGTTAGGGCCGGTGATCTTTCGTTCACCCACTTCTTCCCAACAGACTGGCATTCTACAAGCTCTGCCATACAATGCCTCGAAAGGTGCCATCTTTATACTCTGCTGGTAACTGTTATTGTAGGCAAATTCAACCAAATGCAACTGTTCTTCCCAACCACCCTTAAAATCCAAAACACATGCCCTCAACATGTCCTCTAAGGTCTGAATTGTCCTTTCAGACTGCCCATCCGTCTGCAGGTGATAGGCCGTACTAAACTGCAGCTTCGTCCCCAATGCTGTTTGCAGACTTTTCCAAAACGTGGCAGTGAACTTAGGGTCTCGATCAGAAGTGATCGTCACTGGCACTCCATGTAACCTCACAATGTGTCTCACATACAGTTCTGCATATCTGTCTAGAGCGAAATCCTTTCTCACTGCAATGAAGTGTGCTGACTTCGTCAATCGGTCCACTACTACCCATATTGAATCGTGCCCTCTCTGACTCCTTGGTAATCCCATAACAAAGTCCATCGTGATATGCTCCCATTTCCACTCCGGAATCTCCAAAGGCTGCAGCAATCCTCCAGGCTTACAGTGCTGCGCCTTGACCTGCTGACAGGTCAAACACTTAGCCACATGCTTGGCTATGTTCGCTTTCATGCCATTCCACCAATAATGCTGCTTCAGGTTCTGATACATCTTTGTACTCCCCGGATGAATACTATAATTACTACGATGTGCTTCTGACAAGATCTCCTCCCTTAGACTCTCATCGGCAGGCACAACCAAACGTCCTCTGAACTTCAGTATTCCATCCTCAGCTATTTGGAAATCGACCCTTCGCTTAGCTGAATCCTCCTGAATGATCTTTTGAATGACTGGATCCGTAGACTGCAGGGTTTTAATCTTAACCTGAACCTCTAGCTCGATTCTCAAAGTTGCCACAAGACTTGACAGGTGACTTATCTCAAACTTGAAATCTGAATCTCTTACTTGTTCTAGCAAACGCCACTCACGAATACGTAATTGAGCAATCACTGACTTTCTACTCAGGGCATCTGCAACCTTATTAGCCTTACCCGGATGATACAGAATCTCGCAGTCATAATCTTTAAGTAATTCCATCCATCGGCGCTGCCTCATGTTCAACTCCTTCTGAGAGAACAGATACTTCAGACTCTGGTGGTCAGTATACACTTGAAAACTTTCACCAATCAGATAGTGTCTCCAGATCTTCAAAGCGAACACGACCGCAGCCAACTCCAGGTCGTGTATGGGATAATTCAACTCATGAGGTCTCAATTGATGAGATGCATACGCTACTACTCTACCATGTTGCATCAGAACACAACCCAATCCTCTAAGCGAAGCATCGCTATAAATCTCATAACCACCAGGACCAGACGGAATTGTCAGAACAGGAGCCGTAGTTAGCCTATGCTTAAGCTCCTGAAAACTACGCTCGCACTTGTCTGTCCATTCGAATTTCGTGTCTTTCTTCAGCAGCTTAGTCAAAGGTGAGGCTATAGCTGAAAACCTTTCCACAAATCGTCTGTAATAGCCTGCCAAACCCAAGAAACTTCTAATCTCCGTAGCGGTCGTCGGTCTTGGCCAATCCATAACTGCCTCAATCTTAGCTGGATCCACAGCAATACCTTCACCAGAAACCACATGGCCTAGAAATGCCATGCGAGCTAGCCAAAACTCGCACTTGCTGAACTTAGCATATAACTGATGCACTCTCAGTGTTTCCAGGACTACCCTCAAGTGTTGTTCATGATCTTCAGCATTCTTTGAGTACACTAGGATATCGTCTATAAACACAATCACGAAACGATCCAAGAACTCGCTAAACACCCTGTTCATTAAATCCATAAAAGCGGCAGGAGCATTCGTCAAACCAAACGGCATCACAGTAAACTCATAATGTCCATAACGTGTTCTAAATGCCGATTTCGGTATATCCTCTTTCCGGATTCTCAACTGATGGTATCCCGTCCGTAGATCGATCTTAGAAAATATCGACGCTCCTTGCAACTGGTCAAACAAGTCATCAATCCTCGGTAGTGGGTACTTGTTCTTGATCGTCACCTGATTCAACTGCCTATAATCGATACACAATCTCAAAGATCCATCCTTTTTCTTGACAATAGAACAGGTGCTCCCCAAGGCGGTGCACTAGGGCGAATGAACCCTTTATCTAACAACTCTTGCATCTGTACCTTGAGTTCCTTCAACTCCGACAAAGCCATCCTATATGGCGCCTTAGAGATTGGCTCCGTCCCAGGAGCTAACTCTATAACAAACTCAATTTCCCTTTCTGGTGGCAAACCAGGTAAATCCTGAGGGAAAACATCTGGAAATTCACACACGATAGCAATATTCTCCAACTTCAATTCCTCAATAGTCGTGTCAACCACAGAAGCCAAATAACCTTGGCAACCACTTTCTAACAGTCGGGTCGCCTCAAGCGACGATATCATAACAGTCGAGGTTCCTCCTCGATTTCCACTAAATTCAAAGCTAGTACCTACCATCGGATTAAACCGAATCACCTTATTAAAGCAATCCATCGTGGCCCTTTGCTTCGTCAGCCAATCCATCCCCACAATTAAATCAAAGTCATACATTTCCAGAACAACCAGGTCTATCCTACTCTCATGACCATCCACAACCAGTCTACAATCAGGACAGCTTACTGTAGCTACTACACTATCCTTTAAAGGCGTAGAAACTTTAAACATAACATCCAAAGGTATCAAGTTCAATTCAGATAGCTTAACAAACTGATCGGCAACAAATGAATGCGTAGCACCCGGATCAAACAAAGCATAAGCTACTTGGTTATGCAAGAGGACCGTACCTGTAACGGTCGGCGAATCCTTCGCCGCTTCCCGGGTGACAGCAAACACCCTTCCTTGCGCTGGTGGACGGTTCTGCAAATTCGGTGGCGTGCCTCCTCTCGGTGGTCCTCCCTGTTGTGGCAGCGCCTGTCTGCCTTTCCTCTGTGGGCAGTCCTTCACTTGATGACCCAGCTGGCCACAACCAAAACAAGCACCACTTCCAAACGGGCAAGGACCAGGTCCATGCCTTTGGCGGCACAGACTGCACCACTCGTGCTGACGAAACATTGGCTTGCTGATCGCCCCTCGGCGATTAGGTGGAATGCGACTCCTGTTGCTAAACATGGGTTTCTTCCCTTGCCTCCTGTCAAAGCTACTCGG
Organism: Rhodomyrtus psidioides; assembly: GCA_021437785.1. Classification (NCBI taxonomy): domain Eukaryota; kingdom Viridiplantae; phylum Streptophyta; class Magnoliopsida; order Myrtales; family Myrtaceae; genus Rhodomyrtus; species Rhodomyrtus psidioides. The sequence goes on along the minus strand of JAILYB010000023.1, from coordinate 2,535,993 downwards.
GGGCGTAAACCGCGATCCAGATGCGGTAGACTTCTCTGCCAGATGTTGTTCCACCATCTGCGCTCTCTCATAGATTTCATTGTAATCCTTCAGATAGAGAGGTACTAGCCAGCTCTGAATCTCAAGTTTCAATCTGTCCATAAACCTTCTCGCCTTATCCTCGGGGTCAGTCACCATCTCGGTGCATACTTAGAAAGTTCGGCGAACTTAGCCTCATACTGGTCTACAGTCAGCTGGTTCTGGCGTAGGCGTTGGAACTCATCCATCTTCTGTTTCCTCGCAGTATGTGAAAAGTACTTGTCATTAAAAGCTTGCACGAAGGCACCCCATGTCTGGGCCGTACCTTCTGGAAAAACTCTGTCCTTTGAGGCTCTCCACCAGAAGCTTGCATTCCCTTGCAATTGATAGACAGCTAAAATGATTCTTTCCTCCTCGGTACATCTCAAAAGGACAAACGCCTTTTCCAACTCCTCGATCCACAAGGTTGCAGCTTCGGGATCTCCACTTCCAGTAAACTTAGGTGGCTGCATCTTAAGAAACTGCTCTATTAACCACTGGGTCTGACGCCCTTCAGTCACTTCCCTAGCAGGAGGGTTCACTGGTTGAGTTGCAGCAGCAGCAACGGCAGCAGCAACGGCAGCAGCATCCATATCCCTCACCTGCTGGCCCATGAGATCCCCAATTGTTCCAAGTGCTAACATAACCTCAGCCATTGTCGGCTCCTGCCCAGATGGTCCAGCAACTGCGGGCGTTCCACTACCACCCACGATCTCCTCGATCGGTCTGACAGGTCTCGTTTGCGGCGCTCGGGGCGCTCTCTTACTGCATCCGTTCATTATGCAGAAATGATACGGAGTCCTGCTTACCCCATAGCAAACGCGGTCAGAAGGCAACCCCAATACTTAAAGCACAAAAGCAATCACAAGCACAAAGTTCATAAATCTACTAACTATCCCATTTTCCCAACGCTCCTTATCACTCCAAGCCAATGACCAGGCGGATCAGACTGACCTTGCTCTAATACCACCTTGGGCGGGGATGTCACGCCCCGACTCTCGGGCTCGCAATATCCCTTGCCAAATCGCCACTAGGTCACGAAGGATAGCGTCCCAGACGGACTATCGACCTACTAACATATGGCGCATGCGGAACGTGCAACTTCCAAACGAATAAGATCAGCACGGGATAGAGAAGCAGAAACAACCAGTCTGATAAAACAGAAGTACTAAACAGATGAGATAGATGATCCATGACCTTACAGAGCTAACAGCTAATATGTACAACCCCATGCTTCGGGGTGGCCCTCTAAGACTCTCAAAAAGATACATGAGTCGGGGTAAGGTCAACTCTCATCTACTCCAAAATGGTACCCCCACAAAAGATCCACCAACAGACCAAAAAGATCACAGTACAGACTAGTGATCACGGCGGCCCTAACGGAGGAGCCGGGTTGTTGGGATCATCATAAGAACTATTACTGGACTGTACAGAAGAGGCTACAGACTCCTCGGGCTCGACCTCAGGCTGCGTGCCGGGTTCGGGATCCACCACCTCCCCGTCAGGCGTGTCAATGTCCATCGGGTCCCAGGCGGGGGCATTAGCGACCCCCTGAATAGGCGGTCCCTCAAACCCACGAACCGGGCCGTAGAGATCAAACCCGTCACGAAGATACCAGGCCTTGAAGAGATGAGCCACCAGATGTGGCATCCCCTCATCGACCCATATCGTCGTGACGTGACGCTCCCAGACCTGATCCGTACCTAGAACCGGATGAGACGTGACATCGTGAGACGAGTGGGTAGGGGTACCGAATCGCACGGGCCTTTCCATTACTTCGGACCTGAAAGGTTAACCCACGGCGGGGTGAGAAATAAATCTCAGTGAATCAAGCCTAAGCTCAGTTAGGACATTGATTCGCCCAGAATATACTAAGCACCACAACCAACATACAGTTCAGTCGCATAACTCAACAAGACATAGTTATAACATATTAAACAACCATCAAGGCATCACAATTCCAATATACATCAGGCACCACACCATTCACTTATTTCAGATGACCCACGACACTGGCGTGATCCAATTCCACAACGCGATCCAGCACTTTAGTGCGATCTAGCGTCCTTCCGGTAGAACCGGACTACGTCTCATTTCCCTCTCAACGACGGCTACTACAGGCGGTGTATCCAGTGCACCCAGCACGGCACCAGCCAGTAGGCATCCCTAAACGGGGCGTCGGTCCATCACAAGCAGCGACCGGCATCCGATAATTCCTTAAGACCGTACGTCTGGCACGGGGCATGAATTATCGTGCTTCCGACAAGTCGTTTACAATAGGTACGGTAAGTGCACAAACAGTACCAAACGAACTTGCCAGGTAATCGTCATCTATCCCTCATGTGACCACACAATTCACATTTGGCAATCGATTCATTAATTATCTTTGATTAATGCCAAATACTCATACATACATGCAATCAGACTCAGCCCACGGCCAATCAAGACATTCAGTCAGGCATGTCAACGAGGTGATCAAACCCATGAGGTTAATGACTAATATCACGAGCAATCAATTCAATCAGGCAATATCAAGCTCAATTCGTGCCATGACAATTATTAACCAGATTGATTTAACACTCCAATCGTTCGCTCGTAATTGAACCACAATCTACAAATTATCACCCATTCAATCAATCACAAATTTTATCACAATTATCCACAGATAATAAAATTACATCAATTAACCTAAACGATCGGCCATTTAACCTAACCCAATTTCTAACTAAACCGGCCTCGATCGAGTACCCAAATTTCACAATCGACTAATTCTAGGCGCAATTAACGCCCTAACTAAGGGTTAGGGTCAACTCACTGAGAGAGTGAGCTCGGGCGGTCCCGACGGTCGACGGCGACGGCGGCGGCGACGGTTCTTGAGAACCAAAAAGGTCAACCGCGAGGCGATTGGACCAAACCTTCGGGAACACCTCGGGAAGGTCCAACGAGGTCGCCGGGACAGGTGGTCGGCGACGGAGCTCCGGCGAACGGCGGCCGGCGGCCTGAACAGAACCGGTCAGAGTATAAACAGGGCAAAACAGGGCTAAACCGGGTGGTTCTCGATCCCACGAGCTGCGACAAGGCCGACCAAGGGTCTAGGACTCACCTAGGGGTCAAGGGACGTCAGCTAGGACCGGTGGGTGGCGGCGGACGGCGGCGGAGCAGCCACGAACAGAACCCGCATAAAACAGGGTGTGTCGCGGCCGAGAACAGGGGAAGACTTCGGGGCTTCCCGCGAGCTCCACCGGCGACGACGAGCTACCACGAGCTGGGGAAAGTAAGAGGGGAGTCAGGGGAGTCTATTGGCGGTGGTGGTGAGCGGCGGGGCCGTCGGAAACGGCCGGGGTCGAAGAAAAACCGAACCGGGCTCAAAACAGAGCACCGGCGGTTTCAGAGCTTGCCGCGGCGGCTCCGGCGGACGACGGGCGGCGGGGCTGGTTCGGACCGGTAGAGGGGAGGTTGGTGGTCCGCCGTGAGGTGGTGGCCGGGCCTGGTGGCGTCGCAAGCGGCCGGGAAAGGAACTGGACTCCTCAGGTCAAGAAACCCGAAAACAGGGCCTGGTTTTGCAGAGCTGCTCCGCGGCTGTCCGGCGGCCAACGGCGGCCAACGGCGGCCGGGGCTGGACGACGACGACGGCGGGGAGTGGCCTGAGGTGGTGGCGGTTGGCTTGGGGGTGGTGGTCACGCCAAGGATGAAGAACGATGGAAGATTGTCGCTCGGCCGTGGGTTGTCGCCAAAACGAAAAGAAAAGAAATAGAAAGGAAGAAGGAGCAGTGGGAGGAGAGAGAGAGAGAAGGGACGTGCGTTGATGGCTGCATGGGGAAGAGAGAGAGTGGGGTCCAAAGGAAGACTTTGGGGTCTTCTTATCCAATGGCTTAATTGCCTTTGTCCTTTGCTAATTAGGGTGGGGGCATTTTGGTCTTTTGGCCATGCCGGGACTGAAATGGAATTTCGCGTACTGGGCGGACGGAAATATTTTGAAATTTCACTGGCTAAGCTTGGTCGGGATTAGGCTCGGGCGCGAAATCGAAAATCTAATTTAAAACGACTAAGAAATCGATCCCTAATCTAAAACGTTCAACATTTCGAAATTCGTCCGATTTATCGTCACTTGGGTCCTGACGGTCCAAAATAATTGTCGACTATAATTCCATATAGCATTCTTATATTGACTTCTGAATCTTACAGAATTTAGGATTTCCAGGACGTCACACCTGAGATCGCCCGTTCAAATTTCATTGATTGCCTACAACCTAATCCCTATTGTGGCGACCTGTATTAATCAAAGGCCTGAATTGAACCGGTTCGCTAGGCATAATTATGGAATTACCCTTCCAAATGTGGATAATTAACTTCGAGGAAGCGGTGAATGGAAGTCATGCGGACAAAAGTCTTCCTAAGTCATGTCTGCTATTGAGATACATTGCCTCCGGCACGAACTCGTAGGGGGTGTTTTAGTTAAGCAAAAAATAGAAACCATGACCTTTATATGCGGAACCCAATTGTGTAAGTGCAAGCAAGCGCTATTATTACCGTCGGTATTGGAAATTACTTACTAATACATCGCAAAACACTTGCATGATAACAATATGTTTACTTTATTAATAAAGACTTTGAAGTTGATAGGAACTTTTCAGTCTACGAGGCTACGCGCCTACTGAGGAGAAAAATTATTTTTCTTACTTATAAAAAGGGTCAGTACTACAACAACAACAACAACAAAATCGCAACTGGTACATGGATGATAAATTTACCTCATAATAATAACTCCAAACTAGTACACTTACGATAAATTTGTCATTCGTCAGTTACCTAATTTAACGAAAAATAAAATTTGTAAATTTGTCACACACACACACACACACACACACACACACACACACACATATAACGGTGTGCAAACTAGACCGGACCAAGACTGGATCGGACCGCACAGGCTGTTTCGGTTCTTGAGGGGGACGGTTCGGTCTCTGATTCCAATAAATGGGACTAGTGATCGGGCGATATGGTCCTCGGTCCCATGGTGGATGGGGCCGGACCAGACCACCCGAATTGCCTAGAATATATATATATATATATATATATATATATATATATATATATATATATAGAGAGAGAGAGAGAGAGAGAGAGAGAGAGAGAGAGAGAGAGAGAGAGAGAGAGAGAGAGAGAATAGAAATTTTTGAAGAAATAGTTAACTTAAACCTAATCCTCATCTTCATCTTTTGCTCGACAGTCGACACTTACTCCTCTCGCTAAATGCGAGTTTACCTATCTTCATTTTTTGCTCGATAGTCGATACTCACTCATCTCATTTGACGCTCGCGTCTCACCTTCGCAACACAGCTCTGCTCGGTTCGCTTCTCTTGTCTTTACCTGTCCGGTCATACATGTATTCCAATAATATTTATAAGCAGCTGGCGTTAGTGATCCCAGCCCGGTCCCTGGTCCCGAAAATTTGGAGATCGGGACTACGGTCTGATCCCCAATTTCGTATCAGGATCAGACCGGCTCGGACTATGCACACTCCCTACATATGTATAAGTTTGAGATAAATTTATCATAGAAGTATTAGTTTAGAAATTTTCGTGGTATTAAACTGTTATAAAACTTAATGCATCTTAAGAATATTTGAAAGTATGTGCTTAAAAACGATATGATCCAAAAAAACTTCTCAAACCCCTACAAAGTAATACTCAATAGCAAATTCTAGGGTAGACCTCTTCTAATGTCTCTTTTATCTAAAAATTGCCCCTTCCAAATAGTCATCTCGACTTCGACCAAAAAAAAAAAAAATAGTCATCTCGACAAATGAAATAATTGGGTTTCGACTAATCGATGATGCTGACAAGACATCAATGTACTCGTCTCTTCACGTGCCGCATTCTTTCCAACACGAAGACAGAAAGTTTCCCCGAAAAGTAATCCCTAATCTTGCATGTGGTTTTTACCTCCAAGATATGTTCCAAGAGCACTACTAATAGCAATGCCGACAGTATTGAATCTTGCAATCTAATCAGTAATCACACTCATTCGTCCGTCATTTGATACTTGAAAAACAACTAACGATGGCCTAACTTTTGTTGATGAGATCCATGTGAAAATTGGCGAAGATGAGAAGTAGATTATAAGTAGACTGACAAAGTTTAGTTGGTCAACAAAATAAGTAGCCAGGCTTATAATATGAGCAAAAACATGGAATGCAATCATCACATGCATGTAGCTAACCGTGATAGTATAATAGGTTGATATATATTCTGATAGGAGACATGATCGGTCCATCAAGTGATCGACCAAATGCAGCGAATGGAATGGCTTCGAGAATATCTCTGGAGATAAGATCTGGGATTAGGTTGATTACATTAATATCACGCAAAGTTACCTTGAAGGTAAAAACAGATGGATAAGACATATATGAGTAAGACCCACCACTAATTACATTGGGGGGAAATAAGTAGAGATATGAGGACGATGAGACATAGGATTAAGGGATTAGAAATAATAATTCCAAGTTTATCGATCGGAGTCTAATATGTTGGGGGTGTGGTTCATACTCCTCTGCGATAGGAAAGCACGTGGAAACCAGATGACTCTTACGATTTAAGCCCATAATTTTTCATTAGTACTTTGGGCTTAGACTCATAAATAGCTACTGCAATATATATACATTATTGTTAGCACCTAAATTTTAATTTTAAAGAAAATTCATTTATTTCATAAAATGAGAGTTAATTTTAATTCTCGCAAAAAAAAATTCATGCATTACATATTTCATTTGTCTGTCATGCATTGGCAATCAGTCGCAGGCGATCTCGATTGAGCAAAATTTAACAGGCAGCGGAACCAAAATCAATTCGAGAATTTTCGATCATGAAATGGAGAATTACCGAAAATTGTAATGGCCTCGATTTAAAATCTCATTCGGTCCATTTTGTGAAAATAAGGCTTTTAATTAATTATTCGTTAATTAATTAAAGCCCACTTAGGCCCTAAGTCCATGCGAATGAGCCCATCCGAGAAACCCTAGCCTGATAGGGTTGTTCAAGAGAGTTAGATCCTACGGTGGATATCGCGTCGGAAAGGTTTAGAGTCGACGGCTTGGATTGGATCTTAGAGCACAACCCTAATATTCACTATATATACCTCGTTAGATCTAGGATTGCGGAGGACGACAAAATTTTTTTTTCCCGAGATTCCCTGGCCTCACGCACATTCTCTCTCGGATGTTCGTCGCTCACCGATTCTCTCTGGGGGACTCGGAGAATACGAAAAATGCTTCATCCAGAGAGAGAAGGAGACAACGTTACTGCCATTCTTTATTTTATAGTCAAGAAAAGTGAGATTGAGGGGGATTCTAAAAACACGTACAGAGACAAAAAAAACGTGAGGGGGACATCAAGAAGAATTCATCTTTCCAACTGCCATCGAATCAACAGGGAGGCGCGTTCATCGAAGAGGGCGCGTTCATCAGGATCACAAGGGAGTGTTCTTTTCTCTGACTCTCTCTCAAGTGCTATTGTACCTTCATGCTTAATAAGTCCTACTGCCACTCACAGTTTGAGATTCCTTTTTGTTCATTCTTACAGATCATCATTCAAAGGGAATTCCTATGAGACCACACAACTCAATTCACGGCCATCATAGACCCGTTCCTGTCCAACGAAATTGCGAGCCCTTATCCGCGTGTCGACAATCATGAACTGCTTCGATGAGTAACCTTCGCTGCACTGAACTATCATTGGTCACTGTGGGCTACTGCGAGCCCCGTGTCCTCAAATGCCGCTTACTATTGCCGCTGTCTTTGAACCATCGCATGCTGTTGCGAATCGTTGGGCAAACAGCCTTGCCGTAGCCGTCAATTATCTATGCATGTCCGTGCTGATCCTGGTCCAAGACCCCGAGAAAAGCAGCCATCGACATTCCAGATAAATCATTTGAACCATAAGTCAGGGAATCATAATCATTTGAACCATAAGTCACGATTTGGTAGAACTTGGGAGAGTTCGAGCTAAGTTAATTAATCTAATTAATTAATTTGGTAATCCATTAACCTAAAATCAAAAATTTCCCGATTTTTAGGTCGCGACAGCTTGGCGACTCCACTGGGATTTACCTGAATTTCTCAAAATTTAGGGAGGACTTAGGCCAGATAATTTCATGAAAAGGTCACTCGGTTTAGCAATCGTGGTTGAATTTTAACCCTAGGTGTTAAATGGTTTTGCAGGCGGGAGTTATAAGGGGAGAAGTCTATGGCTAACCCTTTGTTTTGCAGGTTTTGGTGAATTGGAATTGTGATTTAATTTTTTTTTGAACTATTGAAGCGTTGTTTGCATTTAAATGTTGTGCATGTATTTACAGTATTTGCACTACACCACACACAACCCGTGACTGGACCTGGGTCACACCAATAGTTTTAAGATGGTATTTAGATGGTTCTTTAACCTTGGCGGTAAGGCTTCGCTAAAGGTTATCCCATCTGGATCCCGAATTCTTTTCCAAAAAAATGGCTCAAGGGTCGTTCTCATGCACGTGAGGCTATGATGCACGAGCGTCGCCCTTGTCGACCGAACCAAGCCGAAGTGAATGGATCCGACTAGTCATGACTATTGTACGTGAGGCTGCGACTAGTCATGATGAATGTGCGCGAGGCTGTGACATGTCGTTCCGTCCATTACTTCATTTTGCCAAGCCTTTAGCTAGATAGATTAAGGTTAGCCTCACTATCCATGTGTATGTCTATGTGATTGGCATTTTATTTTTCAAGTTAAAGTAAGTTCTCTAACTTTATCTTGTTTTTATTTGTTCGGTCGGTCCATATTAGGTGTCAATCAAATCTTGAACTTAACATCATGGTCTTTAAAAAAAAAAAAAATCAAACTAGTGGTCCATTTTCAAAAAAAAAATGAATGCCAAAAAAATCTCCTTGGGAAATTTTGTTGATCAATAAAAGATTTTGTCACATCTTCCCTTAATGCTTCAATGGATAAAAAATTTTCCTGATAGATTCACTCTTGGAGATTCATTGCGATAAAACAAGTAAATCTTTTGGGAAATTTTTCAAACATCAAAGGTCTTTATCATATTTCTCATGAAAAATTCACCTCATTTTTCCTAAGGAAAGTCTCTCCTATTTCTGCACAGAGAAGGAAACAAAATTTGACCAGTTTAGCGAGTCTTGGACCGGCCTCTCTTGAATCACATTCTCATTATTTCCTCTTCTTTTGTAGGAAATCATGGGTCGCTTGTAGCAAGAATGGCATTCTCGGCAGCTTTTGAGAGACAGAGAAAATTCAGAGAACTCTGAGGGATCGGGCACTTGTACATGTCCATTAGTCAACTGGACGAAGAAATATAGGCAAGTAGAATTTTGGAGGCATTCGAGAAAAGCTTCAATGGAGAGCTTCATACATTGTGTTCATTGGCTAGTGCTTGCAGATTCTCCAGCAACTTCAATAGCTTCGTGGAGGTCTTCCAATAAATTTTTAATATTAATAAAGCTCTCAAGCTGCTTCCATATATCCATCCGTCGCCGATGATCAGCCAAGTGGCCCTTGTCCGTCAAAGCCATTAAGCCGGCGACCATGCTTGCTATTTTCGATCTATTTTCCAGAGTTGTTCCTATTTTACAAGTTTAACGGCATTCATCAGATGTGGGAAACTTTTCAAGGAGTGCAATCAACAAGGGAGAGACACCACACTGTGAACTTCCCCTTGGCCAAAGATTGAATCACCAATCCAACGGATATTCTTCTCAGGCTTTATTCTTCCTGGTCTAAATGTTCTGCTTGTTGCATTTTTTATGTTCTTGTTGCAGGATATTAAGGGCGTCTCACTTCTCAAAGAGGTCCTTTCATGTGCAGTGCTAACATGTTTGGCTCGCAAAATCACGCTCGTATTCTGTCAAACTCTAGGTGATGTTCACATCGCAAATCACAGGCACCATTACAGCGACTAGCGGTCCTGAAGTGTGCATCACCGTTTCATTCGTCTCCCCATTGGGCAAAGAGCGTGGATTCTTAACTCTCACTATGCACCAGTCCGATCGGTCCTTGGACGGCCCCACACATGAATATCAAGCTGGACGCCCTTGGCAGAATTTAGTCCGTCGACCAGTTGAGGCAGATCCATGCTTTGCATTTGATCATTCTCCCATGTCAATCGATGGAGCGACTGGTCAGTCTGAATATAGTGCACATTGGCCTGATCAAATTGAAGTTCAAGAATCAATCGCGAACCAAGGTTCCCTCTGAACTGATCCAATAGTCCTCTAGCCGGTCAGGCTAGACTGATTAAATGCTCAACGATCCTTGCATTAAATCTCAATGCGAGCCGTCGCCAATCCCTGCATCGATCGACACTACCTCAAGCCGTCCATTAATCAGCCCAATCGTAATCCCTGGAGCAATCCTCGACAACCTGGCCCAATCAGGGGTTGTCCATGGAGTTCATATTCTCTCTTAGATGATTCAAGACAGTACAACTAAGCATCTACGGCCGTCAAGGGTCACACATGGCTAGGATTCAACTTAAAGAAGGGATTGGGGCATGTCCAACTGTTTGCATCAACCAAATTCATATGCCAGTTCATCAGCTAATCGTAGCTGATCCACGCTTCGCCCTTGAATGATCCTTTGATCATGTCATATCAGTTGACGAAAAACAGGATGAAACCATAGCCACCCAATTTCAAATGGGAGTATCTCTTGCCTTGCCCGATCATTATTGAAATGATTTTCTATTCTCTTTCTTGCAGTGCTAGGAGACATGTTTTCAATTACTGCTACTGAAGCATATCGACATTCATGAGATTCCCAAATTTTTTCTCATTTAATTCATGCAGATCTTTCCTATGCAGGATCAGGTGTGAAACAAGTGGTTCGCCAAAGCTCGAAACCAAGTTCCCAACATTGACCATGTCTGGGATAATCTCACATTTTGGAAAAGTTATAACCCATCCTGACTGAAAATGGGCAAACCTGCCACCAACTCTAGCCTTAGAAAGGGAGTATGTATTCTTTAAGCCATTCAGCTTTGAAGATAACACTCTATTTCTTCTTGCAGGGATGTACAATCTATTCCAAAACGAAGGAACCTATCCAAATCAAAGAACCGCTTCCAAAACGGTGTGATTATCCCGTTGGAGGGCTGATGGTGTGACTGGAATTACTATTGAGCATTAATCGCTACTTGGGGATTTATCACCCTATTTATGATTGGATGCCTGAAATGTTCTTTGAATGAATTGACATGTATTTGGGAGTTATTCATTCCGTGATTGCAGTATCTAATTGATAGTCTGCATATGCATATGACCGTGAACAAAATCAAATAAATATGTTTTAGCATGAAAAATGGCCGTGGGCCGAGTCTTTGAGCACGTTGTGTGAGCATCCGGCCTAAATCAAAGGAAATAAAATTGATTGTTATGGTGGGTGCATTGTGTGGTCATATGACGGAACGATGATGGATTTTTCCTGGTAAGTTCGTAGTGTACTAATAGTACACCAGTACCAGTCATGTGGGACCATACGACTTACCAGAAGCACGACAGTCCTGCCTCGTGCCGGTTAGTACGGGCACAGGGCTGATCGGATGCCGGTCGCAGCTTGTGATGGACCGACGCCCCGTATAGGGATGCCTACTTGCCGTACCGTGCAACGGGTGCACTGGAATAATCGCTTGTAGTAGCCGCTGCCGAGAGGGAAAAGGAGCGTAGCCCGGTTCGTCCGGATGAGTATGGGATCGCACTATTTATGAGGGTGGAATCACGCCAGTCGCGTAGATCCTCTCATGGTGCCGTTGGCACGATCATCGTTAATAAATGGACTCGTGTGGTGTCATGTGCATACTTGTAGATGCGATGCTTGTTCTGAGTGATTGACTTATTTTACTGTTGAGTCGAGTCAAGCATTGCATTATGTGTGGCTGCAGACTGGTAAGTATGCATGTGATTGATTAGTATATGGGGACTATACTTGGGTATTTTATGTGATCGTATGAGTTTGTGAGCCTGCTGTTAGGATGCCTCGGGCGAATCAGTTTCCTAACCGAGCTTAGGCTTAATTCACTGAGATTTATTTCTCACCCCGTCGTGGGATAACATTTTTCAGGTCCCAAGTGATGAAGCCCGTGGACGCCATGGTTTGGCGGTAGGAGTGATCTTTGAAGTAGATGGGAAGTTAACCTTACCCGATCGAATACCTTTTGAGGTGCCCCGAAGTATGGGGTTGATTATGTCAGCTATAGCTCAATAGGGTTAATTATCATCATTTGTTTGGTTTAATGGGTGTGATGATCTTTTTGTGAACTGTCTTGGTATTTATCTCCTACTAATGTATCCCTGTTCAAATTTATGTTGTCTGGGAGTAAACCGTTTCCGCATGCGTAATAAACTGTCGTGGGTCGGTAGCGAACCTGGGACGCTATCCCTTATGACCCTTGGGACGATTTAATCGGGATGTCGCGTGCTCACGGTTTGGGGCGTGACATCCTGCCCGGTTTGGTATCAGAGCGGACCCCCGACCGCATGTGTGGACAGCGGCGGAGTCCGCGGGCGACGGGCACAACGGGGACGTTGTGTCCGAAGGGGGGTAGATTGTGATATCCCCTCCCTAGTCCCACATTGCCTAGGGGGGAGGTCTTGGGTGGCTTTATAAGCCTTGGGGGTGCCCTTGATTTGCATGAGGCCTTCTGCAAGTGCTGCTGAGTGCTTCCGCTGCGCAGGAACAAAACCTTGAGGTCGAGGCCGTAGCTGGGTAGCGGTAGCGGCGGAGTCCGCGAGCCCGTGAGAGCCCCAGTGCGGTAGGGCCAAAGAGGACAATATCTGCTCTGATACGAGTATGAGGCCTTTTCCCGGCTGAGTGCTCGGAAAGCAAAACCGTGCGGGTTGCAAAGCCCAAAGCGGACAATATCGTGCAAGTGGGACCCCGGCCGTTACAGCAGCCATCGACATTCCAGATAAATCAACCTGCACCCAAGAATTAATGTGTGATAATTTCTTCTTTAAAAAATTGCCCTTTCTATCTCACTGTTTGTCCTTTTCCAGGATTCATGCAAAAAGAAAGATCACCTCATGCATAAATCTAACGTCATCCACTTTCAAGATGGATAATGGAAGAGCACGTCCAGTGAGAGGATGAATGATTGAAGAGAACAGACGAGAAAATGATATCGAATCGGCCTTGGGGGTGGTCTGCCAAGAGGGAAAAGGAGAGTAGAGAGGGAATAAGCACAACGTATGATGAAGATGCACTGAAGGACAGAGGACAATCAGAGAAGTTCATGGACAGAAACTCCTTTCTCACAAGATTCTTGCCTTCAGACTTTTAGCATTATGATCCCATGAAATATTGCGAATTCATGCCTCTCGTTTGAGTTCTTTATTGTTTTCTCTTGGTTTCCCACTGATTATGATCAGAACTTGCAAGGTAAAAGCCGAAGGTGTCTGGGAACAATCTACAGGGGAGGAGGGCCACTAAATTCATACACGGCAGTTTTCAGAGAGGACTTCACGTACATAGAGAGAGGGAGAAGGAGGTTATCTACATGGGAAGCGACGCCTTTGTGGAGAGAGCAAGAAAACCGATCGATTCTCTGAGCATCATTGAGCGACGAGCCTCCAACAACAACTAATAACACCCAGTTGTATTCGGTAACTACTCAAGGTGCATCCCATCCGGTTCAACGTCTACTGTTGTTTCCACATCCCCTTGCGATCTTGACGAGCCACCCAGACAAATGGTAGCTTCAGTGATCTTTGTTGTTCCGGCAAATCTAATCCAGTCCTAGGTGTTTTCCCGCAGTGGTCTCCAAGTGCGCCCTTGTATTAAGTCTGACGTTTCAGCAGGATCATATTTACTCTCTCGTCCTCGCCATATTCCCATTTCTCTTCAATGTTTGCATCGGTCTGACTATAAAGAATTGAAATTTGTTAGTTTGCTAACTTGCCAAGTCTCTTTGCTTTTGGGTCCTGTTTACAGGTGATATTGGCATCTTTGGTGGACCCTAGCTCTTGTGGACGTTTCAAAGCCAGTCAGAATAAAGTCTTTCATTGACGTTGCCGATATTCAAGAGACTGAACGTGAGAGAATGGCTGCCCTTGTCAATCTGTGATCCACAATACAAGGTTCGAATTTGGCAATCAAATCCACAAATTAGGTAAATTTCTTATCTTGATTGATTTGAAATATTTGATTGCCTACATGAGCTTTATTGTTATCTCACTTTATTTGATTAGAATATTTGATTGCCCATATTGGGTAATTGCATGTCTAAATTAAGCAACATAGGAATCTGGCAATATGTCACGTGCTTAAGTTGGAAGTTCTTTGAAAGATTTGATTGGAATAAGATTTGAAAATCCTTTGAAAATTTCCTGAAGTTACTCAAGATATAAAAAAATCTTTCAAAATGTGATTGATTAGGAAAATTTCCTAATCCGCAACCGCTATTTCCATAGCGGGTGTTTCGAATTTGAGGGTCGATCTGTCAGGCTTCAGATTGAACCTTGATTCGAAATAATTGGCGGTAATTACCTTTTTCATTAAAAGATTTGCAACTTGAATTTAAATTCATTCATAAAATCATAAAAATCAGAAAAACAAATAAAAATCATTCATGTCTCATGTTTAATTTTCATGTCATAAAATCACAGAAAAATAAAAAAAAATTAGGAAGATATGGTTTCTTTTAAACCACGTCTCATCATTTTTTAGAAAGATAGGATTTTCTAGAAATCCTATCTCATGGATTATATTCAATAAATCAAATCTGATTACGTCCATTAGGATAGATTATAAAAGCTGTAGACATAGGGTTTAAAAATTTTCTTAAAAATTGGGAATTAATGCAAATTAAATCCAAAAACTTTAAGTTAATCTTGAACCAATTCATTCTCATTTTTCATTAATTTTTAATTTCGAAAATATACAAAAAAAATTCATAAAAAGAAAACACAAAGATTGCATCTTTGAACTTTAATTCAGAATTCATCAAGATTGCTAAATTGAACATTTCTCATGAAATTGGTACCGAAAGGGCATTAATTGAAAAATTAGTGTAACCAAGTCCCGAACTTAAAATCTCTGGTTCGTAGAAATAAAATAGTTTTCTCCCGTTATCTTATTTAGGTTTCTAATCAACCTACCAAGAAATGATTAGTGGTGGCTCCTAAAAATTAAAAATCTTTCTCGAGATAATCATTTGAACCATAAGTCACGATTTGGTAGAACTTGGGAGAGTTCGAGCTAAGTTAATTAATCTAATTAATTAATTTGGTAATCCATTAACCTAAAATCAAAATTTCCGATTTTTAGGTCGCGACAACTATTTTTCGCTTGTAATTAAGTAATATAAAGAGAGGTGCAAGATGCTTATTATAGTGGAATCATCTGTTGGACATAATTCTAGTTTAAGGGTGAACTGGGATAAAATTTCATGTCATGATTACTCCTTCTCGCTTTACGTTTCACTTCGATTTAATTTGATTATACGCCGAATCCTAACGTGATAGTCTAATCCCAAAGGCACATAAGGTGAGCAAATTGTTCGAGTTAGAGCTAATTACAGCAAATCAAGATCTGGTTTATAAAGCTTGGCGTACAGAATGACACAAGGGATTGTCATTAAATTATGTGTTAAATATGGCTCATCACTTATCTACAAGGCACGTCGTCATGAGGATTAGATTATCACATTCAGAGACCTGTCTTTAACATATCTAAGGTTTCTCGAAATAACGCAGCGTTCAGCGATAGAAACAAGCAAATCCTTTCTTAGAGAGAGAAATCTTGAATTTTCAATATCAAAAGTATATTCTGTCTGCTCAAACATCATAAAACACATTTTATATGAGGTGTTAAACCTAACCCTACTAGCATTCCGGATACAAAACTCAAAATTACAATATTGCCACTAATAATAAAATTTAATCCGAAAAATACTAAAAAAATTGAAAAATCCATCTAAACGATCTCGGATCGCCAATATCCATCGCGGTTCATGGACGGCGATGAGTACTGATTAGAACGCTGTTTCGTTTCAACCGACTGAATTTAAGCTCAATCTGATGTCGTTGCCCGAGTCCGCCGGTTCTAGTCGCACCATCGTTTTGCCTTCCGATTGGATTTTGGCCGATCCAATTGATCTAAGAACGCATTACTAATTGCTTCCGCATCATTCTCCTCCACTTGAGAAGAACTCATCCTCGAGTTAGAATCAAAATCTGGATACATCGGCTTATAGGACTTATGAAATAGTGACAAATCAGCAACATTAAAGGGGTTAGATATGCCCATGCTTTGTGGAAGGTCGATAGCATAGGCATTATCATTAATCTTCCTGCTGACAGTGTAAGGCCCATATTTCTTCTGCTACAATTTGCTGTAAGACCCAGCTGGTACCCGCTTCTTACGAGGAAAGACCATGACTTGATCACCTACTGCAAACACCTGCTTGCGCCTGTGTTTATCTGCCGCAGCCTTGTACTTCTGATTAGCCGCTTCCAACTTCTGCTTCACTTCCTGATGTACTTCGACAATTTGCTTAGCCATATGATCCGCAGTAACACTCTTGTCTGCTTTCTTGGACAAGTGAATCAAATCTAGAGTATACTGAGGCGCCTTTGTATAGACGACAGAAAAAGGCAACCTGTCAATAGAACTATGAACCGCATTATTATAAGCAAACTCCGCCTGCGTAAAGCAACATCTCACTGCTTCGGTTTATCTCCACAAAGACTTCTAATTAAGTTTCCCAAAGTTCTATTGATCACCTATGTCTGCTCATCAGTCTGAGGATGAGTTGTGCTACTGAAATTCAGGGATGAGTTAAACAATTTCCATAAAGTGCACCAAAAATGCCTCAGAAATTTGTTATCCCTATCTGAAGCAATAGACTTAGGCATTCCATGTAGACAAACTACTTCTTTGAAAAATAATCTGGCCACACTTACAGCATCAGAAGTTTTCCTACAAGGAATGAAGTGTGCCATCTTAGAAAATCTGTCAACTACAACAAAAACGAAATCCACACCTCTTTAAGTTCGTGGCAAACCCAGCACAAAATCCATGGACATATCTTCCCATATATTGTCAGGAACAAGTAAAGGCATATATAAACATGTATTCTTAGATTGCCCCTTAGCAGTTTGGCAAACATAACATTTATGCACATACCTGCTGACGTCTTTACGCAATTGGGGCCAGTAAAATCGCTTCCTGACTGCAGTAATAGTTTTACCTCAACCTAGAGGTGCAGCCAACCCACCATCATGCAAATCACAAATTACCTTCTCTCGTAATGATGTCCGAGGAAGGCAAAGTTGATTGCCAAGCATTAGATAACCATCCAGAATATAGAACTCCTGCACAGGTTGATCAGCAGCACACGTATCCCAAATTTGCCCAAAATCTTCATTGCCTGCATAACACTCTTTTAGCTGCTCGAACCCCAGAATGTCCCGGCGCAATGTAATCAGCAAGCCAGCTCTCCTACTCAACGCATTTGCTACCCCAGAATGTCCCGGCGCAATCGAATTTGTGCTATAACCTAAAAGGGAATTTTTATAAAAACTGACATCAACGCGCATGTATATCTTTACTGATCCTCTTCATCCTTTTTAAGTACTTCAAAGCTTCATGGTCAAAATAAAGCACAAATTCTTTCCCAATCAGATAGTGCTCTCATGTCTTCAAAGCTCTTACGACAGAGTAGAATTCTTTGTCATAAGTGCTCCACTTCTGTCTCGCATCACTGAGCTTCTCACTGAAAAAGAAAATTGGCCTACGCTCTTGAGACAAAACAGCTTCTATCCCCACTCCACTAGCATCACAATCTACCTCAAGCAGCTTATCAAAGTTAGGTAGAGCCAGAACAGGTACATTACACAACTTCTCCTTTAGAATAGCAAAACTATTCTCGGCTTCCACTCCCCACAGAAATCTACCTTTCTTCATACACTTTGTAATCGGGGCTGCGATAGTGCTAAAATTCCTAATAAATCGCCTATAAAAGGTAGCCAATCCATGAAAACTACTAACTTCAGAAACTATTTTTTGAGTAGGCCACTCTCTGATGGCTTTCACCTTCGTCTCATTCACCTCTATTCCCTCAGCAGTGATTATAAACCCCAAGAATAACAGCTTATTAGTCAGAAAACTGCATTTCTTAAGATTCACATACAGCTTACTAGTCTGCAAAGCTGTCAACACTTCCCTCAAGTGCATCAAATGATCATCCCCAGTCTTACTATAAATCAGGATATCATCAAAATAAGCTACGACGAATTTGCCAATAAAAAATTTCAGAACCTGATTAATAAGCCTCATGAAAGTGCTCGGAGCATTAGAAAGCCCAAACGGCATCACCAATCACTCATACAGCCCCTCCTTTGTCTTGAAAGCTGTCTTCCACTCATCTCCAGGCCGAATACAAATCTGATGGTAGCCATTCTTTAAATCCAGCTTCGTAAACCACTTAGCTCCGTGCAGTCTATCTAGCATATAATCCAACCTAGGTATTGAAAACTTGTAGCTCACAGTTATCTTATTAACGACTCTA
Organism: Rhodomyrtus psidioides; assembly: GCA_021437785.1. Taxonomy (NCBI): domain Eukaryota; kingdom Viridiplantae; phylum Streptophyta; class Magnoliopsida; order Myrtales; family Myrtaceae; genus Rhodomyrtus; species Rhodomyrtus psidioides. Next base: position 2,517,381 of record JAILYB010000023.1, on the reverse strand, counting down.
CTGTCTACACTCATCCTCAAGCTCCCATCTTTATTAGGAGTTAGCAAGGCAGAAACAGCACATAGACCTATGCTATCCAGCAATTCTTCCACATTCTCCTTTAGAATCTCACTTTCCTTAGAACTCATCCTATAGTGCGGTAAATTAGGCAGACTATCACCAGGAATTAAGTCGATATGGTGCTGAATATCACGCATAGGAGGTAACCCATCTGGGATTTCTTCAAGCATCAGCTCACTAAATTCTTGCAATAAAGGTCTAACTGCTTCAGGCTACTCCTCCACTTGTAATTCAGTCTCTGTCTCAATCGTTTATTTCACTACCAGCACATGAATTTCCTAGTCTCCTTAATTTCATATTCAAATTTCCTTGAAAGAGTAAGGACATTATTATCTGCAGCCTGTTTTCCTTTGTTATTCAAGGGCAGCAACGTATACTTCACCCCATCTTTCACCAGATTATACTGATTTCTCCTTCCCGTATGCTGAGCATCCACATCAAATTGCCACGGCCTCCCAAACAACACGTGGCATACATCCATATCTACCCCATCACAATACAGCTCATCGTGATACTTACCAATGGAGAATGGAATTTTGTATCGTTCAGTTACCTGAATGCTTTCTGCTCTAGATTTAATCCATTCTAACGTATAGGGGTTAGGATGTTTCTCCACATGTATCCTCAACTTCTTCACTGCATCCTTCCCAATGATATTTTTCATGCTCCCACTATCAATGACTACAGCAAAGATCTTCCCAAAATAGTGCATCTGGTTCGGAATAGCTGATGGCGCTGTGAATCATTCTCCTGTTTTGGGGCTAACATCATCCTGCGCACCACACAGTTTATCTCCTCCTCTTGCTCATCTTGAAAATCTTCTTCCTCACCATCTGGTTCGCAGCAATATCTGTCTTTTTCCTTCTCTTCTCTTGCTGCCACGTTTACTATCTTTCTCTAAGGGCATTCATTAGAGCGGTGTCTAGGCTAATTACACCTGTAACACTTAATGGCCGCTGGTTTAGCATAAGGATTCAGGTTCACATTTTTCTGTGATTGCGACCCCTTGTCTCTTGCCTCGTTCAGAGGGCGCTTTTCTATTGCCTTATCCCCCTGATTTCGCTCTTCGCTAAAGCGATTGTTGAAGCCGCTCTTCTCCATGGAACTGCTTGAGCTACTACCCCTATAATTTTCAAAGCCTCTTTTACTCCGTTATTGCTGCATCAATTCTACCTTTCTAGTCATGTTCTTAGCTTTAGTCAAATTCCGCAAAAACTGTACCCCAATTTTATCCCGAATGAAGGGCTTCAACCCATCGAGATATCTGGCCACTTGTTGTCCCTCTGTTTCTAACAGAATATTTCGCTTTGCCAATCTCATGAATTCTGCCGTATACTCATGTACAGTTCGATTGCCCTGTTGGCAACGCTGGTATTGCTGGAACATGATCTGCTCATAATCAGGCGGAAGGAACTCCTGCTTCAGCAACCTCCTCATTCTATTCCAGGTTCGCACCCTCTCTTTTCCTTCTCGCTCCCTCCTATTCCGCAATCTCTCCCACCATGCAGACGCACCCCCTTTCAATCTACAGGCTACTAGTTGCACCTTTTTCTCGCTAGAAGTTTCCATATAATCGAAGAATCTATTTACATAAGCAATCCAATCCAAAAATTCTTCTATTCCCAGCTCCCATTAAAATAAAAGATATCGACTTTTAGTTTAAAGTCGTTACCTTCACGATCGTCATAACGTCGTTGTTGACACCTAAATTTTGAACATTTTATTTTATTTTATTTTATTATCTATTATTATTTTTGAAAAATAAAAAAAAATAGAAAAATGTGTGAAAAATGAAAGGTAGAGACATAATTATTAGTCAAAGTCCTCTTTTGCTTTTAAAAGATTGTGTTTTTATTTTATTTTATTATTAGTACTATTATTATTATTATTATTATCATGATTTTGATTTTTTAGGCTCTCTCTCTCTCTCTCTCTCTCTCTCTCTCTCCGGGAGATGCAGCCCACATTTTTTTTTAGAACGGACAGACTCTCTTGCTCGGGCTCTCTCGATCTTCACTGGCAGGCGTGAAAACAGCATCTCCATCCGCACGACCACCACCACCACCTCCATCCTTCGTCGCCGAGCCGCCTTACCGTTTGTCATTAACCACTCAACTCTCTCTCCTCTTTCCCTCCGGGGATTGATCCAGAAAGAGGAGCTGGATCCCTAAGGCCAATGGAATACAATATCGCCAAAAGGAAGGGAGCGGCGCCATTGTTTTCGAAAGAGAAGACATTGAAGGGGACAAAGAAGAGTGGAATGATTATTTAAAGAGAGAGAAAGCTAGGGTGGCGGGAATCCGAATCTTCATTGGCACGAGGGGACTGGGCATGAGTTTTTTTTGTGGATGTCCAACGAGCTTTAAAGTCACCACTAGCTTCTACAAAAGGGGGGCACGACTGAATATCATGGAGAGAGCACCTTGGCTTCATCCCGTCACTTTCCCCCCTCCAGTCGCGCCACAAAATTTTTCATGATATCAAGCAAGCAAAGTCTTCAAAAAAAAAAAACATCAAAACGAGCATTCACGGACACCACACAGTTGAATCTTTTAGCCATAGTTCACACATCAAAGACTGACCAAGCCGACTTGTCCACCCAGATAACCATGAGGAAGAGAAACGGAAGAGACTTTGACACCTCCAGCAGGTAACGGCAGAACCTCCGATTGTGTCCAGGAGTATTCGCCCTACCCCGAACGGAAGTTTCCTGAACTGCGACGTTCGTAGGGACCCGAACAGTCCAGACTATAGCGGTCATTTCCTGATCCCCCACGAGTACCACTATCCCTATTGCGCCCACCAGAGCGATCACCATTTCGATCAGGACCATAGCGACCACTTCTGGTTGAGTCCGGGCTCACCTGGACAGTCCCGTGTCGACGAAGCCGAGGGCCGATGTAGCCCGCGTTGCCATGTCCTGCACCAACCTCGACGATCTCGAACCGCAGCCGGATTGGACCGTGCCTTCTGCTCCTCGGCCGTGCGATTTGAGCGATACGGATCGGAGCAAGAGCATGGTGGCAGCCAAGACGGTAGAGGAGATCAGGGCGGCCTAGCGGGCGGAGGGCCCGACCACTGTCTTCGCCGTCGGGACCGCCACCCGGGCAAGCTGCGTCCCTCACGTGGATTACCCGAACTGCTACCTCTGGATCGCTAACAACGGGTACATGACCGACCTCAAGGAGAATTTCAAGCGCAGGATGTGGTGGTCGTGGAGTTCCCCAAGCTAGGGAAGAAGGCCACCGTGAAGGCAACCCAGGAGCGGAGCCAGCCCAAGTCCGTCACCCGCCTCATCTCCTGCTTCACTTTCCGACGCTGACATGCCCGGCGCCGACTACCAGCTCGCCAAGCTCCTCGGCCTCCGCCCCTCTGTCAAGCGCTACACACCAGCAGGGATGCTTCGCCGGCGGCACCGTCTTCCGCCTCGCCACCTCGCAGACGGTGGTGCCGAGCGCGTCTCAACGGAAGGCGAAGGCTTGGTCATGGCCACAGGCGTCGGTTTTTCCTTTTGCATGCATGGAGAGGACGATGAACAGTAGAGGACTGTTCCACGTTGTTTTTGTGATGTATGGGCTTGAATGGTTTGATTTGGGCGGTCTGTTTGAGGGAATGACTTCAGGTGTAACCGGTTGGGCTCATTTTACTGGAGCTGGGCCCGCGGTAGAGTAAAAGGAAGCTGCTGGGCTTGTTGCTGTTGGGGCCCAATTCGGATCCTCTCACCCGGACCTGATCAAGGCCCGACAGGCCTAACCCAGGCCCGGGAATCTGACCCGGACCCGGCCCTTTTAAATAATAATAATAATAATAATAATGATAATAAAAAAATAAAAAAAAAATAAAAAATGAAAGAATAAAAATTGTGCCGGCGTACACAGAGATGGTCGTATGTCGGGGCTAGGTGATTGAAGACCGATGTCCAATCAGGTATATTCTGCGTATTCAGCTCGTATATCAAAGTTAGTTTCTTTAAATATCGTCATTATAGATGTGATTCGCGTGTGTTCATTTCAATCTAATGCTTAACGTATTTACTTAATCAAGTGTTTATTATATTATTGTCGATGAAAATAATAATAATAATAATAATAATAATAATAAAATCAAAAATTCTAGAAAAATCCCAAAAAAAAGGAAATGGCCACAATCAACTGGCCAGGGCTCATCCTGGGTGTTTTGAAACCGGCCCTTCTTAAAAAATGACGATTTCGCCCTTTGGGCGAATCGTCCCCAAATTTTCTCATTTTACCCCTGGTCCCAAGTCATTCCTCATCTAAGCCCTTATGGCTGTACTAGGAAACCATTGATTTGAATTGACGTGCGTTAGTGTGATTTATTTATGTATTTGATTGCGCTTCCATTTAAATTGATTGTGGTTGATAGGAACAGTCTTCCAATTTGCATGAAATCCTGAATTAAGCCTACCTCACCTAAAATTGCGCCTGCATGAACTCTTAGCTAGGAAAATCACTCGCGTTAGGTACCGAAAGGGCGTTGGTAATGACACCAGCGTAACCAAGTCCCCGAACCCAAAATCTCTAGTTCCGCAGAACTGAATAGATCTCTCCCAATCGGTTAAGTAAGGTTTCCGGTCTACCCTCCAAGAAAGACCGGTGGCGACTCCAAATGCATGCACAAGTTGCACATGCCACCACGACCACACTGAAGGTCGAAAGCGATCGACTCTTATCGTCGAATCCTTCTGAAAAATACTCCTGCCGCGATTTGGTATGGGTCTGGGAGGGCCCGCGCCGATCCAAGATCCGCGATCGGTAATCCATTAGCCGCGTCCGCTTCCGGACGGGTCGCGACAGCTGGCGACTCCACTGGGGACCTTTGTTCTAGAACCTATGGTTTTAGACCTCAAGTGGACTTAGGCCGTAATTAAAACGTTGAGTGATTTCTCTAACCTTGCAGGCGCTCTTGAAGGTGAGGTAAGTCCGCTCATGATAGGGGTTATATGTTTTTGCAGATTGGAGAAATAAGGGGTGTAGTCCATGATTAACATTGTCTTATGCAGGTTGGGCGTAAGAATGTATGTTGTGTGGATGATTTGAAGTGCTGATTGATAAACTGCTATGCATGAATTGCATTGTGATGATCACAACACGTGGACACACACAACCGCGCCTAAAACCCCGGGCGTCGCCTATAGGAACACAATAGAAGGAATTGAAAATGGAATCTCCGTGAGGAAAAACGCGGGGTAATCCACTTTTCAATTCCGCCCGCTTCGAACTATGGATCGAGTCCCAATGCAACGATAGCTGTGCAATGGAATCGGCTCTTTCTAGAACTCGAAGTGGGAACCTTAACCTTAGGTGCCAAACCCTCTGATTTTTAGAAGTTCACCATAACTTGTCTCATGCGCATGTCTTTGGGCGGTTGGTACACCTAAAACCGCACATAAGTCGACGAGTTTGGTTGGTAAGACTCTTTATACCTCGAATCTATTACAGTTCATATAAATATAGGCATTTCATTCATTGCATTCTGGTGATTAGATTAAATGCCATTTCAAGGATAGATGTGTGTGTTTTTCCCAAACGTCCTTGATAGAAGACGAAGAGGATGATATCCCATGACAAGCACCGAGTGAGTAACAAAGGAGCCTACTATGGACATTATTAAGATATCGTCCAATGAAGATGACGAGTTGGGGCAAGTGATCCGGAAGTCACAGATCGAACTTGGGGCATCCTTAAACGTTAGGATCACATTCCTTTGTTTCATTTTCCATTACTAGTCCTCTTGTATAGGGTTTATTTTTATCGAGGCTTTCTCTATCTCACCCCTTAGAGTGATTGTATTAGGGATCTATTGGTGTATACATTTAGATGGAACTTGGTTGTATTTCTTTTGACAGGTCATGGGAATGTGATAGTGGCATTTTCTCTAATCATCCGAATACTCCCAAGTCAAGTTTATAATTCCTTTAGAGGAAATTAAAATTGGAAATCTTGCACGACCTTTTTGGTCGTATAGGGTAATCCAACCCCAATTTCGCTAGAAGGAATTATACACTTGAATTGGTCCATGCATGTTTTACGTCGCTGGTAATCCACGATAATTGATCGAGAATATCGGCGTTGTTTTGAATTTAATGACGAGATAGATGTCCAAATTACTCTCGTTCTTAACAAAACGGCCTTGATTTGGATGCCGTATCTTCAATTAAATTTAAAACACGTTATTATGCCTCGCACTTTTGAGTAATTCGTTCCTCTCGAAATTGATCAAAAGCGATTATTGTGAATTACATTCCTTTCAATAGTATGCTTTCTTTCGAGGAATATTGATAAAAACTTTTCGCGCAGGAATAAAATCCTTGTAAAAGTTCTTGTCCTTATTAATCATGGGCGAGCATAGGATTGAAAGGGGTTTTTGATTTCTTTTTCAAATTATTCCTTCTGAATCTGTCTTTTTATTTGCAGGTAAAAAATGGGTATTAGAGAGAAATCTTTTCCTGGACAAGTCTAAGGCTATTATCTCATCTGATCATGAGCGAGTTATAAAATCAGGACATATTTGCTCGGCTTATTGATATTATGGTTCGGCTCACCCAAGTTGAAGATATTCGGATGCTCGAAGAAATGAACCATACAGAAGTTAAAACACACACACAAGAGTTCTCATTTATTTTGCTCAGTGGAGGGTTTTCAAAAGCAGGTCATACAATTCGGGGTAGAAAAGTAAAGCCGAAGTGAGCCCTAATTAACGACACGAAGGAGCCCAACTGACCCTCCATGTTATTAATGCTCTGCTCATACTCCCAACTCCGCATGTCATGGTCGGCAAGCCTGAGGAGAAGACTTTTGCATTCTCCCTTAACTTCGGCGACCTTGGCCTCATGTTCTTCGGCGATTGTTTCCAGGTCTCGAACCAGTCCATTCCCGCGAGCTATGTCCGCGGTTATTTTGTCGAGCCGTTCTTCCTGCCAGTCGCTCTGAAGCCTCAACAGGACATTGCGGCGGTCATGCTCGCCGGTGGTCAGGGATAGGGCCAATTGCTCCACCAGATTTCTCCTCTCGCGAAGCAACGTCGCGACCCGCTCATTAGCAAACTCGACGGCCTTTTTGTAACTATCGGCCAGATAGTTGGTCAGCACCAAATGATCAGATCGATCCTCATAACGAGCTCGCAAGACGCGAGCCACGAGAACCTCCCGATTAGCAGCACGGTAGGCCTCTAAGGAGTGTGCAAAGAGAGTCGGGAAAATTCTATATTCCCTCCCCAGTGTAGTACCTTCGAGAGAAGTGGTATCAAGGTCCTCGAGCAGGACACGGATTTCATCCTCGGTCGCAGAATGATCGGTTATATGTGCGTAACCGCGACCTAGTAGGTTATAAAGCTTTTCCCACTGTGCCAAGACATCAGTTGAAAAAGTGCGTACGGGAGAGGAGGCCATTTGCGTTGGGTTGGCTTGAGAATAAGACGAGTTTGACAGAGAGATTAGAAGGAAGAAGCTGATTATGCGAGAACGTTAACCTTCCATACATTAATTCCTCATTTTATAGCAACTCGAGGATGATGAAGGGTCTCAGTAATAATGCCGGTAGAGCCCAGTTAGGGGGTAAAGCAGGAGGTCCCCTCACGAGAACCATTGGATTCGTTTCGGTCCGCGATTTCCGGCTCATCAATTAAAAGATGTAAAAGATTTGTCGGGATCACCATTATTAGAGTTAGGTGGGAGGTAAGCGCAACTATCGAAGAGAGCCCTAACAGGATTTGGCAGTCCCATCACGATTGAAAAGCTAAGCGAGAAATTCAAAGTCTTGAGGGGGAACGTTTTCCTAATGATGCTTGAAGAGCGTCTCCTGAACATACGAAGTCACTCGAAGAAAACTTTATAGGGAGTGAGCATACATGAGAGAGTGGAGAACTCTGAGTGGGCAAGAACCAATCAAACATTTCTCAATCCAACATATTTAAGAGGTTATTGTCAGCTGCTAGAGGCGACTGACTCAAAAATCTCAGAAATTGAACTACAGAGGGATCTCGAAGATTCCAAGATCAAGTCTAACGCCAAAACCATGGAGCCCAACACTTCTGGCAACGGAAATCAAGATCACGGCGACGACGACAACGACATCCACGATGTTCAACTCGGGAAAAGAAGACGTCCTCACCAATACTCTCAGGAGGAAACCCAAATGCTGGAAACCCTTTTCAGTAAAAGCCATTACATGAAAAAGAAGTGGAGAATTGAATTGAGCCGGGAGTTGGGGATTAATCATTCGAGGATCCAGTTTTGGTTTCAAAATAGGAGATCCAAATCGAAGGCTCAACGCAAACGTCAGGTGGTCGAGATTTTAAAGGAAGAAAACCAAAAGCTGCGAACAGAAAACATGAGGTATGAAAAAGCTCTCAATATTACCGTTTGCCCTCATTGCGATAACCTCGTCGCCCTCGGTAAGATATTCCCCGATAAGCCTCACGCGATGATTGAAGACGTTCATTTACCACCCTACTCCCTCGGGGCATCTCCTGCTCAACCAGATTTTGCCGGAGTCACGCATGAGCAGGATGATCCTACGAAGATGATACAAATGCCTCCTGGGGGATGGGATTTGCATCGCTTTGATTGGAGTTACAGTTTCAAGGAGCTGGATGTTACCGCCGACCAGCTCAAAGCATATCAGCCTCATGCACAACAATTTTCGATAGGGTCGGGTCCTGCTGGAGATGAGTTAATCAGTCGTCAAGCCATCGATGCAATTTTGGGCCACGATAAGAGGAGGTTCGCTTGGCCCCCTGAATTGCATTCCAGATTCCTAGACGTGGTTCACCAAATGGGGATCGACTCAGCAACTCCGACGCGCATATTTAAGGCCATGAATGTACCGGGGCTTAGTAAGGAGCTGGTCAGGAATCACCTTGCTGCCTACAGAAAGCTATTAAAACAACGTCGAGCGGAGCTAAACCGGGAGGAATCCGTCTCGAGCTCAAAAGCTAGGGGCGACCGCCATTGTAATGCTCAGGCATCAAGAGATACCCGGCCAAATCTAAGCATCAATCAAGCTAGCAACCCGACCACCGGCAAACTGAAAGCTGATCAGAATGTCCTCCCGGGCCATTTCAACATTTCTCAAGAGCGCGTGTCACAAGTACTGCGAGTGCGAACTCCTCCATTCGAGCAGCAGTCGGCTGGTGCTCTGCCTGCCGCTGGTCAACCCACGACAGACGATTTCTTCGATGAGGGGCTCGATGCCTTGTTCAATCAGTGGGAAGCTGGCATGCTTGGACAGCCATGATCTAGCACCTGACTCGGGGCACGATGGGTCGGTCACTACGAACACCCATAGAAAGAAGAACATGTTCACGAGTAGATCACTCATTTTATCGTTGTAAAGTTCCTACGGGAACATTTTTCTTTAATGACTATAGTTAAACCAACGCTATCGACGAACATCGTCATGCTCAGTTGTGATGATCCCTTGTTAGATTAAGTCTGAAACCAGAGACGGTCTTTAAAATTTTGAGTGGCCACGAACTCATTCCTCACCAAGCGCCCGGGATGCTGAAATGAAGAGTAACAGCATGCACAGGGAAAATGCCACTTTCGTTTGAACGATGAAAAGGGGTTGAGAGAAGATCATAGCGTTAATTCCCATGGAGCTAAATGAATTAAACGGAGTCATTAATTGCGGGTCCACCGCTGCTCCCCACGTTCTCGGGCCTAGCAAATCATAAAAGGCGCCGAAAGATTGTAGACCCACCACTTTGAAGACTGAACTAGGGGACGAACGCAATACTCGATGAAACCGAATCAATGCAAGAGAGTTTGTGATCCTATCACGAGGAAAAAGAAAGGGGAATACAGACGATGAGTAATTGCAGGATCTCGGGAGGAGCGCTTGCTTGCTGGTCTTCATATGCAGCCTGAAGGATGGTTCCAGGACACGCACAATCACTTGAGAAAATTTCTAGAGTGAGCAAACACGTAAGAGCGAATTGAGAAAGCTGAGTGAACTAGATCAGCCAGAGATACCCCGATCCATCATGTTTAAAAGTTATTCCCATCTGCTAGAAACGCCCGACCTGGACATTTCTGAGCACGAACTGCTGGGAGACTTTGAAGATCCTGGAGCTGAATCCTGCCCGAAGGCCATAGAGACTGACTCCTCCAGCGATGAAATTCTAGGTTTCAGCTACGAAGAAGGAGTATACAATGATGACCGGAGTCGGAAAAGGAAGCAACTACAACGCCACACTCCAGGCCAAATCCGAGAGCTCGAAGCTTTCTTCAATGAATGCCCCACTCCAAGCAGACAACAGAAAATGGAGTTGAGCCGAAAAATAGGATTGGAGCTTTCGAAGGTCAAGTTTTGGTTCGCCAACAAACGAACCCGGGTGAAACAGCAATACGCAGACCATGAGTTACTGGTCCTGAAGGAGGAGAATGAGAAGCTTCAAGCTGAAAGCGCGAGATATAAGGAAGCTCTGACCAAGGCCACCTGCCTTAATTGTGGTAATCATGTTGTCCTCGGCGAGGTGTTCCTCGATGAACCATCCCTGTTGACGAATAACGCTCAGCTGTTACCGTATTCTCCACAGCATTTTCCGACACAGCCAGATACCGCCGGAGATCTGCATGAGCAAGTCAACACCATAGGATCAACACCAACATCCTCTGAGAAATGGGATATGAATCATCACAGGGGGAATTCTCTCGATGACGAACTCGCTGTCGCAGCCAGCCAATCCAAAGTCGGTGAGTCCCTCCCTGGACAACTTTTGAAACGACTAGATCCCGTAGAGAATAGCTACCGAAGTATTGACGATATTTTGGGTGATAAGAGAACAAGGTTTTACTGGACCTATGAGCTTCACACCAAATTTGTTGATGCAATTCGAGAGCTGGGAGTTGATTCGGCTAGCCCACTACGCATACTCGAGATTATGAATGTGCCGGGGCTCTCTAGAATTAACGTTGAGTCTCACCTCAAGTACTATAGGAGATTTCTAAGGGATGGAAGGATAGCGTTAAACCATCATAAAGCCAGTTGGAGCTCAAGTGTTGGGCAGAGCTACAACCATGATGATTGGAGAGCCAAGAGCACCCAACCGTATTTCAGCAATGACGGGACTAGCAGTCGTGTCAGCGACTCCTCTAACCCAAATCAGAATGCTCCGCCGAGCTATCTCAATACTCCTCGGGAGTATATGCCACAGTTCCAGCACATAGAGATTCCTCAGTTTGAGCGCGAATCAGTCATTAATGCTGTCCCTGAAGCGGATCTGGCATTGGTAGAGAGTGCACATATGAACCTGCCGGTCATTGGAGGAAGTTCCAATTCGAGGGGTCAAATTGCTCACGGCGAGAGCAAAGAGAGGAATCCCTCGCCTGCAGTCGACGACACCCAATCTGGGCACCAAGGGCTAGAAAGAACAGGTGATTTCCTTGATGAGGAGCTGGATACTTGGATCAATACTCTTCGGGAATGTATGTCTCAACCCCAACAGGGCAATGATGAAGGTTCCAGCTCAAAGACTCCAATCCCTCACAACGAAGGCAATGAAAGAAATCTGCCCCCAACAATCGTTGATACCCAACTTGAACATCAATGGCTCGAAGACCCGAGCAATTTCCTTGGCGATGAGTTCAATCTTTGGCTCGATCAATTTGGAGCCGGAGGACCATCGCAGTGGTGACGCGAGGCCGGTGATCAAACGTCTAATGCAAGGCATGGCTACTCGATGAAAAATGCTTCGAGAAAAGGGGTTGAATACTCCTATTGCATATGTTGTTGATCGCACTGTAAGGTTCCCACGGGAACATCTTTCATTAATATCTAGAACTAATTGCGCGTGAGTGTCAACATCACCCTTTGAGCATCTTCAAGCCGAAGGCCGTGGATTAATCACTTAATCCGTGGAGCAAGTTCCATGAACCATAATTATCACCCGCTGAGCATAATGGGATCTACCCCTTCAACACGAAATACGTTTGGCCGCGAAGCCACCTATTTGGTAAAACGATGTATCGTTCCTAAACGATCTTCAATCGAATACCGAAGTAATGTATTCTTTCTTTTCCTTCTCAGATGATAAACATGGATAAATCACTCAATGAGTCATGCGTTCAAATAGCAGAACAGACGCTGCCCAGCTAGGGGCAGATGAACCATTGATGTTACAAACACTCCAAGCATGGATAGGCGGATTTGATAGAGGTTGTTCATATCAATACGCAACATCAGAATGGGATGAAAATCAAGAGTAAAGTTGTATCGTCCCAATTTGTCTTGAATTTGGGAATATGAATTAACACTTATTTTTTATCCTTGACAGGGGAATCGCCTTGGAGACGAATAAGTTTTTACATCCCACATACTACCTGTTAGGGTACATGAGGGTAGGATGTATCGTTTCGATTTTCGAAAAATTCGTGAACATACAATGATATGCTTCTTTTACATTTTCAGGGATCTCCAGCCACGGTGGACAGGTAGGTATCCCTTTCCCCCAATCCATTGAAGATGTTAAACCAAAAAACACAGAGAGAAAAAGAAAAAGCTTTCAAAATCTGATGTCTAGAAAAGACATGGAATTCTAACTTCATTGGCATTCATGTTTTGAAACATGAGGTTATCTGAACACGCATTGTGCACCATAAAATCCCCTTGACGGGTAAAATTTTTGGGAAAACGAAAGAGATTTTTCCAATCAAAAGTTGTTCAAAACTCTCAAAAGGATGTTTCCTCAAAAGAGAGGCAAGCTCAAATCCAAACACATCCTACATACACTTGAGAGATGAGTGGAGCGAATCAAATAGTAAAATCTGGACCTACGGAGGTAGGGACCATTCGCAGCGATTACATGGATTGGGACGACGGAGGCGTTCGTTTCATATCATAAACACTACAGGTGACCGTTGATAACCCACTTGAACGGCGGTTTTCATTCTTAACCCTGTCAAGAACCACCCCACACCGGGGCAAAAAGGAAGTAAGTCCAGCAGCATCAGGAGAAAATGGTTAGAAATTTTCTTGCTCGGACTAACATTAATCTTTGTGTGTTGTTTATATGGTAATCCAAGTGCCATAGGATGACGAGAAGCATTCATTCTCTATCCCACACACCATATCCTTTGCACAGCCAAGTTGAGCCTGCGAATTCATTTCATAAACCCCTGTTGGTGATCATGGGATGTTTCAAGATAGAAACTGCATCACTCCAAGAACGGAAGAAATCAAGAGATGGGATTTATAGAAAAATTTCATATCGGCGTTTAAATGTGCTATGATTCAAGTTGTATATCTAGCACAATTTTCTGAACATCGAGTTCCAAAGGAAAAGAAAAGGCGTGATTTCAACAAAGAAAAAATCCCCAGCATCAAGAAAAAGCAAAGTGCCTGGTAAAAGCAAGGCCGATGCTCGTGAAAACTGTTTGATTGATCCCCAATAAAGCCTAGTTGGGAAGAGAGAAAAACCCATAAATGAGTCAGATCAAGAAGACTGCTCCCCAAATGATGTCAGCCGTGGTGCAAAAACACGGACATAATTGTCAATCTCTTAATACCACAAGAGACGTTCTCTAAAGGACTTGTGCACACCTCAAAAGCGGTTGCACACCTCAAAAATGGAAGATGCAGAATGGAAAAGACATGTGACAAATTTGCAATGATCACCAATGTCAAATCCTTCGTGATTTCTGGGCCAAAAACAAGCTTTTTTCGGTCCACAATCCTACCAATGTTACAACCCTGAAACAGTCTTCTCTGACTAAGACACTTGGGTTAACATATAGCTTAGCTCGAAGAAGTACGAGCAAGACTCTTTCTTTCTCATTTTGCAGGGTTCTTGACTTGTAAACCCCGAGCAGATGGTGAAGATTTTCATTCGATGGCCCCGACTCCAAAGCGGGTCCCCCTTGAAAACCAATATCCAAGCCCAACATTACGGTCCCGTGGAAGACCTCCCGACCGATCAAAATGTATACGCTGCGAATGAGCCTAAAACCTAGGCACAGGTCAGTAGGGAATTGAGTGCATCCCCTAAAAATCATCACCTCAAAACAGGTGAGATGGCCTCCTTGTCGAGAAATATTCCAATTGATATTTTGAGCAAACTCTTTTTGGGAATTTTCAAACTGTTGATCCAGATTTTCCCATGCAAGGGATTTGTGATCACATTTGCATGTTGCAAGAATGTTTTGGATAACCTCCAGCATCAAAATGCACATCTCATGACTAAAGCTTAAGTCATAAAATTTTGTCAATTGGACAATTGCTGTCTTCTCAAAGATTACCAATATTTTCTTAGGGAAGAGAAACCCTTAAAAAAATATATATATCCTTTTCAAAATCAGACAGTCTCATCGGACGTGGAGAACCCTCGTCGTGAGACCCCTTTTCAAAATTTAGGCAGTCTCATCGGACGTGGAGAACCCTCGTCATGAGACCCCTTTTCAAAGCAAACAAAGGTAGAAACCGCCTAAAGGGTCAACTCATGGTAGACACCGCCTGAAGGGTCAACTCAAGGTAGACACCGCCTGAAGGGTCAACTCAAGGTAGAAACCGCCTGAAGGGTCAACTCATGGTAGAAACCGCCTGAAGGGTCAACTCACGGTAGAAACCGCCTGAAGGGTCAACTCAAGGTAGAAACCGCCTGAAGGGTCAAAATCATGGTAGAAACCGCCTGAAGGGTCAACACAACAGTAGAAACCGCCTGAAGGGTCAACACAATAGTAAAAGTCACTTAAAGGGTTAACTCAATGGTCTGATCCACCATACGGATCAAAATCCTTGGCAAATCCCAAAGCGTGGGATACGCCTTCCTTAGGTTCCTACCAGTTAGGAATCCCATAATGGTACGACCTACCATATAGGTCAGAGCTTAATCTCCCTAGGATAAAATGAGTCCTAGGTATCTTCTTGAAACTCGCCGCCACCGGCAGCGTCCGACAGGTGAGCTTCAGGTAAGTCTCCCTCTTCGCGGCCCATGTTCAAATTGCTGGAGTAAACTGGGATTAATTTGAGCCTTTATCAGGAGCCTTAAGGATCTGATGTCATAGCATTTCTTCTTTCATTGTCCCAGTTGAGTCGGTCAGAACTCAGGTGTCACCTTGTCTTTGAAAGAAACCTCTGTGGGGATCCATCTTACGAGATTCCTCTCAAAGAGGGGCAGCTGTTGACACCTAAATTTTGAACATTTTATTTTATTTTATTTTATTATCTATTATTATTTTTGAAAAATAAAAAAAAAATAGAAAAATGTGTGAAAAATGAAAGGTAGAGACATAATTATTAGTCAAAGTCCTCTTTTGCTTTTAAAAGATTGTGTTTTTATTTTATTTTATTATTAGTACTATTATTATTATTATTATTATTATTATTATTATCATGATTTTGATTTTTTAGGCTCTCTCTCTCTCTCTCTCTCTCTCTCTCTCTCTCTCTCTCTCTCTCTCTCTCTCTCTCTCTCTCTCTCTCTCTCTCTCTCCGGGAGATGCAGCCCACATTTTTTTTTAGAACGGACAGACTCTCTTGCTCGGGCTCTCTCGATCTTCACTGGCAGGCGTGAAAACAGCATCTCCATCCGCACGACCACCACCACCACCTCCATCCTTCGTCGCCGAGCCGCCTTACCGTTTGTCATCAACCACTCAACTCTCTCTCCTCTTTCCCTCCGGGGATTGATCCAGAAAGAGGAGCTGGATCCCTAAGGCCAATGGAATACAATATCGCCAAAAGGAAGGGAGCGGCGCCATTGTTTTCGAAAGAGAAGACATTGAAGGGGACAAAGAAGAGTGGAATGATTATTTAAAGAGAGAGAAAGCTAGGGTGGCGGGAATCCGAATCTTCATTGGCACGAGGGGACTGGGCATGAGTTTTTTTTGTGGATGTCCAACGAGCTTTAAAGTCACCACTAGCTTCTACAAAAGGGGGGCACGACTGAATATCATGGAGAGAGCACCTTGGCTTCATCCCGTCACTTTCCCCCCTCCAGTCGCGCCACAAAATTTTTCATGATATCAAGCAAGCAAAGTCTTCAAAAAAAAAACATCAAAACGAGCATTCACGGACACCACACAGTTGAATCTTTTAGCCATAGTTCACACATCAAAGACTGACCAAGCCGACTTGTCCACCCAGATAACCATGAGGAAGAGAAACGGAAGAGACTTTGACACCTCCAGCAGGTAACGGCAGAACCTCCGATTGTGTCCAGGAGTATTCGCCCTACCCCGAACGGAAGTTTCCTGAACTGCGACGTTCGTAGGGACCCGAACAGTCCAGACTATAGCGGTCATTTCCTGATCCCCCACGAGTACCACTATCCATATTGCGCCCACCAGAGCGATCACCATTTCGATCAGGACCATAGCGACCACTTCTGGTTGAGTCCGGGCTCACCTGGACAGTCCCGTGTCGACGAAGCCGAGGGCCGATGTAGCCCGCGTTGCCATGTCCTGCACCAACCTCGACGATCTCGAACCGCAGCCGGATTGGACCGTGCCTTCTGCTCCTCGGCCGTGCGATTTGAGCGATACGGATCGGAGCAAGAGCATGGTGGCAGCCAAGACGGTAGAGGAGATCAGGGCGGCCTAGCGGGCGGAGGGCCCGACCACTGTCTTCGCCGTCGGGACCGCCACCCGGGCAAGCTGCATCCCTCACGTGGATTACCCGAACTGCTACCTCTGGATCGCTAACAACGGGTACATGACCGACCTCAAGGAGAATTTCAAGCGCAGGATGTGGTGGTCGTGGAGTTCCCCAAGCTAGGGAAGAAGGCCACCGTGAAGGCAACCCAGGAGCGGAGCCAGCCCAAGTCCGTCACCCGCCTCATCTCCTGCTTCACTTTCCGACGCTGACATGCCCGGCGCCGACTACCAGCTCGCCAAGCTCCTCGGCCTCCGCCCCTCTGTCAAGCGCTACACACCAGCAGGGATGCTTCGCCGGCGGCACCATCTTCCGCCTCGCCACCTCGCAGACGGTGGTGCCGAGCGCGTCTCAACGGAAGGCGAAGGCTTGGTCATGGCCACAGGCGTCGGTTTTTCCTTTTGCATGCATGGAGAGGACGATGAACAGTAGAGGACTGTTCCACGTTGTTTTTGTGATGTATGGGCTTGAATGGTTTGATTTGGGCGGTCTGTTTGAGGGAATGACTTCAGGTGTAACCGGTTGGGCTCATTTTACTGGAGCTGGGCCCGCGGTAGAGTAAAAGGAAGCTGCTGGGCTTGTTGCTGTTGGGGCCCAATTCGGATCCTCTCACCCGGACCTGATCAAGGCCCGACAGGCCTAACCCAGGCCCGGGAATCTGACCCGGACCCGGCCCTTTTAAATAATAATAATAATAATAATAATGATAATAAAAAAATAAAAAAAATAAAAAATGAAAGAATAAAAATTGTGCCGGCGTACACAGAGATGGTCGTATGTCGGGGCTAGGTGATTGAAGACCGATGTCCAATCAGGTATATTCTGCGTATTCAGCTCGTATATCAAAGTTAGTTTCTTTAAATATCGTCATTATAGATGTGATTCGCGTGTGTTCATTTCAATCTAATGCTTAACGTATTTACTTAATCAAGTGTTTATTATATTATTGTCGATGAAAATAATAATAATAATAATAATAATAATAATAAAATCAAAAATTCTAGAAAAATCCCCAAAAAAAAAAGGAAATGGCCACAATCAACTGGCCAGGGCTCATCCTGGGTGTTTTGAAACCGGCCCTTCTTAAAAAATGACGATTTCGCCCTTTGGGCGAATCGTCCCCAAATTTTCCCATTTTACCCCTGGTCCCAAGTCATTCCTCATCTAAGCCCTTATGGCTGTACTAGGAAACCATTGATTTGAATTGACGTGCGTTAGTGTGATTTATTTATGTATTTGATTGCGCTTCCATTTAAATTGATTGTGGTTGATAGGAACAGTCTTCCAATTTGCATGAAATCCTGAATTAAGCCTACCTCACCTAAAATTGCGCCTGCATGAACTCTTAGCTAGGAAAATCACTCGCGTTAGGTACCGAAAGGGCGTTGGTAATGACACCAGCGTAACCAAGTCCCCGAACCCAAAATCTCTGGTTCCGCAGAACTGATCGATCACTCCCAATCGGTTAAGTAAGGTTTCCGGTCTACCCTCCAAGAAAGACCGGTGGCGACTCCAAATGCATGCACAAGTTGCACATGCCCCCACGACCACACTGAAGGTCGAAAGCGATCGACTCTTATCGTCGAATCCTTCTGAAAAATACTCCCGCCGCGATTTGGTATGGGCCTGGGAGGGCCCGCGCCGATCCAAGATCCGCGATCGGTAATCCATTAGCCGCGTCCGCTTCCGGACGGGTCGCGACAGTCGTCTGCCATCTCTTCTATCGCAGTCACCATAACGCCTTCTTCGAATTCCTCCATAACGATCCCTGTCTCCATAATCAGCACGCCCTTTATCAGAAAACTCGTACTCTTCTTCTTTCGAACTCTCTAAGAATGCCTGCGGACAGGAACAGGCCTATTGACAGGGTCACCGCGAGCAAGGTCTGCACCCGGCCTTCTGTCATTCCGCCGATTCCGGTTCACATCAACGCCAAGACCTTCAAATCGATCTGCCAATTCTTCAAACCGATGCTCGATGTAATGAAGTCCGAGATCAATTCGTAGATCTATGCATTCCATTAAACGCTGCTCCAAACGTTGCAGTGCGTCGTCCCCAAGGGTAGGGACTCCAGTCTCTTGATCATCATCACAAAAACCACGGCCAGTCGCCATAGGCTCTGATACTACATGACGCAACGTTCAACGATAGAAACAATCAAATCCTTACTTAGAGAGAGAAATCTTGAATTTTCAATATCAAAAGTATATCATGTCTGCTCAAATATCATTGTCGCGACCCTCTCGAGGTTGCATGTGGGCTCTCGAGGGTTAATGGGCCGTCCAGTCTGGTCGGACGCGGGCCTCTCCCAAGGCCCGTTACCCAAATCACAACGGAGGTATACGTAGTCGACCTTCAGTGTGGTCTAGTGACATGTGTTAAGTGTGCATGCCATGGAGTCGCCGCCAATCATTTTTTGGAGGGTATGATTAGACCACCCTATTGAATAGTCGGGAGTTTCTATTCAATTCTGCGATAACCAGAGAAATGGGTTCGGGGACTTAGTTACGTCAACTTTCAGAGTTGACGCCCTTTCGGTACCTAAGTTGATTGAATTTTCTGCAATTTTTCTCAAATTTTTTTTTGAATTTTTCCTTAATAATTCACTTTTTTTGAATTTTTTTATTTGATTTTTTTTATAACTTTTCTGAAAATAAATCCCAACTGACGGTCCCTAACTCGCCACGTGGCGTCTCGGTGACAATCGAATCATTTTAATTTTTGTAAAATTCGAAATTCATTTCTTTTAATGTTAAAAATATTTTTTATTCTGAAAATCATCGGATCACGACACGTGGCTCATCTGCAGCCATCCAATCTAGCATTTTTTGTTTTTGTTTTTGTTTTTATAGGACGCAACACAATGCAAAAAAAAAATAAAGAAGATATTAAGTCATTATACAACATAAACATAAGCAAAGGAGATGGGATCCGGTGAATTTTACGACGTCGGAGTCCGTCGGTGCTCGTGCAACAATGTGTGGGGGTATAAACCACCAGCAGGAGGCTCGGCCTTCCGATTCTGGGGTAGCACAATATGATTTACAGAAAATAAATAAATAAAACACCTTGGACACCAATAGGAGGCTTAGCCTTCCGATTCTGGGTCTTTTATGCGAAATATAGAAATGCTACGACATAAAGTAAATACACAGCAAATATTTAGACACCAACAGGAGGCTCGGCCTTCCGATTCTGGGTCTTTTATGCGAAATATAGAAATGCTATGACATAAAGTAAATACACAGTAAATATTTAGACACCAACAGGAGGCTCGGCCTTCCGATTCTGGGTCTTTTATGCGAAATATAGAAATGCTATGACATAAAGTAAATACACAGTAAATACGAAAAAATACAAAATAAACAATAATCCGAGCTCGGATGAGGAGGACGTTGAACTATTTTCACAAATCCGGACGGTGAAGATGAAGAAAGAATTGAGATGAGATTATACACAAAATTTTACCTCGATCCGATGGTCGAATTGATCGAAAACTGAAGAAATACCGGCGGATGAACAGTTCCCAGGCCAGGAACAACTTCTGATTTGGCTGCTGTTCGACCACTTGGAGAGATCTTTTTAAAGATCCGAACGGTGGATATGAAGAAGGGGTTAAGAAGACCCTGCACACAAAAAATTAGCTCGATCCAACGGTTCAATCGGCCGGAAAATCAAGAAATGTCGGCGGGTATACAATTCCCACGCCTGGAACAGCTTCTGATTTGGCTGTTGTACGACCACTTTGAGAGATTTATTTAAAGATCCGAACGGTGGATATGAATAAGGGATCAAGAAGACCTTGTACACAAAAATTCAGCTCGATCCAACGGTCCAATCGGCCGGAAACGCAAGAAATGTGGAGGGTGGTAGTGTGATGACAAAAAAATGGAAGAGAGAATATATGGAATGAGCGTGGGAGAGGAATAAGAAGAAGAAGAAGGAGGAGGAGGAAGAGGAGAAGAACCTACGGATGATGAGGGGGGGAGTATAAATAGTAATAAAAATAAAATAAAATAATGAAATAGTAATATAATAATAATATAATAAAATATTAAAAAGTAAAAATAATAATAAAATAATCAAAAGTGAAGACAAAATGATTAGTCCCCTTTTCCTTTTAAATGATGATGTTTTCACTCATTTTCCTTTTAATCATTACTAATATTTTTGTCAAATTCAATTTTATGGTGATCAGAGAACACCCGAAATCGAACTTGAATTTTACTGTTTTATGAGGTCCTAAAGTAAAGAAAATAAAAAATAAAAAATATCGACTATTTGTGACCTCAAATATTATTTTTCTTGATTTTCTTTTTCTTTTTTTCTTTTTTTTTGTATTTTTTGAAAATATATTTAAAAAATGAAAATTATGAAAATTATTTTTTTTGGTCAAAATGGTTCATTTAGCTTGGCTAAGGTCACCAAAATTGATTTTTCAATTTTTCAACTTTTTATGGATTTTCTATGAATTTTCAAAAAAAAAAATAAAAAAAAATAAATAAAAAAAGTTGATCAAAATTTAGGTGTCAACAGCTGCCCCTCTTTGAGAGGAATCTCGTTAGAGGTTTCTCTCAAAGATAAGGTGACACCTGAGTCCTGATCGACTCGACTCGGGAAACTAAAGGAAAAGGAGTCTTGACATCCAATCTCCATGCTTGTCCATGTATGTTCTTTCTTGAAGGGGGAAACATTCATTTGACATGAGAGAGTGAGATAATAGAGAGACATACCTGCCACTTACCTGTTCGATGTTTGTGCGATTTCCGCGGTGTTTGATGGATTCAAGAGAATTTCTAGGAACTCGTTACTAGAGTATCCTAGAGAGGTTAAGCTCTGACCCGTATGGTAGGTCAAACCATAATGGGATTCCTAACTGATAGGAATCTAAGGAAGGCGCGTCCCATTTGAGATTTGCCAATGATTTTGATCCGTATGGTGGATTGGACCATTGAGTTGACCATTTAAGTGATTTTCACTATTGGATTGACCCTTCAGGCGGTTTCTACCTTTGATTGACCCTTCAGGCGGTTTCTACCATTTATTTTGACCCTTTAGGCGGTATCTACCTTGGTTTGACCCTTTAGGCGGTTTCTACCATTTATTTTGACCCTTTAGGCGGTATCTACCTTGGTTTGACCCTTTAGGCGGTTTCTACCTTTGTTTTGACCCTTTAGGCGATTTCTACCTTTGTTTGGTTTGAAAAGGGGTCTCATGACGAGGGTTCTCCACGTCCGATGAGACTGCCTAAATTTTGAAAAGGGGTCCAGAGACGAGGGTTCTCCACGTCATGCTAGGACTGTTTGATATTTTTGAGAATGGATCCTAGGACGAGGGTTCTCCACGTCATGCTAGGACTGCTTGATTTTGAAAAGGGGTCTCATGACGAGGGTTCTCCACGTCCAATGAGACTGCCTGATTTTTTAAAAAAAGGATCTCATGACGAGGGTTCTCCACGTCCGGTGAGACTGTTTGATATTTTTGAAAAGGGGTCCTAGAACGAGGGTTCTCCACGTCATGCTAGGACTGCTTGATTTTTGAAAATGGGGTCTAACCTCACCCCTTCTTTTGAAAGATCCCGAAATTTGCCGGGAATTCAGTTTTGAAGCAGTGAAAAATTTTATTTTGACAAAGCTTCACTTGAGTTTGTTGAGGCGACATTCTGGGAGCTGGGTTCTCCAGGTATCCTGCAGAAGTTTGAGCCTGAAAGATTTTTCTTCATCAAGAAAACATTAGTAATCTTTGGGAAGACCACGGCTGTCCATTTGACAAAAACCGTATGACTTAAGTTTTAATCGTGAAATGTGCATTTTGATGCTGGAGGTTATCCAAAGCATTTTTGCAACATGCAAATGTGATCACAAATCTCTTGCACGGAAAATCTGGACCAACAGTTTGAAAATTCCAAAAAGAGTTTGTTCAAAACACCAATTGGAATATTTCTCGACAAGGAGGTCTTCTCACCTGTTTTGCGATAGTGGTTTTTTTATAGGGAACGCATTCAATTCCCTACTAACCTGTGCCTTGGTTTTAGGCTCATTCGCAGCGCATACATTTTGATCGGTCGGGAGGTCTTCCACGGGACCGTAATGTTGGGCTTGGATATTAGTTTTCAAGGGGGGGACTCACTTTTGAGTCGGGGCCATTGAATGAAAGTCTTCACCATCTGCTCCGGGTTTACAAGTCAAGAACCCTGCAAAATGAGAAAGAAATAGTCTTGCTCGTACTTCTTCGAGCTAAGCAATATGTTAACCCAAGTGTCTTAGTCAGAGAAGACTGTTTCAAGGTTGTAATATTGGTAGGATTGGGGATCGAAAAAGGCTTGTTTTTGGCCCAGAATTCGTGACGGGTTTGACATTGGTGATCATTGCTGATTTGCCTCCTGTCATTTCCTTTTTGCATCTTTAGTCTTTGAGGTGCACAACCGATTTTGAGGTGTGCACCAGCTCTTTAGAGAGCGTCTCTTGTTGCATTCAGAGACCGACTCTCTCTATGTCTTTGTTCTGTGTTTGGCAGCATTTGGGGAGCAGCCCTTTTGGATTTGGCTCATTAAAGGATTTCCTCTTTTCCCATCCGGCTTCATTGGGGATCAATCAAACAACTTGCACGAGCATCGGCCTTGCTTTTACCAGGCACTTTGCTTTTTCTTAATGCCGTGGATTTTTCTCATTCATTTTTGAAATCCCATTTTTTTCTCCTCTTCATGGGATCGTGTTAGACCTATGATCAAAGGTCTAACAAGGTTAAGCATTAACTTAGGAATTTTTTTGCAAACCCTAAGTCTTGAACTCCTTCGTTTCTGAAGTGATGCTGCATCCGTCTTGGAATGTGCAATGATCACCAACAGGTTTATGAAATGATTTTGCAGGCTCAACTTGGCTATGCAAAGGATTCGGTGTGTGGGATAGAGAAATGAATGCTTCTCATCATCCTATGGCACTTGGATTACCATATAAACAACACACAAAGATTAATGTTAGTCCGAGCAAGAAAATTTCTAACCATTTTCTCCTGATGCTGCTGGACTCACCTCCATTTTGCCCCGATGTGGGGTGGTTCTTGACAGGGTTAAGAATGAAAAACGCCGTTCAAAGGGGTTTATCAACGGCCACTTGTAGTGTTTGGGGATATGAAACGAATGCCTCTGTCGTCCCAACCCATGTAATCGCTGCAAATGGTCCCTACCATCGTAGACCTAGATTTTGCTATCTGCCCACTCCACTCCTCTCTCAAGTGTGTGTTGGACATGTTTGGATTAGGCTCGCCTCTCTTTTGAGTAAACTTCCTTTTGAATGATTTGACAAATAATGATATTTGGAAAAATTCACTCCCTTCTTTCCCAAAATTTATCCATTGAGGGGATTTTGTGATGTATCGTGCATGTTTTATTCATGCTTTGGGCAACCTCCCGATTTAAATCATGAACATCGATGCATTGGATAATTTTCATGACGACTGAAAGGATTTTAACATTCTTTATCTCCAGCTAACTGGGAAAGGGATACTTACCTACCTGTTGCGGCTGCAGACCCCTGAAAATGTAAGAGAAGCATATCATTGTATAGGGATCTCATGACGAGGGTTCTCCACGTCCGATGAGACTGCCTAAATTTTTGAAAAGGGGTCTCATGACGAGGGTTCTCCACGTCCGATAAGACTGCCTAAATTTTGAAAAGGGATCTCATGACGAGGGTTCTCCACGTCCGATGAGACTGCTTGATTTTTGAAAACGGGTCTCATGACGAGGGTTCTCCGCGTCCGATGAGACTGTTTGATATTTTGAAAAAATGGGTCCTGGGACGAGGGTTCTCCACGTCTGATAGGACTTTTTCTTTTAAAAGGGTTTTTCTTCCCCTCTTTTTTTAGAGATCCCGAAGTTTGTCGGGAATTCAGTTTTTGAAGCAGTGAAAGATTTTATTTTGACAGAACTTCACTTGAGTCTGTTGAAGCGACATTCTGGGAGCTGGGTTCTCCAGGTGTCCTGCAGAAGTTTGAGCCTGAAAGATTTTTCTTCACCAAGAAAACGTTAGTAATCTTTGGGAAGACCACGGCTGTCCATTTTGACAAAACCGTATGATTTAAGTTTTAATCATGAAATGTGCATTTTGAGGCTGGAGGTTATCCAAAGCATTCTTACAACATGCAAATGTGATCACAAATTCCTTGCATGGAAAATTTGGATCAACAGTTTGAAAATTCCAAAAAGAGTTTGTTCAAAACATCAATTGGAATATTTCTCGACAAGGAGGTCTTCTCACCTGTTTTGAGATAGTGGTTTTTATAGGGGATGCACTCAATTCCCTACTAACCTGTGCCTAGGCTTTAGGCTCATTCGCAGCGCATACATTTTGATCGGTCGGGAGGTCTTCCACGGGACCGTAATGTTGGGCTTGGTTATTGATCTTCAAGGGGGACCCGCCTTGGAGTCGAGGCCATTGAATAAAAATTTTCATCATCTGCTTCGGGTTTACAAGTCAAGAACCCTACAAAATGAGAAAGAAATAGTCTTGCTCGTACTTCTTCGAGCTAAGCTATATGTTAACTCAAGTGTCTTAGTCAAAGAAGACTGTTTCAGGGTTATGATGTTGGTAGGATTGGGGACCGAAAAAGGCTTGTTTTTGGCCCAGAATTCATGAGGGGATTGACATTGGTGATCATTGCAAATTTGTCACCTGTCTTTTCCATTCTGCATCTTCAATTTTTTTAGGCGTGCAACCGCTTTTGAGGTGTGCACAAAATTTTTTAGAGAGCGTCTCTGGCTGCATTAAGAGATTGGCAACTCTGTCTATGTCTTCGCTCCGCGGCTGACATCATTTAGGGGGCAGTCTTTCTGACCTGACTCCTTTAGTGGTTTTTTTTCTCTTCCCAACTAGGCTTTATTGGGGATCAATCAAACAGTTTTCACGAGCATCAGCCTTGCTTTTACCAGGCACTTTGCTTTTTCTTGATGCCGTGGATTTTTCTCATTCATTTTTGAAATCCCCCTTTTTCTCATCTTCATGGGATCATGTTAGACATATAGTCTAAGCATGCTTTAAATATCACTCCGGGAATTCTCTTCGTAATCCCTGAGTCTTGAATTCCTCCGTTTATGAGGTGATGATGCCTTTATCTTGGAATGTGCAATGATCACCAACGGGTTCATGAAATGGATTTGCAGGCTCAACTTGGCTGTGCAAAGGATATGGTGTGTGGGACAGAGAAATGAATGCTTCTCGTCATCCTATGGCACTTGGATTACCATATAAACAAAACACAAAGATCGATGTTAGTCCGAACAAGAAAATTTCTAACCATTTTCTCCTGACGCTGCTGGACTCACCTCCATTTTGCCCCTATGTGGGGTGGTTCTTGACAGGGTTAAGAATGAAATCGCCGTTCAAAGGGGTTATCAACGGTCACCTGTAGTGTTTGGGGGATATGAAACGAATGCCCCCGTCGTCCCAACCCGTGTAATCGCCGCAAATGGTCCCTACCTCCGTAGACCCAGATTTTGTTATCTGCCCACTCCATTCATCTCTCAAGTGTGTGTTGGACATGTTTGGATTAGGCTTCGCCTCTCGTCTGAGAAAACACCCTTTTAAACGGTTTGAACAACTTTTATTGGAAAAATTCTTTTTGTTTTCTCCGAAAAATTTCCTCCCAATGGGGCTTTATGGTGCACATGCATGTTTCTTTCATGTTCAGACAACCTCCCAACTTCGACTGTGGATGTCTATGAGTTTAAAAATTCGATGCCTCTTTTCAGACATAATTATTGAAAGAGTCCTAACACTTTTTTTTTTCAACGACTTGGGGAAAAGGGATACTTACCTACCCGTCGCGGCTGGAGATCCCTGAAAATGCGGGAGAAATATGTTATTGTACGTTCACGATTTTTTTTCAAAAAATTAGAACGATACATCTTACCCTTGGTCATGTATTCCAACGGGGAATACATGGGATGTGAAAACCTGTTTCGCCTTGATGGCGATCTCCTGTCAAAGATGGGAATTAGGCGTCAGTTTGCGTTCCAAAATTCAAGGCAAATTGGAACGATACAGCCTTATCCTTGTTTTGTGCTTCCATTTGAGCACAAACGCGCGGCTTGCAGAAATTGGCCATCTATATTGTGGCCATGATTCCTCCGTTTGGTTGGCGATAAATCCTTCTCAAGGATTTGCCATAGAGGAGACCCATTTGTGATTTTGGACGCATTCCAGCGCCACTCTTCATAGTTCCTTTTATTCAAGAAAAATGAAATTTTTATTAGAATGCATGTCAAAGCATGAAGTGTGAAAGCGATACTTTTTACCATCCACTAGGTCTTATGATCAAAGACCATCTCCTGGAATCCTGACTTCTAAGACCACTGATTCAATTCGCCTCCCTGTTAGCGCGCCCTTTTCATTTGGGGCTTTCAGCGCCAACGACTACCTGCGAAATGAGTAAAAACTCATGTTGGGCATGTGGTCTTCGAAGACCAAATTGGAACGATACAAGGTTACCGTTCACCCAAATTCGTATCTTGGGGTTCGTCATGTGGCGGTTTGGTGATTCTCTCGATCCCAGTCGCCGTATGAGGTATTTGATGTTCCCTGTTTGTTATCTGAAAGCATTACATCCTGCGTCCTCTGCTCTTGATCATCGTCTGAGAGGAAAAAGAAAGGAAGCATTATTCCCATATCAAGAAAATAATCATTTTGGAACGATGCGTCCTTTTACACTTGATTTGCATTCCGTTTTGATGTTGCATATTGACATGAACAACATCTATCGAATTCCTCCATCCGTGCTTGAAGGTATTTGCAATGCCTACGGTTCATTTGCCCCAGCTGAGCGACGTCTATTTTGTCATTTGAATGCATGAGCTTTTGGGTGCATTGTCTCTTTTATCACCTGAGATAAAAGAAATGGAGAAAAACTTATCCCCATATCTGATTAAAAATCAATTAGGAACGATACGTCCTTTTACCAACGAGTGGCTCTGCGGCCAAATGCATTTTGCACTGAAGGGACGAATTCCACTATGCCCCACGGGTTTGGGGAATTTGCCCCTATTTTCGATAGACATGAGCCTTATCGAGATGTATACAATACAAATAGATCCCTAATACAATCAATCTAAGGGATGAGATATAGAGGATCTCAGCAAAATTAATCTTATACAAGAGAACTAGGAATGTCAAATCAATCTAAGGAATGTGGTCCGAACACTTGGAGATGCCCCAGTTCCAGTCTTCGAGATGTGACTCCAGGATCACCGATTTTTTTTAGGTGGTTTTAGATATATCAACCATCCAAAGACATGCACATGAGACAAGTGAGGATAAAACTTCTAGAAATCAAAGGATTTGGCACCTAAG
Source organism: Rhodomyrtus psidioides (assembly GCA_021437785.1). Classification (NCBI taxonomy): domain Eukaryota; kingdom Viridiplantae; phylum Streptophyta; class Magnoliopsida; order Myrtales; family Myrtaceae; genus Rhodomyrtus; species Rhodomyrtus psidioides. The sequence continues at coordinate 2,489,369 of JAILYB010000023.1, read as the reverse complement.
GTCAAGGTTACCACCTCGAGTTCTAGAAAGAGCAGATTCCATTGCACAACTATCGTTGCATTGGGGCTCGATCCATAGCTCAAAATGAGCAGAATTGAAAAGTGGATTACCCCGTGTTTTTCCTCACGGAGATTCCATTTTCAATCCCTTATATTGTTTTCCTATAGACGGCGCCTGGGGTTTTAGGCGCGGTTGTGTGTGTCCACGTGTCGTGATCATCACAATGTAAGTCATGCACAATAGTTTATCAATCAGCGCTTCAAATCATCCACACAGCAAACATTCCTACGCCAACCTGCATAAGACAATGTTAATCACAGACTACCCCCCTTATCACTCCAATCTGCAAAAAAATATAACACCTATCATGAGCGGACTTACCTCACCTTCAAGAGCGCCTGCAGGGTTAGAAAAATCACTCAGTGTTTTAATTACGGCCTAAGTCCACTTGAGGTCTAGAACCATAAGTTCTAGAACAACGTCCCCAGTGGAGTCGCCAGCTGTCGCGACCCGTCCGGAAGCGGACGCGGCTAATGGATTACCGATCGCGGGCCTTTCCACCGCACCGGAGTGCGGATCGCGGGCTTTAGATCGGCGCAGGCCCTCCCAAGCCCATACCAAATCGCGGCGGGAGTTTTCATTTAATGGGTTCGACGATAAGAGTCGATCGCTTTCGACCTTCAGTGTGGTCGTGGTGGCATGTGCAACTTGTGCATGCATTTGGAGTCGCCACCGGTCTTTCTTGGAGGGTAGACCGGAAACCTTACTGACCGATTGGGAGAGATCGATCAGTTCTGCGGAACCAGAGATTTTGGGTTCGGGGACTTGGTTACGCTGGTGTTATTACCAACGCCCTTTCGGTACCTAACGCGAGTGATTTTCCTAGCTAAGAATTCATGCAGGCGCAATTTTGGGTGGGGTAGGTTTGATTCAGGATTTCATGCAGATTGGAAGACTATTCCTATCAATCGCAATCAATTTTAATGAAAGCGCAATCAAGTGCATAAATAAATCACATCAATTCACATCACATGGCCTCCTAGTATAGCCATAAGGGCTTAAGGAAGGCGTGATTTCAGACCAGGGATAAAATGGAAAGATTTGGGGACGATTAGCCCGAAGGGAAAAATCGTCAATTTTTGGAAGATTTGGATACCGAATTACCCAAAATATTCCATGGCCAGTTGATTGTGGTCATTTCCCAATTTTGAGAATTTTTTGGAATTTCTTGATTTTTCTTCAATTTTTGGAAGACAATTCGCCCAAAGGGCGAAATCGTCAATTTAAGAAGGGTCGGGGTTCAGAACACCCGAAATGAGTCTTGGCCAGTTGATTGTGGCCATTTCCTATTTTTTGGGATTTTCTTGGATTTGTTTAGAATTTTTTTGGAAGACGGTTTGCCGGAAGGGCAAAACCGTCATTTTTGGAAAGATCGGGGGTCAAAAGACCCGAAACAGGTCGTGACCAGTTGAATATGGCTATTTCCTATTTTCTGGAATTTTTTAGAATTTTTCTGAATTTTCCGAATTTTTTTTGAATTTTTTATGAATTTTTTATTATTTATTGAATTTTTGAATTTTTTTTATTATTTTTTATTTCTTTTAATTCCGAAAATAATTATTCGGATTGGGCTTCTTAACCCAACCCTTCTAAAGCCGTGGGCTTGGGAGGGACATGAAGCCCACATGAAGTTTAAGACAAGAAAGGCCCATTTTTATTCTAAAACCCAATATGACCCCAACCTAAACCAGGCCCAATTTTCTTTCTAATTTTTCTTCAATAGCCCAATCCGAGAACTCAATATGTAGCCCAACCCTCATTAACCTCTTCACCTTTTCTATTGGGCTCAAACTCCTTCTAATCTAGCCCACCAAGACAACCCAAAACGTGAAAGAATATTGCATGGCCACCTCACGTCCAAATCCATGCATAATTCCCCTTCGTCCCTTTCCTCTTCATTCTTCTCTTTACTTGACTCTTTTTGTTGATCTTTTTTTTTGTATTTCTTTATTCTTTTCTCTTTTTGCTTCTGGTCTTCTACCCATAAACCACCGAAGGCCGTCTTCTACGTGGCGTCTTCTACAGGAGTTCGTTTAGGACCTCGCAGAAGACACCCTCATCACGACGCCACCAATCGCCAACTCCAATCGTCAAAACTCGACACCGCAAACGGATACCACCGAACTTACTCCACGAACCCGCATCATCGTCGGCTACCCTCGGTAGTCCTCGAAGCTTGGACCCCACGAGGAGGCCGACGACTATCGACCCGAACACCACGAAAGTCAAGCGTAAACCGAAGCGAAGACCGGACTATAAACGCAAGCAGGAAGCAAACGATCGAACTCGGCTTTTGGATTTATGTGCGCGGAGGTAATGGGATGCGCAAACAAGGAGCAGTTCGCTTGTAGATGATATTTACACGATCAAATCTATGCCCAGATTATGCCATCTCTCGTCATCCACTCTTCCCTTTTAAATTTTCCTTCATTTATTATTATTATTATTATTTTTTTGTTTCTTTTCTTCCAGCCCTTTTACGTCTACTTTTTACTCTGGGACTTTTTGAGTCCTCTTGCCCAGACGTCTTCCTCCATGGACGTTGCAGCGAGCTCCCAACGCTCATCATCTTCAACCATCGTTGGCCACCGTCGCCAACATTTCCAACGATGCCGCCGGCCAACACCGACCTCACTCGATCAATACTATGGCTAAACTAGTCAACTCCGTCGACCAAAATTTTTTTTTGTTTACTTCGTCCAGCTTTCATCATCATCGTTCATTTTTAGCAACAATAAAAGGGTTATGCGAACTCACCTCAACGGACTCAACCCGTGGGCCGTCGCTCGTTAGTGACCTCCGGTCCGTCGATCCTCCGCCATCTTAGCAAACTGACGGTCTCGGTTTGGCTCGAGACGAGTGCGCGAGCTCCCGACAAGATCTCGGGTTCAAGACCAACCCTTTTTTTTTGTTGACAACGAAGAACGATAACACCGGTTTCTGGATGCTCAGCAGGTTGCTTCGAGGCTCCAGCGAATGTCGGTGCAGCCCGACGTGGATTGAGGTGGCTGAAAACCGAGTTGAGATCTCTCGGCCTACTTGCTCTCTGTTTTTCTCTGCTCACCGAAAATGAGTTTTGGGCTGACTTCACGTCGTAAGATGGCACGTCGCGACGACGAGAGATGTTGGCAGTGCGGATCTGGTTCGACGTCGATGGGGACGCCTCGCGAGCCACGAGAATGAGGCGTCCCCCTAGCTCGTGCAGCTCACCCTTCTCTGGTTGACCAACTCTGCACTCTTCTTCAACTACCAGACCCTTTTCCTCGCATGCGTCTCACCTCAAACTAAAGAACAAGACTCGGTGCATTTCGCCCTTGACAACAGGCCAGTGACACTACTTTCGCTATCCAGAGTCCTCTCAAGAAGCAACGTATCCAACCTATGACGGCCGACTCATCCACCGACGGCAACTCGAGACCACTCCGACTGCATGAGGACGGCAACCATCCTGGATATCAACTTCACAGTCCTTTTCCTCTCGATCCTCTTCCTCAATTCCCCTCTCTTCTTTTTAGACGTGTCACACTCGGCTTTCTCCCTTGAGAAGGGCTTCTTGCTTCTTTTAGTCCCATTGGCCAGGTCTTTCTCCAGCTTCTTTTCGCTGGATGGAAAGGGGAGCAAGCGGTCCTTTACTTTTGTCCTGCTGCCTTCGTCGAAGATGCTTCGAGTCCTCCCCACTTCTTTTTTGTTTAATCCTTCTTTTCTATTGCATGGTGGAGGACAGACTCCTGCTGTCCTCTACTCTTCCCCTTCTTTTTTTTTTATATTATACTCTTGGTTTTGGGTTGAGGCGCCGCTCCCCTACCTTTGCTCCATGGATTCTGTCTTCCACTCCCTCCTCTTTTCATTTTTTTAAATCATTCTAGTCCCCTCACGAAGAAGAGAAACAATGGGCGTTTATTGCATACGGTGGTCGACGTCAAGATTATAGAATCTACCAATTAAAAGACTCGATTGGCATTTTTTTGCTCGGTTCGGGTTTATGTTCGTGAAGGAGCATTGACACGAACCGAATTTTCAAGATTTAAAGTAACACACTTGAGTAGGAAATTAAAAGAAAATTATTGAATATTTTTGTGTATTTTTCTGACCATGAATGGTATTTTTCTGATTTTTTGGGTATTTTTATAATTAAATAAATTCGAAAATTATTATAAAATACCAAAAAATATTTTTTGTTCAAAATTGGTCCCCGAGGCTAGGCCATGGCTTCCAAAGTTGATTTTGTGATTTTATGACCTTTTTTGATATTTTTAATTAATTTTAAAGAATAAAAATCATAATAATAAATGATCAAAAATCAGGTGTCAACAGGTATTGATAAAACTTGAGATTTTCTTTTCAAGCATTCTTTTCACAGAGATTTTCAGGTGATGAGAAACTTTTTCAGGTTTTCTCAAAGATTTTGTTCACAAATTGAGCCATTAGAACGCTCTTGAAAACATTCAGTCAGACTTATGTTATGAAAAGGGGTACTCCTTGTTTCATCATTTGGAAGCACTGCCATCTGATTCCCCTTCTTTTGATCGTCGCTAGAATGGATGGCTCCGCATCGTTTTATTCCCCATTTAGGAGGGAAGCTCCTCCTCGGGAACCTGAGTTATTTAACAACTGCTATGTATGCTTGGAATGGCATGCTTGAAATGTCACAAAGACGGTTATAAAATAGAGAAAGTTCATGTAATGATAAACTTCCTTGGGAGACGTCTTAAGAAAAATTGAAAGGGTAGGATGGGAGCTAGCCCTCATATCATTGGGCATCCTCGCATCCCAAAACTTTGCAAACCAGGAGACATGTGGGAAATCAGGTCTCAGTTTTTTTTTTTTCGTCATTGACCGATTTGTGGCTCCCACACGTCCCCGTTTTTTATTTTTGATTTTTGATGATTTTTTTTTTGGTTTTTTTTAGTATACTTATATTACAATACAACACGTAAGAAAAAGCCTGAGGCACCTAATGTGGATTTAGATGCGTCGAAGAGAGACAGATATCTCTTTACTCCATGGTAGGAGCGTCGCCGTCGAGTGATTTGACAAAATCTCCCAAAGACAAGCTGGTCAAATCAAGTTCCTCCGATGTCGTTTTTATCCCCTCGTCCTTCGACCATTTGGAATCCTTGGAGAAGAACCAGTCGAACTTGTTGTCGAAGATCACCCCCACGGTTTGGTGATCAGGAAGTGGATTATTTTGCACGTTCGGCTCTGTTTTGTCGAATTCAAGGATGCAATTATCGATAAGGGCTTGCACCTTGTGCTTCAAAACAATGCAATTGTCTACGTTATGGCCCTTCTCTCCCATGTGATAGGCACATGACTGGCTTTCATCGTACCCGTTAAACTTCACCGGATTCGGCCTTGGAGGCTCTTTAGCCACTAAGTGCTCCTCTAGTAACATATGAAGTAATTTCGATAACGGCCTTGGTAGGGGGGTGAACTGCTTGGGAGGCAACTTCCTCCTTAGTTCATATGGTTTCTGTACCGACATCGACGAGTTTCCTTGCACCGTACTTGGATTAGAGAACTGCTTAGGGTTGGGTGGGTTTGGTACGAAGGCCACATCAACTTCAGCCTCCTTCTCCCTTCGGGCTGGATATTGGCGTCTTGTTGCGATTTCTGGTGCTTTCCTTTCCCTCATCGCCCATTCCAGCCTTTCTGCGATTTTTATGAGGTGTACAAATGTTTGACAACCAGATGTGTTCAGCCTATCGAAATACTCGTAAGGCAACGCTCTTAAGAAAAGGTCGACCAGCTCATCCTCTGGAATGGACGGTTTGACTTGTGTTGCTAAGGCCCGCCATCTTTGAGCGTAGGCGCGGATTGCCTCATTCTTCCCTTTTGTGGTCCTCAGCAATTCTTCTCTGGAAAGGGCTGTAGCAGTATTGAACTTATATTGATGTAAAAAGTCCTCCGCCAGGTCTTCCCATCCATCATAGTCCTCCAAATCTAATTCGATGAACCAAGCCAGAGCAGCACCCGCCAGACTCTCTTGAAATGTGTTCATCAGCAAGGGAACGTAGTCAGAAAAAAGTGCCATTTTGCGTAGGTAATATTTTAAGTGGGCTCGGGGGCAGCTCGTCCCGTTGTATTTTCTGATGAAATCGGGTTCTTTATAGTCTGACGGCGCTTCAATTTTTGCAAATGGTGATATCTTGTCAAATCGAGCCAACTCATATCCTTGGCTGCTTAGGCATTCCTCTATCTTCGCTAGCCTCTTTGCGCCTTCTTCGATTTTGCCCGGGGGTTTCTCCTTTTTGTCTTTTTCTAGGTCGATGACTACAGACGCGGCCTTCGGTAGTGCATCAGCTGCTAACACTCGATTAACATTCTCTGCCACATTCTCTTCCCGAGTTCGCGCCACATTCGAAGCATTGGGGGGTGCGGGCGGAGCATCCTGGCTGAGGTCATGATTTCTTTCTTGTGCAGCCACCATCATGGCTTTCATTTCTGCTAGCATGGTGGCCATTGACGCCATCTGACCTTCCAAACTATTCACGCGAGATCCCAACTCCTCTTGATCCATTCTAGCTCGGAGACGAGTTATAATACGAGTTATTCTTGGTTCCGTGATTAAAGCTACCTGCCCTGTGGTAGGTAGAAAGACGTGTTAGCATATGGAAAAAAGTTATACTGAGTTCAAAGGGTGAAAGGAATGATACTTACAGACCTTTTGAAGGGGGTAAGACATGTCAAACACATCGATCATGCGCATGTAAACTTGTGAAGTTTTGACACCTAAATGGTAGGGTTCCTGAGGCTTAAAGGCTCCCACCTCGAGTTCTAGAAAGGGTAGGTTCCATTGCACAACTATCGTTGCATTGGGACCCAATCCATAGTTCGAAGTGAGCGAAATTAAAAATGGATTACCCCGTGTTTTTCCTCACGGAGGTTCTATTTTCAATTCCTTCTATTGTTTGCTTATAGGGGCGCCCGGGGTTTTAGGCGCGGTTGTGTGTGTTCAGGTGTCGTGATCATCACAATGCAAGTCATGCATAACAGTTTATCAATCAGCGCTTCAAATCACCCACACAACATACATTCCTACGCCAACCTGCATAAGACAATGTTAATCACGGACTACACCCCTTATTTCTCCAATCTGCAAAAACGTTTAACACCTCAAGGGTTAAAGTACATACTTTAATTTGAAGAGCGTCTGCATAAAACATGTCAGAAAAACCAACCAACTTTTTAATCGGCTCAAGTCCACTAAATGGTTAAGAACCAGTCCCCAGCGGAGTCGCCAGTCTGTCGCGACCCTCTCGAGGTTGCATGTGGGCTCTCGAGGGTTAATGGGCCGTCCAGTCTGGTCGGACGCGGGCCTCTCCCAAGGCCCGTTACCCAAATCACAACGGAGGTATACGTAGTCGACCTTCAGTGTGGTCTAGTGACATGTGTTAAGTGTGCATGCCATGGAGTCGCCACCAATCATTTTTTGGAGGGTATGATTAGACCACCCTATTGAATAGTTGGGAGTTTCTATTCAATTCTGCGATAACCAGAGAAATGGGTTCGGGGACTTAGTTACGTCAACTTTCAGAGTTGACGCCCTTTCGGTACCTAAGTTGATTGAATTTTCTGCAATTTTTCTCAAATTGTTTTTTGAATTTTTCCTTAATAATTCACTTTTTTTGAATTTTTTTATTTGATTTTTTTTATAAATTTTCTGAAAATAAATCCCAACTGACGGTCCCTAACTCGCCACGTGGCGTCTCGGTGACAATCGAATCATTTTAATTTTTGTAAAATTCGAAATTCATTTCTTTTAATGTTAAAAATATTTTTTATTCTGAAAATCATCGGATCACGACACGTGGCTCATCTGCAGCCATCCAATCTAGCATTTTTTGTTTTTGTTTTTGTTTTTATAGGACGCAACACAATGCAAAAAAAAATAAAATAAAGAAGATATTAAGTCATTATACAACATAAACATAAGCAAAGGAGATAGGATCCGGTGAATTTTACGACGTCGGAGTCCGTCGGTGCTCGTACAACAATGTGTGGGGGTATAAACCACCAGCAGGAGGCTCGGCCTTCCGATTCTGGGGTAGCACAATATGATTTACAGAAAATAAATAAATAAAACACCTTGGACACCAATAGGAGGCTTAGCCTTCCGATTCTGGGTCTTTTATGCGAAATATAGAAATGCTACGACATAAAGTAAATACACAGCAAATATTTAGACACCAACAGGAGGCTCGGCCTTCCGATTCTGGGTCTTTTATGCGAAATATAGAAATGCTATGACATAAAGTAAATACACAGTAAATATTTAGACACCAACAGGAGGCTCGGCCTTCCGATTCTGGGTCTTTTATGCGAAATATAGAAATGCTATGACATAAAGTAAATACACAGTAAATACGAAAAAATACAAAATAAACAATAATCCGAGCTCGGATGAGGAGGACGTTGAACTATTTTCACAAATCCGAACGGTGAAGATGAAGAAAGAATTGAGATGAGATTATACACAAAATTTTACCTCGATCCGATGGTCGAATTGATCGAAAACTGAAGAAATACCGGCGGATGAACAGTTCCCGCGCCAGGAACAACTTCTGATTTGGCTGCTGTTCGACCACTTGGAGAGATCTTTTTAAAGATCTGAACGGTGGATATGAAGAAGGGGTTAAGAAGACCCTGCACACAAAAAATTAGCTCGATCCAACGGCTCAATCGGCCGGAAAATCAAGAAATGTCGGCGGGTATACAATTCTCACGCCTGGAACAGCTTCTGATTTGGCTGTTGTACGACCACTTTGAGAGATTTGTTTAAAGATCCGAACGGTGGATATGAAGAAGGGATCAAGAAGACCTTGTACACAAAAGTTCAGCTCGATCCAACGGTCCAATCGGCCGGAAACGCAAGAAATGTGGAGGGTGGTAGTGTGATGACAAAAAAAATGGAAGAGAGAATATATGGAATGAGCGTGGGAGAGGAATAAGAAGAAGAAGAAGACGGAGGAGGAAGAGGAGAAGAACCTACGGATGATGAGGGGGGGAGTATAAATAGTAATAAAAATAAAATAAAATAATGAAATAGTAATATAATAATAATATAATAAAATATTAAAAAGTAAAAATAATAATAAAATAATCAAAAGTGAAGACAAAATGATTAGTCCCCTTTTCCTTTTAAATGATGATGTTTTCACTCCTTTTCCTTTTAATCATTACTAATATTTTTGTCAAATTCAATTTTATGGTGATCAGAGAACACCCGAAATCGAACTTGAATTTTACTGTTTTATGAGGTCCTAAAGTAAAGAAAATAAAAAATACCGACTATTTGTGACCTCAAATATTATTTTTCTTGATTTTCTTTTTCTTTTTTTCTTTTTTTTTGTATTTTTCGAAAATATATTTAAAAAATGAAAATTATGAAAATTATTTTTTTGGTCAAAATGGTTCATTTAGCTTGGCTAAGGTCACCAAAATTGATTTTTCAATTTTTCAACTTTTTATGGATTTTCTATGAATTTTCAAAAAAAATAAAAATAAAAATAAATAAATAAATAAAGTTGATCAAAATTTAGGTGTCAACAATCATAAAACACCTTTTATATGAGGTGTTAGACCTAACCCTACTAGGATTCCGGATACAAAACTCAAAATTACAATATTGCCACTAACAATAAAATTTAATCCGAAAAATACTAAAAATTTTGAAAAATCCATCTAAACTATCTCGGATCGCCAAAATCCATTGCAGTTCATCGCCAGGACGGCGATGAGTACTGATTAGAACACTATTTCGCTTCAATCGACTGAATTTTAGCTCAATCCGATGTTGCCTAGGTCCGCCGATTCTAGTCGTACCATCGTTTTGCCTTCCGATTAGATTTTCGTCGGTCCAATCGATCTAAGAACGCATTACTAATTGCTTCTGCATCACGAAAGAAAACAAAGAGGGCGAACGGTAGGTGCGTCACAGAGTTTTGGTGCAAATATCAGAATTAGAAAGCGAAAAGGACATTTTGGAGGGCAGCACGAAGCGAAGCAGTATAAATCAGCATCTTAAGTTGCTTCACAAAAAGCAAGCAGAAGTGTCCACAGAGAGAGAGAGAGAGAGAGAGAGAGAGAGAGAGGATGCAGGAGGAGCATCAGATGGCAAGTGGAGGAGCCCCAACCATAGTGGCCACGACTGATCAGGTTCTCTCTCTTCTTCTTTTTTCAGATATTCATGGAATATAACCTTCGTTATGTTCCTCGATCTCCAACCTTTCATGGGCCAAACCAATCACAATTTTATGGGACAAGATTGTTTCTAGGTGGAAGTTTCCCAATTTAAACATTGTTAAGATCTATTCGAGAAAGTCATTTGATCTAATTGCAATATAACCTTTTGATTTGATTGCATTTGTCCCTGTGTTATTTCAGAAACTGATCTACACTTTTTGAGACTTACGTACCGTATATGCAGAGACTGATCAGGAGAGTGACTGATTTGTGGTGTTAAACAGAAGCTCTCCTGATCCACACTTTTTAAGGTACATAAGTCACTCTCCTGATCCAGGTTATAAGGGTGAACCACAAAGTTTGTCCCTGTAGTATTGTTCGTTAAGTTTCTCGATTTCCAACCTGTGGTGTTAAACTGATTTGTGTGCCGAATCCTAACATAGATATCACTTTTTTTTATCTCTAATAGCCAACTTTGTGGTAGATATCCTCTCAAGTCTCTATTTTAGTCATAAATCGCTCCTTTTGAATCGTCTTATAAGAACTCTCAAGTTTTTCAATGAAAAGTGAGAATTGGTTCGACCAAAAAAATCGTCTGACTCAGACACTGGAATTCACTAGGCTGTTTCAACTAATCAACCGTTCTGTCTAAATATCAGAGTCTCTATATTTCGAATTGACGGGCGATTGTCCACCATGAAAGGCACATGGACTTACAGATTGGAGGAAAACCTTTTCCCAACTTTCCGACTTAACTCAATTAGTTTCTCACGTCAATGTTTATTTTCAATCTATCCTTCAACATAGATACCTTCGTACTTATACAAGCATATATAGTATACTTAAATGTTCGGCTAATTCTTTATAGTCTATTGAATCATATTGTCAGCTTTTGTGGGTCATACTCATCGGCTTGATATTTGCTCTCATCATCCAATCACTAGCTGTTAATCACAAAGTGAGTAGCGATAGTCATTTTGTTTGAGAAATTAAGGAGGAATTATGCCTATTTTTCTTGATCATGAACACTCTCTTCTTTCGACCAAAAAAAAAAAAAACACTCTTTTCTTCTGATTTGTTGCATTTTCTTGCGGGTGATCATTCACTTGTCTTTTTGATAATTTTTTTTTTTTTTGGAATACAGGGAGACAATTGTCTGAGCTATGCAAGATTGAGTATCCACCATTGGTGAAGTATCGTTTTTGACTGACTGATGTGGCTATCAAAGCTGCTGATATACTGAAAGGCATCTCTGTCTCTCATCTTGATTGATTTACCAGACATTTAGTGTCAGTCTATATAAGAAAAATGATCATGCCCCATATTATATCATGTCATAGAACTCGTCTTCCACCCCTTATTTTCTTTCTCAACCACCATCTTGAGTTGTCATGGATCTCAATCAATTTCTCATCTACACATATTGAGCTCACACCCTTTATGCTCTTCTCTTTCTGCTATTCTTAAGGATAGGGTTAAGATATGAAATGACAGTTGAAACAACTGAAGTAAACAGGTTAACATTAATAAGTAAAAAAAGAAGGTAAAGCACTCGGTGTCATGCAATTCTCTTACATGTTCGTCTTGTGTGTGGTTCAATTAAAAAAAAAAAAAGAGAGGAAAAACATGGGTGTCACAATACACAAATCTATTAAGTATAATCACTTCCCAAATCCATTTAGACTGGCTTTTACCAAACAAAACACATAACCACATAATATGGGTAGGGGACAACGACCAACCTATACGCTTTCTCATTTAGTAATTTCATAACTACCCACATTCATGAAGATCACAAACAAACCTATTATCCTCCTCCTAGTGTGGGCAGGAGCTTTCTTCATTGGTTGCAGCACGTTTGTGCTTCTTGGCCTGCAGAGATGTGGGGTGTAGTTACTTGAAATTCCATTTGTATAATAGTTGCAGTAACTTGGCAATCTAATTTTCGGTACCATGATGGTTTCGATCCACTAAAAATGTTGTTCTCGATTTTCCTTTAATAGATTCGGAGTCTTAAAATGTTGATAGCTACATTAGGAATTCGTAATGGCGTGTTTCTTCAGCGAACTGAGCTGCGCGAAGACTTCCGCTTAGAAGGTCGTGAAGGGGATGCTCATCCCCATGCTCTCTGGGAACAATGCCGTCGCCTTGTTTGATGCACTAGTAATTCCGTATTATATCACTTTGTACCACATCTCATAACCTGTCTATTTCATTAGATATACATGAAATTGCCTGTCAAGAGGCATCACATATTCCTCCGTTCTGCTTTGGCATTGTTCAGGAAAGTTCTGACATCGGTCCGAGGCATCAACGTACGAAAATCCTACCTTCGCCTTCGATTTTCTTTTTCTGTCTAAAGTTTTCTTTGTTGAAGATTTTATTCCGTATTAAAAAAGCAAGGCCATTCTTTAGACAGCATAACGTGGGTCCGATTATCGTCACTTGTGTTTTCACTATATGGTTGGCAAAACATAGAATATAGAAATGTCGAGCGATCAATTTCTCGATACACGCTTTTTGTTAATAGCAACATGAAAATTTCCCTCCTTTACGTTATACATTCATGTTTTTAGGTTTCTTGTCAATGCTTTGAAGCATTTATTTTTTCTCCAGTTATCCCAAAAAAAGTCCACTTTTATTTATCTCATCAATCTATGCAGGACACCTGCCGATTTTTCCTCATAGAAAGCGGATTCGCATTCTTCATGGAATTCTTGATCAACGTTGCAGTTGTGCTTGCGTATGGCACCATATGCTCGGGCGACAATATTTCGAGCAAGAATGCAAATCGATGAGACGACTTAACTCTCAATTATGCTTTATACCTTCTTAAGATTCCAATTCCTGACATTGAATATAAAACAGTTGAAACACAAGATAACATTATAACTAAGAATAAAATCCTTGTTATTGTTCTAAATACTTGTGTTTACAGAATATGTTGGGTATACATAACTCGACGACTTATGCCATTGCATTGCTAGCTTCAGGACAAAGCTCCACGATCACAAGAACCTATGCAGGCCAATACATCATGTAGATTAGTTATTAAGAAATTTCATGTAATTAACTGTTTAAAGTGAGCACTTGAACCGATGTGATTTATTTTCTCTGTGTATTGATTAATTGCACATGAATTCTCGCAACTCAAAATGAAGCAATTGGAAACGGAATGTAGTGACTAAATACACTGCCATTACACCAAGTCTCATTGTCTCTACCATTGGTGGATCTTCAAAAGCCGATGTTATCAACTCCTGAAGATCCGCCGATGGTAATTTGATGAGCCTACCAAACTTGTTTATCCACCAATGGTAGAGAAAGTGAGACTTGGTATAATGGCAATGCATTTAGTCATTAGGTTCCGTTTCCATTGCTTCATTTTGAGTTTCAAGAATCCCTGCGCAATTAACCAATACATAGAGAAAATAAATCACAGTGGTTTAAGTGTTCACTTTAGATAGTTAATTACATGAAATTTATTTATAACTAATCTACATGATGTATTGGCCGGCATAGGTTCTTGTGATCATGGAACTTTGTCCTGAAGCTAGCAATGCAATGGCATAAGTCATCGAGTTATGTATACCTAACATATTCTGTAAACACAAGTATTTAGAACAATAACAAGGATTTTATTCTTAGTTATAATGTTATCTTGCGTTCCAACTGTTTTATATTCAATGTTAGGAATTGGAATCTTAAGAAGGAATAAAGCATAATTGAGAGTTAAGTCATCTCATCGATTTGCATTATCGCTCGAAATATTGTCGCCCGAGTAGATGGTGCCATACGCAGGCACAACTGCAACGTTGATCAAGAATTCCATGAAGAATGCGAATCCGCTTTCTATGAGGAAAAATCGGTAGGTGTCTTGCACAGATTGACGAGATAAAATAAAAGTGGACTTCTTTTTAGATAATTAGAAAATAAGGTGTGTTTGTTTCAAGGAAAGTGATTTTTAGAAGTTCGTTTTCTGGAAAGTGGTTTCCTGAAAACCATTTTCTTGGAAAACGATTTGTTTTCTTTTGTTTGGTAATATGTTACCAAAAATATTTTTTTTGTTTGGTTCTCATTTGGAAAACGATTTCAATCTCATCAAAGGGACTGTCCTTGATACTGAGGAGAGCTAGATGGTCGAAAGAGCTGACGTGAACTGACCCGGCCAGGCCACGGTCCCCGGCCCCGGACCCGGCCCCGGCAGCGACCTGGGTCCCCGACCCCGGTCCCTGTCCCGTCCCGTCCCGTCCTCGGCCCCGGCCCCGGTCTCCGACCCCGGGTCCCAGCCCGGTCCCCTGTTCAAGGTCAAGCCCCGGTCCCAATCCCCGGCCCCCAGCCCCGGCCCCGGTCTCCATCTCGATCCCGGCCCAGCCCCGGTCTCCATCTCGGTCCCGGCCCAACCCCGGTCCCGATCCCCCGGCCCCGGCCTCGGCCCCGGTCCCGGCCTCGGCCCCGGTCCCGGTCCCTATTATGATCCTAGGCCCCCGGCCCAAGTCCCCAGCCTCCGACCCCGGCCCGATCCCGATCCCGATCCCGACCTCGGTACCCGGTCTCGTTCAGTCCCATCCCGTCCTGTCCCGTCCCAGCCAGGCCCCGGCCTCAGTCCCGATCCCCGTCCCCAGTCTCGGCCCCCGGCCCGGCCCCGGTCGCCGGCCTCGGTCCAGATCCCCATCTCCGATCCTCGTCTTGGCCTTGATCCTCGGCCACCAGCCTCGGTCTCGGTCTCCGTCCCCGGCTCCGGTCCCCGGCCCTGGTCACGATCCCCAACCCCGGCCTCGGTCCCCGACCCTGATTGCCGGCCCTGGCCCCACTCTTGGTCCCCGGTCCCGATCGCCGGCCCTGGCTCGGGTCGTCGGCCTCGGCCTCGAGATCGGTCCCCAGGATCAGCCCCAATTCCGTTTTCAAAGAAAGTGAGAGACTCAAATTTGGGAAAGTATTTTCACCTTTTTTATTTTGGGGAATTCACTTGCCTATTTTAATGAATAAAATCTTTGTTAACTGAAAAGTACTTTCCGTTGACCAAATCATTTTCCGCGAACCAAACAAACGAAAGTCTAGAAAACACTTCCCCTGAAAATACTTTCCCCAAAACAAATGCACTTGTTTTAAAGCATCGACAAGAAATGTTTTCCTAAAAACATGAATTTATAACGTAAAGGTGGGATATTATCATGTTGCTTCATTAGCAAAGAGCATGTATGGAGAAATTGAACGCACGAAATTTATATATTTTATGTTTTGCCAAGCATTTAGTGAAAATACAAGTGACCATAATCCAACGCGCATTATGCCGTCTAAACACTGGCCTTGCTTTTTGAATATGGATCCAAATCGTCTAACCTTTTCTCAGAAGGTTAGGCCCCTGCCCTCGGGATCCGAGCCGTTCGTTTTTGGACGGACAGTCTAGATCTCCTGTTTTTAGGGGACAATTTTTTGAATTATATATATATATATATATTTATTAGTAATAATTTGGGCCGTCTATTCATAGCACGGACGTCTCGGATTTTAAGGGCGGGACCTAACATTCTGAGGAAAGGTTAGGCGATCCTTTTCCTTTGAATACGAAATAAGATCTACGACAAAAAGAAAATCAGCCAGAAAAAGAAAATCAACAGCGAAGTTAGGAATTTCGTACGTTGATGCCTCGGACCATTCTCGGAACTTTCCTGGACAAGGCCAAAGCAGAACGGAGGAACAGGTGTGTAGCAAGTTAATACGAACACAGAAAAGATAAAATATGAACAGAG
Source organism: Rhodomyrtus psidioides (assembly GCA_021437785.1). NCBI lineage: Eukaryota > Viridiplantae > Streptophyta > Magnoliopsida > Myrtales > Myrtaceae > Rhodomyrtus > Rhodomyrtus psidioides. The sequence goes on along the minus strand of JAILYB010000023.1, from coordinate 2,473,371 downwards.
GTTTTACGTGGTTCGATCGACCAAGAAAAAAGTTCCTTGGAAGCCTACATCCACGGGAGAAATCACCATGTTTTCTTATTTTCTTGGGGGAGATACAATCTCCTTAAATAAAGAAGAATACATCATAGTTGCTAAACATAGCCTATGATTTTTATGGTAAACACAGCTATTACATATTGGATCTTGATCCTCAATCTTATCATGATTTGACAAGTTTATCTCGCCAATCTCGCTGATATCGCCAATCTCGCCAACACTACCCCTCCAAGTTGGGGCGAAGATATCTTCTGAGGTCAACTTGGCCAACAATTGTTGAAATACTCCTTTAGAAAGAGGCTTAGTAAACACATCAGCAAGTTGTTCTTTGCTTTGAACATAAAGTGTCTCGATAGTTTTGTCCTGAACTTTCTCTCGAACGAAATGACAATCGACTTCTATGTGTTTTGTTCTTTCATGGAAGACCGGATTTGACGCAATGTGAGTTGCCGCTTGATTATCACAAAATAGCTTCGTAGGACCATGAGATCCTTCAAAACCTAAGTCACTTAATAGCAAGCGAAGCCAAACCAATTCACATGTTGCTGACGCCATAGCTCTGTATTCTGCTTCAGCGCTCGAACGAGCAACCACACTTTGTTTTTTGCTTTTCCACGTGACGAGATTACCTCTAACAAAAGTGCAAAAACCAGTGGTAGACCTCCTATCAGTGGGACTACCAGCCCAATCAGCATCAGCATATCCAACAACCTTCGTGTGACCATATTTCTTTATAAGAATACAACGTCCTGGACAGGACTTCAAATATCTCAATATACGATCAACGAGCTCTATGTGACCTTCTGTAGGTGCATGCATAAATTGACTCACAAAACTAACGGCATATGAAATGTTTGGTCGAGTGATAGTCAAATAAATTATTCGACCAACTAATCTTTGAAACTGGCCAAAATCTTGGAGAGGAGTAGTATTTTTTATCACTTTGCTCTCAAAATCCATAGGAGACTCTACAGGTTTGGCCCCCAATTTTCCTGTTTCTTTTAACAGATCCAATGCATATTTTCTCTAGGAAAGAAACAAGCCTTTACTGGAACAAGCAACTTCGATTCCAAGGAAGTATCGCAATCGACCCAAATCCTTGATGTCGAACTTCTCGTGCAAATATTTTTTTTGAGAGATTCAATCTCTTGCAGATTATCACCGGTAATGACAATATCATCAACATATATTAACACTACCACAATTCCATTAGAACTTTTCTTAACAAATAGAGAATGATCGGACTTACCCATTTTAAAGCTAAACATCAATAGGGCTGCACTCAACTTTCCGTACCATGCTCGAGGAGACTGCTTGAGGCCATAGATTGCCTTCTTGAGTTTGCAAACAACTCCTTGATCTTCTAGGGGATGACCCGGAGGGAGGTCCATGTACACTTCTTCTTCAAGTTCTCCATGAAGGAACGCATTCTTAACGTCCATTTGAAATAGTGACCAGCCACAATTGACAGCAACTGACATGAGAACTCTGACAGTATTCATCTTTACCACATGAGCAAATGTTTCTTTGTAGTCCACTCCCTATGTTTAGGTGTATCCCTTGGCGACCAATCTAGCCTTGTGCCTCTATATCGAACCATCACTTTTATAATTAATTTTGTAAATCCATCGGCAGTCAACCGGACGTTTTCCAGTGGGTGATGGAATAATATCCCAAGTCTGATTTTTGTCAAGAGCTTGTAATTCCTCATCCATGGCTTTCCTCCACACAGCTGATTGTTGTGCTTCAAGAAAGTTTGTAGGCTCATTGTTTGCATCTACAGCTGATAGGAAAGTACAAAACTCAAGAGAGATGAAATCACAGTAAATATAAGCTTGAATTGGATAGGCCGTAGATTACTGATACGTGACAAAGTCATGAAGACGAGTTGGGGGCTGAGATGCTCGGGTTGATCGACGAACCGGAGCTATTTCCTGAACAGGGTCCAAAACTAAAGCAGTTGTGTCTTGATTAGAAATATTTCTTCCATCTCTCTGATTTTCATCAATCACCATATCATCATAAACAACCGGTAAGGGAGAAAATTCCATATCAAATACACTGTAATCATAATTGTTGGTGTTGTCACCAGTATTCTCCCCCTGAATTTGATCCCTAGAAGTAAAATACATGTGAGTTTCGTCGAACGTAACATCCCAAGAAATAAACATTTTTTTGATGGAGGGATCAAAGCATTTATAACCCTTTTTAACACTAGAATATCCCAAAAAAATGCATTTATTTGCACGAGGATCTAATTTACTCCCTGATGAAGTGTGAACATAACACACACTACCGAATACACGAAGATGAGAGAGATTAATTGAACAGCCAAGGAGCACTTCCATAGGAGATTTGTATTGCAACACCTTACTAGGAAGACGATTGATCAGATAGCAACTTGTTAAAACTACATCAGTCCAAAAATGTCGAGATAAATTTCCATGAAACAAAAGTGATCGTGTTACCTCAAGGAGATGACGATTTTTTCTCTCTGCGACCCCATTTTGTTGGGGAGTTTTAACACATGAAGTCTGGTGTATAATACCTAGACTTTTGAGAAACGACTCAAAGGGATGATTGGTATATTCAGTCCCATTGTTAGTACGCAATATTTTAATCCGAGCACCATATTGCGTATATATCATTCGAGTAAATTCCTTGAAGACTGTCAATACTTCACTTTTAGAGGTAAGCAAATATAGCCATGTAGTACGAGATTTATCATCTATAAACGTAACAAAATATTTAAAACCTTCTCGAGATTCAATAGGTGCATTACCCCAAACGTTAGAATGAATCAACTCAAATAGTTTAGATGCATTATTTGTCCTTTGAGAAAAAGGCAATCTATGCTGTTTAGCAAAATGACAAGTTTCACAAGAGCTTGAATCTAGAGAAAAAGCAGGATCAATGGACCGTAGGACCCAATCTGATGGGTGCCCCATACGCCAATGCCATAGTTGAGATGTTGCTCCTTTTTCTTGGCTAGCAACCAAAACCATATTCGAAAAATCAAGAGTATATAGGCCCCTTTCAATCCGACCTTCACCAATCTTCCTCCCCGTGGTTCTATCTTGAAAGATAACCTTATCATGGGAAAAGATAACATTGCAATTTAGATCCCTGGTAATTTTACTAACCGATAACAAATTAGAGGATAATGATGGCACAAATAACACATCAGAAGAGCTTGTGAATAAATCTAGTTTCCCAACCCCTTGAATATGGACCTTTTCACCATTAGCAACCATAATAGGAGAGTATGAACCAGTAGGAACTTCACGTAGATGAGTTATCCAACGAGAACTACCACACATGTGGTCAGTTGCCCCTGAATCAATTATAAAGCTTTTCATAGAGGATGCAGATAGGGTAAATACATTACCAGAAGTTTGAGCCATATTTCCTGAATCAGTACTTGGTTGAGAAACACCACCGGAGGACATCAATTGCTTTAGTTGTAAGGATATTTGTTCTAGAGAGGTTTGAAGATTTGGAGTGACAACATGAATGGCAACTTTAAGATCCATAGTTTTATATGTAGCATTGTCCTTACCGGGTCGTAAGTGAGGGTATAGCTCCCAACAACGATCATGAGTATGCCCATCTTTGCTACAATGGGAACAATGGAACTTTGTATTGCGGCCGCGAGCTTTTCCTTCGGCGCCATTAAAACGAATGCCAGTACTAGCTTGGTTGACAATATTAGTTGCATTAGCCGAACTCTCTACCAGTTCTCCCCCTGATTTGGGTTCAACGTTCGTCACCCTTCGACGGGTTTCTTCTCATTGAATAGTGGCACAGACATTAGTAAATGAAGGTAGAGTAGCACTCATAAGAATCTGTCTCTTAACATTTTCGTATTCGGGTCAAATACTAGCAAGCAACTGAAATATGCGATCTTGTTCTTCTCGCTGAGTGTACACATCAACAGATGGAACTGGAGGACGATACTGTCGGAGTTCATCCCATTTCCGTTTCAAATTGCCAAGATGTTCCGTAAAAGATTGGCCAGAGGCTTGCTCAGTATGAGCAATCTCCTGTTGTAACTAAAAAATCCGAGAAGCATTATCTTGATGTCCATACATATCACGAAGAGAATCCCATAAGGCCTTTGAAGTATCAGAATATGCAAAAATCTCATAGATCTGGGGATCCATGGAATTAAAAATCCATGACATAACAAGATTATCAGTAGATTGCGACTCGGCATATTTAGGATCAGTGATAAGAGGCGGTTTGATCAAACCATTAACATGCCCCAACTTTGATCTGCCTCCAAGGGCGATTGTAACCGCCCGAGACCAAGGGAGGTAATTGCGACCATTGAAAAGGATAGATGTGAGTCGAGTGCTCATTTCATTTGAGCCAGAACGACCCAAATCTGTGCTAGCCATTGTGAAAAATAGCAAAAAATGAAAAAACTTATCTGATTAACAAGACAAGGTGCAGTGACCAATGAATCAGCTATGAGCGTAGGAGCTTGATGTGGATCTTGTTTGCCCTGATATCATGTAGCAAGTTAATACGAATACAAAAAAGATAAAATATGAACAGAGGTTTTACGTGGTTCGGTCGACCAAGAAAAAAGTTCCTTGGAAGCCTACATCCATGGGAGAAATCACCATGTTTTCTTATTTTCTTGGGGGAGATACAATCTCCTTAAATAAAGAAGAATACATCATAGTTGCTAAACATAGCCTATGATTTTTATGGTAAACACAGCTATTACATATTGGATCTTGATCCTCAATCTTCTCATGATTTGACAAGTTTATCTCGCCAATCTCGCTGATATCGCCAATCTCGCCAACAAGGTGGAACCTCTTGACAAGCGATAGAACTCTTAAATTTGAACATGGAAAAAGCGATTTCATGTATATCTAACGAAATAGACAGGTGTGAAATGTAGTATAAAGTGATATCATACGGAATTACAAGTGTACCAAACAAGGCGATGGAGTCGCCGGTGGCGCCATTCCCAGAGAAAATGGGGATCATCTACCTACATTTTTAGTTAATCGAAACCATCAAAGTAAATTGGATCGTCAAGTTACCTAATTATTATATAAATGGAATTTCAAGTAACTACACTCCATATCTCTGCAGGCCAAGAAGCCCAAGCTTGCTGCAACCAGTGAAGAAAGCTCCAGCCCATTCTGGCATGTGGAGACTAGGTTTTGTGTGTGATCTTCATGCATAAGGGTAGTTAGGAAATGACTAAATGAGAATGCGTATAGGTAGAGGATCATTGTTCCTTACCCATATTACGTGGTTATGTGTTTTGTTTGGTAAAAGCCGGTTTAAATGGATTTGGGAAGTGATCATGATTTGTGTACTGTGACGCCTATACTTTGTCCTTCTTCTTCTTCTCTTTTTTTTATTGAGCGACACACAAGACGAACATTTAATAGAAGAATTGGATGACACCAAGTGCTTTACTTTTCTTTTTCTTTTTTTACCTTATTAACGTTAAATTGTTTCCTTTAATATTTCAACTATCATTTCATATCTCAACCCTATCCTTGAGATTAGCAGAAAGAGGAGAGCATAAAGGGTGCGCAGACGATATGTGTAGATGAAAAATTGATTGAGATCCATGACAAATCAAGAAAGGGGGTTGAGAAAGAAGATGAGGTGTGGAAGACGTGTTCTATGACATGATGTATTAATGGGGTATGATCATTTTTCTTGTATAGACTGACACTAAATGCCTGCAAGATGAGAGCAATAGATGCCTTTCAGTATATCAGCGGCTTTGGCATGCATCCACTTCAACAAAACAATACTTCACCAATGGTGGGTAGTCAACCTTGCATAGCTAAGACAATTGTCTCCCTGATATTTCAAAAAAAATTATCAAAAAGACAAGGCAATGATCACGCACAAGAAAATGCAACAAATGATAAAGTCGAGTGTTTTTTCTTTTCGGGGGGGGGGGGGGGGGGGGGTGTTCTCGAAAGAAGAGAGTGTGTTCATGAGCAAGAAAAATAGGCATAATTCCTCCTTAATTTCTCAAACAAAATGACTATTGGTACTCATTTTGTGATTTGCTGCTAGTGATTGGGTAATGAGAACAAATATCAAGCCGATGCATATGACCCACAAAAGCTGACCATATGAACCAGTAGACTATAAAGAATTGGGTTAATACCGCGAAGAATTCCAAACTGGTATATTTGTGACAAATTTACCTCAAACTTTTTTTTTTATCACCAAAAATCCTAAACTAGTACAATTGTGATAAATTTACCTCAAACTAATTTTTTATCATAAAAAATCTCAAACTTGTACACATATGAAAATTTACTCTCTGTTAGCTTCCGTTAAATTGAGTTAACACCACGAAAAATTTCAAATTATTACACTTGCAGCAAACATAGGATAACGTGTACACCCGGCAATTATTATGTGTCATTCAACTCAGCAATTTGGCGGTAAAATTTAACGAAAACTAATAAAGGGTAAATTTGTCACAACTATACTAGTCTAGGATAAATTTGTTATAGGTGTACCAGTTTAGGGTTTTTTATGATTAAAAAAATAATTTGAGGTAAATTTGTCACATGTGTATCAATTTGAGATTTTTGGTGGTATTAACCCTAAAGAATTAGTGGAACGTTTAAGTGTACTATATATTTGTGTAAGTACAATCGTATCTATGTTGGGTATCATTTTTTCTTTTGTGTTGTTGGAATATATAAATATTAAACCACGCCTTCTTCTAACAGCTTAAGCTTTTAGAGCAGTTGGTTGTGGTCCCACAAAATCTTTCATGGTATCAGAGCAGGAGGTCCTGAGTTCAAATCTTTCCAGGCCCCTATTTGCCCTCCCCAATTAATATGTTCACGCTTAGTCGTGAACATATTAATTGGGGAGGGCAAATAGGGGCCTGGAAAGATTTGAACTCAGGACCTCCTGCTCTGATACCATGAAAGATTTTGTGGAGAGCAGTTGGCAAGTGGTCCCACAAGAGCAGTTGGCAAGTGGTCCCACAAAATCTTTCATGGTATCAAAGCAGGAGGTCCTGAGTTCAAATCTTTCAGGCCCCTATTTGCCCTCCCTAATGAATATGTCCACGCTTAGTGCTAGGCAAAAGACCAGACTAAGCGTGAGGGGGAGTGTTGGAATATGTAAATATTAAACCACGCCTTCTTCTAACAGCTTAAGCTTTTAGAGCACTTGGCAAGTGGTCCCACAAAATCTAATATGTGTTACCTCGTATCCATGATTCGCTCCGGTCTGCATATCAGTTTCTATTGCAACATTGATAGTAGAACCTTGAATTCAACATGAACTCATTCGAACACCACATGCAGGCATGCACGAGAGATTTTACGGTTTCCAGGGTCAACATAAGCGAGAGAAACGAGGAAATCGAAGCCAACAAATGATATGGACTCTCCCATCCATGTTTTTGAATTAGCACAGGGACAAATGCAATCAGATGAAAAGGTTATATTGCAATTAGATCAAATGACTTTCTCGATTGGATCTTCATAATGTTTAAATTAGGAAACTTCCACATGGAAACAATCTTGTCTTGTGATTGGTTTGGCCCATTAGAGGTTAGAGATCGTGGGACTTAACGAAGGTTATATTCGACGAATGTCCGAAAAGAGAGAGAACCTAAATCATATTTGAGTCCTCTTGATCGATTCACCATGCAAGGAATTACGGGGATCAAAGGGTGGGGGTCGTGCCCACCCCATTAATGGCCACTATCGTTGGGGCTGATAAGAAAGAATGATTAAGAGAGAATGGTATTGTTCTCTAATAATGGTGTGTCAAACAATGTACATGAGAAGCCCTTATATAGGCTTAGAAGAGGTAAAGAGCTTAGTGCTCTTCCTATGTGGGACTAAAGAGAAAGAAGAAGTGTAAGAGAAAGCTATAAGACTACAAGGCTATACAAGTATGTCTAACACCCCCCCTCAAACTCAAGGTGGATCAAACAACGAGAGTTTGGAAAGAAGAAATTTAAAGCGTTGTGATGTAAGAGCCTTCGTAAAACAATCTGCAAGCTGATTCTCAGTTCCAACAAAAGGAAGAGTAATAGTGCGAGCTTGAAGATGATGACGAGTCAGATGACAATCGATCTCAATATGTTTTGTACGCTCATGAAAGATTGGATTTGCACCAATATGGATGGCACTCTTGTTGTCACAGTGTCGAGGAGCGGGTTCCGGAAGTGAAACACCCATGTCAGCAAGTAAGCGGCGAAGCCAAACAATCTCAACGGTTGTGTCAGCCATAGCACGATACTCGGACTCTGTAGAGGAGCGTGAGACAATTTGTTGTTTCTTGGCACGCCAAGAAATGAGAGAAACGCCAAGAAAAATGCAATAGCCAGTGATAGATTTGCGATCAGACACATTGGAAGCCCAATCAGCATCACAATAGGCACACAACTTGAGAGCAGAAGAAGATGGCAGAAATAAGGAACGCGATAAAGTGCCTCGGAGATATCGCAAGATCCTCATAACAGCAGCATAATGAACTGTGCGAGGAGCAGCAACAAACTGACGGACAACATGAACAGCATAAGCGATGTCGGGTCGGGAGATAGTGAGATATACAAGGCTGCCAACCAAAGTTCGATAGCGGGTCACATCAGAAAGAGGCTCCCCGTCATCTGAGCAGAGCTTCTGATTCAGCTCAATAGGAGTAGCAGCAGTGCGTGCATCCGAGAGAGCAGCCCTAGAGAGAATATCAGCAGTATATTTTTGTTGAGAAATAAGGATACCACGTGAACTGCGAGCAATTTCAAGCCCAAGAAAGTAGCGCAGTGGTCCAAGATCCTTCATGGCAAAATGTTGCTAAAGGTGCCGCTTGGTATTTTCAATATGGTCGCGATCATCTCCAGTGATAACCATATCATCAACGTAAAGCAAAAGAATAGTGCAACCAGTAGAAGAGGTATGAACAAACATAGCATGATCAGCCTCGCTTTGAGTAAAACTAGCAGATCGAATAGCATCACTGAACTTCTCAAACCAAGCACGAGGAGCCTGTTTAAGACCATAAATAGCCCGTCGCAAGCGGCAAACCTGTCCAGAAATATGACCAAGACCAGGGGGAGGTTGCATGAAGATATCCTCTTGAAGATCCCCATGAAGAAAAGCATTCTTGACATCAAGCTGAAAGAGAGGCCAATTACGAATTGAAGCAATAGCTAGTAAAGCTCGGACAGATGTCATCTTTGCTACGGGAGCAAAGGTCTCCTCATAATCAATGCCATACTCCTGTGAGAAACCTCTGGCAACCAGACGTGCTTTGTAGCGTTCAATACTGCCATCAGAACGGGTTTTAATCTTATATATCCATCGGCATGATACCAAGGAGCGGCCTGGAGGGAGAGACACGAGCTCCCAAGTACCAGTACTTTCCAATGCCCTGAGTTCCTCAGACATAGCTTGACGCCACTCAGTATGCTGAACTACCTCACGATAACTAGTGGGTTCTTGTACAGCATGAACAGCAGCCAAAAAGGAGCTAAACTCAGTAGAATATGAAGTAGAAGCAACATACCGAGTAGGCAGACGTCGATCTCGAGGAAGATTACGGCGTGGCTCTAGAGCTGCAGAATCGTCGAGGGCAAGTAGAGTAGGAGGTACAGCAGAACGGGTAGGAGAAGATGGGGACGGTGGTGATATATCTGGTTCCGAGGTGAAAGCAGAATAAGGAGGATCAGGAAAAGGATCAACAGGGAAATCCATAAATGGAACATGAGTCGAGACAAGAGGTGTTACGTTTGTAGGGAAGAAGGGAACGTGTTCATGAAAGGTAACATTGCGAGAAATACATATACGTCGCGCATTTGGGTCGTAACAGCGATAACCCTTGTGCTCGGTGCTGTAACCCAAGAATGCACACGAGATAGAGCAAGCGGTGAGCTTCGTACGTTCGGTGGGTGGAAGAATGACAAAACAAGTACACCCAAAAACTCGAAGATGATTATAGCTGGGAGATCGAGAATAGAGACGCTGGAAAAGGGTGTCTTGATGAAGAACAGACGAGGGTAGGCTGTCGCGACCCTCTCGAGGTTCGCCATGGGCTATCGAGGGCTAATGGGCCGTCCAGTCTGGTCGGACGCGGGCCTCTCCCAAGGCCCGTTACCCAAATCGCAACGAAGGTATGCGTAGTCGACCTTCAGTGTGGTCTAGTGCTATGTGCTAAGTGTGCATGCCATGGAGTCGCCACCAATCATTTTTTCGGAGGGTATGATTGGACCACCCTATTGAATAGTCGGGAGTTTCTATTCAATTCTGCGATAACCAGAGAAATGGGTTCAGGGACTTAGTTACGTCAACTATCAGAGTTGACGCACTTTCGGTACCTAAGTTGACTGAGTTTTCTGACTTAAGATTTCATGCAGATGAGTGTGGTACGAGTCCTAAATCTAGGAGTTCATGCAGATAGGAATGACTATCCTAGCAATCACAATCAATAATAAAGTGCACAAATCAATGAATTCAAATGTACAAATAAATCACATGGCATTCCTAATAAGGCCATATTGGCCTAGAGAAGCATCAATCAGGCTTAGGAATGATTTAGACATGATTTTACCCATCAGGGGCAAAATCGTAATTTTGAGACAAATGGGATAATTTGCCCAAAAAGGGCAAAATCATCATTTCGGAATGAATCCGGAGTAAAACAATGTCAAAAATAGGTTTGGTCACTCAATTGACCCATTTCCTATTTTTTGCAATTTTCATGATTTTCTGGAATTTTAGAAACCGATTTACCATTCGAATGGTAAAATCGTCATTTTCTAAAAGTGGGAATGAAATGTGGAAATCTTAGACATAAGGTTTAGCGACCCATCTGGCCCATCACCAAATTCTAAGCAATTTCCACAAGTCATTGGAATATGAAAGACGATTTACCCTTTGAGGGGTAAAATCGTCGTTTTGGATTAAGCGGGAGAAAAACTTGAAAAACGACAACAAATCAATTTCTTTTGGTCATTTTCAGCCTTGGAAATTTTTAGAATTTTTTTTAGGAATTTTCTACAATTTTTCTCATTTTTTTTAAATTTTTCCTTAATAATTCATTTTTTTTGGAATTTTTTTTATCCTAAAAAACCCCAATCGGACGGTCTAGAATGCGCCACGTGGCATCTCGATGACAATCGAATCATTTTAATTTTTGTAAAATTCGAAATTCATTTATTTTAATACTAAAAATATTTTTTTATTCTGAAAATCACCGGATCACGACACGTGGCTCATCTGCAGCCGTCCGATCTAGCATTTTTTTTTGTTTTTTATAGGACGCAATGCAATGCAATGCAAATTATAATAAAAATAAAGAAGATATTAAATTATTACACAATGTAAACATAAGCAAATGAGATGAGATCCGGTGAATTTTACGACGTCGGAGTCCGTCGGTGCTCGTGCAACAATGTGTGGGGGTATAAACCACCAGCAGGAGGCTCGGCCTTCCGATTCTGGGGTAGCACAATATAATTTGCAGAAAATAAATGAATAAAATGCCTTGGACACCAATAGGAGGCTTGGCCTTCCGATTCTGGACCCGATAGGCGAAATATAGAAAATGTACACTTTATTGAATGCAGTACAATGCAAATTAACTATATGATGCATGAAATGCTATGACATAAAGTAAATATACAGCAAATATTTAGACACCAACAGGAGGCTCGGCCTTCCGATTCTGGGCCTAATAGGTAAAATATAAAAAATGCACATTTTTATTAGATGCAGTACAATGCAAATTAACTATATGAGGCATGAAATGCTATGACATAAAGTAAATACGCAGCAAATATGAAAAAATACAAAATAAACAGTAATCCGAGCTCGGATGAGGAGGACGTTGAACTTGAAGCAAATATGCCCATCGCGAGGATTTGTTTTGCTGATAGAGCTGTTGTACAACTTCTAAGAGAACTCCTTTCACAAATCCGAACGGTGAAGATAAAGAAAGAATTGAGATGACATTGTACACAAAATTTTACCTCAATCCGATGGTCGAATTGATCGGAAACTGAAGAAATACCGGCGGATGAACAGTTCCCGCGCCTGGAACAACTTCTGATTTGGCTGCTGTACGACCACCTGGAGAGATCTTTTGGAAGATCCGAACGGTGGATATGAAGAAGGGGTCACGACGACCTTTCACACAAAAAAGCAGCTCAATCCAACGGTTCAATCGGCCGGAAACTCAAGAAATGTCGGTGGGTATACAGTTCCCGTGCCTGGAACAGCTTCTGATTTGGCTGGTTTGCGACCACTTTGAGAGATTTTTTTAAAGATCCGAACGGTGGATATGAAGAAGGGATCTAGAAGACCTTGTACACAAAAAATTAGCTCGATCCAACGGTCCAATCGACCGGAAACTCAAGAAATGTGGAGGGTGGTGGTGTGATGACAATAAGAAGGGAAGAGAGAATATGGAAATGAGCGTGGGAGGGAGGAAGAAGAAGAAGAAGAAGAAGCAGGAGGAGGAGAGGCGCACACGGATGATGAGGGGGGAATAAATAGTAATGAAAATAAAATAAAATAATGAAATAGTAATATAATAATAATATAATAAAATATTAAAAAAGTAAAAATAATAATAAAATAATCAAAAGCGAAGACAAAATGATTAGTCCCCTTTTTCTTTTAAATGATTATGTTTTCACTCCTTTTCCTTTTAATCATTACTAATATTTTTGCCAAATTCAATTTTATGGTGATCAGAAAACACCTAAAATCGAACTTGAATTTTATTGTTTTATGAGGTCCAAAAGCAAAGAAAATTAAAAGTCAAAATACTGACTATTTTTTTATATATTTTTGTGACCTCCAATATTATTTTTCTTGATTTTCTTGATTTTCTTTTTATTTTTTTCTTTTTTTTTGTATTTTTCAAAAATATATTGAAAATTATGAAAATTATTTTTTTGGTCAAAATGGTTCATTTAGCTTGGCTAAGGTCACCAAAATTGATTTTTCAATTTTTCAACTTTTTATGGATTTTCTATGAATTTTCAAAAAAATAAAGGAAAAAGGAAAAAAAAAAAGTTGATCAAAATTTAGGTGTCAACATAGGCGGTTAATTAGATGAACAGCTGTGAGAAGTGCCTCAGCCCAGAACTCAGTAGGAACAGATGTCCCAAGCAAGAGAGCGCGAGTGGTTTCTAAAATATGACGGTGCTTGCGTTCAGCAACCCCATTCTGAGCTGGAATCCCAGGACAAGATAGTTGAGGAAGTGTACCATCGCTAGCCAAGAGGGAACGAGAAACAGTAGAAAGATATTCTCCTCCCGAGTCTGAACGAAAAACTTTGATTTTTGTATTAAATTGGGTGGAAATCATGGTAGTAAAAGACTGATAGATGGAAAAGAAATCACTGCGTTGACGCATAAGATAGACCCATGTATAACGAGAGTAATCATCAATAAAAGAGACATAATATTTGAAACCACTCTTCGAACAAAGTGGGGCAGGACCCCATACATCAGAATGAATAAGATCGAAAATTGCACTAGATCTAGAGTTACTAATAGGAAAAGGCTTAGCAGATTGTTTGGCCAAGGGACATACAGAACATGGAGGAAGATTACCATAAGAAACAGGACCTAAAGCGCCTCGTTGATGAAGGACGGTGAGACGAGAATAAGGAATATGTCCGAGACGCTGATGCCATCGGGCAAGATCAATGGTAGCCAACACAGGAGAAGGAAGGGAAGAAGTTGGAAGGTGGAGATGCTGCATAATATAGAGTCCGTCCCGTCTACTACCCCTCCCAATCATCCGACCACTCAAACGATCCTGCACAAAGCAAGAGCTATCTGTAAAGCTTACAGTACATCTAGCATCAGTAAGTTGTCCAACGGATAATAAATTGAGAGCTAGAGAAGGAACATGTAACACGTTAGGGACATTGAAATCTTGAGCGATGGTGAGAGTACCCCGCCGGGTAGCTAGGAGAGGAGAGCCATCAGCAGTAAAGAAATGTGTTGGATGCTTGAGCTCAGAGAGCTGAGTGAGACAAGCAGCGGAACTAGACATATGTCTAGCAGCTCCTAAGTCAAGTATCCAGGTAATAGAAGTGTCACCTGAAGATGGAGTGGCTGCAGCAGTGCTTCCTGTAGATGAAGAAGTTGTAGGAGTGCCGGAATCGGGAAAAGACCCAAGCAAAGAAGGGTTCAATCGAGCAAGCTGTGCTTTAAGGGCAGCAATCCGATTATTCGTAGAAGAAGAAACCAGAGTAATAGGTCGAGAGTGTGGAGATGTCATAGAATACTGAATAGAATGCGGTGTTGCTGAAGGGCGTGAAGCTTCCTTCTTCTTTTGCCAACAGTGTGGCTCCTCATGTCCAAGACGGTGACAATAAGTACATAAAAGGCGGCGAGAGCCACGTGCAGGGGGAGGTCGTGGTGAAGCAGCCAAAACAGCAGGCGGAGCACATGGTGGAGCAGCTAAAACAACAGCGGAATCAGAAACTGCAGAGGAGGAAAGTAGACCCAGACGAGTTTCCTCAGACCGCAATTCTTTGATAGCGTCAAGGAGGGACGGTCTAGGAGAGCGATGGAGAAGCTGGCTGCGAACACCTTCATAAGGAGAGCCAAGCTTCATAAGGAAAGTATGTAGACGGTGTCTATCTTGAGATTGAAGCCGAGTAGATGGACACCTAGTACAATTCAAGCATGTCGAGCAAAGAACAGGAGCAAAAATATCTAATTGACTCCAAAGGGAATGCATATAATTGTAAAAGTCTCGAATAGAGCGAGACCCTTGCGTAGCACAGTAAATTTCTTGCTCCAACTGATAGACCCGAATGTCCCCAGTCTGAGTAAACATCTCGGCGAGCTGATCCCATAAACATTTCGCTCCAACAATATGAGAAAATTGTGGGCGAAGAGCAGGATCAATAGAGCCAAAAAGAATAGCCCATGCCTTCCGATCAGCAACTGTCCATGCTCGAATTTCAGCGGTACGCTTTACAACCGCCTCAGATGAGTCAGTTCCCTTAAGAGCCTCAGGACATAGACGGAAACCTTCAACATGCTCAAATAAATCGCAGTAAACAAGAGCCGCCATTGCCGATGGTTTCCAAAGTGAATAGTTTGAACCATCAAGCTTGACATCTATGCGGTCACTAGAATCGCCCATGACAACAGAAAAATCACTAGCGAAGCTAGAAAAGTGGGTTGGAGTGCGAAAGCTGATCAAAAAGGATCGAGAGGCACAAATTAGAGACGCGAGCAAAGCTTCTAGAAAATGAGAAGCAAAATAAATGAATATATGAATAATCAAGGGTGACGGCTCAATAGCCCAAAACTCATTATCTTAATTTCTGATGTGGAAGATCCAATTTATGGCAATCGCAGAGCATACTTTTAAAAATAATGAGCTCATTATCTTAATTTCTGATGCGGAAGATCCAATTTGTGGCAACCGCAAAGCATACTTTTCAGGATAATGATCTTGGCTCTGATACCATGATAAGAAAGAATGATTAAGAGAGAATGGTATTGTTCTCTAATAATGGTGTGTCAAACAATGTACATGAGAAGCCCTTATATAGGCTTAGAAGAGGTAAAGAGCTTAGTGCTCTTCCTATGTGGGACTAAAGAGAAAGAAGAAGTGTAAGAGAAAGCTATAAGACTATAAGGCTATACAAGTATGTCTAACAGGGGCTTCTACACATGCCATCAGCACTTCAAAGACAACTTATAACATGTGGTGTTAAATTATATTTCGAGTTTGAACTTATATATGTAGCTCGACCTTATTTGAGGATGTAGATCAGTTTGTGACGCAGTCCTAGATTGACTACTCAAACAATAGGATCTTGGAGAGCGACTTATAAGCACAGAAACTCCATCATTAAGACTTTGTGATTCATTAAGATTTTGTAGTTCACTCTTATATGCACATGATTTGAGGTTATAGTGAAATCCTCTACTAGATGTAGTCCTAATTTATGGATGAAGCAGCAATGATCACGCACAAGAAAATGCAACAAATGATAAAGTAGAGTGTTTTTTTTGGGGGGGGGGGGGGTCGAAAGAAGAGAGAGTGTTCATGAGCAAGAAAAATAGGCATAATTCCTCCTTAATTTCTCAAACAAAATGACTATTGGTACTCATTTTGTTGTTTGCCGCTAGTGATTGGGTGATAAGGACAAATATCAAGCCGACGCATATGACCCACAAAAGCTGACCATATGAACCAGTAGACTATAATAGAATTGGGTTAATAATGCGAAGAACTCTAAACTGGTATACCTGTGATAAATTTACCTCGAATTATTTTTTTGATAATCAAAATCCTAAATTGGTACAATTGTGATAAATTTACTCCAAACTAATTTTTTTACTATAAAAAATCTCAAACTGGTACACATATGAAAATTTACCCTCTGTTAGCTTCCTTTAAATTGAGTTAACACACGAAAAATTTCAATTTATTACACCTGCAGCAAACATAGGGTAACGTGTACACCCACATGTCATTCAACTCAGCAATTTGGCGGTAAAATTTAACGAAAACTAAAATATGGTAAATTTGTCACAACTGTACTAGTTTATGATAAATTTGTCACATGTGTACAAGTTTAGGGTTTTTTATGATCAAAAAAATAATTTGAGGTAAATTTATCACATGTATATCAATTTAGGGTTTTTGGTGGTATTCCTTCACTTCACTTGGTCTACCTCTTCCGGAGAGCTTCGCAAGCAGAGAAAAATTGATAGGGTTCTAATTAATGCCCGTTGGAGCAGTGACTTCTCTTTCTCGGAAGCTTCCTTTCTGCCTCCAGGTGTCTCTGACCATAGTCCTATGGTTATCCGTTTATTGGCTCCTCCTAACGTCAGGCGGCCTTTCAAGTTCTTCAACGTTTGGACTACTCATCCATCCTTCTTGCCTTTGGTAAGTCAAGTTGGATTACTAACGTGTGTGGTACTCACATGTTTCAGGTTTGTACAAAACTCAAAATTCTTAAAGGGCGCCTTAAGCAGCTGAACAAGGAGTCCTTTTCGGACATTTCGAAACGAACCACTAAGGCCAGAGAAGCCTTAGAGTCTGCCCAAGCTGCCCTTCATCTAGATCCCTTCAACCAAGGTCTGGCCGATCTTGAAAATGACAGTCGTCGACACTTCGCTACTCTTCGGTTGCAAGAGGAGTCTTTCTACAAGCAGAAATCTCGGGTACTATGGCTTAAAAAAGGGGACTTGAACACCAAATACTTACATCACTTTGTGAACAAAAGACAACTTCATAACAGGATTCTTTCGGTTACTGATAGCTCCGGTTCTGTCCTCACCGAACCGGCCCAAGTCCGAGACCATGTTGTTTCCTTTTATGAAGATCTTCTTTCTTCCCCGGGTCATCATTGTGCCCAACAATTGAAGATATCAAGTTAGTGATCGAAAGGCCCTTAAACAATGAACAGGTCTCCTCCTTATCTAGGCCTGTCTCTCCTGGTGAGATTCGTTCCACTCTATTTTCTCTAGCTGCTGGTAAAGCCCCTGGACCGGATGGGTTTAATGTTGAATTCTTTAAGGCTGCTTGGGATATTGTTGGCCGGTCAGTGATTTTAGCGATTCAGGATTTCTTTAGTTCTGGTAGTATGCTTCAGGAAGTCAATACCACCATCTTATCTTTGGTACCTAAAGTCCAAATTGCTTGTGCTATGAATGACTTCAGACCCATTGCATGTTGCAACACTTTATACAAGTGCATCACCAAGGTTCTGGCTAATAGGATTTGTGGTATTCTGCCCTCGATTATTAGTTCGCCACAAAATGCCTTTGTCAAAGGCCGTAGGATTACTGACAATATCCTGTTGGCTCAGGAGCTCTTTTGTGGCTTCTATCATAACCCGCACTTACCGAAGTGTGCTATTAAAGTTGATTTCAGGAAGGCTTATGATACGTTGGATTAGAACTTCCTCAGGTTGGTTCTCCGGGGTTTTGGTTTTCCATCGGTTTTCTCTGACCTCATCATGACTTGTGTCACAACCCCAAAATTCTCAGTATCTATTAATGGGGAGCTTCACGGCTTTTTCTCTAGTAGTAGAGGCCTTCGGCAAGGTGACCCGATGTCATCTTATCTTTTCACTCTTGCTATGGAGATATTTACAGGCATTATCAACTCCCAAACACGACAGCCTGGCTTCAAGTTTCACTGGAGGTGTAAAGCTACGAGATTGTCCCACCTATTCTTTGCCGATGATGTTCTCATCTTTGCTGAAGCTAACTCTACCTCGGTTGGACTTCTCAAGTCAGGCATACAGAGATTCTCTAGCTGGTCGGGACTTACTCCAAATTTGAACAAAAGTGAATTTTTTTGCTCAGGTGGCTCAGCCGAACTCCGACAGCATCTCCTCTCGAGTCTTGGCTTTCAGGAAGGTGCCTTGCCATTTCGGTATCTCGGTGTACCAATTGTTTCAGGACGTTTGAAAAAGGTGGATTGTACCTCTTTGGTGAATGCAATAACAGCTAGAGCCCGTTCTTGGCCGCAACGGTTCCTCTCTTTCGCGGGACGTCTCTTGCTAGTCAAAACAGTGCTTCACGCCATTCAGGTTTATTGGTCTTGTGTTTGTATTCTGCCTAAGTCTGTTCTTCTTAATATAGAGCAAATTCTCAGGCAATTCCTCTGGAAAGGTCCGGAGTTAGGCACGGGTGGTGTCAAGGTCTCGTGGGATAACACGTGCTTACCAAAAGAGGAGGGGGGCCTTGGCATCCGTCGGCTCTCCGATTGCAACAAGGCTACCATGCTTAAACATATCTGGCTGCTCTTCACAGATAAAGAGTCCATTTGGTGCAGGTGGATTCATTCAAACTTTCTAAAGAACAAGAACTTTTGGGTAGCGTCTAGACCGAGCTTTTGCTCTTGGGCTTGGAAGAAGATTCTCGACCTCAGGAAAGACAGTGAGCAACTTTTTCGCTGGCGGATTGGGGTTGGCAATATATCTTTCTGGTATGATTCCTGGCTTCCGCGGGGTCCTCTTCATAAATTTTTTTCGGACTCAGAAATATACAAATCTGGTATTTCTCGTATGGCTACAATGCGAGATTTCCTAACTACATCTCACTCTCCCTCGAGGGTGATCACCGTCATGGGAACATGGCCTGATCCCATGCCGACCATCACCCCTGAGATCTGTGATAAGTTGCTTTGGTTAGGCCACCCATCAGGAGCTTTCTCCTCAGCCTCGGCTTGGGAGCATTTTCGCATTAGGAGACAAGCGGTCCCTTGGCACTCTTTCATTTGGGATCATCACCATTCTCCTCGTCACTCATTCCTTTTGTGGCTTATAACTCTTAACAGATTACCGACCCAGATCGTCCTCTTACCTATCGCCCTATTGCGGAAGGTACTTGTGCATTTTGTAATTCACGTCCTGACTCTGTTGATCACTTGTTTTTTGGTTGTCGTGTCACGAATACTCTTTCTTTGTTCTGGTCGTCCAAGTGCAATCTGGCTTGGTATAACACGTCTTGGCAGGACAACCTTCGGTGGGCGATGACACACTTTCGTGGCCACTCTTTTCATCACTGCATTGCTAGATTCTCTTTTGGTGCCTTGTGTTATTTGATTTGGACGGACCGGAACCATATTCTCTTCCGCAACAAGCAATTCAACATGTCTTCCCTTAAAGAGCATCTTCAAAAAGTTGTCAAGGACAAGGCTCTAACTTTTAGTCATGTAGATGACAATCCCAGAAACCGTAGGATGCAAGCTTCTTGGGGTATCTCTCCAACGGTTTTTGATTGATATTGTATGGAGATGTTTCTCCCTCTTGTTGTTTGGCCATTTGTAGGCTTTTGGGTGTTTACAAATCCTTGTATAGGTTATGCAGGATAGCTTTTTTGTTTTAGATGCCACATTATGTGGCCTTTTGTTTCATTGATTTTACCCGAGCTGCCCTTACGCTTTAGGCAACACTTTGGTGGTGTGCGGCGGAGGTTTGTACATTTTAGCGCTCTGTTAATACATATCTTACTTTTACAAAAAAAAACCCTAAATAATTAGTGGAACGTTTAAGTGTACTATATATTTGTGTAAGTACAAACGTATCTATGTTGGGTATCATTTTTTCTTTTGTGTTACCTCGTACCCATGATTCGCTTCGGTCTGCAGATCAGTTTCTATTGCAACATTGATAGGAGAACCTTGAATTCAACATGAACTCATTCAAATACCACATGCAGACGGTTTCCAGGGTCAACATAAGCAAGAGAAACGAGGAAATCGAAGCCAAGAAATGATATGGACTCTCCCCATCCAAGTTTCTGAATTGCACATGGAAAAATGCAATCAGATGCAATCAGGTTCGATTCCTCAGATGAGCACATGTGATTTAAATGAGGGACCATAGTGGTGGGTTGCTGTGCTAGTCTCCCCCGAAGAATAGTCGAGATGCACGCAAGTTGGCCCGGACACCTTGATTATCAACAACAACAACAACAAATGCAATCGGATGAAAAGGTTATATTGCAATTAGATCAAATGACTTTATCGATTAGATCTTCATAATGTTTAAATTAGGAAACTTCCACATGGAAACAATCTTGTCCTGTAATATTGTGATTGGTTTGGCCCATTAAAGGTTGGAGATCGAGGGACTTAACGAAGGATATATTCGCCGAATGTCTAAAAAGTGAGAGAACCTAATCATTTGAGTCCTCTTGATTGATTCACCATGCATGAAATTACGGGGATCAAAGGGTGGGGTCGTGCCCACCCCATTAATGGCCACTATCGTTGGGGCTTCTACACTTGCCATCAGCACTTCAAAGACAGCTTATTGTTGTTTTGGGTTAGGCTATACACCTAGAAGGGGTGAATAGGTGTATCAATCGAATTTCAACAAATAATGCAATATTAATAAATTAATCGAATTCGAAAGAACAAAAGTAGCAGTAAAGTATTGCAGTGCTTCTGCTATATAATTAATAGATGCAGAAAAAGTAGAAAGCAATGCACACGAGATTATAGTGGTTTGGCTTTTGAAAGCCTACGTCCACTCTCCCACACTAGCAGCCTACTGGTTGGATTTCACTAAGTGATTAAATAAGAGATTACAAGAACAAAAGTGAACGTTTGAGTTCCAAGCACTTCCAATAGAAGTGAGCTATGCCTCTGTCAAGGCCTTTTTCACTCTGCACACTTTTTCTTTGTTTCACTCTCTTACAAGACTTCAGATAATTTGCTCATAGACAATAATGAAGCTCTCTTTGAATAAGATTGATCATTTCTTGGTGTTCATCTGCTCTTTGAACTTTGTGCTCTTTATAGTCCTCGTTCTCCAAGCTCTCCGCTGGATAGATCCACTCCGAGGATCAATCGCCAATACTAGCCGTTGGTTGATTGATAAAAGATCACTAACTGTTTACGGTAAGATACACCAGAAATTTGGAAAGCTTTATTTGCCCATACAAACAAATCTAAAAACCTTTAATCAAAGAATCCGAATAAGGTAGGTGTATAAGGATTTGAATATTAATCAAGATCTCCTTTTTAAGGAAAACCTTTAGAAGATGGATTTGATTGATACAAAAATAATATAATTTTGTCTCGAAATACTGTCCAGATCATTGACCGTTAGTGGAGAAATTAAATCTGCTAAGATAATCCAAGAATAAGATGGATGGAATAAAGAGAATAAATTATTGCTCAAAAAGTATGTCGCTATGAATTTCGAACCAGTGTGCCTCTGCCACATAGTCTGCATGCTTCTATCAAAATGAATATGTTAGAAACTAATGGCAAGGAGATATGAATCCTTTGAGTTCATTCAAAAATCTTTTCATCAAAGCATGATATTTTTGTTTTCTTCAAAATCAAATATAATAATCCTAACACTTATAACCTGTGGTGTTAAATTATATTTCGAGTTTGGACTTATATGCGTAACTCGACCTTATTTGGGGATGTAGATCAACTTGTGACGCAGTCCTAGATTGACTACTCAAACAATAGGATCTTGGAGAGCGACTTATATGCACAAAAACTCCATCATTAAGATTTTGTGATTCATTAAGACTTTGTAGTTCACCCTTATATGCACATGATTTGAGGTTATAGTGAAATTTTCTACTGGATGTAGCCCTAATCTATGGATGAAGTAGCATAAAACTTGTCGTTTTTATGCTCTATTTCGCTGTGATTGTGTGCCGAATTACAATTTAGATATCACTTTTTTTTTTCTCTAATAGCAAACTTTGTGGTAGATATCCTCTCACTGTCTCTATTTTACTCATAAACCGCTCCTTTCGAATTGTCTAACTCAGACACTAGAGTTCACCAGGCGGCTTCAACAGTTCTGACTAAATATCACAGTCTCTGTACTTCGAATTGACGGGCGATTGTCCACCATGAAAGGCACGTGGACTTACAGATTGGGTTTGTCTGGGTGCGAACAGTCTCACGCTATTCCATCTTTGCCATTAAGCTTTTACAATAGCAAAAATGTGGTGAATATTATCGGAGTCTTTTTCTTTTCTTTTTTTCCCGGGAATGACATGTTTACACCCCAAGTCACATCGCTGGGAATCACTGGCGACGGCGGCGGCCGCCGCCGCCGCCGCCGCCCCTTTTACCATTGTTGAGAAAACCATTATAGCAACAATAATATGTGCATGCTCAGTTTCGCACTTCTGCTCAACTTGGAGATGACTTCCCTACCCAATTACCGCCTCCTTTGATTCAAGGATTTTATTATTATTATTATTATTATTATTATTATTATTCGGAGAATAATGGTCCACATCTGAAGTCTCTATGGATTCTCGTTACTGAGAACAAATCGTGAAAAAAAAAATGTACTTGTCTCGTTGCCCCATTCCCTTTCGCCCTTCATATGCTTTTCCAAGGAAAATTATCCAAAAAATAGGGAAAATTACCCAAAAAAAAAGCCTAAACATATTATAATTGTGACAATTCAGTCTTAAATCTTTTTTTTATCAATTCAGTACATCCAGCCAACTTTGGTCGGCCGACACTTACGTGGACACACGCCGGTGCTAACGTTAACAAATTTAACATACTTCAATATTTTTTAATTATTTATTTAGTTAGTTAGTTTAATTTCTTTTCTTTTGCTTCTTTTTTTTCTTTTTTCTTCTCCTTCTTCCTCCAGTTGGTCACCAAATCGACGACATGCCAGAGTCGAGGGTTGGAGAGGTTGAACCTTGCACAGGTCGAGCCTCATCCAGCCACGGTGAGGACGGATCGGCAACCGGCTAGAGAAAGAATGAGAACGAAAAAAAAATGAAAAAAAGGAAAATAAATAAATATTAATAAAAATTGTCATGTCAAGTCGAGCTGTCAAAATTGGCTGGATAGACTTAATTGGCACAAATACAAAAAGCTCTATGGCCGAATTGACCAAAAAAAAGGTTTAGGATTGAATTATTATTATTGCAATAGAGTTAGGACTTTGTAATTTTTTCCCAAAAGTCCTAAAATTATCACACTTTTGCCAACGTCTTAAACTTTTTCATATTTTGTCAATTGAGTTCATTCGGCTAATTTTGACTAAAAATCACTGATGTGATGTCGATCATCCTGGCTTGTGCTAACATTGATAATTTTTAATAACATTTTAATGTTATTTGAATTTTTTATTTTTATATTTATTTTCCTTTTTTTCATTGTTTATATTCTAGCAGCGAGGGCTGCCTCACCAGCGGTCGGCGAGGCCACGAGGCCATCGTGTAGATCTAGTGAGGGCCATTGCGCCCTCATCCACGGCCGGCTTGGCTATTAAGCCCTCGCCTAAGGCCAACACAACCTTGCCGATCGCGGGCGAGGAGATCACGAAAGCCCTCACACGCGGCAGGCAGGGGTCGTGGACCTAAAAAATCAAAGAAAAAAAGGAAATTAAAAATTAAAAATTAAAAATTAAAGACATTAAAAGAAGTTTGAAAAAATTAAAAATTATTATTAAAAATTATCAACTGCAGCATCAGTCATTCCATGTAGAACGGCTGTACATCCACATGAACGATTTTCAATCAAAATTGGTTGGATAGATTTAATTGGCAAAATGTGAAAATGCTTAGGATTCAACAGAGAAACTTAAAACGTTTACGACTGAATTGGCAAAAGCGTAATAGATTTAGGATTTTTCGAACGATTTTCCCTCCTTTCCACAGCATTATTTCCAACATGAAGACACAAAGTTAACTGAAAAAGTAAACCCAGTTTCATATTATTGGATGTAGTTCTTACCTACAAGACGTTATTCAAGGTCGCGATTAATAAAAAATGCTGACACCTTCTAATTATGCACTTAATCCAGTACGTTCGTCCGTCGTTAAAGAACTACTAATCATGGCCGAATCCAGCGCATCTACTTTATTATCTTTGGCCGATGACGATCCAAGTGGATTGGTTAAGATAAAGGTAGATCATGATAGGCAGATGAAGTTTTAGTGGGTCGCCTAATTAAGATAGAAATTAAAAAGCGAAATCGTTTTATCCTGTAGTGTGACATTGTTGAAATCTTTGATAAGTTGGAGTAGTTGAATTGATACAGGGAATGGAATCGTCACTTGCATGTAGCTAAGTGTGCAGCCAAAGATGCTATATATTCAGATAAATGTATTGTCTGATGAGACACATGAAATGGAATCTTGTACTGATATGGAGGAAAATTATCAATAAAATCCTAAATATATTACAATGATATCAATTCAGTCCATCCGGCTAACTTTAATCGGCGGCTAATGTGGACTCCGATGCTGACGTGACAATTTTTAATAGTATATTAATATATATTCAATTTTTTTTTCCTTTTTATCTTCTTCTTCTTCTTCTTCTTCTTCTTCCTCCAGTTAGTTGCTAGATGGGCGATCGGCGAGAGGCGAGGGCGACTGAGGTCGCCAACCGCTGGCGAGGGCGAGGGCCAGTGATTGGCAAGGTCACCCACACCTCTAGCCAATCGCCCATCCAGCGATTGGATGGAGGAAGAAGGAGAAAGAAAAAAAAATAGATATTAAATATTATTAATATTGTCTCCATTAGCGTCGGTCGACCAAAGTTGGCTAGATAGACTGAATTGACACAAATACAAAAGGTTTAAGACTCAATTGGAATTGAAAAAAAAAAGTATATGACTGAATTGGCACAATTGCAATAAGCTTAAGACTTTTTTAGTAATTTTCACCAATTATGAACTATCCATTTCGCTATCGACCAAGAACAGAGAACTAAATGGCTCTAGGATTAGGTTGATTCCATTAATCTCATGGAAAGTTACATTTAAGGTCAAAACAAAAAGATAAAACATAGATACGAAAGACCCACCTCTTAGATTTCATCGCAAGAGTCGCAATTGCTTCTGGTTGATCTGACCT
Organism: Rhodomyrtus psidioides; assembly: GCA_021437785.1. NCBI lineage: Eukaryota > Viridiplantae > Streptophyta > Magnoliopsida > Myrtales > Myrtaceae > Rhodomyrtus > Rhodomyrtus psidioides. Next base: position 2,447,996 of record JAILYB010000023.1, on the reverse strand, counting down.
TTCGGTCTCTCATAAGTACATGAGTATGACATAAGCTATGAAATCATATGATATTGCTTGCATGTTTAGTATTAGTTTATATCCGAGCATTTATAATCGATTCCTACTTCTTTGAAACCGTACTCTCGTCTTGATTGGAGTCAATTGGCAATTAGAATGCTTGGACAATGAACCGGCAATTAAAATTTGGCAAGTAGTAACTAGATTAGGGAAATTAAAAGAGAAGATGCCAAAGAGTCTTATTATTGACTATTTATCGAGGGAAAAATTGTCAAAAAAGTGATAAATCTATTGCACTTTTGTCAATTCAATTCTATACCTTTTAATTTTTTTTTTCAATTCAGTACTAAATCTTTTCATATTTTACCAACTGAGTCCATCCGATCGTTGACTTAAATGTTGGATGTCTTACGCGGCACGACCAGCATTGACATAGATAATATGTAATATTTTTTTTTTATTTTTTTTTATTACTATGGCCAGCAAGGTTCGCTTCGCTAGTCTGGCCTTGGGCGAATTCTCTCAAGGTGGGTTTCGAGATCACTGATCTCTCTATTCTTCGCGATCTGTGAAATGGGCTTTTTTTCTGATCTCTGTTGATTAAGTTCTTGTTTTCTTGATCTCGGTTCCGATGGCTAAAAGGAAGGGTCAAATTCATGTTGTTGTTGGTCTTTTTTCTTTTTTCTTTTTCTTTTTTTTGGCCAGATGTAGATCTTCGTCAAGACCCTCACCGAGAAGACCATCATTCTCAAGGCCGAGAGCTTTGACACCATTTACAAAGTCAAGGCCAAGATCCGGGACAAGGGAGGCATCCCGTAGGACTCGCCGGCAAGCAGCTTGAGGACGGCTGCACACTGGCCGACTATAACATTCAGAAGCAGCCCGCCCACCACCTTGTCCTCATGCTCAGGGAAGGCATGCATATCTTCGTTAAGACCCTCACTGGCAAGACCATCCCTCTCGAGGTCAAGAGCTCCGATACCATCGACCACGTCAAGGCCAGATCTGGGCCCTCACCTGAGGCCTGTGCAAGGGCTCGGCGATCCTCATCAGCCACAGTTTGAAAAAGGAAAGAAAAGGAAAATAAAAATTATTAAAAATTTTGAATAGAAATATTAAGATACTATTAAAAATTATCCATATTAGTGCTGGCAAACGGCCGGTGAAATCTTTCTCCACCGTCTATAACTCTATATGCATAGAACTATAATCATTTGCTTTTTGCTCTTTGCTCTTTGCAAGTGTTCCAGAAAACTGTCATACAGAACCAGCTGCCTATTCTGATCAAAGCACGTATGTCATGGTCTGCACTTTGCGTAGGAAAGCAGGAATAGTTTAAGAGACAAACATCAGCAAACAAATAAACGAAGTCATCATGATTCTAGCTAGAAATTGCACCAATGAGCCGGCACAATCCCTGAATGGGACTCAATTTTCCTTGCTCATTATCTAGGAAATTTAGCACACGACAAGTGGTTAGGTTTAGATTAAGTCATCCCGAAAAGGAAAAGAAGAATCAAATTGGGTAAATATCGACATGGATTTGCAAAGTTGGCATGCTGAATGACGCAGTTGACTGTTATTAATTGGGTATTGAATATGACTGCCTGCTCATCTAAAGAAGCACTATTATAGCCAGTTAGAAGAATATCTTATTTGGAAATTGGTCCTAATATATCCGATGTTGCTCGAAAGAAAACAAGAAGTGCCAAACGTCAAGTGCATCTCCAAGGATTTCGGTCCAAAAATGAGAATAGAAAGCAAAAGAACATTTGTAATACAGATCTTGTCGGCATGCTTTTATTTATAGCCTTCCCTATGGGGAATGGACTTGTTTATGCTTTTGTTTTTGTCTATTGAGCCACCAAAGATGGTGACTTGTGTTTATAAAGCACGAAGGACATTGCCAATCCTCGTGAGCTGTTTGTTTGGAGTACAACAAGAAGCGAAGCAGGTATAAATCAAGCTCATCAGTTTGCTTCCCAAAAAGCAAAGAGTGTGTTGAGAGAGAGAAAGAGAAGAGTATGGAGGAAGAGGGGGAGGGGGAGCATCGGATGGCAAGTATTGGCGCTCCAACCATATGGGGAGGGAGCAACAGGATAGTGGCCATTAATGTGGAGGGGATGACCCCGCCGCTTGATATCCCTGATTCCACGCATGGTCAAGCTGATCAAGAGGACTCACATGAGCAGGTTCTCTCTCTCTTCTTTCTGTCAGAACTTCATGGAATAAAACTAACTCTTATGTCGTAGAGGCGATCGGTTCCCGATCCAATCAGATCTCGTTCAGAAATCGGGAGCAGGATCGGTTTCCGAATAGTCCAATGGAACCGATAGACTATTAGTAGGTGTGAGCAACACGAACTTTATTTTAATATATTGATTACAATCATATTTACATTTAAGAATTTAAAAAAATAGCCAGTGAATTATTATATTTACATTTATGAAAGGAAAAAATAATTGGTCCGGTCCACTTTCCCCTGAAATCGAGAACTTGTGAAAATCACCGGTTTCAATTTTATGGAAGTGGGAACAGCACCGAAAATCACTGGCTGGTTCGAACAGTTCCTGGTTCGGTTCCATCTTGCTTACCCCTATTATGTTGTCCACACAAGAGAGAGAAAGAGAGGAAGGAAGGAAGGGACGAAGGTAGGGAAACATAGGGTGTAATATCGCTATCTATGGTAGTTCATGTCAGGTCAACTTTCACCATGTCCCGTGTCCCATGTGACTAATAAATCACCATTCTTGCGAGGAGTGTGTATGTAAAAAGTTAGAACGCACGCAGGACCAGTGACCTTGCAACATAAGTTTCTCATCTAATTGCATTTATCCTTGTAGAAACCTGGGTGGAGAAAGTTCTTGTCATTTGTTGGCCCCGGCTTTCTCGTTTCTCTCGCATATCTTGACCCTGGAAACTGTAAAACCTCTCTCTCTCTCTCTCTCTCTCTCTCTCTCTCTCTCTCTCTCTCTCGCTGTATGTGTGTGTGTGTGTGTGTGTGTTCGCATGCATGCATGCATGTGCGTAGCGTTTGAATGAGTTCGTGTTGGACTCACGATTCTACAATCAATTTTGCAGTAGAAACTGATCTGCAGGCTGGAGCGAATCATGGATACCTGGTAATACAAAAGAATAATGATAGCCAACATATATATGTTCAAGCATATAAATATATAATGTAAACATAAATCTTTTGCTGATTCTTTTTAATCTATTGGACCATATGGTCAGCTCCTGTGGATCATTCTCATCGGGTTGATATTTGCTCTCATCATCCAATCACTAGCTGCTAATCTCGGAGTGAGCACTGGTAATCAGAAATTAAGGAGGAAATAATGACTATTGTTTTTCTTGCTCTTGAACAGACTCTCTTTCTTCTTATTCCTTATATTTTCTTGTATGTGATCGATTCACTTGTCTTTTGTAAATTTATTCGAATTTCAGGAAAACACCTATCTGAGCTATGCAAGGCCGAGTACCCACCATTGGTAAAGTATTGCCTATGGTTTCTAGCTGAAGTGGCCGTCATAGCCGCCGATATACCGGAAGGCATCTCTCTCTCTCTCTCTCATCTTGATATATTTACTAGACATTTATTGTCGCTCTTCATAACACAAATGATCGTGCCCTATACTATAAGCACATAGAACTCGAGCTCAATATCTCTTATATCCTTTCTCAACCATCTTCAGTTGTCATGGATCTCAATCCACTTTTTCATCTATACATATTGAGTTCACATTCTTTATTCTTTTCTCTTTCGATTAATCTTAAGTATAGGGTTAAGCTATGAAATGATAGTTGAATCTCTTAAGATACACGGTTTAACTTTACTATATAGAAAAGTAAAGCATTTGGTGTCATTCAATTCTGTGAAATTATTGTACACATAACAACATAATAGGGGTACGGGATGAGGATACTCTACCTATAAATGGGGAAAATTCCAAATAAGAGCCCCAAGTGCTCTTAATTTCTCAAATAAGGGCCTGAAGTTGATCTTGTTTCAAAAAATGGCATGAAGTCCCCTTATTGTTTCAAATAAGAGCTTAAAATGATCATGGCAGTTTTATATAAGGGTCTAACCTCGCCGGCCAACCAACCAAATACTCTGGCCAATCAAGGGCTTTTAGGTCAAAATACAATTTTAATCTAATTTTTAGCTAAATTAAATTTATTTAAAAAAAAAAAAACTCGCGTATACAGGCGGAAGGGGCTGCCACAAGTGGGGATGCAACGGTGGCTGGCAAGGCCGTCGGGGACTCAACGGGATAGATTTAGTTATAAATTTCACAACTTCCCTCATTATATGGATTGAATGGAGTTTTTTCATAAATTCTGGCGTCCATACGCATGCCATATATTACTCCATGTCTATGAAAATCACATACAAAACCCTATTCTCCAAACATTTGTCTCCTCTCTCTCTCTCTCTCTATGCTTTCACAGTCCCTCGCCTCTTTACAGCACCTAGGCACTAAGCATCGCTCACTTGCACCATCACCCCGTCGCTCAGTTACCATCCTCGCGTCGCTCATCTCTCTTCTATCTCTCTGGAAAGGCAGATTGTAGTCACGCCGCCAAGCGTTAGTTGATTGGAGCCTTTGGAGGTCGTCTAAAGTTTAGGACCACCGATTTGAGGCTGCGACCTCATATTGCGGCTACAACGGACATCCAATGCCAAAAAAAAAAAAAGGAGGTGACCATGGTGGGGACGGCCCCCGGCCGGGCCCTGTTTGGAGATGACCGATGACGACAATCTTTGCGGGCAACAGTTGACGGCACACAATGAGCTTAATAGGAATTGTGACAATGAAGACGATAATAGTACATGGAGGATTCCGATTCCTGGAATATGGAATGATTCCAAGTACACTATTAACACTCAATAACAAGGATTAGTTTCCTCTCTGTTTAAGGATAAACTGACACCTTCAACTTACTCAAAGGATAGTAGAGTTCTGATAAATCCACATCACAAACATATTCCTAGAACACCCACTCGACAATCGTATCAAACTCACATAGTTCTGAATTACATGCTTTTTAACTGCAACAACTAAATTATACGTTATTGAAGCTGGAATTACCACAGCCGTTGGCGCCAAACTTGCCCTGCAATAGATCCTCGTTAAGGGATTAGACTGTACTCGTTCTAATTACCAGACTCAAAGTGCACAGTATTGTTATTTATTGTTATTACCTCCCTGTTCAGTAACTCATCGAATGCATCGTATGATAGTCATATTTAGGTACGCAGCATGGCTATTTGTCTGGTGAGTTCATATTAATTAGATCTACTAACTAACCAAATTGATATTTGCAGTGATTGGGACAGCCTTCGCTCTTAACATTCTGTTCCACATCCCAGTGTGGGCTGGAGTTTTGTTGACTGGTTTCAGCACCCTCGTGCTTCTTGGCCTGCAGAAATATGGGGTATAAATTCACCTACTTGGGTTTCCACTGATTTTTTAAGGTCATGTGTATTAACTTCCCTTTGTGAATTACCTATGCCAATCGAATTATAGTCACACTGACTTGATGAAGACTGAATTTGTTTCACCATCATTCAATTCAGTATTTTCGGAACCTTGATTGTTTCAATCCACTAAAGATGTGGTATTCGAACTTGTTAGATACGGAAGCTGGAAATGCTGATAGCTACATTGGTATTCATAATGGCGGCGTGTTTCTTCGGCGAAATGAGCTACGTGAAGCCTCCTGCCAAGAAGGTCCTCGAGGGGATGTTCGTCCCCAAGCTCTCTGGGAACGGCGCCACTGGTGATGCCATCGCCTTGCTCGGCGCACTCGTGATGCCGTAAGATATTGTTCTATACTTCATCTCGTACCGTCTATGTCACTAGACATACTTGAAATTGCTTGTGCCATTTTTTGGATTTGAGAGTTCTATTGCTTGTCAACAGGCACAACCTGTTCCTCCATTCTGCTTTGGTCTTGTCCAGGAAAGTTCCAAGATCGGTCCGAGGCATCAATGTACTAAATTCCTAATTGTGTCTTCAATTTTCCTTTATTTGTCAAAATAGTTTTGGTGAAGATCTTATTCCTCATTAGAAAAACTAGGCCATTCTTTGGACGGCATAATGTGCATTTGATTATCGACGCTCATGTTTTCGCTAATTATATTAGGTACAGCATGCGATATATAAGGATAAAATTCTTGTCAATGTTATAAAACATGCACGTTTGTTTTGTCAATTATCCAAAAAATAAACGTGCACTTTTCTTTTTATCTCATCAATATTTGCAGGACGCCTGCCGGTTTTTCCTCATAGAAAGTGGATTTGCATTATTAGTTGCATTCTTGATCAATGTCGCTGTTGTGTCCGTGTCTGGCACCGTCTGCTCGGGCAACAATCTTTCGAGTGAGAATGCAGAGAGATGCAGCGATTTGACTCTCAATTCTGCTGCATTCCTTCTTAAGGTTCCACTTCCGAACAGAGATTATAAAACAGTTGGACGACAAGACAACATTATAACTAAGAATAAGCTTCTTCTTACTGTCTCAAATACATGTGTTTACAGAATATGTTGGGAAGATCTAGCTCGACGGTTTATGCCATTGCATTGCTAGCTTCAGGACAAAGCTCCACAATTACAGGAACCTATGCAGGCCAATACATCATGCAGGTTGCTAATTAAGAAATGTCATGTAATTAGCTATTTAAAGTGAACACTTGAATGGATCTGATTTTTTCCTTTTTCGTGCATGTTGGTTAATTGATTAGGGATTCTTGGAACTCAAAATGAAGAAGTGGATACGGAACCTAGTGACTCGATGTATTGCCATTACGCCGAGTCTGATCGTCTCTACAATTGGCGGATCTTCAGGAGCCAGCAGGCTCATTATCATCGCATCGGTATGCAGATTCCTTGACATCTCCTGCCATTTCTACATTTGAATTATTTCTATCATTCCGCGTGTTGTTATATAATGCATTTGATGTTGTTTTTCAGATGATTCTATCATTTGAGCTTCCATTTGCTCTAATCCCACTCCTTAAGTTCAGTAGCAGTGCAACAAAGATGGGACCCCACAAAAACTCAAACTACGTAAGTTTATCTTTTGATCCTTACAGGATTGAACTTTAAACTTGGTACTTTAGTTCAGAAGTTCTAAAGAGATGCCAATTGAAAAAGTTAAGGAAGAACTGAAAAATGCAGAAAAACATGTGACCATTTGAGCAAAATAACAATCCTTTTTTTTTTTTTGCATCTTTTATGGCTGTGGGCGCAGGTTATTGTGATTTCGTGGATACTAGGAGTCGGACTCATCGGTATCAACATCTACTATCTCAGCACAGGTTTCGTTGGCTGGCTTATCAACAATAGTCTTCCCAAGGTCGCCAACGTTTTCATCGGGATTCTAGTGTTCCCACTCATGGCCATCTACATCATTGCAGTGATTTACTTAACTTTCCGAAAAGACACCGTTGTGACATTTACTGATGACCCTGTTAAGATCGCCATATCGCCGGACCAGCTTCCTTATCGAGAGGACCTAGCAGACATTCCTCTTCCGGAATAGTTGTATCACATCTCTTAACACCTCAAGAAGCAATGCCCCGATGCATGGAAAGAGATGCTAGAGCGAAACTATTTAGTAGAATTGTGTGTTGTGATTAGTGATTTAATGGCTCACTTATTGTCTACGCAACCGATGTGCACTTATGTCAGTGTAACCGACGTATATTTATGTCTGCGTAACCGACATGATTTAATGATATCGTAACTGACGTGGATTTTTGTCAGTGTAACTGACGTGGTTTAATGTTGGCATAACCGATATTTTCCCGATCTATAAATAAATTGTATCTGTAGTTCAGATACAACTCACAACTCGAATCACACTCCTCTAGTCTGTCCTAGTCATCCTCCAAGTGTGTCGGTTTCGAGAAGTGTTCGACAGAGTCTTATACGTATAGTGCTGATACAAATAGGTTCGAGGTGTTGTATCTTTGGAGGCATAGTTCGTGAAACTGCTTAACACCGTTGGCAGGAACTAATCGGCTTAAGGAGATTCGGTTAGCCGTATCTCACCTCTCGTTTATTTTTTTTTAAGTTTACAGTATTCATCAAGTTTATTTGTTTTGTAATCTTTATTTGTAAAGATTGTAATTTATCTTGATCGATATTAAATATTATTATCACCTTCTCTGTGTATTGTTTTTCTGATTACAACAAACAGTATTACGTATTTCTTCTTATATGTTAACATGCACAGTAGTATTTTCCAACAATCTTAAGGCGATTAGTGCTTATACTTATTGTTTGTTTAGTTCTATTAGAAAATCGTGATGGCTGATAACAATCAAGTACCTAGAAATGTCCCAAATGTTTCTAGAGACGTTCCTTTGGTCAATCCGACCACGGTTGGTGAAGAGGTTCATACCTCGAGGTCTTGAATTGTGGCTGTTGTGCGGAACAAGCAATCGATCAAATAAAATTGACAGAATGAGCAAAGTAAATCGAACACCAGATGTACGTAGTTCGGTCGTAGAGACCTACGTCCACGGGGAGAGCAGCAACGAGTTCACAATAGAACGAGCGATACACGGAGATTATAAGCCACACTCGAGTCACTCAAACACTCTTAGTGTTTCCCAAACCCCAATTACATCCAAGAACGCACATAATGTTTAGCCCCCAATTCCTAGCGAAATTGTCTCTCAATCTCGCAAAAGAATTAAAACATAAATCTAACCTCAAGATTTAATCGGTTTTGACACTTGAATTCTTGATATAATTCCGCGAACAAAACGAAGAAAATCCTTGCCAAGCACTCGACGAAAACGGCGCTTCAAGACTCCCTTGCGTCCACAAAGGCGTCCAACAAGCACTCACAAAAGGTGGCGCTACAAACTGGAGTCCTTAATCCGTAAGCTGCCCCATCCTTCAAATATTTCCACTTGATTCGGTCAACAGTCCAAGATTTGGACTTTTTCTTTTTTATCTTTTATTCCTTTTCTTCTTTCTTTGTCTGGCAACTCCAATAACCAACCCAAATTTCTTTGCTATGCATTCAGGCGTACAAAATCTCCAAATTTGGGATATCATTGAATAGAGAATAATTAAAAATAAGCCCCATCCAATCTTGATCACATCTTCATAATAGCATCCGTTATTTTTAAGATAACTTTCACGATCAAGATATATTTCCTTTCGAGATTCAAATTTTCACTTCGGGCTTAAACTCGAGACATATTTTAACAATTTCCACCTTGGCTCAACGTTTGAGCTAAGTCGCAATTGTTTCGCTGATAATCCGAACATCATCTGCTACTCTCCCAATAGCTTCAATGGGCTCAACCGCCACAGATATCTTTCAAGTCCAAGTCGCACTTGAACTTCGCCATAACCGATGAGCTCATCAGAACACTAACTGCACATGCACCTTTAACTGCTCCACAAGGACTTTCTGACACAAAGTCTTTAATTACAGATAAAGCAAAATCATCGTTGCATCCATATCTGTCAAGAAACCAAGAGCGTACCTTGTCAATATCAGGAGTTACAGCAACTGTACAGGCTCCACCTCGCTACAAGCACCATCTGTGTCGAATACTTCGCTAGTATCTGCTACCTTAAGTGTTTATAGTTGCAACTCCACCTCAAGCTGAACACCGTCCAGATCCGTATGAACACTGCCACAATCACTCCTAGCCAGAAGTACTGGAGACTTGTCAAAGGTAACTTCTCTGCTGCAAACAGGCGAATTTATATTTGGGCACCACAACTGATAGCCCCGTTCACCTCATGCATAGCCATGGAATATGCACATTGTCCTCACATCGAGCTTACCATCACTTACTTGATAATAATACTGGCAACTAAACATTCTAAAAATAGAATCATCAGCAACATTACCTGACCATACTTCTTCGGGAGTCTAATATCCAATCGCAGTCGATGGAAATCTATTCACCAAGTAGCTCGGCATACTAAACTCATCCGTTGGAATTCTCCTAGCCATACCAGCACTAGAGATCTTTTTACGGACTGTCTCTAGTAATGTTCTGCTCATCAATTCTGCAAAATGTTGTGGCTTACTAGCACTAGTGCGGTGTTTCACTATGCCCTTTTTCATGTAGAATTCATTTACCAACTTCAAACAAGACTCCATGCTACTGTCAGTTCGCACAAGCTTGATCAACTTACCAGTCTCCATTTCGATCAAAACTCTCAACCGCGTATTCCTAATAACAACATCAAACTTATGCATCGGCACAATCACCCAGGCCTTCCTCGAGTAGCCATTAGACTCTCGAACAGATGTCGATGTTTCAGGAGCGAAACTTATCAATTGCTCACCTTGAAGTTCATACAGGCCACCATGCTTGAATCCTTTCATTATCACCAGGGCACCTCGAACAATCTTCGAGATTCCACCTCGTGAAGAATACCTGCATCCAGCTGAATCTAGAGCACCCAAGGAAATCAATTTTTTTTTCAATTCTGGAACATGTCTTACCCCAGTCAATGTCCTCACAATACCATCATACATTCTGATTTTAACATCACCAGTACCCACAACATCGCATTCAGCGTTATTTCTCAATTGCACTTTACTACTATCTGTGCACTGATAAGTAGCAAACCAGTTCCTGTTTAGTGTATCATGAAAAGAACAACCAAAATCCATAATCCATCCGTCAAATGACGAATTCTTAGTGACAGACAAGACACTATCGACACCATCAGAATTTTCAGTTACAGCTGCAATATCATCCGCAGATTCAACTCTAATTCCCTTACCCGTTTCGTTTTTCAGCTTGAAACAATTTCTTCGAATATCTCTTGCCACAATTCCAACAAACAGCACCACCAGTCCTAGACCGACTGCGTCTATCCATGTTCATACCACTTCTGCTAACACGAGTACTAGCTCTTTCTCTACTTTCATCTACTAAAGCAGAAGATACAGATTCGTCAGATTCTCTTCTATGGATATCCTCACTCAAAATTAAATCATGAATCCTATCAAAAGTTAAACTTGTTGATCCAGAGGAATTACTAGCAGCAGTAACAGTAGTATTCCAACTATCAAGCAATGAGAATAATAGAATCAAAGCACGTACCTCATCTTCAAAGTCGATATCAACTGAACTCAATTAACTAACGATCACATTGAATTCATTGATATGATTAGTAACTGACGCACATTTTTTCATCTTCAAATTAAACAGACGTCGCATCATATAGACCTTGTTGATCGCAGAGGGTTTCTCGTATATGTCCGACAAGGCTTTCATCAAACCCGCAGTGGTCTTCTCTTTAACGATGTTAAACGCGACGTTACGAGCCAACGTCAGTCGAATAACACACATCGCTCGCCTATCCAGCAATCTCCAATCAGCTTGCTTCATCGTATCTGGCTTCTCCCCAGACAAGGGCCCATGCGGTTTCATCTGATACAAATAATCTTCAATCTGTATTTTTTAGAAACCAAAATTCTTCCCATCAAATCTGTCGATTTTTACTTTAGTTTCTTCTGTCGCAATCAATTCGCTTCATCTCAAGCAAGCCTAGCTCTGATACCAATTGTTGCGCGGAAAAAGCTATCAATCAAATAAAATTGACAGAACGAGTAAAGTAAATCGAACACCAGATGTACGTGGTTCAGTTGTAGAGACCTACGTTCACGGGGAGAGTAGCAACGAGTTCCATTATAGAACAAGCGATTCACGGAGATTACAAGCCACACTCGAGTCACTCAAACACTCTAAGTGTTTCCCAAGCCCTAATTACATCCAAGAATGCACACAGTGTTTAGTCCACAATTCCTAGCAAATAATCTCTTAATCTCGCAAAGAAATTAAAACACAAATCTAACCTCAAGATTTAATCATCTTTGACACTTGAATTCTTGATATAATTCCGCGAACAAAACAAAGAAAATCATTGCCAAGCACTCGACGAAAACGGCGCTTCAAGACTCCCTCGCGTCCACAACGGCGTCCAACAAGCACTCACAAAAGGTGGCGCTACAAAATGGAGTCCTTAATCCGTAAGCTACCCCGTCTTTCGAATATATGCAGCCAAGAGAAGAAATAAACTCACCAATTTCAACGTGGACAATATTTCCACTTGAATCGGTCAACAGTCCAAGATTTGGACTTTTCCTTTTTTTTTTATCTTTTATTCCTTTTCTTCTTTCTTTGTCTGGCGACTCCAATAACCAGCCCAAATTTCTTTGCTATGCATTCAGGCGTACGAAATCTCCAAAATTTGGGATATCATCGAATAGAGAATAATTAAAAATAAGCTCCATCCAATCTTGATCACATCTTTAGAATAGCATCTGTTATCTTTAAGATAACTTTCACGATCAAGATATATTTCTTTTTGAGATTCAAATTTTCACTTCGGCCTTAAACTCGAGACATATTTTAACAGTGACAGCGAATGCTACAAGCCTTTGGGCTGGGACCACCTATGGTGGTACGGGTATACATCAATAGGCTTTGCCTTCCTTGATGATACCATCTCATACACCAAATGAGAAATTAAAAAAATTTACCAGTGTGGGTTTTAAGCAATGGCAGAAGAAGATGTTATTATATCTGACCACACTGTATCTGGTTAAGTACTTATCGGAGGTGTGCCCGATAATTAATCCAGATGAGTAAGATGTCACGAAGCTAGGGGCATTGTAGGCTTGGAAGCACGAGGATTTCCTATGCCAAAATTATATCCTTAACTGTTTGGTAGATTCGCTTTATAATATTTATCGTAACATTAAAATTGCTAAATAGCTATGAGAGTTCTTAGTGAAGAAATACAAGACTGAGGTCGCGGGCACCAAGAAATTTGTGGTTGCCAAATTCATGGACTTCAAGATGATGGATTCTAAATTAGTCATAAGTTAGGTTCAGGAATTGCAAATAATTTTGAATGACATATTTGCTTAGGGAATGCTACTCAGTGAATCATTCCAAGTGACAGCTATTATTGAGAAGCTACCTCCGGGCTGGTCAGACTTCAAAAACTATTTGAAGTACAAACGAAAAGAGATAAGCCTTGAAGATCTCATTATGCTCCTCAAATCGAATAGGACAACAGGAGGAATGCAAGTTCTTCTGTGGAACCAAAGGCTAACATTGTTGAGTCTTCTAATTCCAAGCAATTGGGGAAAAGAAAGAAGTCTTTTCAAGGAAAAGACAAGCAAAAGGAACAATTCTAAAAATTTCAAGGGACATGTTTTATTTGCAATAAACCTAGCCATCGTGCTAAGGATTGCAAGAAGCGCCCGAACAAAGGCAAGGGCAGTGGTGTAGCCAAGTAGCTGAATTTGGCAAAGCAGGAAGATAATATCAGACTAACTGTTGCGGTGGTGTCCGAGGTATCCTTGGTGTCAAACAATATAGATTAGTGGTTGGACACAAGTGTCACAAATCACATTTGTGTGGACAGATACCTATTCTCGTCGTATGAGAAGGGTGAGGAAAATGAAAAGCTTTATATGGCTAACTCTACATCAGCAAAAATTGTTGGGAGAGGAAAGTTGATCCTGAAGTTCGCTTCTAGTAAGGAGATTGCGCTGCTAAATGTACTGGACGCACCAGAGATTCGAAAGAATCTCATTTCTAGCCTCATACTTATCAAGAAAGGCTTCAAAATTGTATTTGAATCCGACAAATTTGTATTTTCTAAGGGAGAACTTATGTGGGGAAATGGTACTTGAGCAATGACTTGTTCAAAGCCAATGTGGCTATCATTGATGTAAACTTGAAATTTTTGTACCCAAAGACTGTCAATAAAGAGAAGTTTTCAGTTTACATTGTTGTGTCTCCTTATCTATGGCATGATAGATTATGATATGTAAACTATGGTACAATGAAAAAGATAGCAAACTTGGGGGTAATTCCAAAGTTTGAGTTGGATGCCCATTACAAGTGTGAGACTTGTATTAATGCTAAGTTTGCTAAAATATCTTTCAAATCTATTGAAAAAATGAGTGAACCTCTACAACTAATCCACAGCGATCCATGTGATTTAAACTATGTAGAAAGTATAGGGGAAAAGAAGTACTTCATCACTTTTGTGGATGATTGTACTCGATTTTGCTATGCTTATCTATTAACTAGCAAAGATGAGGCTATTGACATGCTTATCGAGTATGGTTGAGAACCAACTTGATAGAAGAATCAAAGTGCTTAGGTCTAACAGAGGAGGAAAATATAGTTCTTCTAATTTAAAGGAGTTGTGTGCTAGTTTGGGAGTAATTCTTTAAACAACTGCACCTTATACTTCACAGCAAAATGGAATTGCTGAACGGAAGAATAGAACTCTAAAGGATGGCCAACGCCATGCTTTTAAGTTCTAGTTTACCTCAAAGCTTGTGGGGGGAGGCTGTTCTAACTGCGAACTATATTCTTAATAAAATACCCCACAAGAAAATGGGTAAGACTCCATATGAGTTATGGAATGGAAGACTACCATCTTACAATTATTTGAAAGTGTGAAGGTGCCTAATCAATGTGGCGATTCCTCCTCCTAGACAAACTCGATTGGGACCTAAAAAGGTGGATTGCATATTCATTGGTTGTTGACACCTAAATTTTGATTTCTTATTTAATCATTTATTGCATAAAAATCAGAGACTAAATTTAGTCCCTAGCAAAAAAAAAATCAGTTTTCATATAATTTTCGCTTAGATTATTTTAATTTTAGTTGCATTGCATTTGCATTCATAATCAGATCGGCGACATATGAATGTCCTTGAGCTCATTTGAATTAACAGCATGTAAACCTGCGATGATGAAAATTTGCTCAAACCTATTATCCTTTAAATGACCAAAATTTGAAATGAGAAGCTTTTTCCTAAGATTTTGGTCACATGAAAATCTTAGTGGAATCCCATTGTACTGGTGCATGCTCATCTAGTTGGGAAACAAAAAATGGAAAAAAGAATCAATTACGTTGATGACTCCCCCAACTCCTTTAGTAAATGTGAATTCCATATGCCATGAATCGGGGTGTATAACGCACGCTCAGCAATATATTCGACCATGAATCGCGACAAGGTTGGGTCAACCGAGGAAAGAAATACTTGATGAGGAGACAGGTTGGGGCATGAGATCAGAAAATCAATTTGAGATGCTAAGAACAAAATAAATATGCACATGGTGGAATGAATCTGATCAATGAAAGAGGAGACGTTCATGGAGATTTACACAAAAGGAGTCATTCATGCATTGATTCATGGCCAAATTCTGATGATAATTCAGAGCCAAATTTAGGTGATTGACTCCATGGATCCAGTTTTTCCAAAGGAACGTGAGAGTTTTCTTTTGCTATAAAAGATGAACAGTTTTCATTCAGAGGGGTATCCTTTTCTGAAAATCTAAGACTTCACGTGAGAAGTAAAGCAACGAGTGGAAGAGAGGGTAAATGAGTTCGAAGGTTTTCCCTTCAATGGTCGAAACCCTCCTCCGCATCGAGCCTTCTTCGTAAGCCGTCCTTGCGCTTCTGCTGCCATCGTTTTGAAGTCACACATCTCAGCCCGACACGACCGTAGCAGCCCCGACTTCGTACATTTCATCCCAAACGACATATAAACAGCAGCTCCCTTCGCCAGTTTGTCCAACAGTGGATGACGTCGTTGTTCATCATTCAGTTACTGCCCAGGCCGCTTGGAGCTATTGTTTCGTCCAGTTTACTGTGCTTTTCAGTGCCACATTTTTCTGTTGTCCAAGGATTAAATGTCTATTGTCTGGTCTCAAATGAGCGGCTATTCGCTCAGGGACGAGAGCTACACTTTTCCATATACTTTTCCGCGGACTAAAAGCGTGGTTTGTGGCTGCGAATACCTCTTCGTTAGGTCCTTTAAGTGCACGAGTCCCAGCATAAAACAAAAAAAAAAAAAAAAAACAAAGGCCAGCTCCATCTGCAAGGCATCGGATTCAAGAGGGAGGCAATAAATCTGGGGTTGCCTTCAAATCAGGTAAAAATCAAGTTCACTCTGATTTCATTCCTTGTTTTTTTTTTATGAATGCTGGGTGATATTTTGGTTAGGCGAGGTTTCACCTGTTGATATTGCTATATACCATAGTCGCATATCCACTTTTTTTTTTATATACCCTTAGCGTCTTATAAAACCGGTTCGAATTTAGGGGTGGTTCCCTATTGACAACGTGTAAGTTCGGACTAATCTCGACCCTGAGATTTGTCCGACAGCACAGGGGTTAAGATATCTAATCTCAACCACGAGATTTGATTCCTTGATCCAATCTGTCATTCAATTCGAATCGGAAAATATTTTCATAAAAATCATGCATTGTCTGTGAAGTGGTTTAATCTGTTTCGTAAAAATAATAAAAATAATAAAAAAATACCATAAATATTTCATAGATTCCATATAGTTTAGAACATTCTGATCATGTAGATTGAATACATTCATTTACATTTCATTTACATGTTCACGTCATCTAAGCCTAGTTGCACGACCGCTATATCATTTTAAACCAACATTTGTTAGCCAAGTCGTAAAATTTTGCAAGTCATTAAAATCAGTCATATCATATAATTAGTCATGACATTGCACATAGTATTAGCTTCATAAGTCATCAATACCATCGCATTTTTACGTCACTCAAAATAATATAAATATTCATTTATTTTAAATTAATAGACTAATCTAGCATAATGTCACTTGTCATTTAGATCAAATTCGTGTCGTTTTCGGCATCACATGTAGGTCAGAATTCATGCCATTTTGCACATCATTAAAATTCAATTTTCCTAAAAAAAAAAAGGTCATCATGCACTCATGTCATGTTAGAATACTCATCACCTATCATGTCATTAGAATAATTGTGTTTTTTATAATGCAATTACATTTATGCATTGCATTCATTTAAATAAAAAATGAAAAATACACCTTTGAAACTCTAAATTAGAATCCACATAAGTTGCCGACTCAGATAATTTTCATGAAATTGGTACCGAAAGGGCATTAATAGAAATATTAGTGTAACCAAGTCCCCGAACTTAAAATCTCTAGTTCGCAGGAATAAAGTATTTTTCCCAATACTTTATTTAGGTTTCTAGTCAACCTACCTTAAATGATTAGTGGCGGCTCCAAGATTTAAAAATCATTTGCATATTAATTGCTTGAATCAAAGTTACGATTTGGTAAGACATGGGAGAGTTCGAGTTAGGTTAGTTAATTTAATTGTCCTAATAATCTATTAACCTGAAAATTCCCATTTTTAGGTCGTGATATCAGTAATGCTCAAAATAGCAACGCATACGGATTTTTGGTTCACAAATCTAAAAATGTGGAAATCCATGTCAATAATATTCATTTTTTGAGGATATATATTTTGCAAAAAGAAATCAAGGTGAACTTTCTCAGAAGAGATTAAGAAATTCGAAATCTGAGAATGATGAAGTTGAGGCCAAGGATGCCGAACTTCAGAAGAGCAAGAGGTCGTGTATTGCAAAATCTTTCAGACCTGACTTTCTAACATACATGTTAGAAGGTGAGCATCAAAGCTTCAAAGAGGCTATATCATCTCCAGATGCTCCTTTACGGAAAGAAGCTGTTAACAACGAAATTGATTCTATCCTAAGTAACCATACTTGAGAATTGGTTGATCTTTCACCTAGAAATAAACCAATTGTATGTAAATGGATATTCAAGAAGAAACTTAAAGCTGGTGGTTCCATTGATAAGTACAAAGCACGGCTTGTTGCCAAAGGGTTTAGACAAAAAGAGGGTATGGACTACTTTGTATTTTATTCACCAGTAACAAGAATAACATCAGTTAGGATGTTGATGCTATAGCTTCGCTATACAATTTGTAGGTAATTAAATGGATGTGAAAATTGCATTCTTGAATGGTGATCTCGATGAGGAGATTTATATGAAACAATCTGAAGGATTCAAGGTCAAATGATAAGAACACAAAGTGTGTAGACTTGTCAAATCATTGTATGAATTTAAACAAGCTCCTAAACAATGGCATGAGAAGTTTGACCATGTGATGATCTAGAATGGGTATAGAATCAATGAATGTGACAAATGTATGTACATCAAATCTACTTCCATTGGATGTGTACTTATTTGTCTATATGTCGATGACTTACTTATTCTAGGAGATAACGCTGAGGTTATCAAAATCACCAAGAATATTCTCAAAAAGAACTTTGAAATGAAAGACTTAGGTGTTGCAGATGTTATAATCGACATCAAAATTTTAAGAAATTCCGATGGTCTAAGTTTAACATAATCTCATTACATTGAAAATGTAATTGATAGATTTAAAGGATTTGGCATTAAAGATGCGAATAATCATTTTCTACCATATCTAACTTTAAGAAAGAATACTGAAATAGTATCAGATAGTTGGAAAACAATAAAGTAATCGGCAATCTCATGTACATCGTGAACTGTACTAGACTGGATATTGCATACTCAGTAGAAAAACTGAGTAATTATACAAGCAATCCAAGTCACGAGCATTGGAATGCTTTGTTAGGAGTATTAGGGTATCTAAAGAATACCAAAGACTATATTCTACAATATAGTTAATATCCAACTGTGTTGGAAGGCTACAGTGATTCCAACTAGCTTTTTTATTCTGATTAATCGAAATCAACTAGCGAATTTGTATTCACGCTAGGAGGTGCTGCAGTACCATGGAAATCCTCAAAGCAAACTCTAATAGCGCTCTACATGATGGAATTGGAGTTTATTGATTCAGATAAAGCTGCTGAAGAAGCAGAGTGGCTTCGACAGTTTTTAGAGGATGTATTGTTGTATCCAAAACATGTGCCTGAAATATGCACTCATTGTGATAATCAAGTAGCTGATGCAAGTGCACATAATGTAATATATAATGGTAAGTCTAGACACATTTCTCGTAGACATAATACCGTAAGGCAGTTGCTCTCGCATGGAATAATTTCTTTGGACTTTGAGAAGTCAAAGGAAAACATTGTGGATCCGCTTATAAAAGGTTTGTCAAGAGAGCAAGAAAAATACGCATCGATGGGAATGGGATTAAAAGTCTTAACCGAATAAAGAGTTTTCGAGGTGGAAACCTAACCTATGCGATTGGAGATCCCATGGAATAGGTTTAACAGGACAACGTAAATTTTGAAAACTCTAGAGTGAGTAGTGAACATTGTCTCACATTACTATGACGCAACAGTGCTTCCTACAACATTTTAAGGCTGCGTTATGCGTTTAATGATTCTTATAGCTTGGATTTCAACATCCTAGTAAGGTATGGTAGGATACCTTTAATAGGAATACACTCATATGCGTGAAGCTAGCCGACTCTATGAAAATCTTTAAAGGCTGGATTTTCTAAAGCACGCATGAATCCTGAGAGGTTTAGGACCGAAAGAATGAACGCAATCAGTCTTGATTCGGAGATACTCTGTGTGAGATCTATTTATTTTTTTTTTGGTAAAGTAAGTATGTATTGAATTTTCCAAAGCACTAGGAACAAGGATGAAACTGGACACAAAAATCATGAACCTAAAATGGCACCATGTGTGCCAACAAGGGTTCAACGGTGAACCAAATGTAAGATACAATACCGCGGCAAAGCGCGCCCAACCTAGGGGCCAAAAAACCCCCCAAAAGAAGCAGAAGAAGAACGGCCAAAGATAGAACAGAACCGACCAGCAGACCACCTAGAGACGCCTGAAAACAGACTAGCTGAGGCACGGAAGAGATGCCCTAGCACAGCCAGAGAGCAACAGAACCAAGGCCAAATAATCTCTAGAAAGAGACCTGTACAACAACCAAAAGAAGTAGTAACCGAACAGTCGAACAGCCGAACAGTCGGCCAAAAAACTGAGCAGAGCCAACCAGTAGACAAGCCAAACAGGACGACTGAAACTTGAGCAGCTCGAACACAAGAGAGGGGCCAAAACAAGGCCAGAACAATAGCAAAATAAGGCCAAACAAACGGCCTAAATATAGAACTGAAAACTGCCATAAAACTAAACAAAACAGCAAGTAACAGCCAGCTCAAGCAGCGGTACGCAAGGACTATACAGCTTCCAGGCAATCCGCAAAGATAGTGGTTGAGAGACCCCAATTCCTTTGCAGAAGTCTATAACGGGGGTGATCTTGAATGTGGCCAAAGGAGAGAGCTATATCTTTGACCATCTTGGTGAGGTGCAAGATAATAGCCGGCACATAGAGACACTTGTCACGGAAAAGGATATTATTTCTCTTGGTCCAAATAATATGGCATAAAACTCCAAGAGAAAATCTGACAATCCGATGAGAGAAGGAACGTCCACCTATATGTTGTTTAGCCCAACAAATATGGTCATCCCATGGTCGTTTTTGCCAAGAAAAATTACACTTGGACGCCAAATAGAGGCAAGACTACCAGTAATCGAACAACCAAAAAATAAATGATCAATGAGTCCGGTCTACTTTTACAGAAAGCACAAGTACCATCGACAATTATATGGTATTAAAGTAACAACACCTGAGTAGGTAGGTGGTTGTGAGAAGCTAACCACATAAGAAAGGCGTTATGCGGAGCGAAGGCATTATCGTATGGGCTTACACCAACAACTGGCAATTCAAGACTAAGTTTACCAACTGATTGAGTATGTCTGATAGGCTTTCACTAAAGAAGGTTCAAAGCGAAAGCTGCCTATCTTGATGAAGTGTATTTCCACATACACACTTGAAATTCCTCGAGTGTTAGTTCTGTTGAGCCATTATGTGAGAATTTGTGTAATTAGTGATTTAATGGCTCAATTATTTTCTACGCAACCGATGTGCACTTATGTCATTGTAACCGACGACATTTATGTCTACGTAACCGACATGGTTTAATGATAGCGTAACCGACGTGGATTTATATTGGCGTAACCGACATAGATTTATGTCAACGTAACCAACATGGTTTAATGTCGGCGTAACCGGCATTTTCCCGATCTATAAATAGACTATATATGTAGTTCAAAGTTACAACTCACATATCACAACTCGAATCACACTCCTCCTCTAGTTCTCTTGTAATCCTCCTCCAAGTGTGCCGATTTCGAGAAGTGTTCGACAGAGTCTTGTACATAATACGAAGTGTTCGACAGAGTCCTGTACATATAGTGCTCATACAAACAGGTTCAAGGGGTCATATCTTGGAAGGCACATTTCTAGCAACTGCTTAGCACCGTTGGCAGGAACTAATTGCCTTAAATAGATTCGATTAGACGTACCTCACCTCTTGTCTAATTCTTTTTTGAGTTTACAGTATTTAGCGAGTTTATTTGTTTTGCAGTCTTTATTTGTAAAGATTGTAATTGGCTTGATCGGTATTAAATGCTATTATCTCCTTCTCTAGGTGTTATTTTTCTGATTACAACAAATAGTGTTACATATTTCTTCAATACGTTAACATGTGCGCAACAATATTTTCCAACATTGTGGTCAAAAATACTATCAGTTGAATCATAGAGTCGAGATCAATAAGGTACTCTATTGCTAGTGTTATTTTTGGCGGAGCTACTGGGCAAAATATCGAGCATAAATGTCTTTCTAACTTCGAATTGCTAATCGACTCCTCTTAACTTTTACTGTCACGCCCCGACTCTCGAGCCTGCGACATCCTTTGCCAAATCACCACGAGGTCATAGAGATAGCGTCCCAGGTACACAACCAACCTAACACTTACTTACGCAGGCGGAAACGTTTTTAAACTCCAGACAATAAATAGACATGGGATAGAATAGCAGGAGCCAATCATCAAATCAATTTAACAGACAATGATTATAAACATACATAAGCAACCCCATACTTCGGGGCGACTAGACAAGACCTCAAAAGGTCTCTCGGTCAGGTGAGGGTAACTTCCCATCTACTTCAAAATACTAATCCAATAGCCAATCCTTGGCATCCACAAGTCTTCATCCGAAGGGACCTGAAATTGTTATCCCACGACGGGGTGAGAATAAATCTCAGTGAATCAAGCCTAAGCTCGGTTAGGAAACTGATTCACCCAGGGCATCCTAACAGAAGGCTCATATAAACACGTACCACAGTCAATCACAATCACAGAAGGATAATCATCCACATGCACACTTACCATCTTCAACCACAAATAATGCAATGGTTGACTCGACTCAGCAGTCATATATTCAATCACTCAAACAAGCATCACATCCACAAGTATGCACAGGACATCACACCAGACCATTTATTAACGATGATTGTGCCCACGGTACATGAGAGGATCTACGCGAAAGGGGGCGTGATTCGACTCTCACAAATAATGCGATCCAGCACCTCAGTACGATCCAGCGTTCTACCGGCAGGACCGGGCTACGTTCCTTTACTCTCAGTAACGGCTACTACGAGAGATGTCTCCAGTGCACCCAACACGGCACCAGCAAGTAGGCATCCCTAAACGAGGCGTCGGTCCAACACCAGTTGCGACCGGCATCCAACCAACTATGCATCCTCACTAGTTAACACCGGATCAGAGTTGGCGTGCTTCTGACAAGTCGTCTGATTCCACCAGATTGGTGCGAAA
This sequence comes from Rhodomyrtus psidioides, assembly GCA_021437785.1. Classification (NCBI taxonomy): domain Eukaryota; kingdom Viridiplantae; phylum Streptophyta; class Magnoliopsida; order Myrtales; family Myrtaceae; genus Rhodomyrtus; species Rhodomyrtus psidioides. Next base: position 2,425,461 of record JAILYB010000023.1, on the reverse strand, counting down.
CGTACTTGCCAGGAATGCATCATCATTCCCTCGTATGACCACACAATCTACATCCAGCATTCAACCCATTTCATTATCTTTGGTTAAGGCCGGATGCTCACACAAGCATGTAAAAGTCTTGGCCAAATTCCATTTTCATGCTAAAATATGTCTTTTGACTTTGCACATGGTCATATGCAGATGCAGACTATCCACTAGTCACCACAACCACCCACAGGGCGATTAACCCCCAATCAACGATCAACATCCAACAGTCATTCCAGCCAATCGATCAAGCCATGCAACGAGGCAATCAATACAAACATAAACAATCAATCCAATTAGGCCACATAAAGGCTTGACTTCATGCAATAATTATTTATTAGTCAAACCAATCGATTTAAATCATCGATTGCTCACTCGTCTCTAGCCTATCGCTCGCTCGCGATCAAACCACGGCAATCCATTGCCCAATCAATCAATCAAAATTCATCTAGCAACAATTAGCCACAGATGATTTAATCACTCCGACTAACCAAATCGATCGGCCATTTAACCTAATCTCAATTTCTATCTAAATCGGCCCCGATCGAGTACCTAAATTTCGCAATTAACTAAACGACTAGTCCTAGGTGCAATTAGCGCCCTAACCAAGGATTAGGGTCAACTCACAATCAATTTAAGCTCGGGCTGAATCAAAATCAACGACGCGACGGCGGCGGCAACGAACGGCGATGGCGACGATAACGACTCTCGGCAAAACTAGGGTTTCTCGCGCGACAACTCGACCCAACACTCCAAGGACACCTCGGGAAGGTTCGGCAAGGTCACCGGGATAGGTGGCCGGAGGCAGGAGCTCCGGCGAGCGGCGGCAGGCACTGAAACAGGGGCGGTCAGAAATTGAAACAGGGGAACAGGGGCTGTTTTGGGGTGTTTCGCGGCTCCAAGGGCCGAGGCGAGGCCGGCCAAGGCCAGGGGACTCACCGAGGGGTTGAGGACAACCGTCGGGACCGGTTAGGGGCGGCGGAAGAAGGCTGGAGGGTACAGAACAGCCGCGACATAGAACCGGCCAGAACAGGGGCTTCGTGCGGCCGAGACAGGGGAGGTGGTCGGAGGCGAATTCCGGGCCCCACGGGCAACGGCGAGCTTCGCCTAGCTTAGGGAAGTTGGAGAGCGGTCTAAGGAGGCCGTCGGGGGTGGCGGTGAGAGGCGACAACAGCCGGTTCGACGGGATAGAAGGAAAACCCGAGCTGAGTACGAAAACAGGGCACCGGGGGTTCGGGGCCTTATCGCGGGGGCTCCGACGACTGACGGCCAGTGGGGTTGGTTCTGGAAGGTCGAGAGGGGACTGGTGGGGTGGTGGTAGGCGGCGGCGGTGACGGAGGCAGGAGAAGGAGGAGGTGGTCTCGGGTTCAGGGGGAGCGAAAACATGGGCTGGGGTCTCGTGGCTGTTTCATGGCCGTTCGGCGGCTGACGACGGTGCCGGAGAGATTGGCGATGACGGTGAAAAGCAGCTGAGGATGGTGGTGGCCAGTTGTGGGTGGTGGTCGCGCCAAAGATTCACGGTGGAGGAGGAAGATGGAGGAGGAGGTGGTCGGGGAAGGGGGAAGGCAGAGAAAGAGAGAGATCGTGAGAGGGAAAGGGTGAGCCGAAAGAGAGAAGAGTGAGAGAGAGCACGTGGGAGAGAGTGGACTGATGGGAGAGGTGGGTGAGAATTGACATGTGGGGCCCACAATTTGAATTATTGAAGGACAAAAATTATCTTTTGATAATTCGGGACTGAACGAAATTTTAGTACACTAGACGGAGGGTAATTTTGATATTTTCACAGGCTAGGCTCGGGCGCGAGGATTAGAATCCTAATTCGCGACGACTAAGAATTCGAAACATAATCTAAACCGATTGAAGCTTTAGAATTCGTCCAATTATCGTCTCTTCAGTCCTTACGATCCAATACATTTTACAAACTGAATTTCAATATTAATCCATTTTATTGAATTCAGGCACTTTACCGAAGTCGGATTTCCAGGGCGTCACAACTCTCCCCCACTTAGGAAATTTCGTCCTCGAAATTGAAATACTGCTACTACCCTTCAAACAGATAAGGACACATACTCTTTAAATACTTCCTCGATTCCCCAAGTAGTTCCTTCAGGTCCATGGTGTTACCAAACCACCTTGACTAGCGGGATCGCCTTGTTTCGGAGCACTCGTTCTTTTCTATCCACGCTCCTAACTGGACTTTCCATGTACAATGCTTACCCATCCAGTTCAATTTCCTCATAACTCAGCACCTGAGCGGGGTCCGATTCGTACTGCCTTAACATCGATACATGGAAGACATTATACTTTAGCAAATCTCGACGGCAATACCAGACAGTACGCCTAGAGGTACACGGTTCGACGGAACCGCTGGTTCCGGTTCAGGAACCGGCGCTTCTTGTTCCATGAAAAGGTGGAACCGGAACCGGCCCTTAAGGAGCCGATTCCGGCTCCGAGACGGTTCCCGGTTCCAGTTCCGGGTTCGGAACCGGCGGTTCCGCGACCGTTCTCGGTTCGACCAAATTTTTTAAAAAAAAAAAGAAAGGAAGAGCCACGGCGCAGCTCTTCCCGCTCTTCCCCGAGGGGGCCCCACGTGGGGCCCCCTTACCTGGGGAAGAGCGAGAAGAGCTGCGCTCTTCCCTTTTAATTTTTTATATTTTTTAAAAAAATTAAAAAAAAATCCCGGTTCCGAAAAATTGGGAATCGGCCCGTGAAGGCCTGTTCTGGTTCGGAACCGCGAACCCAATCAACGGGCCGGTTCCGGGTCGCGGTTCCATTTGGCCATGTCTAAGTACGCCAAACTCCCAATTCCTCCAAAATCTTGAAAAGTCTGACATACTTTGGCTTAACTTTCCTTTATTGCCAAAACGAGATGTCCCTCTTCATAGGCGGACACCTTCTAAAAGATATCATCCATATGAAATTCCAAAGGTCTTCGCCTCCTATCGGCGTAACTTTTTTTTTTACTCTTCACTGTCCTCAGTCTGTCTCTGATAACCTTGACAGTCTCCATTGATTGTTTCACTAACTCAAGACTCGTGACCTTCCTTTCACCACTTCAATCCAAATAGGCTAGCGTTCTACACGCTTTACCAAACAATGCCTCGAAAAGCACCACCTTAATGTCCCGCTGGTAACTATTATTTAGGTAGACTTCACCAGATGTAACTATTCCTCTCAACTACCTTGAAATCCAAAACGCATGCATCAACCCTGTACTCCAAAGTCTAAATTATCCTTTTAAACTGACCATCCGCCTTCGAATGATAGATCACACTGAACTACAGTCTCGTCTTTCCAAAATTTATACCAAACTTATTTCAAATCACTCATTAACTCCACTCTGTACACCGAAACCACAGAGCGACCATCAAACCAAGTCAGATTCAAACTTACGATCCTCGTTTATCAATATGTAACAATTCCATATCCACAATTCGTTTAACCAAGTTGAACCAGTCAACCCTAAGGATTCAATTCAATCTATGACCATATAACATCACTGTAACATCTAACTATCGGTTGTCCTAATAACCACAGTAACTAACCATTCCCATGAATCGATTAACCATTTCTTACTTCCAATAAGTAGAGTTTAACGCTGCTTCTCCTCTTGTTCCATAGAAGTCAATCACGACTAACACTAATGGCAATTTGGGCATTCTGTTTACATGGAGAAGGTCCGCTAATGATTCGCCTCTTCTTCAATGCCTTGAGATTTGGAATCACCACTTGTCAATTCTAGAAACATCTGTGGAATTACCGAACTCAGGCGCCAAATCAAACTAAGGGTCAGGCCATCCATTCTGTCGAACATGATCAGCTTACAAGCGACTGACGAGTCGAGGACCACCTCAAATATTTCGGTTTAGGGTTGGAATCACCCGTTCCCAAACCGATAGTACCATTGAACACTGTCAAGATCACCTCTCATGACCAACTCAAGTTTATGCAGGATTGGTTCAGCTCGATCCGTAGTTCTCCAGCAACACATCACATAATCTAGGGTAGCTAATCCTTGACTAGTGTGTGGCCGGTACGGGTAGCTAGTACAAATCGTCCCTCACTAGGTCCATGGCCATCCTGATGATCGATCAATGCCAACTCGAAAATCATGCCACGAATCAATCCCCGGTCGACTTCAGGGTGATCCTATGGTTGCCTTACAGCTAAGCAAGATCAACCCAAATCGATACATGCTTGATTTCATATCGCCACACAGTCGAACCTCAATCAGCACAGTCAACTGGTAAATCAGGCCACCATCCACGTCGAGGGCGACCTCTAAACTCTCGGTAGCTTCCTCAACCCTTGGTCGTCGTTTGCGAACAGTCCGAGTCTTAAGCTTGGGTCGGTCCTGGATCTTGGGGCATCACTCTCATATCAAGCTGAATCTCTTCACACTGTTAGAATCTGTACCTGTACTATCAATCTGCTTACTGCACTCCAAACTGAGCCATTTGTCCCTTGACTTCTTGGAAGTTTCTTCACGAATCCATTGTGATCTTCTCCCACATTTACTCTAAAATCCCATATGACTACAGCAGTCTACTAGGCTTGTAATTCTGCTCTTTAACTTATCGATAAATCAGAATTTTAACCATTCATTTGGCCATACCAGTCTTCCTATCAATCCCTTAGTAACCTTAACTCAAATCCTAGTGCCTCCTCAAGCTATTCGAACTAACACCGAAACTATTATGATGAGTTCCGATCAATTTTCTGCTTTACCAAAAGGAATACCCTTATGATCATTATTCCAAGAAATCATGTGGCCCTACGATGCTTCCAATGCGCTACTCTAATTACTATCTATCCTTAATTGTCACATATCGCAATCTTAATCTTATTCAGGGGTATCACCAATCTCAATAGCCTATGCAACCAATTGACGACCCTACCATGTCGTCCAACCCCAGATTGTCCTTACGAACTTTCTTTGTTTGTATTTACTGTTCTCGTTCCACACACGTCTAATGTTTCAATAAATACTGTCCTCAGGCAGTGTACACTTTACCATGACCTCATTAAGTTACTAGCCAACTGAACCATACAGGCCTCAAGTCATCTCAAAACTGCCTTTGACATACTGCAAGGCCTTCTTTGGTCAAGGTTCGGAGATACGACCTAACCTTCGTAATTTCTTTAAAGCACAAGTAGTGGAAGATTTTTCCTTGTTACTCATCACTCAATAGCTGCCTTCACATCAATCTTATCATTTGTACCTTCTGACTCTTTGGGAGCTCATTACACCTTAGAGATCGATATCACAATTCACGTTCGCTCCTCTATGAATATGCATCTAGTCCTTAATTAGGATCCAAATAAAAACAACGACTAAGACAATCCAAGTAAAACATCACTTTAAACTTAAGCAATCCACAAAATACTAGTCGTCTTGATACAAACCCATATCCATAAGTCTTATCCACAAAAGGTCTTTTCAAACTCGACTAGCTATTGCTAATCTATACTAGAGCATCTTAACTCAAAAGTCACCCTACTCCCAGTAGAGTCAATCTCGGTTGTTCTGTTGAACATCTCCTTGAGGTTGTCCTTCTTGCGGCAGCGACGCTTGGTCTGTCTTATTTCTCAGCGGGCAATCCTTTACTTGGTGACTAAGCTGTCCACAACCGAAGCATGTTCCACCTCTGTACGGACACGGATCATTCCCATGCTTACGGTGACACAAGCGACATTTCTCACTTTGGCGGAACATCGACTTTCTGATTGTACTTCTTCGGTTAGGCGGGATGTGATACTTGTTGATATACATCGGCCTCTTCTCCAACCAACGGTTAGTCCTCGTAGAAGGCGCGAATCGCGATCCAAATGCAATTGGTCTGTTCGTCATGCTCTTCTCCACAGATTGGGCCCTTTCAAATAATTCACTAAAACTCTTAAGGTTCAACGGCACCAGTTGATCCTTAATCTCTGGCTTCAATCCCCCACGAAATCTTCTCATCCTATTCACCGAATCTCCAGTTACTCATGGTGCATACTTTGATAGTTTAGCGAATTTCACTTCATATTGCTCTACCGTCATTTGGTCCTGTCGAAGCTGCAGGAATTTAACCATCTTTTTCTCTCGCCTACAGTCTATAAAGTATTTTCCATAGAAGGCTTCCACGAAGGCATCCCACACCGGGACCATACCTTTGGGGAAGATCTTTCCTTGTGTGACTTTCCACCATGCATTAGCGTCATCTTGAAGTTGGTATATGGCCAGCGTTACTTTGTCCTCTTCGGACCATTCCAACATGGCGAATGCCATCTCTATTTCTAAAATCCACCAGATTTCAGCTTCTGGATCTCCTACCTCTTCAAACTCCGGTGGCTCGAGGTTCAAAAACCTTTCCATCAACTTGAGTATCGGCTGCACACCCTTCTCGTTTCCAGTCCACAAGTCAGCACTCGAAGTGGTGGTAGCATTAGCTTGACTACCCACTTGCTGTCCAACTACAACTCCTAAAGTTTCCAACGTCTGCAGGATCCCGTCCACTCTGGGATCTTCTTGAGCTATCCTTCCACTAGGCACCCTCTCATTACGGTTGCTCATTATACATGCGACTTACGAAGTCTTATCCACCCCAGGAAACACGTAATGAGATCACCAACAATCAGTCAAAAACATAGGTAACAAGCACATGCAAAAGCTTACGATTCTACTAACTATCCCAAATCCCAGCGCTCCTTATCACTCCAGGCCAATGACCAGATGGATCAGGCTGACCTTACTCTGATACCACCTTGGGCGAGGATGTCATGCCCCGACTCTCGAGCCCGCGACATCCCTTGCCAAATCGCCACGAGGTCATAGAAAAAGCGTTCCAAGCACACTACCGACCTAACACTTACTTACGCAGGCGGAAACGTTTTTAAACTCCTGACAATAAATAGACATGGGATAGAATAGCAGGAGACAATCATCAAATCAATTTAACAGACGATGATTATAAACATACATAAGCAACCCCATACTTCAGGGCGACTGGACAAGACCTCAAAAGGTCTCTCGGTCAGGTGAGGGTAACTTCACATCTACTTCAAAAGACTAATCCAATAGCCAATCCTTGGCGTCCACGACTCTTCATCCGAAGGGACCTGAAATTGTTATCCCACCACGGGGTGAGAATAAATCTCAGTGAATCAAGCCTAAGCTCGGTTAGGAAACTGATTCACCCAGGGCATCCCAACAGAAGGCTCACATAAACACGTACCACAGTCAATCACAATCACAGAAGGATAATAATCTATATGCACACTTACCTTCTTCAGCCACACATAATGCAATGGTTGACTCGACTCAGCAGTCATATATTCAATCACTCAAAAAAGCATCACATCCACAAGTATGCACAGGACATCACACCAGACCATTTATTAACGATGATCGTGCCCACAGCACAGGAGAGGATCTACGCGAAATGGGGCGTAATTCGACTCTCACAAATAACGCGATCCAGCACCTCAGTATGATCCAGCGCTCTATCGGCAGGACCGGGCTACGTTCCTTTACTCTCGGCAACGGCTACTACGATAGGTGTCTCCAGTGCACCCAACACGACACCAGCAAGCAGGCATCCCTAAACGGGGCGTCGGTCCAACACCGGTTGCGACCTGCATCCGACCAACTCTGTATCTGCACTAGTTAACACCGGATCAGAGTTGTCGTGCTTCTGATAAGTCGTTTGATTCCACCAAATTAGTGCGAAACGTACTTGCCAGGAATGCTTCATCGTTCCCTCGTATGACCACACAATCCACATCCAGCATTCAGCCCATTTCATTATCTTTGGTTAAGGCCGGATGCTCACACAAGCATGTAAAAGTCTTGGCCAAATGCCATTTTCATGCTAAAATATGTCTTTTTGACTTTGCACACGGTCATATGCAGACGCAAACTATCCACTAGTCCCCATAACCACCCACAGGGAGATTAACCCTCAATCAACGATCAACATCCAACAGTCATTCCAGCCAATCGATCAAGCCATCCAACGAGGCAATCAATACAAACACGAATAATCAATCCGATTAGGCCACATAAAGGCTCGAATTCATGCAATAACTATTTATTAGTCAAACCAATCGATTTAAATCGTCGATTGCTCACTCGTCTCTAGCCTATCGCTCGCTCGTGATCAAACCACGGCAATCCATTGCCCAATCAATCAATCAAAATTCATCTAGCAACAATTAGCCACAGACGATTTAATCACTCCGACTAACCAAATCGATCGGCCATTTAACCTAATCTCAATTTCTATCTAAATCGGCCCCGATCGAGTACCTAAATTTCACAATTGACTAAACGACTAGTCCTAGATGCAATTAGCGCCCTAACCAAGGATTAGGGTCAACTCACAATCAATTTAAGCTCAAGCCGAATCAAAATCAACGACGCGACGGCGACGGCAACGAACAGCAACGACGACGATAACGGCTCTCGGCGAAACTAGGGTTTGTCGCGCGACAACTCGACCCAACACTCCAAGGATACCTCGGGAAGGTTCGGCAAGGTCACCGGGACAGGTGACCAGCGGCAGGAGGTCTGACGAGCGGCGTCCGGCGCTGAAACAAGGGCGATTAGAAACAAGGGAACGGGGGCTGTTTTGGGGTGTTTCGTGGCCCCAAGGGCCGAGGCGAGGCCGGCCAAGGCTAGGGGACTCACCGAGGGGTTGAGGACGACTGTCGGGACTGGCTAGGGACGGCGGAAGACGGCCGGAGGCGGCGGAACAGCCGCGACACAGAACAGGCCAGAAAGGGGCTTCGCGCGGTTGAGACAGGGGAGGTGGTCGGAGGCGAATTTCGGGCCCCACGCGCGGCAGCGAGCTCAGCCAAGCTCAGGGAAGTCGGAGAGGGGTCTAAGGAGGTCGTCGGGGGTGGCGGTGAGAGGCAGTGACGGCCGGTTCGACGGGATCAAAGAAAAACCCGAGCTGATTACGAAAACAGGGTACCGGGGCTTCGGGGCCTGATCGCGGCGGCTTCGACGACTGACGGCCGGTGGGGTTGGTTTGGAGAGGTCAAGAGGGGACTAGTGGGCATCGGTGGGGTGGTGGTAGGCGGCGGCAACGCCACAGGAGGCCGGAGAAGGAGGAGGTGGTCTCGGGTTCAAGGGGAGCGAAAACATGGGCTAGGGTCTCGTGGCTGTTTCGCGACCGTTCGGCAGCTAACGACGGTGCCGGAGGGATTGGCGGTGACGGTGAAAAGCAGCTGAGGATGGTGGTGGCCAGTTGTGGGTGGTGGTTGCGCCAAAGATTCACGATGGAGGAGGAAGATGGAGGAGGAGTCGGTCGGGGAAGGGGGAAGACAGAGAAAGAGAGAGATCGTGAGAGGGTGAGGGTGAGCAGAAAGAGAGAAGAGGGAGAGAAAACACGTGGGAGAGAGTGGACTAATGGGAGAGGGTGGGTGAGAATTGACATGTGGGGCCCACAATTTGAATTATTGAAGGGCAAAAATTGTCTTTTGATAATTCGGGACTGAACGAAATTTTGGTATATTAGACGGAGGATAATTTTGATATTTTCACAGGCTAGGCTCGGGCGCGAGGATTAGAATCCTAATTCGCAACGACTAAGAATTCGAAACCTAATCTAAACCGACTGAAGCTTTGGAATTCGTCCCATTATCGTCTCTTCAGTCCTTACGATCCAATATATTTTACAAACTGAATTTCAATATTAATCCATTTTATTGAATTCAGGCACTTTACTGAAGTCGGATTTTCAGGGCGTCCCATTTACCTTCAGCTAATATAAAACTACACAAGATCATTGTGTTTTTCACAACGTCACTGCATAATGGAACAAGTATCCTATGAGAGAGGACATGAACTTTAACATGAGGCAGATACAAGATACAAACTAGTAGACAAGAGAGAAAAGACTCTTAGTGCTTCCACCTTTTACCCAGTATCACCCACAATCAAATCACATTTCATGCATAAAAAAGAAGCAATTTTCTGATTATCTCATCCCAAATGAAGTCGCGCCTACAAAGCTACCTTCTAATAAATCGCCTTGCCGATAAATCTAGCGTGCGATACCATAAAGCAAACCATGATAACACCTGTTTGCTGGCGCATTTCGATACGAAAATGGCAAAGTCGAAACGCCAAAACCCCATGCTACTTCCCTTGCACTACAGCCACAACAGGATTCAGTGTGGTGAATTGCTTAACCGAATTCCCTACCAAGCGGACTAGACCTCCCATCCCTCTAATACTCGAAATCCATTATGTGAATATGGAAGAGTCGCTAGAGTTGAGCTTGAGTAAAATCATAAGTAGCGTCAAAATTATTCAAACATGTCAGGAGCATGGACTCTTTAAGTTTTTAAGCAGAAAACAATTTGATAGAACATTGAGCAGAAATGGAAAGTGTAGTAAGCATCATTAATCCCCTCTCTTGTTGTTTCCCGTTGAAGATAATCGGCCTATCTTGTTGGACCCTTTTTCATAGGCAAAGTGATTCAAGATCCTTTTGGCTAACCCTAATCAATGTAATCATTATACATAACACACAATTGGGAGCGCAGTAATTAGTACGTACTAATTAACAATACTTAAAAGTTCAGCAAAGAAAGGAAGCTGGTTTCAAGAAGGAGACAATGGAGAGAGAGACTAACAATTCCAGCAACCATGATTCTTTTTCTTATGAAATTCAAATTCGATAAACACAAGCAAGAGCTCCCACCGACACTCAACTACGTAACCAATACAAATTGAACAAATAAACTGGCTGAACTCATTCCACCGCGATCCGTTATTGTCTAAGCTCTATTTGTTTCGCGAAAAATAAATGGTCTGAAAAATATTTTCTTGAAAATTATTGTTCAAATAATTAGTCTATGAAAAATATTTTCATTATCGATAACAATTTATGTCCAAATATTTCCGTGGACGATGGAAATATATTTCTTCTCTTCAATCTTAGAAGCAATACAAGTGACCATATTTAGGAAAATATTTTTCAAATCATTCTTCTTCTTCTTTTGCCAAGCAAAACATACCCTTAGTTTACCCGACCCTATACTGTTCACAACTTCAATTCGCGGTGATTTCTTCCGATCCCACCGATGGTTTTGTTCGATCCTCTTGGTGTTTGGTCGCCCCTCCCTTGTCGACCTTCTCACCGTTCGGATTTCTTGGGTGAGCCTTCTTTGCCCTCCATGGCCGTTCTACCGTGAGGGAAACCCATGGCTGCTCGTTCCCAAAATCAAGCAGGGAGCTCCCGGCAGCTGGGTGCCGGCTTGGCTATGGCCAACCCCCTTGAGCCTCACATATCTTCCCAGCATCCCAAAGGAAGTGATTTTCGAATCACAGCAGCTGCCCCCGAATTGGTACCTGCTACTGCCACTTCAAGAGGGAAAACAGATGCAAAGCAAAGTAATGGGAGCACTTCAAAAGCCAAGCCCCCGACCCCTTTGGCTCTTCACAACAGAGGAAGGAGTCGAAGTCGAAGCTAGGCTGTGTCCATACCACCTCAGCCCCGAAATGTCTTGACTCAACCGACCCTTGATACTAGTCCAGCTCTCCTTCGTGTCGTCCCAGCAGCAGGACAACGGTCTTGGGCTGCTGTTGCCAAGGCGGCCAAGAAAGGTTATGCTCTCACTTATATACCTCATGCTGTTGTTGATGCTAATAGAGTGATAGTGCAAATTTCGGATGAAATTTTGGAGGCCTCAGACCCGAAATGGAAAGAGTGCATTGTAGGTTATTTTGTGGGAAAAAAAGCCTTTCAAGCTCACTGAAATGGTTGCTAAACATCTGTGGGGCACAAATTTAGCCATGGTAATGGAAAATGACGATGATTTTTACTTCATTCACATACCAGATGGTGATTTCTAAGGGTGAGCAGTTCCCGATCCGGTCCGGTTCCCCTCAAGAATCGAGAACTAGACCAATAGTCCCGGTTCCCATTTTTCAGAACCGCGGACAGGACCGGCCACCCGAGAATCGAAAATTGGACCGGATCGTCTATCCAGTCCGGTTCCGGTACGATTCTAAGGAACCAATAAAATGACAGTTCAATAAATTGAGAACAAAAGATTCAAAAACATTCTAGGAAAATTGACATAAATCATTCTGGGCATTAACTGAAATAAAATGACAGTTTAATGTATCCTCATTTGATCGTCAACATCATCCCACTGGGCAAGCAAACCCAAATAGGACCATCACTACGGAGGCCAGGAGCTAGTATGTAATACACACCAAACAAAACTTAGGTCGATCAGGTTCAGAAGAGATCGAAGACAAGGGGAGATGGATGGGGCTAACCTTGGCGATCATGCGCTGGAACGTGACGTCCTCATCGTCTATCTTGTCCTTCCCCTTTCCCCATTTCTTATTTATTCACATTTCACATGATAACACAGAATTCCATTTCAATCCACAATCTCCACAAATCAAATTAACAACAACTGCAAGACGACATGAGAGAGAGATAGAGAGGAATCAAGACAAATTTAGAGATTCTACCTTTAGGATCGCAGAGATTGGTATACTCCCGAACTTCCCTTTCGGCCATCGATTTTGTGGCAAAACCCGAACACCAGTGGACGCCGAAACCCTAGATGCACCACCAACAATGACACTCGAGCAATCAAACTTGAGCGAAATCTACATAGGGGAGAGAGAGAGCGAGAGAGCTAAGGATAATCCTCAAGTGCGAGAAGAACGCGAGAGGGAAGGACCGGCGATCGAAGCCGCAGGCTGAAGACGACAGCGATCAGAGAGTTGCATATCGATAGTGTGTGTAGCGGTGGAGAAGCAGAAGAGCATCGAGAGCCGAGAGGTATGTCTACAGAAAGAGGAAAGAAACCCAAATGCAAAACGCCAAAACCAATAAGTAAAACGTGAGGTGTGTATATAAACATAAGGATCGGGCGGCTCGGGAGGTCCGATTCTAGAACCAGATCCCCCTAAAATCGGGAACCGGACCATCGATCCTGGTCTATTCCTGGCGATCCCGGTTTGGGCGGTCTTTTTTGCTCACCCCTAGTGATTTCTGCAGGAAGAGATTAGAGACTGGGCATATCTCTATATCCCAGGTACCTATGTTCCTCAAACAGTGGCATCCGCTCCTTGAGCTTAAAAAGGATTAGCATGAATCAATACTAATATGGATCAGACTCAGGAATTTTCCATATTCCCTTTGGTCAGCCCCGGGCATAAGTGCCATAGCTAGTGCCGTCGGCAAGCCCCTTTATGTTGACCGGCAAACGGAGAGTATGAAGATGATTTCATATGCGCACGTATGTCTTGAGATCACTTCCAATCAGCCTCTTCACAACTCTGTGGAGGTGTTATTAGGGGGTCCTCTCATTCAATTAAGATTGACTTTGAGTGGAAGCCTGTTATATGCGATAAATGTGGTGTTTTTGGACATCGTCGCCTTCCTAAAGCTGTGGAGCCTCCAGTTATCCCCTCCACTAGCCTAGCTACTTCTGGAACCCCACGCCTCCCCCAGGTCCCTCACAACTAGCTACTGATGAATGGCAAGTTGCTGGCAGGAAACGGGGTGTCACACCTCCACCTGTTGCTCCTAGTGATACTTCTGCTATAGAAGTTTGTGTTATGCTACCAATCACTAAGGAAGTTCACCTGAAGGCATCTTGCCTTCAAGGAGATGCTGGCCAGTCTTCTTTTCCCAAGCCAATAATGGATTCCCAAGCTGCTCTGGTTGATTCCTCGGAATCAAATGAGGAGAAGGTTGAAGGAAGTAATGTTGACAGTGACAACGAAGTGGATTCCCCTCCTTCGCACGTTACTAGACTACAGATAGCTGCCTCTCAAGGGGCAATGTACAAGGCCAACAAGCAAATCAACATAGACCCACCTCCCCTGGTAAAGAAGCAACAGGGAAATACTACATCGGATAGCAGCCCTAGTTCTAATAAGAAGAAAAAAAACCTCCAAGAAAAGGAGGTCATACCGCCACATATAGTGGTAATCTTTCCATCCACTATTTTTCTGATGTTTTTTGGTGTATGGAATATACGATGACTGATGAATCCTCTTAAGCACGCTAAGATTAGAAACCTTGTCATGGTCAATAAACTTTGTTGCATTGGTATTCTTGCGACAAATGTTCCCTTGTCACTTTTTTCTGATATCTCTGCTACCTTAGTACCGGGTTGGAAGTGGATTGCAAATTATGAGCATTCTCATCGGGATAGGATATGGATCAGCTGGAATCCAATGCTCATAAACTTTGTGATGTCCTCCGCTTCGTCCCAAGCTATTCATGATCATCTACTATTGCTGACTTCCAATAAGATATGTTGGTTTTCCGCTATCTATGCATAACACACTATTGTTATTCGACGTCTTCTTTGGGCTGATATTATTCACCGTAGTGAGATGTTAGTGGACTGTCCTTGGCTGTTGTAGGTAACTTCAATGCAATCTACGACCCAACGGATAGAGTTGGGAGCTTTAACACATGGCTTCCTTCTTATGACGAATTCGGTCAGTGTGTAACCGATACTGGTTTGGATGACCTTCGGTACACAGGTTACCATTTCACTTGGTCCACTTCTTCTGGCGAGTCTCGTAAACAAAGGAAGATTGATAAGGTGCTCATCAACGCCCGTTAGAGCCTTGATTTCTCCTACTCAGAAGCCTCCTTTCTGCCCTCGAGAGTTTCAGATCATAGTCCTTTGACTATTCGTATTTCGACCCCTCTGAACTCCAGAATGCCTTTCTAGTTTTTCAACTTCTGGACTACTAGTCAGGCTTTCTTACCACTGGTAAATCAGGTTTGGGAAACTAACGTTTGTGGCACTCCTATGTTTCAGGTATGCACAAAACTCAGATTTCTTAAAGGGCGACTAAAGCAACTCAATAAGGAGTCCTTTTCTAATATCTCGGCACGGACTAACGAGGCAAGATAGGCTTTGGATTCTGCTCACGCCGCGCTTCAGCTTGATCCTTTTAATTAGGGGCTGGCTATTATTGAGAAGGATCGCCGCCAACTTCTTTCCACCATTCGGCTACAAGAGGAAGCCTTCTTTAAGCAGAAGTCTCGTGTGCAATGGCTGAAAGGAGACTTGAACATTAAGTACTTCCACATTATGTAAACAAAAGACAACCCCTCAACAGGATTCTATCAGTGATAGATAGCTTGGGTACCATACTGATCGAGCCGACTCAGGTTCAAGCCTATGTTGTCTCTTTTTTTGAAGAGCTGTTGTCCTCTTCCAACTTGATATCTCGACCAGCATTTGAGGATTTCAGGTCAGTAATTGAGCATCCTTTAAACCATGATCAGATATCCTCTTTATCTCGTCATGTCTCTGCGCACGAGATTCGAAGCACCTTATTCTCCCTACCTACTAGTAAAGCCCCGCGACCTAATGGGTTCAATGTAGAATTCTTTAAGGCTACTTGGGACATTGTTGGCCAGTCGGTGATTTTGACGATTCAGGATTTCTTTAATACAGGGTATCTGCTCCGGGAAATCAATACCACCATCATTTCTTTGGTTCCAAAGATCCCTAATGCTAGCTCTATGAGTGATTTCAGGCCCATCACTTGTTGCAATACAATTTACAAATGCATTACCATGATCCTGGCTAATAGAATATGTGATGTTCTCTCGTCTATTATCAACCCACCACAAAATGCCTTTGTTAAAGGCCGTCAGATTAGCGACAACATCCTTCTGGCTCAAGAACTTTTCAGCGGTTTTAATCATGACCCTCACTTACCAAAATGTGCTATTAATGTTGACTTCAGGAAAGCCTATGACACGATGGAGTGGGACTTCCTACGCATGATTTTGCTAGCTTTTGGATTTCCTGTAAATTTCATTAATCTCATTATGACTTGTGTTACTTCCCCAAAATTCTCCGTCTCTATCAATGGGGAACTTCATGGGTTCTTCTCGAGTGGAAGAGGACTCCGGCAAGGTGATCTAATGTTTGCCTATTTATTCACTCTTGTTATGTAAATCTTTACGAGAATTATTAATCTCCAAACTCGACAGCATGGTTTCAAGTTTTATTGGAGATGCAAAGGAACACAGCTGTCCCACCTCTTTTTTGCGAATGATGTTCTCATTTTTTCTGAAGCTAATCCTACCTCGGTTACACTTCTCAAGTCGGGAATGAACATGTTTTTTTAATGGTCTGGACTTAGACCAAATATGAGTAAGAGTGAATTTTTTTGCTCAAGGGCTCGACTCATCTCAAACAACAACTTCTTTCGGTTCTTGGTTTCCAGGAAGGTATTTTATCATTTCGGTATCTTGGGGGCTCCCATTGTATCTGGTCGCCTTAAAAAAGTGGATTGTACCTCCTTGGTTAATGCAATCACAGCTAGGGCCCGTTCTTGGTCCCAAAGATTCTTATCCTTTGCAGGACGTCTTTTGTTGGTCAAGACAGTTCTCCACGCTATCCAGGTTTTTTGAGCTTGTATGTTTACCCTTCCTAAGTCTGTTATACTTCGTATCAAGCAAATTCTCAGGCAATTCCTTTGGAAAGGCCCTGAGTTAGGTACTGGTGGTGCTAAGGTGTCGTGGGACAACACGTGCTTACCAAAGGAGGAAGGGGGTCTTGGCATTCGACGACTCTCTGACTGCAACAAGGCGACCATGCTCAAACATATCTGGTTACTCTTCACGTATAAAGAGTCTATATGGTGCAAGTGGATTCACACGAACTTTCTGAAGAATAAGAACTTTTGGATTGCAAAGAAACCGATTATATGTTCTTGGTCTTGGAAAAAGATTCTCAACCTCAAACAAGATAGTGAAAAGCTGTTCTGCTGGCAGGTGGGATGTGGCAATATATCCTTCTGGTTTGAATCTTGGCATCCAAAAGAGCCCTCATACAAAGTTTTTTCTGACCTAAATATATACAGGTCTGGTATATGTCGCATGACAACCGTTTGGGACTTTTTATCTATAGCTCACTTCCCCTCAAGGGTGACCACCGTCATGGGAGCCTGGTCCCATCCCATGCTGTCCCTCACCCCTGAGATTAGTGACACTTTGATTTGGCTCGGCCATCCTTCTGGCGTCTTTTCTTCTGCCTCGGCTTAGGAGTGTTTTCGACATAGAGGTCAGGTAGTCTGATGGTATTCATTCATCTGGGACCGCCACCTTGCTCCTCGGCATTCCTTCATATTGTGGCTTATCTCGCTCAACAGGTTACCTACTCAGTTAATCCTTCTTACATATCATCGTATTGCAGAAGGTACTTGTGCTTTTTGTTGTTGTCGGCCTGACTTGATCAATCAACTATTTTTTGGGTGTCATTTCACAAATTCTCTTGCTTTATTCTAGTTGGCTAAATGCAACTTAGCCTGGCATAACGCTTCATGGCAAGACAATCTTCAATGGGTGATGTGCCACATTCGAGGCCATTCCTTCCATCAAAGGATAGCTAGATTCTCTTTTAGTGCTCTTTGTTACATGATAAGGACAGAACGGAACCACATCCTTTTCCGCAACAAGCAATTCAACATGACATCCCTCAAGGAGCTTCTTCAGAAGGTTGTCAAAGATAAGACTTTCTCTTTTAGCAATGTTGATGACAACCCTCGAAACCGAAGGATGCAACCTTCTTGGGGCATCTCCTCAGCGATCTTTGATTGATGCTTATGGGAGATTGGGTTTCCCTCGATACTACTATTCGGCCACTTTGCGTGGCCTTATGTTTTTGTATAGGTTGTCACAGGTTCGTTTCTGAGTTTGTGTAGCTGCCACGTTATTTGGCTATTTGTTTTGTTGCTTTCCCAACCCGAGTTGCCCTTACGCCTTAGGCGACACTTTGGTGGTGTGCGGCGGAAGTTTTGTTTGTAACCAGCGCTTTCTTCAATATAGATCTTACTTTTACAAAAACAAAAAAACAAAAACATACCCTTAGTTTACGAGTGATTCAGCTGATGCATGCTTGATTTCTATTAAATTTACTCGATGGTCAACTATATCTGAAATTTAACCTCAATCATTGCCCTTATCAAGTTGGGCGCAATTCATGGTGGTGAAGACACTGACTTTTGGGAAAAAAAAAAAAAGATAACACTAGAAATCTCACCTCACGAGGAGGACTATGTAATAAAAAATTTATTTAGGTGGGTCGATAGTTGTTGCCAAAGGCAGCCAATTGTACTCCAGAAAGTACGTTTGCTTCGCACGTCATGTCACTAGGCACAATTAGATTATGAGTTGAACTCCAGGAATGTCGACATACGCGATAATATAATGGCATTGCGAGACACTGGATTGTGAGTTGAACTCCAGGAATGTCGACATGATGATGCGAACATAAGTAGTCCGAAAAGATTGGGTACCTAGGATATACTAAGATTCGAGGACGCATAATTGACATATAATCCGAAATTGAAAGGGTTGTTAGTGATGGATTTTGTATTATAAAGCGTGAAATTTTTTTAGTCGATTTAGGAAGGCTAGAATCGAGGGTTGCATAAGCATACGCACGCCTGTTAATTGTCATCCTCGCAATTCTGTCGTTTTCCTCAAAGCGTAAGCTCCTTCATCGGTAAACTTTAGGGGAGATCTCTTCTTATGTCTCAGGTTCACTCGAAAATACAAGCCTTTCTTGCGCCAAAGGTCTTACCATTTTCGAAGGAACTGGAGTTACATCTATTTTCCAACACTCCTCCCAAATTGTCAACTCCACAATGGAAATCATTGGTATTCAGCCAATATTGATGGGAAAATTACCACACACAAAAAAAAATCATAAATATATTGTACGTGTATCAATTCAATCCTAAATCATGGCCAATTTAGTCATAAATCAATAAAGTCTTTCTCAATAATTTTGACCGAAAATCACTTATGTGGACGCTGGCTATTCTACTTGGCACGGCCGGCGCTGATATGGATAACCTCTACAATTCAAAAAATATATATTAATCTCTTCCTTTCTTTCCTTTCCTTTTATTTTCTTTCTCTTTTTTTTCACTATGGGCTGGCGAGGGCGAAGGAGGGCGTCATGGCCCTTGGTGGCTTTAGATGATGGCTGCAACACCCTCGCCTAGCTAAAACTGGTTAGGATGACTATATTAGCAAATCGTCAAAATATTTACGACTGAATTGGTTAAATTGAAAGTTTTAAAACTAAATTGGCATCTATACAATAGGTCTATTTTTTTTTTTTTTGGATAATTTTGCATCAATGATCCTGACCAAATATAGACGATCTAGTCTCTTTGTTCTTGTAACTAAGAACAAAGTGTGTTGTACTTTGTTTCTTTGTTCCATTCCCTCTCGCCCTTCATATGCTTTTCCTCCACATTACTTCCTGTTCCAGCATGAAGACCGAAAGTTCACTAAAAAGTAAACCCAAATTTCATCATCTTGCTTGTAGTTTTTACTGATTAGAACATTTAAATATTGAATCACGCCTTCATCTACCAGCTTAAGTTTTTAGAATAGTTGACAGTTATCCCATAAAATGTCTCATGGCATCAGAACAGGTGGTCCTGAGAAATATTTTTGAGGCTTCATATGTCTTTCCAATTAAATATTATATAACACCTTCATCTAACAGCTTGTTATATAGCCATGCTGAGACCATCTAATTGACCGACAATCCGAGCAGATTAGTGAAGATAAAAACTAGATTACAGTAGGCGGACAAAGTTTAATCGGTTTCCAAAATAATTGGCCAGGCTTAGATTAGCAAAATCATTTTATCTTAGGGTGTGCATCATTCATATCCTTGATATGTTGAGTAGTTGAGTTGAGACACGGAGTGGAATTTTCATTTATTACCTTGGTTGAGCTTGTTAGCACGGACTGAAAAAACACTCATCTGATGAGAGACGTGAATGGTCCATTTCGTTATTGGCCGAAAAATAGAGAACAAAATGGCTTCGAACTGGATTAGGTTTGATTCCATTGATATCGTGCAAAGTTACTTTTAAGGTAAAAACAGATAGATAAGACATAAATGTGCAATACCCACCTCTTATCAAAGTCGCATAAGTGGATGAGGATGACATAAGCTGTGATGAAATCATATAATATGGGTTGTGTAACTATCCTTAGTTTATCTCCTAGGATTTATAATTTGTTCTTACCACATTCAGTGTCCGGGCGCTCATTTTAATCGAAGTCAATTGGCAATTGGAATTCGACAAGTTGCAAAGTTGCAATCAGATTAAGGGAAAATGGATGGAGATAAGACGGACGAAGAGTCTTACGATTAAGCAATTAGAAATGACAATTCCAAGTTGTCAATCGGAGTCCAATGATTTGATCCCAAAATGCACATAAAGTGGGCAAATCGTTCTCTTGACACCCCAAAAATCACCAAGTCCTCCACATCAACATGATGCCGATACGGAAGATCGATGTTAAGTGATTATATCATGGACGAGTTGTTGATAGCAAAGAAGCTTGTCGATGAACAAGATAATCTATGACCATACTATAGCTACGGGCATGTGATGATGACATGTCGACGAGTGAAATAATGCAAAATCCGGACACGATGAAGATGTTGATTAGCGGTTAGATGCGATGACAATTGAGAAGTCATAATTGCTTATAGTATTAACGTGCAATCATGAAGAGAAATCATAGAGCCTAAAACTATGGAGATGCGTGCATATGAGTCCAGTGACAACTGAAGAGTTGTAAATATTTGTAGATAGGTCGGCATGCTATCGTCGACTGGGATCATGCAGCCAAAAATAATGTAAATGCGGCTGTAATCTTTAATTGAAACCTTAACCACTTAGGAGCAGTTACATTTGCAATGGGCTACATAGGCCTTTTTTTTTGGGGGGGGGGGGGGGGGGGGGGGGGGGGGGGGGGGGGGGGGGAGTCGGAATTGATCGGTCCATATTTATCCTTAAAAAGTGTATCTTATTTATGGGTTTCAAATAAATATTAATAATTAAATAAGTTCATTTGGCTAATATTTTGATTATCGGAGGAGTTTTATGAGAGACTGAATTTGAAATATTCTCTAGCTGCAAAGATTTGGTTAAACCTAATACGTCCTAAAATCCAAGATCCTTAATGAATTTTGTAAAATCTTATCTCTAACAGGTTTGGATTTCCATGAGCTCTGGATTGATAGCATATTTCGGAAATCAAACACAATCACGGGGGATCCTTGACGATAAAAGAGTAAACGATTTGGGATTTTAGACAACGACAAACGAGAGAAAAGAAAGGAGACAAATGAAGGAAGGTGCAAAAAAATTCACTTTGGCCATGGCATCTTCTCCGATTTCTTCTGGGTTTTTCGCCTCCACGAGTAGCTAAATTTATTTGTCTTCGCTATTTCATTCAAAATTTTATTGTTAAATCAAATTTATAACTTTAGTTTCTATAATTCTAATTTCAGTCCCCAAGCAATAGTTTTAATTTCAGTTTACGATCAAGGGCGTTGATAATCTAATATAATCAAACTAAGCGTGCTAAGCTTGGAAAGAGAAAAAGGACAGTGATCAACAAGATATAGATTATAACTAGGATAGGGTTGTAGATTATCTTCACAACTGTAGCAAGCTTGTAGCTTGTTAGGTTTGATAGTGCGAACAAAGACGCTAATCAAATAAGAAGGTATTGTGGATTCAAGACTTAAAGGCAATAGTTTTCTCCATAAATTTTCTTGCTAAATTGTTTATCTTGCTTTTAGTTAGGAATTCAATTTATAATATTTAGTCCTTAGAAAATAGAAATTTATCATCTTTTTCAACCTAATCTTGGAATTCATTTTAGTTTCTCTATGGATTCGATCCCTGCTTATCGCTATCTTCTAAGTAGTGAATTAGGGATTATTTTCGGTTGCATAGCGACACGACCACATGTTGAATAATTATAGAGGGAATCGGCAATCACAAGTTATGTATCTTTCAGTTTATCAATCTATTTCTCCAGTTCCTGCATTTTCTTTCCTTTAAAGTAATAAGTTCAAATTCTTGGTTAAGCGTTTCACTTCCTGTACAAATTGCCACGGAATCCGATTCAACAAAAACGAAGATCAATGTTTTGATGAAACACATTTGAAATGGAGCTATTACAGTTTATCGTGTTCAAAAACCCCCCTTGTTATAGCCAATTTAGATCGTTTAATTGCGGGGAAAAAAAAAAGGAAACCTAAATTTCGGTTTCTCGAGTGTTTGGACTCGCAATGCATAGTTTCTACTCCGAGTAAACTATCATGGAGAGCCAGCTAATTCCTGATCAAAGCACACATGTCATGGTTTATATTCTACTTAGGAAAGCAGGAATAGATTAACAGAAACATCAGCAAACAATCAATCGAGCCAAGATTTTAGCAGTTCGACTCAAGAAAGGGGCAAATATAATCGCCATCGGTGGTTAGGTATGGATTAAGTCATCCTCTAGAAAAGTAATATAATCGGGTACACATCAATATCGATTTACATAGCTTGGTACACCGAATTAAATGACGGACTGTCGTTAATTGGCTGCTAAACACTGCTCCTCACTTATCTGTTACGGCCCGTCACGAGAGTTACACTATCAAATTTAGATACCCCGTCTCAATGTACCTGACGTTACTCGAACGAAAGCAGAGAGGGCCAACGTCAGGAGGATGCCACAGTATTTTGGTTCAGATACAAGAACAGAAACCAAAAGGACGTATGTAAGCATGCATCCTTCCCTACAGTTGTTTGACTTTCGTTTTGCTTCCTTCATTAATTAAGTGACCAAAGATGGTGACTTGGGTTTATAAAGCATGCTAGTCACGAGCTGTGTTCGGAGTGCAACACGAAGCGAAGCAGCTATCTCATCAGTTGCTTCCCCAAAAAAGTAAGAGCGTATTGAGAGAGAGAGAGAGTATGCAGAGGGAGAATCAGATGGCAAGTGTAGGAGGCCCAACAATATTGGGAGGGAGCAATAGGATAGCGGCCATTGATGTGGAGGGCACGACCCCACCCTCTGATCTCTCTAATTTCGCGCATGGTGAATCTGATCAAGAGGACTCACATTATCAGGTTCTCTCGATCTTCTTCTCCAAAAATTTCATGGAACGTAACTATCAATAAGTCCCTCAATCTCCAACCTTAAATGGCCAAACCAAGCACAATTCTGCTGGGACTGGCTTGTTTCTAGGTGGACGTTTCCTAATCTGAACATTCCTAATCTGAACATTCCACAGAACTAATTGAGGTCAATTGATCTGGATGCAATCTAAGTTTCTGGTCTAATCGTATTTGTCCTTGTTAATATTCAGAAACCTGGATGGAGAGCATTTTTATCATTTGTTGGCCCCGGTTTCCTTGTTTCCCTAGCATATCTCGACCCTGGAAACAGTAAAATCTCTCTCTCTCTCTCTCTCTCCCTCCGCATGCGTGCTTGCATGTGGCACTTGAATGGTTTCATGTTGAATTCATAGTTCTACCATCAATGTTGCAGTGGAAACAGATCTACAGGCTGGAGCGAATCATGAATACGAGGTAGCACAAAAGATCATCGATACAGAAAAAATATATATATTCCTACTTATACAAACTATATATCTTTGTGCTAAATATTTACCACTTATCGGATCTTATGGTCAGCTTCTGTGGGTTATACTCATCGGGATGATATTTGCTCTCATCATCCAATCTTTGGCTGCTAATCTCGGTGTCACCACCGGTAAGTATTTCATCAGAGATATTAAGGAGGAATTATGACTATTTTTTCCTACTCGTGGACACTTTATCTTCTTCTCATTTCTTGCATTTTCTTGTAGGTGATCATTTACATGTCTTTTTAATTTATTTTTTTGGAATTTCAGGGAGACACCTAGCTGAGTTGTGCAAGGTTGAGTACCCACCATTGGTGAAGTACTGTTTATGGCTTCTGGCTGAAGTGGCTGTCATAGCTGCTGATATACCGGAAGGCATCTCTCTTCCCCTCATTTTGATTGATTTCCTAGATATTTGTGTCTAATCTATATAGGAGAAATGATCGTGCCCCATATATTATCAGGTCATAGAACTCGTCTTCATATCTTATTTTCCTTTGTCAGCCATTCTTGAGTTGTCATGGACCTCAATCAACTTTTTTCATCCAGACATATTGAGTTCGCACTCTATGCTCTTCTCTTTTGACTAATCTTAAGGATATGTAACTCTAATAAGTAGAAAAATAAAGCACTTGGTGTTATCCTGTTATGTTGAATGTTCGTCTTGAGAAAAAGTGTCAAAAAAGTCATAAACCTATTGCATTGATGCCAATTCAGTCTTAAACCTTTTTTTGTGCCAATTCAAACCTAAACGTTTTTTATATTTATGCCAATTCAGTCATAAACCTTTTATTAGTGCCATTTCAGTCCTAAACATTTTGTATTCCTAATTGGCCGGATTGACTCAGTTGGCACAAATACAAAAGGTTTATGACTAAATTGGCACCAATACAAAAGTTTTAGGACTAAATTGCATCAATAAAATGTTTAGGACTGAATTGCCATCAATGCAAAAGGTTTAGGACTGAATTGTCGTCAAAAAAATATTAAGGACTGAATTGGCATCAATGCAATAAGTTTAGGACTTTCTTCTCCCGTTCGTCTTGTGTCTGGTCGAATTAAAAAATTAAAAAAAAAACAATAGGTGTCACATTACACAAATACTTTAAGCACAACCACTCCCCAAATCCATTTAGACAGAAGTTTATAGGGCACAGCACATAACAACAGAATAATAATGATATGGGCAAGGGACAACGATACTCTACCTACAAGTTGTCTAAACTTCTCTGTTCATTGAATATGATGAATGAAAGTCATATGCAGTTATTAACATCGCATTTGTCCGGTGAGTTTACATTAATTAGATTTGCTAACCAACCTAATCATTGTTTGCAGTGATTGGGACAGCTTTCGCACTTAACATCCTGCTCCACATCCCACTGTGGACTGGAGTTTTGTTCACTGGTTGCAGCACGCTCGTGCTTCTTGGCCTCCAGAGATATGGGGTATGCATATACTTACTTGGAATTCCACGGATACATTTAGAATGTGTATATTAAACTCCTTTGCATTACCTATGGCAACTCTATTATAGTTACAGCAACTTGATGGCGATCGCATTTGTTTCGCCGTCGTTTTATTCAGTGTCGTTCACTGTTTTCGGTACCGGTTTCAATCCACTAAAAACGTGGTTCTCGATTTTCATTTGTCAGATTCGGAAGCTGGAACTGCTGATATACTGGTATTCTTGATGGCCGCGTGTTTCTTCGGCGAACTAAGCTACGTGAAGCCTCCTGCTTCGAAGGTCCTGCAGGGGATGTTCATCCCCAAGCTTAATGGGGCTAGTGCCACCGGCGACGCCATCGCTTTGCTCGGTGCACTCGTGATGCCGTATGATATCACTTTATACTACATCTCTAACCCATCTATATCATTAGATATATGTATGAAATCGCTTGTGCCATTTTTAGATTTAAAAGTTCTATTGCTTGTCAATAGGCACAACCTATTCCTCCATTCTGCTTTGGTATTGTCCAGGAAAGTTCCGAAATCGGTTCGAGGCATCAATGTAAGAAAACCCTGACTTCTGTCTTCAATTTTCTTTTTCTTTTTCTCTTTTTTGTCTGTAGTTTTCTTTGGTGGAGATCCTATTTCTTGTTTAAAAAGTAAGGCCATTCTTTATATGGCATAATGTGTCTTCCACGGTCGTCAATTTTACTTTCATTATTAACGTTTGATAAATTATACAATAGAAAATGCTTCCCTCATGGTAATGTCAATGACAATACAATCTCAACCGTAAAATCACACATCATCACCGTGTGTTTTGCATAAAAAAAGCACTCATTGATTGGAAGATTGTGTGATCAGCAATAATTGACAGTACTGTCAGACTGTCAAGCTAGCAGCTTTCATCATACAATATAGCAATCTTGTGCTTTCAGTTTCTTCAGACATGCTTTTTGATAATGAAGCGATATGAAGAGTTTCCGTATTTACGTTAATATTAATCTTTTTAGGAATAATTTCATGCACAATGCTTTAAAATATGCACTTGTTTTTTTCAATTATAAAAAGGAAACCCATGTACTTTTACTTTAATCTCATCAATCTTTGCAGGATGCCTGCCGATTTTTCCTCATAGAAAGTGGGTTTGCATTATTCGTGGCATTCGTGATCAACGTCGCCATTGTGTCCGTGTCCGGCACCATTTGCTCGGGCAACAATCTTTCAGGCGAGGATGCAGATCGATGCGGCGACTTAACCCTCAATTCCGCTTCATTCCTCCTTAAGGTTCCAATTCCAAACATCGTGTAAAACAATTGGACCCCAAGATACAGTTGGATCGCAAGATAACATCATAACTAAGAATCTTATTATTTTCCCATATACATGTGTTAACAGAATGTGTTGGGAAGATCTGGCTCGACGATTTATGCCCTTGCTTTGCTAGCTTCAGGGCAAAGCTCCACAATCACAGGAACCTATGCAGGCCAATATATCATGCAGGTTGTTAATTAAGAAATATCTTGTATTAGCTGTTTAAAGTGAACACTCAAACAAATCGGATTTTCTTTTTTCCTGTGCGTTGGTTAATTGCTTAGGGGTTCTTGGAACTCAAGATGAAGAAGTGGAAACGGAACCTAATGACTCGATGCATTGCCATTACGCCGAGTCTCATCGTCTCTATCATCGGCGGATCTTCAGGAGCCGGTAGGCTCATTATCATCGCATCGGTATGCAAATTCCTACATCTCCTGCCGCTCCTAAACTTGAACTCTTTCTATCATCATCTGGTGAAGATATGTGAGCATTTTATGCTCATTCTGTTTGTTGTTATATAATGAAATTTATCTTGTTATTCAGATGATTCTGTCGTTTGAGCTTCCGTTTGCTCTTATACCACTCCTCAAGTTTAGTAGCAGTGCAACAAAGATGGGACCTCACAAAAACTCAATCTACGTAAGTTTTTCTTTTGATCTTTACACAGTTGGACTTTGAAGTATGCAAGAACCCGAAGTAATGCAGAAGAACATGTGAGCTAAATGACAATCCTGTATTTTTGCATCTATGGATGCAGATTATTGTGATCTCGTGGATACTAGGAGTGGGACTCATCGCTATCAATGTCTTTTACCTCAGCACAGGCTTTGTCGACTGGCTAATCCACAACAGTCTTTTGAAAGTCGCCAAAGTTTTCATTGGAATCCTAGTGTTCCCTCTCATGGCAGTCTACATCATTTCCGTGATCTACTTAACTTTCCGAAAAGACACTGTTGTGACATTTACCGATGACCCTGTTAAGCATGCGACGTCAACGGCCATTGAACATGGCTATGACGATTCTGGCAACTCAGGGGAGCAACTTCCTCATCGAGAGGACCTAGCAGACATTCCTTTTCCAGAATAGTTTGCATCACATCACTCTACCCTCAAGAAGCAAATCCTCAATGTATGTACAAAGAGATGCCAGAGTTGACGTATTTAGTACAACAGTGGTCGAAATAATTTTCAGTAGAATCATAGCTAGAGCCAAGATCTTAGTAATCTCTTGTTGCTGCTATTTTTAGCAAAGCTGTTAAATATTGATCCATTTCCTTAACTGAGTCCACATAATTCTAGCATGTCTTTTGCGTACCAGAATGAGTGGTAGAAAAATACTATGACGAGGTAGGTGAAATTTGTGGTGTTTAGATTAATTAGTAGCATGCAATTGTTACAGGTTGTGGTGTTTAGGTTAATTAGTAGCATGCAATTGTTACAGGTTGATAACTCTATCATATACAAAACTCCCTCATTTACAACCGTAGATCTCTCCTCAATCTAACGGTTTTGATCTCGTCTCCCCATCTACCAACTACTCGCCTTTATTACAAGAACTCCCTAAAATATGGTACAGTTGCAATATTTGCCCGCTCTTTGGAATATTCTGGAGAATGCAAGAGAGCGACACTCGTTCTTCTTGGATGGTTCACAGTCTTTCATTTTTCCTAATATATTTTGAAGATTGACAAAACCTTCCATGGTGTTTCATTGAATATGATGAAAGTATTTTCAGGTAATATTCATGAAGGAACCATGTTCAGACTCTGATTACTGTCAATTGGACATTGCGTCTAAAGATCTGGATATTTTCTTCGTGAATATCATAAATGTATGCGATATGTTTCATTAAAGTGATATGAGAATATTAGCCAAGCTTGCACGAGAATATTGTCAAAACACTCGGCATCTTCAAATATATGCGAAATATATTCATATTGAAAGAATATTCAGACTCAGGCAATATCATCTGATCAAGAAGTCAATTCGGACTGAGAATACAACCGATACATATATGAATGTGTGAGTGTGTTATATATATCAGGTTTCACAAGTGTTAATCTTTAATCTTAAATAATGCGTTGCAATACAATTTCTCACCCAAAAAATCTTGATTGATTGACATTATATTCTTTCCAAATGAAGAACTCTACTTATTGATACTTAGTGTCACGTCCCGCCCCCTTGTCCACCAGCGCGAACATCCTCTTCAAACATATGACCTGTCCCAGGATACTATTTCCAAAATGGCCAAGACAAAAGACTAGCAAGCGGAAGGTAGGGTACAATAAAACTAAATCTCCATCCATCCAAAGGCGACCTATAACATTAGTAAGAATGAGATGTATGAGACAAAAGGCATATTTATACATAACATAAAGACCAGTCTGTACAAAGGTAAGGGTTAGGGAAATTCTAACAACATTTCCTAGATCGGTCTGGGTTAAGGGCACCAAAAGAAAACCTTTACCCCAACAAAAGACACCCCACTCAAAAAGTCACATCAAGCCCTATTACAACGTAGTCTGCTAAGTAGTGCTACTGTCCCCCACTTCATCCATATCTCCCTCAGGGTCGTAATCCGAGAAGGACTCGGAGCGGACCTCGATAGTATTATCTTCTGTCTCGTCCTCGGAGTCAGATATCTCTATAACTTCCATACTCACCTCATCTGACGCTTCTCCCTCTGCAATATTCCTCGAGACCGCCACGGAAGCCTCTACCTCAATAGACTCGCGCATAGGGTGACACCAGGTAGGTACTACGCTCGCAGGAACATCAGTAGGCTTCAATTGTTCAGATAAAACACCCCGAACTCTTCTAAACCATGCTTCGAAGCGATGGGGCTGATCAGGCTTACTTGTTTCATTAACCCAAACCGCAGTAGTCTTTCTAACATACACAGTGTCTTCCCCGTCTGGGAACTCCTCAAAAAAAAGGCGTCATCTCCGTGGGTTCGCCTAAGCGTATTGGGAGCATCTTCAAGTCCTGTGGTCTGAAATAAAAACGGGGTTCACGAAGAAATGAGACTTATGTCTCAGTGGGCTAACCTAACCTTAAACTAGACCATCGTCCCACCGGAACCACAAACACCACACAAGCAAATAACAGGCAAAAGCAAGACATAACAATTTTCATATAATTTATCAAGGTCCCACAACAGGTATGACTAAAGGTAAGAGTGACAAACATAACACCACGTTCATACTTGCCCAGAACGAGTCGCCTTCTCATCCGACTAAGAAAAGGGAAAAATACCTCATCCAAGACCCCCCCGCGATCTCATCTCCTCAGGGTACTTTTACATTCCTTAACCCCGCGATTAGATCGCCTTAGGGTATTTCTTACTCCACCACCCCGCGTCATCACGGCGCCTCAGGGTATTTCTTAATCACCACCCCGCGTCATCACGGCGCCTCATGGTATTTCTTAATCTCGACTCCGCGTCATATAGGCGCATCAGAGTATTTCACTTTCCCGGCCCCGCGATCACGTCGCTTCAGAGCACTTCACGTCAACCCACTTCCTCATTGTTTCCAATCAAACGAGACATCACAATAAGGATTTACACGCAAGGCTACAAGAGAACAAATCGAGCATTCAAACGTAATTCAAGCTTTAACCAGGGATAACATATTTTCCCAAGACAGATATTCAGCATCGACCTGGCATTATCACCTAGACAAGCAATTATTCATTGGCACTTCATCGTGCTCACTCCAATATCAGCACCCATATCAAGAAGCAAGCCCACCCGGCTCAGTCATAAACAAATCCGTCCGCCATTTCAACCATCCAGTTTAACACCTCGATCAACTCAACAACTTATCAAAGAAAAGGTCTAGTCGCGTCCAGATTTTCTAATAAAAGGTTAGGAAAACTCACCTTGGTTTCCTCTAGCAAATTAACACTCCAAGCCTCTTGAAAAACACGAACCCGGCAAGTCCCTAAGCTGTCCAAAAACAGGGCAGCACTTAACTTAGGAAAAGTCCGCCGTTTCAACCAATATAATCATCCTAACTCCGATTCCACACCTCGAACTCTTCATGGACTCTTTAATTAACATTTTTGCATAACTCAACTACACAATTGCAGCACAGCAACCTCAACACAGCCCCCTAAACAGAATCGAAAACGCAGGGCAGAGAAGAGTGAAGCGGTTCCAGTTTTTCTCACTCAAAATCAGTCCAAAAACTCACTTTAAGTGCCAATCTTTAACAATCGAACCTATTGGAACCTTAATTTATGTGTCCTAGTCCTCCACAGAAAATTTAGCAGCAACTCAACCCAATTTAGGCCTCTAAACAACTCAATCACAACCACCACACAAGCTGTCCAGTTTACCCCCAATAGAAACTCTTCAATCAAAGCTTCACAACTCAAATTTTTTCTAAAATAATCAGTAGCCCTAGAACCACAGTACGTAGCCCAACCTGTGAGGAGACTTAACGCCGCAAATTTCATCCAAAAAGGCGTCCAAATGAGTAAGTTATGGCCACTCTACCTCAGATCGCTCGTAATCCGTCGACGAAACTTGTCGAGGCTGGCCGGAACAACTCAGACCTCTTTTGCCGCAATTCCAGTTGGAGAGCATCGGGAGGAGGTTGAACGTCGAGGTAGGGGAGGGCTCGTTGGCTGGAAGTCTCCGGGAAGGCCGCTCGAGCGGTGCGACAGCGACGGCTGGGTCTGGGCGAACCGAACAGCTCCTGTTCGTGGACGGGAAGGAAGAAAGCGCGGGGGAAAAGGAAGAGGAAAGGTTGATGTCGCCAGACCTGATAAAGAAGAAGAAGAAAAGGGGTTTTCGGTCCACTCTGGTCAAGCTTCAAGAATTTTCACTTAGTGGATAATTAATATCTAAGCTCCAAATGGTGACACTTGTCCCCTTTTTGCAAAATATCACAAAATCTCCTCCCCACCAATCCTCAACAGGTTCGGCAGCTACAAGGGGCAAGCCAATGACCAAAATGCCCTCACTCAATTAATTAAGAAATGCCAAAACTCCAGGGGTAAAAGGTCTTTTTGCGTCTTTCGTCTGAAAATCCAATTTTCGCCAATTCTTCATTTCTTACCGGCATCGTTCAATCCAAAATAATTGTCACTAGCTTCATTTCCATTTTCCATTCTCGAGACCTCATATCGTGGTCGATCTCCCGTAGTAGTAATTCCGATTTATCTCGAACTAACGGGTGGCTTTTGCGGACGCTACGCGTATCGACTCTGTGATTTAATCACACTTAGGAAAATTAAAGTGCGGCAAATTTTGGTTGTCATGTAATCATAAGAGTCTATTACTAGCCCCGACGGCCGCGATCGTCATAAATCGATTTAGGAAAATTTCGCAAATCATACATTGGTTAAGCGGCATCACCCGCGTTCCAATCATATAACACTAGCAATGGGTTCCTTAATCGTTTTCTGATCGGCATCGGTTCTAAATACCCCTCGACGATTCTTATGGTCAAAATGCCGTTTTCTTATCGAATTTCCTAGGTCCACGTATCTCGTCACGCGTTAGCCTTTCCCTTTTGGTTAGTTAACTCGTGACTGATCAGGTCAGAGCGAGATATAACTGAAATACTTCAATAGACATCTTACAATTTAAAGTCTCAGAATGACAGGAAAATCGGACTGTCACACTTAGTTTCAATTATATGGGCGACTGAATGAGTGGGGATTCTGATATCATTTTTCAATGGCTACTCAATCTTCTTGAAGCATTCGTGTCCAACGAGTTGGTTAAAAGAATGAACCTCTGAAGACTGTCCAATGGCTAGATTGGAAGCGAAGGAGTGTAAAACTGATGCCGGGGCATTCCTGAAGACATCGACGAGTTACTGATTCGACGAGGCTTCTGACCGAATGCAAGGTTATCGATCAGCATCTTATCGATATCGAAGTTCATTCATCGAATATCTATGTTCGTCGAAAGGCATTAATGATTTCTTATATTTTCGAGAGTAGTTGAATAGCTTTTAGATTTTTGTTGACACCTGATTTTTGACCACCTTTTACTTTAGTTTTTATTTCTAAAATTAATTAAAAATAGCAAAAAAAGGTCAAAAAATTGAAAAATCAACTTTGGAAGCCTTAGCCTAGCCTTAGGAACCAATTTTGAACAAAAAATATTTTCTGAATTTTTTAATATTTTTTGGAATTTATTTAATTATAAAAATACCCAAAAAATCAGAAACAAATACCATTCGTGGTCAGAAAAATACACAAAAATATTCAGTAATTTTATTTTAATTTCCCCTTTAATATTTTAACTTTTTATTAGGGAAATTTGGCTCGATTCATGGGGTTCCTTCACAAACCTAATCCCGAACCGGGCCTAAAAAATCCTTTTCGAGTCTTTTAATTTTCAATTCTCGGTTTTTATAAGCTATGACATTGGACTCTAAAGTATTGAAATGCAATTGGGTCAATTTGCCCTCCAATTTGATCAATTTTAGCCAAAAGGGCTTAATTGCATAAAAATCTTTCAATTTAGTCCCCGGTTTCACATTTTTTGAAATTAAATTTCACACGGGCACACCTATTAAAATTAAACACCTCTACCCAATAGTTTTCATCATGGTGGATCCATTGGTGGGCCCAATTTTGGCTAATTCGATCGTTTAGGCCTTCGATTTGGCGAAATTAAATTTCGGATCCTAGGGACAATTTGGGGTTTTCACAGAATTTCAATAAATTGATTCACGAAAAGACCCATATTTGATGGAAAACATGTCAAGGAATCCGATTTTGCCATCAATTTCATGAAAAGAGGTCATTTAGGGGGTCAATTTGGCGATTTGGGCGATTTGGCCGAACCGGGCCGGTCGGGTCCGACCCGACCCGACCCGGCCCGACCCGGGTCTGCAAGGCATGGGCAGAATGTGCAGCAAGGCGTGGGAAGCAAAAAAAAAAAATAGGGGGAACAGGGGCGGCATGGGCGTGCGCTTGGGGAAGAAAAAAAGGCGACAGGCGTGGGGGGACAGGAGCAAGAATCCATGGCAACATCGGGCAGAGGTGGCGGACGCGTAGAGGCGCGCCGGTCGGCCACGAAAACCGGCGAGGGAGCTCGGTTTTAAGCGAAGCTCGGCCATGGGAGAGAGGGACTTTTTTTGGGAAAACCCGAGGGAGAGGCGAGCACCGAGAACCTTCAGCAACCTGCACAGATCATCAAGGAAGCATTGGTGGCCGTCGGCGAGCTTCGAATAAGTCGGTATCTTCCCCGACCTCCATTTTTCTCTGCGCACACCATGTGTTTGATGAAATGCCCGAGGGAGTCCCGGACGTTTTGGCTCTCGGTCGAGCTCGACCCGAGCTCTATTTGCGCGGTTCTAATCTTTAAACTACACTAGAGTTATCCCTAACCTCGTGTTGACCTTCGTTTTGCATTAAAACTCGACAAAAACCGAGGGCCGGAGCTTCGCCGGCCATGGTTCGGACGGGAGCTCGACGAGGGATTTCCGGCGACCGCCGACCATCAAGGGACCCCAGGTAAGCTTCTAGACCTCTATTGGATGCTGTGTGATAGAGGGAAACCAAGCTTTGAACAAAAAAAAGATAAAAAAAAATCTGCAAATATAATCGCCGGAGCCGCCACTGTGGAGGTCCGGTTCGCCGGTCTTTGACGTATTCATGGCGTTGTTCTTAGTCTTATGATGATGCTGAGGTCCTAGGGAGTCGAACGCTGCAAGAACCGCTGAAAAATATGAGGTTTTGGGTTCGGTATGCTTTTTCCGGCGAGAATTCCGGCGAAGTCGCCGGAATTTTTACTGTTCATCGTCTTCTCCGGCGACTTCGCCGGCGGTCAACGGTCAACGCTGACGTGGCGTGCCACGTAGGCAGCCACGTCAGCCGGGTGGGGTCCGGTCCGCTTATTTTTAAATCAAACGGAATTAACGGCCACGATCGCGACACGTGTCGCGATCCTAGAATTTTGGAAAATAAATAAATTAAAATCAATCCGGCGGACAAGATTGTGCCAAGTGGCACACTGTGGAACGTCCGATCTAAGGTTAGATCGGACGC
Source organism: Rhodomyrtus psidioides (assembly GCA_021437785.1). Lineage (NCBI taxonomy): Eukaryota > Viridiplantae > Streptophyta > Magnoliopsida > Myrtales > Myrtaceae > Rhodomyrtus > Rhodomyrtus psidioides. The sequence continues at coordinate 2,391,177 of JAILYB010000023.1, read as the reverse complement.
GCCGAAGGTGGCCACGTGGCACAATCTGGAGCGTCCGATTTGAATGGTTTTATAAAAAGGAAAATAAATTGATTTTTGATCCGACGGTTGTGGTTGAGCCACGTGGCTCCCTATGGATCGTCCGATCTAGTGGAAGATCGGACGCACAGGATAAGGCCACGTGGCGCGATGAGAACCGTTCGATCCGGGGAATTTTCGGATAATTAAATAAAATAGATAAAAAATCAAAAAAATTGTTAAAAAATAGAAAAAAATATTTAAAAATATAAAACGGTGTCGTTTTAGGCCGGTGTCGACCCCTAGGGTCGGGCCGGGCGCCCGAGAGGCGCGGGCCGGGTTTGACCAGGCCCGGAAAATATTTTTAAATATTAAAAAATTCAGAAAATAACAAAAAATAATAAAATAATCAAAAAAATCAATAAAAAATGAAAAATCATAAAAAAATTCAAAAAAATTCGGAAAATTCAGAAAAATTCTAAAAAATTCCAGAAAATAGGAAATGGCCACATTCAACTGGCCATGACCTGTTTCGGGTCTTTCGACCCCCGATATTTTCAGAAATGACGGTTTTGCCCTTCCGGCAAACCGTCTTCCAAAACAATTTCTAAAAATCCAGGAAAATCCCAAAAAATAGGAAATGGCCACAATCAACTGGCCAAGGCTCATCCCGGGTGTTTTGAACCCCGAACCTTCTTAAAAATGACGATTTCGCCCTTTGGGCGAATCGTCTTCCAAAAATTGAAGAAAAACCAAGAAATTCCAAAAAATTCTCAAAAATGGGAAATGGCCACAATCAACTGGCCATGGAATATTTTGGGTAATTCGGTATCCAAACCTTCCAAAATGACAATTTTGCCCTTCGGGCTAGTTGTCCCCGAATCTTCCCATTTTATCCCCAGTCTTAAATCATATCTTCCCTAAGCCCTTATGGCTATACTAGGAGGCCAATGATTGAAATTGATGTGCATTGACATGATTTATTTATGCACTTGACTTGCGCTTTCATTATATTGACTGTGATTTGATAGGAATAGTCTTCCAATCTGCATGAAACCCGAACCATACCTATCTCACCTGAAATTGCGCCTGCATGAAATCTTAATTAGGAAAATCACTCGCGTTAGGTACCGAAAGGGCGTTGGTAACGACACCGACGTAACCAAGTCCCCGAACCCAAAATCTCTGGTTCTGCAGAACTGATCGATCTCTCCCTATCGGTCAGTAAGGTTTCCGGTCTACCCTCCAAGAAAGACCGGTGGCGACTCCAAATGCATGCACAAGTTGCACATGCCACCACGACCACACTAAGGTCGAAAGCGATCGACTTTTATCGTCGAATCCCTCAAAAGACACACTCCCGTCGCGATTTGGTATGGGCCTGGGAGGGCCCGCGCCGATCTAAGGCCCGCGATCCACATTTCAGAGTGGAGGCCCGCGATCGGTAATCCATTAGCCGCGTCCGATTTCGGACGGGTCGCGACAATTTTCAGAGTCTTATTAATTGTGATTTGTCTTTTCTAAGAGTCAAAGTTCTAGTTCCTAGGAATTTATTACGTTTCCTATTTTCTATGAGTCTTTTGCATTTCCTAAGAGTTTTGTATTTCATCGAATAGTCTCATTTACTCAAGCTTGGAGGGTTGTTCCATGCTCGCCTATATAAGGATGTTACGATGAATGAAATTGGCAGATTTGTTGATTGATAAATTGATTTGAGCCTTTGGCTTGATAACAAGAAGGAGTTCTTGTTTCTACTCTTATCTCTTGTGTGGATTCCTACGGATGGCGAGTAACCTATACATTTCTACTCTTATCCCATGGGTGGATTCCTACGGGTAGCGAGTATTTTATCCCTTAGTTCCTCACTTGTGTTACCTCCTACTTCTCTACGCTTTCTCCCGGTGTCAAAAATGATGTTCTAGTGTTGAATGAAAAGGGTCGTTAATCTAAAATTTCAAAGTCCAATAGAGATTCTATGATGCCGAAGCGCGATAGAAACCAATGCTAAACAGAATAATGGAATTCGAAGTGTTCATTCCAGACTGGATTTAACTCATTGTTAAGCGTAATCTCCGACAGGTCGGGCAGTTTAACTTCTTTAATTTCCAAAAACCTGTCTCCTTTTGAACAATTCGTGGTCCTCTTGCATCCGCTGTTCTGAACCGCAGACATCAAGGAGATCTCAGTTTCATTGTCCGTAAACGTGGATGCAGAAATTAGATTTGGCGCAAGGGAAACGCCACAACCGAGCATCATCCCCTTCACTTCCGACTGGAGCTTTTGGCCTAGGGTTTCCTCCGACAAGAGATTGGCCTCTTCCCACGCCGACTTTCGCATCTCCGCCTTGGGGACGTCGCTAGGAGCAACCTCGTCGCCCTTCGCCGACACGAAGGCTTCTACAATCGCGCCTGGATCCGCATCCTCTTGTTCTCCATCAGATTCGTCATAGATTGGAAGTCTATCTTCATCATAGGCTGGATCATCATCAAAGATTGGATCTTCATCAAAGATTAGATTTTCGTAACAAATCGAATATTTATCAAAAATCAGATCTTGATCAAAGATCGGATTTTTATCAACGATCGGATTTTCATCGACGATCGGATATTCATCGACGATTGGATCTTCATCGACGATCGGATATTCATCCACGAGACCATTCAATTCTTTGATGTCCCCTAAGTAGAGATATTTTTTATTTTTTATTTTAGGCGTTTTTATAAATTTAATGGCGTTTTAGTAATTTTGTGTTTCCTAAGTCAATTATGTTTAGCATCTTATATAAAGATGTTTAGGGTTCGTGGAAGAGCAGTTTTATGATAGATATTTTCGTTGATTTTGATAAAATCACACTTGAGTGAACGGTGGTTCCTCGTTTATCGTTTCAATTTTCTGTTTAGCCTTGCTTTCTATCGCGCTTCGGCATCATTTGGTATTAGAGCACAGGTTGCTTGAAATCAATGGCTAGACGAAATCGAGGTGGTCGAAGACAGCGTGCTCGTGGAGGCCGGGAGCGTAGAATCGTTCCTGATGCGGATGAACAGCCACGTCTGAGAGACCTGCGAGACATAGAAAATGAAGAGCTACGGAGACGAAAGCAGGATTTGAAGAGACAACTTGCGCGGGCGCTGAGAATGCGATTCAAGCGATTGGAGCGACGACTTGCGCGAGCGAGGTTGGACTTTCAATCCGAAAAATATCCGATCGTCGATGAATATTCGATCGTTGATGAAAATCCGATCTTTGATCAAGAACCGATCTTTGATCAAGATTTGATTTTTGATAAATATCCGAATTGTTATGAAAATCTAAATTTTGATACAGATCTGGTCTATGAAAATCCAATCTACGATGAATCTGACGGAGAGCAGAGGGGATGCAGATCCTGTCACGACGGTAGAAGCCATCGTGTCGGCGAAGGGCAGCGAGGTCGTCCCTAGCAATGTTCCCCAGGAAAAAACCGATATGGTTCCTAAAGATGTGCAGAAAGCCGATGTTTCGGGGAGCACTGAGGATCGAGGTAATTTTGTTCCTGAAACTGATGATTTTGGTGGCGATGAGTTTGTCGCTATGGATGAGGTCGATCATAATGCGTTAGGCACTGGGCGCATTTATGCGCAAGGTGGAAAACTCGTTGACCGATGCGTAGCATCTGGAAAGATTTATGAAGATATTAGGTTGGACGTGAATTTGTCTGTGGCCAAGTTTGAGAAGAAGATCTTTGGTGGGTTCTGGTTATATGAAGACAAGGTATATTTGTCATCTAGTTCTTTCAAGAGTAGTGCGTCTGATTTGCGCAAATCATCTTCTTCAAATGATGCATGCCTCTACGTTGCTGAATCTGAAGATGATAATGATATCGACCCTTCTATAAGATCAGTTGGGATGAGTTTTCCATATGTGAAGTGGCATAAGAAATTGCCTGGCTCCGTTGAGAAAGAGAAGCTTGATCCTGTCGGTATTTTGACTTTGCAATTTAATGACGGTGAAGTTTTCCAGTGGAGTAAGGTAACAACATTCACATACGATCTCATACTAGGAAAACTTTATTGTGATCATTATGGAACTATGCGCATACAAGGCAATCGTGATCTTTCGTGTGATGCAGATATTGATGGAGACCTTGAGAAACTTGCGCATGAATTGTTTGTGCTTTGTGGTTGTGTCAAGAAAATAGTGGTTTGGGAGGAGATTACTTTGAAAGAGCAAATCCCAACTGGAAGAGAACCTTATATTGTTATATCTTTTGATGAAGATATTTTGGGTTTGTCACAAAATTTGCTGGTACCTACCTCTGTGGTCAATTTAATGGAGGAGGATAATAGGCATTCTGAAGACCCTGATTTTGTTTCCATTCATGGGTCAGCAATAGAGGCTGAAATTCGACTCTTAGAGTCATTGACGAGTACACCAAATAGTATGCCCGTGGAGAAGTTTCCCTTTTTTGAAGGTTTAACAGACTTGAGGAGTGGTTTTAACAAAAGCAACAAGCAAAACATGAAGCATATGCAGATGAAGAACCTGAGGAGGTTGATGTCAATGAAGATGAAGCAGATTCGAGGGCGAATCTTTTTCCTAGCAGGGGAGAATGATGCAAATAAAGATAGCGATCTTCGTAATATTGCTTAATATTTTTTATTTTTTATTGTACCCGTTTTTATAAATTTAATGGTATTTTAGTAATTTTGTGTTTCCTAAGTCAATTAGGCTTAGCATCTTATATAAAGATGTTTAGGGTTCGTGGAAGAGCAGTTTTATGACAGATATTTTCGTTGATTTTCATAAAATCACACTTGAGTGAACGGTGGTTCCTCGTTTATCGTTTCGATTTTCTGTTTAGCCTTGCTTTCTATCGCGCCTCGGCATCATTCTACCTCACACTTGTCTTAGAGAGCTTCAAAGTTGTAGTCCTTAAAGAGGTTTTGAAAAGCGTGTTCGTGTAAGATAGTGTGATCTATCGGATACTTCACTTGTTGTAGATCTCTTATCCACTAACTAGTGAAATTCAGCCAATAGGTTGTCTACGTGGGAGACTGGACAGAGGCTTTCAATAAGCCCAACCATGTGTGTAATTTTTTCTCTATCCATTAACTCTTTATATTATCTTTTATTATACATTGTACGCAAGTGAATCTGATTATAACATTATTTTTCTTCAGACTTTGACCCCACATGATATTTGTCTTGACTGTCTTAATTCTATTTTAATTTGTCAAGATTGATCAAAATCACCTATTCACCCCCTCTAGATTATAGTGCTGGAAGCAACACTTCGACCATGGAAACCTCCCGACCTTCTTGCATGGTTCACGATCCTTCGAGCATGGAAGCCTCTGGACCGTGACACAATGTTCAGAGACATTTTACAAGGCCTATAAATAGGCTGTAGTGGTGATGGTTGACGAAGTAGAATCCGAAGACACACTCAAGGCTCCTCCACTTGCAATAACTATCCAATAAAGTTTCCCATCTTGCTCTCTTTGTTCCTTTGCTGTCTCATTGCCATTATTTTTGTTCTCTCTCTCTCTCTCTCTCTCTCTCTCTCTCTCTCTCTCTCTCTCTCTCTCTCTCTCTCTCTCTCTCTCTCTCTCTCTCTCAAGTGCCGAGCCTTGTCCTTCCTAATAAATAACCCCAACACATACATCAAACACTTGGCTTCCGCAATCTAACAAGAGCTACCGGCCGAAACATCGAGTAAAAATGCCTTTGCAAATTCATATTGTTGATCTGACTCCTCTAAAATTTCATCCTCAGTGCATATTAGCCTACTCAAGATCATTGATTTATCTACAACGTCAACGCATAACAGCTCGAGTAGCCTTTCAGAGAGGACGTGAACTATATATAATATGAGGCAGAGGCAACATGCAAAGTGGTATACGAGAGAGAAAAGACTCCTAGTGCTTCCACCTTTCACTCATTAGATCACCTACAACGAAAGCACGGACAGATTCTGAGCTTTCTTTTAAAATAATACAAAAAATAATAATATTTACAATTTTAATATTAAAAAAAAAATTACCAATTTAGGTCTCCCTCGGCGGTTGACCCGCCGATAGACCAAGAGGGGGTCCCAAGGCGGGCCCCCATCTCCCTCTCCCTCTCCATCGACGGGTCAACTGCCGAGGGAGTGGAAGAGGGGGGGCCACGGCGGGCCCCCCTTCTGCCGTAGGGGCGGGGCCCCCCACGTCCACCCCCCCCCCCCCCGCGGCAATTCAATTGCCGAGGGAGAGGGGCGGGCCCCATGCGACAATAATTTTTTTTCCCTCTCCCCCAGCAATTAAATTACCGAGGGAGAGGGCGCCCCCCGCGTACCAACAAAAAATAAAAAATCTCGTTGCTTTTTTTTAACCAACATATTAACATTTATAAAGATATATAATGGAATTTTGATTTTCGAATTAATACAAAACATAAAAGCAAGCTGGTAGAATATATAAAAAGAAAAGAAATTACATAATAAATAACAATCATCATCTGCAATTACATTTACTAATGATATCGTTCTCCTATATGGCCTCCTGTCCCACAATCATGTCGTCTTCTTTGTTCGGCAGGTCTAGTATTGTATCGAGGACGAGGATCCGGACGAATAGGACGGGCAGAAGATGAAGGCATATCTTGATAAAATATGCCACGTCCAGACGCTACATTTCCTACTGTATGTGGGTATTCAAAAAGAGGAGAGAAATTTGGTCCATATGAACCGGGAGAATTGGCTGGAGTTTGCGGCTGTGGATTGAATCCCCCGTGACATGGGCTGGCAAACTGTGAGAATCCTGCAGAATAACTTGGCTGGCCAAACCCTGCAGAATAACTCGGCTGGTCAAACCCTGTAGAATAACCCGGCTGGCCAAACCCTGGAGTGAACCCCTGATCGAAATCTATCACATGATACTCCAAAGTGTAGGGGACGCTATCACCAGTTGGAGGAGGTCGAGCAGTCATCCGAGTCGGCTGAACAGCCTTAGGTAACTCATCATCAGGCCCAACGGGTTCTACTATAGTTTCTGGCTGGGGTGGTGGCATCATTGTTAGCCGCCTCTCCTCATGTTGGGCATGTGCCATTGCCGTAGCTATATTCTCCAAAGCTTCCCAAGCCTCCCGAGATGGATTGAAGTTACGTATGATATGTAAGATGTGTTCGACACCATCGCCCTAGTAATCATATAAAAAATAACAAAAATTATCAAATACGTTATCTTACTAAAAAATAATTATTGAAATTTTTTTGACACATAATGAATTAAATTGAAAGTGTTTGCACGAACCGCGACACCTAGTGCAGCTCCCGCAATAGAAATCCACTTCCGCGTATGTCTACGGTACCATTCCATATATGCTGAATGAAAATGGAGTTCTTCCGTTGCAGGATGACCATTGACAATATAATCGGTACGATTGTCCCACATATCAAAAAGACAATCTCCGAAATCATCCCTCTGTGAGATTTCAAATTTATAGGTTTGAGCTTTCTACAGGATGCATGGAGTACCCAGATCCCAGAATGTCACCTTCAATGTCGAAAGGACAACATTCAAGATAATCTTTCTGCGAGATCTCAGGTAGCCCCTAGATCCCAGAAGAATCTTATCAAGGTTTTTGCAGGTTTAAGTATTCTGCAGGATACTTGGAATCCCCAAATCCCAGAATAACGCCTTGCATGTCAAAAGGACAATTTTCAAGATCAGCTTTCTGTAAGGTTCTAGGTAACCCCTAAACCCAAAATAGCTCATGTGGTAAAGCCTCAAGGTTAGGCACACCTCACTTGTATAAATCCTAGTTAATTCCTTAGAATATAGGATCAAAATGTTCGACAATCCCTAAGAGACTGGGTGCGTCATCCATAGGTTCCTAGCAAAGAGGAATCCTATTCTCGGCCTGATCCCCCTAAAGGATCAAAATTTCAGACAATCCCTAAGAGATTGGGTGCGTGATCCATAGGTTCATAATAGAAAGGAGTCCTATTCATGGTCCGATCCACCATACGGATCAAAACCCCTGACAATCCCTAAGAGACTGGGTGCGTCATTGTCGCGACCCGTCCGATGGCGGACGCGGCTAATGGATTACCGATCGCGGGTCTTGGATCGGCGCGGGCCCTCCCAGGCCCATACCAAATCACGGCGGGAGTATTTTTTGAGGGGATTCGACGATAACAGTCGATCGCTTTCGACCTTAGTGTGGTCGTGGTGGCATGTGCAACTTGTGCATGCATTTGGAGTCGCCACCGGTCTTTCTTGGAGGGTAGACCGGAAACCTTATTGACCGATTGGGAGAGATCGATCAATTCTGCGGAACCAGAGATTTTGGGTTCGGGGACTTGGTTACGCTGGTGTCATTACCAACGCCCTTTCGGTACCTAACGCGAGTGATTTTCCTAGCTAAGAACTCATGCAGGCGCAATTTTAGGTGAGGTAGGTTTGATTCAGGGTTTCATGCAGATTGGAAGACTGTTCCTAATCAATCACAATCCATTTTAATGAAAGCGCAATCAAGTGCATAAATAAATCACACCGATGCACATCGATTCAAATCAATTGCTTCCTAGTATAGCCATAAGGGCTTAGGGAAGGTGTGATTTTGGTCAGGGGTAAAATGGGAAGATTTGGAGACGATTTAGCCCGAAGGGAAAAATTGTCAATTTTTGGAAGATTTGGATACCGAATTACCCAAAATATTCAATGGCCAGTTGATTGTGGTCATTTCCCATTTTTGAGAATTTTTTGGAATTTCTTGATTTTTCTTCAATTTTTGGAAGACAATTCGCCCAAAGGGCGAAATCGTCATTTTAAGAAGGGTCGGGGTTCAAAACACCCGAAATGAGACTTGGCCAGTTGTTTGTGGCCATTTCCTATTTTTGGGGATTTTCTTGGATTCTTTTAGAATTTTTTTGGAAGACGGTTTACCAGAAGGGCAAAACCGTCATTTCTGGAAATATCGGGGGTCAAATGACCCGAAACAGGTCGTGGCCAGTTGAATGTGGCCATTTCCTATTTTCTGGAATTTTTTAGAATTTTTCTGAATTTTCTGAATTTTTTTGAATTTTTTAAGATTTTCTATTTTTTTATTGATTTTTGAATTTATTATTATTACTATTATTATTATTATATTATTTAATTAAAACTGGGCCCGGGCCAGGCTCTCAGACCCGGACCCAGTTAGGTCGTCGGGCCTGATCGGGCCCAAATAAGAGGGTCCGAATCGGGCCCGGTCGGCACGACATAGGCCTCAGGCCCGAGCCTCCTTTCCTCATCCGAATTGGGCTTCAAATGTCTTGGCCAAACCACCTCACGCCCAAAATACCATAAGCCCGGTAGCTCCTCTTCCAACCTAATGCGGGCCCAGCTTTTGTTAGAAATAGAACAGGGCCCAGCTGACCCAAACTCAGCCTCCAACAACGCCTAGCCCAAAACGACAATAGAACAGCCCAACATGCTACTGTTCAATCATCTTCTTCCTCGCGCGACGTCTCCATGGAACCAGAGGAAAGCTCGCTTCGGCCTGCGTCGTCGGCGCCCCTCACTCCCGATCGTCGTCGGCCTCCCAACTGACCCGTCGCCTGATCATTCCACCGTCGGGTCACACTCCAACAGCCCTTCGTCACCAATGGGTCTGCCTAACCAGGACTGGAGGAAACAAAGCCAAGACCCGCCGACATGCTGCTATCTTGACGGACTACCACTAGTCAGGACTCGAGCTTCCCTTCGCTTACGCCGACATCGTCGCTGGGTCTGAGTTCGCATGCCGCATTGTCGCTGGTTCGGCTCGTCCTCGTCGTTGTGGCGCCAGGACCGTCGCCACCACCACCAGCTCGGGCGAACCAACCCGACGTTATTCAACCCTCTTCCGCCTGGTTCCTAAGCAGACGTCCCCACGAGTGAAGGAAAACACACCCGAACCGGTACTGGATATCGTTCAGTCGACCATCTGAACAAACCGTGACTCCAAAATGCAGCAAGGACCGCGACCTCCGTGAAGGGACACGGACGCGCGAATAAAACTGATCGGGATGGGGGATGGGGGACAGTGATGGCTAGAGGCTGAGTTCAAACTTAAGACGGTGAAAGCTCAACAAGAGAACGGCAGACCAAAGCTCCCTCGTACTCAGCGTATGTATCGACTAAAACTAACGAAAATCTGTCCCTAAATCGACCGTGCAAAGCAGAAACGAGACTTGAAGCTTACCTGGCTCGGGAGCGGTGGAACAGCGAGCAAGACGCTCAGAATGGGATATCGACGCAGAACGGGGCAGGTTGGCTTCGAGCTTTGCTCAGCTACTTCGGGGCCATCGGGCAGGCGTTGCGACGCTCAAAGGTGGGAGGAGAGGTGACGCCAAGGTGGTGGTGCAGTGAAGATGCGAACCCAAGCCATGGACCGGCTCCTCATCTTGGCCCCCTTGAACAAGAACCACCACCTGGTGATCTTCCCCTGCTATTTTTTTTCAGATGGACCACCCCCCATGCTCCGCGGGACACACCAAACCAAAAACATCCTTTTTTTAGAGTTTTTTTTATCATCTCACCAACTCATGCATGGATTCTGTCGCCGGTCTTCCCATCTTTTTTTTGTTTAATATTTCTTTTTTTTGCATGGTGGAGGACAGACTCTGCTGTCCTCTACTTTTCCCTTTTTTTTTATATCCTGTTTTTGGTTGAGGCGCCGCTCCCCTCACCTTTGCTCCATGGATAATCTCTTCCACTCCCTCCTCTTTTCATTCATTTTTTTTAAGTCATTCTAGTCCCCTCACGAAGAAGAGGAACAATGGGCGTTTATTGCATACGGTGGTCGACGTCAAGATTATAGAATCTACAAATTAAAAGACTCGATTGGCATTTTTTGGCTCGGTTCGGATTTATGTTCGTGAAGGAACATTGACCCGAACCGAATTTTCAAGATTCAAAGTAACACACTCGAGTAAGAAATTAAAACACAATTATTGAATATTTTTGTGTAATTTTCTGACCACGGATGGTATTTTTTCTGATTTTTTGGGTATTTTAATAATTAAATAAATTCCAAAAAATATAAAAAAAAATTCAAAAAATATTTTTTGTTCAAAATTGGTTCCTAAGGCTAGGTTAAGGCTTCCAAAGTTGATTTTGTGATTTTATGACTTTTTTATATTTTTAATTAATTTTAAAGAATAAAAATCACAATGATAGATGGTAAAAAATCAGGTGTCAACAGTCATCCATAGGTTCCTAGCAGAAAGGAGTCCTATTCATGGTCCGATCCACCATACGGATCAAAACTTCCGACAATCCCTAAGAGATTGGGTGCGTCATCCATAGGTTCCTAGCAGAAAGGAGTCTTATTCATGGTCCGATCCACCATACGGATCAAAACCTCTGACAATCCCTAAGAGACTGTGTGCGTCATCCATAGGTTTTTAGCAGAAAGGAGTCCTATTCATGGTCTGATCCACCATACGGATCAAAACCCCTGACACTCCCTAAGAGGTTGGGTGCATCATTCACAGGTTCCTGTCAAGTATAGGAATTTCATTCTGGTACGGCCTACCATACAGGCTAGAGTTTAATCTCCCTAGGGTACTCAAAAGACGAGTCCTTAAGTATTCACTTGAACCCGCTATTCACAGCACACGCCGCACGAGCATCAGGCAGGTGATCAACAGGTAAATAGCAGGTTGGTCTCTCTACTTTCTCTCTCAAGCTAGCAAAAGAATGAGGAGCAGGGCGTTCACCAGCGGGACAAGAAAGATTGAGTGTCGAGATTCGTTTCTCTTTTCCCCAGTCGAGTCGGTCTAGATTCAGGTGTCACCTGTCTTTGAGAGAAACCTCTCATGAGATTCCTCTCAAAGAGGGGCAGCTGTTGACACCTGATTTTTCGACCAAGTCTTTTTCAGTTTTATTTTTGAAAAATCACAAAAAATTCATAAAAAATTCAAAAAATTACAAAATCAACTTTGGTGGCCTTAGCCAAGCCCAAGGAACCATTGTTGACCAAAAAATAATTTTTTATATTTTTCACATTTTTTAGTATTTTTAGAAAATAGGAAAATACTCAAACAATTCAAGACAAATACCATTCGAGGTCACAAAAATATGGAAAAATGTCCAATATTTTTATTTTTAATCCCTTGTATTTTTGACCTCACAAAAAGTTCAAAATTAAATTCAATTATGGGTGTTCCTTTGTAACCCGTACTATTGAATTTGAGAAAAAAATATCAATTGAGTCTTTTAAATTCTAATTTTGGCATTTTCTAGGATCTGGACATTCAATCTAATCGTCCCCCACTTCAATTTGACCTAATTGTTCGGATAAATTGTTCAATTGCAAGCAAAATTGCATTTTAGTCCTTGAAATTGAGCATAATCAAAATTACTTTCAATTCAAGGGCTACCATTACAAATTGAACATGCCACCCAATGGATTTCACCATTTTAAATCGATTGGCATAGGTGGTTTGACCCAATTTGATCATCTGCACCCTCAATTACACGATCCCCAATTTCCAATTAAATAGGAATTTGGGGGTTTTGTAGAAATTGATGAAAACTTTTGGGCAAAACCACATTTTTAGATAAAATCCATGCCCTAAATTTGATTCTGAGGCTCAATTGCAAAATTTTCTTAGAAATTTGGGTTTAATTTGAAAAATGATAAGTCGAAACCGGTTCGGACCGGTCAGACCGCCGGTCCGACCGGTCGAACCGGTCCAGAACAGTGTCGTCTTCCCCACTAAGCCTCCGTGCAGATGAACAGTGCCAAGACGAGTTTCAACAACAAAATTGACCGACCGATCGACCATAATCGGAGAGGCATTGTTGGGCGTTTAATCCTTTAGACCATTCCCCATCGATCGGGACCGGAATGGTGATCAACGACCGCCGGAGCAGATAATAATTGGCCGGTCAAGACACGAGACCTGCGAAAGTCAACAAGTGCCAAATGCAAGCCAAATTCGTGCCAAATCGCTCAGGATTAGAACCCGCCGGAGGATCAAACGAAGCTAAACAGAATACCCCAGTCTCCCCGACGTCGTTTGGACCTGAAATCACGTGGCTACACGTGCGATTCAAGTCTGTTAGTCCTTGCCGCCCCTCGCCAAAATTCGAAACAGGTATATAAACTAAGAAGCCTTCGCGAAGCAAGTGGTGGTTGAATTCAGTTCGAGGAGAAGAAACTGAACCGAGAGAGAGAAAGAAAGAGAGAGAAAGAGCTCACCTTCCCTCGCGGTGGTCGAAGGTTGGAGCTCAAATTGCAGAGCGCCGATTGGGCCTTCCGAGGCAAAACCAAAGCTCCACGAGGTCACCAAGAGGCCGCCCAGAGTCCCTTGAGTCGATCGCTGTCAAGCCGCGCACGTGAGCCCACGAAAACAGGTAAGACGCAGCTTCAAGCTCTCTACTGTGCATCAATGGCGACTTGCCTGTTTCATGATCATTCTTGCGATTTGTGTGTGCATTTCGTTCCTTGAACACCACTGACCATGTTCACGTCTTGATTTTGCATCGATTCCGCTCACAACCCCTGAATCGAGTCTTTACACTTAGCCTCCACAGCCGATTCTTGCCCAGCCAAACCTGGGTCGAGCGGGCTCAATCGGAGCCCGAGGTAAGTCTCCTGAACCTCCTGCCATGTTAATCCGTGGAAGAATTGATCTGATTTCGTGTGACCTGTGTGATTGAGTTTCCATGGCCGTACTCGGCAGTTCGCATGATACTCTCGATTCTGCAAGTAGGTCGCCTCGATTCTAAGATATGTTAAGATAGAGATGATTGCGAGTCGATTGCCGTCGGTTTCATGAGATTTCATCGAGAGTCCACCGCTAGATCATCATCGGAGAACCACAGCCGTCCACTCTACCGGAGTCGCGAGGTTGAAGACGAAGCTAACATGGCACGGTCAAACTCCTAGTTGGCATTCGGCCATTGGTCCACGTGTCTGTCGAGTCAGCTCGACCGTTAGTCTGTTAGGGTGAGTCAGCGTAGATCGGACGGTTCAGGTTAATCGAGTCCAACAAATGGTGGTCGTCCGATTAGAAATTAGGATAATTCGAAAAAGACTTTAAATCGGAAATAAAAAATGGTTCAAACGGCGCCGTATGGGTTAGTTAGTGGACGGCGTCGTTTAGGTTAATATGAATAGACGGTCTAGATCGAGTCTTAGGATCTAATCGTGGCCGTAGGTTTAAGTAATCCGATCAGACGGCCCTGATCGGGTCTTCGCCTATTCTGAACCGTAGGTTTTGGTAATCTGATCTGGCGGTCGTGGATTAGCCGCACGGTTCAATAGGAACCGTCGGATCAAGTCTAAATAATCAGAAAAATAAAAAGGAATATACGGCGTCGTTTTGACCGAGAGTTTCGCGGATCCGGGTCTAGGCCGGGTTCCGACCCGAGTGGGTCGGGTCGACCCGGTCCGAATCACATTTTTTTTATTAAAAAATCGAAAATTGATTTTAAAAATAAAAAAAAAATCAGAAAAATCCTAGAAAATCCAAAAAATGCTAGAAAAATTCCAGAAAATTCCAAAAAATGTGGAAAAATTGTGGAAAATCCTAGACACCCCAGAAATCCCCAAAAATCGAGGATTGACCACAGACAACTGGTCAACCCTATTTTTGGGGTTTCTTATCCATTCTTCCGAGACTTGACGACATTACCCTTTAGGGGTAAGTCGCATCTGCTGTGTATGCAAGATAAGGCCGATAACGCCAAGGTAAGAATTAGGGTCGATTAGACGACTAATTCTCGAGTTTGGGTTTCGAGTCCCGCACCTTTTCTCAAAATGACGATTTTGCCGTTCAATAGGAAAATTGTCTTTCTTGTCTCAATCGAGTTCTGGAAATTGCTTAAAGTTAGGGTTTGGGTCAGGTGGACGACCAACCCTAATATTTGAGATTTCTTGTTCTCGTCTTTGTCCAAATGACGACTTTACCCCTCCAAGGGTAAAATCACTTGAAAATTCCAGAAAAATCCTGAAAATTCCTGAAAAATAGGAAATGGATTGGATTGATGGCCAATCCTATTTCCCCTATCTTCTGACTTCCCAATTTATCTAAAATGACAGATTTACCCTTTTAAGGGTAAATTTCCCGAATTATTCAAAATCACGATTCTGCCCCTCATGGGCAAATCATGTCCAAATCACTCCTAAGCCTTGATTGATATTTCTCTGGGCTAATAGGGCCTCATTAGAGATACCATGCTGATTTCATGCGTTTTATCTGCATGTACTAGATCCTTGATTTGCGCATTTACTTCTATTGATTGTGATTGATAGGGTAGTAATTCCCATCTGCATGAACTCCTAGATTTAGGATCTGTACCCCACTCATCTGTATGAAATCCTAGGATCAGATAAACCATTCAGCTTAGGTACTGAAAGGGCGTCAACTTTGACAGTCGACGTAACTAAGTCCCCGAACCCACTTCTCTGGTTTCCGCATAATCGAATAGACCACTCCCAACTATTCGATAGGGTTTCCGATCGTACCCTCCACGAAACGATTGGTGGCGACTCCTTGGCATGTACACTCATCACATGTCACTAGACCGCACTGAAGGTCGATCACGTATATCCAGCAGTTGCGACTTGGGTAATGGACCTTGGGAGAGGCCTGCGTCCGATCATGCAACATCGGACGGCCCATTAACCCTCGCTAGCCCATTTAGATGGCGCGCTCGGGAGGGTCGCGACAAAGGGGAGGGGGATTTGCCGTGTGTCGGCATGGAGAGGGGGAAGGGGGTGGGGGGCCTGCAGCTCGGTGTGAGGCCCCCCTCTCCCTCGGCAATTGAATTGCCACGGGGGAGGGGGGGCCTGGACGTGGGGGGCAGAACCCCCACGTGGGGGGCCCCGCCCCCTGAGTCCCTCGGCAATTCAATTGCCGGGGGACTAGGGGGCGGGGCCCCCCACGTGGGGGTCCTGCCCCCACGACAGAAGGGGGGCCCGCCGTGGCCCCCCTCTTCCACTCCCTCGGCGGTTGACCCGCCGAGGGAGAGGGAGATGGGGGCCCGCCGTGGGACCCCCTCTTGGTCTCCCTCGGCGGGTACCCGCCGAGGGAGACCTAAATTGGTAAAAAAAAAATTAATATTAAAATTATAAATATTATTATTTTTTGTATTATTTAAAAAAAAAAAAAGCTCACCGCCGAGGGAGTGGAAGAGGGGGGGCCGTGGCCCCCCTTCTGCCGTGGGGGCAGGACCCCCACGTGGGGGGGCCCGCCCCCTGAGTCCCTCGGCAATTCAATTGCCGGGGGACTAGGGGCGGGGCCCCCCACGTGGGGGTCCTGCCCCCACGGCAGAAGGGGGGCCCGCCGTGGCCCCCCTCTTCCACTCCCTCGGCTTGGGACCCCCTCTTGGTCTCCCTCGGCGGGTCAACCGCCGAGGGAGACCTAAATTGGTAAAAAAAAAATTAATATTAAAATTGTAAATATTATTATTTTTTGTATTATTTTAAAAAAAAAAGCTCACAGATTCTGCATCTAAAAAACAAATAATAATAATAATAATAATAACAGTAGTCTGATTATCTCATCCGCAATGAAGTTGCAGCTACTTCCCGAATTTCGTTTGCTGATAAAGCCAACATGCGAAGCTCTAAACTTAACGATGTTAATGTCTATTTGCTGATGCATTTTGTTCCCAAAATGGCAAAGTTAATGTTAGAACGCACGTGTGACTTGTGTTAGAGAAGTTTTACATTGGGGAATTAATGTGGTGTGAAGCATTTAATATAACCAATTTGGCCCACAACTCATTGGCTTAAGCTTCTGAGTGAAGGTGAGTCCAACAGGATATATAGACGGGCTCATACTTGGACTATCTCTTGGTGATCTCGCCTGGTGAACTCCCAACAGTTGAAACCCTAAAACCCCATGCCACTTCCCTTGCACTATAGCTTCAAAGGAATTCAGTATTTTGAATCAATGAACTGAATTCCCTACTAAGTGGACTAAGCAACGATTCCTTTTCCCCTGCACCAGATATCTCATTCCAAAAGTACTAAGAATCTATCCCGCGAATATGGAAAAGTTGCTAGAGTTGAGCTGAGCAAACCCATAAGTAGTGTCAAAATTATGGAAACATGTCAGGAGCATGAACTACAAATTTTTAGGCGAAATGCAATTTGGTAAAACATTGAGCAAAAGGAGTTAAGCATCGTTATTTCATTCTCTTGCTTTTCTTCCCAATGACGATAGGCGTATCGTGTTATATCCTTTTGGATAGGCAAATGTGATTCAACATCCTCTTCTACTAACCCTATCATTATGCATAACAGACAGTGGGGTGCGTTGTATTAATTAGTACCAATTCACAAGACTTGAAAGCTCGCATTAGAAGGTTCAGCCAAAAAAGAAGCCTCGCGGGATACCAGCTACCTCGTCCCAACTATTATGGCCATATATATATATACAACTTTAACATTTGTAACAATTATATCCAAAAAAAAATTTTATTTTATAATAAACTTTTAACTTTTACTTTTGTCTCAATTCTAGTCAAAACTTTTTCTTTTGTCCCAATTTTACCGGTCTAGTACCAAAAAAAACCCTCAATTTTAGCATATGTCCCATATTATATTAAAAAAATTGTATCATAAAAACCTTTAACTTTTACTTTTGTCTCAATTTTACCACATTTAGTATTCTGTCTATAATCATCGTTGGTTAATCTTATGTGGCATTTTCATGACATTAATGAATTATATCTCAGCAAAGCTGACATAAAAAAAATTTTGAACTTCTCTTTTATTGTTTGCTACCCCTATATATTGCCGAGAGATATATAGTTACTCAAGACGACGCATTTTGTATTCTCTTCGGCACTCAACAGCCTAAAGAACGGCTAGATATTGAGATATTTTGACAAACTTTTTAAAATCTCGTCATCCCCAAAATATACTGTTTCTAAATTTCAAAAATTCATTGATAAATTCAGCAAGAAAATTCGAGTCACGTAGAATTAACTAATAGTGATTATGAACAAAAAACTGATGGTGGTAGAATTGGGATAAAAATAAAAGTTTGTGATTTTTTAGGAGATAAAAAGAATTGGATATAATTGGGACATATGCTAAAGTTGAGGGTTTTTTCGGATATTAGACCAGTAGAATTGGGACAAAAGTAAAAGTTAGGGCTTTTTTATTTAAAAAAATTTGGATATAATTGACGCAATAACTAAAGTTAGAGTTTTTTGGGTATGAGGCCCTACTATTATATGTGAGGTATTGTCCACTTTGGCCCATCCCATACCGAGCCTCACAGATTTGTCCTTTTGTCCTTTGTCTTGGGTACCTTCCCAGAGAAGTCACCCATCCTAGAAGTGCTTCCACTTGAACACACTCAACCTATTTACGTTACGTCAAAAGGCACATCCATGAATTATTTTCAGTTTTCACATATACATTCCAAAATTGCTCTCCCTATGTTTGATTCATTCTTGTCCCATTCGCCATCCTAAAAGCCTGCTAAGAGATGCTCTTTTCTCTAGCCCCGGCAACCACCCATCGCCTTCGTCGGACCGGGTCTAATCTTTGAAACAAAACACAAGGACTTGCGCTCGGTGATCAGAACAGTCGCATTTTTTCCGGTCCCCCAGAACCCTTATTACGGAAGCTCCATGCCCCCTTGTTTTTCCTTGGGCTTCGCACTCTCAATGGTTCGAGAACCTCATGGCCGAAAAGGAAAAAGCTATGAAGAACAAGGCCGTGAAACACCTTCATTTGGATCATGTCGTATAGCTGGGACTAAGCTTTGTACAAATGCTTTGGTTTAAAGTAGGGGTGTCAATGGTTCAATTCAGTTTAGTTTTTCAAATAACCGAACTGAACTGAACCATTAGGATTTGCGCATAAACTAAACCATTCCTCGCCCTAAACTGTTCATGAACTGAACCGAAAAATCCAGTTTGGTTCGGTTTAGTTATTTTTTCAACTTTTTCATTTTTTTTTTTAGCGTACAAGTGACGAGTAAGAGATTTTTCATGACTTGATCCTGACTCTTGGCGCAAAAAGAGATTTCATTTTTTTTATTGTACGAGTACCGCTATATAATATCAAAGCTTCCGTAGCGTCATCATATAAGATGAAAATCATGCTCTTGCCCACCTTGGCATCCACAAACACCCAAAATCTGAACAGTGGAAAAAAGAACTTGCCTGGACCCAATTTAATAGTTAACTATAACAGGACAAATCATGATTGTGTTAGGATAGAAAGATCCAACCAGAATTGTAGCATCAGCCCCATATATTCGACAAAGACACCGATATACTGAACGCAACAACTTGCATATATTTGAGAACATGTTTCACCTCTTTTCCTATCTTACCAAAGACCGGAGAACATGAGTAATACGCAACATAGGGGCTTCCGAAGTGGATGAATCTCACAGCTCGATGGAAACGAAAGAAATAAAGATTCGACAAAATCCCCATTCACTGATGTCGCGACCCGTCCGAAAGGCGGACGCGGCTAATGGATTACCGATCGCGGGTCTTGGATCGGCGCGGGCCCTCCCAGGCCCATACCAAATCGCGGCGGGAGTATTTTTCAGAAGGATTCGACGATAAGAGTCGATCGCTTTCGACCTTAGTGTGGTCGTGGTGGTATGTGCAACTTGTGCATGCATTTGGAGTCGCCACCGGTCTTTCTTGGAGGGTAGACCGGAAACCTTACTGATCGATTGGGAGAGCTCGATCAGTTCTGCGGAACCAGAGATTTTGGGTTCGGGGACTTGGTTACGCTGGTGTCATTACCAACGCCCTTTCGGTACCTAACGCAAGTGATTTTCCTAACTAAGAATTCATGCAGGCGCAATTTTAGGTGAGGTGGGCTTAATTCAGGGTTTCATGCAGATTGGCAGACTGTTCCTATCAATCACAATCAATTTAAGTGAAAGCGCAATCCAGTGTATAAATAAATCACATTAATGCACATCAATTCAGATCAATGGCTTCCTAGTATAACCATAAAGGTTTAAGGAAGGCGTGATTTAGGACCAGGGGCAAAATGGGAAGATTTGGGAACGATTAGCCCGAAGGGCAAAATCGTCAATTTTTGGAAGATTTGGATACCGAATTACTCAAAACATTCCATGGCCAGTTGATTGTGGCCATTTCCCATTTTTGAGAATTTTTTTGGAATTTCTTGATTTTTCTTCAATTTTTTGGAAAACGATTCGCCCAAAGGGCGAAATCGTCATTTTAAGAAGGGTCGGGGTTCAAAACACCCGGAATGAGTCTTGGCCAGTTGTTTGTGGCAATTTCCTATTTTTGGGGATTTTCTTGGATTTTTTTTGGAATTTTTTGGAAGACGGTTTTCCGGAAGGGCAAAACCGTCATTTCTGGAAAGATCGGGGGTCAAATGGCCCGAAACAGGTCATGGCCAGTTGAATGTGGCCATTTCCTATTTTCTGGAATTTTTTAGAATTTTTCTGAATTTTCCGAATTTTTTTGAATTGTTTATGATTTTTTATTTTTTTATTGACTTTTTGAATTTTTTATTATTTTTTATTATTCTTTAATATTTAAAATTATTTTCCGGGCCGGGTCAGACCCGGCCCACGCCTCTCGGGCGCCCGGCCCGACCCTAGGGGTGAAACCGGCCTAAAACGACGTCGTTTTATATTTTTAAACATTTTTCCATTTTTTAACAATTTTTTTGATTTTTTTATCTATTTTATTTAATTATCCGAAAATTCCTGAATCGAACGGCCCACGTCGTGCCACGTGGCTTCGTCTCGTGCGCCCGATCTTCCACTAGATCGGGCGACTCACAGAGAGCCACGTGGCTCGATCACGACCGTCGGATCAAAAATCAATTTCTTTTCCTTTTTTAGAAAAACCCACAAATCGGACGCTCTAGAACGTGCCACGTGGCCTCCTCTGGTGCGTCCGATCTTGTACAAGATCGGACGTCCTTCAGTGAGCCACGTGGCACATCCTCGTCCGCTGGATCGATTATTCGAAAATCATTTATTTAATTTTCCAAAAATTCCAGGATCGCGACACGTGTCGCGATCGTGGCCGTCCGTTTGTTTTATTTGAAAATACATGGATCGGACCCCACCCGGCTGACGTGGCTGCCTACGTGGCACGCCACGTCGGCCGTTGACCGTTGACCGGCCGGAGGGTCGCCGGAGAAGACGATGAATAGTAACAATTCCGGCGAGGTCGCCGGAAAATTGCAAAACGGGCCCGAAACTTGGTATTTTTCGCCCGTTCTTGCGGCATTCAACTCCTCACAACTTCAGCAACAACATATAGGCAAATTATGACAGATTTTACCTCGAAAAATGGCCAAACCGGACCTCCCCGAACCCGGCTCCGGCGAGGAATTTTGCAGAAAATTTTATTCGTCTAAACTCGGTTCCGGGCATTCACGTGGCATCTAAGGAAGGTTTAGAAGCTTACCTATGGTCCTTTGATGGTCAGCGACCTCCGGCTTCGCCGGCGTGAGCTCTTGGTCCGGGTATGGCTCGGCGACCTCCAGCCCTCGTTTTTCGGTGGCGTTCGATGCAAAATAAAGGGGAAACGAGGCTTAGAGTCGGTTCTAATGCATGCTTGAGGCTAGACACGCGCAAATGGAGCTCGGGAAGACACGACCGAGACCCCCAAAGACATAGCATTCATTTGAGCATTTTATCGAACACATAGCATGCGCGGAAAAAAAATGGAGATCCGGCGAGATACCGACCTATCCGGAGCTTGCCGACGACCGCCGAGCCTTTGGTGATGTTCGCCTTGGTATGTTGAAGGTCCGAGGACGCCATTTCGCGCTTCCCCTCAGCTCAAAAAATCCTCCTTTCTCTCTCAGCTCCCCCTTTGTTCATCCCTCCGAGCTCGGTTAAAAAAACCGAGTATATCCCTCCTCGTGGCCGACCAACCCTTTTTTTCGGGTCCTTTAACCCGCACAAACGATTGTCGACCACCCGTTCGTGTCCCCCGCATGCGTCGTCCTTTTTTTTCTTAGAAAATCGCGACTCGCCGCCCCCCTTTTTTTTCACGTTCTGGGCACCTTGCTGCACATTCTGTGCATTGTTGCAGAACCGGGTCGGACCGGGTCGGGTCGGGTCGGACCCGACCGACCCGGTTCGGCCAAATCGACCAAATCGTCAAATTGACCCCCCAAATGACCTCTTTTCATGAAATTGATGGCAAAATCGGATTCCTTGACATGTTTTCCATCAAATATGGGTATTTTCGTGAATCAATTTATTGAAATTCTGTGAAAACCCCAAATTGTCCCTAGGATCCGAAATTTTATTTCGCCAAATCGAAGGCCTAAATGATCGAATTAGCCAAAATTGAGCCCACCAATGGATTCAGCATGATGAAAACTGTTGGGTAGAGGTGTTTAATTTTAATGGGTGTGCCCGTGTGAAATTTAATTTCAAAACTTGTGAAACCGGGGACTAAATTGAAAGATTTTTATGCAATTAAGCCATTTTGGTTAAAATTGATCAAATTGGAGGGCAAATTGACCCAATTGCATTTCAATACTTTGGAGTCCAATGTCATAGCCTATAAAAAACCGAGAATTGAAAATTAAAAGACTCGAAAAGGATTTTTTAGGCCCGGTTCGGGATTAGGTTTGTGAAGGAACCCCATGAACCAAGCCAAAGTTCCCTAATAAAAAGTGACAATATTGAAGATAGAATTAAAATAAAAGTTCAGAATATTTTTTTGTAATTTTCTGACCACGGATGGTATTTTTTCTGATTTTTTGGGTATTTTTATAATTAAATAAATTCCAAAAAATATTAAAAAATACAAAAAATATTTTTTGTTCAAAATTGGTTCCTAAGGCTAGGCTAAGGCTTCCAAAGTTGATTTTGCAATTTTTTGACCTTTTTTTCTATTTTTAATTAATTTTAGAAATAAAAAAAACTATAATAACGGATGGTCAAAAATCAGGTGTCAACAACTGACTAACCCATCAAACACAAGCCAAACCAGCCCAACACGGGAAACAATGAAAGCACAAAAAGAAACCGAGAGATCAAAAGAAGCCCTAGAAGTGCACCCGATGTCGCCAAGAACGATGATCTTGAGCAATGTCTGCCTGTCACGACACCAAGATACAGAGATAGACTCACGACATCCTCCTGCACGTGTGTCCAAACGAGAGACAGTACTATGGAGACCGGAGAGTACGCTCGTTCGAATACGATAGGCGATGGAGATGGAGATGGAGATGGAGATGGAGACGAGCGACGAAGAGGGATTTTCAATTTAGCGTTTTGTGTTTTTAGAAACCCTTCGTCGTTTGGGCCAGCCATCCGAGTTTTACTTTTGGGCTTTTTAGTTTTCATGGGTCCACATTCAATAACTGAACCGAACTACACCTGAACCGAAAATACCTGGACTGGAATTTTTTTTGGGGGGGGGGGGGGGGAGGGTTTTCTACTATTTGAACCAAAAACTGAACTGACCTGAAAATATGCGAAATTTTAGTTCGGTTCGGTTCGGTTCGGTTCAGTTCAGCTTTTAGTTCAGTTTATAGAGCAATTCTGACACCCCTAGTTTAAAGGCATGTTTCGCAACATAAATCTCATCTGATACGGATTTTTTGGTTTATTTTGCCCTCGGGGTAATTTGATTCTACCAGATATTGGCCTTGCTGACTCTGAGAAGCATGTACGCCGTGCGGTTCTTAATGGGAATAGTAGCCTGCCTAGTTTTCTGCATCAGAAAGAAGACTGATTGTCTCATGGGCTACGCTCCCATTGATTTCTTGCTCCGGTTGAGTTTAATATAGGGTGATATTTGGCTCTGGCTCCAGCAGCCAAAGCAAAGATTTATCATCAGGTCCAATCCAAGGAAATGGAAATAGTTAACCTGATCCTGCAACTTACAGCAAATTTTGCCAATGAAAAGTTAGAAATAACGTCTGAAATGCAATGGAGGTATTGATGCTAACGCATCTTCTCCATGGGTTTTGTTGCCCTACTGTTTTACTTATGCAAAGCCCCTAAATAAAACCTCGTAGGCAGCATGAAATGGCTGCTTCGAAGAATTCTCATGAGATTCTGCAATTTCACTGCTGTTGACACTTGAGAAATAGCGAATGCAGAGTGACATGGCATATTTCTTCGGTTACTTTACTGGGCCTTGATTCTTGAATCCTGCATTTGCCTAACCCTCCGAGTTTATCAGCCAAGAAAGAGTCACAACCAACGACTTCATCTTAGCCAGGATCTTATCTTGGTTATTAAAAAGTTTGGAGTCTAATTTGTGCTGCAATTGCAAGACGAGAATGCAGATATCGACCAGTATATACTGAAGCTCCCAGGAGTTAGAAGGAAATTCTACCGGTGGCGCCCAAAATTCACCCATCCGTCATACATACTTTGCAACTTAAGACAAGTACAACGTCATGCTGTACATCATGAAAGAACATGAGCGAAAAGAATGACTAATGTTGCAACAGCTAGGCATAAAGAGTATCGTTCACTGTATCTCATGCATAAATATATCTCAAACAAATTACAGCATTTGCAAGAGGATTGAAGCCAAGTCTCAGATGATGAAAGTTGTCCATCTTGATGACGCAAGTTGTCCATCTTGATGACGACCAAAGCAGACTTTTAGGGTGAGGAAACCAAAGAAAGACCGCTTAAAAAGTAGTTACTTCCAACGGGAGGATAAACGCAGAATTTCTTCATTCAATAGTCAAGAAATCCGAACCTCTAAGGCAAAGCTTGTAAGAACATTACAAGACAGACATGCAGAATTCCTTCTCGTTCCATCGGCACGGAGCACATTACCACATGCTTTACTAGAGATTGGTACAGAAAACCTAGGGAACAAGGACCGTGGCTTCTCACATTTGCTTATGCTGCTCTGGTTAGAAAACAAGCTTGCTGCCAAATTGTAGGACATGTTTATGAAATCCCTAATTCTCTGCAGAAGGCAACTATTGTGAACTCAGAGAGAGTGATCTGTACACTATTAGGGATCCTATGTACAAGCGGTGTGCGGTTTCAGTGCTGGCATTCTCTCGCCTTTCCTTCAAGGAGACATTCTTAGACCTTTTGAGCTCCCAAGGCGGTAGACAGCCTCTCAAGGGAGAACTGAACAATAACGAGGATGTGGAAACTGCTTCTGCCTCATCAATACTGAAGACAGGCAACAAGTTGTCTATTAACCTCCGCTTCTAACTTTCGCATGGTTGGCAGGGTCATGATGCAGGCAGAACCTATGATGGACGGACACAGATGGAATCCTCAAAAACTTGCGAAACCAACAGCAAGAACTGAAGAACATTATCGGACTTAAAGGAGTACTATTTTTCTTTTCTCTATATCTGGGGATCTGTCATTTACGATATACAAGAACTAACCATTTTTTTTTCCTTCTTCTGGTCCTTCTTGAGGAAGAAAGAAGACCATTTCATCCAGAGCACCGTTATTAAACCGTGTTATTTAAGTCATACACAGACACGCGCCCACAACAATCTATTTTGAGCTGAATACTAGAAAACATTCTCCTACATCTATTTACTGACAAAACCGATTTATTATGGAGATTTTGTTATAAGTTATAACAACCTTTTAGGCACTCGTCATGTAATCAAATAAGGAAATTTTACATTTTATCCCCAATTTCTTGTTTTGATAATTGTAATTATTAGAAACCAAATCTTTCGTAATTAAGAATACTCAACAAATGCCCTTAATGCACTGGATAATTAACATGAAGCGAGAGAAACAAAGAAAAAGAAGTCCAGATGATACAAGTGAATGTTACGATTTTAACAAGTGGTACCTACCTTGAAATGTAACCTGGAAAGCTAATGACTTCTCAATCCTCTAGAGTTGGAGAAGAGAAATTGAGATAAGACAGCAGCATTACAAAAGAGGGGCATTCTCATATATTTGACGAGAAAGCTGCAACTTAAGCAGCTCAAGAAATGATTTTCAGCAGAAAAGCCAGAACGTGATGACCAATTTCCATAACAGCTAGGTCTCATGTGAAAGATTAAAAAGGAAACAAAGGCCAAGTGTATTTTATTTATTCCTTTTTCAACATAGACATGTAAAGTGTCAAAAGGCATAAGCAGCAAAAGAAAAAAGAGAAAAAAAAAAATACAGCATGAACTCACTCGCCATGGGAAGCATGCTTCTGGGTTTCATTATATTTCCAGAAGAAACTCAGCGTAGAAAAGTGAGGTACGCCCATTTGAAATTAATGATCAGTTTTCCCCGCCAGCTTGTAACAAATATCGTTGCTAAAGTGTAGTAATTCTTAAAAAGTCCAAGTGATATGTATCATAATTACAGCTTGCAGCATGGTTTTCCCATGAACTCCCTAACCTAAGTGGGGTCCGAATGAACATCGATTTTCTAAACTTGAAGCCATGCATGGCATTGCCAAGGTTCAACCTCAATCACAGCATTTTGGATGGTCAAGGTCTCCGAATGCATGTTCCACACCATGAACTGCCGAGAAGTTGCGATTGTCGAAATGTTGAACTTAGTCTGGAAATATTAAGTGTAGGATATCTGAATTTTTACATTAAAATGCACAGAAATGTCTTTCTCCGATACATAAAAATGCCTCCTAAGGGACACAGAGGAAGCAAAGTTAGCGTACGTATATATCCAACTGTCCATTTCACTCTCTGAGGTTTCTGAACATGCTTTATACTCATCCAAACAGTACCCCATCCTATTCTTGCTGGCTACATGGGAGCCACGATGGTTTTACAATAAGTTTATTTAAAATATTTCCGTAGAAAAAATATGGCATAATGACAACTCAAGTGCCAATATTTATGTACGGTGCTCACCTTGGTGCTAATATTTTTTTCGGATCACTTAAGTGTCAAATCGAAGAAAAAAAGATCATTCGAGTACCAACGGCGAGAAATTCCGACGATCTCTCCGGAGTTAGCACTCAAATAATCATTTTTCAAGCAAATTGGCACTTAAGTTATCCAAGAAGCGATCAATACTATCAGAAAAAAATATATATATATATATTGGCACTTAAGTGATCCAAAAAAAATATATTGACACCAAAATGAGCACCATACACAAATATTGATACTCGAGATATCCTTTTTGTCGAAAAAAAAAACATATATAAAAGTAACGAGCTCCTGACTGATTCATCTTTCTCATTGTTGTCAGAAGGAAAATAAAAGATATTATGCAGTCATCATCCTTTGAAGTGCCTAGAGGCAAAAGAACTGTGTTAAGATCCACGTATACAACAAATTACACCAACAGTAGTCTAAACTTTTAGTCTTTTCGATCCTTATGCCCTGGGCGACACACGTGCTACAATGGCCAGGACAAAGGGTCGCGATCCCGCAAGGGTGAGCTAACTCCAAACTATGCTCCAACCTATGGAAACCACCCAGCATCGAGCGCAGTACCATGTTTCACTAGCACTGCACCTCATTCTACCCGTGAAAATAAAATAACACCAAATACATAACCTTTCGTTTCTACTATTTAGTTTATAAGCTCCCATATTGAATCGAAAAGGACAACCAGAAGTAATATTTTCCTAAAATATGTACTAAGGTTGGCTTACCCCAACACCAGGTGAGTGATGCCAAGTCCAACAAAGTAAACGTACACATTTATTTTGTCTGATCATACATATTGAGATAAACGGTTGGACAGCCTGGACCATAGTCAATTGACTTTGCCTTGGGAAAGAAGCGAAACCGAGTTTTGCTCATTTGCCGCTCCAACGCGGGGAACCACTGATTTCCATGCTTTCTTGGATCCCAATTTCCATTCTCATCTTAGGTGAAGAAACAAAATCTCAGTCAAGGAGTTTTACTCACCTGTATGAAAGGCCAAAAATAGAAATAAAAGTTTAGTCAAGGAATGCAAACTGAATAATAGGCCAAATGTAGAACCATAAGCAACCTGTATGAAGTTGATGTGGGAATGAATTAGTTGAGTAAAAACAGGACAGCTGCATTCTTTTCATTCCAAAGCTCTTTCATTAACATTTTGTGAATGGAATCATCAATTACTTCTCAAGAAGAGGAACTACACCCAATCACACTGATGCCAGCATCAACATTTTGTGAATGGAATCGTCAATTATCAAAGTGTCGAGATAATCAAAGAGACTTGGAAAATCATCAAATTTTCAAAGAATTACTGAGATCTTCGAGTTCATTGCGGGAATTTTCATGAATTGGCATGAACTATATCTCTGCCATTTAATTAAGAACAATGCTCTTGAACAGCCAACAAATGAAAAACAAAAGCCATTAGCACAAAAAAGTTCTTTGTGTATGAGTTATGAACACTAGATTGCCACACCTTCTCTTAATATATTTATCTAGATAAAAGCTGACATTAACCAAGGAAGAATGGAAAAGTATTACAGCCAGGCTCTGTTTTTCTTGAGGATGTTAATTGAAAAAAAGGTACGAACTTCAAAAAAAAGAGAGCTGTAAGCACAGGGTACCTAGGATAACCTCAACAAGATACTATTCCTAATCTTTGAACATTCTTTTTCTGACAGGTGATCCTCAAACATTATAGGACAATGACAAGACTTAACCCAAAGCACAGCAAAACAATAGAGAATAAAAAATTCACCCTGGAAAAGAAAAGACCAAAGAAAATCCATCCCCACATGCACATGCGTGAAGAGAGAGAAAGAGAGAGACTGACAGACAGACAGACAGAGACAGAGGAAATTACATGAGCCTCACGGCCAATGATGGTTAAACAAATGTCCCAGTCTTTCTAGGACAATCCTTCACAGTACATGAGAAAGATACCCACCCTCTCACGGTATTATTAATTAGTCTACTTCAGCATACCTCAAAGCTGCGTTTTGGTGTGATAGGATCCAGCATTTTAGGTCTGGTGAAACGAAAAGTCTGAAGCTTTACCCTGCATTCTGCAATGATTGCTTCACTATCATAAAGTCCAGAAACACGAAGCTATATCACAGATACTTCTGTATCTTAAAGTCCTGATCGTATCTTCGACTAGGTATGAGATGATGTTCAACCAGCCGCATCAAAAGTTTCTGTAACTCATTTTATGGCAGTCCAGATGTCAAGCTTGGAGTTTCCCGTTAATTTCATAAAACAATGGCTTGGACAAGTCCACAATGCGTTTGCTTTTATCGACAATTTGACTACATAATTCATGCCTCAGTGCTGGTCGAAACGATCTTAGTTCATATAGGGGATCAGTTATCTTGTATTTACTACACAGCTCCCTTGCTGGCTGCACATGCTTCCACCAGAAATCAGAAAGAGCACGCTTCAAAAGATCCCAGTATTCCTTATCGCGGTATATTCTGAAAAGACTGCTGCCTTTGGGAGTCCATACATAGAAATCCATCCAATCCCTGTCCAAAATTTCCATTAAACCTTGCGCTTGAGGAATGTAGCTTAGATGAATCCGAGACCACGGCAAAGCTGTTTTCGCATGTCCATTGAAGTAGGGGCACTTGATCTCCAGAACTCCATTGCTGGGCAAGCCATAAACAAGTTCGTCAATTACTCCATCCGGTGAAGCAGCAAGCCAACTGTCCTCGGAGTTATTGTTTCCATAAACTTGAAACTCGGGGAACATGATGTTATTTCCAGTAAAATACTTGTAACAGTGAAGCGCATCCTTTTCCCTTATATTACTCCATTTGGTAGCGAAGTTACCAGAAAATGGCTCAATCAAGCCAACTTTTTCTAACCAGAGCTGGACTCTTCGCTGATGCCAAATACCAATCGCCGAACTAAAAGTGCTCGCTGTGAGCTTATTTTTCCTTTTTTCTTTCCAATCTTTGAACCAGTGCTGAAGAGAAGGGGCCTCGAGAATAGAGTCCGATTCACCACGTGCAACTTTCAGAGAATAACCCAGATTGCTCAACTCCCTCCTAGATGGAAGATTTACGACTTGACTGTGGTTAGAAAGCCTCTCACTATGTGATTCTGACAACGCCCAGCTGTTATACTCTCTCCTGTAGCTAATAGCAGTATTAACAGAACCCGTACAGCGGCTACTTTTAAGCACAAGATATGAAGGTCGTGCTATGTGGAGGAAGCAAGAACAGACCTTTTCACTGCCAGAAGTGAAAACAATCAGCGGATATACGGATGCAACACACACAACATATATACGAGGAAAATATAGAGAAAAACAAATGGGCAGACAAATCGATGCGAAAGAAAAGTAAAGTGAGGAATTTGAAGAAATCAAAAGGCTCGTTGCTACATCGATGTGCCCTCCAGCATGAATATCCATCTAGTGTAAAACAAGTGCAGGCAACACAATCATAACTCTCAATTCAGACATAACTGAACTAGTCTCGGCTCCATTCTTATAAAAGGCTTGCAAAATCACCACCACCTCTGCCGAGTGAAATCTCTAGCCGGACGCAAAAAAAAAACCAGCGGGAACAAAGCAAATGGGCAAGTTACGATCATAATATAACAGAACATCATAAAGCACCACGCACGCAAAGCTTTGCATCGAAATCGGTTCTATATAGCTGTTGATTTCCGAGACGAAAGAAAAGAAAGAATCAGCTTGCCCGTGAATTTTCGGCAGTCAAAGGCTCAATCAGACGAAGTGAACTAGCGAAAAAGAGAGTTAAGGTTCGGTGGCTGACCAAGCAACCTCGTGACGAGACCAACGCATAAGGATACAACAGGTTAGAGGACGGAACCGACGAAACCCAACGCGCGCCTCTGCTTCAACCTATTGCCCAGTTCCTGGAGCGGCAGAGAACGAGGAAGATGAAGAGGGGTTTTAGAAGAGGTTTTACGAAATTTATGGAGACGGCACGGAAGGGTTTTAGCAGAAATGGCGACGGGTACCGGTTTTAACACTGAACCGATTAGAGAGCATCCGGTTCAGTTGGACCTGTTAAAAGCAGACCAAGCCCAAGAACGACAAGCCCGGCCCATAACCCATTCCTGGAGTGATCCCCAAGCCAATGTGACTTGCTTTGCGCTTTCTTCAACCTTCTTCGCCTTGCTTTGCGCAAACACTCACTTGACTTTCATTTTTGAGATCTTCTCCATCCTGTAAAGCTCAACGCCGCTCGTCGAATCCGTACACCGTCAAAATCTCCGATGTCGGTAAGTGCGCGAGTGTCGATCGTGCCCGCTTTCCCCGGAGTCGTGACGTTGAATTTTGTCGTTGTTTTGATTCGTTGGAATGTGCGTGACGCCGTGCAGATCTTCGAGTACAACGGAAGTGCCCTAATCGCCATGGTGGGCAAGAATTGTTTCGCTATCGCCAGCGACCGCAGGCTCGGCGTGCAGCTCCAGACGATCGCCACCGATTTCCAGAGGATCTACAAGGTCCACGACAAGCTCTTCCTCGGTCTCTCTGGACTCGCCACCGATGCTCAGACTCTGTAATAGTTGTTGATTTCTTAAGCTCAGTTTTGGTCTAGTCGCAACTGAATGTGATTTTTTTGGGGGGGTTTAGTGATTGATCGAGTCTTGGTGGCGTCTAATTTGAAGGTACCAGAGGCTTGTGTTTAGGCACAAACTTTATCAGCTTCGGGAAGAGAGGGACATGAAGCCCGAGACATTTGCTAGCCTCGTTTCAGCTCTTCTCTACGAGAAAAGGTTAGCTTCAACTCTTACTTCGCAAGGTTTTGTTTTTTGTCCCCTTTTTGGTTCGGAAAAGTGACTCGTGGGGAGTCGTTTAACTTTATGCATTGCTTGTTGGCGTAGAACATTCACTAGGAACCAATACGTGGGATAAGAACTTGGCTTCTCAAGGGTGTTCCTTTACTTTGGTTCCATAAGCCATAAGAAAATGGAAATTGTGTAGGAAAATGTTTAAAATTGTGTGCTTGGTGTTCACATTCCTCTTATAATAAGCGGACAAGCAATAGAGGATGGTCCCTGCGATTTTAGACTCGTTTTAGCTTGTCTTGGACTGGTCCAGCCACAAATCAACCAGCCATTCCCACCATCAGAAAAAATCGATATGCACATTGAGATGTGAAATGCTGTTGTGGTCTTTAAGTTGTATGTGTTAGGTCATCGCAGCATATTGATGCTTTTGCAGAATTCTTCCTTCATATTATAGAGTCTTGTATAGCCTTTTGTGATTACGAATCCACTGGGTTTTAAAAGCTAAATCTGTAGGATGAGGTTTCTTCAATATGTTCTTCAACCTTCGTCCTCATTTCATTACAAGTTCCTCTTGTTCTTTCTGAGCATGATTGGAAAAGGCTAGAAAAACCCCCAAATATTGGCACCTATTATTTATTTCTCAAGTTGTGCAGGCTGGTCGATTGTTCTTAGTTAAAATATATTTCCTTTTGCGTGCTATTCAGATTTGGCCCATACTTCTGCCAACCAGTAATTGCTGGACTGGGAGATGAAGACAAGCCCTTCATTTGCACGATGGATTCTATTGGAGCCAAGTATGTTTGTTACGTACACTTCTTTTTCACCCGCATTGGTAACTGCTAATTGTGAAATTCTTGCAGCTTACAGTGTTGACATCGTCTTTTATACTACATGTCTTCCTAATTTTCCCCCTTAAATTGTGTGGTAGCTGTATCTTTACCATGTATCTCCAATGCTATAGAGATTTTTCAGTTCAGGACCATTGGATTGTGAAATTTGAATTGAAATCCTAAATCTTCAATGGAAATAAGTGGCCCAATTGCTTGTACCATCAACTGCTTGCTTGTTTGTTGAATTCTGTCTCTGTGTATATTGAAAAAAATTCAATGACATCTGGCAAATTATTTTAGGTAAGTTAAATTGCACATGAATTAGGAAATCCCTTATTAAGTTCCTAATCGACCCATTAAGTCTGAGTAATGGATAAGCTGACCTTTGATACCTAATTCTTGTTTGTGATGATGATCAAATCCTCTCTACATATATATATGATTTCTATTGTGGATGAAGTCGCTGCTTGATCATTTGTTCGCACTATATTTGGTAGGCAGAAACAAATGTAACAGTTGAGCAATGGAATTCTTGGATTTAAGAACAATTTCCTGCTGCGCTCTTTGGCCCAGTTGTTGGTACTGTTGTCATGTCCTTTTTCCATGCTGTCCTGTGCTGTCCGCAGAATATTGTTACTGGCATTTATCTTGATTATCCCGAGTCACGTCTCTTTTTTTCTTTTTTTGTTTTCTGCAATTGTGGCATGACTTTGCTGATCAATTTTATCATAGCCTTATCCAAGATGTATATGTAAATTCTTGGTTCGAATCATGTTCCTTTGCCATGAGTTTGTTTCGTTGTTATGTTCCTAAGCATATCTATGTAGCTTAAGGTATCCCACTTGTTCATTTGTACTTCTAGAAGTCCTATCTTAGTTCTATTAATTGACTAACCTGTGTTTCCATTTTTCCAATTGCCTTGCATCTGACACCAAATGAAAGTACTTTCTTTATTTTTCATGATTTCCTAACATTTTGCTTCCCTTTGAGCTAGGAAATGACTTTTTCTAGGTCATTGCTGCTGTCTTCATTCAATATCCAACTATAACAAACTGTTACGACAAGGGAAATTTGTCATAGACCATATGGAGTTCTTTTAATAACCCATCTTTTTTTGTGGTTAATTGTCTTCTCCGTGTTATCTAGAAGATTCACTTTACTGAAAGATGATTATGATACTGTAATCTAGCTTCTCTATAGTCCAGTGATTTCTTTTGGTTGCTTCTGTTTTCCAGGGAGCTAGCTAAAGATTTTGTTGTGGCGGGCACTGCCTCAGAATCTCTTTATGGTGCCTGCGAGTCAATGTTCAAGCCTGACATGGTTGGTTTGTAACTTAAGATATAATGTTTAGTGCACAATCTTTGTAGAGAAAATGTTGGATGCGTGACTTGTGTCATGTTTGGTTAAAAAGTTATTCAAGATGCCACGTCATGGATCCAACACACCTTGTCCAATGTTTTCTTTTCGCAAGTTGTGTGCTTATAATAATGCAGCAATGCTATTTATTGCATGTGTGGCAACTCATTGTTGTGAATTTGCCTTTGATTTTGATCAGGAAGCTGAGGAATTGTTCGAAACTGTCTCTCAAGCTTTGCTATCATCAGTAGACAGGGACTGTCTAAGTGGTTGGGGAGGACATGTCTATGTTGTGTAAGCCTTCTTCTCGCCTTTTTTATGACTATATTAGGTCTCCATGACTATCTGGATGAATGTGGACTCTCTGTGTCGAGGTCGTAGCATCCTGTGTGAGCAGTGTATCCATTGCATGAGGTTAAATTGTAGTTTCTGGTTCTTCAGGGATCTGGTAAAATCTAAAACTCTATGGCCCTCTTCAGTTTCTAGACATTCGTTTTCACATTCATGGTGGTTTTTTGGAGATAAATGGATGGTCGAATTAAGCTGCTATGACAATACGCCTTGCAGCATCATTTTACCTCATAATCTGGCAAACAAGGCTTGTAAGTACTTCTGAGTTTAATGTGAATAAGTTCGTGGTGAAGTCAGTTTTGGATGTGGTGAATTTGACAAAGATAGTCCCCCCTCCCCAAAAAAAAATAATAAAAATAAAAATAAAAAGGAATGAACAAAACAGAACCCCACCCCTGGAAGAGAAAGGAATGATGGTGTCTCCGCTTTACTTCCCTAGTTCTTTGATTTTCTTATTGGGTGGCATTTGCTTATTCATCTGTCATAAGATGCATGAAATACAAACCTGGCATTCAGAATGTTGCAGCCTTTGTATAAGGGCAATGACAACTATGGCTGATGCCATCTTGTCTCTTTTGATTTTTCCTCCTGCAGAACACCAACTGAAATCAGAGAAAGAATTCTGAAGGGGAGAATGGACTGATCTTCCTGTGGAGTTGGAAGCTGATCATGCATAGTGTTCCTCAACCACATGTAGCTTCTTCATCGTCCTTTTTTTTCATTTTGTTTCGGAAAAGTGAATTAATTAGGGACTGCTCCTTTTTCCTGTTTGGCATTATTTTGTGCCGAACTATTGAGGATTGTGTCTGCAATGTGATTGAAATCTGGATGCTGAGATCGTCACATCCCCTCATCGCTATGCATGGACATCAGTTAATGGGAATTAAAACTGCCGTACGAGGCGAACTGGTTAAACAGCAACACTTGGTTTGAATGGTGATTCTTGTTTCCTCTACTGGCCATTTAACCTGTTGCTGGGTGGCAACTGGCAAGTTATGTTGCGCCGGATCCTTTTTTTCTTTCTCCCATGTCATTTTTGAATGAAGATCTAGCATGAGCTCTGGTTTCTGTCGTATTTTCAGCAGAGAAGCTTGAACGTGCATGTTAGTGTCTGTCCACGACAGTGTGAATCCCGTGAAATTGTCTTGATGTGGTTCCCCCCCTCCTCCTTTTTTTTCGCGGGGATTCTGTATCTGCTAATTTAGAGGCCATATCAGCAATTGGATGCTTAAAAAGTGTATGCTGAATGCTGAGGTAAATCATCTTACAGGCAATGCAGGTAGATTATGTTTTTCTTTGCCCCTCCACGAGACGATGGAACTCCTTTTTTTCTCTATTTATCTCTTTTTGGCTGAGAAAAGTTAATGCTTTTAGCTCACCATTTATGTTCGACAACCAGTGTCCCTCAAGGCAACCTGTTCGTAAGTGCTCCTACTTTTCTTTACGATTTCGCGGTCAAGTACAAAAAATTATGCACGAGCACGGCAGAGCATGTGTGCATACACAAGAATTAGTTGTAATCAATCAAGGATGATTCTGCTGTTCCGTTAGAACTTAGAACAAAAAGACGTACTTGTAGATCTCTGACAGTGTGTTTTGTTTGTGTGTGTGCGCGCGCGCATGTGACGTAGGTCGCTACATTTCTTGGTTATTTATTCAAAAGCTTACCAATTTTTTTATAAAATTACTAACTGGTTTCGATAGTTTACAAATGATCTCTTGCTTTTTGCTAATTTTTATTTGACTATCTGATAGAAGCTTTAAATTCGCCGACTCCAATACGAATTTATTCAATCTATATTTAAGTGACATACCGATATTTTTCCGATTAAATTGTGAACTCTTGTTTGAGTTCCTTATTAACATTCATTCATTGTTCTTGTCAAGTTTATCCACTTTTCTAATAAATTATCGAATTTAATTTCTCTTGCTCATCCGCTGAAATCTGTTTCCACCACTATCAAAATTGCAAGGCCCAGCAAAAACTCATCGACTCCTTGCATTGTAGTCTTAACGTTCTCATTTCATGCATTTAAATCCAGAAACTTATTAACTTCGTTGGTCCGCTTGAGTTCTTCCTTCAACTCCATCGCCTTTTCGGTAGATGGAAGATGCCATCCATGTTGCTCTTTTCATGATTTTTTTTTCCCTTTTATCACATGTGGGTCGCTCAATCATTTTTTAAACTATCGATCTCAAAACAACGTAGTTGTTGTTGACTTTGTAAGTCCCACATCGCTTAAGAATGGGTCTTGTGTGCTCTTTATATACTTGTGGTCTCCCTCCATCTAATAACTTAAGTTTTTGGATTAGACTTTCTTAACAGTTGTAACACCACATTGGAGAATTGTAGAAATAAAGGAGATGAAGAAACTGAAAAAAAAAAAAATAGATGGCAGAGTCAGGGGCAAGGTTTGCAAGGGGGCCGCAGCTAGCAATCCTCACTAGTGTTGTAGTGAGGGGGTGAGGGTTGCCGACCTTCGCCCAACCTCCAAACAATGGCCCGCTTGGTCTAACCAGATCCGGGAGGCCAAGCACCCATGCGGAGCTCGATTGTGGCGCCCAATCGCCATCATCGAGCAAGGATGGGGCCGCCCTCAGCCTAGTGGGATGGGGCCGCCCTCGCCACCACTAGGCTGAGGGCTAGCCCCCTCTCTAAATTGGCGCCACCAAAGGGGGAGCAAGGCCCTCTTGCTTGTAGGGAGGGTCGTGGCCCTTGGAAGTGGTCAGGCAAGGGTCCTTGACCGTCACCGGCAAAGGGGGTTGGCACTTGACCCTCGCAATCTTTTTCTGCGAAAAAAACGACATTATTTTGTTTTTGTTGATTGTTTCGTCACAAAATTAACAGTCACCTGAGACTGAAAAGTTAAAAAAAGTGAAAAAGCCACTTGATGACCCAAAGGTTTAAAATGCACAAAAATCAAAGGTTAAAACTAATAATTTGAGGGTTTAAGCTCTAATTAAACAGAAAACGATTGCTGTCGCTCTCGTCGGACATACTAATTCGTGGTCCGCTTCAACCCAAATTACGGCGCCGGAAGTGCATCGAATCAGTGCTGATCTCACTTTTCCACTGTTCAATTGCTTTGTCTTTGTTCAATGTTCCTAATTTGCTTTCAAGCTCGTCTAATCTACTCTCCTTTTTTTTTATGAAGAAAATAAATTGGTAAATAAATAAGTGTGCCATCTGGGCCCCATTTTCTCCGGGCGGAAAAGAGAGTTATTCAAAGCAATCCCATATTTCATGGCGTAGAGCAATAATAATTTTTTTTTTTTAAAAGGTGAGTGTCATAGCTTCATAACTTCTCTCCCGAGCTAGAGCTAGATCCACAACGAATCTATTGACGAATTGGACTTCAGCGCTCTGCTAACTTAAATACACTACAAGTGCCACAACTTGTGTATAACGCTCACTTTGGTGCTAAAATTTTCAAAACGATCACTTAAGTACCATTTTTTTTGAAAAACGGTCGTTTTAATGCCAAAAATTTCAAAACGATCACCTAAGTACCAACTTAAAAAAAAAAAGATCATAGAAGTACCAACTTCTTTTAAAAATGATCACTTCAGTGTCAACCTCGATGAGCCACGTCAGCTCAATTAATAATAAAAAAAATAGCACGTGTCGGATTTTCGACGGCCACGTCAACTTAAATAGGAGTTGGCACTGAAATGATCATTTTTAAAAGAAGTTGGCACTTAAGTGATTTTTTTTTTTAAATTAGCATTTAAGTTATCGTTTTGAAAGGTTTGGCACTAAAGTGAACACCGTATACAACTTATGGCACTTGAGGTGTACTTAAGCCGCGCTCTGTTAATCCTTTCAAAAGCTTGTTTACACATGCCCATCTAATGATCTAAGTACTTCAAAATAAGAAAATATCATAAACTTAGTCTTAAATATTCTATTTGTGTTGATAGTTCTTTCGTTTTGCCACTTGAGTCATTCTAATCGATTTTTACCGGAAATCGATAACATGGACGTTTGTCGTCCTACGTGGCATAGCTAGATAGACGTGGGTTTTTTTTATTTTGCCATATTTAAAAAAAAAAACAATCATTTTCTTCCTTTTCCTTATCTTTTTATTATTATTATTTTTGGGCTGACGACGACCGATGCCTTCATTGTGGTCATTAAAAGATCTTAAGACTGACTTGACAAAATTAGGATAGACTTAAAAGACTGATTCGGCATATCTTGATTTCACACACATATCGTGAGCAACCATTAGAATCTCCCAAAGTCGAGATGTATTTTTCGATGCTCGATAATGTCATTGTTCAACAAGACTTTTCACTATCATAAAAGACTATTACTGGACCCAACACGATGAAAACGTTAATCATACGTGAGCGTCCGGGTCAATTTCACACTCTCGGTGGAGAATTGAATTCTAATCCTAGGATCAAGAAAGGACCACCCGTCTAGGGAAGTGGGTTGGTGTGGATTTGTCTCCGGATAGGCACGAGGGAAATAGCCGGGAAGCTTCTGAACTGCCCCCAAATTCTTGTCACCGCATTTTCCCCCCTCGCTGTCTTTGAGTGCGAAAATCTGTCTTTTCTTTTTTCTTTAACCGAGGTTTTTCCACACGCAATAGAGTATTTCTCGGGTGATGGGGTATGAGTGTCAATGTCACCGGTTAAGTCTCTCAAGATTCGGCCGGAGAGATTCGAACATATGATCTTATCAATTTAACTGTCTAAGGTCCAGAAATCTCACATTTCTTGACTTGCAAATAAAATAAAAATCCAATTAATGACATAAATTGTCTTCTTTCTCTCAAATAAAAACCCGAAGTATATCTTATTCCAAATAATGGTTCACATAGTCACTTCATTCTAGGGCTTTATTTGAGAAAATAAAGATATTTCATACCATTGTTTGAAATAATGCCCACTTCAAAGCTTTATTTGAGAGAAAAAAAATGAGAACACAATTTTATTTGAAATTTTCTCGGACCATGGCAAATGGTTCAAATTTTTTTCGATTGGAGCAATTCACAGTAGATAAGCTGGTTAATAAGCACTGTGTGAATCACAGGTTAACTACGGAGGAGTCGAAATTCCGATTACTCACCCTAAACGCGGGAGGCTACTATGTGTCTACTTGACGGTAGCTAATCCAAGTTAACGCGAAATCTACCTTTTCCTCCACCGTCATCTCCTAAATTGAGAGAAAATATTTTGCATTCCCCTCCTTAGATTTTACATCTCAAGGTTCGGACGAAAGCTTTTTAAAGTCTTTGCTTAGGACGTAGATTTCAATAACAGTTGATAAGACACAAGTCGGTATCCTAGAATAGGATTCCTAAGCTAAGAACCCAAAAAAAAAAGTCCGAAAGCTTTTTGGCGAAGAAGTCGAGATTCCGCCATTTAAGGGAGACTTTCCACAAGCGATGTTTGAATTTCGTCAAAGTGAACCAACATATATATATATATATATATATATATATATATATATATATATATATATATATATATATATATATATATATAGAGAGAGAGAGAGAACCGAGGATAGGATTAGTTGACAAAAGTAAATAAAATATATATATAAAGAAGAAGCCAATATGTTGTAATATAGTCAGGGCTATGGTCCTATGGATGACCAATTGATTTCGCTTTCACTGATAATTTCTCCATCTTAAATAGTTTCGCATGCACCCAACTGCCGATTAGGAAGTAGACTTCCTTGGAGATAACCTTATCCAGTCGAAACGAAACAAAAAAACGAGGAAGAAAGATTAGAGGGGAGTAAGATGCGATCGTTAATTAAGTAAACACTACGAAAAATCTCAAATCGGTATAAAATGAAAAGACTCAATTGCCCTTTGTCCAAGTCAGCCATAACGTTAAAAAGTTTGACAAAAGGCGAAAACGTGCTACTTTGACCGCACGCCGTTTGACTGAAAGGGTTTAATTGGCTCAAAACAAGGAAGACCCGTGATGATTCAATTTCGTGACCGCCCTTTTTTCATTCCTTAAAATCTCGATTCTTCGGATTATGGAAATTTGATTAGCGACTAAGCCGATTCAAATTGATAGCCCAATTATTATATAAATAAATCATAAATCATATAAAGAGAATATTCGCATTTCCGGGGCAATTTCCTTTGCGATTTTCTGCCATCCCGAAGCATGGTCGATTTTTTTTTTAAAAAAAAAAAATCATGCACGTGGCAGCATGTGATTCGCCACCACGAGATGTTTTGTTAAATGTTTGTGGGACCGGGTTGGACCGCCCTTTTGTCAGCCTACCTAGTGGGTGGGTGGGAGGGAGGGAGGGAGGGAGGATGAATGGATGCTGACAAAGCAACTTGACCACGTGGAAAGGCTCCCTGCTGACTTGTCCCCCCAATCCACCGTTCATTTTTTCTACGTCCCAAGCTCCCCTAGTTTCAGATGGAGACAAAATAGAACATTATTGAAAAAGAAAAAATAAACTTTTTTCATCAGTGCTAACTTTGGTTAGTCGTGATTTAGCAACAGCTAATGCCAGCTTTGATTATTTAATACTAAAAAAAAGGAAAATAAAAGGACATAATCTAGTCAATGAAAACTTTGGTAATTTAATTTGGGATTACGCAAATGATGTTCTAAATTTAGTTTCTTAGTTCTTCAAGAAAATTCTCGCTCATCTACCAATTTGTCTCCGACAATTAGGAGTAAGCATTTATAAGATCGATCCAGGTTCCATATAAAAGTCATAAAGACTAGTGAATTCAAATTATACACTTATCATTGGACTCTGTGATATGCCATTATATCACTAGATAACATAGCTCAAGAAGACACGAAGACTATTTATCGATCGTACCTGCATACTTTAGAATCTAAAACTTGATTAATTCCCATCGATATGATCTTTCAATCTTTATTTCTATCCTGAAATTATGTTCACACAACAACCTAATTGTGTGTTATAGAGATCTTATCTTCATTATTGCGAGATTTAAAGTAAATAATCCCATAATTTAAAAAAAAAAATGCATGTGGTTTTGTGTCAGCCACTAAGCACAAGAGTCCAAAACAAATATCGTAAGCAGTGACAAAATCACAGTCCAGCATGTGGGCGACGGAACGCACGCACCCCACTTGCCCGCCCTCCACGTGTACCGCCCACGTGTTTTCTGGAACCCTCCCCCTTCTGCCCGCCACGTGTCCCCCGGACAACCCCCCCTTTTTTCTATATATCCTGCCCCTTCCCTTCCGTCCTAAGTTTCAACGCTCCGTCCTCCGCTGTCCTCCGTGCATAACAGAGACACAGTGAGGAAGACTTCACGAGAGAGAGAGAGAGAGACGCCGCGAGATGACGGTGGATATGCAGCTGCCGCCGGGGTTCAGGTTCCACCCGACGGACGAGGAGCTGGTGACGCACTACCTGGTCCGCCGCTGCCGCTCGCAGCCGATCGCCGTCTCCATCATCGCCGAGCTCGATCTCTACAAATACGACCCCTGGGACCTCCCCGGTACGTATTCCGGATGGTTAGGAAAGAAAAGAGAACGACGACACAAATTGCCAAATTTTAGTAATTTTTTTTTCCTTTTTTGCCTGATTTTCTAAACGGCGTCGTGGATTATTCGATTGCAGCCCTGGCGCCGTACGGGGAGAAGGAGTGGTACTTCTTCTCTCCCCGGGACCGGAAGTACCCGAACGGGTCGAGGCCGAACCGGGCGGCGGGGAGCGGGTACTGGAAGGCGACGGGGGCCGACAAGCCGATCGGGAGCCCGAAGCCGGTCGGGATCAAGAAGGCCCTGGTGTTCTACGCCGGGAAGGCCCCGAGGGGGGACAAGACCAACTGGATCATGCACGAGTACCGGCTCGCCGACGTCGACAGAACCGCCCGCAAGAAGAACAGCTTGAGGGTATGTTCCGGCTCCCTTTTCTTTTTTTTTTTTCCTTTTTTTTCTTTTTTTTTTCTGGGTTATTCGGTCGTGTCTCCGAGGGGTACAAACGTACATTAACAGTAGAGCCCCGGTAGGATTCAGGTCATTTCAGTAGCCACTCGGAAATTGGGAGGAAAAAATAAAATAAAATAAAATGGAGGATCTCAAAGATAGTCGGGTTCGCAAATCACGATGGCGGGTTACGTGGGCCGCTCCGATCTAGGAATCCAGCGTACCTTTGGAAAATGCATGTCTGCGTCATGCATGACGTCATGGAAATCAGGTCTTCGGTCAAATCTGCCCCCCCCCCCCCACCACACGATCCGAGCCGAGCCGAGCCGCCCTCATGTCTCTCATGAATCATGTGGTGGCGGGACCAACGGTGGTTTTTTTTTTGGTCGACGGGACCAACGGTGTTTGATAGGGGAAAAAACACGTGTTTTATGGGTGTGAGTTTGGTCAAATTAAATGGAATAACGTGTTAATTTTCGTGAGCATCAAGGCATTTTAAGGATATTTTCAAAGCATAGGAACATACCGCAAAACCGAGTTTTTTTTTTTTTTTTTGGGTCGCATGAGATTTACACGTAGGCTCCAGGATTCCTTTTCGATTAAGACGGAAATAAGAAATAGTGTTCCTTCTTATCTCCCTAGCCACGTCACGGGTGACGACAACGATGTCCGACGGTTAAAGATGAATATATATATTTTTTCCCCATTGTTCCCGCGGATAATGTTGACTCGGGTTTATAATTTAATTTCGATGGTTAACTTTTTGCAGCTTGATGACTGGG
The DNA here is from genome assembly GCA_021437785.1 of Rhodomyrtus psidioides. Taxonomy (NCBI): domain Eukaryota; kingdom Viridiplantae; phylum Streptophyta; class Magnoliopsida; order Myrtales; family Myrtaceae; genus Rhodomyrtus; species Rhodomyrtus psidioides. The sequence continues at coordinate 2,348,405 of JAILYB010000023.1, read as the reverse complement.
TGTTGTGTCGCATATACAACAAAAAGGGGACCATCGAGAAACAGCAGCTCCACGTGCATCCGCCGCCCCCGGTTCCGCAATCTCTGGGCCCCGCGGCGGCCGACGTCTTCATGGAATACGAGGACAAGAAGCCACCGGTCCTGACGGGCTGCGCGACAGTACCGGCGCCGCCGCCGCCGCCGCCCCTGCTGCAGCAAGCGGGTCCGCTGAGTGACTTGGTGCACTTCGACACGTCGGACTCGGTGCCGAGGTTGCACACGGACTCGAGCTGCTCCGAGCATGTGGTGACGCCGGAGCTCGCGTGCGAGGTCCAGAGCGAGCCCCGGTGGAAGGACGATTGGGAGAGCATCCTCGACTTCAGCGGAGGCAGCTACGGGGTCTCTGCTGCCGCCCCGGCATTTGGCGGCGGCAACGGCAGTCAGATGTCGCCGCTGCAGGACATGTTCATGTACCTGCAGAAGCCGTTTTGAATTCCGACCACAGGTTGTACCGAGCCAAATTTGGCAGGAGCACGCAACGGTAGCACGAGACTGCAAGTCCATGAGTGCACCGGTGCGGGCGCGGGTATGGGCGCGTCCGGGAGATTATTAATGCGATCGGACGACGATGTTCGAGCCTCGGATGTTGTAGCAGCAGATTAGCCGTTAGCTTGTGTACATCATCTGTGTATACATCAATATATGTATGTTTCGTGTGTGCATACAAAAATCATTAGCACTTATGAATTAACTCGCCGATTGTGAAAATCTCTTTACACAGGATGCTTATTTCCTACCGCCAAGAACAACTACTTTGGCTTCTTCTAATGAGCACACAATCCAAGGCTCAAGAGAAAATTTGAGGCGACAGAATTTGTATCTAACGACCACCGATGATGGAAATCTCTCTGAAACACAATTTACTTTAATCTTAGTACGACGTGAGCTGTTCCAATTTTTTGGAAAGAAGCGTCAGAGTAGTGTTCAAGACCACTGCGGTATCAATTTGCGACCATTCCTTGTGCGATTTTTACTGTAGAGAGCTACTCCACTGGACACAAGCGCCACAAGATATAAGATCCTACTAAAACATTGCACGCCATGCGTAATTGAACTCTGATAAATGTTTAGGGTCGATGGTAGAAACAAGTTGAAGCTACGACGTGTATCTACTTCACGGCAGCAACCAGCGCAGCACGAGCGTGCGTGAAAGAGGCAATGACCGATCCCAGCTGCAATTTATCGTTGCATCCGAAGCTCAACCTGTACCTGCAGCACAACGATAGCCGGGTTTTAAAGATGTGAGATGAACCGCGAACGTCGAACCAAAACCACATTTACCAGCAACTTGAAGCACACCAAAGCATAAGCTTTCATCTACCCGTCAGGACAGTCGGACATTAATCTTACGTAGAGTTTCCCTGCTTCTAATTTGTAATTTTCAGAACCACAAGCGTCTGCCTAATGGAAAGAAGGAAATCTGGAAGGGCCTAAATGGGGTCACGAATCGGGCAGTTCCTGTTAACTCCAGTCCATAGCATAGCAGATTAAACCAACCAAAATGCACCATAAAATAGATGAGATGCTATAGCTGACGGCTGCTATCTATACTGCATATCAGGATTAGATATACAAAAGAACAAACTTATTCTACCAACGGAAGCATGACACTCTTAGGCTAAGACGCAGTAGAATGTACTTCAATATGTGATACTCGATAAAAATGAGTAACATAAGTGCTTACCAAACTGTAAATCAGTAAAATTCAGGCAAAAAAAAGATAACACTAGTTGGTTGAATAAAGAACAAGCAGTACCCTATTCAACTTTATGGAACACTTTGTCCTTCACTTTCTGTAAATCTATAACAGGTCATGTAAATGAACTGGTGTTTATAGTATCTTGATTATGCTTATCTACATTAGTTTAAGATCGATAAACACCATATGAGATATGCTCCTCAAGAATTTTAATGATTTTACATGCTGATTATTTCCTGTAAGTCCAATCTTTTACTCCTGTAGCAAACAAAACATAAATCATAAGATGCACAAGATGAGGGGACCATACTCAATATCTGCTAAATCATTAATCAACTGGACACGAACATCTGATGGCATCTTGATTTTAAATACAAACCTACAAGAAAGAAGCGTCTGGATGTCAGGATTCATTGGCAGAGAGGAGAAAATATCCTTTGAAAGCCACACAGAACTTACATTGTCACTTCCCTAACGATGTCCAACAAGGCCAAACCTTTCCTTGTCTTAATATCAGATATTCCTTCACATAGATACCAAAAGCAAAATAAGTTAACATGATACCAAACAAATATTCCCACTACAAGTGTTATGTAACACAGGTGGCATTAACCTACGTCTCAAACTCGTAGCAAAAGATTCATTTAGAAGCCAATAAGATATTTGCTCAATGTCCTTGGGCAGTGGATTTCCAGTACAGAGGTAGACAGCTTCCTCTGTTATTTGTTGAGAAGCCATATGCGTTGACTGCACAGAAGATAAGGTCCAAAAGTTTCTTTTATCCAGTGACACAGAAGCACGAGAGATGCACCGATTAAGAAAGGCACCAAAACAAAACTTCAGCAGTTAACGTCATCTTTCCTTGTTTAGCATCATTAAGATGCTACATTTAAAGGATGACAACAAAAATGTCAAATAAAGTCCAACAGAAATCATCACTCATCACCACAAGGAATCAGCTTTACATTGCCAGAGCATTGCAAAAGCAGGTAGCGGAACAACAGAACCATAAGCTGGTATAACATGAAGCATACAGTCGACACAAGGTGCAATTTATTATTTATTCCATAATATATGCTTTTCCATTGTCAAGGAAAAGAGGTCGAAGAAATTGAAGAAAAGGTGCAGTTTGTGTTTTTGCATTCACCTATGTCAACGTGAGTAATATAACATGCTTACTCAAACTTGAAACTTGAGGTACAACAACAGGACATATCCACTGCATAAGCATTAGAACAGAAGCAGGGTTCAGTACCAAACACTGTCCAACATCAAACCATCCCCGAATAAAGTAGGTGATGATCAACATAAATAGTTCAGAAAAACGAGCACAGCTAAAATAACATGCAATACTGAGAGGCAAGCAGAACAACTGAGACAGTGTTTCTTTGTGTAGATAGGGGACACAAAAAGGCTTTTGAAAAACAATCTCATGGATTGAAAATGTGGATGTGACAAGCAAAGGTATAAACAATCCTATGCTTTTGAACAACCAAGGTAAAAACAACCAATCATGACAGTCTACCATCAGATGCATTGTTCCACTGAGTATATTTCTAGACAGTAAGTTCCTAAATGTTGAAAAACATATCTGAACGTGCAAATCCACAAGTCATGGACAAGTCTAGACTATAACCTGCAGGATGTTCAAAGCCTTTCTCATGTCACCGTTGCTGAGTCGTACAAGTGCCTCCAAGCCACTCTCAGTTACATCAAGCCTATCAAAAGAATAGTTATCAGATACCTCTTAACATCTATACATTTCGGGAACAAAACTATTGCCACACTAACACAAGTGAATCGTTGTAAATCAAAGGCCTCAGCTTTGGATGTAATTAACCTAAAACACCAACACATCAATCAGATGTTTTCTTTAGACATAAGCCCTTAGAATGAATCCCCTAGACGCATCATGATTTTTTGGTGAAACCAAGGATCAATTTAGCATTTTTCGGTGCAGACTTCCTTCATGAGTGAACGATTAAAATAACTTGGACACTTAAGAAAAAATTAATGAGTTCATCCAATGAAACAAACTCATGAAAAAATCTTTCTAGGGAAAATAAAGATATGAAAAAAAGGGGAAGCACTTTAAGCTAAGCCATGTCATTAATAATCTGCTTTCAAAAGTCAATCGAAAATATTTTGGCTGAAAATCCTATATCTACTATGCAGTCTCATAGAACACGTGAAAGACAAAAAAGGTCAGCAAAGACAAAGTTACCCTTCGGCTGCTATGACATGTTTAAGTCGATCTGCAACGTAAATGCGATCAAGAGGAGCAAATCTGAATCGGGTACATCTAGATTGCAAAGCTGGAATGATCTTGTTGACATGATTACAGATCAAAGCAAACCTAGTATGCTTCGTGTATTTCTCAATCACTGCACAGGGGAACAAAACAAGTGAAGTTAACTATGCAAATAAGAAATTCACTTGTGTTGGAAGCGATAATCGGCTCATAGTGTTCAGACCTCTGCGCAGTGCAAATTGGGCATCCTTTGTCATGGCATCAGCCTCATCCAGCAGCACCAACTTCACAGAGGACTTAGCACTGCAAGATTAACCAACATATGCGTAAAGTATCAGATGACCATGATATGGTATTAGTCTCGAGAACAAACTTGAAACAACGCCAGGATAAATGTTCAAGCAAAGCATATGCAATTGGTACATAACACCTGAGTTGTCTTTGTCAGGATTCTAGACAAGGACTTTACAAAGACAGATGGGAACTTCAAAGCAACCGGGTCATTCAGCAGTGAAACAGTTCAGAAGAGCAAAAATATAATTATGCTCCACAGACTAGAATTAAGACTGCAGTTGCAATACATGTGAGTTCCAAGCCATCTCTGGCAATGAAGAACATATAAGTGCTTTTTCTTGAAAAATGAATAAAAAATAAGCCAGACAACAAATAGACTCTAATTCACAGTCACACTCTTCGGCTCTAGCTTTAAGAGTATATGCTCCAAGATCCCGGCAGTAAGCAATAGAAACTAATTTCCGACATGAGCTCAGCCTCAGCCTCGGACTCATTGATCTCACTTGAACAGAGCTTTTCTGCAATTTTGGTAAAGTCAGATGCGGATTCAATAACTTTTAACTTGCACATACCCCATATCCACAGCAACACCCTCCAAAACCTCAGAAATGTCATCAGTAAGTCTACAGTCCAGCCAGAAATATCTAACTTCAGTTTTTGGGAGCCTCACATCAACGCCAGGTTATTTTTCCGACCGATGGCACTCATCTATCTGTGGAAAGAGTTTCCCTTGTACTACCTTTACTTTTTCCCAGCTCACTATATGAAACAATGCCATTTCATTTGTGCCTTATGGATACTTGCGTACCTGCAGATATCTGGGCTTGTTTTGGGATTCAACTTCGCCCATTTCAGTTCATATTAGAAACTGCTACAGTAATGCAGGACTCCAAAGTTAGATATCTGCTTCATCCTTCCACCTTTCTACACGACTCGCATGTTCCATGTCATTTTTCTCATAGGCATCTCTCGGAACTTCATTTGTTTACCGGTACCAATTCAACAAAGCAGTGCAATGAAGTTGGTCCAGACCTACTTGTTTTGAGCATGATTACGGCAATACTTGGTTCATAAAAACAACTGCTTCACGGTTGCACAATGTTTCACAACTTCGTTCGCCGGAACCAGAAGTCAAAATTTTGGTAGATACGGATCCCATAAAAACTTCTTTCGAGGAATGGGTTTAAACTGAGATGCAACACAGACATCATCAACCCATCCATACAAGTCCTCAAGTTCCAAAGTTTTACTCTTCAGCAGTTGGGAATATTGAGTTGATGTGCCACTGTTTCTCTAATAATTGTGCTCCAAAGATGCCAGCTTGAACTTATGATAGCATTATAAAGCGGAGTGCAGGAACATGCACAAGTACGTAAGAGCTCTAAATGCAGTGAAATGCTAAACGTAATCCAAACAAAAGATCGACTCCAGGAATAGATAAAACTGAGAAAAGTTCAAAATCTCAAGCGAGCAATTTTTTTCTGCACATGGGGAAGAGTGCCAACCAAACTTCCAAAGGGCCAAAAAGCCAGTAATTACACCAGTTATATCGTAGAGTACAGGCTGTAGCAGCAAATGGAAATTCGTAGTTACCCAAATGAGAAGCTCTGAGTGCTAGCAAAGTCTTGAATCTGCTGCCGCACGACATCGATGCCTCTATCATCAGATGCATTCAACTCCAAGATCATATTGTGATACTGTGCTCCATAAAGCTTGCGAGCCACTGCCAGTATGGTCGAGGTTTTGCCCGTGCCAGGAGGGCCATACAGCAATAGATGTGGCAATCTGTTCTCATTGGTCAGCCTATCAACTGTTCGAAACATCCAACACCCAATATAAGAACAAATCAAAGCTCAAAACTAAAGAATTAAGACTCGAAATCACATAGGACGCATCATATTAAAGAGCTCAAGTCGAAATTCCCTAAGTAGACACCAATTTACCCTAACACCGACCAGAATATGACTGAACCAATTCAAAGAACGAGCGAAATGACGAAACCCCTCAAATAGGGCTAAAACAAGAATCGTATGTAGGCCTAAAACTCAATTTTCTGTTCTTTCTCCAAAGTTTTTGCAGAAACAAAGGGAAAAATCAGAGCGAAACCGGATATAAACCCCAGTCGAGAACAGGAGGAACGCGAGAGAGAAGAGACGCACTGGTGTCCACAATGTCGCGATGAGCGGCGACATCGGCAAGCGACTGAGGCCGGTACTTCTCGACCCACGGCGTGGCCTTGCCATCCGGAGAAGTGCCGGAGACGACGACGCTTTTGCCCTTGTCCGACTTCGGAGGGTGGTCGTGGTCGTTGTTTTCTTCGTCGCCGTCGATGTCCATGAGAGAAACCACCTCCGTCGTCATTCTTCAGGTTCTCACCGGTCGGATCGAGCGGGGCCGTTCGCAGGTTTTTTGACGAGGCTAAGGAAGGGACTAGGGAGTGAGGAGGGGAGGTTTTTCTCAGACTCAATGTCCAGACTCCGGAGTTGAAATGGCGCCAATGAAATTTCGTGGGTTTTCTCTGATTTTCTGTCTTTTCTTTTTCTTTTTCTTTTTCTTTTTGGGCTAAAACACATTTTATACAAATTAATTTGATTAAATCACCTTTAAACACCAATTAAGTCTAGAATCAAGCATGAATTATTACTTACAATAATATTTTTTGGTGCAAATTCATTAATAGTCACTTTCTTGTCTTAATTTCATTTAGGAATAAGTACAATTAAGAATAAATGCACCGAAAGTCCTTAAACGTATCATGAAAATGCAATTGAGTTTAAAACTTTTAAAAAGTATAATCAAGTGCTAAAATTTATCAAATTAATACGATCAAGTCTTTTTGTTAACTCTCTCGATTTAGTTAACCGACAATGCTAACGTCTCATTTTTTAATATTTTTTCATCTTCATTTTTGTTAATTTTGTTTTCCAAATCTTACTTAAATTAGTTAAAAAAATTAAAACATCTGAAGTTTTAGTGAAAAATAACCCAATCCTAAAGAAAAAGCGCTCACCCAATGCAAGAGCGAAAAGGAATAAATTTGTTCTTGTCTCACTAAAGGAAGGGTCCCTTGCCTAGCCGCAATCTAGGCAGGGGTGTATATGTCCAATCCGGGCCGTCCGATCAATCACGGACGGCCCAAATTTGATAAAATTGCGACTGAATAAAAAAAAAGAAAAAAATTATTTTATTCTATCAAATTCGAGCCGTCCGTGATTGATCGGACAGCTCGGATTTGACACATACACCCCTGTCTAGATTGCGGCTAGGCAGGGGATCGGATGCGTCGACGAACAAACGCAACAACCTCGAAACCAAACCAACCTGGTCAATCCAACTAAAAGCAACGAATAGATGAGTCAAGGAAAAGAAATTGAGCAAGCTTTATTTATTTCGTGAAAAAATAAATTTCTAAAAATGATTGTTTGTATTTGAAATAATTAGTCAATAGTATACTCCACTATCAATAATAATTTATGTTCAATAATTTTTTTACATGATGAAAATATTTTATATTCATTCATTTTATGAGTGATACAAGTGATTATTATTTAGAAAATATTCTCCAAATCATTCACTTTTGGAGAAACAAATGGGCCCTAAATATAGAAAAGCTTCGACCACGGTAGTGTATGCTTATATCTTATCCTTAAGCTCTAACCACCTAAATGTGATAATTACCAAAAAATCAAAAATTCATTGTAATTGTACCAATTCAGCCACAAAATCCTTTTTTTTTCAATTCAGTCATAAACATTTTGTATTCGTGCTTATTCAATCCTTTCTAGTTAATTTTGATCGAAACTTGCAGACTTGGTGCGACCGACGCTAACGTGAACAATTTACAATAATATTTTTAATATTTTTGTGAATCTTTATTTATTTATTTTTCATGTCTTTCTTCTTCCACCAATTGGCTACTGCCAAAAGCACAAGCCCGCAAGGCTCGACCTCGCCCAATGACAATAAGGCTGACCTTGCCTTGGCTGGGCAAGCTTTGCCCAAAGGCCGGTGAGGTTGACCTCGCCATCCCTCGATAACCAGCTAGAGAAAGAAGAAAGGGAAGTAAAAAAGGAAAGAGAGAGAGAAAAAACATTTGAAAAAATTATTGAGATATTATTTAAAAATTATTCATGTCAGCATTAATCGTGTTCCGACTAAAATTAACTAGAAAGGCTTGAATTGGAACAAATGCAAAGGTTTATGATTAAATTGACACAAAAAAGTTTAGAATTGAATTGACACAATTTATTTAAATTTAAGACTTTTTGGGTAATTTTCCCAACCTAAATTGATTGAATTACACTAATTTAGGAGGGATCGATTACAAGGTGGGTGTTCTCACCTTAGAACCAAGAACTGCTCTTTAGGGATCGGTATCGCAAAATTAAAATCATAAACTACCTGTTCGTTCCATGGACCCACCTAGAAACCAGACCACGTGGTCCTATTCGGGCTTTTTTCCAAAATAATTTTTTTAAAAAATAATTACCAAAATAATAGAAAAATAATAATAATTGCCCAATTGGGTGCCAATCGGCAATGGGCCTGCCGATTGGCACCCAAATCAGAATTTGGGCCCCAATCGGCAGGCCCATTGCCGATTGGGGCCCAACTCATTTTTTTTTTAAAATAATAATTATTTACTTTTAATTTATAATTTTTAATAAAATTTTTAATTAAATAATAAATGAATTGGAATTACATAAACTTTGAGGAAAAAAAAAGACAAACACTACATAATTCATATTCCACCATTAAAATTTACTTTTAATTTATATTTTTTTATAAAAGTTTTAATTAAATAATAAATTATATTGGAATTACGCAAACATTGAGGGAAAAAAAAAAGACAAGCACTATATAATTCATATTACATCATTCAAATTTATTTTTAATTTATATTTTTTTTATAAAAGTTTTAATTAAATAATAAATTATATTGGAATTACATAAACTTTAGAATTACACCATTCAATATAATTTATTATTTAATTAAAACTTTTATTAAAAAATATAAATTAAATATTTATATTTATCAGCCCCTTCTTTCTTTTTTCGAAAGTGATTCTCCGAGATCTTGAACTGGACAAAAGCTCGAGCTTCAATTTACCGCGACCCATGTTGACTCGAACGAAGACTTAGGGTTTCTTCGTCAAACTTCTGGGTCCGACTAAGCCAATACGTGCTTTTCCTTGTCTGCAACAACAGAGAGAGAAAACAATATTGAGTTACAGGGGAGGAAGTTTGTCGCAGCCTAACTACACTGGTCTTCCTCCGTCATCTTTTCCATCAGACCCTACCCATTCTCGAATGATCACCATCGAAGCAAAGCGAACCCACGTAGGGGAAAAAAAGAAACAAAAGAGATCGAACAGAATAAACCTCCTCTCACTGAATCATCGCTTGCCCTAGAATTAATTCAAAATCTCGGGACAATTTATGACAGAAGCAAGATCAATACCCACAAAGATTTATCGATGAAGATCGAACTCATCTACAATGTAGAGAGAGTCTCACCTGGTTGATTGTACGAAGAGAGAGACGTTGAAAAAGTAAAGGAGTCCGGATGACACGTAATTATTGGCCACGCCTCATGGGACTAACAAAACCTTAATAAAGCATGCGAAGAGAGAGATGGAAGTTGGAAAAGCTACTGTTTACGCCGGTATATATCCCCGATTGCTGTGGGATGATTTTGCCCGTGTAAGACTGTATTGTATCTCAAGGGTCTATATATTTCCAATTTTGCCCTTCTAATGTTACCGTCACGACCATTACAAGATATTACACTCATCTATAGATTCAGATCTAAAACAGAATTCTGAGTACGTAGCTTAATATTAATTTTTTATTACCTTCATTCGAAGTCAGCCCAGGCACATTGAGGATTGAGCCGAAAATCTCCACAGATCCCTCACCGCCCGTCGCCGCCGCCGCCGCCGCCGCCGCCGCCGCGGAGCCATGTAGCCACCACCGCGACCCTCCTCCTCGAAGCTCCGCCTCATGTGCAGCTACGGCGGCCGCGTCGTCCCCCGGCCCCACTCCCCTCTTCTACCACGGCGGCGAGACCCGCATCCTCACCGTCGACCGCGCCTCAGCCGCCGCCACCCTTTCGTCCTTCGCCTCCCACCTCTCCTCCACCCTCTCTGTCGCGCCCCCCTTCGCCCTCAAGTACCAGCTCCCCGACTCCGACCTCGACGCCCTCATCTCCCTCTGCACCGACGACGACCTTGCCGTCATGGTGGATGAGCTTGGCCGCCTTTCTTCGTCCTCGGACCCCAGAGCTAGGCCCTCCCGCATCAGGTTGTTCCTCTTCCCGACGAGGCCCGAATCCGGATCCGATTCGGTTCAGCCCCCCGTGCTGGGTCACCCCAAGACCGAGACCTGGTTCATCGACGCTCTCAATGGCGCGAGGATTGTGGGGAAGGATGACGACTTCGATCAGAGCGGTGGTGCTGAATCGGTGGTTCTCGAGACGAGCTCGTCTTTCGGGTCCACGTCGTCGTCAGTTTCTCTGTCGAGTTTGCCTCCTCTCGTGGCTCAGGTGGACGAGCTGGGAGCTAAGAATTATCCCCAAGATCCGGTGGCAAGGTACTTGTTGTCAATGATTCAATGCCATTACAATATACATTGCAGCAACATTAGTGTGAGATAGAAATGATAACTTGTTCAAGATTGTTTCTTCAATTACCTTTCATGTCCAAAATGTCACATTGAAAGGATAACTCGTTCAAACTTTGCTTCGATTCACTAGAACACGAGTTGTTAGCAGTCGTTATTTTTCACGACGAGACGATATGGTCCATTTGATTGATGCGATTGGGTTTATGTTTTTTTTTTTATTTCCCTTCTTGTTGATCTATTGATTTACAGAGATAGTAGCAGTATTGCCAGTGCCAATTCGAACCCGTTGATGGGACCCCTTACTTCCCCTGGTGCAAATGTTGCATCCCTGCACAACCAGACTTCTGCAAACACTCTCGAATCGAAAATTAGGACCTTTTGTTCTGGTGCTCAGCCGTGTGCAACTATTCCGGTTTCCGGTTATCCGGTGAATCCTCAATTCGATCAGTTGCAACATGTCCAGTTTGTTCCCACGGCCTCGCCTTACATGTCCCAGAACCCTGCTTTTGCAGTGCCTGTTTCCCAGTACTGTCCCGTTTATCAACTGCAGCCACAGCAACTGTATTATGTGCCAAATCAGTCTTATCCCACTTACGCGGTGCCTGTGCCCGCGGCCCAGTCTCAGAATCTGCAGATGCAGGGTCCATCGCGTGATGCTCCGGTTATCGCCTCTAGTCAGCTGGCTCCAGATTTTAGTCCTTTGGTGAATCCTCCTCAGGTAGCTTATAAGGAAGTCCCTGAAGCTCTGAGACAACCGGAATTAGCCCCGCAGATTTCGCTACCATACAGGGGACAGCACCACACGCTCATGTACCCATTACTGAGAATAAGCAAAATCTCATCCAAGTGAACCAAGTCCGAAAACAACCTCAGCCCGTTGATGCTGTGCATGAAGAAACTTGTTATTATGATGATGAGTATGTTGACGACCCTGCACGGCTGCAAATCTACAAATCTCAGCCACTACCTCCAACATTGCCTTCTCAGTATCAGACCATGACTGAGGCAAATACTTTATTGCTGACAGAGGCATTGGCCCACTTGAATACGGATTGCATGAAGCAGCAGAGATAGAAGCTAAATGCCACTTAGGCATTTCAAGCAAAAGAATAGCTAGATTTCCATGGAAGTGTTGATGTTTCTCAGGCTTTTCTTCTGTGCTCCTTGTATGCAGCAGCGTTTTTGCGTTCACTGTGACAGAAATAAATATTACAGTTTCGCGAGTTACTGGTTATTGCTTCATTTGTTCTTGGTGCTAATCGTGGTTCCTGCTAGAGGATGAAACATGCATCAAGCTCCAGTTTCACACAGCATTTCAGTTGTGATCATGGAACGTCTTCTCTCTCGATAGTTCGATCCATCTGCCAAGTGAGAGTTTTGTTTGTAAGAAATTGTCTGAGTCGGCATTCGGCTTTGAATTTTTAACCCTAAATCAGATTAAGCTGTCATGATGTTTGCTAGTGGCTCTGATATCTCATTGGTGCTTAACATCTCAACACAATGATATGGGAGTCTCTCTTCACTAAAGACCACCTGCCGCGGATGCAAACATTGATTAGTGGCAGTACTATTTGAGTAGGGGTTTACTAAACTGGTGATGTTAGCGGCAGGGTGCTCTATGGAAGAACGAATTTTATTCCCAGATTCTGAAAATGGGTTGATGTGCGTAATCTCAGAATTGTGTCCTTGTCTTATCCTAGTGATTTTCCAGCAAGGCCATGGATTTGGCCGCATCGGGAGCTTGTTATGCACATGAACTTTTAGGCGCTTTCTTCTGTTTTCCTTTTTTTTTGTCACCTGCGGGCGGAGGGGGGATGGTGATACTCAAGTCCAGGTCTACTTCGGCAACCATGCGGGCGAGGTAAAGAGAGAAGGGCGACATCCTGATCTCTTGTGTGATTTCAATCAGGGACATGTTTTCAGCAGGAGAAAGCTATCATTGCCAAACTCTGTTCTAACTTACATGTTCAGGATTGTCTATAGTTGGGCGACATGTTTTAACAATGAGAGATCTACAAAGAGGCTCTGTCCGATGAAATCTAATGTGCCAAATGATCACAGCCTAGCTTATTATCTCTCTCGAGAAAAATTCAAATAAGGTCCTGAAGTGGAGGGCGTTTTCTCAAAAGAAGACTTAAGTTCAAATAATGGCTTGAAGTGGCAAATTTAGTCTCAAATAAGTCCCCAAGATCACTGAATAGCCTCAACACCAGTTCTTTTTTCTCTCTTTTTTCTTTTTGCTTTCTTTTCTCCCTTTTCTTTTTTTGCCTTCTTGTCCAGTGTTGTGGCGTTGAGGTGGAAGTGGAAGTCGCTGATCACCATTGTCTCGACAACGTGCAGGGCTTTGCTGCGATGGATAAGAAGACGGCAAAAGCGAGTAATGAGCATGTCGAAGGTGCTTTTGTGGGGAAAGCTGCAGTCAAGGCTGGAGAGGGCACAGAGAATGCCGTCCAGGGCGGAGAGGGAAGTCTCGGAGGTGAGGATGCGGAAGAGTACAATTTTTTTTTTTTTTAACGTAAATACCGCTGGTCATACGAAGACTTGAGTGATAGGGCCGGGACCTTTTTGATACTAATTTATCAAATGAGCCTCTTATTTGAGACAAGATTCACTTCGAAGCCCTCTCTTTTCAAGTACAGACCAGGGTCATCTGTATCTCTTTTCCTGACCACGGGAAGTAGGAATTTGTACATAGAAATGCAACTCTTTCTTGTGTTAAAATGGGAAAAGAAGCAGAAAAATAGGAACAACACAACAGTTCCTTTAAATATTTATTTCATAAAATTAAAAAATGTAAAAACTCTTTTTGCGACTGCTCACCGCTGCCACCGTGGCCTGCCCTGCCCGCCGCTTCCCCCGGGCAAATGGATGGTAAATTCCATTATATTATCAAGGGGTTGCAGTTGCAGGCATTGGGGCTGGATCGTGACGAGGATTAAGGCCTGCTCCTGGATAGTCGTTGATCTCCATCTCCATTCTTCCCTCCACTTCGTAAGTCCGCCCTCCTCCTTCCACCATCAACTGCCCACCATCCTGCGCATCATCATCATCACCGTCATCATCAGAATGAACATGAGAGAGAGAGAGAGGAAGCGATTCCAGTACCCGGAGTGAATTGATTTCATTGCTCGACCTCAAGCTTCCTATCCAACGGAAAAATGGAAATCGACACATATGATTCAGAAGAACACGAGAAGAAACATATCAAATAGGACGCATCGAACACGAAAGACCGGCTCGCTTACTGGCTGCGGACAGGTGGCGGCGGAGGGAGGGCGGGCGGGCAGAGGGGGCTGCAGTTTGCAAGTGAATAAAAGTGATCTTGGTGAAGCTATATAGATCACCGATCGAAAATAGGTTGAGTTAAAACTCATATTTGAATAAGCTTTGTGGACCTAAACCCATATTTGACTCATTTTTTTAAATTTATTTAATCCATATTTGACCCAAATAAATAAAAATGGATTAAAAAGTGGGTCAAAGGCCTCAGTCTGGTTGGTCCGGGTGGGTGGTTCCCACCTGAAATCGGAAGCCGAACCAGTACCCGTCGGTTCCAGTAAATTGAAACCGGGAACCGGATTGGTACTCCGTGAGAACCACCTAAAATGAACCGATTGGGTATGGTCCGATCCGATTCGGGTGGATCCCGATTTTTTTTCCCTCACCCGTACACTAATTCAATTATCATACCCCACCGCCACAGCAGCAAATCGCATCTTCTACCTCGCAAAATGCCTTTTGCTCTCTCGCTGCTCGGCGACCAAAAACGAAGATGAAAACCTCGATCAGTCACATATGATAGATAACAAAGGGACTGTTGAGTAACTCTTCCATACTAGACGACATAAGTCATCTCCATGAATATGAAATTCGGAAGGACTATGGAAGGACTACATTTGGAATTTCATATAAAGGTTCAGCCCTAAAGCGGCATAACGAAAACTTTAGCATCATTGGGTAATTCCCCCCATGTCTCAACCAAATCAATATAACCTTGGTCATCGTATTTCACTGCAAAAAAACAGCCTTTTAGCGACGAAATTTGCGACAAAAATTTAGCCAAAATTTGGCGCTAATGGGTTTTGCGACGAAAGCAAATTTCGTTGCTAATACGGCGTCGCAAATTTTTTGACAGAAATTTGACGATTCGTCGCAAATTTGCGACGAATTCGCTTACGTCGCAAAATCCGGCGCAAACTTTCTTTCATCGCAAATTCTATTTCATCGCAAACTTTCTTTCGTCACAAATTCTCTTTCATCGCAAATTTGCGATGAATCTTCAAATTTCCGTCGCAAAATTTGCGATGCTGTATTAGTGACGACACTATTTTTCGTTGCAAAATTCGTTGCAAAATTCCTGATTTGTGACGAACTTCGCTTTTCGTCGCTAATTAGTGACCGATATACGAGTTTTTATTTATTCTTTTGCGACAAATTTCGCGACGAAATTTTTTTTATTTTTCGATTTTAAATCTAATTATAAGCAAAATTAATTTCTAAAATTTATAGTTACAATTGATTAAACAAGTAATAAGATAAAAAATATTATAATAATATGAGAACAAAATACATTAAGCTGTTTCAAATTACATGAATCGGAGAGATCTCCTAGTGCTAACCATACACTGCATTGTGATCACTCAAGTTACTTCAACATAAGAAATGATACATTTCCAGATAAGTATACATTCTCACTTATCTAGTACATTTCCAAATAAGTGAGAATATGGAGGCCGCGGGTTAACATCTCTAAAATAGTGCACCCTCGACTCCATATATTAGCTGCCAACCCATAGCTTTTGTTCTTTAGACCGATGCCAACTGCCAACGATCTCCTAGTGCTAACCAAACACTGCATTGTGATCACTCAAGTTACTTCAACATAAGAAATGATACATTTCCAGATAAGTATACATTCTCATTTATCTAGTACATTTCCAAATAAGTGAGAATATGGAGGCCGCCGGGTTAACATCTCTAAAATAGTGCACCCTAGACTCCATATATTAGCTGCCAACCCATAGCTTCTGTTCTTTAGACCGATGCCAACTGCCAACGAGCTCGTGTACCCACATCAACAAGGAACGGGTAATCAATGTCAGGCCAAGTCATCTAGCCTGCAGCAAGTAATGGAAGAAAAAGAAACATGAGCCTTTAGATCGTCTAGTCCAATCCTAGGGAGCTTCACTGAAAATAATACCCACCGATAGAACTAAGGATGAAGCTGCAACAACCTAGGAGACTCATCATCCTAACTAGAGTCAAAACCAATCTAGTGAAACAAGGATGTCTTGAACGACAGAAATACCATTAAAGACATGCAGATTAGCACACGAGAAAAGAACGAAGATGTCTTTTAAGATACCTTGGAAGCTCCTTGAGAGATCATCTGGACATTGACTCCATTGGTTCGTAGAACAATAAAAGCCCGGCACAAAATCCAGCAAGAATTAAATTATTTTGCGACGAAAGTTATTATTCGTTGCAAAATTCGTGGCCAATTAGCGATGAATCTCTTTGTCGCTATTTTCGTCGCTAATTAGCCACGAATAAATTTTTCGTAGCTAATTAATCATGAATTTTGTGACGAAAAATAGCTTTCGTCGCAAAATAATTTAATTGTATGTGTTAGGTCATCGCAGCGTATTGATGCTTTTGCAGAAATTCTTCCTTCATATTATAGAGTCTTGTATAGCCTTTTGTGATTACGAATCCACTGGGTTTTAAAAGCTAAATCTGTGGGATGAGGTTTCTTCAGTATGTTCTTCAACCCTTCGTCCTCATTTCACTACAAGTTCCTCTTGTTCTTTCTGAGCATGATTGGAAAAGGCTAGAAAAACCCCCCAAATATTGGCACCTATTATTTATTTCTCAAGTCGTGCAGGCTGGTCGATTGTTCTTAGTTAAAATATATTTCCTTTTGTGTGCTATTCAGATTTGGCCCATACTTCTGCCAACCAGTAATTGCTGGACTGGGAGATGAAGACAAGCCCTTCATTTGAACGATGGATTCTATTGGAGCCAAGCATGTTTGTTACGGTTTACACTTCTTTTTCACCCGCGTTGGTAACTGCTAATTGTGAAATTCTTGCAGCTTACAGTGTTGACATCGTCTTTTATACTACATGTCTTCCTAATTTTTCCCCCTCAAATTTTGTGATAGCTGTAACTTTACCATGTATCTCCAATGTTATAGAGATTTTTCAGTTCAGGACCATTGGATCGTGAAATTTGAATTGAATTCCTAAATCTTCAATTGAAATGAGTCTTGCACCATCAACTGCTTGCTCGTTTGTTGAATTCTGTCTCAGTGTATACTGAAAAAAAATTCAACGACATCTGGCAAGTTATTTTAGGTAAGTTAAATTGCACATGATTAAGTTCCGAATCGACCCATTAAGTCTGAGTAATGGTTAAGCTGACCTTTGATACCTAATTCTCGTTTGTGATGAGGATCAAATCCTCTCTACATATATATATGATTTCTGTTGTGGATGAAGTCGCTGCTTGATCATTTGTTCGCACTATATTTGGTAGGCAGAAACGAATGTAACAGTTGAGCAATGGAATTCTTGGATTTAAGAACAGTTTCCTGCTGTGCTCTTCGGCACAGTTGTTTGTACTGTTGTCATGTCCTTTTTCCATGCTGTCCTGTGCTTTCCGCAGAAGATTGTTACTGGTATTTATCTTTGATCACCGCGAGTCACATCTGTTTTCTTCTTTTTTGTTTTCTGCAATGGTGGCATGACTTTGCTGATAAATTTTATCATAGCCTTATCCAAGATGTATATGTAAATTCTTGGCTCGAATCGTGTTCCTTTGCCATGAGTTTGTTTCGTTGTTTTGTCCCTAAGCATATCTATGTAGCTTAAGGTATCCCGCTTGTTCATCTGTACTTCTAGAAGTCCTATCTTAGTTCTATTAACTGACTAACATGTGTTTCCATGTTTCCACGAATATTTTTCATCGCAAATAGCGACAAAATTGTGTTTTTTTCGTCGCTATTTTCGTTGTAAATGTTCGTAGCAAAATCCATTTTTTTTTTGTAGTGTTTGATTGCTACATAATTTATCACAAGACGAATTTAGCTTATATTAAATTTTCCAAGCCATGGCATCAGCCCTTATTTTAAATGAAAATAATGGAGGGTTTTGGGGGAAAAATTACCAAAGAATACTAAAGCTATCTCAATTGTGCCAATTCAATCCTAAACTTTTTTCTTACGAATTTTTTTTCCCCATACAAAAAAGAAGAAGAAAGAATCATTGACAATTCAGTCATAAACCTTTTATACTTATTCCAGTTAAGTCCATCCGACCAATAGCATAATTGCAATAGATTTATAATTTTTTTTATAATTTAATTTTCCCGATTTCGAGTGATAAAAATAATTATTGAATATTCATTTTCTTTATGCTTATAATTTTTTGGGAAAAATCCGATAATGAAAATATCAAGGAGAACAACCTTCTCTCATCTTTTTCCAACGGATTTTGCTAAACAAAGGCCTCTTATACCGGCTCGCTTGTGCTTGGCCTCGCAATCCTTTTGCATGCTCCCTCTCTCCCTCTCCCTCTCTCATGGTTGATCATTCGGACGCCGTCCGCGTACCAAAACCCGGCTGCATCCCGGACATCTCCAGAGCCTACAAATGCCTCAGAGCCAAATGGAATCCCGATAAGCGCTCGTCTCCCAGCCGGATCGGAGCTGGACACGAGCCCAAGGCCATCAAAGCCGCCGCCGCCGCAAATTCCCCCCTGAGCTGCGTCGGAGCGAATCTGACCACCCCATCCCTCAGACAGCACGACGAGGTGCGCTTTCGTTCTTGTTTTTTGTCACACGATCCGAATTGAACGAGTTATGTGGTAGTTAGACAAAGATAGATATTACGTGATATAAGGATTGATCCTGAACAAAATTACTTCGTGAAAAATGGATTTTGATGACTTCGTCCACGGAGAACAATTTGCGATGATCGAAAAGAATGATCTCATTAGGCAGTCCATTAGAATTCTCCCTGACATGTAGCGACTATGAATCCCAGGAACTTGTCTCCACCCATCTAGAAGAAGGCAACATGAATGGAATCCACAGCTACAGATATAGTCACCGGAACGGCATCCACGACGAAGAGCCGAAGAGCCCTAGGGGAGGATGCTTCGGGCAGCGGAGAGACAACTGCTTCGCCTCTGTGCCGTCCCCACTCTCGAGAAGCGGGAGCCGGAGGAGCCAGCCGCCGCCGACGCACTCCTCTCCCTTCAGGAGTGTGAGCCGGAGGATCACCGATTCCGCGACGTTCATCCCGACCTCGCTCTCGAGGAGCTCGAGCCGGATGAGCTCCACGCCGATCATGTTCTCCAATTCGACCGGGGTGCTGAAACCTCCGGCAATCCAGAGGACCTTGGAGTGCACCCTGGAGGAGTTGTGCTACGGTTGCATGAAGAAGATCAAGGTGACGAGAGACGTCCTTACGAATACTGGGTATGTTCTAGTTATTTTTCTCAATGCTTTTGTTTAGGAATTGTTTTAAAAAAATAAATAAAAAATGACTAAAAAAATTCTTGACGAACATGGCGTGTTTAGCAAGACTTAATGTTACCTTAAAGACAGGAAGGTGTAATTTTTATCGCACGATGAATTATTGGTTATTATTTGCAGCGAAATAATCCAAGAAGAAGAGCTGCTCACGATAAAAGTGAAGGCGGGATGGAAAAGAGGGACCAAAATAACATTCCAAGGCATGGGGAACGAGCGGCCCGGCGTCCAACCGGCCGACATAACCTTCGTCATCGCGGAGAAAAAGCACGGCCTGTTCCGAAGAGAAGGCGACGACTTGGAACTGGCGATCGAGATCCCGCTAGTGAAGGCCCTGACCGGGTGCGACCTCTCGGTCCCTCTGTTGGGCGGCGAGAGCCTAGACCTCACGGTGGATGAGATCGTGTACCCGGGCTTTGAGAAGGTCATCGTAGGGCAAGGCATGCCCGTGTCGAAGGAGCAAGGCCGGAGAGGCAACTTGAAGGTCGTTTTCCTGGTGGCGTTCCCAACGGACTTGACGGACGAACAGCGAGCCGAGGTGGTCGGCGTTTTGGAAGGGTCGGCCTGAAGGAGAGTCTCGGTTTTGCCACGGCTCTCTCTACATATAGCAATCGATTTCGCTGCTTGTTTTTGTTGTAGAAATTATATAGCTGAGGGACTTGCCATTTCCGGGTAGTGTAGTCTTACAATAGAAGTCGAGTCGGGCAATGCAATAGTTGTTGTAGAGCCGAAGTTGTTGCTTGGCTAGAGAACTGAGGCTACTTTTTTAGTAATTTGTTTGGGTTCCCTCCTGCTAATAATGCTTTCCGTTTCTTTTCCTTACCATTTTTTCAACAAGACGAGGACAAGCTATTGCATAATTTACAGGCCATGTCAATACCATCTCGACTATTGATCGTGTGGGGATCCATCGTAGGGCCCACATAGGCTGCGTGGAACATCATCCAATTTGATTTTTCGCCTTGTTGTTTGTTCCGAAAATTAATGATGTAAATGCCGGTCATCCTACATGATACGATCGGGGCTAACCTTAGCAATTTTTGTAATTTAAAATTAATCAAAATAATTTTAAAAAATTATTCTTTCCTTTTCTTTTTTTCTACGCCACGACCTGTCGACCACAGGCGAGCTCGAGATAGTCAGGATCTGGCAAGCCTCTAGCTCGCGGCCTGGCATCAGGTGAGCTTGAGCTCACTGGATCCGCCCACGTCTGTGGCCAGTCACCAGGCTGCCAGCCATAGCCGACGCTTCGTGGCTAGCGAAGTGAGGAGGAAAAAAGGAAAAGAAATAAAAGAGATAAGAAAAAAAAAAGAAGCAATAAAAAATTAAATGATTCGAAATTTTTTTGGCCTCAATGGATCCGAACACGGGCTCCTAGGACATGGGGTTTGACCCCGATATTATTGGGCTCGGCATCCTGGGCACGGACACCTGTGTTCCAGGCCCGACCTCGATGGACCCGCAAGTGGCGACCAATGTCTC
This sequence comes from Rhodomyrtus psidioides, assembly GCA_021437785.1. NCBI lineage: Eukaryota > Viridiplantae > Streptophyta > Magnoliopsida > Myrtales > Myrtaceae > Rhodomyrtus > Rhodomyrtus psidioides. Next base: position 2,327,482 of record JAILYB010000023.1, on the reverse strand, counting down.
GAGTAGGGCCTAGCGCGGGCCAGGGCACCAATGTCCCAAGCCCGGCCTCAATGAACCAGAGCCTAGGTGTCGTGTGCTCGGCCTCGCTGCCAAGAGTCTAAGACGAGCGTTGGGTTCACATGCCCAAGCATAGAGTTTTAGGTCCAAGCACGAAGAATGTTTTTCGGTTTCTTAAAGAGAAAATCATTTTCCTGAATTTAAGCTTTGATAGGAAAACCTTTTTCATTGATTGTAAAAACAGTTTCCTCATTTTTCAGTGTTTGGATCGCTTACGAAAATAAGACAGCGGAAAATGTTCTACGGATTTTTTTACATTTGGTTCATGAAACATAAATGAGTCAAGGATAAAAATTTTCGTCAAGAAAAAAATGCTTTCAAAAGTGAGAAAAATGATTTCTTCTTTTTGAAAATCAAAAATTATTTCCCCCTCCTCCATGGACTCCTTTACATTCCTTTTGTTTTATTTATTTTGTCGTTTCTTTCGTTCTTTCTTTCTTTCTTTTCCTTTCTCCTTCTTCCTTGGTTGGCCGTGGGCCTCGACGACGGCTGATAGCTTGGTGACCGACCATGATGTTGGCTAGGGAACTCGACACTCGCCTAATTTGGCGATGTGGAGGCTCAAGCTTGCCTGTGGCTAGCCATTTGCAAAGGGAAGAGAAAAAAAAATAAAAAGAAAAAAAGCAAACAAAAAATAAAAAATGAAAAAATTTCTATAAAAAGAGATAAAAATTATTATTAAAAGAAGTGCACAGAGGAAAATCAATTTGATTTTTCCATACCAAATGATGAAAGATATTTTTCAGGTCTTTTTCAAAAATCATCCAAAAACAAAAACAAAATTATCATTTTCCTGAAAAAATAACTTTAGAAACATTATATTTTTCGTAAAACAAATGGAGCCTATAGGAAAAAATAAAAATAAAAATAAAATGGATGTGAAGTTGTGTAGGCAGAAAAGAGAAGAGAAAATGATTTCCTCTTTAAAAAAAATCACTTCCCCACTTTTATAAAAGTTACCAATATAACGGATGTGAAGTTGTCAAGACACCATTAATTAAGAGAAGGACCGGTTTCTTTCCAACACTTTCATGAAGTTACCAATATTTTCATTGTTTACAAAATTACCAAATTTTATTTGCAAAATTTACCAGCGCTTTGAATTTACCTATTGTTGTATAAAATTACCAAGTAAATTAGATTGGCTTACTAATTTTTCTTATGTTAAATTACCGATTAGTTTGGGTTACTAAGGACCTATTTGGTAACATTTCTGTTCCTCTAATTCCATTTCCCAGAACAAAAAAGAATCAGAATCATATTTGATAACGAAATGATTTCGATTAGTTTCTGATTCTCTGCTCCCATAAATATTTTTGGGCCAAAAAGAAGAACAAAAAAAGTTGATTCTCCAAAAAAAGAGCACTTTTCAGAATCACTAAAAAGAACAAAGTCTTAGTTTTTTAAAAAAAAATAAGTCCACGTGGACTTTTGAGCTTAAAAAAAATTAAAATTAGATTTGAAAATCTACTAACAACTAATTTTATTTAAAATTTAACAAAAAAGTTAAAAACATAAGGGGGAATTTAAAAAATTCAAAAAGATGCAAAAATAAAATACGAGGAAATTTTAAAAACTAAAAATATAAAAATTACAAACGCGTTTCTATTCGGAAACCATGGTTATCAAGGCGTCGCCTAGGCCTTGGCGACAAGGCGACCGTGGAAGCCCAAGTCGTCCTGTCGCCTTGCCGAGTCTCCTCGAGGCGGGCGCCTTGACTATCTAGACGGCGCCTTGTGGACGCTTTGGGCGCCTTGGACATTTCTGACAAGTGATCATGCTGGTCGAGGTTGCAGGTGGCCGACATGCCGCAACGCTGCTGAGAAGAGGAGCTTTGGGGCTGAGAGCTTCGGATCTGGAGTTGCCGGGTCTGTGGAACACGGCTGGGTGGTCTTGGGTTTGGGTTTGTGGAGCGTCGGGGCCTTCGGGTTCCAGATGAAGACTCGTCTCAGGCCTCGACGGAGCAACGAGCAAAGGCGACGGCACAAAACAGAGGCGTTGGGGCTGGTGGGGTCGGCGACTGGCGAAGCTCAACAAGCTAGAGGGCTTCGGTGAACAGAAGAGGAGGAGAGGGTCGAACTCGAGCTGGCTTGGGTCGCGAGCTCAGATCTCGGTGGTGGCTCTCGAGTGGTCCACGGCGGCTCGGTTGCAGGCGGAGCGAAGGCCGGCGAAGTGGTGGTCAGGTGATATTGGTGGAGAAATGGGTCTCTTGTGCGCAAGGAAGCAGAAGAATTTGCAGAAGATAAAAAAAGAAGAAGTGTGAAGAAGGAGACCTGGAGACGTCATCCGCGGAAGGTGCTCCTGTACAAAGAAAAGTAATAAAAAAGAATGGGGCCCACGAACTTTTCCTTCACTTTTAACCTAATAAAATCTAGAATATTTTGATAAATTGGTAATCAACCTAGTAGTTTGAGAGGGGGGAACAATGAAAATGAAGTGATGCTTGAAGGCACTATTTGAGTTATAAATAATTTAAACTTTATTATTTTTATCTTAAGCTACTATTTGAAACTTGTTTAGTAGAGCATATTAGACTATTTTGAAATTATTGAACTTATAGTTACTTAATCTCGATTACCTACTCAATTTTATGATTATTATATGTCTTAAATATATTTGATAGTTGTTTATTTAAATCATGAATGTAAATTTTAAAGTACAAATATAAAATATACAATTATACACATATATATATTTAAAAATTTAGCTACAGTGTCGCCTTATCGCCTTGCGGACGACTAGGCGGGCGCCTAATCGCCTAGGCGTTTTAGAGGCTCTAGCTCGCCTTGTCGCCTTAACAACTATGTCGGGAACATAAATTTTGTGTGGATACCAATTGCATTTTGATTATCTAAAATTCATTCAGGGAATATAATCAGAAAATATGATTCTAATCAGGATCACTTTTTTGAAATAGAATCGTTGCCAAACAGGCCCTAATTTTTATTTGTCCTTGATAGAAACCCATTAAATTAAATGACTCAATTGATCAATTACTAATCTAAATTAGCGTGACTTGCCAACTTTTATCTTATGAAATTACGGCCTAGTATTGGGTCTCATTGAGATACTTACCGATATATTTTTTTTTCAATTTGCTTACCCTCGTTTACAAACTTTTATTTGTCTTTATGAGTAATGCTTCAGATTTAATGACTTTTTTGGGGAAAAAACCTTAATTAGATTGGGTTACCAACTTTTTCATTATCAAGTTACCAACTAATTTTGCTTACAAGTTCTTATCTGAGTTAAATAGTAAGTTTATTTCTCTTTTAATTGCTAACTTTCCTCTATCTTTTACCAAGTTTTGTCTATCTTTCTTGATGACATTTTAAATTTACCAACCGTTGTAAGTAATTATTGACACCATTGTAAATGACTCATCAAATAACTGCCGATTAAGTTACCAGCTATTTAGTAAGAATGACAAATAAAAATTGGTAACTTATAGAAAAATTACTTTCTTTTAAAAAAATAAATTGCGATAAGCAACTCAAATGAAGGTTGGTAAATATAAAGTAGTCGGTAACCTAATTAAATGAAAGTCGATAATAGACACAAAAATGTTGCTAAATTTATGTAAGATAAACTTAAGACATTTGTAAATTAAATAATTATATAAACGTTAGTAAGTAATTCAAATAAGAGCTGGTAACTTAATTGGAGAAAAGTTGGAGGTTGGGAGTTTCATATGAGAGTTGGTAAATTTAAGTAATAAAGGTAAAGAAAAGTTGGTAAAAGATAATGGAAATAGTTTTTTTTTGTCAAAGAGAAAATAACTCGAAATTTAAAAAAAAAAGGATAATTAACTCAAAGAAAAGTTGGTAATGCAAAATTATTTGGTAACACACTTCATTTTTATAATTTTATAAATAGAGTTGATTAACATAATGGATTGTCAAGTAAATCAAAACAAAAGTTGGTAACTTAACTAAAACTTTGATAAATTTAAAAGAGGTTAATATTACCAAAAATTCCCAAATCAATACCCCCATTGCCTCATATACTCCAAACAAATCCCATATTTACTGAAATTTGAGGTAAATTTAATACAAGTGTATTAGTTCGGGGTAAATGTGGTACTGATATACCAATTTGTGGGTTTTTTTATACAAAAATTAGTTTAGAGTAAATGTGGCAGGATATACTAGTCTTTAGGGTTTTTATGACACAAAAATTATTTTAGGAGTATGTTGTACAAGTGTATCGATTTAGGGTATTTGGTGGTATTCGTATCAGCCTTTTAGAAAAATAACGTGAGCAACCCAAATGGGAATTGATAAACCAAAAGTAGTGGGGCAACTTAATGAAAGAAAAGCTAGTAAGTTATCTGAACAGAGGTTGGTAAATTCACATGGAGATGATAAATTTTAGGTATTCGAAAATTGACAAATAAAAGTTCTTAAACAATAACAAAAGTTGATTAATTAAAAAATAAATATCGCCGGCAAGTAGTTAAAATGAGAGCTAATAACCTAAAATTAATTGGTTTTTCAATAACAATTAAAAATTGACCAATCACTTAAATAAAGATTGATACATCCAAAAAAGAATTGGTAAATTTAAGGGATTTATCATACCAAATAAAAAGTCCGTGAAAAATGAGTTGGTAAGCTTTTTTTTTTTTTTTGGTAAAGGTAAGACTTGTATTAATGAAAAAAGTGCTGAATTCAAATAAACCTCCGCCGCACACAACCAAAATGAGTTGGTAAGTTTGTAAGCTGCAAATAAAAAAAATGAAAAATTCACAAAAGTGTCGGAAAGTAACGAACAAATTAACGAAAAATCAGGTGACTGTTAATTTTTTTTTCTTTTCCTGCAACAATTTTTTGACGCTTACCAATTTTTTTTCAAAAGTTTAACGGCACGAAGAAAACCCAAATTTTAGGGGCGGAATAATAGAATTCGCCCTTTTCTTAAGTTTAATAATTTATCTGGTTTTCTGCTATAATAGAAATCATTTCTAACGATAAGTGATTGAATGTTGCTTGATCACAACGGGAACTTGTCCGAGAGAATGTCCTTATCCGTAGGTTGGTGTTTGGTATGTATGGATAACAAGCTTGCAACGCGGGATGGAAAAATGACGAACAAAGCCAAGGAATCTGTCTGGATGCTTTGCATTCACACTTTCGTCGTTGACAAACAATCTACAAAAAAAAAGGTTGCACTGAACATCAAATGATGTAAAGGGATGACTTTTACTCCATGGAGGCTAACTTTCGACTTTTTTTAAGTATTACTTACGACACGACTACTAGTACACGGGGTTTGATGGCGCTTGGAGCTTTCTTTTAGAATGGCAAGACGCTTCGCTACGGCAAGACCGTCGTGGCAGGACATTTCCTATCTTGTGCAGGGAAAAGTACTAAAAAAGTCTTAAATCTATTATATCGTTATCAATTCAGTCTTAAATTTTTTAATTAAACCAATTTAACTATAATTTTTTTGTTCTCATATTGTACTAATGCGACATGTTTATAGCTTTATATATATATATATATATATATGTACTTTTCCAATCTTCTATCTGCCAAACACGGTCTTAATGTAGACGGTCGGATTTTGCACGACGAAATGATGGTGCGATGTATCACCGTGGCCGGAGCACGAGCCTGGTGGCCGATGAAGGGGGTGGAATCTTGATTGGGGCTTTGAAGATTAGATGCTATGCCTCAATCGTGGGGCTTGCGAACGTGCTTACGCGACCGGAGTAGGCGGTTCTATGCCTTTTTGACTATCTCAAGACAAGAGTGTCGACACCCCTGGCCTAAACAAGTCGCACTTCCTACATGGAGTCAGCATCTTCAAAGCTAAAATAATATTTTTAGCATAAACATGCCGAAATGGGAAGATGCCATTTTTATGACCCTTAGTTGGAAAATTTATTTTAAAACTAATGGAAATTTCTCGCATGACTTGAAGACACATCTTTATGTGTTTTATGGAAAATGCGGTGTTAATTAGACCTGTCAAACGGGCAGGTCGGATTGAAAATGATCCGACCCAAACAGAACCATTTAACCCGTTTCGACTCATTTTCATTCAAATGCAAGTCTAGTGACTAGTGACTAGACCTATCAAACTTGTTGGGGCTAGTCAGCTTTGGGGCTACCCAAATAAACTCATTCAACCTGTTCTGACCCATCTATATTCAATGCAAATAAAGAGGCTCGTACCCGACTCGTGTTTCCAAAATAATTTCATAAATTGAGGTGAAAATGCGGGGTTGGTAAGCGCGAGATCGAGCGAGCACAAAAGAGAATGAAGAGAGTCATAAAAGTGGGTTGAGAGCAAGGAAGTTGTAAACTCGTGTGCGGCCCATTTAACACCCATACTATGTTAAGGTATATTTATTCAATAAAACTAATCCATATAACACATAAGTCCATTATATACATCGTTGAGAATTTAGTTTATGACCTATTTTGATAGGTCTAGTGTTAACTTCGTAAGGCACAAGTCAACTATGAAATAAATCGTGCTCCAAACGCTCAAAGCTGTTATACCCATAATGCAAGAAGTGTTACAAACACAAGCAATATAAGGCGGTGTTCGGAGCTTTATCTAGGGCGGCGTGGCGCTTCGCACGATAAGATCGCCCGTGGCTCGTTTTCATCTTCAGATCAAAGAAACGAGGCGTCAATCATCAAGTGACGAGGCATTTCCCATCTTCGGACCTGCCAAACGCGGCCTTAACATCGACGGTCGAATTTTGCGTGGCGAAACGATCGGACATCGCCGATGCCGTGTAGTACGATCCCGGCGATTGATGAAGGCGTGGGAGTCGTAACGAGGACCTCAGGATTAGATGCTTCAACGTGTCCCTTGGACATATTAGGTCCCTGTCCGTCCAACACTTTTGGCTCAAGCTCATCCTCAAGAAAATTACTTTTATGAATAGCGAAAATATTTTTGATTAATAATAATCCATTAATTTCATTAATTTTCAAAATCACTCTTTTTTTTCACGAAATAATTGAGAAATAATTTCAAAAAAATTACCAATGTCTTGAAAGATAAAAACTCCGCAAGTCTTTAAGAAATTACAGAATTAACTTCACAAGACATTGGTACTCGCACCGCGCGAGTACTACAAAACATGGAGATAAGATGGTGGTTTCGAGTTTTTTTTTTTTTTTTTTTTTTTGTGGGGGAGGGGTAGCACGACCTTTCGGAAGGCAAAACCGTCGTGATTTTGGAATGTCATCGTTTCCTTTTCTTCAGTCCACCAGACAAGGCCTCAATGTCGAGCGGTTGGACTCTGCACGACAAAAAATTATCACCGGCGCCGGAGCACGAGCCTGGTGGTGGCCGACGGAGACGTGGAATAGCAAAAAAAAAAAAAACGTGCCTCGTCGGAGATAGGATAAAGGACAAATTACCAACAACCAAAAAGAGAAAGAGAGAGAGAGAAAAATGCAAATAAATGAAGACTGTCCAAGTGACCCACTCTCGGTCCAACACTGGGCTCAAGCACAAGCGGAACAAAAGGAGAGGCCGCGAATAAAGCGCGTGTGACCTCCACCAGCCCACACGAAGAAAGCCACAAAAATGGAACTCCTCCCGCTCCCATCGCAGTCCTCCGTCTCATCACTGCCTCCAACCCCGTCGACAGCAACGACGACCATGGCTTCTCTCAGCGGCGCCGCCACCACCACCTGCCGCCTCCTCCCCTCCGCCTCCCGAGCCCGTCTCTCTCTCTCCTCCTCCCTTGCTCCTCTCTCCTCTCTCCGATGCCTCCGCGGATCGTCCCCTCTCGTCTCTCGCCTCTTCCTCAACCAGGTATGCGCGCGCGCGCGCGCTCTTTCTTTGCTCCAACCTCGCTCGTCTTCCTCGACAAGTTCGGGCTTAGGCTTGGTGTTCCTTCTCTCGGTCTAGGAGGACATGAATGGAGCATTCGTTTGTGGTGATCTTGCGTTGCTGCTTTGCTTTGGCTGTTTTGCTCTGATTAGCTGCGTTTTGGTTCGGTCTCACTCTGAATGTGTCTGTTCGGTGTGCCTCTTTTATGTAGCTTGACTTAAGTCGTTTAGGTCTCTCTCTCTCTCTCTCTCTCTCTCTCTCTCTGTACGTTGGACAAGCGCGTATCTGCTGGTCGTGTTCCCTTATTGTTGTTTCGATTCCGTCGTCCGTGCTGCTTAGTAGTGGTTTCTTGCTTAACCGGTGATTGAAAACAGAGGAGGCCGTCCATGCATTTGTCGGCCGCGCTGTACAGTGGAGTGGCGTCTCCTAAATGTGCCGCGTCGGACCCGGAGCAGCTGAAGGGTGCCAGGGAAGAAATTAAGGAGCTTCTTAAGACTAAATTCTGTCATCCTATTCTGGTAACGTGTCTTCATGTTCCTTTTACTTCACGTAAATCTTTTGAATCAAAAGGCATTAGTTTGTATTCTGCCTGTTTGTGTCATTTGCTTCCCGAATGAGCCTATATTCTGCTTTGATTGCGTCACGAGATGATGCTTCATGAACAGAATTGCTCTTGCTAGTTTGTTGTGTTTAGCCTAATAAGCAAATTCATCCATCCCTTCAAGGAAGTGGATATGTTGGAATGAACCCATGATTGAGAAAAAGGGGTTGATGAACTATGTCATGCTATGGATAATAGAAGACCCTGTGAGTGAAGCTATATGATACTGTTCCCACCCGTTTAGCTTGCTCGCAATAGAGAACTGAAAATCCTGAAGTGGCTAATCACTAGGATTTTCCTGCTGCCCTTACACAAAATCAAACAAGATTGACACGAGAGGAGGATTGATTAATGGAGTTAGGGATGATACCATGCTAGTCTTCTTTCTCTCGCGTCTGTGGTCTATACAATCTGCTTGGTCTGATGATCTATGTGCTATCTGTGTTATTTAGGAAAAGGAAATAGAATTTGCTGCTAATTCCATACGAATACTTTACAGGTGCGGTTGGGATGGCATGATGCCGGTACTTACAATAAGAACATTGAAGAATGGCCTAAAAGAGGTGGAGCTAACGGGAGTCTTCGGTTTGAAATTGAGCTTAAGCATGCAGCTAATGCTGGTAATGATTTAACTGTGATACCGGGGGTGCTGTGACTTGTTTCTTGAACTTTCCTCAAAACTAGCTTTTACAGGTCTTGTAAATGCATTAAAACTTCTTGAGCCAATCAAAGAAAAGTATCCCAGTGTGACATATGCAGATTTGTTTCAGCTGGCCAGTGCTACTGCTATTGAGGTCAGTCTTAATTGCTTAAACTGAGATTCTCTCATTCTTTGTGAAAATATTCTACTTATCACTTTATTCTTCAGGAAGCTGGTGGTCTCAAGATTCCCATGAAGTATGGAAGAGTTGATGTCTCAAAACCTGAGGAATGCCCTGAAGAAGGGAGGCTTCCTGGTGAGTGAAACATTTTTGTTCATTACAGACTGGACATTGACTCAGCTTTGTTGCTAGGGGATCATTAATTTGGCTCTATGAAGCACTGTAAATCGTCTTGGAAAAGCTGTTGCTATTTGCTGATTCCTTCAACTGCTTTTTCTGTGATAAATATAAGTGGGCACCCTAATAGGCAATTAAGTTTGCTTTAGGTGATTTTTGTACTTTTTAAAGAATGGTGGTAAGTTTAAACAAATGGATCTGCTGATTTGGGCAACAAATGAAGTTCTAGATGACTTGATTCATTTAGGCATTTGCTAATAAAATTCAAGCAAGAAGAGATGTATTCGATGCGTGGTAAGCTTTTGAAACAAAGCATTGTTTGGAAATAGAAAGAATATGCATGTAGATGCACTTTATCACGAGTAAATGAACTTGAATATTCTGTCCTTTCTGTGGTTAGAAGTCATTTTCTATCTCTTTGCTGGAGTTTCTACTTCTTTTTTCCATTCCGGTGATTGAGTTCTTCTCCTCTTTCTCAGATCTGTTTGTCTCACTTATTAGTGTACTTCCTACTTCTGCTAGAAAAAGTTTTTGTTAGTTCCTCTTGGAACGATCTACTTCTTCTCTTTTTATCTGAACAGTTCTTTCTTTCAGCTGCTGGCCCCCCTTCACCAGCCGATCATCTCCGGGAAGTTTTCTACAGGATGGGACTAAACGACAAGGTATTTATAGTTATTATATAATAGGATGTTGTGTGCTATTTGTGTGCATCTCATATGCTTGAGACTATGAATTCTCTGTTATGCAGGAAATAGTTGCTTTATCTGGGGCACACACTCTTGGAAGGTCAAGACCAGAACGTAGTGGTTGGGGCAAGCCAGAAACAAAGTACACGGTACCTAATTACTTTCTATTCATTTATTGTTGCTTCGTGCTATCGTTAGACAAAATCAACTTGCAATTAAGAATTCTGAAACAGGCTAACAGCGCATGGTGCTCAGAATGTAATATTCCATGGTTACAATAGGTGAACTGAAAGTCCTCCTAGGTATTGAATTAGAGTTATAAACTCTTGATCATCTTTAGATGAATAACAAGGAACAAGACTCCGATGAACATTAAAAACTACAGGAGATGTTTTGTTTGGATTTCAGAAACAATATTTCATTGAGCTCCTAGCGCTTTAAGGAGCTTTGCAGTGGCATGGCATTCTATCAGTGGTCGACCATCAGAAATAGATTGATTTTGCATAAGGACGTCGCTGTAAATTCTGGCTTGATGGTCAATGTGATGCCTAGAAAGAATAGCCATTTACACTGTAGTGTTGACTATTAATTTTCACAGAGGAAGTCCATGTCAACTGATATTTAAGTTTCTTCTAGGACTACAACAACCAAGGATATTATGGGTTAGTGGGTCAGCTTAAAGAGTTCATTTACATCATTGCTCTCTGTGCAGTATCGAATCCTCCGTAAAATTCAAGAACCCGGCATCTTTCTAGAAAGTATCCATCCATGTCTTTTAGGTTTTCCTTACCTCTTTTACATGTGTCCATTGTAACGTCACGTCTTCTTACTTTATCATCTTTAGGCTGTTTCCTTACGTGTACTAACTACTAAAGGTTTTTCATCTTATTCCCACTTTAAGCCACACCCTCAGCTTTAATCTGTTCTAACTTGATCTTATGTTGGTGTGCAAATATGCTCGGGCATTGTGATCTTTGCTATATCAGTTCTGTACATGTGTCGATCTTACCTACAGTTTAAATGTTGGTGGACATTGAAGCTTGGGAGAAAGGTTCTCCTCAGTAACAAATTAATGGATGCTTGAATCGAACTTATGCAACTATGGTCAACAATACAGTTTAGTTGAAATGATTAAGAGTAGTGTAAGTGGCATTCATTAATTGTGATTGCCTCCATTGTGACACAGAAAGATGGACCAGGAGCACCAGGTGGACAGTCATGGACCGTGCAATGGTTGAAGTTTGATAACTCATACTTCAAGGTTTGCGAGTTGAATCCATGTTTATTTTTTCCATGGCAAGATGGTGATACAGAAATAAGTGGTATGCTATCTTGATTGTTTCATGCAGGATATAAAAGAACGGAGGGACGAAGACCTGCTAGTATTGCCGACTGATGGTGTTCTTTTTGAAGATCCTTCATTTAAGGTGAATAGAGTTTGGCTGAAAGCTCCAAAATAAAAGAGGAAGCCTTCAATTATGGTTTGTCTTTCTAAAGAATGTTGGGAATTGCAGGTCTATGCTGAGAAATATGCTGAAGATCAGGAAGCATTCTTCAAGGACTATGCAGAAGCTCATGCAAAACTCAGCAACCTTGGTGCCAAATTTGATCCTCCAGAGGTTTGTTAGTGCTCTCTTATGGTCATTCCTTTGCTGATTATAGTGACTGTTTATTGGACCGTGTTTAATCATTTCCAATGCCAGATTTTGTCCTCTAAATTTTAAGTTATCAAGGAGCTAATGGCCAAAGTTCTACAAGAACTGACTAAATATTTGAAGTTTTTCCAGTGTGTTCATCTTGATTAGTCGACCATCTGTTGTGATGGCATTGGCCTCTGGATCAAGCGATATTTGCAGGATTGATGGGGCCTCCCATATGGAGACGCATCAGTTGTAGTTTTATTGCCAAATATTGCACGGCATGAATAACCATCAAGTTCATCTTGTCAGCTTTGATGTTTGGCTTGTTATGGAAAATGTGTATTGATAACAAGTGGTTTTACTTATTTACAAGTTTTGCTTCGATCTAGATTTAAAAGTTTGCATTGTAACTTATACAGAACATGGCTAACGTCAAGTAATTTCAGGGTATCGTGATAAATGGTAAAGCTGCACCGGAGAAGTTTGTGGCTGCCACCTACTCATCTGGAAAGGTTATACTAAGAAACAACTTACATCTTGATCTTCTATTGCTAAAGAAAGTTCCTCTTCATTACACAATCTTTAACGGAGAGATTATTTCTTTGCGAATCGTTCATGTTCCTTGTTTCTCATGGTTTGCTGCAGGATTAGAAAACACTGTTGCGTCTGTGCCGTGTCTTTTGTGTATAAAAGATGAGGATATTTTCAATCGTGTGAAACCACTTCTTAAAACTTTGGGGAGTCTTACTGAAGGGAGGAATAAAATTCAATGCGTGTTGCGTATTTGAATTGCAGAGAGAGCTCTCAGATGCTATGAAGCAAAAGATCCGAGCTGAGTACGAAGCGGTTGGTGGAAGCCCAGATAAGCCTCTACAATCCAACTATTTTCTGAACATAATGATTTTCATTGCTGCTTTGGCATTCTTGACATCTCTAGTAGTGAATTGAACTGAGGTTTGAGCTTGTGAGTCGTACTGCAATTTTTAGTGTGCAGTCTAATTGCATTCGAGTAATTGTGATTGCCAATCCATTACTTGAGGCAGCAGTTCTTCATCGGCCGAGCTTTCCATCCGTTATTACCCTTTGGAATGCTTAAGAAACAGAGTTCATTGCTAAATTGCCTATGGCGGATCCCCTCAAGGTAATGAATGAGCCTGGCCTGTCCAATCATCATTAATTGGCCCTGAGCTAGCTCATTTTTTTTTTTTTTTCCGAAAATGGGTTACATATATTTCCTCGCGATCAAGTTTAGTTCTTTGGAGTGAAAAAAGCTTCAAATGAAGGACATAAAAATCCAATCTAATTCACTTTAGCACGTTCGCAACATGTATCCTTAGAGCAGGCGACAAAACCATTCATTCTGTAACACCCCCTTAAAGATCCCGCGGGATATATCTAGAAAGGTGAGTTAAGTCTCGCTTTTGGGATATGGTCTTCCTCGACTACCGACATTCTTCGGTTGACAATCGCCCCGACTTCAGGCAAGTGAAAAATCTCATGCAAGATTTTCATCTCTGAAGTTAGCTTTCTGTAATTTTCTTTTGTTGTCCACAATCTGTCTTTCTGCGTCCGACAACGGTATCGCACGTTTGCGAAATTGTTTTGTTTTATGGGATCAAATATTTTGGGGCAAATAATAATAATAAAAAATTATAAACCTATTGTTGGGAGAAATATTAATAATAAAAAAAATTATAAACATATTACAATTGTATCCTAAGAACCCGCGACACGCTGACATGTGTGTGAGCCATCTTATTTGTTATATTTTTGCTAAGAAATCAACGCGGGATTTCTTCCTTCAACTTGTAGGCTTTCAAGTCTCATAATTGGTTTCTTAAAGAGGCTTCATTTTTTTTTTACCATTAAAAAAAAAAAGAGGCTTCATGTTTGTCACTCTCACCACCAACGTGAGATTACCTCATATTTGTCTCTCCCTTACCACCGATGTGAGATTCGTGAATTCATCTTCTCAAGTCATTTTGCTTTTGTCTCCTTCATCGTCGATGTGGGATCAATGTAGGCCTTTTTTTTATTATTAATTTATTTGTGAATATCATATAAAATGATAATTTATTATGTATATATAAAAATATATATTTAATATATAACATGTTTCAACGTGTCAGAATTCTCTATTTGTTTGAAATGATGTGTCAAAATGTTGTGTCGTGTTATGTCATTGTCGGTGCTACTAGATTGTACCAATTGAATCTTAAACAATTTTTTTTTTGTCAATTTAGTCATAAACTTTTTATTTTTGCACCTATAATGCATCCATCTAATTTTGGTCAGAAATCGCTTATATGGTCGCCAATCATCCTACGTGGTACGGCGGCGCAATCGGTTTGATGCAATTTTTTTTTTTTGTATTTTTTTTTTTACTTCCCATCTTTTTTCTTTCTTTCTTTTATGGGCTAAGGGCCGGCCAGTGTCGCTTTCCAACCCTCGCTAGCATTGGGCGACGGCATCGTGCCCCTCGCCGGCTTTGGGCAGGTGCCGCAATGCCCTTGTTGTGGCTGAGGAGGGCTTGGGCGAGGGTCGCAACGCCCTCGCTTGTGGTGCTGGCAAATCCTTAGCCAAAAAACAAAAAAGATAAAGAGGAAGGAAAAAAATAATTAAGAAAAAAAAATTGTGGCACTCCGGTATCCTATCTCAAATGCTTGAGGTGGCGTGGCATTTGTATTTTGTGGTCAACGTTTTTGAAAAGTTTGGTCTTGAGCTAAAGTTCCCCTTTTTCTCGAAAGCTATATAGACTTTGGTGCGTATAAAAAGGGGGATGGAGGGTGGGGATGCCCCTACCTTACAAAAAGTAAGGTAGGGTATCCAAATCCGACTTTGGTAAATACCGCTTCTTTCCATGTCAAAATGGTAGCGGGATGGGCTTTGTCGCGGGCTGCTGAATCGTCGAGGACACGCAGCGATGGATGTTCAACCACGAGTGGTCGCCGGCAGGTCATGTGGACGGCGTTCTTGCGTGTCCATCGGGCTCGAGAAAAAAACAGCTTTAGTTCACGAGACCCCGGTCACCCAAGGGAACGAGGCAATGACGTGAGTTTTCCTTTGTGACGAGTGACATGGCATGTCACTCGACGGGCTGAGGTTGCGATAAAGCTCATACAGATCCCACGAGGGACATGAGAGCTCGTGGCGGGGAGGACGCTGCTGTGCACGTTCCTTGTGCGTTCATTAGGGACAAAGCTCGAATTTAATGGAGGCATTAGGCCTCGATTATTAGTTTTTCGGTCTGCCGTAACCCGTAAGGTCTAAACGGATTTTTGATGAGGCGACGGGGACGTAATCCTTTGTACTTTGTATGAGCGATCGGTTCCCGGTCCGATCCGGTCTCGCCCAAGAACCGGGGACAGGAAGGACTGGTTTCCGATTTCTTGAACCTCGGAACCGATAGATTGTTAGTAGAGGTGAGCAATATAGACTTTAATTTTAATAATTTGACTAAAAATAAAGTTGCATTTAATAAATAAAGAATAACCGGTAGATTATTAGGATTACGCTTAAGAAAAAATAATAATTATCGATTCGATAACCCCCTGAATTATTTTGTTGGTCGTCCGAACCACATTGAGCATTGGGTGTTCCTCTTCCACACACGATCGTCATTAAAACATGGTATGAGATTCTAAATTCAAATCTTTCAGACCTCTCTTTACTTCCTCAATTACATAAGTCCCGCGTACACGTGAGGGTGAGTGTTAGAACGTTTAAATAATAAATTACGCCTTCATCTAATAATTTAAGATTATAAAATATTTGGCAGTAGTCCAACAAAATATCACACGCATCGAGAATTTAAACCACTGTTATATTCCAACGTACGCATTACAATTGTATAATACGTTTTCAGAACTGTCCCAAATGAATCTATTACATTTAAAAACTTTAGAAAAGTAAACATTCACACAAAGACACAAGATTAACGAGGTTCGACAATGTGCCTACATCCTCGAACAAAAAACCCTCAGTCTCCCCTTTTTTTTTTGTTATATGAAACCATCCGCCATTGTTCCTCCATATATACAAGAAAGGCTTCAACAAACGGAAGCAGAAAAATAAAGATAACGACAAAGAAGGAAGGTATCCCAGAATTATAGGGATACAATATAATTCAAATCTCCGATAGGAGAGAATATCACGCCAGAGGATATCACGCCAGAGGATATCACGCCAATATAGGAGATTTGAATATCACGCCAATACCCCCCTCAAGTTGGGCTGAAGACCTCGTCGGAAGTCAACTTGCTTATCATTTCTTGAAAAACTCCCTTGGGTAATGCTTTAGTAAAAACGTCGGCCAGTTGACCATCACTTCGAATGTACGGGGTCTCAATTGTTTTGTCTTGCACATTTTCTCTCACAAAATGGCAGTCTACCTCTATATGTTTGGTCCTTTCATGAAATACTGAATTTGAAGCTATATGAGTTGCAGCCTGATTGTCACAAAATAGCTTTGTAGGCTTGGTCATGCTTTTGCATCCCAACTCCTGAAGTAGTAGTCCCAGCCACACAATTTCGCTAGTAGTAGTCGCCATGGCTCGATATTCTGCCTATGCACTTGAACGAGCAATTACCGCTTGTTTTTTACTTTTCCAATTGACAATGTTTCCTCCCACAAAAGTACAGAACCCTGTAGTAGATTTTCTATCTACAGGGCTTCCAGCCCAATCTGCATCAGTGTAGCCAACAAGTTCTATGTGACCATTATTTTTCATTAGAATTCCCTTACCAGGCGTGGCTTTCAAATATCGTAGCAAATGATTTATTAGCTCCATATGCCCTCGAGATGGTTTCTGCATAAATTGACTCACATAACTAACAGTGTATGCTATATCAGGTCTAGTGATAGTCAGATAAATCAGCCGCCCAACAAGCTACTGAAATTGCCCAACGTCATGTAATGGAGTGTCTTCCGAAATGAACTTACCGTTATACTCCATAGGGATGTTGGCCAGTCTAACTCCCAACTTCCCAGTCTCCTTCAGCAAATCCATAACGTACTTTCTCTGGGATAAAAATAATTCTTTGTGGGATCTTGCGACCTCAATACCTAAAAATACGTCAATCTGCCAAGATCTTTGATATCAAATTCCTTACTCAAATGCTGCTTAAGTGCTTCGATCTCAAGTTGATTGCTGCCTGTAATCACAGTATCATCAACATAAACAAGCACAACGACTATACCTTTGTCATCAGTCTTGGTGAACATTGAAGAGTCTGCTGCCCCTCTTTTGAATCCAACCTTGATGAACGCGGAACTCGGTTTACCATACCAAGCTCTAGGTGATTGCTTAAGACCATATATGGCCTTCTTCAACCTGTAGACAATTCCATCCTTATTCTGCAAAGGGTGACTAGGAGGAAGATCCATATAAATCTCCTCTTTCAAATCTCCATGAAGAAATGCGTTCTTCACATCCATTTGGAATAAGGGCCATCCACAATTAACAGCTACAGACATAAGAACACGCATAGTATTCATTTTAACTACAGGTGCAAAAGTTTCTTTGTAATCTATACCATACGTTTGAGTGTAGCTTTTTGCAACCAGCCTCGCTTTATACCTTTCAACTGATTCGTCACTATTGTACTTGATCTTATAGATCCATCGGCAACCAACTGTCTTCTTCTCTCTTGGAAGTTGTACTAGTTCCCAAGTATGATTTCGATCTAAAGCCTGAAGTTCATCCTTCATTGCATCAACCCAGACGGCTTTTTTCTTTGCTTCCTCATAGTTGTAAGGTTCCTGCTGTTCTTCAATAGCAGACAAGAAACTCAAAAAATTGTGAGAGATTTTGTCATAGCCTACAAATTCTTGAATATGATGTTGAGCAGAATAATAAGTAGTAAAATTCCAGAGACGAGTTGATGGTCTAGTGACACGAGATGTCCTTCGTAATGAAGTTGCATCCGCTGCTCTTTCATTTGTCAGCCCCTCGGTTGCAATTCCAGGTTCAGCTTGTGGAACAACAACTGTCGCAATCTCTCGATCTATTTCTGAATTTTCTTGATCTATAGATTCATGACCCGTTGCATAGTTCTCATTGTCAGCTTCGATGCCCCCATTGCTGACTTTGGCTTCATTGTCCCCATTAACATCCACGGGGATATGAGCAAATTCATAGGAAAACTTCTTATAATAATCTGTGGACTCCCCCTGAATGTGGTTCTTATCAGGAAAAAACATGTTAGTTTCATCAAATACAACATCCCGAGAAATATAGACATGCTTTGTGCAAGGGTCATAGAATTTGTACCATTTCTTGACAGATGAAGAACCGACAAACACACATTTTTAGGTACAAGGATCTAACTTCCCACCAGCTTGAGAGTGAACATAGCAGACACAACCAAAAATCCTTAAGTGAGATATATAGAATTTTCGCCCATGTAACACTTCCATAGGAGTTATATACCCTAACACTCGACTAGGGAGTCTATTAATCAAATAACATCTAGTAAGAATAGTATCTGTCCAATAAGATTTAGGCAAATTTCTAGAGAACAACAAGGCCTGAGCGACCTCAAGAAGGTGATGGTTCTTCCTTTCAACTACTCCATTCTGCTGAGGTGTACCCACACATGATGTCTCGTGAGTAATACCTTTACTTCGTAAAAACAACTGGAAAGTCTGATTAGTATATTCGATACCATTGTCGGTACGAAGAACCTTCACCGAGGTATTAAACTGATTAATCACCATATTGCAAAAATCCTCAAAAATTGTAAGTACTTCACTTTTGTACTTAAGAAGATAAAGCCAGGTAGCTCTCGATTTATCATCAGTAAACGTAACAAAATACCGAAAACCTTCTCTAGAATCAACAGGAGAATATCCCCATACATCTGAATGTACCAAAGCAAACAATTCAGTTGATTTATGCAAATATTTATGAAAAGGCAATCTATGTTGCTTAGCAAAGTGACACGGATCATAACTACTAGAATCATGAGTCAAAGATATATCTAAGGATTGCAACACCTGATCTAAAGGATGACCCATGCGCCAATGCCATAGACGAGAGGCATCCACAACCCCCTTCCTGGCCACAACGCTTCGCCATGCATATCTAAGGTGTATAGCCCGTCCCGTAGTTGTCCTTCACCAATCATCTTCTTGGTACTGCGATCCTGGAACAAGACCTTATGTGGAGTAAAAATAACATTACAATTCCACTGTTTAGTGCATTTGCTCACTGACATTAAATTAGAAGATAATCCCAGAACTAATAAAACTTCAGTTTTTTTCGAAAGAACATTCAGTCGCCCAACACATTGGGTTGGCACCTGTACTTCGTTAGCCACTGTGATCGGTGGATATAAAGAGCTAGCAACAGTGTCAGATAGAATATGTTGGGAACTACACATATGGTCTGTCGCACTGGAATCAACAATAAATCGATTTCTAGATTCAACAAAAAAATGCATTAATATTACCAGAGGTCTTCGCAAAATTTGCGGCTTCATTGCTAGAGGGACCCGAACCATGTTTCTGAAGAAGCTGTTGAACCTGCAGTGTTAGAGACTCCACTTGGATTGAATGTCTGTGGGATTTCCTTGAACTGCCATCTTAGCATCTGGACCCTTGTCTTTATTTGGACGCAGATGAGGATGTAGAATCCAACATCATTCCCTGGAATGCCCATCTCGATCACAATGAAAACGAATGGGCTCTTTCCTTTCCCTTTGACAAATCGAGTACCACCATCAATTTGCCTGACATTGGAACTCACAGTGTTTGCCTAGCGCTCCAATGAGCCTGCTGAAGGTGCAATAATCGAGTCAGAATGCATGACTCTCCTCCTTGTTTCTTCACTTTGTATTATGGAGCACATAGTATTAAAGGACGGCAATTGTGGCCTCATAAGAATGTCACGTTTGACATCTTCAAACTCAGGTCTTAGGCTTGCTAACAGATAAAAAACTATGTCTTGTTCTTCCCTTTGCACATAGTCACGTACATTCTAGGTTGCAGGCATGTACTGGCGGAGTTCATCCCACTGTTTCTTCATGCTCCCCAGATGTTCTGTGAATGTTTGATTTGCTCCTTGCTTGGAGTTAGCAAGACCTTGTTGAAGTTCAAAAATCCGAGATGCATTATTGGCTTGACCATACATCTTAGACAATGAATCCCACAAAGTTTTGGCCGAATCTGAGTAAGCAAATATCTCATAGATTTTAGGCTCCATCGAGTTGAAGATCCAAGTCATAACACTGTGATCACTTGCTTGCCATTCTTCAAACTTTGGACGAGTCTCATCGGGGGCTTTAGTTTGCCCAATAACATGTCCAAGCCTCGATCGACCTCCAAGCGCAATGGTCACTGCTTGCGACCATGGAAGAAGATTCCTTCCATTCAGCAAAATAGATGTAAGACGCTAGTTGTTTCCCTCATGCGCCATAGCCGTCGCTGATTCCGATCCAGAGCTCGTACCTTTGACGGAAAGTTTTTCAGATTCAGATTCTGGATTTGTCATGGTGCCCACCGAATAGTCGACACTCAAAGAGAATGAGAACGAGACGAGTTTTTCAAGAAATCAAGGCCGTAACCCGCTCTGATACCATGTAGAAAAGTAAACATTCACACAAAGACACAAGATTAACGAGGTTCGGCAATGTGCCTACGTCCTCGAACAAAAAACCATCAGTCTCCCCTTTTTTTATTTTTTGTTATATGAAACCATCCGCCATTGTTCCTCCATATATATACAAGAAAGGCTTCAACAAACGGAAGCAGAAAAATAAAGATAACGATAAAGAAGGAAGGTATCCCAGAATTATAAGGATACGATATAATTCAAATCTCCGATAGGAGAGAATATCACGCCAATATAGGAGATTTGAATTCACGCCAATAAAAACACATATTAGATACAAAAAAAAAAAATTGCTAGAAATTTTATAGATTTAGAGTAATATTGGATTAAGCGCTAAATGGGCGTGGTGCAATTCTTGCCTTTTTGTGAAGAAGGTTTGTGAGATTTCAGCTAACAAAATTCAAATGCTTAAATCATGCCTCTCCTTTCAAAAAAAGAAAAGAAAAATCAAGCATCTCCTTTTCACTTTTCACATCATAAAAGCTAGAAATGTTACTGTAAAGTTTTTCTAATTTGATTTAATCTCTAAAAAAGAAAAAGAAAAAGAGAAACCAAGGCGGTTGACCTAATCCCCCTGAAAGTCAAAATTCACGATAGGATTAGCAATCAACTGCGCCAGATCAATCCCCGCACATTCGATGTGGGCATCACTAAAATTTCCAAGAACGAATTAACACAAGCAGACCTCGCCAAGTATGCGGTCTTTATGACATGGCATGACACCATCAGTTCGATCTTGCTGACGTTATCTCATATTTTCGAGACAATTGCAAAAACATATGTATCAATATTATCATAAAGCTTTCAATTGTGTCAATTTAATCATAAACTTTTCATAATTTACCAACATCCGATAGATTCGAATTAGAAATCATTGGTATGAACTTTGTCCTAAGTGGCACAGCAGACGCTAACATGAACATTTCTAATAATTTCTTAACTTTTTATAATCTTTTCCGTTACTTTACCTTTTCTTTTGGATTGAGGACCGGTAAAGATCGCTACTCATTGGCCACAGGTGAGGATTGATGACCCTTATTGGCACGGGGTGACGATGTCCAACCCTCGCCCAAATCTGATGAGGGCTGCGATGCTAAGGTCTAGGGCAATGAGGGCCTTGGCAAGTGCCATTGTGCTCTTGTCGGCCAAAGCAAGTGCCACTATGCTCTTGTCGGCCAAAGCGAGGGCTCGCGGCCCCTCGCCAAGATCTAACTAGGGCGTTGCGCCTCTTGCCTAGACACGGCAAAGGTTGGCCCTTAGTCCAAGAAAAAGAAAAAAAAAAGAAAGGCACCAATAAATTTTAAAAATGTTGTTAAAGAAATCTATATTTATATTTGAAATTGTATTAATTACAATTGATTAAATGAATTTCAATTGACAAAATATGAGAATGCTTATAATTAAATTGATATAATATATATATATATCTGAAATTGTATTAATTATAATAAATGTGTAAGATTTTTTCAGATAAATTTTACCATAATTTTCCAAGCATTCATTACCTTACGCAAAACTCTTGGATTTGAACGGGATTACACTTGCCTTTTTACGGTGACCACACGAACTGTCCGCCGAGGGCAGTGACAAGAGTGGACCAATCATGACCTCCCACGTGGAACTCTACCCATTCGTGTAGCGAGTACTCGAGATCCTTTACTCGCGAGATCTCAAAATACCAACCTAGACAGAAAGACGAGTCACGTGCGAGTCCCATGTTTGTCTCGTTCTCTCTCTAACCCAAACCCCCCACCCCACACCACACCGCCTTAAAAACCCCCGCGTACACTCTCTCTCTCTCGTCTCTCTCTCTGGGACTCGAAGACGCAATCCATTTCCTTCTCAATCCATCATCTCCTCCTCGGTTTCTCGCAGCGCGAAGGTTTTGAAGCTCGCGACAATGGCGTCTAGGGTTGCGAATTGGCTGATCCTCTCTCTCCTCGTCCTGGCCGCGACCGCGATCTCCGCCGAGGAGGAATCCGAGCCGGCCAAGGAGTTCGTGTTGACCCTGGATCACTCTAATTTCTCCGAAACTGTCAGTAAGCACGACTTCATAGTCGTCGAGTTCTACGCCCCTTGGTAAATTCCGTCGCCCTCCCTTTGTCTTCTTTCTTTTCTCCTTTTGCTGTCCTGTAGTGTTCTTTGGCAGCTCGAATCGGGTTGATATGATCGATCCGCTTCGGATCTTGAAATTTTTGCTGGTTTTTTTCGGTTGTTTACTGTTTTGTGCGCAATTGTACGGATGGTTTTTTTTTTCCCTCTTCTTTTCTTGTTGGAAGCGAATATCATCGCCGCAATTGCCCGAGTTTTTCCTTGCTCGTGAAGTTTTAGGCCAAAGTTTATCTGCCTCTGTTTGCATGCATGAAATAAACATCGGTTCATTAGCTGGTTCTCTCGGTGTGTGAAGCTAAAACAGCAAAAAGTCATCCTTTTCTCTTTCTATTCCTGTTTTGGATTGGCCCAGCAAATATCTGATTGTCGAGAAATTTGTGTATCCTTTAATTCCATCAGGGCTGGCAGTAATTAAATCGGTTACGCATTTTGTATAGAGTTAATGCATTGTTGAGACCTTCTTTGGTAATTCATAATCAGCCCTAACTTAACGAGAGGAAGTTTTGCAAAATCATAAATGTACTTAATTGCATTTACTATGTGGATTTGGTATTCATTTTGGGTTTTTGTTGAACCCTTCGTTCTGATTAACATTTTTGGAGCAAGCAACTGTATACTGTTGACAATGGTGATGATGTGAGAAAATGTTCTTTGTGGGAACATTTACTCTGCCCATTTATGTCAAATGCCCGTTCATGCATGATAAAAGAATCGAGCTGATTTTCTCTTTTTCGGGAGGGGAGGGGCGAATGGAGGTTGGGAAATGGGAGATTCTCTTCTGCCGAATTTAATGCTAAGAGGGATGGCATTTCCTTCCCTCATTCTGTTCCATCTAGTTTGTTTCCCTTCATCTCTCTTTTCCATCTTTTCGGGCAAAACATTTCGCATTTATAATCACCTACTGGTTGGATTTTGAGTAGCTTTTTATCCCTGTTTCAGGTGTGGTCATTGTAAGAAGCTTGCACCCGAGGTAATAAGATTTCATGGATCCTGTTAAACACACGGTATAATTCTTTAGATAGTTATATGTGTGCAGTCAGTGACAACGACAGTGTTCTATTCGCAGTATGAGAAAGCTGCATCCATATTGAGCAGTCATGACCCTCCCATAGTTCTAGCCAAAATTGATGCCAATGAGGAAGCAAACAAGGAGCTTGCTAGCGAATATGACATCAAGGGTTTTCCCACACTTAAAATCTTGAGAAAAGGGGGGAAGACTATTCAAGAGTTCAAAGGTCCCCGTGATGCGGACGGTATTGTTGCATACTTGAAGAAACAAAGCGGTCCTCCTTCTGCCGAAATAAAATCTGTTGAAGATGCCAGCAATCTGATAGGAGATAAAAAGATAGTGATTGTAAGTGCTCTGCCTTGGGTTTTCTATTTTGACGACTTCCCTCCTATTTCTAATTTTATGCTGTTGTGGCCTATACTCAGGTTGGGATATTCCCAAAGTTTTCTGGTGAAGAGTATGAGAATTTCACTGCTTTGGCTGAGAACTTGCGCTCTGACTATGAGTTTGGTCACACTTTGGATGCCAAACTGCTTCCACGGGGAGAGTCATCAGTTGCTGGACCTGTTGTTAGGCTCCTTAAGCCATTTGACGAATTGTTTGTTGATTTACAGGTACTTCTGTTTTAGTATATAAGTATCTTTTCCTGCTCTTCCCGAATTCATGGCGCACTAATAAGTGGACAAACATATTACAGGATTTCCATGTGGATGCTCTGGAGAAGTTTGTTGAAGAATCCAGTGTGCCTGTCGTCACTATCTTTGACAGTGACCCAAGCAACCACCCCTTTGTGATCAAGTTTTTTAATAGCGATAACGCTAAGGTAGATTGTAGCAAGCTGTTATTTTGTACTTCTACACTTGCTACTGCTGTTTGATTTGTGGATCTTTATGTCGTTGATTGATCCCTTGATGAAAATTGTTTGCACTATTCTTGGGTGGATGGTTCAGGTGATAGTATGATGTTATGTGTGGACCTTGTAAGTGTAGCTGATTATCTCTAACTATAAAATGTGGATTGAACCTATTGTTTGGACACATGCTTGTACTATAGGGTATTTCAGTTGTGCAATGTGTCAAATCTTTTTGTTGACATAATTTTTGGTAGTTCTTTGCCTGCACGAGAACATCGATTGTTACTATCTTTGGTTGGTTTTAGGTTCTTTTTTAATGGTAAAATAATTTGCAAACTTTTCTGCTGAATGATTTTTATTTCCCTCTTTTGAAGCTCTATATGCTTTCTTAAGTGTCTATCTGTAATTTAAATTGTGAGACTGTTCTGCACGTATTGTTATTTGGTCCTTGAATTTTTAATTGGTCATGGTTTGTTTTTAAATTTCAAGAACAATTTCTTTTCTACTTAGTAAATCGCTCTTGAATAGTTCAGATTTGTCTGTTATTCCTTATTTGGTTTCATGGATAATATCTGACAACTCCATTTGCATTGCATAGGCAATGTTGTTTATGAATTTTAGCACTGAAGTAGCTGAATCTTTTACCTCAAAATACCGAGATGTTGCTGAGCAATATAAAGGACAGGGCATCAACTTTCTGATGGGAGATCTGGATGCTAGTCAAGGTGCTTTCCAGGTTAGTGCCTTTCTGTTCATTTTGAGGAGTTCATCTAAAACTGTGCTGTTGGTTATTCATACGCAGATGAAAAATTGATGTTTAAATGTTTATGTGCAGTATTTTGGGCTCAAGGAGGACCAAGTGCCTCTTATTGTGGTACAGACAAATGATGGGCAAAAGTATTTGAAACCAAACCTGCAACCTGATGATATTGCTCCTTGGGTGAAAGAGTACAAGGTTACATTTATCTCTTATGCTTCTCTCTCACAACATGTGGGAGACGTCCACACACTCACAGTCTCATACAACATGTAAATTAGAACTTTTACACTTTGAAAGATTCGAAAGCACGTCATCAGTTTTGATCTAATGTTGTTATGTTAATTGCAGGAAGGCAAGGTCCCGCAGTACAGGAAGTCTGAACCAATACCCCAAGATAACAGCGAGCCTGTGAAAGTAGTTGTGGCTGAGAGCCTGCAGGAGATGGTGATGAACTCTGACAAAAATGGTACATAGCGTTATGCTTTGTGTTGTTTTGTGTCATCTGCAAGTATACCTACTTTGGGATCTTCTATTTATTGACATATTCTTTGTATCGATTTGATATCTATTGGCTTTTTCATGATGAGTATACTTGCAGTATGATATGATATGTCCTGTTTAATTGCATTCCTGACTCAGTGTTAGAAGACTTCCACCTAACATGCTGGAAATTTCTGCAGTTCTTTTGGAGTTTTATGCTCCTTGGTGTGGACATTGCAAAAAATTGGCTCCTATATTGGATGAAGTTGCACTTTCTTTCGGAAGTGATGCTAATGTTATTATTGCCAAGTTTGTAAGTATTCCTGCTCAAATTTGGTTGATAATTTTCCTGAATTGCAGCAACAGTGATCTAACCTTTTCAAAACTGCCCGAGTGATGTCTGTATTTGTTGTTTGAGTACCTATAAGAGCACTTTTGGTGTGGGGGTTGATGCTTGATTGGGTTTGGGGAAAGATGCATGATTGAATCATAGAAAGGCGCAAATGATGAACATAGAGATCTATTTATAGGAATTGAAGTGACATAAAAGTCAGCTGCTTTCCAAAGAACAATGCTAGAAATGTGAACTACTGTTAATATGCTTCCATGTTTTTTCCCCTCTTTGGAGGGCAAAGACTCATCCTAACATAGTGGGTAAATTCTCTGGATAAAATATGCTTCATGTGAGGGTACTTGTACTGGTATTTGTAGTACTGTTTTCCACCTTCTTTATTGTCTGCCTTGGTGCGTCACCTGTTTAGTTTGATACATTAATCCTCCATGTGTGCTTCTAGAGTGCTACTTTATGTTCTCTCGTTGTTTTCCATCTGACTCGGCAAGGGTAAAGATACGATCTTACTGAAAATTTGACGGCCAAATCTTATCTCAGATGATCCATTAACAATTTATCTTGTTCTTGTCTGGTTCTGCCATTTTATTAGTTATGATGGGATTTGTTCAGCCAATTTGTGTGTGTGTGGGAGTGTGTGTGTGTGAGAGAGAGAGAGAGAGAGAGAGAGAGAGAGAGAGAGGGGCCACGCCCTTGTCCAATAATATTATTTGGGTTCAACCATGTCTGTGCCGATATTATGCTTTCCTTTTCAGGACGCAACCGCGAATGATGTCCCAAATGACCCCTTCGATGTCAAGGGGTACCCAACTATTTACTTTAGGTCAGGAAGTGGGAAGGTGGTGCCATATGATGGTGATAGGACAAAGGAAGATATAATAGATTTCATTGAGAAGAACCGTGATAAAGCAGAAGAGAAAGCCACGGGCAAAGAAGAGGAAGTCACTGGCAAAGATGAGCTCTAGATGAAGGTACTTGGCTGGTCAATTTTTCCTCTCGCACGTCATATCTCTCATGTTTGTTTGCCATGAGCTCGTATGTGTTATCCTTCATGTTTGGCGGATGAGGGCTCGGGCATGCTGAAAATGAATTCATTGTTATGTGATAATCCAATCCGTAGATAGCGCATTGATCTTCACCATACCTCTTAATTTCTTCAAACAATTGGAAATTCATTGTGATCTTTTCCCCTTTATCGCAGGAAGTTTTGTTTACTGGTGTACACAGCTGCATACAGGCTTCATGCTGTAATACATGAGAAATTGTCAGAGTGCCCGAACCCCTTTGCCCTCCCCTCTCCTTCCTTTGAACTTTTTAGCGTTCTCTTAATAAAGAAGGGAATTGGGTTTTTGGGGTTGTAGAGTAACTTAGCTCTTTACATTAGGTCTAGTTTTGTTTAAATCTATCATGTATCTCTCCGGCGACCGTTCGAGAATATCCATCCTGTTTTGAATTTTAGAAGCCGTTTGCGGTTCCAATTTTCTTCTGGTGCCTTGTTGATCGATATCCTTTCCACTGGCGTGTGCTGCTTTTTCCGGTTTTTTTTTTTTTTTTTTTTTTTTTTTTTTTTTTTTTTTGGCGCGAACACATCGGATCTTCGTGCATATAATGTGCAGGGGATGTTTCCAGAATGAAATGACTTGATTTAAATGAGATATCTTCCCAGACTGTTAATATGATTTTTACCTAATCAAGGCCGGCTGATCGAGCCCCAAATCCACTTAAGCTTACCAAATGAGATTCAGACTGGTTTCTTCATCTGAATCGGAGTGGTAACTTAATAGGGTTTTGTGGTACTGTACCACCACGCAAGAAAGCTAGTTAATTGCCGTGGGCAACTTTCATGAATGCCTTAAAAATTGTTTGTCCACTCTTTTATAGTCTATGATGTTTAGAAACTTTGTCAAGGAAAGATCTCCATTAAAGGTGGGAAGCTCTGATTCGCACGAGCACCAAATGGGGTCGTCTTCTCCACTCTTTCACTCTTTTACGTTGAGAAATTTTGTAATTTCATAAATTTTCACTAATTCTTTTTCTTTTCTCGCATTCTTCTTAGCACCTCCACCTGTCATTTCACAAACGGACAAGAGGGTGGCGGCGTGAGCTGGAGCTTGTCACCTCTCTAATGGAGATTTTTCCTTGACAAATTTTCCAAACGCAAGAGAGTGAAAGAGTGCAGAAGAAGACGAGAGAGTTGGCCACCATTTCAAATTTTGAAGCCACTCATTAGAGCTGCAATGCAATTCATTTGCTTTCCGTTGCAAACCCTTACAAACCTAAAAAATTATTTTTTGTTCAAATGGACCGACTTTAAATTGGCGTGGGTCAATTTTTGGTAAAGCTTTGACATGGGCACATGACGTGGCGATGCTTCCACTCGTACGGCTAGGCTAACTTATGATATCCCTCGTTAGAGAAAGGCCTTGTTTGGTTCAGCATTTGAGATGAGCATTGAGGCTTTAAAGTCCCTTGGCCAAATGCAAATGCTGTTTGGTTCATTTTTTGGCTCATTTTGGGCAGATGCAATTGCATCTCAAATGCTCTACAAAGGCCTTTAGGTCAAAGTACTTCTTGAAGTACTTTGGGAAGTCTCAAATGCAACTATTTTTTTTTTTTACTTTGTCACATTCACTTGCCGCCTCCCGCCCGCGACTGACTGCCGCCGGTCGTTGGCTGTCACGCCCCGAACCCGGCGGGCATGCGAACATCCACCAGGCCGTTCCTCTTTGCCTTAGTACCCAGGACCCAACGGCCACGGTCTCCACTTGGTTAAATGAAACAAGCATGCAGAAGCGTGAAACAACCCCATATAAATAAAACACAAGATGACTTGGGACAAAATGGTACACCTTATATAAATGCCAATCATACATCAGATGTCACAGTTCTAAATCTCAAAGCAATTCATTACAACCCTATGGTTACAAAAGGATTCATAATCATTTCTTCCAGCGACTTCGTCGAATGTTAATCCATGGCGAGCTCGGGTTCCCTTCGTCTAGGACCTGAAAATGTTGTCTCACAACTGGGTGAGATATAAATCTCAGTAAGCTAAACCTAACCCTAACCCTAAGCTAGGCTATCAGTACCTCTAGACATTTTGAAAAATAAGGTATTTTGGGATTAAAAACTTTGGCATGATAAAGACAGGGTACTTGTCAAAATGAGGCATTTCAGTACCTTCAAATCGACTCGAATCAGTAACAAAAGATTTCATGAGTAAAACTGAGCTTCGTACTATGGTAGGGTTTTCAGTTAAACAAATTCAGTGAAAACAGTTCTTTGTTTGTAACCATCATTCGATTCCATTCCGTTTTCTCATAAAACTTGGCTTTCATTCAATGGTAACAAGTCGTTACCCGCTGTTGAAACCTGATTTTTTGACCAGGTCTTTTTCAGTTTTATTTTTGAAAAATCACAAAAAAATTTATAAAAAGTCAAAAAATTACAAAATCAACTTTGGTGGCCTTGGCCAAGCCTAAGGAACCATTCTTGACCAAAAAATAACTTTTCACATATTTCATATTTTTTAGTATTTTTGGAAAATAGAAAAAACACTTAAAAAATCAAGAAAAATAGCATTTGAGGTCACAAAAATATGGAAAAATATCCAATATTTTTCCTTTTAATCCCTTTTATTTTTGACCTCTCAAAAAAATCAAAATCAGATTCAATTTTAGGTGTTCCTTTGTAACCCGTACTATTGAATTTGAAGAAAAAATAACAATTGAGTCTTTTAATTTGCAATTTTGGCATTTTTTAAGATCTTGACATTCAATCTAACTATCCCCTATTTCAATTTAGCCCAATTGTTTGTGCAATTTGCTCAATCGCACGGATTTGACAAAATTACATACTAAAATTGCATTTTAGTCCTTGAAATTGAGCATAATTGAAATTACTTTCAATTTAAGGGCTATCATTGCAAATTAAACATGCTACCCAATGGATTTCACCATTTTAAATCGATTGGCATAGGTGGTTTAACTCAATTTGATCATTTGCACCCTCAATTACACGATTCCCAATTTCCAATCAAATGAGAATTTGGGGATTTTGTAGAAATTGATGAAAACTTTTGGGCAAAACCACATTTCTAGATAGAATTCATGCCCTAGATTCGATTATGAGGTTCAATTGCAAAATTTTCCCATTAATTTGGGCTTAATTTGAAAAAAAATCTATTCGGGACCGGTTCAGACCGGTCAGACCGGCGGTCGGACCGGTCAAACCGGTCCAGAACAATGTCATCTTCCCTGCTGAGCCTCCGTGCAGATGAACAATGACTGACTAAGTTTCCAAGACCAAATTGAAGGCCAATTCGCAACTAATTGAAAGAGGAACGGTGGGCGTTTTGTTCCTCTCATCTTCCCCCGTCGATTGACATCGACGGCACTACCCGACGTCGCCGGAGGAGGGAGCAATCGGCCAGTCAAACCTTCGGACCTGCAAAAGTCAACAAAGGTAAAAAACAGCTCAAATCCTTGCCAAATTCGTGCGAAATGAAGCTCACCGCGGAACCAAAAGGGACTGAGCGAAATGCCCATCTTCCCCGACTTCGTTTTGACCCAATTGCACGTGACTACACGTGCCAAACCAAGTCAGTTGGAGATCCACCGTTCGGCGCCAAAAATCAAACAAGCTATATAAGCTAACAGGCCTTCGCGAAGAGGGAGGTGGTTGGATTCAGTTCGAGGATAAGAAACTGAATCGAGAGAGAGAAAGAAAGAGAGAGAAAGAGCTCACCTTCCCTCGCGGTGGTCGAAGGTTGGAGCTCAAAAATTGCAGAGCGCCGGTTGGGCCCTCCGAGGCAAAACCAAAGCTCCGCGAGGTCGCCGAAAGATCGCCCAGAGTCTCCTGAAGCGATCACCACCGGCCGCGCCCAGTGAAATCGCAAGAACAGGTGAGTCTCAGTCCCGAGTTTTTCTTCAAGCTTTCATGGCGATTTGCGCATTCCTTAATCATTCATACAATTAGTGTGTGCCTTTTGTTCCTTGGACATCACTGACCATGTTCGCGTCTTGATTTTGCATCGATTTCGTTCACAACCCCTGAATCGAGTCTTCACACTTAACCTCCACAGCCGATTCTTGCCCAGCCAAACCTGGGTCGAACGGGCTCAATCGGAGCCTGAGGTAAGTCTCCTGAACCTCCTGCCATGTTAATCCGTGAAATAATTGATCTGATTTAGCGTAACCTGTGCGATTGAGTCTCCATGGCCGTACTCGGCAGTTCGCGTGATACTCTCGATTCTGCGAATAAGATGTTTCGAATCTTAGATATGTTGAACTAGAGCTAATCGCGAATCGATTGCCGTTGGTCTCGAGTGATTCCATTAAGATTTCACCGCACGATCATCGCCGGAGAGCCACAGCCGTCCATTCCGTCGGAGTTGCGAGGTTGAAGACGAAGCTGACATGGCGTGGTCAACTGGTCAAATCTCCAGATGTCATCCCGTGATTGGTCCACGTAGTGTCGAGTCAGCATGGCCGTTAGGGTCCGTTATTCGAATTAAAGGATCGGACGACTGAGATAAATCGAACTTAAATTCTAGTGGCCGTCCGATTAATAAATAGAATTAACTGAAAATGATTTTCGAAATCAGAAAATAAACAAAGAGTGGAAACGGTGTCGTATGGATTAATGAGAAGGCGACGTCGTTTAGGGTGATAGAATAGACGGTCTAGATCGAGTCTCAGGATCTAATCGTGGCCATAGATTTAAGTAATTAGATCAGACGGCCCTGGTCGAGTCTCCATTCAATCTGAGCCGTAGGTTTCGGTAAGTCAATCCGAAGACCCTGAGTCAGCCACGCGGCGCAATGAAGACCGTTAGATCAAGTTCGACAATTCAAAAATAAAAAAGCATAAAACGGCGTCGTTTTGGGCACGGGTCGCCCGGGCCGGATCCGGGTTGGGCCGGTCGTCGCGGGCCGTGGGCCGGGTCACCCGACCCGGCCCGGTTAACATTTTTTAAATAAAAAATTTCCGAAAATGATTTAAAAAAAAAAAAAAATCAGAAAAATCTTAGAAAATCCAAAAAATGCTAGAAAATTTTAGAAAATTCCAAAAAAAAAATGTGAAAAATTTGTGGAAAAATCCTAGACATTCCAGAAATCCCCAAAAATCGAGGGTTGACCACAGACAACTGGTCAACCCTATTTTTGGGGTTTCTTATCCAATTTTCCGAGACTTGACGACATTACCCTTTAGGGGTAAGTCGCCTCTGTTGTGCATGCTAGATAAGGCCGATAATGCCAAGGCGAGAATTAGGGTCGATTAGACGACCAATTCTTAGGTTCGGGTTTTCGAGTCCCGCCTCTTTTCTCAAAATGACGATTTTGCCCTTTAATGGGAAAATCGTCTTTCTTGTCTCAATCAAGTTCTGAAAATTGCTTGAAGTTAGGGTTTGGGTCAGGTGGACGACCAACCCTAATATTTGAGATTTTCAGTTCTCATCTTTGTCCAAAATGACGACTTTACCCCTCCAAGGGTAAAATCATTTTTAAATACCAGAAAAATCCTGAAAATTCAAGAAAAATAGGAAATGGATTGGATTGATGGCCAATCCTATTTCCTCTGTCTTTTGACTTCCCAATTCATCTAAAATGACAATTTTTCCCTTTTTCGAGGTGAATTGTCCCGAATAGTTCCAAATTACGATTTTGCCCCTCATGGGCAAATCATGCCAAAATCATTCCTAAGCCTTGATTGATATTTCTCTAGGCTAATAGGGCCTCATTAGGGATGCCATGCTGATTTCATGTGTTTTATCCACATGTACTGATTCCTTGATTTGCGCTATTACTTTTAATGATTGTGAGTGACAGGGTAGCTATTCCCATCTGCATGAACTCCTAGATTTAGGATCTATACCTCACTCGTCCGCATGAAATCCTAGGATCAGATAAACCATTCAGCTTAGGTACCGAAAGTGCGTCAACTCTGATAGTTGGCGTAACTAAGTCCCCGAACCCACTTCTTTGGTTTCCGCAGAATCGAATAGACCACTCCCAACTATTCGATAGGGTTTCCGATCGTACCCTCCACGAAACGATTGGTGGCGACTCCTTGGCATGTACACTCATCACATGTCACTAGACCACACTGAAGGTCGACCACGTATATCCAGCAGTTGCGATTTGGGTAATGGGCCTTGGGAGAGGCCCGCGTCCGATCAAGCCAGCGATCGGGCGGCCCATTAGCCCTCTCCCGCGTTCACGCGCTCGGGAGAGGGTCGCGACAGACTGGCGACTCCGCTGGGGACTATTCTAAAACCAGAATATCTGGTTACGAATTCCAGAGGACTTGAGCCGATTAAAAAGTTGTTTGGTTTATCTGACATTGTTTTCTGCAGATGCTCTCGAAGGTGAGGTACGTATGCTAACCATTGTGTTAGATGTTTTTGCAGATTGGAGAAATAAGGGGTGGCGTGATTGTTGACATCTTTCCTGCAGGTTGGAGTTGAGAATGTATGTTTACTTTATGCATTTACTGAAGCGGTGTTTGATACAAACTGCTGTGCATGACTTTGCATTGTGATGATCACGACACATCGCACACACTGGCGGTCAAACCCCGACTGCAACCACCCTTAGGTTACCTTAGATAGGGAAAGGATGCGAAAAGGATCTTGTGTTTGATGGCACTTGAGACTTTCGTATTCGTTCCCGCCTACCATCTGCATTGGCGATATCTAGCCCTCTTGGGTAGGTACCCTTGGGGAGGAATCTGCCTCGTGTGGATCGTGGGAGCCTGAGCCGTAGGTTCCTCACCCGACTTTCGGTTTTCTTTTTTAGAGTATACCCACTTGTCGCATGCGCATGTCCATGGATGGTTGGTATACCTAAAACCACCCATTGATACATGGGGCATTCCACGTCCCCCAAAGTGTGGTTGGTAAGACATTTATTTCTAAACGTACTTTATTTCCTGCTTCATGATATGACTCATACATTGCATATATCCATATGCATTCGCATCATGAAGATTACTCGGGTGACTAACGAGAACAACAATGATTATGGGGTAGGATGTCGCTGTTCCCTAAGAGCTCGACGGAGTTGGTGACCTTCGAGTACTTGAGAAAAGTTACTCGCCCCGGACCAAACACGAGGCTACACTTTACTAGATTCGTGTATGGTCGGGAACTGACTGGACGTAAGCTAGGATATGCGGAGGACTGTCAAACCTGCTACTACGCTGATAATCTCAAATTCAAGCGACAATCAGACGAAATGATGAAGGATTATCTGGAGATGAAGAGACAACGTCGCAACCAGCTGGCTAGGGAAGCGTACGCTCGCAGGAAGGCTGAATTGTTGGCCAAAGAGAACATACCCATGATTACTTCTTGGGGTAGGAAGAGACGCCCTGCGATCAAGACCAAGCCAAGGCGTATCACGATCAAGAAAGTAGAACCCGAGAAGGCTTCCGAAGTCATCCTACCCTGGACTAGAAAGTGGCCGGAGGAACTACAACCTCTCGACCAAACCACTGAAGATAACTCCCCTACCCTAGATTAAAGGAGAATTTCTGACCGACTGTCATTTGGGTAGACTTCTGAAGGAAGAGTGATCTAGACCCTCACGTTTCATTGTCTTTTATGGCTTTCTTGTTTGAAAAACCTTTCTTTACCGTTCTTCTATTAGACATCTTGACTGTAATAAGAGTACATCCCACTTTGCTCCTTTGATGTGTTGACCAATGGAACGTGACATTGCTGTTCCCTTTAGTCACTAAGTAAACCTGACTAAATTGCATAATTCACTTCCCTGAAATGCAAATTAGGCTTTGAGTCAGGCTTTCAAGACCTGAAAAAGGGTCATAATCTCCATTTCTTCAAATTGAACTATGCAATCAAGTTAGCTCATGCATGCTTCATGACATCTGCATATTCATACATTTAAAGTAATTTCTGGCGATTGACCTTTTAAAATCATTTGCATATTTTAGACTTGATGGGAAAGAATGATATTCAAGTGTTCAAGATCCCCCGAGCTGAACTCCAATCATGGTGGGATGGCATGGGCGAAGCCAGCCAGAAGTATGCGGAGTCACGACTAGGATACCTACTGGACCTACTGAAGATTGAGTGCCCACCTGCCTTTATTCAAGCCATGGCGCTCTACTGGGATCCTACCACCGCTACATTTTGCATGGAAGGATTAGAGATCACTCCCACTATCGAGGAATACAGCGCTATCATCGGAGTTGAATTCACCCCTACGCTCGTCCGACCCCCTATAGGACTTGAACCCCTAAGTCAGGTGGCTGAATTCCTTGACACAAACCTAAATGAAGTCAAAGTAGATGCGAAAAGCAATTCTGGAAGAGTTTCCCTCTCTTTCCTTATAGACCGATTTTCCCGCCTTCCTGCTTCTAAAGGAACCAAATCTGGTAGAGCCTTTATCTTGGCATTCTTTAGCTTTGTGCTATTCCCAATCTCAACTGTCACCTTCGACCCTATCATGGCTATAGTAGCTAGGCAAGTCTGTTGTGGGTGGGATTACTCAAACATCCTCCTTGCCGAAACCTTCCTCTCCCTAAATCGTTTCAAGATAAACAAAAAGGGAATCTTTAGAGCTTCTAGTGACCTTCTATATCTATGGTTCACGTCCCATATCAGATAATTCCACATCCGCATGGGTTTCACTGAAATCAGCCCTAATGCACACCCTCTTAAAACATTTGCTAGAACCCATACACGTGTTCCTAAGTTCAACTTCATAGAGTGGAAAAACTTCTTCAAAGTCCTAAAACCCGAACAACTCCGATGGCGGCTAAGGTTACCGACGCTGAGCAAGGTCAGATTGACCTGCGATGACGGAAGCCCAGTCCCCTTGCTAGGATTCACGGGCGCAACTGCATACTATCCAAGGAGGGTGATTCGACAGTTTGGAGCACTTCAGGAGATCCCTTCTTCACCGCGACCTGGTGTCTTTTCCTTTGACTTACCAAGCCAGACCCTCACGGAGGAGGAGAAGAAACAATTTGAAGCCAAGGTGGCATCCATCATACACTCCTTGAAGAATTCCCAGGCTGAAGAAATAAGTTGGCCAGAAGACATGACTCGAGAAGAAAACACTCATAGAGCCACCACAGAATACATTCAACATTTCAAAGCGATTCGACGAAGCCTTGTCGAGCCCTACATACCTGAATACATCGTGCCGTACGTACCTGGAATAGAGCCCTACATACCCGAAGACATGGGACCACTGTCATGTTCAGAAGACGAGGAGCCCCAAGCTGAAGAGGGGAATCTATACTGGGATGATGAGGATACCTTAGGCTTCAAACGTCCTAGACTTGAATAGACTATTCTGTCAAGTGCAAAATAAGCAAGCATTGTGATGCCTTCTCATACATTCTCATTTCTGTGGAATACTATCTTGGACACATAAGTATGAATGTGAACATGTTTTGCAAATGCATAAAAACTATCGTCAGAAATTACGCTTCTTTTAATTCCATGAGTTCTTGTCGGGAAATGATTAAGAGAACTACTTACATGAGGCTAAGGCTCACAAAGTAGCCCTTTTTCTCATCTACTGACAAGAAGCATGCAACTAAAAGAATTAGCTGCTCCTTTTTGCTAAAATGAAAGAAGTACTCACTCGAAATCTTTTTACAGGTACGCTTTCATCACGGAATTTCCCACACATCGCTTTCGAACTCGCCTTAAGACAAGAATGGAGCAGCAAGAGTTGACTCCGCGCGTGGGAATGTTAGAATCCCAAATGACAGCCCTGGCTACTATGATGGCCGACATCAAGGCAATGTTGGAAGTCACCCAAGCTAAACAAACGACGACTCACAACCAGAACAACACTGGTACTTCTTTCGTACCCGATACGGCAGATAAAGATTTGACAAGAGATACACAGCGTACAGAGGAAGACGTTCATGAACAAAATAGTCGAGCACAACAAAAAGCCTCGCCTGTTGTCATCAACCTTGAAAAGGAGGAGAAGGAAAAACAAACCGTGAAGACAGAGGCAGAGGCTAAGAGATTGGCCAAGATCGAAGAATGCTTGAGCAGCCAAGGCTATGAGCTAGCCCGCTTCGACAAAATATCTCCTTTTGCTAAAATAGAGACTCCTTCTGACTACAGAGAGCCAGAGTTCGTGAGGAAATACAATGGGACAGGCTGTCCCCGTGCCCACCTCAAGTATTACTTGCGCAAGATGGCGCACTATTCGGACTACATCCCACTGTTAATGAACACATTCCAAGAGAGTTTGGCTGGCGCCGCTCTGGCTTGGTTTATTGAGCTAGATTTAGAGGATTATGATGGATGGGAGGACCTTGCAGAGGATTTCCTCAGACAATACAAGTTCAACACAGCTACAGCCCCAACAAGAGAGGACCTTCTGCGAACTTCGAAAGCAAGGGGTGAATTAATCAGGACATATGCCCAGAGGTGGCGAGCCTTGGCTACTCAAGTGAAGCCGTCAATCCCGGAAGAGGAACTAATCGATTTATTCCTGAAAGCACTCCCCTACGAGTACTTTGACAGACTGAACACTTCTGGATGTCAGACATTCGCACACCTGATTAAGGTTGCTGAGAGGCTGGAATGGGCCTTGAGAGAAAGAAGGCCTCAGGAAGCTCCTACTAGGAAGCAGTATCCTCTGAGAAAGGAGAGAGAAGCCGGACTGGATATAGCATTTATACCAGATCCCCACAAGTTAAAGCCATTTGGCAATTCTAATCAGGCCAAAGGCGGATCATCCTGGTCAGCGCCAAAGGTACAAGAGCCTAGAAGAAAGCAACCCCAGAGACAATTCTCTCAGCTCCCGAGACCTTTATCCAAGCTACTCCCGATGCTGTTAGAGCAACACTTGGTGGCAAAAGAACCACCTAGGGCAAACCCTGCAAGGTATCTTGGCTTTGATGAGAGCCAGACCTGTGCCTACCATATGGGCGAAAGAGGGCATAATGTGGATAACTGCTATATCCTAAAACTGAAAGTGCAAGCCCTAATTGATAGTCAGATTTTGAAATTTGACAATGCAGCCCCAAATGTACAAGAAAATCCGTTGCCAGATCATCAAGCAGTAGGGGCAATATTCACTGAAGAAGAGGAGGATTACCTTAAACTGAAGGTAGATATGCCTAAGCTGGACACCCTGCTAACAATCGCTTCATCATACCCAAAAGAAGGGGAGATATCAACCGACCAAAAGAAGTTGTGTATCGACAAGATGAAGAGCTTGGGGATAGTGTCCGATATTACTGATGAAGAATTTGAAGGGATCGAAGCATCTCTATCTTTGAAAAGAAACCACTTCTTAATCACAGCTGGACAGAGTAACACCTGTGGTACCTCACATGAGAACTTGGTAAGCAGCTTGGGGCCAGCTACTCAGTCAGAGGAAGAATTCGAAGAGGACGAACTAGAAGCCAAGAGGCGAAGTCTAGCTGACCTTAAATTTATGGCTGATGCGCTTGAAAAGGGGGAAATTATAGACAATCTGGGTCAAGACTCTGGAGCATACAATTTCAAGGTGAAATATTCGGCCCCTCCCAGCTTTTATCAGAAGATTGAAGACATCATACCGGACGGATGGGGAGGTATGGATGATCTCTCTCAACCAGAAACCTCAAACGGTATGGAAGAACTCGACAACGCCATATTGATGATCGAAGTAGCCACGGCCGTGGTGATCAGATTGCATGAGCTGGATAGCCTGAGCAAGGTGGAAGATTGCCCAGTGAGGCCTGTAGTAATTCAATTGCCTCAAGAGGAAGAGAGCAACACGTCAGGACTAGAGATACCTCATCAGACAACTGTAACGATAAAAGTCCCCCCAGTAGAAGAGTATGATCCCAAAGCTGTTCATTGGGACTATGGGACCACACAAGTAGATGCAATAATGAGGTCTGGAAGATTTTATGCCCCCAGAGAGGGTGAATCCGAAAAAAGGGAGGTCTCAAAAGAAGATGCTGAAAAATTCATATCAATCGTCAAAACCAGCGAGTTTGAGGTGATAGAACAGCTGAGGAAGTTACCCGCTCAGATATCTCTGTTAGACCTATTCATCAATTCAGAGAAGCACAAGGACGCACTGCTGAAGGTACTCAACGAAGTACATGTCCCTGAAACAATCAATGAGGTACAACTAGGGGACTTTGTAGGAGCAATTCTCTTAAAAGATCAGTTGAGCTTTGTCGCGACCCGTCCCAAGGCGGACGCGGCTAATGGATTACCGATCGCGGGCCTTTGATCGGCGCGGGCCCTCCCAGGCCCATACCAAATCGCGGCAGGAGTATTTTTCAAAGGATTCGACGATAAGAGTCGATCGCTTTCGACCTTCAGTGTGGTCGTGGTGGCATGTGCAACCTGTGCATGCATTTGGAGTCGCCACCGGTCTTTCTTGGAGGGTAGACCGGAAACCTTATTGACCGACTGGGGGAGATCGATCAATTCTGCAGAACCAGAGATTTTGGGTTCGGGGACTTGGTTACACTGGTGTCATTACCAACGCCCTTTCGGTACCTAACGCAAGTGATTTTCCTAAATAAGAATTCATGCAAGCACAATTTTAGGTGAGGCGGGTCTGACTCAGGATTTCATACAGATTGGAAAACTATTCCTATCGATCGCAAATTTTTTACTTTTATCTATCCTTTAATTTTCCATTTTTTTTAGATTTTTTTTATTTTTTTTATTTTTCGAAAATACTTTCTTCGACAACCTACGAAACTTAACCGAATAAACAAGCTAACAACTAGATTGAAGCAAATACACACAAATCAAGTCTATAATGGCGATATTTTTTAAAAAATAATAATAATAATAATAATAATAATTCTGATAGATGGATCGGGTACGTAAAACATACCGGGTTGGACGCCAGCCTTCGATTGTCCAGCCCCAGCCTACGTCCATCTTCGTGCCCGTCACGATCAAATACTCAAGTCGAGATTGGCGGCGAACCATGAAAATCCTTTGGTGCGAACCTCGAACTCCGGCAGACCACGGGCCTTAAATCTAGAACAGTGGGCCTAAAATCCTCAAGCAAGTTGACCCAAGGGCCTAGGGTATAGACCAAACTCCCGGTCCAGCACTAGGGAATAAGGCCTAACTCGGCAACCCCCTAAACCAGCTCAAACCGAACTGGGCAACTTCTAGAAATAAGGGAGACGGTGGATGTCGGGGCTATTTCCGGTGGCTGTGGACGATGGACGGTGGAGCAATCTACATTGCAGGTTTAAGGAGGTCGGAGGGAGGTCCGTGGTGGCTGGTGATGAGTCCCGATGGTCGACGGAGGGCTAAGAAGTCGCCGGACAGCAGCAGTAGAGGCTGCAGTAACACGGAGGCATGGGAACCCGAAAGCATGGGAGGTCTATCGGGGCTGTTTCGTGGTTCCGACGGTGGTGGATCATGGCGGGGTCGTCGGCAGTTGTCTGAGGAGGTCGGAGGAGGATGTTGGTGGTCGGACTTGGGAGGAGGAGGACGGCGAAAGGCGAAGCTCAGCCCCGAATAGCACCCCGCGAAATAGGGCATCGAGCGGGCCAGTCTTGGGTTCTGATTGTTCGAGGCTCTCCGACGGGACAGCGGTGGCTAACGATGGTGCAGTGGCATCGGAGGGGTCTAGTAGGAAGGTGTGATCCTGGTGGTAGGCGGAGGTGGCGGCCAAACAGCCGCTATAGCTGTAAAACCGAAGTTGCAGCAATCTCAGCCCAAAATAGGGCAGGCTGCTCGAGCTGGCTTCCAGCCGGTATTCCAGCGACTTCGAGCGATGACGGGGTGTTAGCCATCGACGGGGACCTAAGTATGTGGTAGATGGTCGGAGGGGATGGTGGCTGAGGGTTGTCAGGTGGCTGTTCCGCGACCGAACACTAGTTGGGACCGACTCCGGAAGCTGACGATACACTGAAGAGGTTGAACAGGGCGTCGGGACAGCGAATGGACGGCTGGGCAGCAGCTACCTTGAGGCGTCGGGGCTGTTTCTCACGAGAACGGGAGAGCAAAAGACGAAGACCAGACTGTAGATGGCTTTGGGTGGACTGAAGGCGCTCGGGCCAGAGCCTAACAGGAGCTAGAAACCACCGCTGAAGTCGGGTCCATCAAAGCTCCCGGTCTGTCGGCGACAGTGGCTGGTTCTTGCCACTCGTCCAACTCTCCAGACCCCACTCCAGCAACGACACAACGTAGGAGCCTGTTTCTTCCTCTGAAATACTAGGCACATCAGATAGCCTCAAGTTCAGGAGCAGCTTCCTGCGGATTTCTTGTGCATGGTGCACTTCACGTAGAAATATTGCATTATCATTCACACCATGGATTCCGAAAGTCGAGTCCTCTGCTCCTAACGCTGCAACCAACTTATCATAAGCAAATTTTAAACTTCCAAGGCTCTAAACTGTTGCTTCCATCAGTTATGGTCTCGCAATGCACCAAGTGATTGTCAGGATCGATCGCGTTACACTTGGCGATGAAGAAATGGGATCCCGGCGCAGAGGAGATGACGGGCTGGATGAACCGGGCGTGAGTCCCTCCTCTTCTGCTTTGGCTTCTGCCACCTCACCCAACTCTCAGTGAGTCCATTCAGGGGTTCCCGATTCAAAAACCGGTCTCCCCAAAAAATCAGACCTCCTCGAAATCTCGGAGAGCCAGAACCATCAACGCACCTGCTCCCTCGCTTTCTTTTCTTTCTGTTTTCCTCTCCCCCCTCTCTTACTTTATTCTTCTTTTTTGTTTGGTTCCTCGTGGAACCCTCTTTCCATAGATTCCTCCTCCTCTTCTTTTTTTTTATGGCGCCGTTCGTTCCACTATCCCCTTATTCCTCTGTCCATTTGTCGTCCATTTGTCGGCCAGTTCATTCGAACCGTCTCAATGCATATCACATGTGACTGACGAAAATGAATAAGGAATGGCAACCTTTGCAGTTGATGAATGCTATTTATTTATTTTGTCAGAAAGGATGGATAAAAAATTAGATGTCAACAGCACTCGAAGAGGAAATTAAAATAAAATTATTGAATATTTTTTTGTATTTTTCTGACCACGAATGGTATTTTTCTGATTTGTTTTGTATTTTAATAATTAAAAGATTATTAAAAATTACGAAAAATATTTATATTTTTTTTGTTCAAAATTGGTTCTTGAGCTAGGCTAAGGTTTCCAAAGTTGATTTTGCAATTTTATGATTGTTTTTGCTATTTTTAATTAATTTTTAAAAAATGAAAATCACAATAATAGATGGTCAAAAATTAGGTGTCAACAAGCTTCTCTGACGAGGACTTCCCCATAGAAGGAAGAGGGCACAACAAAGCTTTATACATCTCTGCCCAATGTAACGGCAAAAGAGTGGCACACGTATTGATCGATAATGGATCAGCCTTTAACATCTGTCCTTTGGCTACCATAAGGAGGCTGGGAATCAAGGAAGAGATGATCAAGACATTCAAGACAGCTGTGAGAGCATTCGATGGCATGAAGAAGACTGTAGAGGGTGAAATCGAGCTTGACGTACTCATCGGCCCAACTAAGTTCTCTATAAACTTTCAAGTAATGGATCTGCCCAGTGCATTTGGGTTCTTACTAGGAAGACCCTGGATCCATACAGCAGGAGCTGTCCCTTCGAGCTTGCACCAAAAAGTACGTTTCGTTGTAGATAGGAAGGTAATTACCGTACATGGGGAAGTTGACCTCCAGGCATACCAGAACAGTGCCATTCCCTATATTGAACCTGAAGAAAACAGAAGCAAGCTATCATTCCCTAGAGTTGGTAGCAACAGTTCATACCCCAGTAGGGTCGAAGTTGAGAACTCCTTACATCTCAGAAGCCAGTCTTCTACCAGCTAAGATGCTACTGGCACACGGGTTCAATCCTGAAAAAGACCTAGGCAAACATAATCAGGGTATAAATACCCCACTACAGTTAAAGGCCAACCCGCATAGAAAAGGCTTGGGGTACCAAAAATATCCCATGAATGAATCTGTCCCGAAGGCAACAGGCAGAGGCCGAGGCAGAAACCTGGGACGCCGTGGAGGCGAAAACAGCCCGAATAACTCATTCATCGGTTCTCCAACCTGGAAAGGCAGGTCTCGAATGTTCAAGAATCCCTTAAACGCCTACTTCGACCAGAACTCCAAATGGCTATCTGAAGAGGATATCACTTCGCCGATGGAACCAGATCTGACAAACCCTTTTCTTGAAGATGACTCTGTGAATGTCATCGTGGAGTGGTTGGACAGTGAAGCCATTTCTTCTGTGTAAAGAGACTCTTCCTCTATCTTTAAATACTGCGTTTAGAACTTTCTGCATTGCATTGTATTTTCTTTCCTTGTTGTATGCATAGGAAAACGCCTTTGGATCCCCGGCCGTTGGTCCAAATAGCACATCTTGTAATGCGGCCCATCTTGCATTCAATAAAACTACGCATGTTTTGTTAAGGACATATGGAACCACGAATCAGCCCGATGATGATAATGGTCTTCCATACAGAAGCTTGAGGCCTGATTTGCCATATGATTCCTAATCTTCAAAAAGATGTTCATGGGGCTGGGCTATCCAATGACATGAGGATTAGTCCCCTTTGTACCTATACCTGTTTCGAAAACTTTTTCGAAAAGACTTTACATGATCATACATGTCATTTTTACTAAGCACAAACTAACCATACTCATGACATTTCAGGCATATCATCTCAAACATGCATACCAGGTTGTTGCAAAATTCGGATCCCTCCATTAACCACTCCTATAACATCGAGGAAGAGGAAGACGGTGATTATGCATCTATCCGAAGAGATTGGAACACCTTTGAAGAATCAAAGCCTCCTACCTC
Source organism: Rhodomyrtus psidioides (assembly GCA_021437785.1). Classification (NCBI taxonomy): domain Eukaryota; kingdom Viridiplantae; phylum Streptophyta; class Magnoliopsida; order Myrtales; family Myrtaceae; genus Rhodomyrtus; species Rhodomyrtus psidioides. Next base: position 2,283,722 of record JAILYB010000023.1, on the reverse strand, counting down.
AGAAGAACCAGTCGTTATTAATTTGGGAGACACCGCGAACGTCAAAGAGGTCAAGATCGGCGGACACCTATCCCGTGATGAAAGGCTCGAGTTCACCAAGCTACTAAAAGAATATCAAGACATCTTCGCATGGTCTTACGCGGATATGCCAGGCCTTGATCCTAAGATTGTGGAACATGCATTGCCCACGGATCCTGGCATCAAACCTGTCAAACAAGGCAGTAGGCGGATGAAAGCCGAGTTAGAAGACAAGATTAAGGAAGAAGTCATGAAACTCCTTAGGGTAGGCTTCATTGAAGCTATCCCATATTCAGACTGGATTGCAAATATAGTACCCGTCATGAAGAAAGACGGAAAAGTTCGGATCTGCGTAGATTACCGAGATCTGAATAGAGCAAGCCCAAAAGATGATTTTCTACTCCCCCACATTGATGTATTGGTGGATAGTACGGCGGGTTATAAATTATTCTCATTCATGGATGGATTCTCGGGATACAACCAAATCTTCATGAAACAAGAAGACAAACCCAAGACTGCATTTACCACACCATGGGGGAATTTTTGCTACAAAGTCATGCCCTTTGGATTGAAAAACGCCGGGGCTACCTACCAGAAGGCTATGGTCACGTTATTCCATGACATGATCCACAAAGAGATTGAAGTATATGTTGATGACATGATCGCTAAATCCAAAAAAGGACAAGAACACATACAGGTATTAAGGAAGCTGTTTGAGCGCCTGCGCAAATACAAGTTAAAGCTGAACCCTAACAAATGCGTGTTTGGGGCAAGATCCGGGAAACTCCTTGGGTTCATAGTCAGCAACAGGGGCATTGAGATTGATCCCTAAAAAATCCAGGCCATCCACGATTTATCAACTCCATCCACAGTAAAAGAAGTGAGAAGCCTTCTAGGGAGATTGAACTATATTGCCAGGTTCATCAATCAGCTGTCTGATGTGGCTAAGCCAATCTTCAAATTGCTTAAGAAAGGCGCGAAAATAACGTGGGACGCCGAGTGCAGCAAGGCATTCCAAATGATCAAAAACTATTTGATCACACCATCGGTGCTTGTGCCACCAATTCCTTGTCACCCATTGACCTTATACCTGACCATACGACAAGAGTCCTTGGGAGCCTTACTTGCCCAGACAAGCCCGATAGATGGAAAAGAGAGGGCCATTTATTACCTGAGTAAGAAATTCACGCCATCTGAAGCAAAATATATACCAGTTGAAAGGGCCTGCGTAGCAGCAGTATGGGTACTACGAAGACTAAGGCAGTATACCCTACATCATCACATTCAGCTCATAACAGAGAACGACCCCGTCAAATACCTCCTGGAGAAACCCGCTTTAATTGGGAAACTGGCAAAATGGCAAGTAATGTTGTCTGAATTTGACATTAAATGTTCTCCGCAGAAGTCGGTAAAAGGAAGAGCTATAGCGGACATGCTGGCAGAAAACCCATCGAGCACTGAATCCCCTGAAGTAACGAACACAGAAGGCCGAATTCTGAACTTAGCAGAGGATAAGTGGATCATGTATTTCGATGGTGCTGTTAACCTATCAGGGGTAGGCACTGGGGCAGTACTGATATCCCCAGATGGTCAACATTACCCTGTCGCGGCAAAGATAACTTTTCCTTGTACCAACAATATTTCAGAATATGAGGCATGCATTCTGGGCCTACGACTGGCCCTTTCCATGAAGATACCTAGATTGCAGGTCTTTGGAGACTCCATGCTCATTATTCTACAGACACAAGGGGAGTGGAAGACGAAAGATGCAAAACTCATCCCCTACCATGAATACCTTGAAGAATTGATACTCAAGTTCGAAGAAGTGTCATTCGAGTACCTATCAAGGTCTCACAACCAATTCGCAGATGCATTAGCCACCCTAGCCTTGATGTTACAAACGACTGAAGGGTTGGATATAGAACCTCTGAGGATCGGCATTGTTGAAAAGCTAGCTTATTGCATGCTAATCGAAGAGGAATGTGATGGAGAGCCATGGTACTATGACATCAAGAATTACCTCTTGAAAAGGGAATTCCCTTAAGGATGCCAGTCAGGAGACCGAAAATACATAACCAAGATGGCCAGCAAGTTCTTCCTCAATGGACAAATTCTGTACAAGAGATCGTTTGATTCTACTCTGTTAAGATGTGTAGGTGCCAAAGAAGCAAGTATTCTCATGAAAGAGATCCATGAAGGTGCGTGTGGGCCTCACATGAACGGCCACCTCCTTGCCCGGAATATCATGCGGCTAGGTTATTATTGGATGACCATCGAATCAGACTGCTGTCAGCACGTCCGGTCATGCCACCAATGCCAAATATACGGGGATAAGATTAATGCAACCCCGAATGAACTACACCAAATGTCTGAAGTTTGGCCTTTCTCTATGTGGGGGATAGACATGATAGGGCCTATTAATCCTGTGGCTTCGAATGGTCATCGCTTCATCTTGGTAGCGATTGATTACTTCACCAAATGGGTAGAAGCCAGCTCTTACAAGAATGTCACTGCAAGAAATGTGGCAAGATTTGTCAAAAGAGATATCATATCCCGGTATGGTACCCCTCAAGCGATCATCACAGATAATGGGTCCAACCTAAACAACAAGATTGTCGATGGTCTGCTGGATCACTTTAGCATTCGACATCTGAATTCATCTCCTTACCGCCCACAGATGAATGGGGCAGTGGAAGCAGCCAATAAAAACATCAAGAGAATCTTGGCTAAAACAGCAGAAAACTACAGGGATTGGCACGAAAGGCTGCCCTTCGCCTTGATGGCTTACCGAACGTCGATCAGGACTTCTACAGGGGCAACTCCCTATAGTTTGGTATATGGGACAGAAGCAGTTCTACCAGTAGAAGTTAAGATTCCCTCTTTGAGAATCTTATCCGAAGATAAACTCTCTGAGTCAGAGTATTTCAAGCACAGATATGGACAGCTGAACTTAATAGATGAGAAACGTCTTAAAGCCATTTGCCATGGACAAACTTACCAGAAGAGGGTAGCCAGGGCGTTCAATCGAAAGGTCAAGACCAGAAACTTCGAAGTAAATGACTTGGTAATTAGGAAAGTTTTGCCAAGTACTACCCATCCAGGGGGAAAATTCACTCCAAATTACGAAGGCCCCTACATTGTTAAGAAGATCCTCACGGGAGGAGCATTAATTCTTGTAAACTCCGAGGGAGAAGAATTGGGGCACCCTGTGAATTCAGATGCTGTGAAGAAATATTACCCTTGAAATAAAATTAGATTCCGGTCATATGCCCTGCCTCGAATTGAGCCTACTCTTCATGATAGTCTTTGCATAAGCATGTCATGCATCTATGCATACATTAGCATGTGTTCAATATTGCAGGATCCAAGGAAGCAGGGTCGCGATAAGTTGGAACGCATGATCAAGGAGATCTAACGTCATGGTGGTCAGGTGCACGTCTTCTTCTCCAAAGACTGAGAATTTTAAGAAATTTTAGAACAACTTAACCATCTTGTGTTGTTAAGAAAAATACAGATTTTCGCGAATCTATCCACTTCCATTGGAATGCATGATCAAGGGTAAGGTGTATCGTTCTAATTTTCTGAAATTCGAGAGCATACACTGACATATTCCTTTTATGTTTTTCAGGAATCCCTAGCCGCGCTGGGCAGGTAAGTATTCCTTCCCTAATCTTCTAGGTTTACAAGACTGTCGGAATCCTTATTGATAGAATTTGAAGGCTTCTTGGAATCTAGCATGTATTCAAATCTCATGTCTAGAAAGACGCAAAATTCTCATAGTCATGTCATTGGCATTCATGTTTAAACTTGGAGGTTATCCGAACATGATTGAAATATGCATTGTGCATCATAAATCCCCTTGGAGGGTAAGTTTTGGAGAAAGCAAAATGAACTCTTCCATACAAAAGTTGTTTAAATCATTCAAAAGGATGTTTCCTCAGACAAGAGGCAAGCCTGGTCCAAACACGTCCCATACACACTTAAGAGATAAGTGGAATGGTAAGGATAGCGAGACCTTAACCTACGGACGTAAGGGTTATTCGCAGTGATTACATGGATTGAGACGACGGAGGCATTCGTTTGTCTATCATAAACACTACAGGTGACCATTGATAACCATTTGAACGACGATTTCATTCTATACCCCTGTCAAGAACCACCCCACAGTGGGGCAAACTGGAGGTACGTCCAGAGGTATCAGGAGGTAAATGGTTAGAAGTTCTCTTGCTCAGACTTGCATCAATCTTCGTGTGTTGCTTGTCATTTTAACTTCTATGGTAATTCAGGTGCTTTAGGATGACGAAAAGCATTCGTTTCTCTATCCTACACACTTTTACCCTTTGTACAGCCCAGTTGAGCCTATACGTTCATTTCACAAACCTGTTGGTGATCATTGCATATTCCAAGACGGAAGCAACGTCCCTTCAAGAGTGGAGGAGTTCAAAACACAGGATTTGTGAAAAATTCCTAGATTAATGTTCGAGTGCTGAGATTCAAGCTATACATCTAGCACATTCATTTGAAAATTCTGATCCCCAAAAGAAAAGAAAAGATGGGATCTCAAAAAGAAAGAAGAGAGAAAAATTTAATCTTGGGCATCAAGAAAAAGCAAAGTGCCTGGTAAAAGCAAGGCCAATGCCCATCCAAATACTTGTACACTTGTGAATCATGTGTTTGATCTTGTAAATGCCGAAAGGTGGCATGATACCTTTGAATAGGTCACTAGTGAGATCTGATTGTAAAAGAAAAATTCCAAGGGAGCTAGACTGCGAAAGATGCTCCCCAAATCATGTCACACTCAGATAACGAAAGTGTAGACAAGATGTTGACGCCGTCTTGACATGAGAGAGACGTTCTCTAAAGACAAATATGCACTTCAAAGACTAAAGACGCTCTTTGGACGACAAGGGACAAGATCGGCGGCAAACCTGCAGTGATCACCAATGTTAGACCCTTCTCATTTTCTAAGCCAAAAACAAGCCTTTTTTGGTCCCCAATCCTACCTACGTTACAACCCTGAAAAGCCTTTTCTGATTAAGGCACTTGGATTGACATAGGGTTTAATGTCTAAGCTTAGCTCGAAGAAGTTCGAGCGAGATTATTTCTTTCTCATTTCACAGGTTTCTTGACTTGTAAACCTGGAGCAGACGTTGAAGACTTCTCTTCGAAAGCCTTGACTTGCACGCAAGTCCCCCTTTGAAAACCGTTGACCAAACCCAACATTACGGTCCCTTGGAAGTCCTCCTAATCGATCAAGGTGTATTCACTGCGAATGATCCTGAACCCTGGGCGCAGGTTTGATAGGAAGTTCGAGTGCATTCTTGGTAAAAGACCATTACCTCAAAACGGTGAGAAGTCCTCTTTGATGAGAATACTCCGTTAGGACATTTTAACCAAACTCTTTTGGTAATTTCAGATTGTTTGATTCAAACTTTCCCCGCAAGGAACTTTTGATCACTCCCGTATGTTGCAAGGTGTTTTGGATAACCTCCAACCTCGTAATACATTCATTGAAATTTTTTCATGACTATGATATAAGTCATAAAGTGCTGTCAGTTTGACATCACATATCACTTAAAGACCATTGATGTGCCTTTGGTAAGAAAATTTTCAGGTTGGAGCTTTTGCAAGATTCTTGATGACTTCAGCTCCCAGAATGGCTTGCAGCACTCTTGGTAAGAAACAATTTACATGTCTAAACTTCTGCAGAATTCCTGGCAATCCCAGATCTCAGAATAACACAACCTCTCTTGGTAAGAAGGGGCTTACATGTTCAAGCTTCTGTAGGACCCCTGGTATCCCCAGACCTCAGAATGCTACTTCTTTTGTGAAGAATATATTTCAAGTTTGAACTTATGCAGGATACCTGGAGCTCCCAGGTCCCAGAATGTCACATTCAATGTCGAAAGGACAACATTCAAGATAGTCTTTCTGCGAGATCTCAGGTAGCCCCTAGATCCCAGAAGAATCTTATCAAAGTTTTTGCAGGTTTAAGTTTTCTGCAGGATACTTGGAATCCCCAAATCCCAGAATAACGCCTTGCATGTCGAAAGGACAATTTGCAAAATCAGCTTTCTGTGAGGTTCTAAGTAACCCCTAAACCCAGAATAGCCCATTTGGTGAAGCCTAAGGGTTAGGCACATCTCACTTGTATGAATCCTAGTTAATTCCTTAGAATATAGGATTAAAATATTCGACAATCCCTAAGAGACTGAGTGCGTCATCCATAGGTTCCTAGCAGAAAGGAATCCTATTCTCGGCCTGATCCCCCTGACGGATCAAAATGTTCGACAATCCCTAAGAGACTGGGTGCGTCATCCATAGGTTCCTAATAGACAGGAGTCCTATTCATGGTCTGATCCACCATACGGATCAAAATCCCTGACAATCCCTAAGAGACTGGGTGCGTCATCCATAAGTTCCTAGCAGAAAGGAGTCATGTTCATGGTCCGATCCACCATACGGATCAAAACCCCGACAATCCCTAAGAGACTGGGTGCGTCATTCACAGGTTCCTGTCAAGTGTAGGAATCTCATTCTGGTACGGCCTACCATACAGGCTAGAGTTTAATCCCCTATGATACTCAAAAGACGAGTCCCTAGGTATTCACTAGAACCCGCTATACACCGCGCAGGCCACACGAGCATCAGGCAGGCGATCAACAGGTAAGTAACAGGTGGGTCTCTCTACTTTCTCTCTCACGTCAGCAAAAGAATGAAGAGCAAAGCCTTCACCAGTGGGACAAGAAAGATTGAGTGTCAAGATTCGTTTTTCTTTTCCCCAGTCGAGTCGATCTAGACTCAGGTGTCACCTGTCTTTGAGCGAAACCTCTCACGAGATTCCTCTCAAAGAGGGGCAGCTGTTGACACCTGATTTTTTGACCAGGTCTTTTTCAGTTTTATTTTTGAAAAATCACAAAAAAATTTATAAAAAGTCAAAAAATTACAAAATCAACTTTGGTGGCCTTGGCCAAGCCCAAGGAACCATTCTTGACCAAAAAATAACTTTTCACATTTTTCATATTTTTTAGTATTTTTGGAAAATAGAAAAAACACTTAAAAAATCAAGAAAAATAGCATTTGAGGTCACAAAAATATGGAAAAATATCCAATATTTTTCCTTTTAATCCCTTTTATTTTTGACCTCTCAAAAAAATCAAAATCAGATTCAATTTTAGGTGTTCCTTTGTAACCCGTACTATTGAATTTGAAGAAAAAATAACAATTGAGTCTTTTAATTTGCAATTTTGGCATTTTTTAAGATCTTGACATTCAATCTAACTATCCCCTATTTCAATTTAGCCCAATTGTTTGTGCAATTTGCTCAATCGCACGGATTTGACAAAATTACATACTAAAATTGCATTTTAGTCCTTGAAATTGAGCATAATTGAAATTACTTTCAATTTAAGGGCTATCATTGCAAATTAAACATGCTACCCAATGGATTTCACCATTTTAAATCGATTGGCATAGGTGGTTTAACTCAATTTGATCATTTGCACCCTCAATTACACGATTCCCAATTTCCAATCAAATGAGAATTTGGGGATTTTGTAGAAATTGATGAAAACTTTTGGGCAAAACCACATTTCTAGATAGAATTCATGCCCTAGATTCGATTATAAGGTTCAATTGCAAAATTTTCCCATTAATTTGGGCTTAATTTGAAAAAAAATCTATTCGGGACCGGTTCAGACCGGTCAGACCGGCGGTCGGACCGGTCAAACCGGTCCAGAACAGTGTCATCTTCCCCGCTGAGCCTCCGTGCAGATGAACAATGACTGACTAAGTTTCCAAGACCAAATTGAAGGCCAATTCGCAACTAATTGAAAGAGGAACGGTGGGCGTTTTGTTCCTCTCATCTTCCCCCGTCGATTGACATCGACGGCACTACCCGACGTCGCCGGAGGAGGGAGCAATCGGCCAGTCAAACCTTCGGACCTGCAAAAATCAACAAAGGCAAAAAACAGCTCAAATCCTTGCCAAATTCGTGCGAAATGAAGCTCACCGCGGAACCAAAAGTGACTGAGCGAAATGCCCATCTTCCCCGACTTCGTTTTGACCCAATTGCACGTGACTACACGTGCCAAACCAAGTCAGTTGGAGATCCACCGTTCGGCGCCAAAAATCAAACAAGCTATATAAGCTAACAGGCCTTTGCGAAGAGGGAGGTGGTTGGATTCAGTTCGAGGATAAGAAACTGAATCGAGAGAGAGAAAGAAAGAGAGAGAAAGAGCTCACCTTCCCTCGCGGTGGTCGAAGGTTAGAGCTCAAAAATTGCAGAGCGCCGGTTGGGCCCTCCGAGGCAAAACCAAAGCTCCGCGAGGTCGCCGAAAGATCGCCCAGAGTCTCCTGAAGCGATCACCACCGGCCGCGCCCAGTGAAATCGCAAGAACAGGTGAGTCTCAGTCCCGAGTTTTTCTTCAAGCTTTCATGGCGATTTGCGCATTCCTTAATCATTCATACAATTAGTGTGTGCCTTTTGTTCCTTCGACATCACTGACCATGTTCGCGTCTTGATTTTGCATCGATTTCGTTCACAACCCCTGAATCGAGTCTTCACACTTAACCTCCACAGCCGATTCTTGCCCAGCCAAACCTGGGTCGAACGGGCTCAATCGGAGCCTGAGGTAAGTCTCCTGAACCTCCTGCCATGTTAATCCGTGAAATAATTGATCTGATTTAGCGTAACCTGTGCGATTGAGTCTCCATGGCCGTACTCGGCAGTTCGCGCGATACTCTCGATTCTGCGAATAAGATGTTTCGAATCTTAGATATGTTGAACTAGAGCTAATCGCGAATCGATTGCCGTTGGTCTCGAGTGATTCCATTAAGATTTCACCGCACGATCATCGCCGGAGAGCCACAGCCGTCCATTCCGTCGGAGTTGCGAGGTTGAAGACGAAGCTGACATGGCGTGGTCAACTGGTCAAATCTCCAGATGTCATCCCGTGATTGGTCCACGTAGTGTCGAGTCAGCATGGCCGTTAGGGTCCGTTATTCGAATTAAAGGATCGGACGACTGAGATAAATCGAACTTAAATTCTAGTGGCCATCCGATTAATAAATAGAATTAACTGAAAATGATTTTCGAAATCAGAAAATAAACAAAGAGTGGAAACGGTGTCGTATGGATTAATGAGAAGGCGACGTCGTTTAGGGTGATAGAATAGACGGTCTAGATCGAGTCTCAGGATCTAATCGTGGCCATAGATTTAAGTAATTAGATCAGACGGCCCTGGTCGAGTCTCCATTCAATCTGAGCCGTAGGTTTCGGTAAGTCAATCCGAAGACCCTGAGTCAGCCACGCGGCGCAATGAAGACCGTTAGATCAAGTTCGACAATTCAAAAATAAAAAAGCATAAAACGGCGTCGTTTTGGGCACGGGTCGCCCGGGCCGGATCCGGGTTGGGCCGGTCGTCGCGGGCCGTGGGCCGGGTCACCCGACCCGGCCCGGTTAACATTTTTTAAATAAAAAATTTCCGAAAATGATTTTAAAAAAAAAAATCAGAAAAATCTTAGAAAATCCAAAAAATGCTAGAAAATTTTAGAAAATTCCAAAAAAAAAATGTGAAAAATTTGTGGAAAAATCCTAGACATTCCAGAAATCCCCAAAAATCGAGGGTTGACCACAGACAACTGGTCAACCCTATTTTTGGGGTTTCTTATCCAATTTTCCGAGACTTGACGACATTACCCTTTAGGGGTAAGTCGCCTCTGTTGTGCATGCTAGATAAGGCCGATAATGCCAAGGCGAGAATTAGGGTCGATTAGACGACCAATTCTTAGGTTCGGGTTTTCGAGTCCCGCCTCTTTTCTCAAAATGACGATTTTGCCCTTTAATGGGAAAATCGTCTTTCTTGTCTCAATCAAGTTCTGAAAATTGCTTGAAGTTAGGGTTTGGGTCAGGTGGACGACCAACCCTAATATTTGAGATTTTCAGTTCTCATCTTTGTCCAAAATGACGACTTTACCCCTCCAAGGGTAAAATCATTTTTAAATACCAGAAAAATCCTGAAAATTCAAGAAAAATAGGAAATGGATTGGATTGATGGCCAATCCTATTTCCTCTGTCTTTTGACTTCCCAATTCATCTAAAATGACAAATTTTCCCTTTTTCGAGGTGAATTGTCCCCGAATAGTTCCAAATTACGATTTTGCCCCTCATGGGCAAATCATGCCAAAATCATTCCTAAGCCTTGATTGATATTTCTCTAGGCTAATAGGGCCTCATTAGGGATGCCATGCTGATTTCATGTGTTTTATCCACATGTACTGATTCCTTGATTTGCGCTATTACTTTTAATGATTGTGAGTGACAGGGTAGCTATTCCCATCTGCATGAACTCCTGGATTTAGGATCTATACCTCACTCGTCCGCATGAAATCCTAGGATCAGATAAACCATTCAGCTTAGGTACCGAAAGGGCGTCAACTCTGATAGTTGGCGTAACTAAGTCCCCGAACCCACTTCTTTGGTTTCCGCAGAATCGAATAGACCACTCCCAACTATTCGATAGGGTTTCCGATCGTACCCTCCACGAAACGATTGGTGGCGACTCCTTGGCATGTACACTCATCACATGTCACTAGACCACACTGAAGGTCGACCACGTATATCCAGCAGTTGCAATTTGGGTAATGGGCCTTGGGAGAGGCCCGCGTCCGATCAAGCCAGCGATCGGGCGGCCCATTAGCCTGCTCCCGCGTTCACGAGCTCGGGAGAGGGTCGCGACACCCGCCCACACCAAAGTGCCTTGTGCCTCAATAAGAGTTCTCTTTAATCAAGCCATAACTTGCCATGAAATCAATTAGCCACAGAAAATAATTCATCTTTTCACTTTCTTACGACGAGATGATTCGGTCGTCATAGTGAGTCTTGCTCCCCAGCACCGTTGAGATGATTCGGTCAACTATGAGACTCTCGTCATGGCCAATCCTGCGAGATGATTCGGTCAAACATGTGACACCCGATACCTTAACTCCCTCGAAGTAGTTAACATGAAGACTCTCGCGTTCGGACCTAGAGATGATTCGGTCAATACAGTGACTGTCGTTACTCCAGCACCACAAGATGATTCGATCTATTGTAAGACTCTCTAGCCGTAGTGATCTCGTCAGGCCAAATGGGATCAAGTCCCTGAGCTCATAATCTTGGGATCAAACACCCACAACAACATTTGGGATCAAACACCCAATGTCGGGATCAAACACCCGACCGATTGGCCATAAGTTTTCATTCAATAAACAACGAGTTCAATCAAATACAAATCGGCCCACGGCCTCATTTCAATTTCACAATTCTCAGAAAGTGAGTGCTTTCAATAAAAACTCTTTTTAAAGCAAAGCACAATCGTGTTACCACACACACACATCCTCGACTTAGCACAAATGTCAAATGACCATTCATCCAACTCTAAACTTAGCATTCTTCAAAGAAATCTCAGAATTCCATTCCACAAGTCGTCTCTAGACCCATTTAGCAATCCATGTCACTCCATATACTCAATTCAAATGGAAATTTCTATATAACATGCTAAAAGGCCCAACCACATGCCACAATCAGATTAAGGTTTCCTCAGTTCAACCTCGTTTTCAAGATTTCCACGCCATGAAACCACTCAAGCTCAATTCATCAAAATAGGCAGATTTGGGTTTCCTCGCGTCTCTCACAAAATAAGTTCATAAAACCCTTCAATCGGACTCAAAACTTTGTCCTTTAGTAATCTAACATCCTAATAAAGGTTTAGGCATAACTTACCTCGAACTTAGGCCAAACAATTCCATAAAACGATCGACGCAACATCGCGGCACCAAGCTGTCTAGTCTTAGCCTTCCACGACCAGATTCATTCCCGAATAAACTGGTATTGATCTGTTGACATTTTGAGAAATCTACTTTCATAACCTTATCCATCAAGGTCTTACGAATGTGTGAGTGAAAACGAAGCTCAATTTGGATACCAAACGACCTAGAACGAGCCATTTTAAAATTAGTGTGCTCTAGGGTCAGACTTACACGGCTCTCGGCCTCTACGTGGTTCACTTCAAAATCAACCATTCAAACACTTCCAATTCAACCATAAGTCACCTATTAATAACTTAACACCCTAATGAAGGGTAAGAAGTCGTCTTACCACAAACCAAGCAAGTGAAATCCCACAATTTACAGCCACCATTTCGGTTCTAAACACTGACCGGCGTAGGGCAGTTTTCTGTCCTGAGGGTTTTACACAAACCAGCCATCATAACTCATCAAAACGCCATTTTAATTCTACACACCCTTCACCAACATGTAGTACTATGTCTTAGAGTAACTTACCGAAGATTTCCAAGTCGAACGACACCTCGGCAGGTCTCAAAAGCTCACGGATCCTTTGCCGGTCGAAGAAGGCAGATTCTGCCCTTGAGAAAACCCACCAAGTTCAACCATTAAAACCCATCTATCTTCAACCAAACTTCAAACCAAACCTACTCAACCCTAATACTATGTCTTAAGGAGGTCTCACCTTGATTTAGAGGCAAGACAAGCACCAAAGGTTGGTCTAAAGGAGCTCAAGGTCTGGTTCGCCCCGATTCTGACCTCTTTGGACTCCGGCGGCTCCACGGGTCAAACGGGCTAAAGAATGGTTGAACGGCAAGTTGGAGGCTGTAGAGGAGTGGCTGAGGGTCGTTGTGGTGGTTGGCGTTGGGGCGTGAGATCGCCGGTGGTCTGTGCCGTGGCGAGCGAACGGCAAAGAGGAGCGGTCGGCCGAGAGGGTTCCACGAGTGAGCAAGAGGAAGGAAGCAGAAAATGAAGGGAATAGAGAGAGAGAGAGAGAGAGAGAGAGAGAGAGAGAGAGAGAGAGTGATGTTCGGCCAAGCTAGAGGAAGAAGAGAGAGTGTGAGCTTAATCCCCAAGGCAAAGGCATGAAATGACTAGGTTAGGTGAGATAAGATCATTAATAAATGCTAAGTAGAGGTCTAGGCTAAGGCTATAGCCTATAGGGTTGTCTTATCTCCTTCAAGTAAATATCAAGTGGCCAAAAGACCACACTACCCCTTTAATTTCGGCCAAGGAGGGTGTGAGAAGAAAGACCAAATTGCCCTTGTCCATTCTTATAAGCATGAATAATCTTCGATGGCAAAAAGGTAAATTTTCATTTCTAATCCAAAGCCTTGCTTCTCTAGCCTTATGAGGCGAATGTCAATCCTAATTATCCTCGATGAGGAGGCGTCCAAATATTTAAATTGTTGGAATTCCTCAATGTTCGATACCCAAATTCTGAGGCCAAAATCGTGTCGAGTTCTTGTCGACTGTAATTTCAATCTATCTCAAACTGACGAGCGACTCTTGCAAGCGCTACGCGTATCGACCTTAGAATTTCTCAAGTCGTGGCGACTTTAGTTATCATGTGATTGCGAGAGTTTATCGCTAGTCCTTACGGTCATGATCATCGGAATCTGATTTAGGAAATTCTCGCAAATTACACATTAGTTCGGCGGAATCACCCGCGTCTCTACGTATAATGCTAGCAAGGCATTCCATGATTGTTCCTAGATCGATCTCTGCTGGCCCAAAATATCCCATCGACAATCCTTATGGTCAAAGTGCCGTTTCTTATTCGAATTTCCCAGGTCCATGTACCCGTCCTTGCGTTAGTCTTTTCCTTTCGGTCAGTTAACTCGAAAGTGGCCTGCTCCGAGCGAGATACCACCGAAATACACCTATCGATATCTTTCCATTCCATAGCCTCGAGAGGGGTCAGAATTCGGAATGTCACACCGGACGCCGGCTGCCGCTGCCGGACGCCGGTCGAAGGCCGTTGACGCCACCACTGGTCGTCGGACGTCAATTACCGGCCGATGTGGCCGGCGCCGGCGCCGCCACCACCGCCACCCGTCGCCTCTGCCGCCCGCTGCCGATCGCCGTCGTCACCGGGAGGTCGCCGCCAACGGTCACCGGTCGCAGCGGGTTGTCGATCGCCGCCGTCGCTGATTTTGCCTGCCGCCGGTCGCCGCCGTCACTTTTTCTTTTATTATAAAAAAAGTAAAAATACTTTACAAAATATATTTTTCACCAAACGACATTAACGTCAAAGTTGCTTTCAAATGCGTTTCTAAAAAATACTTTGCCAAACACTACTTGTATTTTGAAAAAGGCCTTTAGCCTAAAGGTATTTGCATTTTCTCAAAGTTCTTTGGTCAAATACTGAACCAAACAGAAGGTTATACTTGTTTAAGAAGGGAAAATGGAATTGTTTGAGGATGCCCAATAAAATGGTGAAAAAGCTTTCATTGTCTTTGTTTGTTCTGTTCATGAGTTGGACGCATCGGATGATAATGCCACGTGACTCGTTCAAAAGGGGCCCTCTGCTTCGTGTTTTCAACCATTGACACGACCAGCATAATTTGCGACGGGGATCTAGGAGAGTCGCCAAAGTCAAACGTGAGACCGATAATCACGGACAACCGATCCGAGCATTAAATAAAATTTAAACTCTGTTCGTTTTACGAACCAAAAAAAAAAAAGATGATTCGATTTTTTTAAAAACTAATCATTCTTATTGCTTAAAATAACTTGTCGATGAAATTTTTTCATTAATGAAAACAATTTATGTTTAAACATTTTTTGTATAGACAATAGATATGTTTTTTATTCATTCCTTTTCGCAAACAACACAAGCGTATACTTTGGGAAAAAATATTTTTCAAATTATTTATTCGTCGCGAAACAAATATATCTATAATGTTCACTTGCTTAGGGTGGAATAAACAACTGGTTATTTTATCAACTGCTACACTAGACCTTCAAAAAGAAAAATAGCTGAAAAAATTTTCTTGCTTTAGAACGGTCGCGCATCAATTGATTTACCAATTTGGTTTTAGTATAAAAGCTACAAAACCGACGAACTTGGTTTGGTCTATTGGTCAATTTGGCAAAAAAATAAAATAAAAGTAAATCAATCAATCATAAATTGGTTTTTCGTAGTACGTCATGTATGAACACATCTTTATGTTGAAAGAAGAAAAATTCACTGAGGAGACATTTCTCCATTCTTACCCAATATGCGGGTATGTGCTGCATAGAACAATTGGTATTATTTCCATTGAACTTAGTAGTTACTATTGAGGAAAGTGCAAAGAAGACCCATTTGAGACCATACATGATGGATGACAGCGGTGTGAGATTTTGTGAAATTACGATCAATTATCTATAAGCTTACACTGTCATGCAGAGAAAAATTCCATGAGTGCAAAAAATACATAAAATTCATTGTCAAGCGATGTGGGACAATACTTCACCACTTATTTACGTGCTAGTTGCAATGTGAAAAAAAGAGCACGGGCTCTAACAGCATGTGAAATTATTGTAGGACCAGTGCTGACTGTGCTAAAAACTTAAATTGTTAGATGAATGTGTGATTTATTATGTAAATGTTCTCTCAAACATAATTACCAGACCAAAATCAAAGTGCACAACCGTTAGTGCTAAAAACTTACTGCTAGCGAAACATCGGGATGCTACTTCTAGCGCGGTTCCTTCACAAGTTATTGCAAGATATGAATAAAGCTGCCCGCCTAAGAGGAAAAAGATTTCAGGACATCGGAATCTCACCGTCGATACTTTCCTTTGATTAACACTATGATAGATGATTAGTCTTTACCGTCTGTTCCAAAGAACTAACAGAACAAAAGATGAGAGTCGGCACAGCAGTATATCCTAATTAGATCAATTATGTGGAATTTAGAAACACTCCAACAAACTTTTGAATCATTACGTGTTCATAAGCAAGATAATCTCCCAAGTACCAATTCCCGTCCTCTTAGAGGTTTTACTCACATTAATTCGATCCAGGAGCCATGCTAAAGTATACACAGAAGTAAACTGAGTTCTTGTCCTTTCGAATATAGGCATCATAGACACTTCAATGCTTCCGTAAGGAGGAGAATAATACCCTCAACCACAGCAAGAACCACAGGCAGGCAACGAACCTATCCAGAAGAGAAATTACTAGATAAGTACATAGAAACTGAAAGAAAACCTTCTAGAAGTAATGATCACTAGCACTCATGTGAATTGTATCAAACTCACTGTGGTCAATTCCGCGGACATTATCCAATCCACGTGGTGGGCCACGAGGACCGCCACCGTATGGACCCCTTCCGGAACCTCCCGGGCCGCCACCACCATCCCATTTCTTGCCAGAGCCGGAGCCTTTCCTATAAGCATCGGACTTTTGCATCTATTCACAAATATAGAAACAACAGGCAAATTATTAAGACAATAACGAGTTGCTAGTGCCTACTTCCATAGAAGCAACCGAGACAGTGATCATATTACCGAAAACATTGTAGCGAAAAACACGCCTATGAAATTCACAATTGCCCAGAAGAAGTCTGTGATCGTCTTAAGTCGCCATATTGATCTCTTGGATTTGACCACACCTGCAAGTCCATGCAATAACATCATACATCAAACTAAATACATTGATATGAAAAGTTCATTCATCCTAATATGGTTCTACCCTTCATTCTACGGATTTCAAACAGTGTCCGGGCACTAAAAGGTAAAAGTATTGCCATGGAGCAACTTGATGACAATCAGGAAAGAAAGGCGGCCCAAAAAAAATCGTGATGAAAACTTAGATAAAAGAAGATCGTAAATACACAAAAAGAGATAGAACTAAGCAGGTTAAGCATTTCTCATTGTTGTGCTGTTATGAACAGATGCAAACACAATGACTCAAAAGGAAACATCTTTCATTGTAGAGTCAAGGCTCGGTAGAAAAGTATATGAAATAGATCTCAAATGAACAGCAAGACGTTAATTTATTATGAAACCATGTAATTTATGAAGAACCACTTAAGACACGCTCGAGTAAATGCCAAGTTAGTCTCATTTCATCATCTTTCAATGTCGTTACTAAAGATTTCGCATCCCTACAAGCATCTACCAAAAGATATTGAACTTCTAAGAGTTTATATTCTTTAGTATACATAAGGGTGGGCTTTGACTTGCCAATTGGTAAACTCAATCATCATTATGATTTATTCACGAAAATTTGATGAACAGAGGAAACTCGGTGGCATCGAGGATAAGTACAACATGCTGCAATGACATTGGACAAGAAATACAGAAAATTGAAATGTAAAAATTGCGAAGGCATAGAAACCAAACGCTAACAGAGGAAATTCAGAACTCAAGAAGAATGTATAATGCAGACGACAAGAATAATACAACTCTTGAAGTACGTTGGACTCCTCCTATGCCAACATGACAACTCATTTACAGCATTTTCCAGTGCAGTCGCATAAGACTAAATTATCAATCATCAGAAGCACCTTTCCTGGGCATCCGCGAATGCATGATAGCTCATATTGGTAAGCCCAAAGAAACCAAGATAATGAATGAGCAGCTTATGCGGCAATACACACTGTCATAGAATCTCAATGCTCACCGGTGTGGATTGATTCTTCAAATTTCAGGCCAAAGGAGTCAAGGGAACAATAATGAGTTGCTCAGTAGCATATCCGTCAAAAGAATTACGCGAAAGACAGAATTTTTTTTTTTTTGACAAGAGGAACAACCCAGGTAGCAAAATGAATTGTGCACTTCCTAGGTATACGCCACTGGAAGCAAGATTTTCAGAGGCTTACAGATACTTTCAATAGAATCGAATAGTTTG
This sequence comes from Rhodomyrtus psidioides, assembly GCA_021437785.1. Taxonomy (NCBI): domain Eukaryota; kingdom Viridiplantae; phylum Streptophyta; class Magnoliopsida; order Myrtales; family Myrtaceae; genus Rhodomyrtus; species Rhodomyrtus psidioides. Next base: position 2,266,033 of record JAILYB010000023.1, on the reverse strand, counting down.
AACCTGGCAAAAACTCTCAATTCCATGACACGCACACGAGCAAAATGAACGGTCAACCATCACACCTCAATTTGAGGCAGAAGCAAGATCAAATCAATCTGAGCCAGTCGATCAGAACATAGATTTAGATGTACGCCAAGTCAATTCAACAGTTGACTCAGCTATAATCATAACGAATGGGTCGTTTCCCCAGAATGAGCTCAAATCACAAAAATGAAGCAAATTTTTCACCAATTCACGAATTCATATCCAACAGACGTCTTCAAGAACCTAGAATACTCAGCCCCAACAGGTCAATCGAACGCATAATCGCCATCATCGCGCGATTGTAGATATCAATTCTCGATCAAATTAGAACAAATCAATGAGCAAAAAGGGAAGATCGAAAGCTAAAAGAGCCGATTCGTATAGCTCAATTAAGCAATTGCTTACCTCGCTCAACGTACGCCATTTGCGAAATCACCTATTCGAGGACGTTCTCTGGTCGTCTCGAAGCACAGAGAAGAAGGCTTTATAGAGTCAATTGGTTGCGACTTGGGAACGGATCAACAAATCCAGGGGAATTCAGTGGCCAGGCCGGGCCGGATTCGGGCTGGGTCGGCCCGCTCTTTTAAATAGCCCAATGGGCCAAAGAGCTGCGGGCCGAACAAAATGACGAAGCTTGCGGAGGAAGGGAGGGAGAGAGAGAGAGCATCGGAGATGATTCGAGCAACGGGCGGTCCGCTTCTTTGCATCGGAGATCTGCTCAGCGACGTCGGAGAAGACGTCGCTCCTCCCGAGTCTCTCCCGCCATCTCCGTCTTCTTCGCTCTCCGAGTTCAGCTCAAGCACCTCTCGGCCCTCGGACCTGCCCAAGCTCTTCCAGGTTTCTCTAATGCTGAAGGATCTCTCTTCCTAATTGCCTATGTTTGTCTTCGCGAAGCCAGACATTGTTGTAGCCTTAGGTTATGACGATTGGTGAGTTTGGACTTGGAAAGGAAGATGCACGAATGAGCATGGGCTTGTTGATGATCTTGAGGTGTTGAAGATGTGCGGGGGCTTTTCGTCTAGTCAAATTATGGTTTCAGAGTGGAAATTCGAGTAATAGAGGATTATTTTTATCTGATTAACCTCCGTTATCTTGAAGAAAGTGAATGAAAATTGGAATTCTCATTTGTTCTGGTCTTCGGAGCGGTTTTTCCATGGTAGATTTAGGAAAATTCTTTGCTTTCTATTGCTGGTAGAGGGCTAGGATTTTGCGGACTTTGGAGATGGTGCGTCGAGGGATTATAATTCGCAGTTTAAAAGTGGTAATAGCAGTAATTTAAGTGACATCCATGGATTGAGGTGGTATCTTAAGTGACATCCATGTCACTCTATGTTTGAAATTACAGCTCTGAAACCCTTTGGAATGTGCTGATTTTTGTCCGGGATGTTGTAGTAATCACTAATGTCTATGACTCAGATAAGTCATGAACCCTTCCGGCAGATTGGGTTTTGCCTCCTCGGGTGCTATTTTTATGTGAATGAGGCTTCTTACATGGAGATAGATGATGGAGAGACTGTATGGTCCCGTAGTATTCTGATTTAAACGATTTTCTATCAGTCCAAATCAAACTGCATTAGAATTTCAGAGCACTGTCTTTGTTCCTCGCACATCAACTACCTCCCAGACCCCGCAGTGCAGGGGATACCCGTAAATTAGTTGGTGAACATGAAAGTCTGCATCAGTTAAACATCTGCTTGTTGTTGTCCTCTGCTTTGTCCCTGCATTTTACATCAATTGCTTGATATCCTCTTCATGTCCTGAATCTTAATGATTGTGTACTTGGCTTTATGTCATTGAATGCAACTTCTAGTTTAAATCATCTGGCCCGACTGAGTAACTGTTACCCCTTATTTACTTGCATCAGCCTACAACAACAATGTCCTAGATATGATGTGAACTTACAGGAACCTTGTTTCAAATCAATCATCATTGTACTGTGCCATTCTGCCTTGCGTATTTGCTAGTTTGAATGCTGACTCTATCAATTATCTGAATTAGTGATACCACTTGTTGTCATGTAGGAAAACTATGACAACTTGAATGAGGCACTTGCAAGAGGAGACCACTCATGGACTGCCCTAACATTAAAGGTGATGATGTTATCTTACTTGGCTACGAAATGATTCGTTGATCTGCATTACCATTTAGCCTGCTTTCAGTTTATTGGTGCAAAACTGTACTGGAGTTAGTCTATGAGCATTAGTTAATTCTCTGTTTTTCCGCTCCTTTTAGGTTAGTTCGGAGCTCATTAGGAGAGTTTGGCTAACTACACTTGCTTTTTTGCATATTTCGTTAACATTTTCCTGCCCCATCCTCTGTTGTCTCCTCTATATGTGGATAGTTCCATTCAATACAGGTTCAACAAAATGAAATATTTAGGGGGGCTTGATGTAATTTGAGACATCACTCTGTTGCATAGAATGATCTCTCTAGGAAAAGTGTAATTTTCCTTCTCTTGTCCAACGTCTTGTTCTTTGTCATTTCTCTTCACTATCAGTCTACTTTCTAAAAGTCCATTCACATGAACTTGGGTGTTTTAGTTATTTCAGTTAATTTTGGCATTTCATGTTCTTACTTAGCATAAAAAATTCCAGCTGTGCAGTTCTCTGGAAGTAGCTAATAAGTTGGTCCAATCAACCCACGGGAGTGGCAGATTGCTGTTAGAAAAGGTTGAAGAGCTTGAGAAAATTGTTAAAAGGGGAGATTCGGCTGTGGCAGCGGTGAAGACCATCGCCATGTCTTCAGTTGGTGATGGAAGGCCTTCTATTGGCAGTGAACATGTCAAGTAATCCTGTTTATGTGGGAACAACTTTGGTGAGTTTCACCAGATTCCTTGGTTGTACGAGTGTCGATTTTTATCCTACTGTCTCCTTGGAGTCCTGGAAAGGATTAGATATCAAACATAAGGTTTAGGACTTCTGATAAACTTTTCCTGTAAAAACGCTACTCAGAATATGAAGCAATTATTCCATATTTCAATCCATTGGAGAAAATTCTTCCATATCTAGGTGATAGTAGGATTCACTCCATGCAAATCGTGGCACACTAACGCGAAAATGAGCGAACCATTTGATCACGGCGTTTGTGGACACCCCACGGTCTCGACTGCACGGACACACAGATGACTTCTGTTCCGTCTTTCGATTTCTTAGAATTCCGGGAGCGTTTCAGGTGCAGTTGACGTTAGTTTCCTTCAGGGGTCCAATGGGTGCATGTAGGGGTTAAACACTACTTTGTGACCAATCAGTGCTGTCAAATGAATTGTATTTGGTGAGAGGTCCCCGCTAGATGTCAACCAAAGTTTATATGACTTTAGGACAGCAATTTAGTTGCGCATCGACTATGTGCCCCTCAAACTACCCCGCTAGATGTCAACCAAAGTTTATATGACTTTAGGACAGCAATTTAGTTGCGCATCGACTATGTGCCCCTCAAACTAACCCTTTTGCAACCGCACCTGGTCAGAGGCTGACCAGTTGTGTAATGGAGGAGGAGGAGAATGAGCCAGGACTAGGAATTCCAAGGTATCGGTTGTTTTTTTTTCCCCCTTTCCAAATCAGCACTATATATCAGGGTGCGCAAGAAATTAAAATTTACCAACCGCGAAAAAATGAGGAATCACCTCCTCTCAAACACAACTGTCCCCACCTCGAAGATAAGGGCGCGCACGACAACATGAATTTCTGCTTGAGAAGCGTTTGGTAACATAATTTCTGGAGCAAAAATTCATTTGATTACGCATTTTTATTTTTCTACCTATGAAGCATTTTTTTCTTCAGAAATAGTTTTGAAATATTTGAAGAAGCAAAATAAAAAAATAAATAATAAATAAAAAAAAATCAATTTATGATCAGAAGTTGATTTTTAAAATAAAAGTATCGTTGTGGGTGCCTTAAAGTTACCGCAAAAATTTACTCCCTCAGCGGATTAAAACTCAATTAAATCAATTAATTATACAAACATTTATATCACGAAAAGTTCATGATCTGAAAAATATCTTTCGAAAAATATCGTTGGTGTCGCTCGTAGATATGAATAAACGAAATTGTTTGGAGCATAAATTGTTGCGAGTGGAAATGTATTTCTTTCGACTAATTTTTTACGAAGTGTAACCAATTATGTTTTAAAAACATTTTCCATTTTCTTTTTTTTTTCGCGAGCCGTAAATTTGAAGCGGGAGTCCCCTCTCCCACCACGGGTCCCACAAACGGCGGTCAGCAATGACCGCAAGTTCACGACCAGTGGTTTTTCCCCCCATTTGACTCATAAAAAGCGAACACCAAAAAAGAAAAGAAAAAAAAGGGAAGCCGTGAGAAAATTAATTTATAATTCTCTCTCTTCGTCGACCTTCATGTCTCTTCCCCTCGATGCTTCCGGCGAAGTTGGATAGATAGAGAGAGAGAGAGAGCGCGCGCGCAACTTCGAGAGCTCGAGCTTGGTTTGGGACGACCGTCGATCTCTCCACCCTCTCATGGCTTCCGGTAAAGTTGTTGGTCCGAATTCGATGCTCGTTCCGGCTCGATTTCTCCCGGCTCTTCTTGATTTAATCTGTTGAGTGTCTGTGTTCCGCTGCTCGCGGATTGATGCGGACGGCGTCGATTGCTCCGCGGTTTGTGTTGGTTGGTGTAAGCCTCTCTTGACCAGCACGATGGCCGGATTGCGTAGTTTGTTGTTGACAATTTGATCTGAATTCGTAGTCGAGGGTCATTTTCCCTTCTTGTGCCTCCCGACGAAATGTTTGGCGGGAATGGTGCGATTGAGGGGGGGGGGGGGGGGGGGGGGGTGGTTGTTACGTCGATTGTTGTTTTGTCTTTGAACTTCTATATCGCCCACTTTCCCCTTCAATTCTCGTTAGTTAGAAGACGACAACGGTTGTCGAGCCTTATTCCACCGAGCGAAGCCTGCTACGTGGTCCTTATGGCTCAATGGGTTAATATGAATTATATGCCCATCCCGCATTAAGTGAGATAAGGCTCGGTTGGCCTTTTTTGTTGAAGCTTTGGTTGATACGCTCGAGCAAGTTCTCAGGGACAAGGCGGGTGCTTACTGAGATTTTTGTCGTTCCTGAGTAATAAATCGTCATCTTGATGCAGATTTTGCGCTGTCAGTTCCAGCTGAGCTTGAAAAGGCTCTGCAGTGGAAGAGCGTGCAGTATTTAGTTACCCAAAGGCCGTGGTTAGGTACTTTTCAGCTGTTCATAATCTTTGGAGTCGGTTTCTTCATGTGCTTATTGGTTCTAGCAACTTTTTGGTTCAATTGCTGCATGGGGTATTGATATGGTGTCTTATTGGTATTCTGTTCTAGATCTTTATGGAATAAATGTCCGACCAGTTGCTCCATTTGGAAGTGTGAGTAGGAAACCTTATGTGGATCCAGCCCTGATCCACCGTTGCCTACCTGATGAGCTTCTCCATGAGGTATTGCAATGATATACCAGAAATCTGAGTTGTTTATTTGGAGGGGAAAGGAAATGTGATCTGAAGCCAGAATCGGTTAAGAAGGATGATTGACTTGAGCGCATGTAGACTAAGAGCCTCAGAATCAGTTGCCGGAGTCGTATCATATGGACTTTTATGTTCCTGTGACCAATAAAAAAATTCGAACTTTCCAATCAATGATAATTCACTTAATTGTCAGTGTAGCAAGAAATTCACTTCTTTAATCTTTCTATTATATCGAATGTCAAAATTCCCTCTATATTTTGCCATTCTTGCTCTAGTTAACCAATTGAACTGTAGAGGAGGCAATTAATTTTTTTTTTTTTCCAAATGGAACCACCAGAGCTGGATAAGTATATGTGGAACGGCACACGGTGTATTCTGTATCCAAATAAATGTTTAGTTGATACAGAAATATAGGTCAGATTCTCTCTTTCCTAATGCCCACCACTGGGAATGTTAGTGAGAAGGCTTCATGGTTCTTTCTGGTAATACATTAAGAGCTCTGCAGCAAGCACCATATGATTTGTGATTAATGGTCTTCATTAGGTTACCTTGAAAACAAGTTGTGCACTTCGCGAAATCCCAAGATCTCTGAAGTTTGGCACCCTGTGCTCATCAATTGAAGTTGGTTTAGGCATAATGATAATCATGTTCTCTTTCAATATAAATGCGAATTCGCAGAATTTATGCATATAAAAAAGAAAACATAAAGGTAACATAGATTCTTTGCTTGGAGTTACTTTGCTTATTTCGGTGGGACAATATTGTGGCATTCCATATCTTGTTGGAATGATGAGGTGAATCTGGATCAATATAATAGCCAAAAGAACTGTATCCTTTTTTTTTTTTTGACAAGTCTAAATTACTATATCTACTGCTGTATGGCATCAAATTGCGTAAAAGTTACATAACAGAACACTTTGAATGTTCTAGAGAGTATTTAGATGAAGGTTATTTTGCAGGTCTTTGCGCGACTGGCTCCATATGACTTAGGAAGGGCTTCTTGTGTGTGTAGAAAATGGAGGTACACCATTCGGAACCCCATATTTTGGCGCAATGCATGCTTGAAGGCTTGGCAGGTAAATTTCCAGTACTTTTATTATTGTTCATCTGTATGAACTATCAACCGATCCGTAAATTGTTTATTTGATGCCTCAATAATGAAGGTTTCAGGAGTGGTGGAAAATTACACTTTGCAGAGAAAATATGAAGGCTCTTGGAGGAAGATGTGGCTTTTAAGACCAAGGGTTCGTACTGATGGTAAGTCATCCTTTTGAGTTGGAGCTCTTCTGAAACGTGGTTAAGTAACTTTGAAATGGTACAAAGGGTCAGAGGTTGAATTTAGTCATCATAGCTTGCGTTTTTTTTCTGTCGTGCATTTGCGCAAATAGGAAATTCAACCAGCCTAATGGATAAATTATTTTGACAAATGACGTGGATCGGAATAATGAAGGATGCAAGAATGTCGTATATCGTGTTATCAATTATAGTCCGCAAAAGATGTGACTACTATGTAATGTAATCCACAATAACCTCTTCCGAAAAGCTATTTCTCAATGGAATGCTGCAAATGCATATCTTTTTATCTAGAAGGTTGCTCATATTACCTCTGATTCTCAAGCATTGACCTTTCCCTCTTAGTTGAAAGTTCTTAAACTCTTGTTGAGGGTACAGATGTTAAAAATGCATTTTTCATCCTTGCACTCAATGTCCAGTCAGCTGCCACTTTAGACATGGATTTATAGTGAAGGGTGAATGCTTGGGTTGGACCAATTCACGTATTCCACTTATGTCCAAATTTTGAGAGAGAAGTTCACAATCATCCAGGAGTTTTGCCTGTGGCTGGGGTCACTTCTCCTAGTTCAAGATATAGGTTCAATTCTTAATAACCATCTTCCTGACTTTGTGAAGCAGAAAGAAAAAAAGGAAAGGATACAGAAGTTGGGCAATGTTGTGGGTCCTCAATTTTGTCTGAGTATCACATTGGTCAGATTCGACCTGTGATTAACTGTTCATTTCACTGTGCAACTAAATGTAAATTAATCTTAAAGTTCAGATGATCCTTTATGCTGTTACTGTTTGTGTTCCTCTGATTACACAAGTTCCTTTTAACGTCCATTGGTGTTCAAGATAGTATCTTAATGTTTCATTTTCATAAATACAATAACTGGTGCTTGTTGGAGAACATTGCTTAATATTCCTTGTGTTTGCCAAATTTACATGTGGATCTTATTTAATAGGTATTTTTGCTATCAACATACTTTGGTTGAATATGGTAGGATGCATTTTCTATCTAAGTATTTCCTTTTGCTTTTGAGATAGTGAAATTAAATCCTGATCATTGTATTTCAGGTTTGTATGTCAGTAGAAATACCTACATTCGTACCGGAGTTGCTGAGTGGACGGTCACCAACCCAGTGCATGTGGTATGTATTCAAGTTTTGCTGATATTTATGCACCAACGATTTTAAGCCTCTTATGCACGATAAAGACTTGGAGGCAGAAGCAAGTTTACTTGGGGAACTCCAGATAGTGTGGTCAAGCAAGCTTCTAGGCTCTCAGTTTATGCGACCATCATGTTCCTTAGAACGATATATGAATTGTTGAGAGGGTTGAGCCAAGCAATAGAACATTCATTTTGTGCTGTCTTGTGCTTGCTTCTTTTATCTGATCACGGGCTGTTTGTTATGTGACTTCACTAGCCCAATTTTAGTCTATCCTTGAGATGGAACTTGTGCTAAACACGATCCAGTGATCATGAACTTTGCTAATCTAGATAATTTTAACTATGCAAATTTGCCCATTAAACATTCAAGGCTGCTAAAAGGATGATGTAGAGTCTAGCACACCAACCTCAAAACACTTTAGAACTGCAGAACTGAGGCTTTATGGTAAACCGCCGGGGTATTGTTGGGGGACGAAGCCCAAAAGGAGGGGAAACTGCAGTCGAAAGTAGTTCACTCTATGCTAATTGAGCCGACAAAGTAACAATGTGCACTCAGTGGAGTTTATACTATGATAATTAAGCTAACTACCAATACAATGTGCACTTATATGCACTCATGTATGCTGGACTCGTCAACGAGCGGTTCGTACTATGATACGTGAACCTTCATATCATACTGATTGTAGTAGGCATTATCAAGGGCTCTGGTACTTGTTGTCCTAGGGATCAAATCATTGCTCTATCAGTAAAACCCATTTTGCATGTCATTCTTCTTGCTAATACTCTAATTTCTTTTTTGCATTTCAGGTCTGCTATTTCCGGTACATAAGATTCTTTCCTTCGGGGAGGTTTCTTTACAAGGTTATTAACAAATTGACTTCTGCGTGTAAAATACTGGACTTTTGCTTTGAGCGGGTGTGTGGGTGAGAGAGCCAAAGGTTGTATCTGATAAACTCTCTGTTCATCTTCAATTCTCAGAATTCCTCTCAAAAAGTGAAAGACGTAGCAAAATCCATGAACTTTCGTGCGTCTAAAACGGATAGTATTTTTGGCGGCCACTACATATTGTCTGATGACAAGGTTTGGCTTTGTTATATCCTTTTGCTTTTATTTATATTTAAAAAAAAAGCTTTCTCACAGGGAAGGGGTTATTTTGATTTTGATTTTGATTATTTTATTTTATTTTATTTTATTTTCTGCTCACCCGGTGGTCATTCGCTAATGGCAGGTTGAAGCTGCTCTTTTGTATCCAGGCATGCGGCCTACAGTTTTAAGAATCCGGCTAAGGTACTTTCCGTGGTGGGACAACATCACCTTTGTTGTTAAGGTCTTTATATGTTCACTTGGGTAACATAAGAATCATTTTTCGTTTGCTCAGATTTATGGTTATGAATAGCCACAAATATTTTGATGCCAGACATGACTATTCACGAGTCGTGAAATTAGTTCTTGTCTTTGAATAGTTGCCTATCTTTTACTTCCCTAAACTCCTTTAGTAGTAGATAAATAATGGAATCAATGGGAAGTGGACTGAAGATGCAGAAGTTAACTGAACTGAGATCACATCCTTAGGACAATTGAACTTTTTCAATTTTATTTCATTGGTAGGTTGTCATGATTCTGACTCCATTGCTTCCTCCCTCCCTCTTTCCCTTCTTATTAAGACCCAAGAAATAAGGGCATGCAAAAAAGATTTAGGTGGTGCTTAGGTTGAGACTATGGAGGAAGAATGAATCCTCTCTCGTTCTCTTGATGAGGCTGCTGAAATGTTTCATCTTATAGGTTGAGAGGAACAACTGCAGGGGCCAACAACAGAATGGATATGCTATCCCTTGTTACAAGTGGAGTGAACGATAACGAGGTCAGGGGTGATGAAGAAGACATCCTTGGAGTGGTTGAAGGGTGGCAGGATGATGAAACTCACAATCCAGATGTCCCTGCTATCTCACACAAGAGGGGTCTAACATCCTTCGTCTTTGTTCCGTTTGAGGAGGTGAGTGCTCCTAACTGGATATTTCACCTATTTGAAAGTTGATCCAGTTGAAGAGTCTATTTCTGAGAAGTTGCTCCTGGGTTCTGTTTATTGTGGTAGCAGTCGAGTTAATAGATTTAAGACAGAAGCAGTTGATACACGGAAATATTGTTAGATTGATGGGCTTTACCTGAAAAAGTAAACTATGAAAAAAACTATATATTGTTAGATAGAAGTCAAAGAGTATCTGGGAACTTGCCTAGTAGCTCAACAAACAGTCCCCCTGCAGCTGCGGGATGCTTTCTGAGATATCCCGACATAGGTAAATAAAGGTTGTTTGTCCAATCATGAAATCAAGGGGATGAAATCAAACTTCGATTGACCTATTAAAAAAAATTATCCAACTTTAATTGGTTGTTGCTACAAAGTGCCTCGTCTTAACTTTTCCGCGACCTCTGCTGTCTCAGGTGAATATTTCCCCGCATTTGCCTCTTTTAGTATGAAATGGTCATGATTTATTTAAATGCTTATCATATTTTCTCCCTTCCTTGGATCTAAGCGAGTTATATCAATGAAGTGGATGATTCATTTATCCCTTTAAGTCACGTGCTTGACCAATAGTTACTGTTACCCAGGTGGAAAAATCAGTTCTCAATCTTCCAGTCGATAAGATGGATTTCTTTGTACCTGGCTGACGATTGAACCATGGTTCTTATAGGCATCTGCGGTTGTTTTGTATTTCTGTAAATAATCCTGCGAGCAAGTTGGGCATATTCATATTTTATCCTTGAACTTCTGCTTTTTCTTCTCTAGGCCACCTTTGGCCGCTGTAAGATAAGGTCTGTTGGTGTTGTCTCATTATGGATTTTTTTCTTTTTCCCCTGTGGGGGATTTGGTGGCAATTGTTATAGTTTGTGTACAGCAGTTCTATTTGAAAGACTGCCAAATAATTATGACTTCTATCAGTATTTTCCTCAATGAATAAGGAAGGTTTGCATATCGTGAAGACGCTCTTGGTCCTTTTGATGTTTGTCCAGAGTGGCTTCCAGCAGCGCTTGTTTGCGCTCTGCCCGGGTTTTTCTTCTTATGTTAAGCCATAATGACAACCTTTATGTTTTTTTTTTTTTTTTTTTTTTTGGGGGGGGGGGGGGGGGGGGGGGGGTCTCAAAGACAATCTTTATGTTGAGATAGTTAGCTGGACACTTGAAGAAATCCGGCATCTGCTGCCAAAAAACTACAAGGTTTCTCAATTGCGATAGAGTGATGGTACCAAATAATTTGAGAGGTTGAAATTTCCGAACCAGCGAAACCTTAATATTAAAACTTAATTATATACGCCTGTACTCTTCTCTCTCTCTAGCATCGACTTTTGGTATCTTAACATTCTAGTCGGGGTCTTAATCCAATCGCGGCTCACTTTGTTTTGTTGGGGAGCTCGCTTTTTATCATTGTGCTCAAGTTGTAAGCTGACCGATACAACAGATGGCCGTGGTAATGAAAAACCACAATGAGGTGCTTTCTGGCAACGAGGCAGTCAGATGCCTTCTCTAGCTGGTTATGTCTCTCAATCCCCTATGTAAGATCAATTTCGGAACCTTACATTTGTATTGGTGGCAACTGGATGTTCACGTTCATCTGTAGAAGGATGTAGTAAAATGGAGTGGGGGGAAAATACAACACATAGGAGAATAAACAATATGCAGACATGGGAATCCGACCACATGGAATACTTGGTGCCCCGGAACTCCCGTCAAATAAAGAAATCTGTTCCTGCAAATTCCGAACTTATGGACGAGAGCATGCAACATTTTGCTGCAATAACAAAAAAAAGTCAAAATTGATAAAAAGCCAGAGAACTTGAGTAGCTGTCCTGTTATACACATCATTCGTAAGGCATGGGAAAAGTGGCACCGATGCTCTCCAGGATTTGAGTCCTCTACTGCAGAATGTTTTACTTAGTAGCTGTTCTGTTCACCCATAGCCGATCACTATCGCACGGGGATGAGGTGAGATTAGGACATTCAACCATCTCCAAATAGATCATCTTAGAAATGGAGCTTGTAGATCTCCCCGATCCTTCTCCAGCTCTTCAAGAACTTCTCCTGATCCTTTCGCAGTGCAGTCCTTTACGGTGATGTGACCACCTTTAAAGGAAGGAAGCTACTAGCCAGGACAGAAGTCGCCTTCCGCTTTCTTGGGTTTTGGCTTTCCACTGTACCTTTTCCTTCTATATTGCGGCAATTGGAATCCCAAGTCGACAAAGTCCCGAATCCGGCTTGATGTCACTGTTGCCTACCTCAACAATATCGCTGGCATTGGCTACATCTCGTGCTCTGTGAATCTGGCACTTGGTCACCATTCTCTATGATGTTTCTAGGACTTTCTTGATTTCTATGTACTTGCAGCACCTGTGCCTTCTTCAACGAAATCGGAAGTTTACCTGGATTCTCCTTGACCATTTTGCTCTGAGCTTACTGAGCTTTCATTTACGGCTTTCATTAGTCAGCTTTTCAAGGAATTTGAACTTTTGTAGTGTGTGTAGTTCTTCTTCCACAGGGACATCTCTCCTGCTTGTGAGCAATATTCAGTCCGTTCAGCTTCTTCAGGCCTATCAAACCAGTGAGTTTGCAAGAGTTCTTAATTGCTGCATCAACGATTTACGGGAGACGATCTCTTGTGGCAGCTTGTCAAGGTCGAGACATGCATTTTGTGAGTTAGTAACCTCATGCTGAGGTATATTCTTAGTTATCTCGTGACGTGCGTATCTCCCTCATTCGGTATAGGACTCAACACAATTCTCGCGGCTGCTGAAAGTTTTTGAGATGTCCTGTTGTCTAACAATGCGCTTGTCTCGCAGAAATGAGGTCGGAATGTTAAACAAGGGGCCTAAGTGGTTGTTCGACGACTGGGGCTTTTCGAACTCTGAGGTGTTCTAAGGAAACTCGAATGAAGTCTAGGGAGTTGGTATTTGATACTCCCGACTCGTCCTTGTTGGAAGTTTATTTGTAAAACAAACGAAGAGATGACTTGTCTCACTTGATGGTTATTTTATTTGTTCAATTGATAAAAGCACATGAGTGTGTATCTGTTCAATTGACTGTTATTTTCTGAGGCATTCTTATAACCTTTGAAAAGTCGTATCTATTCAATTGGTGGTTATTTTTTAAGGCACTCTTACAACTTTGGAGTGTTTGCATCTGTTCGGAAATAACTACCGATTCATACATGAAAATGTATGAATAGATTTACAGTTTCGAACATGAAAATGTATGTCTGTATTATCCGTTATTGCACACGAGAAATTGCAATCTTTCGTATAAAAACTGTTTTCAGAAAAATGAAAATGTGCGATCGAATAAACTGTTTTAGAGACGAAGAATTGCATGAGAATTACAACTTTTCGAACGCAAAAAGGTTTGTTCGTTTCTTATTATATATTCAAGTATTCTGTTCATTTAAAAAAAAAATTCTCCACTTTTCAATTTTTATTCTTAAAACATAAGAAAGATACAACTCTCGTTTTCGCTTCTTTCCTAGAGAGTTCTCGGGGAAATATTAGAATTGCTATCTAATATTCTCGCTTGAGACTCTATTGTATCGTGTAGGATCTTTGCCGGTTACCATTAGCAACGTTGTGGGGCAAATAATTCCTTAAAAAGAATGCTATCACGTCTCAAAGTCTGATTCCTTTGTTCAACTCATTCTCGACCATATATTACCAACGGTCCTTAGTTTGGTTTCTGAGTTTCTTCTCTTATTTCGGAGTTTGGTTGAGTTTCAAAGCCTATCGTGAAACCAAACCCTTTATTTATTTTATTTTTGCTTTGTCTTTCTGCGGTGTTTCACCAAGGAGTTTGATCAAAACTCTTGGCGCGTGATTACCCCTTCATTCTGAACTCGGATGGACCCAATTCTTGATGCGTCGGAAAGCTCCTAACTTGAATTCTTTTCAAATTGATAAAATCATGAATGTATTGATGATTTTGGGATTGAGCAGGTTGTGAATAATTATTTTTATACGTTGAGATTTGGCCGTTTGCTTTGACAAGTTGGGCAAAGTTACAAAGTTTCAATTATTGCCGTACGATCAAATCTATAATGAAGATCTAAACATGCAAGGTTATATGGCCACGAAGCCTAACTCGTTGCCCAACCTTGCCCATTTAGAGAAAATAGGTTGAAATTTTGCGGATTGAACGGAGTCCTTAATAAGATCGGGTTGAGCCTTATAACTATAAGCCCTTGTTCGGACTCTCTCAAGTTTTGACCCTTGTGATATTGGCTAGCCCATGTCGTTAAGCGCGCCCGATGTAATCTAGTGTCAAACCAACCATTTGGTAAGGTAAAAAAGGATGTCATAAGAAAGCTTTTGCATCAAGAGGAATCTGTCGGTAACCTAATAACAATGTCGAATCATTTTCATGGAATCATGAGGCAAAGAGATGTCTCGGCTTTTGACGCGTCCCTGAGATGTCTCGGCTTTTGCACGCTTATAGCTCAAACTGTATTTTTCATGACGAGTGCGAGATTCTTATGATAATATCCGGAGTGGTAGTTACATTTGCCCTACTTACCGGACCCGGATCCATTTCCCTAATTACCATTCATCGTAGAAAGCAGAAAAAAAAAGAAAGGAAAAATGACACAAACGGTCCATATAACTCTAGCTCTATATGCAATATAGTTAACAAATTTTTAGTTCGATTAATATGGTCCTTGAACTTTAGTCCAATATACAATGTGGCCCCTGAACCTTTAATTTATTCAATGTGATTGTCAAATTTTGCAACATACTCAACTTAGTCCATGAATTGTAAGAAAATGTCCAATATAATCTCTGAACTTGAATTAATAGAATGATTATATTTAATATCTTCCTATAGTTTAATGACTAAATTGAATATATTTCAAAAGTTTGAGGATCATGTTGGTCAAATTTAAAATTCAGAGACCATATCGCAGGTTGGGCTGAAGATCATGGAGCATATTGGTTAAATTATTTGTGTCATTACTCATTATTTCTGTCCTGCATGGTGCTCCCGGAGCTGTAGCGACAAATCCTCAACCGTTAATGTGCAAGAACGAGAGACGCATCGACGGCTGAAATAGGATAAGACACTTTAGAGAGTATCGTGCGGGATACAACACGCCCGTGCGGATCGCGGATCTTGCACCGTTTGATGACAGATCGAAGACGCTCCTCGCACATCTCCAGAAGGGAGAAAAGGTTGCAGACTCCTACGCACGCCTATGGAACAGAGTCCCACGCCAACTCCGAGCGCGTCTACCGTGAGCAGATTCCTTTCCACAATGCAACGCTTCTTCTTCTTCTTCTTCTTCTTCTTCTTGTAGTCGTCGTCGTCGTCTTCTTCTTCTTCTTCTTCTTTGTAGGCCCGACTCTTTCTTTAGTCCTTTTGCCTTCTGTACAAACAAGAACAGAGACAAAAGTAAATTAAGACAAAAGCTGCAAAAACCCACAGGGTCAAATAACAGAGAACACCTACCAATCAATGAATCAGCTTAAAAATCATTAATTATCCCCCCTCTCCATTACTCCTGTAGGCTAAGTTCTGATACACGGGCGGGAATTAGGGGGCAGCTCCAATAAATTCAAACCCATATAAAAAAAAAGAAATGAATTCTTTTGTTTGAATGCAAAAGCAAGCACCCAAAAGCTGAAAAGTGGTTTTCCCTTCTTTTGTTTTTTTCATTTATCTCTCTGGGTGTCACTCGCTCTGATTGCCCACCCCCATCACATGGTCTTCTTCTTGATTTCTACATTTTTGAGAAACAAGAAATGGGGGCATCCCCCGAGTTCCCTACTGCTTTTCGTTAGTTTTTCGTTCACAGAAATCCATCTGTAAATGAGTCAACTGACATTCCAAAGGGGGTTCTTGCAGAGTTCTTATTTTATTTGGGGCTCTGCATTCTTGAAACTCACGTCTGAGCAAGCACCATCGTTTTTGGGGTTTCTTTATCTGATTAGTTAATTAACACCCAACTGATCTCTGGGTCGTTGTTGGTTCCTGTCAAAGGTACTTGCTTTCCTAGCCTTTTGTGCTTCTGCATTCTTCCAACTGTTTTTTTTTTCCCTTCCTTTTTAAATGTGGTGCAGTGGTGTTCATTTCCTAGATGTACCTTTGGTTTCTGGGAAGTTAGAGGAGAGCTTTCAAGGGTTGATACCTCACTGGCCATTGAAGACAGATAGTGTTTGGATTGTGCGTTTAGGGTTTTACACTTCTCGTTCTCTTGCTCCTGTGCAGACCTCTGGGATCTATTTATTCATGCAAAAGGGTTTTTAAAAATGGTTTCTCTATCAGGTGAATGGTGCCCATCTTTGATTCTGCTCAATTCGTCTTTTGTTTTTGTTCCTGGCGCTGAAGCTAGCAATTGGGTTACCTAATACTTTTGGCAAACAGCACTCCCTCAGTGGCTTACCAGTTAAAATCTTTTCTTTATGGGCTATCATAACTGAAGCTAGATATTTTTTTGCATTGGACTTTGTTATGTGAATAGTCTTTCAATATAACCAGTCTTTTTTAAACCACGGTGGAATCTTTTATGCCTGTGAATTTGGGCTTAGGTGAGAAAATGACGGCTTGTGGGATTGTTGAAAAGGATGTCCGTTTGTTCTTACACTGGAAAGATTGTAGCTTCCACAACGGATGTTGTAAAATTGCAATTTTGATGCAGATTTGTCCTGCCATTGACATTACTTGACTAAGGTGGGCTTAATGGAAAAGCGCAAATGGCTGTGGAAGAGGAAATCCTCTGATAAAAGCCCCGGTGATACTGAGAGTTCAGAATCAATTTCTTCCCCTTCTGAGAAAGACTCTGATGGTCAGGTTGTTATTGCTTCCATCTTCTGCACATTTTTCAGCTTGATACTCTTTTGTAGATTTTGCTGGCTCTTTTATTTCTCTGGTGCTAAGGTTGGATTTCCCAGTACTTGACCAATTAGAACAGTAGAAATCAAGTGTGGTGCCTATTTTTCGTATTCTTAATTAGCTTGTCATAAAATGTTGAGGTCACTCATAAAATGTCATTGCAGCTCTTAAGATAATGGTGTTATGTCTTTCCAGTCTTCATATCGAATTACTCTATGCAAGTTCTACTTCCACGTATTGGACATAGTTGCAATTCTTTCTTTTCCTTGTGACAAAATTTTCGGCATTTTTTCTTCTGATGTAATGTTAATAGTATATATCATGCACTCGATTGTTTGGTGAGCTGCAAATCTCAATACTTCTGGTATAATTGAGTGAGACTTTTGTGATATGTAGATGACTAGAGCTTTGCCCTGCTATTATCGTAACCTTCATTTTAACAATAAAGAATGTGCTCTCAATACTGGATGTGCTTTGTTAGTTGAGTTGGCATCTTCCTGATTGTGTTATCTGCTTTCCTCTGTGAATAATTCTGGCCGCTTTTAGCTTAGAGGTGGAAAACTGTCTAGCTGGTTGAGTTCACTTGGTGTCAAATATATATGTAATTGTCCTTTATGGTTATTTATAAATAGCTTTCATTAAATCCGTCAATCATAGCTCAAAACTGCTGGTAGTGTGAAATCTAAAGTATTCGATCACGTGATTTTTCCTAAGTATATGATTATGCTGTACGATATCGGATATGACACTTCAGATTCCATATCAACTAGTAGCTAGGAGAAGTATTAAGGATATTGCCCCTCGGAGTGCAAGTGGATGTGGCTCCTCTCCCGTCATGTAGCTCCAAATGTGCAAGGGACATTAGATCCGATATCTAAAAGACTAATCTTCTTCATGAATAATATGAGAATAATCCGGTGCTTATTGATTGACCTGGGATTAGTAAATTGGAAGTTTAGCTCATTCAGTGTGTCTTTGGGTACGGTGTTCACGGGGGTATGACTTGACTCTTGGGATTAAAAGATTGGAAAAGCTGCAGTTTTCCATATGATGGATCGAGCTACGCACCTTTGCTCGAACCGTTTATTTTCGTTACAGACATAAGCGCTGTCTTCTGTCAAACCTTTCCATCCCAATAAAATTAATGACAGTTGCTTGAATTCTTCAAAGCAGGAAGCATCAAAGGCATCTCCTAGTCATGACAGTCATTCCCCTGAAGTCACTTCTAGAGCTGGAATGGCTGAAAATAATGTCAATGAAGTTGTGAGGGGTTTGGCAGAGAAACTGTCAGCTGCACTGGTGAATGTAAGTGCCAAAGAGGATTTGGTAAAGCAGCATGCGAAAGTAGCCGAAGAAGCTGTTGCAGGTACTAATAAGTGCTTGTACAGTTTTTCCTGCAACTCTCTACATCATTCACATTTTCCACGTATTTGGGCTTTGTGAAATTTTTTCCATCTGATTTGTTACTGTAAGTAATGCTTTACATGATACACATGCAGTAACTGTTAAATAATTGCAGGCTGGGAAAAGGCTGAAAATGAAGCAGCAATTCTTAAGGAAAGACTAGAGGTTGCAATACAGCAGAAGATATCATTGGAGGATAGGGTGAGTCACCTTGATGGGGCCCTAAAGGAATGTGTTAGGCAGCTGAGACAAGGTAGGGAGGAGCAGGAGCATAAGATTCATGAAGCAGTAGCGAAGGCTACAAAGGAATGGGAGTCGACCAAAACCGAACTCGAAAATCAAATCCTTGAATTCCAAAAGAAAGTTGATGCCTTGGAAAATCAACCTCCCGCGGATGCCGATCCTTATCTTTACCAAAAGCTCGAGCTTTTGGACCAAGAGAATTCTTCTCTCAGGCTTGAGCTCCAACAACAAAATGAAGAGTTAGAGATTAGGACAATCGAGAGGGACTTGAGCACCCAGGCAGCAGAAGCGGCAAGCAAGCAAAATCTTGAGAGCATAAAGAGAGTTGCCAAACTTGAGGCTGAGTGCCGGAAGCTAAGAATTATGGCTACTAAGTCACCCTTGCGTGCTGATAATAAGTCTGCCACTGCTTCATCAATTTATGTTGAATCTTTGACGGATAGTCAATCAGACAGTGGCGATCGGCTTAATATCGTAGAGATGAGTAATGTGGAGACTGAAAAAAGTGAATTAGGCCGCTCTGACACATGGGCATCAGCCCAAATTGCTGAACTCAATCAGTTCAAAAGCGAAAAAGGTGTTGACAGAACATCTGTCAAGATAGACCTTATGGATGATTTCCTTGAGATGGAACGGCTTGCTGCTTTACCTGAGGTTAGCAGAGACGGCTCAGAAGCAGTTCCAAAGGAGAGCGTTGATGCTAGAAGCTCTCTAAGAGAGGAGCTCGATATTGTTCTCAATCATGGAGCAGAACTGGAAAAGAAACTAGAGAAGCTGGAAAAGGAGAAAGCTGAACTCCACATGGCTCTAGCTGAGAGCCAAGTCTCTATTAATGCATCGGAGCTTCAGCTCAGAGCAGAACTTGACATGATGACTAACAGTGCGAACAAATTGGAAGAAAAGAAAGAGCAGCTGGAAAAGGAGAAAGCTGAACTCCAGATTGCTCTAGCTGAGAGACAGATCTCTATAAATGCATTAGAGATTCAGCTGAAGGCAGAACTTGATGCAGCAATTAATCGTACGATCGAATTGGAAGCAAAGAACGAGCAGCTTGAAAAGGAGAAAGCTGAACTTCAAATGGCTCTAGCTGAGAGCCAAATCTATATTAACGCATCAGAGGTTCAGCTGAGGACAGAACTTGATGCAGCGATTAGTTGTACGATCGAATTGCAAGCGAAGAAAGAGCAGCTGGAAAAGGAGAAAGCTGAGCTGCGTTTGGTTCTAACTGCAACTGGTGACTCTCGCGAGGCATTGGAGCTAAAACTGACAGAGGCTCTGGCAAAGATAGAGGAGCTACAAAAGGAGCTAAAAATGGTCAATGAGGAGAAGCAAGCCATAGAGTCTCAACTCAGGAAACTGGAAATAGAAGCTCAGGTGAAGGACACTAAGGTTAGTGCGTTGGAGGAAGAGGTGAAGAAGGTGAGAGCATTGTCCGATGAACTTATGGTCAAGTCTGGAGAACTGGAGGAAGAGTTGGAAAGAAAGAAAGAGGAGCTCGATTCCCAGGGGATCGCAAGCTTGAACGGCCAATCAAAGATAAAGCAGGTGGGTTTCATTTATCTTTTTCATCAGATATTGTTAAGCCCTGAGGGCACTTGTTTTAGCCAACAAACTGGTGCTTTAAAAATGAAAAAGTATCAAGTGGGGTTGGATGTTCTCTCTGCTTTTTTCATGTTAGTGTACTTATCTCAATTTCAATACACTGTCTTGGAAGGATCATTCCCCTATATTGATCATGACGTAGCACTCTGTTAATCAGTCTACTGAAAATCTACAGGGCATGTCAAACTAAATATTGACACTAGCATTTATATGGTTGATGTGTGACATTTTTAGGAGGATTTAGATGTGGCCGCCGGAAGACTTGCTGAGTGCCAGAAGACAATAGTGTCTCTCAGAAAGCAGTTGGAATCTCTGGCAACACTCGAGGACTTCCTTATTGATACAACCAACTTACCAGAATTGACGGCTGGAGGATCTATTGTTCCCAGAGTCAATGGAGAGATGTGGAAGCTGCATTCAAACAGAACTTTTTCGCCTAAACAAGATGCAAATTCTCTCAAAATGCCAGGTGACAGTCCGTGTCCTTCATTGAATCCAAGTGATACTGTAAGGTCGCCAGCATCTTCATCATCGTCAGTTTCATCTGCTGTGCCATCGGCTCAAGTTAGCTCAGAGAAGAATCGAAATGGATTTGCCAAATTCTTCTCCCGAACAAAAAACGGAATTCAGCTGGAAATCTAGGGAGAGGGAGGAAAGGTGAAAAAACATCAGTACGATTAGTTTCAAGACAGCAGTTACAAGTTTTGTCTTCGGGATTGGCTTTCGCTGTTAGCCACAGTTAAGAATCCTATATCATTGCTTCGGCAATACATGAAGGGTATCTACTACAGGAAATGTAGATGTGAAGAGGATTCATCTGTTTTGCTACTTTTGTTGGCCAAGTTTTCGTGTTAGCCTATACCCCACTCTGATGGACGATTGTATCTGATGGTGACTCAGGCGTATATATCAGAATTAGACGGCCATTGATACTTTTCGTCGTGTGATGTCAAAAAGGGCCTTTTGGTGTTTGATCCGAAATAACATCGGCTGTCAAGTGCATGGATTTTAAACTAAATGGTTATAGGAACAAACCAGGCTACAGGTTACTTATCCGAATGCGCTGTAAGATAAAGTATGATCTAAAAAATTTTACAATGTTCATGACGCTTTTCCAAAACTGCATCAATTTCAATACACAAGACAATGAAAAGAATCAGAATTTTACAAGATAGAACAAATTTATCTATCAACTCTCGGGCTTCGCAGAGGCGATTCATTCATGAACACGGTCACTTTTCAAAGTCCACAGCTCTCTCTTGAAAGCACTGAAGAGATCGATGCTGAAGTTCGACACTGAGCAAGCTCATTCTGGCCATCCCAAGACGGCAAGGGGCGTAAGCACAACAAATTTAATTACTCTTGGGATTGGCAATCGCATTCATTCATGGCGACGACTACTCTGCGATGTCCACATCTCTCTCTTGAAAGCGCTGAAGAGATCGATCCCAAGACCAATATTGAGCAAGTTCATTCCAGCCATCCCAAACAAGGCAAGTGGCAACTCGATGCCCTTATCGAATTTGGAAGCATCCATTATGAGCTTTGCTGTTATGAAAACATGAGCTGCTAACCTCGCGACAAAGAAGGAGACCCAGTTCAGAACCCACTCAATCTTCACAACCACACTCTTGGCGTCGCGAATACCGGCCATTCTCCTTACTTTCCTCGTGTGTAGAAATATGGAATGTATCTGTGCCATAAGGGGAGAACTACCACGTTTAGTAATAAAAACGAAAGAAACTCAGCAGGCCTGAGGTTTTTGCTTTGGCAGTTCTCACCAAGTTCTAGCAAACCCCATTTAGAACATGATAATTTTAAACTCTACTTGAATGCCAAAAAGTTCTTTGCTCCATATTTGAGACTCGCTTCCTAACAGCAGGCCATTGTGGAGATTGAATATTTTTATAGGAGGTCTGACTTGACCCAAAAAAAAAAAACTCACTGGGACTTTAAAAGAAAGGAAATTTGAGATAGAATGGTACATGGGCGCAAGGTTAAACAGAGCTTGCAAAGGAATTAATATAAGCTAACCAGAAAGCTATAGCAAGGAAGAAACAAAAGAAGTACCAGCAGCGTCTACTCCACAAAAGATGAATCACACAGAAGTGAAAGAGACTCAAATTCTCACATGTGCGTCATGATGTACCACATACATATGCTGGTTGCATTCACAGAATTCTTGGATTCATTTGACTCCGCTGCTCTCAATTTGAGCTATTCTTTCCTTTGGTTTCAGCTAGTTTACCCATCAGTAAGGTAACATTGCATGATTAAGGCAACGGTTGAATGCTTGGAAATATATATATCATAGTATGAGAGATGCGCAAGTATTGGCTTTCTGGCAAGATGCAGTATATCATCATGAAAAAAGGACATCACATGGACCATTAGCGATTTGTTTGCATGCGTAAACAGCTAACCAACATTCTTGGGTTTATTCACAAGGCGAATCGCATACATCCTCACCTTGTTCTTTCTACCTCATGCCCATTCTTATCTGAATTAACAAAAAAAATGTTCACATACAAGGCAGAGAATGTCTAAGTATGTCTAAATTTGACAAAGAAAGCAAATCATACCTCGCAAATGAGGGTCAGCATAAGATAGTTGATGGTCACATTTCGATATAGAGCGAGGGTAAAGCATATGAGGAGTATCAAGTGATGCACTAGGATGGAAGGTATCCGACCACTATACAATCGGTACTGTAGCATATCCCATTGATCATACGCAAAATAACCACAGGAGAAGCACAATGCCTTGTATGCCCAAGGCCAGGCAGCCCCAACCAACTGTGAATGCTCAAAGATGTCCTCATAACCCTCTTTTAACCACAAATTTAGTAAAATGAAGACCACTGCATTGGAAACAGATATCTGTTATGGTCTAATCAATATATGATTAAAACCTAAAAATCAATACAGTGGATGCATCCGACACTTTTAACGCATGTCAAGCATGCAAAACATATAAAGGTCAATAAGAAACCGCGCAAATGTTTGACCATAGAAAAGAAGAGGGAATCCTCTGCATGGAAAAGTTTCAACGAACTTAAGCAATGGAGCCAAAAGAACATGGATGCTTCAATTCATTTCAACTCGGAGCATCCTTGTTCAAAAGGATGCTCTTTAATTGTGCGCTATCTCTATCTCTCTCTCTTTCCCCCCTCAAGTCCTGGATATCTAAAAGGTACTCCCTCAAATGTCCTTATGCACCTCCGTGAAGGGTGGACTGTCCAAGAAAACAGATACAAGTACAACCGCTTCCGAAGACTTGTACAACTTCAAGACAATTGAAAGCCTACCCTTATTGGGAAATTAGTAATTTTGCGCTGATCTACGCCTGACGGTTCAGTGACAAGCCGCTCAAAATGCAAGAGAAGAACTTTATCTTTTATTTTCCATCGCACAAGGAAAGAAAGAACGAAAAACAAAGTGCAAACAAAAATACTGCTGAGTGGCTTCTTAGGGTAAAACAGCTGAAACGAAGGATTTAGAGGTACACATTCCGCGGCCAATCTAACAGCCTTGTTTCCAAACTTCTGCAGCTGCCTAAGTATCATGACTCATGAGTTCGCGAATAAAGCATACCAAGAGAACTTGGGTGCTGGAGATTGCAGTGTAGAATTTCGAGTAGGATGACGATCAACAGAAGCGAACATAGTATGATCCCATAGCGAACTTGGACCTGCTATCATTCAGGATCTGATGTCTATCGTACGATAATCCCACGAAACACATACGGAGAGAGATAGAGAAGAGGGCAGAGCGTTGTCAGTATCGATAGTATTAGCATGAAATCGCCGGCACCTGCTTGGTAGTGAACCACCCAATCAAACGAAACAACCAACCCAGTTTCGACCCATGACATCAGAAACAGAGGGAGAAAGCAGAGGAGAGAACCTGAGGAAGAGGTGATGGTGGAGTGGAGGAGAGAGACAGAGGTGTTGACGAACAGAGAGTCGCGAGAGACGCAGGAGCGGACGACCCAATTCGCGGTCTGGTAGAAGCAACATCCCGCGAGGATGAAGAGCAGCTCTCTCCTCTTGTTGAAGGCTATCTCGAACAGAACCGAAACCAGCCACAGAAGCAGCGTCGCGAGGAAGAAAGTCCCGGCTCTGTTCTCGCTCTCATTGTGGCTCGTCCTCGCCATTCTTTGGTGCTTTCTTTCCACGCCAGCGAGCGGGAGGGAGGTGGTCGATTCTCAAGAGGTTGTCTGGACTTGGACGCCGACGGTCACCATCATTGATTCTTCGTCACCATCGTTCGATGGAAATGCAGATGAAAGCTCCTCCCGCACTGCAATACGTGGCCTCTGCTCTAGCTGGTCGCCGCCAACGGAGCCAGACTATATCGTCAGCTACACCTCTGGTGGCTTTCGTGCCGGCGCCCGACGCGTCGTCCGACACTCTTCGATAACATTCAATAAGGGACCACACGTCATTAGCGCTTTGACACGACACGTGAGTTCTAGGGGTGTGCATGATCCGGGCCGGTCCGGTCACGGCATGGAATCGAGGACCGGACCAGTAGTCCGGTCCCCATATTTTCGGGACCACGGACTGGACCAAGACTGGCGGTCCGGGCCGGTCCTGGTCCTGGTCCTGGCCGGTCCCGGTCTCGGCCCAATAGGACCGCTAATTCTAAAAACTATAATAAAAAGATTAGTTTGGTGAAAAAAAAAAAGAATTTAGACTTCGACCTCCTCTTGTGTTGATTTTTCATTAATAATAAAATTCCACAAAAACGTCCAAAGTCTAATCCTAATTCTGATCTCTAAAAAGGAATTCATTACTAATAAAATTCCACAAAAGACGAAAAATATGTATATGAATTAATCTTTAAATGCAAATCTAATATCAATGCAATGGGATTTTTATCTTTTCAGTTCTTTTTACATGGTTTTCTTTTCATTTATTTTATGTGAAAAAAAATACTATCTAAAATTCGGATCTGTTTGAAAAATTCAAAGAAGATATCTCCCTAAACAAATAAGCCCGATCTAAAAGAAAAATCAATTAACACAATCAAAGATGCAACCACCACAACAATCAAATATGTAATCATTGCAACCAAAATAGCTAAAGACTCGCTGCAGGAGACTCGGAATTTTCAAATCATTAGGATGATCAAACTAATTTTTTTAAAAAAACATTGCCGATTCGGTCCGGGCCGGGCCGATCCGATCCCAAACCATGAAACTCGGGGACCGGACCGCCCAGTCACCGGTCCCCTTTATTGGGACAGGGGACCGGACTGCCAACCTCAAGGACCGGACCAACCCGCCCGGGCCGGGCCGATCCACGGCCGGTCCGGTCCAGTTTGCACACCCCTAGTGAGTTCAGCATTCGATATGTCAACGTGATTAATTTTAAATATTTTCAATAAAATAGAGGTCCAAATGTAAATTCATAACAAAAATATATATACTTAAATCATCACCAGCCACCCAAAAATTAATATACCTAGCTAGCTAAAAAAAAAAAAAAACTAACTGTCACCTTCTGACAGAAGAAGAAACTTACGATTAATATTTCTATATATTATCATCATGTGGAGATTTTATTCTCTTATTCAAACATACCTTTAAACCTTCAAACATAGTCATATATAACATATCATCGGGCCCCAACGCGTCGGAATTCTCCTTTTAAAAATGTCTGTGTTATTTCCTTAAAACGAACCCCTCTATTTTAGGCTCAATATCAATTTTATCTCAGAATTTTTTTCATTTACCCAAAATTCCAAACTTCAAAATTTTGTCCCATTTTTATCACAATTGTTTTTATTTAAAGAATATCTCAATTTTGAATCCAGCCCCAAATCTAACCCCGATAATTTTTTTTTTTTTCTGTTTAGATTTAGTCCCATTGTCGGGGAAGATTCGGGACCGGATTTAAATTATTTATTTATTTTTATAGATAAAAGGAAAAGTTCGTGACAAAACCAGGATCAAACCTAAAGTTTAGATTTTTTTTTTTTCAGAAAACTAGGTCTTTGCTTCTTTAATACGGCCCGATCCACGAAATGCCTGCATCTCTATCTTTAAAGTCAGCCAGCACAACCGGATTTGGCATTTAGTTTTTAATTGATGAGAAGTGATTTTCCATTCCTTGTTGCTCCTCCTCTTTTCCTGACGATCCGCTCGAAACAGCAAGTTCGAACTTCTCGTCCCCTTCTTTCACCCTCCCTCTGCGTTGTCCGAAGGTCGGTGGCCGTCGAAATTTGGACATTCCGATCTGAGATGTTCGGTCACATCGACTGGATCATATTGCCACTAGTAACAACTGATGGCTAGAACAATTCAGTCCCGCCAAGCGCCAACTGATCCTGCAGTATCTCAAGCTCGGTGGTTGCTTTTCAGTTTCAGACAGAATTTTTGCTTAGCCAGCAATGTGATATCCAAGAAACTCATCTACATGGAGAACACACCCATTCTACTGAACTGCACATATATATCCCACTGTGTTACATCGTCAAGGTTTCTCAGTTGATAACTGAGATTATGACTACCATTATAAGCACTTAAAAGAAGCGTAAAACATGTACCGTCTTGGATCAACACCTAGGCAGCTCAGAAACATCAGCGACCTTTCTTCGCGGTTGCCATTTAGATACCAGCGATACCATAACTTCGATCCACACTAACATATACAATTTCTAGGGCAAGAATGTAGTACCAGTAAAAACTTATGCGATACCCTCATGCGGGTTTCCATGCAGTAAGCACCTCCTGAAACATCTCCAACATCAATTCCCGATCCGCCTGCCTGAAAAAGTTATTCATCTCCTCTCTAACGTCATATACCTTCCCAAACTCGAACAGGAACATCAAGCACCCCTTCTTGAGCTTGTCCAGCTGATACAGCCATGCCTCCTGGAGCCTCTCGAGGACGTTGCTCGAACTAATGTCTTCCAAGAGGCTGTCCTCGCACGCGTCTTTCAGAGCCGCAATCCCATATTTGTTGGCTGCCCCTAGAAGGGCGAGTCGATGCTTCCAGAAATCCTCTTGCTTTATGCATCCATACAAGTAACTCAAAAGGGCTGCGCAAGACTCGAGGGACATGTCTTCGATGAAGATCGTGGAAGACTCTTTCTCCTTTAGGTTGTGATGGAACATGCTTTGGAAAACTAGAGAGCTTGTGGATAAGATGGCCTTGTGAGCCCTCAAAGAGCCGTCAGATGTATTGATGGTGATGTCGGAGTGGATGGATTCTTCAAGCATTCGTGAGAGGCAATGGAGAGTCCTTTGAGTTGCCACAGATTGCACTGACCCACTTCCATCTCCGAGCCATACAGGAGTGGGCTCCCCTCCCTGATGGTCAATCGGCAAAAGAGCAACATTAGAATGCCAACAAAGTCAAGCTACATCATCCAATTGCTCCTTGTTAATTCAGAAACGATATTTCAAAATATTCTTTTCCTTCATATAAGTGAAACATGCTAGGTGTTCAATGATATAATTCTTTTATAGGTGTTCAAATGATAGGTATTCTTTTCCTTCATATTGTGGAACATGCTTTAAATGATATAATTCTTTTATAGGTGTTCAAATGATATACTTAATTATATTGTAGAAGATGTAATGAAGCAAACTTGCAGACATCTGCAAATAAACCAACAGCATATTTGTTATTCTTTTGACATAGTTCAGATACTATTATAAAGCCATCCAAACCCAACATGCTACAAGATTGAAGTGATTATCGATAAAATCTTACATTCAATGAGCAGATCTTCAAATCCAGAAACTCGACATCGATAGTGAAACGTCCATGAAAGGCACAATCGACAGACCAACCAAAGTCATCACATGTCCGAAGTAATCTGTCATACACTGCAGAGGAAATTTAATAGGCAAGACAATTAGAATAAAGATATAGCTGTACCAACATTTATTATTAGATTGTTCTCAAAGAAATAGCATTTACACTTGGCAGTGTATCGAGAATTGAGATCATGTGCCTGTTACTGCCAACAAAGAATTTTTCATGTAAGTTTAGTATCATTTCTGCAACAGTTGAGCATATGGCATTGCACCAATTGGATCATGATCAAAATCGCTAAAAAGCAAAAAGCATCAGTCCATTTCATCCACATCTATGTTGTTCTGAATGGTGCTTTCCTCTCGAGATCATCCACTTATTCCTTTCTATCGTGCTTGGGAAATATTGCATGTCAGAGTAGCCTTTTTATTGCCTGGAACTCTGGTTTCAGTTTATATAAACCTAGGAATCAATGCTCGATCAAGCAAATCACAGGGCAGAAGAAGCAAGAAAGAAATCAAACAAAGAGGATGGCACAACCATTTCTTACTAAAATAGCTAGAAACGATTCCAATGTAGGTCCAAAACTCTGACAAATTAGCTTCAACTGTCACCAGCACAGCAAGCAAAATCAAACTCAAAGTGCCAAATTGAAATCTATGAAAAGCTACATAGGGTTACGAGCGAGCTTTCTAGTTCCACCATCCTACACAACTTTGGAAGGCCAGAGAAAGTTAAATCAGGCTGTTTCAACTTGCAGGTGAATTTTCTATATCTTGCGCCCCGCCAAAAGCAGGTTCCACATTGATGATCTCCTAAAAACAGATAGCCCTTAAGCACACCTAACACAAACAACGAAATTACCCGAAAAGCTACTTGATTTCTTCAAAAGATATTTTTATGTCGACCCTTTTTCTTCTCCCCTTTTAATTAACCAGATTTCACTTCACTGATATCTACAAAATCTCGAAACCCGATACATTACGCAGAATCAAGCTGGAAGAAAAACAGCAAAAAAGTAAACCATCAGGCATTCAGGAATCCTCCCCCACAAAGAGCCAGAACAATAGAATGATCAGATTGAAGAAAAGATTTTACCTTGAGAAGTGACTGGTTTACGGCCAGTACCAGCAACCGAGACGCGCACAACGAATCGCGCGAGAGGTGGTTGTTCTTTAGAAATCCTCGACAGCTCAGGGAACAAGCGCACGTACAGATAGCGATTCCTCTCCACCGATAAGTGCCTGCCCAAACAGAGAGAGAGAGAGAGAGAGCAAAATCTTGCTGAATGAGTACGAGTCGCTCAAAAACAGAGCTGTAGGAATGGGCGAATTTGATGGATGGTGTCCCTACCAGTTCCAGATGCCCATTTTGAAAGGTTCGGACTTTTTGTAAGAAGAGGGTCCGAAGCTATCGATCCTCCATTGAGCAAGTCGCGACAGCGTCTCCACCTTCGAATCGGACATGGCTGGGTTGGTGGGTCTGAGCTTTCTTCCCTTCTCCACAAGGTTTCAAACTTTCAATCCTGTGCAGGCTTGGTTGGGACTCACGAGAGAGTGAGTCACGCTCGTCGCAGATAGAGAGGGGAAGCGTGCGGGTCGTGTCCTTGTTATGGTAGAAGCTTTCGTAAAGCAAGTCCCAAAAGAGGAAGAGCAAAAAGTATCGACAAAGTCAGATCGCAAAAAGAAAAGAGGGAAGGCGACGTTCCACTCGCGAGGATTGTGAAGAGCACTGATAAAAAAAAAAGTTAAATCATTTGTTAGCTTTATGAGATGATTAATTAAGGTAATAAAAAAATAACACCAAATATAATCAATAAATGACATGCACTGCCAAATAAGATATAGGATTAATGCCACGAAAAATCATAAACTGATACACATGTGATAATTTATCCCAAATTATTTTTGCGACCATAAAAAATCTCAAACTGATATATTTATGACAAATTTACCCAAAACTGATACTCCAATCACAAATTTACATTATGTTAATTTTCATTAAATTTAACCGTCAAATTGCTGAGTTAAATGGCACATGACAGTATGTACTAATTTAGGGTTTTTACCCTCTGCTTGTCACATGTGTATCAATTTGAGATTTTCATGGCATTAACCTAATTTAACGAAGGATAAATTTGTCACAAGTGTACTAGTTTGAGATTTTGAGTTTTAGTGTAAATTTATCATAGGAGCACTAATTTGAGGTTTTTCATGGTCAAAAAATAATTTAGGGTAAATTTATCATAGATGTACCAATTTGGGATTTTTCATGATAAAAAAAAATAGTTTGTAGTAAATTTGTCACAGGTGTACCGGTTTGGGATTTGGAGTTTTTCGTGTTATTAATCATAAGATATATACATAATCTAGGAGATACGCAATATCAAGTAACATCCTCTCAAAGTCAAGTAAGTTGTCAACTTGAATTTTTCTAGTAGCCGATACATGGTGGATTAGGTGGTGTCCAGTGGCTAGTCGTGGTGGAACTTCTATACATAGCTGGTCCGAGGGCGGCGAGTCTATAGATGGAAGGTCGAGAATTTGGGGGAAAACACTTGTGAAATAGTAACCGAGCGTTGTAGCATCAAGCGGTTGGCATTGAAAGAGGTTCAACCGGGGCAATGTGGTGGGTGCGGTTAGTGTTGAAACATGATTATTATGGAAAATGGACTAAGATTAAATGGAAAAGTACATTTTCAGTGCCAAAAGTTGTGTACATGGATCTCTTTAGTGCCAAAAGTTTCAAACGGATCACTTTAGTGCAAACTGTTTTTAAAAACGATCACTTAAGTGTCAACTTCTTTTGAAAACGATCACTTTTAGTGTCAAATCTGATGTGTCACATCAGTCTAAAAATAAATAAAAATAGCACATATCGAATTTTCGGCGAGCCACGTCACCTCTAGCACTAAAGTGATCATTTTTAAAAGAAGTTGGCACTAAAGTGATATCCGT
The DNA here is from genome assembly GCA_021437785.1 of Rhodomyrtus psidioides. Taxonomy (NCBI): domain Eukaryota; kingdom Viridiplantae; phylum Streptophyta; class Magnoliopsida; order Myrtales; family Myrtaceae; genus Rhodomyrtus; species Rhodomyrtus psidioides. The sequence goes on along the minus strand of JAILYB010000023.1, from coordinate 2,235,286 downwards.
GCACAACTTTTAGCACTAGAGTGATTTCCGTACACAACTTTTAGCATTAAAAGTGTACTTTTGCCAAGATTAAATGCTTCCTCGGATCAGACTTGTGAGCATGAAGTGGACACTACTGCACGGTGATGGTGAATTTATTTGGACAAGCACTTGGTGCAGCGGTGCGAAGTGCACCAAATGCACCAGAAAAGAGTACATTAAGCCCGACGCTTGATATCAAATTGCCTCAATCTGCATATTTTTCTAAATATTTTTCTATTTACTCCTATAACTTACATATTTTATGTATAAATATCCCATCTAAGTCAAAAATAAATAAATCATCAATTGTATAATAGAGTAAATAAATACATACCTTCGTTTTGAAATTTTGAAACCTAAAACCTATCATACAACCTCTAAACTTACCCAATCATATTAAATACGTTTAGCTTTCTTCTGTTCTCTCCTTTTGTCCGATATAATTCTCTCCCTTTCCTTCGGGATTAGACGATCCCCTTCCATCCGAGTTGGGATCTTCAACAAAGAAGCACACATTATTGTTGATGTCTACGTCAGCAGATTAATTAGGTTTAGGTAGCTTTCGTCTTTTCTAAGCACTAAACAAATACAAAATTGCTTAATCAAAAGGAAGAGCCGACCATCTATATAATACTCGTTACCTTGATGTGACCAAGCTCGGTGACCCTCCCTTGTCCCAATTTCAATCTAACCAAACTATATAAAAGTCGAAGGTGTCGTTTGTCTCACGAAAAATAAATAATTTGAAAGATGTATTCGTAATAAAAATGATCGTTTGAAATAGTTAATCAATAAAAAATATTTTGTTATTTTCCCCCAAGGTAGCAAAAAAAAAAAAATATCATAACTTTTAAGGGCTCACCCGTACGTACGCAGAAATAACTTGACTATTTGCTTTACGTCCTCAAGGTCTACAATAATTTCAATTTGGTTCTTAGCCTTTCAAATTTGTGCATGTTAGAAAATTATATTTAATTTTGTAAGAAAAAAAGCTCACATATTTTGATGAAAAGACTTTGATTTATACTTTGAGGGTTTACTACAAATATATCTCTACGCCTTTTGAATGTAATGTGCTTAATGCCTTTATTTTGATAGAAGTAGTCAGGATTTGTGGCAGAAGCAAACTGATACGAGAATAGTGACGAGATATATTTATCCTCATTGTCTAATCAATCTCATTATCTCATTTATTTTAGCCGATTAAGATTCCCTACTAACGATCAATAATCTGGTAAGGATTTCGTTCTTAAGTTAAATTGATTGATTGTTTGGCAATAATCCGTTAGATACTTATTTTATTTAGATGCTTTGATTAAGGGTCCCAAGATTTGTTTGAATGGGCGAATGAATCTTCTCAAGATTATGATTTATCTAACCTCAACGACTAGTGATCTTTATCAATCAGCCAACATCTAGTTTTTGATAATTGATCCTCGGAGTAGTTCTGTCCAGCGGGAAGCATGAAAGACGAGGACTATAAAGAGCTTCAAGTTCGAAGACCAGTGAGAGAGATCAAGAATACATCATCCTTATTCAGAGAAAGCTTTGCTTGATATGATAAAATTTTTCTAGTTGAACGTTTATCAGAAATCTTGTAAGAGGTGTTATATAGAGTCAAGTGTCTAGAATGGGATAGCCTTGATAGAGGCAGAACTCACTTCTGTTGAAAATGCTTGTGATCAAGCAATCACATCTTTCTGTAATCTCTTATTTGATACTTAATGAAATCCTGTTAGTAGGCTGTTAGTGTGGGAGAGTGGACGTAGGTTTACAAAAAATCGAAACACTAAAATCTCTTGTGTATTACTTTTTACTTTCTACTCGCCTCTATTATTATTTAGTAGAAGCATAAGATGCTTGTGCTTCTATCGAACTTGATTGTTTTAATTTCGCATTTTTCTTCGAAGTTCGTTTACAAACACCTATTCACCCCTCTAGGTGTTAGGTCTAGCCAAAACAACAATTAGTATTAGAGCCTAAGGCTTGTTATTCGAAGTGCATACTTCTAAGCTAGTGATCTTCCATGGCTAGCAATCTTAGAGCATGTATTGAGGAAGGTCAAAGCAATACACGACCTTTATACTTTGATGGAAAAGACTACAACAACTAGAAGAACAAGATGAAAGCATCCATCAAATCTACAGATCCAGTAATGTGAGATGTCGTACAAAACGAAGCAAATCCTACAACATCTTCATCAAAAGAAAAGACCGCTGAAGAATAAAAGCCCAGTGCCACTGAAATATCCAAAAGAGAATTTAGATTCAAAAGCACTTTACTCTTTCTATTGTGCTTTATCTCCGGCTCAATATAATCGCGTTTGTTATTGTGAAATAGTTTTCAAGTTACTCACGAAGGGACTGATAGAGTCAAGAAGAAAAAAAATAAATATTCTTCTTGGAAGATATGAATCTTTCAAAATGAAACATGATGAATCTATTTCTGACATGATCAACGGGTTTACAAACATTGTGAATGAAATAATCTACTATGGTAAGCAAATCTCACAAACTCAAGAGTCAACAACATTCTTAGAGGATTGAAAAAAGAATGGAGCAACATCAAGACTACAATATGAGAACCTAAAAAATTCCGCCTCTATCAGTTGATGAGCTTATAGGGACATTGACATCCTATGAGTCCGAACGTCAGAATGATGAAGATGAAACGAAGGGAAGAAAGGAAATCACCTTGAGGTAAAAAATGAATGACTCAAGCGGTACATATTCTGAAGCTAATGAAGATGATGAAGAGTTGGCCTTAATGGTCAAAAAGTTCAGAAAAATCAACCCAATGCAGCATGCAAGCTCAATAAAGCTATCTATGGTCTCAAACAGTCGCTACGTGCTTGGTATGGAAAATTAAGTTCGGCTCTTGAAAGTGTGGGCTTCAAAAAGTGTGATTCGGATTCCTACTTATTTGTAAAGCGGAATGCCAAAGGAACAGTAGCTGTCCTTATTTACGTGGATGATATAGTTATTACTGGTGATAATATTCCGGAAATCGAGGCTCTCAAGCGACACTTGAATGTATAGTTTGACATCAAGGATTTGGGACACTTGCGTTATTTTCTTGGTATAGAAGTGGCTTACTCTAGTGAAGGATTATTCATCTCTCAAAGAAAATATGCTCTTGATTTGTTAAAAGAGACTGAAAAACTTGGAGCTGCTCCTACTGAGTCTCCCATGGATTATAACAGTAAGTTTGTTGATAACATCGCCTCTTTACCCGACATTGGTCGATTTCAAAGGTTGGTTGGACGGTTGATCTACTTAACCATCACTCGGCCAGATATTGCTTACGCAGTCAGTTATGTAAGCCAATTTATGCATGCTCCTACTGAAGGACATATGGCGCTTGTGGATCGCATACTTCGATACTTAAAATCTAGTCCAGGTCGGGGTATTTTGATGAAGAAACATAGTCATACTGGTATTGTAGGGTATACTGACGCGGATTGGGCTGGGAGCCCTATGGATAGAAAATCAACTACAGGTTTCTGCACTTTTGTAGGTGGCAACTTAGTCACTTGGAAAAGTAAAAAACAAACCGTTGTGGCGAGGTCCAGTGCAGAGGCTGAATATAGAGCCATGGCCTCAACCACAAGTGAAATGGTTTGGCTTCGTTTGCTTGTGTAAGAATTGGGATTTGGAACTCCTAAGTCTCCTATGAAGTTATTTTGTGATAATCAAGCCGCAATCCATATTGCTTCAAATCCAGTTTTTCATGAACGGACAAAACATATAGAAGTCGATTGTCACTTTGTTCGTGAGAAAGTTCAAGACAAGACAATTGAAATTTCTTATATCCGTAATGATGAGCAACTTGCAGATATATTCACCAAGGCTCTTGCTAAAGGTGTTTTCCAGAATATGATATCCAAGCTGACCTCCGAGGACGTTTTCGCTCCAGCTTGGAGGGGGGAGTGTTGGAAAGATAAAGATTGACGATCTTCCTAATTCTAATATAGTAGGAAATATGGCTGAGTTGTGCGATATCCATAGTTACCAAATTCATGATTGTAACGCATCGCATTGTTCTCTATTGAAGGACAATAAATCCTCCCCAAAGAAAATAAGATGAATTTGGGATTTATCACCGTGGATGTAAGCTTCCAATAGATTTCTTTTTCTCTTGGTCGTCTGAACCACGTTAACTATTTGGTGTTTCTCTTCTCCTTCTTTTCATCTCGTTTTATTAAAACACAGAGCAACATTTTTCCACAGTTTAGTCCACCACATTGTCACCTTTCTTACATGGGATTAAGCAAGATTGACTGCTCATAGAGCGAATACCAACGTTTGATCTAATACATGGGAAAGATGAAAAGATCATTTGCAAGCCGACATGAAAGGGCTGGAGTTTTCAACATTACCCATGATCACTCAAGTTCCAACCCTTGATTCTGATCACCTTTCTTAGAGCTTCCTCCCACTGCTTCACCACGTCCTCACCTGAATCTCTCTCGTGCTTTCGCAGGGCATCACGGTACGTCCCTGTTGAGCCTTACATCTCACGCACCCACGATGGGGAAGATCACCTTCTCACTCTTCTTCCTCCTGCACTCTTTCATGAAAGTGAGTTAGCGGAGACACCATCTGCTCGAAGCATAGCCTCAGAAGAAGATAGGCACGTAAATATTGGAGTTGGTGATCGTTCTCAGAAGCTCTCCGCGGAGCTCCTCGCCGGTGCGGAGCTCCTCCTCGTCCTTGAAGGCGCGAATGCCAGCACGGATGATGGCCCGCGTGGAGAGAATCGATGATGATTAAGCGAGAGTGTTGGGCCATCTCAAGCTCAGGAACACTTCGTACTTCGTAGTCCCTCTCGGGAAACGATGTCGATTCACCACTGTCTGTCGTGGAGGGATCACTCCTTGTGCTCTTTGGGGCCTTGCCTTTTTCTTCTTCTGAACTACGACGAGGCTAGTGCGAATAACAGAGAACATGCGATGGAGCGGATCAAGATCATTTTTTTTCCTGCTCTGGGACAAGAACAGTACAAGTGCCACAACTTTTGCTCGGGGATCACTTGAGTGCCACAACTTTTTTTTGGATCACCTGAGTACCAAATCGGAGCAAAAGGGATCACTTAATTGCCATTGCTTATGTGGCGGCCGGAAAAGCTGAGGTGGTGATCGAAAAAGCTTTCGTGGCACCGGCGATCTATATTTTCGAATATATTTAATATACAGGTGTAATTTTTCATAATTTTTTTTTATTCTAAAAATTTCTTCTTCTTTTTTTCTTCCATGGTTTTTGCTTGCCAGACACCACTGGTCGGCCAACGCAAGGGCATGCTCACCTTGCCCCGGCGCGGCCGCGACGGCTGTCGTTGAGGTCGCGAATGCCCTCGCCAGATCGAGCGAGGGCCATCGTGCCCACGGGCGACCACCGGGCGGCCCCAGGGCTGGTTGCCCTACCTCGGCAAAAAAAAAACCTAGAATCTTCAAAACCAGTAGAACCCCTCTGTTGTTACATGGTCTGCAGGTGACAGAGCTTTTGCGTGCTCCTTGATTTCCAAATCTTGAACCAGTCCAAACCCACCTCCTATTTGACCCCCAAAAAAAAAAACCCCACCTCCTTTGCATCCATATCCACGGAGCAAAAATCAATCCAGGAAAAAACCATAAATCGATTTTCGCAACAGCTTCGGAGGTCGCTCAATGTCTCGACCTTCGATTTCTGCTGCAACCAGCCACAAAAGAACCCTAATTCGCGAAACTGACACCAAAAGAGAGGATCGACCTCGATTTCCGCCACACAGCTTCGGAGGTCACTCTGGCCGGTGGGATGCGAGGGCCCTCGCCCAGATCTGGCGAGGGCAATCGCTGCCTCACTCGCGGACGACAAGGCTGCGACGACCGTCGTCCAAGGCTGTCGTGGCCGACGCCCAGGAAAAGCCGGCCGATTGTGGATGCAAGTGTCGCCGAGGTCCCTCGCCAGCCATCGACGGAAATGCTTCAAAAAGATCAAAGTAAAAAAGAAGGAAAAAATCCAGAAAAAGAAACATATCAAAACAAATAAAAAAAGAAAAATTTCCTAGAAAGCGTTTAAAAATTTTAAACAAATCTACGTGTCATTAAAAAAATAAATAAAATAAAGTAAAAAAGTCCACGTAAGACAATTTGCCGGAATTAATACTCAAGTGATCGACTTTCGCCGGAAGTGGTACTGAAGTGATCGATTTTTGAAAGTTATAGCACTCAAGTGATCCAAAAAAAGTTGTGGCACTCAAGTGATCCCCGAGCAAAAGTTGTGGCACTTGTACTGTTCTTACCCCCTGCTCTGTTACGTAACGCAGACCATAAAAGGAGAAACTTTTCCTCCGAGTCTAATCCCAGCAGGAAAAATGCAACCTCTCCAGCCCAGACGGTAATGATTTTGCTGTATTTTCTGGGAAATTTTCCTTTCGTAGTGAGGAGTAGAGAAATCATAGAAGAAGACCAGAAGTCAACTCTCTTGCCTATTAGACGCAGTTTACCACAAGGCTAGCATTATTACATTAAGTTAATATCACGAAAAGCCTCAACCTGGTACAGCTATGATAAATTTACCCCAAATTATTTTTTTGACAACGAAAAATCCCAAATTGGTACACATATAACAAATTTACCTCAATTTATTTTTTTGACCATCAAAAACCCTAAAATAATTTTTTTGATCACGAAAAATCCCCAACTGGTACACTTGTGATAAATTTACCATTCGTCAAATTGGTTTAATATAATGAAAAATTCCAAATTGATACACAATATTAAAAAATCCCAAATTGATACATTTGTGATAAATAAAGAGTAAAAACCCTAAATTGGTACATTCATGAACTGTCACGTGACATCTAACTCAAAAATTTGATGGTTAAATTTAACGAAAATCATCGGGGGTAAATTTGTCACATGTGTACCATTTTGGAGTAAGTTTTTCACAAGTGTATCAGTTTGGGGTAAATTTGTCATTAGTGTACCGATTTAGAGTTTTCTGTGATATTAACTCTTAAAAAAAATTCGTAAGAGACAGAGACTCGATGCTCGGTCTTTCCGGGGTATACTCCAATATGGTAAACTTGACTAGTTTACCGGGAAAAATTTCCCAGAAAATTTCACACGGAATTTCTTGCGGGGATCATCAGAGTCGGGGCAGAGCTTCTCCTCTGTGCCCAAAAAGATTATCTTGTTGCGCTCCTTCCTTCATTCTGTCTTGATTGCAAGTAGCCTTGCCGCAAGTTGGAAGAAGAAAAGGCTGGAACACGAAGAGATTTTGACTACTTCAGTGAATATATTTTGGAAGATTAAGACTCAAGATAAAAATAGAGAATTAAGGCGCCATGACAACACTTTTGGAGCAGAAATTTTGTTTCAGAACTGCTTTTTGGAGTAGAAATCGATTTGATAATGCAATTTATCGAATAATCCGTTTATTTACGTAATTTCATTTTTTCACTTGTGGAGCAAAAAAGTTTTGGAGCTAGAAGTAAAAAAAAGAAAAAAAATTACTTCTTTTTAAAAATAGAAAAATCAACTTCCTACCAGAAATTAATTTCTAAAGTAAAAGTGTTGTCAGGGGTGAGCGGTTTCAGGTTCCTTATAGGTTCCATCTGGAACCTGGAACCTACCCTATCGCAGGTTTTAGGGTCAGTTCCAAGGTACCCGAGAACCTATCAATTTCTTTTATTTTCTTTTATTATTTTCACTTTTAGTTAAGCAAAATGAGAGTAAATACTATAATAGCTAAGGAAAAGTAGAGGTGAGCGGTTTTAGTTTCCATACATATTACATTTAGAACCTTAAACTAACTCGTTGGAATAGATTCTTCATTTTTTAGAACTTGGAGCATAAAAATTTGTTTGGCTTCAGATTATACACTTATCATCGAACGCCATAGAACATTATAGGATCGTACAAAAATATATACTAAAAAAAAAAAACACAATCAAGATCCAAGGTCTAGGGTCCAAGGTCCAGGGTCTAGGTTCTAAGTAGTGGAACATGGAACCTACCCATTGGAACATGTTCCTTGATTTTTGGAACCTAGAACCTACCATATATAACTTGGAACCTGGAACCTACCCTATATAACTTGGAACCTGGAACCTGATTGGTTCCTACAGGTTTCGATTTTAGGTTCTCGGTTCTATCCTAGAATCATGCTCACCCCTAAGTGTTGTCATCCGTGCCTTTAAACGATAGCAACTAGCATGTAACAAGAGGCGACTAAGAAAGACGTGGAAAATATAGTTCATTCCCGTAAGAGACCGTAGAATGGAACGCAATAACGTACAATATTCATGTCAATGGCCTCCCGGCGAAATGGGTTCATTATCTATTAGTTTTTGCTATTGTCTATGATTGCTCTTTGGATCTGGAGCCTAACAACTCCAAAAAAACAGGGGAATTCGCAGAAGGGCAATGCTGGATTCCACGTGATACTAGGTCTAATGTCCTGTCGAGGAAGGAAGATGGTAACGCCTGCTGAAAATTTAAATCATGATACAGTAAAACCACTGAGGAAATTTCGTTTCAGACAAACGCACCTAACCGCTTGTGCTGATCAAGTTGGGCCCCGCCACTTTGGAGGACTTTCATTGGCTTGACTTACATCCAAGTCGTCGCTCTTTTCGTTTCTTTTCCCCCCCTTTTTTCTCTCTGCGCTGAGACACAGTAAAAAATCCAAGGAAATACGGCGAAAGCGCATTGCATTGCTGAGTCTCCTGCCTCCGGCGATTCGCTAATTCCTCTCAAGGAATCCCAGATCGGATTTAGAAGGGACTCCACATCTCCCCGTGATCAAACCCCGCTGAAGATCTTGAGCTCCTGAAGGACGATGAAGAGTAAGACGGACTCACCAGACGCAGCGACCGCGTCCGCTTGGATCGACGACTGCGATTTTCCATTGGGGCCCGAATTCGATGTGTTCTTGAGTTTCAGTTCCGACACCCGCTTCAACTTCGCCGATTCCCTCTATCACTCCCTGGTTAGAGCTGGGATTCGAGTTTTCAGAGAGGACGAAGGGAGCGGGATGGGCGAACGGACTGGAGAAAATCTTCTGCGTGCACTCGAATCCTTCAAAATGTACATGCCCATCTTCTCTAAGAGCTACGCATCCAATGCCTGGTGTCTTCGCGAGCTCACGTTCATGATGGACCGCACGATCGAAGCCAATGACAAAGCGATCCTACCCATTTTCTATGAAGTGGATCCCCGCGATGTGAAGCTCAAACCTAAATTGTACGTGGACCCTCTGGAGGAGCACGAGATGAGGTACGGCAGTGATGAGGTTCTGCGATGGAAGAAGTCTCTGATGACGGTCGCAGGATTCAAGGGATGGGAAACGAAGGGCAAAGGGTAAGAGTGTGGGTTCGGAATCTGTTTTTTTATTTTTTTTTGCCCCGGGCAATTAAGAGCATCATTATTTATATTTTCGATTGAGATGATGATGCGCACTCACCACTCATGATGCTTTCTTCCGTGTCATGCTATACTGCTTACTGCCCCAGAAGAAGGAATGGTTCACTGCCTCTTTTTCCAGAAAATTGTATTAGAAAATTTCGTTACTCTTTTACACGATGTGGACTTGAAAAGATTCAAAGTGATAACTCTGTTTTTTTTTTCTCCTGATGGCGGAGGAGAGAAATTTTTCCTACTAATCCCTTGGGATCTTTTCCTAGTTTTTTTTTTCCCAGATCTCTACAGAAGTGAGATGACTATAGGGAAAAGGATTATCTCCCCCTTTTTTTCTCTTTTAATTAGTCCTACCAAGCACACCTTAGCCGAGGTTATTCTTTCGTTAGTCGCGATTTCTTTTTACTTAAGAAAGTGATCTTTTTGGCGAAACCTCGCCCATTCAGAAATCTGACTAGTTTCGGGTTTATCATGTTCCTCAACTCGAAAGTTCGTCTACCTTCTGTTTTGTGCTAAGACTTGTGTCAATATGGCAGCCATGGTGAAATCATCCAAGCTATTCTTGACCTTGTTTCAACGAGGCCCCCTAGTGTCAACGTCAGCCGCGATTTTTCACTGGGGGCCGAATTCGACGTGTTCTTGAGTTTCAGAGGGCCAGACACCCGCCTCAACTTCACCGATTCCCTCTATCACTCCCTGGTTAGAGCTGGGATTCGCGTTTTTCAGAGACGAGGAAGAGATCCGGAAGAGCGAAGAGATTGGAGGAGAGCTTTCGGATGCCATCAAATCCTGCAAAATATACCTGCCCATATTCTCTCGACAATATGCATCCAGTTCGTGGTGTCTTCGCGAGCTCACGCACATGATGGAGTGCTTGAGAGAATCGAATGAAAAACTGCTCGTACCCATTTTCTATGATGTGTCGACCACCGATGTGAAGCTCAGAACAGACTTGTACACAAAACATCTGCATATGCACAAGAAGAAGTTTGGCCTCGGTCATGTTCTGACATGGAAGCAGGCTCTGATCGCGGCTGCAAGTTTCAAGGGATGGGACTTGAATAACAGAGGGTAAGAGTCTGGGCTCGGAATCTTTTTTTCTTTTTTTTCCACCACTAGTGATGCTTTCATCTGTGTCATACTTCTGCTTACCGCCCCAGAACAACGAATGGTTTACTGCCCTTTTTCCAGAAAATTGTATTTAAATATTTTGTTACTCTTGACACGATGTGGGCTTGAAAAGATTCAAGGAGTAGCAATGACAATTCAAAGAGATAACTCACTATTTTTCTGATGGAGGAGAAGAAAATTTTTTCCTACCATCCCTTGGGATCCTTTCCTTGTTAACGTTTCCATTTTTAAGATCTCTGCAAAAGTGAGAAAAGATTTTTCTCCCATTTTTTTCTCTTTTAATGAATCCTACCAAGCATACTATTTGTCGAGATTATTGTTTCGTAGTTCGGGATTAATTTTTACTTAAGAAAGTGATCTTTTCGGTGAAACCTCGCCCATTCAGAAATCTGACTAGTTTCGCATCTACAATAGTCTTCGACTCAAAAGTCCATCTAAATTTATTTTACGCTAAGATTTGTATCCATATGGCAGCCATGGTGAAATCATCGGAGCTATTGTTGACTGGGTTTCGGCCAAGCTGATTAAAAGGAGGAGAAATCTGCCTAAGCATTTAGTCGGGATTCATGATCATGTGGAAGCTATCGCACGCTTGTTAACTGAAGGTTCTGGTGATGCTCATTACCTAGTCATATATGGAATGGGCGGTATCGGTAAGACAACTCTTGCTAGTGCTGTCTTTAATCGAATCTCTAATCAATTTCAAGACTGTAGCTTCCTCTTGGACGTTCGTGAAGTTGTGGAGCGTGGCAGAATTATCGACTTACAAAAACAGTTGTTGTCAGAAATTCTCCGAGGCAGATCTCTGGAGATGTTCTACTCCGTTAATGATGGGATTAATATAATGAGTGAAAGGTTTCGTGATAAGAAAGTTCTCCTTGTTCTCGATGACGTACATAGCCAGGACCAACTCTCTAAACTAGCAGGAGAGGGCAACTGGTTTGGTCCAGGAAGCAAAATCATCATTACAACGAGGAACATCAATTTTTTGGCAATCCAAAAAGAGGACGAAAAGTTTAAATTTTATGAAATGACGGGACTGGATCCGAACCATGCGCTTCAGCTTTTTAGTAAGCACGCATTCGGGAAGGATACCCCACCAGATGACCTTGATGATATCTCCTGCAAAATTACCAACAAAACAGGTGGACTTCCATTAGCTCTCGAGGTAATCGGTTCCTCACTTTACTGCAAAAGCAAAAGCTTTTGGAAAGGAACATTGAAGAAGTTAAATTTGATGCCCAAGCAGGAAGTCTTCAATAAATTAAAGATCAGTTATGACTTGTTAGATGATCATCAGAAAGAGATCTTTCTTGACATCGCGTGTTTCTTCATTGGAAAAGAAAGACTCTATCCATACTATATGTGGAAAGCTTGCGGCTATTCCCCAGAAAATGATGTACTTGTCATTTCTCGTATGTCTTTGATAAAGATAGTAGAAGATGATAAACTGTGGATGCATGACCAGCTTAGAGATCTTGCAAGAGCAATTATTCGATGTGACAATGTCAATAATCATGGAAAGTGGAGCAGGTTGTGGGAGCCCAAGGTTGCCTTCAATGTTGTTCGGACGAAACAGGTAAGCGATAGTAACCTTGCTAGTTTCTTTAGAAAAAACCATACATTTGCCAACAGTTGTGTACTTAGTTTGTTGCAGGTAAATGTCTTCGTTCAGTTTTTCCTTTGGCAGAAAAAAAGAAATGGTTCGTATAAGAGTTCATTGGTTATAAGATCATTACATAGATATCTAGAACGTGCTGATAAGTTACATTTACGAAGTGAAGGGAATGAGTAGCAAACACCTCAAGGAATACGTTTGAATGCGAAAATTGTTCAACTAACAATCTGAGAACAGATCAACATGACAACTTCCTAGGCTATCAAAGTTTCTCAAGGTTGATTTTGTTGCTAAGTTGAAAATAATTAGCAACATTACTCTGCAATGAGACCTCGTCGACCACACCTTACTCGAAATTTGGTAATAAATTTTGTAAGCTGCAATCTTTTGTGTATAGTCCGGCAGAGCTTTCCTAATGAAGAGATGCTCTGGAATAAACAGGGCTCCCCAACCGACTCCACACCAAGCAGGTCTCAAACCACAGAGTCACAATTGGATTATAAACTCGAGACACAGTTGGAAATTGGTCTTGCAATTTTTTCTTAATTGTATAACCGTTGCTGTGTTTTTATGTTTTAGAAAAATTAAATATGTAGGTGGTGTTTTTTTTTTTCTTTCTGTTTTACTCCATGATAGTAAAAGAACTTTATGATCGCCTTGCGCTGCTTAAACTTATGGATTAGAAATTTTGCTATGCTTTATACAGTATAAGTTATTATTTTCAACTGATGAACAAAGATTAACTTGATTAACTCTTTCTCATGCTCTTCTCAATTTAGATATGTACCAAGGAATGATGTGTGCTTCATTACTTAACATAATCAAGCTGCTCAGGATTTGTAAAGCATCATTTTGTCATCCAGTTCAAATGTTCGCTTATGCTCTTCCTATCACCAGGGGACAAACAAAATCGTAGCACTCAGACTAACGGGACTCTCCGAAGAGCAGAATTTCACAAGCGAAGAATTTTCAAAGCTGCAAAATCTAAGATTCTTGGAATTAGAGGGCGGGAACTTGGTAGGGGACTTTGAGAATCTTCTCTCCAAGCTGACATGGCTCTCTTGGAGTCGTTGCCCTTCGGAATTAAAGGCAACAAATTTGTGTTTGGAGAAATTAGCCGTGCTCGAGCTTTCAGAAAGTAACATTACTGAAGATTGGACCGGATGGGGGTCATGCCTGGTAAAACATCATATCGCACAGTTGACTTTTTCTGGCCTTTGTCTCTCTGATCAAACTTACCCATTTGCCTTTATTGACTTCGATGATTCTTGCAGATGAGCGAGGACTTGAAAGTTGTGCAAGTCACTCAATGCCCAAGCTTAAAAAGGACTCCTGACTTCTCAAAATGCTCGAATTTGAAGAGATTGGTTCTTCAAGATTGTACAACTTTGCTAGTGGTTGATGGCTCTCTCTCTAAACTAGAGCGCTTGAAGCACTTGCAAATCAGCATGACGGTTTTGCCAGAGAGAGATGTCACGTTTACTCCAATCAATCTGGCTACTCTTTCTCGGCTTCGGACTCTTGAGATAACTTGTCCCGAAACCCAATCTCTCGTGGGGCTTCCATCTGGTCTTGAAGAATTGACTCTGTATGATGTCAAGTCACCAATAGATAGGTCACTCTTTGCCAACTCGACAAACCTGTCAAGTTTGTCCCTTTGTAAATGCCTGTTGAGCGAGGTAGTTTTTGATGATGTGCTTGGACAGCAGCTGGAGAAGCTCCATAGTTTGGAGGTGAGGGATAGTGAATTGCTTGAGAGGCTATCTATAGCAGGATTAAATGGGCTTCGACGGTTGGGCGTGTTTGGTTGCCCGAGGCTAATGGATTTTCAAGTTGTGGAGGAATTGAAATCGCTGGAGGCATTGTTTATTCACGAATGCAGTTCCATAAAACTGTTGCCTCAGCTATCAGAATTAAGGAATTTGAGGAGATTGCATCTAAAAAATTGTCGCCTACAAAATTTGTCCGATCTACGTCTTCCAGACACGTGTCATTTGATGATTGAAGGATGTGGGGCTTTTCCTTCCTTTGGTGGCGCGTACAAGAAATGGAAGGATTCTCAGTCTGGACGATATTGACAGCCAACTCTAAAAGAAAGAATTATCTCATATTCTCATGCAGTTGGTAAAATTTCCTTTGATTTCTTCTTCCCTATATTTTATTTTTTGTGTTTTGTCCTGAGCAATTTCTGTTTGTTCCTGTTAGAAATACTCAGTTTATAGCATGCTCGCATGTTGACATTAAGTTCTATAAAGATTAATGGACCAATCGCTTTTGCAAAAGTCGTCGTGATTCGTTGATGAATATTAGGAGTACCAGTTGTGCAAATGTCATTGGCCTCAGTAAATTTAGTGTTTGTGTAAGGAGATTAATTACTATTGCTAGTTCCATATGTCGAGGAGGAGAGAGGAAGGTCTTTCAATGAAGACAGAGTCATTGGATAATTATTTAGAGAACCACGAGAGATCATTTGTGAGTAAATGGCAAGCTAGAATTCCGTTTGGCAATATATTGGGACCTGTTAGAATGAACCGTTGAAATCACTACTGGTGAAAAATTATTAGAGAATGGCTTCTGTTTTGATGTCGAGTCACCTCTAGAATGGTCGCTCTTTTCGAACTTGAGAAATTTGTCTGGTTAAACCTCTGGAGATGTTGGCTAAGAGAGATTCAGTTTCATCATGTCCTTGGACAGCTAGAGAATCTGCATCATCTAGAAACATCCGCTTGTAAATTGCTTGCGAGGCCTTCCAGTCTTTCGAGCTTAAAGAAGCTGCAAGTGTTGTCGGTGAGACGTTGCGCGCTGCTAAAGGAGATACAAGGTCTAGAGGACTAGGAATGTTGGGAAATTTCGTTGGCAATGTGATGAATAATGGAATCAGACTTTGAGACGTGTAATCACTTTCTTTGAGGATTTATTCGCCCCCACAACGTTGCTAATGGTTTCAGGCAAATTTCCTTCAGGATACAACAAAGTCTCGGTGAGAATAGCAGATAGCAATTCTGATATTTCTCCAGGATCTCTCTAAGAAACAATTGGAAACAAATGATGTATTTCTCTTGTGCTCAAAGAACGTAAATTGAGAGAAGAAGTGAAGAGAGTGATTCTGAAAATGAATAAAACACTTGAATATATAATGAGAATGAACACACCTTTTCGCGTCCGAAAAACAGTTAATTCTCATGTAACTCTTCGTGTCCAAACAGTTTATTCAATCGCACCTTTTTATATATGAAACTATAGTTATTTCCGAACAGACACCAAAACTCCAAAGATTGTAAGAGTGTCTTAGAAAATAACGGCTAATTGAATAGACACAACCGTTCAAAGGCTATCAGAATCCTTCATGAACAGTCGCACTGTTTCAATAGAAAACAATGGTAATTGTTGATTTATGCCAAATTTAATCTACGTACGCACTCACATCTTTTCGATGTGGGACAATGCACCTCTTAGTTTGTTTTTGCAAATAAACCACCAACAATCCCCCACTTTGTTTGTAAGAACAAAATTTCTCAAAAAATACAGTCAACATTTTCATGAGATTAATATACATACATAAAGGTCTCTTTCGAGTTAAACCTTTATTTAGTGCAAATATCTCAAAACTCTATCAGGTTACAAGTAGCTTGGCTTTAAACTTGTTACTCTATGTAATAGAATCGGACATACCGCACATATACTAACCTCTTGTTTCAGCGAGAAGTTCATATTTACTCAACACTATTATGGCCTTGTGCTTGTACCTGTTTCATGAGCTCTCTAGAAAGCAACCCCAACTTTCGTAAGAAGCGGCACCACTTCTAAGCCCATATAGTTGAAGTATTTTCACGTGTTTCTATTACTAATGAACACGCAACTAAAATGTATTATACTTCATTAAGAGTATAACTCAACTTCTAAACGTAACAGACGATACTGACTTCTCATGTCCGGGCTAGTGTCAGTATCAAACAATCACTATCGGTAACTTGTTTTTACCCATTAAACCATATAACTAGTGATGTGCTAGTATCAGGTCGGGTTATCATTACTGGCGATTTTAATTAAAGGGTTTCAGCCCAATTTCTTTTAAAGTCACCTTTACCACATCTCTTGATAAAGCCTTTGTAAAGAGATCATTCATATTTTTGTTTGACCTCAAGTAGACAATTGTTATGATACCCTCTTGAATCAATTGTCTCACGCACTTATGCCTTAGGCTAATAAGCCTAGACTTTTCATTATATGCGCTACTATAAGCTCTTGCCAAAGTAGCCTAATTATCACAATAACAAAAATAGGAGGCATAGGACTAGACAATAATTTAACGCCTAACAGTAAATTTCTTATCCACTCAGCCTCTTTTTCAATTGCCGCTAAAGCAATGAATTCTCATTCTATCATTGAGTGAGTTATGCATGTTTGTTTCTTGCTCACCCAAGATACAACACATCCACCCAATGTGAAAATTCATCCAGAAGTAGAATATCTTTCTCTCACAATAGAAATCCAAAAACATCGGTATGTCCTTCTAATACATCCGGATAATTATTATAAGACAATCACAAATCTTTTAGTTCTCTTAACCAAAATTCTATGATGTCATTACAATATTCTATATTTGGATTACCACTATATCTACTCAACTGACACACGACAAATGTAATCTCATGTATAGTACAATGTATCGCATACATTAAAGACTATATAACACCCACATATTTAATTTGTGCTACTGCTCTATCAGTATTATAATTCAATTTCATACTTGAATTAAATGGAGTACTCATATCTCTGAAGTCAAGATGTTTAAATTTATTTAACATCTTTTCAATGTAATCACATTGGCTCAAAGAGTAACCCCCACTAATTTTTTAAACTTCAATTCATAAGATAGTATCTACATTACTCAAATATTTCATATTCAAAATGAAAGGTAGATACTTCTCAATCACAATGATTCAAGTAATAATAGTTCCAAAGATAAACACGTCATCAATCAGAAACTTTTACTAACCTTCGAATGAAACTTATCTCTCTTTGTTTTCGAGACTTTCCACCATGCAAAGTAATCTCTTTGTAGTATATTCCCATTTTCTTAGCAAATGTATACATTCCTTAGGTGCAAGAAAACCATTGTCTCGTGCCATGTCACATAACAATTTCGCACTACACTTGTCTGCGGTTTCCCCCACAAACAAAAATCTTGTGGTGTCCCCCACAAACACAAACAAAAATCAACAAAAATCTTGTGGTGAAAATATACTCTTATCACAAAAGAGCATGTGCATGTGTTCCGCATCTTGCACGTTCTCATACCAACAAAGCACAGATAGGAGACCCAACGGGGTGCATTGCACAGTACCATTTGCAAGAAGACTTGGACCTTTATTACGTCCAGTCGAAATTGCAATTATACCGGCCACCAAATTTCTTTTCTAAGTTCAACTCCGGTGGAGCATGAGCATGAGCCTGACTTGGGTTTCTCACTTTATCACCGAAATTGTATCATCCTCGACTTCGGGCACGAATGTGAGAGGCTTTGGATCCTTTAAAAAAAAAATCCTGCTTAACCGTCCCCATTAAGCCGAGCGGCACCAGGAAAAACATTCCACATGCTCCGCAAGTTGTACCCATCAGGCGCAAAACTCTTCCGCATCTCGTGGAACAATTCCATCGCAACATTAAACTCTCCATGCAAAACCAAAACTTCACAATGCTACTATTTGTAGAGCGATCGGCATTTACTCAACATAATTCACCAAAAATTTCCTTCCCACAAAGCTCTTCCAGAGTAATAAAATATAATGCTAACAAAGCAATTGATAACATGTCATCAAGTTCAACACGTCCTTAGATTGAACATGATCATGAACTATTTCACAATCGCGTCTCAGAGGGATTTCATCAAATATTTTGTATACATTAGTCGAGGAATAAAACTAGGCATTGATAAAGAAAATCAGTTACATATGTGAACAATCACTGAGACAAACTCGAGTAGATCGGATTCTATTCCAATCTAAAAACATGCTATCTATTTTCTTTTTCTCGTTAAAACTGGGTGTGAGAGCAATAGATACTATCATTTGGGCTTGAATTCTTAAGCAGGGAATGTGCACAATTAAGAAAAGAAAAAACTAAAATTGAAGTAAGTTTCCATTACAATGGTGCATCATCTTATCTTCCTCTCACATTTTTCAATTGCCTCAATGGACATGGTTGACGAGGAACGATATTGACGTGATGCTTTGAGTCCAGTTTTCCTCAGTCTTCACATACGGACACATGAAACATTTGTCACGGTCGAGTGTTCAGAATCCATATCACAATTTTTCTTGTTCACACTCAAGAGTCCAGGCCACGTCCACCACCCCATATTGTGTGGAGAGATCTACGTCATATACCGGTTCTGAACAAGTACGAATCACATAATCTCATATACTCTTGGCCTCTCCAAGAGATTGTTAGCGTGAGATGATCGAGATCCGATCCAACATATTACATAGAGGAACTGATGATCTTATTTGACAAAATGGAAAAAAATTTCAGATCTCGTTCGAATGGAAAGCCATTCAGAACTATCATTTCCATTGAATTCCTTCACTTCTCTCTGTTTCGTAGGACCCAAAAACTGGAAAGGGATTAATGATGCGCAAAATGTTTTGTTTGATCTAATTTCCTTTGCTTTCTTCCAGAAAACATGAAGCGATGACAGGTAATTTTAATGGTAATGAGCCATAGTATAGTTCATACCGGCACACAAGACATGGAAACTAGTTTTAGACGAAACAGTAAAAAAAAAATGTCATCGATCGCAATATCACAAATAAACACATCACCTTTGAAGTACGTGGATACCCCATCCCTTATGCACCGCATAATAACGGCTGACATCATCTTTCGCTCCACAAATTAGCCTCCTAATCCGAGAGTCTGTGATCCTCATTTTCTCATTGATTCTTACTCCATTGTTGAACAAAATAAATTCCTTAAAATTTACTCAATGATTGCAATATAAGCAATAACTGGTTAACAAAGTCGAATCAGCAACTATTCGGAGTTCATAAGGTGCAACAATGTGGTGAGTTTGCCGAAAGGAGGACAGCCAAGTGCAGACGGAATTGAAAAGAACTCCTCCTTGCCAAGTACTTTGGGAGGGACTCGTATGTTGTGGGCATACTCCGGGGCAGTGCTAGAAGGCGTTCGCAAGTTTGATGCGTCTGAACGTGCACTTGCCTCAGGCCAAGGACTCGACTTGTGTTTGATCGTGTGCTTCGTCTTCGTCACAGGTTAGTAGGCAATTCTCTTTCTTGGTTCCTGATTGGAGTAAGGAATTTGTTTGATTGAGAAATGTATTACTGCATTTTAAGTGTTGATGACATTAAACCATTATGAGCATTTCTGTTATATTGAGATTCGAATATTTCGGGGCTTTCATGTGGAAAGAACTAGATAATTTGTTTTGTGGCGACCAATGCTTCATAATTATGCTTGGCCGTGATTGCTTTTTGGTTTCTTATTTTTGTGCTAAATGTTCTTTTGGAGTTTTAAAGCTCCAAAAGTATTTAAGGATTTATTCGCCCCACAACGTTGCTCATGGTTTCCGGCAAATTTCCTCCAGGATACAACAAAGTCTCGGTGAGAATAGCAGATAGCAATTCTGATATTTCTCTAGGATCTCTCTAAGAAACAATTGGAAACAAATGCCGTATTTCTCTTGTGCTCAAAGAACGTAAATTGAGAGAAGAAGTGAAGAGAGTGATTCTGAAAATGAATAGAACACTTGAATATATAATGAGAATGAACACACCTTTTCGCGTCCGAAAAACAGTTAATTCTCATGTAACTCTTCGTGTCCAAACAGTTTATTCAATCGCACCTTTTCATATATGAAACTGTAGTTATTTTCGAACAGACACCAACACACCAAAGATTGTAAGAGTGTCTTAGAAAATAACGGCTAATTGAATAGACACAACCTTTCAAAGGCTATCAGAATCCTTCGTGAACAGTCGCACTGTTTCAATAGAAAACAATGCTAATTGTTAATTTATGCCAAATCTAGTCTACGTGCGCACTCACATCTTTTCGATGTGAGACAAGGCACCTCTTAGTTTGTTTTTGCAAACAAACCACCAACAAGGAATTCTTGGTAACTTTGTTAATAGGGGACGGCAACTCCATAGAAGGATTGCCTTATCTTTCAAATTTACAGAAGCTTCAGAAGGTGACCATCTTATGTTGTGAATTGCTGCGAGACAGGACTGTTCAATCACCTGCAAATTGCAAGGTGTATAAATGCTCAGAGCCGTTGGGAGCTTTACAAAGAAGAAAGAAGAACTGCTCATCATCCCGAAGATGCCGACGGCCAACTGTAGAAAGGATTGTTTTACAATGTAAGTCAAAGGATGCTTGGTAGTGTACACCTTCTTCTGTCCAGATTAATAGCTGGAGCCTCATGTATTGCTTTCAGCACTAACTTTACAATTAACACATTCTCCTGGCTGCTCTCAACAGAGTGGACACGGCCGATCACCTCTAAATTACATGAGTACGTGCAGAAAAATTAGAGAGAAACTCACCCGTGTGTCTTTAGTGGAAGATCTTTAACCCTTCTTTCTCTCTTCTCTCATGTGTGTCACCGTGCGTTCACTCTCTCTTGCGTGATCTTAGAGCTTGTGGAAGGGTGTCTTTATGTCTTTCTTCGTGTGACCAGACCTCTTTCATCCTAAGAGGACAAGCTGGCAAATATGGGAACCAATGGAATTCGATGAACTGTTTGTAGCTAATGATGTTCGGCCTTTCTACAATGCCGGTGACTTAATCCATGGCAAAATTGTCAGGCCTAGTCATCCGATGACCGACAACATGGGCAGCTGTCTAGTTGAACAGTTTATACTCACGGCAGGGTTGAGATGTTATGTCGACGTAATCCTCATTGTGCTATTTTGTGGATTTTCTTCTTCTTTTTTTGGCTTTTCTATTGTTGCAAACATTCTGTTCCCTCCTTTGCTTTTTTTTATTAGTTAAACTTCTCTGATCCTCATTTTATTGTGACTTTGTTACTATGTGAAAACATGACTCGAACTCAACACCGAATTTTGAACAATTTAATTTCATCTTAATTGTGATTATAATCCACACCATTGAAGTAATAGGGGCCTACCAGACACTATTCCGTTCCATTGGAACTTCATCATCCTCTTTTTCTTCGTGAAAGCTGAAGAAACGAAGCTCTTGTAACTGGCTACATAAGAGAAGTCTGACAGAAACGTTGAAGGGGATGGCAAATAATGGTGGCGGGCTACTCCATTTCGTGAAACCACGGCCGTTCGCTACTCTCTCTAATTGATAAAAGCTGGAATTTTTACTTCCGGTGCCAAGGACAGAGAGAAGATGCCTTGTCTCCTGGTGAAGACAGTCTTGTTCAGTGCGCAGCAGGGACCAATTTTCTTGTCTGGGGCAACTGTCTGCAATATACAAAAGCATAGGTTTCCCGGCGCCCGTCTCTCCATTTGAGTGCCAATGCACTCGCCCAAACATTGGTGCTCTGTGTCACGTAACCGCTTAAAACATTCGACCCCCCACCCCCCCCCCCCCCCCCCAAAAAAAAACCGCTTTGAACAGGAGATAGCTTTCACAAAGATTTGGAAGGGCAGTCGCTAAAAGGATCAAAGTTACCCCGGGGAGTGGTATGGTATTCTCCGCCCTGTCAAATAAAGTAGCTGCTCTTCCTCCTCTCTTTTTTCCCTCCTTTTTAGGCAGAAGGATATGAGGAGTGCCAATTGTGTACGGCGCTCATTTTAGTGTCAATTTTTTTCGCCGGCTCACTTAAGTGCTAAAATTTTCAAAAAAATGATTATTTTAGTGCTAAGTCTGGCAAAGCTTACCGCAAATCCTACGTGGCAATTTTTTTTCAGTCAAACAGTCCTACATGGATCGCTGGACATCCATGTCAGCTTCTAAAGGCATAAACAACGTCATTTAGCAAATTTCCCCCAAATAAGAACCCTAAACAACCTAAAATTGTTCAATTGATAGCAAAAGCCCCAATTGAAAATCCTATCGGCGATTGGACCCTAATTTCGCTTGGAGCCATAATTTTTCGCCCTAATTCGGCTTCCTCCCAAAATCTAGAGATGTTGCCGTCAGATCCTCTCTTCCGTTGGTTCAATCATTTCTTTCGCAAGATTAGAGGAGATGATCGCGCCCAAATTCGGGATGTTTGTGTTGTTCGCCACAAATTTTCTTCCGTTTTAATAATGTTGGTCTCATTTGGGAAGCTTGTGTGCTTCATATTCTAAAGGAGGCTATTCGAATTCGTGATTGATTGAAGCTCTTTGAGGAAGAGGAGCCGGTTGCACGCCTGCAAAGGTTAATCAAGGACACAATCATTGAGGAGAGATTTGAGTTACTTGAAATCTATTACCTAAGCTTAATTTTTATCTTCTTGGATTGCTGCTGCATTGTTTTCTTTTTTACAAAGGGTAGGAACAGACCAATGGAGGGTGGGAGCTTCAGCAGTGGCTCTAATTCGTTTCGGCAAAGCAAAGAAGAAGGTGAGTGTTACCGTTTTTGTGAGTTCCCAAGCCCAAGAAGAACATCTTGGACTCGGCCGAAGATTCCATGGATGTGATCGTCATAAAGAAGTGTCGAAGTGTAACTATTTCAAATGGATCGATCCGAAAATCTCTGGTCGACCGAGAGAGGTAATATTGGAATTACTTGAAGCACGGCATCAACCTCCACCTACGTTAAAGGACGAGTTGGAGGATGTTGACTTAATCCAAGCTCAAATGAAGGGTTTAGCTTCTCTGGCCAACCATTTGAAGAAGGAAAACTCAAGAATGAAATTTGAAAGGAAGTTTCATCGAGTGGTCATTGTAATGTTGTTGGCTTGTGTAGCCTATTTGGTCAAATGTAATGTTAGCAATGAGAAAAAGTTTCCTAGTCTACCATAGTTGACGTTTTGTGGAGTATGTATCTATATGGGTGATTTGTAATCGTCGCTATTTCCTTGTGATGTTGGTTTGCTGCAATTGAACGGAACAACAGAGTTGTTGCGATGGTTGAAAATGAAAGGCTGGACTTGGAATTCATTGATTTTGGGCACTTGATATTTGTTTTGCTTGATTCTATATTGTCAATCTTGATTTCCTGCGATGTTTGCTAGTTTAATGCTACTAGTTTGCTGCAAATTTATTGTAAACCATCACCCCATTGAGGAGTTCTAACAATGTCGTGGACTTACTGTCAGTGCCATTAGTAATATACTATGATCGTTTCAGTGTCAATATTTATTCAAAGTGATCACTAAATGTCATAATTTATAAAATTTAATCATTTGAGTGTCATGAGTTATAAAAAGTGATCAATTGTGGTTCAAAAGTTTTTTATACAAAAGTAGTTTCGTTTTTCTTCACGAAATATACAGGAGTAGCTAATGTGCAGCTGTGGCACCAGCAGTTTGTTGGTGCTTCTGCAGTTGCTGCACCAGTAGTTTGGCGCTTCTGCTCAACCAGCAGCTTGCTGGTGCTTCTGCAGTACCAAGCAGCTTGCAGGTTTGCAGCAAGCTGCTTCACCTTGCACTGCTGGTGCTTCTGCAGCACCAAGTAGCTTGCAAGTTTGTAGCAAGTTGTTTCACCCTGCACAAACACCAGCCTATCTATTTAAAACAACTAGACATTACATATATGTGAAGCACAAAAATCAAGCTACATATCCACGTCCACATAGATGCACGAGCTACCAACAAAAAACACTAACTCTAAATTCAAATCAACAACTTCCCACCAGTTTAGAGCTTAGTCATTACATATCCAGATTCACATAGGTGCACCACTTCCCAACAAAAAATAATAACTACAAACTAAAACACTAGCAACCTCCTATAAGTGTAGAACTTAGTCATTACATATACATGTTCACATAGGTGCGCCATCTCCCTACAGTGAGCTGTCATTTCATATCTACATCCACATAGGTACACCAACCCCCTACCAAAAAAAAAAAAAAACCAACTAGCAACCCCCATCAGTGAACTATCATTACATATTCACATAGGTACACCACCTTTCGACCAAAAATAATAACCAAAAACTAACAGTACATGTTCATTATCCCAAAAGCCCTCAGTTTCTTTTACTCATTTTGATTGTTTATGCTGATTCATTATCCTTGCACTCTTTCTGACTAGTGATACAGATTCTTCTGCTTGGCTTTTTGTTGAATATACTTTCTTCTTAGGCTTGTCATGACCCATCTTCTTTCGGAACGAATGGGCTAATGGATTACCGATCGGGCCCCTACTCTGAAATGTGGATCGCGGGCCTTCTCGGCGCAAGCCCTCTCAGGCCCATACCAAATCGCGACGAGAGTAATTTTGAGATTTCTCGACGATAAGAATCGATCGCTTTTGACCTTGGTGTGGTCGTGGTGGCATGTGTCATGTGTGCATGTATTTGGAGTCGCCACCGGTCCTTCTTGGAAGGTGGACCGAAAACCCCGTTAATCGATTGGGAGAGATCGATCAGTTTTGCGGAACCAGAGATTTTGGGTTCGGGGACTTGGTTACGTTGGTATCCTAACTAAGATTTCATGCGGGCACAATTTTGAGTGAGGTAAGCCTGATTCAGGGATTTCATGCAGATTGGAAGACTAGTCCTATCAATCACAATCAATATGATGAAAGCGCAATCAAGTACATAAATGAACCATGTCAATACACATCAATTCACGACAAGGGTCTCCCAACATAGCCCTAGGGGTTTAGAGAACATGTGATTAAAGGCTAGGGGTAAAATGGGAAGATTTGGGGATGATTAGTAAAATGGGAAGATTTGGGGATGATTAGCCCAAAGGGAGAAATTGTCATTTTTTGGAAGGTTTGGATATCGAATTACCCAAAATATTCCATGGCCAATTGATTGTGGCAATTTTCCATTTTTTGAGAATTTTTTCGAAATTTCTTGATTTTCTTTCAATTTTTTGGGAGACGATTCGCCGGAAGGGAGAAATCGTCATATTTTTAGAAATGCCAGGGATCAAAACACCTGGAATAGGTCTTGGCCAGTTGACCGTGGCTATTTCCTATTTTTTGGGATTTTTGGGATTTTTATGAATTTTTTGGGAGACGGTTTGCCAAAAGGGCAAAACCATCATTTATGGAAGGATCGGGGGTCAAAAGACCCAAGACAGGTCATGGCCAGTTGACTGTGGCCATTTCTTATTTTCTGGAATTTTTTAAAATTTTTTAAAAAAATTCTGAATTTTTTCAATTTTTTCAATTTTTTAATGATTTTCTTTATATTTTCAATGAATTTTTGATTTTTTTATTTTTTATAATTTTATGAATTTTTAGTTATTTAAAATATTTTTCGGACCGGGTCAGACCCGGCCCACGTCTTTCGGGCGCCCGGCCCGACCCTACGGGTAGAAAACCGGCCTAAAACGACACCGTTTTGATTTTTTAAAGATTTTTTTTCTATTTTTTTACCATTTTCTTTTTTTATCCAAAAATCCTCGATCGGACGCACCACGTGGCATTTCCTGGTGTGTCCAATCTAGGTTTTATTAATCCGAGAATAAACACGCCGATCCGACGGTCCTCAAAGCGCCACTTGGCACAATATTGACCGCCGGATCAAATTTTTTTAATTATCCGGAAATCAATTATTTATTCTGAAAATATTTTTAATTTTTCAAAAATCCCGGATCGCGACATGCGACAAAGCCGTATCCGTATGATCTGTAGTTTTATTAAAAGTACCGGTCTCACTTCGCTGACGTGGTTGCCTACGTGGCGCGCCACATCAGCATTGACCGTTGACCAGGGACCGTCCTGCTGGAGAAGATGACCGGTGACTCGCCGGAATAGTGATTATTCCGGCGAGTTTGCCGGAATCTTCGCCGGAAAGATGAAATCGACCCCAAAACTTGATATTTTTCGCCCTTTTTTCACCATTCAACTCCTCATGAACCCAGCATCAACATATAACAGAAAACATAGCCAAGAATACATCGAAAACCGGCGAACTGAACCTCCACATCCCCGGCTCCGGCGAACTATTTTGCAGAAAAATTTCCACGACTGAAACTTGGTTCTAATTATTCATGTAGCTTCCCAACAAGGTTCAGAAGCTTACTTGAGCCCTTTTAAGGGTCGGCGACCGCAAGAACCTCCCCATCGAGCTCTCGGTCCGAACCGTGGCCGACGAAGCTCCGAGCTCGGTTTTCGTCGTGGTTTAATGCGAAACAAAGGTCACAACGAGCTTAGAGATAGTTCTAGCGAAGGCTTAAGGCTAGAGTTGCACAAAATGAGGCCGGGGATGGCACGGTCGAGAGTTAAAAATTAAAACACTCATTGAGGCATTTCGTCGAACATGTGGCGTGCGACGATGAAATGAAGGTTCAGAGGGAATACTAACCTACTCTGGGCTCGTCGACGGCGACGAAAGCTTTGGTGATGAATGGTGAAGTGTACTAAGGGTCGAGGATCGTTTCTGTCCCCCAGTTTTTGGCCGAACTCCTCTTTTCTTGCTCTCGACCCCTTCTCCATTTAAAATCGAGATTCCACCCACTTTTGTCCATGGCCGATAGCCCTTTTGATGCCTATCCGCCTGCAAAAGAGAGGTATGGACCTCTGCCAATGTCCCCCACGTTTGTTCGTCCTCCTTTCTCGAGAATCGAAGCCGTTCATACCTTGCTTTTCTTGCCCCTATTTTGCTCCCCACACGGGTCTGTAACGTTGTTGCAGACCCGACCCGACAGACCCGGATCCTTCTCCTCGTCGAATTGGGTCCTAAAAAGATCTCTTTTTCATGAAATTGATGCTAAAATCGGACACCTCAACATGTTTTCTATCTAAAATGGGTATTTTCGTGAACCAATGAATTGGAATTTAGTGAAAATCCCAAATCGTCCTTAGGATCCGAAAATGATTTTTGCTTAATTGAAGGCTCAAACGATCAAATCAGTCCAAATTGAGGTTACAAATGGATTCAGCATGATGAAAACTATAGGGTAGAGGTGTTTGATTTTAATGCGTATGCCTGTGTGAGATTTAATTTCAAGATTTACGAAATCGGGAACTAAATTGAAAGAAAATTATGCAATTAAGCCCTTTTGGTTAAAATTGATCAAATTGGGGGGCAAATTGATCCAATTACACTTCAAGGCTTTAGAATCTAATGTCATAGCTTATGAAAAGTGAGAATTGAAAATTAAAAGACTCGAAAGAGAATTTTTATGCTCGATTTGGGTTTATGTTTGTGAAGGAACATAGTGACTGATGTGGACATCGAACCCTATCGAGGAGGTGGTGCTAGGGACCCGTTGTTTTATCTGCTAGGTCCGATCACTTGAGCAAGAGCAAAGGAATTCAAGCAAACTGTTGGCATCATGGTTCAAGATCTTTGGAATAAAGACAATCTGGGTTCGAGTCTTGAAGATTCTAAAGTTCCTTGGCGCAACACGACATTTACCGAATTCGAGAGATTTCACTGACTGATCAAGAAAGTTACCGATTCTCGAACTTCCGATTGGACCACTTTCCGAATCTTGCAGATGACTTGCCGATTTAGGAAACTTACCGAATCTCAGACTTACCGAACCAAGCTGCTAATTCTTTTGGTATATTCATTTTCTATTTTAGGAAACTTAGTGATACAGATAATCACAATATTTGATTTGTATTCCGTTTGCTTAGATTTGATTTGATTTCAATATTTGTTATCTTTAGGATATCTTTACGAATCCTATTGTTATCTTTTGGATATCTTTACGTAATCTTAATTCTTAAAGGAGTCCTATCTATATAAAAGACATCCACCTTTGTAATCAGATACAACATTGATTTAGAATTTTATACAGAGATATTTTCTCTTCTTCAAGTTCTCTTGAGGACTAGATCTTATCAAGGCTTCCTTGTGGCGATCAATCGACTTATCAAGCAAAATCGCGAATTCTCTTGTTTGTGGCGTCTATAGAGGGGTGAGCATGGTTCCCAGGTAGAATCGAAAATCGAAGAACCGAAACAAGCCTGGGCGAGATGAGCGAGTATGTCATCCCCACAAACACGGCTCTCCAAGCCTTAAAAGAGGACTGTCTGTTTGCTCACTCAAGCCCATTCTTGAAGCTCAACCCTTAAGGTTCTAGATATTTCTGTTTCACAGGTTCCACATAGTGGCAAGTGAAGAGCATACTAAACCAAACCAATCGTACTACTGAATCAACAGGAGGATTCTGATCTTCAAAGAACCGTGCTTATAGGAAAGAAAAAGAAAGGGAACTTAGAAACTCATGGTTTTAGGAAACACACTGATATTTCACATAAGGCAGCTTCTCCCGATTACAATGCATTCGAAGGCCTTTTATAGGCTTACAACACTTTAACAAGGCATCTAACAAACAGACATACAGATGCACGAGAAAAATTGAAAAAGACTTTGGGTGAACAGTACTACTACAGTAACTTGCTACAATACTTTGCTACAGTACATGAACAGTTTTTTTCGAAAAAGTCTTCTGAAAAACCTGCAGAAAACTTAGTCTTATTAACTTCTTAGACTTTTGCCAACAACATATAGGACTTTTAACACACGAGGGGATTTAGACGGTTTTGATGATTCAGAACCGACGACGGTCTGGGTGATAATTGACATCGTCATAATCAGAGCTATCTAGCCCGTCTTTTTATTTCTTGTATTTATTCCAATACCACAGCTCTTCAAGCTATGACAGTCTGATGTCTGGGTCTTTAGATAGTGGGGGACTATCTTCTTGTTCCGCCGTGTGCCTTTCTCCTGACAAAATATCTTCCATAGTGACTAGGTCCTGCGGATTTTGTTGAGGGTCTTGATTGGAGCTAGATGGCATCTGGGGCTGGGGCCATAGTTTGAGCAAAGGTCACGTGTACGAGCTGGATGGCTGGTCCTGGGTGCTGGATGCAATATCCTGTGTAGGATAAGGATTCTGTGCCATGGTCCTCCCCAAGGGTCTTGAGTGTCAGTATCCATAGAAGAACCTGGCTGGTTGCTTCTATATTCTTCGAGAGCTCAGATTCTCTGAGGGTGCATATTGGGCCTATCCCATGAGAGGTTCGTGTGGTGATATGGCCAAATTGCAAGAGGAACTTCTTGATTTTCTTCACATAGAACTCGCTGGAGTTCTCTATACTCATACTGCATCAGTGTGATGGACTTGGGAAGTGTTATGTGGAATCGAAAAATCTGTCGATGGAGATTGGGCTTAAAGGTGTTGGTGCCATAGGACAGGGCTTTGTCTCGGATATCTCCTATTGAGCTAAAAAAAACCCAAGGCATGTGGAAAATGACTATGGTATGCCTTTCTGGGTCAGCTATTCCACTGCGTCTCCAAAAAAATGAAGTGATTTTTTCATGCTGCTAAAGGCTGGAACCAAGTGAGCATTTCTGTTAAAGCCTTTTGGTTTGAGAAATCTCCCATAAGTGCTCTGGACATGACTCGGACAATCTTGTATGTGGAAAAATCAATGGCAATAGCATATACATTGAGAAGATACCAAAAGAACAATTTGAGATCTTCAGGGAAATCATAATCATGAGACCACCGCAAAACATGGATAAATGGATAATCAGGATTAAGACCGTGTGGTCCTAACATTAATCCACCATAAGTACTGAATATGCGGTTTTGGTACTCATTCATGTAATACTTCAAATTCTCATAGAAATTATTTTCTGCAAGTTCTCCTGGGACTTTTGGAGGATAACTGTAAGAATTCCACGGTGTATCTCACATTGGTGTAGTGCGAAATGTTCCCGCGTTCAGTGGATTTCTGGACAAATACTTGTTGATGGATTCAACCGGCTGTTTCGGTCTGGACAAAAAATCTGCAAGAACATTCTTTTTGTTTGCTATGTGTTTAGCATCAAAAGAATATTTTGAGAACAATTCGGCCCACCTTAACAACTGTGGATGAGGAATTTTTTTTTGCTTGAATTTGAGCATTTGGGAAAACGAAGCCATATCCGTTTCGACCAAAAAATGATGCCCAATACGGTGGTATTCAAACTTCTTGATGCCATATTTGACTGCTAGAATCTCCTTAAAAGTGGAGTGGTAATGCATTTCTACAGGGGTGAATCTTCCACTTTTGTAAGCACAAATGAAGCGCTTACCTTTGATTTCTTCAAGGAGAATGGTTGCCCAATATTTGTCACTAGCATCAGTTTGCAAAATTCGCTGACCAGTGGAAGGAATTTGCAAAGGAGGGAGATGCTGCAAAATTTCTTTGAGATGGCCACAGCCTGTGTTTGCTTTAGTCCCCACAAGGGAGCATCTTTCTTCAACATCCTCTGAAAAGGATAAATCATTTTGGTAATCTTTGGCACAAAGTCTCGGAGATAATTGACAATTTCAAGAAAAGCCTGGACTTGGCTAACTGTCAAATTCTCAGAGGGAAATTTCTGAAGATCTTCTACAAGGTGAGGACTTGGGCAGTAAGTGCCTTCTTAGAAATGCATACCAAGGAACTCAATCTCTTTTTGAGCAAGAATCATTTTCTTTTGGGAAAGCATGATTCCATGTTTCTAGACAATATCAACAAACTGGGAAAGCAATTTGCAATGAGATTTTTCATCAGGACTGTAGAGGAGAATGTCATCAATGTAAATCTGGGCATGTGGGAGAATGGGCTGAAAAATTCTACAAATGGCTTTCTGAAAAATGGATGGGCTGTTTTAAGACCAAAGGGGACAATTGTCCATTGAAAATGCTAGTTTGGAATGCAAAAATCAGTTTTATAACGGTCATAAGATGAATTCCAATTTGCCAAAAACCTGCTTTCAGATCGAACTTTGAATAGATCTTAGCTTGGGCTAGGCTACCAAACAAGGACTTTTTGTGAGGCAAATGGAATTTGTCATCTTGAAGGAATTTGTTCAAGCACTGGTAATTAATCACCAATCTGAGCTTACCAGGTTCTGTTCGGCTCGCTTGTTCACATAGAATGCTTCACAAGCCCATTGTGAATCAGAGGGTTCAATGAGAACTTGAGAAAGGAGCTCAGCACATTCCTTCTGGGCTAAAGCAAGATGTTCATGATTCATACCAAAATGACTGGCTTTTATGAGATTAACATTTTCGCTTTTCTTAAATGGGAGTTTGACAAAAAAAAAGTCAGGATTTTTCCAAAAAGGGTTTGAACAGGTTTGGATAAACTGGGAGTGAGATTCAGAACAGCAAGATAAGAGACTTTGGGTAATTGGATCATGGATTTCTCGTTGAATAATGAATAGTCTCTGGATATCCACATACTCACGAAACTGGTCACCAAACTGTAAACCACTGGGTTTGATTCTTAGATGAGAAAGTTGAGCAAGAACATCCCAACCAATGATAAGGTCTTTATCTGGGGAATTACAATCAAGGATTTTTGTGGATATGGAACAACTTGGGAAGATTTGGAGTGTGATAGTTTTACTGCGAAAATTTATGGTAAAAGTATCACCAGAAGCAAAGTGAAAATACATTGTATAAGGTATCCAGAATTTCTCCAGAAGTACTTTTATATCCATGAGAGATGCAGCCGCACCGGTATCAATGAGGGCAATGACTTGGATGGGTTTATCATTTTCTGAAGTGTGGATTTGGATGGGGATATATAGAGAGTGAAAAACACGTTGGACATGGAAGGAGTCGGAGATAGCATCAGGGAAAAATGCAAAGATATCACGAGGGGATTCATCAGAGTCTGAGGAATATGTTTGGAGGGCAAACAGTGTGTCGGGTGAAGGTTCATCTTCAACAGAGAAGACAGACTCGATGTCTTCATCATCCAATGGGATACCTGTGGTGGAGGAAATCTTTTGGATCATGTAGCTTCCCTGGCGCTTTGCCTGGGGACAATTTTTTGCAAAGTGCCCTTTCTTGCTATAGATGTAGCCTCGATCAGATTTCTTCTTTTTTCTTGAAACCAGAAGCAGATGAATGATGCTGCTTCTTTTCCCGGATGAACTTCCATTTGCCTTTCCTGTGGCGGGTTTTGCCAAAGGAAAACTTCTCGAAGGCGAATTTCTTGAAGTGCTTTCGTTTCTTGTGGCCCGAACAAGAGGGATCACTACAGTCGCTGGTGCACTTAATCTTCAGATGAGGATTACCGCAATTCTTTTCAAGAGAATGGTTCTCTCTAAGATAGCTTCTGAAGACTTCTCTTCTGTGGCACATTTCTTCAATGGTAAGGTGGACAAGCTGCTGGATCTCTCCAAAAGTGGCATCTATGATGGATTTATTTTTGAGCTTCAGGGTTTTTTCAACCACTTGACTAATCTCTTTAGGAATGGAGGCCAGAAAAACTGACTTGAGATTAGGATCAGAACCAAGCTGGTAAAAAAGCTTGATCATTTCTCGGAAGTGGCGATCCAGATCTTTTTTGGCCAGAGAACAGCATTTTCTTTCAAAGAATTCTTTTCTTTTGAGTTATTTCGAGTCTTGGGGTTGGCCAATAAAAAAGAGATGAACAACCTGGATGGCTTCATCAATGGACATGGTTAAGAACTGGAGCTGGTCTCTTTCTGGGCTAATTTCCACCAATCTTTCAAAGCATCAATGAACCGAGTAACAAACTCAAGAAGCACATCATGAATACTATGCTCTTTGAGGTTCCTGATAATCAGCCAAGTATGAAACTCTTGGAGTCTTTCAAGCCATTTATGGTAAGGGATATCATCCAAAGTGAAGAAATTAGACGAATAGGTTTTGTGAGCTGAGGACGATGGATCGTGGTATGGTTGTGAAGGTGGTGGTGGATGTTCTATATCAGATTGATCTTCCATTTCTTTTTCGATGATTGGCTCTGCAGGGTTAGCCATCATAATGTCAGCTACAACAGACTAGGAGCTGGAGTCATAAGACTCAGTATTTGGGATGGAAGATGTTTCACTCATAGAAACGTTAGGAGTGACTGGGGGTGAAGGATTTATGGGTTCCACTGTGGAGATGGTAGGAACTTGGTTTCGAAGGAAAATTTTCAAGGGATTAAAAACCATGTATAAGTGGGAAGGTTTATGAGGTGGAGATGAATGAGGAGATTTTTCTAGTGGAGCTGAAGGAGGTGGAAGTGAGGTTTGTTTTCTTTTTTTCTTTTTTCTCTTGATCTAACTTTTTAAGATGATTCCGAAGGATAAGGATATTCGTCTTTGGAGGCGGTGGTGCTGTGCTGAGTATAGCTGCAAAAGAGCTACAGTCTGACGGACTTGGCGAGGTGAATGATGTTGGCTGTGGAGTTGCTGCGGGGAAAAAGAATGGATCCAGGGCCTGCAGATTCCTTTGCTCAAGGAGAGTTTGTTGTTCTTGCAGTATCTGGACCTGGCGTCTGAGCTTCTCAATCTCAGGAGTTTGATCTTCCAGATAATGACTGAGAGGAATCTGTTTTGTTTCCATCAAGTAAAGTCTCTTCTGGAAATTTTCCAATATCTTCTTTGAGACTGATGTAGCATGGTCTACCCGATCAAGGCGAGTAGCAACTGAGTTTATGGCTACATTTTGGGCTAGAGCATTTTCTGTTTGCCAATTCAGAACAGCTTCAACTGGAGTAGGGCTTTTCCGTCTTCCTTGAAGATCAACATCATTAGGAGATGGGATCTTCGGAGAGTGAAAGTAATTCTGTTGCTGGTCAGAAAAACTTTCTGCGGGAGGAAATCTGAAAGTGGCTATACTTTTTTCAGATGGAGAAGGCGATAAAAGTGAAAAATCTTCTAGTCTGAACATACAAATACTGGGCAAAATAGAAGGTGGTTCAGGTTTAGGGTTGCAAGTGTACGGCTCAGGGAGTTTGATGGGACAAGAATTTTTCTTTACCCATTTGAGAATGAGTTTATAGAATGGAAAAGTGATGGGTTTCTTTGGTGGTGGAGGTGGCGGCTTAGGTTCATCTGGGGGACAAGTAGGTGGAGGTGCAGTAAGTTGAGGAGGTTTAGGGGAACCATACTCAACCATATATTGCCAACGGCCACCGTCTTCGCCAAGAGGTCCTACGGTCGGATCACCGTCTAGGCACATTTGGTAAAGAAAATCTTTCTTCTTTTTCTTTTTCCTGGAGGAAGGTCTGTCGTCCTCATCATCTGGGTCCAAACATGAGGAACATGAACAGTCTACATCCCAAAAATAATATCCGGATGGATCCTTGTAATAATAGATGGGTCGTCCATGGTCATCAAAGGATTGAATATGTGCTTTAGGATCAGGTTCTTCCATACTGACTAACTTAGATGGACATGGCGAAAAGCACAATATAGTAGGGAATGATGGGAAAACAGAGAGAGAAGTGTCTTCCTTTTCTTTAGTGAATTTGATAGTGACAGTACCATCCTTTTTCTTGGTGTACTGTGGCTCGGAAGATTGGACAGGTCTGGAACTTTGGTGAAGTTTTTCATAGTTTGTCACCCAACTGTCAGGAATTAGTTTGACAAGTTGATCTTTTGGAAGTTGACGAGGGACATGAATACATGAAGTCTGGTCATTGTCAACAGAGATGAGCAAAGCGTCTTCAGCACTGGGAAGGTCAAGGTCAATGGCATGGTTTTGTACTTTATACACCATCTGATAGTGAAGAGTAGCAATTATGGCTGATATAGTTTGAGGAGCACCGGTGATCTGTAACTGGACCTTCAAAGCAGAGAGTAGTTTGGGATCTGCCAAGGCCATGTTGAAATTTAGGAAAAGAGTGACAAACACTGTGCCTGCGTTCAGAGTGGTCTGAACTGCGCCAATACAAGCATGCTGATATTCCAAAACACGAGTGTCGAGGAGAGCAACTCGAGCAACAACGGGCAAGCCTTTTCGTCCATGCAAGGATACAACCAAGCGGATGGCTCCAAAATGAAGGTGAGTGTAACCTTGTTGAGCCCACTGAGCAAGGAACTCAGGTGGAATCTGGAGAGTTACAAACTGTTCTTGCTGCGTAAACAGTATAGGGTACTAATCAAATTTGATGGACTAGACGTATTCTTTGACAGAACGGGGTGTGTGTTTGATGAGGTGTTTGATGGAGCGGATGGGAGAGAATGATGGTGGTTTACAAAAGGCTAAATAAGGATTCATGAGTGGAAGTTGTGTTTTGGAGATTTTGCGACCATCATTTACATAGGATACCTCATAGGGGTAATCCAATTTGGATGAAGTGATTTTGCGGAGTTCAGGTGATGAAAGTAGGGAAATGGGAGTTTCCAACTAGACAAGCGCTGAAATGTCTGTGGAGGTTTCCATGAGAGTGTAAGTTTCTTCCTTCCCTTCAGCAGGTCTCGGAATATCAGAATACTAATCTTAACTCAGTTTCGACCTCCACCACCAAAGAAACGCATCACTTCTCTATTCTATAAACCTATCCTCAAATGGGCAAAAAAAATTATTGTCCCATCAAACTCCCGGAGCCATACACTTGCAACCCTAAACCCGAACCACCTCATGTTTTGCCCAGTATTTGTATGTTCAGACCAGAAGATTTTCAACCTTTATCGCCTTCTCCATCTAAAGAAAGTACAGCCACTTTCATATTTCCTCTCGTAGAAAGTTTTTCTGACCAGCAACAGAAATACTTTCACTCTTCCAAGATCCCCTCTCCTAATGATGTTGATCTTCAAGGAAGACGGAAAGGCCATACTCCGGTTGAATCTGTTCTGAATTGGCAGACAGAAAATGCTCTAACCCAGAATGTAGCCATAAACTTAGTTGCTACTCGCCCTGATCGGGTAGATCATGCTACATCAGTCTCAAAGAAGATGTTGGAAGATTTCCAGAATAGGTTTTACCTTATGGAAACAAAACAGATTCCTCCCAATCATTATCTGGAAGATCAAACTCCTGAGATTGAGAAGTTCAGACGCCATGTCCAGATACTGCAAGAACAACAAACTCTCCTTGAGCAAAGGAATCTGTAGGCCCTGGATCCATTCTTTTTCCTCGCAGCAACTCCACAGCCAACCTCATTCTCCTCGCCAAGTCCGTTAGACTCTAGCTCTCTTGCAGCTATACTCAGCACAGCACCCCCGCCTCCAAAGACGAATATCCTTGCCCTTCGGGATCGTCTTAAAAAGTTAGATCAAGAGAAAAAAGTAAAAAGTAAACAAACCTCACTTCCACGTCCTTCAGCTCTACCAGAAAAATCTCCTCCTTCATCTCCTCCTCACAAACCTTCCTACTCATACATGGTTCTAATCCCTTAGAAATTTTCCTTCGAAACCAAGTTCCTACCATCCCCACAGTGGAACCCATAAATCGTTCACCCCCAGTCACTCCTAACGTTTCTATGAGTGAAACATCTTCCATCCCGGATACTGAGTCTTATGACTCCAGCTCCCAGTCTGTTGTAGCTGACATTATGATGGCTGACCCTGCAGAGCCAATCATTGAAGAAGAAATGGAAGATCGACCTGATATAGAACATCCACCACCACCTTCACAACCTTACCACGATCCATCGTCCTCAGCTCACAAAACCTATTTGTCCAATTTCTTCACTTTGGATGATATCTCTTACCATTAATATCCTGAAAGACTGCAAGAGTTTCATGCTTGGCTGATTACTAGGAACCTCAAAGAGCACAGTACTTATGATGTGCATCTTGAGTTTGTTACTCGGTTCACTGGTGCTTTGAAAGATTGGTGGAAATTAGCCCCAAAAAGAGACCAACTCCAGTTCTTAACCATGCCTTATACAAAGTATTTTCACTCTGCTTTGATACTTTTACCATAAATTTTCGCAACAAAACTATCACACTCTAAATCTTCCTAGGTTGTTCCATATCCACAAAAATCATTGGTTGTAATTCCCCAGATGAAGACCTTATCATTGGTTGGGATGTTCTTGCTCAACTTTCTCAGCTAAGAATCAAACCCACTAGTTTACAGTTTGGTGACCAGTTTCGTGAGTATGTGGATATCCAGAGATTATTCATTATTCAACCAGAAATCCTTGATCCAATTACCCAAAGTCTCTTATCCTGTTGTTCTGAATCTCACTCTCAGTTTATCCAAACCTGTTCAAATCCTCTTTGGAAAAATCCTGACTTTTTTGTCAAACTCTCATTCAAGAAAAGTGAAGATGTTAATCCAACAAAAGTCAGTCATTCTGGTATGAATCCTGAACATCTTGCTTTGGCCCAGAAGGAATGTGATGAGCTCATTTCTCAATGTCTCGTTGAACCTCTGATTCACAATAGGCTTGTGAAGCTTTCTATGTGAACAAACGAGCCGAACAGAACCGTGGTAAGTTAGATTGGTGATTAATTACCAGCCCTTGAACAAATTCCTTCAAGATGACAAATTCACTTTGCCTCACAAAAATTCCTTGTTTGGTAGCCTAGCACAGGCTAAGATCTATTCAAAGTTCGACCTGAAAGCAGGTTTTTGACAAATTGAAATTCATCCTGATAACTCTCCTAAAACTGGTTTTTGCATTCCAAACCAGCATTTTCAATGGACAGTTGTCTCATTGGTCTTAAAACAGCCCCATCCATTTTTCAGAAAGCCATGTGTAGAATTTTCCAGCCCATTCTTCCACATGCCCAGATTTACATTGATGACATTCTCCTCTACAGTCCTGATGAAGAATCTCATTGCAAATTGCTTTCCCAATTTGTTGATATTGTCCAAAGACATGGAATCATGATTTCCCAAAAAAAAATGATTCTTGCTAAAAAAGAGATTGAGTTCCTTGGTATGCATGTGCCAAAGATTGCCAAAATGATTTATCCTCTTCAGAGGATGTTGAAGAAAGATGTTCCCCCATGGGGACCAAAGAAAACACAAGCTGTGGCCCATCTCAAAGAAATTTTGCAGCATCTCCCGCCTTTGCAAATTCCTTCCACTGGTCAGTGAATTTTGTAAACTGATTTTAGTGACAAATATTGGGCAGCTATTCTCCTTGAAGAAATCAAAGGTAAGCGCTTCATTTGTGCTTACAAAAGTGGAAGATTCACCCCTGCAGAAATGCATTATCACTCCACTTTTAAGGAGATTCTAGCAGTCAAATATGATATCAAGAAGTTTGAATACCACCTTATTGGGCATCACTTTTTGGTCAAAATGGATACGTCCTTGTTTCCCCAAATGCTCAAATTCAAGCAGAAACAGATTCCTCGCCCACAGTTGTTATGGTGGGCCGAATGGTTCTCAAGATATTCTTTTAATGCTAAACACATAGCTGGCAAAAAGAATGTTCTTGCAGATTTTTTGTCTAGACCGAAGCAGTCGGTTGAATCCATCAACATGTATGTGCACAGAAATTCACTAAACGCGGGAACATTTCGCACTACATCAATGCGAGATACATCGTGGAATTCTTACAGTTATCCTCCAGAAGTCCTAGGAGAACTTGCACAAAATAATTTCTGTGAGAATTTGAAGTATTACATGAATGAGTACCAAAACCGCATATTCAGCACTTATGGTGGATTAATGTTAGGACCACATGGTATTAATCCTGATTATCCATTTATCCATGTTTTGCGGTAGTCTCCTAATCATAATTTCTCTGAAGATCTCAAATGGTTCTTTTGGTATCTTCTCAGTGTATATGCTGTTGCCATTGAATTTCCCTCAAACAAGATTGTCTGAGTCCTGTCCAGAGCACTTATGGGAGATTTCTCAAACCAAAAGGCTTTAATAGAAATGCTCACTTGGTTCCAGCCTTTAGCAGCATGGAAAAATCACTTTATTTTTGGAGACGTAGTGGAATAGCTGACCCAGAAAGGCACACCATAGTCATTTTCCATAGGCCTTAGATTTTTTTTAGCTCAACAGGAGATATCCGAGACAAAGCCTTGTCCTATGGCACCAACACCTTTAAGTCCAATCTCCATCGACAGATTTTTCGATTCCACATAACACTTCCCAGGTCCATCACACTGATGGAGTATGAGTATAGAGAACTCCAGCGAGTTCTATGTGGAGAAAATCAAGAAGTTCCTCCTAAAATTTGGCCATACCACCACACGAACCTCTCGTGGGATTGGCCCAATATGCACCCTCAAAGAATCCGAGCTCTCAAAGAATATAGAAGCAACCAGTCAGGTTCTTCTATGGATACTGACACTCAAGACCCTTGGGGAGGACCATTGGCACAAAATCCTTATCCTACACAGGATATTACATCTAGCACCCAGGACCAGCCATCCAGTCGTACACGTGGCCTCAGCTCCAATTATGGCCCCAGCTCCAAATGCCATCTAGCTCCAATCAAGACCCTCGACAAAATCCGCAGGACCCAATCACTATGGAAGATATTTTGTCAGGAGAAAGGCACGCGACGGAACAAGAAGATAGTCCCCCACTATCTGAAGACCCAGACATCAACCTGTCCTAGTTTGAATAGCAGTGGTATTAGAATAAATACAAGAAAGAAAAAGACGGACCAGACAGCTCTGACTCTGACGACGCCAATTATCACTCAGACCCAGACCGTCGTCGGCTCTGAATCATCAAAACCGTCCAAATCCCCTCGTGTGTTTAAAGTCCTATATGTTGTTGGCAAAAGTCTAAGAAGTTAATAAGACTAAGTTTTTTGCATCTTTTTCAAAAGACTTTTTCGAAAAAAATTGTTCATGTACTGTAGCAAAAGTATTGTAGCAGGTTACAGTAGCAGCACTGTAGCAAGTCCCCCTATGGTCTTTGACGCTTCTGCTAAGCTATTCATCGAATCAACTCAAGAAGCCGAGTCCTCCAAGAACGATTGCTATAAATTCGCAAGGTAGACCGACCGCCTGTCCCAAGCTACTTGGATTTGCTGTTTGTCTTGCTTCTTAGACTCTGTCCCTCAACGAACGACCCATTAGACGAATTGTCGCCGATATCTCCAAGAACCTCAACCAGGCGCTTACCCTCGTTCGCAGGCGCAAGGTGCTTACCCTCGTTCGCAAGTGCTTACCTCCTAACACACTGACGCAGCACGCCCGACGGCCATCCCTCACTGTCTATCGGGCTTTGCTCCCTCTCCAACCCTTCAACTTCCCTCGCGTTCATCGTCTCATTGTCGGAAGGCCATCCCTCAACGACGCCTGACGGCCATTCCTTGACAGCGCCCAAGGTTTGTTGATTTTGTGGTTGGATTTTACTTTTTACACAATTAATTTAAGGGCTTCTTTTTTCCCCGTTCTTTCTCTTTAATGATTATTCATAGCTAGGCAAAGTAGTTTCTCTTCCCTTGATTTATTTACAGAAAGACAAGAGTGGGAAAAAAAGATGAAATCTTTGAGTGGAATTGGATTGGGGTTGAGTGTGACTGTGGTCTTTGGTTTCTTCTAGCCCTGATTGCAACATTCTTCTCTTTGCTCTGTTGGAAAAAGAGGAATGGGATAACAAAGTCTTTTTAATCTGCTGATAAATTGATAAATTTATGCAATATGCAGAACCGGAATCACCGGATGGGCAAGTCTTTTTAATCTGCTGATAAATTAGATATGCAAGAATCATGCAAGCAAGAGATAGAATCTTGTTATAGTTCCACATACATAAAAAAGAGCTCCTTTTGCTATGACAAATCAGTTAGCACTAAATTATAGATCATGTCTTTCAAGGTAGCTGGACTTTGGAGCATGCTAAACTCAAGGCCGGACTTGAGGTTTTACAGAGAAATCATAGGTATGTGTATACTAAGATGAAGTTACCACAAGAACCGAAAATTTGTTGAGGCTAACGAATCTCGATATTTGCTTGATTGTTTCAGGCATTTCATGGGAGAAGATCTTGATTCTTTGAGCCTCAAAGACCTTCAAAATTTAGAGTAGCAACTTGATTCTGCTCTTAAAACGTAAGATCAAGAAAGGTAAGTACAAGCGAGATTCATTGAAAGCCAGTGTTACTATTATCAGGTCGTGTTTATGGCTGATTGCACAAATAATTGGGGCGGTTCAAGCACAAATAATTAAACTTTAATGGGTGAGAGATATTGACCAACACCTGTTTGCAGAATTCTGCTATTTGCTCTGTTGCCAATTGAATGTTTTCAGGTTCTTGTATTTAATAATTGTAAATGACCAATTTGGTTGTAGGTGTGAAATTAATGTATCAAGATAACATGTCAGTGGAGGTGGATGGATTTGAGGAGATAACTCCGGACACTGAATTGGGATTTTTGGACAATGAAGGTGAGGAAGAGCCATCCCCGACCATAGGCGCGAGTGCGACAAACAAGGTACTTGGTGCTAGTCTTCCTCCTCGTGATAAGAAATGTACATCTGATGCTTGAGAGCATTTTGCGAAAATCATAAATATGGAGACTGAAAAAGCAAATAACGTGAGGTGCATGCATTGTGGGGTTCAGTTAAAGTATAGTACTTCTAATGGTACTTCTTCGATGAGGAAACATTTGCTAACGTGCAAGAAGTTTCCTCACAATGTAGATAAGAGGCAGAAATTCTTTGCACCACGTAATGTAAACGAAGATGGCAAGATAGGGGGGATCCTAGTTCTGGTGGTATCTTATTGACTTGGACATTTGGTCAAGAACGTTGTAGACAAAAGGTTGCTCGGTTCATCATAGTTGATGAACAACCATTTTCATTGGTTGAGCGTGTTGCATTTCGTGAGTATATCAGTGAGTTACAACCTCTCTTCAAGCATATATCACGATTTACAGTGGCTAGAGATTGCATGAAGTTATATTTTGGTGAAAGAACTTGCTTGAAGAGTTACTTTAGTAACTATAAATCGAGGATTGCACTCACTACTGATACATGGACTTCCATTCAAAATATGAATTATTTGTGTCTCACTGCACATTTTATTGATGAAAATTGGAAGTTGCACAAAAGAATCATCAATTTTGTGGTGATGCATAGTCACAGGGGTAGGGAGATTGGAAAAAATGGTGGAGAAATGCATCTACGAGTGGGGAATAGAAAAAAAGGTGTCCACAATAACCGGAGATAATGCTAGTTCGAATGATGTTGCAATTGGTCATTTGAAGGAGAAACTTCCAAAAGAAGGGTCGTTGATCTTAGATGGCAAGGTTTTGCACATGAGGTGCACTGCTCATATATTGAACTTGATTGTGAGAGATGGCTTGTCTAAGGTAGCTTCTTCTATTGAACTTGTCCGAAACGTGATTAAATATGTAAGGAGCTCTCCCATGAGAGCCAAGACGTTTCAATCTTGCATTGAGAGTGAAAGGATCACTTATAAAGGTTCGGTTTGTCTTGATGTTTCCACTAGATAGAACTCCACTTACCTCATGCTAAAC
Organism: Rhodomyrtus psidioides; assembly: GCA_021437785.1. Taxonomy (NCBI): domain Eukaryota; kingdom Viridiplantae; phylum Streptophyta; class Magnoliopsida; order Myrtales; family Myrtaceae; genus Rhodomyrtus; species Rhodomyrtus psidioides. Next base: position 2,192,917 of record JAILYB010000023.1, on the reverse strand, counting down.
ACCGCCATAAAGTTCATAAAAGCCTTTGAAAGGATGGCAGAAGAGGATTTGTCTTTCGTAGGTGAGCTTAAAGATGATCTTCCTAAAGATGATGATTGGGAAAATGCCATTATTCTTTCTGATTTTTTAGAACAATTTTATAAAGCCACCAAAGTGATGTCGGGGAGTTCATATGTCAATTCAAATGATTATTTCGAGGGGCTAGCTGCTTTGTACAAATATTTGAAAGATGATGTGGATTCTTTGGATACTAAGCTCAGACCTATGGGAAAGGCAATGAAAGAGAAATTTGACAAATATTATGAATATTTAGATAAGGTGAATATGCTGGTATTGATTGCCATTGTGTTCGATCCTACAAAGAAGTTGAATTATGTGAGTTTCTGTTATCAACAAATTTATGATGATGAATTGAGAATCAGTGTGATGTGTGATAAGGTGAAGAAGGCATTGGAGGAGTTGTATGAATTTTATGAGCAATCTTTTGCTTCAAACGATCAAAATTGTGGTGGCCAAGGCTTGAGCGGTAGTAGAAGTAGTTCCAATTCTGTTAGTAATGAAGCTACCAGCAAGTATGACGTCAATTTTTGGCGGAAAACCTATATACTCTCAAAGAAAAAAGCTTACGATGGCAAGAAATCTAAGCTTGATCAGTATCTTCAAGATAAAGATGAAGAGACTCTTGATCTTGATCTCCTAATGTGGTGGAAGACTTCTGGCTCAAAATATAAAATTCTATCTTTGATGGCTCGTGATGTTTTGTCTATTCCCGTGACTACCGTTGCTTCGAAGTCGACTTTTAGCACATCGGGTCGTGTACTTGATGGCTTTCAGAGTTCATTGGCTCCTAAAGTTGTGGAAGTTTTTCTTTGCACTCAGATTGGTTAAGAGTCGTTCATATGCCGGTTAACATTGAAGAGTGCGTTGAGAATGCAGAAAAGTTTGAGTCAGGTAAGTGATATTTATATGCCTATATATTGTAATTCATTTGTATATATTTTGAATGAATGCTCTATTTAATCTCTTCTTTTTTATTTAGATATGAATTGTCTTAATGAGGATATAATCCTCGGTAAATAAAGCTTCCAGGTTGAAGTGGAATTTAGACGCTGTGGTGAGACTTTCTTTTAATTGTTTCAATTTAGTTAACAATAAGTTTACTCTAGAACTAATATTAGTTTGTTGTTTCATTTGGTTTCAGATAGTTAGATTTTGGATCTCATGAGATCGGAAGGGAGGCTGGTGACAAGCTGTTTGCATATGGTGTTTCAATTGGAAATTTTGTTTGCTTCATCCCATCATGAGTTGTGATAAGCTCTATTTTTTTACTTAAAGCTGGTTTAAGACTTTTAGTGGACTTATGACAGTGATTTACTCATAGTTTCAATCTAGTGTTTCAATCAAGCCAAGAAAACTAACCAGTGCTGCACATTACTGTAATGGTTTGAGGAGACTGAAGAAAATACCACGTAACCAATTTGTATTTGGTGATACTTGGCAAATTGGAAGTTGTCTGACTAGAGATGATTGATTGGGAGTCTGTGTATTTACTATTTAGGGGGTCTTTTGCCTTTGGGAATGTTCTTTGCTGTCTTTCTGTTGTTTTTGAACATCCATGTCTGGATTTTTTATTTGTTTGACCATTGATACACTCTGTCACACGCTTCTAGACCTCTTATATTATGAACCTTTGTAGTAACAATAACCAGTATCTTTTGCAAGGTGGTGCCAATTTGATTTCCCTACTTGTGTGGAGGATTATGTTCATTGGATTGGAAGAACTGGAAGGGTAGGAGCTGGTGGATTAGCGTGTACATTTTTTGGTGAACATGATGTAAATACGCAGCAGAACTTGTATTTTTTTGGTGAACAGGATGCAATTAGCGTGTACATTTTTTGGATTAGCATGTCATTGGGTAGGTTCAGTTACTCTTTGGCCTTGTGTTTTTGTTTCTGTAAAGCAATATAGGACCGGTATCTCCCACTTTGAAGTTATGTTGGTTCCTCGTATCCCCATTTCCGTCTATATAAATGTAATTTTGATGCAATTAGAGTTATATAAGCAGGTTCCCGGGTACCCTGGAACCTGTGACAGAGTAGGTTCCAGGTTCCATAGTGTGGCGGGTAGGTTCCAAGTTCCAAAAAATGAGGAACCTGTACTAGCGGGTAGGTTCTAGGTTCCACCTGGAACATACCCAGAACCTGGAACCGCTCACCCCTAGTCTATAGCGTGGATTGGTTGACATAGGTTCATCAACATGTCACGTTCATACCGAGGTTACCAATCACAGGTTCGATTGGGGGTCAAGGTTAGCAATTCGCAACCCTTGGATCTTCGTAGAACGATCAGTTTCCGCAGCGATTCACATCAGTGACCCAAACTGAATTTTCAAGATTTAAAGTGAAAAACTTGAAGAGGGAATTGAAATAAAATTACTGAATATTTTTGTGTATTTTTCTGACCACGAATGGTATTTTTCTGATTTTTTGGGTATTTTCATAATTAAATAAATTTGAAAAAATATAAAAAAAATATTTTTTGTTCAAAATTGGTTCTAAGGCTAGGCCATGGCCTCCAAAGGTGATTTGACAATTTTATAATTTTTTGGCTATTTTTAATTAATTTTGGAAATACAAATTGAAATAAAAAATGATAAAAAAAAATTATGTGTCAACAGCTGCCCCTCTTTGAGAGTGAGCTCGTAGAGGTTGCTTTCAAAGAAAAAATGACACGTGATTTCTAACCGACTCGACTGGAAAAGGAGAAATGTTACTACAATGGATCCTTAAGACTTTTGATGAAAGCTCAAATTAATCCTCGATTTGTTTTGACAAGTCAGAACTTGGGCCTGAGGGAGGTAGGCTTACCTGAAGCTCACCTATTGGATGTTGCGGATGCGGAATCTAAGGATTCATCGTTTTGTTCCTAGGGTGTTAAAAATGCGGAGCTCGATCCTCTTTTTTTTTTTTACCTTCGTAGCTTCTGATTCACTATACCAAGCTTTTATTACTCCCTTCGTAGCATCTGATTCAGTATACCAGGGTCTTATGCCTCCCTTCGTAGCTTCTAATTCACTATACCAGGTTTTCATTCCTCCCTTTGTAGCTTCTGATTCACTATACCAAGGTCTTCGAAAATCTTTTCTGCGGTCACTAACCTGTAAACACTTACAGAAAGATCTATCAAATTCAAAGTACTTTTGAAACGGCAAGCGAGCTTTTTGGGCTTCAGTCTTGGGTCGGCTTTGTCGCGACCCGTCCGAAATCAACGGACGCGGCTAATGGATTACCGATCGCGGGGTCTCCACTCTGAAACGTGGATCTCGGGCTTTGGATCGGCACGGGCCCTCCCAGGCCCATACCAAATCGCGGCGGGAGTATGTCTTTTGAGGGATTCGACGATAAAATTCGATCGCTTTCGACCTTAGTGTGGTCGTGGTGGCATGTGCAACTTGTTCATGCATTTGGAGTCGCCACCGGTCTTTCTTGGAGGGTAGACCGGAAACCTTATTGACCGATTGGGAGAGATCGATCAGTTCTGCGGAACCAGAGATTTTGGGTTCGGGGACTTGGTTACGCTGGTGTCATTACCAACGCCCTTTCGGTACCTAATGCGAGTGATTTTCCTAACTAAGAGTTCATGCAGGCGCGATTTTGGGTGAGATATGTATGAGTCAGGGTTTCATGCAGGTCGGAAGACTAGTCCTATCAAATCACAGTCAATATAATGAAAGCGCAAGTCAAGTGCATAAATAAATCACGTTAATGCACATCAATTTCAATCATTGGCCTCCTAGTATAGCCATAAGGGCTTAGAGAAGACGTGATTTAGGGCTAGTGGGTAAAATGGGAAGATTCGGGGACAATTAGCCCGAAGGGCAAAATCGTCATTTTTTGGAAGGTTTGGATATCTAATTACCCAAAATATTCCATGGCCAGTTGATTGTGGCCACTTCCCATTTTTGAGAATTTTTTGGAATTTCTTGATTTTTCTTCAATTTTTGGAAGACGATTCGCCCAAAGGGCGAAATCGTCATTTTTAAGAAGGTTCGGGGTTCAAAACACCCGGGATGAGCCTTGGCCAGTTGATTGTGGCCATTTCCTATTTTTTTGGGATTTTCCTGGATTTTTAGAATTTTTTTGGAAGACGGCTTGCCGAAAGGACAAAACCGTCATTTCTGAAGAGATCGGGGGTCAAAAGACCCGAAACAGGTCGTGGCCAGTTGAATGTGGCCATTTCCTATTTTCTGGAATTTTTTAGAATTTTTCTGAATTTTCCGAATTTTTTGAATTTTTTATGATTTTTCATTTTTTTATTGATTTTTTTGATTATTTTATTATTTTTTGTTATTTTCTGAATTTTTTAATATTTAAAAATATTTTCCGGGCCGGGTCAAACCCGGCCCACGCCTCTCGGGCGCCCGGCCCGACCCTAAGGGTCGAAACCGGCCTAAAACGACGCCGTTTTATATTTTTAAACATTTTTCCATTTTTTAACAATTTTTTGATTTTTTATCTATTTTATTTAATTATCCGAAAATTTCCCGGATCGGACGGTCCACGTTGTGCCACGTGGCTTCGTCTCGTGCGCCCGATCTTCCACTAGATCGGGCGACTCACAGAGAGCCACGTGGCTTGATCACGACCGTCGGATCAAAAATTAATTTATTTTCTTTTTTTAGAAAACCATTCAAATCGGACGCTCCAGAACGTGCCACGTGGCCTCCTCTGGTGCGTCCGATCTTGTACAAGATCGGACGTCCCTCAGTGAGCCACGTGGCACATCCTCGTCCGCCGGATCGATTATTCGAAAATCATTTATTTAATTTTCCAAAAATCCAGGATCGCGACACGTGTCGCGATCGTGGCCGTCCGTTTGTTTTATTTGAAAATAACCGGACCCGACCCCACCCGGCTGACGTGGCTGCCTACGTGGCGTGACCGTTGACCGGCCGGAGGGTCGCCGGAGAAGACGATGAACAGTGCAAAATCCGGCGGGAATAGTAAAAATTCCGGCGAGGTCGCCGGAAAATTGCGAAACGGGTCCGAAACTTGGTATTTTTCGCCCGTTCTTGCGGTATTCGACTCATTAGACACTCAGCATCAACATACAACAAAAAGAAGGCCGTGAACACGCCGAAAAATAAGTAAACCGGGCCTCCCCGAACCCGGCTCCGGCGAGGTGATTTGCAAAAAAAATTTTAACGTTAAACCTCGATTCCAATCATTCACAGAGCATTCAAGGGAGGTTTGAGGACTTACCTGGGGTCCCTCGATGGTCGGCGGCCGCCGGAAGTCCCTCGTCGAGCTCCCGGTCCGGATCAAGGCCGGCGAAGCTCCGAGCCGTGTTTCGTCGCGGTTCAATGCAAAACAAAGGTCAACACAAGCGTAGAAGCAATGCTAGTACATATTCAAAGCTTGATACGAGCAAATGGGGGTCGGGAAAGGCACGGCCGAGACAAAACCAAGTCGAGGCATCCATCGGCATTTTGTCGAACACATGGCGTGCACTGAGAAAAATGAAGCTCGGGAGCAAATACCAACCTATTCGGAGCTCGCCGACGGCCACTAAGCTCCGGTGATGGTCGGGGAGCGTTGCCGAAGACCCTGGGTTGCCGGTTGTCCGTCGGTTTCCTCTCAAAAATTCCCCGTACCTCCCTCAACTCTCTCGGCCCTGTTTTCTTTAAAAACGAGCACCATCCCCCTCCCCCGTGGCCGACCGGCCCTTTTTTCACGCCCACGCCTCTGCCAAAACCGAATATGCCTTGCCCATTTGCTTCCCATGCTCGGTTGTCTCGTTTTTGTTAAAAAAATTCGCCCCCCCACACTGCTCTGCTGCACGCGGGTCTGCTGCACATTCTGTGCATTTGCAGACCCGGGTCGGGTCGGGTCGGACCCGACCGGCCCGGTTCGGCCAAATCGCCCAAATCGCCAAATTGACCCCCTAAATGACCTCTTTTCATGAAATTGATGGCAAAATCGGATTCCTTGACATGGTTTCCATCAAATATGGGTATTTTCGCGAATCAATTTATTGAAATTCTGTGAAAACCCCAAATTGTCCCTAGGATCCGAAATTTAATTTCGCCAAATCGAAGGCATAACGATCGAATTAGCCAAAATTGAGCCCACCAATGGATTCAGCATGATGAAAACTGTTGGGTAGAGGTGTTTAATTTTAATGGGTGTGCCCGTGTGAAATTTAATTTCAAAAATTGTGAAACCGGTGACTAAATTGAAAGATTTTTGTGCAATTAAGCCCTTTTGGTTACAATTGATCAAATTGGAGGGCAAATTGACCCAATTGCATTTCAGTACTTTAGAGTCCAATGTCATAGCTTATAAAAACCGAGAATTAAAAACTAAAAGACTCGAAAAGGATTTTTTAGGCCCGGTTCGGGATTAGGTTTGTGAAGGAACCCAATGAACCAAGCCGAATTTCCCCAATAGAAAGTGAAAATATTAAAGAGAGAATTAAAATAAAATTTCTGAATATTTTTTGTAATTTTCTGACCACGGATGGTATTTTTCTGATTTTTTGGGTATTTTTATAATTAAATAAATTCCAAAAAATATTAAAAAATTCAAAAAATATTTTTTGTTCAAAATTGGTTCCTAAGGCTAGGCTAAGGCTCCCAAAGTTGATTTTGCAATTTTTTGACCTTTTTTGCTATTTTTAATTAATTTTAGAAATAAAAACTATAATAACGGATGGTCAAAAATCAAGTGTCAACAGCTGCCCCTCTTTGAGAGTGAGCTCGTCAGAGGTTGCTTTCAAAGAAAAAATGACACCTGGATCTTGACCGACTCGACTAGGGAAAAGAAATGCTATGACATCGGACCCTTAAGTCTTTTCATGAATGCTCAAATTAATCACCGGTTTACTCTTGCGATTCGAACATAGGCCGGAGTGAGAGAGGCTTACCTGAAGCTCACCTGTCAGATGCTGCCGGTTGCGATGACTTTCAAGAAGATACCTAGGACTCGTTCAGAATATCCTAGGGAGATTAAGCCCTGACCTGTATGGTAGGTCATACCTTGAGTTGACCCTTCAGGCGGTTTCTACCTTTGGTTGACCCTTATGGCGGTTTCTACCATCGAGTTGACCCTTATGGCGGTTTCTACCATCAAGTTGACCCTTCAGGCGGCTTCTACCTTTGAATTTGGTTTTGACCCTTATGGCGGTATCTACCTTCAAGTTGACCCTTATGGCGGTTTCTACCATTGGTTGACCCTTATGGCGGTTTCTACCATTCAATTGACCCTTGTGGCGGTTTCTACCATATTTGACCCTTCAGGCGGTATCTACCGTTGAGTTTAGTTTTGACCCTTATGGCGGTATCTACCTTGAGTTGACCCTTATGGCGGTATCTACCTTGAGTTGACCCTTATGGCGGTTTCTACCATGGTGAGACTCCGGACTGATAGGAATCTAAGGATGACGCGCCCGTTTTGTAGGGTTTGTCAGAGACTCGATCGTTCTGTAGATCGATCTCGGAAAAGGTTTGCCTACTAAAAGGCTGCGCCTATGAAATGACATATCCCGTCTTGTTGGGACTAGTCGAAGACTCGATCGTTCGTCCATAGATCGGTCTTAGAATAGGTTTGCCTACTAAAAGGCCGCGCCTATGAAATAACATATCCCGTCTTGTTGGGACTAGTCGAAGACTCGATCGTTCGTCCGTAGATCGGTCTTGGAATAGGTTTTCCTACTAAAAGGCTGCGCCTAGGAGACTCGATCGTTCGTTCGTAGATCGGTCTTGGGAAAAAGGTTTGCCTACTAAAAGGCTCCGCCTAGGAGACTCGATCGTTCGTTCGTAGATCGGTCTTGGGAAAGGGTTTGCCTACTAAAAGGCTCCGCCTCGGGGACTCGATCGTTCGTTCGTAGATCGGTCTTGGAAAAAAGGTTTGCCTACTAAAAGGCTCCGCCTCGGAGACTCGATCGTTCGTTCGTAGATCGGTCTTGGGAAAGGGTTTGCCTACTAAAAGGCTCCGCCTCGGGGACTCGATCGTTCGTTCGTAGATCGGTCTTGGGAAAAAGGTTTGCCTACTAAAAGGCTCCGCCTCGGGGACTCGATCGTTCGTTCGTAGATCGGTCTTGGGAAAGGGTTTGCCTACTAAAAGGCTCCGCCTCGGGGACTCGATCGTTCATTCGTAGATCGGTCTTGGGAAAAAGGTTTGCCTACTAAAAGGCTCCGCCTCGGGGACTCGATCGTTCGTTCGTAGATCGGTCTTGGGAAAAAGGTTTGCCTACTAAAAGGCTCCGCCTCGGAGACTCGATCGTTCGTTCGTAGATCGGTCTTGGGAAAGGGTTTGCCTACTAAAAGGCTCCGCCTCGGAGACTCGATCGTTCGTTCGTAGATCGGTCTTGGGAAAGGGTTTGCCTACTAAAAGGCTCCGCCTCGGGGACTCGATCGTTCGTTCGTAGATCGGTCTTGGGAAAAAGGTTTGCCTACTAAAAGGCTCCGCCTCGGAGACTCGATCGTTCGTCCGTAGATCGGTCTTGGGAAAGGGTTTGCCTACTAAAAGGCTACGCCTATGAAATGACATATCCCGTCTTGTTGGGACTTTGGGTGGAATAAATGTCTCTTCCGCGGCTACCGGCTGCAATCCGTTCCGAAGGGTGAGAGCTTCGAGGCATGGCTATCCGGCGCGGGCTTCGCGAAAAAGGCGGTCACCGTATCTCTAGGCGGCAAATCGCGAGCGTTATGGGCTCTGATCTCGAACTGTGCTTTGAGACACCTCTGTCGTATATCCCTGTCTGGTGGGATTTAGGGTGGAATAAATGTCTCTTCCGCGGCTACCGGCTGCAATCCGTTCCGAAGGGTGAGAGCTTCGAGGCATGGCTATCCGGCGTGTGCTTCACGAAAAAGGCGGTCACCGTATCTCTAGGCGGCAAGTCGCGAGCGTTATGGGCTCCGATCTCGAACTGTGCTTTGAGACACCTCTGTCGTATATCCCTGTCTGGTGGGATTTAGGGTGGAATAAATATCTCTTCCGCGGCTACCGGCTGCAATCCGTTCCGAAGGGTGAGAGCTTCGAGGCATGGCTATCCGGCGTGTGCTTCACGAAAAAGGCGGTCACCGTATCTCTAGGCGTGTCGCGACCCGTCCGAAAGCGGACGCGGCTAATGGATTACCGATCACGGGTCTTGGATCGGCGCGAGCCCTCCCAGGCCCATACCAAATCGCGGCGGGAGTATTTTTCAGGAGGATTCGACGATAAGAGTCGATCGCTTTCGACCTTAGTGTGGTCGTGGTGGCATGTGCAACTTGTGCATGCATTTGGAGTCGCCACCGGTCTTTCTTGGAGGGTAGACCGGAAACCTTACTGATCGATTGGGAGAGATCGATCAGTTCTACGGAACCGGAGATTTTGGGTTCGGGGACTTGGTTACGCTGGTGTCGTTACCAACGCCCTTTCGGTACCTAACGTGAGTGATTTTCCTAACTAGGATTTCATGCAGGCACAATTTTGGGTGAGGTAAGTCTGACTTTGCACATTAACCAGTTTAACATGCTCACGTAATCATAATAAATAAATAGACGTCAATCACATAAACATCTATCCTACGTGGTGATCATGGAATTATGATTTAATGGGTCTCGAGCCAATGAGACCACATTTAATCATTTTAATATTTTAATAACGGAGAGCCGCTCTTCGCTTCTTCTTGGTTTCTTGAACTCTTCAAGAATTGGGCCCCAAAGAGCTCGCCGACTTAAAAGGCTCCTCCACGTAATCCTCGTAGCATTTACATCAACAATTGACTATGCTAAAAATAAAGATTACATGAAAAATAAAAGGAGTACGCAGTCTCCATTTAATAATTACAACCCCAAATATATAAATAATCATCATACATTCATATATACATCAATCACATTGATTAGGGATTTTTCCATGATCACCACCCTTTCACGTAAGTAATAAATTCACAATTTAAAACTTAGGAAGGCACAATAAAAATTCTACGTTGAATCATATTCAGAATTTTTACGTAAAATAAGATAGCCATAAATTTTCGATTCAAAATTGATTTAGTCTCAATTTTTGCTACGTTGATTAATTTATCATATAAAATAATCAATCTCCATTAGCCATGTAAGACGAACAATTCGTTAATACATATTGGCCATAGTATTGCAAAAATTGCAAAAAATCAATTAAATGCACGAAAACACCTAAGGATTGGCTCTGATACCACTGTTGGGATCCACGTAACACGTAGCGGAAATAAATAACAACCCATACATGTATCTCCAGAGGCGTACTTCGTGCATTTCAATAAAAAAAAATCACAAAGTCTCAAAGGGAGTAAATAGATTACCTCTCGTAGCGTGCTTGAACGGAGGTGTCGGTTCGATGTTCTTCGATCTCAGCCTCCACAAGTGTTAGGCATCTAGTTCGGACGCACCACCAATTGACGAACGGGGAGACGACTAATAACTCCACAACAATTGTGCTAGCAATATGCGGAATCAATATTCCGAAATTAGTATATTTTGCTCACTCAAGATGATGAGAATATAGAGAGTGTTTGTGTTCTTCTCTCTAAGCTCTCAAAAATTTGCACACTCTACAAAATGTCTCTCCCCTCCCAACCTCAAAACTCTTGCCATCCTTTTATAGCCAAAAATACCTTCCAATAAATTGTATTTAAAAATAGCACTAACAATTATAAATTCTATCTAAAAATAGCACTCACAAATAAATGACATTTAAAAATAGCACTAACAATAGCACTCACAATTTATAATACAAAAATGCTATTTAAAAATAGCACTAACAATAGCACTCACAATTTATAATACAAAAATGCTATTTAAAAATAGCACTAACAATTATAAATTCTATCTAATAATAGCACTCACAAATAAATGACATTTAAAAATAGCACTAACAATAGCACTCACAATTTATAATACAAAAATGCTATTTAAAAATAGCACTAACAATAGCACTCACAATTTATAATACAAAAATGCTATTTAAAAATAGCACTAACAATTATAAATTCTATCTAATAATAGCACTCACAATTTATGATAAATAAATGTCATTTAAAAATAGCACTAACAATAGCACTCATAATTTATGATAAATAAATGTCATTTAAAAATAGCACTAACAATAGCACTCACAATTTATAATACAAAAATGCTATTTAAAAATAACACTAACAATAGCACTCACAATACAAAAATGCTAAAAAAAAGGCACTAACAAAGGTGTTAAAAATAATAACCATTATTATTATTACAAGAGTTAAAGAAGTTACCAAACAGTACAAATATGCATAACGTATAAATACGTAGAGCATACGTATACATCCGTGAAACCGGGGACTAATTGAAAGAAAAATGTGCAATTAAGCCCTTTTGGTAAAAATTGATTAAATTGGAGGGCAAATTGACCTAATTGCACTTTAAGACTTTAGAATCCAATGTCATAGCTTATAAAAAGTGAGAATTGAAAACTAAAAGACTCGAAAATGATTTTTTTTAGGCTCGGTTCGGGTTTATGTTTGTGAAGGAACATAGTGACCCGAGCCGAATTTTTGAGATTTAAAGTGACACACTTGAAGAGGAAATTAAAACAAAATTATCGAATATTTTTGGGTATTTTTCTGACCACGAATGGTATTTTTTTGATTTTTTGGGTATTTTTATAATTAAATAAACTCGAAAAATATTAAAAATACCGAAAAATATTTTTTGTTCAAAATTGGTTCCTAAGGTTAAACCAAAGCTTCCAAAGTTGATTTTGTGATTTTATGACCTTTTTTTATATTTTTAATTAATTTTAAAGAATAAAAATCAAAATAATAAATGGTAAAAACTCAGGTGTCAACAGCTGCCCCTCTTTGAGAGGAATCTCGTTAGAGGTTTCTCTCAAAGATAAGGTGGCACCTGATTCCTAACCGACTCAACTGGGAAAATTAGAGAAGAAATGTTATGATATCGGATCCTTAAGCCTATTGATAAAAGCTCAAATCAATCCCCGATTTGCTCTAACAATTTGAACATGGGCCGGAGTGAGAGAGGCTTACCTGAAGCTCACCTGTCGGATGCTGCCGGTTGCGACGACTTTCAAGAAGATGCCTAGGACTCGTCACAGAAAATCCTAGGGAGATTAAGCTCTGACCTGTATGGTAGGTCATACCATTATGGGCTTCCTAATTGGTAGGAACCTAAGGAAGGCGCATCCCCACGCTTTGGGATTTGCTAGAGATTTTAATCCGTATGGTGGATCAGACCTTCGTGTTGATCCTTAAGGCGGTATCTACTTCGTGTTGACCCTTGAGGCGGTATCTACCAATAAGTTGACCCTTGAGGCGGTTTCTACCTTGGTTTGACCCTTCAGGCGGTTTCTACCTTGGTTTGACCCTTCAGGCGGTTTCTACCATGAGTTGACCCTTCAAGCGGTTTCTACCTTTGATTTGACCCTTCAGGCGGTTTCTACCTTATGTTGACCCTTCAGGCGGTATCTACCATGTGTTGACCCTTCAGGAGGTTTCTACCATGAGTTGATCCTTCAGGCGGTATCTACCTTGTGTTGACCCTTTAGGCGGTTTCTACCAAATTTGATTTGACCCTTCAGGCGGTATCTACCTTGTGTTGACCCTTCAGGCGGTATCTACCTTTGATTGACCCTTCAGGCGGTATCTACCTTTGATTGACCCTTCAGGCGGTATCTACCTTTGATTGACTTTGAAAAGGGGTCTCATGACGAGAGTTCTCCACGTCCGATGAGATTTCCTGAATTTTGAAAAGGGGGTCTCATGACAAGGGTTCTCCACGTCCGATGAGACTGTTTGAATTTTGAAAAGGGGTCTCATGACGAGGGTTCTCCACGTCCGATGAGATTTCCTGAATTTTGAAAAGGGGTCTCATGACGAGGGTTCTCCACGTCCGGTGAGACTGCCTAAATTTTGAAAATGGGTCTCATGACGAGGGTTCTCCACGTCCGATGAGACTTCCTGAATTTTGAAAAGGTGTCTCATGACGAGGGTTCTCCACGTCCGATGAGATTGCATAAGTTTTGAAAAGGGGGTCCTGGGACGAGGGTTCTCCACGTCATGCTAGGACCGCTTGATTTTTTGAGAAGTGGTCTCATGACGAGGGTTCTCCACGTCCGATGAGACTGACTAAATTTTTTTTAAAAGGGGTCTCATGACGAGGGTTCTCCACGTCCGATGAGACTGCCTAAATTTTGAAAAGGGATCTCATGACGAGGGTTTTCCACGTCCGATGAGACTGCCTAAATTATGAAAAGGGGTCTCATGACGAGGGTTCTCCACGTCCGATGAGACTGTCTGATTTTTGAAAAGGGGTCTCATCCTCACCCATTCTTTTGAAAGATCCCGAAATTTGTCGGGAATTCAGTTTTGAAGCAGAGAAAGATTTTATTTTGACAAAGCTTCATTTGATTCTGTTGAGGCGACATTCTGGGAGCTGGGTTCTCCAGGTATCCTGCAGAAGTTTAGGCCTGAAAGATTTTTCTTCACCAAGAAAACGTTAGTAATCTTTGGGAAGACCACGACCGTCCATTTTGACAAAACCGTATGATTTAAGTTTTAATCGTGAAATGTGCATTTTGATGCTGGAGGTTATCCAAAGCATTCTTGCAACATGCAAATGTGATCACAAATCCCTTGTGCGGCAAATCTGGATCAAACAATTTGAAATTTCCAAAAAGAGTTTGTTCAAAACATCTATTGGAATATTTCTCGACGAGGAGGTCTTTTCACCTGTTTTGAGATAGTGGTTTTTATAGGGGATGCACTCAATTCCCTACTAACATGTGCCTAGATTTTAGGCTCATTCGCAACGCGTACATTTTGATCGGTCGGGAGGTCTTCCACGGGACCGTAATGTTGGGCTTGGATATTGGTTTTCAAGGGGGACCCGCTTTGGAGTCGAGGCCATTGAATGAAATTCTTCACCATCTGCTCCGGGTTTACAAGTCAAGAACCCTGCAAAATGAGAAAGAAATAGTCTTGCTCGTACTTCTTCGAGCTAAGCAATATGTTAACCCAAGTGTCTTAGTCAGAGAAGACTGTTTCAGGGTTATGATGTTGGTAGGATTGGGGACCGAAAAAGGCTTATTTTTTGGCCCAGAATTTATGAGGGGATTGACATTGGTGATCATTGCAAACTTGTCACATGTCTTTTCCATTCTGCATCTTCAATTTTTGAGGCATGCAACCGCTTTTGACAACTCCGTCTGCGTCTTTTTTTTCCACGCCTGACATCATTTGGAGGAGTAGTCTTTTTGATCTGACTCCATTAGGGATTCCCTCTTTTCCCATCCGGCTTCATTGCGGATCAATCAAACAACTTACACGAGCATCGGCCTTGCTTTTACCAGGCACTTTGCTTTTTCTCGATGCCGTGGATTTTTCTCATTTATTTTTGAAATCCCACTTTTCTCATCTTCATGGGATCGTGTTAGACATATGTCTGAAAGTCTAAACATCTTTAAATATCAGCCCAGGAATCTTCTTCGTAATCCCTGAGTCTTGAACTCTTCCATTTTTGAAGTGGTGCTGCATCCGTCTTGGAATGATCACCAATGGGTTCATGAAATGAATTTGCAGGCTCAAGTTGGCTGTGCAAAGGATTCAGTGTGTGGGATAGAGAAATGAATACTTCTCGCCATCCTATGGCACTTGGATTACCATATAAACAACACACAAATATTAATGTTAGTCCGAGCAAGAAAATTTCTAACCATTTTCTCCTGATGCTGCTGGACTCACCTCCATTTTGCCCCGATCTGGGGTGGTTCTTGACAGGGTTAAGAATGAAAACCGCCGTTCAAAGGGGTTATCAACGGTCACCTGTAGTGTTTGGGGGATATGAAACGAATGCCTCCGTCGTCCCAACCCATGTAATCGCTGCGAATGGTCCCTACTTCCGTAGGTCTAGATTTTATTTTGCTGTCTTATCCGCTCCACTTCTCTCTTAAGTGTGTATAGGACGTGTTTGGACTAGGCTTTGCCTCTCGTCTTTTGAGAAAACGTCCTTTTGAGAGTTTTGAACAACTTTTGATTGGAAAAATCTCTTTCGTTTTCCCAAAAATTTTACCTGTCAAGGGATTTTATGATGCCCCATGCATGTTCTTATTCATGTTCAGACAACCTCCTGTTTTAAAACATGAATGCCAATGAAGTTTGAATTCTATGTCTTTTCTAGACATTAGATTCTGAAAGCTTTTCTTTTTCTCTCTGTTTTTTATTTAACACCTTCCATGGATTGGGGAAAGGGATACTTACCTGTCTCCCGCGGCTGGAGATCCCTGAAAATGCGGAAGAAACATGTTATTGTATGTTCATGAATTTTTCAAAAAATTAGAACGATACATCTTACCCTTGGTCATATACTCTAACGAGTATACCAGGTTTGTAGGAAATCTGCCCGCTTTGATGACGAGTTCCTGTCAAGGATAAATAATAAGTGTCAATTCATGTTCCCAAATTCAAGATAAATTGGGACGATACAACTTTACTCTTGGTTCTCATCATGTTCTGATGTTGCGTTTTGATATGAATAACATCTATCGAATCCGCCTATCCATGCTTGGAGTGTTTGTAACATCAATGGTTCCTCTGCCCCCAGTTAGGCAACGTCTATTCTGTTATTTGAATAGATGGCTCCTTGAGTGATTTACCCACGTTTATCACCTGAGAAGGGAAAGAAAGGAGATATTACTTTGGTATTCGGTTGAAGATCGTTTAGGAACGATACATCGTTTTACCAAATGGGAGGCTTCGTGACCAAACGTATTTCGTGCTGAATGGGGTAGATCCCACTATGCTCCGCGGGTGATAGTCATCATTCATGGAACTTGCTCCACAGATTAAGTGATTAATCCACGGCCCTTGGCTCGAAGATGTTCAAAGGGTGACACTCAGAGCGGTTAGTTTTAAGCGTTAATTAAAATGTTCCCGAGGGAACTTTACAACGAGATTCGTAACACATTCCTTCGTCGTATTCGCCTCTCACTCTCCTGAGCCTTCTAATGATTTTGCATACGAGCTTAGAACCAGACGTCTGGTCGCCGGTACCGGTCACGACTGCGAAGATGCACTTGTTCCAAAATGCTTGACCCATAGGCTGAGTTGCTCATTCAGGAGATCGTCTGACTGTTCGAGTCGTTCAAGTTGAGCATCCTTAATTGCGGGTGACGGACTTCTCTCATTTTCGGCATGAACAACCCGGTTCCTCGGTTTATGCGTGATCCACACGCCGAGTTGCTCACTGAGGGACTCATTTGAAATTTCAAGCCATTGACGCCCAAGTCGGGCATCTTCAACCGTTGGCGATGGGTTCCTCACACTACTTTCGGCATGAACAACCTCACTTCTCGAGTTGGTATTTTCATCGTTGTCCAGTAGGTTTGTATCCAATGCTGGATTCGCCGTAGGAATAACACTAACGATCGGTTGGTGCTCAAATTGGGGAGTCCATACCTGCTGAAATTGTTGTACATACTCTTGAGGAGTACCGGGGTAACTCAGGGGGGAATTCAGCCGATCGAACCAAGAATAGATGTTTTCAAGGAGATCGTCTGAACCATCGAGCGACTGACACTCAGGTTGAGTATTGTCGACTACTGGAGAAGGAATCTTTTCGCCATTTTCGTCATGGACCACCTGATTCTTCGAGCTGGAATCTCCGTAATTGTCTCGCAAGATTGTATGTGCATCTCCTGCCAATGTTAGATCCGCTGTAGGACTAGCATTAACGGCCAGTTGGTGCTCAGACTGGGGAGTCCCGATTTGCTGAAATTGCGGTACATACTCCTGAGGAGTACTAGGATAACCCAGGGGAGTACTCTGATTGATGCCTAAACAATCGACCGTGTAATTGCCAGTCCCATCGGTGTTAAGAGGTGATCGGATGCTTCCTGCTTCATGAGGATTGCGATCACAGCCATGCTCATCGTTTAAACTTGAACCGCCTCTATCTTGGTCTAGCGCCACTCGTCCATCTCTCAGTAGTCTTCTGTAGCACCAAAGGTGGTTCCTGACTTTATTTCTATCCAGTTCCAGCATGTTCATGATCTTGAGTATGCGCGATGGGCGAGCCAAACTGATCCCTAACTGTTGAACTGCATCAACAAATTTGCTATGAAGCTCCGAGGTCCAATAAAACATTGTTTTCTTGCTAGCCGAAGTAGTGTTGGCAACTCGGCGGCTACTCTTCGCGGAATCTGGTCGTGTTGAACCGCCTCTATCTTGGTCTAGCGACGCTCGTCCATCTCTCAGTAGTTTTTTGTAGCGCCAAAGGTGATTCTTGACCATATTTTTAGCCAGTCCCGGCACGTTCATGATTTCGAGTATGCGCGATGGGCGAGCAAAATTGATCCCTAACTGTTGAACTGCATCAACAAATTTGCTATGAAACTTCGGGGTCCAACGAAATCTTATTTTCTTGCTAGCCGAAGTAGTGTCAGCAATTTGGCGGTTACTCTTCTCGGAATCTGGTCGTGTTGGAGGTTGCTCTGGAGGGGATTTAGTGGTCTCAGATCGGCTGGTCACGATGGTGAGTTCATCATTGAGCGGACCTGACTTGTCATGACGCATGTTCCCTTCCACAATGGGCGTCGACTTTGACCTTATAGCACTAGTTTCCTCTTGTAGATCCTCGGCGGTACCCGCCTGTTTCGAAAGATGTTGCGAAGGGCATTGCAACAAATGAGCATTATGAACCCCCAGATCTGGCTCTTCAGTGAATACTCCGTCCGCGGGAACAGGGTTACCGCACTCAAGACAAATAGCGATGCTTAGAGCTTTTTTGTACTGAATGTTTTTTATTCGAAGCTTTTCATTTTCCTCCCTCACAATCGCTAACTCGTGCCGATCGCGTTGCTGCTTCAGCCGGGTTCGTTTGTTTTCAAACCAGCACTTGACCTTCCGAGGCTCCCACCCTATCTCCTGGCCCATTTTGATTCTTTGTTCCATGTCCGGATAGGGGTATTCCCTGAAAAACAATTCGAGTTTATGGACTTGACCTGAAGTGTTGCTTTGGAGACATTCCTCTTTCTGACGCTGATCACCGTCGCGGGTATTGTTCTCGTTAACCAAGCTGCGTGTTTCATCATTAGAAGGATTGGTCTCCATGGCCCCCGTGTCAGGTTCGGTCCTGAGATCTTCAAATTCTTCCAGCAGCTCAAGCTCGGAGACCTCCAAGTCTGGCGCTTCTAGTAAATGACAGAACCCCTTGAACATTTTGATCGAAATATTACTGCTTGATTTTCCGTTAACTCAGCTTTCTTTGTTCCTCCTTGGATCCTCACCTTTCTCTGCAAATTTTGAAAGGTTAAAGGGGTCGGATCACCGTTCTTTGATCAAAGGTGATGGCTACCCGACGAGCGTTCTTCTCAATGCTTCGAGATTCCCACTTCGTCCTTTTGTGATGGCTACCTGACGAGCGCTCTTCTCAAGGCTTCGTAATTCCCACTTCGTCTTTTGTGATGGCTACCTGACGAGCGTTCTTCTCAAGGCTTCGTAATTCCCACTTTGTTCTTTTGCTCTTTTCTACGTGAACGGAGCCTGAAGATCTCTTGCGTTGATTTCGCTTTGTCGAGCACTACGCTTGTCCCCCTGGCCCAGTCTCTAGAGTAACAAGCCTGCCCACCTTTCGGCGCCATTATGTTTCGTAAAACCCGAGATCACAGGACGGTGGTGGATTCGTGACTCATCGGGGATGCATTAACGAAACCCGTTTGGCTCTACTGCACATAAACTACTATTACCACTTCCCTGCTTACTCGAGCGTTTATAAGGTGATAGATTGACGTCAAGAAGATTAACACTTTAGCCTTATCAAACTCAGCCTCTCAAACACTCTTCACATTCCCACTCTCCTCTCCGTCATTCCATCGCATATGGATTCCTCCTCTGTGCCTGCTGCCTTAGCTGAAGCTTCGACCCAATGGGAGAGATTTTACCATCTCTTGGGTAGAGGTTATGGCTACATAAACAATCATCCTGAAGCTGAGGTTGAAGTTCGTACTCTGATTCCGCCCTGGATACTGCGTGTATTGAAGGTACAAAACTGCAAAGGGAGTTTGTGATCTTCCCAACTCTCTTCAACAATTTCATGCAGGCTTACGAAGTCGCTAGCCGGGAGGTCACTTTGGCTGGTATCGTGCGAGCCCGCTATCAGGACCGAACTGAGTCCCTGATGTTGGCCACGCTGACGGCCGATAACCATAAAAGGGCTGTTGAATACGCCCACGCTCAGGTTTCGATGCTGGTCCGTGAGAGGGACAACTTGGTGGAGCGTCTGGCTCTTTTGACACCGCCTTTGAGCAAGACCGGCACAACCTCGTGCTGAGGTTCCAGTGTGCCTGGTTGGGGGAAAGGCTTGAAGACCTGAGCATGGATATAGCTCGCGGGAGGGTGTTGGCTCATGACTTAGAGCTTGAGTTCGAGTACTATGAGACCAAGGTGAACGAACTTAAGGAGAAATGTCGTCTCCTCTTCTTCAAGCTTGAGACCTCGATTCCCGGAGTGTGGGTTGTAAGCAAGGCATGGATAGCATGGAGAGTCAGTTAAGCTTTTTTGTGATGCTTGTCAGAACTCATTTTGGGTTTACTGCTCCCCCTCAGTGATCCACTTGTAAACTTTCCTGCTGAATGAAATAAATGCGAGTTTGTTTATATACGCTCTTTCATTCTGCATTGTTGACCAGCCAAGAAAGGTTTTGCTTTCGGATCTACGCGACTCCTTTTCGCACGTATCAACAGCTTGACTACGCATCATTCCCACAGCCCGACGCTTTATATTTGATTGACTTGAATGCCTCGTGAGAAATAGATTTGAAGTTGCTCGAAACTTAAAGAATGCCCCTGATTTTGTGGTCATAACGTTTGGGGCCGCTAGCAATCTTTCACTTTCAAGCTCGATCACATTCTGCTAGTAACTCATGCTATCAATTCTGCCTTCACGCGTCGGGGCTGATTTTACCTTGAACTTAATAACGAGGAATTACCGTATACACACAAGATGACGTTCACAGAAAACATTATGCCAAATCAACTCTAGCTATTGAAGAAACAAACGCATGCACCGATGAGAACTTTACAACATGAGATACATCCTTCTCGCGTACATCCCCTTCTTTCTTTGAGCATGTCCAATGACTAACCAATCTGGCCTTGGCTTAGGTGTGCCATTACCGACTGCAGATCACGGTTGCCAACCTTTAATAGCTTCAAATTGATCGAACCAGCTATCAAGTCTTTCATCGAAGAAATCATCTGACTCCTCGAACGATTGATGTGTAGGTTGAGCCGCATCGCCCGACGGGTTCTTCGAACTGGAACCCCCATCCTTGCCTGGGATTATAAGAGGAGATTTGATCGATTGACTACCACAAGCATCTCCCACTTGGGAATTAGGGAAATAAAAATGCTCCAAGCATTCTCTCATTAGATCGTCTGGAGCCCCATGCTCCGATTGGGCCAATCCTTGAGCACTGGGCGTGGTGGGCTGATCTGCGACAGGATTAACACTGGCTAGCTGCTGCTCGGACGGAGGAGTGCTTACTCGCTGCACTTGTGATGTGTGCTCTTGGGGAATATTGAAATGACTCGTGAGGATGTCCTGATCAAATCCCCAATAGTCGTCTAGATTCGACCGGGCCTCCTTCGACATAAGGGTGCTGGGTTCGCAGCCGAGTCTACTGTTCAGCTTCAGCTCTGCATAACGTTGTCCTAACGCCCTTCTGTAGCAACCAAGGTGATTTGCGACTAATTGCTTGGTAAGTCCCGGTACTTTCATGACCCTAAGTATGCTTGTCGGACCTATGAAGTCGAGTCCTATCTGTTGAACCGCGTCTAAGAACTTGAGATGAAGCTCCGGGGGCCAAATGAATTTCTTCTTCTCGTTGTCCGGAGTAGCGTCAATAGCCTGCTGACTAATCTCTAACCCCTCTTGAATCGTATCTGATCTTACTAGAAGTTGTTGTGAAGGAGATTCATGGGCTTCGTTATTGTGACCCAAATCATAACGACACGTATCCTCTTCCTCCGAAGACACTGGTATAATTTCTGTGGGATCGATCTGCTCATGCGCGCCATTAGCAGGATCTGATTGTACCGGAGATGGCTCAAGGGAGCAGGGGGATGAACGAGCACCTTCCATCCTCGTAGAAGGCTCACCGGGGAACAATTTACTGAGGGTGGTAGGGCCACCGCAGTTAGGGCAAGTAATAGTACTGAGGATTTTCTCATACCACATGTTTTCCATTTGAAGGTTTTGGTTCTGCTCTTTTAGGGCCGTGATCTCCTTACGCCTGTGTTGGACACCTAGTCTGAAACGTTTATTCTGAAACCAAAAATGGATTCTCATAGGATTCATTCCCAGCTTCCGGCCCAATTCAATCTTTTGTTCCTCGCTTGGGCAAGGGCATTCATCGAAGAAAGCTTCAAGCTCCTGGATTTCTTTCCGAGCGTAGCGCTGGCGACTTTTTCTTTTCCGGGGTTGAGCGTCGTGGCCACTGCCGTCGTCACCACTGCGATCTTGATGTTCGTCACCGGCAATGTTGAGTTCCATGGCTTCGATGTCGAATTTGATTCTGGAGAATTTGAGGTCTTTTAACGAACTCGTCACTCGGGGTTCTCTGTTCTCTTTTGTATACTCGCTCTTTCGATTTGTTGCCTCCTTTTCCTCGAAAGCTAGGTCTTGTTCAGCGTTCTGTTTTTGAAACGACGGAACTGTTTACCTCCTGCTCAGCTTTCCAACACGAAGGGGTAACCAAATCCTTCCGCGACTTCTTCGATAGTAGCGCTCGCCTTTCACTTTTCCTCAATAGTCATGCCTGTTCAGCACTGTCTTCTCTTTTTAAGTGGCAGAGCTGTTCACTCGCCGCCCAGCTTTATGCGTGATGGAACAACATAATACTTTCGCGGCTTCTTCGATAGTTGCGCTCGCCTTTCACTTTTCTTCAATAGTTATGTCTCTTCAGCACTGTCTTCCCTTTTTTAAGTGGCAGAGCTGTTCACTCGCCGCCCGGCTTTATGCGTGATGGAACAACATAATCCTTTCGCAGCTTCTTCGATAGTTGCGCTCGCCTCCCTCCCAGCTTTAATAATGGCGAGACCGAATTTGCCAAGCCTGAAATTGCGGATCAGGACATGTCTGGTGATTCACGGGAGAAGCAGCCCCCGCTTTACATTAATTAATCCGGCTCCACGAGCATTATTGCTGCAACTTTTCTCCGCTCTCGAGACGCTATAAAATGCGGGGTTGGTGTTTGGGAGATTAACGCTCTCATATAATTTGCTTCCATCATCTAATCGCTCCACTACACACATCTCCGTCGAAAAATGGCTTCTTCCCAAGTTCACACTTTCTCAGCCGAAGCTTTGACTCGATGGAAAGAGTTCTATAACCTCTTGGGTCGAGGCTACGCTCACATAGCCGATCATCCCGAAACCGAGGATGAGATCAGAGTCATGTTCGGGGACCTGGACATCACCTCCCTCGAGGGTACCGCGTTGGGGAGGGAATACAGTACTTTTCCAACGCTCTTTACGAACTCCTTGGAGGTCTACCGCGCTGCTCATCGGGGAGTTACCGTGGCTCGTGTCTTGCGAGCCCGTTATGAGGATCAGTCCGACCGCCTAGCGTTGGCTGACTACCTGGCCGGTAGTCACAAAAAGGCTGTTGAGTTCGCCAAAGAGCGGGTTTCGACATTGCTACGCGAGAGGAGGAATCTGGTGGAGGACTTAGCTCTATCTCTGGCTACCTATGAGCGCGATCGACGTAATGCCCTGCTAAGGAATCGGAGCGAGTGGCTGGAAGAAAGGCTCAACGGCATAAATGAGGATATAACTCGTGAGAATGGACTTGTTCGGGACTTGGAAGCAGTCGCCGAAGATCACGAGACTCAGGTTGTTGCAGTCAATGATGAACGCAAACGCCTCCACCTCAGGCTTGCGGACCATGATACGCGGAGTGGTGCGTATAAACAAAGCATCCATAACCTGGAGGGCCAGCTGGGCTCCCTTGTGTCGTTGATTAGGGCTCACTTCTGCTTTACTTTTCCACCCCAATGAATTGTATGACCTGGTTTGGGCAAGAATGAATGAAAGCCCCTTGTGTTTGTTTTAGCTTTTATATGATCCATTTCTTCGAGCATCCGGACATCTTAGACTTGGATGAGCCGATCCACGATAAGTCGAGTAGATGTGTTCTGATTTTCTAACTCGCTCATGATCAGATGAAAGAATAGCCCCAGACTTATCCAGGAAAAGATTTCTCTCTATTACCCTATATTTTTTTTTACCTGCAAATGAAATGACAGAATCAGAAGGAATAATTTGAAAAAGAAAGCATAAACCCCTTTCAATCTTATGCTTGCTCGTGATTAATAAGGACAAAATTTTTTTACAAGGGTTTTAATCTTGTGTAAAAAGCTTTTTATCAGTATTCCTCGAAGGAAAGCATACTATTGAAAGGAATGTAATTCACGATAATCGCTTTCGACCAATTTTGAGAAGAGCGAATTAGTCAAAAGTGCAAGGCGTAACGGCGTGTTTTAAATTTAATTGAAGATACGGCATCCAAATCAAGGCCGTTTTGTTAAGAACGAGGGCAATTTGGACATCTATCTCGTCATTAAATTCGAAACAATGCCGATACTCTTGATCGATTATCGTGGATTACCAATGACGTACGACATGCATGAATCAATTCAAGTGTATAATTCCTTCTAGCGAAATTGGGGTTGGATTACCCTATACGACCAAAAAGGTCATGCAAGATTTCCAATTTTGATTTCCTCTAAAGGAATTATAAACTTGACTTGGGAGTATTCGGATGATTAGAGAAAATGCCACTATCACATTCCCATGACCCGTTAAAAGAAATACAACCAAGCTCCATCTGAGTGTATACACCAATAGATCCCTAATACAATCACTCTAAGGGGTGAGATAGAGAAAACCTCGGTAAAAAATAAACCCTATACAAGAGGACTAGTAATGGAAAATGAAACAAAGGAATGTGATCCTAACGTTTAAGGATGCCCCAAGTTCGACCTGTGACTTCCGGATTACTTGCCCTAACTCGTCATCTTCATTGGACGATACCCCAATAATGTCCATAGTAGGCTCCTTTGTTGCACACTCGGTGTTCGCGATGGGATATCGCCCTCCTCGTCTTCTATCAAGGATGTTGGAGAAAAACACACATATCTACCCTCGAAATGGCATTTAATCTAATCACCAGAATGCAATGAATGAAATGCATATATTTATATGAACTGAAATAGATTTGAGGGATAGAGAGTCTTACCAACCAAACTCCTCGACTTATGTGCGGTTTTAGGTGTACCAACCGTCTAAAGACATGCGCATGAGACAAGTGATGGTAAACTTCTAAAAATCAGAGGGTTTGGCACCTAAGGTTAAGGTTCCCACCTCGAGTTCTAGAAAGAGCCGATTCCATTGCACAGCTATCGTTGCATTGGGACTCGATCCATAGTTCGAAGCGAGCGGAATTGAAAAGTGGATTACCCCGCATTTTTCCTCACGGAGATTCCATTTTCAATTCCTTCTATTGTGTTCCTAAAGGCGGCGCCCGGGGTTTTAGGCGCGATTGTGTGTGTTCATGTGTTGTGAGTATCACAATGCAAGTCATGCATAACAGTTTATCAATCGACGCTTCAAATCATCCATACAACATACATTCCTACGCCAACCTGCATAAGACAATGTTAATCATGGACTACACCCCTTATCTCTCCAATCTGCAAAAACATATAACACCTACCATGAGCGGACTTACCTCACCTTCACGAGCGCCTGCATGGTTAGAAAAATCACTCAGCGTTTTAATTACGGCCTAAGTCCACTTGAGGTCCAGAACCATTGGTTCTAGAACAAAGTTCCCCAGTGGAGTCGCCAGCTGTCGCGACCCGTCCGAAAGCGGACGCGGCTAATGGATTACCGATCACGGGTCTTGGATCGGCGCGAGCCCTCCCAGGCCCATACCAAATCGCGGCGGGAGTATTTTTCAGGAGGATTCGACGATAAGAGTCGATCGCTTTCGACCTTAGTGTGGTCGTGGTGGCATGTGCAACTTGTGCATGCATTTGGAGTCGCCACCGGTCTTTCTTGGAGGGTAGACCGGAAACCTTACTGATCGATTGGGAGAGATCGATCAGTTCTACGGAACCGGAGATTTTGGGTTCGGGGACTTGGTTACGCTGGTGTCGTTACCAACGCCCTTTCGGTACCTAACGTGAGTGATTTTCCTAACTAGGATTTCATGCAGGCACAATTTTGGGTGAGGTAAGTCTGACTTTGCACATTAACCAGTTTAACATGCTCACGTAATCATAATAAATAAATAGACGTCAATCACATAAACATCTATCCTACGTGGTGATCATGGAATTATGATTTAATGGGTCTCGAGCCAATGAGACCACATTTAATCATTTTAATATTTTAATAACGGAGAGCCGCTCTTCGCTTCTTCTTGGTTTCTTGAACTCTTCAAGAATTGGGCCCCAAAGAGCTCGCCGACTTAAAAGGCTCCTCCACGTAATCCTCGTAGCATTTACATCAACAATTGACTATGCTAAAAATAAAGATTACATGAAAAATAAAAGGAGTACGCAGTCTCCATTTAATAATTACAACCCCAAATATATAAATAATCATCATACATTCATATATACATCAATCACATTGATTAGGGATTTTTCCATGATCACCACCCTTTCACGTAAGTAATAAATTCACAATTTAAAACTTAGGAAGGCACAATAAAAATTCTACGTTGAATCATATTCAGAATTTTTACGTAAAATAAGATAGCCATAAATTTTCGATTCAAAATTGATTTAGTCTCAATTTTTGCTACGTTGATTAATTTATCATATAAAATAATCAATCTCCATTAGCCATGTAAGACGAACAATTCGTTAATACATATTGGCCATAGTATTGCAAAAATTGCAAAAAATCAATTAAATGCACGAAAACACCTAAGGATTGGCTCTGATACCACTGTTGGGATCCACGTAACACGTAGCGGAAATAAATAACAACCCATACATGTATCTCCAGAGGCGTACTTCGTGCATTTCAATAAAAAAAAATCACAAAGTCTCAAAGGGAGTAAATAGATTACCTCTCGTAGCGTGCTTGAACGGAGGTGTCGGTTCGATGTTCTTCGATCTCAGCCTCCACAAGTGTTAGGCATCTAGTTCGGACGCACCACCAATTGACGAACGGGGAGACGACTAATAACTCCACAACAATTGTGCTAGCAATATGCGGAATCAATATTCCGAACTTAGTATATTTTCCTCACTCAAGATGATGAGAATATAGAGAGTGTTTGTGTTCTTCTCTCTAAGCTCTCAAAAATTTGCACACTCTACAAAATGTCTCTCCCCTCCCAACCTCAAAACTCTTGCCATCCTTTTATAGCCAAAAATACCTTCCAATAAATTGTATTTAAAAATAGCACTAACAATTATAAATTCTATCTAAAAATAGCACTCACAAATAAATGACATTTAAAAATAGCACTAACAATAGCACTCACAATTTATAATACAAAAATGCTATTTAAAAATAGCACTAACAATAGCACTCACAATTTATAATACAAAAATGCTATTTAAAAATAGCACTAACAATTATAAATTCTATCTAATAATAGCACTCACAAATAAATGACATTTAAAAATAGCACTAACAATAGCACTCACAATTTATAATACAAAAATGCTATTTAAAAATAGCACTAACAATAGCACTCACAATTTATAATACAAAAATGCTATTTAAAAATAGCACTAACAATTATAAATTCTATCTAATAATAGCACTCACAATTTATGATAAATAAATGTCATTTAAAAATAGCACTAACAATAGCACTCACAATTTATGATAAATAAATGTCATTTAAAAATAGCACTAACAATAGCACTCACAATTTATAATACAAAAATGCTATTTAAAAATAACACTAACAATAGCACTCACAATACAAAAATGCTAAAAAAAAAAAGGCACTAACAAAGGTGTTAAAAATAATAACCATTATTATTATTACAAGAGTTAAAGAGGTTACCAAACAGTACAAATATGCATAACGTATAAATACGTATGACGTATAAATACGTAGAGCATACGTATACATCCGTGAAACCGGGGACTAATTGAAAGAAAAATGTGCAATTAAGCCCTTTTGATAAAAATTGATTAAATTGGAGGGCAAATTGACCTAATTGCACTTTAAGACTTTAGAATCCAATGTCATAGCTTATAAAAAGTGAGAATTGAAAACTAAAAGACTCGAAAATGATTTTTTTTAGGCTCGGTTCGGGTTTATGTTTATGAAGGAACATAGTGACCCGAGCCGAATTTTTGAGATTTAAAGTGACACACTTGAAGAGGAAATTAAAACAAAATTATCGAATATTTTTGGGTATTTTTCTGACCACGAATGGTATTTTTTTGATTTTTTGGGTATTTTTATAATTAAATAAACTCGAAAAATATTAAAAATACCGAAAAATATTTTTTGTTCAAAATTGGTTCCTAAGGTTAAACCAAAGCTTCCAAAGTTGATTTTGTGATTTTATGACCTTTTTTTATATTTTTAATTAATTTTAAAGAATAAAAATCAAAATAATAAATGGTAAAAACTCAGGTGTCAACAAGGCGGCAAGTCGCGAGCGTTATGGGCTCCGATCTCGAACTGTGCTTTGAGACACCTCTGTCGTATATCCCCGTCTGGTGGGGATTTTGGGTGGAAGAAATCTTCTGAAGCTGAAAATTGGCGATCCGGTCCGGAAGATGACAGATCCGCGGCTACCAACCTGTGAACACTTACAGAGAGATTTATCTAGGTCATCGCGCTTTTGGGGGGATCCCATGACGCTGACTAGCGGGGTCAGAGGGGATTTTTGTATTTTTTGAAAGGGTTTTCCATGACAAGGGTTCTCCAAGTCAGAGGGGATTTTTGAATTTTTGAAAAGGGGTCTCAGGATGAGGGTTCTCCACGTCCGTTGAGACTGTTTGATATCTTTGAAAAGGGGTCCTAGGACGAGGGTTCTCCACGTCAAACTAGGACTGTTTGATTTTTTTGTTTTAAAAGGGGTCCTAGGACGAGGGTTCTCCACGTCATGCTAGGACTGTCTGATATTTTTGAAAAGGGGTCCTAGGACGAGGGTTCTCCACGTCAAGCTAGGACTGTTTGATTTTTTTGTTTTAAAAGGGGTCCTAGGACGAGGGTTCTCCACGTTATGCTAGGACTGCTTGATTTTTGAAAAAGGGTCCCGAGACGAGGGTTCTCCACGTCTACTAGGATTGTTTGATTTTTTTTTTTGAAAAAGGGGTCCTAGGACGAGGGTTCTCCACGTCATGTTAGGACTGTCTGATACTTTTGAAAATGGGTCCTAGGACGAGGGTTCTCCACGTCATGCTAGGACTGTCTGATATTTTTGAAAAGGGGTCCTAGGACGAGGGTTCTCCACGTCAAGCTAGGACTATTTGATTTTTTTGAAAAAGGATCCCGAGACGAGGGTTCTCCACGTCTACTGGGATTGTTTGACTTTTTTGAAAGAGGGGTCCTAGGACGAGGGTTCTCCACGTCATGCTAGGACTGCTTGATTTTTTGAAAAAGGGTCCCGAGACGAGGGTTCTCCACGTCATGCTAGGACTGTTTGATATTTTTGAAAAAAAAGGTCCTGAGACGAGGGTTCTCCACGTCATGCTAGGACCATCATTTTTTGAAAGAAGGTTCTATCCTCACCCCTTCTTTTGAAAGATCCCGAAATTTGTCGGGAATTTAGTTTTGAAGCAGTGAAAGATTTTATTTTTGACAAAGCTTCACTTGGGTCTGTTGAGGCGACATTCTGGGAGCTGGGTTCTCCAGGTATCCTGCAGAAGTTCGAGCCTGAAAAATTTTTCTTCACCAAGAAAACGTTAGTAATCTTTGGAAGACAACGGTTGTCCAATCGACAAAATTTTATGACTTGAGTTTTAGTCATGAAATGTGCATTTTGATGTTGGAGGTTATCCAAAACATTCTTGCAACATACAGATGTGATCACAAATTCCTTGCTGGGCAAATCTGGATCAATAGTTTGAAAATTCCAAGAAGAGTTTGTTCAAAACATCAATTGGAATATTTCTCAACAATGAGGTCTTCTCACCTGTTTTGAGGTAATGATTTTTATAGGGGATGCACTCAATTCCCTACTGACCTGTGCCTAGGTTTTGGGCTCATTCGCAGCGCATACATTTTGATCGATCGGGAGGTCTTCCACGGGACCGTAATGTTGGGCTTGGTATTGGTTTTCAAGGGGGACCCGCTTTGGAGTCGAGGCCATCGAATGAAAGTCTTCACCATCTGCTCCGGGTTTACAAGTCAAGAACCCTGCAAAATGAGAAAGAAATAGTCTTGCTCGTACCTCTTCGAGCTAAGCTATATGTTAACCCAAGCGTCTTAGTTAGAGAAGACTGTTTCAGGGTTGTAATGTTGGTAGGATTGGGGACCGAAAAAGGCTTATTTTTGGCCCAGAATTTGTGAAGGGATTGACATTGGTGATCATTGCAAATTTGTCACCTGTCCTTTCCATTCTGCATCTTCAATTTTTTTTTAGGTGTGCAACCGCTTTTGAGGTGTGCACAAATTCTTGCGAAAGCGCCTCTGGCTGCATTAAGAGACTAACAACTCTATCTGCGTCTCTGCTCCGCGCTTGACATCATTTGGAGGAGCGACCTTTTGATCTGACTCCTTTAGGGGTCTTTCTTTCTTCCCAACTAGGCTTCATTGGGGATCAAGCAAACAGCTTGTACGAGCATCGACCTTGCTTTTACCAGGCACTTTGCTTTTTCTTGATGCTGGGGATTTTTATCTTTTATCATCATTTTTTGAAACCCCGTTTTTCTCATCTTCGAGAGATCGTGTTAGACATGTGACCAAAGGTCTAACGAGCTTCAGCATTAACTTAGGGATTTCTTCGCAAACCCTAAGTTTGAACTCTTCCGCTTTTGAATTGGCGCTGCCTCTTGTCGCGACCCTCTCGAGATTCGCCATGGGCTCTCGAGGGCTAATGGGCCGTCCAGTCTGGTCGGACGCGGGCCTCTCCCAAGGCCCGTTACCCAAATCGCAACGGAGGTATACGTAGTCGACCTTCAGTGTGGTCTAGTGATATGTGCTAAGTGTGCATGCCATGGAGTCGCCACCAATCATTTTTTTGGAGGGTATGATTGGACCACCCTATTGAATAGTCGGGAGTTTCTATTCAATTCTGCGATAACCAGGGAAATGGGTTCGGGGACTTAGTTACGTCAACTATCAAAGTTGACGCCCTTTCGGTACCTAAGTTGACTGAGTTTTCTGACTTAAGATTTCATACAGATGAGTGGGGTACGAGTCCTAAATCTAGGAGTTCATGCAGATAGGAATGACTATCCTGGCAATCACAATCAATAATAAAGTGCACAAATCAATGAATTCAAATGTACAAATAAATCACATGGCATTCCTAATAAGGCCATATTGGCCTAGAGAAGCATCAATCAGGCTTAGGAATGATTTAGACATGATTTTGCCCATCAGGGGCAAAATCGTAATTTTGAGACAAAGGGGACAATTTGCCCAAAAAGGACAAAATCATCATTTCGGAATGAATCCGGAGTCAAAACAGGTTTGGTCACTCAATTGACCCATTTCCTATTTTTTGGCAATTTTCGTGATTTTCGGGAATTTTAGAAACCGATTTACCATTCGAAGGGTAAAATCGTCATTTTCTAAAAATGGAAATGAAATGTGGAAATCTTAGACATAAGGTTTAACCACCCATCTGGCCCATCACCAAATTCTAAGCAATTTCCACAATTCATCAGAATATCAAAGACGATTTACCCTTTGAGGGGTGAAATCGCCATTTTGGATTAAATGGGAGAAAATCCCAAAAATGAAAACAAATCAATTTTTTGTCATTTTCAGCCTTGGACAATTTTTAGAATTTTTCTGCAATTTTTTCTCAATTTTTTTGTTTTTCTTTAATTTTTCCATTTTTTTGGCATTTTTGATTTATTAATATTTTTTTATATATTTTCAGAAAATATTTTAACAAAAAGCATGTCTTTGACAATAGATAACACTCAACCAGATAAATAAGCTAACCACTAGACTGAAACAAATACATACAAATCAAGTCTATAAATGCAATATTTTAGAAAAATAATCCTGATATACAGATCGGGTACGTAAAACATACCGGATTGGACACCGGCCTTCAATCGCCCAGCCTCAGCCTGCGACCATCCCCATGCCCGTTACTGTTCATGCACTATTCCGACACTGTTCATGCACTGTTCCGACACTGTTCCGACACTGTTCGGACACGGCTCCGACACGGCTCGGACACGGCTCCGACACGTCCGACACGCCCGGACACGCTCCGACACGTCCGACACGCCCGGACACGTCCGGACACGCTCCGACACGTTCCGACGCGTCCGGACACGTTCCGACGACGGGGTGGTGACCCGAGGCTGTTTCTGGGCTCCACCAGCGGCGCGTAGGCTCCATAAGCTCCGAGGGAGGAGGTAGGACTCCGGGGCTGTCGCCGGAGGCGATAGCGCGCTTTGGCGATGACGGATTTGGCCCGATCCGAAACAATCCCGAACCAAACTCCGAAACGAGTGGAGGCCGGAGGTCTTGGGTTGTTCACGGAGGCTTTGAGGTACGACGGCTAGCGACGACGGCGGAAGGGGGGGTTCCATTTTAGGCGTCCCCGAAGAAGAAGAAAAGAAAAGGAAGAAGAAGCTACGGGAGAGGAAGGAGAAGAAGAAGAGGAGGAAGAAGGAAAAGAAAAAGAAAAAAGGGAGAAGGAAGAAGAGGAGGCGACGGAAGAAGAGGGGGAGGGGGGAAAAGTAAAATAATAATAATAATATAATAATAAAAAATAATATAATAATAATATAATAAAATACTAAAAAGTAGAAATAATAATAAAATAATCAAAAGCGAAGACAAAATGATTAGTCTCCTTTTCCTTTTAAATGATGATGTTTTCACTCCTTTTTCTTTTAATCATTATTAATATTTTTGCCAAATTCAATTTTATGGTGATCAGAGAACACCTAAAATCGAACCTGAATTTTACTATTTTATGAGGTCCTAAAGTAAAGAAAATTAAAATTAAAAATACCGACTATTTGTATATATTTTTGTGACCTCGAATACTACTTTTTTTTTTATTTTCTTTTTATTTTTATATTTTTCGAAAATAATAATAATAAAAAATATGAAAAATATGAAAAAATATTTTTTATCCAAAATGGTCCCTTTAGCTTGGCCAAAGCTACCAAAGTTGATTTTGTAATTTTATGACTTTTTTTGATATTTTTAATTAATTTTAAAGAATAAAAATCACAATAATATAGATGGTCAAAAATCAGGTGTCAACACCTCTGTCTTGGAACTTGCAATGACAACCAACGGGTTTATGAAGTGAATTTGCAGGCTCAACTCGGCTGTGCAAAGGATATGGTGTGTGGGATAGAGAAATGAATGCTTCTCGTCATCCTATGGCACTTGGATTACCATATAAACAACACACAAAGATTAATGTTAGTCCGAGCAAGAAAATTTCTAACCATTTTCTCCTGATGCTGCTGGACTCACTTCCATTTTGCCCCAATGTGGGGTGGTTCTTGACAGGGTTAAGAATGAAAACCGCCGTTCAAAGGGTTATCAACGGTCACCTGTAGTGTTTAGGGATATGAAACGAATGCCTCCGTCATCCCAATCCATGTAATTGCTGCGAATGGTCCCTACTTCCGTAGGTCCAGATTCTGCTATCTGATCCGCTCCACTCCTCTCTCAAGTGTGTATAGGACGTGTTTGGATTTAGGTTTTGCCTCTCGTCTTTTGAGAAAACGTCCTTTCGAAATTTTTGAACAACTTTTGATTGGAAAAATCTCTTTTATTTTCTCCAAAAATTTTACCCGTCAAGTGGGTTTTATGATGCACAATGCATGTCCTTATTCATGTTCAGACAACCTCCTGTTTTATAACATGAATGTCAATGAAGTTTGAATTCTATGTCTTTTCTAGACATTGGATTCTGAAAACTTTTCTTTTCTTCTCTGTTTTTTATTCAACATCTTCAATGGATTGGGGAGAGGGATACTTACCTGTCCCCCGTGGCTGGAGATCCCTGAAAATGCGGAAGAAACATGTTATTGTACGTTCATGAATTTTTCAAAAAATTAGAACGATACATCCTACCCTTGGTCATGTGTTCCAATGGGTAATACTTGGGGTGTGAAAACCTGTTTTGCCTTGATGGTGAACCCCTGTCAAAGACGGGAAATAGGTGTCAGTTTGCGTTCCAAAATTCGAGGCAAATTGGAACAATACAACCTTGTTCTTGCTTTGTGTTTCCATTTGAACACAAACGCGCGGCTTGTAGAAGTTGGCCATCTATCTTGTGGCCATGATCCCTCCGTCTGGTTGGCGATAAATCCTTCTCAAGGATTTTCCCTAGGGGAGATCCATTTGTGATTTTGGACGCATTCCAGCGCCACTCTTCAGAGTTCCTTTTATTCAAGGAAAAAGGAAATTTCTATCAGAATGCATGTCAAAGCATGTAATGTGGGAGCGATACTTTTTACCCTCCACTCAGTCTTATAATCAAAGACCATTTCTTGGAGTCCTGACTTCTAAGGTCGATAATTCTATTTGCCTCCTTGTCGGCGAGTTCTTTTATTTTGCGGCTTTCTGGTGCCAACAATTTTCTGTCCATCTTGACGGCGAATCCTCTCGCTTCGCGCCTCCATTTGAACGCAAATGTAAGGCTTGTTGAAGTCGGCCATCTAGCTCGTGGCCATGATCTACCCGTCTGGTTGGCAACGAATCCTTCTCTAGGATTTGAACCGGATGAGATCAATTTGTGCTTTTGGACGTATTCTAACGCCATTTTGCGGGGTTCCATTTCCTGGCAGCTTGCCCCCTACAATGGATATTTCTTTTCGATTCCATGTCGGGCGAGATCCTTTATTTTGTGGCTTTTTGGTGCCACCAATTTTCTGCCGAATGAAAGCAAACTCATGTTAAGCATGGAATCTTCGGGAGATCAAATTGGAACGATACAAAGTTACCGTTCACCCAGGTTTGTATCCTGGGGTTTAATTCTGATGCGAACGACTCTGTCATTGCGTCCACGGATTTTGCCAGAGAAGAAACGTCCTTCTTTGTCCGGCGCACAAATGATTCACTTGCCCAGTTGGGTGTGATTTGTCGTAGCTAGGCGACGCTTGCTCCAGCTAACTTCATTTTGTATTTTGCTGCAATCCTCATCCTCTTTGGGGATGTCTTCTCTCTTGGGATTCATGATGACGTCTTACTGACGTATTCCTTTCCTTCGTCGATCATTGACGCTTCTCATTTGGTGTAGATGATGGATGTTGCTTCCTCTCATTTATATTTGTGAGTGTTGTTCGTGAGACGATCCTCGATCACATTGACAACTGCTTTGCCCCAATTGGGCGGTGTTCATCTTGGCAGCGTGCCTTGGCATTCCCACGCTCCTTGACGATTTTCAATCCGATTTGAAGACATTCATGCACCTGCATATGAAGGGTCAGGTGTGGGTATTTATCTGGCTTCATTTGAAATTTCAGGAAGGAGGTACTCCCTTCGAGACTTCGTCCTTCCACCATTTGAAGGAGCAGTGTTTTCCAAGTATTTTGCCCCAGTGAGGCTTGTCTTGGTGTTTGTCATCTCTGGGTTTGATAACCCTGGTTCGATGCACTTTCATGGGGGATCATGAGAATTTGGCCCCGGCTTGGCTCCTCGAAGCAGGTGGGGGAGCCCGCTCTCATGAATTTTTGTCGATTCTGGTCATCTATCTCGATTGCCAGATTCTTCGATTATTTTTTCTCTGTCCCTAGACAGCCTGACAATCTGGGGATTTGTCATGTAGCGGTTTGGTGATTCTCTCGATCACAGTCGCCATTTGAGATGTTCGATGTTCCCCTGTTGAAAAGGAGAAATCTCATGAGTAAAGGGCATGTATAATTGACTATTGGAGTCGATACAATTTACCCTTGAAATTTATCCTGCGGGAACCGGCACTTCTCCCTTTGGGTTCTCTGTGCGTAGGGTATGTGCATGATATGCATGTTATGTATGCTTAGAATGGCATGCCTGAAATGTCACCAAGATGGTTAGTTGACATATAGGGAAAAATCCATGCACGATGCATTTCTTTGGGAGATGTTTTAAGAACAAAGATTAAAACTGAAAATGTGAGATGGGGGCTAGTCCTCATATCATTGGACATCATTGCTTCCCAAAACTAGGAGACGTGTGGGAAATCAGGTCTCAAGGCTTTTCTTTTCTTTTCATCTCTTCTTTTCTTTTCATCTCTTCTTTTCTTTGCATCTTTTCTTTTCTCTCATTTGGATCGTCATCGACCGATTTGTGTTCCCACACGTCCCCCATTTTTGATTTTTTTCTTTTTTCTTTTTTATTGTTTTTTTTTTTTGAAACTGCACTTGAAATTACAAATGAAGTAAAATGCAAATAGACTAAAGAGTAATGATGGAAAGGAAGAAGTGACTCCCTTATCTATGTAATCGGCCGTCATCGTTTGTCGGATCAGCTGGGTTGGCATAGTCTTCGATAGGGTTACCCATGTACGTCTTGCCCAGTCCTTGGCAATCTGATGACGGGTCTTGCTGGTTATTCTGCTTTATCTCATCAAGATCCGAGACGCCATTGTCGATGAGTTTCTGCACCTTGATTTTCAGTCGAATACAGTTGTCTGCGTTGTACCCCTTCTCCTCTGCATGGTAGGCGTACGACATGGCTTCATAATATCCTTCGGACAATGGAGGATTATACCTCGACACCTCATTGGTCACCATCCCTTTTTCCGAGAGCATTGGGAGCAGTTTTGATAGTGGCATGGGAAGTGATGTAAACTGCATTGGTGACTTCTTCTTGGGCTCGCAAACTCTCGATGTTCCGCACAAGGCATTACCCCGGATAGGAGTTGGGGCCGACGAGTCCTCCTGCTTCAATGAGCTTGATATGACTATCTTGTTAGCCTCACATACCGGACGATGCCTTCTAAGTGGCGTCTCGCCCCCTTTGTTGGCATTCCAGGTGAACTTTCTGTCTTCTCGGGACGCTTCTTCCAGACGCTCTCCGTACTCCTCTAATTCATCGATCTCTTCAATGTCCTCGACACTCAATGAGTACCCAGCAGGGATCTCCCATGACTCTTTCCTCATAGTCTCTACCGCATATCCTTTAGAGGTTAAGTTAAACTTCTCGAAGGATGCCGTAAAAGCGGGGTCTTCAACCCTACCGATGATGCCCACATTACCCATCTCGGCTAAGCATGGTTCTTTTCGCCCCATCGAGGTGGTACCCTTCTTAGGGTTTCGAGAAGATAAAGCTGGTACCTCATGTAATTCAGGTACGTTGATGATAAGCCTTAGATCACCTTCTGATCCATCCTCGGATATATCGCTGATTTCGTGATCCGGCAAAAGGTCTGGCCGGCCGGACGTTGAGTCCTGCCCTATCGAACACCAGCAGGTTGTTGTCGATGAGAGCTTGCACATCATACTGTAGTGCTCGACAATTATCGATATTATGTCCCTTCTCACCCATATGGTACGCACATGTTCGATTCATGTCAAACCCTGGGAACCTTGGCGGTTTCGCCCTCGGTATTTTTTGGGCTACCAACCTTTCCTCCAAAAGCCGAGGGAGTAGTTCTGACATAGGAAGTGGTAGTGGTGCAAAGAAAGGAGGACCTCTCTTGCTTGATTGGCCGGCTTTCTCTAACTTGGGCGCTGGTTGTCTCCGGTGAGGGACGGAATCAGGTGACTGATGTTTCGACTTGTGTGAAATTTGACTTGCGACCATCGTCCCTCGATAGTTGGTCTTCATCTCCCTGACCGGTTCTTTACTCATTTGAGAAGATTCTCCACGCCTTTGTTTGTCTCTGATTATACTATTGCGCTTAGCCCATTCCCACCTTTCACCCGCGTGTACCAATTGTGAAAATGATTGGTAATGAGCCGTACTCGACCGACTAAAGGAATCATAGGGGAGAGCTTTCAGAAAGTGCTCTATCAACTCCTCTTCGTCCAATGGAGGTTGGACTCTGGCTGCTTTCGCTCTCCACCTTTGTGCGAATGATTTAAAGCTTTCATTTCTCCTTTGCCTCACAAGTACCAGATCCATCCTGGTAGAGGTGGCCTTCCTGTTGAAATCGTATTGCTGGAGAAATTGATTGGCCAGATCGTCCCATCCTTGGATACCCTTGACGTCAAGCGCTGCAAACCATCCTAACGCGGGGCCAACCAGGCTATGCCGAAAATTCTGGACAATAAGTGAATCATCCCAGTCGTAATCAGCCATTGCTTCCAAATAGTAATCGATGGGAGTTTTCGGGCAGCCAATGCCATCGTATCTCTTGGCGAATTCTGGCCTTTGTGGAACCTCAGGCACCCCCCTTTTAAGGCGTGTGAGAGAGGCGTTGGGTGGACAGGTTTCGACGTTGGTTGGGTTTACGTGACCTTCAACGTTCTTCGGGTGACTAGAGTCTTTCTCTCGAATTAGGTGAGTGACGAACAGATTCTCTCCAGTCAATGCATCTTCCTCAATAATACCAAGCTTTCCTTTGTGCTGTTTTTCCAGATCGGCCATCTCGGGGAAAACTTTTGCTCCTTCAGCTTGATCAATGTCCGATATTTTAGGCAAAACAGGTCGGACGGTCGGGTCGAGATTGGAGACCGTCGGGGATGCCCCTTGTATGGTGAAGATGAGTGTCTTCATCTCTGTCATCGTTGCAATCACCTGAGTCATCTGGCTCTCTAGGGTGGTCAAACGTTTCTCCACGCCATCCCGGTCCATCTTAACCTGTGACTGATTCTTCACACAAGTCTTCGAATTTTGATTTTGGAAATTACCTGTTCGAATGACAGGAATATGTCAGAAAGGGAAGTAAAGCATAAATCCTTTCAATTTTATGCTTTCTTGTGATTAACGAAGATAATGACTTTTACACAAGCCTTAACCTCATGTGAAAAATTCTTATCGATGTTTTTCAAGAGGAAACATATAATTGGAAGGAGCGTAATCCATGGTTATTACTCTTGACAAATTCCCAGAAAAATCTGTGGAATGTCCAAGAAGATAAAGATGCAATTCCAATGTGTCCTAAATTCGGTGGGAGATAGGACATCCAAATTGAAATTGTTTACCAAAAATAATTCGAATATCTAATCTCCTCTTGAATTCAGAAAACACGGATGACTTTAGTTAATCACCATGGATTACTAATGATGCATGATATGGGCCGATTCAATTCCATGTCTCACGCACCATGAAATGAAGATTAGATTCTCGTACTTGCGTTAGACACGCCAAGTGTGAGTCCTAACCAGAATTTCATCTGTAAGAGACATGTAATTGAACCGTAAAATCTGAATGGTTGAGAGAAATTCCAATGTCGCGTTCCAATGTCAAGACGCTTAGAAATGACTCAAAGACCAAAGTACCAAAGGTAGAAGGGAGTTCCACAGGCAGACGCTCCTTACAGACTCGAAGGTTCAGATGAATAATTAAATAGGGAGACAGTCAGAATGCGACCCTAGAGAACCTAAGGAGATGCCCCAAGTTGGGTCTTCGGGGCACGTCGTCCATCGTCCATGCTCTGATTAGCTCGGGTCGCCGTCTTCATCAGATGAAATGTCTATAGGGGTGGAAGAGGACGGCTGGTTCTCGAGAGAATCCTCTTCGTCTGATGAAATCTCGATGACCACTAGAGGGGATGTTGGATTTGCTCGTATCCTGCTGAATATGTCCTCTAACTTCAGATAAATGTTCCACATCCTTTCCCTTTCGTACTCGAATTTATGTTCGCGTTCGAGTTGCTTGGCGGACTTGGTGTAGAAGCAGTCTGTTCCTCGGATAAGATTGCGTCCAGTAAGCGCCCTCCCTTGGATAAATCGGAAGGAGTGGAATCCGTTGAATGTCTCGGTGGCTCGATGACGGATGACACGTCGCTCATATTCGAACATCTCGAGAATCTTGGAATGACTTGGGGAGACCATCTCTAGCCTATCCATACTATAAAATGGAATTGGACTCAACCATCGGACTTGATGAATGCAACATGTCGTGCGAAATAAAAGATTGCAAGTGAGTTTAAATAGAAATGGCAGGACCTTACCATGAGAGGTACCCAATGATTTTTGGTTTTTAGGTATACCAACCATCCATATACATGCGCATGAGACAAGTGAGGCTTGACTCTAAAAATCAAAATGGCTTAGGTGAGGAAACTAGAGGCTTCCCTCTATCCGAGTCGATAAATTCGCCCATGAGCGCAATCCACAACAAATGGATAAAAGTCTCGACTTGGATAGTGAGTGGGATCGAATATGGTCAACCCCAGCGCAATCCACGCTAGAGCGTTGCATATCGATCCTTGATCTATGGCTACCTAAAAAGGTGATTTCGCGGCCTGGGTTTGGGCGCTTTGTGCAAAGTGTCGTGATCCTCAAATATGCAGTGAATCATGCACAACAATTTATATATCAATCAGCGCTTCAAATCATCCATATAACATACATTCCTACGCCCATCCTGCATAAGACGATGTTAATCACAGACTACACCCCTTATCACTCCAATCTGCAAAAACATATAACACCTATCGTGAGCGGACTTACCTCACCTTCAAGAGCGCCTGCAAGGTTAGAAAAATCACTCAACGTTTTAATTACGGCCTAAGTCCACTTGAGGTCCAGAACCAAGTGTTCTAGAACAACGTCCCCAGCGGAGTCGCCAGCTGTCGCGACCCGTCCGAAATCAACGGACGCGGCTAATGGATTACCGATCGCGGGGTCTCCACTCTGAAACGTGGATCTCGGGCTTTGGATCGGCGCGGGCCCTCCCAGGCCCATACCAAATCGCGGCGGGAGTATGTCTTTTGAGGGATTCGACGATAAAAGTCGATCGCTTTCGACCTTAGTGTGGTCGTGGTGGCATGTGCAACTTGTTCATGCATTTGGAGTCGCCACCCGGTCTTTCTTGGAGGGTAGACCGGAAACCTTACTGACCGATTGGGAGAGATCGATCAGTTCTGCGGAACCAGAGATTTTGGGTTCGGGGACTTGGTTACGCTGGTGTCATTACCAACGCCCTTTCGGTACCTAACGCGAGTGATTTTCCTAACTAAGAGTTCATGCAGGCGCGATTTTGGGTGAGATATGTATGAGTCAGGGTTTCATGCAGGTCGGAAGACTAGTCCTATCAAATC
The DNA here is from genome assembly GCA_021437785.1 of Rhodomyrtus psidioides. Classification (NCBI taxonomy): domain Eukaryota; kingdom Viridiplantae; phylum Streptophyta; class Magnoliopsida; order Myrtales; family Myrtaceae; genus Rhodomyrtus; species Rhodomyrtus psidioides. Next base: position 2,152,559 of record JAILYB010000023.1, on the reverse strand, counting down.
ACAGTCAATATAATGAAAGCGCAAGTCAAGTGCATAAATAAATCACGTTAATGCACATCAATTTCAATCATTGGCCTCCTAGTATAGCCATAAGGGCTTAGAGAAGACGTGATTTAGGGCTAGTGGGTAAAATGGGAAGATTCGGGGACAATTAGCCCGAAGGGCAAAATCGTCATTTTTTGGAAGGTTTGGATATCTAATTACCCAAAATATTCCATGGCCAGTTGATTGTGGCCACTTCCCATTTTTGAGAATTTTTTGGAATTTCTTGATTTTTCTTCAATTTTTGGAAGACGATTCGCCCAAAGGGCGAAATCGTCATTTTTAAGAAGGTTCGGGGTTCAAAACACCCGGGATGAGCCTTGGCCAGTTGATTGTGGCCATTTCCTATTTTTTTGGGATTTTCCTGGATTTTTAGAATTTTTTTGGAAGACGGTTTGCCGAAAGGACAAAACCGTCATTTCTGAAGAGATCGGGGGTCAAAAGACCCGAAACAGGTCGTGGCCAGTTGAATGTGGCCATTTCATATTTTCTGGAATTTTTTAGAATTTTTCTGAATTTTCCGAATTTTTTGAATTTTTTATGATTTTTCATTTTTTATTGATTTTTTTGATTATTTTATTATTTTTTGTTATTTTCTGAATTTTTTAATATTTAAAAATATTTTCCGGGCCGGTCTCGGGCGCCCGGCCCGACCCTAGGGGTCGAAACCGGCCTAAAACGACGCCGTTTTATATTTTTAAACATTTTTCCATTTTTTAACAATTTTTTGATTTTTTATCTATTTTATTTAATTATCCGAAAATTTCCCGGATCGGACGGTCCACGTTGTGCCACGTGGCTTCGTCTCGTGCGCCCGATCTTCCACTAGATCGGGCGACTCACAGAGAGCCACGTGGCTTGATCACGACCGTCGGATCAAAAATTAATTTATTTTCTTTTTTTAGAAAACCATTCAAATCGGACGCTCCAGAACGTGCCACGTGGCCTCCTCTGGTGCGTCCGATCTTGTACAAGATCGGACGTCCCTCAGTGAGCCACGTGGCACATCCTCGTCCGCCGGATCGATTATTCGAAAATCATTTATTTAATTTTCCAAAAATCCAGGATCGCGACACGTGTCGCGATCGTGGCCGTCCGTTTGTTTTATTTGAAAATAACCGGACCCGACCCCACCCGGCCGACGTGGCACGCCACGTCGGCCGTTGACCGTTGACCGGCCGGAGGGTCGCCGGAGAAGACGATGAACAGTGCAAAATCCGGCGGGAATAGTAAAAATTCCGGCGAGGTCACCGGAAAATTGCGAAACGGGTCCGAAACTTGGTATTTTTCGCCCGTTCTTGCGGTATTCGACTCATTAGACACTCAGCATCAACATACAACAAAAAGAAGGCCGTGAACACGCCGAAAAATAAGTAAACCGGGCCTCCCCGAACCCGGCTCCGGCGAGGTGATTTGCAAAAAAAATTTTAACGTTAAACCTCGATTCCAATCATTCACAGAGCATTCAAGGGAGGTTTGAGGACTTACCTGGGGTCCCTCGATGGTCGGCGGCCGCCGGAAGTCCCTCGTCGAGCTCCCGGTCCGGATCAAGGCCGGCGAAGCTCCGAGCCGTGTTTCGTCGCGGTTCAATGCAAAACAAAGGTCAACACAAGCGTAGAAGCAATGCTAGTACATATTCAAAGCTTGATACGCGCAAATGGGGGTCGGGAAAGGCACGGCCGAGACAAAACCAAGTCGAGGCATCCATCGGCATTTTGTCGAACACATGGCGTGCACTGAGAAAAATGAAGCTCGGGAGCAAATACCAACCTATTCGGAGCTCGCCGACGGCCACTAAGCTCCGGTGATGGTCGGGGAGCGTTGCCGAAGACCCTGGGTTGCCGGTTGTCCGTCGGTTTCCTCTCAAAAATTCCCCGTACCTCCCTCAACTCTCTCGGCCCTGTTTTCTTTAAAAACGAGCACCATCCCCCTCCCCCGTGGCCGACCGGCCCTTTTTTCACGCCCACGCCTCTGCCAAAACCGAATATGCCTTGCCCATTTGCTTCCCATGCTCGGTTGTCTCGTTTTTGTTAAAAAAATTCGCCCCCCCACACTGCTCTGCTGCACGCGGGTCTGCTGCACATTCTGTGCATTTGCAGACCCGGGTCGGGTCGGGTCGGACCCGACCGGCCCGGTTCGGCCAAATCGCCCAAATCGCCAAATTGACCCCCTAAATGACCTCTTTTCATGAAATTGATGGCAAAATCGGATTCCTTGACATGTTTTCCATCAAATATGGGTATTTTCGCGAATCAATTTATTGAAATTCTGTGAAAACCCCAAATTGTCCCTAGGATCCGAAATTTAATTTCGCCAAATCGAAGGCCTAAACGATCAAATTAGCCAAAATTGAGCCCACCAATGGATTCAGCATGATGAAAACTGTTGGGTAGAGGTGTTTAATTTTAATGGGTGTGCCCGTGTGAAATTTAATTTCAAAAATTGTGAAACCGGGGACTAAATTGAAATATTTTTGTGCAATTAAGCCCTTTTGGTTACAATTGATCAAATTGGAGGGCAAATTGACCCAATTGCATTTCAGTACTTTAGAGTCCAATGTCATAGCTTATAAAAACCGAGAATTGAAAATTAAAAGACTCGAAAAGGATTTTTTAGGCCCGGTTCGGGATTAGGTTTGTGAAGGAACCCAATGAACCAAGCCGAATTTTCCCAATAGAAAGTGAAAATATTAAAGAGAGAATTAAAATAAAATTTCTGAATATTTTTTGTAATTTTCTGACCACGGATGGTATTTTTCTGATTTTTTGGGTATTTTTATAATTAAATAAATTCCAAAAAATATTAAAAAATTCAAAAAATATTTTTTGTTCAAAATTGGTTCCTAAGGCTAGGCTAAGGCTCCCAAAGTTGATTTTGCAATTTTTTTACCTTTTTTGCTATTTTTAATTAATTTTAGAAATAAAAACTATAATAACGGATGGTCAAAAATCAAGTGTCAACAGGCTTCTAGGCACCTATTTGTTTTAGAGGATCCCATGACGTTGACTAAAGGGTCAGAGGGGATTTTTTGTTTGAAAGGGGTTCCCATGGCGCTGACTAGCGAGGCCAGAAGGGATTCTAAACGGTTTTTCTTTGTTCTTGAAAAGAATTCCCATGACGAGGGTTCTCGACGTCGGAGGGAATTTTCTTGTTTTTCTGAAAAGATTGTCTCATGACTGCGGTTTGCAACGTCAGATGGGGTTTTAGTCCGATTTCTGAAAAGGGTTTCCCATAACGATGTTTTACAAAGTCAGATGGGATTTTTTTTTATTTGATTTTGAAAAGGTTTTTTTATGACGAGGGTTCTCCACGCCAGATGGGATTTCTTATTCTTTGATTTTGAAAAAGGGTTCCCATGACAAGGGTTCTCCATGTCGGAAGGGATTTTTCTGATTTTAAAAGGGTTTCCCGGGGCGCTGGCCTTCACAAGGTTAGAGGGGAATTTTTCTGATTTTTAAAAGGGTTTCCCATGGCGCTAGCCTTCACAATGTCAGAAGGAAATTTTTCTAATTTTAAAAAGGGTTCCCATGACTAGCAGGGGGGATTTTTTTCCTCTTTGTTTTTAAAAAGGGGTCTTATGACGAGAGTTTTCCATGTCAGAGGGGATTTTCTTGCTTTTTTAGAAAAGGGGTTTCCCATGACACTGGCTTCACAAGGTCAGAAAGGAATTTTTCTTATTTTTAAAATGGGTTCCCATGACTAGCAAATGGGATTTTTTTTTCTTGAAAAATGGGTTCCCATGACTAACGGAGGGGATTTTTTTAAAAAAATATTTTCAGAATTCCGCAGCAAAACAAACAGAGCCTCCTGTTGTCTTCATTGCCAATTCCTCTATTTCCAAATTGGTCTTATACGACAAGTAATTGGACCATCAAACCTAAAGGAAAAAGTTCCAGGCGGAGCAATGATGGTCCGCACATATGTTGATGGTACAAGACTTCTTAATCCTATTTTGAATTTTAGGAGTTCAATCTCACTTTAGTTCAATGTGAAATGTCATCCTTAATTTTTTTAATTTGGTCAATGTAAATTTTGAACTAATAAAGTCTCTAAATTATATGAAAATGCTTAAAAGTTCAAGAAGCACGTTGAGCATTAAATCAAAATTTTCAAAGATCAGATTAATTAAATTTAAAAAATTATCGTAATAAAGTTTAGAGATTATATTGAGTAGATTAAAATGATATTGTAAATTAAATCAAATTTTAGATATCGTATGTGTCATTTCTTTTAAGGCTGGTTTGTCCAGTTGTAATTACTAATTACGCACTTGATCAAAAAGAAAACGTCTGTCCTTCGAACTGAGCCACCTCGGATGCTCTCTTCTCCTCTCTGTCTCTCTCTCTCTCTCTCCCCCCCTCTCTCGGTCTCGGTCGGTGCCGTCCCAAATCCCGTAACGTTCGACAGCGCAGATTCGCCGTCCCCACTGATATATCACTGCCATTTTCATTTGATTCTCCGATTCCCTGCCTCTCCTCCTTCTTCTTGGCTTTTGCCGTCGCCATCGGAAGCGCACCCTTCATAATCATCAAGTTGCTGTCGAGCAGCGATCGCGACATGGCGAATTCGATGTTTCTTGAAGACGGTCCTCGGGGCTGGACACGAAGTTCCCTTCTGCGTTCCGCTTCTGTCAAAGACGTCAGCTACAGGTAGAATTCAGCTCCTTCCTACCTCTGACTTCGCCTCTCTGCCTTCGATTCGCTTTCAAGTTAATGGTCTGGCGATTGAATTCTTCCATGAGGCTACCTGATATAATGGGTTGATTTCGTGGGACTCGTTTGAGCTTGGAAGATTGTAAAGTTTTCGTATTTTTCTGTTTTCGGGTTGTGAAGAAGGGGTTTCTTTTCAGTTAGTGGAACGGTGAATGAGTTAGGTGTGAAGAAGGGGTTTCTGTTCATTCGTTGAAGGATGGGGCGTCAATATGGTGCGATTGATTGAAGTTGCGGTCAACTTTGATCGATGGTTTTCGATTAACTCTAGATGCTTGACATTTCATCTCACCGAGATTGGAGAAATGATTCATTGAGGATAAGCCAATTCTCGAGCTGCTTATCACCCAGTTGAGTTTTGAGATTGAACTGGCGAAATGGGAGCCTGCTCAGCTGATAAGCCATTTTACTACAACCTTTTCAACTTATTTGTTAGCTGAATTCCCTTGTAATGTTGATGCCACTTTTACAACATCTTGAGATCGTCTTTCATAATATTTTTCCAATTTGGATTGCTCACTGCTCTTTGAATGAATATTACCCAAAGTGATTCCTGGATTTTCCCAAAATCGACTCTTGATGTAAATATATGATTTTGAATGACAGGAGTATTTTTTTGTGGGTGAGGCGCTGAAATTAAAGTTTTGCCTGAACATCTGAAGAGGACTAGAATATGCCTAAAAATTTCTCGGCCATGGTAGCGAGAGGGTTTTGGGGGTGCAGGTGCACTTGTCCCTTGGTCTGCCTCTAGTTTAGAGTGTATGCATGATCAGCCATGTGCTTGTATTGTAAAATGAAACTTTCCATCTTTACAAAAGTAATCCTTGAGAATTAAAGCTCTATGTCTAAGCATGTTTTCTTGATTCTCGGCTATTATCGACTTTGCTTTAGGTAGTTGTATTTCTAAAACAAGGGCATCACAATCTTTTATTCTTCTGTGATTTTCCATGAATGACTAACTAGCAATGGTGTTCATCGGTTGCTAACCCCAATTAAGTTGGGATAAAGGTGATGTTGACGTTGATGTTGACTAACTAGCAATGGTCCAAGAATGTGCCTCCCTAATTTTCTGTGTGATTGTGCTGTCTGAAATCAATTTCTTTATTTACACTTATTTTTCATTTCGCCGATTCTTAGTTGCTGAACTATCAACAACTGATAATGCAACGAGGCGGTGGTTATCTTTAAAACATTGCAAAAGGAAGCAAATTGGTTGAGAGAATTGTTACAAGATCAGGAGTTTGTTACTGCTTCATGAGAGTACAAGTAGTTGTCTTTGCATAAACTAGATGTTTATGCCGCTTAGGGGTGAGCGGTCTCCGATGCGGTCCATTTTCCCTCAAGAATCGGGAACTGGACCGGTGATCCCAATTCTTTATTTCCGGAACCAGGGACTGAACCGACCTTCTCGAGAACCGGACTGGTCCAGTCCGGTCTGGTCCCCGGGTAGTCCAATGGAACCGGTAAACTGTAGAATTTCATTTTCTTGTATGATTTAAATCAGAGACTTTTAGCTTTCCTTTTCTTTGGCTTTGTCTAAGCTTTAGCTGCTTTACTTGTGTGATTTCTGAAATGTGGGAATGTCATTAGTGACTCACCGTTCGATGTAGGTATCCATTTCTTGATTGCTCATATTTCTGGTTGTGTAGTCAGAGCATGTGTTGATAGGATTAGAAATTGAGTCGTTACTTGCTCATTCAGGGGGACAGCTGTAGAGAAGTGCATATCTGATTTGAGCATCACTTTACTTTCTTGGATTAATTTGTCAATTCATGGTGGCCAAAGCAATTGAACATGCTTTTGGGTTAAAGAAGTTGAAAGTGCGTGCCTCAAACACTAAAAATGAGCTTGCGACATAGAGAAAACAGGGAAGAATCGCCCATTTAGATGTTGGAAAGGATCCAATCGATGCTAAACAAATTTTGCTATAAGATTGTGAGCTTTCTGTACTAGAAAGGTTGGGAAAGAAACATTAGTTTAGATTAGGGTTATGTTTGAAAATTAAAAAATTATTAAATATAATCGACCGGTTTGGTCCAGGCGATCCAGTCCGATCCTGTGCCCCTAGAACAGGAAACCGAACCGTTTGGCCTCCGAGTCCATTGTTTAGGACTGGGAACTGGACCACCACCGTTGGGAATCGGGAATTGGACCTCCGGTCCGGGCGGTTCCCGGTCTGGTTGGTCCGATTTGCTCACCCCTACTTGGGATGAAATTCTTCTATTGAGATTCTTAATAGGGTTAGAATTGTTGTAATCATAGGGTGCGAGGAAACTGTTTGCTAGCTTTTTCCAGAGAAATTTGATTTGACTTTTCCACATTATAGACACTGTTTTTAATTCTGTCCAAATAATGGCACTGTTCTTAATCTCTCTTGGTTTTTATTTGTGAATTTCCTGAAAATTTGGCTTTTTTCTTTGATCTAAAGATTGCATGCACATCTCCATGCACGCTTGTGCGATGGTACGTGTGGAACATGTTTGTCCATTCTGATCTGGTGTGAATAGAAAGGTAACCATAACATCTGTTTGTAATATTCTCTTTTCTATGCAGCTGTGGCTCTTGTGGATACGAGCTAAACCTCAGCTCCTTAAATCGGAACATGTCGACAATTGGAACTAAATATCGTAAGTCCATAAAGAAAGGGATCATATCATTCTGTAATGTTGATGAGAGTAGATTTACACTGGTTGATGAGCTGCAGTGCATACCCTACTTCTCCAAACAATCATGGGGTTTGTTTAGGCGGAGAACCAAACTTCTTTGCCGCAAGTGCGGCAACCGTATTGGCATTGCGTATGATCCAATTACTTCGTCTGATCCGCTTGTATCAGATGGACTAGAATCATGTTCGTCCAGTGAAGTTCCCAATCAACGTAAATATGACGTAAAAATTCGTGCCTTGCAGCCATCGTCCTCTGAGGGATCGTCGATGTCCGTCTTTGTATGATAAATACAATTCCAATGGGTTGGATCAAGTCAAGGCAACCAAAAATTTTACTTGAGAAATTTTCGCTGTCTAAAGGTGGAATGCTACGGTCATGTTTGTATCTCTCCCATTTGTTGCAAGGGATTACATGTATATAATAATAAGAATGCTGCTACTTTGAGGGTTGATCTGTCTATTACTAATAGAGATTATAGACGCTACATATGGAAATGGATGTCACCATGCTTCTGTGGGGAAAACTGGATCTCAGAGTTGAAGTTTCTGTCCCATCATATCCTCTAGGAAAGTATGTAAAGAATGTGCAGGGATGTTGTACGCGATACCTGCTTCTCTTCGCTCCTCTAATCATTTATTCGCTAATCAATACGTTTAAAAATGTGCATATTGGTTCTGTGGTTGTGTCAAGTGTGTTTCTGACATGGATTTGGTGAATTTAGTGTTACTGAGAATGATACAAGTAGACACAGAACAGTGTGTTCCATGTTGTTTAGAAACTGCAGTTTTATGTGTGGCGTTTGCACGAGCCAGTATTTTTCCATGCGGAAACGACCTTCAAGCTAAGCAGAGTTCTGGGAACTTAGGAGATCATTAGTGGTATAGGATTCCGGTCGTCCATTTAGGCTTCAATTAGTGCTTAGGAACTGGAAGGAGCTAGTGACTTGAATGGACTTTTACTTGACCCCTATGAAGTTAAGGTCGTGTAGGTGTAGCATACAAGTCGTCATATGAGAATGTTGGTGAAATCACTGAATGCTTCTTTCTTTTATTAGAGATGTGGACCACTCGGAAGTATCCCTGAATTTTTATTTTTATTTTTTGGTAACTCTTTCTTTCTCAGTTACTTCCGGCCTCTTTGATGCGTTGCTCTCTAGACTCTCTGTGGAACACGACGCACGTGTTTCATTGATGCCATTTGGGGGGTGATGGATCATAATTTATCTTGGATGGATCGACATTTCTCAATGTTGAACCGTCGAAATTGTTGGAACTATGAGAGTATGAAGCACTTGTGCATTCTTATTTTCGTTCCTATGAACAATATGACCGCATAGTGCGAGGTGGATGGATGTTGATTTATTTTGGTCATTTAGCTGAAGCAACATTGCATGCAAAGTGGAGCCTAACATCCATTATTTACTCTCTGTCTCTCTCTTCCAACTTAATTATTCCTTTAAGCCTCCGGTCTTGTCGGGTCAAAGGACGATGAGACGGACAAAAGACCGAATCCATTAATCAAACACTCCTTTTTAGTGAAAGAGTCACGAGACAAAGTTGTCCGCCGTTTGTTATTTGCTTTGTCTCCGTTATGGCCACATGCAAATAATACGCTACATTAATGGCTTCTCTAGTCTCTCTCTCTCACACGCATGACACGCACGCTGCAGCACATTACTAAGGCAGCCAATATGTTGTGGGTAACATGGTTCATCCAACAATTAACAATGAGCGGACAAATCAACCGGAAACAGAGGTTAATGATTAGGGTTGATTAGGCAAGTACTCCAAAATTTCCAGATAAGAAAGTACAAAGCCACCCATATTTTTCTCTTGGTAGCAGCAGAAAAGAATATCTTGTGGCCTGGACTGTTGTAGTCCGGTTATTATGAGGAGAGAGATGAGACGAGACGAGAATCTATTGGTGCAGCAAGAGGCCTAGTAGGGGTAGCTAAAAGCTTTCAATTTTATGTAGGTGTGTATTTAATATCACAAAAAACTCCAAACGGATATAGTTATAATGAATTTATCACACACTAATTATTTGACTACCAAAAATCCTAACCAATGCACTTATGATAAACTTACATTTCGTTAAATTCCATTAAATTAGATTAATATAGAGAAAAAAAATTCCAAATTGAGAAAACCATTAAATGATACATCTGTGAATTGCCACATGCAATCTAACTCAGCAATTTGACGGTAAAATGTAACGAAAATTAATGGATAGTAAATTTATCACAGATGTACTAGCTTGGTATTTTAGTTTGGAACAAATTTGACACAAGTGTAATAAATTTGAAATTTTTCGTGATATTAATAATATATATTATATGTTGGGAATTGGATCTGCTGATAAGAATATCGCACTTTGATGTTTGGGGCGGGTGACCAAAAGATATGGGTCCTTTTAAAAAGTCGGTTTTGACTCGAGGCACTCCCCCTAAAGAGGCTTTTTCTTTTTCTTTTTCAGTGTTCATACGAGAAGAAAAGGGGAGCTAAAGCTCTCGTTAGGCTTTCGTGCTCTGGCTCTGACCAGTTCTTTTTTTATCTTTATCCTGTCTTTTACGTCTCTTCGGTCGGATGGAGAATGTGCAGAGGTGGTGGCGACCAGCTTTGCCCTACCGGAAGACTTTGCTTTTGGCAAAGGCACATGCATGTCCCATGGCCTGTGTCCAAACTCACACTACCTCTCTCTCTATGGGCAAAAAGAGAACCTTTGAAGGATAATATTTACAACACAAAAGAAAGTCTTTAAGAAAATTGGGAGTTCTTGGCCTTGTCGCACAAATGAAATGGAAATTCTTTTGGTAGATAGGGTTTATTTTGCCCTTCAAATTAGGACCAATTTGAGGTCAAAATCAGCCACTTTTACAAATGTGCTTTTTCTTTTCTTTTCTTTTCTTTTACATGTTAACTTTGTGCTTGTTAAAAAATGTTAAAAAGTGTTGCACATGAAACGAAAGTCATCGAAAGTTGCAAAAGCTACAAGCAAAAACCTAGTATGGTTAATACTTTTCTCATGATAAAAATGGACTACTAACACTAGCAGCCTCCTGTAGACGTTACCTACCTCACAAGTGTTACGAAGTTTTAGGCATGGACCACATCTATTTTTGCACCGCCTGCAATCTAGATGTTCGAGTTGGCGAGTCCGTCACCGCAACCCCATTAAGACGCTAACAGTGGAGCTTTTAGCATGCTTCACAATGAAGTAAACATGTTGCATCCATCCCCTAAAGAAAACTTAGCATAGGAAAGATGACCGACCGTTTTCCAACCGAAACACATGACATGTAGGGTTGTGTATTGAGTCACTTCTAGTGCTCACCCATGTGAGGCCTTATGGCATTCACCGGTTTGTAATTCTCTAGCATTCTCACTTGGTGTCTCTTTGGGCAGAGAATCCCTTGTCGTTGTCAAGTTGCCTCTTCTTATGGGTGTTTTGGCAACCTTCATTCCAACCTTGGATTTAGCTGGTTTTTGTCAAATAAGTCTCACTCGGGGTGAAAGAGCAAAAACTGGTAAATGTCACAGGGGGCCTCACATAGGACGGGCACTAGAAGTGACTCAATACACCACCTAAACATGTCATGTGTTTCGGTCGGCAAACAATAAGTCTTTCTTATGCTAGTTGAGAACTCATACCTAGTGCAAAGAGGAGCTTTTAGGATGCTTCACGATCGAATGAATATATTGCATCGATTAGGAGATCTCTTCATGTGAGATATTCCGCGGCTACTCGATGTAGCACGAGCCGTCTGGAAATTTCTCCGCGGTGCGAATCGCATTTGTGATGGTTCCTTAGAAGAAGAGAGATATCTTGATGGTTATAAGGCCGGTATGATATGAATTTGGAAGACACCAAGTGAAATTTACTGTCTAGGGGGGATGGATGGATGTTTTGTGGACGTCGATTTAGAATCACATTTGCCCTTAACCTTGCCAAGCTAGGAGCTACTAGCTCCTCACGTAGGCATGTTTTACACTTGCGTCAATCACTTCCATGTGACACCAATTTACACGTATATTTGAAATCGCCAATTCGCTACCTAATTTATAGGAGCTAGACATTTCCTACTTAGGTTAAAGATGTAATGTATTTTCTTTTAAAGCACGTCTACCAATGTTTAGGTTCCTTCCTAGCCTTATTAAAGATATGAGCACTTTTCTTTCAGGACATCTCCCTTTCAAGGGGGCAGTATTCGTCATAAGTTCACCTATGAGAAATTTTTTCGTTCTTGAGTGAAACATTTTCTGGCAAAGAGTACCATTTTATATTTCCTATAGAACTCTCACGAAAGATCTATGCATATTAAGGATTCATTGTCAAGTTGCCTTAGCCAGCCCTCCCACGAGACCGACAATGTCGTGATAGGGGAATAGCCTCGACACATAAGAAGATGTATAGGTTCGAATCCTCATCAGATGCTTCTCCCGATCTCACCAAACGCCTCGCAACTCCGATGATTCACGACACTCTTGGAAAATTCATGGGCCATGGCCCCTTTGCAAACGTGAGTTCCCTGCCTAATTAGCCAAAAGATGGAGGAGAGATTTTGGCTAAGTTTCATTAGGGGAGTGAATCCACAAGAATCCACATTAGGCTTTCATCATCTTCCTCTTGGACAGTGCCAGTGGTTGGGAGTTGGATGCACATTCATGTATTAGACATATTCGTCCCCTCCATTTGAAACTATACACACCCAACTGTGGTCCTAAAGCGACAGCTTTTGGTCCCATAGTGCAAAGCTCTAACCCCTTTCAAAATGCAGATTGCCCTTGTGAAGGGCACTTGCACTACTATCCAACACAGGGGGACCTAAGTGGACTTTGCACGTGTGGAGAAATTTTTTTAGCGAAATGATTATTCTTCACGCCCGTCAATCAAATTTTTTCCAGAGGACTAAAAAAAATGGAGTTTGGCATCTACCTATTTGTATGGATGAGTGATTTGAAATCAAGGATAGAATTATTTGAGTGCTCTGCAACAAAGGGCCAGGTATTGCTCCATCAAAGACAACTATGAGACAAGAACTAGGCATTGTACACATGGACCATCATGGTTGCTTTTGCACCATATCTTCAAAGGAAATCAAAATGATTCCTTTCATGACATTTCAGAAATCACATGTGCCATTTTTAAACCCTAAACAACTTTTCTTTTTTGTCTGAATTTTTCTGTGGTACTACTTACAACCATGGGAAGCGAAAGGGTTTTTCAGATAAATATACAAGAATCTGGAGAATTCAGAAAGGAAAGCACTTACTCAAGCTAATCTTTGACTCTGTCTGTTTGGTCTCAATAGTAGCAAACTTTACAGTCACACTTTGCAGGCCCCCAAAAGAAAATACCCAAAAAGAAGGGGGACTCTTTCCTTTTCTTTTTGAAACCCTTTCTCTTTTCCTTTTTTACTCTTTGGTCCTCCTCTTGGTGAGAGTCCTCATCCAGCTACTCCTCACCTTCACACCCTCCACCTTGGTGCCCACGTGGCAGACACTCCCCTTGCTGGACCTCTTCCATCTCACGAGCTGGAACAAGTGGCCAATCCGCTTCCGCCACCTCAGCGACGCGGCACGCGGCTTCACATGCTCGATCACGCTCTTGGTATTGGTACTTTCCCTAGTAGCTGGAGCAGTGATCTGAGTCTTCTTGCTCATGCTGTGAGTCCATGAAGCCTTGCAATTGTCAAAGGACACCTTAGAAGCTGTGTTCTTTTCCCACGAGGCAAGACCGTTGTCTTCAAATTTGATTGATATGAAAGAATCTGCGTGAATCATGAACTCTCTTAGTGAATGAGTTTCTTGATTTTATGATGAATAGGTTCTCTGTTTCGGTCTTAGTAGCTTAGATCACAATCCAATCAACAATAATTGTAATGAAACTTACAGCAGAAGTAGGTTCAAGACATGATTGGCGATGAAAGGACATCAAATGGATGTTGGCCATGGCCCAACAAACATGTCCCTCCCGAATTCTCAGTGCACCGACCTGAATGATCCCATCTCACACCATCTAACTCTGTTCACTTAAATCGAGTCATCTTCTTTTCTAAAAATCAATTTTTTATTATCTCAAAGCAATTCTACCACCTTTTTTTTGGGGGGGGGGGGGGGGGGGGGACTGAATGTGTATGTAGGACCAAATTTCACATCAGATCTAGAGAAACTTACATCCCTTTTTTTTTAATCTAAAATAATCACTCCTGTGCAAAAATAAGAGGACAGAAGATAAAACTAAACCCCAAAGTGTCGATCCTTCGAATGTGAGCTATTTGGCCTTACTTCATTGTTATTTTCTCCCATTGTATGCATGCAATAAATTTCTCTCACCTGACAACAAGGCAAGTCATGCCAATGGCAGGGACAAGACAGTCCTAGCAAAAATTTCCCACATAGTCACTACTTGCAAAGGTGCAAACTTTTTTTTCAGGTTCACGCTTTGGGATCTTGAAAGGTAGGGGGGGAAAAACCATAAGAGGAGAGAAAAAAATTTACCTTCTGGGCTGGGGGAAGCATCTTCATAGGAGATGGAATCAGATTTCCAATGCCGGAATTCGAGGCGATGGAGGAAGGATCCAAGAGCAAAGATCTTGGGAAGGCCAACGGCAGGTGGCTTCTTGTTGGGGTTGTCGCTCTGGCTCTGAGCTCTGTGGCCATGGCTGCTCCTGGTCGAATGATGATGAGGATGAGGACGATGGTGGTGGGGATTGTTGTTGTGCGCTTGCTTTGCTGCTAAAACCAGAAGCCTCTCGTTCAAGCAAAAGGGACAAACCCCAACAAATACTTCTAGAGGATGGAAAGAACAGCATGTCGAATTGCCGTCTCTGTAGTCATTCATGCTCTGCTTTCTGTAGGAAGCTCAACGTTCGCGAGATCGAGAGAGAGAGAGAGAGAGAGAGAGATAGTCCGAGAATTTTCTGAGTTGCTATTTATTTATATTTGGGAAGAAACACGGTGCCTATAGAAGTCGGTCAGTTCATCACCCCACTCTGGCCCACAAAAAAAAAATCATCTCAAGAAGCACCTTAAAAAAACAAAAAGGAAATAGAATATTAGTTGACGCACACAAATGTGAACAAGACCGATGTTGTATCTTTTTTCTAATATCATGTACAAACACGAATTTCTATTTTCTAATAGATCTATAACAGTCTCGAAAGTCACATATATTATCAAAATATTTCGAACCTCTAGATTGATACAATATAAACGAGACAGTCCGCAAAACTTAACCCGATGATAAGGCATCGAATTTTGATACCCACGTCATAAAAAAGAAGAAGAAGAAGATGATGATGGGAAAAGAAAGGAGTATTTTACCTTCGGAAGAGGTAAAGATGGGGGCAAAGGCCAAGGATTTAGGACCACAATCCAGAGGGAAAATTTGTCCACCGAAACAGAAGAGTTGTCTCTGATTTGTCCTACTCACTGGTTTTTACTGCGTGCCTTGCCTGGGTGGCCAAGAGGTGGAGAGATTTAGGTAAAGGAAGGATGCTGTGTCATCTTTGAATTGACCGGACCCCTCATGAGGGGGCAACGAGATTCACAAAGGAGTCACATGAGTGCAGTACCCCTCCTTAATCTCTTGTTTGTTCTGATTAGTGATTATGATGTGCATTTCGTGGGCCAAAAAAAAATTCCATTTTTAACGGCAAAAATGTGATCTCTTTTTCTTTTTTTTTTTTGTGCAGCATCGAGAAGAGAACCACATCTGGTTCGAGGTTCATGCCGGTCTTCCCCCCTTCCCGCCGGAGGTGGTCAAAGTTGGACCCTCTTCTTGGATCTGTTTTAGTTGCACTTTTGGCATGGGATAATGTCAAGGCACAACTTGCATTGCCACTGTGGGGGAAAATTTCCATCATTCGATCCGGTCCCGTTCGTTCTTTTGAGAAGACTGACTTGTATTTATTAGGGGGGGGCGAGCAAGTCGGACCCCCAACCGACTACCCAGTCCTCGAATTCGAAAATTGGAAATCGATCCCTTCAGTCCTGTTCTAAGGTTCCTGATTGGGATCGGATTGGACTGAATCGGAAACCGATCACCCTTAATATTCATATCATGACCATGACATCTCGTCAAGAAAAATGGGTATTTCATATAATCTCTTCTGGGGTAATTCTAAGATCTTATCTTTTCGTACTTGGTTGAAACTGCGCCACACGGGGATCCTAACCATCATCAACCCGGTAAGTGTGCCCATCTCGGAGACACGTCTTTTTAGAAGATTTGGTTTGAATCCCAAGCGCTTCTTCTCAGGCCAAGGTCAATTTTTTGCTTAGAAGTTGGAACCATGTCGACACAAAGGCTGATTAAAGAAGGATAATTCAATGGTCTAAGGTTGGGGGGATTAAGTCAAACTTTGCAACTTAGAGACTTCTTCCTCTGGAGTGTGGACCATTTAAAAAATAAATAAAAAAAGAAAGAAGAAAGGGAAATAAAAAGAGAGAAAGAAATACATTTGCAGAAAAGTAATGCCCTTTCGGAAAAAAAGAAAAACAGATTTATTGCAATATCTTTTCCTTTTCTTTTCTCCAGAAGAATGATTCCTGATAATGCAAAAGTTCTTTTGATGAAGCTTTTGGCCCGTTTCCATTTCTTTTTCTTTGACAACTTCTCTTCTCTTCTTTTCTTTTCTTTTCTTTTTTTTTTATTGTTTTATCCATAAGCATATTTTATATAAATTTTGTCACTTATGTTACGATTCGGCACACAATTACAATAAAATAAAGCACAAAAGCGATAAAGAGAAATCGAGATATAATGTTGTATCATGGTTCATCCTTAAACTAAGGCTACTTCCAATAGAGAATTTCACTATAATTAGCATATCGCACCTCTTGTTGTATCGCTCAATTACAAATAAAAGCAGATATTATACAGCAGTAACTATTCATAAACTCAAGCCAAAACTGACAATGAAAAAAATATTGGTTCAAACTATAAAATCTCTCTAACTCCTCGGGAGCAACTCCCCTAGTCCCTTGTCTGTTCATCGAGGAGAGGTATCTCGTTCTTTCCTATCGATGGAGAGCATAAACCACACTTCAACAACTTAAATTGTGCTAGTTGAAATCCCATGTGTAGCCCAGCTTTGAAAGTCAATTCTTTGCAGTTCAGTTGATAGACGTAAATATTACAAATAGTACATAATGTTATGTTTTATGGTACGCATATTATATATATACACACACATATACATATATATATATATATATATATATATATATCTGTGTGTGTGTGTGTGAGACTGAATATTGGATTTTACCGCGAATTTTAATTTATCTTGATAATATAAAATATAGGGATGCTCGTGGGAGAATAACAATTTAAATACTAATTAGATGAATGAGGGCTTCTGTGTATTATTTTTATTCCCCAGGGCAGCACATATACTGGGAACATGAATACATGTGACATGATCATATTATAGCTTATCAATTTATGTCCTCTTCCAGCGTCGCTTGATCATGTCTGTTGCATGTGAAGAAAAACACTTTTTAGCGAGGAATGAGGAAAATATGTATTTTTTGGACTGGATAATAACGCAAATGATTTCTAAAATTTGACACAATGTGTAATGTAATTCTCGAACTTTTTAATTGATCAAAGTGGTGCTTGAATTTTAGCCCAATGTGCAATGTAGTCTCTGAATTTTTAATTTGACTAATATGGTTCCTAAACTTTTGAAACATGTTCAATTTAATCCCTGAATTATAGGATGATATTCAATGTAGTCCTTCCATTAATTCAAATTCAGGGACGACATTGCGCATTTTCTTATAATTCAAGGATTAAATTGAAAATGTTCTAAAAGTTCGGGGACCACATTGAATAAGTTGAAAGTTCGGGGGACCACATTGCACATTGGGCTAAGTTCAAGAATCACTGGTGAAATTAAATGTTCGAGGATCATATTGCATATTGAGCCAAAAGTTTAGAAACCGTTTGTGTCATTTTTCCTTTTGGATGATTAAGTAAATATACCCACACTCTTTGCATGTTTCATATGATAATAATCATGTCTGTTTATATAGAAGATGAGAATGGAAAGTATTTTGACATGCAGGACAACCGTCAAAATTCGTGCTACCCTAATAGATTTGTCATTGAGTAATCTTGGGTAGAGTCTAGCTAGCATAACAGTCTTTAGTCCACGTCCCATGGGCCACAAATCCTTGAAAGAATGGACCCCATAATAATTTCTAGTTATTTTTTATTTTGGACAAGAGTTCAGGATCACATTAAACAAAATAAAAGTTCATGAACGGCATTGCACATTGAATCAAAGTCTAGAGACCACATTGAACAAAATAAAAGTCCAGGAACGACATTGCACATCGGATCAAAGTTCAGATACCATTTGTGTCATTTTCTCATTGAAAACAAAAAACAAAGGATGGGAGAACGGGTAAAAGTTGCAGCATTGGATTAAAACAAAAATCCGGTTTAAAGCATGAAGATTTGATCCCATCAACCTAAGACCTGATCTAGCTGAAGGCCAAATCCATGTGAGCTCCTTATCATACCAACTAATTTTAGCCTTGGGACCAAGAAAGAAACCTTCTTGGAATTAAACCATTAGAAATCTTTTTTCACTTGCCATTACCAATCACATGCTAGCTTGGCTTCAACAAATCCATCCCCCTTCTCTCTCCTCTCACAAAAATTCCAACAAATTTCAGAAAATTTTAAAGATTTGCCACTCAAGTTTTCTTTCTCCTATAGCATTGGAGATTGTCACATGAGAAAGGTTTCAACTTTCAAGTCGTGGTTTTTTCGGTGCAATGCTCGCTAAGGAATCGTATCCAGCACATAAAGTACTTACTTCTCCAAAAATTAGGTTGTCGTTCCTCTCCCTCATCTATCTCTATCAACCTAAGATGATAAACACCAATTTTGTACGAGGAAGAGAGGACGCTAGTTTGGTCATCGACAAAATGCGGCGATAGCGCAACGACGCAACCCCCGACGGACACGGAGGCGCTTGCGATGGGATTGAGCGCCGGAGGCTGCATGGACGTGATACCAGGTGGATCGCGACCGTCGTGCAATGGCTATGGGTGGAGCATCCAAGAGGGAAAGGAAGATAGAAAGGGAGGGATCAGTTTGATTATTTCTCACTCTCATATCGGGAACATTATCAAAAAGTCATAGACCTACTGTAATTGTGTCAAATCAATCCTAAACATTTTCTAAATTTTCTAATTGAGTCCATCTAACAAATTTTGGCCGAAAAGTTGATGACATAGATGCCGGTTGTCTTATGTAGCATTACTGGCGTGACGTGAAATTTTTTACTTTTTATTTTAATTTTTTTCATTTGTTGAGGGCCGGCGGCGTCCACCTGCCACTTGTACTCGGCTAGGACTTCAAGCCTAGCGATAAGGGCTCGCCAGTCGAGTGCATAGGTCACGAGCCCTTGTCAGCCACTTAGCGAGGGCTCGCTGCCCTTGCTCACATCTGGGCGAGGGTCACTACCCTCGCCTAGTGGCCAAAGAGCCAAAGAGGGCTTGCGCTCCTTGCTCACATCAACCCTCGCCGGCCACTTGGATGAGCCCTCGCCCAATGGTCGATGGCCTTCACCAATCCTTAACAATAAAAAAGAAAACAAAACAAAAAAATATAGAAAAATTAATAAAAATTCAAAAAGAAATTTCCGTTGTTGCCGACAGTGTCAAGTAGAATGGCCGACGTTCGTGTCATCAATTTTTGGCTAAAATTCGCTGGATGGATTCAATTAGCAAATTTTGAGATGGCTTAGGATTCAATTGATACAATTGCAATATGTTTATGACTTTTTTGGTAATATTCTCTTTCATATGATTTATTTAATGGTGAGATTAAAGGTCGCTGTGAGTTGCATTTGAACGTTTAACTCATTAACCGAGACAAATTAAATAGAGGACACGGCACTTCTATAAACACTAACAGATAAATGCAACTCTTAACTTTCTTTTTGCGAGTTAAGTACATATTGAATCCCATAACTCTTGCTAACTACGTAATTTATTTGCTAAATAGCTCGTCGAAATTTTTTTGTAATCAAGCATCTGACTTTCTCAATTCATACAATCGAGTTCTTTGATCACATTCTGCCTATTTTATTGACATCGCATGAAGTTTGTGCCCGTTTTTTTTGTAACCGAATCTTCATTTCATATGAAAGAAGGGTACATAACTTTAAGATAAAGATGCAAATCTCGTAAAGGCTCCAATCTAATATAAGAGAGGCAAAGGGAGAGACAGGAACATGGGTTTTTTAAACAGTGATTTATTAATTGGTTAAGTGATGCAAGAGCCTTACGATGTGACGGTGCTCTCATGTAATTTTACGATATTACCAAGATTTTTTAACTAAGTATAAATTACGTTCAAACTGATCTAATCAGGGCCTCCTGCACAGGTCGAAGGGTTTGAAATTGATCGATTCACGAGGTTTGCATAGGTTTCATGGGTTCTCAAGTAAACGGATCCCACGACATGCTCTTAAGTCATAGGAAAAATGGCGTCGGCCCTTACCGGTCTACTTCCAAGTCGCCAACTTCAAACATTGAGATAAACTACGCACATGAAAGATACGTAATTTTTAGGTTGGAGTAAGTGATCTAATGACTTTAGCATTGAATTAGTGGCCAATGATATTTTCTTTTTTCCCCCCATGTCATCCGGTGCGAGTGAGGATGGAGGTCTACGGTCTACACAGGTAGGAAAATGAAGTGATTGATCACTAGAGAACGGGTTAAAAAGATTCGAAACGAAGCATCACCACCAACCCGACCAAACTCACTTCCATTCAATCACTTCCATCCCTCGTCGGATGGAAGTGACAACAATTTGCGCCATGACCCGTTGTTTTGACCCCCCCAAAGCATTCCCCGAAACAATTCCTTGGGGTCGAGTTACACAGGCTCATAGCTCGCATGGTTCGAATCCATCGTTCTCGTGCCGTGTTAAATTCGCATTCCCGGACGACTGACTTGGGCCATGGTCGTGTCATCTCGTCGGGGTCCAGATCCGACATGGCCACCGCCATCAAGATTTTAAATTTGGTCGGACGATGAGAATTGGAGGCAGAGATGTGTGGCAGCTTTAAAAAGTTTTTCCACTTTCATTTTCGGTTTGATTCTGAAAAAAAGCTGAAAACGGGGAAAATGGTTACTTTGGTGTTAGGAACGCACGGAAACCACACGATAAGAGAGAGAAAGAGAGTTGCACACGGTTTCGATCTTCGTTGGATTCACCCCTCATAAAAGAGGTCCAAGGGCAAGGGGTCCTTTTCGAAAAAGGGAAAATCTACGGACACGTCAAGAATCGATCTGACCAAATCAAATCGTCCAGCTCTGTTCGACTCTCGGATCGCTGGTCCGATTTTCGATTTGATAAAATGAAAATCGATAATTGACGGTCTAATTCTCAGTTCCAAGAGTGGATTGCCTGGACCGGACCAACTATTATTTTAGATTTTATTTTTTTATTTTTTAAGATTATTTTAAAGAAATCATTTAAATTGCTAATTTATTAAGGGTACTTCCACACATTTAAAATGTGAATATGTGTTTTAAGCTCATGCAACCGGCTTCACTGGACCTCTCGAGAACCGAAACGGGTCCGGTTCCATGCACCTCCAGTCCGATCCCTAGTTCCGAAAGTTGGGAATAGGTCCCTCCAATTCCATTCCGAGATCGGATCGAATTGAATCGAACTGGGAACTGATCACCCTTAAACACCCCCTCACATTTTCATCTTCATCACACCTTCCGCTGTCTCTAGTCGGACGCTCAACGTCTTGGTTCTTTCTCAAGCTATCTGATGATTTCCAACCAAATTATGTGGCTTGCTTCTTCTTTTTTTTCTTTTTCTTTTTTTCAACAAGCAGTTCCATGACTAGGTCAGATAACAAATAACCTTATCCTCTATCAGTGAGCTTGTTAAACTTGCAGAGCCATCGTTTCGAAACAGTGATGACCTTCGGCTCGCGCCAAATTCGCATCGATAAAAAAAGAAATGCTTGTCGTGGAAAGCATTGCCAAATGGACCATCATACTTTTGAGTAACTTCTCCATAGAGCTTTCTCACGTCCATGACAATGTAGAGAGAGAGAGAGAGAGAGAGAGTCAAAAAAGCAATGAGTGGGGGGTGAAGGGATGGGGGGAAAGGAAGCGTCAATGAAACAAGGTCGAAAAGAGAGGGGAGTTTCAAAAGTGAAGGGAACAAACAAGCTACTGGTCACATGGGGGGTGTGGTGAGGAGGAGCTGTTTCCATTGTGGTTGGCTTCAACTTTCAAGTCAAGTTCACATCATGGACCAAAAGTTTCGATGTGGGTCTCTCCCTCTCAACCAAACCACCTTCCCTTTTCTTCCAGCCAACACCCAGAACCAGAAGACTTCTTAAAATGGGTTACTCCCCTTTCCACCTTTTCCCTCATTTCCCTTCTTTCCCTTCCTCATCACATTCCGCTGAGCCGTGGCTTTGCCCCCAATGGGCTACTCACTACCATACAGCAACAGCTGCGTTTGGATTGGAGATAAGCCCCGCCTAGAGGAATTCAGCTCCGCGTCGGCTTTCGCATGCATGGCATAACCTGCCGTCTCTCCCTCCCTCAATGTAGTTTCATCTGCTCAAACATATGAGGACAGCACAGGCGATATCCTATAGGCCAGCAGAGGCTGCTCAAACTTAGATCATCCTTCATTACAAGGCAATGTATCGTTAGGAGCATGCTCAGCCTAAGGACAATAAAATGCGAATCGTGTCTTCCTCGTGCTTACGATTCTTATTCTACTAGTTATATCACCACGGATACAAAAAAGATCATTTGATTTTCCAAGAGTCACGGCAGTAGTCCTAGACCAATGAGCAACAAGGTGGTTCCGCCATGTGGACAATGGAAGAGCAGGGTAGCTATCATTTATACAGGAATATACCTGGCACCACCATGTAATAATCTCGAAAGACAAAATCATACACATAAAGAAAAAATGGAAAAAACTTGGTAATCTTTTGTGCTGACAAGGATTTAGCTCTCTGTTTCTACTTTCTACGATAAAACACTAATGTGCTAGAGGAGGACAAATTCAAATCGACGGAAAGCAAAAGGATTTGTTCATTCTGGACAAGTCCAATAAGTAGAGAAAGAGTAGAATGACTTTCATGAGTTCTTCAAGACAACGTATGTAGAAGATGACAATAATTAATCCGGGAAGCTACGTATACTCAACTATATGGCGTGACAGCTTACATTTTACTCATCCTGCAAAATTAGCACAGTGCCCTATTATCACAGAAGAGATTTCTGACAAGACAGCAGAAGGGAAATTGAGTAAAAGAACAAAATTGAGAAAGATTTTGACATCATACTGAGCCGTTGAAGATTCTGTAAGAACCAGCCCGTGCATCAGTACATTAATCATGCGTACAACTTAGAGAGGTCCTCTGAGAATGCTTTTCTGACGATGTCTCTCTTGAGCTTGAGAGCTGCCGTAACTAGGCCAGATTCTGGGGTCCATGGATTGGGAAGTAATTTAATCTTCGCCGGGATCTCAAATTTCTCCAAGCGTGCCTCCTTGGCTGCCTGTCAATTATAAAGTAATAAAAGAGATTAGGAATAGGATAGGATGAAGCGAAACCACTCAAGGAAGAGGCCGCATTGCCATTCTTGAAAGCTCATCATGTATATCGAACAGGCTAATCATTCAAATGAAAAAAACTACTTTATTTTATGAATTTTTGGGGTTCATCGACCGCCGACCCCAACTAGTTTGGGATAAAGGTGTTGTTGATGTTGATGTTGATTCGTAAGCTGCATTATTGCTCATTAGACAAGACTGCCCACAAGTAGAACCCAGCTTAAAATTGAGTCGCATTAACTTACACCAAGTATGTCCATGCATAACCTACAACAAGCTAATCGGTATGGCCTAAGAACAGGAAATTACTACATGGAGTATCTATATTTTATCACTCCACCTTTATTTGGCCAATCTCACTTTGTAAAATCTGTATCTGGCATCTTTTTTTTCCCCCTATTACTAACCAGTCTTTCATTGATAGAGAACCAAGACGAGAGGGTGCGAACCACTGAACAATATAAACTAAGAAGAAAGATTCGTGAGCTCTAGAACATCTAAAGGTAAAAAGAGAGAGAGAGAGAGAGAGAGAGAGAGAGAGAGAGAGAGAGAGAGAGGCAAATTTTACATGCAAGTGTTCTTCTGAGAAAGAAGCATACCTTGACAAGTGAAGAATGCACTTCTTTTATTGTTTCTTCCCTCTCACAAAGTTCAGCAAAATCAGAGAAAGAAACTCCTTTCTTTGAGGCCCACTCTTCCACTGCAGGCTGTGATGCCACCACAAGAGCCACACAATAACTATGAAAAGGATCAGCATGGATCATTAGATTGTCAACATATGGGCTCACAACCAGCGCGGCCTCAACCTGAAGATTAAGCAAGATTAGTGCCTGAAGAAGATTTGATGAACACAAATTCATCATTGAGAGTTCAAAATTCAAACCTTCCCTAAGGAGACATATTCGCCATGCTGAAGTTTAACTATGTCCTTCTTGCGATCAACAATCTCAAGGCAACCGTCAGCATGGAATTGTCCTATATCACCTGTGTAGAACCACCTCGTTCCTCTTTCATCCACCTTTACAGAGAAAACATTTGACGAACAAGGTTAAGGATCTCAACAATCGCAATTTCCTTTGGCATGAAAGATTCAGACCATGAAACTTCACTTTTACTAGAAAGACTACCTTATATACTTCCTTTGTTTTCCCATCATTCTTGAAATAACCAAGTGTAACATTAGGACCACCAACTACTATTTCCCCACGAGGCATTGGTGAATCAGTTGTTAGATATCCACCTTCAGGCCAATCTACTAACTGAAACAGACAATCAAAATCTCATACTTTCTTCATGTCACTAAGTATGTGAAAAATGAATTAAACAAAGATCTTGCAGAGTGTCATGACTATATGTGATATTACATGCTATGTTAAACTACACGTTGCACATAGTAGCATTCCTTGCTCCACGATTTTAAAGCGTTTAGAGCAAAGAGAAGCATGAAAAATACATGGATAGCATATGGATGGATGTGAAAGAGACAGCGAAATGGTCATATGTAGAAATAATGGCCATTCACAATAGAAAGCATTTTGACATGTAGACTGTAGGTAGAGATTTCCAAGGGCTGCACCCTCTTCAAATTCCAGTTTATGTTACTGATGCAAAGTTCATTATATTTCAAAAGCAAAACATAGTGGAAATTGATGACCACCTAAGAAAGCCGGATACCTTCTGTGACCAAGTAAATTGCAAACCGGCAGACATAAAGTTTCAAGTAGACAAACATTTAAGCAAATAAGTAGCTTGTACTAGTGACTAAGAACTTCAGGATTGCAAACTTAAATCTGGTATTCAGCATTTATCAAAAGAATTAATCCCATAGTCCCTTTAGGGTGAGGGGCAGGAGGGCAGATTCTACATTGATAAAGTGAACCTGAGAAAAAATTATCTTGCCAGCTGTCGTGCTGCTTTCCTTATGTCATTGTCTGATCAAACCACCAATAGATGACTAAGGTCAAGGGAGATTGTGTCACAAAGGGGATACAACAAGGACCAGGTTGCATCACTGATCCCAGTGTAGTTCAAGTCACAGCAGTATGCTTACAGGGGAGAGTTGAAGTTACTATATGATAAACTTCAAACGAATTTCCCGAACTTCTTTTCTCATGCCATGAGGTTAATACAAATTCTTGTCAAGAAGTCATTCTGAACTCCTCAAGGACCAGCTTTAAGAGCTCATCTTCACAGTTGAACAAAGAAATTCTCCAGTTTATTTTCCTTACCTTAACAAATGAACAAGGAAGTGGAGCACCAACACGGCCCACAGATGTATCGTCAAATTCTGAGAATGTCCCACCAGCACAAGTCTCTGTGAGTCCATACCCTTGACCAATCGGAGCCCTTGAAACCATCGCATACTTAGCATGTGACGTTAAGAAAAATACAAGCAAGGAGGCTTTCACAAACTAGAAAAAGCATTCATGAAAAGATCTGGTCTCAGTAGTGATTCTTAGTCTGGTGTAAGCAAGTGACCGTGGAATGCAAGTTATCTATCTGTCCCCAAACTGACATGTCTTTTCAATGATCATACATGTTTTCTGTGACTCCAGAAAAATGCATATACGCGAAGCCTAGAGATAAAAAAGGCAAGTCTCACAAGAAAATTCATCAGTCATCACAATCATGAAGATAATACTAACCCAAGACATATGTTGATAAATCTTTGGGTATCAGCAGAAAGAGGAGCGCCTCCAGAAAGTATGAAGCGGATACGACCTCCAAGAATTGCTTGAACCTTTTGGAACACCAGAAAGTTCCATAGAACCCTCTCAAGGCCCCAAGCTCCAAACCAACTGCCATTTATTGCAGACAACCGTCGAGCATATGCTAAATCAAAAAGTCTTTTGGAGAATCCACCCTTTGCATCTACCTGCAGTAAATGGAAAGATCCAGTGACCGCATAAATAATGAATCTTCCTTTTTAATGGGTAAAGGTGCCATTTTCGTCATTCTCCCAAATTTTCTTGTAAGTAACTCTAAGAACATTCTTCAGTTGATCAACTTCATCAAAAGAGGTAGTGCAACAAAAATGACAAACCTTCTTTCGCACCCCATCTCGCACGCGATCAAGAATTGCTGGGACAGCTGTCATCACTGTCGGTGCTAAGGCAGTGGCATCCCCTCTCGTTCCCTTCTTTATCTTGCTTGATGTGTCAGTAAGAGTCAATGCAGTTCCATAGCCTATTGCACTTCCCACAGCAGCAATGACATTCTATAGTGTGCATAGAAAAAAATTCCGAAATACTTGAGCAAAAATCCATCATGATAAAAGAAAGAATACCAAAAACTCGACACTATTCTGTGACTTATTAGTTGACAGATGAGATACCTCAGCTGCCAATTCAAGTATGTGAGCCAGTGGAAGGTATGCCAGGTAAACGTCTTTGCTTCCCAGGCCAGGAACAATAGTCATTACAGCAGAAACAGTAGCCAGCACATTTGCATGTGTCATCATCACTCCCTGCATGAAGCATGAAAATAAGAAGGCAAAAATCGAGACGTCAAATCGAATATGTCTGATAATCGTTCTCATACTGTAAACATAGATATAATTCGTCACTAGCTATACTGACATGTATATCAGCAGCATCTTGCATCCCGTAATCAATTTTAAGAAGCATAATGATTGAAGAGAGCACCATCCACATTGTCGGTAGGTATGCAGCGATGACCAAGCAAAATGTTACATTCTCAGCCAAAAATCTACCCACAAACTCAAAAGATAAATAAATGGTAACAGAGAAAATATTTTGTACTTTTCTTGTCTGTTTGACATTGCACTATAAAAGTATTCTAGGTCACTTAAAAAAAAAAAAAACCTTGTATGTATCTCAAGTTCTACAGATGCATCTGGAATTGTGCATGGGATGAAAATATTGATTTTGCTATGCTTAGCAGAGACTAACTTCCATTCAGCACCTTTATCCTTCAGTAAAAGTGGCTCAGCCAGAATCGATGTAGAACGCACATTGAGAACGATTTCATATGATAAACTAGATATTATCAGACAATAACCAACATGGAATGCTCACAAACTATTAATCTGAAGCTGCAAATCTATACACAATACAACCAGACATATTTCTACCGCATGTCATGCTTGAATATAAAGAAAAGTATCAATTAGGTGCACCTAAAAGCTTATAAGAAGCAGACTCCATTCATAGATCATGTCCACATACACAGTCCGATATTGCAGCAGAGTAAAATACACCAGCATGATGAAGAAACTACTAATGATATAGCAAAATATTTGGATACAAAATTAGTTTACTTATGCTTGAAGGAAAAAGTAAATGCCTTGCTAACCTTAGGCAAACCAGTACTCCCACTTGTATACATTATGACAGCTACATCAGAAGAGAGTGGTAAATCAGCATCAACAGGGTTCTCTTGGCCAATTCTTTCTACGTCAGAAAAAGAACTGATGATCCAGCTAGTGCTCCGGTCAACCAATGCAGCATCAGAAGGTACCTCATCATCCATACATATAACACGTTCCACTGTATCAAGTTGTCCGGAAATGTCTACAAGCTTCTTTAGC
This sequence comes from Rhodomyrtus psidioides, assembly GCA_021437785.1. Lineage (NCBI taxonomy): Eukaryota > Viridiplantae > Streptophyta > Magnoliopsida > Myrtales > Myrtaceae > Rhodomyrtus > Rhodomyrtus psidioides. The sequence continues at coordinate 2,124,960 of JAILYB010000023.1, read as the reverse complement.
TCCTTTTTGCCACAAATAACAGTCGTTACCTCCGTCTACAAATCATTCAAAAAGCTAGTGAAGCACTTTCTGGTGATTATTATCTAAAAAGAGAAGAAAAAAAAAACTGTTTTCTCTCATGATGTTGGAATCCCAATACATAGTTAATATTTCCATCAGGACTTCAATGAGAAATTAGAAGAGCATTTGTCAGCAGCATCGCACATGCAGGTACGATAATGTTGAATGAGAAAATGAAATGATTCTAAAATTCATTCCGTCTTCAAGGGTTTTAGACAATGAACATCAAAATTTTAATTTGGGCGCCTAGCTTTTTAGATATTAGTTCCATTTACTGCACAATTAGGGTCTGTAATGATATCAATCAGATGAATATCATGTCACACAGGAGAAGAATCATGAAATTAGTTATTTAGAGAAGATAGCAAGGTGCAGCTCGCATGGGTGAAGCAACATGATGTCGAGAAAAAAACTCTTGTGCACTCATTTTGACCTTAAAAATCAACAAGCTTATTTACATTGACGACATCTGTCACTATTACAATCGCACTCAAGATAATATAGCTTTACCCAACCAATTCCATGATAACTAACACATTTATCCTTCTGGTATTACCTGCAAACAACTACATATTGGTTCGGAAAAACAAAAAGTTGTCTTAATGCAAATGAGAAAATTTTCTTTTAGTTGCTTCAAGACTCCTTTGATGGAAGAGGGAATCAAATGTTCTAAAAAGTATCAATCTATGAGAGAACACGTTTGCATATGAGCGCACGCACGCACGCACACAAGAGAGAGAGAAAGAGAGTACCTCATTCAACGAGTGACACAAAGCCTCCTCTCCCAGGGACGCATATATAGTAACAACAGTTATATTCCGTCTAAAGCAGCCCTAACAAAAGTGAAAAAAGAGCGACAGAATAAGAATTCTATTATGTCACAAATATTCAGCTGGCCTACACAACTGCAATACACAAACTGATGAAATGGTTGTAGCAATCCAAACAGCTTAGAGACCAATCTTCCATTTGACTTGTAACCAATAAATTATGGATGTTAAGCAGAAAAGGAAGCAGTACAATTGTACAAATTGCATAACTGAACCAAAAGCAAGAAAATATGACGAATTAGACTCTCTGGTGACTTAGAAGACAAGCACCTGCAATGCTATAAACCATTCTTCTCTAGTATCAGCGAAGATTGCCGCACGTTCTCCTCTTTTATGTCCCAGCAGTGCCAAACCAGAGGCAAAGTTACACACAGATTCAAATGTTCTGCCATATGTTAGCCATTCATAGTCTCCCAAGTGAAGCTTCTCAAACGATCTTCCATCTGGAGTAACTTCAGCCTCTCTTGCAATCAATTTTCGAGTTCCAAGCAGCGGTTTGTTTGGATGCTGCTTGCACGACTGTTCAAAAAGTTCTGCAAGAGTCGAGATTCCTTCCCACCAACTAGTTATTGGGGCCGTGAAACGATGGTTTCTAATTGCATACCCAGGTTCTCCACCAACTTCAACAGGCAATCCCCGCTTCTTTCCTTTCTTTGAATTTTGGAAGATAACGGTAAATACAAGAGGAACAAAAATGCCAGCAAGATATGGATTCATCTTTGATGGATACACGACCCCAAGATATTAAATCCTACAAAAAGAGCCCACAAAACAAATGAGACCGTGAGAAAAACTAATGGCTAGAACATAGAGAAAGCATACACTAGAATAGCATAATTAGGGCATTCAACACTTAACCACAAGTCAAATCTCAGGATTTTCCATTCAAAGGATGGTGGCAGGTCTCGATACCCCTTTCCAGCATAAATTGGCATACTAGGACCCTAAATGTTTGAAATGTTTCTTTTGGGATTTGATTATTCAGACTTTAGTAGGCTTAAAAGAGGCATGATGGACTCAACTGTCATCCTCGACATTAAGATTTGCATCAGCACCTCATCCCTATATCACGCCACAGAATTCACTATTGCAAAAGGCATCACAAAATGCAGGCACGCTGGTCAGGAGTTGGGACACCAATGGCTATGACGAATGGCCATTAACGCACAACTAGCCCAGTATTAACCATTGCACACCCTTTAAGAAGAGAATACCAACGCACGCCAATTTCTTCCACCAACAGACTCAAATTAACAACTCTAGAGCACGACCATGTCCTCAATGGATTCACACGCCCAGTCACCACCAAGGACCCACACAAGCACGAATTACAGAAGCACACTCTGCCAAGCTCCTCAACACTCTTCCAAACATTTCTCTTTTCTGCAAAAAAAGTCACTTTTTTTCCTAATCGAACTACAGAGCTAATCACGGTCCCCGAGAATCAGCACTCCTAGACAATAAAAACAGCACATCAACCACAAAAGCGTGGAAAAAGAGCAACGGCACACAACCGCGAGCGCGACCGAATTGGCGCGGCGCGGCCCAGCACGGGCACATTCAGGAATCCATTACCAGAACGTCTTCAACCTCGAACAATCACATCACAATTCGCGTTCAGACAAGCAGTCGATGATACCGAGAATACCTTCCAAGAGAGAGCGAGGCGCGAAGCCGGAATCGCGCGAAGCCTCGAGCAATGCGGGCGAGAGTTGAGCGGTGTTGCCAGGTAATGGGAGTCCAACCGAGATCGAAGGCGACGTGTATTTAATGGAGGAGAGAAGACGGAGAGATCGAGAGCGTGAAAGGTTGGAGTTTCAGAAGGAGCTCGCTTGTTTTTCAAACACACACACTCTCTCTCTCTCTCTGTTTGTTTGCTCTGTGTGTGTGTGTGTGTGTTTTTTTTTTTTTTTCTGTTTCTTCTCCTTTTCAATTTTCACGAGGAGGCCCAAAAAAAAAGTACAAAATAATTTACAAAATTAGGTTTAAATCAAGCATTTAACTTTTTTTTTTGTCGAAAATCAAGCATTTAAATAAATCAACATTATTTATCTTTTTTTTTCATCGTTAAGGGGATTATGGCAGTTATAGGTCATGAAATTTACCCATCGAAATTCCGTGAATTGCCCTTAATTTTTTTTTAATTCATGAATAATACAGTATTTTGACATGTTAATCTCGCTTCGTTTTCAATAAGTTATGCCCTAAATTTATTACATATTCAGACTAGAAAGGTTTAAGACACTTTTTTTGGTTTACATAATATCATAAGGAACGAGCATTACGCATGACACGTGCGTATTTTAAACGAAATTGAGTAATTTTCCAATTTTTTCAAGTATTTCTTTAATTTGAAAAGCCGTGGGTGGTTTATCTGTTGTTTGCTCTTTTACAAAAATAAATAAATAAATAATAAATAAATAAATAATAGATAATGTTGGGAGAAATTGAAAAAATGAGACCAAATTCATTTTTTTATTTTCGATTAAAAGGTAGGGACACATGTCGTTCAGAAATCAATCTAATCAAGCAATTCTTCAAAGGGGAAGTACGAAAAAGATGACGCACAAACACAAGTGGCCTCCCTTGCCGCCATACGTTTGGTGTGAGCTTAGGACTAGGTCTAGGAGCATTTCAAGGCCCCCACAAAACTAAAATGTTTTGGATAGTACTTTCTTTTTTTTTTTGGTCGGATTGGGATATGGTACTTGAGGCCCCAAAAAGGTTGAGATTTTTCTTTATGGTGCTTTTTCGTACCTTTTTTTTCATTTTAAAAAAAAATAAATAGTTCGCTATAACATCAAATGATATATAATAATAATATAGTATTAAGTATTAAATCATGCATTCATCTAACATCTTAAAATTTTAAATTAATGAAATCTCATATAGGGTCTCGAATATGGACTTGCGGAGCCAAGCGAGCTGGTTGCCGGCACAGATAATTTGCCCGTGCATCCCATCTGTGTTTCGAGCCTAAATAATTCCAAGTCAGCCTAACGAGCCGTCGGTTGTAATTTGAACTGGCAATTATTATACTTCTGAATGTTGTTAGAGTTGGTTATCCAACTGATCGAGATTGTTTCCCCTACTCCTTTTTTCCGTTTAAAAAAATCACATGGTGAGGTGCTGTTCCATGGATTGAAATTCATAACTGACGTGACCGTACAAGGAGGAGCAACCTTAGTTGACCGAGATCTCTTCTATCCTTTTTCCACTTTGGAATGACGTTCCATTGCAGCCACGAAAGATTGGATAACCAAGTCTACCCACGAAGATAGAGAAGCGTTCGTCCATCACCGTCTTCTTTTCTTCTTTCTTGTTCTGTTTTGGACTAATCTCTATGAATCCATACAAGTCGGATTCGTCCATGTACATACGGTGGTTGATGTTGAAGTCGACTTATTGCATTTTCATCATACAGCTCATCTTCCATTTTAATCCCATCCCTAAATCCTTCATGGTAGGTGCAAGTAGACAAAGACTGGGCAATCCCGGCATTCCGAGTCGGGCGTACAACGCGCGCAAATTTTTGGTATAAACGTATCCGACCTAGCTCACCCGTCCTGATTAGAAAAAAAGGGTTTGGTTCGATAATTATGCACCTCGCTGATAACGTGTGAGAAGTTAGTGAGAAGTCATTTATCACAACCCGTGATAGGAAAATTTAGGAATTTGCTCGCTAAAACTACAGAAGGCTTTGTGGTAGTGGCGTTCTTGGTAGCAGTCGGGAAGCCATGGCTATGGCAGTTGAAATGAAGCGGGCAGCGACAATTTGACATGCGAGATTCTTATCTCTCCCAGTTCGTGCTTGTTTATCCTATCCTATCCAATCTCAGCTCGTTGCCCTCTATGTTTGCTCTTAGGATTCATCCCTAATCATCCTCTCTAGCATATTGACCAAGCCACCTGACATTCCCGGCATCCAAAAAAGGTTCGTGCAATATTCAGATGGTTAAAGACTAGAGTCTAGAAAATACTATAGTAACAAATGGACTTTTCAGAGATGCATCGATTCCGAAATGGACAGTTGCTCGAACTTTTACGTTTGAAGCTTCACATGCTTGAATGAGCTGTACACCGTTTAAGCAATCACGGTTACAGGCCTCAAATGTACATGTACTACTCAGAGTCAGAGCTACCATTTCTTTGCAGGGTAACTCATAAAACATTGTTGCCAAACCACAGGCTCCAATCGAAAAGCTGAGATATGGACTACGTCTCTGCAGCAATCACATCTGCACTTGTATGGGCTGTTGAAAATTCATTCACCCACTATCCTTCCTCACTGAGCAAACCCTAAATTTGTGCTCCCTCTTGAAGGTGATGCAAAAATATATGGCCACATATGGCCTACTACTAACTGCAGGTGGCATTCAGAATCCATTGAAGAAACTCAACAAATAGCCGTCAACACTACTCCACTGCAAGATATTTGAAATTGAAGCTTACCATCATGGCATTTTCATTGGAATAAATCTTTTTCGATCCTAATAATTGACAAGGCTAGTATACCGATGGATTGTGACAGATGAGCAAAATACCAATCAGGATAATTACTGTCCATCCGCAAAATCTGCCCATCTACATATAAAAACTGAGTAGCGTTCATCAGGTGTTTCTTGCATAGTCCAGTGTCCCTGTGATGTCTGGCCTTTCACCAAGTAGAGAACATTGTGCAAGCAGGGGCAGCAACTTATCATGGATGAATTTTCAGCAACCGTCACGTGGAAAACTTGGCAATAGCTACACTAACTATCATAAAAACGACATAGATACCCACAAGAGAGAATCCCCAAAACCTATGCACCCGAAATCTGCACCATGTTATCACTAAGAGAGAGCCCATCAGACTTAGCAGCAGAAACACAAATGCCATCACGATACCCACATGGAAGTGAAGTACATAAGCCTTTGGATACACATTGGCAGTCTGCATAACCAAAGCAGTTCCAAGCCCAACAAGCATGTTGAACATTGGCCCAGCAAAACACCCAGCCATGGCCATTGCCGGTTGGCCAGCCTTAGCTATGGCCACATCAGCAACCAGATCCCCCACCGAATTTCCCCATGCAAGCACTGTCAGCCCAAGAAGTGACGGGGGCAAATCAAGAAGTGTCCCAAGAGCTGCAAGGCAATTCAAAAGCTCTCCTGCTATGGTGGATATCCAGAACACACTCATCACAAATGCCACCAAAATTACAAACAGTTGCTCGGCTTTTGGCGGTTCTTTCTCCATGATGAAATGAAGAATGGCGAGAGAGGAGCTTGTGAAGAGAACAATGAGCCACAAAGGAAAATGGGTATTCGGAATAAGGAAGACGATTGGATGATCTACTGGCATGAAGGAGTTGCAAGCATATAAAAGGGCCAATGGGCAAAAAATAATGTTGAGAGATATGTCTAATCTATTCCATTTTGAAGGTGAAGTTTGCGGAATAGTGAGCTTCAGAAGAAAAGAGACAGGAACTTCCCATGCTTTAGCAATCTGATCACATTAGAAAATATAAGTAAGATCAAGGCAAAACAAGTCTAGATAAAAAGAACTCATCAAGGCAAAACAAGTCTAGATAAAAAGAACTCTACAGTTAGTTCCCAGTCAAGGTTTTCTTAGATGTGCAGAGGCTAGTCTCAACTTTTACTCTTGTTCAATGTCTTTCCCATCTTTATCTACATTGATGTCATTCAGATACCTTCTTTATCCTCACTCGACACAGCTAACTGACAAGGAAAGTGCAACTTCAATAACATTGATTGAACCTATAAATGCATCCTGTTCATTAGCTTTATTCTCAACTCTCTTCTCTCAGAATCCTTACACCTTTCGATCGGTTCTTTTAAAAATTCCCTTGGACCCTAAGATTCCAGAGCAGCAGCACCCTCTGTTATACACACCCATATGGTGGGATTTGCTTCCTCAGTCGATGGAATAAGCATTGCAGAAAACTAAATTTTGTAGTAAAGCTAAGATACAGTTTGTCACATTACGCTAGCATAGTCCCTGAAATTAAAATAACACTAACGGTTTGTCAATGAAGAAAGTTCTCAACATACACTATTATCACCCTGAACCCCTACGATGTTGTATCAACGCTGGTATTGCCAAAAAAATTTACTCTAAACCCCAACTTTCGTGTGTATTTCCAAACTTTCCCGACCAGATCGTTCTTGATTAAGTCATAAAATCAGATCTGAACTACTTGACGGTCCTTAAGAAATAAATCTGTGTATCAAGAGAGCAGAACTCCGAAAACAAAGTCTTGGCCCTTTAACTATATAAAACCACCAAATTACTTTCTAATGAAAATGTTATTATCAACCATAATAGTAAGGAAACATGTCCCACTAGTTGACTCCAAGATTCCTTGCCACGGAAAAGGTATGGATCTCATTATTAAGTGAGCCTTTTTCCTCTACTTTTTATCAACAAAACCGTTAAAACTTCATTTCAATCTCCATCCATTTATGAATGACTTCCGTAAGGCATTTATAGCGTTTCTCACAGAAGGAATTATTTTTCCGAAGGAAGAAGAAAACGTCACAAACGAAGTTGACCCTTCTGAATTACCTTATTAAGAGTGCGATGAAATCCGAAAGTTGCTTGGACCCTTCGCATGCTACCATCAACGCTTCCCCTCTCGCAATCAGATTCTGCAAACTCATTCGACAATTCACTGTGTCCAACTAAACCCACCTCAGCCCCGCCCTTCTCTCTTTCTGATCCCATATCCATCCAAAATACAAAGACAACAAAAAAAACATAAAATCCAACAAATCCAAATGCCTGCCATATAAAAATCTCCCCACTGAGGTATACCCAAAACAAAAACAATGTCGCAATCATGTAAAATAGCACATCTCTCACAAACTGCGTTGCATCTAAGGAAAAAGGTGCAGCATAAATTGCAACAAAACCAACCACAAATGCTGATACAAATGCGCCAGCAGAAAGTATAGCCCCAAACCCTGTCCTATATTGTCCAGATCGGACAGCAGCAACCGAAGAGAACACATCAGGGGAACCATTTCCTAGGGCAAGAAGGGTAACCGCACCCATACTGGGGGTCAGATTCAGGTGAGAGGAGAGCTTGGTGGTGACAATAGAGAAATGATCTTGCGCAGTTTTGATAAGGATATAGAAATGAATAAGGAGAAGTAAAGAAAGAAAAGGGATTGAAAGATATTGGTTTTGGTCAAAGAGACAAAGGTGGAGGGCAGAGTAGTCGACAATCCCACTGTGATCAGCCAAGAGAGAACAAGGTTTGGCTATGGTGGGGTTGACATTGCTACCGAGGGCTCGCCGGGGGAGTGTGGGTACAGGAGGAATATAAGATGAAGAGGATGGTGGGACAATAAGAAGGAAAAAGGTGAGACTTGATAGGATAACAAGGAAGATTGTGCATTTCTTGATGGGCGAGAACGAGAGACGGAGACCAGTACCTCCCTGGCCATGGTTGTCAACTTCCATAAAGAGGCTTGTAGGTGACATCCAATTACTCCTCCAGTAATTATAGTAGCTTCGTTTTGTCCCTTCAGAATAATGATCAATCGCAATATTAGGGCAGAGCAAGCACCTTGATCAACGACCACAAAACAGATCTACTCCCTAACAATTGAAGGAAACACAAACACACATGAGGGTGAAAAACTGCTAACTCAAAAACTATACATCACACTGATATATATATACTGAAACTTCCAAAACCCCGGTAAAGAAGAAGAAAAGCCATTATTCTAAGAAATAACGTCATTAGACGATGCTTACCATCATAATAGCTGTTATGGTGATGCTGCAGGATGACCGAAGGTGAATTTCCACATATCAAACTCAAAACACAATGGTTTGGGTCAGATTCAGTCTGGTGTGAGTTCAGATCTGAATTTTCCTACATGAACCACATGTTACATACATCGAACAGAATCTGATAACTATGAATATAAATAGAACAGGGATCAAGACGCACCTGAATATAAGCATCATAATCTGTTGGTACTAACTTCTTCGGTCGTCCTTCCCATGGAAAACCTCTTCGCCCAAGAAGATTTCTTATGTATTCATAGTGCCTTTTTAGACAATCACAACGACCATTCACCAAATTATTTATGAAGTGCAAACTGAAAAGCTTGTTGAATGAATAAACCCGATCTCTCCAAGCTTCATCATTTAAAGCGAAACCAAATTTATTTCCTTTATTCACCAGCTCTAGCATAAGGTCAATGAAGTAAAGGTCTATAGGAGGTGTCCAGAACGCTCCTGAACGATCACTAACCCACAGTCTTCAACCTTCTTGCTTCTGCATGCAGAAAAAGCTAAAGAATAATTACAGAAACTCGGTGCGGAGCAGGAGGAGACGCAAATGTTAAGACAGGCCAAGCAGCTTCATGGACACTAGGATAAAGCACAAAGGGGAAATCCAAATAACAACCTACTAAAGCAACCAGCTCCATGGTCACATGAGATCGCATTAAATTACTGCAATAAAATTTTCCAGCAAATCATCACACCAAAAAGGGTGCAAAGCCTGAAATCAAGCCATACCCAAAGTAGCAGAAAAGCAGCTAAAAAAAAGCCACATTTACCGGTTTTGACCACCAAAAAAAAAAAAAAAAAAGAACATTCGCATTTGGAGGTGATTTTGCACATATACATGCATGTCTGTGTCTGTGTGTGGTTTGTATGTCCACTTCACAAGAAATGATCACATTGCTCTCCATTTGTTAACTGCAATGAAAACATGATATCCTCATAGGTTTTTCTGTTCTCCAACAAAAACCAGGAAAGATTGCAGCAAGTGCATTATCTTTGGTTGTACTAATAGCACTTGCCTTCCACATTTACAAGTGATTTTAAAGTTTCCATTCAATTCGTTGCCTTTTTATTTCCGTTCCCACCCATTTCACTCCTAACTTATTATTTTTTTATCTTTTTATTTTTGGGGTCGGATTTCCCTCCTAACTTAAAATATCAAAAAAAGGATAAGAATGTACAAGATTTGTTCCAGACTAATCCAGCACAAATAGGTTTCTATTGAGATCAATTAACAACATGGTGGGGGCGGCAGGATCTCGCAGAAGTACCCAAAATCGAGACCATCAACCTGAATCGCAGTTCACGAGGGAGTTATGAGCTCCCAGTAACATTAATCTAGACCGAGATTAAAATTGAAGAACTGCTACGTTCAGTACAATCTAGCTGAATTCTGAGATAGCCGTAAATTATCCACTTGCCCAGCACCTCACTAACCTAACACGGATCTTCCTCTACCTTTCTGCTTTATGGAAACCCTACTCCACTGGAATCGTCCCCAGCTTTCATGTTTCATCGCTTCATAAGAACTTCAAATGCGCCCTGCCCATTAGGAATCAAAGAATCTGCCGAAACGCAAATCCCAAAACCAAAACCAACACAGCGAACCACCCCCACCCTCCGAGTATTGAAAACTGCCCCCAACATTCCATTGTCGACTAGGACGAGAGACTCTGAAATCTCAACAGATCGGACAGCATTTACTCGAGGATGCGAGAGCCAAAGCCCGACAAGAAAGCGTACCTCGCAAGCTGGAAACTTTGCATCGCCAGAGCGTGTAACTCGCGAAGATCGCAGGTATCAGACGACGAAAATGCACGCGTTCTCGAGCTCCGACCGCGCACGAGTGAATGGAAGTCGCAATTCGCAGAGGGCGCGTGAAGTTGCAGCAGCAAACACCTTGACAGATTTTTGGAAGATGAGTGAAGGTAATAATTTTTTGTTAAATATTATTTTGGAGGCACTAACGCTGAGATAAATAAATTTTTCATTTGAGTTTATTTTTGTATGTAATGCATATTTACATAATTAATGATATACTAAATTCTTTGCATGAACAATTTACGCATGGACTTTTCAATAACTTGAAAATATAAATAAGTGACCCGAAAAAAAAATGGTATGATCTTATAAATGTAATTTTTGTTCATTCATTTAAAAAAAAGTTTATGAATCTCAAAAGGCCTTATGTTTCGAAAATACAAAGAATTTTTAAAAATCGTGAGGTGGTTAATCTAATTTTTGGTAATGCTCCTGAGATGCGATGTCTTTTTAATAGATCGAGTGGAATTTCAAGTTATTTTACTTGCCAGTCTGATGTATAAATCGTTAAAATTGAATTCGTTTTAGTACACTTAGATGAAACCACTTAAGTCAAATCGAAAATATTAAAAGTTTTGTCGGTTTTTTAATCATATATCAAACCTCCTATTTAGTTTCAATGTCCGACCTCGTTTCGCCCAAAAAAAGTTTCATGAAAAACTCACAATTCATATGTAGGCAACATCAATTCATTGAGCAACAAAAACTTAAAATCCCTTCTCACTTGAGAAGAGGGAGGCGGGGGCAAAGGGTTCGAATCCCTACATTCGGAAGGAGTTGAGATGGGGACACGTAAGGAGAGAGCAGGTTTTCATAATCTGCGCAGGCACAGAGCGCATATAATTGTTTGTAAAATAGAATAAAATAGGAATTAGACGAAAAAAAATTGCAATGTATTGCCGACATCTCAATCATGACATATTAAATGCAGAGAAGTCAAAGCTCGGCTAGAAGTTTGACCATGGTTTTGATCTTTCCGATGCATCAAGAATCTTTGATGAAAACGCACGACGGATGGCAAGCATGCGCTTGATAGCCAAGCTTAGAATCCTGGATAGACAACCTGAGGACGAACGAGAAAAAGTAAGAGCCGCGAAGGCTCACGAGAGAGAGAGAGAGAGATCCACACCATCATTGGGAAAACAGGTTTCCAAAACGCTTAATTTTTTATTCCAGATTGACGCGGAAAGCCCGGTCGGGGATCGGAGATGCAGAGCTGGATGCGTCAAGGTTATCGCTCGAACCAGAAGGCGCCATTGCGGGTCGTTGAGATAAGCACCGTGCAGGAGAATAGGCATAAGGGTTGAGCCATGGCGGCAACTTAAGGTCCAGAGGAAACGCGAGCCTGACTCAAAACTCTTAAGTTAGATTGGATACGGCGTAAGGTCCTCACTGAAAAGACATTCTCACTCGATCTGAGTTACGGTTAGCATCATCAAGCAAGGCAAGGGCAGCTTGATCCGAGTTCGGCTTAGCATCATCGAGCAGGGTTAAGGCGGCTTGCAAGCAACCACCCCTAATACATCATGCATTAACCGCCACCCAAACTGCGGCTACAGTAATGTCGTCCGAGGTAATACATTTTGCGAAATTGCTTGTGGTAATAGTTCCTTCCATTGCTTTTGCAATTGAGTTCCGAAATTTCTACCATCACCCTTGTGGCCACATGACATTTTGTGGAGGGCCAATGTAGTTTCTGCACATAATGTTTCAATGCTCTTTATCCATTCACGAGTGTTTGACTGCAAATTCAATCTAAGGAAGAAGATAATTAACAAGACTAAAACTTTGAAAGCAGGATATTAATTTGCTCCAAGTACACAGAGAGAGTCTCATCCATGTCAACAGATCTCTACATCATCCGACAGATATCAGCATTCTAGATTGATTACATGATTGAAGGTCCTGGTCCTAGATTCTACAATTATTGCAACATTACACTAAATCATATTATATGATCTTCCAATTACCCCTTCTTGGGATTCTGCCCTACTGCTGCTGCTGCTACTATACTACAGCAATGATACTAGACTAGGAAATTAATAACTTCACAAGATTATTAAAACATAAGGGTTAGAAAAAAAAGGAAGAAAAGAACCCAACTCAGGCCAAGAGCCAGAAGTTCTTCTGCCATCTGGTGCTGATAAGATAGCCACCCACACCTCTGCTCTGCTTCCTCACTCCTATGGTCAAGCAATCTGCTCCGTTGATGCATTGCTCCACGAACTCCTCAGATTTGCTGGCCCCGCACAGGCTGCGAGAACAAGTTCATTAATATACGATTTTATATATAAAAAACAATTGGGATTTCCCAACAATGTCAAAACACTTGAGAGGTCAGAGATCTTGATGTCCGGGATCGTGGAGGACGCAGAACACAATTTGCAAAGTAAAGAACAGACGAAAATGATTTTCAAAGTTTGTTGTTTTTGAGTCTTGGAGATTGGAGAGATGTTTGACCCACCAGCGGATGAGAGAGGATGGTTTCTTCTGACCCAGCACAAGAACAGAGACCTCCAGCTTCTTCACCTGGCTCATCACAGTGGCCATCTTTGGACCTTGAATCACTAGTGCCTCCACGTCCACCTGTGCGATTCGTCATTCACCCCATCAGATGAAATCCAGTTTGACAACAGCAGTGATTAATCTCTCTCTCTCTCTCTCTCTCTCTCTCTCTCTCTCTCTCTCTCTCTCTCTCTGTGAGCTGAGACCAGGGGAATTCTTTCCAAAAGGGTGGAAATTAAGAAAGGCATCTGAAAAAGAAAAGAACCCGGAAAAGAGACAGCCAAGTTCTGAAAAAGAAAAGAAAAAAGATGACCCAAGACAGAATGGAGCTCGCACGCTAGTGTCCCCTGCATGCAACCTCCAAAGGAGAGAAAGCAGGAATACTACAACAGCACTGGATCTGACAGCATAATTAAGACAAAACACACGTCTTCATTTGGCTAAAAATGAGTATTTTGTTTTTAACTGTAAACCCAGTCTGCATATAGCTCATCTTCGAAGGAAATCTAGATCTGAGGCCTAATCTGCACTTGTCACCGACGGAGCAAATGTGGCAGGTTGGGGTCAATGGGACATGACCGAAACACGAACGCTAGTTAATGCATTACGTTATAACCAGGAAAAGCAGAGCAAAACGATACTCACCTCTGGTCTAGAAGCCTTGCAGAGAAACCCCAGGGAATTGGCAAGATATGGACAAGTTGAAGAAGAAGAAGAAGAAGAAGAAGAAGAAGAATCAGAGGAAGGAGGAGGAGGAGAAGATCTCTCGGCACCAGGAGGGATAATGTGAAGCAGAGTGAGCAAGTCGCCCTTGTTGGCCACATGAGTGAGAGCCCACATCATTGCATGCTTGGAGCGAGAGCTCTCGTCCACCATCACCATTACTCTCTTCCTCATCACCAACCCACCATTCTCGCCGCCGTACATTTGGTTGAGCCCTTCCATCGGGTCCAAGCTGCTCCCGGCGTTGGCGGAGTTGTACCTTTTGCTTCCACTTCCAACCCCAGTAACCCACCTCTTTGAGGTTGAGCTCCAAGCTTCTTTCCCACTGAGCTGTCTCAGAAGTGAACCAGAGCTTGGCATCTTCTTGCCCGTGTGTGCGCTAATAATAGAGAGAGAGAGAGAGAGAGAGAGGGAGGGAGGGAGTTCCTGTGCGGGAGTTTGTTTGTGAACCCAAGGCGGTCAGAGAGTTTGCTGTAGCAGAGAGAGAGAGAGAGAGTTTGTTTCTTGCTAGATATACTGTGACTGTGAGCAGGACGGTGATGATGTTTGATATCGTCTACAATATTTTTTTTGGGGTAAGACTTCAACAAACTCGATTTACGTGACAAAACAAATAATATTGTAAATGGGAAATAAATAAATAAATAAATAAATATATATATATTTATATAAATAAGTGGTTTCCTAACTTAAATGTTCGCAAAAAATTGCTGACGTTTCTTAATAAATTGGTTACATGTATATTTTTCCGGCATTGCTCTCATGAAAAGAAGGGGGAGGGGGCCTACATTTTATGAGTTTCGTGGACTATTCCGCAAGATACAAGTAAGGTTTTATGCAAATAAATGAGGATCACGAGACACGTTATTAGACCTATCTACACGGTCTTGACGCATAAAGGATGCGGTGAGTTGTTATATAGTTTAATTATATTCGATAAATTAGTCGCGAATGAATTTAAGCATAACATGAGTATTAAATTGATTGTAAATGAATCTCTCACGCTCACTTGATTTCGTTTTCACTCACTCCACTCCACTCCACTCCACGCTTTTCATATCATTTTGGGTATGAACTTTTCTGAAATCGAATTAAATGTGGAAGCGCTTTAGGAATATTGATTCGAGTCAGGTACGGGACACTAGATGGATCTATTTATATCGGATCATTTAGGATCCGATCTGCATGGCGTGCATTTGTTTACTAAATCGGCCCTCTCCTTATCTCGGTCACAAACAAGAACGCGAGGGATCTTTCTGCAACGGATAATGACACAAATAGTCTTTGGACTTTGACTTTGCGTGCATTATGGTCCATAAACTTTAAATTTATTCGATTTGGTCATTGAACTTTAGCTTAATGTTCAATATGGTCCCTGAACTTTTAATTTGTTCAATGTGGTCCAAAGACTTTTGATACATGTTCAATATAGTCTCTGAAAAAATATTCAATACATTCCTTCCATTAATTGATTAGAGACAATAATGAAATTTTTCTTGTGGTCTAGAAACTAAATTCAATATTTACTAAAAGTTCATGAATTATATTGAACAAGTCAAAAGTTTAGATGATCAAATTATACATTGGACTAAAGTTCAAGGACTACATTGAACAAATTAAAAGTTCATGGACCACATTGCACAATGAGCCAAAGTTCAGGGGCTATTCGTGTCATTTTTCCTTTCTGCAATAGTCAAGGTCCTTTTCTGATTAAAAATCAATGACATTTTATGAGCTAGTTAAAAGCAGTTTGGTTTTCGATGAGCAATGATGGAAAGAGGCCATGGATGATGATTCTTCACGCTTGGCCTGTTGCAGGTTCAGAGAGCTCACGGGAATCACTGGGCTGGCTCCCTCGCGTCCTTTCTTATCACAGAGATCTAAAATGGGATTCGGTCAGTTTTGCGGATGATGAAAGTGAGGATTCTCTTATACCCTCCTCCTCCTCCTCCTCCTCCTTCATTCACCCATGCTGCTGCAGATCCTCCCTCCCTCCATGTTTAATTTTTTGTTCATCTTTGGTCCGTGATTTGCTTTTTGGACCATCTGACAACCCAAAGAAGAGTTTTCTCCAAGCATTACTGATCTGTATCCCTTTGTATTTGTGGCTGGATTTGTGATATTTGGTATTTTGGACCCATATTGGGAGTGCACTCGCTAGCCAGAGTGGCCACAGTATGGGAACCCTCATGAATTGGTTCATTAAGCTCATGCCGGATGCTGGTCCATCGTCTTCAATCTTGCTGCTGCTGCTGCTGCTCTAATTATGTGCGCAGTGCTTTCTTTCAGATGACCCGCCAAATGGGTCAGACCAAGAACTCCCAAAAAAAAAAAAAAAAGGGAATTATAAGGGCTAAGCAGCTTCTTCTCACAGCATATCTCCATGGATCGAGAAGAGATTAAAAATAGGGATGGCAGGGCGGCAATATCTATGGACAAGGGTTGGTTTGGTGGCATCCAACTCTGCATCTTCAGTGTACTTAAATTTTTAATTAACTCACCCCACTCCCAAATATATATATTTTTTTATAAAAAAAAATCACTTTCTTCAGACCCTAATATTAAAATAAATTGAATTAAAAAAATCAGGATTTAATTTCTGGAAATGTTTTTTCCCATTTATGGGATGGTGTTGGAAAAGGAGAAGGCCGGTCGCGAAACCATGGTCACTTTCAGTCCAACTGTTGTTTTTGGCGAATAATAGTACGTGCTGGTTGCTGTGCTGATTCTCATCTCTTTCCCTCAGCCCCACTCATCACTGCCTGACCACTGACCTGACCAGTGACCGGGACAGGTCTCCGGCCTCAGAGTTAAAGAATCCCCGATCGGACAGCCCATAATAATTAACATGAAAATTTCTCAAAAAACAAAACTTAGAAAATGCAGTATAATTAATGGAGAATTAAAAGTCGGGAAAAATGCCAGAAGTGGGGCCCAGCTCGTGAATTTGGGTCTTCCTTCCTTCCTTCCTTCCTTCCTAGGGGTCGATTCGACGGACCCGGGAAGTCCCAACTTCCAAATAATTTGCTCCCCGACTAAAGACTCGCTCGAAGTTTCGACCAATTTTTTTTTTGTTTTTTTTTTTTTTAAGGTGGGATCTGCTGGGTTGTCGTTGGTGTGAGAAACTACTCGCATGCAACCCTTCTCAGGGGATGGCCAGCCACTGGTGAGGGATAGGCAAGACCCCGCTTGATGGCCACGAGGGCGACCTCACCTCGCCCAGCCGCGGCGACCCTCGCCAGATCATCACTCCATCTTCTTCGTCGTCATCGTCGCGGCCATGATCAACTATGGTTTCAACACTTCTTTGCGCGCCAATGAGGGCCCAGGCGAGACCGTCCTTGCTCGATTTGACAAGAGCTGCTCTCGCCTGCCATAGGCGAGTCCGACTCTCTCCTAGAGTCGCCTCGCCATTGCCAGCGAGGGCCTAGGCAAGACGACCTTAGCGAGTTGCAAGAAAATAAAAAAGTAACGAGAAAAAAAGGAAAAAAAATCTTAAAAAAATGATGAAAATGCCCATGGTCAGGTTATTATTTGATAAAATGAGAGCACCTTAAGCTTTTATTTATAATTTTTTTCTTCAAACGTAATTAACATTGTATTTATTCAAGGGGTCTTGTGGTGGAAATAACGCTTTTTTTTCAAAATAATTTAAACTAAAAAAAACATCGCGCTTCGATAAAATTACTTAATTATTTTGGACGACGAACTTTTAAATCCCCAAATCATCACCGCAGTAGAATTTACGTGCTTAAATGAAATACGAGCACCAACTCACCAGTTACAAAATTACCGTTGTTATCTTTCTTATCTAGTCGCGACGCCCTGTCTAGCTCGTCGAGCCTTTAGATCGCGCGAACGATACGAATCAATCCATCTTAACGTTAACGTATGCTGGACCTTTGACCATGCAAACCTCGGAGGTTTTTTTTTTTTTTAAGTACGGTGGTTTGGGGTTACGACAATTGGGGGAATCCCCACCAAAATCAAGGATGTGTGATTGTTGGATACATGGATGGTGGTGGGTCAAGTTTAACGTGCGTTCTAACAAAATCAGACTTTTTAAAAGTCGAGTGGGGGACTCAACGGCATGGAAGTCGCTCGAAATCTTTTCTGTGCTAGGACCCGTCTTGGGTTCGAATCCGTAATCGAAACTTGGCCCGGATTGTGGAGCGTGTTATGAAAGTCAAACCGGGTAACGCGCCGGCGGCCGGATTTTGTGTTTGCGAGCTGGACTCGTTTCCGACTTGGAGAAGGAAACCCCCAACTTCGGTCCTAGGAGGAGGAGAAGATGAGAATCCTAAATCCACGCCAAAAGCCGGTGGATGCCTAAAGTGGCGGGGTCAATTCGCGGGGAAAATCATCTAAAAATGGTCCCAAACCTGTTGCGCTTGTGCCCAGCCAGCCCTAAAAGTTTTGATAATTTACCGACGCAGTCATCTCGGCTAATTTTTATCGAAAAACGATGACGCGACGGTCCAGTCAGAGCCAATTCTCCTGAACTGTCTGATCAATGCCTCCGTGGATAATTTTTTGAATTTGCTTTTGTTTTGTTTTCATTTTTCATTCTTTTTTCGCTATTGGCCGGTCTTAAGCAATGGCCGGAGAACGGCTTGTGACCATAGCTGATGCCCGACGAGGGGGCTAGGTGAGCGTTGCCTCGCATGCGGTCGACGACGACTCGTAGGCCCTTGTCCAGTGGTGGCCTATGAGGTCGCCAGGCCTTCCCACTTCAATAATTATTTAAAAGAGAGAGAGAGAGAAAAAGGAAAGGGAAATGATAATAGAAAAATAAACAATAATTCAAAAAAAAATCTATTATTTTCGAAAAATCAAAATATTGTTTACGTCAGTGCTACAGTGCCGCGTAGGACGGTTGTCATCCACATCAGCGATTTTCGATCAAAAATTGGTTGGAGGATTAGGATTAAATCGACTAAACTGAAAAGCTTAGGACTGAGTAAGTTACCTCGATCGCAATTAGATATAGAAATTATTTGTGGAACGCTCCCAATCCTCACTAGGCTGGCTCAGGGCGGGAAGGTTTTGACTAAATTGTACAATCAATCAAGAACGAATTTAAGAAGAAGAGGGAAAAAAAGAAAAAAGAAAAAGGAAAAGGAAAGGCAGGGGGTGGGTGAAGGGGGTTGATTCATGGCGTCACGGCATCGTCTTCGAACTTCTTTTGCCAGGAAAAATCAGTTCATGGGAAGTTGTGTTGTCTTTTGGGCGGATGCGGACGATTTAGCATTTCAGCAGCATCTCCGTGGCCGTTGGCCTTCATTTACTTTCTAGACAAATGAAACTTAAAACTTCTTCTACTTCCTTTCATTATTTCAGACCATTTATAAGGCGGCACGGCTCACCCGGCTCGATCGCCACGGGGGACGCCGACCAGGTTCTAGCTCACGTGCACCGTGTTGTTCGTGCCCGTCTATCGTCTCCGGTTGCGATCCATGGCCTGGTGGGATTGTCGCTTGACGGGGCATTACACTTTTCCCATTAACTGGGGAAGAAAGTTTCATGAATTGATTAACACGGGTAGCGTTGCGGTACTTACCCAAAACAATCCCCTTTAGTCGAGCATTATGAGGCAGTTATTGAACTGGTCGTGTCCGGATCGATCTATTATTAGTTAACATAAATGCGAGTGCATTTCATGAATCTGAATTTGCACCCGTATGAAATTTTGGAAAATCGACTCAACGCCACAAAAAAAAAAATTATTATGAAAGTGATTGGCTTGAACTTCACGGGATCTAGACATGCCTAAACATGATTACATGGGATTAAAAGCCAGCTAAATCTCTATAGAAAAGTTTGTATGTTGATTGATCTATCGTTCTGGGCTTAGGCCATGCTCGGCCTAGTCCATTTCGTGCTTCGTGCCGCCCCAGCCCATCCATTCTCGTGCTCGTGCTTGTTTCTTGATCAAGACATTGCAGCTGTTTCTTGGTCATCCAAGAGAAAGCTGGCACCAACCAGAAAAAGCTCACTTGCATCATGTTGTAATCAGTTTACGTGGCACAACCGTCACGTTAGCAGTTTTCGATCAAAATTAATCGAAAATCGTCAAAAGGATTAAGATTAAATTGGTCAGATTAAAAAGTTTACGACTGAATTGACTGCCGTACAATATGTTTAGGATTTTTTTTTTTGACATTTATCCCCTCGTACTTGCTCAGTGTCAAGTGTCGAGTTAGATGTGCTGGTCGATGGTCGAATACGTCTTCCACAAGATACTACTGGAATGTACTCCTCAAGGCTATGGTCGCCAATAAGGACACAGAAAAGGGTTGAGACTGTAACCAATCGAGATTGAACTTTCCGTGTCGTAGAGAGGATGAATGAGGTTGAAGGTTCTGACCGAAAAAAAAAAAAAAGAGGTTGAGGGTTTTATCAAGATTTTGGGTAAGCAGAAAATGCAAAAAAAAAAAAAATCGCAGTCACCAATAAGCTCGACTCGATCGGGGTAGCCATTGTAGGGTCCGATCGAGCAGCCGTGCCGTGCGGCGGACGTGCCACTCGCCTATGACCTCGCATGGCCTATAACGCATAGCGTGGCGTGGGGGACTTGCTATAGCTTGGATGCCCAATTTGCCACTCTGAGCCACGCCAATCTGATCTTCGCTTGTATACAGTCGCCGTGGAATTTTAGTTTGGCCAACGTACGATGATGATGGTCTGACTAAAAACAAAAAGAAGAAGAAGTTCGACGATGGTAATCCACGCTCGATTTTCCAAAAAAATTCAAAAGATTTCTGCCTGATAGTGTGTTGATCAGAAAGAAGGAAAAAAAAAAATCCAATACTAGCACTTCAAAGAATTTAGGGAAATTTTCAAATAAAAGCCTAAAGTGCTATTATTTTCTTAAATAAGAAGACAAAGTTGAAATTATTTCAAATAAGGACCTGAAACGAACATTGTTTCAAATAAGAGTTTGAAATGAACATTATTTCAAATAAGAGTGTGAAGTAGTCATATTGGTAGCAAAGAAGGACTTGACCTCACATGCTCATTAAGGGCATTTTCGTCATTTATTTTTTAAATTAATTTAATTAAATTAAAATATAAGCTAATTTTATAATAACTAACCCCTCCCCACTATTGCCGGAAGGGGCGATGATGGTAGAGGGAGGGTTGGTCGGGAATCATCGGCAATCTTGGACAACCGCAAGCGAAGGCATGTAGGACCTTGCTCAAATCGGGCTGAGGGACACCACTATCGGGATTGCCGCCCAGCCCCAACCTAGCCAACTCAATTTGGAAGAGGGCTGGCGAGGGTCATCAACCCTTCAAGTGGAAAGGGGGGGTAGGGGCAAGGGCCCTAAATAACTCGTGTGTGCTTTTCGATTGGGGGTTAACGGGGGTGTAGATTTATGACTTAAGTAAAAGTTTATAATTTTTTATGAGATTGACAAATATTAGAGGATAAAATTGGGAAAAGACCTATAGCTAGGGTTTTTTTTTTTTGTAGGACAAAAATAGATCAGGGTAAAGATGGCAGTGGAATCTGCGGTGGCCATGCACAAAAACTTCAAAAGATGGAACCCAAAGTGCAAGATTTAACTCAAAACACACAAAAGTTCACCTGCTACTTGTGGATTTGAGATGGCTCTTTTGTGGAAGGCTCGACCGAGGGTGCTATTGCTAGCGTTTGTCGAGATTCATCGGGCAAGATCGTGCACGGAATTGCAAAATCAGCGAGAGTATCGTCGGCTTTGCAGGCGGAAATCATAGCTCTACTTGAAACCCTTAAGCTCATTGATCTGAAGCAACGAGAAGAAAGTACACTGTTGAATCTAACAACTCCAACTTGATAAGCTTTCTTTCAAGCACACTTCAGCCTTCGTGGGAAGTTGCTCCTCTAATTGCAGAGTTGTAAATCTCTATTATCTCAAGTACCTGAAGCCCATTTGGCCCACTGTTATAAGGAGGCAAATAAAGTTGCTGGTTGGTTAGTGAAGGCCCAGAGATGCAATGCCCTACCTTGTAATTGGGCCTCTAGATCTCCTCAAGTTTTTTGGCATCTTGTTTGCTCGAACGCTTCTTTAAATTGTAATTGGGCTCGTCCTCATATTAATGGAAAGTTTTTTTGACCCCCAAAAAAAAACTAGGACATTAGCCGAGGGTTTTCGACGGGACCAAAAAAAGTTTAAGGTAGAATTGAGACTGGATCTAAAGTTTGAGATTTTTTACGAGACAAAATCTAAAATTAAAGGCTTTTTTTTTTAAGGGTATTAAGCCATATTCTATTATGCGAAGTAGCTATATTTATGGGATGCGAATTAGAAGAATTGATAATGCTAGATTTATAAAAAAAAATGCAGGTATATAGGATGCTATAATAAATTACAAATAATCAGGTCATCTCCAATATTTAATGAAAACGTGTCAATATCACCTCGTATCCCATTTTGATAATCAAATCTTATTAAAAGCACAGATTTGGAGAAAAAGAAAAAGAAAAAGAAAAAGAAAAAGAAAAAGAAAAAGAAAATTAAATAAACGAAAATAGATAATGAGATAAATGCAAGTTGCTAGCGTATCGATAAATATACCTCAAATTACCTATTTGTATAGTAATTAACTGTCTACTTAATCAAGCATAATCACAAACTTATCAATGCATTCTATGTATGATTAAATTGTGTTTTATTACGAAAATATAGCCTATTGTTGAGGAGGGCTTAGAGATAATATAGACCCATTAGCCATATTTCTCTTTAGTTAGTTTGTAGTATCTCCTTTTTATACGTTGTCCTTTTGTTTTTAAGTGACTATATATCTATACTCCAGTAAAAATGTTGGTTTGAATGTAATAATTTTTTCCAATGTGGCTAAATTAATTGGAATTAATATTTACCATTAAATGGGTTTGGTCTATTAAGATATGATATACAAATTTTTAATTAGGTCATATATGGGTTGGCTACTGATGGCCGAGAGTTGGGCTCGACTCGTGATGAGAGGGGCCTTGGCTGAAAACTCTATAAATAGGGCTTAAATCTCTCGTATACTCTTCTAACGCACAAATCATCTCATATAAAGGAAGAACACACCTATTTGCGAGTGGCATTCTCATTTGACCAGTAATCCGACGAGGGAAATAGAGGGAAAGCATTTAAGTTCCGAATAGCCATCGTTTCACAGTAGTTTCGATAAATTCCAAATCATGTACGCTATTCCCATTTCCTCTATCATGTACCGTTTCAGTTTCTCGTTATGGTGTTCTTAGGTGCGCCACTTTCATGGCCTTATTTTTGGTATCATAGCAGTCATAACACGAAATTGAAACATTCGGAGTTCGCCTATTTTCGAAATTTTTGTCGGATGAAAATCGTTTTTGATCTCATAGATGAATAGGTCTCATCTATACGAGAATCTTAAGTAGTGACACGCCTCTGACGGATGCGGGAATGCCTACATGCGCCACAGCGCATGTCGGCCATGGTGAATCTTACTGTTTTGGCTCGTGTTCATAATTTTTTGTTCCATAAAAATTGATTTTGACCACATAGATGGACTCATCTCGTCGGGACAAGCATTTTGAGTGGTTGCATGCCTATGGTGTGGGACGCGACCACACGCGCTGACACGTGCCCAGGAGATGATGGCAAGTGGATGCCATGCGCAGGCGCGACGAAACGTCACCAGTTGCCCGTGTAATAGTCAATAAAAGTGGTTGTGGACGTCAATAACCCGCAATCCGAGACTCGCCGGACCTTGACCCGTTGATTGTTGATCAGTCGAATCGGTCAATGATTGGACCGATCAAACCGGTCGGATAGTTGACCTATTCGGTCGAACCATTTATTGGTCAATCCTTGTCCGGTCTAACCGACGTTTCCAATGGATGAGCACGTTGTGTGGAAGAAACGGTACTTACTATTAAAGCATGTTATCTATATTGTAGGCCCCAGAATGATAAAAATTTGGGGGAACAAACATTGTTACGATGAAAAAGGAAAAGATATAAATACAAGGAACCAATGATTCTCTCTTCTTAGACAAACTATATCCTCTGCACTTAATCAACATTTGATAGATTATTCAACCCGAGCAATCTTAGTTATAGATAGGGGTTTGATTTGCTAGCTGAGGGCGCATGCAGGCTCCATTTGGAGCGTGGTCGATGTTGGCTTGCATGTAAGGGCGCATGCATGCTCCGTTTGGAGCGTGGTCAACATCGGCTTGTTCGTATTGAAATTCTCTACATATGGGTATATTCATATTATATGTTTGATGCTTTTAAGGATGAAAAAATGCATACGCCCATTATACATGTAGTTTTAAGGGTATTTCTTTCCCTTGAATTTTCATATGGTTTCGAAAATACAGATGCTAGCTCACATATTTATGACCATATATAATATGTGTAGAACTAATTTATTGATATGTATCAAATAATTATTACAATATAGTTGACATAACATGTAATTTTAGAGATAAATTGCCTTTGTCTTTAAGCCTAAAGTAACATATATTTCATGGACTCAATTGGGTAGTGACTGCCAAAATGGCAGACTTGGTTGGGTTTGATAAATATTTGGATGTATCACATTATAATGCGTGATCATACTCCCAAAAGAAGTACTTATGTATTGATCCATGGAGGGATACATGTACAACATATGCTTGTGAAGCATATGATACTCGATGTATTCTGCTTAACTAGGCTTTAGTCCTTATAGCGAGGACCCTTGCCTTAGCGAATTGACTGGATGTCCCTTTGAATAATCTTTTAGAGAATGTTCCCAAGGGACTTTCATCACCAAGTTATAATTCGGGTGAAGTTTCTCCTATTGAACAAACTGCGTTCCTTTTAGTTTGGCTCACTAAGTATGTTCTTCTTCACCGAGCTTTACAAATCTGCAAAGAATTTGCCTATCTAACCTATTAGTTGACCTAAGGGGAATGCTCTACTTTTAGGCGATTGGCCTTAACTGCCCAATTCCAGCGTTGCGTTAAATACCTTTTTTTTTGGGACCTGATTTTGAGGTACCATTTGGAAGAAATTGGATTCAAAAGAAGGAAAAGACATGAAGCATTGCAACAACAACCACACTGATTAAATGAACTTGTCGTGTGAAAAGGTAGTTTCTCATTCTTGTGACGAGCAAGAAAACACTGAATAGGTGAATGAGTAGAGACCTGATTGCGATGCCTTTGCCTTCACCATCCATTAGGGCTTCGTACAGAGAAACATACTAAGAAGGCGAGAGAGATGATTTGTCTTTCGCTGCCATTGCAGTGGATTTAGGGTTTTCAGGTTGAAGATCCGAAGGAGAAAGGAGAGAATGAAATAAACATCACATCTTGGAAGACGATTTAAAATAAGAAAAAGGGTGTAATATTTAATTACTGGGAATTAGTAATGATTAACAATCAGGGAACGAGGTATACGCTATACAAGAAGAAGACAAAAATGCTATCAAGGAGAGACGGCAAGTGAGATCGCGCGGGTTAAACGGGCTGACTCACCGATGATTTAACTCGAAAGAGACCTTCACGTATGTATATTGATCTCAAGGAAACTTTAGCTGTACTTTTGAAATTTTATTTTTTCAAATTTGTTTTACAAACAAAGTGGGGGATTGTTGTTATTTGTTTGGAAAACAAATCAAAATAATACCTTTTTTGTATCCCACATAGGATAGAAAGGAGAGAGAAAGTCTCTTTATTAATTAGAAAGCTGCTATAACCTTTCAGAAAAAGAAATGGGCAAGTGGGATAGACCCCACCATACCCGCGTGTGATTGCGCGTGCACTTAGCACTTAGCACTTAGCGCGCCGCGGACGAATTATGAATTATTTTTTTATTATTTCGAAATAAAATATTTTATTATTATATATTTTTTTTAATTGTGACTGTTTGGACACGAACAGTTGTGTCCGAACAGTGGTTGTCACTTACGAACAGTTGTGTCCGAATGACTGTTATCACCACGAACGGTCTTGTCAGAATTGCAATTTTTCGACATGAATTGGTGCGATGTTTCGGACATGAATTGATGCGATGTTCTGAACACGAACTGGTGCGATGTTTTGAACATGAATAGATGCGTTCGTACATGGACAGTTTAGACACCAAAAGGTGTGTTTATTAGTCTATATAATAGACAATTCTGTTCAGTTTTCAGTATCAATTTTCATTCTACGTTTTTCTTCAAAAGAGAGACAGCCATTTTTTCATTGTTTCGCAGAGAGTTTTAGGAGAATTACTGGAATTGCTATCTAGTATTTTCGCAGTGACTTTGTTGTATCCTGAAGGGAATTTGCCAGAAACCTATAGCAATTTCGTGGGGCAAATTGATCCTAAAAGAAAGTGATTATACGCCTCAAAGTCCGATTACATTGTTACATCAATTTTCATATTTTTCTAACAATTTTTAGGATCAATTTGTGCAACAATGGAGTCGGAGACCATCAAAGTGATGAATTAGAATATGGTCAAGTTGGATCAGTTCGATGGCAACAACTTCTCGCGTTGGAAGGACAAAGTGATGTTTCTGCTTACAGCTTTGAAGATATCTTACATTCTGGACCCGTGTCTGACGCCTATTGAAGTTCCTGGTCCCACCGCTGAAGGAGAAGAACCAAATGTCGAAGAGATTGAGCGGGTGAATAAGGCAAAGAAGAAACGTGAAGAAGATGAACTACTCTGTCGTGGACACATTTTGAATACTTTGTCCGATCGTCTGTATGACTTGTTCACGGAAATGAAATCTGCTCGGGAAATTTGGGATGCATTGGAGTTCAAATACAAAGCAGAGGAACAAGGTACGAACAAATATCTGATTGCGAAGTATTTCGACTTCAAATTTATTGATACTAAACCCCTTCTAGAGCAAGTTCATGAACGACAAGTTCTAGTGAACAAAATCCGTGCTCTAAAAATCGATATTCCAGAAGCGTTTCAAGTCGGAGCAATTATTGCCAAATTACCTTCAAGTTGGAAGGACTATGGGAAAAGGCTGATGCACAAGACAGAAGACATTACTTTGGTTCAACTCCAGAAACATCTTCGCATTGAGGAAGAGTCACGCTTGCGTGAAAATTTTGGATTATATGGAACTAAAGTGAATGTCCTGTCGGGTAATGGATTTCAGTCTAAAAATAACCCGAACTTGAAACGCAAGAGGGAGCAGAATTTTAAGAAGGCACAAAAGAAAAAGAAAGGAGGCTGTTTTGTTTGCGGCAAAGAGGGACATTTTGCAAGGGACTGTAGGCACCGCAAGAACAACACTTCCAAGGAGAAGAATACACCAATGCAAATTGAGAAGGCAAATACCAATGCTGTTCAAGAGAACTATGTGGCAATGGTTACGCATAAATTTTCAGACATGGAAATCTCTGCAAGAGTTGATGGTATTGTGGCCACGATTACTGAAATTAATGCTACTTCTGTTCAATCGGGTTGGTGGTTGGATTCTGGTGCAACAGTCCACGTGTGCAAGGATAAGTCTATGATCAAGAACTTTCAAGAGATTGTTGATATTAACTATCGAGAGGTCCAAATGGCTAACAACAGTTTTGCAAAAATAGAAGGACAAGGCTCCGTGGAGTTAGACTTCACTTATGAGAAGAAAGTTACCCTTTTGAATGTCTTGTATCTACCCGAGATTAGGAAGAATTTAATTTCTGTTGACTTGCTATGTAAAAGGGGATTTCGGGTATTTTTTGAATCCGACAAGGTTATCCCGTCGAAGAATGGAATATTTGTGGGAAAGGGTTATGCCAATGAAGGCATGTATCAACTGAGTTTCAATAATAAGATTGAATCTTCTGTTTATACCGTTGACTCTTCTTGTTTATGGCATAGTAGATTGGCGCATTTAAATTTTCGATATTTAAAAAATATGAAAAAATTAGATTTGATTGATTTTAATGGAGAATTAGAAAAATGTGAAATTTGTGCTAAGTCTAAATTAACTAAGAGGCCTTTTCCAAGTACAAATAGAAATTCGAATTTGTTAGATCTGGTGCATAGCGATATATGTGAATTCAATGGAATGTTAACTCGTGGTGGTAAAAGGTATTTCATTACCTTTATGGACGATTACAATAGGTATTTGTATGTTTATCTCCTAAGATCGAAAGATGAAGCGTTTACCATGTTTAAGAAATATAAGGCTGAAGTAGAAAATCAATTGGAAAAGAAAATTAAAGTTCTACGTTCAGATAGAGGTGGTGAATATTTCTTAAATGATTTTTCATCATTTTGTGAAGAACATGGTATTATTCATCAAACTTCAGCACCGTACACTCCACAACAAAATGGTTTGGCTAAAAGGAAAAATAGATCTCTTGGAGAAATGATTAATTGTATGCTTTCTAATTCAAAGCTACCAATTAATTTATGGGGTGAAGCATTACTTACTGCATGTCATATTCATAACAGAATACCATCCAAAAAGACTAATATAAGTCCATATGAATTGTGGAGAGGTAGAAAACCAAACTTATCATATTTTAAAGTGTGGGGGTGTTTGGCTTATTATAGAGTACCAAACCCTAAGAGAACAAAGCTTGATCCTAGAGTAATCAGAAGTGTTTTCCTTGGATATGCTGAAAATAGTAAAGCTTATAGACTTTTTGATTTAGAATCAAATGTCATAGTGGAATCAAGAGATGTTGAATTTTTTGAGAATAAGTATTCTACAGATTTTGAAATTATTGATAATAATAATTCAAGACCTATAGAAATACAAGTAGATTCTCATGAAAAGGAAACAAAGGATTCGAAAATTATGACTGAACCAAGAAGAAGCACTTGAGCGAGAAAATTAAAAGATTTAGGTCCTGATTTTATTATTTATGTTTTTCTCGTTGAAGGAGATAGAGATAATAATGTGGTAAATAAATATCCTTTAGTATTAAATTTAGAAGATGATCCTAAATGTTTTAGTGATGCTATGTCTTCTAGAGACTCTTCTTTTTGGAAAGAAGCTATAAATGATGAAATGGACTCAATTATGTCCAATAATACTTGGGGATTAGCAGATTTACCAGAAGGATATAAACCTATTGGGTGTAAATGGGTTTTCAGGAGAAAATATAACTCTGATGGTACTGTCCAAACTTTTAAGGCTAGGTTAGTGGCCAAAGGATATAGGCAAAAAGAAGGAATAGATTATTTTGATACTTATGCCCTTGTAGCACGTATAACATATATTCGAATTCTTTTTGCTCTCGCATCTTTTTATGATCTTTGTGTTCATAAAATGGATGTTAAAACTGCTTTCTTAAATGGAGATTTAAATGAGGAAATTTACATGGAACAACCAGAAGGTTTTGTTCTTCCTGGAAATGAGAAGAAAGTATGTAAATTGGTTAAATCTCTTTATGGGCTTAAGCAAGCACCTAAGTAGTGGCATGAGAAATTTGATTCAGTCATATTGTCCAATGGTTTCAAGCATAATAGTGCTGATAAGTGTATTTATTCTAAATTCACTAAAGACTATGGTGTTCTAGTTTGTCTATACGTTGATGATATGCTTATCTTTGGAACTAATATGACTAGAGTCATTGAAACTAAGAAGTATCTAACTTCAAATTTTAAAATGAAAGATTTGGGCGAAGTAGATACTATCTTAGGTATTAAAGTTAAAAAACATAGTGGGGGTTATTCTTTGAACCAATGTCACTATGTTGAGAAAATGTTAAATAAATTTAAACATCTTGGTTTCAAAGAAGTGAGTACTCCGTTTGAACCCAATATTCAATTGAATTATAATACTGGTAGAGCAATAGCACAACTTGAATATGCTAGTGCTATAGGGTCTTTAATGTATGCGATACATTGTACTAGACCTGATATTGCGTTTTCCATGTGTAAGTTGAGTAGATATACTAGTAATCCAAGTATAGAACATTGGAATGCTATTACCAGAATTTTTGGCTATCTTAAGAAAACCAAAAATTTAGGATTGTTCTATAATAATTATCCGGCTGTACTAGAAGGATACACCGATGCTAGTTGGATTACAAGCATAGGAGATAAACATTCTACCTCTGGATGGGTTTTCACGTTAGGAGGATGTGCTGTATCTTGGGCGAGCAAGAAACAGACTTGTATATCTCACTCAACGATGGAATTCGAATTTATTGCTTTAGCAGTAGCTGGGAAAGAGGCCGAGTGGATTAGGAATTTGTTGTTGGACATAAAATTGTGGCCTAGTCCTATGCCTCCTATTTCTATCAATTGTGATAGTCAAGCTACTTTGGCAAGAGCATATAGTAGCACTTATAATGGTAAGTCTAGGCACATTAATCTAAGACATGAGTACGTAAGACAATTGATTCAAGATGGTATCATTACAATTGTCTATGTAAGGTCAAGCAAAAATTTGGCTCACCCTTTCACGAAGGCGCTACCAAGAGATGTGGTAATAATGAGCTCAAAAGAAATGGGGTTGAAACCATTTAATTAAAATCACCAGTAATGGTAACCCGACCAAATACTAGCATATCACTAATAATATGGTTTAATGGGTAAGAACAAGTTATTGAAAGTGATTGAATAATACTGATATAAGCCCCAAATGTGAGAAATCAGTATTGTCTGTTACGTGTTAGAGGCTGAATTATATTCTTAATGAAGTATAATACATTAATGTATCGTGTTCATTAGTACCAGAAACACGTGATATATACTTCACCTATATGAGCTTAGAAGTGGTGCAGCTTCTTACGAAAGTTATGATTGCTTTCTAGAGAGCTCATGAAAAGGTACAAGCACAAGGCCATAACAGTGCTGAGTATATTATAAACTTCTCGTTGAAACAAGAGGTTAGTATATGTGTGGTATGTCCGGTACTATTATTAAAAGTAACAAGTTTAAAGCCAGCAGCTACTTGTGACTTTGATAGAACTTTGAGGTACTTGCACTAAATGAAGGTTTAACTCGAAAGAGACATTCACGTATGTATATTGATCTCAAGGAAACTTTGGCCGTACTTTTGAAATTTTATTTTTTCAAATTTGTTTTACAAACAAAGTGGGGGATTGTTGTTATTTGTTTGGAAAACAAATCAAAATAATGCCTTTTTTGTATCCCACATAAGATAGAAAGGAGAGAGAAAGTTTCTTTATTAATTAGAAAGCTGCTATAACCTTTCAGAAAAAGAAATGGTCAAGTGGGATAGACCCCACCATACCTGCGTGCGGGTGCGCGTGTGATTGCACGATTTTGACGCGATTATTAGACGCACTTAGCACTTTGCACGCTTGCGCGCTGCGGACGAAGTCTGAATTATTTTTTTTATTATTTCGAAATAAAATATTTTATAATTATATTATATTTTTTTAACTGTGACTGTTTGGACACGAACAGTTGTGTCCGAACAGTGGTTGTCACTTACAAACAGTTGTGTCCGAATGACTGTTATCACCACGAACGGTCTTGTCAGAATTGCAATTTTTCGACATGAATTGGTGCGATGTTTCGGACATGAATTGATGCGATGTTCTGAACACGAACTGGTGCGATGTTTTGAACATGAATAGATGCGTTCGTACATGGACAGTTTAGACACCAAAATGTGTGTTTATTAGTCTATTTAATAGACAATTCTGTTCAATTTTCAGTATCAATTTTCATTCTACGTTTTTCTTCAAAAGAGAGACAGCCATTTTTTCATTGTTTCGCAGAGAGTTTTAGGAGAATTACTGGAATTGCTATCTAGTATTCTCGCAGTGACTTTGTTGTATCCTGAAGGGAATTTGCCAGAAACCTATAGCAATTTCGTGGGGCAAATTGATCCTAAAAGAAAGTGATTACACGCCTCAAAGTCCGATTACATTGTTACATCAATTTTCATATTTTTCTAACATTTTGAGCCAACATCAAATCAAATACTAGTTATCTAAATTAAGTTAAGATGATCCGTAGCTCAAAAAACATAGGAAGAGTAATTACAAATCTGAAAGCTAAAGCCTAATCAAGCATCATATTATGAGGAAACATCTTTCCTATTAAATACTATTTAGTAAGACTATCGAGTTATTTCTCTTTGAGTGGAGTCATAGTAGCAAAACATAATTCAAGCATACTAACATAATCTAATCTCCCTAACCACACCTTTATTCAAGCAGTCAAAGTTTCTAGCGAATGAAATATGGTGACTCGAAATCTCTTGTTGTAGAGAAGCTCGAACACGCATACATCTTTGGTCCCTAGCTTGTTGTCTTGGATAAAGGTCAACCACCCTCCAGAAAAGAAATGTCGGTTCTTATTTATCACGCATACGACATTCGAGTGTTCCCTTCTAGATTTCGTAGGACAATGTCCACCATTTCCAGTGAAAAATGTGCCTGAGCAAATGCATTGGGAATATTCTTGATTTATTAGTACCGCACACTCGAATATTGAAAAAAAGGACACTAACAATAACAAAACTTATCAAACAAGGAGTTGCAAAGAAAGTAAGCACTAATCAGCATCTTCACCTTGTCATGATTGACCATTTTCATATAAGTCATGAAATAGGAGAATGTAAAAGTAAACATCTCTTCTATTGCTCTCAGCCTTGCATTTACCTCAGAGCTAGAAGCATTATTCTCAACAGAACAGCTCCTAAATATTAACTCGAATATCGACAAGCCCGCGACAAGTTATCCAAGTTTATTATTATGTTTGTGCTTGCAAGGCTCTGAATTATCCAAGTTTATTATTATGTTTGTGCTTGCGAGGCTCTGAACTCATTCTATAAGCACGAATATCCATTACTTCTTGCTCCTCTTTGATTTTCTCAAGCTTGTTAAGCTCGACTTTTAGATTTTGCTTTTCTATCCAATGCCATGTAAATGTAAGTCTAGCCTTTTGGGTATATTTTTTAAAGCATATGTGTTAATATCTAGAACATCAAGAAAACACTGACACTAATATGGTGGGAGAAGACAACCGTTCAGTAAATTTAAGACAGTAAATGGTATAATATGCACCTACATAGATCTACCAAAGAAAAGGACAAAGTGCATTGCCCAAGAGTTGGGATACGTTGACTAAGTGAGATTTCGGGAGCCAGCAAAAACTCTTGACTGGTACACCTATGATAAATTTATTCCAAACTATTTTTTTACAACCAAAAACCTTGAAATGATATATTTATGACATATTTACTCCCAATGATATCCCGTGATAAATTTACTCTTCGTTAGTTTCCATTAAATTATGTTAATACCACGAAAAAATTCCAAACTAATACACTTATGACAAATAGAGGATAAAAAATCCAAACTGGTACGCATGTCAACTGCACGTGTCATCAAACTCAACAATTTGATGTAAAAATTTTATTAACTAAGGGTAAATTGGTTATAAGTGTACAAAATTAGGATTTTTGGTGATAAAAAAGTAGTTTGGAGTAAATTTGTTACATGTGTACTAGTTTGGACTTTTTGTGGTCAAAAAATAAATTGAGGTAAATTTCTCATGGGTGTTATTAACCCTAAATAAAAAGAAACAAGTTAAATGTACCATTGTCTGCAATTATAAAAGCAGCTGATCCATCAAGTTTTCCTAAATTTTCAATGCATGTAGTGCAACCTTAACCAACTCGATAAAAGCCGTGTTAGTTTTGATACTTTACAGTAGTTACCCCAATGATGAAAAGAAAAGTTGTTGACAAAAGCGGGCAAAAAGGTGTTGATTAAAATGGTGGTACATGCGTTACCCCAATATGCTATGTCCATCTTTAATATCTCCGTGTGTAAAGTGATCGAAGAGAAAGTCTCTTCCTTTTGGTAAAAACAAAATACATCTAAATAGGGAGTTCATTGGAAAAGATAGGAAGTCTTGAAAACAAGGAAGAATAATGGTGGACATGGCTTCAAATGCCTTGTTGATTTCAATAAGGCCATGGTGGGTAAGCAAGCCTAGAAACTAGCACAATCTCCTTGTGGAGTCGGATCCCAAAAGGAATTTACTTTCTGGAAGTCAATTTCGGGAATGCTAACAAAAGGTACTCGTTTGTCTTGGGAGTGGCAAAGCTTGGTAAGGGGAAGAGACACAATTAGTGAAAATATAAAATAAATGGTGGGTGATGGGAATAATATTAATATTCATGAGGAGAGGTGGCTTTCAGCTGGTGTTATTGGCGGTCCAGCGAATCGGGGAGATACCGAAATAGTGGCGGAGTTCATTGACCATGAAGAAAAGGTGTGGAATGTACAAAAGTCAGAAGGGCTCTTTGAAGAACATGTAGTGCAAAAAAAAAAAATTGACTATCCATCTTTACTATAATTCTAGCAAGGACCAGCTTATTTGGACTGGAAACATGGATGGGGTCCTTCACGGTAGAGAGTGGACACAATGTTATACAATCAACTAGCAAAGTAGCAAACACAATCCTTGGAACATCGATCTTCCTATTAGCCTCCCCGTGCCATATGGAATACTATTTGGCAGCTTCTTATTTCACTAGAATACGATTCTTTTTGTGGAGTGTGTCATAATGGACTACCTACAATGGTGAATTTTTGTATAAACTAAGTTGTTACCTAAGCCGATTTGCCCATTATGTCGAAATAGCTCCATAAACTGTTGTACGCATCTTCCCTTTGTGCAAATGCATCAAGGCTATATGGACAGATCCAAGAGTAAACATCAACACATCTCTGGGAAACAGCACAAGAATGGATAAATGGATTCTTGAGGCGATGACAGTAGGTATTAACGTACTTCCGAGAGAATTAATTGCCGGTGTACTTTGGTTGCTATGAAAAGCCCGAAATTTCTCTATTTTTCAAGATCAAAACCCAAATCTAGGAACAATCGTGGACGAAACCCTTGCCCTACCCAAGAGTTTCAAGCTACCGTCCCAAACACTAGGAGTTCAA
This sequence comes from Rhodomyrtus psidioides, assembly GCA_021437785.1. NCBI lineage: Eukaryota > Viridiplantae > Streptophyta > Magnoliopsida > Myrtales > Myrtaceae > Rhodomyrtus > Rhodomyrtus psidioides. Next base: position 2,090,370 of record JAILYB010000023.1, on the reverse strand, counting down.
CAATGAAGAGCAAGAACTCTAACTTACTGTTTTGCTGGAAGCTGTCGGGAAAAGGGACACTGAAGATGAATATAGACCAAGTAGGAGAATGAACGAATTTTTGAGCTAAATTAATTGAAATTGGTATTTACCGTTTAACGGGGTTGGTCTATTAAGAATTGATATACAGATTTATAATTAATTTAATATGGTCTTGCTAGTGTGGGCCGAGTTAAGGTTGACCCGTAATGAGAGGAGCCGTGGTTGAAAATTCTACAAATTGGGCTCAAGTCCCTCCTTTAACCCTCTGCCACATAAAGGAAGAATGCACCCATTCGTGAGTGGCATTCTCATTCGGCTAGTGCTCTGGAGAGGAAAATAGAGATGAAGCATTTGAATTCTGAATCGTCATCGTTTCACATTAGTTTCGATAGCTTCCAAATTAGGTGTGCCATGCCCATTTCCTCCCTCATGTTGCGTTTTAGTTTTCTAGTTATGGTGTTACTAAGGTATGCCATTTTCGTGGACTTACACAGAATGGCATACATAGTAATAACTATTTGTTGAGCTTCAAGATTTTGATACATACTTTGAATTAGGAATTTAAATAACAAGTAAACTACGTTTAAATTATGATTATTTGTGGGTTTAATAAGAGTTACATAAAAAAATGTTTGCCAAAAAGGTTTCATTTGTAAATCACAAGTGCACACATCATCAAAAAGGTAATATTTTGCAAATGATTTTTTTTTTATCTGGTCAACAAAAACACAACAAAGTATGCAATATCATGTTTTTGATGTTTAGGAGTACAAAATGAAATTACCAAATAATAGAATTCATAAACTCCCCCCCCCCCTCTCATATCTTATCAATTAGATTGATGTCATTTCTTAAGGAAAATTAACAAAAAAATTCTGAATTTATTGTCATTGGCCCGTGGCTGGAGGAAAAAGGAGAAGAAAAAAGAAAGAAAAATATAAATGAAAATATTTTATTATTATAAAAATTGCCATGTCAACGCCGGTAGGCAAAAGTCAACTGGATGAATTGAGTTAGCGCAAATATAAAAATTTTAGAACTTTTTTGGTAATTTTTTCCGGTTCCAATTTCTTACAAGGACTAATATTACGAAAAATCTCAAACTGTTGTGCATGTGATAAATTTACCTCATACTAATTTTCGGACCTCAAAAACTCCAAAATGATTTTTGGATCCCAAAAACTCCAAACTGGTACACATGTGATAATTTTTTTTTTAATTAGCTTTTTGATGACCAAAGACTCAAATTGGGACACATGCAACACATTTACCTTGCTAGTTTCAATCAAATTTTATAGTGAAATTGAAATTGATGAACTGAATGGTACAAGGTAATAACTCAGTTGTTGTAACAAATTCACATGAAAAACCCTATCTATCTCTTTTTGTTTCCTTCAATTAGCCTTAATTTGAAAACAAGCAGCTCTCTCTCTCTCTCTCTCTCTCTCTCTCTCTCTCTCTCTCTCTCTCTCTCTCTCTCTTATATCCTTATTTGTCTTCCTCTTCATTGAGCACACTCCTTCATGTCATCTTTGTCTCCATGGTTAGGCATCAAAACTCGTTCGAGTTCACTTTTACCTTTGATTTTTTTTTTTCTGGGCTTGTTTGGCTAACTCATGCAAATCATCAAATTACGATGTTCGATGGCTTCAATTGGAAGTGGTTCAAAGAGAAGCACGTCATCTTGCAGCTCCATCAACAAAAAAATGTCGAAAAACGATCTCCAATTTTAGTGCTTCAAGGAAGACAGAGAATGAGCCGATTTTATTTTAAAATTACTGCTAATTGAATAAACAAAGAGACATAGTTATGAATTTCAAAGCGAAATTGTCAAGATAACTGAGTTATTGTAACATACTATCTAGCTCATCAATTTCATGGTAAAATTTGTCGAAAATGACGAAGGGTAACATGTACCATTTTGCAGTTTTTGATCATCTAAAACTTAGTTTGAGATAAAATTTGTCATGGATCAATTTGAAGTTGTTGACACCTGATTTTTGACCACCTTTTATTTTAGTTTTTACTTCTAAAATTAATTAAAAATAGCAAAAAAGGTCAAAAAATTACGAAATCAACTTTGGAAGCCTTAGCCTAGCCTTAGGAACCAATTTTGAACAAAAAATATTTTTTCAATTTTTTAATATTTTTTGGAATTTATTTAATTATTAAAATAACCCAAAAATCAGGAAAAATAACATTTGTGGTCAGAAAATTACACAAAAATATTCAGAAATTTTATTTTAATTCTCTATTTAATATTTTAACTTTTTATTAAGGAAATTTGGCCTGGTTCATGGGGTTCCTTCACAAACCTAATCCCGAACCGGGCCTAAAAAATCCTTTTCGAGCCTTTTAATTTTCAATTCTCGGTTTTTATAAGCTATGACATTGTATTCTAGAGTATTGAAATGCAATTGGGTCAATTTGCCCTCCAATTTGATCAATTTTAACCAAAAGGGCTTAATTGCATAAAAATCTTTCGATTTAGTCCTCGGTTTTACAATTTGTGAAATTAAATTTCACACGGGCACACCCATTAAAATTAAACACCTCTACCCTATAGTTTTCATCATGCTGAATCCATTGGTGGGCTCAATTTTGAATAATTCGATCGTTTGGACCTTCGATTTGGGGAAATTCGTTTTCGGATCCTAGGGACAATTTGAGGTTTTCATAAAATTTCAATCAATTGATCCGTGAAAATACCCTTATTGAATAGAAAATGTGCCAAGGAGTCCGATTATGCCATCAATTTCATGAAAATAGGTCGAATCGGGGCTCAATTTGAGCGAATTGGTCGAACCGGGCCGGTCGGGTCAGACCCGACCCGACCCGGTCCGACCGGGTCTGCAACATTGTTGCAGACCGTGGCCGACAGTGAGGCAGGGGAGGACAGGGGCGAGATGGGGCGGCGATTTTTCAAAGAAAAAGCGGGCGGCCGAGCGTGGGAAGCAGGTTGCCAGACGAATATTCGTTGCTGCAAGCGCGAGGGCATCAAAAAACGGGCCGGTCGGCCACGGCGGAGAGGGAGGCTCGGGTTTAAAGGGGAAACAGGGCCGAGAGTGCCGGGGGGATTTTTTGAGCGAAAGGCAGCGAAAGGAGAGTTCGGGGACCTTCATCATACCTCACTGATCACCGCCGAAGCATCCACCGTCGCCGACGATCCTCGGACAGGTCGGTACGCCGTCTTTACCCCTGTTTCCATAATGCATATCGGGTGCTCGACGAAATGTCTGCCTGCACGTTTTTCTTTTAACCCGCGGTCGGTGCATTCCCGAGCTCCATTTGTGCGTGTCTAGCCTCAAGCATACATTAAAACCGACTCTAAGCTCGCTGTGCCCTTTTGTTGCATCAAACCGTGTTCGCCGAGGAGGCCCGACCACCACCGGCCTTGGTCTCGGCCGTGAGCTCGTGCCGGCGCGAACCCGAGGATTTCCAGCTCTAAACGAGCTGAGGTAAGTCTCTAAACCTCTTTTAGACGTTTTCTGAACGGTCGGGGTAGGCTTTGAACGTTGAAAATTTTTGGAAAATCCCTCGCCGGAGCCGAACCTGTGGGGGTTCTATTTGCCGATTTCCGATGCGTCCCCGGCCGTTGAAATGCTTATATTTTGATGCTGAATGTTTGAGGATTCGAATGATGCAATTTGGGTAAAAAAATTCGAAGATCCGGAGCCGTTTTGCATTTTCCGGCGAGAATTCCGGCGAAGTCGCCGGAATTTTTACTGTTCATCGTCTTCTCCGGCGACTTCGCCAGCGGTCAGCGGTCAACGGCCGACGTGGCGTGCCACGTAGGCAGCCACGTCAGCCGGGTGGGTCCGGTCCGAGTATTTTCAAATAAAATAAAATCAACGGCCCCGATCGTGACACGTGTCGCGATCTCGTTTTTTTGGAAAATTAAATAAATGATTTTTGAATAATCGATCCGGCGGACGAGGATGTGCCACGTGGCTCACTGAGGGACGTCCGATCTTGTACAAGATCGGACGCACCAGAGGAGGCCACGTGGCACGTTCTAGAGCGTCCGATTTGTAGGTTTTCTAAAAAATGAAAATAATTAATTTTTGATCCGACGGCTATTATTGAGCCACGTGGCTCTCTGTGGGTCGCTCGATCTAGTGGAAGATCGGACGCACGAGATGAAGCCACGTGGCACAACGTGGACCGTCCGATCCGGGGAATTTTCGGATAATTAAATAAAATACATAAAAAATCAAAAAAAATTGTAAAAAATAGAAAAATGTTTAAAAAAATAAAATGGTGTCGTTTTAGGCCGGTGTCGACCCCTAGGGTCGGGCCGGGCGCCCGAGAGGCGCGGGCCGGGTTTGACCCGGCCCGGAAAATATTTTTAAATATTTTAAAAAATTCAAAAAATAATAAAAAATAATAAAATAATCAAAAAATCAATAAAAAATGGAAAATCATAAAAAATTCAAAAAATTCGGAAAATTCAGAAAAATTCTAAAAAATTCCAGAAAATAGGAAATGGCCACATTCAACTGGCCATCACCTGTTTCGGGTCTTTGGACCCCCGGTCTTTCCAGAAATGACGGTTTTGCCCTTCTGGCAAACCATCTTCCAAAAAAAATTCAAAAAATCCAGGAAAATCCAAAAAAAAATAGGAAATGGCCACAAACAACTGGCCAAGGCTCATCTCGGGTGTTTTGAACCCCGAACCTTCTTGAAAATGACGATTTCGCCCTTTGGGCGAATCGTCTTCCAAAAATTGAAGAAAAAATCAAGAAATTCCAAAAAATTCTCAAAAATGGGAAATGGCCACAATCAACTGGCCATGGAATATTTTGGGTAATTCGATATCCAAACCTTTCACAAAATGACAATTTTGCCCTTCGGGCTAATTGTCCTCGAATCTTCCCATTTTACCCCTAGTCCTAAATCGCATCTTCGCTAAGCCCTCGTGGCTATACTAGGAGGCCCATGATTGCAATTGATATGCATTGACATGATTTATTTATGCACTTGACTTGCGCTTTCATTATATTGACTGTGATTTGATAGGACTAGTCTTCCAATCTGCATGAAACCCTGACTCATACCTATCTCACCCAAAATCGCGCCTGCATGAACTCTTAGTTAAGAAAATCACTCGCGTTAGGTACCGAAAGGGCGTTGGTAATGACACCGACGTAACCAAGTCCCCGAACCCAAAATCTCTGGTTCCGCAGAACTGATCGATCTCTCCCAATCGGCCAGTAAGGTTTCCGGTCTACCCTCCAAGAAAGACCGGTGGCGACTCCAAAAGCATGCACAAGTTGCACATGCCACCACGACCACACTAAGGTCGAAAGCGATCGACTTTTATCGTCGAATCCCTCAAAAGACACTCCCGCCGCGATTTGGTATGGGCCTGGGAGGGCCCGCGCCGATCAAAGGCCCGCAATCCACATTTCAGAGTGGGGGCCGCGATCGGTAATCCATTAGCCGCGTCCGATTTCGGACGGGTCGCGACAGCTGGCGACTCCACTGGGGACATTGTTCTAGAACACATGGTTCTAGACCTCAAGTGGACTTAGGCCGTAATTAAAACGTTGAGTGATTTTTCTAACCCTGCAGGCGCTCTTGAAGGTGAGGTAAGTCCGCTCACGATAGGTGTTATATGTTTTTACAGATTGGAGTGATAAGGGGTGTAGTCTGTGATTAACATAGTTTTATGCAGGATGGGCGTAGGAATGTATGTTATATGGATGATTTGAAGCGCTGATTGATATATAAATTGTTGCGCATGATTCACTGCATATTTGAGGATCACGACACTTTGCACAAAGCGCCCAAACCCAGGCCGCGAAATCACCTTTTTAGGTAGCCATAGATCAGGGATCGATATGCAACGCTCTAGCGTGGATTGCGCTGGGGTTGACCATATTCGATCCCGCTCACTATCCAAGTCGAGACTTTTATCCATTTGTTGTGGATTGCGCTCATGGACGAATTTATCGACTCGGATAGAGGGAAGCCTCTAGGTTCCTCACCTAAGCCATTTTGATTTCTAGAGTCAATCCTCACTTGTCTCACGCGCATGTATATGGATGGTTGGTATACCTAAAACCAAGAAAATCATCGGGTACCTCTTATGGTAAGGTCTTTCCATTATTGTTTAATTTACCTGCAGCTTCGTATTTATTGCACAACATGTTGCATCCATTGAGTCCGATGGTTGGATCTAATTCCATTCTACAGTTTAGATAAAGTGGAGATGGTCTCCCCAAATCTCTCCAAGGTCCCAGAGGTATTCGAGTATGAGCGACGTGTCATCCGTCATCGAGCCACCGAGACGTTCAATGGATTCCACTCCTTCCGATTTATCCAAGGGAGGGCACTTACTGGACGCAATCTTATCCGAGGAACAGACTGCTTCTACACCAAGTCCGCCGAGCAACTCGAACGCGAACATAAATTCGAGTACGAAAGGGAAAGGATGTGGAACATTTATCTGAAGTTAAGGGGCATATTCAGCAGGGTACGAGCAAATCCAACATCTCCTCTAGTGGTCATCGAGATCTCATCAGACGAAGAGGATTCTCTCGAGAGCCAGCCGTCCTCTTCCACCCCTATAGACATTTCATCTGATGAAGACGACGACCCGAGCTAATCGGAGCAAGGACGACGGACGACGTTACCCGACGACCTGACTTGGGGCATCTCCTTAGGTTCCTTAGGGTCGCCTTCCGGAGGTGTTTTAGAATTATTTAGTTTTCTGAGCCTTCTGAGTCTGTAAAAGGAATCCGTCTGTGGATCCCCCTCTTACCCCCTGCGCTTTAATTCCCGTGTCATTCATAGGCGTCTTAATACCGGAATGCGGCATTGGAATTTCACCCAACCATTCGGACTTTTCTGTTTCAATCATACGTCGCTTCCGTTTGAAATTTTTGTTAGAACTCACGCTTGGTTGGTTCGACACAAGTGCGAAGATCTAATTCTCATTTCATGGTGTGTGCGACGTATGATTGAAGTGGTCCACGCCATGCATAAGCATATCATCTGCATAACATCATTATTTTCGTCCAATTCATTATGCCTATTGATGGGATTAGCATGGGAACCCTAGTTTGGCATTCTCTTTATCCAAATGTGGGAACTCAACCCTCGTCACATCACGGGTAAATAATGATTTGAACGAATCTAATGCCCGAGTAATCCATGGATAATTAATCGCATTTTCATATTCTAGACTCGATGGGAAGAGGTGATATCCAAATTCTGCCGGTCCCGCATAGAGAATTGCTAGTTTGGTGGGGACGCCTCAACAAGACCAACCAGGCGTATGTTAAGCAAAGGCTGGGGCATCTGGTTAGCCTCATCGAAATCAAATACCAACCGGCACTGATACAAGCAGCAGCACGGTTCTGGGATCGCACCACACTAACATTCAACTTCGAAGGATTGGAGGTCACACCCACAGTGGAAGAATATACAGCCGTCATCGGAGTCGAATTCAAAGGACAATTAGTCCGTCCCCCTTTAGGCCTTGACCCATCCAAGCTGCTCTCCAAGTTCCTTCGGCTCAAGACCACCGAGATTGAAAGGATTCTCAAGTCCAACTCTGGCAGATTCCCGTTCTCATTCCTATTCGACAATTACTCGAACCTACCCACTGACACTGGCCACAGGGCCGGAGGGGTCTTCATCCTGGCCTTCTTTGGATTCGTGCTATTCCCTACATCCAGGACCACATTCAACCCTCTCATTGTCCACATAGTCCAGCAGGCATGTGACCAACTGGATTATTCCTATATGATCCTTGCTGAGACTTTGTTATCCCTGAATCGCTATAAGGCCGCACTGGATGATTCCAAATCCACCCGGAAAACCATTTTCCAAGCCTCCAATGGCCTTCTCTTCTTGTGGATCACTTCCCATCTTAAAAAACTCAACCTTCGCGCTGGATGCACTCGAATCGATGAAGACGTCCACCCTATCCAGTCCTTCCTCAAGTGCCAATCACTCATTGCCAACCGCTCTTTCAACGACTGGTACGAACTCCTAGAAAAATTAGAACCCGAACAACTCCGATGGCGGCTAAGGCGACCGAAGATGCATAAAGCACGCATCGCCACCAAGACCGGCGGGCCAATTCCTCTCTTGGGTTTCACAGGAGCCGTGTCATACTACCCGATCAGAGTCGTCAGACAGTTCGGCATGCTGCAGCAGATACCACCCCAAAGTCCTCCAGACGAATTCGCCTTCGACATTCCCCAAGGCCCAATCACCAAGAGGACCAAAGCGCGCCTCCAGATGATGATCAATGACCTAGAACAGGCACTGAAAGACTCCCCGCCTCAGGACGTGGAGTGGCCGGATCAGTTGGACCTTGAGATGAACATCCATCGGGCCTCCGAGGAATATATCCGGGCTTTCAAAAGAGTCCGGCCGACCCTAGTCGAACCATATGTTCCAGAGTACATCGTCCCATATGTACCAGGAGTGGAGCCTTACATACCGGAAGACGTCGGACCGCCAGCCTATCCTGAAGGCGAAGAAGTCCAGAGTTGAAGACTCGGCTCCCAGCAATATCGGAGGATGACAGAGGAGCCAGCCCTCCCATCGAGTTTAGAATAGTCAAGCATTTTCATTTCCCATTGTGATCAAACTCCTCCGGGAGCCTTTTTTATGCATTATCCAAGCATCTTTTCAAAAAGAACTTATCCTAATTATCATGGATTACTCTTTGCATAACGACATACTTGCCTTGACAAACTGGGGCAAGACCGCGCCAGCGTGATCAGGCCGCCGTTCACTTTGCGGCACATGATTTATCTCTCGTATCCATAAGCCTAACTTTTAATCTCCCGACCAGGTAACTCTCAATCACGAGGACTCGAGCCCAAGCGCGTTCTCAGGCCCGTATGGAGCACGAACAGGTTGACGCCCGCCTCGGGACTCTGGAAGCACGATTAGACCAAGTGACTCAGATGCTGGCTGAAATGAAGGACATGTTCATCGCGGCTAACGCCAGGCCCACTCTGCTAGTTGATCTTAACCAAGCTGCAAACCCAAGCACGCCTGCTGGTTCCGACGCAGGTGGACCCGCTGGGACGAATGCTGCACCTGGCACTGAGCAGGCTCCAACTGTTGACGTACCGCCAAGAGCCCCGCCTGTCATCATCAACCTAGAAGGGAAACAGAGTGAGAAGTCTGTCAAGGTCGATGAGGGAGTAAGAAGGATTGCCAAAATCGAGGAATGTCTCACCAGCCAGGGATTTGAGTTGTCAAAGTACGATAAAATCATGCCTTTCACCAAGATTGAGGTCCCTGTGGACTACAAGGAGCCGGATTTCTCAAGGAAGTATAATGGGACAGGCTGTCCCAAGACCCACCTGAAGTACTACTTGTACAAGATGGCCAAATACTCAGATTACACGCCATTGCTGATCAATACCTTCCAAGAGAGTCTGGCTGGCGCCGCTTTGTCTTGGTACGTGGAGTTAGACATACAAAGATATGACGACTGGGACGAGTTTGCAGGAGACTTTCTATCCCAGTATAAGTTCAATGCACTGACTGCTCCAACCAGAGAGGACCTACTGCGGACCGCGAAAGGGAGGACTGAAAGCGTTCGTTTATACGCCCAAAGGTGGAGGGCGCTCGCCACTCAGGTGAAGCCGCACATCCCGGAGGAAGAGTTGGTAGACATCTTTCTGAAAGCGCTGCCGTATGACTACTTTGACAAACTAAACACCTCTGGGTGTCAGACCTTCGCGCACTTAATCAAAGTGGCGGAAAGACACGAGTGGGCTATAAGAGAAAGGCGTGTGCCGGAAGTGACTCCGAAGCGACCGTTCCCCGCAAAGAAAGAACGAGAATCTACTGCAGAGGTTGCCTTCGTTTCCAATCCACCAAGAGTCAAAAAGTTCGAAAACTCCACCCCGACCCAGGGGAACACCTCTTGGACGGCCCAGAGGATCTTAGCACCAAGAGGAAGGGGTCCTCCCTCTTTTACCTCGCTCCCAGTCCCGATGTCAAAGTTACTCCCTAAGCTTCTAGACGCAAGGTTGTTAGCCAAGAAGCCGCCGAGGTCAGCACCGCCAAGGTTCATGGGTTTCGACGAGAGTCGAACTTGTGCATATCACATGGGCGAAAAAGGACACAACATAGACAACTGTCGGGCCCTACAATACGACATACAGGCCCTTATCGACAGTGACTTGCTGAAGTTTGATGGAGCAGATCCAAACATCCAACAGAATCCACTACCTGACCATACCGCAAACGCGGTGTTCAATATAGACCTCGGGAGAAACCCGTACGACTCAGAGGAATCATGCCCTGTTGAATCGATCTGCATGGTGGAGGGTATGACCCCGCTGATAATAAACCTCGCTGAGTTCAACCTTACACAAGAAGATCGTAGTGACATCGAGGTAGAGGCGACAGGGGAGGCCAGCAGTTCTCACAAAGACGAGGTCACGCCCTTAGTAATTACACTCCCCGCAGTAGAGGCTTACAACCCCAAAGCAGTGCATTGGAATTACGGCACCAGTGAAGTAGATGCCATTACTCGCTCCGGGAGGTGCCTAGTCCAAAAGGAGGGAGATGTTGAAAAGAAGGGGATAACGGAGGAAGACGCCAAGCAGGTCATAGCCATCATTAGAACCAGTGAGTTCGAGGTGGTCGAACAGCTGAGAAAGATGCCCGCGCAAATCTCACTCTTGGACCTCTTCAAGACATCTGAGAAGCATCGAAATGCCCTTTTGAAGGTGCTGGATGAGGCCCACGTGCCTGAAACAATCAATGAGGCCCAGTTGGAGGACTTCGTGGGGGCAATCCTCTTGAAAGATCAAGTCTCATTCTCAGATGAAGACTTCCCACCAGAGGGGCGAGGACATAACAAGGCTCTCTACGTGTCAGCAATGTGCCACGGCAAACGGGTATCTCGAGTCCTCATAGATAATGGGTCCGCATTCGACATATGCCCTTTAAGCACGCTCAGAGGCCTCGGGGTGAAAGAAGATTTAATCAAAACCTCGAAGTCCACCATCCGAGCTTTCGATGGGGCTAAATGCGAGGTAACTGGAGAGATAGAACTACCTGTCCTTGTGGGCCCAACAGAATTCCTGATCAATTTCCAAGTCATGGATATCCCAGCGTCATTCGGGTTTTTGCTTGGAAGACCTTGGATTCACACGGCTGGCGCCGTGCCCTCCAGCTTACACCAGAAGGTCCGGATGGTCGTTCACGACAAACTGATCACCATACACTCAGAGGCTGATCACTTAACGAGCCACATCGACACTATTCCATTGGTGGAACCTTCGTCCGGAGAAGAATCAAGCTTTCGCGCTGCGGAGAGAATGTACATTATGCATGTACCAGCTGGTACAGCCATGAGGCCGCCAAATTGCTCCAAATCCTCGATCATGGCAGGAAAAATACTGACGCGACATGGTTTTATCCCGGGCCTTGGTTTAGGCAAGCACCACCAAGGTATTCAAGAGCCAGTTAGCTTGGCGACAGTGAAGAACCGCCGAGGGCTGGGTTATAAAGGAGAACCGGGTCGACATTTCCAACCAGAAGGTTATGGGAGAGGTAGGGGCCGTGGTGGCCGCGTCCTAGGGTCGAATACATGGAAGGGCAAGGGAAAGATGTTCGAAACTCCCCTGAGTCGTTTATTTGATGAGGCATCTAAGTGGCTGAAGGACGAGAAGGTGGACGTTACAACGGAGGACCCCCAGTTGGCCAGCCTGTTCCTGGAAGATTCTGTCAACGTCATTATCGAGGGAATCGACGACGACGCGTCCGTCATTGAGTAAAGAAATTTCCACCCCCCCTCTGATGCATCTGAATATACATCAGATGCCTTGAACTATCACCTTTGTTTTATGTCTTTACGTCAAAATAAAAACAAAAAAAAATCAAAAAATCCTCATAAAATACAAAAATCGGGATGTGGGGGAACCACGAATCAGGTCGATGATGATCCAAATGAGAAGAAAAGAAAAGATGCAAAGAAAAGAAGAGTTGAAAAGAAAAGAAAAGCCCTGAGACCTGATTTTCCACACGTCTCCTAGTTTTCAAAATCTTGGGAGGCAAGGATGTCCAATGATATGAGGACTAGCCCCCATCTCACGTTTTCAGTTTTAATCTTTGTTCTTGCATCGTCCATGAGCCGTATCTATTATATGTCAACTAACCATCTTCATGACATTTCAGGCATACCATTCCACACATGCATAGCAGGTTGTTAAGTTATCCCAACTCTCAAAAGGAAGCTACCCTCCATATCAAGGGAGAGGAAGACGACCGGGTCGAGGAGGGAATCAGAGTTGATTGGAAACGCTATGAAGACTCCAAGCCACCCACTGCGGAGGGCACTACCTCGGTGAATTTAGGGACTCCAGAGAATATCAAGGAGGTGAAGATTGGAGAAAGCCTACCGCCGACAGAAGCATCCAGAATAATTGAGCTCCTGCGAGAATACCAAGATGTCTTCGCATGGTCATATGCGGATATGCCGGGTTTACACCCTAGTATCGTGGAACACGCTTTGCCAACCGACCCCAGCATCTTGCCCAAGAAGCAGAACCTCAGGCGTACAAAGCCCGAATTGGCAAAGAAAATTGAAGAGGAGGTGATGAAGCTCCTCAAAGTGGGGTTCATCGAAGTGATTGCTTACCCAGAATGGGTCGCTAATATCGTCCCCGTCATGAAGAAGGATGGGAAGGTCCGGATCTGCGTAGACTACAGAGACTTGAATAGAGCTAGCCCCAAAGACGACTTCCCATTGCCGCACATTGACGTCTTAGTTGACAGCACAGCCGGATTTGAACGATTCTCTTTTATGGATGGTTTCTCGGGCTACAATCAAATCCGCATGAGAGAGGAGGATAAAGCTAAAACATCGTTTATCACACCTTGGGGCACCTTTTGCTATAAAGTCATGCCATTCGGCCTGAAGAATGCAGGGGCAACTTACCAGAGGGCGATGGTTACCCTATTCCACGATATGATGCACAAGGAGATAGAGGTGTACGTGGACGATATGATAGCAAAATCCAGACATGGCGAAGACCACGCCCTGGTACTAAGGAAATTGTTTGAACGACTCAGGAAATACAAGCTGAGGCTGAATCCCGCAAAATGCATATTCGGGGCGAGATCAGGCAAGCTATTGGGGTTCATAGTTAGCAATCGTGGCGTCGAGATTGACCCCACCAAGGTTCAGGCTATCCTCAACCTTGAGGCCCCTTCAACAGTTAAAGATGTAAGGAGCCTCCTGGGAAGATTAAACTACATCGCCCGCTTCATATCTCACCTTTCAGAGTCAGCTAAGCCACTCTTCAAACTTTTGAAGAAGAATGCCAAAATCAAATGGGATCACGAGTGCCAGCAGGCTTTCGAGGAGATCAAGGGACATCTGGTCAATCCGCCAATACTGGTGCCTCCGGTCCCAGGGATCCCCCTAACCCTTTACCTCACCATCCACGATGAGTCCCTAGGGGCCTTACTCGCTCAAACAAACCCAAAAGATAGCAAAGAGCGAGCTGTGTATTACCTAAGTAAGAAGTTCACCGCATCGTAGGCAAGGTACCAGGAGGTAGAGAAGACGTGCGTCGCGCTAATCTGGGTACTCCGCAGGCTAAGGCAGTATACCCTTCACCACACCGTCCAGTTAGTCACAGAGAGCGACCCAATCAAATACTTGTTAGAAAAGCCGTCATTGATAGGGAAGCTGGCCAAGTGGCAGGTGCTCCTTTCTGAGTTTGATGTCAGGAGCTCAAACCAGAAGTCAGTAAAAGGGCGAGCCATTGCTGACATGCTAGCCGAGAATTCCCAAGGCCACGATGCCCTTGAGGAGGAGGAGAATAAGGCGGAAGGCCACGTTCTGACACTCTCGGACGACAAATGGACCATGTATTTTGACGGCGCGGTCAATTTAGCTGGGGCAGGTACCGGAGCCGTCCTCATATCTCCAGATGGCCAACACTACCCCGTGGCCGCAAAGCTGACATTTCCATGCACCAATAACGTGGCTGAGTATGAAACATGCATCCTTGGTTTGCAGCTCGCCGCTAACTTGAAAGCGCGGAAGTTACAAGTCTATGGAGATTCAATGCTAATCATCCTCCAGACCCAAGGAGAATGGAAAACTAGGGACTTCAAGCTCATCCCGTACCATAAATTCCTGGAGGAGACGATCAAAGAATTCGAAGTAATTGATTTCGAGTATCTGCCGAGGACGCAAAATCACTTCGCAGATGCGTTGGCTACTTTGGCCTCTATGCTTCAAGTAGCGAACGGCATAGACATTGAACCGTTGCGCATAGGCATTACCCGAGAACCTGCACATTGCATGGTAATTGAGGAGGGGTTCGAGGACCTACCGTGGTATCATGACATAAAGAACTACCTGGCCAAAGGGGAATTCCCTCCGGATGCTCAAGCAGGAGACAGGAAATACATTGCAAAGATGGCGGGCAAGTTTTTCCTCAGTGGTCCAACTCTCTACAAGAGGTCTTATGACTCAGTCCTCCTCAGGTGCGTAGACGCGAATGAAGCTAGATCGCTTATGATCGAAATACACGAGGGGGAATGTGGCCCGCACATGAACGGCCATCTTCTCGCCAAGAAAATCATGCGACTAGGTTATTTCTGGATGACACTGGAGTCAGATTGTAATCAACACGTCAGATCATGCCATCAGTGTCAAGTATATGGAGACAGGATCAATGCGCCCCCGAACGAGCTTCATCAAATGTCCGAGGCTTGGCCTTTCTCAATGTGGGGCATAGACATGATAGGGCCAATCAACCCTAAGGCCTCGAACGGACACAGATTCATACTGGTGGCGATAGACTATTTCACCAAATGGATTGAGGCTGCGTCATATGCTAACGTGACTGCGAAGAACGTGGCTAAATTCATCAGGCGGGACATCATCTCAAGATACGGGACCCCTCAAGCAATCGTGACTGATAATGGTTCGAACCTGAACAACGAAACGGTGGATAACCTTCTAAGCAGTTTCAATATCCACCATCTCAATTCATCGCCTTACCGACCCCAAATGAATGGAGCAGTGGAAGCGGCAAACAAGAACATCAAGAAGATATTGGCTAAAACGGCAGAGAATTACCGTGATTGGCATGAAAGACTACCTTACGCACTGATGGCGTACCGAACTTCGATCCGAACTTCTACAGGGGCAACGCCCTACTCCCTTGTATACGGTATGGAAGCGGTCCTGCCAATTGAAACAGAAATCCCATCGTTAAGAATTTTGTCTCACGTCAAGCTCAGTGAGGCGGAGTGGGTACAGCAAAGACACGAACAGCTGAACTTGATAGACGAGAAGCGTCTGCAGGCAATTTGCCATGGCCAAACATACCAGAAAAGAGTCGCTAGAGCGTTCAACC
Source organism: Rhodomyrtus psidioides (assembly GCA_021437785.1). Lineage (NCBI taxonomy): Eukaryota > Viridiplantae > Streptophyta > Magnoliopsida > Myrtales > Myrtaceae > Rhodomyrtus > Rhodomyrtus psidioides. Next base: position 2,074,978 of record JAILYB010000023.1, on the reverse strand, counting down.
GTAAAGTTCGACCGCGAATGTTCGAAGCTGACGAGCTCGTTGTCAAGAAGATCCTCCTGAACGTGTCGCACCCAGGGGGCAAGTTCACCCCGAATTACGAAGGACCATATGTGGTTAGGAAGGTTCTACCTGGAGGGGCCTTAATTCTGGTAAACATGGATGGAGAAGAACTGGGACACCCTGTAAACGCCGATGCAGTCAAGAGGTACTATCCATAAGCAAATCAGTGAAGGGGTCGTTGACACTAAAAGTCATGAAAGAAAACAGCTCGCCGACGTAGGGGCGAAATAAAATATCAGTTGCAGGGGACAGGTTGCTAGGAAGAGAAGCCCTGGAAAAGACGTACGATGCGTCCAGGAGCATGAATGGATCTCCTCCAGTGCAAATCCTCGACAAGGATTCATTGCCAACCAGAGGGAGGAATCATGGCCACAAGATAGATGGCCAACTTCTGCAAGCCGCACGTTTGTGTTCAAACGGAAACACAAAACAGAACAAGGCGGTATCGTTCCAATCTATCTTGAATTTTGGAATACAAACTGACACCTAACTCTCGTCCTTGACAGGGGTTTGCCAACAAGGCGAAGCAGGATTTTTACAACCCTTGCATATTGGTCGGAGCACATGACCAAGGGTAGGATGTATCGTTCCGATTCTTGAAAAATTCGGGAACATACAATGACATGTTTCTTCTACATTTTCAGGGACCTCCAGCCACGGTGGGCAGGTAAGTACCCCTTTCCCCAACCCAAAACAAAAAAGAGAAAAAAGAGAAAAAGAAAAGTTTTCAGAATCTAATGTCTAGAAAAGACATAGAGTTCTAACTTCATTGACATTCATGTTTTGAAAACAGGAGGTTGTCTAAACATGATTAGAACACGCATGGTGCAGCAAAAAATCCCATTGACGGGTAAAATTTTTGGAGAAGATGAAAGAGATTTTTTTTTCCAATCAAAAGTTGTGCAAAACTTTCAAAAGGACGTTTTCTCAAAAGATAAGAGGCAAAGCCTAATCCAAACACGTCCTATATACACTTGAGAGAGAAGTGGAGCGGATCAGATAGCAAAATCTGGACCTACGGAGATAGAGACCATTCGCAGTGGTTACATGGATTGGGACGACGGAGGCATTCGTTTCATATCCCCAAACACTACAGGTGACTATTGGCAACCCCTTTGAACGGCGGTTTTCATTCTCAACCCTGTCAAGAACCACCCCACATCGGGGCAAGAACGAAAGCAAGTCCAGCTGCATCAGGAGAAAATGGTTAGAAATTTTCTTGCTCGGACTAACATCAATCTTTGTGTGTTGTTTATATGGTAATCCAAGTGCCATAGGATGACGAGAAGCGTTCATTTCCCTATCCCACACACCGAATCCTTTGCATAGCCAAGTTGAGCCTGCAAAATCATTTCATAAACCCGTTGGTGATCATTGCACATTCCAAGACGGATGCATCATCACTTCAGAAACGGAAGAGTTCAAGACTTAGGGTTTGCGAAGAAATTCCTAAGTTAATGTTTAAAGTTGTTAGACCTTTGGTCACATGTCTAACACGAACTCCCGAAGATGAGAAAAGCGGGATTTCAAAAGAAAAAGATGATGAGAAAAGCCCCCAGCATCAAGAAAAAGCAAAGTGCCTGGTAAAAGCAAGGTCGATGCTTGGGTGAACAATTTGTATCAATCCCCAAGAGAAACCTGTTTGAAAAGGGGAAAAGAAAAATTCAGAAGGAGTCAGATTCCAAAAACTACTCCTCAAACGGCATCAAGCGCAGATCAAAGAGGCCGCTCCTCCAAATGGTATCAAGCGCGGAGCAGAGACGCAGATAGAGTTGTTAGTCTCTCAATGCAGCCAGAGGCGCTTTCACAAGAATTTGTGCACACCTCAAAAGCGGTCGTGCACCTCAAAAATTGAAGATGCAGAATGGAAAAGACAGGTGACAAATTTGCAATGATCACCAATGTCAATCCCCTCATAAATTCTGGGCCAAAAATAAGCCTTTTTCGGTCCCCAATCCTACCAATGTTACAACCCCGAAACAGTCTTCTCTGACTAAGACACTTGGGTTAACATATAGCTTAGCTCGAAGAGGTACGAGCAAGACTATTTCTTTCTCATTTTGCAGGGTTCTTGACTTGTAAACCCGGAGCAGATGGTGAAGACTTTCATTCAATGGCTTCGACTCCAAAGCAGGTCCCCCTTGAAAACCAATATCCAAGCCCAGCATTACGGTCCCGTAGAAGACCTCCCGACCGATCAAAATGTATGCGCTGCGAATGAGCCTAAAACCTAGGCACAGGTCAGTAGGGAATTGAGTGCGTCCCCTATAAAAGACCACTATCGCAAGACAGATGAGAAGACCTCTTCGGCGAGAAATATTCCAATTGATGTTTTGAGCAAACTCTTTTTGGAATCTTCAAATTATTTGATCCAGATTTTCCTTGCAAGGGATTTGTGGTCACATCTGCATGTTGCAAGAATGCTTTGGAAAACCTCCAGCATCAAAATGCACACTGCATGACTAAAACTTGAATCATACGGCTTCGTCAAGTGGCCAGCCATCGTCTTCCCAGAGATTACTAACATTCTCCTGGTGAAGAAAAATATTTCAGGCTCGAACTTCTGCAGGATACCTGGAGAACCCAGCTCCCAGAATGTCGCCTCAACAAAATCATGGTAGAAACCGCCTTAAGGGTCAACTCATGGTAGAAACCGCCTTAAGGGTCAACTCAAGGTAGATACCGCCTGAAGGGTCACATCAATGGTAGAAACCGCCTGAAGGGTCAACTCAAAGGTAGAAACCGCCTGAAGGGTCAAATCATGGTAGAAACCGCCTAAAGGGTCAATCAAAGGTAGATACCGCCTGAAGGGTCAAATCATGGTAGATACCGCCTGAAGGGTCAAATCATGGTAGAAACAAAGTAATCCCATCGGACATGGAAAACCGCCGTTTTGGGAACCCTTTCAAAAATCAGGCAGTCTTAGCATGACGTGGAGAACCCTCGTCCTAGGACCCCTTTTCAAAATTTAGGCAGTCTCATCGGACGTGGAGAAACCTCGTCTTGGGACCCCTTTTCAAAATTCAGGTAATCTCATCAGGCGTGGAGAAACCTCGTCATGAGACCCCTTCCCAGAAAAACAGGTAATCTCATCAGGCGTGGAGAAACCTCGTCATGAGACCCCTTCCCAGAAAAACAAGTAATCCCATTTGTTGACACCTGATTTTTGATCAGTCTTTCATAGTTTATTTTTAAAAAATTCATAAAAAATCTATAAAAAGTTAAAAAAATTAAAAAATCATCTTTGGTAGCCTTGACCAAGCTAAAGGAACCATTTTTGATAAAAAAAAATAATTTTTCATATTTTTTAATATTTTTTAATATTTTCCAAAAATAGAAAAATACATGAAAAATGAAGAAAAATAGCGTTCGATGTCGTAAAAATATAGAAAAATAGTCAATATTTTTATTTTAATTTCTTTTACATTTTGAACTCATAAATAGTCAAAATTCAAGTTCAATTGCATGTGTTTCTTCACGACGCATAGAGTTGAATTTGGCAAAAAAATGTCATTCGAGTATTTTAATTTGTAAATTTCTACATCTTTTTTAGTCTTGACGTCCAATTAGATCGACCACCATCTACAATAAATACCCCTTGCTGAATATTTTCGTTTTTGTTTCACATGATTTCATGGTGTAAAACGCCGAGTGGATCCCCAAATATAATCGGGTCGGCATGAGCTCGATAGCTCGTCCAAGACCAAACCAGGGCACGGCGAACCCCATGTGAGTATTCTCGAACTCCTTCGATGCTTCCTAATGCTTTTCTTAGGTTAGATCGTGTGTAGAATGGCTAGGACAGCTAAATCATTCTTGAGCTGTGATTGATAAATAGGACCTTACTAGGAATGCCATTTGATTTATTTGCATATCTAGATTCCTTGAGTTGGGCATTTTATTACTGATTGTGATTGCTAGGATAATCACTCTTATCTACATGAATTTTTAGATTTAGGGTTCATATCTTACTCATCCGCATGAATCTCAGGCTAGAAAATTCAGTCAACTTAGGTACCGAAAGGGCGTCAACTCTGACAGTTGGTGTAACTAAGTCCCCGAAACCATTTCTCTGGTTCTCGCAGAATTGAATAGAAACTCCCAACTATTCGATTGGGTGGTCCAATCATACCCTAAAAAAATGATTGGTGGCGACTCCATGGCATGCACACTTAGCACATGTCACTAGACCACACTGAAAGTCGATCACGCATACCTCCGTTGCGATTTGGGTAATGGGCCTTGGGAGAGGCCCGCGTCCGACCAGACAGGACGGCCCATTAGCCCTCGAGAGCCCGACAACCTCAAGAGGGTCGCGACACCATTGGACGTGTGTCGCGACCCTCTTGAGGTTGTCAGGCTCTCGAGGGCTAATGGGCCGTCCTGTCTGGTCGGACGCGGGCCTCTCCCAAGGCCCATTACCCAAATCGCAACGGAGGTATGCGTGATCGACTTTCAGTGTGGTCTAGTGACATGTGCTAAGTGTGCATGCCATGGAGTCGCCACCAATCATTTTTTTAGAGTGTGATTGGACCACCCAATCGAATAGTTGGGAGTTTCTATTCAATTCTGCGAGAACCAGAGAAATGGTTTCGGGGACTTAGTTACACCAACTGTCAGAGTTGACGCCCTTTCGGTACCTAAGTTAACTGAATTTTCTAGCCTGAGATTCATGCGGATGAGTAAGGTATGAACCCTAAATCTAAAAATTCATGCAGATAGGAGTGATTATCCTAGCAATCACAATCAGTAATAAAATGCGCAACTCAAGAAATCTAGATATGCAAATAAATCACATGACATTCCTAGTAAGGCCCTATTTATCAATCACAGCTCAAGAATGATTTAGCTGTCCTAGCCATTCTACACACGATCTAACCTAAGAAAAGCATTAGGAAGCATCGAAGGAGTTCGAGAGTACTCACATTGGGTTCGTCGTGCCCTGATTTGGTCTTGGACGAGCTATCGAGCTCATGCCGACCCGATTATATTTAGGGATCCACTCGGCGTTTTACATCATGAAATCATGTGAAACAAAAACGAAAATATTCAGCAAGGGGAATTTATTGTAGATGGTGGTCGATCTAATTGGACGTCAAGACTAAAAAATATGTAGAAATTTACAAATTAAAATACTCGAATGACATTTTTTTGCCAAATTCAACTCTATGCGTCGTGAAGAAATACATGCAATTGAACTTGAATTTTGACTATTTATGAGTTCAAAATGAAAAGGAAATTAAAATAAAAATATTGACTATTTTTCTATATTTTTACGACATCGAACGCTATTTTTCTTCATTTTTCATGTATTTTTCTATTTTTGGAAAATATTAAAAAATATGACAAATTATTTTTTTTTATCAAAAATGGTTCCTTTAGCTTGGTCAAGGCTACCAAAAATGATTTTTTAATTTTTTTTAACTTTTTATAGATTTTTTATGAATTTTTAAAAAATAAACTATGAAAGACTGATCAAAAATCAGGTGTCAACAGCTGCCCCTCTTTGAGAGGAATTTCGTCAGAGATTTCTCTCAAAGACAAGGTGACACCTGTGTTCCGATCGACTCGACTGGGAAAAGAAAAGAAATCATGACATCCAATTTTCATGTCCATCAATGTGTGCTTTTCCTTAAAAAGAGATGTGCTCGTTCAATTCCCTGATATGATATAAGAAAGTTAAGGAGTAGATAGACTTCCCTGCCCCTTACCTGTCGAATGCTTGCGGCATTTTCTGTGTCTGATGGGTTCAAGTAGATTCCTAAGGACTTGTCATCGGAGTGTCCTGGGGATGTTAAGCTCTGACCTGTATGGTAGGTCAAACCATAATGGGATTCCTAACTGATAGGAACCTAAGGAAGACGCATCCCACATTTGGGAATTTGCCAAGGGTTTTGATCCGTGTGGTGGACTAAACTAGAAATGGCTTGCCTAATGTAAGGCTTATTAGGGAAAACGAATCCTCCCGCGTTCGGGATTCATCAAGGTTTTGATCCGTATGGTGGATCGGACCATTGGGTTGATCCTTCAGGCGGTCTCTACCAGTCCTTTGACCCTTCAGGCGGTTTCTACCATTCATTGACCCTTCATGCGGTTTCTACCATTGGTTGACCCTTAAGGCGGTTTCTACCATACATTGACCCTTCAGGCGGTTTCTACCATTGTTTTGACCCTTCAGGCGGTTTCTACCATTGGTTGACCCTTCAGGCGGTTTCTACCATACATTGACCCTTCAGGCGGTTTCTACCATTGTGTTGACCCTTCAGGCGGTTTCTACCATTGATTGACCCTTCAGGCGGTTTCTACCATTGAGTTGACCCTTCAGGCGGTTTCTACCATTTATGAGATTCCAAATTGATATGAATCAAAGGATGACGTACCCGCTCTTTGGGGCTAGTCGGAGACTCGATCATTCTGTGGATCGGTCTTAGAAAAGATTTGCCTACTAAAAGGCTTCACCTAAGGATGACGCACCCAGTCTTTGGGGCGGCCAAAAGTCCTGCAGAAAGCTTAGACCTGAAAAAATTTTCCTCGCCAAGAAGATATTAGTAATCTTTGGGAAGACAATAATTGTCTAACTGACAAAATTCTACAACTTAAGTTTTAGTCATGAAATGTGCATTTTGATTGCTGGAGGTTATCCAAAACATTCCTACCATATACAGATGTGATCATAAATTCCTTGCACGGAAACTCTAGATCAAACAATTTGAAAATTTCAAAAAGAGTTTGCTCAAAACATCCATTGGAGTATTTCTCATCCAAGAAGGCTCCTCACTGCTCTGTGATAATGATCTTTAATAGGGAAAGTGCTCAATTTCCTACCGACCTGTGCCTGGGTTTCAGGATCATTCGCAACGCATACATTTCGACCGATCAGGAGGTCTTTCACGGGACCGTAGTGTTAGGCTTGGATATCGGTTTCCAAGGGGGACTCACTTTTGAGTCAAGGCCGTTGAACGAAATTTTTCACTATCTGCTCCGGGTTTACAAGTCAAGAACCCTGTAAAATGAGAAAGAAATAGTCTTGCTCGTACTTCTTTGAGCTAAGTTATACATTAACCCAAGTGTCTTAGTCAGATAAGACTGCTTCGGGGTTGTAACATTGGAAGGATTGGGGACCGAAAAAGGCTTATTTTTTGCCTAGAAATTGTGAAGGGTTTGGCATTGGTGATCATTGCAAATTTGCCACATGTCCTTCGAAGAACATCTCCATTTCTTGAAGTGTACACTCCTCTTTTAGAGCGCACAAGGATGTTTAAAAGCGTCTCTTGTTACATTAAGAGACCGTCTGTTTGTGTGTTTGCAATTTGAGCACGACATCATTTGGAGAGTAGTCATCTTGATCTGACTCCTTTGCAGGGTCTTTTCATCGTATATCTAGACTTTACTGGGGATATTTTGAATAGACATCAGCCTTGCTTTTTACCAGGCACTTTGCTTTTTCTTGATGTCTAGGGATTTTTCTTTTCCCCCTCTTTTTAATCCCGTGTTTTTCTTTTCTTTTGGAGCTTGGATTTTCGGCAATCATGCTAGATATGCAACTTAAACTTTGGCACGCTTCCATTCCTAAAGTGATGTTGCCTTTGCTTTGGAATATGCAATGATCACCAATAGGTTGATGAAATGAATTTGCTGGCTCAACTTGGTCGTGCAAAGGATAACAGTGTGTAGGATAGAGAAATGAATTATTCTCGTCATCCTATGACACTTGGATTATCATATAAACAACACACAAAGATTTATGTTAGTCCGAGCAAAAAAATTTCAAACCGTTTACTTTCTGATACTGTTGGACTAACCTTCATTTGCCCCAATGTGGGGTGGTTCTTGACAGGGTTGAGAATGAAAATCGCCGTTCAATGGGGTTCTCAATGGGCATCTGTAGTGTTTGGAATGAAGAAATAAATGCCTCTGTCATCTCGATCCATGTAATCGTTGCGAATGACCCTTATATCCATAGGTTAAGGTTTCGCTATGATTTCCAATCTCCTCATCTCTCAAGTGTGTATGGGACGTGTTTGGATTAGGCTCGCTTCTCTTATGAGAAAATACCCTTTTGAACAGTTCAAACGAATCTTGTTGGAAAAATTCATTTCATTTCATCAAGATTTATCCTTCAAAGGGATTTTGTGATGCACCATACATGTGTAATTCATGTTCAGACAATCTCATGTTTTAAAACATGAATGTCAATGAAGTAAGAATTCTATGTCTTTTTAGATGTGAGAATCGAATTAATTCTGAAAGTTTTTAATCTCCAATGAATTGGGAAAAGAGATACTTACCTGCTCATCGAGGCTGGAGATCCTGGAAATATAAAAGGGATATGTCATCGTATATTCTAAAAATTTACAAAAATTGGAACGATACATCTTACCCTTGGTCATATGCTCCAACGAGTGTACAAGGGTTGTGAAAATATGTCTGCCCTGATGGCGAGCTCCTGCCAAGGATAAATATTAAGCATTATTTTGGGTTTCCAAATTCAAAACAAATTGGGACGATACTACTTTACTCTTGATTTGAATTCCATTCTGCATGCCAATGTGCAGATTGTAGAAGCCGGCCCTCAAGCTTGTGGCCATGATTTCTTCGTTTGGTTGGGCAACGAATCCACCTCGAGGATTTACGTCGGAGGAGATTCATTCATCTTTTTGGGCGTGTTTCATGCACTGTTATGTTATTTGAATGCATGGCTTCTTGGGTGCCTCGTCTCTGTTCATCACCTGAGAGGAAAATGAGAGAACATTATCCCCGCATCTGATTGAAAATCATTTAGGAACGATACGTTCTTTTTACCAAATGGGTGGCTCCGCGGCCAAATGCGTTTTACATTGAAAGGATGGATTCCATTACGCTCTGCGGATGATAACTATCTCTTCAAGGACTTGCCCCACGGATTAAACGATGAATTTGATGTCTTCGGCTTCGACATGCTTTCCGGATGTAGGAATGGTTTGCCCCCATTTTCAGTGGAGATGGGTTTTGTCGAGTGGGCAACATCAAAAACTCATCCTAGATTTGGCTTTAGTCGAAGGTTGAAATCCCGACCTTGGATAAGCGAATCATGATTCATCTCCTTCTGCTTCGGATTTGTCATTTGCATGCTTCACATTTTACAATACCAACTTCGCCGCTTGATGAAAATGAATCGATGATTTTCGAATTGCCCCAAGTTCTATAGTCATCTGCGTCGAATCTCTTTGAACTTCATCGGGTGATAGACCAACTGATAAAATGATTTTTCAATCCCGAGATCGAACTCCTGACGTTTCGTACCACTTCCATTTCACTGACTACCAGGACACAGCACTATTGGCGTCCCTAACTGGTTCGTTTTTTGTTATAAAATTCTTGAAGCAGTTAGCGACCCCCATCGAGAATGAAACAAGCTCAATTTAGAGTTCATAACGACTAAAGGTCCCTTAGAACGATACAGAGCTAACCGTCTTTGAGCTCGCTCGGGCTTTTGCTCGCATTTTCCTATGTGAAGCCTTTAAATGTTTTTCTTCGTGGCGTTCAATTGATTCGCCTCGACTCTAATCTAACAAGGGATTGTCGCACTCAAGCATGATGATGCTCGCAGGTAGTACTGATCGCTGCCCCAGATTAACTCTAGGCATTAAGGAAGATTATCTTGCATGGAAGACTTTATGACAGAAAGATTAATGATACATCCAGTCACATGTGCCTAGTTCCCTTGAGGATTCTCGGTGATCAGCCAGTTACACCATGAATCAGACATATAATCGTCATTTTGGATCATAACTTCATAAGTCCATCAGTTTTAAACTGATCGATCCAGATATGGAGCTCCTCATCAAGGAAATCTTTTGATTCTTCGAGCAACTGATATTCGGGTTGACCATCATCGCTTGGCGTTGAAGGATTCCTGTTTCTGTTGTGAGCGATCTGATTCTTCGAGCTAGAACCTTCGTCGTTGCTCGAGATTATAAGAGGATGATTGATCGGTTCACTATCAAAAGCACCTTCCATTTGGGAATGGAAGAAACAAAAATCCTCAGAGCATCCGCCCGCTTGATCTTCCGAAATCATATGCCCAAGCCGGGCAGATCTTTGAACACTAGGCGCAATATGTTGATCGGGGATAGGAAGAGCACTAGCGAAAAGTTGCTGCTCAAACCAAGGAGTTCGTACCTGCTGCACTTGTGGCATATACTCTTGAGGGGTGCTGAGATGATTCAGGGGAATATTCTGATTAGCGCCCAAGTAGTCAATGGTGCTGCTACCAGCTTGGTCGGTGCCTAGATTCGGCAGGGTATTTCTTACTTCAGGGGCATTGTAGTTATAGCCATGCCTAGTGTTTAGGCACAAGTTGAGTTCTTTCAGGTTCAGTGCTGTGTGGCGCTGTCTTAGCGCCCTTCTGTAGCTCTTGAGGTGACTCGCGACTCCATCTTTAGTGAGTCCTGGTATGTTCATGATCTCAAGTATGCGCGTTGGATATGCTGAGTTGATCCCTAGTTGCTGAACCGCACTAAGGAACTTGAGATGAAGCTCGGGGGACCAATTGACCCTCGTCTTCTTGCGACCCGGAACAGTGTTGACAACTTGGCTATTGCTCTCTGGCCTATTTCCAGTAGGATTTGATCGAGCCGGAAGTTGTTGTGGAGGGAATTCATCAGCTTTGGATTGGTCGGTCGTGATAGTAAGCTCATCGTTAAGGAAACTCCAATCATGGTGACGCATATCACATCCTTTAGAAGGCATCGGTATTGACTTCGTAGAATTGATTTGTTCATGCATATCTCCAACAAAATCCGATTGTATCGAAGATGGTTCGAGGGAGTGGGGTGGTGAATGAGCATTTTCAATCCTCATATAAGGCTTATCAAGGAACATTTCGCCGAGAGTGATAGGGCCACCGCAATTAAGGCAAGCGATAGTGCTGGGAGCTTTCTTATACCTCATGTTCTCCGCTCGAAGCTTTTCGTTTTCCTCCTTTAGAATCGCAAGTTCTTGACGTCTGTGTTGAGCCCTCAATTTGGCTCGCTTATTTTGAAACCAAAACTTGACCCTCAAAGGTTTCATCCCTAGCTTCTGGCCCAATTCATTTCTTTGTTTCATGTTCGGGAGAGGGCATTCACTAAAGAAAGCTTCAAGCTCTTGGATTTCATTCTGAGTGTGGCACTGGCGACGTTTCCTTTTCCGGGATTGACCATCGCTGCTGCTGTTGTCGTCGCTGCTGAGATCCTGAACTTCGTTGCCGAAAGGGTTGGGTTCTGTGGTTCTGGTACCAGACGCCATCCTAGAATCTTCGAGATCTCTCAGTAGTTCATTTTCTGAGATTTTTGGATCAGTCGTCTCTAGCAACTGATGGTAACCCTCAAACATGTTGGATCGAAAAATGTTCGATCAATTTTTGCTCGCTCAGGGTTCTCTACTCTCTCATGTATGCTCACTCTCTCTAAATTTTCTTTTGAGTGGTTCTGTATGCCCATGAAACGTTCTTTAAACATGGATGAAAATCATCAGGCAAGCGTTGCTCCCAAGATTTCGTATTTCCCGCTTTGTCGTCTTCTTTCTTCTTTTCAACGTGGAGGGACACCAAATCGATTTCCTTTTCTCGATATCCATGTCTGTCTCCCACTTATTTTCAAAAAGGTGGAACTACGCTCGCCTCCCGCTCAGTTTTTTAATATGATGGGACCGCCAAATCCTTTCGCAACTTTTTTCGATAGTTGCGCTTAACTCCCGTTCAATTTTAATATGGTGACACCGACATATCTTTTTACAACTTTTTTAGGTTTATCAAGCCTGAAATCGCGGACTGGGATAGATCTGATGGTTCACCGAAAGAGCCACCATTGCTTTACCCAATTAACTTGGCTCCACGAGCATTATTGCTATGCCTTTCTTCATTCTCGAGTTGCTATAAAAGGAGGAGTTAATGCAGAGAAGATTAACACTCTTACATAATTGTCTTTTCGTATTTTAATCACTCTACCACACTCATCTTCTTCTCCCTCACTCCAACGAAAATGACCTCCTCTCCTATTCGCGCTTTCTCGGCCGAAATTTTGGCCCAGTGGGAAAAACTCTATAACCTCCTCGGTCGAGGCTATGCTCATATAGCCGATCACCCAGAAACTGAAGATGAAATCCGTATTTTGCTCGTGGAAATAGACACCACCTCCATCGAGGGCACTAATTTAGAGAGGGAATATAGAATCTTCCCAACCCTCTTTATAAACTTTTTAGAGACTTACCGTGTCGCTCATCGAAAAGCTACCGTGGCTCACGTTTTGCGAGCTCGCTATGAGGATCGGTCCAACTGCTTGGTGTTGGCCAACCTTGTGGCCGATAGTCACAGAAAGGCTGTTGAGTTCGCCAACAAGCGAGTCTCGATGTTGCTTCGCGAGAGGGGAAATTTGGTGGAGCGCTTGGCCTTATCCCTGACCACCTATGAGCACGACCGTCGTAATGTCGTGTTGAAGTTTCAATGTGAGTGGCAGGAAGAAAGGCTTGACAGCATTACCGCGGATATAGCCCATGGGAGAGGACTAGTTCGGGACCTGGAAATAGCCGCCGAAGATCACGGGACCAAGGTTGCCGATCTTAAATGGGAATGTAAACGCCTTCTTCTTAAGCTTGCAGATCTCGAGTCTCGAGGTGGTGAGTATAAGCAAAGCATCAATAATATGGAGGGCCAACTAGGTTCCTTTGTGATGCTAATTAGGGCTCATTGCGGTTTTATGTTTCCACCCCGATGATTTGTATGATCTGCTTTTAAGGTCCCTCGATTGAGCGAAATGAATGAAAGCTCTAATGTGTGTGTCTCAACTTCTGTATGGCTGACTTTCTCGAACACCTGACCACTCTCAACCTAGGCAAGCTGCGCTTTGACATTGATGATTCGAGCGTGTACATCTTGATTTTTTAATCTTGCTTATGATCGGATAAAGGAACCTCCCACCGCGATTATCCACAAAAAGACTTCTCTTCTCTACTTGTTTTTAACCTGTTTCAAATGAAAAGACAGAATCAGAAGAAAGAATTTGAAAAATAAAGCATAAATCCTTTCAATTTTATGCTTACTTGTGATTAATAGGGATAAGAGCTTTTACAAGGATTTTGGCCTTGTGCAAAAGCTTTTATCAATATTCCTCAAAGGAAAGCATATCATTGAAAGAAATGTAATTCACGATAATCGCCTTTGATCAATTCCAAGAAAATCAATGGAATGTTCAAAAGTACACAATTACGATGTGTTTTAAATTCAATTGAAGATACGATATCCAAATTAAAGCTGTTTGCTAAGAACGAGAGTAATTTGGATATCTATCTTTTCATTAAATTTGAAAAACACGAATACTCTTGATCAATTATTGTGGATTACCAATGATGCAAAACATGCATGAACCAATTCAAGTTTATAGTTCCTTCTGGCGAAATTGGGATTGTATTGCCCTATACGGCCAAAAGGTTGTATAAGACTTCCAATTTCAATTTCATCCAAAGGAATTATAAAATTGATTTTGGAGTATTCGAGTGATTAGAAGAAATGCCACTATCACATTCCAATGACAAGTCAATAGAAATACAACAAATTTCAATCTGAATGTATATAAACACAAATAGATGCCTAATACAGTCAATCTAAGGGATCAGATAGAGAGGATCTCAGCAAAATAAATCCTATACAAGAAGGCTAGAAATGAAAAATAAAACAAAGGAATGTGATGTTAATACTTAGGCTCTTCTTGTCCACTTGGCGCTCGTAATGGGATGACACCATCTTCATCTTCCATCAAGAACATTGGGAGGAAAACACACATATCTATCCTCAAAATGGCATTTAATCCAATCACCGGAATTATGCAATGAATATAATGATTAAGAGCTGTAACAAGTTCGAGGGATAGAAAAGTCTTACCAACCAAACTTAAGAGAAAATCAAGCTTCTCTGTATTTTTTGCAGTGTTAGGTATACTAACCTTCCATAGACAAACGCATGAGACAAGTGAGGGAAAACTCCTAAAAATCAAAAGATAGGGCTTGGTACCTAAAGCCAAGGTTCTCACCTCGAATTCTGGGAAGAGCCGATTCCATTGCACAACTATCGTTGCATTGGGACTCAATCCATAGTTCGAAGTGAGCGGAATTGAAAAGTGGATTACCCCATGTTTTTCCTCACGGAGATTCCATTTTCAATTCCTTCTATTGTGTTCCTAAAGAGGGCGCCTGGGGTTTTAGGCGCAATTGTGTGTATTCATTGTGTCGTGCTAAAGCAATAGACATGCATTTTATTTAACAATCACCGCTTCAATATAAACATCCACACAATCATACATCCAAAACTCCTGCCTGCATAAAACAAAGTTAACAAGCACTTCACCCCTTATTTCTCCCATCTACAAAAACATCTAACACATTCGTTAGCATATACACCTCACTTTCGAGAGCATCTGCATAAAATTAGGTTAGAAGAATCAATCAACTTTTTAATCGGCTCAAGTCCACTAAATGGTTAAGAACCAGTCCCCAGCAGAGTCGCCAGTCTGTCGCGACCCTCTTGAGGTTGTCAGGCTCTCGAGGGCTAATGGGCCGTCCTGTCTGGTCGGACGCGGGCCTCTCCCAAGGCCCATTACCCAAATCGCAACGGAGGTATGCGTGATCGACTTTCAGTGTGGTCTAGTGACATGTGCTAAGTGTGCATGCCATGGAGTCGCCACCAATCATTTTTTTAGAGTGTGATTGGACCACCCAATCGAATAGTTGGGAGTTTCTATTCAATTCTGCGAGAACCAGAGAAATGGTTTCGGGGACTTAGTTACACCAACTGTCAGAGTTGACGCCCTTTCGGTACCTAAGTTAACTGAATTTTCTAGCCTGAGATTCATGCGGATGAGTAAGGTATGAACCCTAAATCTAAAAATTCATGCAGATAGGAGTGATTATCCTAGCAATCACAATCAGTAATAAAATGCGCAACTCAAGAAATCTAGATATGCAAATAAATCACATGACATTCCTAGTAAGGCCCTATTTATCAATCACAGCTCAAGAATGATTTAGCTGTCCTAGCCATTCTACACACGATCTAACCTAAGAAAAGCATTAGGAAGCATCGAAGGAGTTCGAGAGTACTCACATTGGGTTCGTCGTGCCCTGATTTGGTCTTGGACGAGCTATCGAGCTCATGCCGACCCGATTATATTTAGGGATCCACTCGGCGTTTTACATCATGAAATCATGTGAAACAAAAACGAAAATATTCAGCAAGGGGAATTTATTGTAGATGGTGGTCGATCTAATTGGACGTCAAGACTAAAAAATATGTAGAAATTTACAAATTAAAATACTCGAATGACATTTTTTTGCCAAATTCAACTCTATGCGTCGTGAAGAAATACATGCAATTGAACTTGAATTTTGACTATTTATGAGTTCAAAATGAAAAGGAAATTAAAATAAAAATATTGACTATTTTTCTATATTTTTACGACATCGAACGCTATTTTTCTTCATTTTTCATGTATTTTTCTATTTTTGGAAAATATTAAAAAATATGACAAATTATTTTTTTTTTATCAAAAATGGTTCCTTTAGCTTGGTCAAGGCTACCAAAAATGATTTTTTAATTTTTTTTAACTTTTTATAGATTTTTTATGAATTTTTAAAAAATAAACTATGAAAGACTGATAAAAAATCAGGTGTCAACAACGTGAAAAACCTCCAATTCGGGAACCCATTTCAAAAATTAGGAAATCCCATCGGACGTAGAAAACCTCCGACTTGGGAACTTTTTGAAGAACCAGACATTCCCATCGGACGTAGAAAACCTCCGACTTGGGAACCTTTTGAAGAACAAACAATCCCATTGGACGTGGAAAACCTCCAATTCGGGAACCCATTTCAAAAATTAGGAAATCCCATCGGACGTAGAAAACCTCCGACTTGGGAACTTTTTGAAGAACCAGACATTCCCATCGGACGTAGAAAACCTCCGACTTGGGAACCTTTTGAAGAACAAACAATCCCATTAGACGTGGAAAACCTCCGACTCGGGAACCTTTTGAAGAACTAGACATTCCCATTGGACGTAGAAAACCTCCAACTTGGGAACTTTTTGAAGAACCAAACATTCCCATCGGACGTAGAAAACCTCCGACTTGGGAACCTTTTCAAGGAAATTAAACAATCCCATCGGACGTAGAAAACCTCCGTGTTGGGAACCTTTTCAAGAAAATTAAACAATCCCATCGGACGTAGAAAACCTCCGTGTTGGGAACTCCTTTTGAGAAACAAACCATCCCAATGGACGTGGAAAACCTCCGACTTGGGACCCTTTTTCAAAAGAACAGGTAATCTCGTCAGGCGTGGAGAAAACCTCCGACTCGGGACTCCTTCTCAGAAAAACAGGTAATCCCATCGGACGTGGAAAACCTCCGTTTTGGGAACCCTTTCAAAAAATCAGGAAATCCCATTGGACTTGGAGAACCCCTGTCCTGGGAACCTTTTCAAAAGATCAAACTGTCTCGCCGGACGTAGCAAACCTCCGACTGAGAAATACCCTCTGGCCCCGCTAGTCAGCGCCATGGGATCCCTTTTCAAGCCAAAAATATCCCCTCTGACACCGCTAGTCAGCGTCATGGGATCCCCAAAGCTCGGGGTGCTCGATAAATCTTTCTGTGAGTGTTTCCTGTCAGTAGCCGGGAAAGATTTTCGAGGAATAAAGCCTGGGATAGTGTGTCAGAAGCTACGAGGGCCTATAAAAAAAAACAAAAAAAGGAGGAAAACAAAAAAAGGAGAACAAGCCCCTCCTTTTTCCGGCATCCTGAGAACGCAGTGATAAAACCTCAAACTCCGCATGCGCATGACCCAATGGGCAGATTTCAGGTAACCCGCTCTCCCTCAGGCCCACGCTCGAATTGCAAGAGTAAACCGGTGATTAATTTAAGCATTCATCAAAAGACTTAAGGATCCGATGTCATAGCGTCTCTTTTCCCCAGTTGAGTCGGTTAATATTCAGGTGTCATTTTATCTTTGAAAGCAACCTCTGACGAGCTCACTCTCAAAGAGGGGCAGCTGTTGACACCTGATTTTTGACCACCTTTTATTTTAGTTTTTACTTCTAAAATTAATTAAAAATAGCAAAAAAGGTCAAAAAATTTACGAAATCAACTTTGGAAGCCTTAGCCTAGCCTTAGGAACCAATTTTGAACAAAAAATATTTTTTGAATTTTTAATATTTTTTGGAATTTATTTAATTATTAAAATAACCCAAAAATCAGGAAAAATACCATTCGTGGTCAGAAAATTACCATTCGCTGTGCCCTTTTGTTGCATCAAACCGTGTTCGCCGAGGAGGCCCGACCACCACCGGCCTTGGTCTCGGCCGTGAGCTCGTGCCGGCGCGAACCCGAGGATTTCCAGCTCTAAACGAGCTGAGGTAAGTCTCTAAACCTCTTTTAGACGTTTTCTGAACGGTCGGGGTAGGCTTTGAACGTTGAAAATTTTTGGAAAATCCCTCGCCGGAGCCGAACCTGTGGGGGTTCTTTTTGCCGATTTCCGATGCGTCCCTGTCGCGACCCGTCCGAAGGCGGACGCGGCTAATGGATTACCGATCGCGGGCCTTCCCCCACACAAGGGTGCGGATCGCGGGCTTTGGATCGGCGCGGGCCCTCCCAGGCCCATACCAAATCGCGGCGGGAGTATTTTTCAAAGGGATTCGACGATAACAGTCGATCGCTTTCGACCTTAGTGTGGTCGTGGTGGCATGTGCAACTTGTGCATGCATTTGGAGTCGCCACCGGTCTTTCTTGGAGGGTAGACCGGAAACCTTATTGACCGATTGGGAGAGATCGATCAATTCTGCGAAACCAGAGATTTTGGGTTCGGAGACTTGGTTACGTTGATGTCATTACCAACGCCCTTTCGGTACCTAACGCGAGTGATTTTCCCTAACTAGGATTTCATGCCGGCGCAATTTTGGGTGAGGTAAGTCTGACTTTGCACATTAACCAGTTTAACATGCTCACGTAATCATAATAAATAAATAGATGCCAATCACATAAACATCTATCCTACGTGGTGATCATGGAATTATGATTTAATGGGTCTCGAGCCAATGAGACCACATTTAATCATTTTAATATTTTAATAACGGAGAGCCGCTCTTCGCTTCTTCTTGGTTTCTTGAACTCTTCAAGAATTGGGCCCCAAAGAGCTCGCCGACTTAAAAGGCTCCTCCACGTAATCCTCGTAGCATTTACATCAACAATTGACTATGCTAAAAATAAAGATTACATGAAAAATAAAAGGAGTACGCAGTCTCCATTTAATAATTACAACCCCAAATATATAAATAATCATCATACATTCATATATACATCAATCACATTGATTAGGGATTTTTCCATGATCACCACCCTTTCACGTAAGTAATAAATTCACAATTTAAAACTTAGGAAGGCACAATAAAAATTCTACGTTGAATCATATTCAGAATTTTTACGTAAAATAAGATAGCCATAAATTTTCGATTCAAAATTTATTTAGTCTCAATTTTTGCTACGTTGATTAATTTATCATATAAAATAATCAATCTCCATTAGCCATGTAAGACGAACAATTCGTTAATACATATTGGCCATAGTATTGCAAAAATTGCAAAAAATCAATTAAATGCACGAAAACACCTAAGGATTGGCTCTGATACCACTGTTGGGATCCACGTAACACGTAGCGGAAATAAATAACAACCCATACATGTATCTCCAGAGGCGTACTTCGTGCATTTCAATCGAAAAAAATCACAAAGTCTCAAAGGGAGTAAATAGATTACCTCTCGTAGCGTGCTTGAACGGAGGTGTCGGTTCGATGTTCTTCGATCTCAGCCTCCACAAGTGTTAGGCATCTAATTCGGACGCACCACCAATTGACGAACGGGGAGACGACTAATAACTCCACAACAATTGTGCTAGCAATATGCGGAATCAATATTCCGAACTTAGTATATTTTGCTCTCTCAAGATTATGAGAATATAGAGAGTGTTTGTGTTCTTCTCTCTAAGCTCTCAAAAATTTGCACACTCTACAAAATGTCTCCCCCTTCAACCTCAAAACTCTTGCCATCCTTTTATAGCCAAAAATACCTTCCAATAAATTGTATTTAAAAATAGCACTAACAATTATAAATTCTATCTAAAAATAGCACTCACAAATAAATGACATTTAAAAATAGCACTAACAATAGCACTCACAATTTATAATACAAAAATGCTATTTAAAAATAGCACTAACAATAGCACTCACAATTTATAATACAAAAATTCTATTTAAAAATAGCACTAACAATTATAAATTCTATCTAATAATAGCACTCACAAATAAATGACATTTAAAAATAGCACTAACAATAGCACTCACAATTTATAATACAAAAATGCTATTTAAAAATAGCACTAACAATAGCACTCACAATTTATAATACAAAAAATCTATTTAAAAATAGCACTAACAATTATAAATTCTATCTAATAATAGCACTCACAATTTATGATAAATAAATGCCATTTAAAAATAGCACTAACAATAGCACTCACAATTTATGATAAATAAATGTCATTTAAAAATAGCACTAACAATAGCACTCACAATTTATAATACAAAAAATGCTATTTAAAAATAGCACTAGCAATAGCACTCACAATACAAAAATGCTAAAAAAGGCACTAACAAAGGTGTTAAAAATAATAACCATTATTATTATTACAAGAGTTAAAGAGGTTACCAAACAATACAAATATGCATAACGTATAAATACGTATGACGTATAAATACGTAGAGCATACGTATACATCCGTGAAACCGGGGACTAATTGAAAGAAAAATGTGCAATTAAGCCCTTTTGGTAAAAATTGATTAAATTGGAGGGCAAATTGACCTAATTGCACTTTAAGACTTTAGAATCCAATGTCATAGCTTATAAAAAGTGAGAATTGAAAACTAAAAGACTCGAAAAAGAATTTTTTTTTTTTTTTAGGCTCGGTTCGGGTTTATGTTTGTGAAGGAACATAGTGACCCGAGCCGAATTTTTGAGATTTAAAGTGACACACTTGAAGAGGAAATTAAAACAAAATTATCGAATATTTTTGGGTATTTGTCTAACCACAAATGGTATTTTTCTGATTTTTTGGGTATTTTTATAATTAAATAAACTCGAAAAATATTAAAAATACCGAAAAATATTTTTTGTTCAAAATTGGTTCCTAAGGCTAAACCAAGGCTTCCAAAGTTGATTTTGTGATTTTATGACCTTTTTTGATATTTTTAATTAATTTTAAACAATAAAAATCACAATAATAAATGGTAAAAAATCAGGTGTCAACAGCTGCCCCTCTTTGAGAGGAATCTCATTAGAGGTTTCTCTCAAAGATAAGGTGGCACCTGATTCCTAACCGACTCAACTATGAAAATGAGAGAAGAAATGTTATGACATCGGATCCTTAAGCCTATTGATAAAAGCTCAGATCAATCCCCGGTTTGCTCTAACAATTTGAACATGGGCCGGAGTGAGAGAGGCTTACCTGAAGCTCACCTGTCGGATGCTGCCGGTTGCGACGACTTTCAAGAAGATGCCTAGGACTCGTCATTCAGAATATCCCAGGGAGATTAAGCTCTGACCTGTATGGTAGGTCATACCATGATGGGATTCCTAACTTGTAGGAACCTAAGGAAGGCGCATCCCACGCTTTGGGATTTGCCAAGAATTTTGATCCGTATGGTGGATAAGACCTTTGTGTTGATCCTTACTGCGATATTTATCAATGAGTTGACCCTTATGCGGTTTCTACCATATGTGACCCTTCAGGCGGTTTCTACCATTAATGTGATCCCTCAGGCGGTTTCTACCTTGGTTTGACCATTCAGGCGGTTTCTACCTTGAGTTGACCCTTCAGGCGGTTTCTACCTTTGATTTGACCCTTCAGGCGGTTTCTACCTTGTGTTGACCCTTCAGGCGGTATCTACCATGTGTTGACCCTTCAGGCGGTATCTACCTTGTGTTGACCCTTCAAGCGGTATCTACCTTTGATTTTGACCATTCAGGCGGTATCTACCTTTGATTTGACCCTTCAGGCGGTATCTACCATGAGTTGACCCTTCAGGCGGTTTCTACCTTGTGTTGACCCTTCAGGCGGTATCTACCATGTGTTGACCCTTCAGGCGGTATCTACCATGTGTTGACCCTTCAGGCGGTATCTACCTTTGAATTTGACCCTTCAGGCGGTATCTACCATATTTTGACCCTTCAGGCGGTATCTACCTTGATTTGACCCTTCAGGCGGTATCTACCTTGTGTTGACCCTTCAGGCGGTATCTACCTTCATTTGACCCTTCAGGCGGTATCTACCTTTGTTTGACCCTTCAGGCGGTGTCTACCATCAGTTTTGACTTTGAAAATGGGTCTCATGACGAGGGTTCTCCACGTCCGATGAGACTGCCTAAATGAAAAGGGGTCTCATGACGAGGGTTCTCCACGTCCGAAGAGATTTCCTGAATTTTGAAAAGGGGGTCTCATGACGAGGGTTCTCCACGTTCGATGAGACTGTTTGAATTTTGAAAAGGGGTCTCATGACGAGGGTTCTCCACGTCCGATGAGACTGCCTAAATTTTTGAAAAGGGGTCTCATGACGAGGGTTCTCCACGTCCGATGAGACTGCCTAAGTTTTGAAAAGGGGTCTCATGACGAGGGTTCTCCACGTCCGATGAGACTGCCTAAATTTTGAAAATGGGTCTCATGACGAGGGTTCTCCACGTCCGATGAGACTGTTTGATATTTTGAAAATGGGTCCTAGGACGAGGGTTCTCCACGTCTGATAGGACTTTTTCTTTTAAAAGGGTTTTTCTTCCCCCTTTTTTTTGGAGACCCCGAAGTTTGTCGGGAATTCAGTTTTTTTGAAGCAGTGAAAGATTTTATTTTGACAAAACTTCACTTGAGTCTGTTGAAGCGACATTCTGGGAGCTGGGTTCTCCGGGTATCCTGCAGAAGTTTGAGCCTGAAAGATTTTTCTTCACCAAGAAAACGTTAGTAATCTTTGGGAAGACTACGGCTGTCCATTTTGACAAAACCGTATGATTTAAGTTTTAATCATGAAATGTGCATTTTGATGCTGGAGGTTATCCAAAGCATTCTTGCAACATGCAAATGTGATCACAAATCCCTTGCACGGAAAATCTGGATCAACAGTTTGAAAATTCCAAAAAGAGTTTGTTCAAAACATCAATTGGAATATTTCTCGACAAGGAGGTCTTCTCACCTGTTTTGCGATAGTGGTTTTTTATAGGGGATGCACTCAATTCCCTACTAACCTGTGCCTAGGTCTTAGGTTCATTCGCAGCGCATACATTTTGATCGGTCGGGAGGTCTTCCACGGGACCGTAATGTTGGGCTTGAATATTGGTTTTCAAGGGGGACCCGCTTTGGAGTCGAGGCCATTGTATGAAAGTCTTCAACATCTGCTCCGGGTTTACAAGTCAAGAACCCTGCAAAATGAGAAAGAAATAGTCTTGCTCGTACCTCTTCGAGCTAAGCTATATGTTAACCCAAGTGTCTTAGTCAGAGAAGACTGTTTCAGGGTTATGATGTTGGTAAGATTGGGGGACCGAAAAAGGCTTGTTTTTGGCCCAGAATTTATGAGGGGATTGACATTGGTGATCATTGCAAATTTGTCACATGTCTTTTCCATTCTGCATCTTCAGTTTTTGAGGTGTGCAACCGCTTTTGAGGTGTGCACAAGTCCTTTAGAGATCGTCTCTTGTTGTTTTAAGAGATTGACAATTATGTCCGTGTTTTTGCTCTGCGTCTGACACCATTTGGGGAGCAGCCCTTTTTGATCCCACTCCTTTAGGGATTTCTTCTTTTCCCGACCAGACTTTACTGGGATCAATCAAACAGCTTAGGCGAGCATCGGCCTTGCTTTTACCAGGCACTTTGCTTTTCTTTTCTGATGCTGGAGATTTTTTTCATTCATTCATTTTTTTTTTCATCATTTCTGAAATCCTGTTTTTCTCATATTCAGGAGACCATGTTAGACCTATGATTGAAAGTCTAAGCATGCTTTGAACGTCTGCACAGGAATTTTCTTCGTAATCCCTAAGTCCTGAACTCTTCCATTTTTGAAGGGGTGCTGCATCCGTTTTGGAATGATCACCAATGGGTTCATGAAATGAATTTGCAGGCTCAAGTTGGCTGTGCAAAGGATTCAGTGTGTGTGATAGAGAAATGAATGCTTCTCGTCATCCTATGGCACTTGGATTACCATATAAACAACACACAAAGATTAATGTTAGTCCGAGCAAGAAAATTTCTGACCATTTTCTCCTGATGCCGCTGGACTCACCTCCATTTTGCCCCGATGTAGGGTGGTTCTTGACAGGGTTAAGAATGAAAACCGCCGTTCGAAGGGGTTATCAACGGTCACCTGTAGTGTTTGGGGATAAAAAACGAATGCCTCCGTCGTCCCAATCCATGTAATCGCTGCGAATGGTCCCTACTTCCGTAGGTCCAGATTTTGCTATCTGATCTGCTCCACTCATCTCTCCAGTGTGTGTGGGACGTGTTTGGACTAGGCTTTGCCTCTTGTCTTTTGAGAAAACGTCCTTTTGAAAGTTTTGAACAATTTTTTTATTGGAAAAATCTCTTTCATTTTCTCCAAAAATTTTACCCGTCAAAGGGGATTTTATGATGCCACATGCATGTTCTTATTCATGTTCAGACAACCTCCTGTTTCAAAACATGAATGCCAATGAAATTTGAGTTCTATGTCTTTTCTAGACATTAGACTCTGAGAGCTTTTCTTTTCTTCTCTATTTTTTACTCAACATCTTCAAGGGATTTGGGAGAGGGATACTTACCTGTCCCTCGCGGCTGGAGATCCCTGAAAATGTAGAAGAAACATGTTATTGTTCGTTCATGAATTTTTCAAAAAAATTAGAACGATACATCTTACCCTTGGTCATGTATTCCAATGGGTAATACATGGGATGTGAAAACCTGTTTCGCCTTGATGGTGATCCCCTGTCAAAGACGGGAATTAGGCGTCAGTTTGCGTTCTAAAATTCCAGGCAAATTGGAACGATACAGCATTGTTCTTGTTTTGTGTTTCCATTTGAACACAAACGTGCGGCTTGCAGAAGTTGGCCATCCATCTTGTGGCCTTGATCCCTCCGTTTGGTTGGCGATGAATCATTTTCCAGGATTTGCCCCAGAGGAGATCCATTTGTGTTTTTGGACGCATTCCAGCGCCACTCTTCAGAGTTCCTTTTATTCAAGGAAAAAGGAAATTGTTATCGGAATGCATGTCAAAGCATGAAGTGTGGAAGCGATACTTTTTACCCTCCACTCGATCTTATAATCAAAGACCATTTTCTGGAATCCTGACTTCCAAGGCCAATGATTCTATTCGCCTCCCTATCAGCGAGCTCTTTTCTTTTGAGGCTTTCGGCGCCAACGACTTCCTGTTAAATGAGAAAAACTCATGTTAAGCCCGTGATCTTCGAAGATCAAATTGGAACGATACAAAGTTACCGTTCGCCCAAATTCGTATCTTGGGGTTTGATTCTGATGCGGACGACTCTGCTATTTGACTTTGCCGGAGAAGACACATCTTTCTTTGTCCAGCGCAAAATTAATTCACTTGCCCCAGTTAGGCGTGATTTATCACAGCTAGGTGACGCTTGTCTTGCTGTTTGTCATCTCTGGATTCGATGACCCTGGTCTGATGCGCTTTCATGGGGGATCATGAGAGTTTGCCCCCGGTTTGGCTCCTCAAAGCAAATGGGGGGAACCTGCTCCCATTGATTTTTGCAGATTCTGATCATCCATCTCGATTGTCAGAGTCCTTGATCAATTTAATCTGTCTCAAGATAGCTTGATATTCTTGGGATTCGTCATGTGGCGGTTTGGTGATTCTCTTGATCACAGTCGCCGTTTGAGGTATTTGACGTTCCCTGTTTGTTATTTGAAAGCATTACATCCTGCGTCTTCTGCTCTTGATCATCATCTGAGAGGAAAAGGAAAGGAAGCATTATTCCCATATCAAGGAAATAATCATTTTGGAACGATACGTCCTTTTACACTTGATTTGCATTCCGTTTTGACGTTGCATATTGATATGAACAACATCTATCGAATTCCTCCATCCGTGCTTGAAGGTATTTGCAATGCCTACGGTTCATTTGCCCCAGCTGGGCGACGTCTGTTTTGTCATTTGAATGTATGAGCTTTTGGGTGCATTGTCTCTTTTATCACCTGAGATAAAAAAAAATGGAGAAGAACTTATCCTCAGATCTGATTAAAAATCAATTAGGAACGATACGTCCTTTCACCAAACGGGTGGCTCTGCGGCCAAATGCATTTTGCACTGAAGGGACGAATTTCACTATGCTCCACGGGTTTGGGGAATTTGCCCGTACCTTCGATATAAATGAGCCTTATCGAGATGTATACAATACAAATTGATCCCTAATACAATCAATCTAAGGGACGAGATAGAGAGGACCTCAGTAAAATTAGTCTTATTCAAGAGAACTAAAAATGCCAAACCAATCAAAGGAATGTGGTCCGAACACTCGGAGATGCCCCAGTTCCAGTCTTCGAGATGTGACTCCAGGATCGCCGATTTTTTTTTTTTAGGTGGTTTTAGATATATCAGCCATCTAAAGACATGCACATGAGACAAGTGAGGATAAAACTTCTAAAAATCAAAGGATTTGGCACCTAAGGTCAAGGTTCCCACCTCGAGTTCTAGAAAGAGCAGATTCCATTGCACAACTATCGTTGCATTGGGGCTCGATCCATAGCTCCAAATGAGCGGAATTGAAAAGTGGATTACCCCGTGTTTTTCCTCACGGAGATTCCATTTTCAATCCCTTCTATTGTTTTCCTATAGAAGGGCGCCCGGGGTTTTAGGCGCGGTTGTGTGTGTTTTCGGTGTCGTGCTAAAGCGATAAACATGCATCTTATTTAACAATCACCGCTTCAATATAAAACATACACACAATCATTCATTCATACGCCAACCTGCATAAAACAATGTTAATCACAGACTATCCCCCTTATCGCTCCAATCTGCAAAAACATATAACACCTATCATAAGCGGACTTACCTCACCTTCAAGAGCGCCTGCATGGTTAGAAAAATCACTTAGCGTTTTAATTACGGCCTAAGTCCACTTGAGGTTTAGAACCATAGGTTCTAGAACAAAGGTCCCCAGCGGAGTCGCCAGCTGTCGCGACCCGTCCGAAGGCGGACGCGGCTAATGGATTACCGATCGCGGGCCTTCCCCCACACAAGGGTGCGGATCGCGGGCTTTGGATCGGCGCGGGCCCTCCCAGGCCCATACCAAATCGCGGCGGGAGTATTTTTCAAAGGGATTCGACGATAACAGTCGATCGCTTTCGACCTTAGTGTGGTCGTGGTGGCATGTGCAACTTGTGCATGCATTTGGAGTCGCCACCGGTCTTTCTTGGAGGGTAGACCGGAAACCTTATTGACCGATTGGGAGAGATCGATCAATTCTGCGAAACCAGAGATTTTGGGTTCGGAGACTTGGTTACGTTGATGTCATTACCAACGCCCTTTCGGTACCTAACGCGAGTGATTTTCCCTAACTAGGATTTCATGCCGGCGCAATTTTGGGTGAGGTAAGTCTGACTTTGCACATTAACCAGTTTAACATGCTCACGTAATCATAATAAATAAATAGATGCCAATCACATAAACATCTATCCTACGTGGTGATCATGGAATTATGATTTAATGGGTCTCGAGCCAATGAGACCACATTTAATCATTTTAATATTTTAATAACGGAGAGCCGCTCTTCGCTTCTTCTTGGTTTCTTGAACTCTTCAAGAATTGGGCCCCAAAGAGCTCGCCGACTTAAAAGGCTCCTCCACGTAATCCTCGTAGCATTTACATCAACAATTGACTATGCTAAAAATAAAGATTACATGAAAAATAAAAGGAGTACGCAGTCTCCATTTAATAATTACAACCCCAAATATATAAATAATCATCATACATTCATATATACATCAATCACATTGATTAGGGATTTTTCCATGATCACCACCCTTTCACGTAAGTAATAAATTCACAATTTAAAACTTAGGAAGGCACAATAAAAATTCTACGTTGAATCATATTCAGAATTTTTACGTAAAATAAGATAGCCATAAATTTTCGATTCAAAATTTATTTAGTCTCAATTTTTGCTACGTTGATTAATTTATCATATAAAATAATCAATCTCCATTAGCCATGTAAGACGAACAATTCGTTAATACATATTGGCCATAGTATTGCAAAAATTGCAAAAAATCAATTAAATGCACGAAAACACCTAAGGATTGGCTCTGATACCACTGTTGGGATCCACGTAACACGTAGCGGAAATAAATAACAACCCATACATGTATCTCCAGAGGCGTACTTCGTGCATTTCAATCGAAAAAAATCACAAAGTCTCAAAGGGAGTAAATAGATTACCTCTCGTAGCGTGCTTGAACGGAGGTGTCGGTTCGATGTTCTTCGATCTCAGCCTCCACAAGTGTTAGGCATCTAATTCGGACGCACCACCAATTGACGAACGGGGAGACGACTAATAACTCCACAACAATTGTGCTAGCAATATGCGGAATCAATATTCCGAACTTAGTATATTTTGCTCTCTCAAGATTATGAGAATATAGAGAGTGTTTGTGTTCTTCTCTCTAAGCTCTCAAAAATTTGCACACTCTACAAAATGTCTCCCCCTTCAACCTCAAAACTCTTGCCATCCTTTTATAGCCAAAAATACCTTCCAATAAATTGTATTTAAAAATAGCACTAACAATTATAAATTCTATCTAAAAATAGCACTCACAAATAAATGACATTTAAAAATAGCACTAACAATAGCACTCACAATTTATAATACAAAAATGCTATTTAAAAATAGCACTAACAATAGCACTCACAATTTATAATACAAAAATTCTATTTAAAAATAGCACTAACAATTATAAATTCTATCTAATAATAGCACTCACAAATAAATGACATTTAAAAATAGCACTAACAATAGCACTCACAATTTATAATACAAAAATGCTATTTAAAAATAGCACTAACAATAGCACTCACAATTTATAATACAAAAAATCTATTTAAAAATAGCACTAACAATTATAAATTCTATCTAATAATAGCACTCACAATTTATGATAAATAAATGCCATTTAAAAATAGCACTAACAATAGCACTCACAATTTATGATAAATAAATGTCATTTAAAAATAGCACTAACAATAGCACTCACAATTTATAATACAAAAAATGCTATTTAAAAATAGCACTAGCAATAGCACTCACAATACAAAAATGCTAAAAAAGGCACTAACAAAGGTGTTAAAAATAATAACCATTATTATTATTACAAGAGTTAAAGAGGTTACCAAACAATACAAATATGCATAACGTATAAATACGTATGACGTATAAATACGTAGAGCATACGTATACATCCGTGAAACCGGGGACTAATTGAAAGAAAAATGTGCAATTAAGCCCTTTTGGTAAAAATTGATTAAATTGGAGGGCAAATTGACCTAATTGCACTTTAAGATTTTAGAATCCAATGTCATAGCTTATAAAAAGTGAGAATTGAAAACTAAAAGACTCGAAAAAGAATT
The DNA here is from genome assembly GCA_021437785.1 of Rhodomyrtus psidioides. NCBI lineage: Eukaryota > Viridiplantae > Streptophyta > Magnoliopsida > Myrtales > Myrtaceae > Rhodomyrtus > Rhodomyrtus psidioides. The sequence continues at coordinate 2,046,212 of JAILYB010000023.1, read as the reverse complement.
TTTTTTTTTTTTTAGGCTCGGTTCGGGTTTATGTTTGTGAAGGAACATAGTGACCCGAGCCGAATTTTTGAGATTTAAAGTGACACACTTGAAGAGGAAATTAAAACAAAATTATCGAATATTTTTGGGTATTTGTCTAACCACAAATGGTATTTTTCTGATTTTTTGGGTATTTTTATAATTAAATAAACTCGAAAAATATTAAAAATACCGAAAAATATTTTTTGTTCAAAATTGGTTCCTAAGGCTAAACCAAGGCTTCCAAAGTTGATTTTGTGATTTTATGACCTTTTTTGATATTTTTAATTAATTTTAAACAATAAAAATCACAATAATAAATGGTAAAAAATCAGGTGTCAACAGTCCCCGGCCGTTGAAATGCTTATATTTTGATGCTGAATGTTTGAGGATTCGAATGATGCAATTTGGGTAAAAAAATTCGAAGATCCGGAGCCGTTTTGCATTTTCCGGCGAGAATTCCGGCGAAGTCGCCGGAATTTTTACTGTTCATCGTCTTCTCCGGCGACTTCGCCAGCGGTCAGCGGTCAACGGCCGACGTGGCGTGCCACGTAGGCAGCCACGTCAGCCGGGTGGGTCCGGTCCGAGTATTTTCAAATAAAATAAAATCAACGGCCCCGATCGTGACACGTGTCGCGATCTCGTTTTTTTGGAAAATTAAATAAATGATTTTTGAATAATCGATCCGGCGAACGAGGATGTGCCACGTGGCTCACTGAGGGACGTCCGATCTTGTACAAGATCGGACGCACCAGAGGAGGCCACGTGGCACGTTCTAGAGCGTCCGATTTGTAGGTTTTCTAAAAAATGAAAATAATTAATTTTTGATCCGACGGCTATTATTGAGCCACGTGGCTCTCTGTGGGTCGCTCGATCTAGTGGAAGATCGGACGCACGAGATGAAGCCACGTGGCACAACGTGGACCGTCCGATCCGGGGAATTTTCGGATAATTAAATAAAATACATAAAAAATCAAAAAAAATTGTAAAAAATAGAAAAATGTTTAAAAAAATAAAATGGTGTCGTTTTAGGCCGGTGTCGACCCCTAGGGTCGGGCCGGGCGCCCGAGAGGCGCGGGCCGGGTTTGACCCGGCCCGGAAAATATTTTTAAATATTTTAAAAAATTCAAAAAATAATAAAAAATAATAAAATAATCAAAAAATCAATAAAAAATGGAAAATCATAAAAAATTCAAAAAATTCGGAAAATTCAGAAAAATTCTAAAAAATTCCAGAAAATAGGAAATGGCCACATTCAACTGGCCATCACCTGTTTCGGGTCTTTGGACCCCCGGTCTTTCCAGAAATGACGGTTTTGCCCTTCTGGCAAACCATCTTCCAAAAAAAATTCAAAAAATCCAGGAAAATCCAAAAAAAAAATAGGAAATGGCCACAAACAACTGGCCAAGGCTCATCTCGGGTGTTTTGAACCCCGAACCTTCTTGAAAATGACGATTTCGCCCTTTGGGCGAATCGTCTTCCAAAAATTGAAGAAAAAATCAAGAAATTCCAAAAAATTCTCAAAAATGGGAAATGGCCACAATCAACTGGCCATGGAATATTTTGGGTAATTCGATATCCAAACCTTTCACAAAATGACAATTTTGCCCTTCGGGCTAATTGTCCTCGAATCTTCCCATTTTACCCCTAGTCCTAAATCGCATCTTCGCTAAGCCCTCGTGGCTATACTAGGAGGCCCATGATTGCAATTGATATGCATTGACATGATTTATTTATGCACTTGACTTGCGCTTTCATTATATTGACTGTGATTTGATAGGACTAGTCTTCCAATCTGCATGAAACCCTGACTCATACCTATCTCACCCAAAATCGCGCCTGCATGAACTCTTAGTTAAGAAAATCACTCGCGTTAGGTACCGAAAGGGCGTTGGTAATGACACCGACGTAACCAAGTCCCCGAACCCAAAATCTCTGGTTCCGCAGAACTGATCGATCTCTCCCAATCGGCCAGTAAGGTTTCCGGTCTACCCTCCAAGAAAGACCGGTGGCGACTCCAAAAGCATGCACAAGTTGCACATGCCACCACGACCACACTAAGGTCGAAAGCGATCGACTTTTATCGTCGAATCCCTCAAAAGACACTCCCGCCGCGATTTGGTATGGGCCTGGGAGGGCCCGCGCCGATCAAAGGCCCGCAATCCACATTTCAGAGTGGGGGCCGCGATCGGTAATCCATTAGCCGCGTCCGATTTCGGACGGGTCGCGACAGAAGTTTTTTCTGCTATTAACTATTTCAATAAATAGTGGTCTACAAAAATTATTTTTATTGGTGATCCACATACAGGAAACATCCTTTTAAGGCTGCATATGGTAACGTTTATGTTCATGAGAACACTTTTGGATTAGAAATACTTTTTTCTGTTTATGTTCCCGGCAACGATTTTTTGGGAACAGAAACACGTTTAGTAACTGCAAAAAAATTCTATTCCCGGAACAAAAAAAAGAACAGAAACGCATATGGTAATTGCATAAAATTTTTGTTCCTGAAACAAAAAAGAAGAAGAAGAAAAGAAACGCTTTTGAAAACTACAAATTTTTTTTCCTAATTTTTCGTTTAATCAAGAGGACTATATATATTAAAATTAAGATGTCTTTATCTTTTTAACTTACTAAATCAAATTAAATCTCATTTGCTCAATTTACTAAATCAAATTAGAACAATATATGTATAAGTAATTTATGCATGATTTATCAAATTATAATATGGATGAGATCAATTATATATAAAAAAACTAAAAGAGAAGACAAATTGAAATTGGACAACGAGAACATCAAATATGTTTTCTATAGATAGGAAAAATTATAATTATGAGTCACACGTAAATGTTCCCAAGTAGTTAAAAATATGATTACCTATACATGGGAACAATTAAAAAATGTTAATTGCACTTTGAATGAAACTGATGAGTAAAATGAAAAATATTTGTGCATTTAGGTCCTTTTAGTCAAATTGTGCAATTTTTCCAAACATGAGGACTGAAATGAGATGCAGGGTATCAAAATTTCATGTCATGTCTCTAAAAGTAAAAAAAAAAATTGGCTAAAATGATTTAAAATGAAAGTTTTTTTAGTCAATTTAGGATTATGTTCAATGAAGATGCATGTGGTCCCAAACTGAATTTTTAAAATTTTAAGAGGCCAAAATTAAAAGGAAATTAAAATAAAAATATGGACTATTTTTGCGCATTTTTTGACCATGAATACCATTTTTCTTGATTTTTGGCTATTTTTACAATTAAAATAAATCTGAAAAATGTCAAAATTACGAATTTTTTTGTTCAAAATTGGTTTCTAAGGCTAGGCCAAAGCTGCCAAGATTGGTTTTGTAATTTTATGAATTTTTTTGATATTTTTAATTACTTTTCTAAAATAAAATGATAAAAAAATCACGTGTCAAGATCGCGCAAGAACAAAAGAGAAGGGAGTGTGTTAAAAAAAATATTTCCAATTGTTTCTAAAAAGTGTTCTAGAAATACAGAAATAATTTTTTTGTTTCTCGTTTTTACTCCAAAAGTGTTTCTGTTTTTCAAAAATGTTCCCGAAACACTTTGAAAATATTTTTTTACTATACATGTTTCTGGAGTGTTATCATACAGGCCCTAAACATATTCCAGGGCAAAAAAGAACGGAGAAAAACCCTCTCAATGAGCTAGCAGACGATTTTGGCCTTATTTGGTTCAACATTTGAAATGAGCATTGGGGTTCTAAAGTCCCTTGGCCAAATGTAAATGATGTCCGGCTACTTTTGACTCACTTTGGGGAGATGCATGCATCTCAAATGCTCTCTAAAGACCTTTTGTCCAAAGTACCCCTAAAGTTATTTTGGAAAGTTGCATTTGTGGAATGCAACTAATTTTTTTTTCTTTTAACTTTGTACTACTGCCACTGACTACCCCGCTTGCCGCCTGCCGCCGCCAACTACCGACTGCCGCCGCCAACCATTGCCACTGGGCACCCGCCGACCATTGCTGCCCACCGCCTCCCCCGACCACCACGGCCGCCGTCGACCATCGTCACCCGCCGACCGTAGTTGCCACCAACACCCACCGCTCTTCGACCGCCCCCCTCGCCAATTGCCGACAACCGCCACGCATCGTTGATCGCCACATTTTTTTTTTTCAAAAAGTGAAAATACTTTACAAAGTGTATTTGTGACATTCTGAAATCCGACCCTTTTTCGAAGTTATAGCGAATTGCCTCATCGATGTATTTCAGTTAAATCTCTCTCAGAGGTGATCACTCTTGAGATGATTAACCGAAGGGGAATGGCTAACTAGGAAATGGGTACGTGGACCTAAGAACTTGCCCATGGATCGACGCTTTGACCATAAGGATTGTCGAGGGAAGGTTTAGGACCATTATAGGCCGATCCAAGAATGGTTATGGAATGAATTGCTAGTGTTATACAATTGGATCACGGGTGATTTCGTTTGACCATAGTATAATTTGCGAACTTTCCTAAACTGATGTCTGACGATCGCGTCCTTCGGGAAAAGTGATTTACCCTCGCAACTACATGACAACCAAAGGTCGCCATACATCAAGTAAACGTGAACGTGACGTTAACCGCATGTCGATACGCGTAACTCCTAAAAGTCGTCCGTTAGTTTGAGATGAATTGATATCACAATTGATTGAGTTGGCTGCGAATTGGACTTCGAAAATTGGGTGTCGGGTATTCAAGGATTCCAATAGTGATAAATTGGACGTCGCCTCATTAAGGTCAATTAAGATTATGGTTCGGCCATAAGTGATTTGGGAGTCGAAATTAGGACTGGAAGTTAAAGATTATCATTTTACCCCAATAGGTGTTATTCTTCTAAGAGTAGTCAAAGGGCAAAATGGTCTTTTTGGTTTGATTGGAATTTACAAGATTGCCCCCTCAATTATGTGCAAGAGATAATGAATGACTTGTGGGACCATTTCTTGGAAAATATCCTACCAACTACACTATTCACTTGTCAACTCATGTCAAACCTAGTCATTCAAAGTGATTGACCCTCAACCACCCCATCAACTCTCTCTCTCTCTCTCTCTCTCTCTCTCTCTCTCTCTCTCTCTCTCTCTCTCTCTCTCGAATAATTAAAGTTGGATGAAGACCATCTCTCTCCCTCCCTCAAACCATTTGGCCATCACTCTCTCTTCTCCTCTCATTTTCTCTCTTGGCCAAAGCTCTCCTTTCTCTCTTGGTTTGCTCTTGGCCGAGAGCCTCACCGGCGCCACCACGCACACCACTATCGACCCCCCTTCCCCGTGAGACCACCGTGAACCTCCGACCGCCGTCCATAAACCGTCGAGAGCCCGAGAAGCCGAGTCGAAATCGCTGCTGCCCTTGATGAAACCGTGACTTTGGGGGCTGATTTGGGAGTCCCTCTTGGCTTACTTAAAGGTAAGAAAACCTCTTGAACCTAGCTTGGTATGTGAGGAAACTAGTGGTGGGAGTTATGAGTGGATTTAGTGGAGTTTAATGGTTAATTCCTTGATGTTCTTAGAAGACAAAACAGAACCCACCTGCTGTCCAGATCTGGTCGCGGCTTTCCTCAAGGTTTTTGGTGGCCTTTCTTGCTCAAATCCTTGGTAAGTTGCTCCCTAAACTTAGCCTAGGACTTTAGGTTACTAATGGATGCATTTAGAGAGAGATTTGAGTTGAATTTGCGGGCTGAATGAGGGCTGACTAGGTCTGCGATGGGATTGTGAATGGAGGTTGATTTGTGTGGTAAATGTTGATCTTAAGTAGTAAGTAACCTCCTAAACCTTGCTTAGGATGATAGGCTACTAATGGATGTGGTTAAAAGTGGATTTGATGAGATTTGAGGGCTGTTTCGAGGTGTCCTATGCCTAATCTGAATCTGACTCTTTATGGTGTACTCATGGGCAATTATTCTTGGATGAAGTTGTATGAATCAAGGTTAAGCTTGTTGATTCAAGGTTGTTCATGAGTAATTAGAGGAGGTCAAGAATGAAACTTTAACTACCATTGCTTAAATTGGATAACGTAGAGGTCCCAATTACTCGAGATGGCATTTGATCGTGTAAGCTCTTCGTGATGACTAGAAAGTGTCATTGAGCTATTGTGTAGACCGAATGGGATAAGCACGACTTAGAATGTCCTTGACTTTCCCTTGGGACCGAAATATTTGCTTAAGGGTATAGTAGATTTGAGTTAACTAAATCATGGCAAGTAAGTGATTAACTGAACTAATCAGAATGTACCCTATAACCATTCGGTCATGGCTTGCTATTGTGAATTGAGTGGTCGAAATTGATTGTATGTCTCATTATGTTCAGTCTTGAGATGTGGAAAATGGATTAAGGGACTGAATTAAAGTATTAAGGCCGATCCATGAATTCTGGTGGGTAATTGTGCAATTCGAATCTCACTTAATTATGTATCGTGATCGAGTCGTAAGACTTGTATTGATTTGACCATGATTTGTCTTGAGTTTCATGTTTGTCCAATTGATGGATGAGGTTATATCTATGTGCACATATTACTCTGTAGTGTTATTCGCTGGGTTTGAGTTAATTACTTACGAGATCACACATTAACCAATGAGGGTTAAAGCACGACCTGGGAGCCGTGAGAGCGGGAGGTCGACCTGGGAGCCGTGAGAGCGGGAGGTCAGTGTGATAGCACGACCTGGGAGCCGTGAGAGCGGGAGGTCAGTGTGATAGCCCAATGCGTATGACGTGGGCCTTGATATATTGAACTGAGATTTACCATATGATATGCTCTATACGAGTATAAGATTTGTGAAGTGCCTAGAGTACGAAACTTGACTCTATCTTACTGAATCATGACTTGAATTGTGAACATCTAAATGGTGATTGCAACGAGTTATTGCCCTTTTCTTGTTTAGCATAACATCCCATTTGATGGATAGAAACGTATGATAGGACTCGACCCGAAGGATGGCATCGATGGATAAATTAGCTTGATAGGAATTGATCTGAAGAATGGCCTTGATGATTAGAATTGCGAGATAAGAGATGATTTGACAATTGATCTTGAATGTGGGAACTACATGTTTAGGATCCGTCCGGAGGTACTATTGGCCTAGTCTAGGTTTAGGAGTTTACTTGCTGAGATTTATTCTCACCCCGTCGTGGGATGACATTTTCAGGTCCGAATTGGTGAAGCTCCATGGATGCCATCAAAGAAGTCTTTCGAAGCAATTCAACTTGTAACCTTGTACTCCCATATGTAGTTGTTGAGGTTAAAACAAGTCTGCCTTTGGTTTATGGATGACTGTTGTAGCTTTTGGAATATATACGATGTTTTATAAAGATGTTGGTTGTATTGGGGAAATCTCTTTTGTTCATCTTGAGTCATCGTGGTGTTCTAGAGTATGGAGATTGGTTCTCGCTTTCGTATGTGCATTACATTTATAGAGATTAAGCTCGATGAAATAAGGATCCTGAGATTGCAATGAAGTGACCGGCCTTGGAGGGATGTTCGCGCGCTCGCAAGGACACGGGAGGTGACAGTATTTTTCACCAAACAACATTTTTGTCAAATTTGCTTTTCAATGTATTTTTAAATTTCACTTTACCAAATACTACTTGCATTTTGAAAAAGGCCTTTAGCCCAATGATATTTGCATTTTCTAAAAGTCTCTTGGCCAAATGCTGAACCAAACAGGCTTAAATTGCATGAGTGCATCTGATGACTGTCTGATTCCTCCGAGTTTTGATCGGACGGCTATAAATCTCGCTCACACCATCCTCCCGGTCTATTCTCGCACACACTCACCGTTCTCGGCCTCTTCTTCTTCGTCCACCCTCGAAAGCTGTTGAACTCGGCGCAACGCACCGTCACGACACCCACACACCCACGCTCACACGCTCACTGTGGTTTTGCACTTTCATCTTTCACTCCGAGCCAATCGCTCCCATTTCGAGATTCAAAATCCAGTCAAATTCGACACCTTCACGCCCTTCGAGCGAGTCGACCAGGGGATGGAGGAGGAAGAGGCGCGCGACGGCGGGGCGGCGGTGAGCCGAGGTTCGCCGGAGGACATGGAGTCGCAGATCAAAGCCGCTATGCAGTCCCGTGTTTCTCATTTCAAAGAAGAGGCCGAGTATGTGGCCTTCTCCTTTTCACTTTTGATTGTCTGTGCGTGTTTGTTGGAATGGTAGTTAGGGCAAGGACAGGGCTGTGTGGGAGGTTATGCCTAGTGTTGGTGTTGATTGTTACCTATCTTATCCCATAGTTACGTAGCTACTTCGTTCAGGGTGCTTGCGGGGCGTACGTTCTCGCGAACTTTTGAATTTTTGCTGGTCCTGGGGCGTTTTAGGCCGTCGTGTGTTGTTTTGCTCTTGGAGTAGTAAGCAAGAAAACCTATAAGGGAATGAAGTTCGTCGGCTGGACCGACGCGTAAAAACTGCTCTTGATACTTACATTTTGACACTAATTTGTTTGGGCGTTATGATGATTGTAGCCGGAAATCGTAGGCTCGTGTCCCGGAAAGAACCTAGATAACCTCGTATTACATGTGGGAGCTTTTGTTACTTTTCGCAAATTGGAACCTTTCTTAGTTTTTCTGATTTATTCTATTATCTACTCTTATGTAATTCTCTGTGGAAAGTTATTTGTATTTGAAATGCATCTCTCTGTCATCGGTATTCTATGTTTTCTGCCAGTGATTGTGCTTTGGATTAGGAACTTATTAGTTTGATGTGTTCTATGAGCAAACTAGCTACTTTGTCCGAGTATTGATGAGCTTTGTTTGTGGAAGCTTTTGTTACTTTTCGCAAATTGGAACCTTTCTTAGTTTTTCTGATTTATTCTATTATCTACTCTTATGTAATTCTCTGTGGAAAGTTATTTGTATTTGAAATGCATCTCTCTGTCATCGGTATTCTATGTTTTCTGCTAGTGATTGTGCTTTGGATTAGGAACTTATTAGTTTGATGTGTTCTATGAGCAAACTAGCTACTTTGTCCGAGTATTGATGAGCTTTGTTTTTATGTCTTCGGTGATCTAAGAGTAAATTGGAATGTAAATACCTTTCTAAGTGCAGCTCTTTGACCTTTGAGGGCGTGCGGAGATTAATAGAGAAGGACTTAGGACTGGAGACACATGCACTGGATGTTCATAAGAGATTTATAAAGCAATGTTTACTGGAGGTAACTTTTGAAATTTGATTTTTCTTGCTCCCGTTGTGCCACTCAATTATGAGATTCGCAGTGACTCTTGCTCATGCTCGTTGGTATAGTGTTTGAAGCCAGTTTCATGTGAGTAATTGACACTTTAAATTAAGACTAAAGAAAGTAGCAAAGCTTATATGCAATGATGAATATCTTTCAAGAAATTGATCAGAACTTTTCAGATCTAATGACGATACAAGTTATTGAAATAGATGCATGTGAGTAAATTATTGAAGTTCCCAATTTAGCTTTTCTCCTGATGTGAAACACCCGTTGCAAGTTGCGTGACAGTGAGATCTCCACCGAGATTGCTGTGGAACCTGCCTTTCGCAGTTGGAGATCCTGTTGACTTGTCAGTAAAGAATGCGGAAGTCACTAGTGCTCTGCTACCTGTTAACCAGAATCTGCTGTTGAAAGATGGATATGATACAATTCATCACATATGACTGGATATCATGCTTATTAGTGGACATCACACGTCTGATTTATTAGTATATACTGGTGAATTTTATGTCATACCTCCACGATTCGCATGCTTCTCATATCATCCAAATGAAGCTTCATTTTGAGATTTTAGCCAGTTACCTCCAAGTGCGCCAGAGGATTGTTCCTTTAAATTAAGGACAGATCTCAGCACATCTAGGGGATTGAAACTTAGTAATGTCTAATGAGGTGGTGGTGTTGGTCGCGATAGGGTAGTAAAGAGAGGTGGTTTGAATTATTCAAGAAGTAGAATTGTGATAAAGCTATATATTGTACGTTGTTGGACATTCATAAGGCCCTCATAGATTGGACCCACATAAAGCCCCAATCTTTTATATATGGTGTTATGGAAAGGGATACTTAAAAGATCAGATTACTTCATTTAGTGCTCGCTCCAAGCACCTTAGTCTTTACATTAATTGGATCACAATAAAAACCTTAATTAAGGTAAACTGGGAACTCGTTGCTAGTGCCCTTATTTTCTTTAGGCTGCGTATGGATCGTAGCCAAGGAAAGTGTTTCTGTTTCAAAAGTGTTCCAGAAATACTTTTGGAACAGAAACGCGTATGGTTTAAAAATGTTCCAAAAGTGTTCTGCGCTAAGGAACACTTTTCAAGAAACAAAAAAAACTTACTTCTAGGTTTTGAAATACTTTTTGGAACACTTTTGGAATCACTATCCATCGTCGCCGACGCGGCCACCACTTGTTGGCCGCCGCCCGCCGCTGTCACCGGCCGCCGCCGCTGCCGGCGGCAGAAAAAGTGTGTTTTTTTACTTACCAAATGCGTTTTTATTCCCAAAAATCGTAGCCGGGAACAAAAACACAAAAAAAATGTTTCTGTTAAAAAAATGCTCCCAGGAACAGAAATACTACCATACGCAGCCTTATTGTCCTGCTTGCTCTTATTTAAGTGAAAATGCATCGCAATGTCATTATTTAGGTTCTTTACCTCGTAAAAAGATGATTGGATACCATGCAATGCCAAGGGATTTATGTTTTATCTTCAAATGGATTAAAACTGGCACAAGGGTATAATGGCTATATTGATTTTTTATTGGGACGATTCCATCTGCAATTCTGGCGAATCAAACATAAAATAGTTACTTTTATTTAATTAACCTAATTGTAGATAGCTATTGCCTTTGATGTTTTGCTCTTCTATTCTAACATAATATATTCCATTTCACCCACCCAAGCGTGGTGTTTCTGTTGGGGACACGTTTGTTCTTTCTTTTTTTGATAGTTTTATGTTGGAAGATAAGGGCAGAAAGGGGCAACTAGCTTAGCTACTCTCTCTAGGCGTCACCTTGTCCCACATTTGCAATAGAATGAACTCACTAAGAAATCATCAAATGTAAGACGTCGGTGATATTTTCACTCAATTACACTGGCAACCCCTTTGTCCCAAGTAGGCATGCCCCGTCAACGTAACCCCTTGAATTGCTAGAGATCTAGAACCGATATACACATGCCTGCTCTACTACCGTAAGTGGTTCGATTCCCAAACAAGTATTTGTAGAATGTTAACCCGTACTATTGGGCCATCATCACCAGTGGTTTCTATTTCTTAAATCTTGAAAGTGAAGATTGAATGGAATTTTTGTGGAGACTGTTGCTAATTGTTTATTAGTGTAAGAAAAGTGATAACTGGTACATACTCTCTTCGGACTGCATCAAAGCTGTTAGATTTCAAATCAGGACTCCTGTGATGGCATTGATTATTAGATTGCATCCTTTTGGATTGTGACATACATGTTAAGTTCCTGCCACTGATAAGATCTCAGTTGATTAAGTTTCTTAATCAGGATCACTGGGATGGCATGAGGAGGTCAAGTTGCTTGGGCTTTTATTCTTTCGGGAAATAAAAGTATTGTGGCCATTCAAGGAAGTTTGGCGACTGGACTATATTCAGAAAAGAAATTCTGGGTTTTAAGGATTGAGAATTGTGCCTTCTCTTGTTTTGGTTGCTGAACAGCAAGAGTTCTGCTTTAAAATGACAAACCTGTGATTTGCTAATGATCGTCATCAGATATTAGTGCAAATGCGTTTCTCCGGAATCTTTTGACTGCTTTTCTTTTGGTTCTTATTTGTTGTTTATAGCACACTTCTGCTTATGGGTTTCTAATCTGTTCAAATACCTTTTTTTGTGATGCACATCAGTGCCTGGAAGGAGGTGATGATAATGCGTCTAAGAGTTCAGGGGAGTCTCTGCAAAATAATGTGTCTTCTATTAAAGGAGAGATGGAGGAATTGTCTGAGGGTCCTCAGTCAAAGAATGAAGTTAAGAAATCTAACTCTGGAAGTGAAGAGAAAATGGAAGACTCGCCAGTTATGGGTCTCTTGACCGCAAAAAAAGCCCTTCATTCAGAGGATGAGAAAACTCAAGGCAATGGAAGTAAAGCTGATATATCTGAGAGCATGATAAATAAAGCCATTAAGAAGAGAGCTGCTTATTTTCGAGCAAATTCAGAGTATGGTCTTTATATCTCACCTTCTTAACTTCTTGTATAAGTGCCTATGTGCTGTCTGCTTAATGGCGTGGGATGTCGTGGTGGCTTTTCTCGTCATGTCTAAAGGGCATTTACATAATTTCTGCAGGAAAGTTACAATGGCTGGAGTCCGTCGTCTTCTAGAGAAAGATCTTGAGCTTGAAAAGCATGCATTGGATCACCACAAGAAGTTCATAAATGAGCATGTAGGAATGGTGAGCAAAACCGATTACAACATTACGTTGTTCTCATTATGAAGTTACTTTAGGATTAGTTTTACTTTTGAGCACGAAGGACCTAAATTTATTTTACCACCATTTATGATTATTTCTTAGGTACTGCAATCTCCTGAAGTTTCTAAATCCGCAAACACGGTTAAGAAGAAAGTTGCTAAGGAGAGTTTGAAGAAGAAAACCCCCAAAAGAGTCAGCCCTGAAGGAAGTTCTGACTCTTCAGATGGTGAGGAGGAAGAAAATGCAGAGGAGGATCATGTAAAACCTAGAAAGAAAACTGTCTCCAGAGGAAGGATGCAGAAAGCAGAAGGGCTGAAAAAACGTAAAGCACCCCCAGCAAAGGAGAATAAGGTGTCTAAGCGAATAAAGCCAGAAGAAGCTGCATCAGATAGCAATGGTGACTCAGAACACGGTGGACACGATTCCGAGGATGGTGAATCTCATTCATCTGCAGAGCAACGCACAAAGGTGGTGTTTCTTCTCCTGTTTTAAAAAGGATTGCATTAGATATTTTGCTTGACTCATCTGTTGTGTTTGCAGAAGAAAGAAGTCTCGACCCCGACATATGGAAAGCACGTGGATCGTCTTAAATCAATTATCAAGTCCTGTGGGATGAGGTAACACATTGTTAGAAAGTTAAAAGGCTTCGTCATTTATGAAATGAGTTGTGCTAAGAAATACAATTCTTTGCAGTGTCCCACCCTCAATTTATAAAAAGGTCAAGCAAGTTTCTGAGGATAAACGTGAGGCTTTTCTAATGAAAGAGCTTGAGGAGATACTCTCAAGAGAAGGATTGTCGACTAATCCTACTGATAAGGGTGAGACATATGGTCCTTTGCTCAAAATTCTTGCAACTGGATTTGTTAAGTCGATTTGATTAATAGGTTACTCTAAAATGGAGGCATGAACCGTTACCATATTCTGGTGGATACTTGGAAGTTAGGTTTGGGGCCGATGACTACTGATCTTATATCTACTGGAAGGAGAAAATGGCAAATTGTTATCTCTAATACTACCTCAATTGTTTTGATAGAAAATTTGGTAGACAGCAATGTTTTCTTTGGCTGGAGATACAGGGATCTCATGCCACTGTTTAACCCCGTGGCCGAACAAGCTAATCAATAGGCATTTAACTTTGGGGGATCTACAGACGTAGATGAGAGATTTCACTGCTTTGTCCATCTTTCCTTTTTTTCTTTTTGCTTTTTGTAGTGCGAATTTTAAGGGATAAAGAGTTGAGATCCATATATTTTTCTAGACAATTCAAGATGCTTTGGGACTATAATCTCTTTTGTGCCACACCTTTTTGATCGTTTCCATCTTGCTATTAGTAAAGAGTACATCAGCTATGTGGAGTCCATGTTCAATAGCATAATCAACAGATGATTAGGAAGTGACAGCTTTTACATGTACCTAGCTACATTTTCAAGTGTGCTAGTCATTTTTCTGTATGTCCAGAGATCAAGGAAGTGAAGAAGAGAAAGGAAAGAGCAAAAGAACTTGAAGGCATTGACACGAGCAATATAGTGTCAAGTTCACGTAGGAGGACATCTTCTAGATATGTTGCTCCTCCAAAACCAGAAATACCAGCAGAAGGTAAAGGGGAAGAAGCAGGAGATTCTGATGCAGACGATGGTCGTGATGATGATCAGGAAGATGAAGATGAGGATGATGATGGCAATGATGAGAGCCAAAGTGAAGAGCTTAGTGAAGGTAAGTGTTCCCAATGATTCTTCTTTTTGATATGTTCTTTATTTGGAGATGCTAGATGTCAGTTCAATAGTTACAAGAATATTTTTTGCTTCAGCCATTCCATGGTACTGTCTCTCTGTGTTTGGCATTTGTGCACGTTAGCGTACTCTACTGCGCTCACATCTTGAGAGTGTTGAATAATGTCGAGTTAAATGCAGATTTTGTAAAGTCTGTTTGTGAATCATGACTCAGATCTCAAGCTGATGGGCTGTCCTTTTCTTTGTCCTTTTTTATTGGGTTTCTATTCCTCAGAACAGTTCTAGTAGTTATTGCAGGCTGTTGTAATTAGGACGATATATTCAAAATTTCCCGTGGAAACAAAAGAGACAAATTAATAGAAGGAAGACAAATTGAGTGACAATCTCTCTCAATGTATGGAACGGTCTGTTTGATGTCTATAAACATTGAATGATGATATCTCTTGTTTCTGGCCCTTTGTTATTAACCGGTGCATCTGAGCTATTCTCCATATCATTAATAGGCTTCCTCTATTTTTTCTTTTCCAGATCAGGAGGAGAGTGACTAGAATTTTGCACCACCTGATAAGCAGGATAACATAATCGAAGGGTCAACCATGAATGTGTACAGATGAATACTGCTCTGAGTTTCAGTTTAGTATGCAATTGTTAGTCTGCAGATGTGCCCCTGATTGGGGGACTTAACGTTATTGTTGCTGCTAAGGAATTTCATGTAGGACTTTCTTATATGTTGTTTGGAGAAGATGGTTTTAACCGGTCAACAAGTAGAGTTCTGCGTACTGGGGTGATAGTGTGGTTGATGATGTATTTTAGGAGTGACCATTGTTTTTCTGGGGAAAGTGCTATATGCAAATTCCTGTATTATGTCTCGCACCTTTTATTGATAGTTTTATTTGTGTGAATGGGACATTATGCTCACCTTTGAAGTGCGAATTTAGCAGTACTTGCGGGGATATTGCTGCGAGGATGGTCTATTTGCAAAGCCCTCAGCAAGCAATTTTCTCCATCGGAATTTATTTGTCGGGATTTGTTCGTAAGGTATTGATTGTTTTGAATTTGAGGCAATGCTAAATCAAGTGCGCAGTCAAACAACTTATGAAAAGAACCCAATGGTGGTAGAGTTGGCCTTGAGATCATTGTGAGTTCGAGCCTTCGAGGTCATGTTTCTGCATTGCATCGCGAGTCTACGCTAATCATCAGCGTATTTTTCACTGATAAAGAAAAATCAGTTTGTTCTTCCTCAGCATTAAATAGTCCAACCTTAATCCCGACCAGAATGACGGAAAATGCACGAAGTCATATTATCCAACCTTAATCCCGACCAGAATGACCGAAATGCACGAAGTCGTATTAGCAGTTTAGAACCTAATTGAAGGCTGGCTCTCGCCATGCCATGGCAATTTTTTTAGGCTTGCAAGCAGTTGGCATGTTAATGTCAATTCTTTCTATGGTTCTCCCAAAGTAGCATAATGGTTGCCTGTAAGCTCTTCTCGGTTGCTTCTCGCTGCAAACCTCATGACGATCTACTTGAACTTTTTATAAAGTCGATCGAGTAAAAGAATATATTGAAATCAACACAATCAAGCCTGATCAATGGCTGATGAATGTATTTGACTGCGTGACCAAGTAAAGAACCTTGGCATTATGAATGCGTTGAAGGCTCGTCTTGTGGCTGCAAAGATTTAACTTAATGCTTCATACTTCTTCACCTTTCAGTTTCCTCTCTGATAGGAAACGTCTCACTTCATCTGCAAGATCCTTCACATGCTTATCTTCACACCCTTCAAAGAAACAAAAGACACAAATTCGAAGTAAATACGGGGCCAGACATCAGTATTCAAAGTATTCCCTCAGAAGCTTCACCTATTTGAAGAAGAGCCTTCTCTAATTGGAAAAGATAATCCCTGTTTGGTCCTGAGGGTCCTTCAGCAAGCACAATCTGTCTGCAATCCAATGCGATTTATCAGAGATTTGTGTCTGACGCTAAGATCAAACGCGAGTTAAGAATTCAAAATACCAAGTTCCAGCGAGAACGTCATTAACATCAGGAGTCGGCAGATAAATATAATCTAAACTCTAATAGAAGACATTTCGAAAAAGAGACATCCACTGAATAAGTAATGACAAGTTAGGACGGATCGTCGAATTTCTTCACAGTTCTCATACTTAGACTGAGAGAATAAGAGAAATGCGTACCTAGCAATGTCTTCAAGAGGTGCAGGGCCCAAATAATTCTGGTTGATCTTCTTATCTGGAGAACCAATGTATCTGAAAGATAACAAGTTTAGGCACAACTTTTCTGTGGGTTCACATAAAGGAATTTACGAAAGAAGAAGTAACGTAAGGGAGGGAGTCTCTTCAAATTTCCCTACTCACACTATTACACCAGATACAGCCGGAGTTATAGCAGCTGGGTCCTGAAAAAGAATTCAGCACGCCTGATGAAATTAACTATTGGTGTCTTCGATTTCAGTTTCGTTAGAAGCAAAAAGAGATAAAAGACCGAATTCAGAACATACGGTAAAAAAGTCGAGATAAGCTTTCTGATCATATTGTTTCTCCCTTACTTCTAGATACTGTGTCACAAGAGAAAACGATCTAGTGAGGTGAACCGACGGAGGATTCGAAAAGGTTAGACACTGATTCATTCTCTAATAACAAGAGAGTTCTAGATCATTCACAGCAAAGATTTCAACTGATAAGGAAGAGAATAGTAAGGACAAATATCATAAATTTTAATCCAAAAGATAGATTAAATCCAAATGAGTATGCAAATACCACAGGGTAGCCTCATTTGCACGAATGGAAAAGGAAAACAATAACAAATAGAAAGATCACAAATCATTCGAGCCTGAGAATTAGCAGGCAAAGTGAAGGGTGCATCAACTGTGGCCTAGCAGTCACATAGTACACTCAAAAGATTCTTCAGCTCAGGTACTATAGATTCTACTAAATTAATAAGACAGTTCTCGGTTTTCTTCCATCAAATTTGAATGCAGCCCTTTTGTCACAGATCCACAGAGGAGTAAGAATCAGAAAAGATAATGGTCGCATTTCGAAATTTACAATTTCAATAGCATTTTTGGTGGCAAAGTTCGAAAGGATGCCAAAACAATTCAGCAAGACATCACTCATTTTCCAGTTATCGACACATGCATTGTGTAGAACCACACTGTACTATATATCCAGCAAGAAGGCTAATAGGTCACTTCTAGAATTTTATTAAAGTATTTGACTAGTCTTAACAAGTTTGTTGGCCTGAATTTACTACCTTTTTACCAGTGTTAATATCCACAGTGTCCATGCTTCGGCCTTCGGCTACTACATTGGAAAAAAATTCTCAAGGACTGACGAACTTTATCATGGTTCGACTCAGGCAACATAGGATTAAAAAACATCTACAACATTTTCTTTCTACTTTCCCCATTAGAACTCATGAAAAAGTAAAAATGTGTACTGATTGCCTTTTAAAAAAGAGATTGCTACAGGCTACAGCCAAGCATTCTCCTAAAGCAGGTTACCTTGCAAGATTCGGCAAGAGCACAAACATAAATTAAGCATAACACCAAAGATTCGAAAGAGAAAACTACATGGTAACTCCAGCTACAAATACTCTAATAGGACTCTGATAGGACAGGACAGCAGTTACTCCTAAGCTAAATAGAAATGAGAAAACCGAGTTCAAATATCTTCATAAGAAAGTAAAATGACAGCCATGTCGTGACATGTAAGCAAGTTTCAAACACTGTGCTTTTACAGGATTGAAAAGAACTTGGAACTAGGTAAACATACCGTTATGGCAGTTCTTTTATCTTCCTCATCAGAAATTCTGTACGCAACTCCCCACTATGAGCTTGAAAGAAGCTTACATAACTTAGTGAATCATACCGAGTAAGCTCAAGTACAAAATAAGAACTCCATATATAATGTCATATGATAGGGAGAGCCAAAAGCACTGTATGTTAAATTTATCAAAAGGTCATTCAAGATTAACACAAATCACCTATTGGCACACATCTTCACATTACCCTGACTTTCAAAAGTTGTAACCACCACACTTCTTGTTTGCATTTAGATGAAAATAACAATTCTAATTCACTTTCAAAAAAGCGTTCGTATTTACATCAGGTGGAGCATCCATTCTGCGGAGTTAATACCCGGGTAAAAAAGATTTGCCCACATAAAACACGACGAGACTGAAAGTGCAAATTCAGATCCAATTACAGAGTCTGTTCCGGAGCTGCGACATGCTATGATAATTAGCGAGACCAGTGATACAAAACATGGTCTGTATAGAACCTCTTATAATGTGCAGAAATATGGTAAAGCAAACAACTTGAATTCGAATTTTGCACTTTCACTTGGGTAGAATGTGGAAGGGGCTTACACAGACTTCCCCTTCTGCAGGCTCGAACGTGACAGTCCTTCCTGGAAACTCCGGCGTACCTCTATGATCAGTACTCCCTTAAGAGAAAACAAGAACCCCACCCAAATCATTTCAACGTCAAGCGCAGGCTTTTTGCACTGGTTATTGCATTGATATGAATCGAATACAGAGCAACGAAGGGGTTAGAGAGACCTTGATAGAATACGCGACGATAGTTTCTGATGAAACCCACGAGGCGATCGTCGTAGTTGAACCCAGCTTTCCATATGAGAGAGCCGTACCCGAACACCCACATCACCATCTCCCTCTCTCTCCCGGTTGCAGGCACCAAAGGGGTATTTGTATTTCTCTTGGAAAGGGCAGAGAGCAATGCGGCCAATCATTGCTTCGTCTTTGTCTTTGGGTGTTATCTTCGGAGAAAAACTTCGCGTAGAAAAATTCGATCTTGCATCCTATGTCACTTTTCTTCTTTGGAATAAATTAGTGTTGACATCTAAATTTTGAATTTTTTAAAAATTCATACATTTAAACATAAAACGAGGGTTAATTATAATTTTCGCAAAAAAATAAATTTTAATGCATTGCATATTTATTTTTTCTGTCATGCATTGACATTCGGGCGAAGGCGAATCGAGCGAGCTTAATTTAACAGGTGACGGGACCAAGATCAATTTGGAATTTTCGATTATCAGGGGGATGGCCAAAATTTACATGGACAGACTCAATTTAAATTCATTTCAATCAATTTTAGTTCTTTAAAAGCAAGGTTTTCAATTAATTATCCATTTAATTAATTAAAGCTCGATTAGGCCCTAAATTCGCGCAAATAAGCCCATAAGTGATAGAGTTTCAGCCAAGCCCTAGACCCATCCATTGTGGCCAAAATTTTAATATTCAAGCCTATCAAGGATAGAAGCTTTGTCACGCCCCGAACTCGGCGAGCTCGTGAACATCCCACCAGGCTGTGCCATCTAGGATCCTTCAGCCCTCATCATCAAATCGTATATATGCGGAAGTAAGAAACTACTCTGTACACAAATAAAATCAAGATGACTTAGGACAGAAAAATAGTACACCTCAATTTTTAGGAATGGCCAAAACTAAAGATTTAATTTCTACATCCACCAAACAGAATACTATCCCTAAGGTCACAAAATATCTTATAATAATTCAACGAACTACTTCTTCGAATACCAATCCCTGGGCCAACTGATACCTCATCGCCTGGAACCTGAAAAATGTTAATTCCCCAGCGGGGTGAGATATGAATCTCAATAAGCGAACCTTAAACCTAGACCTGACCGCCAGTCCCACCAGACCACACAACAAGTTATAAGCAGAAGCTCAACCAGACAACATCACATGGCATATAGACACATACACATAATTTTCACAAAAGGTAAATCACATCATGTATCTCTACTCTCAATATCAATGCCCGCGTAATAACGCTCCAGGCTGTTATAACATACTCGGCAAGACCCGCGTCAGAACGTCTCAGGTCAACACATACTTATTGCCAAGACCCGCATAATAACACATCATGTCGTGTTTCTCAATCGCCCGCGTAGTAACGCATCAGGCAGCCCACATAATAACGCATCAGGCTAGGATACTACCCGCGTAATAACGCCTCAGGTTAGTAATCCTTACTTGGCCAAGTGTAATATCCCGCGTAATAACGCATCAGGATAATCCAAACCCTGCGTCATAACGCATCAAGGTATAATTTGCCTTTCATAGACCCGCGTCAATACGCCTCAGGTTGAATCCCGCGTAATAACGCCTCAGAATTACTCAAGCCCCGCGTTTAACGCATCAGGGCAACACATGTATATGCACTCATGAATTAATCAATCATAATATAATCATCACACGATTGCATCAATTAATTTAAGCCACAGGCTTCATCAATCAATCAATTCATCACAATTCTCTTTTCAACGAATCGGCTCGTGTGAACACGCGTCAGGCTCATCACAATCTCAATCCCATTGGCCAAGCCCGCGCCAATACGCCTCAGGCTGATCACAAATTCGAATTTCAATGGCCAAGCCCGCGTCAATACGCCTCAGGCTAATTACAAATTCAATTTCAATGGCCAACGTCAAACAACCATTCATGCACATACATCAACCGAACATTCCCATAACCAATTCAGCCATGAACATGTCACATATATCATAAGTAATCATACAAGACTCGGCCATGCTCATCTCATCCGGTCTTGACCATTCAAACATAATGGATCCACAAACACATCAGTTCATTAACCAAACTCATCCAGTAGTGTCCTAGTGTTCAGGTAAAAGTTTAAAGAACACTTACCTCTTCAAGCAAGCTAGCAATTCAATCCAAACGACTCTCCTAGGTCAGCAAGCTCAAGGCCAAATATGGCTCTCACGGCGTGCAATTCACTTCCAAGGCCCACAAATGCACAGCCAAACCACGTCTCGCGTCGTCCTACGAATAAATCACAATTCCCGTCAATATACTCTGCCAAATTCTGATCCGATCGAACCAATTTCTTGCTGAGACATCAATTGACATCTTAGGACATCTCAATAACCCATTTGGACCATGGCAACACATCCTAGAACCATCAAAGGGCTCGGCCAAGCTTGGAACAGAATTGGACAGCATTCTGTTCTGCCTTTGCCATTCCAACAGCCCATAATTCACCTCAAATCACCAATTTATCACTCAATCAACTTGCCAAGACCTAGATTTACATGTCTAAGATATCCCCTAATGATTTGGAAGCAACATTACACCCCTAGGATGTCCAAATGGTTCGGCCTCCACAGATTGTCCACCTATCAGATTTTCGATCAATTCTGTCCACTCAATCTCAGCCATGAAACACTCCTAAATCTCAATTGAAAAAATTCATTTCTGCTCAGCCACATGTAGTGCTATATGTTATGAAGCTACCCTCGAAAATTTGAGGTCATTTGGATTTTCTATGAGTTAGAATCACCACCTTTCCTCAGCTAGCTCAGAATCTGTCCACTTTTCTTCCAAAAATTTCCTTAAATTAACCAGATCTCCAAATGACATGAAACCAATTGAAACTTGTAGAGGACAGGTTAAACTAACCTGTGGTGGTCGGCGTCAGACCAAAGGTCACCGGAAAGTGGCGGTCGTAGGGACCGAAGGAGGCGGCAGAAATCTTTCGAGCGGTGCAGTCTGGCTGAAAGGAAAATGGAGAGAAAAATGGAGAACTGGTGAGATTTTCGGGAAATGACTCTTTGGGGCAGATGATCCACAGTAATAGGGTCTCCAATAATTTTTTTTCTGATTTTTCTTACAACTTTTTGGGGGATTAGATGGCCAAACACTCTCCACTTGACACTTGTCCAATGCACCAATTATAGAGCTTAATCCCTTTGACTTCATTGACCATTCTTCAGCCCAATTTTCGGCAGCTAGTGGAGGAAGGGTAAATGTCCATTTTACCCTTCATAATTTTTCAAAGACAAGAATTAAGCTTGAGGGCAAAACGGTCATTTTGTACTTTTCGTCCGAAACTTCATTTTTCAGTCTTAATTTGTCCATTTGGTCAAGCGTCATCAAATTCAAATCCAATGTTTGACTTCCTCAATTCCATTTCCCAATTTCGAAGTCAAATTCCATACCTCAAGTCTTGAGGGCGGAAATTCGGAATGTCACAATCCAAAATTTCATTTTTCCGATCTTAATTACCCTCGATGAGGCGACGTCAAATTCCTATCAAGCATTGGAATTCTTCATTGTCCTAAACCCGATTTCGAGATCCCTTTCCATATCGTTAGCCTCGAAAAGGGTCGGAAATTCAGAACATCACAAGCTTCAATCCAACGGCCATTATTTCTTGAATCCGATGGTAAAAAATAAACCCTACGGTTCAAGGCTTTTCTTAGTCTATATATATATATCTCACATTAGCCTAGGGTTAGGGGGGAGGCCACTTAATTCACATACGGCAGATTTTTAGAGGGACTTTCACGTAGAGGAGGAGGATAAAGCAAGGACTTCTATCTTGGGGGCCAATCAATATACACAGATGGCACAAAGAGGAGAAGCACGTTTGTGCCTTGATACAAGAGCACATCAAGAAAGGCTTCAACACATCCAACGTTGGACGGAACAGATGTCTTGCGGCTTCGATAGTTGATCACTGATCTTCGGCTTGGAGGTTTGTTCAGTCCCCGCTAATTGACGAGTTTTTATTTTGCAGGTTCCTCGTTGAAACTTGAGTAACACCGATGTTGTCCTTGCGGAGAGACAAAAGCACTATCTGCAATAGACCCCGAAGCTAATGAATCCAGCTGTGAATTCCTTGCTGAACACTAGCCCATCGACAGCTTAGCCTTCTATCTCGAAGCCTGACGTCGCGGCCGCTTCTTGTCGTCATATCATTTTTCCTCAACGAGTAGCTGAGGTGTGGACAAACCAAAGAAGACCCCACTAGAAGAAAATGCACGAAGACCAGATTTTGAGATTTCATCATCCAATAACACGTGCAGCCTAGTGTAACTTCCACTTGACCAATTCTTGGCAGGATGCTAAGTGTATTGACTTTTATTTTAAGCCAAGCAACTATCCCCACCACGAGGTCACATGCTGCCCGCAACACTAAAGACTCGTCAAGCTCCATCGACAATTTGATTTTGCAGGTTCATAAGTCTCAATCGGGTTGGCGCCACCGCCTAACCATCCACCAGCCCGCCTTGATCCATTGACGCTCATGTTATTGTCCCGACGAGACTGTGTTGCTGTTTAGTCGAGTTTCGCTGCTGTCTGGGCATATTTTTGAGACATCACCAAAACCAGTTCATGTTCTAGTTTGAGGATTGATACAGCTGCTGTCCGCGGATATTTTGTTTATTGTTGTTTGGGTCTCGAAACACCCTCGTTTTTGTGATTTTTTTGTTGGAAAATGAAATTAAACCAAATTCAATAAGTGTCAATGACCGTTCAACTCCCAAGGCGCATGCATAAGCCAGTGCACGAATCTAGACGTGTCTTTATTATTGTGTAGTTTTAATAGTCATTATTAGTTGAGTATTTCAAGAGTCCGTTCGTATTCTAATGTGTAGTTAATGCTATGTATGTACATTGCGTCTGTTCATGTTCCTAGAGAGACTCAAGAGTCGTGTATGTGAAGAGTCGTGTGGATGCCTATATAAAGGCTTGTCATGTAACCATTTTAGTATGGGTGAATCGATTATGAATACAGTATATTGAAAAGCCACCTTCCGTCTCCTCTTCCTTGTGTGTGAACAAAGTTCCTTGTGTGTGAACAAAGTTCCTTTGTGAGTGCTTGTTGAGAGCCCCACAGTCGATTTATCCCATCAAATTGGTATCAGAGCCTACGGTCTATGATCATGGCCTTGGCAAGCAATTTGCTACCTCTTCAATGCGTTGATCTTTTAAAAGGAAATTTTGAAAATTGGGCTTCGAGAATGAAAGAGTTGCTTGATGCTCATAGTCTATGGGAGATTGTCAACAACGACTATGAAGAGCCAGACGTCGAAGCCACATTGAATGAAAATTAGAGGGATGCATTGGAGAAGGTAAGAGCAAAAGATCAATATGCTTTGTTTGTTATCTATTAGTATATAGATGATTCTGTGTTGGAGAAAGTTTCGAAGGCCACTACTTCAAAGGAGACGTGGGAGCTCATACACGAGATATATCAACAAGTACAAAAAGGCAAAGAGATTCAGATGAATAGAGTTTCAGGTGGAAAGAGCTTCGTACAAAAGAAGGCGAAAGAGTCTCAGTATAGAGAAGGCAAAAGTGCCTCGAACCAGAGAAAGCCAGAGAAGGCTTCAAGCTATCGTAGCACTGTTGTGCTTCAAAAAGTGAAGCAAGACTTGTGTGGAGACAATTCCCGAGTTCTTGTCAAAGGCAAAGGTACTAAACTATGTACTGATTCTTCTTTTATTGAAGATGAAAATGCAACACATGATTGGGACTATTGTTTTCCGTTCGCTCGTCTAGAAAGCCTTTGTGAATTGGATTGTGATCCTATTAAAAAAGATCTTGATATTCAAGATGTTTCTGCAAATGAGAAGGTAATGTTTGAGGAGATGAATGCTCAGAATGAGCCGAAGAAAAGTATGGTGTTACTCCATGACAATGACCAAGAAAATGGTCACAGTGAACTTGGTGTTGGTGACAAGAAAGAAGTAACCAAACCAGAGATTTTGAAAGATTCCGAAGGCAAAATAGATGCCTTTGTTTCTGAGATCGAAACTGGTGGTAGCATTGAGAGGGTATTTACGCTGTTCAAAGGCATGAGATAAAGAGACATATCATCGCGGAATTCAATTATAGGAGGTTTGGCTTTTCACGATCATGCCAAGAAATCCATCGATCTGTTTTGTGAGATGCAGAGGAACGAGACAAGGATGGTCGAAGTACTAGTTGCATGTAATCATGCCGAAGTCGAAGAGGGTCGTCAATATTTCGATATGATGAGAGATAGATTCGATATTGAGCCAAAAACAAATCTGTTTGACATGCACCCTCAGCTTCACAGGATCAACGAGTCCATCGATGATGTGCCTATCGTGGCACAAATGCTGATGCAGATTCAAGCCACCATTATGGCCGAGTACTTGCCGAGAAACAAGTTCGATGAGTATCCAGACGAGAAGAACTTGCACTGCATAGCCAGGCTGGTGGAGTTGCTAAATCAATACCCAGATGAACTCCAAAACTATGTTGAAAATGACCAGAAAATCAACATGTTTGAAGAAATGGAGTTCTTTGAAAAAGCTAAAAGGATCAGACTCCCGAATTTCCACCCTCGCACAACCATCTTGCAGCAGAAGGTGAAGCAGTTGTCGATCAAGTTGTCGTATTTCGTTTTTCATATATGGGACTTCATCAAGGACGTTGTGAGCCAGGTGTTGATGCAACAATCGGTGAATAATGCTCAGTTACATTTTTCGATGAGAAGAGCAATGTCCAATTTCATCACTAAGATGAAGGAGAGAGTCGTGCGTTGGATGATGGAAATTGTCGAAATTGAAAAACTAGGAGACCGCACTTGCAATTCTGAGTGGAATAAACTGAAGAGTCAACGGCACATGTTCATCGAAGCGATAAGTGATGAGTCCATGTCGAGCTACACTATTCTTCAAGGGATCGAGGACATCGACATGTGCAACCTCATGTATCGAAAGCAACTGATCGAGCAGGGATTCAATCTCAAGCTGAGACAATTTTATGCAAATTACAAGAAGAGAAAGAGAATTTGGTTTAAGGGGGAGTTTTGTTGGAAAATGAAATTAAACCAAATTCAATAAGTGTCAATGACCGTTCAACTCCCAAGGTGCATGCATAAGCCAGTGCACGAATCTAGACGTGTCATTATTATTGTGTAGTTTTAAGAGTCATTATTAGTTGAGTATTTCAAGAGTCCGTTCGTATTCCAATGTGTAGTTAATGCTATGTATGTACATTGCGTCTGTTCATGTTCCTAGAGAGACTCAAGAGTCGTGTATGTGAAGAGTCGTGTGGATGCCTATATAAAGGCGTGTCATGTAACCATTTCAGTATGGGTGAGTCGATTGTGAATACAGTATATTGAAAAGCCACCTTCCGTCTCCTCTTCCTTGTGTGTGAACAAAGTTCCTTTGAGAGTGCTTGTTGAGAGCCCCACAGTCGATTTATCCCATCATTTTTATCAATAATCAATGCAGGATTTGTTTGCTCGTCGTTCGGAGAGATTTGTCGCAACTTTTGGCGAAAGTTTCTTGCATATTCGGAGCCGCCAAAGGTGCAATTCAATTTCCGCAAGCCTTCTTTTTGTCCGATCCTCCTGGGCTTGCATTGCTTTCCCTCACGATTTGATCCAAGAAGCTCACGTAGGGTTCAAAAGTTTGGTCCAACTTCAACTCAGGTAATATCCTTATTTTCTTGAAAATCTATTTGCATAATTTGGGTGATTAATTGATGACGCTCCGAGGTTGAAGTTTGGATTATGAGACGAATTCATGAAATTTTTAACATACTTTCTGGCATTGGATATATTCGGCATGTCTTGTGATTTGAGTTTGAAACAATCTGAACCTCAATTGTATCCGTGGATATTGCGAAAATTTTCTGATCATATCCGTAAGAAAGTTTGTTCCCTAATCTTGCATGTTCGAAATTTCTGAATGAATCTTGAGATATCATGCTTATTTTTTTGATTCTTGGCATATCTTATGGTAATCTGTTTTTTTTTTAAATCTTAATCTTAATCATATCCGATAAGATATTGGCATATTTCTGAATTTTAAGTATATCTTTGGTGTAACTTAATATTTTCAGAAATATTTTCAGAAATATTCAACATATATGGAAGATTATCTAATATTCTTTGAAAATTCCAAGAGATAATCCTTCCTAATTTAAAAGACATGCTAATCCTTTACGGATAGGACCTATGTCCTTCAAATTTTCGGCACCTACCCTAGCTTGGGCCGAAAATCACTTTTAATTTTTATTTAATTCAAATATTTTTATAATCTACCTTGAATATAATACATGCTCCCATGTGCCTTGTCCCTCGAAATTTTGTGCAATATGGATGATCATCTGACTTCATCCCCGAGGCACGACGTCATCTGCACATGAATTTGTCTAACATATCCCATAACTTTGGGACTGAATTGACAAATTTTAAAATTCACTATCTGATCTGACCCCCAGGGTACGGCGTGAATAAATTACCTTCTGACCTGACCCCTAGGGTACTAATGGAATTGATTGCGCCAATCAAAGGGCAAATCAATCTTTGCCAATATTACGTTGATAGATTGGCAATTAGAGATATAGTTTCCTATTCTACGAAAGGAAATAACAAATGGTATATCTCTTTGGGTTGTAAACGTACGTCGTTTACTCGATCACCCAAAATTCTCAGAATACTCTCCCAAAAGCTCTCTCTTGCAGGTTCTCACGAAGAACGCCGGATCCTTGGATCGCTCTTTCTCGTCTGCTCAATCGAGGTTCTTAATCCGTGATATTGAGGTATTTCCGTTTCTTGTGATCTACCTCGTTGATCAGTGATACAAGTGAATTCCTGGGTATGCGATTTGGTTTGTTCAATACGTATATGTACGTATATGTCGATTCGAATGCTGTATGACTGAAATTCACATGTCTCGTCAATGGATCGGCATGTTTAGAACAAGGGTATGTAGATCTATTATTTATTCCGCTGTTTGTATAGATCTCGTTATGGTTTTAGTATCATAATCCCAACAGTGGTATCAGAGCATTGTTGTTCTTGTGTCCTGATCTAATTACATTCGTTAATCGCGATTAACCTTGAATATGATTTTATGTACGTACTGTTCCCGAGTGTCAGTTTTTTATTCCGTATGGTAAAACCTTTTTCTGAATATACCAAACGAACGGACTCGACGAGACGAGAAAAACGAGAGGTCGATCGCCACCAGAGGATGCCGGAATCCACCGCACGCGCTGCACGCGCCGGTGAAGCCCGCTGCGAGTGGGCTTCACGCGCAGCGTGCGGCGCACGCACCACGTGAGGCGCGCGTGCTGCTGACGTCAAAGTGACGTCAGCGGGTCGGGTTTCTGACCCAATCAACGATCCGACCCGACTCTTTTTTTTTATTATTTAAAAAAAAAACAAACTTTTGGGAAATTGCATTTTGGTCCTCGAACTTTTGGGAAATTGCGTTTTGGTCCCCGAACTTTTGGGAAATTGCGTTTTGGTCCCTGAACTTTTGGGAAATTGCGTTTTGGTCCTCGAACTTTTTGGTAAATTAAAAATTGGTCCTTTTTTTTAAAGTTTTTTTTTTTAATTTTGGGATTTTAAATTATGACCCTTAAAAAGGGATTAAATATACCCCAATGAATGCATAATATCTTGTAAGTTCTCATTGTATTGACATTTGTGCCATGGATTATGAGTGATCCTTATACTGTTTCCGTATACGTTACAGAAACAATAATGCGAATGTGGCGTACTCCCTGCGTTGCAAGGACAAGAGCCCAGAAGGCCAAACTTAAGAGTTTGCGCCATGAATTGAAGAACATTGTCTGGGATGGGATTTCTGACCTGATTGATCATGTCATAAAATTCAATGAGAAATTACAAGATGTTATTTGAAAGGGTGGCCGCATGGAAGACCACGACATGATTGTCACTTTTGCCGACAGTCTGCAAGAGAGTCACATGGACTTTCTACATGCTCTCTGGGAGATGAACCATCGTCCTAGTTATAAAATACTTCTCGAAACCTTCATAAGGGAGGATTTGAAGATACAGGCATCGAAGATGGTGACTCGTTCATTGAATGCCAGAGCGTGCAGGAGTGCACCATGGTCCAAGTCAAATGGACTTGCTAAGCAGTTGACCCTGTGGGGTGTTTCCCAAAAGGACCTGCCAGAACGCTTTTATGACACTCTCCCAGTCAACCAGAAAAGAATTCATTGAAGTATCGTACTTCTTTAAGCTGCCTATTATTGGGACTTTTTTGCTTATCTTTTCGTACTAATGACTGTTTGTTATTTGCAATGTTGTTTATCGGGTGAATATTTTGAACTTCCTCTATGGATTTTTTGATGAGTAATGAATAATGAGTGGCAGCTATTATGTTTTATTTTGTGATGATTAATTCCTTTCTCTAGTGAGAGTTTATTTAGTTTGTGTAACTATTAAATGAACTCGTTTTATATGAGTAATTATGTTAACAGTAATTTCAAATTGTTGTGGAAATTCTCCTTTATTTTGATTCTGACAAAACCTTCAAAAGATATTGTTTAATGAAATGTGATGCAGGAAGAATGTGTAAGCAGAAGGTCGAGTGATTCCAATTCTGTCGCGCTGACGAAGGGTCAGATGGAAGTACTGCTGACGAAGGGTCAGATGGAAGTGCTTCTGACGAAGGATCAGATGAAAGCGCTTCTGACCGAGGGTCAGATGGAAGTGCTCCTGACGATCCAAACAGCGACGGATGGATCACATCAAATCTCCGTATTACCATTCCGTGCCAACTGATCAAATCTCTCCTAGACGAATGTGAAGAAAGATCAGTTTCTGCATTCAACAAATCACGAAGACCCACGTATGACAGGTTTCCGATCAAGGCAAGTGATATTCAATTATCCTGATATTCCCTCTAATCAATTAAGGGACTTTCTATAATGGGATATCATCTTCTAAGGAATATATCCTCGAGAATCAACTCAAACATATCACACTTATGGAAGCTGGAGATTTAGTTGTATGGGCGACTAAATCAGAAGGGTTCAATGTCTTACCCAACGGTCTACATATCTTCTGAAGATACAGTCTCGTTCAATCACGATTGATGACGTCCAATCAAGGATTGAAGAGCGATCCCTTGGCTGGATTCCAACGGCTAGTTCGGAGGCAGGGGAGTATAAAAGAAGAATAATGTTTGACTAGTAGAGAGACACGTGCGAACAACAATCCAAAGTGCAAGCATAATTTGAGTTTCATCTAAAGAGAGTATTCTGTGTATTCAAAATCCTTCACTGTGAAAATCTGTGTGAGAGGGAAACAAAACACTTGAGTGATTGTAATCCTCTTGATTCTTCATAGTGAAATCCAGCCAATCGGCTGTCATCGTGGGAGAGTGGACGTAGGCTTGATCTAAGCCGAACCACTATAAATACTGTGTGCAATATCTTCTTCTCTAAACTCTTACCTTTGTGTTTAGATTTTCTGCACACTGCTATATTGCTTTTGTTCCTAATCGCACATTGAACTTTATTCATTCCGCAAGAAATATCAATTAAGTTCAGAATCTCCTATTCACCCCCCTCTAGGAGATATTGCTAGTTACATCAATTGGTATCAGAGCAGGTTGCTCATTTTACGAAGTGTTTATTGACTTCAGAGTTAACGATCTACTATGTCTAGCAATCACTCTTCAGGAACAAGCGATTCGCACTTTGCCAACAAGCCTCCATACTTTGATGGAAATGATTACAATATGTGGAGTAACAAGATGAAGTGGTTCTTCAAAGCCTATGATGATCTGATGTGGGACGTCGTTACAAATGGAATAGTTCCTGCAAATACTACAAATCCAACCTCTGCTGACGGAGTAAATATTGTCACAACAATGACTGATGCTGAAAAGGATAAAAGAAAAGGCCTTGATTCTAAAGCTGTCAATGGTCTCTTTTGTGCCTTATCTACTCCTCTTTATAATCGTGTCTCAGAGGAAGAATCATCTAAGGCAATATGGGATAGATTTCATGTTACCTTTCAAGGAACAAATCGTGTGAAAGAAACAAAGCTCAGTATTTTACTGAGTGACTATGAAGCATTTGAAATGAAGCCTGATGAATCTATTGCAGATATGATAGACAGGTTTCAAACTTTGGCAAGTGGACTTGCAAGACAAGGTGCACCTATTGCTGAACCAATGCAAGTCAGGAAAATACTACGTGGACTCACAGATGATTGGAATTACATCAAGCCATCAATTCAAGAATGCCAAACAATTAGACCACTCTCGGTGGATGAGCTAGTCGGCACTTTGCAATCCTATGAAACAGAACGAGCAAACAAAAATGGAGAACAGAAAGGTAAAAAATCTATTGCCTTAAAAAGTCAAATTAATCAATATTTTTCTGACACAGATGATGAAGATGAGGATGATGAAGAATTAGCCCTCATGGTCAAGAAATTTAGGAAGATGGCTCGGAAAGGCAGAAACATCAAAGGAAAGAAACCTTGGAAGAAGAGTGAGGTAAAAATATCAAGCAACGACTCACAAGATAGCAAAGACGTGATTTGCTTCCACTGTAAGAAAGCAGGACATATCAAACCGAACTGCCTAATTTTGAAGAAGGACAAACTCAAGTATGAGAAGTACAAGAAGGCTCTAAAGGCAGAAACTTTGAGTGATTCTAATGAAAGAGAGAATGATTATGCAAATATCTGTCTCATGGCCGAATCAGACTCAAGTTTAGATTCAGAAACTGAGGTATGTTCATCTGAACTCCCTGATGAAGTTGTTGAATATATTGATGAATTATGTAGAAACTACAAAGAAGCTCTTGAGAAGGTTTCTTGTTTGAAAAAAGGAAAATACTTCTTTAAAACAACAGAATTTGTCCCAAGAAGAAAAAATTAGTTTTCTACAACAAGAGTTTCACCAGATGAAAGAAAATCATGATTTAGTTTCAAAAGAAAATGCTTCATTGAAAGAAAAAATTTCTACTACATCAAAAAGGTTTTCACAAAGCTCAGTAACTCTAAATAGCATTATCTCAAAACAAATACCCTTCAATGATCGATCTGGGTTAGGTTTTAAAAAGGAAAGTAGCCAAAGAAATATCTTTAAAACTGAATTTTGAAAACCAACGTTTTTCAATTACAAGCATCATTTTCATAAGCATTTTACTAGATCCTACATTCGACAACCTTGTGTGAATTATGGTGATCCTAGCCATACTAAGGATTACTGCAAGAAAATTTGGAGACCTATTAAAAGGTCAAAATATACTAACACAGAAGGACCCAAGAAAACATGGGTACCAAAGAAACAGTAAGTTGGTTATCTATTGCAGGTATCAAAGAGAAGGAAGAATAAGTGGTTTCTGGATAGTGGTTGTTCAAGTCACATGACTGGAAATCCAAATGTATTTATATCCCTCTCAAATTGTGATGGAAGAAGCGTGTCGTTTGGAGGAAAGAACAAGGGAAAAGTGATCGGGAAAGGAAATGTAAAGATTGGAAATCTGACCGTTAAAGATATCTCTCTAGTCAAAGGATTGAACTACAACTTGATTTCTGTAAGTCAACTCTGTGACTCTGGATATGATATTCGATTCCAAGATCTAAAATGCACAGGTATGAGCAAGGATAAGAAGCAATCCTTCACGGGACGAAGGCATGGGAACATTTATCTTTTAGATATTAATGCTGACTGTGAACATGCTAAATGTCTTATTTCTGTTAAGGATGAATCTGATCTTTGGCACAGAATGTTAGGTCATTTTAGTGTAAAACATATTTCAAAGCTTTCCAAGAAGGGACTTGTTCGAGGACTACCTCAAACTAAATTTGAGAAAAGTGGACTATGTCATGCATGCACACTGGGTAAGCAGGTAAGAAGTTCTTTTAAGTCCTTAAATCAAGTTTCCACTAAGCGTTGTCTGCAGCTACTACATATGGACATCTTCGGACCTAATAGAACTCTAAGCATTGGAGGTAAGAAATATTGCCTTGTCATAGTTGATGACTTCTCTAGATTTACATGGGTTTCATTTCTTGCTCACAAAAACGAAGCTTTCATATCCTTCTCAAAACTTGCTAAAAGAATTCAAAATGAAGAAGGTTACACTATTTCCAGTTTGAGAACGGATCATGGGGGAGAGTTTGAGAATCAAAATTTCTCAAATTTTTGCACTAAGTTCGGAATTCAGCATAACTTCTCTGCACCTTATACTCCACAACAAAATGGGGTAGTAGAAAGGAAAAACAGATCGTTGCAGGAAATGGCCAAAACTCTTCTTATTGAAAGTAAAATTGCCTCTAACTTTTGGGCTGAGGCCGTTTCAACAGCTTGTTATATCTTAAATCGAATTTCCCTCGGACCTTTTTTCTGAGAAAACTCCCTATGAATTTTTTAAAGAAAGAAAGCCTGATATTGCATACTTTCATGTATTCGGTTGCAAATGCTTTATTCTAAAGAATGCTAATGATCGAGTTGGAAAGTTTGATGAAAGATCAGATGAAGGAATTTTCTTGGGATATTCAACAACAAGCAAAGCCTACAGAGTGTACAACAAGAACACTCGTATTGTTGAGGAATCAGTGAACATCAAGTTCGATGAAAGCAACTAGGATGATGAACCTGAATCCATTCAAATGCATACACTTCATCAAGTCACGAACTCACAAGCAGAATCAGATGTGAATACGAGCTCGGAGAATGCTCAGAAGGAAACTTCATCAGCTGAAGAAAGACCAGAAGATGATCAGAATGAATCCACAATATCCTCAAATGATGGCCTTGACAAAAACTGGAAGCATAAGTCAAGTCATCCAAAGGAACTTATCATAGGCAGCATAAATGATGGTGTAAAAACAAGATCCAAGCTCAAGCAAACAATGAGCAACATCGCCTTGGTATCTGAATTGGAGCCAAAAAGGATTGAAGATGCATTAGCAGATGAAAACTGGATAAATGCAATGCAGGAAGAGCTACATCAGTTCAAAGTCAACAATGTCTGGGAACTAGTCAGTCGTCCCAAAAATCGTCCAGTAATTGGAACAAAATGGGTATTCAGAAACAAACTTGATGACAAACGAAAAGTTGTGAGAAACAAAGCAAGACTTGTAGCAAAAGGATATTCTCAAGAAGAAGGAATAGACTATGATGAAACCTACGCACCGGTTGCCAGGTTAGAAGCCATTAGGCTACTTCTTGTTTATGCCTGTTACAATGACTTCAAACTTTTTCAGATGGACTTGAAAAGTGCCTTCCTAAACGGCTACATCAAAGAAGAGGTATATGTTGAACAACCTCCTGGCTTCGAAGAACCTAAAGAAAAGGATCTTGTATATGTCTTAAAAAAGGCACTCTATGGATTAAAACAAGCACCCCGCGCCTGGTATGAAAGGTTAATTAACTTTTTATCTCAACACAGCTTCACTAAAGGTAATGTAGACACCACTCTTTTTATTCAAAGAAAAGGTAAAGACATCATTTTAGTTCAAATTTATGTTGATGATATTATATTCGGCTCTTCTAATGAACTTCTCTGCAAGAAATTCTCTAAAACAATGCAGGATGAATTTGAGATGAGTATGATGGGAGAATTACGGTTCTTTCTTGGTCTTCAAATTCATCAATCTCAGAAAGGAACCTTCATATTTCAAGAGAAGTATGCATTGGAAATAGCGAAGAAGTTTGGTCTAGAGAATGGCAAAAAGACAGAAACTCCTATGTCTCACTCTTCCAAATTAGATAAGGATGAAGATGGAAAAGAAGTTGATCCCAAACTATATCGGAGTATGATTGGATCATTACTCTATCTCACAGCTTCAAGACCCGACATACTATATAGTGTCAGCTTATGTGCAAGATTTCAGTCAAGTCCAAGAGAATCACACCTATCAGCAGTCAAGAGAATAATCAAATACATAGGGACTTATCCCAACTATGGTTTGTGGTATTCTAAATCTTCTAATTTTATACTAAAGGGTTATTCAGATGCAGATCTTGCAGGTTGCAAAATTGATAGAAAAAGTACATCTGGAACCTGTCAGCTCATGGGAAACATGCTTGTCTCATGGTACTCAAAGAAGCAAAATACAGTGGCACTCAGCACAGCTGAAGCAGAATACGTATCTCTTGGAAGCTGCTGCATTCAAATACTTTGGCTAAAACAGCAGCTCAAAGACTATGGTGTTGAAGAATCAACTGTGGAAATCCTATGTGACAACACAAGTGCCATAAATCTCACAAAGAATCCTGTACTTCACTCAAGAACAAAGCATATTGAGATCAAGCATCACTTCATACGTGATCATGTTCAAAACCGTGCTGTTAACATTCAATACATTGACGCGAAAAATCAACTTGCAGATATTTTTACTAAACCACTTGATAAACAGAGTTTTAATTTTATCAAAAATGAATTATCTATTATTAACCTTCCTTCTTAAGTATACCTTAGAACATGGTACGTCAGAAGAAGCTTCAGAAGGAGCATCAGAAGGAGCGTCAGAAGGAGGTCAGAAGGAGCGTCAGAAGGAGCGTCAGAAGGAGCTTCAGAAGGAGCGTCAGAAGGAGAGTCAGAAGGAGAGTCAGAAGGAAAGTCAGTAGAAGCATCAGAAGGGACGTCAAAAAGGCGCGTAAGAAAAAAATTCACACTTTCCTTTAAATCAAAAGGTCAGTTATCTCTAAAAGCTATTTTTTAGGTAAGTTCCTCATATGAATAGATATCTCTTAATATCTGACTGACCGTGAATATTTTTTTAAAGAATTCCTTTTAAATAAAAATTCTCTTTTGTGTTTCCAAAAATAACCGCCTCTTTTATAAAAACGCTGAACCGTCACATCTGTTCTCTCACTTTCAAAATTCTCTCAAATGAAAACCCTAAAACCGTGTTGAAAATCTCTCGCTCTCGATTTCCTCCTCAAAGCAACACTCTTTCACTCAAAGTTTCAAACTTTCTACGCATCAATGGCTCCAAAATCAGCCTCTGACTCGAAGAAGACGTCTCAGTCGAAGAGGAAGTTCTCCGCCTCAACTGCAAGCGGCGTGGAACTCACAGAAACCCAAATCAACGAACAGCGAGAAGTACTCCGCTTGACAAAAGGTCTATCTCTGTCTGCCTTTGAAATAAAAGAATCTATGGCTCATTCTATTAAGCCAATGTATGATAGAATCAAGGCCGCAGGAGATTTTGGCAACGAACTTAGAAAACTGCTGAACACTCATCATTTTGATAGTGAGAGCGAACTTTTGGAGTTTCTTAGTCTGCCTGGAAAAATCGTTGAACCACTTGCTGTAGAAAAACCTACATCTGTCTCTAGAAAAGGAAAGGAGAAAGTAGCAGAAACAAGTTCGAAACAAAGATGATCCCCAATTAGACCTGGCGGTACGAAGGCAAAGGTGGAAGATGATGATGACATTCTGTTCAATGACTTTGTGAAAAATATAGGCTTTAATTTGGATAAAAGCTTTCCTGATCCATTGTTCCAGAATCAGGCTCACAAAGAAAGGTTTGAAGCAATGAAACAGAGAGGTATTATACCTCAAAGGGTATTTGAGTTAAAGTACTTTGACAGCAATGGCATCTATCTGAGGAAGCATCTAGAAAAGATGAAGATAGATCAGTTTATAACTAGGAGAGGCTACACTTTTCCTGACTTGGTAGCTTACTTCTATTCAAATCTTCAGTTTGTCAACTTCAACTCTCTGGCTTTCACAGTAAAAAGAAAGCAGTATTTTCTGACTGTTGATGAATTGGCTTTAATCATGGGAACCAGAAAGGGAGATTTCAAACCCTTAGATGTCACTGCAAGTGAAGCTTTCTGCTTCCTGACTGGCAAATCAAGTTTCTCAAGGGAATCAAAGTCACATCTTGCATACACGGACTTTCCCTTGAAACATATCATGATGCACAAGGTGATCATCGAATGTCTCAGACCCAAGGCAGCATCAAAGAAAGATATATCAAAATACGAGGCAAAGCTGTTATGGGGAATCTTGACAGGACAGAGAATTTCTTTTGCTCATACTGTACTATTGCATATGTACAGATCAGCTCTCAAGCCAAAAGGTCAACTTCCTTATGCCGCATTGATCTTCAAAATATTCAATCATTTCAAGATTGATGGCCCAGGTGCCTTTGTCGAGCAAGAAATTCCTCTAATGACTGCTGGAGAGACTATGGTAACAAAGATGGGGTACAAGATGACTCCTGCTGGATGGAGAACAAAGAACAATGAACCAGTCATTGTGGACTTCGAGGAAGAGTCAAGGCAGAAATCTCCTAAGAAGAGAAAAGTCATGGCTGTTAAGGGGTAACAAACAGAAAGTCCTGCTGATAAGGACTCAGACGCAAGTAAGGAAGAAACATGGGAATATGATTCTGAAGCTACTCAATCTCGAGGTGGATCAGATGAAGATGGTGAGTCTGAAAATCGTAGTGCTGAGGGAGATGAGGAAGAAGGAGATGAAACAGGAATACAACCACAAGAAAAAGTTGTATATCCCTGTGATCTGACTGAGGAAGAATTCCTCACAATGTGGGATAAGGAGCAAGCTGCACGATTTGAAGATGACACAGAGTATGACATCCAAATTGTCAACTGTGATCATGATGAATTGCTAGCACAAGTTCTAGCAACATTGGCGTCAAAAGAACAGGAGGAAGAACAAGATGACATTGGAGCTTACTCTGTATCCTCCACCAGGGCTACAATTCCCAAAGATGCTGCAAGTCTAGCTTCAGCAATTGCCCGAGAAGATCAATTGTCCAGTGCACAGTCCATTCCAATGGATATTGATGAGGAAATAGTCTCCGTGCCAAGCTCAAAGCAAAAAGGGAAATGAGCTATAATTCAGGGGGAGAAAGAGCCCG
This sequence comes from Rhodomyrtus psidioides, assembly GCA_021437785.1. NCBI lineage: Eukaryota > Viridiplantae > Streptophyta > Magnoliopsida > Myrtales > Myrtaceae > Rhodomyrtus > Rhodomyrtus psidioides. Next base: position 2,008,604 of record JAILYB010000023.1, on the reverse strand, counting down.
TGCCTGTTACATCAGATGTATTTCTCACTGAAATCCAAGCCTCTCAAGCTTTCACCAAGGCACAAATTGAGGGGGAGACTCACGAACCTGCACCTTTACAACCACAAGTGGAACTTCAGGTGCTGTTTGAAAATCTCCAAAACACTCTTCTTCAGACAATGGCTGCCATGGAAACAAAATTTGATCAGCAAATGCAGGCTTTGGAACAGAAAACAGATAGGAAGTTGCAGGGTTTGACTAGTCAGGTGACTAAGTTGGAAAAGTCCATTGATCTCTATGGGAGAATGTTTTGTGATGAGATAGCCAACCTGCCTACATACACACTGGTCAGAACGGACAGAACAGCCTCAAACCTGCCCTCTTCTCAAGCTGTACGAGACCCTGCTCAGATGATGGAAAAAAGCTTTGCAGGACCATCCCGAGGGGAGGCTGATATTGAGCCTGAAGATCATCCCTCTTCTTAAAAACTCACTTCCCTTTCTTTTTTTTTTTCATTTTCTCGAACGCGTCATTATTTCAATCTTTTTCTGATGTTGACAAAAAGGGGGAGAAGTTGAAATTACTTTTATGCAGTCTCAATCTCAATAGATTATCTCTAATTATGTTTCAATTTAGAGGAAAGGAGGAGAAGATCTAACCTACTGTTTTGCAGGACAATCTTCTAAGAAGTTAAGTTTCATGCAGGATAATCTCACTCTGATCATGCTCTCCTATGAAAACACTTTCATTACAGGATCTTTAATGATGATTACCTGCAGGAGCAAATGTGATGGCTACTCATTTTTTTTTATATATTATCATTGGTCAAATTCACTTTTAAATTTGCAACTGGAGAAGTTTTGTCACCATCAAAAAAGGGGAGATTGTTGTGGAAATTCTCCTTTATTTTGATTCTGACAAAACCTTCAAAAGATATTGTTTAATGAAATGTGATGCAGGAAGAATGTGTAAGCAGAAGGTCGAGTGATTCCAATTCTGTCGCGCTGACGAAGGGTCAGATGGAAGTGCTTCTGACGAAGGGTCAGATGGAAGTGCTTCTGACGAAGGATCAGATGAAAGCGCTTCTGACCGAGGGTCAGATGGAAGTGCTCCTGACGATCCAAACAGCGACGGATGGATCACATCAAATCTCCGTATTACCATTCCGTGCCAACTGATCAAATCTCTCTTAGACGAATGTGAAGAAAGATCAGTTTCTGCATTCTACAAATCACGAAGACCCACGTATGGCAGGTTTCCGATCAAGGCAAGTGATATTCAATTATCCTGATATTCCCTCTAATCAATTAAGGGACTTTCTATAATGGGATATCATCTTCTAAGGAATATATCCTCGAGAACCAACTCAAACATATCACACTTATGGAAGCTGGAGATTTAGTTGTATGGGCGACTAAATCAGAAGGGTTCAATGTCTTACCCAACGGTCTACATATCTTCTGAAGATACAGTCTCGTTCAATCACGATTGATGACGTCCAATCAAGGATTGAAGAGCGATCCCTTGGCTGGATTCCAACGGCTAGTTCGGAGGCATGGAGTATAAAAGAAGAATAATGTTTGACTAGTAGAGAGACACGTGCGAACAACAATCCAAAGTGCAAGCATAATTTGAGTTTCATCTAAAGAGAGTATTCTGTGTATTCAAAATCCTTCACTGTGAAAATCTGTGTGAGAGGGAAACAAAATACTTGAGTGATTGTAATCCTCTTGATTCTTCATAGAGAAATCCAGCCAATCGGCTGTCATCATGGGAGAGTGGACGTAGGCTTGATCTAAGCCGAACCACTATAAATACTGTGTGCAATATCTTCTTCTCTAAACTCTTACCTTTGTGTTTAGATTTTCTGCACACTGCTATACTACTTTTGTTCCTAATCGCACATTGAACTTTATTCATTCCGCAAGAAATATCAATTAAATTCAGAATCTCCTATTCACCCCCCTCTAGGAGATATTGCTAGTTACATCAATTGGTATCAGAGCATGTTGCTCATTTTACGAAGTGTTTATTGACTTCAGAGTTAACGATCTACTATGTCTAGCAATCACTCTTCAGGAACAAGCGATTCGCACTTTGCCAACAAGCCTCCATACTTTGATGGAAAGGATTACAATATGTGGAGTAACAAGATGAAGTGGTTCTTCAAAGCCTATGATGATCTGATGTGGGACGTCGTTACAAATGGAATAGTTCCTGCAAATACTACAAATCCAACCTCTGCTGACGGAGTAAATATTGTCACAACAATGACTGATGCTGAAAAGGATAAAAGAAAAGGCCTTGATTCTAAAGCTGTCAATGCTCTCTTTTGTGCCTTATCTACTCCTCTTTATAATCGTGTTTCAGAGGAAGAATCATCTAAGGCAATATGGGATAGACTTCATGTTACCTTTCAAGGAACAAATCGTGTGAAAGAAACAAAGCTCAGTATTTTACTGAGTGACTATGAAGCATTTGAAATGAAGCCTGATGAATCTATTGCAGATATGATAGACAGGTTTCAAACTTTGGCAAGTGGACTTGCAAGACAAGGTGCACCTATTGCTGAACCAATGCAAGTCAGGAAAATACTACGTGGACTCACAGATGATTGGAATTACATCAAGCCATCAATTCAAGAATGCCAAACAATTAGACCACTCTCGGTAGATGAGCTAGTCGGCACTTTGCAATCCTATGAAACAGAACGAGCAAACAAAAAGGGAGAACAGAAAGGTAAAAAATCTATTGCCTTAAAAAGTCAAATTAATCAATGTTTTTCTGACACAGATGATGAAGATGAGGATGATGAAGAATTAGCCCTCATGGTCAAGAAATTTAGGAAGATGGCTCGGAAAGGCAGAAACATCAAAGGAAAGAAACCTTGGAAGAAGCGTGAGGTAAAAATATCAAGCAACGACTCACAAGATAGCAAAGACGTGATTTTCTTCCACTGTAGGAAAGTAGGACATATCAAACCGAACTGCCCAATTTTGAAGAAGGACAAACTCAAGTATGAGAAGTACAAGAAGGCTCTAAAGGCAGAAACTTTGAGTGATTCTGATGAAAGCGAGAATGATTATGCAAATATCTGTCTCATGGCCGAATCAGACTCAAGTTCAGATTCAGAAACTGAGGTATGTTCATCTGAACTCCCTGATGCAGTTATTGAATATATTGATGAATTATGTAGAAACTACAAAGAAGCTCTTGAGAAGGTTTCTTGTTTGAAAAAAGGAAAATACTTCTTTAAAACAACAGAATTTGTCCCAAGAAGAAAAAATTAGTTTTCTACAACAAGAGTTTCACCAGATGAAAGAAAATCATGATTTAGTTTCAAAAGAAAATGCTTCATTGAAAGAAAAAATTTCTACTACATCAAAAAGGTTTTCACAAAGCTCAGTAACTCTAAATAGCATTATCTCAAAACAAATACCCTTCAATGATCGATCTGGGTTAGGTTTTAAAAAGGAAAGTAGCCAAAGAAATATCTTTAAAACTGAATTTTGAAAACCAACGTTTTCCAATTACAAGCATCATTTTCATAAGCATTTTACTAGATCCTACATTCGACAACCTTGTGTGAATTGTGGTGATCCTAGCCATACTAAGGATTACTGCAAGAAAATTTGGAGACCTATTAAAAGGTCAAAATATACTAACACAGAAGGACCCAAGAAAACATAGGTACCAAAGAAACAGTAAGTTGGTTATCTATTGCAGGTACCAAAGAGATGGAAGAATAAGTGGTTTCTGGATAGTGGTTGTTCAAGTCACATGACTGGAAATCCAGATGTATTTATATCCCTCTCAGATTGTGATGGAAGAAGCGTGTCGTTTGGAGGAACGAACAAGGGAAAAGTGATCGGGAAAGGAAATGTAAAGATTGGAAATCTGACCGTTAAAGATGTCTCTCTAGTCAAAGGATTGAACTACAACTTGATTTCTGTAAGTCAACTCTGTGACTCTGGATATGATATTCGATTCCAAGATCTAAAATGCACAGGTATAAGCAAGGATAAGAAGCAATCCTTCACGGGACGAAGGCATGGGAACATTTATCTTTTAGATATTAATGCTGACTGTGAACATGCTAAATGTCTTATTTCTGTTAAGGATGAATCTGATCTTTGGCACAGAAAGTTAGGTCATATTAGTGTAAAACATATTTCAAAGCTTTCCAAGAAGGGACTTGTTCGAGGACTACCTCAAACTAAATTTGAGAAAAGTGGACTATGTCATGCATGCACACTGGGTAAGCAGGTAAGAAGTTATTTTAAGTCCTTAAATCAAGTTTCCACTAAGCGTTATCTGCAGCTACTACATATGGACATCTTCGGACCTAATAGAACTCTAAGCATTGGAGGTAAGAAATATTGCCTTGTCATAGTTGATGACTTATCTAGATTTACATGGGTTTCATTTCTTGCTCACAAAAACGAAGCTTTCATATCCTTCTCAAAACTTGCTAAAAGAATTCAAAATGAAAAAGGTTACACTATTTCTAGTTTGAGAACGGATCATGGGGGAGAGTTTGAGAATCAAAATTTCTCAGATTTTTGCACTAAGTTTGGAATTCAGCATAAGTTCTCTGCACCTTATACTCCACAACAAAATGGGGTAGTAGAAAGGAAAAACAGATCGTTACAAGAAATGGCCAGAACTCTTCTTATTGAAAGTAAAATTGCCTCTAACTTTTGGGCTGAGGCCGTTTCAACAGCTTGTTATATCTTAAATTGAATTTCCCTCGGACCTTTTTTCTGAGAAAACTCCCTATGAATTTTTTAAAGAAAGAAAGCCTGATATTGCATACTTTCATGTATTCGGTTGCAAATGCTTTATTCTAAAGAATGCTAATGATCGAGTTGGAAAGTTTGATGAAAGATCAGATGAAGGAATTTTCTTGGGATATTCAACAACAAGCAAAGCCTACAGAGTGTACAAGAAGAACACTCGTATTGTTGAGGAATCAGTGAACATCAAGTTCGATGAAAGCAACTAGGATGATGAACCTGAATCCATTCAAATGCATACACTTCATCAAGTCACGAACTCACAAGCAGAATCAGATGTGAATACGAGCTCGGAGAATGCTCAGAAGGAAACTTCATCAGCTGAAGAAAGACCAGAAGATGATCAGAATGAATCCACAATATCCTCAAATGATGGCCTTGACAAAAACTGGAAGCATAAGTCAAGTCATCCAAAGGAACTTATCATAGGCAGCATAAATGATGGTGTAAAAACAAGATCCAAGCTCAAGCAAACAATGAGCAACATCGCCTTGGTATCTGAATTGGAGCCAAAAAGGATTGAAGATGCATTAGCAGATGAAAACTGGATAAATGCAATGCAGGAAGAGCTACATCAGTTCAAAGTCAACAATGTCTGGGAACTAGTCAGTCGTCCCAAAAATCGTCCAGTAATTGGAACAAAATGGGTATTCAGAAACAAACTTGATGACAATGGAAAAGTTGTGAGAAACAAAGAGGGCTTAATGGGCAGTATCGAAAAAGTCGATTTGCCTAATGGGAAAAACAACACGAAAACCATTCGGAAAAGGGACTAGAGCTGAACTTCCGTTGCAATTAATTCATTCTGACGTCTGTGGTCCAATGAATGTAAGAGCAAGGCATGGGGCTGTTTACTTCATCACTTTTATAGATGATTATACCCGATTCGGATATGTCTACTTGATTTCCCACAAATCTGAAGCATTATGTTGCTTTAAGAAGTTTAAAACTTTGGTGGAAAATCAATTGGACAAGAAAATAAAAGCATTGAGATCCGATCGAGGACGAGAATATCTATCTGATCACTTTAGAGATTTGTGTGATGAAAAAGGAATAGACAGACAGTTGTCCATTCCATATACTCCTCAACAAAACGGTGTTGCAGAGAGAAGAAACAGAACCCTTTTGGAAATGGTTAGGTCTATGATGGCACAAACAAATTTGCCAATCACCTTTTGGGGTGATGCTTTGTTAACAGCTACATATGTACTTAACCGAGTGCCTACAAAATCAGTTACTTCCACTCCATACGAATTATGGACGGGTAGAAAACCCGATTTGAGTTTCCTGAAACCTTGGGGCTGTGCGGCCTACACTCATGAATTGTCCCACAAGTATGGGAAATTGGGTCCTAGAGGCAAGAAGAGCATCTTCATAAGATACTCTGAGAACTCAAAAGGATATGTGTTCATAGGTGAGCAGGAAAGTGGGAGTGTAACTGAATTCTAATAACGAGATGTCACTTTTTTAGAGAATGAATTTCCTAAAAAGGGGGAAATAGGTGAAGTAAATTCCCTATATGAGGTATTGGATAATGACAATGATGTGAATGGGAGCAATGTGAGAAATGAGGAATTTGTTTCAAACCAGTCTCAATTGCAACCAATTGATGAGTCAATACCATCGTCATCTAATCCAAGTGTGAGCATAATGGAGAATAAAATACCAAAAGTACAGTCTTCTCCACGGCGAACGAGTCGCAAAAGCATACCCCGTCGACGCTTTGAGATTGAAGGGGAAGCTTTAATAGTTGCCCCACAAGTTGAGAATGAGCCAAGGAATATAAATGAGGCTCTGTCTTCCCTTGACAAGGAAAAATGGTCACATGCAATGGAAGAGGAGTTGGAGTCAATGAGATCGAATCAAGTCTGGGAACTGATTGATCTTCCAAAAGGGCGTGAAGCAATTGGGAACAAATGGGTTCTCAAAATAAAGCGAAAGGCTGATGGCTCAATTGAAAAATATAAAGCTCGCCTTGTGGCAAAAGGGTTCAATCAACAGGAAGGAATTGATTATGAGGAAACATTTTCTCCTGTGGTGAGATTTACCTCAATTCGCCTTATTCTGGCAATAGTTGCAAGCATGGATCTTGAATTACATCAAATGGATGTAAAGACTGCTTTTCTCAATGGAAAATTAGAAGAAACATTATATATGCAACAACCAAGTGGGTTTGTTGTAAAAGGCCAAGAACAGAAGGTATGTCGACTTCTAAGATCGATATATGGCCTAAAGCAGTCTTCTAGACAATGGTACATACGTTTTCATAATGCTATCGTAGCATATGATTTTACAATGATTGATGAAGATCACTGTGTGTACATTAAAAGATCCAAAGATTTTTTTGTGATCATATCATTATATGTTGATAATATTCTTATTGCCGGAAATAATATGGAGTTAGTTCAAACGGTCAAAGATTGGTTATCGTCCAACTTTGAAATGAAAGATATGGGAGAAGCTGCATACATTCTTGGAGTCAAGATTTCAAGAGATCGTTCAAAAAGGTTGTTGTCTCTCTCACAAGAGACATATATAAATAAAGTCCTTGAACGATTCCGTATGCAAGATTGCAATCCCATTGATACTCCTATTGCCAAGGGTGAAAGCTTGAGCCGCAGATTATGTCCTAAGACTCTACAAGAACAGGAACGCATGGAAAAAGTTCCATATGCTAGTGCTGTTGGAAGCTTAATGTACGCTATGATGTGTACAAGGCCTGACATTTGCCATGCTGTTGGAATGGTGAGTAGGTACCAATCCAATCCAGGTCAAGCTCATTGGACTGCCGTCAAGAGAATCCTGAGGTATCTAAAGAGTACTGCAAATTATTCACTGTCTTTTCAAGGAAGAGATCTGCACCTTGAAGGCTATACAGATGCTGATTGGGGAGGAGATTTGGATGAGAGAAAATCTACCTCTGGGTTTGTTTTCTTATTGTGCAATGGCGCAATATCTTGGAGTAGTAAGAAACAAACATGTATAGCTTTATCAACGATGGAAGCTGAGTTTGTGGCTCTATCAGCAGCAGTACAAGAAGGAGTTTGGCGTAAGAAAATTTTGGATCGTCTCGGTGTTGCTAAGGATAGAAATGGTCCTTTGCTAGTAAATTGTGATAGCCAAGCGGCTATAGCTTACACCAAAGATCCTAAATTTCATTGCAAGACCAAACATATAGATACAAAGTACAATTTTGTGAAAGACATGGTTGCACAAAAGATTGTGAACGTTCAGTATATATCTACGCACGATATGATAGCAGATCCTATGACCAAGCCGATTCCCAGAGATACATTTCTTGGTCATGTAAAGTCCTTGGGACTGCGTAGAAATTGATGAACTGGACACTTATATTTCTTTTTCCCGAAGTTCACAATAAATGGTATTTGTTATCATTGAATGATGTCTAATGAGTTTACTTTTATGCATTTTTAATGCTTAGAGCATTACATTGATAAAGTATGTCGGACAGATGGAAGATTAGCCCACTCACACGGGTAATCGCCTCTATTTGCTGGGTGTCAAGTAGAGATGAGACGATTATTCAAGCTCACTATCTAGGTGATATTTGAGAGCTCGAGCTTGAAATCTTTATGTCGCCTTAACAAGAGTGTTAAGATGAGGTCATAATAAGTTATGACCGAAAGTGAAGTAAACACGCATTTCACTTTATCTGTCTTTGATGCCAGATGTGAGTTCTGTTGGATTCTTTGAAGAGAGTAGATATGAGAACTCAAGCTAGACATTGAGTATGTCTGAGCTATCATCTGTATGGTATTAAATCTAGATACATACGCTCCACGGGAATGGAGTAAATACCGTAATACATACTTCATATTACGTATGCAATAAGACGACCAAGATGAGTTGGCAAGAGTTTTTGATTTCAACTCTATAGCCGTGTGAGACTCTTGAGGATATGAGTTTCTCAATCTAGTGCCCTCACAACTCTGACCTATTCTTAAGATTTCTATTCAGTGTTTGCTATCTTAGAGTGTTACCAATGATCATGCGATTGATTCGATCTAATGGGACATTTCTAGAAAAGCAAGCTGGACTGAAATTGAGAGGTTTAAGGAAGGAGGAAGATCAATTTTATTTTGGATGTCACATTCAATCTTTGTATTCACAGGTCGACCAATTATGATCATGATTGTGAATACAATGCATTGTAAATGAGTACTCAAAGAGATCAAGTGAGAAATGATGATAATGTGACATATTGATCTGGGGTACAGCATACAAAATCTACTCGAAAATAGTAAAGCCCTAAGTGAGCTGCTGTATATTCCTAACAGATGTATGGCAACGAGCTCTCAGAGTATGCTGGTCGCACGGATTATTTTCCTATATGAAATTTGCAGCGAGAAGAAAGAAAGAAAGAGAGAGAGGGATGTTTAGCCCTTTATCGGCGAGTGGGAGATAATGGAATTGATTGCGCCAATCAAAGGGCAAATCAATCTTTGCCAATATTACGTTGATAGATTGGCAATTAGAGATATAGTTTCCTATTCTACGAAAGGAAATAACAAATGGTATATCTCTTTGGGTTGTAAACGTACGTCGTTTACTCGATCACCCAAAATTCTCAGAATACTCTCCCAAAAGCTCTCTCTTGCAGGTTCTCACGAAGAACGCCGGATCCTTGGATCGCTCTTTCTCGTCTGCTCAATCGAGGTTCTTAATCCGTGATATTGAGGTATTTCCGTTTCTTGTGATCTACCTCGTTGATCAGTGATACAAGTGAATTCCTGGGTATGCGATTTGGTTTGTTCAATACGTATATGTACGTATATGTCGATTCGAATGCTGTATGACTGAAATTCACATGTCTCGTCAATGGATCGACATGTTTAGAACAAGGGTATGTAGATCTATTATTTATTCCGCTGTTTGTATAGATCTCGTTATGGTTTTAGTATCATAATCCCAACAGGTACAAAGCGAATTTATCGAATATTTCGGAATATAAGGTATATTATGCTCAAGGTCTACTAAATTTTTATTTGATTCATTTTTCATAAAAAACACAAAAAAAATCACAATAATCATGAAAACATAACAATCATTATGCTATGGCATTAAATGAATTTTTTCGGAATTCACATTTAAAAGACTCTTAATATAAATTGGATTTTAATTAATCAATTTGTGTTAATTGTCGAACCAATTCATTGAAAAGCCGAAAATTCATTAAATGTTATGATGTCTCATTTGCATTTCATATAGTCTAATTCGTCATGCATTGTCATGATTTTTAGTACAGTCCATATCTCGTATCATGTAATTCGAAAATCATGTTGCATTTGCATTAAATTCATTTTTTCTCAAAAATAAATCATCTTGCAATGCTATTTAGAATTTTCGCATTCCATGCATATTACCCGTCATTCATGCATTTATTTTTCCATGTCATCTAAGCTCATGTATTATCATGTCACATGCCATTTGGGTTCGAATTCACATTTTTGCTTGCATTAAAATTCGATTTTTCAAAAGGCATCATGCCCGACCATTTTCATGTCATATATAGTCGCGTGTCATCTAGTTGCATTTGCATTACATTTATTTAATCAAGAAAATCCTAAAAAATGAATTGCACCTTGATCTTCAAGTGAAATCAATGGAATTTGCCAATCAAAGAAATTCTTTACAAGAATGGTACCGAAATGGTGTTAATTAGAAAATTAACATAATCAAGTCCCCGAACCTTTGGTTAGCAGAAAATAAAGTATTCTCCTGTACTTTATTTAGGTATCTAATCTACCTACCAAAAAAGATTAGTGGCGGCTCCGAAATTAAAAATCATTCAAACCTTAGTTGTGAATTGGTAGAGCTCGGGAGAGCTCGGACTGGGTTAGTTAATTAATTTAATTAATATGGTAATCCATTAACTTGAAATTCAAACCGAATTTTAGGTCGCGACAATGAATAAACTTTAGCGGTCGGGTGGCAAAATCATTAATAAAGATTTCACAAACGAGTCATCTATAAACAATCATGTATGCTGAGATTTAGAATGACAAAGCCAAGAATATATGTGTTAAATGAGTTCACAATTTCTGTAGACCCAACCCACCTTGTGATTCTTGTTCACCATCTATGAGAAAATAAGAAATCTTATGGAACCCTCGTAATGGGATCGGCTTCACCCTTATTAACAATAACAAGACGGCTTATCCCCCCTCCCCCCAACCAATTATTTGTTAATTTTATTCATCTCTTAAGTTTCGTCTGTTATTTATTGGAGTATATCGTTCTTTAGTTACATTTTTTTGGGGGTCAAATTTTAGTTGTATTTGGTATTGTTGTTTTTACATAATATCATAATTTTAGTTCCTGCTATCGCAATCCATGGCTGACATCAAACATCTTCATCAATATCTTACGTTCTATATAATTAAAATTTCAGTTCCTCCACGTTATTTGTTGCCATAACTTCATAAATTCACCACCAAGTGCTAGCTTTCTCTTATTCTTCATTGTGAATTAATGAATTTTTTTTAAAAAATCTATGTAATATTGAAAGCTAATTCTTTAACATCTTAAAATTGAAATAGCCATTTTTAATCCAATTAACATACACACATGAAGAGCTTAAAATGGGTTAACGAGATGGACATGAATTTTCATAGGTTGGATTAAGTATTGAAGTATTTTAGTAATCGTGTCGAGTTGGGTATGAGTCACTAAATTTGTATTGTATAAATTGATCAATTTGGCTGGACCATTTTTGATCCAACCAAAACGCATAACGCAACCAGACTTGCTTGACCCCTCCTCTAAGTGATGATGGGTGTGGTATGGTAACGTAGAGAGACAAATAACACTAGACGTGTGCAACTGGTCCAGGTTTATCCGAAACCCAGATCTGCCCACCAGAAAAACAGGGCTGGGAATCGGTTCATGCTCAAGCCGGTTCGGGAACCGGTTTCAATTTTTGGACACCGGTTGAAACGGGTCCAGTTGTGACATTCTGATTTTCCTGTCATTTCGAGACCTTTGACTGTAAGAAATCTGTCGAAGTATTTCAGTTATGTCTCGCTCGGATCTGATCAATCTCGAGTCAATTAACCAAAAGGGAAAGGCTAACGCGCGATGAGATACGTGGACCTAGGAAACTCGATTAGAAAACGACGCTTTGATCATAAGGATCGTTGAGGGAACATTTAGAACCGAGGTCGATCTAAGAACGATTAAGGAACACATTGCTAGTAATGTACGATTGGGACGCGGGTGATACCGCATAACCAAAGTATGATTTGCGAAATTTTCCTAAATCGGTTTATGATGATCGTTGCCGTCGGGGCTAGCGATAGACCCTTGTGTTTACATGACAACCAAAGTTACCGTAGTTTGAGTTATCCTAAGTGCGATGAGAATTACAGAGTTGATAAGCGTAACGTCCGCAAGAGCCGCCCGTTTGTTCGAGACAAACTAGGATTGCAATCGACGGAAATTCGATCACGAATTGGGATCTCGGAATTGGGAAATGGAAATGAGGAATTCCAACAATTGATATGATTGGACGCCGCCTTATCGAGGATGAAAATATCGAAAAACTGAAATTTCGGACGAAATGTGTGAAAAGACCATTTTGTCCTTGGAGAGTTAACCTTGCCTTAACGATTTGAAAGGGGCGTTTTAGTCATTTGACCCTCTTCCCCAAGGATGCCGAAAATGAGGGGAGCAATGTAGACAATTGAGGCTTAGATATTACGGGGAAAAAGACAAGTGTCAACCATTGGGTGAAAGTCATTAATTATCCACTAACCCTAACACTTCTAGAACTTTGACCATGGTTGAATGTAGTAGCTTTCCTTCATCTTCTTCCTCAAAAATTTTGTGGGCCAGCCCTCCTTCCTCTTCATTTTGAGCATTTTCCCTCAAGAGCAGAAACTGCTCTACTTGTCCGGCCGCTGTCGCCGCCTTTGTTGCCTTCGACTGCCCCTCCCGCTGGCCGTTTGGCCTCACGCCGACCACCATCACCTTCCTCGACGTCCCCTCGACACTTTCCAAGTGGTAGCTCGGTCGTAGGACACCTGGGGAGCTTCGGCCAGCAGCAAATAGAAAACCAGACGAATTCCGGCGAAGCTGAGGTAAGGTCATCGTTTAGCCACTTCCGGACGTCGATTGTTGCCACATTTTCGGTGGAACCTTGTAGACATGTAGTACTTAAGTTCACTGAGCTAGGGCCACTGATTTGGTTGAGTTTCGAATATGTTTCAATGGTTTGATTGAGTGGTTTTTCCAGAGCAGATTCTGGCAGCCGGTGGACTGAGAAGGAGCGAGCTGTTTGGGAGCTTTAGGGTGGTTATTTGACCTTGAAATTTACGGTGAGACTCTATAATATGTTGATTAAGGTTTTAGCAAGTGGAATTGGTGATAAATTGGAGCTTAAGGATGATTTGTGGGATGTTAATGCAAGAAGAAGCAGAACCGGTTCTGCCCTGTTTTGACTCTGAGCAAACCGGTTCTGTTGGGAGCTGTTTGTGGTGTCGCCATGCTCTAAATTCGCTATTTGAACATACTAGAATGTCAATTGAGATGTTAGTGAGGTGCACGATGGGTGGAATTGAGGTTAGAATAGATAAAATGGTTGAAACGATGAATGATTCCTGAGTTGATTTGCTGCCCTGTTTTGGACAGCGGTAAATTTGAATCGGAGCCGTGCTTGACAAGGGAATTTTGGCGGAAATTGCTAGTCTAAGCGAAGGTAAGCGACCCCTAACCCTTGTCGCGACCCTTTCTCGCGGTGTTGCCGGAGGGGGGCTAATGGGCCGCCCGATGTTGCCTGATCGGACGCGGGCATCTCCCAAGGTCCATTACCCAAATCGCAACGGCTGGATAAACGTGGTCGACCTTCAGTGCGGTCTGGTGACATGTGATATGTGTACATGCCAAGGAGTCGCCACCAATCGTTTCGTGGAGGGTACGATCGGAAACCCTATCGAATAGTTGGGAGCGATCTATTCGATTCTGCGGAAACCAGAGAAACGAGATCGGGGACTTTGTTACGCCAAATGTTAGAGTTGACGCCTTTTCGGCACCTAAGTTGAATGGTTTATATGATCCTAGGATTTCATACAGATGAGTGGGGTACGGATCCTAATTCTAGGAGTTCATGCAGACAGGAATGGCTACCCTATCACTCACAGTCAGTAAAAGTAAATGCGCAAATCAAAGATCCAGTACATGCGGATAAAACACATGAAAGCAGCATGACATCCCTAATGAGGCCCTATTAGCCTAGAGAAGTATCAATCAAGGCTTAGGAGTGATTTCGATATGATCCGCCCATGAGGGGCAGCATCGTAATTTTGAGAAATTTTGGGGACAATTTGCCCCAAGGGGCAAAATCATCATTTCAGATGGGATGTACAGTCAAAAGATGGTAGAAATGGGATTAGCGATCAAATCTTTCCATTTCTTATTTTTTGGGAATTTCCAGAATTTTTCTGGAATTTAAAAGTGATTTTACCTTTGGAGGGGTAAAATCGTCGTTTTGGACGAAGACGAGAACTGAAAGTCTCAAATATTATGGTTGGTCACCCACCTGACCCAAACACTAACTTTAAGCAATTTTCAGGACTCGATTGGAACGAGAAAGACGATTTTCCCATTGAGGGGCAAAATCGTCATTTTGAGAAAAGGGACGAGACTCGAGAACCCAAGCCCAAGAATTGGTCGCCTAATCGACCCTAATTCTTGCCTTGGCATTATCGACTTTATTTCGCTTACACACAACAGAGGCGACTTACCCCTAAAGGGTAATATCGTCAATTCTCGGAAGAACGGATAAGAAACCCCAAAAATAGGGTTGATCAATTGTCTGTGGTCAATCCTCAATTTTTTGGGGATTTCTGGAATATCTAGGATTTTCCCACAATTTTCCTATATTTCTTTTTTGGATTTTCTAAGGTTTGCTAGCATTGTTTTTTATTTTTAAAATCATTTTTGGAATTTTTTTATTAAAAAAATGTTATTCGGACCGGGTCGGGTGACCCGGCCCACGATCCGCGAGCGACCAGCCCAGCCCGGATCCGCGCGACCCACGCCCCAAAACGACGTCGTCCCGACCTTTTTTATTTTTGGTTTATTCAGACTTGATCCAACGGTTCCTATTGAACCTCGTGGCTAATCCACGACCGCCAGATTAGATTACTAAAACCTACGGTTTAGATGGAACGTAGACTCGATCTGGACCGTCTGATCAATTTACTGAAACCTACTGTCAGGATTAGAACGCAAGACTCAATCTGGACCGTCCACCCTCACTAACCTAAACGGCGCCGCATAACCACTAAACCAAACGGCACCTTTTCAGCCTACTTTGATTTTCTGATTTTAACATATTTTCGAATAAACCTAATTACTAATCGGACGGCCTCTAGAATTTAGACTCGATTTATCTAAGCTGTCCGATCTATTTATTCGAACAACAGACCCCCAACGGCCGTGCTGACTAGATCGACACGTGGACCAATGGCCGACTGCCACCTAGGAACGCTGACTTGTTGACCCGCCACGTTAGCTCGTCTTCAACCTCGCGACTGCCTTTGAACGAACGGTCGCGACCCTCCGGCGATGATCCAACAGTGAGATCTCAACGGAATCGCGCGAAACCAACGCCAATTGACTCGCAATCGTCTCTAGTTCAACATATCTAAGAATCGCGAGACTTTGTTCACCAAATCACGATCGCCATGTGAGATGCCGAGTACGGCCATGGAAACTCAATCGCATAAATTACGCCAAATTAGGGCAATTCATTCACAGATTAGTACGAAAGGAAGTTCAGAACTCTTACCTCGAGCTCCGATCGAGCTTGCGCGACCTAGATTGGGCTAGGCAAGGATGAACAGGGCACGGCAATGGAGGTCGAATTTGGAGACTCAATTCAAGGTATTAAGACGAAACCAATGCAAAAAAGATAGGCGATGATGGTCAGTAATGTCAAAGGAGCAAAACGCACACTCTAAATGCAAGAATGAGCAAGAAATGCATGGATCGCCATTGATGCACAGTGAGGAGCTCGGAAGCCTATCTCATCTGTTCCGACGGTTTCTGGCAGCGCGGCTGACGGCGATCGACTCCCAACTACTTGGGTGCCCTCCTGACGATCTCTTTGAGCTTTGGTCTAGCCCGGAGAGTCCTGACCGACGCTCTGCCAATTCGAGCTCTGCCCTCGACAATGGCGATGGAGGGCGAGCTCTCTCTCCTTCGTTCTCTCTCTCTTTCGCTTCTGTTTGCTTCCCTCTAACCGAATCCACTAACATCTTTCTCTCGCCCGATCGATTAGCTCTTTTAAATTTCAGTGTCGAACCGGGGGGGGGGGGGGGGGGGGGGTTGAGCCGGTGACCTTCGCACGTGCAGACACATGCGAAATGGTCATCGACGACCGGTGATCGACGAGAATCAAATGGCCAGTTCTGTTAGGACCTCCGGTGATCGCATTTGGCACGAATTTGGGCGAATTTCATCTGATTTGTGTTGCCGTTGACTTTTACAGATACCGCAGCCTTGATCGGCCGATTACCCTCCGTTCTGGCAACCATTGCTTGTGTTTTTGGTTTGGATCAACGTGTAATGATTCGAGGAACAAAACCCCTCTTCAAACTCTTCCAATCATGGCCGTTTTCACCCTCAATTTTGCCATTGAAATCGACCCTGACACTGTTCATTCGCACGGGTCCTTGAGGAGGAAGACGACATTGTAGGGAATCGGTTCGACCGGTCCGACTGGCGGTCTGACCGGTCTGAACCGGTTCCGACTTACAATTTTTCAAATTAAACCCAAATTGATGGGAAATTTTTGCAATTGGACCTCAGAATCGAATTTAGGGCATGAATTTTATCAAGAAATGTGGTTTTGCCCAAAAGTTCATATCAATTTCAACAAAAACCTCAAATTTTCATTTAATTGCAAATCCGGGAATTGTGCAATTGAAGGTTCAAATGATCAAATTGGACCAAATTACCTATGCCAATCGATTCAAAATGATGAAAACCATTGGGCAGTGTGTTCAATTTGCAATGGTAGTCCTTGAATTGAAAGTAATTTCAATTATGCCCAATTTCAAGGACTAAAATGCAATTTTAGTATTCAATTTTGCCCAATTTATGCAATTAGACATTCTGTGAGGGCAATTGGGTTAAATTGTAATAAGGGACAATTATATTGAATGTCAAGATCCTAAAAAATGCCAAAATTACAAATTAAAAGACTCAATTGACATTTTTTTACCAAATTCAATCATATGTGTTACAAAGGAACACGTAAAATTGAATCTGATTTTGAACTTTTTGTGAGGTCAAAAAGACAAGGGATTTAAAAGAAAAATATTGACTATTTTCCATATTTTTTTGACCTCAAATGCTATTTTTCTTGATTTTTCTAGTATTTTCCTAATTTCTGAAAACAATAAAAAATGTGAAAAATATGAAAAATTATTTTTTTTTGTCAAAAATGGTTCCTTATGCTTGGCCAAGGCCACCAAAGTTGATTTTGCAATTTTTTTATTTTTTAATGATTTTTTTATGAATTTTCTAAAAAATAATTGAAAAAGACTGATCCAAAATTAGGTGTAAACAACCCTATATTAGGACATTAGGACGCAACTAGATAGTTTTTATTGAAGAATTGACGGATTGGTTATGCGTGGTTGAGTGGAAACCGCATGGATTCGATGAAAATGCCTTGTTTACTTATGTGACTGTGTGATAACTCTTGACTTATTTTATTTGATGGAATGAGTGCTTGAGGCCTGTGGCGCCCTGATGCGTCTTAACGCGGGGTTGCGTGTGAGGTTACACCCTGAGGCGTTTTAACGCGGGGTCGTGATTTGAAGGGTATCCCGATGCGTCCGAACGTGGGATAGGAATTGTACATGCCGGCATGAGTTTGGAAATAAACTAGTATACCTGACGCGTCTTAACGCGGGTTTATTTGTCGTGATAGTCTAATGCGTTAGAACGCGGACTAATCTATTGAGTTGTGAAATGGGAATGGAATTGATTCATAATTCTTGTGGTAATGAGATTATTCTAAGTTAGTATAGAAGCTTGGGTCACTTTCTTTATATAATTGCCTTGAATGTAATTCTTCACGAATTTATGACATGATGCTTTGCTACAAATGTTATATATTATTTTGTTATCGTAAGCTTGTAGCTATGATAGTATCTGTCTGGTGGGACTGATGGCCTAGCTAGGGTTATGCTAGTTTGCTGAGACGCAAGTCTCACCCCATAGTGGAAACTTTCCTTTTTAGATCTCAAGCCCTGAAGATGTTACCGATACGCTTAGGCGACCTGAAGGAGATGACGGCCTATTTTGAGGAATTTCCAGATGGTCGGGGTGCAGTTTATGTTAGGAAAAGTACTGTAGTTTGGGTCGATGAGGGGGAAGAACCTTGGAAGCCGCATCGTTTTGAGGCTTGGTTCCGTAGAACCGGAGAAGTTATGACAGGTCCGCTGAAGGCTCATGAGGTTCCTAGACGTGTGGTGCCTTCGTGGTGTCATCCTACTTGTGACGAGATAGAGGTGGAGGTTTCCGTAGCTGGGTCGAGGAACATTCCAGAGAAGACCCCAGTGAGAGAGGAGAGCATTGAAGTGAATGAAATATCGGACTTTGAGGATGACATTGAAGAGGACACTGTGGAAGTACGATCGGAAACTTTCTCGGATTACGACCCCGCTGCAGATGTGAATCAAAGCGAAGATAGTAGTACCACTTAGCGTAGTTTGATGTCCTAGGATCGTTGGAGATGTTCTTTTTGGGGACTTGTGTTCTTTGTGAGGTTGGTAGTCACTTTTTGATCGATCCTAACCCTCCTTGACCCTAGCTTTGGATGTTAGTAAAGCCCTGACCCCTTTTGTATAAACTTATCCTCTGAGTTTATGTAAATATCTTTTATTGTCCCGCGTCTTATTCTTTGTTTTATGTCTGGAGATGTATCTTGTTTCTTTTTCCTTCCGCATGCATATTTCATTTCATTTAAGCCGTAGCAAAGGTATCCTGGGTCAGAATTTACGGCCTTGGTGGATGTGGCGCAATCGTCATGAAGGCGGGGCGTGACACCAGTTCCCGGTTCTAGGTGAAGACCCACCCAGAGCGGTTTTAGAACCGATTTTTAGTTACTTTTAAAAAAAGAAATCCTAGTGTCCACTCCATGCTTCGTTTCATAAAGAAAATATATCAACATACATGTATGGAGATAGAAAATCTTTCATATTTTGCCGAAAGAATGTAGTAGAAAGATGCGACCTGCAATACATGGAAAACAGATTTTCGAATAGATTTGGTTCCAAAACATGTTGCAAGACAAACATGATCGGCTCTTGTTTTTAAAAACTGAGAATCGATTATAACATGATTGGTTTTAAGGTCTAGGTCTGGACTCAACCATGCTCACCCCTAAGTAACACCATCTCTGGAGATTTTGCCAGGGTGCTGGTCTTCGTCAACCTTACCGATCTCCAATGAGAAATAGGTGACATGCATGTTTTAGGGTCAGTGAGAGAAAAGAGATCGCGAAAAGACGAATTTTTTTCTTTGAAAGGGAGAAGTCATTTTCTTTTATTTTAAAGGAACATTTTCTGTTGACTTAAGATATTCTTTAATTGGTCTACTTTTCGGGGTTTTTTTTTCCAAATTAAGATTTTTAATTTTTTTTTACCAAAATAGAATTAAAAAATATATATTTATCAAATTAGTACCCAATTGGCAGCTGGGCCGCCGATTGGGTTCTAATTTGCCCAATCTTTATTTTTTAATTTCGTATTTTTTTGGCTTAAAATTATTAAGATAAATAAATACTTCTTAATTATTGTATTTATGTAATTATTTAAATTCATAAAATGATTAAGATATACGAAAAATGATGCACTTAGGGCTATTTTTTACCAAGAAATTCTTAAGTAAAGCCAAAGAAAATCGAATCTTTTGGTGTCCCACCAAAATAAATAAAAAAATAATTACATTGTTGGATATTTTCGTTCTAATAGATGTGCGCTTTGAATTGAGTTGTTTATTCTATCCTCCAGCTGATGCTTACTATGAAAGGTCAAAAGAGTTTTTGTTGTTTTTGCATTTTTTTCTCTGTTTGCTCTCCGTTGAGTCGACAGTCTCGCCCTTTTAAGGACCGGAGGAGTCGTTTATGCATATATGAGCACAAAATCCATACGGTTTAATCAATTTTATTAGGCCCGCCTCTGGTGGAAACGTCAAATGATATCTATAATAATTGTCTAAGTTGCTCGTCAGTTTATTCTTCGTCTCGTCAATGCCCAAAATGGCAGTTTCGACTTCTGATATCTTGTGGGTTGAAGAAAGTCTGGCTGTGTAAATATGCTATACGATCCTTAGTGTTGTTTTTCCCTCCGATAAAAGTGAATGATTTTTTCTCTCCAATAAAAGTGAAAGATTTGATTTGCTTTAACTTTACTTAAGAATTTCTTGGTAAAAAATAGCCCTAAATGCATCAATTTTCCTATATCTTAATCATCTTAATCATTTTATGAATTTAAATAAGTATATAAATACAATACTTAAGAAGTATTTATTTATCTTAATAATTTTTTAAGCGAAAAAAAAAACAAAATTTTAAAAAATAAAGATTGGGCAAATTAGAACCCAATCAGCGGCCCAGCGCCAATCGGTAGCTGGGCCGCCGATTGGGTATTAATTTGGTAAATATATATATTTTAATTCTATTTTGGTAATTTTTTTTAAAAAAATGTTAATTTGGAAAAAAGCCCTACTTTTCGTGCATCAAAAAATTGGAAAAATGAAAAAGCTTGTTAACGAAATTAGTTATTTCGATGGAAACTTACGGAGCCAAGATGTTATGACCATATTAAAGAAAATGGTTCCTTATTATTATTATTTTTTGTACTAAGGTGTCAAGTGAGGGATTCCACATCCCATATAATCTTTCATGCACGCTGATCCAAATTTGGCTTAATCTTATGTATCTGTAACTTGAGCCGCATATATATAGCCAGTGATCCTCTAAGATCTCAACGTAACATTGCTCAATATTTCTAATGTTTACCATCTTTAGGACTACTTGAAGCTAAAAGAAATTAAGAAAGATGTGATGGTCCGTTAAGAAGTGACCTATTTACCAGAAAATATCAAGAATAGTCCTAAAAGCATCTAGTCTTCCTACGGTAGAGGAAGAGTACAGAATTCGCTAGAGGTTGTAGAAAAATCTTGGATGACAAGTCAAAGTGTATATGGTTCGAAATAAAGATACGTAGGGCATGTATTCACCATTTGTACATGGAAATGTCGGTGAAATATGCCTATAAATAGGCTTGATAGTGCTCGTGTAAGAACGTAGAAAAAAACTAGTCAGGCACTCAATCCATAGCCTTGTATCTATTTGCTACTCAATAAAAAAAGTGTTTCCTTGTCTATTGATGTCACGCCCCGAGCCCGACGAGTCATGAACATCCCACTGGGCAAACACAGAATGTGACACACAGGATCCATCGACTCACACCAAACCAATCGCATATCTGCGGAAGCAAGAGGCCACTCCGTACACGATAAAGTCATGATGACTTAGGACAGAGAAATAGTACAATTCAATTCCCGCGGATGATCGAAACTAAAGATTTGACTTCTACATCCACCTCATTATATGCAATCTCTAATATACTTTAGATACAATTGATCACCTATTACCTCTCGGATGCCACTTCTTTATCCAAATCGAGCTTCCTTCACCTGGAACCTGAAAAGTTAAGCCTCCACTGGGGTGAGATATAAATCTCAGCGAACTACCCTAGCCCTAACTAGGCCAACCGTCCCACCGAATCGACACAAACATGCTAGCATGCAATCATTAGCGAAACATGACATGGCCTTTTCTCAAGACAACAAATTAGCTTCTCACAAGCATTTCTATTAATGACAAACATGACATCGAATAACCAAGCTTCCATACTAGTGTCAGAAAATTCACATCGTCACTTGAAATAAAAGATGTTTCAACCACGACTCCGCGATCACATCGCCTCCGATACATCACATCTCTTAACCCCGCGTCGTATAGGCGCATCAGGGTGTTCCTCATTACTCAACCCCGTGTCATATAGGCACCTCAGGGCACTTTTCACAATTCTCAACCCCGCGATTACATCGCCTCAGGGTGTGTCTCATTTCTCTACCCCGCGATTACATCGCATCAGGGTATCTCACAATTCCTAGACCCCGCGATTACATCGCATCAGGGCATTTCACAGGGTTCAGCAAGACGTGCCTTCAATGATTTAGTTACATAACATCACGAGGAAAATTTCAGACACGTGCTCGAAAACCAATCACTTGTTAAACAAATATGCATTGCCATAAACACGATTCAAGAAGTAAGCATAAGGTAGCCGCACATCCTGTAAGACACAACAACAAGCATGTCATTAATTTAGTTATGAGGAAAAGAATTTCATAACCATCAAACACTCATGGTCTATGCGGCAATGGGACCATTCGGTTCCCAATCAAACAAGTACCAAGAAGAAATATCCATTCACTCAGCGATTCCTCGAAGAATCCATTCAGTTGCGTCCGAATGTTCTAAAAGAAGGTTAGGGGTCACTCACCTCTTCATTCAAATAGCAAACTCCAATCACTATGCTTATCCAAGATCAGCAAATTTCAAGGCCGAACAGGGCATCCACGGCGCGCCTAAGAAAACCACATCGAAACTTAGTCATTTCTCATTTCCATCGTGCCAATACTTCCATAGCACACATAACCCCTTATTCTCATGTCCCACCATAGTTGTCAAGGCGTCGCCTAGGCGACCTCGGGCGACCAAGGCGTCCTGTCGCCTTGCTAGGTCTCCTCAAGGCGGGCGCCTTGGTCGCCTAGACATCGCCTTGTGGACGCCTTGGGCGCCTTGGACGCCTAGGCGACGCCTTGGGCGCCTTGCTGGTTTTTCTCAAGGCGGGCGCCTTGGTCGCCTAGGTGTCGCCTTGTGGGCACCTTGGGCGCCTAGGCGACGCCTTGAGCGCCTTGAGAAGTACAAATATTAAAAATTATTTTTTTAATAATATTTCATGCATATATTTACTATATTAAAAGTTATTTATTTTTAATAATCTTCCATGTATATATTTGCTTTGTTGAATCATGAATGTAAGTTTTTTAGTACAAATATAAAATATATAATTATACATATATATTTAAAAATTTAGCTACATTATTGCCTTATCGCCTTGCGGACGACTAGGCGGGCGCCTAATCGCCTAGGCGTTTTAGAGGCCTCTGCTCGCCTTGTCGCCTTATCGCCTTAACAACTATGTGTCCCACACAGCGTCGATTCAATGGCCCTAAGCATGACAATAGCCGTTCTATCAAGGCAAGTCATCAAAAATATCATTCCGCCCAAAATTGCCCCATTACTTGGCCCCACGACCAGATTACTTCATAAATAAACTGACATTGATCTTTCAAATTTTTATGAAATTAGCTTTCATAATCTTAAACTTCAATGTCTTATGGACGCGTGGGCGAAAATGGAGCTCAATTCGGATATCGGCCGACCTAGAGCGACTAATTTTAAAAACGGTGCGCGCTGAGAAACATTTTAGTCGGTCCTAGTGATTGCATGAAATTCGGCTATTAAACTCATCCAAATCCCATTCTAATTCTTCACACTCCTCACCAGCATATCAATTGACAACATGAGGTGCCTTAACGATCAATTCAATACATGGCGACACCTCCACAAACCCTCAACAGAATCGGTTTGCACAAACCGAAATAGGGTAACTTTCGATTCTACCCTATCCCCTCCTAATCAGCCTTTAGTTCAGCTTTAAACCTTAATCCATCACATAATATACATGCTAACATGTAGTCCTACGTGTAACAAAGTCTCACCGACGAATTTGGAGCGAATCGACGCCTCTAAGGCTTCCAAGCAGCTCGCTCCTCTTCAACCGTCAAACGGACAGATTCTGTTCCGGAAAAAATCACTTCAATTAACCATTGAAACTCATTCAAATCTCAACCAAATTAGCAACCCTAGCTTAGTGATTTCAAGCACCACACGTCTACAAAGCTCCACCGAAAATTGAGCAGCAAATGAGGTCCGCAAGAGGGTCAAAGAAGACCTTACCTCAGTTATGCCGGAATCCGTCCGGTTTTGGAAATAGAGCTGGCCGGAGCTCCTCAGTCACCCAACAGCCGAGCTACCACTTGGATGTTGTCGGCAAGAGGTTGAGAGTCAGGTGGGTGGTCGGCACGAGGCAAGGTGGCGGCCGGAAGGGCTGCTCGTGGTGGACGAAACCAGCGATCAGTGCTGGTTGTGCAGGGGCTGCTCTGGTTCTTGAAGAAAAACGAAGAAAACTAAGAGAGGGAGGGGGTGGTGTCGTGAAAGAAGATGAAGGGGGAGAGAGAAGAAGCTATACTCCACTTGCTTGGTAAATGTGGAAGAATGGTAGGTTAAAAGTGGGATATTTAAGGCTAATGCTCCAACTATTGACACATGTCCTCTTGTCAATCAATTTTTCATCCAATGGCCAATATTACTCCTAATTTTCTGCAGCCAAGGGGTGTGGTCAATGACCAAAATATCCTCCTTCACTTATTAAGGCAAGGTTAACTCACTAGGGGCAAAATGGTCTTTTCTCACCTTTCGTCCGAAATTCCAATTTTTTCCAATTTTTCATTCTCGGTTAGGTGTCGTCCAATCCAAATTATTTGTTCCAAATATTTATTTCCATTTTCAAATTCTGAGACCCCATTCTATGTCTCAAGTCACGAGGGCGGGAATTTCAGAATGTCACAATTGATCCTTATTCCTTGTTGTAAATATAATGTAGGATAATTAGCGTGTTATCTTTTCGGACAATTTTCTATTTTAGGCAATTGAATATTTCAAAATTACGTTATCTTTTATTCGAATTCTATATTAGGATAGGATATATACGATTTTGATAATGCTATCTTTAGTTATTCTGATGCCTAAAGGAGTTCTATCTCTATATATATGACATTCATCTTTGTAATCTGCACATTATCATTCTATCATTCAATCAAATATTCGAATTCTTTGGAATTGTTTTTCGAGTTCGCTTCTCTCTGCGTCATTTGGTATCAGAGCAGGTTTCTCCTGTGACGATAACTAATAACGTGAATATCAATCTCCTCGTAGCTAAGGGCCGTGAAAGCGAGCCTATACACGGGTTGAGTTCAACTAATTCGTGGGTCAATCCGATCGGAGGTTTCAAGAGCTCCTTGAGGCCATCCAACGTTAGTCTACAAACCAAGCACCTGGTGTTCTTCCAGCTGAGCGAATTCCTGTCGTTCGTGGTCCCGAAGTTGCCATGGAGCGTGGAGGAAATCCCCGACACAGGCGTCAAGACTATATCGAGGATTCTGAAGAAGAAGACGAAGATTTCCAAGACGAACATGAATTTGTTCGTGAAGGCCACCGACATGAGGAATTCCAGGACGAGCATGTTAACTGCGTGGTGAGACGATAGCTATTAGCCCCACGACAGGATGATTCGCAGTGAAATAACCTTTTCCGCACCCGTTGCACTATAAGCGGAAAGGTCTGCAACGTCATTATTGATAGCGAAAGTTGTGAGAATATTGTATCACAAGCGCTTGTCGATCATCTCCAACTCAAGACTGAAGCTCATCCCTCACCCTATACGATTGGTTGGATTCGTAAGGGACCGGAATTAAAGGTAACTCAGATTTGTCGTTTGCCTATTTCTATTGGAAAAACATACAAGGATACGATAATTTGTGATGTTGTTGAGATGGATGCATGCCATGTCTTGTTGGGACGACCTTGGCAATATGATGTTGATGTTACTCACCGAGCGCGTGAGAACATTTATTTGTTCGTGTGGGGAAGTACGAAAATTACCCTTCGTCCCTTGGATGAAGCTGCTCATGTTTCATGATATGCTAAAAAACCAGAAGGGACGTCTCCCGTCGAGAAAAGGGACCAACTTTTCGAGAAATTAGAGGAACCGAAGGTGAGAGAAGAAACGGAGCAGAAGGATCCGAAAATCGCTCCCGAAGCCGAGGCTTCCGTCGAGAAACCGGGCGAACAAGAAGGAGGTGAACGAGTTGAAGAACCTGGAGGAGAAGGTAGAACAAAACTTGAGAGCTTCAGGGCTTGTGTTCCCATTGTTACTCACAATGACTTGGAGCATTATATACAGAGAATTGCTGATGGAGATTCTTTCCCTATACTTATAGGAAGACCCATTACAACTTTTCCATTAAGTTCTGGTGCTACACAAGAAAAGCCAAGATACTTCCCCTTCAATGAAGAGTTGTTTGCTACTAGCATGCAGATTTTTTTTTTTTTCAGATTTTTCAATTGTGTTCACGTTGGGATCACGATGGGGAATGTGACAATCATGGCTGCTCAGCAAGACTTGGATACTTTTCTTCTAGGGGATCTTCAGGACCGTGACAGAGGCCAAAATGATGGGAAGTTGGTTCAATCAGCTTTGGATGGATTTAGCATGTCATTATTTGCTTATGGACAAAACAACTCTGGCAAAGCACCCACTATGGAAGGATCTAGCCATGATTGTGGTTTATATGCTCGTTGTTTTGAGGAGTTCTTCAATTTAGCGAATTCAGATGCAATTACCACGTCTAGATATGATTTTTCTATCACAGTTTTTGAACTCCACCATGAACAGAAAAGAGGCCGGATGATGAAGAGGAAGATGGCAAAAAATTGGAAATATAGGAGGAAGCCAATCCTGACATGATAAACTCAAGGACGTGTTCTTCTGAAGAGGAAGAGAATGATGTATGACAACTAGCGTGTTATCTTTTCGGACAGTTTTCTATTTTAGGCAATTGAATATTTCGAAATTACGTTATCTTTGATTCGAATTCTATATTAGGATAGGATACATACGATTTTGATAATGCTATATTTAGTTATTCTGATGCCTAAAGGAGTCCTATCTCTATATATAGGACGTCCATCTTTGTAATCTGCACATTATCATTCTATCATTCAATCAAATATTCGAATTCTTTGGAATTATTTTTCAAGTTCACTTCTCTCTGCGTCAAAATAACCACAACCATCCTTGTTGTAAATAACCACAACCACACACACACACACACAAAATAAACATACGATTATGCAAACACTAACAGCGGTGTCAAAGCAAGATCTATCAAGATGAGCACCTGTGATTTAAGTGGGGAGCCATGACGGTGGGTTGCTGTGCTAGTCTCCCCCGAGGAATAGTCGAGGTGCGCGCAAACTGGCCCGGACACATTGGTTATAAAAAAAAAAAAAAAAACAACGGTGTCAAAGCAAGATCAAAGGTTTTCTCTATTTTTAGTTAATTGAAGAACCACGTCAAAAACCAAAGTGGTCGCAAGATCAAAGTTCTAAGGAGCGATGGAGGCATGAAATATAATTCAAGAGAGTTCAACAAATTCTGTAAAGATGAAGGGGTTCATCGTTGACTAACTGTTGGCTACGCACCGAAGCAAAATGGAGTATTAGAAAACAAGAATAGAACTGTCATGGAATGGCAAGGTCTATTTTAAAGGAGAAATGCCTCACAACCTCATTCTGGGGAGAAGTAGTCTACACTGCTATACACATCTTAAATAGATGTCCAACTACAGCTGTTCAAAACAAAACTCCAGTCAAGTGAGTTACAGACATAGTTCGAAAAGGTCAAATCTTTGAGCGGATGAAAGCCTTCGACGAAACATCTTAAGGTGTTCGGCTCCATAAGCTACATCCATATCCCTACTCAAAAGAGGAGCAAGCTAGACGAAAAGGCAGAAAAGGGAATATTCCTTGGCTATATTAATCAGTCAAAAGGCTATCACTTTTACAACCTAAGAACTAAGAAGCTCATGATCAGTCGAGGTGTCGAGTTTGACGAGAATGCCGCATGGAACTGGAAGAATGAGAAGAAGTATTTCATCTTGCCTGGCATACCACCTACTCGTGAGGAGTCAATAACACAAGATAAGGTGAAACAACTCCACCACTCACGATGTAACACCACCATCCTCTTCAAGAGCAACGGAAGAAGAATTTACTCCAAAGTCTCCAATACTAGGGGTAAAAACCCTTAGAAAGATCTATAACACATGCAACTTTGCTGCGTTAGAACCAAAAAACTATGAAGATGCATTCAAAGAAGAAGCTTGGATAAAAGCAATGGAGGAGGAGATCAAGATGATCGAGAAGAATGAAACTTGGAAGCTCGTTGATCGCCGCGAAGACAAAGAAATCATTGGTGTCAAGTGGGTTTACAAGACAAAGCTCAATGCTGATAGATTAATCTAGAAACATAAAGCAAGGCTCGTGGAGAAAGGATATTGGCAACAACCAAGTATCAACCATGCTGAAACTTTCGCTCATGTTGCTTGTCTCGATACTATTCGTGCTCTTCTAGCACTAGTAGCACAAAAAGAATGGAAGATCCATCAACTAGATGTGAAGTCAGCATTCCTAAATGGATATCTTCAAGAAGAAATATATGCGGAACAACCTCAAGGCTTTATTGTCAAAGACCAAAAAGAAAAAGTTCTAAAGCTCAAAAAGGCTATCTACGGATTAAAGTAGGCACCACGAGCGTGGTTTTGCAGAATTGACAAACACTTCACCAAGCAAGGATTTTGGAGGAGCATGAGTGAACCAACGCTCTACATCAATATCCAAGGTAAGTCTAACACTCTCATCATCTCTTTATATGTAGGATTTAAGAGTTCAAAGAAGAAATGATGAAAAACATTCAAGATGATGGACTTGAGCTTGATGCATTACTTCCTTGGCATCGAAATCGACAAAAATAGAGGAATTTTCATTTCACAGCAAAAATATGCCGAGAACCCCCTGAAAAGATTCAAGATGGATTATTGCAAAGCAATTACAACACCGCTCATGATAAATGAAAAACTACTGAAGGAATACAGAGAGAAAAAAGGCTAATGCCTCACTCTACAAGAGTTTGATTGGCAGTCTATTATATCTCACTGCTACATGACCAGACATCATATATGCGACAAATCTACTATCACGGTTCATGCAGAGTCCAAGTCAGATTCACTTTGGAGCTGTCAAAAGAATTCTACGATACTTACGAAGAACTTCAGATTATGGCATTTGGCATCAGCCAAGTGCAACGACTAAGCTTATCAGGTACACTGACAGCGATTGGGCATGATCAATTGATGATAGGAAGAGCACTACTGGCTATACATTCACATTGGATTCTGGAATATTGTTGTGGGCATCCAAAAAATAAGAGTCGGTGGCGCAACCTACTGCGGAAGTTGAATACCTTGCCACTGCTACAGCGACCAATCAAGCAATATGGCTTCGAAAAATTCTAGAAGACATTGGAGAAGAACATACGGAATCGACTCCAATATTTTGCGACAAGAAGTCCGCAATCGTTATATCCAAGAATCCTGTCTTTCATGGAAGAATTAAACATATTGACGTCAAATATCACTTCATACGAGAAGAGAATAATAATAGAGAGATCGATCTCAAATATTGCAAGACTAAAGATCAAGTTGCGGACATATTCACTAAAGCACTATCATCAGCAAAATTCAAGACGCTACGGAGTATGCTCGGTGTATCAAGTAAATGGATCAAGGAGGAGTGTTAAGAAGTGATCCATTTACCAGAAAAATCGAGAATAACCCTAAAAGCATCTAGTCATCCTACGGTAGAGGAAGGGTACAGAATTCTCTAAAGGATGGAGAAAAATCTTGGATGACAAGTCAAAGTGTGTATTGATTAGAAATAAAGACACGGAGGGCATGTATTGTGACATTCTGATTTTCCTGTCATTTCAAGACTTCTTACTGAGAATGTATCTAACGATGTAATTCAGTCTTATCTCGCTCGGATCTGATCAATCTCGAGTTAACCGACCATGAGGGAAAGGCTATCGCAAGACAAGGTACGTGGACCTAGGGAACTCAAATAGGAAATGGCACTTTGGCCATAATGATTGACTAGGGAGTATTTAGAACCATTAAGGGTCGATCTAAGAACGATTAAGGAAAGCATTACGAGCATTATACGATTGGGACACGGGTGATACCATTTAGCCAATGTATAATTTGAAAAAATTCTCCTAAATCGATCAATGACGTTCGAGACCGTCGGAACTAGTAATATGCCCTCGCAATTACATGACAACCAAAGTCGCCATAAACTGATGAGCCCTAAGTGTGATTAGAAGCACAGTGTCGATACGCGTAACGTCTGCAAAAGCCGCCCGTCAGTTCGGGATAGCTTGAAATTTCATTCGACGGAGAATTGACCTAGAGACGAGTCTCGGAATTAGGAAACGGAAAATTGAGAATTCCAAGATTCTTTCTTTTTTTGGTTTGTTTGGACGTCGCCTCATCGAAGGAAATTTGAATCGAAAAAACGACGTTTCGGACGACGAGGACGAAGTTACCATTTTGCCCTCAAGTCTTGGCTTTTTCTTAATAAATGGACAAGGGCTTTTTGGACAATCACCCCACCCCAAGGCTGCCGAAAATTTGAAGGATTATTGGCCATTGGATGAGCTTAATGATGGACAACAAGACAAGTGTCAATAGATGGTTAAGTGACATTAATTGTTTAACCTTTTTACCTACCATTCTTCTTGGTTTCACCATCAAATTTGAGTGTGGACTTCCTTCTTCTTCTTTTTCCTCAGCCGAACACTCCAAGCTGCCATCTTCTTCTTCTTCTTCTTCTTCTTTTCTTCCCTTTCACTCGGCCGTGAACCTGATCGCTCGACTAGCTCCGCCCGCTCACTTTGCGCCGCTCGAAAGCAACTTCCGGCCACCACCAAACCTCGTGCCGACCACCATCACCTAGCCCAGCCTCTTGCCGACTATCTCCAAGTGGAAGAGCGGCGTTTGACCATCTATAGAGCTCCGGCCAGCCATTCTCCCGAGAGTCGACGGCTTTCGTCGCAACAGGAGGTAGGTTATTGTTTGACCTCCATAGGACCTCGATTTACTTCTAGTTTTCGGCCAACTTTTGTAGACTTGTAGGACACTTGTGTACGGAGCTGAGGTGAGAAGTTTGGCTGATTTTGATGGAGATTTGTTGATGAAATGGTGCTGTGTTTAAAGGGTAGAAACTGACCGGCGGTGGACTTGAAGGAAACGGCTTTGATTTTGGACTTCCGGGTGTTGCCTTGCCACGAAATTTTCGATGAGGCTCCCTAACACCTAGGAATTGATGTTAGCAAGTGATTTGAGTAAAGAATTGAGGCTTATTGTTGGATTGTAGACTGTTTGGTCGGGTTTGAAACAGAACTGAAAAAACCCTGTTTCGGTTCTATGCAAACCGTGATCTTAGGGGCTGTTAAGGGTGTCTCCAAGCTCCAAATTTATCGTTGGGGCGTACTAGAATGTTCATTAAGATGTTATTAAGGTTTACGCTCCGTGGTTCGACGATTGGATGAGAAAAATTGATGAATTTGGTTGGATTTCCCTAGGTTATACGACTGCCCTGTTTTGGACCCTCAAGGCCGAACCCTCGTTATGCTAGAGAGGAGGATTTTGTTGAATTGAGCCTAAGATAAGGAGTCTCTAAATTTGGTGAGGAGGATAGGCCTCGACTGGATGAATTGACTTCGAATTGATTGTAATTTTTATGAGTTATTGTGTGGTTATTCGATGTTCGTCATGGTGTGACGTAGGTTGCTCGAATGCTTGCTAGATGCTCTTGCCTTGTGTCGATGCCACTGTGAAGGAGTGAATTTGATTGCCTCGCATGCCATAGACACGTAGCCATTGCATGGGCTTATATTCGATCATGAAGTCTTGAGTTGAAATGAAACTTGGTATGCTTGAGAACTCCTGGTATCTTGATGCGTTGAGACGCGAGACGAGATTTTATATGTGTCGACACAAAGCTGGAAGGGCATAAGAAACCTGATGCGTTTAACGCGGGTTTGTCAATTTGACGATCTGAGGCGTAATGATGCGGATCGAGCCTGAGGCGTAATGACGCGGGCATGAATCATGAGAAAATCCTAATGAGTGAATTGTATAGCTTAATCTGGTGATCCATGTTGGACCGGACTGATATATTATGATGACTTGAATGTGCGATCGTCAATCACTAGTTTTTCATGTATGGCACGTTATGATTGATGTGTGCTTTGTATTGTTGAGTGCGTGTTCTTGTTCTTTTTTTGCATTCATCTGGGTGTACTGTTAGCCTGACCTAGGGTTAGGACTTCTTACTGAGATGTGATTCTCACCCCGTCACGGGACCTTACTTTTCAGACTCTAAGCCTTGAGGATGCTACCGACACGTCTAGGCGATCCGAAGGAGATGACAACATATTTTGATGAGTTCCCTGACGATCGGGGTACCGTGTTAGTGAGAAAGTGCATGGTTGTTTGGGTCGATGAGGGGGGTAAAGACTGGAAACCACATAGGTTCGAGGCCTGGTTTCGTAGGGTTGGCGATGTCACCACTGGTCCATTGCAGTCCACGGATGTCACGCCCCGCTACCTTTACACTGGCGCGAACATCCTCAATACATAAAACCGGTCCCGGGTTACTATTCCAAAATGGCCAAGAAAAGAAACTTGCAGACGGAAGGGAAAAAGAAAATAAAACTCCATCTACCAAATGACGACCTAAAACAATAGTAAGAATGAGATGCACGAGATGCAAAGGCATATATAGACATAACATAAAGACCAGTCTATACAAAGATAAGGGTTAGGGAGATTTCTAACAGTATTACCTAGATCGGATCGGGATAAGGGCACCAAAAGCAAGCCATTACGCCCCACAAAAGAAACCACTCCCAAAAAGTCACACTAAGGCCCTAATACAACGAGGTCTACTAAGAAGTACTACTTTCACCCACATCGTCCATATCTTCATTAGGGTCGTAGTCCGAAAAGGTCTCGGAACGGACCTCGATGGTATCCTCCTCTGTCTCATCCTCTGAATCAGAAATCTCTATCACTTCCATGCTTGCCTCGGCTGCAGGTTCTCTCTTTGGTATATTCCTCGAAGCCGCCACAGAAGTCTCTACTTCAATGGACTCTCGTGTGGGGTGACACCAAGTAGGTACCACGCCTTTAGGAACATCTATGGGCTTCAGCTGCTCAGACAAAACATCGCGAACCCTTCGAAACCAAGCTTCGAACCGATGGGGCTTACTAGGCTCACTTGGTTCGTCAACCCAAACTACTGTAGTCTTCCTAACATATACAGTGCCTCTTCCATCTGGGGACTTCTCAAAATATGACGTCATTTCCGTGGGGTCGCCTAAGCGTATAGGGAGCATCTTCAGGTCCTGTGGTCTGAAATAAAATGGGGTTCACGAAGGAATGAGACTTATGTCTCAGTGAGCTAACCTAATCTTAAATTAGACCATCGTCCCACCGGAACCACAAACACAACATAAGCAATTAGTAAACAAGAGCAAGACATAACAATCTTTCATGGTATCACGTCAATGTCTCACAACAACAATAACTAAAAGCAAGAGTGACAAACACGATCCAGCTTTCATACTTGCCTACAATGATTCACATTCTCGTCTGACTAAGAAAAGAAAATATCTCATCCACGACCCCGCGATCTCATCGCCTCAAGGTATTTCACATTCCGTAACCCCGCGATTAGATCGCCTCAGGGTATCTCCTACTCTGCCACCCCGCGTCGTCATGGCGCATCAGGGTATTTCTCATTCTCGACCCCACGTCATATAGGCGCATCAGAGTATATCACTTTCTTAGCCCCGCGGTCTCATCGCATCAGAGCGCTTCACATCAACTCACTTCCTCAATATTTCCAAACAGATGAGGCATCACAATAAGTATTTACGCACGTTGCTACATGAGGAAAATTGAGCATCCGAACACAATTCAAGCTTTACCTAGGGATAACATGCTTTAACATAACAGATATTCAAAATCGACCATGCACTACCATAGAGGCAAGCAAAACACTCACTAGCATATCATTATCCTCATCACAAGAACAACAAATACCAAGCAGCAAGCCCACACGGCTCATTTGTAAGCAAGACCGATCGACATTCCAACAATCAAGTTTAACATTTCAACCAACTCAATAACTTCTCAAAGAAAAAAATCGTCCAGTCGCGTCCGAATTTTCTAATAAAAGGTTAGGGATCACTCACCTTGGCTTCCACTAGCAATTTAACACCGTAAGCCCCTCGAAAAACCCAAATCCGGTACGACACCAAGCTGTCCAAAACAGGGCAGCAACCTCTCTTTGAAGAATTTCACCGGTTTCATCAATTTCACCATCCAAACTTCAATCTCACACATTATACTCCTCATAGACCTTTCAATTAACACTCTAGCGTGACTTAACGAAGAATTGGAAGCAGGGCGACACCAAGGACAACCCCAAACAGAGTCGGCAGCAGCAGGGCGAAAATAGAGTAAGTCGGTTTCGATTTTTCTTGCCAATTTCAGTCAAAATACTCACTCTAATCAGTAATTCTCTATCAACCAAGCTTGCTGGAACCTCAATCTATGTATCCTAGGGTTCCACCGAAAATTTGGCAGCAAAACAACCCAATTTAGACCCCCAAACAACTTGATTACACTGATCATGCAATCTGCCCAGTACACAACCAGTAGAACCAGCATAATCTAAGCACCATAACTCAATTTTATTTCCAAAATACTCAGAAACCCTAAAACCCCAGAACATAGCCTATCCTTTGAGAAAGCCATCACTGAAAATTTCACCTCAAAAGGAGTCCAAACGAGTAAGTTATGACCAAAATACCTCAGTTCGCTCAGTTTCCGTCGACATTTCTTGTCGGGGTTGGCCGGAACAGTGTAGACTTACTTTTGCCGAGCTTCCACTTGGAGAATGTCGGGAAGGGGTTGAACTTCGAAGTGGTGGTCGGCTCGTCGAAGTCGCCGGAAGGAGCTGTCGAGCAATGCGACGGGGACGGCTGGAGTTGGTCGCCGGTGAGCAGTCCTCTGTTCTGTGGAAAACGAGAAGAACGAAGAAGATGGAGAGGCAAGGAGGCTGCTGGTCGACCACAGAGCGAGAGAGGGGGAGGAAAAGGGATGATCCAAATCTTGATTAGCTTGTTGGAGAGGTTAAGCTAGTGGGTAATTAATGCCAAAGACCCAATTGGTGACACTTGTCCCATTAAGCATAATATCCAAAATTTCCTCCCCAAATTGCCCTCACAGAATTCGGCAGCCTCAAGGGGGTAAACTAATGACCAAAACGACCTCACTCAAATAATTAAGCAAGGCAAAAACTCCGGGGGCAAAACGGTCTTTCTACATCTTTCGTCTGAAAATCCAATCTTTCGTCAATTCTTCATTCCTTACCGGCGTCGTTCAATCGAAACTAATTGTCACAATTCTTCATTTCCATTTTCCATTCCCGAGATCCCATATCGTGGTTGATCTCTCGTTGTCGTAATTTCGATTTATCTCGAACTAACGGGCGGCTTTTGCGGACGTTACGCGTATCGACTCTGTGATTTTTATCACATTAGGAAAACTCAAGTACAGCAATTTTGGTTGTCATGTAATCGCAAGAGTCTATTACTAGCCCCGACGGCCACGATCGTCATAAATCGATTTAGGAAAAATTCGCAAATCATATGTTGGTTAAGCGGCATCACCCGCGTTCCAATCGCATAACACTAGCAACGAATTCCTTAATCGTTCTCTGACCGTCGGTTCTAAATATCCCCCGACGACCCTTATGGTCAAAATGCCGTTTTCGTGTCGAATTTCCTAGGTCCACGCACCTCGTCGCGCGTTAGCCTTTCCCCTTTGGTTAGTTAACTCGTGACTGATCAGGTCGGAGCGAGATATAACTAAAATACTTCGGTAGACATCTTAGAGTCAAAGGTCTCAGAATGACAGGAAAATCAGGCTGTCCCAACTCTTCCCCCTCTTACAAAAAGTTCGTCCTCGAAATTTGTTTCAAACTACTACTCAAACAAATGAGGGTATTGACGCCTCATTGTCTCTTCTTCCTCCCACGTAACACCTTCCGTTCCCTGATGCTCCCACACAACTTTGACTAGCGATACCGTCTTGTTCCCCAAAACGTGCTCCTTATATTCTTCAATCCTGATAGGTGTTTCCACATACGAAACTTTGTCATCCAATTCTATAGTCTCATAGTCCAAAATATGCGTCGGGTCTGGCTCATACTTCCGTAACATCGACACATGAAAGACATTATGTACCTGGGACAAATTTGGTGGCAAAGCTAGTCGGTAAGCTAAGGTCCCAATCCGTTCCAAAATCTCGAATGGCCCTATATATCTCGGACTCAACTTCCCTTTCTTTCCAAATCGAGATATACCTCGCATAGGCGATATCTTGAGGAAAACGTGATCGCCAACTTGAAATTCTAAAAGCTTGCGTCGCTTGTCAGCATAACTTTTCTGGCGACTCTGTGCGATTTTTAATCTGTCTCTAATTACCTTCACTGCCTCAACGGACTGTTCTACCAATTCTGGTCCCGTTATGCTTCTTTCCCCCACTTCATCCTAGCACAACGGAGTCCTACAGGCTCTTCCATAGAGTGCCTCAAATGGTGCCATTCCAATACTTTGCTTATAACTGTTGTTATATGCGAACTCCACTAGATGCAAGTGACCTTCCCATCCGCCTTTAAAATCTATAACACACGCCCGCAACATGTCCTCGAGCGTTTGAATTGTCCTTTATGATTGTCCATCGGTGTGTGGATGATACGTCGTGCTAAATTGTAATATGGTTCCTAAGGTTTCCTGAAGACTTTTCCAGAAATTAGCCGTAAACTGCGGATCTCGATCTGATGTAATCGTTATAGGCACTCCATGCATTTGTACAATGTGTCGCATATACACTTCAGCGTACTTGTCCATTGCAAAATATTTTTTCACAGGAATGACGTGCGCAGACTTGGTTAATCTATCCACGACTACCCAAATTGAATCATGTCCTTTTTGACTCCGTGGTAGTCCCATAACGAAATCTATTGTGACGTGTTCCCATTTCCATTTGGGGATTTCCAAAGGTTGTAGCAATCCGCCAGGTTTACAATGCTGTGCTTTTACCTGTTGGCAAGTTAAACACTTCGCCACATGCTTTTCTACGTCCACTTTCATACCGTTCCACCAATAGTGCTGACGCAAGTTCTAATACATCTTCGTACTACCCGGGTGAATGCTAAATTACTTCGGTGAGCTTCAGACAAGATCCTTTCCTTAAGCTCTTCATCATTAGGCACGCAAACAAGTCCACGAAATTTTAAAATTCCTTCCTCAGTTACCTGGAAATCGTCCTTCCTCTTCATCACATCCATACTAAGAATTTTCTGGATTTCAGGATCCGTAGCTTGCAAAATCTTTATCCTTTCCCAAGTTTCCGGTTCAATCCTCAAAGTCGCTACCAAACTCGTCAATTAGCTCACTTCCAATTTAAACTCCGAATCCCTCAATCCTTCAAGTACAGACCATCCCCTAACCATCAAGTACGCGATACTAGACTTCCGACTGAGTGCATCAGCAACTCTATTCGCCTTCCCAGGATGGTACAAAATGTCGCAATTGTAGTCCTTAAGCAATTCCATCCATCGACGCTGCCTCATATTCAACTCCTTCTGAGAAAATAAGTATTTTAAACTCTGATGGTCCGTGTAAATTTGAAACCTTTCACCACATAAGTAGTGCCTCCAAATTTTTAGAGCGAAAACAATCGCAGCTAGTTCCAAGTCATGCGTCGGGTAATTTAACTCGTGGGGTCTCAGTTGTCTCGAAGCATACGCTACTACCCTTCCATGCTGCATTAATACGCACCCCAAACCTTTCAACGACGTGTCGCTATAAATTTAGAAACCTCCAGGTCCGAAAGGTATGGTGAGAACTGGTGCTGTTGTCAAACGGTGCTTAAGCTCACGAAAACTCCTTTCACACTTGTCCGTCCATTCAAATTTCGTAGACTTCTTAGTTAGCTGCATCAGTAGCATGGCTATGGACGAAAACTTTTCGACAAAGCGTCTATAATAACCAGCCAATCCCAAAAAACTTCGAACCTCGGTAACTGTCGTTGGTCTATGCCAATTTATCACTGCCTCTATTTTCGCAGGGTCCACAGAAATCCCTTCTCCAGATACTATATTCCCGAGAAATGCTACCTTGTTCAACTAAAACTCACATTTACTAAACTTGGCATAAAGTGAGTGTTCCCTCAAAGTCTGCAAAATAATTTTCAAGTGCTTTTCATGTTCTTCGTTACTCCTGGAATAAATTAGAATGTCATCAATAAACACTATAACGAAACGATCGAGGTACTCCTTAAACACTCGATGCATCATATCCATGAATGCAGTTGGAGCATTCGTCAAGCCAAAAGGCATCACTGTAAATTCATAGTGTCCATATCTCGTCTTGAAAGCCGTTTTCGGAATATCCTCCTGCTTAATCTTCAACTGATGGTATCCCGTTCTCAAGTCAATGTTAGAAAACACTGAGGCTCCCTGTAGCTGATCGAGCAGGTCATCGATCCTCGGCAATGTATACTTGTTCTTAACAGTCACCTGGTTCAATTGCCTGTAATTTATACACAGACGCAAGGATCCATCTTTTTTTCTCACAAATAAAACTGGTGCTCCCCATGGCGAAGCACTTGGCCTAATGAATCCCTTATCAAGCAACTCTTGTAATTGTACTTTCAACTCTTTCAACTCCGATAATGCCATCCTATAAGGTGCCTTAGAAATTGGTTCCGTACCAGGTGCTAATTCGATCACAAACTCAATTTCCCGCTCAGGTGGTAATCCGGGTAGTTCTTGGGGAAACACATCAGGAAATTCACATACTACGGTTATATTTTCCAAGTTCGGCTCTTCGACCGTCATATCAACTACCGCAGCCAAGTAGGCTCTGCATCCCTCATCTAGCATCTTGGTCGCTTCAAGCAACGAAACCAAAGGGATGGAAGTTCCTCCACGACTTCCCTTAAACTCAAAACTAGGACGGCCATCTGGAGAAAAATGAATTACTCTACTACCACAATCAACCACAGCCTTTTGTTTGCTCAACCAATCCATCCCTACGATCACATCGAAATCAAACATAAACAGTATGGCCAAGTCTATCTTTTCTTCCCTACCATCAATAACTATCTTACAATCCGCGCACCCTAGCGAAACTATCACTTTATCTTTTAACGGAGTAGTAACATGCAAGATCACGTTCAAAGGCTTTAAATCCATTTCAACCATATTAGCAAATTGAGCAGACACAAAGGAATGTGACGCCCCAAGATCAAACAATGCATAAGCAGCTTGGTCACACAAATAGATCATACCTGTGACCACACCGGGCGCATTCTCTGCCTCGCCTCGCGCCACTGCGTAAACTCGCCCTTAGGCTGGCGGTTGATTCAATTCAGTCTGTGGGGCAACTGCTATGGGTCTTACTTGTGGCCTTGGTCCTTGAGGTCTTGGTCCCGGAACTTGATTAGGACATGTCCTCATCTGGTGGCCCAACTGACTGCACTTAAAATACGCACCCGTCCTAGTCGGACAAAGTCCGTTTCCATGTCTCAT
The DNA here is from genome assembly GCA_021437785.1 of Rhodomyrtus psidioides. Classification (NCBI taxonomy): domain Eukaryota; kingdom Viridiplantae; phylum Streptophyta; class Magnoliopsida; order Myrtales; family Myrtaceae; genus Rhodomyrtus; species Rhodomyrtus psidioides. The sequence goes on along the minus strand of JAILYB010000023.1, from coordinate 1,969,241 downwards.
TCCATAGAGACGACAATTCAAATTAGACTGATGCGGTGGCTTCCCGATATTCCTTCTCACGGGTGGAACAAATCGCCTAGTATTAGTCATTTGCCTCTTACCCAGCTGGCGATTATCTCAAAAAGGGGTAAATCGCGATCCAGACGCGGTTGCTCTTTCTCTCATATCCCGTTCTATCATCTGGCTTCGCTCATAAATCTCCTTATAAGTTCTTAAGTTCACTGTCACCAACTGGCTACGGAGTTCGGGTCGTAACCCGTCTCAAAACCTTCGCGCCTTCTCTAGCGGATCCTCAACATAACGAGGCGCATATCTTGACAATCTAGTAAATTCAGCCTCGTACTGATCTACAGTCATGTGCCCTTGGCGTAAATTCTGAAACTCCACTAACTTACTCTCTCGTGCCGTTTCTGAAAAATACTTGTCATTAAAGGCAGTAGTAAAAGCAGTCCAGTTTAGAGCGGTGCCTTCAGGAAAAATTCCATCCTTAGTAGCATTCCACCAGTCGTTCGCGGTACCCTCCAGCTGGTACACCGCCATGAGCACCTTTTCCTCGTCATTGCATTTTAGAACTCTAAAGGTCATCTCAAGTTTTTCTATCCACCTAGGTGCAAACTCGAGGTCGCCAGTCCCATTAAACGAAAAGGGCCTCAATTTCACAAATTGTTCAACTAACTGACCCATATCTCTAGGTACGATGGTATTATCCGGTACACCACATACTCTCACACCTTGGCCAGCGTTAACATTAGCTTGCACATTACTAGTTCCAGCGCCCTAGCCACTACTACCGCTACCACCGCCCTCGGCATTGGTACCAGTCGTTACATTCACTGCAGTCAAAGCGGCTCCCACGGCTTGGGTGATAGCAGCATCTCTATCCTGAGCCTGTCTATCTATCAGATTACCAATCCGTTCCAAGGCTCTCAACACATCTCCCATCCCCGGATTCTCTGTTGCAGGTGAACTCGAACTAGAAGCCCTACCATTAGGTCTTCTACGTCTAACAGGTCGATCGCTCATCTTTAGACTTCCTACACCACTAAAATTCCACAACGGAATTAAAACTCAACTCTATCATTCTAATCTGGTGGTTCTATACTGCACAACAAGTAGCATTCACGTCAAGGCAACCATTAACCAGAAAGTCTCAAGAGCATAGCAATTTGGAACACAAAATTGCACTACCAACTCAGACAAAGTACTCAATGCTTCACAAAACAAGCATTCACATTCAATGCACATGCTTAGCACGAAGTTCAGTCGCATCCAATCATCATAACAATGCCACATTCAAGATGCCAATCACATACGCCACTCATATGCCATGCATGTCTTAACCTATTCTAACGAACCCTCTCTACGGTCTCGCTATTCAATCACCCCAGATCTCATTCCTCCTTATTACTCCACCACTCAATCGACTTGGATTGAGCTATACCTCGCTCTGATACCACTAAACTAGCCTGTCACGCCTCGCTACCTTTCCACTGCCGTGAAATTCCTCAATACATAAAACCTATCCCGGGAAACTATTCCAAAATGGACAAGAAAAGAAACTTGCAGACGGAAGGGAAAAAGAAAATAAAACTCCATCTACCAAATGACGACCTAAAACAATAGTAAGAATAAGATGCACGAGATGCAAAGGCATATATAGACATAACATAAAGACCAGTCTATACAAAGATAAGGGTTAGGGAGATTTCTAACAGTATTACCTAGATCGGATCGGGATAAGGGCACCAAAAGCAAGCCATTTCACCCCACAAAAGAAACCACTCCCAAAAAGTCACACTAAGGCCCTAATACAACGAGGTCTACTAAGAAGTACTACTGTCACCCACATCGTCCATATCTTCATCAGGGTCGTAGTCCGAAAAGGTCTCGGAACGGACCTCGATGGTATCCTCCTCTGTCTCATCCTCTGAATCAGATATTTCTATCACTTCCATGCTTGCCTCGGCTGCAGGTTCTCTCTTTGGTATATTCCTCGAAGCCGCCACGGAAGGCTCTACTTCAATGGACTCTCGTGTGGGGTGACACCAAGTAGGTACCACGCCTTTAGGAACATCTATGGGCTTCAGCTGCTCAGACAAAACATCGCGAACCCTTCGAAACCAAGCTTCGAACCGATGGGGCTTACTAGGCTCACTTGGTTCGTCAACCCAAACTACTGTAGTCTTCCTAACATATACAGTGCCTCTTCCATCCGGGAACTTCTCAAAATATGACGTCATTTCCGTGGGGTCGCCTAAGCGTATAGGGAGCATCTTCAGGTCCTGTGGTCTGAAATAAAATGGGGTTCACGAAGGAATGAGACTTATGTCTCAGTGAGCTAACCTAATCTTAAATTAGACCATCGTCCCACCGGAACCACAAACACAACATAAGCAATTAGTAAACAAGAGCAAGACATAACAATCTTTCATGGTATCACGTCAATGTCTCACAACAGCAATAACTAAAAGCAAGAGTGACAAACACGATCCAGCTTTCATACTTGCCTACAATGATTCACATTCTCGTCTGACTAAGAAAAGAAAATATCTCATCCACGACCCCGCGATCTCATCGCCTCAAGGTATTTCACATTCCATAACCCCGCGATTAGATCGCCTCAGGGTAGCTCCTACTCTGCCACCCCGCGTCGTCACGGCGCATCAGGGTATTTCTCATTCTCGACCCCACGTCATATAGGCGCATCAGAGTATTTCACTTTCTCAGCCCCGCGATCTCATCGCATCAGAGCGCTTCACATCAACTCACTTCCTCAATATTTCCAAACAGATGAGGCATCACAATAAGTATTTACGCACGTTGCTACATGAGGAAAATTGAGCATCCGAACACAATTCAAGCTTTACCTAGGGATAACATGCTTTAATATAACAGATATTCAAAATAGACCCTGCACTACCATAGAGGCAAGCAAAACACTCACTAGCATATCATTATCCTCATCACAAGAACAACAAATACCAAGCAGCAAGCCCACACGGCTCATTTGTAAGCAAGACCGATCGACATTCCAACAATCAAGTTTAACATTTCAACCAACTCAATAACTTCTCAAAGAAAAAAATCGTCCAGTCGCGTCCGAATTTTCTAATAAAAGGTTAGGGATCACTCACCTTGGCTTCCACTAGCAATTTAACACCACAAGCCCCTCGAAAAACCCGAATCCGGCACGACACCAAGCTGTCCAAAACAGGGCAGCAACCTCTCTTAGAAGAATTTCGCCGGTTTAATCAATTTCACCATCCAAACTTCAATCTCACACATCGTACTCCTCATAGACCTTTCAATTAACACTCTAGCGTGACTTAACGAAGAATTGGAAGCAAGGTGACACCAAGGACAGCCCCAAATAGAGTCGGCAGCAGTAGGGCGAAAACAGAGTAAGCCGATTCCGATTTTTCTTTCCAATTTCAGTCCAAATGCTCACTCTAATCAGCAATTCTCTATCAATCAAGCTTGCTGGAACCTCAATCTATGTATCCTAGGGTTCCACCAAAAATTTGGCAGCAAAACAACCCAATTTAGACCCCAAACAACTTGATTACACTGATCATGCAATCTGTCAGTACACAACCAGTAGAACCGGCATAATCTAAGCACAATAACTCAATTTTTTTCCAAAATACTCAGCAACCCTAAAACCCCAGAACATAGCCTATCCTTTGAGGAAGCCATCACCGACAATTTCACCTCAAAAGGTGTCCAAACGAGTAAGTTATGACCAAAATACCTCAGTTCGCTCAGTTTCCGTCGACGTTTCTTGTCGGGGCTGGCCGGAACAGTGTAGACTTCCTTTTGCCGAGCTTCCACTTGGAGAATGTCGGGAAGGGGTTAAACTTCGAAGTGGTTGTCGGTTCGTCGGTCGCAAGTCGCCGGAAGGAGCCGTCGAGCGGTACGATGAGGACGGCTGGAGTTGGTCGCCGGCGAGCAGTCCTCTGTTCTGTGGAAAACGAGAAGAACGAAGAAGATGGAGAGGCAAGGAGGCTGCTGGTCGACCACAGAGCGAGAGAGGGAGAGGAAAAGGGATGCTCCAAATCTTGATTAGCTTCTTGGAGAGGTTAAGCTAGTGGTTAATTAATGCCAAAGCCCCAATTGGTGACACTTGTCCCATTAAGCATAATATCCAAAATTTCCTCTCAATTGCCCTCACGGAATTCGGCAGCCTCAAGGGGTAAACTAATGACCAAAACGCCTTCACTCAAATAATTAAGAAAGGCCAAAACTCCGGGGGCAAAACGGTCTTTTCACATCTTTCGTCTGAAAATCCAATTTTTCGCCAATTCTTCATTCCTTACCGGCGTTGTTCAATCCAAACTAGTTGTCACAATTCTTCATTTCCATTTTCCATTCCCGAGACCCCATATCGTGGTCGATCTCTCGTTGTTGTAATTTCGATTTATCTCGAACTAACGGGCGGCTTTTGCGGACGTTTCGCGTATCGACTCTGTGATTTTTATCACATTTAGGAAAACTCAAGTACGGCAATTTTGGTTGTCATGTAATCGCAAGAGTCTATTACTAGCTCCGACGGTCACGATCGTCATAAATCGATTTAGGAAAAATTCGCAAATCATACGTTGGTTAAGCGGCATCACCTGCGTTCCAATCGCATAACACTAGAAACGAATTCCTTAATCGTTCTCTGACCGTCCTCGGTTCTAAATATCCCCCGACGACCCTTATGGTCAAAATGCCGTTTTCGTGTCGAATTTCTTAGGTCCACGCACCTCATCGCGCGTTAGCCTTTCCCCTTTGGTTAGTTAACTCGTGACTGATCAGGTCGGAGCGAGATATAACTGAAATATTTCGATAGACATCTTACAGTCAAAGGTCTCAGAATGACAGGAAAATCAGACTGTCACAACGGAGGTGCCTCGAAGGGTCGTCCCAAGCTGGTGCCATCCCACCCAGGATTCTATAGAAGTAGAGATATCTATTGCAAGTTTAAGGAACATGACGGAGAAGACCCCTACTAAGGAGGACACCGTTGAAGTGATCGTGATTGAGGCCTCAGAGGATGAACTGGAGGACGATACGATGGATGACACCGTGGAAGTACGCTCCGAGACCTTTTCAGACTACGAGTCTACCGAGGATGCAAATGGGACTGATGGGTCTAGTGGTTCGACCTAGGGGTTTCTAGACTTTGCTTATTGTCTTTTGATGTTACCCTCGTTGGTCTGTCGCCTTTTGGGGGCTTAAGTATAGTGGCATTTTAGATAAGTCCCGACCATCCCAAACCGTCAATAGTTTTAGTAGATCTGCTCTTTTGTATGAACTCTTATAATGTTCATAGTTATACTATGATCACGTTATCCTTGTCCCCATCATTTGTGTCCGAAGAAGTTGTTCTTTTCATTTCCGCTTGCTCATATACTTCATGCTTCTAGTGTCATGTGAGTCCTGGGAACTGAGAAGCTTGACACAGGGAGTTGCGCTTGCAACGCTTGAGAGAGTGGGGCGTGACATGTATTCACCATTTGTACAAGGAAATGTCGGTGAAATCTGCCTGTAAATAGGCTTGATAGTGCTCGTGTAAGAAAGTAGAAAAAAAATGCTAATCAAGCACCCAATCCATAGCCTTGTAACTATTTCCCACTCAATAAAAAAAAAGTGTTTCCTCGTCTACTGATCCTCATTCCTTGCCGTAAATAACCAAAACAGTACACACACTCACCAAAAATAAACATACGACTTCCGCAAACACTAACATGGTCCAACCCATTAATTTCATGCTTTGTCTGCAAACTCGATCATAGAAGTAACAACTCCCCTATGAATTACACTTCCTTCACAGATTTGATCCACCTGAAGTGAACACTGAATCATTTTCTGATATCATCATGATCCACAGCAACCCCATTTGCCACAGAGACCGGCAGCTCCTGGGTTTCAGCTTTCGGGTCATCACATTCTTGCAATGGGCTCGGATAGTCTTTGCCTTTGCCCCACACCACCGAGTAGAGACCGACCGCGATGACGATTCCTCCGATGATGCTGCTCGTCGAAGTGTGCAGATTGTTGTTAGAAACGAAATCCCAAAAAAAATCGGATGGATTTTAGATTTCGATGTCGGAACTTGGAAATGGAGGAAGGATTGAGAGAAGAGGGCATGCAGACCTTCCGAGATAAAGCTGTTCGGACAAGATGATGGAGCCGAGGGCCGCGACGATTATCATGCACAGAGGGTTGAAGGCCGTGACGAACACCGGATCCCTCGTCTTCATCACTATGCCTTGCACGTAGTACGTGACTCCGGAGCTGACCACGCCCTGGCATGTCCGGAGATGTTAGAGTTTTGACTTGATTTTTTCGAAGGGAAAAGATGTTTTCACGTGCAGAGGGCGCTTGCGACTTACGGCATAAACTGGAGCGAGGAGCCGAGAGTCCCACCCGACTCGCCATGCGGCCAGGTGACGCTCCGCGACGAGGGCCACCGCCGCACTCTGTATCGCCCCCATCAAGCATATCAGCGAGGACAGCGACAGCTCCGCCGGGTACTTCTTCACCGTGATAGACTGAGAAATCGATTCGAGGAGGAAGAAGAAGGAAAAAAACACAACCGAGCTTAAGTTTCGGTTTTATGTTGTTTTGGCGGACGGTTGGATTCTCAGAAGAGGATGAGGACTTACCTGGAGGATGAAGAAGGCGGACCAGGCACAACAGCCGATCAAGATGAAAAGCGTGCCGGCGACCCAATGCTGGTTGGACGGGTCTGTGCCAGTTTGGCTTTGGGCCGTGCCGGTGGACCGAATCAGGTGGATCATAGGTCCTTTGTACACTGCCATCAACAATGCACCGAGGAACGTCACGATCGTCCCGACGATCTTCGCAATCCCACGCGCCTCCTTGATTTTGACTCGCTCTAATCTAATTAATCACAGCAACGTGTTGCCAATTCTTAGTATTTCTCATAATTGCGAAACATGTCGAATTTTAATCCGGTTTTGCGTCGATGATTCTTCTATTTATTATTATATTCACCTTGATTATGGTCGTTTAGTTAGTTGTAGTAATGCGTGTCCGTTGACAAAAGAGCTTAATTAGGTGATTCGAGAAAAATTATCTCACCGGAGCATCACGGCCATGACAAAGGTTATCGATGGAACCGCGTTCATAATTGCCGATGCAAACGACGCCGATGTGTACGTCATCCCCAGATACGCAAAGTTCTGATCAATGATCGGCCTGCAATGTGCACAGTTGCATAATCAGCTAACTTTAGTTCGGATTATCATCTTTTTATAACCTAGAAGCTCGAGTGCAGCGGTTCGATTATGGGAGGCCCATGGAACACGTTTCAAGCCAGATGAACTGGTCAAGTCTAGGTCCTCTATGGACTTGGTCGTTTTAGTTTTACCGAATTACAAGAATTTCCCAAGACTTACTCGAGAAATCCCAACATCACAATCTGGAAGAAAATCGAGAATGTCATCTTCGGTCTGATCTTCCTGTCACAGATAATGAACATTGTCAGCATCCTAGGACGGACGTACGCGTATGATGCGAGCAAGCATGGTCGAAAACTCCTAACATGCCGAATTTTAACCGGGACATACGAGTGGAAGTACATAGGGCAGGAGTAGTATCTAGGAGGGAGACGGGTACCTTTCGAGGACGAGAGCGAAGGGAGCGAGGACGAGAGCGGCAATGGCGTTGCGGTACACGATGAGCACGTATCGGCTCATGCCCTTCTTCAGGGTTTGCGTGCTTATCACGTACATCCCGGCCATCCCGAACTGTAGCCCCACCATCAGCAAGTACGGCTTCGCCTTATTAAACGCTCCAAAACACGCACTCATACTCTTGCCACCCATTTCTCTATATATATCTCTCTCGCTCTCTCGCTCGCTCTCTAGAATTTTTGTGGGAACGGAGAGGCAATGGGAGTGCCTCCTTATAGACGACGGGGGGAACAAAAAGAAGGCAATGCAAACAATTCGTGCATAGTTATCCGTTTTCTTAGAAGACCATTGCGGAGTGCATCTCCTAATGCTTGCTTTGGTCACCAAGGCATTAACCTTTCGATGAGTGCTTTTTTTTTTTTTTTGGCTCTTCACATATTCAAAAGTGATCCTGTATGACGTCCAAAAAGCTTGTCAAGTGTTGGCGGGTGAATTGAAGTTGAACTATGAGTTGGAGGCATGGGTTTACAAGACCAACGGGCCAAGGTTTATTTTCCATTAAAGTTGACGGGATAATTGTCCAACTAGTCCTAAACTTATTCCAACGACGCTAGTTTAGTTCTAGACTTTTCGGTATTGCCAATCTAATCGAGTACCTTTCGTGCGAAATTCCAAAGTAGCCATTCCGGTCTATTACCGCCTGAAATTGCCGACGTTGTGTTGAGGCATCGAGGCCCATCTCATGTGGCACGCAGAAATGGACACGTTTACTCGTGATAGGTTAGCTATTTCCTGTGGCAATTGATCGGAATGACTAAATTGGAATTGACTAGAATGAGTATATTGGAGCTTCGCGCAAAAGGTTTAGAACTATATTGGCAAAATTGAAAAGTTTATGACTCGTACAATAGGTCTGGACCGAATTGGACCATAACACACGCATACGGATCTAAAACAATTAAGGCATGAAACACGTTAGTGTTTATTCGGGAAAAGTGTCAAAAAAGTCCTAAATCTATTGCACTAGTGCCAATTTAGTCCTAAACCTTTTTTTGGTGCCAATTTAGTCCTAAACCTTTTGCATTGGTGCCAATTTAGTCCTAAACCTTTTTTTGGTGCCAATTTTGTCCTAAACCTTTTGCATTAGTGCCAATTTAGTCCTAAATATTTTGTATTTATGCAAATTGAGTCAATTCGATCAATTTTGGCCGAAAATCATTGGCACAAATATCAATTGTCCTACGTGGCACAGTTTGCACTAATGTGGATATTTTTTTAATATTATTCTATAATTTTAAATAATTTTTAAAAATAATTTTTAAAAAAACAAAAGAAAATGCTTAAAAATTATTTAAAATTATAGAATAATATTAAAAAAATATCCACATTAGTGCAAACCGTGCCACGTAGGACAATTGATATTTGTGCCAATGATTTTCGGCCAAAATTGATCAAATTGACTCAATTTGCATAAATACAAAATATTTAGGACTAAATTGGCACTAATGCAAAAGGTTTAGGACTGAATTGGCACCAAAAAAAGGTTTTGGACTAAATTGGCACCAATGCAAAAGGTTTAGGACTGAATTGGCACCAAAAAAAGGTTTAGGACTAAATTGGCACTAGTGCAATAGGTTTAGGACTTTTTTGACACTTCTCCCGTGTTTATTCCAAATGATTACTAACACTTCTGTTTGGTTGGATCAACAGATCTCCCATTGCACTATCAACCTGTCCATGTGGATTTCATGAACAATACTTAGACGAATGCGTGGGAGAGGTATCTGCTTTCATATGGTTGCTTCTCCCGCCACTCTTAATTCGAAAACTTTCATTCCATCATGAGGTATAATAACACAATGGTCCCTGACTCAATGTGCAATGCGCTTCTCAAATTTTAAATTTGTTAAATGAGGTTATTGAACTTTAGCCCAATGTCCAACATTGTCCATAAACTTTTAATTTGTTCAACGTTGTCCCTAGACTATTAGTAAATGTACCACTATTTCAAAGACGACATTACACATTGAGCTAAATTTCAATAACCACATTTAACAAATTTAAAGTTTAAAAACCACATTGAACATTGAGATAAATTTCCGGGATCATTTGTACAATCTACCCTACTATTCGATGTTCTACTGGATGGGCCACATATGTACATAGCTCGACCTGTTATTACGAACATGACACAACATATCTAACCCACATTGATTGCCCCTCTCAAAGAGACCCTCATAGTTTAAGTTCGAGTTAGCACGAACCTTAGATCTCAGTCTCAATCCAAGCCCTCCGATCTTGGGTTAGATGACGATGATTAGAAGTTTATTTTTCTAGATCAACGGAAAGTCCCTAAGCTGCACTTGATTTAAACCCTATCGCCTTAGTGCTTATTCCCCACTCTCATCGGATCGGTTACGAGCCTAGTCTGTCCAAGAACCATACGTCTACTCGAGTACGTCCTTCCTTGGTACCAGCCTCAAATTATTCCATGTGGGCTATGTTATTCTTAAAAGTTCAAAGTTAGTAAGAGAATACCGACAAAGTGTCTATGGTGGCTTGACCCTATTCAGAATTGCGTGAAATGTAATCATAGGAGTGACTAATTACGGTCAGTGTACAAAAAAAAACATAACTATAAATGACCCCTAATACATATCAATTACATACTCAAAGGCTAAAATCCCAAAAGGAATATCCAACGTAATCACACAAGGTAATAGCTACTTAAGGGTGGATTTTGCTCATGGATGGATTTTCCGATTCTAATACTCCATCCGAGAGTTATCAGCATTTCCTTAGGTCACTGGCCATCGGCCAGTATATCATAAAATCTCACCCTTTCGACGTCGGAGTCAGCTGGAGTTTGGAGAAAAGATCCTGAAAGTGCCCAGGTGGATGTGCTTTTGTGTAGATATCAGCAACTTGATCAGTAGATGAAGTGGAAACAAGTCGTACTGTGCCACAGAGCACATGATGTCGTATGAAATGACAATCAATCTCAATGTGCTTGGTATGCTCATGGAAAACATCATTATGAGCTATTTGAATAGCGCTCCTATTGTCGCAGCAAATGACTGTTCCACCAATATGACGGACTCCCATGTCTTCCAATAACCATCGTAACCAAAGTAATTCCGACAACGTATCAACAAGAGCACGATATTCGGCTTCGGTGCTTGATCGAGCGATAACGATCTGTTTCTTGCTACGCCATGATATGAGCGAAGTACCAAGAAAGAAGCAGTAGCCTGTAGTGGAGCGACGATCAAGGGGATCACCAGCCCAATCAGCATCTGAATAAGCAGTTAACTCTAAAGTAGAGTCGGCAGAAAAATGAAGACCATGAAACAAGGTGCCTTTGACATATCGAAGAATACGAAGAACATAAGCAAAATGAGTTGTACGCGGTGCAGACATAAACTGACTGACTATGTGAACTGCATAGGCAATATTGGGACGAGTAACTGTAAGATAGACAAGACTGCCAACCAACTGTCGATAAAGAGTAGGATTCGGAAGAATGGTTCCATCGTTGTCATTAAATTTGGCATTTACCTCAATTGGAGTTGTAGCAACCTTGGTATTTGTTAGTCTCGCACGAGAAAGAAGATCGGTGGCATATTTTGCCTGAGAGAGATAATAACCCGAGGAGTTTGAAGCAACCTCCAAGCCAAGAAAGTAACTGAGATGCCCAAGATCTTTCATTTCAAACTGCTGACTGAGATATTGTTGGAGTTTCGTGATACCGATATGATCATCGCCAGTAATAACCATGTCGTCCACATATAATAGTAGAAGAATAGTCCCACGAGATGTTTTCTGAACAAATAGAGCATTGTCATGAGGACTGGATCGGAAGCCAAGACACTCCATGGTGGAGCTGAACTTTGAATACCATGCACGAGGAGCCTGTTTTAGTTCATATAAAGCTTTTCGTAACAGACATACTTTATCAGAAGAAATAGCAGACCCAGGAGGAGGCTCCATATAAAATTCCTCAGTAAGATCTCCATTAAGAAATGCATTTTTGACGTCCATCTGGAATAGTGACCATCGCTTAATGGCTGCAACGGCAAGAAGGCTTCGAACCGAAGTAAGACGGGCAATTGGAGCGAATGTCTCATCATAGTCAATCCCATATTCTTGAGTAAAACCTTTTGCAACCAGTCGGGCTTTATAGCGTTCCACTGTACCATCTGCCTTAGTTTTGATCTTATACACCCATTTACAGCCTATGGCAGACTTTCCAGAAGGTAAATCAACCAAATCCCATGTATGAGATTTGTCTAAGGCGTATAATTCATCCGCCATTGCTTGCTGCCAAAGAGGGTTAGTTCGGGCTTCTCCGTAACTGTGAGGCTCGTGAAAAGAAGCAATGGTGGAATAACAATGATAGTCACGAAGTCGAACAGAAGGTTGACTTACTCGAGTAGAACGACGAGCAGGAGAAGAAGGGATGACTAAGTCCGGAGGATCCGCAGATGGTGCAGACAAATTAGGAGATGCCGAAGTGGATTCACCAGAAGTACCTGCATTAAGATTAGAGAAAGACAACTCCAAAGAGGAAGACTCCGTGGATGCATCTTCAGGAAAGAGATCCACTGAAGGATTAGTAAAGAAAGGAGGAGTAATAGAAGAGGGGTCAAAAGGACGAAGTGAAGAGAAGATTTTGTGTTCCCAAAAAGTAACATGGCGAGATACACGAAGTCTATTGGAAATAGGATCCCAACATCGATAACCTTTGTGCTCAATTCCGTACCCAAGGAAACAACACAGACGAGCACGAGGTTCTAACTTCGTGCGTTCATTTGGAAGAAGATGGACAAAACAAGCACTGCCAAAAACTCGAAGAAGATTATAATTTGGAAGACTGCCATACAACCGCTCATAAGGAGAGATATTACCTATAATAGAGGATGGAGTGCGATTGATGGTGTAGATAGCAGTATGAGAAGCTTCTCCCCAAAATTTTTCAGGGCAAGAAGCTGTGATTAGAAGAGTGCGAACAATATCTAAGATGTGTCGATGTTTACGCTCATCTCGGCCATTTTGTTGAGAAGTTCCTGGACAAGAACGATGAATGACAGTGCCATTTTTGGAAATAATTTTGAGAAACTCTGTATCTCTATATTCCATGGCATTATCAGTACGAAAGATCTTGATGCTTTTGGAAAATTGTGATTTAACCATTGCAACAAAATTTCGATAAATATGAGTCAGCTCAGAACGATGCTTCATAAGATAAATCCATGTAAAACGAGAATAATCATCCACAAAAATCACAAAGTAGCGAGATCCACCCATAGTGGGGGTAGGAGATGGCCCCAAAATATCAGAATGAATTAAATCGAAAGAAGCATGAGAAACTGATTCACTAAGATCAAAAGGCAAGGTGTGATGTTTTCCCAGCTTACATGGTAAGCAATCAAAATTCTTATTATCAACTGAACCTAAAAGACCTTTAGAAATTAAATGACTTATTCGAGAGGAAGAAGCATGACCCAAACGAGAATGCCAAGTTTTAGATGAAACTGTGGCAACACAATTACTTGGAGCATTAGGAAGCTTTAAAGAGATAAGCTCAAATAGGCGTCCCACTTTACGGCCTGTCCCAACTATCTGTCCCGTCCGTGGATCCTGCACATGACAACCATTGGAAGAAAAGTGAATATCAAAGCCAAGTTCACATAGTTGACCCACTGATATCAAATTTAAAGAAAGCTTAGGAACAATGAAAGTGTCTGGTAATGATAATGTGGAGATGGATATATTTCCTATGTGGCTAACTAACATCTGTGAACTGTCAGCTGTATGAATAATAGGTGCTTGTGAAAGACCTGACGTTGATGTAAACAAATTCTTGTTCAAAGTCATGTGATTGCAACAGGCAGAGTCAAAGAACCATGAATCGGAAGTACCTGGAGTCACAGACAAAGCAAAGGCACTAGAGACTGAGGGATTAGAGGTACCGGATTCTCGAAGAATGCATCGAAGATCTTCTAAAGATAAGGTAACAGATGAGTTGCTTGGAGAACCCTCAATAGTAGCAGCAGTAGCGGATGAACGGGCAGGTGGACCTCTGTATCGGGATCGATTGGTTGCCCCTATAGGTTGCTTAGGTTGTCGTCGATAGCAAGTGGATACAAAATGACCAGTTCGATGGCAATGCGTACAGTAGGGCCTGTTTGAAGAAGAAGAGACATGAGTTGCAAGAACCGCTTCTCTAGGAGTAGACAGAATAGGGCGATGCGTCTTCAAGGTAGCAAGTCGAGTCTCTTCAGTCAATAGTTCTGAAACAACCACCTCAAAACGAGGCAACGGATTTCTATGCAGAAACGAAGCTCGAACGGGTTCAAACTCATCATTAAGTGCAATCAGAAATTGCATAATACGCATACGATCACGATATTCAGCAAATTTGAATGCATCAGTATCAGCATCCCATTTTGGCTCAGATAGAGCCAATTGATCCCAAATTGCATGCATAGAGGATAAAAAATAATTAATGGACTGATTTGTCCCTTGATGCATACGGTGTAAATTTCCTAGCAACTGATACTGATGAGCAATATCCGAGGTGGAATACCGACTTGCAAGCAAATCCCATGCTTCCTTTGCTGTATTTAGGCGACCAAATTGAAGCCTGATGGAAGGAATCGAAGTATTTCGAAACTATGTTAGAATCTGATGATTCTTGCTGTCCCAATCCTCCAAACGCTCGTTAAATTTATCTTCTGTTTCCCCACCAGCTCTCTTAGGCAAGGGAATTTCGCTGGTAATGTAACGCCAGAGTTTACGCCCTCTCAAGAAACTTGATATTTCTTGAGCCCATAAAATATAATTGGTTCCATTCAACACAGTTTGAATGGGTACCGACACATCCATTTTATCCATTGAAAATATTGTTTTCAAGGATAAATATCAAGAAAATTACTGCAAGACTGCAAAATTGAAGAAATATGATCCCAAAAATGGAATCAGCAAGTCAAAATACCTCGAGAGCTGAGCCAGTCAACTTTTGGTCAACGGTCAAAGTCAACGGTCTTGGTCAACGCTCGCTGGACTTGGTCCAATTTAATGACGTGGCGAAGCAGCTGCAACAGTGGAGAATCGTCCACTCTCCAATAAAGTTTCCTGGTGAAGAATCCCAATAAAGAAAAAATCCCAATCTTCAATAATGTCTTCGCTCTCCCGTGCACGATAATAAAGATAGCTTTTGAGGGGGAAAAAAATCCCAATCTTCAATAAAGTCTCCACTCTCTAGTCCACTCTCCAGTGCACGATAAAGAAATCCCAATCTCCTGAGCTTATATAACGCTTTTGAGGCCTGCTGCTCCTCGGGTTCCAGAAGGTTGGCTAGACTACCCACAGATGACGAAGAGCTATGGGTCTCTCGGCTGGATTGCGAAGGCTCGGATTTTGGCCGGCAGAGCTCGAGAGACGACGGTTGCGGGGTCGCGGCTGCTCAACGATGAACAGCGAGCACGAGCGGGTGGATCTGCGAGCACGAGCATGAGCACGAGCACGAGCGGCGCGAGGGTGGATCTGCGAGGACGAGCACGAGCGAGGGTGGATCTGCGAGCACTAGCACGAGCGTGGATCTGCGAGCACGAGCACGAGCGGCGCGAGGGTGGATTTGCGAGGACGAGCGGCGAGGGTGGATCTGCGAGCGGCGAGCTGGGTGGGTCTGGGAGGGTGGATCTGCGAGCTGGGTGGATCTGCGAGCACGAGCGGCGAGTACGAGCGGATCTGCGAGGCTGAGTCGTAGACAAGCGGCTGCGAGGCGCGGAACTAGGAGGCTGAGTCGTAGACGAGTCAACGCGGATTTAAGAGACGTGGATCTGTGAGCGTTTGAAACGAGCACGAGTCAGCGGCGTCGCGAGGCTCGGCTGGATCTCGAGAGGGTCGACGTCGACGGCGCGAGGCTCGACGATGCTGGATCTCGCAACTCGACGGCGTGAGGCTCAGGTGGTGGGTGTGCGGGCTCGGCTGGTCTGTAAAGAAAGAAACCCAGATTGACACGGCTCAGGTGATGAAGATGAAGGCGTCGGCGAAGGAGGAGAGGAGACAAGCTAAAGAGGGAAACCCAGGTGAAGGCGTCGGTGAAGTGGCTTAGCTCATAGGACAATTCACCTAGCCAAGAAGGCTCTGATACCAAGTTAAAGTTAAGAAGGAAGAAGGTAAACAATGGATTTTTGTGTATTTCATTCTTCATTTTACAATGTACAGAAGCAGCCTATTTAACATGGTTTACAAGAATAACTACAGTAACTAATCAATTACAAATATCAATCTGAATGATAATAATATCTAACAGTTTCTTTGGAAAGGGCCCGATTTAGGCGTTGGGGTTGCCAAGGTCTCTTGGACTAATATTTGTCTCCCTAAAGTGGAGGATGGTTTGGGAATCCGTCGTTTAGTGGATCGTAATAAGGCTTTGACCCTTAAGCATATATAGATTATTTTCACTGATAAAGAGTCTCTATGGTGTAAGTGGATACATTCAACTTTTTTGAAAAATGTGAACTTCTGGGTAGCCACCAAACCTTCTTTCTGTTCTTGGGCGTGGAAAAAGATTTTGGACCTCCGTTCAGACTTCTTTTTGCAATTTAAATAGATGATTGACAATGGGTATTCGACTTCTTTTTGGTTTGATTGTTGGCATGACAAAGGCCTCCTTTTTAAATTATTTGAACCCGGGGATATCTACTGCTCCGGAATTCCTCATGATATTTCGGTTAGGTCCTTTTATGATTCAGATTGGTAGTCATCGGATGTTCTGGACACCATTATGACTTGGCATGAGCCGACCCCTCTCTTTATCGAAGATAGGTCGGATAAGCTTACTTGGCAACCTCATTCATCCAGCGCTTTCTCGGTTTCCTCTACTTAGGACTTCATCATAAACAAGAGGTCGGTTATATATTGGCATTTTTTTATTTGGGATCGTGTCATTGCTCCTCGGGATGCCTTTCTTATGTGGTTAGTGACTCTAAACCGCATTCATGCTCAGGTTCTTTTGCTTCAATACTGTAGGATAGAGGATGAAGTTTGTGCTTTTTGTCGTTGTCGACCGGATTCGGTTGATCATTTATTTTTTGGTTGTTCTATCACGGGTAGTATAGCTTTAATTTGGGCTTCAAAATGAAATTTGTCGTGACACAACTGTCCATGGCATGATCATTTACGGTGGGCTATGCAACATCTTGGTGGCCATTCCTTTCCTCATTGTTTGGCTAAGTTCTCTTTCGGTATCCTATGCCATATTATTTGAACCGAGAGAAACCACGTCCTCTTTAGAGGTAAGCTTCTTTTTGTGCCGGGAATTGTAAAGCATCTCATTAAAGTGGTAAAAAACAAAGCCCTTACGATTGGTCACATTGAAGTCCTTGGAATAGGCGTTTGCAAAGGAATTGAGATCTCTCTTCCTCGATCTTTGAAGACCGTCTCGGCTCCTTGTAATCTCTTTCTTTCTTTCTTTCTTTCAGTCACTTGTTTGGCCCGTCTTTTCTCTTTGCTATTGTTTAGGCTGTGCATTTTGTAGGGTATTTGGCCGCTTGTTTGGCCTTTTCCTTGTTCTCTTTACTATTGATCTTCACTGCTTTGCCGTATCACCTTTGCATTTTTTGGGGATATGTAGTCGTGTCCTAATTGGGGCAAGGTTTTTGTGTTCGGCTTCCCCTTGTATGTTGGCACTTTGGAAAGTTATATACATACTTACTTTACCAAAAGCAAAAAAAGAATATTGATGCTCCGTTTATTTCATGAATAATGAATGATTTGAAAAATATTTTCCTAAATATTAGAATATATAAATATTAGACCACGCATTTTTCTAAGAGTTTAAGTTTTTAGAGTAGTTGGCAAGTGGTCCCACCAAATTTTTCATGGCATCAGAGCCAGTGTTATTCCTTTCCGCGTATGTGGGCCCACCTTCCATTAGTCAATTTTCACTTGCTGCTTGTAATCCGACTTGCACGTGAGAGGGGGTGCTGAAGTTGTTGTTGTTGTTGTTCCACATCGTTTGTGAATGAGTCTTATGTGCTCTTTATATTCGTGTTGCCTTTCTCCACCTAATAGTTTAAGCTATTGGGTTGGACTTTCTAATATGGTATAAGAGAATATATGAAAAGTATTCTCACCATTTACAGAATTTTTTCGATTCATTTTTCATGAAATAAATGGAGCCTAAGAAAAGTGAAATTGAAGTCAATTTTTTTTTTCACCTAGGACCGCATACACATTCCAATAAAATAAACGCCCACAGATTTTCGCTTTTTTTTTTTTTCCTTTTCTCTCTTTTATAAAATGATCATCTTGTTGGAAGTTTCTCCGACAGCTCATGGTAATAGAAGGTGGACGGACCAGTCCACTCAGCTTCACACTAAGAATAAAATACATCAAAAGAAGGCAATCATGCAATAATATAACAATTTCCTCGAGTAATAGCCGGTACTATATGGATTAATTAAGAAAAGAGAAGGAGAGAAAATATATTGTTTTTTTTAAACAGGCTTCTTAAATCTCGAGAAGGTTTTTAATCTAAAGAGGCAGATACGGATAGGAATTTGTGGTGTTCCGACAAGACAAGCGCAGAACCCCAGTGGTTTGCCATGTCCTCCTGCACTCGAGGCCGGTGCCCATCCCTTTGAGCCAGCTCTATTATTGCATTAGTTTGAAGGATGAAGAAGGGAAAAATCTCTCTCTGTTTTTTTTTTCAATAAAATAAAAAAAATCAATGTTATCCTTACCAAAAAAAAAAATTCTATAAATTCCTTACCAAAAAAAAAAATCAATGTTATTATTCTGAATTTGATGATATTATCCTTGTCACAACATGATAATCGTAAGGTATTACTCGAGAAAAATAAGCTTGCTTTTGTTCTGACTAGTAGGCTACGTGATCAGCTGTAGCGAAGATAAAACGGAACTATTGTTAAGTTCCACGGGCTAATGACGAATTGCCACATAAGGGGCATCGCGGAGCAAAACATCACTCGTTAATGGGAAATGCTTTCTCGATAGTATTGTTAGGGACGGTACAATTTAAAGATAGATCCATACACCATCACTGCGTGTTTTGCATGAATTGAGAGATTATGTGGTCAGAAATAACTAACGGTGCTATCAGACTAATAGCTTCCCCCATTAATTGATTGATAGTTGGTTAATTAAGAGCCCAATGGGGAAAGATGAAGAAATCTTTAATCAAGTTGCACTTCTTTGTGAGTTCGCCACATTGGAAGATCCGGGTGGCGATCTCACCCTGTTTGGAGTCTCCTAAGTCCATGAAGCTTCATTATAATAGTAAGTCTTACGTACCAAAAGAATGATTGAACACGCAATTAAAAAAGCGGGCATGAAGTGACTAACCTAGTTTTTCAATGGAAAACACTTCATTGACAGTGTGACATTACTATAAGTTATTTTTGACCATAACCGCGTGTTTTGCTTAAAGCACTCATTAATTGAAAAATTGTGGGATAAAAAATAATGACAGTACTGTTAGACCGTCAAGCTAGCGGCTTCCTTTTCCAATGGCGGAATTCCACAAAACCATGACCTTCTAAATGAATCATGTGGTCTAGGGTTTAGTGAGAACTCGTCGCATTGGGTGCCTGTTAGTATGTGCGAGCGCGCCAACTTTCGCCTGCGCCGTTTGATACGGCGGGCCTGGTGCTGAAATCCACTTAACGCAGGAGCCGATCTGACCTGACGGCGGGTGTGAATCGGGCTCGACAGCGCTCGAATAGCAAGTTGTTCCTCGATGCACCGGGTGATGTCTCGTGTTGGAGTCCATGTCTGCATTCCATGGTTTAATTGCCTCTCGTTCAGCAAGCACCACGGTGATAGGTCGCGTGACCCTTCCCCTTATTTGCTTAATAATTCTGTGGTGATTAACGTAAGACGCAACCGTAGTGCACTGTGCGCACGAGTTCATCCTATCAAAAGCAATATCACCGCAACAAGAAGGAGAGGTGTAGCGTCCTGCTCCACTGAATGACTTCCTTATGTCGAGCACGACATTATTTAGGATTACCTCCTTAATGAGGATGTCTTCTTAAAAAGATAGTAATAACGTCGCTATTCCTCCTTTCCACGAGATACGTTTGGTAGAAAAAGCGGCCTCGGGGTCTAATTAGATGAAGCGAGACCACGTAAAATTCGGTTTGCATGGACGCTTTGAGCTAGGCTGAAAAATTACCCACGGCAATCCATCATTTGGATAGCATTTTTAATGCAGGACTAGGCTGCGTATAGTTCAGCTTTTTCAAGGGATTTGAGGAAAATAAGGGGTGTTCGGTAAACTTTTTTTTGGGGTCTCTTTGGTGGCCAAATACCGGCATTGGCAAAGCTGAAAGCTCAAGGCAGGTGAGGATCGAGGATCCAGATCCCTTGTCATTGGGGTTTCCATAACATGCATAACATTACTCAAATCAGGCCATCCAAATGAAAATGGACGGCTTGATTTGAGAGAGGGTTGAGATTCAAAATTTTTCAAACCCCAAAAAAATTCCCGCCCAATTTTTTTTCTCTCCCCTCAACAATTGATGTGGCCCATTCTTGGCCTTCCATTTTCATTTGGACGTGCTGATTTGAGTAATGATGAGCATGTCACGTAAACCCCAATATTAGGTAATCCAAATCCCATGATCCTCACCTGCATCGGATTTCAGCATTTGCAGAAAGCTATTTCTCAAGTAAATTGATTTTTTTTTCCTTCCAAAACCACCCTCACGAATTTTTCATTTTCCAATTTTGCCCTTGTTGTCACTACTCGTCTTCTCCGTGCAAGGGTGGCTAGCAAGGTCATATCTGGTTGCGAAGGGCAGGCAAAAGGCTGTCGAGGGGCCAACGAGGTGACGCGAGGGGTATGGCGACCCAGGCAGGCTCCGAGCAGCCCTCATCGAGGGCTGATGAGATCGTGTGTCCTTAGACGACAACCGTTGGCCAGATTTGGCTAGCTTGTAGTTTGAGCCTTTCGCTAGAGCCGACAAAGGGGGTTTGAGGGTTTTTTTTTTAAATCAAAATTGCTTTACAAAGGAGTTTATATCTAATGCAATTTTCATTTCACCAAAGCCCTATAGGCTAAATACCTTTGCATTTTCTCAAAGTCCATTTTCAAAACCGAACCAACTAATTCCTGGAGTCACATCCATGATCCATCTCCGAATAGGCGAGTAGGGTTTTTGGTTGAACGCAATCTTGTCTTCTCACCGCAATATCTGTCCGTCTTCTACCGTCGAAACGAAGATAGACTGGAGCGCGATCGCCACGCGAAAGCGAAGTGCATGCTTGTGCAACATCTGCTTTTGGGCTTCCCTGATCGCGATTAAAAGCGATCTTGTTCTTATTTCTTTTCTGGTCAAGGCGATGGCGCCCGAGTCTTGAAGGACTGTGCCAATCATTCTTGGTGTTGCGATCGACACGAAACAACCTACTGTTTGTTCGAGTGCATGATGATGCCCTTTGTCTCGGCCAAAAAAACAAGAGAAGATGGGGAAAAAGAAATAAAAAAGAACTGCGCATTATGTTGATTCGTGTAGGACGAAGAGTTCTGCGATAATATCAACCCGAATCAAGTTGTCAAAAGCAGCTTCTTTTTCTAGAAGAGGGCCAAGATAAGAAGATTCTTCTTTTTTATCAAGGGTTTTATTAGGGTGTTCTCTTTGCATACGACATTTATGATTTTGGGGGACAAGTATCAAAAGAGTCCTCAATATATTGTATCAGTACCAATTCGGACCTAAAATATTCAATTGAACTAATTTAGTTCTATATTTTTTCACACTGCTATCAATTGAGTTCACTTGGCCAATTTAGTTCGGGAATTGTTAATCTAAACGCCGACCGTTCTACATGGCAAAATTGGTGCTGTCGTAGACATTTTTTTAGTAATATTTTTTAGTCTTTTCTTTCTTTCTTTTTTTCCTCCACCATGGCCAGCGAGCGCAAGCGATTGGCGAGGCCACCCTTACCAATGGTGGCAAGTGTGACCCTAGCTTAGTCAAGACTAACCCTCGCTGGTCATGGAAGAAACAGAAAGAAAAAAAAACAAAAGAAAAAATTCAAAAAGTTATTAAAAATGTTCACGTCAACATCAACTATGTCATATAAGATGACCGATATCCACTTTAGCAATTTAGGCATAATTCGGCCAGATGAATTCAATTGGCGATAATGTAAAAAAGTTTAGAGCTAAATTGAACCAATTCAGAAAGTTTAAGACCGAATTGGTACCAATACAATAGATTTAATTATGAATCTTTTTGTACTTTTCCCATAGAAAAGGACTAGAAAGACAATTCTAAGGTCACTTAAACATTAGTCAGTACTCTAGTTTTCATATGCTTTTAGTTCTCACTTATGGTATGCATAGATTTTAGGGAAAAAATGGCATGCAATGCTCGTCTTGTTTGGTTTTATCACGAATTAAGGGTTTCTTAACGTGGAGCTTAAGACACTTGAGATGTAATACTATTACAATTTGGTGATAAACTTGTCTATCCCCCGACTTATGTACATGAAAATATAGGAAACCATGAAGGTTTGAAGCAGATATGTTATCCCACATGACATGGCCCCCTTGGCCTTAAACTAGGATCTACCTTTTAATTTCCAAGCGTCATGTTACTACTCTAGAAAACTCTAATGCTCCAGACATTTTATGATCCAGAGTGTCCACACTGTGGCAAGACTCACAACTTGAGCATCATATCAAGTTAACAATACTATTCTAATTCTACCACAACACCACTCTAGGGAGAAGAAAAAGGGGATTTGGAAAAAAAAAATATGGTGATAGAATAGACATGGCCAAATTGAACCGTGGACCCGTTCCCGTTGACCGGACTATTGACTGGGCCCACGGTTCCACATTTTTCTGAACCGTGAAAAAAAAAAGTACCTTTGTGGGGGGAAAGAGCCGCATGGCCCGTGGGGTTGGGGTCCTTTATGGCAATTGCAATGCAACGGCCGGCCCCAAACACCCCCCTCTTTTTTTTACAATTTATATTACCACACAGTCCATACGCCCTTCTATAAATATCATTCCTCCATTTCATTTTTCTCACAATTTCTCTCATCTCAATTCTCTCAAACCCGTCTCAATTCTCTGAATCGATTTTTCGATCAATTCTCTCAAAAAATGACAAGTGAAAGCAGAAATACTAGAAATGGCCCGATGAGAAAATCCAATTCTCCTCATCCTGAATTTGATCCTCGTGACTATGCATGTTGGGTAACGATGATGATAATATCAACTATCAACGTCGAGCACATCCTAATGCAAGAAAGTCTTTATCCTCCTTGTCGTGTCGAAGAAATGTCGACAACAAATGAGCCGGAATGGAAGGCTCGAGAGGGCACATTCGACTTATGGCAATACTTCGACAAGGTACGTGAAAGCGAAGGTAAATTTAAGATAAACTGTAAATATTGTCCGAAATCATACAATTTTTCTAAAGGAAACAGCTACGGAACATTCTGTCGGCATTTGACAAAAAAACGTCAACGCAAGCGGGGATCGACACTAGCCAACAACAAATTTTCAGGTTTGCCAATCCTAACTATTATCATTTATTCTGTTATACTGATGCACTTTATAAACAAACATTAGCTGAATATGTTGCCCTTGAACATGCTCCGTTTACTACTGGTGAAAGTTTTAATTGAACATTTATGGTAAACACTGCATTGATTCCGCAAGCACCATCTGTTTCGAAAACTACTCTTAAACGCGAACTTCTCAAGGCTTATAAAAAACAAAAAAAAAGGTTTGGAATTTTTTTTAAGGATTTCAAGACAGGTGCATATAGGTAGCGATATTTGGACTGATCCTTGGCAAATTCATTCTTATATGAGTCCCACATGTCATTGGATAGGTGACGATTGGACCATTCAAAAAAGACTTCTTGCATTTCGAGTTTTTGATGAAAAACATACGTCCATTAATATTTATAAAATAATTAGACAAATTTTAGAAGAATATAATTTGATTAATAAATTTTTTTTCTATTGGTTTTGATAATGCCGCGGCAAATACTGCGTCCATTCTCGATTTAGAAAATATTTGTAAACCCACTTTTGGAGGACAATTTTTTCATATTAGATGTTCTTGCCATGTTTTAAATTTATGTGTACAAGATAGTTTACGAACTCTTGGAAATGCTCTTGCCCCAATAAATAAAGCAATTAAATTTTTATGGAGCAGTCCCCAATTTATGAAAGCATGGGGCAAATTTTGTAAAGAAAATGGGAGAACAGCAAAAAGATTTCCAAAAAATATTTCGACTCGTTGGAATTCTATTTTCGAATTAGAAAACTATTTAACCATTGCTTTTGAGTTTAGTAATTCCGAACACAACAAAGATTTCAAAATTCTAGAGTGATGGAAGAACCATTCAACTCAATTCCCAGTTCTCACCATCATCGCAAGACAGATATTAACAATGCCTTCTTCAACAATTGCAGTTCAACAAGCATTTAGCATTGGAGGATTAATTTTGGATGATTACCGTTCAAGATTAAGTCCGGAATCTGTGGAGGCTCAAACTTGTGTCGATGGTTGGACAAAGGCTAGATATCGACACCAAGAGCTGGATCGAGAACACGAATTTTTCAGTGAGGATTGTGGAAATACCATCGGCACGGATACCACAACGGGTAGCGACGATTGACGATGAGGTAAGTTAGGCTTATCAAAGGTAAAAGAACTACATATGCTTTGATTATTCTATTTCCAAGAAGATATGTAGGTACTTAATGATAATTCATTAAGTTCAAGCACAGTCCTCCTCTCTTTTTTCCCCAGCTTTTATTACAATGTACAATTTGATTATAATTTATAATTGACAATTTAGTATTTTTATTTCATTATTTATTAGTTTAAAAATAAATTTTAAGTTGAAACCAGAATCGGCCCGGGACAGCTGGTTCCGAACCGGAACCGGGACCGGCCCCTTAATGGGCCGGTTCTGGTTCCACCTTTTTTCGGAACCAGAACCGCCGGTTCCTGCGGTTCGGCGGAACCGTTCACCTATATAATAGAAATACGCATAATTTTATTGCAGGAGGCCAGTCTACCTTCAATGAGGTACAACATATGCCTTGTATAGGCATATGAAAAGGAAAAGACAATACAAATAAAAACACTCGTGGTCAACAATTGTATGTTGCTGCTGTAGTGCTGCTTCAGTGAATATTATAATAAACAGATAGTGAAGAATGAACAACACAATAAACAGTACATTGTTTGCCATTATTTGCTACAGTAGGGTCGTTATTTGTTACAGTGTTGCTTCAGTAGGTTGCGCATGCTTCTTCAGTTCTACAGGTTAACAAGATCACTTTCTGATAAGTTACTTTCTGACAAGTTGATATTTTCAGCATTGCGTTCCTGAGAGAACATTGCACCCCTTGCCCTTTTGATGTCCAAAGCAGGTTGTATCTTTTCAAAGTTTTCTGGAGTCACTTCTACTCTTTTCTTGGGTTTTCTGGAAATGATGGCGCCAGGCGCCAGGCGCCAGGCATCCACATGGAGATGCATCAATTATCATGTCGGTGGTATTCCAAAGTTCTATGAATCTTGAGAAAGTGGTCCACCCCAAGGGTCCAGAGATTGATTGGACTAGATGTGAGGGTTGTTGGCTCGCATTGAAATCCGCGAGAGTTCATCTAATAGCGTCTCTGGTAGGTTCATATGCTTGGGAGTAATCCCATGACCTCTTCATCATAAGCATTGGGCCAAATCATTTTAGGAATAATATGGTTCTTATCACAAAGTATCTTTTGGATCGCTTTGTACTCTCCATCAAGATTTGCAGTATTATAACCATAAGACTTGTGAATTATTACAAAGGATATTGAGGGACCAAGATATTCTAGCTTCAGGGTCCAAGGAGCAAAGAACCTATTGGTTGGAGAAATGTATCTCCAAGATCTGTGAAAAATCACGGTGGTTTTTCTGGATAATATTTTTTGGAATACTTTATGAACTTGATCTGCATATCAAATTGCACTTGCCAATGACACACATGCCACAACCATTGAAGCAAAACCTGTAGATCTTTACGGTGGGAAACATAGATGGCTAGTAAGGCTATGAAATACGCACGAGAAAAATCATTTGAGTTATTCAAGGAAAGTGACTGGGTCAAGACTAGTGCATGCCAAATGATCTAAGATTGAGGCTGCCATGTTCCTGTAAATCTTAAGTTGGTATTCTCACACCATTTCTCTGCATATAGAGTAAAATCTTCCCTGCTAATGGAATCTGAAATTTCAAGCGGAATCTCTCAGTGAATTTCTGAGCTGGATGAAGAAGAAGATCCTTGAAACATAAAAATAGAGGATGTAGTTTCACTGGACTTGGAGAGGAAATCAGCAAGAACATTTTTCTTGCCTTTAATATGCTTAGTATCAAAAGAACACTTTGAAAATCATTCTGTCCATCGTGAAACTTGCGGATGTGGCACCATCTTTTGCTTGAAATTCGGCATCTGGGGAAATGATGACATGCCCATTTCTATTACAAATTGATCAATGATCAGATGGAATTCCAAATTTTTTATCCCATAATTAACAACCGGAATTTCTTTGAATGTAGAATAGTAATGCATTTCTGAGGAGAATCTCTGGCTTTTGTGTCCCCAGATTCTTCTCTTACCATCTTCTTCAACGAAAAGAATTGCAGCCCAATACTTCTCCCTAATATTAGTTTGGAGAATTCTCTTACCATCAGAAGGGATTTGCAAAGGAAGCAGGCTACGCAATTTTTCTTTCAAGGACTTGATAGACACGGTATGGACTTCTCCCCATGAAGGTGGCTCTTTCTTCAATATCTTTTTTTAGCGGGTGCATGAATTTTGAAATCTTGAGGACAAAGTCTTGAAGATAATTGAAAATTCGAAGGAACTGTTCACTTGCTTATGAGAAAATTTCTCATCTAGGAATTTTAGAAGTTTCTTTGCAATATGATCACTTGGGTGGAATGCTCAATCCTTCAAATACATTCCTAGGAATTCAACTTCCTTCTAAGCAATCACCGTTTTCTTGTGAGACAGCATAATGCCACATTACTTAACCAAATTAGCAAATTGTTTAAATAATTTACAATGTGAGTCTTCAATCGGAACTGTAAAGGAGCTTATCAATGTATATCAGGGTATTAGCACTGAATTGGATGGAATATTTTGCAGATGGCCTCTTGAAATAAAGAAGGCGCTGTTTCAAGGCCAAAATGGAGGTCTTTCTAATAGAAGTGTTTGTTTGGAATGTAGAATCTTGTCTCGTGTATGTCTTCCGGATGAATACCAAGTTGCCAAAATCCTGCTTTTCAGTCGATAAATCTTGGCATGGGAAAAACTAGAAAATAGTCTTTTTGTTTGGCAATGAGAATTTGTCATCTTGGAGGAACTGGTTGAGTAGTTGAGAATTAATTACCCACCTTGCTTTGTCTCTGATTCGTTCAGTCCTTTGTTTTCAACATAAAATGCTTGATATGCTCATTAAGAATTTGCCGGCTCGATTAATCATTGTCGAGATAATTCATTACATTCTCTTTGGGTAAGCTGGAAATCTAGTGACTTGTCTTTGTAGGATTAATGTCTTCATCTTTCTTGAAACGTTCTAAAAAAAATGATGATGAATCAGATGACAACGACGAACCAAGTTAAAGTGGTGGCCTTTATTTCTTTGAAAATCAAGAAACTTTTGGGGTACGTGAAATTCCACAATCAGATGCTCCTACCCAAACCATCACTGTCCTGAAAAAACCCTATGTTAAACAATACGTGCCTATATGCATTTTCCCTTCTAAATATGACAAACCCATTTCATTAATTACTAGAACATATTCTTCTTAGACCCAAAAATCCTTCCTGAAGAGCACTAGGAGCTACACACCAGATACTTTACTGCTGCATCAGGAACCGCTTTTGCTACTCAAGTAAAGAGCAAACCCCAATGCTCTGTTACTATTCGAATCCATGGGTAACCTTATCCAGATCGAGATACTATTATTGGATGGGATCTTCTCAGCAAACTCCCTAAGCTCAGAATCTTGACCAATGGACTACGGTTGAAAGGATAATTTAAAGAATTTGTGAATACTAGGAGACTTTATCTCATTTAGCGAGAAAGTCTTGATCCAATCCTCCAGGATCTCTTTAATTCCTGAGCAGAGACACATTGGAATTTCTCTAGAAATGCATGAATCGCCTTGTGGAAAAATGAGGAGTTCTTCAATCGACTTAGGGGTGTGCATGGTCCGGGCCAGTCCGGTTCCGGTATGGAACCAGGGACCAGACAGGTAGTCCTAATCCCCAAATTTCCGGGACTGAGCACGGGACCAGGACTGGACCGGCCGGGACCGGCTGTTCGATTTGACACTAGCTGCTTATAGAAATCTAACCCTTATATCTAAACTAGTAACTTTAAATCTCAATCATCCAACCTAATAAGACATACACATGACTATCGTGCAACCATCACATGAGTACTTATAATCCAAAAATAATGAGAAAATACAAAATAGGAAGAAAAAACACTTAAAACAATTGAAATATGATTATGCTCCTACATCATTCTCCTCAAGACATGAGAAAAGTGACGACGCCGACTAGCGAGAGGTAGGCCCGTGAGAGGAGTGAGCGAAGAGGCAAAAGTGAGAGGAGCAAGCACCGAGCAAATCTGTGTTGCGAAGGTCAGACAGGAGCGTCGAGCGAGAGGAGAGGAGAGGAGAGGAGTGAGTGTCAAGTAGAAGATGAAAAAATTAGGTTAACTAGTTCTTCAAAAGTTTCTTAATTGTTTTTATTATGTATATGTATATGTATATTTCGGGCAGTCCGGTCCGATCCCATTCACCATGAAACCGGGGACCGGGCCAACCCAGTCTGTCCGGTCCCGGGCCAGTCCGGTCCAATTTGCTCACCCCTAATTCGACTGCCTTTGAAAAAAAATGAAGACATTAATTCCACAAAGACCAATCACTCAGAAATAAATATATAAGGTCTCTAACTTGCCCAAAGAAAATGTGGTGAGTTATCTTGGTAAGTATTAATTGAGCTGACACATTCTCAATTCGCATATGAAGCCTTTTATGTTGAAAAAAGATAAAGACTCGCATTGTAAGTTGCTTAAACAATTTGATGATTTGGTTAAGCAATAAGGCATTATGCTCTCTCAAAAGAAAATGGTAATTGCCAAGAAGGAGGTTAAATTCCTAGGGATGCATTGAAGGATGGAGCATTCCACCCAAGTGATCATATTACAAAGGAACTTCTAAAATTCTCATATGAGAACTTTTCTCATAAAAATGTCCAACAGTTCCTTGGTATTGTCAATTATCATTGGGACTTCGTCCCCAATATTGCAAAGTTCATGCACCCGCTACAAAAAGATGTTGAAGAAAGAGCCACCTACATAAGGGAGAAGTCCAGACTGTGACTATTAGGTCCTTGAAAGAAAAGCTACAGAACCTGCCTCCTTTGCAAATCCCTTTTGGTGTGATAAGAGGATTCTCCAAACTGATGCTAGTGACAAGCATTGGGCAGCTATTCTTTTTGAAGACGAATATGGTAATAGAAGAATCTGCGGCACAAAAGTGGGTGATTCTCCGAGGCTGAGATGCATTACTATTCAACATTCAAAGAAATTATGGTTGCTAAGTGTGAGATAAAAATGTTTGACTTCCCATCTTGTAGGTCATCAATTTCTAGTAGAATTGGCTAGCCATCCTTTCCCCGGATGCTGAAGTTCAAGTGGAAGACGATGCCACATCCGCAGCTCTTATAATGGACACAATGATTTTCAAAGTATTCTTTTGGTATCAAGCATATTAAATGTGAGAAAAATATTCTTGCTGATTTCCTCTCTAGGTCTAGTGAAATTGCATCCTCTGTGTTTATGTTTCGAGAATCTCTCTCTTCAACCTTCTCAGAATTTCACCGTAACATTCCTCCTGAAATTTCTTATTTCCACCGGCAGGGAAGATTCTACTATGGATGCAGAGAAATGAAGTGGGAATACCAGCTTAATATTTTTCAAGAAGTATGACAGACTCAACCTCAGACCATTTGACATACACCATGAATATCCATTCGTTCATGTATTCACTCTTGACCTAGTCACTTTCCTTGAATAACTCAAATGATTTTTTTTTTTGGGTATGTATTTCATAACCTTACTTTAGCCGTTGAGTTTCCCATCGCAAGGATTTACAGATTTGCCAGAAGGTTAAGGCCATTAAGACTATTATTTTAAACATTTAGCAGAAATGCTTCAATGGTTCTGACCTATGTGTTATTGGGAAGTCCAATTTGATATGCAGCTCAAGTTCATGAAGAGGAAATACAACTTTCTAGAAAATGTGATATAGACCACTGCGATTTTTCACAGATCTTGGATATGTATTTCTCCAACCAATAGGTTCCTTACTCCTTGCACCCTCAAGATAGAATATCTTGGCCCCTCAATCTCTGATGCAACGATTCACAAATCCTATGGATATAGTGTTGCAGATTTTGATGGAGAATACAAAGCGATCCAGAAAATACTATGTGAAAAGAATCAAGTTATTCCGGAGGAGATTTGGGCCAATGCTTATGATGAAGAGCTACAATGGGATTACCCAAGCATACGAACCAATCAGAGATGTTTTAGACAAGCTATCGCGGATTTTAATGCGAGCCAGCCGCCTCAGTCTAATCAATCTCTTAGGACCCTTGGGAGGACCACTTTCTCAAGACCCATTGAATTTTGGACTGCCACCGACTTGATAATTGATGCACCTCCAAGTGGAATGCCAGACACTCCATTTGTGTACTTGGAGGAATCTGGCATGTCTTAACCAAACCTTTTGCATGGGCTCATCAAGCACTTGTATGGTCTGGGAAGGCTTATTTGTCTTATATTTTAGCTGCTTTATCTGTTTTTGGTTTCATTGCTTGTTGTTTTGTCTGGTTCAATAATACCAGGTGGCCCAACCTGAAAGATTTTATGGTGGGACCACTACTAACTGCTCTAAAAGCTTAAACTGTTAGAAGAAGACGTGATTTAATATTTATATATTCCAACACTCCCCCACACGTTTAGTCTGGTCTTTTGTCTAGTACTAAGCGTTGACAAATTCATTGGGGAGGCAAATAGGAACTTAAAAAGATTTGAATTCAGAAGCTCCTGCTCTGATTCCACGAAAGATTTTATGGGATCACTACCAACTGTTCTAAAAGCTTAAGCTATTAGAAGAAGACCTGATTTAATATTTATATATTCCAACACAACCAATGATGCCACAAGGAGAATCTAATGTGTGCCTGGCCCCAACATTTTCAAAAGATACGGGAAAAGAATAGAAGCGACCTCAGAAAACTTTGAAAATATACAACTTGCTCTAGATATCAAAAGGGCAACGCGTGCGATGTTCTTTCAAGAACGCAACGCTGAAGATAGTGACTTATCAGAAAGTGATCCTGCACACTTGTAGGATTGAAGTAGCATGCACGACCAATTGAAGCAACACTATAGCAAATAATGGTGCTGTTCACTATCTGTTTAGTGAAGTGTTCATTATTCACAAAAGCATTAGTTTAGAAGCCACATAAAATTATTGGCCACAAGTGTTGTGTTTTCGTTTTCATATGACTAAATAAGGCATCTGTTGTACCTCGTCGAAGGAAGACTGGCCGCCCACAGTAATATCATATGTATTTCTATTACCATGTCTTTCTAAATCCCCTTATTCTTCTTCCTAGAATGGTACTATGATAGAATTAGATTAGTATTTTTTTTTTGGTGGAAATAATAGTATTTTTAGCTTGATATGATGCTCTGTGCTGGTGAGTATGCTCTCCACTTGCTACAATGTAGATCCTGTGGTTCAAAAAATGTTTGTAACCTGAAATTTTTATGGAGTAGTATGATGGAAGCTAAAAGGTAGTCCCTAGTTTAAGGCCAAGGGGGCCGTGTCATGTGGGATTCATACCTGCTTCAATCCTTCATGGTGTGCTTCATAGCCCCTTAATTGTATCAAAGCCAATGTTCATAGTCAAGCCAAGAATATTGTTTTAAGACTATCCATACATCTTTACCAGAGGAGAAGACATCTTTCGAGATGATAGACACAAACAACTCTGATTATACACCTATTGTCATAGATGCTCCTGTCTCCCTTGACTCTTCGTCCAACTTTTGAAAGGTCAATGCTTCTAAGAATGATTATCTTTATGATGTTTCTTACCTCAATGAAGATGATAAGATCTCTAATACCCATATTCCCCATGTAAATCCATATTCACTTTTTTGCTAAACCTACTTCCTCTGCCCCCATCCGTTCCATAAAGAAACTCATATATCATACTCTGCAAGATGTTAAAGAGTACGTCTAATCCACTAGGTTTGATCAACAATCTATTCCAGCTACCCGATAGAAACACTTTGTAAACCTGCAAATATCTCCAGAGTTTATGCACCAATGACTTACTCAGGGATATACTCGCCTAGTCCTTCCTCTCCTCCTCAAAGGGGAACACATCCTTTGGGTGTTCATGTTTGGTGCACTAGATACAAGGTCAAATGTCATGTTGATATACTTTGGGTGATCTAGGGAACTCATGGGACCAAGCACGATGACAATTTCACGTTTTTCTCCAAGTCAATACTTTGTCTGTCATTCCGAATGACTGATGTTAACATGGAAAGACATTAAATACTCTTGTCCAAGAAACTAATGTTAGGATTAGGCCTACATACCTAACGAAATAGAGAGCAAATGCGAGAAACAGTAATTGAGACACAAAGCTTGTCATGGTTCACTCTTAAACTAGGGCTCCATCTAGCAGAGAATCACTATAGTTAACACCTCTCAACTATCTGTTATAACTCTCAATTACAAGACAATATAGATTATATATACTCGGTAGCTATTCATGGGTTCAAGCCCAACCTACCAATAAATTATTGCCTTTCTGTCGATGAAGAGTATGAATTACACCCCAGCAACTAATAGTCAGGCATATATATCCCTCCACATTATCTGAAAACTTGACAGGCAAAGCTAGTTATATTCAGTAATATTTCATTTGTGTCTATCTAGCTCTTTGTAACTTCACATTGTTACAAGATGCGAACCTTTTACTGAAAAGCATTTGGGAACTGTACAACAGAATAACAATCTCGATAGGTTCCGTAAATGTAATACCCACAGGGTTAGGACATATCAATTTTTTCGACTAAAAACAACTTCTGGAAGACATAGAAAACCCAGAAGAAAAGGACAACACTGAAGTGAATTGTAGCAGCTAATTCACAGTTATTATGCAGTTGGTCACTGTTCTTAGTTAAAATATTCATACAACATATTGCAAAGTGAGTCTGTAGAAGAACTTACCTTTAATTGAAAACATTTAGCATTTGAAAGAAAAAAAGTAGAACATTCATGTTCCACAACCAACAATTCCTATCTGGGGATGAGGCAGCTGCTTGGGAATATGTTGAGCTTACAATGGCAAAATGAGGAAGAAAATAAAACTGTAATGTGTGAAAAATAATTTTACAGATTCTGATGCGCCGATGCTTTCTGCAGTGAGTGTTGATAATTTTATCATCCTATCCACGTAATTTGCTGTGCATTCTAAAACTATGAAGTATGATATCTATTGCAGACCATCGTACCCAAAACCAGATTTGTTGGAAAGAAGAATCCTAATGTTCAACGGAAAAATCTATG
The DNA here is from genome assembly GCA_021437785.1 of Rhodomyrtus psidioides. Lineage (NCBI taxonomy): Eukaryota > Viridiplantae > Streptophyta > Magnoliopsida > Myrtales > Myrtaceae > Rhodomyrtus > Rhodomyrtus psidioides. The sequence goes on along the minus strand of JAILYB010000023.1, from coordinate 1,935,866 downwards.
CAAAAGGCAGAGGAACCTTCAGTTCGTGTTCAATGTAGAAAATTTGTGAGCCATACAAGATCGAAGTGCAGGATCTAGATAAGCTTCTTCCTCTCGAAAAAACGCCTCAAGTGCCACAACTGCAAAACTGAAACCACAATGCAGATGCCAAGGGACATTAAACTGAACCGTGCGACCCTGGCGTTCGTTTTTTCACTCACTTCCCTCATTTCTGCTTCCCTAGACAAGTAGCCAATACAAACAAATATTAAAATATGTCAAAACTTGATTGTTCTCACCCAACAAACAAAGGAGAAACTCAATAGTAAATGGTACAATCATATTCTCGTTATAGATGCTCTACCCTCTTCTGATCCTATGACCATGTTCTTCATATTTTTGAACTTTAAGGACTCAAGGCTAGTACAAGAAAAATGCCATGAGAGAAATCACTCATTTATCTTGTTAGTATCCTGTAGAGAAAGCAAATTACCGGTTTTTCAAATAAATCAGATTGTCATGTATGGCTTGCACAGCCCCTTCAAGTTTCAGCAACTCCAGCTCCATGCCCTAAGGTTATAGGGTGAACGTTATGGAAGAAAATAGGGGATTAAACTAATCTCTGAAAAAAAAAGAGATGAGTATTATTTCACATATTTGACCTGAATCTTTTCCTTTTTTGCAACTGACTCCCAATCCTTAGCTGCGATTCCAATTTTCCAGTCAAGGCCGATTGTCAACCCAGCCCCTTCTTGATGTTTTCCACCAATCCAGAAACATGCCAAGTAGTTCCCGGCCTCAGAGGTTGTAAATGCAAACTGACCGTGGGTCACATTTTCATTGTGGTGAAGATTGTTTCCATAAGGAGATGTCACCTGGAAGATGGGGGAAAGAGAGGTATTGGTTGACATTAGCTCCAGAAAAACCGTGTCCATTGGACAAAATGCAAATATATGGACCTTGTGAGAACTACGGATCAGATTGGAGATAAAAGCTGTGTGTATCAGTAGGCCACACATGTATTTATACTGTATTCACATGTTACAGAATAGGAAACCCAAGGTCACAGCATATGATAGCTTAGTATAAAAATCTACTCCGACAATGTTTCCATTCCTAACAGACTTAAATAGGCACTTTGGCAGCAGCTTTGCTTATTCAAGAACTGGAAATCAGCAGGCTTGGTTAAACAAGTTAGTTTTTGAAAACAGAATATTCAGAAGGTTTATTTTAGTGATGCTCACATGATAACTTTTATTGTGAAATACATCAATGAGCTTATATGAAACCTAGCTATAGGAACCAAAAACTTGTTGCAAAGCTTGAATATCCTTGGCCTCGAGACAGAATGCGACCGTTAGTGGCACTGAAAAGGACATGACAAGTTTATAAAGCAGCATAGCTGAGCTTGCTTGCCTGCCTATAAATTACAGAGGGAAAGGACAAACAGTCGCCCAATTTATCACGGTTTTCTGATCAAGTATGTCTGATTGTGCAATATACTTCTGCAACAACTTTAGCAAGGTATACGTAATATTCCAATGCTACTGAAACAATGCCTCATTGAAACTCAACTAAAATCTCTAACGCCTTAAATTACAGTTGTATCCTGTACACACGGGAAACATGAGAATAATTCTCTAGTATATAATTTAAAACAAGCAAGTTACATCTTGGGAAATCATTTTGCTCAGCAGTACACCCCAAGTACTTACAAATCTTACTTCTTTTTCTGGCCTAAAATAAAAAATAATAAAATTACTCGAGAAATGCTACTTTGAGTAATTTATTTGGCACCCAAAAGGAAACACTACATCGATTTTCTCATGAGAGAACTGTAGTCAGATATGCACAAGCACGACTAGTTTTCTATTCTTTGAGGTGTTCAAGTCTGCTGCCAACTGCAATTCCCAATCATTCAAGATCAAAACAAACTCAACAACCTAAATATATCTACCCCTTAGGCTCAGCCACGAAGAAACAATACGTACCCATTGCCTTCTTACCTAGATAGCTCCAAAATTGAACTTTTAGAGTTCGACTGATGTGCACTATCTATCGTGCCTAAGAATGAAATGCCCCTAATATCTCTCGTGAAAGGAACCCAAGCCTAGTAGATCCATCTACGAACTTCCACTCTATTAGGATCCCTTCCAGATCAAATTCCGTACCTTGAAGCTATGACATGCCCCACATTTTTTGGTTTTCTCTAATAGTCGTTACAAAAATCACATGAAAAAGGCCTTATTAAAATGTAAAAAAGATCTAACTACCAAACCCCGCATATTTGCAGATATTTTCCCAATTAAATGGTGGGGGGCTTGCGTTTGAAATTAAGAGAAGGCAAAGTTACTCAGGTAAGCATTCACTTAGGAAAAGTTGGGAGTACCAACAGTAACAACTGAGCTGTTCAAGTCAAATGCCCAAGTACAACAGATCGCAAGTGATCCTTCCTCGACCTACTCAATGAGAAAGACTCATCTCATGAGATGCAAATAGAAAACCAAATTAAATGATTTATCTTCTATCAAACAATATAGTGAACTAAGCATCAGATTGAGACAATCAAAGAAGACAAAAAGGACAACGTCGAAGACTATCTATTCAGCGAACTTCAGAGAAAAACAGATTTGTCTAGTTATATATTAAAAAATCCATTTTTGTCTAGTGTGTCCAACATGAGAGTGCATTGGCTCACGCATAGGAATAGGATCACATCAAGACTCAGTTTAAATAAAAAAGACAGCAAGCATTGTTCAATTTGAAGCTAGCTGAGAATCACAGTTTTACACAGGCGACAATCACAAAGCCAGATAGAGTGGCAAGAAGCCTCAAATGTTTGAGTTAGAGACAAATTAAAAGAATAATCAGAACTCAGAAGCCTGATGCGTCCTCCATCATAAATCAAGCTCAACGTATATATTATTCATCCATCTACCAAATTATAATGTAGGATTACGCAAACCAAACATTCACTTGCATAATTTGAGTTCCAAGTCACTGAAAACCTTCTCTTTCTATCTGAATGCAATGTGGGTGTGTGTGTGTGTCTGCGAGAGAGAGAGAGAGAGAGAGAGAGAAACCCGAGAGGAAATAGTGGGGGTGTGGAGGTGAGCGTGTTCCTCGTCGACTATGTAATAATCGGCCAAGACGACGACGTTGCTCTGGATTTCCTCGGAGACGCACTTGGTCCCCGAGCTCGGGATCATCAACCACACAGCTTCCGTGACTGGCACGAGATGCCCACTACAGCTCAACAGCAAGAGCGCTGCTAAAAGGATCACTCCAGCGCGCCTCTCCGCCATTGCTCGAGAGACGCAGTCACTGAAGAAGAAGAAGAAGAAGAAGAAGAAGAAGAAGAATCGGGGTTGATAGTGGAGCCGATGAAGCAGATCTATGGAGCTCTGCACTGTTCCCGGCTGCTTGGATTTTCTGCTTCGTCAAGGTTCGGTTTTTAGTTGTTTGGTAATATTAAAGCGAGAGAGGACGTGGCCCTCACGCGCCTACTATCATACTCACATCACACGTGTCGTTCCTTGACTGGTCGGTGACGTTTTTGGCGCGTTCGGAGGAGAGCGATTTCAGTTTAACATTTCATAGAAAATGAAGCGCCCGCTCGCTGACGCTGAGAGCTGAGCTCGCTGACCTCGCCTCTGAACTCGGAGGTTTCCCTCTGTCTGAATCGGCCGATTCGACCTCGTCGCTAGATTCTCCGACGGTGCCGTATTCACCGGCAGCAGGTCCCTCTCTCTATCTCTCTTCGCCCGTGTCTTGGTGTTCATTTGCCCCCTCTTTGATTCGTCAAAAGTTGATTTTGATCCGATTGGTTCTTCCTATCGCTACTTTGCACGAAAAGAAGTGCCAACGGGTGTGTTCATCCGGGTCGACCGGGTACTTCGTGATCATGGTGCTTGATGGGTTTTCGTCGGTCTCTCTGTTGCTATGACTGAAAAGGGTCAACGGTTGTAGTCCGTCACCGTCTGTTCTTGTTTTTGTTAGTGTGCTTAAGTGACTCAACAGTGCGGCAGTAACTTCTTTCTAATTACATGCTAAAAGCTTCAAAGTTGTTCAGGTTTCGGCTGTCTGAATGAATCAATGTTTCTGGCTCATGAGCAGGTCAAATCCTTGTTCCCAGTAGATGCAGAAATTTTCAGTTCTCTCTGGACCTAGACTTCGGTGATTTTTTAAGGATTTGAAACTTCTTTCTCCGACTGAATTCTCCAATCGATCCATATCGTTGGTCCCAATGGCCGTTAACCATCTGAACTCAATCTTCTTGTTGGCACTCTTCGCATCCCGTCTTCTTTTCTCTACCCTGGCCGAGCCTCGAGAAGTAGAAATGGATGCACCGATTTGGCGGTTCCAGCAGTACCTCAGGATCAACACAGCCCACCCTCACCCTGACTATGCTGGAGCTGTCTCCTTTCTTAAGGACCAAGCTCAGGCCATTTCCCTCCGAACCCGTATCCTAGAGTTCGTCCCAAACAAGCCCGTTTTGCTTTTGACTTGGTTTGGCTCGGACCCTTCTCTTCAGTCCGTCCTTTTCAACTCCCACATGGACTCTGTCCCTGCAGAGCTATCCAAGTGGATTCATCCTCCCTTTTCTGCATTCAGAGATTCTGATGGAAAGATCTTTGCCCGGGGGGCGCAAGATGACAAGTGCATTGCCATTCAGTATATCGAGGCCATTAGGAATCTCAAGGAGAATAATTTTGTACCACTTCGCACAATTCACGTCTCGTACATGCCAGACGAGGAGATTGGTGGAATTGATGGAGCGGCTAAGTTCACGGGATCCAAAGAGTTCAAGGAACTGAACGTGGGGTTCGTCTTGGATGAGGGGCAGGCATCCGTTACCGATGAGTTTCGGGTTTTCTACGCTGACCGGTCACCTTGGGGGCTGGTGATTAAGGCTAAGGGAGCACCTGGACATGGATCGAGGATGTATGACAACAGCGCTATGGAGAATCTGATGAAGAGCTTGGAAGCCATAGGCAAGTTCAGGGAGAGCCAATTTGATAAGGTCAAGGCCGGAATGGCAGCGAACTCCGAAGTCATTTCTGTCAATCCCGTCTACATGAAAGCTGGAATTCCTTCACCAACTGTGAGCTTCATGTGCATTCTTTTGTTAATATCGGCGCAATTCATCTTAATTAATTGTATAATTTCATAATGCACATGCTCTGATACGGACTAGCTGATCGTGTGCGCAGGGCTTTGTCATGAATGTGCAGCCTTCAGAGGCCGAGGCAGGCTTTGACATCCGTCTGCCTCCGACTGCAGACCCTGATCTTATGAAGAAAAGAATTGCTGAAGAGTGGGCCCCGGCTATCAGGAATTTGACATACCAGGTAAACACTCATGAATAGTTTCACCTGCACAAGGATTGTTTGTCCAACTGCCAGAAATGGAAGCAGATGAGAGTAGACTAGGTGCTTGAACAATTTCCCAAGATGCCATATTCTGAATTTAGTATCATATATGTTCCCCTGAATCTGCCATTATACTGCTTCTGCTTGATGGAAGCCTTGCTTATTGGTATAGTCTTCACACCCACTACTATGCCTAATCTACCTGCTGCAGCATGGTGAAGTCTAGTGTGCTTGTTAAAGTCTCCAATTGAATCTGGTAGACTGATTCGACCAAAAAAATAAATAAATCTGGTAGACTATTCAATGCTTTTCACGGCATGTCTCCTAGATTGCAAGCTTCTTTAGTTGTTTAGCTTTAAAAGTTATTTCTCTGTATGTGAAAATAGCTTTCTTGCACCTATGTTACTCAGGATTCCTTCTTTTCCTTTTCAGTTTTCTATTCAAATGTTTTCATTCCCAAATTATATAAAAATAGACAAGTCAGATCCTTAACCGTTTCTTTTGGCATCCTAAATTTGTCAACTTTGATGTCAAAGAGCTTAAGTTAATAAGAGTTATGCCATTTACCGCACATTGTTTGGGGCTTTGAATATGATCACCTTAGGTCAATGTTGATGAGAAAGTGCTAAAACCATTGAGACAGAGAAGGAATCTCTTAAGTTGGGCCATAGTGATTGAGCAGATTCATTGACTAGTCGAAGCCGATTATCAGTATTGATTGGTTAATAGAACATGCTGGGTGTCAACAAGGAAGGAGAAACAATATGTTGACCAGCACATGCTGATCTGATATTGACTGTGAATAAAGCCGACGGTTAAACACCAGCATTGACTGTAAGAAGCGAACAGAATTAAGTCGATAGGGAAGGAACAGTTTTTATTCATTGACTGATAGTCGAGTCAATGTCGGTTGAGTCAAGAAGCATTGACATTTCGCGATATTTAATTGAAATTAAATTGGTTGCAAGGATAAAAAATAGCGGAAACAGTTGTTGCAGTCAACCTACGCAAGAACAGTTACGAAAGGTGTTGATTGATGGTTGCAGACTTGCTGCTAAGTAGTTATTTTAGCCAGTCAATCAGTAATCGCAGTCGAGCTCTTGAGGTGGAAACGTTTATACTATCAGATTTGGAGCCGAAATCAAGTTTCAGTAAAAGGATAATGAAGTGCACCAATGAGTCTCCTCGAGGCGAAAAACATCCTTTGCTATGATTGGCCTATTGGCCTTCAACCTTTTATCCAAGAAAAAGGTTCATTAATGGACATTGATGATAAGCTCACAAGATTATGATACTGGGTAGATTTGCAGAACTTTTTGTCATGCAATGTTTCATGCTTTCTGCATAAGTTGAGGCATGCACATGCTTATGACGTGAGCCCAGCAACAAGCTAATTACGGCAGATCTGCTGTGTCACTTGTTATCAATCATTGTCGATGGGCAACAGCTGAAAAATTAATGTACGTATAGGTATTGATACACGAGCGGCTTAGGAAGTGAGGTTATGTTTTTCCTAGTTGACTGCTTCGGATTCTGTAGTTTCTTACGTGTATAATTTATACTTATCTACCTTTATATGCTATATTTCTCACCTAGTAGGGTAATGTTGCCAATTAATGGATCAAAGATACTGCCTGAACGTACTATCATTTGCCTTATACTTGCTTTTTGCAAGCTATTTAACTACTGCTTCAGAATTCGTGAAGGGAAGGGACACCATATTGCTTTTAGAATCTGTTCGTCCTGCTTTTAAATAGGGATTCTCTTTGCTGGCATTAGAACTGAAAGTCACGATAATTGATTCTGGTTAATTCTGGTTATTTTATCCTGTTCGGAACTGTCAAGTTTTGTAGCATGTTTCCTGTTTTACTCTGCTTTGGTTCTATCGGGGTTTAAGAATGGATTAGTTATTTAAACAGTTGATCCTCCTTCCTCTTCGTGTAACAGGCAGTGTTATACTCTCATCAACTAATGCACGGTACTAGTTGTATGGCTTAAAGACACACTCACGGTGATAAAACACAGTTTTGGGTCATCCATAGATTTCTATCATAGGATGAAACTATAATTGAATGTCTGAATTAAGATGTTTATCCTCTTATATGTCAGATTATTGAGAAAGGACCTATTCGAGACTACAAGGGGCGCCCATTAATGACTAGAACAGATGATTCCAACCTTTGGTGGTCTGCTTTTAACCAAGCTGTTGTGGCAGCTGGAGGAAAGCTTGCAAAGCCTGAAATCTTACCTTCAACTACCGATGCAAGTTTCATTCGACACCTGGGGATTCCTGCTCTAGGGTTCTCTCCCATGATCAATACTCCGATACTGCTTCATGATCACAATGAGGTGCGAGATTTTTGCAAATCTGTTTTGTATAGACTGTATTGGTCATTTGGTACTACTGCTATTTACCATGACTTTTTTTTTTTTGCTTTTGCAGTTTTTGGAGGATAAAGTCTTCTTGATGGGGATAAAGGTATATGAATCCATAATTAGTTTTTTGAGTTCCTCCGTTGAAGAATCACAGAGGAACATGATTTAGCTAACAACTGATTAGGTAAGGCTGCTGCTTCTTCTCGTTCTCTAAAAAGCTCTCCTATCCTTGTTGCTGGCATCCGCCAATCCATGTTGAAGCGAAGCTCAAGTTGTGAGCTTTTTCTTGTATTGTAGCATTGTAATAACGGGGTCTCGGCCGTAGCGTACACATAAATAACCCGTTCTGGTTCTGAGCTCCGGCGTGGTCCTTGTTTCCATCGGTGAGGATACTTACACTACAAATAAATTAAAGATGTTGAAGAGGGACATCTCTTGAGTGAGTTTGCCATAGTTACTTTCTGTTTCTGAAATTACACCTGCAAGAATGTGGTGTTTTCCCAGCTTTGTTCACTCGCAAGATGTTTTCTATTCGCTTCAGCGGTTTTCTGTAATCTATGTGGATCCTCCACGAGAGAATGAGAGCGTTGATTTTTCTTGTGATAACGACATTGTTTGAAAAAAAGAAATTGGTTGAGTTGAAAGATAGTAGTCAAGAATTTTCCTCGATGCACAAGAAAGAATTAGTTGGAGAATTAATTGCTAAGGATGCGGATAAACCGTCCATACGAATTAGGCGTGGCCCTACCCGTCGGGGGTTGTGGCGGTGCGACTTTATGATGACTTCGAGCTAGTGACACCAATTCAAACACGAGATGTACCGCATCCAAATCGAGCGATCAGTTGCTCGGGCAATCCTCGCGAGTTATTCTCTTCTTAAAACAATAGCCTTCGGCAGAAACTCCAATTGCCAATCATAATGTCTCTATCTTCAAGGGATTAAGCTTCAATCCAGGCATTTAAGGACAGAAAAGAGTCAGAGATGGAAAGGCCTTCTAAGCTATAATTCAAGAGGATTGTTCCAACCCCATCTCTTAAATCCAATCCAATGGCTTTCCGGTTGGGACAATGTTGGGCTTTTATAAAGCTAAAAGGATACCACCCACCTGGGCTATGGATGTGACTGACCGGAGATTCGAAATCGAGACTTCCCCGTACTAATTATGGTCCGCCATTGACAGAGTTCATGGCATTGCTTCAACCATCTAATGAGCTCCGATGCCATCTGTCACGACCAAAAGTGTTGGTATGGTACTAAGGCTCCGTTTGTTTCGCGGAAAATATGAGACTTTTAAAAAATATTTTCCAGAAAGTTATTTTCTAAGAAAATGACAATGTTTTCCGGTGTTTGGCTAAACTATATAAAAGATCGAAAAATATTTTTCGTTGTTTGGTATGAAAAATCAAACACTTTTTAATAATTTTTTATTTTATTTTTTTCTTTCCCCCTTCTTCCTCCTGTCCTCTGGCCTCTGCTATTTCCTCCTCCCTCCGGCCGCCTTGCGATTGGCCACGACTCAGCCCCGCAAGCTCGAGGCGGCCGGTCCCGGCTATCTCGGTATCGCCAGGATATAACCCCCATAACACCACCTCGAAGAGCAGCAACTATTCCTATCTCAGTTGCACCGCTCAAACAAAGAAGGGGAAATAGATGAGAGAAGCCATGGACTCTCTGCTACAAGCTCTGCAGAACCAGCCTCTCCTCGCCGCCACCCTTATCTCCACCACTGCCACCCTCCTCCTCCTCCTCCTCCTTGGTCTCGTCCTCCGCTCCCGTAGCTGCCTCCCTTACCCTTCCGGGCCTAGGGGCCTCCCGGTCATCGGCAACATGCTGATGCTCGACCAGATGACCCACCACACCCAAAATTGGTTACTTGTTAATAAAATCCGCAACAAACGTCCGTTTATGGATTTCGATTGTATGGCAGAAAACTTCTCCACTGTCGAGAGAGAGAAAACAAAAACCAGAATTTTGAGAACAGAAGGAGGAGCAGAGCAGAGAGAGAGAGAGAGAGAGAGAGAGAGAGAGTATTATCAGCATTTCGCATGCTCATTATCAGCACCACATGCCCCCGCGAGAAAAGTCAAATGCTTCTCCCCTCCGCCGCCGGTACTCAACTTTCTGGGGAACGCTCGTGAAGGCTTTTCTCGCTCCGCAGCTCCCGTCGTCCCTGTCTCGCTCCCTCGAAGAAGAAGAAGAAGAAGAAGAAGAAGAAGAAGAAGCATGGGGAATCGATTTGTATGCATGACGAAGAAGGACGCCAAAGAGAGCTGCAGGAATGTGTCTTGGAGCAAGAGGACGGCCACCAGTCGGTCCTAGAGGAAGCTAGTGGTGGAGGAGGAGCTCCTCCATCGCCAGGCTCTCTCAATGGCCCTGCATCAGTCTCAGAGGTTTGACGGATCCATGTCCCGCCGCATCAACGGCAACACCAGCTCCCCTAGACGCCCCCTCTCCGATCAACCACCCAATGGGAAGTGTGATTGGTTATTTAGATCTGAGTTGGAATCGGAATGGCGCTGAAGGGAGTGAACGAGCAACAAAAGTCGTGAGGAGAGAGAACGTAGAAGAGGAAGGAGAGAGAGAGAGAGAGAGAGAGAGAGAGAGAGAGAGAGAGATGAGAGGAGAGAGAAAAGAAGAAGATTTCCTTTGATTTCCCTTTGAGAGACGCGCGAGAGAAGCTTGGACAGGGAGAGGAAAGTGATTTCCGTTTCTCAAAAATGGAAATCAATTTCCTCAGTTTTAGAAGGAAATTTTACTTTGACCGAAAAACAATTTCCATTGACCACATATTTTTCGTCCCCAAACGCCAGAAATTGAGGAAAATATTTTCCAGAAAATTTTTTTCCGTGAAACAAACGGAGCCTAAGTTTCGAAGTTTTCGATATTGGTTCATCACTTGGTTTAGATCCTAGTTTGGGTCATGGCACATTTAGTTGACATAGATGGACCTGATCAGGTCCTTAAAATGCTCAAGGAGAAACAGAGAAAGGAATTCTTCGAGATGATGAAGGGTTTTACAAGTAAGTTCTCTCCGTATTCCCTATCTCTAGGGAAGAAAAATATTTGAAGGGAACTTAGAGGCCTTTGGCAGAGTAAGATAGAACCCTAGTTAACTTCGGCTAGCAATTGCTAGGTAAGCAGGTATTGTAGCTTCCTGCGCCTAGAGTCACAAAGAGGAAGCTTCGGCTTCTTGTGCTTTGCACAGTGTCATATGACTGATTTATTCATCTAGTACTCCTCATTATAATACGCCGTGCGTAGCAAGATTACCCCTAGTACTAATTATGGTCGGCTCTCTCTTCTTGAGAATCCATAAATCCCTTATTAGTGTATGGACAGCTATCTCTTGAGCACGGGTTTAGGTGTGGCCTCAATGGGAAAATAAAATGGAGCACCTAACAACGTATCTTCAAGATAAAAAAAATTACGCCATTTTTACTGAGTCCATTGCATCGCTTCAACCATCCAATGAGCTCCGATACCATCTGTCATGCCCAAAAGTGTTGGTATGGTACTAAGTTTCGAAGTTTTCGATATTGGTTCACCATTTGGTTTAGATCCTAGTTTGGGTCATGGCACATTTAATTGACATAGCAGGTATCGGAATAAAATGACACCTTATCGATTTTGCATCTAACATTTCATTTCCCTATATAACATCGTGAATTTGAATGCGATAGTATCATGGTGAAATATCATTGTCCCATGGACCTTAGCATGGTGTAATATTATCATGCATCAATGATGTAGATCTTTGACCAATTCAATTAGGCCGACTCATGTAATGAACTTTCTAGGCAGGCTATGTGCATGGATTCAACTTATACTAAAATAGGAAAATTTATCAAAAAGTCCGAAACTTATTGCACTTTAACCAATTCAATTAGGCCTTTCAATTTTACTAATTGAGTCCAAACATTTTGACACTTTGTCAATTGAGTTCATCCAGCCATTTTTAATTGAAAATCACCGACTTAGATGCTACATGCTAGTGTTGCCACGTAGGATTGCGATGACGTAAACAATTTTTCTAAAATGATTTTTTCTTTTTATAATTTTTTATTTCTCATTTTCTTTTTTTTTTGTTTTTTTGTTTTTTCTTTTCTTTTCCTTTTATTCTCTATCAAGTTGCTAAGTCGGCTAGTCCTCGCCTATGGCCGGTGGGGGTTGGCCAGCGACCAAGAAGAAGAAAAACTAAAAAAAAGCTCAATTTTTTTTAAAAAAATTATCCACATCAACATCGATAGTGCCACATAGGACATCCGGCATCCATGTACGTCATTTCTGGCTAAAAATTGATCGGATGGATTCAATTGGCTAAGTGCCAAAAGGTTTATGACTAAATTTGCAAAACCCATTCTGACCTAGTGGATAAATTAATTGATATGCAAGTAACAGATCAAACAATTCTAGAACCACTTGATCTTATGCGGATAGAGAGTCTAAAAGAGGATATGACTACTTATGATATGAACATTCATTCTCTGTTGACCCTATGAAATGTCAGTTAGTAATCGCCAAGCCTCATTCAATCTCATTCAACCAACTATCTTTTTGTGGAAGTTCCTAGATCGCGTGAAATAAGAACAGTACCAAATGCATCCTCGCCCTATGATTTCATAATCAAAACTAAAAAATTGGCTATTGAAAAGTTTAGGACTGAATTGGCCAAAATGCAAGAGATTCATAAATCTATTTTACGGCGGCCAATTCAATCGTAGACATTTTAATTGTGTCAATTTAATCATAAATCTTCTAAAGATTTGTCGATTCAGTCCTACACTTTTTAATTGTACTAATTTAGTTCTAAATTTTTAGATAAATTTTCAATTTAGTCTTAAAAATGTAAGCGATTTGTCAATGTAGTCATTCGGCCAATCATCCGAATATTAGGTTTAGGACTAAATAAGCCAATTTTCAAAAGATTTAGGACCAAATTGGTGTAACTGAAAAGTATAGGAGTAAATTGGAAAATCGTCAAGAAGTTTAGGATTAAATTGGTACAATTGAAAAGTTTAGTACCAAATTGATCAACGTTCAATAGATTTAGAGCTTTTAGGACAATTATCCCTTTATAAGCCAAAATAGTAGTGTTATTCCGGTGCAACTTCCCGCGTTTTTCAGCTGTCGATGTGGAAACCCTAGACATCGTTTTTGTTGAATGCAAGTCGGTTGTCCTCGAATATGCATACGTACCCATCTACTCTCTCACGCACAAGATGACGACATACCTTTTTCATTCGAGCACACCCAATCAAAACCAAACAAAATCATATTACCAAACACACATCTCCTCTCTCTCAGCCGGCCAACCTAAAGTGGTCGCACCGCCACCGTCCTCCACCTCCATCGCCGACAGCAAACCACCACCTCCTTTGGAACCTTGCTGATGCCGCCGCCTCGTCAGCCTACCTAAACAAGTTTTAACCTATAAATCCGAAAGGACACTTTCGTATCCTAGAGGATGTGGTCTGTCGGCGACACCTCGCATGAACTTCTCCGAAGTTTCTGCGTCCCCGGATTTAAATGTTCATGCTGTGGATCTCACCTACTCCGTCCATCTCTGGCACATGCTCGTGTTGCTCATTCTCTCGACCCGAATCTTTCATGCCTACTTATCCTCCAATTTCAAAATTAACCCATCTCTCTCTCTCGTCTCCCTACTTGTTCAGATTGTGATCTCAATTGAAATTTTTTAGGACAGAGATTATAAAAATGGAAAAGTGTCATTTCCCACTTTCCATCAATATGATTGGTACGGAACTTCCAGGTACGGAGCCAGCTCACGCGTGGAATAATTTCTGCAGACAATGCTTGTCCAACGTGAGAAGCGAAGGAGCATGCATGAATCTTCATTCATTGATATTTTTATAAAATTGAATGATAATGTTGCACAGAATTGAATATAAAACGGAAGTTGTGTGAAAGCTGGTTTTTTTCTATTAGTACTTAGTACGATCGATCCAAGAGAATTTGATGTGTGGTTAGCTTGTCCTGGTTTTACCTTGCGTTTATCTCGAAATGAAATGTAGGCAACTGAATATCAATAGGAGCAAAAAGGGCGAACGAGATGCTTTCAATGACTGTAGATTGCTGAAAGAGTTGGGAATTGTCAAAACGCTGTCGGTGAAAAAAATTACAGGTCACATGATTTCTAAATAACTTATGGGTACTTTTTTTTTTTTGGTCGAAAACTTATGGGTACTTTACCGACGCTTCTATATAGTTCTTTGCGATAATTTAGACACTATCAACTTTCTTATCATTTATGAATTTTTCTTTATCTATTTTTATCAACGCCTTAAATTCACCAATTTTTATATTAATAGATCAATCTTTATTTGGGTGACTGATCAACTTGTTTTTGGTTTATATACCAACTGGTTCTTGGTTACCAATTTTCATTTTGATTTTTCCAAGCTTTTTCTGATGAATTAGTTTTGAGAAACTTGTTGTGAAATGGCACAAAAATGTTTGAAAAAAAAAATTCTTTCCGAAAAGGGTTTAGTCTATGGCCTACCAAGCTTCAAATTTGAGGAGAAAGGATTTTTGGGATGCCTGTTCTTTAGCAAGTGTACAACTCTGTTAAATCTGAGGATGTTGTCTCTCTGCCATTCATTCCTCAACAATTACTGCACAGTGCACATAGACTTATATGGTCCAAACTTGACACTAAAGTCTTGGAGAAAAAAAGAAAGAGAAGGACTTGGTATTATTGGTGAATACTCTAGATAGATTTTCTTCTTGAATTCTTTTGCTAGCTCACAAGAATGATGCTTTTGCCTGCATTTGCTAAACTTCCTAAACAAAAATCCAAATGAAAATGGGCTTAGCCTTTATGTATTATTAGTATTGACATAGCGTTTAGCGAAGATTACAAGCAAATCATTGTTTAGAAAGAAAAATTCTCGAAATTGAATTAAAATGATAATGTTCCCCCTTCCAAAAACCTTAAAACAAGCTTATATAGGGTGTTAACCCTAATTATATCAAAACCGTAAAATTACTAAAATACAACATCAATATCAACAATACATTTATTCCAAACTAGCTGGGGTCGGTGGTCGATGAACCACAAAGATTCATAAAGCAAAACAATCGAGGAAAAAGAAAACAATATGTGAAAATAAATAATCAAAGATATATATATAGGAAAAATTGTCAAAAAAGTTCTAAACCTATTACACTTTTTCCAATTCAGTCCTAAACCTTTTAATTTTGTCAATTCAGTCCTAAACCTTTTACATTTGTGCCAATTCAGTCCTAAACCTTTTTTGTGCCGATTTAGTCCTAAACCTTTTATATTTATGCGAATAAAGTCCACCCGGTCGGCCGGCGCTGACGTGGATGTCGTCGACGATGACGAGGCATTTTTTTAATAATATTTAATTAATTTTTTTCAATTTTTTATTTTTTCTTTCTTTCTTTTTTTTTACATTTTACTGTTCATCTTCTCCTTGCTTTCCTCCTTCTACCTTCATACTTTAGAACACTGAAAGGGAGGCCGCCCATGGACGGCGGCGTCGGTGGCCTGCGAGGCCGAGCCACCCCTGGCCGGGAGCCGCCCAGGAACGGCTAGGGCGGTGGCCTGCGAGGCCGAGCCACACCTGGCCGGGTGAGGCTCGACCTCGCCAGATCTGGGCGAAGCCGAGCTCGCCCAGCCATTGAATCACGTCGCTTGGCGAGCTAGGCCTCGCCCTACGACGGCGACGGCCCCGCCTTGCGATGGCAATGGCGGGCAACGGCGAATCTACTGATATGTGATATATAAAATCGAAAAATCAACATATGGCCTACAAGTGTTGGGGCGGCGGTGATGGCGTTAGCGAGGCTCGACCGTTGCTGTCGAGCTCGGCTGAACTCGCACAGTGACGGCGACACGACGCCATGGCTGCAAGAGGCTAAGCCGGCCCAGCCATGGGTGACTCGGCCTCTCCAGATATGGGCGAGGCCGAGCTTGCCCAACGATGGCACCGCCGGCGTTGGCCTCGCCCAGCGACGGCAGCGCCGGGTCCGTGCTGACCTTCGCTTCCAATCTGCTGCTTCAAGTTTCAATTCATCTGTTTTTTTTTTTAGCTTCAAGTCTTCTGCGAGGAAGAGATGGAAAAGCAAGGAGAAGATAAATAGTAAAACGTAAAAATAGAAAGAAAGAAAAGGAAAATAGAAAAAAATAAAATAAAAAATTGAAAAAATTAAATATTATTAAAAATGCCTTGTCATCGTCGCGACGTCCACGTCAGCGCCGGCCGGCCGGGTGGACTTTATTCGCATAAATATAAAAAGTTTAGGACTGAATCAGCATAAAAAAAGGTTTAGGACTGAATTGACAAAATTAAAAGGTTTAGGACTGAATTGACAAAAGTATAATAGGTTTAGGACTTTTTTGACAAATTTCCCTATATATATATATATATATATATATATATATACACACACACACACACTACCCATCCACAATACTATTAGCCTTCTTCCATTCCGTCCTAAAATAAACTGTACGCCAATCTATTTCTCATTCCCTTAAATCTTGTTTTACTACTTTCCCCCAAGTAAGTTTTGACCGACCTCTTTTTTTTCTTCGTGGTATGCTCTCGATAGCAAACTTATGTTCGTATCGGGACATTTAGAGGCCTTCGGAGAATATGCCCAAATCATCTCAATCTATGTTCTCTTATCTTTTCTGCCACCGATTCTACTTCAACTTTTCGTTGAATATCTTCACTCCCTATCTTATCCATCCTTGTATAACCACACATCCACCTTAACATTCTCATTTCCGCTACTCCCATTTTATGCTCATGTTTCCTCTGTGTTGGCTAACATTCAGCTTTGTATAGCATGGCAAGTCTTACTGCTATTATATAAAATTTTTCTTTTAACCTAAGAGGAATTTTGCGATCACACAAAAATCCTGATGCACTGCACCATTTCATCCAACTTACTCTGATTCTATGGGTTACATTCTCATCAATCTCTCCCTCCTTTTGCAATATTGATCCCAAATATCTAAAAGTATCATTCTTGGGTACCTCATGTCCGAGCATTTTTACGGCTTCTCGATCCTGCCGTGCCGAACTCACACTTCAAGTATTTCATTTTACTTCGACTTAATGTAAATCATTCAGACTCTAACGTGCTTCTCCATAATTCTAATGTAGCGTTAACATCAGCCCTAGTCTCATCAATAAGCACAATATCGTCTGCAAATAGCATACACCATGTCACCTCATCTTGAATATCTTTTGTTAGCTCCTCCATAACTAGAGCAAAAATATAAGGACTTAAAGCAAAATCTTGGTGTAAGCCTACTGTGATTGGAAAATAACTTGAAGTGCAATTACAAGCCTTCACACATGTAATAACACCGTCATACATATCCTTGATTGCCTCTACATACTTTGAAAGTACTTTTTTCTTCTCAACGACCCATCACATAACTTTTCTTGGGACCATATCATATGCCTTCTCGAGATTAATAAACACCATATGGAGGTCTTTCTTTCTTTCTTTCTTTCTCGATATCTCTCCATCAATTGTCGTATCAAGAAAATAGCCTCCATGGTAGATCTTCCTGGCATAAATCCAAATTGATTGATAGAAACCTTGGTCTCTATTCTCAAACGATGTTCAATAACTCTCTCCCCCTTGTTCTTGTAGATAGGCACAAGTATACTCTCTCTCCATTCATCAGGCATCCTATTACTTTGAAGGATCTTGTTAAAAAGGCTAGTCAATCAACTTATTACTACATCCCCTAAGCATCTTCACTCTTCAATAGAAACACCATCATGCCCCAAGGCTTTACTAGTCTTCATCTTTTTCAATGCCTCTCCAACTTCCCGTGGTTTGACTATATGCACAAACCTTCTATTTAGATCATCAGAAGCATCTTCCAAATTCACCTCACTTCTATCACTCTCCCCATTAAAAACTTTATTAAAATAGCTCATTCACCTGTCCTTAACTTCTTCATCTCTTACCAAAAGTGTTTGATTTTCATCATTGATATATCTCACTTGTGTCAAATTTTTACTTTTCTTGTCCAATGAATTTGCAAGTTTATAAATACCTTTTTATCCTTATTTGCTCCCAATTTTTTTGTACATATTGGTGAAAACCTTGCCTTTGGCCTCTCGCACAGCTTTCTTGGCACTTTTTCTCGCCAATCTAAATTTTTGCAAATTCTCTTCATTATGACATTTATGTAGACATCTGAAATACTCATTCTTCTGTTTAATTGCCTCCTGTACCTCTTCATTCCACCACCAAGTTTCTTTTGTTTGGTGACCATTCCCTCTATACTCTCCTAGCACTCTTTTTACCACTCTCTGGATGCAGTTAGGCATCTCTTTCCACATCATATTTACTTCACCCACTAGTCTCCACGATCCTTCTTGTAGCATTCTTTCCTTGAATTCTATTTGTTTCTCCTCATGTAACTTCCACTGTCTTACTCTGGATTGCTAGACACTTCTCTTCATCTTCTGTACTTTATTATACCTAACCTCTAAGATCACCAACTTATGTTGTGTAGCTACAAATTCACCAATGTATACTTTACAATCTACATACGAGGCTTTATCCTCCCTTCTGGCAAGAAAGAAATCAATTTGGCTACAATTTTGATCGCTGCGAAAAGTGATTAGATGTGACTCTCTTTTCCCGAAGAAAGTGTTTGCCAATATCAAATCATAAGCTAATGACACATTCAAGATGTCTTCGCCGGCCTCATTTCTAGTCTTATATCTAAAACCTTCATGAACTCTGTCAAAACCTCTATTAATCTGACCGACGTGTCCATTTAGATCTCCTCTTATGAATACCTTCTCCTCATGTGGTATCCGCCTTAAAATCTCTTCCAGATATTCTCAAAATTTGCTCTTCTCTGATGCTTGCAGTCCAATTTGAGGGGCATACACACTAAGGATATTCAGAATCAAATCACCCATTACTAGCTTAATTAAAATAATCCTATCTCATATTCTTTTAACATCAATAACTCTATCCTTGAAATTTTTATCGACTAGGATCCCAACTCCATTTATATTCTTATTTGTGCCAGTGTACTATAGCTTGAATCCGGTGCCTTCCACTTCCTTACCTTTCTCTCATTTCCATTTAGTCTCTTGCAAGCACGCAATATTTACTCTCCTTCTAGCAAAAGTATCTGCTAGCTCCCTCAACTTACCGGTTAAGATTCCTACGCTCCAACTCCCCAATCGAATCCTTATCCCCTGGGCTTTTCTTGCCCCACACACTCGTCCACGAAAATGTGAGGACCCTTGCTCACTTATCACCACATCCGGGCACCGATGTGGCGCATCACTCTGGGAATAGTGGCCCAAGGATAGCTTCCTTACCCCCTACACCCACCTATCTTGGTGCAAGGACCCTTGTTTATTTTTCGCTACACCCGAGCGCTAATGCAACGCGTCGCTAAGAAGGGTACGCTCCAACGAAGTATCAATAAGGTCCATCTCATAAAAATAGCTCTTTTTTTTATAACCGGCTCGCTACGCCTGACGTAACACTTCTCCTTTACCCTGGTTTGGGACAAGCTATGTAAACTACATAGGTGGAGTTGCTAAAATATAAAATTAAATTCGAAAAAACCAAAATAATTGAAAAACCCATCTAATTGACTCTGAATCACCAAAACTCATCGCAGTTCACAGCCAAAAGCGATGAGTATTGATCGGCAAGCCATTTCACTTCAACCGACCGAATTTAAGCCTGTTCCGATGTCGTCGATCTTGTCTGCAGGTTCTATGTGCATCATCGTTTTGGCTTCCAATTGGATTTTTGCCGATCCAATTGATCCAAAAACGCACTACTAATAGATTCCGCATCAATAATGGAAGTGAGTTAGATAATCACTGACTTCGAATCATTTTGCAAAGAGTATCTCATTGAACATGTTTTTTTTTTCCTCGCTCCTTACAAACCATTATTGTTGGAAGAAAAAAAAAGAACATATTTTATGACCATCGGAGTACCTCAATTGAAGACACATCTCATAGCAATGAAGTACGGAATTCCAAGAATATTTATGCCTAAAATTGCGGACGAATTCACTCATTAGATTCGTCAAATGATGGGAAAATTTGTCAAAAAAAATCCTAAATCATACTTTTGCTAATTCAATCCTAAACCTTTTGCATTTATGTCAATTCAGTCATAATTTTTTTTGTCCATTTAGTCTCAAACCATTTGTGTTTGTGCCAATTCAGTCAATCCGGCTATTTTTGACCTACCGGTGGTGATGTAGACGCCGGCCGATGCTGACGTGGATATCGGCGCCAATGCGGATAATTTTTATTAAAATTTTAAACTATTTTTTGTTATTTTCCTTTTTTTCTTTTCTTCTATTTCCCCTACTTTCTTATTCCTCTAGCAAGCAGGACACCAGTGGTGATCGGCCAAAGGCTAAGCTGCTAGTGACCTCATTAGAGCCAGGCAATATCGGCCATGGCAAGTCAGGACCTCACCCAGGCCTTGGTGAGGTCGACTAACTATGACGGCGTCGCATTGGATGGCGAGTGGTGACCTTGCCTATCGCCTCGATCTGGGCTGGGCGAGGTCGGCCAGATGCTATCCTTGGACAATGAGTCGCGGCCTCACCATGAACGGCGAGTTAGTTCTAGGTATGGGTGAGTAAACTGGACTGGATCGACCTGGATCGGACTAGTTGGTGTTGACACCTAATTTCGGATCAGCCTTTTTTAGCTTATTCTTAGAAAATTCATAAAAAAAATTCATAAAAAGTCTAAAAATTACAAAATCAACTTTGGTGGCCTTGGCCAAGCCTAAGGAACTATTTTTGACCAAAAAATAATTTTTCATATTTTTCGCATTTTTTAGTATTTTTAGAAAATAGAAAAATACTTGAAATTTCAAGAAAAATAGCATTCGAGGTCACAAAAATATGAAAAAATAGTCAATATTTTTATTTTAAATCCCTTTTACTTTTTACATCATAAAAAGTCTAAATTCAAATTCAATTTTAGGTGTTCTTTTGTTACACATATGATTGAATTTGATAAAAAAAAATATCAATTGAGTCTTTTAATTTGTAATTTTGGCATTTTTTAGGATCTTGACATTCAATCTAATTGTCTCTTATTGCAATTTATCCCAATTGTTTGTAAAAATTGCTCAATTGCATAAATTGAGCAAAATTGCATATTTAATTGCATTTTAATCGTTGAATTTGGGCATATTTGAAATTACTTTCAATTCAGGGACTACCGTTGCAAATTGAAGTCACTGCCCAATGCTTTTCATCATTTTCAATCGATTGGCATAGGTGGTTTTTTCCAATTTGATCATTTGAGCCTTCAATTTCACGATTTGCCTAATTGCAATTAAGGGTAAATTTAGGGTTTTGTAGAAATTGACATGAACTTTTGGGCAAAATCACATTTTTAGATAAAATTTATGCCCTAAATACGATTATGATGTTTAATTGCAAAAATTCCAAGTCGATTTGAGATTAATTTTGAAAATTGAGTTAGAACCGGTTCTGACCGGTCAGACCTGTCGAACCGGTCTGCTACAGTGCATCTTCTTCCCCCATTCGCGCTGTTGACACCTAAATTTTGATTTTTATTTTAATCATTTTTTTACATGAAAAATCAGGGATTATTTCTAATTCCTACAAAAATATATATAATTAATTCATCGTTGATGTTTACTTTTAGCATTCATACATTATTTTTCACATTGCAAGAATTGGCATTAATCTTAATTGAATATATGCTTGCGGTCATGAAAATTTGCTCAGACCCATTATCTTTGGAATTATCGAAATTTGAAATAAGAAGTTTTGCACTAAGATTTTGGTCACATGAGTGGACTCCCAATATACACGTGCATGTTCAACTGATTGAGGAACAAAAGAAAATAAAAATGAAAGAGATAATCAATTTTGTGGACAACTCCCCACTCCCATTTGTAATTCCTCATGCCCAGAAAGCTATGAATGGAAAAATGCGCACTCAGTGATACATTCGGCCATGAATTGCGAGAAGAATGGGTCATTTGAAGAAAGAAAAAACTTGATTGAGGAAGCAGTCTGGGCATGAAATCAGGGAATCAATTCGAGAAGCCAAGAATAAAATAAATATGCACACGGTGGAATGAATCTGATCATCGAAAGAGGGGACGTTCATGGAGATTTACACAAAGGAGGCATTCATGCATTGATTGGTGGCCAATTTCTGATGATAATTCAGAGCCAAATTTCGGTGATTGACTCCATGGATTCGGACTTTCCGAAGGAACTTGAGAGGTTTTTGCTATAAAAAGAGAACATCTTTCATTCACAAAAAGGGGGGAGGTCGGCGAATTTTTTTTCACTCATATACATTGGGGGGGATAGAGAGAGAACGGTCAGCCATTACTTTGTCGACATATATTTGGTGAAGAGAGTCGAGAGTTTGTTTTGCGAAGTACGAAGGGGTCCGATTGTTTCCCCCGTGGTCGAGACAATCCCTCTCAAAATTTCGTTGGACTCTCCGTCGAATCCTTTTCCGTTGCTCATCCACGGTCGTTCACCACCAAAAATCATCTAGAGAGGGTGGTGGCTCAATTGATGTTTTGCCCCAGTTCAGCCATATATTAGATTCTCTTCCCGACACTACTCCTTTACTCCTGACGTCGTCTCGTATTGCTCGAATCCACCGTTGCTCAAGCTGGACCAAATACCTGTTGGAGCAACCTGACGCCCTCTCCATCCAGTCCCTACGTAATTGGCGCTTGAAGAATCAAGAACCAGCAAGCCTCGAGGAACTCCTTTAGTCACAACTCTAAATTGCGGATCCAAGGAGCATCAAACTTGAGCCTATTATTCTGAGCTGCTGTTTACGTACACAATCGCTGAATAATCGTCGTCATCGGACCAATCGAGTTCGTGTTGTTGCCCACCCATGCGCCATACGCTCGAAGTAATTGATCCAGCAGCCTTTTTTTTAATCTGTTTCTTTCCTGCAGATTCGGTCTTCAGTGTAGTCTTCGGTGAAGTCATTGTGTCTCTCAGCAAAGTGTGTTTAAAAGTTGACCGAAGTAGAATCCATTGTTCACCGTTTCCTCCAAAAAAAAATCTGATTGGGGGACACATCATTAGCATCCATAGTGGACATTTATTGAAGAATCAGAAACGTGAAAATCATTCACCACTATTGTGTCACCAGCCTGTAGAACACGAGTATTGGCGTGAAGGATTTGGGCGAATTCGAATTACAAAAGTGCGAATTTTGCAACATAAGGTAAATTTCCTATTTCGAATCTCAATATGTTCACTTGCTTATTTGGTTATCTTTTACACATCTTGCATAAAAGTGGATGGAATACTCGAGAACGTCTATCTTTAAGATTATCGATGGAATACTCGGTTAGGCAAGGATTTGGGTTTAATCGTTAATCGTAGGATTACGAATTAAAGGTTAACTCAAATATCCGCGGAATATTTCAAAACTCGATTGATGTATCCACTTTATCGATTGGCATTGATTGACATATTTTATTTTTATTTGCTTGATGGATATTTTTTTTTTAGAATATATATGTCGCATGATGTAATCCTAAAAATTCTAAAAAAAAATGCATTCATTCACATCCTGTATTTGAAAATTGCATATCTTTTAAAAATAGCATCACGTAGATAAAATAGCAATTTAGGATAGAAATTGCAGGTTTTAAATAGAACTTCATGTATAAAATAATTTGTCTTTAATATATTAGAGTTTAGGTCAATTTAGACTCTAAAATATGTAAGATAAGATTGTTTTGGCATAGTTCTATTTTAGGAAATAAATTCATCCGAAAATAATAATAGAAATTCATCCTCGCCATGTCATCTATGCTACGTCATCCTTGCCACGTCATCCTTGCCACGTCATCCTTGTCATGTCATCCATGCCACGTCATCCATGCTACGTTATCCATGCTACGTCATCCTTGCCATGTCATCCATGCCACGTCATCCATGCTACGTCATCCATGTCACGTTATCCTTGCCACGTCATCCATACCATGTCATTCATCTTAGCCATATCACCTATGCTATGTCATTCATCTTCGCCATGTCATTTTAGATTGTATTTTAGCTTAAATTGTATGGTAGAATTGCATGTCTTGATTTTAATTAATATGTCACGTAGTTAATTTAATTAAATCATGGTCTCATTTGTGCATTAATTTAATTTGCATGTCATCTGGTTTAGTCTTACATGTAATTCATGTCATTACATCATAGAATAATTTCATGCATCACATATAAGATGGTGTTTCGTGCATTCATATAAAAATCAAAAAAAAAAAAAACTAACTTGCGTGGTGTATGCTCCTTTGATTATATTGATTTCTGAATGTTCTATTAATTGATTGTGCACCCGCATGATAGCCTTTGTTAGTGACTTAGGTTAAAATCAATCAATGTTGCCTTCTCAAATGATTTTTCATGAAATAAAATGGTACCGAAAGGGCGTTAGAGTAATCTAGCGTAATTAAGTCCCCGAACTCTTAATCCCTGGTTCGTAGAAATAAAATAGTTCTCCCGCTATTTTATTTGGGTTTCTAATCGACCCACCATAAATGATTAGTGGCGACTCCAAATTCAAAATACATTGCATGCTAACCAATTGAATCTTAAGTTGCGATTTGGTATGGACTTGGGAGAGTTCGAGTTAGGTTAGTTAATTTAATTAACCTGATAATCCATTAGCCTAGAAAAAAATATGATTTTTAGGTCGCGATAGCTTGGCGACTCCACTGGGGAGATAATTTTAATTTTTCGAAAAAAAATTTTAATCGGTTCACCTGAATTGTTTTCAAAAAAATTAAAAGCTTTAGTGGACTTAGGCCTGTTGAAAATTCCATGGATGTCTCGCCTTTGGCGATTTTGATTGAATCTCATATTATAAGGTGTTAAATGTTTTTACAGGTTTGGAGTGATAAGGGGTGTAGTGTTTGCTAACTTTTCCTTACAGGCTGGAGTAGGAATGTATGTCTTGGGGTTATATTGAAGCGATGTTTTGATATAAGCTCTTGTGCATGTCTTTACTGCCTTTGCATACACACTTGGCACACACAACCCGCCATTGGACCTGAATGGCTAGGCTTAGGATGGTATTTGATTTGGGACACTCTGGCCGTCACCACCCGGCCTGAGTCTCGCTTTTCAAGTCCCGAACTCTTCCAAATCGGTGCCATGATTCATCACCCATGTCATTCGCCATGTGATACGGGTTGATACTTGGCTGAGCCGGATGTCTACGGGGGATCCTGATACAATCACAAACCAGGGTGGTTCAATTTGGATATCCTTGGGGCTCCACCTTTGTTAAGCCTTACTAGATAGAAATTGAACTTCACGTCGCATTTTCATGTGCATGTCTATGTGTGTGTTTATTTCACCTGTCTAAAGGCGGTATTCTCTTCAACCCTTTACTCATGCTTTTCTATTTATTTATATTTTCGGGTCGGTCCATGGAAATTTTTTTAGGTGAGTCATAGTCTCGAGCTGTAGATTATGGGGATGATTCTAGTCATAACTCCAGCAAAGGATCAACTGAAGCAGTGGTGGAGCAATTTGGATGAGGATAGCCGAGAGATAGTCAGATTCCGTATTGGTCGAATGCTGCCTTTAATTCATATCCGTATGCGGTTCGGTCTCATTCATGCATTGACCCAGTTCTGGAGTCCACAGGCTACTACCTTCATATTTGGTAAGCACGAGCTAACTCCAACTCTAGAAGAGTATAGCGTTCTCGTTGGAAAGTCACTGGACCCGGGTTTAGTCACTCCGCCAATTGGCGAAGATCCTGTCATTGTGTTGTCCGAATACCTAAATGTCAATCGAGATGAAGCAACAAAAGCTTTAAAAGGGAGCCGTGGGAGTTGTCCCCTTTCATTCCTAGAAACATGTTTTGCAAAAGCTCCTTGTGCATACGATAAAGCCAAAATTTTTATCATGTTATTCTTTGGCTCGATCATTTTTCCACATAAGCAGAATTCTATTGACCCCATGATAGCATATTTTGCAAGACAGGTCAATAATGGAAAAAAATTTGTTAATGCTATCCTGGCTGAAACCTTCGTCTCGCTTACCAAGTTTAAGACTAATCAGGATAAGACACTTAGAGCTTCGCCTGAAATCCTCCAAGTCTGGTTTCTCTCTCATTTTTCTGAATTTGGAAAATATCTTGAAATACCTAAAATTTCAGAATTTGAGCACCCTCTCTTAAAGTTTAAGAATGAGCAAGACCGGGTTTCTGAGTATCACTATTCCCGACTAACTGTCTTGTTAACAAACCCGAGTCCCGTGACTTTCCTGTGGCGTGCTCTTTGGTTCAAAGTGGAGGAAGATAGGATCATGGGACGAGATGAGGCACCTGTCCCTCTCCTGGGAATTTTTGGGATCACAGAGTACTATCCAGTCAGAGTAGTTCGGCAATACGGCGTGGTACAGTCAATCCCTCCAAAGCCGAAGAGTGTAGAAGTTCGCATACACTTTGATTTGAAGGATCAGAAGTTTGAGGAACACGCCGCCCTTGCTCATGCCATGTGGGAACGCTGCCGGCCAACTAGGCTAACGTTTCCTAAGAAGATCCTTTCAGGGAATGTCAAGGCATACCATGCCACAATCAGTTACATCAAAGGGCATATCATCCCAAAAGAATGGCTTCCAGTGATACCTCAAGTGGCTGTTCAAGATACCAAGCGTTTCGAGATCAATCGCCTCAAGCGGAAGCTCGCCAAAGCCAAAGAAGAAGCCCAGAGGAATGAGGATAAGTACAAGAAGCTCAAGGCTCAGAAGATTCTCCCGGGATCTATAGCTCGAGATGTTTAGTCTTCTTGAGTGCTATCAGTCTTTCTAGAAATTTGTTTAAGGATTTCTTTCTTGTAATTCCACTTTGTCAGAATTTATTTCTTGAGGTTGTTTAATTGTGATTGAATGGAGAATTTCAGAATTTTTTTTTGTTTGTTTGCCATGAATGATTCTCTTAATCAAATCAAAGTTCTTGCAATGGCAAATGTTTTTCTCTATCAAACGCAAACAAAGTTGGGAGTCTTAGGGAGTTCGTAAGTTAGAATGTGTCATGGATCAGCCCGGTATGTTTGAAACATGTTACTAATCATGGGTTATTTCTTTGTATTAGGAAGCATATCACAGATCCCTCTCAGCATCCATATAACACTCGCTCCAAAGCCAGAAAAATGGCCAATCCAGCTGAATCAATTGCCCAAATGGAGGAGAGAATGAGGCAGGAAATGAGAAGGGAAAGGGAGGAGCAAGCCAAGGTCTTCAATGATCAACTGGCCGAGCTGAAGACTATGATATCCCAGCTGTCTCTGGCTCAACAATTACCTTCTGCTACGCCCGTGCGTTCCAACCCTTTGTTTCAGTCGAAGGGGTTATACATAGACCTACGACAGGAGGAGGAAGAAGAAGATGAGGAAGACATGCCTGGGGTTGTATCCTTGCTCGCTGCGGCCAAAACAAAAGCTAAAGGCGTTGCTAAAGCCTCAGGGTATATCGGCTCAAGTGCCGTCTGCCCCGCTGGTGAACTATTCTCTGCCTGAAGCTATTATTCCACAAAGGGATGATAATGCGAAGATGCTGGCCAAGATGGACCAGAGGCTCAAAGAGGTTGAGGGTGCACGACATGTCCCTAAGATTGACCGTTCAGCCTTTTCAAGAACAATCTATCCGGACAAGTTCAAAGTCCCGAATTTTGAAAAGTATGACGGCACGTCAGATCCTGTGCAACACGTCCAGACTTACCAAGCTAGAATGGGTAAGTATGCTGCAAATGATGCTCTCATGGTCCAGACGTTTCAGGCCAGTTTGAAAGGAGCCGCCATGAGATGGTACATTGCTTATGAGGTCTATACCAAAGATGATTGGGACGAGGTGGCCAATGATTTCGTGCAACATTTCAGTTTCAATATTGATGTGGCCATCACAACACAAGATCTGGAGCGGGCTGAAATGAAGAAGGGTGAGTCGATTAAGGAGTACGGCACTAGATGTAGGAGTCTCGCCTCATAGTTGAAACCGGTACCTCCTGAACGGGAACTGATGAGACTATTCGTCTCTACCCTACCACAGAATGTACGAGCGCATGTGTTCATATCAGCGGTCGCTTCTTTCTCTGACCTTATTTCCTTCGCTGAGGAGGTGGAAAGCAACTGGAAGAGAGGTTGGTATGGAGATAGCGGAACTGGTTTGAAACGTTTTGCACAAAAGAAGGAACCAGCAGCCACGCAAGTTAACTTGGCATATACGCAGAGACCGGTGGTTCAGAGTCCTGTCATTCAACTCCTCGACGAACGGAAGGCTAGTAGTAGCCAGAGAAGAGATACGTGGAGGAACCGGCAGTTCAGCCCACTCCCTGGGTCCTTAACGCAAATTTGGGCCATCCTACAGAAGAAATGGCTCTTAACTACGGAGCCAATGAGAGCAAACACGTCAAACGCAAAGTGGTATGACCCAAATAAGAAGTGTGATTATCATCGTGGGGAAGTAGGCCACGACACAGACAGTTGTTTCGTCCTGAAAAATCGTATTCAGGATCTGATTGAGACTGGGGCAATCTCGCTACCCAACAAGCAGCCCAACGTGCAGAAGAATCCTCTACCTGAACATTCCGGGGCCATCAATGCTGTCTTAGGAGAAAACGTTACCACAGCAGGTCCTTTTAAGGTCAAGGCTACTGAAGCTCTTGACGCCCTAATCAGAGCGGGCTATTATCAAGTAGGAGAAGTGGTGACTTCAATTCAGCTGGAGGAGATGTTTACTAAATTGAGCAGAGAAGGCTTGGTGGTTCGGATGAACCAGTTTGGATTGGTAGCTACCATCTCTGGGATGGTTATTGACTGGGAACAAGAGCTGGCTGCATTGACTATGTCCCCACCTAAAGTAGCGGTTCCCATTGAAGAGATAGAAACTCAAGTAGATCCAGAGTTAGCAGATATGCCCCCGCTACAAGACGCGTCAGATGATGATCTGGGATTGGTGGTGAATGAGAACCTGATGATTACTACCCCACAACCCTTCCCTTATTCAGATGGTCAAGCAGTCCCTTGGTCCTATGACCTAGCTCTTATAACTAGGTCAGGACGAACCTACAATGAAGAAAAACTGGCTAAACCTGTCGAAGAGAAGGAAGCTAAGGAGTTTCTCGCGGTCATTAAGACTAGCGAGTACAACATTGTAGATCAGCTGAGGAAGGCGCCGGCTCAAGTCTCTCTACTCGAATTGTTGCAAACTTCGCCTAAGCATCAGGAGGCATTAAAGAAGGTTCTGGCGCAGGTTCATGTCCCTGAAGACATCGAACAAAAGAAGCTGGAAGGATTTGTCGGGGCAGTCTTGCTGAAGGATCAAGTGGCTTTCGCGGACGATGAGATTCCTATAGAAGGCCGAGGCCATAACAAAGCTCTGCACATTACCGTGAAGCACAAACAAACCTTTGTGTCTCGAGTTCTCATTGACAATGGTTCAGCATTGAATATATGCCCATTGGCCACCTTGAACCGATTGGGAGTGGACTTGTCTAAAATGCAGTCGCCGAAGACCCATGTCAGAGCCTTTGATGGGATGAAGAAAGACGTTTTGGGGCAGATAAATCTGGATATCCTCATCGGACCATCGACATTTGACATTGTATTTCAAGTTCTGGATATTCCCTCTGCATTCAATTTTCTACTTGGACGGCCTTGGATCTACAATGCAGGCGCCGTACCTTCGAGTCTTCATCAGAAGATCAAATTTGTGGTTGAGAAGAAGCTGGTGACAGTGTTTGGTGAGGAAGACCATCAGATTTATAACGAGACAGCTATTCCCTACGTGGAACCGACTGGAAATGAAGAAAGCTCGTATCACGTGTTCGAGCTAATACAGACCATACATGCCTCTCCTGAAAGTCCCTTACCAACTCCCGAGATGTCGGCCGCTTCTGTTATGGTGGCTAAAATAATGGTAGGAAATGGTTATCAACCTGGCATGGGACTGGGAAGACATGGCCAAGGAGTCCGCACCCCTGTCGAGCTTAAAGGTCAAAATCATAAGACGGGCCTTGGTTATCCGGGACGGAGACATGGCAAGCAGGTAGGGAAAGGATTTGGCAAGCAAGAAGATAGTCCTCACCCACAGCCCCTATATGTCACTTTCCGATCCGGTGGGGTGGTCGGAGGGTATGATGAGTTGTCCAAGTATGAGGACGATTTGGGGATTGTATTCCACGTTCCGGTGAAGGAGCAGGTCGCTGAAGTAGAGCCCATGGAATTGGATGTGTAGGATGAGATACCTAACCTGGCTGAATGATTTGGTGACATGACCGTGGGAGCTGTGCTTGAAGATCTTATGCAGATAGATGGGACCCCTGAAGAAGAACCCTACTTGGAACGCAGACCACCAAGGCCTTCGAACAATGTTCACTCTGCAGACGATCCATTGGAGGGTTTAGATTCAGAGTAACCAGTCTATGTTATCCCATGCGGGGGATATTTTCGGCTTTCCTTTAATTTCAGTCATTTCAGTTATTACTTTGCAATAAATGTAATGAATTGATTTCAAAGATCAATAAAATTGCAGAAATTTTTATCCATCATTTTGGAATCTTGTCGAAGTACCCCAAACCAACCTGATGACGATAACCAATGATCAAACAAATTGTCGTCAATGGTAAGATACCGAGGGTTGGGCTTCTTCAAAGATTCTTGTCTCAAATTTTTTTGTAAAATAAATTTTTCAGAAAGAAAAATAAAAAAAAAGCCAAGAAGAAGCGTTTTAAAAAAAAATCGTATAAAAAAAATGATAGGGCATGCATCTTTAAACCCTATTTGTTTCTCTGAATTCTCTACTTTATGTTTCAGGGATGTGGAGGGAGATCTAATGGATTCTGGAGTTTATGACCTCGATGAATTCGACCCCGAATACGAAGAAATACGTCGGGAATTTGAAGAACATGAAACGGTCAAGCCGTTGACCGGAGACGAGACCCTGTCTATCAACCTAGGAAATGAAGAAAACCCTAAGGAAGTCAAGATTGGAGCAAACCTTCTTGAGGACACAGCTAGACGGTTGATTCAACTCCTGAAGGATTACCAAGATATCTTTGCATGGTCCTACGCAGATATGCCAGGGCTTGATCGTTCGATTGTCGAACACTGTCTTCCACTAAACCCATCTTGTGATCCAGTAGCGCAGAAGAAACGAAGAGCTAGACCGGAGTTGGAAAATAAGATCAAAGAGGAAGTTATGAAACTCCTAGACGTAGGATTCATTGAGACCTCTCAATACCAAGACTGGATTGCCAATATCGTTCCAGTGATGAAGAAGGATGGTCGAGTTTGAGTTTGTGTAGACTACCGGGATTTGAATAAGGCCAGCCCGAAGGATAATTTTCCCCTCCCACCTATCGATGTTCTAGTGGACAGCACAGCTGGATTCGAGTTGTTTTCTTTCATGGATGGCTTCTCAGGGTACAACCAGATTCTGATGAACGAAAATGATAAGAGGAAAACCACTTTCACTACCCCATGGGGATTATTTCAGTACAAGGTGATGCCTTTTGGATTGAAGAATGCCGGAGCAACATATCAACGGGCCATGGTGACTTTATTTCATGACCTGATTCATAATGAGTTAGAGGTATATGTGGATGATATGATTGCCAAGACTCGGAAAGGGGAAGATCATGTCCAAACTCTGATTAAGCTATTTGAGCGGCTTAGGAAGTTCAAATTGCGCCTCAACCCAGCAAAGTGTGTTTTTGGGGCTAGCAGTGGCAAATTGCTCGGTTTCATTGTCAGCAACCGAGGTATCGAGATTGATCCATCGAAGGCTAAGGCAATCTGTGAATTGAAACCACCGACCACGGCGAAGGAAGTTAGGAGTCTCATGGGAAGATTGAACTATATTTCCCGATTCATCTCTCAGTTGACAGAGACCGCTAAACCCTTTCTCAAGTTCTTGAGAAAGAATGCACTTATTAGATGGGCCATTGGGAGCCATGCTAGCCCAAGAAAGCCAGGGAGATGCTAAAGAACGGGCCATCTATTACTTGAGCAAGAAATTCACGGGCTCTGAATTAAATTACTCAGAGGCTGAAAAGACATGTGCAGCATTTGTATGGGTGTTACACATGCTGCGACAATACACTCTGCATTACCAAATCCTTTTGGTGACAGAGTGCGATCCCATTAAATATCTCCTGAATCAGCCTGCATTGGTTGGTAAACTTGCCAAATGGCAAATTCTCATTTCCGAGTTTGACATTCGATATTTGCCTCAGAAATCAGTGAAAGAAAGAGTTATAGCAGATGTTCCAGCAGAAATCCGAGGCAAAGCGATGATCTTTATCGACCTGAAGATCGAATTATGGCGGTCGAAGACTATGTTTGGACAATGTACTTTGATGGAGCTGTAAACTTGTCAGGGTCCGGCACGGGGGCAGTCCTGATATCTCCTGGAGGTCAACATTATCCAGTAGCAGCAAAATTGGTGTTCCCTTGCACTAATAACATCGCCGAATATGAAGTTTGTATTCTCGGTCTACAAGCAGCGATAGAAATGGGAATATCTAAACTCAAGGTGTTTGGAGACTCAGCCTTAATTATTCTCCAGACGGTTGGTAAATGGAAAACGCGAGATTCAAAGCTGCTGCCCTATCATGAGTATTTAGACGAATTGATGGAAAGTTTTACAGATATCACATTTGAATATTTGTCTAGAACTCAAAATCAATTTGCAGACGCTTTGGCCACTTTGGCATCGATGTTGCATGTCACAGAGGGATTAGAAGTCGAACCACTAAAGTTCGAAGTTTTAAGACAGCTAGCCTACTGCATGGTTGTGGAGGATGAGCCAGACAGCAAACCTTGGTATCATGATATCAAGATGTATATCCAGGATCAGAAGTTTCCTGAGACTAGTACAGCTTCGGACCAGAAGTATATAAGGAAGATGGCTTCAAAGTTCTTCCTGAGCGGAGAGAATCTTTATAAAAGATCTTTCGATTCGGTCCTGCTGAGATGTGTTGAAGCGACTGAAGCGATTCGTTTGATGGCAAAAATGCATGAAGGCGTCTGTGGCCCTCACATGAACGGTCATATGCTAGCAAGGAAGATCATGAGGCTGGGCTATTATTGGCTCACCTTAGAAAATGATTGTATACAGCATGTCAGAAGCTGCCATAAATGCCAGATTCATGGTGACAAGATTAATGTCCCTCCAAACGAGTTGCATCAGTTATCCGAGCCTTGGCCATTTTCTATATGGGGAATAGATGTAATTGGCCCGATCAACCCTAAAGCTTCCAATGGACATCGATTCATTTTGGTAGCAATTGATTACTTTTCCAAATGGATTGAGGTGACATCGTATTCAACGGTCACGTCCCGAAATGTGGTGAAGTTTATCGGACGTGATTTAATTGCTCGATATGGAGCCCCTGAGGTTATAATCCCAGATAATGGTGCGAATCTGAATAGCAAGCAGGTAGAAGAACTGCTCAAAGCATTTAAGATCAGACACTTGAATTCTTCTCCATATCGCCCTCAGATGAATGGGGCAGTTGAGGCAGCGAACAAGAACATCAAGAAGATCTTGTCTAAGACGGCCGAGAATTATCGAGATTGGCACGACAGGTTGCCGTTCGCACTTATGGCGTACCGGACTTCAATCCGCACATCAACCGGGGCAACCCCATACTCCCTGGTATATGGTATGGAGGCAGTATTACCAGTCGAAGTGGAGATCCCTTCTCTACGCATTTTGTCCCAGATAGAACTGACTGAAGCAGATTGGATCCAACAGAGGGTAGATCAACTGAACTTGATTGATGAAAAGCGGCTCAGAGCCTTATGCCATGGCCAATGTTATCAACAGAGAGTGGCTCGAACTTTTAACAAGAAGGTGCGACCTCGACATTTTCAGGAGGGAGACCTTGTACTGCGGAAGCTTCTGCCTATCATCCTACAGCCAGAAGGGAAATTTGCTCCAAATTATGGCGGACCCTACATAGTGAAGAAGGCTCTTTCAGGCGGCGCCTTGATCTTGGCAGAGATGGATGGACGTGTTTTCACTAATCCTGTCAATGCTGATTCAGTCAAGAAATATTATACCTGAGATGTTATAATGTTTTTGCAAATCTTCATACTCATGCATATTTTGCCTGTTTTCTAATTGTGTTATAAATCTTCACTGAAATTTTCAATCTGGAGATTTGTTTGGTCAATTGATGTTGATCATTTTGAATGAGGAACGCCGGGACGATGAAAGGCAAGCTATTCCCATACACGTTCTATATCATATCCCAAGTGAGTAAGTGTGAAGATTTCCATGCTTACGAGGTGAAAGGGTTATCTTGCGAAAAGTATGACGACCAAGATGATGTGAGGCATTCACTTCCTCTATCCAAACACTGCAGGTCTCCCTTCGCTAAACTCCTTTGAACGATAGTTTCATTTCATACCCCTGTCAGGAACAACCCCACATTGGGGCAAATTTCAGAAAATTCAAAGCATGAATAAAATTTTCTTGCTTTCACTTGCATCAATCTTCAAGTGTATTTATTGCGTGCGAATTCTATGTTAGCTCAAGTGCTGTAGATATGATGAAGAGCATTTCATTTCTATACCCGTATACACTCATCCTTTGCTTAACCCAACTTGAGCGGTTGATTCATTTCTATCAAACCCGATTGGCGATCATCCTAAAAAAAGAGATTGTTTCGAATTATCAGACGAATGAGCAAAGTACCTTGGGGCAAGCTGGAATTTGAAAATTTGTCAGATAAGACACTTCCTTCTCAAAAAAAAAAAAAGAGAGAAAAGAATGAGGGGCAAAAACGCCTACTCTCATCGAAAAGGAAGAAAAAGGGAAAGAGCTCTCTTAAAAAAAAAATCGGAAAGAAGAGAGGTTTCGCCTAAATTTGTTCGAAATGTGTTCCATGAAGAAAGACCATTCCTAAAGTGCAAAGGTGTCAAAGACGAATGATCACCAACTTCCTTATCTTCATGAACCTTTGTTGAAATAGGCCTCTCATTTCCAAGCCTACCCTGAAACTACATTACAACCCTTTCCAAAAGTCTCTTCAGACTAGGGCACTTGGGTTAATATAAGGTTTCAAATACTTATGAATATCGCTTGAAGAAGTGCAAGCAAGATCATTTTATCTCATTTCGCAGGGTTCCTGACTTGTAAACCCAATGCAGCTGATGAAGATTTTTATTTCATGGCCTAATGACTCATGTGAGTCCCATTTGAATAGCCTTTGACCAAGCCTGAATTACAGTCCCTGAAAAGACCTCATGGATTGGTCTGGTCATACTAATTGCAAGATTACCTGGACCCTTATCAAGTGTGATGAAGACAGCTCTGAGTGATTCTCATGCCCGCATCAATGGTCGGGTCAAATAGCCTTTTCAAAGAGAGTGAGAGAAAGTCCTTTCTGACTGAAGGTTCCCCATTCTATTTGGTCAAATTTGTCGAAAGGATTAGATAGTTTTCCTTATTAACAAAATCCCCAGTGGAGCTTTACAATACAAGTAGAAGCTCACAAATTGTTGCATTCGCATTAAGGTTCATGCAAAACACCATTTTCTTATGAACTGAACAGGTTGAGCACGCCAATTCAGCAAATCCTAAAAGCCGGGTTTCAGTCAACTCATGCAAGTTTTCTGATTCTTTTTCAGACTTGGATGACCGCATCTTCAATGTTGCAGGTATCAAGTTAAGCATGGTGATCTAGACAGAAGATCCCCGAAGACAATCAGGCCCGCTCGATCCATAACTCGAGCACCATATCCGAATTTTCTCAGATTGCGATACCAGCATTTCGCAATTCTGTCCACTGTTTCACATAAAGGATGAATGTGATTCAGATTTTCTCAGATTGCGATACCAGCATTTCGCAATTCTGTTCGCTGTTTCATGTAAAGGATGAACATGATTCAGATTTTCTCAGATTGCGATACCAGAATTTCGCAAATCTATCCACTGTTTCACATAAAGGATGAATGTGATTCAGATATTCTCAGATTACGATACCAGCATTTCGTAATTCTGTCCATTGTTTCACGTAAAGGATGAATGTGATTCAGTTTTTACCTGATTGCGATACCAGCATTTCGCAAATCCGGCCCTCAGCTAATGCTTCACGTGATGAGCGGATGATCGTGATGCAGAGGCATTTCTCAGCTAACATTCCACAGGATGAGCGGATGATTGTGGTTTGGAAGCTTAATTCTTAGCCTACGTTCCACGTGATGAGCGGATGATCGTGGTTGGAAAGCTTTATTCTCAGCCAATGCTTCACGTGATGAGCGGATGATCGTGATGCAGAAGCTTTATTCTTAGCCTACATTCCACGTGATGAGCGGATGATCGTGGTTCGAAAAGCTTTATTCTCAGACAATTCTCAGTTGACGTTCCACGTGATGAGCGGATGATCGTAGTTCGAAAGCTTTATTCTTAGCCAATGCTACACGTGATGAGCGGATGATCGTGATGCAGAGGCATTTCTCAGCTAACATTCCACATGATGAGCGGATGATTGTGGTTTGAAAGCTTTATTCTTATCCGACGTTCCACGTGATGAGCGGATGATCGTGGTTCGAAAGTTTTACTCACAGCTAATGCTTCACGTGATGAGCGGATGATCGTGGTGCAGAAACATTATCGATTTGCGATCCATGACTCGCAAATTCGGCCAACAGACATCTTGCGTCGCCCCGAGTCAGGAAGAAAGAAATTCCTGAGGACGGGTGGGCCCAGTACCTTAACATCCTCACAGCATTGGTGATTAAGAGAATCCTCAGCGTATAAGGTATTTGCAGAAACAGATACCACTTACGCGATCCATGCGCGAGTTCTTTTAAAAGAGAAGTTAGAAGCATGTTATTTTCAGTCTTGCATTGCATCATTTCTAAAAAAAAAAAAAAAAAAAAAAAAAAAAAAAAAAACTTTTTCATCATCATTTGCTTTTGCAAAATTTAGGCTTCAATTTTATTCTTTGAGCAAAACCTCTGCGAGCTTCCACTCAAAGAGGGGCAGTTGTTGACACCTAAATTTTGATTTTTATTTTAATCATTTTTTTACATGAAAATCAGGGATTATTTCTAATTCCTACAAAAATATATATAATTAATTCATCGTTGATGTTTACTTTTAGCATTCATACATTATTTTTCACATTGCAAGAATTGGCATTAATCTTAATTGAATATATGCTTGCGGTCATGAAAATTTGCTCAGACCCATTATCTTTGGAATTATCGAAATTTGAAATAAGAAGTTTTGCACTAAGATTTTGGCCACATGAGTGGACTCCCAATATACACGTGCATGTTCAACTGATTGAGGAACAAAAGAAAATAAAAATGAAAGAGATAATCAATTTTGTGGACAACTCCACAATCCCATTTGTAATTCCTCATGCCCAGAAAGCTATGAATGGAAAAATGCGCACTCAGTGATACATTCGGCCATGAATTGCGAGAAGAATGGGTCAATTGAAGAAAGAAAAAACTTGATTGAGGAAGCAGTCTGGGCATGAAATCAGGGAATCAATTCGAGAAGCCAAGGATAAAATAAATATGCACACGGTGGAATGAATCTGATCATCGAAAGAGGGGACGTTCATGGAGATTTACACAAAGGAGGCATTGATGCATTGATTGGTGGCCAATTTCTGATGATAATTCAAAGCCAAATTTCGGTGATTGACTCCATGGATTCGGACTTTCCGAAGGAACTTGAGAGGTTTTTGCTATAAAAAGAGAACATCTTTCATTCACAAAAAGGGGGGAGGTCGGCGAATTTTTTTTCACTCATATACATTGGGGGGGATAGAGAGAGAACGGTCAGCCATTACTTTGTCGACATATATTTGGTGAAGAGAGTCGAGAGTTTGTTTTGCGAAGTACGAAGGGGTCCGATTGTTTCCCCCGTGGTCGAGACAATCCCTCTCAAAATTTCGTTGGACTCTCCGTCGAATCCTTTTCCGTTGCTCATCCACGGTCGTTCACCACCAAAAATCATCTAGAGAGGGTGGTGGCTCAATTGATGTTTTGCCCCAGTTCAGCCATATATTAGATTCTCTTCCCGACACTACTCCTTTACTCCTGACGTCGTCTCGTATTGCTCGAATCCACCGTTGCTCAAGCTGGACCAAATACCTGTTGGAGCAACCTGACGCCCTCTCCATCCAGTCCCTACGTAATTGGCACTTGAAGAATCAAGAACCAGCAAGCCTCGAGGAACTCCTTTAGTCACAACTCTAAATTGCGGATCCAAGGAGCATCAAACTTGAGCCTATTATTCTGAGCTGCTGTTTACGTACACAATAGCTGAATAATCGTCATCATCGGACCAATCGAGTTCGTGTTGTTGCCCACCCATGCGCCATACGCTCGAAGTAATTGATCCAGCAGCCTTTTTTTTAATCTGTTTCTTTCCTGCAGATTCGGTCTTCAGTGTAGTCTTCGGTGAAGTCATTGTGTCTCTCAGCAAAGTGTGTTTAAAAGTTGACCGAAGTAGAATCCATTGTTCACCGTTTCCTCCAAAAAAAAAATCTGATTGGGGGACACATCATTAGCATCCATAGTGGACATTTATTGAAGAATCAGAAACGTGAAAATCATTCACCACTATTGTGTCACCAGCCTGTAGAACACGAGTATTGGCGTGAAGGATTTGGGCGAATTCGAATTACAAAAGTGCGAATTTTGCAACATAAGGTAAATTTCCTATTTCGAATCTCAATATGTTCACTTGCTTATTTGGTTATCTTTTACACATCTTGCATAAAAGTGGATGGAATACTCGAAAACGTCTATCTTTAAGATTATCGATGGAATACTCGGTTAGACAAGGATTTGGGTTTAATCGTTAATCGTAGGATTACGAATTAAAGGTTAACTCAAATATCCGCGGAATATTTCAAAACTCGATTGATGTATCCACTTTATCGATTGGCATTGATTGACATATTTTATTTTTATTTGCTTGGTGGATATTTTTTTTTAGAATATATATGTCGCATGATGTAATCCTGAAAATTCTAAAAAAAAATGCATTCATTCACATCCTGTATTTGAAAATTGCATATCTTTTAAAAATAGCATCACGTAGATAAAATAGCAATTTAGGATAGAAATTGCAGGTTTTAAATAGAACTTCATGTATAAAATAATTTGTCTTTAATATATTAGAGTTTAGGTCAATTTAGACTCTAAAATATGTAAGATAAGAATTGTTTTGGCATAGTTCTATTTTAGGAAATAAATTCATCCGAAAATAATAATAGAAATTCATCCTCGCCATGTCATCTATGCTACGTCATCCTTGCCACGTCATCCTTGCCACGTCATCCTCGCCACGTCATCCTTGTCATGTCATCCATGCCACGTCATCCATGCCACGTCATCCTTGCCACGTCATCCTTGCCACGTCATCCTTGTCATGTCATCCATGCCACGTCATCCATGCTACGTCATCCATGTCACGTTATCCTTGCCACGTCATCCATACCATGTCATTCATCTTAGCCATATCACCTATGCTATGTCATTCATCTTCGCCATGTCATTTTAGATTGTATTTTAGCTTAAATTGTATGGTAGAATTCCATGTCTTGATTTTAATTAATATGTCACGTAGTTAATTTAATTAAATCATGGTCTCATTTGTGCATTAATTTAATTTGCATGTCATCTGGTTTAGTCTTACATGTAATTCATGTCATTACATCATAGAATAATTTCATGCATCACATATAAGATGGTCTTTCGTGCATTCATATAAAAATCAAAAATAAAAAAAAAAACTAACTTGCGTGGTGTATGCTCCTTTGATTATATTGATTTTTGAATGTTCTATTAATTGATTGTGCACCCGCATGATAGCCTTTGTTAGTGTCTTAGGTTAAAATCAATCAATGTTGCCTTCTCAAATGATTTTTCATGAAATAAAATGGTACCGAAAGGGCGTTAGAGTAATCTAGCGTAATTAAGTCCCCGAACTCTTAATCTCTTTGTTCGTAGAAATAAAATAGTTCTCCCGCTATTTTATTTGGGTTTCTAATCGACCCACCATAAATGATTAGTGGCGACTCCAAATTCAAAATACGTTGCATGCTAACCAATTGAATCTTAAGTTGCGATTTGGTATGGACTTGGGAGAGTTCGAGTTAGGTTAGTTAATTTAATTAACCTGATAATCCATTAGCCTAGAAAAAATATTATTTTTAGGTCGCGACACGCGCCACCTTAGCAGTTTGAACAGTTGGATTTTGGTCGCAAAATTGGACCATCAATCGGCTTCAATTGGTAAAATTGATGGAGGCGTTTTGTTAACGAGGGAGTTCTCCGTCGATCAAGACCGGTCCAACGATCTGGGTCCACCGGAGCAGCGCCGGGATGGCCGAGGAAGCGTCGGCCATTTTAGGTGCAAGATGCAAGATCAAATGCACATCCAATTCATGCCGAATGTGGCCACCGGAGGGCCTAAATAGATTGGCCGTTTCATCCCCAACGATCGCCGGTCGTCGGTGACCATTTCGCACGTGTCTACACGTGCGGAGGTCACCGACTCCCATTTTCCCCGCGAAGACTATTTTCAAAGTGAAAATTATAAATAGAAAGGAAGAAAAGAGAGGAAGAGGGGGGGATTCTGTTTGGAGAAGACAACAGAATCGATCGATCGAGAGAGAGAGAGAGAGAGAGAGAGAGAGAGAGAGAGAGAGAGAGAGAGAGAGAGAGAGAGAGAGAGAGAGAGAGAGAGAGAGAGAGAGAGCTCACCCTCCATCGCCATTGTCGAGGGTTGGAGATCGAATTTGGAGGGCACTGATTAGGCCGTCTCTGGCCAAACCGAAGCCAAAGAAGATTGCCACAAGCTTGCCTGAAGGTCCAGGAAGCAATCGCCGTCGGCGGCGCCACGCGAAATCACGAAAACAGGTGAGACGCAGTTCCGAGTTCTTCGTTGTGCATCAAGGTGATTCATATATCTTACGTTTATTCTCACGATTAGTGTGTGCGTTTTGTTCCTTGGATGTCACTGACCACTACTACATCTCATTTTTGCATCGATTTTGCCTGAAAATCCTGAGTCGAACTCCCAACCCAGCTCGGCCTGGTCGATCAATGGCCAAGCTATTCTAGCCATAGCGAGCTCAACCAAAGCTCGAGGTAAGTCTCCTGAACACCTTGTGGTGCTCCTATGTGAAGGAATTGCTTTGAAATGCCATTAATCGTGTGATCGAACTTCCATGACCGTACTCGGTATTTTGCA
Source organism: Rhodomyrtus psidioides (assembly GCA_021437785.1). Lineage (NCBI taxonomy): Eukaryota > Viridiplantae > Streptophyta > Magnoliopsida > Myrtales > Myrtaceae > Rhodomyrtus > Rhodomyrtus psidioides. The sequence goes on along the minus strand of JAILYB010000023.1, from coordinate 1,894,840 downwards.
TGATGTTCGTGATTTTGGGGATGAAATGCTTTGATTCTTAGATATGTCAAACTAGAGATAATTGCGAGTTGATTGGCACCGGTCTTGTGTAATTCCGTCAAGGTCTCACCGTTGTATCGTCGCCAGAGGTTTTCAGCCGTTCATGTAGTCGTAGTCGAGAGGTTGAAGACGACGCATACGTGGTAGGTCAAACGAGTCAAAGGTCTAGGTGGCAACACGTGGTTGGTCCACGTGGATGCTGAATTGGTTCGACCGTTAGTTTGTTAGGTTGAGTTAGCTTAGATTGGACGGTCTAAGTTAATCGAGTCTAATTTTTAATGACCGTCCAATTAATAATTAGGAATATCCGAAAATAGTTTTAAAATTAAAAAATTAAAATAAGTCGAAACGGTGCCGTTTAGGTTAGTGGTCGAGCGGCGTCGTTTATGTTAGTAAAGATGGACGGCCTAGATCGAGTTTAGCCTTCTAATCCTGACCGTAGATTTTGGTAAGTCAATCAGACGGTCCTGATCGAGTCTTCATTTAATCTAGGGCGTAGGCTTTAGTAAGCTGATCCAATGGCCGTGGAATAGCCACGTGGTTCAATAGGAACCGTCGGATTAAATTCGAAAAAAAAAAAAAAAAAAAAAAAAAAAGGACGGCATCGTTTTAGAGGATGGGTCCACGCAGGTTCGGGTCTGGTTCGGGTCGACCAGGTTCGAATCATATTTTTAATAAAAAAAATCGAAAAAATGGTTTTAAAAATAAAAAAAATCGAAAAATTTCTAGAAAATCCTAAAAAATGCTAGAAAATCCTAGAAAATCCAAAAAAATATAGAAAATTGTAGGAAATTCCTAGACACTCCAGAAATCCCCAAAAATTGAGAACTGACCACAGACAACTGGTCAATCCTATTTTAGGGATTTCTTATCCCTTCTTCTGAGAATTGACGATTTTATCCTTTAGGGGTAAATCGCCTCAGCCTTGTATATAAGATGGGTCGAGGATGCTAAGATAAGGATTACGGTTAGTTAGGTGACCGATCCTTCTGCTTAGGTTCTCGAGTTCTGTCTTTTCTTCAAAATGACGATTTTACCCCTCAAAGGGTAAATCGTCTTTCCTATTCCAATTGAGTCTTGAAAATTGCTTAAAATTAGGGTTTGAGTCAGGTGGTCAACCAACCCTAATGTTTGAGATTTTCACTTCTCGTCTTCGCCCAAAATGACGATTTTACCCCTCCAAGGGTAAAATCACTTTTTAATTCCAGAACAATTTTGAAAATTCCCAAAAAATATGAAATGAAAGGGTTTGATCGTCAATCCCATTTCCATCATCTTTTGACTACTCATTTCATCTGAAGTGACAATTTTTCCCCTCTGGGGCAAATTGTCCCCAAATTTCTCAAAATTACGATTCTGCTCCTCATGGGCGAATCATGTCAAAATCACTTTTGAGCCTTGATTGATACTTCTCTAAGCTGATAGGGCCTCATTAGGGATGCCATATTGCTTTCATGTGATTTATCCGCATGTTTTGGATCATTGATTTGCACATTTATTTTTACTGATTGTGAGTGATAGGGTAGCCATTCCTGTCTGCATGAATTCCTAGATTTAGGTTCGTACCCCCACTCATCTGCATGAACCTTAAGGATTAGATAAATCATTCAACTTAGGTGCCAAAAGGGCGTCAACTCTAACAGTTCGCGTAACAAAGTCCCCGATCCCACTTCTCTGATTTTCGCAGAATCGAATAGATCACCCCCAACTATTCGATAGGGTTTCCGATCGTACCTTCCATGAAACGATTGGTGGTGACTCAATGGCATGTACACATATCACATGTCACCAGACCGCACTCAAGGTCGATCACGTATATCCAGCCGTTGCGATTTGGGTAATGGACCTTGGGAGAGGGCTGCGTCCGATCTGGCAACATCGGGCGCCCCATTAGCCCCCTCCCCGCGAGCGCGCACGAGAGGGTCGCGACAGACTGGCGACTCCGCTGGGGACCTTATTCCTACCCAGAATCTCTGGTTATGAATTTTAGAGGACTTGAGCCGATTAAAAAGTTGAATGGAATATCTGACCTTGTTTTCTGCAGATGCTCTCGACGGTGAGGTACGTACACTGACCATTGTGTTAGATGTTTTTACAGATTGGAGAAATAAGGGGTGGAGTGATTGTTGACATCTTTCTTGCAGGTTGGAATTGGGATTGTATGTTTATTTTTAGCACACATTGAAGTGGTGTTTGATACAAACTGCTGTGCATGACTTGCATTGTGATGATCACGACACATCGCACACACTGGCGGTCAAACCCCGACTGTAGCCACCTCTAGGATTACCTTAGATAGGGAAAGGATACGAATGGATCTCGTGTTTGATGGCACTTGAGATTCTCGTGTTCGTTCCCGTTCACAATCCAAATTAGCGATACCTAGCCCTCTTGGGTGGGTACCCTTGGGGAGGAATATGCCTTATTTGGATAGTGAGGGCCTGAGCCATAAGTTCATCACCCAATTTTCGATTTCTAGAGTATACCAACTTGTCTCATGCCCATGTCTATGGAAGTTTGATATACCTAAAACCACTCATCAGTACAATGGAACATTTGACATTCCTCGAGTTTGGTTGGTAAGGCATTTACTTTCAATGTACTTCATTATTCCATGTTTCATAATTTGATTCATGCATTATATACATCCATATGCATTGCATACATCATGAAATCACTCAAGTGACTAATTAAAATAACGATGATAAGAGGGTAGGATGTCGCTGTTTCCTAGAAGTTCAACAGAGTTTGTAACCTTCGAATACCTAAGGAAAGTCACTCGCCTTGGACCGAACACAAGGTTGCATTTTACCAGATTTGTGCATGGCCGAGAGCTAACCGGACGCAAGTTGGGATACGCTGAAGATTGCCAAACCCGCTACTATGTCGATAACCTTAGGTTCAAGCTACAAGCAGACGAAATGTTCAAGAATTACTGGGAGATGAAAAGACGACATCGGAACCACCTAGCTAGAGATGCGTATGCCCGTCGAAAAGCTGAACGTCAAACTAATGAAGACATACCCATGATCACTCTTTGGGGAAATAGAAGACGCCCTGCAACCAAGACAAAACTAAAGCGTATCGTACTCAAAAAGGCGAAACCCGAGAAGACCCAAAAAGTCATTATACCATGGACCAGAGAATGGCCAGAGGAGCTGAGACACCTCGACAGATCCATTGAAGAAAATTTCTTACACTCTGAGGAACACCCAACTAGCGGAGAATTCCCAACTATCAAACCATGTCCTGAATGGGAAACTGATAAAAATGCCTTTAAGAAGGAGCCCCCAACTGACTACCATTCTAAAGAAGATTAGTTTTTGGGGAGGGGTAGCTTAGATCCCAACATTTCATGGGCCTTTTATAGCTTTCTTGTTTTCGAAATCCCTCTCTACCTATCTTTTATTAGGCGTCCTAATTGTAATAAGGGACTTTTTACGCTCCACTCACCTTTGATGTTTTGACCAATGGAATGTGACGTTGTTATTTCCTTTGGTCACTTGAGTGAATCTGATTAAATTACATAATTCACTTGCATGAAATTCAAATTAGACTTTAAGTCGGATCTTCCATACCTGAAAAGGGCTCTAATTTCCATTTCTCCAATAGAACTATGCAATTACGTCAGCCCATGCACATTTCATGGCATTTGCATAGTCACATATTTAAAGTAATTTTTGACGATTGACTTTTCAAAATCATTTGCATATTTTAGACTTGATGGGAAAGAATGATATTCAAGTGTTGAAAATCCCCCGAACCGAGCTCCAAGCATGGTAGGATAACATGGGTGAAGCTAGCCAGAAATACGCCAGCTTACGATTGGGGTATCTATTGGAACTGCTGAAGATTGAGTGTCCACCCGTCTTCATTCAAGACATGGCGCTCTATTAGGATCATACCACCGCGACATTCTGCATGGAAGGGCTGGAAGTTACCCCTACTCTTGAAGAATACAGTGCCGCCAATGGAGTTGAGTTTACTCACTTACTAGTCCAACCTCCTATAGGATTTGAGCCTTTGAGTCAACTAGCGAAATTCCTTGATACAAATCTTAAGGAAGTCAAAGAAGATGCCAAAAATAATTATGGACGAATTTTCCTATCTTTCCTTCTAGATAGATTTCCTAACCTCCATGCTGCCAAGGGAACTAAATCAGGTAGAGCCTTTATCTTAGCTCTCTTTAGCTTTGTGTTATTCCCGATCTCGTCTGTTACTTTCGACCCTATTATGGCTGTAGTGGTCAGACAAGTTTGTTTTGGGTGGGATTACTCGAATATTATCCTGGCTGAAACTTTCCTTTCCTTAAACCGCTTCAAGAAAAATAAAAAAGGAAACTTTAGAGCCTCTAGTGGCCTCATATACCTATGGTTCACATCCCACATCAGATAATTTCACATCCGCATGGGTTTCACTGAGATTAGCTCCGATGCCCATCCTCTTAAAACTTTCATCAGAACCCACGCACGTATTCCTAAGTTCAATTTTAGAGAATGGAAGGAATTCCTTGGAACTCTAAAACCAGAACAACTCTGATGGCGGCTAAGATTGCCAACACTTGACAAAGTCAGGCTTGCATGTAACGACAGAGACCCAGTCCCTTTGTTAGAATTCACAAGCACTGCTGCATATTATCCAAATAGGGTTATCCGATAGTTTGGAGCATTGCAAGAGATCCCTTCATCACCGCGACCAAATATCTTCTCGTTTGACATACCGAATGAGACCCTCACAGGAGAAAAGAAGAAACTGTTTGAAGCCAAGGTGGAATTTATTATACGTTCTTTGAAGAACTCCCAGGCCGAAGACATAAGATGGCCGGAAGACATGACTCGTGAGGAGAATATCCACAAGGCTACTACGGAATACATTCGACATTTTGAGGCGGCCAAACGAAGCTTTGTCGAGCCTTATGCACTTGAATATATCGTACCGTGCATACCTGGAATAGAGCCGTATATACCCGAAGAGATGGGATCGCCATCATATTCAGAAGATGAAGATTTCCACACTGGATGAATTGATCTCTACTGGGGCGATGAGAATACCTTAGACATTAAACGCCCTAGACTTGAATAGACTATTCTGTCAAGTGTAAAATGTGTAAACATTATGATGCCTTTTCAGCATACTCATTTGTATTGAATGCTACTTTGGACACATGTGCATGAATGTGGATATGTTTTATAGATGCATAAAAGCTATCATCAAAGATTACGCTTCTTTTAATTTCACGAATTCTTTTAGGGAATAATTAAAAGAACTGCTCACGTGAAACTAAGGTTCACAAGGTAGTTTTTTTTTTCTCATTCATCAATAGAAAACATGAAATTAGAAGAATCCAGCACTTTTTCTCCCAATCCTGAAAAAATACTTACTTGTTATTTTTAAAAAAACAGGTACACTCTAATCACGGAACTACCAAAGCATCATTTTCGTACTCGACTTAAGACGAGAATGGAACAACAGGAGCTGACCCCACGAGTAGGCCTGTTGGAAACTCAGGTGACTGCTATGGCGACTATGATGGCTGATATTAAGGCAAGGCTAGAAGCCTCCCAAGCTAGACAGGCAGCGGTGCCTAATCAGAACAACTTAGGTCCATCCTCTGTACCCAATATGGCTGACAAAGAGACAGCAGAAGATGCCCAACGTACCGAGGAAGACATCCGTATGTCGAATGTCCAGTCACAGCCAAAGGCGACCCATGTTATCATTAACCTCGAGAAGGAGGAAAATGGGAAGCAGACCGTGAAAACTGAAGCAGAGGCTAAAAGAATAGCCAAAATCGAAGAGTGTTTGAGTATCCAGGGTTTTGAGCTGACCCGTTTTGATAAGATATCTCCTTTCGCCAAGGTGGAGACTCCTCCTGATTATAAAGAGCCAGACTTTGTGAGGAAGTATAATGGGACAGGCTGTCCCCGCGCTCACATCAAATATTACCTGCTTAAGATGGCGCAATATTCAGACTACGTTCTATTACTGATGAATACGTTCCAAGAGAGTTTGGCTGGCGTCGCTCTAGCTTAGTTCATTGAGTTAGACCTTGGCGACTATGATGGGTGGGAGGATCTTGCAAAAGATTTCCTTAGACAGTATAAATTTAACACAGTTACGGCCCCAACAAGGGAAGACCTGCTACGAACTCAAAAAACAAATGGTGAAACAATCAGAACATATGCCTAGAGATGGCGAGCTTTGGCGACCCAAGTAAAGCCGTCGATCCTAGAGGAGGAGCTGATTGACTTGTTCTTAAAGGCGCTTCCCTACGAATACTTTGACAGATTGAACACCACAGGATGTCAATGTTGACACCTGATTTTTGACCAAATCTTTTTCAGCATTACTTTGAAAAATCACAAAAAAATCATAAAAAGTCAAAACATTACAAAATCAACTTTGGTGGCCTTGGCCAAGCCCAAGGAACCATTCTTGACCAAAAATAATTTTTCATATTTTTCACATTTTTTAGTATTTTTTAGAAAATAGAAAAATAATCAAAAAATCAAGAAAAATAGCATTTGAGGTCAAAAAAATATGAACAAATAGCCAATATTTTTATTTTTAATCTCTTGCATTTTTTACCTCACAAAAAATCCAAAATCAGATTCAATTATAGGTGTTCCTTTGTAACCCGTACTTTTGAATCTAAGAAAAAAATATCAATTGAGTCTTTTAATTTGTAATTTTAGCATTTTCTAGGATCTTGACATTCAATCTAATTTGACCTAATTGTTCGGACAAATTGCTCAATTGCAAACATAATTGCATTTTAGTCCTTGAATTTGAGCATAATTGAAATTACTTTCAATTCAAGGGCTATCATTACAAATTGAACATGCTGCCCAATGATTTTTACCATTCTAAATCAATTGGCATAGGTGATTTGGCCCAATTTGATCATCTAAATCCTCAATTGCATAAATCCCCAATTTGCAATTACATGAAAATTTGGGGTTTTCATAGAAATTGATATGAAATTTTTGGTAAAATCACAATTTTAGACAAAATCCATGCCCTAGATTCGATTCTGAGGTTCAATTGCAAAATTTTCCTGTTAATTTGGATTTAATTTGGAAAATTGCAAGTCCGGACCGGTCTGACCGTCGGTTGGACTGGTCGAACCGGTCCAGAACAGTGTCTTCTTCTTCCCCAAAACGCTCGTGCGGATGAACAGTGACAGACCGAGTTTTGAAGACTAAATTGAAGGTCAATTCACGACTAATTGAAAAGGGAATGGTGGGCATTTTGTTCCTCTCAGCTTCCCCCGTCGATTGACACCAAGATCACGACCAATGGTCGCCGGAGGAAGGAACAATCGGCGAGTCAAGCGACAGACCTGCGAAAGTCAACATTTAGCAAAAACAGGTTGAATGTGTGCCAAATTCGTGAGAAATGAGGCTCGTCGGGAAACCAAATGAACCTTGGCAAATTACCCATCCTCCCCGACGCCGATTGGACCTAAAAAACACGTGCTGCCACATGCCATTGGAGTCGGTTGAAACTCCTCGAGGCGGCGCAAAATTCTTGGAAGCTATATAAGCCTCGGAGAGCCTTTCAATTAAGAGGAGAGTTGATTCAGTTGAGGAAAGAGGAACAGAATCGCGCGAGAGAAAGAGAACGCGAGAGAGAGCTTGTTCTCCGACCCTTGTCGTCGAGAACTCGAGCTCGACTGCAAGGCGCCGGTTGAGCCATCTCAGGCCAAACCAAAGCCAAGGAAGACCTTCTGAAGTTTACCCAGAGCGCCAGGAAGCGATCGCCGCCGGCCGCGCCCCGCGATATCGCAAGAACAGGTGAGGCTCAGTTCAGAGTTCTTTATTATGCACCAATGGCAAACCATCCATTTCGCGCTTTCTCTTGCAATTCGTGGGTGCATTTCATTCCCCCAACATCACTGACCATACCTGCATTTTGATTTTGCATCGATTTTGTCCGAACAACCCGAATCGAGTCTTCGAACTTAGCCTTCATAGCCTACCGCTGTTCATCCTTGCCCAGCCAAATCTGGGCCGAGCGAGCTCAATCGGAGCTTGAGGTAAGTCTTCTGCACCTCCTGTCGTGTCAATATATGGATGAATCGATCTGATTTCGCGTGGTCTTTGCGATTGAACTCCCATGGCCGTACTCGGCACTTTGCATGATTCTTGTGATTCTGTGGATTAGATGGCGCAATTCTTAGATATGTTAAAATAGAGGTTATTGCGAGTCGATTGCCGCCGGTCTCGCTCCATTCCGTCAAGATCTTACCGTTGGATCATCACCGAAGAAGCACAGCCGTCCATTCTGCCGGAGTCGTGAGGTTGAAGACGAAGCTGACGTGGCGTGGTCAACCGGTCAAATTCTTAGGTGTCGATTCGCCATAGGTCCACGTGTTTGTCCAGTCAGCAGGCCGTTAGGAAATCTGTTATTCGAATAGGTAATCCGACGGCTTAGGTTAATCGAGTCCAATGAATGGTGGTCGTCCGATTGATAATTAGGATATTCGAAAATAGTTTCAAATTGAAAAATAAAAATTGTTTGAAACGGCACCGTATGAGTTAATAGATAGGCGACGTCGTTTTAGGTTAAGTAGGAACGGATGGTCTAGATCAAATCCTGCGTTTTAATCGTGGCCGTAGGTTCAAGTATTCAGATCAGACGGCCCTGATCAGATCTTCGTTTAATCCAGGCCGTGAATTCCAGTCAAATGATCCAATGGTCGCAGATTAGCCATGAGTCTCGATGAGGGCCGTTGGATCAGAGTCGATAATTCGAAAATAAAAAAAAAAATGGCGAATACGACGTCGCTCCGGCTTTAGGCTTCGCGGGTCTGGGTCTGGGCCGGGTTCCGACCCGAGTGGGTCGGGTCGACCCGGCCCGAATAACATTTTTTTAATAAAAAAATCGAAAAATGATTTTTAAAAAAATAAAAAAAATCAGAAAAATCCTAGAAAATAAAAAAAATGCAAGAAAATTCCAGAAAAAAATGTGAAAAAATTGTGGAAAAATCCTAGACACTCTAGAAATCCCCAAAAATCGAGGATTGACCACAGACAACTGGTCAACCTTATTTTTGGGGTTTCTTATTCGTTCTTCCGAGACTTGACGATATTACCCTTTAGGGGTAAGTCGCCTCTACTGTATATGCGAGATAAGGCCGATAATGCCAAGGTAAGAATTAGGGTCAGGTAGGCGACCAATTCTTAGGCTTGGGTTTTCGAGTTCCGCCTCTTTGCTCAAAATGACGATTTTGCCCTTTAATGGGAAAATCGTCGAGTTTTTTTTCCAATTTAATATTAAAAAAAATTATTTACAAAATTAGTTACTGTACAAAAAAATTTACAAATTTAGGTCTCGCGCGCTGGAGACACCAGCGCGCGAGACCCGGAACGGTCGCGCGCCAGAAAAACCAGCGCGCGACCATTTGCGCGCTGGTTTTTCCAGCGCGCAAAGGGGAAAGTGCATGCGCGCTGGTATGTCCAGCACGCATGCACTTTCCCTTTTTTTTGTTTTTTGTTTTTTTATTTTTTAGTTATTTTATATTTTAAATTTCTTTTACATAATTTTATTATTTTATATTTTCAGGACTAAATTTTTTTTTGGAGTTTGCAAGGTTAATATGTATTTGATAATCCGAAAAAATTATATTTTTTAGTTTTTCAATTATTTTATATTTTAAAATTTCGCGGATTCGACAATCCAATTTGAAAAACGGTAGGACGAATATATTTTCGACAACATTTATTTCGTATCGTTGGTTATTTTATATTTTTCAAGACCAAAATGATGTGCACAACGGTTATTTTGTATGGCAGTAAAATTGCCGCACAACGCACTTGCTTTTATTTACAAACGCTGCACTGCCCAACGCAAGACCGTCGCACGTTGGCCGCACCATCGCGCGGGTCTCGCGTGCTGCTACTACAGTCGCGCGAGACCCAAATTTGTTTAAAAATATTTACAAAATTTGGCAGTGCAGCGTTTGTAAATAAAAGCAAGTGCGTTGTGCGGCAATTTCACCGCCATACGAAATAACCGTTGTGCACAGCATTTTGGTCTTGAAAAATATAAAATAACCAACGATACGAAATAAATGTTGTCGAAAATATATTCGTCCTACCGTTTTTCATATTGGGTTGTCGAATCCGCGAAATTTTAAAATATAAAATAATTGAAAAACTAAAAAATATAAAAAATATAAAAAATATAATTTTTTCGGATTGTCAAATACATATTAACCTTGCAAACTCCAAAAAAAATTTAGTCCTGAAAATATAAAATAATAAAATTATGTAAAAGAAATTTAAAATATAAAATAACTAAAAAAAACAAAAAAAAATGGGAAAGTGCATGCGCGCTGGACATACCAGCGCGCATGCACTTTCCCCTTTGCGCGCTGGTAATACCAGCGCGCTGTCGCGACCCGTCCGAAAGTGGATGCGGCTAATGGATTACCGATCACGGGTCTTGAATCGGCGCGAGCCCTCCCAGGCCCATACCAAATCGCGGCGGGAGTATTTTTCAGGAGGATTCGACGATAAGAGTCGATCGCTTTCGACCTTCAGTGTGGTCGTGGTGGCATGTGCAAATTGTGCATGCATTTGGAGTCGCCACCGGTCTTTCTTGGAGGGTAGACCGGAAACCTTACTGACCGATTGGGAGAGGTCGATCAGTTCTGCGAAACCAGAGATTTTGGGTTCGGGGACTTGGTTACGTCGGTGTCATTACCAACGCCCTTTCGGTACCTAACGCGAGTGATTTTCCTAGCTAAGAGTTCATGCAGGCGCAATTTTAGGTGAGGTAGGCTTGATTCAGGGTTTCATACAGATTGGAGGACTGTTCCTATCAATCACAATCAATTTAAATGAAAGCGCAATCAAGTACATAAATAAATCACATCAATGCACATCAATTCAAATCAATGGCTTCCTAATATAGCCATAAGGGTTTAGGGAAGATGTGATTTCGGACCAGGGGTAAAACGGGAAGATTTGGGGACGATTAGCCCGAAGGGCAAAATCGTCAATTTTGGAAGGATTGGATACCGAATTACCCAAAATATTCCATGGCTAGTTGATTGTAGCCATTTCCCATTCTTGAGAATTTTTTTGGAATTTCTTGATTTTTCTTCAATTTTTGGGAGACGATTCGCCCAAAGGGCGAAATCGTCATTTTTAAGAAGGATCGGGTTCAAAACACCCGGGATGAGCCTTGGCCAGTTGTTTATGGCCATTTCCTATTTTTGGGGATTTTCTTGGATTTTTTTAGAATTATTTTGGAAGACGGTTTGCCGGAAGGGCAAAACCGTCATTTCTGGAAAGATCGGGGGTCAAATGACCCGAAACAGGTCGTGGCCAGTTGAATGTGGCCATTTCCTATTTTATAGAATTTTGTTTTAGAATTTTTCTGAATTTTTCGAATTTTTCTGAATTTTTTTATGATTTTCTATTTTTTATTGATTTTTTTGAATTTTTTATTATTATTATTTTTTTATTATTAAAAATAATAATATATATAAAAAAATTATCCGGACCGGGTCGGATGACCCGGCCCATGCCCAGATCCGCGACCCAGACCCGGTCCGCCTCCCTCACGATTAAAACGGCGTCGTTTCGCACACTGAGAACGAACGCCTCAGATTGAGCCACGTGGCATTTTCTTGACCGTCGGATTATTATTATAATTATTTCCGAAAATCATTTATTAATCTGAAAATCATTTTTATTTCCCCAAAAATCCCAGATCGCGACACGTGTCGCGATCGGGACCGTCTGTTTCACATGCTCTATTCCCCACGGCGTGACCCCACCTGGCTGACGTGGATGCCCACGTGGCATGCCACGTCAGCCTTTGACCTTTGACTGGCCGGAGGCTCGCCGGGGAAGATGATGAATAGTACCCAGATTCCGCCGACCCTCGCCGGAGAGCCCAACCCGACGTGGAAACGTCGCTGAATCTCCCCCACTTTGTTGCCAGATTAATCTTCACCAGATCCAGACCAACACCCGACCATTTCATGGCCTAAACAACGCCGGAAAACGCCCTAAACAGACCAACACCGAACCGGCGCCGGCGAGCCCATTCGCACAGATTTTTTTTTATCTAAACTCGATTTCATTCTATCAAAATTCATCCAATAGAGTTAGGGAGGCTTACCTGAGGTTGTTTAGACCTCGAAGACCACTGCTGCGCCGATGAGAGTTCTCGGCTCCAATGGTGGTCGGCGAAGCTCGGGCCATCCCTCTCGGCGGTCCTCGACACAAAATAGCAAGCCAGTAGAGCTTAGAGTCGGATCTAGAGAAGCTTTAAGGGTCGATTCGCACAAAAAGAGGTCGTGGGAAGCACGGCCGAGAGTTGTAAATTCAAACTCTCATTGAGGCATTTCGTCGAGCAGTTGATATGCGACGGTGGAATTAGAGTTTGGAGGAGATACCGACCTGCCCCGAGCTTGAAGACGGCTGCCGGAGCTCCGTTGAGGCTCTGTTGGTGTCGCTGAAGCTCGAGGATTCCCTCCTTGCCTGCCTCTTGCTCGAACTCCTCTCTCGGTCTCCCATGGCCGAGCTCCTTGTACCCCCCGAGGTTCCTCCCCCCTTTTCTTCTTTTTTTTTTTAACCCCATGGCCGACCACCTTGTTCAGTGGACGCCCCCCCTTTTTGCCAGCCTTGCTCCCGCCGAAAGGGGAGTTTAGAAAAACCAAAAGCTCAGTCGCCCGACCCCCCCTGCATTTTTTTATTTTTCCCTTCGTCCTGCGCGGGTCTGCAACTAAGTTGCAGACCCGGTTTGGACCGGGTCGGGTCGGGTCTGACCCGACCTGCCCGGTTTGACTCTCATCGCCCAATTTAGCCCCAAATCGAAATCTTTTCATGAAATTGACATCAAAATCGGACTCCTTGACATGTTTTCTATCAAATAGGGGTATTTTCATGAATCAATTGATTGAAATTTAGTGAAAACCCCAAATTGTCCCTAGGATCCGAAAATGATTTTTGCTTAATCGATGGCCTAAACGACCAAATTAGTCAAAATCGAGGCCACCAATGGATTCATCATGATGAAAAATATAGGACGGAGGTGTTTAATTTCAATGGGTATGGCCGTATGGAATTTAATTTCAAAAATTGTGAAACCGGGGACTAAATTGAAAGATTTTTATGCAATTAAGCCCTTTTGGTTAAAATTGGTCAAATTGGAAGGCTAATTGACCCAATTGCACTTCGAGACTTTAGAATCCAATGTCATAACTTATAAAAAGTGAGAATTAAAAATTAAAAGACTCGAAAAGGATTTTTCAGGCTCGGTTCGGGTTTATGTTTGTGAAGGAACCCCATGAATCAAGCCGAATTTCCCTGATAAAAAGTGAAAATATTAAAGAGGGAATTGAGATAAAATTTTTGAATATTTTTGTGTAATTTTCTGGCCACTGATGGTATTTTTTCTGATTTTTTGGGTATTTTAATAATTAAATAATTCCAAAAAATATTAAAAAATTCAAAAAATATTTTTTGTTCAAAATTGGTTCCTAAGGCTAGGCTAAGGCTTCCAAAGTTGATTTGCAATTTTTTGACCTTTTTTTCTATTTTTAATTAATTTTAAAGAGTAAAAATCACAATGATAGATGGTCAAAAATCAGGTGTCAACAGCTGCCCCTCTTTGAGAGTGAGCTCGTCAGAGGTTGCTTTCAAAGACAAAATGACACCTAAATTTTAACCGACTCGACTGGGGAAAAGAAATGCTATGACATCAGACCCTTAAGTCTTTTGATGAATGCTCAAATTAATCACCGGTTTACTCTTGCAATTCGAACATGGGCCGGAGTGAGAGAGGCTTACCTGAAGCTCACCTGTCAGATGCTGCCGGTTGTGACGACTTTCAAGAAGATACCTAGGACCCATCATTTAAGATATCCTAGGGAGATTTAGCTCTGACCTGTATGGTAGGTCATACCATTATGGGATTCCTAATTGGTATGAACCTAAGGGAGGCGCATCCCCTTTGGGATTTGCCAAGGATTTTGATCTGTATGGTGGATCGGACCTTTATGTTGATCTTTGAGGCGGTATCTACCTCGTGTTGACCCTTATGGCAGTTTCTACCATGAGTTGACCCTTTAGGCGGTTTCTACCTTGAATTGACCCTTTAGGCGGTTTCTACCTTATTGGACCCTTCAGGCGGTATCTACCTTGGTTTGACCCTTCAGGCGGTATCTACCGCGAGCTGACCCTTCAGGCGGTATCTACCTTGGTTTGACCCTTCAGGCGGTTTCTACCTTTGTTTGACCCTTCAGGCGGTATCTACCTCGAGCTTGCTTTGAAAAGGGGTCTCATGACGAGGGTTCTCCACGTCCGATGAGACTGCCTGGTTTTTGAAAAGGGGTCTCATGACGAGGGTTCTCCACGTCCGATGAGACTGTTTGATATTTTGAAAATGGGTCCTGGGACGAGGGTTCTCCACGTCTGATAAGACTTTTCTTTTAAAAGGGTTTTTCTTCCCCTCTTTTTTAGAGACCCCGAAGTTTGTCGGGAATTCAGTTTTTGAAGCAGTGAAAGATTTTATTTTGACAAAGCTTCACTTGAGTCTGTTGAGGCGACATTCTGGGAGCTGGGTTCTCCAGGTATCCTGCAGAAATTTGAGCCTGAAATATTTTTCTTCACCAAGAAAACGTTAGTAATCTTTGGGAAGACCACGGCTGTCCATTTGACAAAATTGTATGATTTAAGTTTTAATCATGAAATGTGCATTTTGATGCTGGAGGTCATCCAAAGCATTCTTGCAACATGCAAATGTGATCACAAGTCCCTTGCACGGAAAATCTGGATCAACAGTTTGAAAATTCCAAAAAGAGTTTGTTCAAAACGTCAATTGGAATATTTCTCGACAAGGAGGTCTTCTCACCTGTTTTGAGATGTGGTTTTTATAGGGGATGCACTCAATTCCCTACTAACCTGTGCCTAGGTTTTAGGCTCATTCGCAGCGCATACATTTTGATCGGTCGGGAGGTCTTCCACGGGACCGTAATGTTAGGCTTGGATATTGGCTTTCAAGGGGTACTCGCTTTGGAGTCGAGGCCATTGAATGAAAGTCTTCACCATCTGCTCCGGGTTTACAAGTCAAGAACCCTGCAAAATGAGAAAGAAATAGTCTTGCTCGTACTTCTTCGAGCTAAGCTATATGTTAACACAAGTGTCTTAGTCAGAGAAGACTGTTTCGGGGTTGTAACATTGGTAGGATTGGGGACCGAAAGGCTTGTTTTTGGCCCAGAAATTACGAAGGGTTTGACATTGGTGATCATTGCAAATTTACCACCTGCTTTTTCCTCTCTGCACCTTCAGTTGTTGAGGTGCGCAACCGATTTTGAGGTGTGCACCAGCTCTTTAGAGAGTGTCTCTGGCTGCACTAAGAGATTGACAACTCTGTCTGCGTCTCTGCTCCACGCTTGACACAATTTGGTGAGTAGTCTTTTTGATCTGACTCCATTAGGGATTTCCTCTTTTCCCATCCGGCTTCATTGCGGATCAATCAAACAATTTACACGAGCATCGGCCTTGCTTTTACTAGGCACTTTGCTTTTTCTCGATACTAGGGATTTATTATTACTATTATTTTTTTGAAATCCCGATTCTTCTCATCCTCGATGGGATCATGTCATACATATGTCTGAAAGTCTAAACATGCTTTAAATATCAGCCCGGGAATCTTCTTCGTAATCCCTGAGTCTTGAACTCTTCCATTTTTGAAGGGGTGCTGCATCCGTTTTGGAATGATCACCAATGGGTGCATGAAATGAATTTGCAGGCTCAAGTTGGCTGTGCAAAGGATTCAGTGTGTGTGATAGAGAAATGAATGCTTCTCGTCATCCTATGGCACTTGGATTACCATATAAACAACACACAAAGATTAATGTTAGTCCGAGCAAGAAAATTTCTGACCATTTTCTCCTGATGCCGCTGGACTCACCTCCATTTTGCCCCGATGTGGAGTGGTTCTTGACAGGGTTAAGAATGAAAACCGTCGTTCGAAGGGGTATCAACGGTCACCTGTAGTGTTTGAGGATAAAAAACGAATGCCTCCGTCGTCCCAATCCATGTAATCGCTGCGAATGGTCCCTACTTCCGTAGGTCCAGATTTTGCTATCTGATCTGCTCCACTCATCTCTCCAGTGTGTGTGGGACGTGTTTGGACTAGGCTTTGCCTCTTGTCTTTTGAGAAAACGTCCTTTTGAAAGTTTTGAACAATTTTTTTATTGGAAAAATCTCTTTCATTTTCTCCAAAAATTTTACCCGTCAAAGGGGATTTTATGATGCCCCATGCATGTTCTTATTCATGTTCAGACAACCTCCTGTTTCAAAACATGAATGCCAATGAAATTTGAGTTCTATGTCTTTTCTAGACATTAGACTCTGAGAGCTTTTCTTTTCTTCTCTATTTTTTACTCAACATCTTCAAGGGATTTGGGAGAGGGATACTTACCTGTCCCTCGCGGCTGGAGATCCCTGAAAATGCGGAAGAAACATGTTATTGTTCGTTCATGAATTTTTCAAAAAATTAGAACGATACATCTTACCTTTGGTCATGTATTCCAACGGGTAATACATGGTATGTGAAAACCTGTTTCGCCTTGATGGCGATCCCCTCTATCTTGTGGCCTTGATCCCCCCGTTTTGTTGGCGATGAATCATTCTCAAGGATTTGCCCCAGAGGAGATCCATTTGTGTTTTCGGACGCATTCCAGCGCCACTCTTCAGAGTTCCTTTTATTCAAGAAAAATGAAATTTTTATCAGAATGTATGTCAAAGCATGAAGTGTGGAAGCGATATTTTTTACCATCCACTAGGTCTTATAATCAAAGACCATCTCCTGGAATCCTGACTTCCGAGGCTAATGATTCTATTCGCCTCCCTGTTAGCGCGCTCTCTTCTTTTGAGGCTTTCGGCGCCAACAACTTCCTGTTAAATGAGTAAAAACTCTTGTTAGGCATGTGGTCTTCAAAGACCAAATTGGAACGATACAAGGTTACCGTTCACCCAAATTCGTATCTTGGGGTTTGATTCTAAACTCGATTTCATTCTATCAAAATGCATCCAATAGAGTTAGGGAGGCTTACCTGAGGTTGTTTAGACCTCGAAGACCACTGCTGCGTCGATGAGAGTTCTCGGCTCCAATGGTGGTCGGCGAAGCTCGGGCCATCCCTCTCGGCGGTCCTCGACACAAAATAGCAAGCCAGTAGAGCTTAGAGTCGGATCTAGAGAAGCTTTAAGGGTCGATTCGCACAAAAAGAGGTCGTGGGAAGCACGGCCGAGAGTTGTAAATTCAAACTCTCATTGAGGCATTTCGTCGAGCAGTTGATATGCGACGGTGGAATTAGAGTTTGGAGGAGATACCGACCTGCCCCGAGCTTGAAGACGGCTGCCGGAGCTCCGTTGAGGCTCTGTTGGTGTCGCTGAAGCTCGAGGATTCCCTCCCTGCCTGCCTCTTGCTCGAACTCCTCTCTCGGTCTCCCATGGCCGAGC
The DNA here is from genome assembly GCA_021437785.1 of Rhodomyrtus psidioides. Taxonomy (NCBI): domain Eukaryota; kingdom Viridiplantae; phylum Streptophyta; class Magnoliopsida; order Myrtales; family Myrtaceae; genus Rhodomyrtus; species Rhodomyrtus psidioides. The sequence goes on along the minus strand of JAILYB010000023.1, from coordinate 1,877,312 downwards.
TCCTTGTACCCCCCGAGGTTCCTCCCCCCTTTTCTTCTTTTTTTTTTAACCCCATGGCCGACCACCTTGTTCAGTGGACGCCCCCCCTTTTTGCCAGCCTTGCTCCCGCCGAAAGGGGAGTTTAGAAAAACCAAAAGCTCAGTCGCCCGACCCCCCCTGCATTTTTTTATTTTTCCCTTCGTCCTGCGCGGGTCTGCAACTAAGTTGCAGACCCGGTTTGGACTGGGTCGGGTCGGGTCTGACCCGACCGGCCCGGTTCGACTCTCATCGCCCAATTTAGCCCCAAATCGAAATCTTTTCATGAAATTGACATCAAAATCGAACTCCTTGACACGTTTTCTATCAAATAGGGGTATTTTCATGAATCAATTGATTGAAATTTAGTGAAAACCCCAAATTGTCCCTAGGATCCGAAAATGATTTTTGCTTAATCGATGGCCTAAACGACCAAATTAGTCAAAATCGAGGCCACCAATGGATTCATCATGATGAAAAATATAGGACGGAGGTGTTTAATTTCAATGGGTATGGCCGTATGGAATTTAATTTCAAAAATTGTGAAACCGGGGACTAAATTGAAAGATTTTTATGCAATTAAGCCCTTTTGGTTAAAATTGGTCAAATTGGAAGGCTAATTGACCCAATTGCACTTCGAGACTTTAGAATCCAATGTCATAACTTATAAAAAGTGAGAATTAAAAATTAAAAGACTCGAAAAGGATTTTTCAGGCTCGGTTCGGGTTTATGTTTGTGAAGGAACCCCATGAATCAAGCCGAATTTCCCTGATAAAAAGTGCAAATATTAAAGAGGGAATTGAGATAAAATTTTTGAATATTTGTGTGTAATTTTCTGGCCACTGATGGTATTTTTTCTGATTTTTTGGGTATTTTAATAATTAAATAATTCCAAAAAATATTAAAAAATTCAAAAAATATTTTTTGTTCAAAATTGGTTCCTAAGGCTAGGCTAAGGCTTCCAAAGTTGATTTTGCAATTTTTTGACCTTTTTTTTCTATTTTTAATTAATTTTAAAGAGTAAAAATCACAATGATAGATGGTCAAAAATCAGGTGTCAACACGCGCAAAGGGTTGCGCGCTGGAGAAACCAGCGCGCGACCGCCGCGGGTCTCGCGCGCCGGTGTCTCCAGCGCGTGAGACCTAAATTCGTAAATATTTTTGCATAGTACCTAATTTTGTAAATAATTTTTTTTAATATTAAATTGAAAAAAAACCCAAAATCGTCTTTCTTGTCCCCAATCAAGTCTTGAAAATTTCTTAAAATTAGGGTTTGGGTCAAGTGAGCGACCTACCCTAATATTTGAGATTTTTAGTCATCATCTTTGTCCAAAATGACGATTTTACCCCTCCGATGGTAAAATCACTTTTAAATTCTAGAAAAATCCTGAAAATTCTCAAAAAATGGAAAATGGATTGGATTGATAGCCAATCCTATTTCCCCCATCTTTTAACTTCCCAATTCATCTAAAATGACAAATTTGCCCTTTCAAGGCGAATTGTCCCTGAATTGTTTAAAATAACAATTCTGCCCCTCATGGGCGAATCATGTCCAAATCACTCTTAATCCTTGATTGACATTTCTCTAGGCTAATAGGGCCTCATTAGGGATGACATGCTGCTTTCATGTGTTTTATCCGCATGTACTGGATCCTTGATTTGCGCACTTATTTCTATTGATTGTGAGTGATAGGGTAGTAATTCTCATCTGCATGAACTCCTAGATTTTGGATCTGTACCTCACTCATCTGCATGAAATCCTAAGATCAGATAAACCATTCAGTTTCGGTACCGAAAGGGCGTCAACTCTGACAGTTGGCGTAACTAAGTCCCCGAACCCACTTCTCTAGTTTCCGCAGAATCGAATAGACCACTCCCAACTATTCGATAGGGTTTCCGATCGTACCCTCCACGAAACGATTGGTGGCGACTCATTGGCATGTACACTTATCACATGCCACTAGACCACACTGAAGGTCGACCACGTATATCCAGCAGTTGCGATTTGGGTAATGGACCTTGGGAGATGCCCGCGTCCAATCATGCAACATCGGACGGGCCATTAACCATCGCTAGCCAGATAGCGCTCGAGAGGGTCGCGACAGTCAATCTTTACACATCTGATAAAGGTGGCCGAGAGACTCGAGTGGGCTTTAAGAGAAAGGAGGCCGCATGAAACTTCCATAAGGAAGCAATACCCCCTGAAAAAGGAAAGAGAAACTGGGCTTGACATAGCCTTCATACCAGACCCCCATAAGTCCAAGGTATTTTATAACTCTAATCAGACCAAAAGAGGATCATCATGGTCAACGCCAAAAGGGTAAGAGCCTAGGAAGAGGCACCCTCAAAAGCAATTCTCTCAGCTCTCGAGGCCTTTATCCAGATTGCTCTCGATGCTACTGGAACAACACTTGGTGGCAAAAGAACCTCCTGGGGCAAATCCTGTCAAATATCCTGACTTTGATGAGAGCCAGACCTGTGTCTATCACATGGGTGAAAGGGGACACAACGTAGATAATTGCTATATCCTTAAGCTGAAGGTGCAAGCTTTGATCCACAGTCAGATTTTGAAGTTTGATGATATGGCTCCGAACGTACAAGAGAACCCGCTTCCTGATCACCAAACAGTAAGGGCAATATTCACTGATGAAGAGGAAAATCACCTTGGACTAAAAGTGATATACCTAAGCTAACTAACATTCCGACGATCGCTTCATTATATCCAAAAGAAGGAGAAGTGTCCGCTGACAGGAAGAAGTTGTGTATTGCCAAGATGATGAGCTTGGGGATAATGGCGAGTGTTACCGATGAAAGATTCGAGGGAGTTAAGGCCTCTATAAGTCTAGAGGGGGACCAGTTCATGGTCAAAACCGAACAAGGAAGCATGGAGAATATCTCGCACGAAAGTTTGGTGAGCGATCTTAAGCTGATTGTCAAGCCAGAAGAACAACTTGACGAGGACGAACTAGAAGCTAGCAGACGAAGTCTGGCAGATCGCAGATTTATGGCTAAAGCACTAGAAAGGGGCGAAGTCATAGGCAATCTGGGGGAAGATTCTGGGGGATACAACTTCAAAGTAAAATATTCGGCTCCTCCTAATTTCTATCTGAGGATGGAGGATATCATACCAGACGGATGGGGAGGTATGGATGATCATGTTCAGCCAAAAACCCAGAAGGATGAGGCAAGGCCCTTTATGAAGGAATCTGAATCGTCGCTTGACCAGCCGATAAACGCCAAGCTTAGCACAAAGTACTACGCCAAGGCAGAGAGATCAAAAGCTCGACAACAAAGCCCAGTTGAACTATTCAAGAGAATGAGAAAATACCCGAAATTTACAATGACAGCAGAACCAACTAATATTTACGGGCATCGTCAGCTAGAATACGAAATTGTCACAAAAGACCTTAGCGACACTGTGGCAATGATTGAAGCCGCTACAACTGTGGTGATCAAACTGGAAGAGCTTGATAGCCTGAGCTAGGAAGAGGATTGTCTGATTAAACCTGTTGTGATTCGATTGCCGAAAGATGAAATAGACGATAGAACTGAACCAGAGACATCTTGCCTGACGATAGTGACTATAAAAGTCCCTCCGATAGAAGATTATGACCCTAAAGCAGTCTATTGGGACTATAGGACGAAAGAAGTAGATGCTGTAATGAGGTCTGGACGATTTTACGCCCCAAGGGAAGGTGAATCCGAAAAGAAAGAAGTTTCAAAGGAAGATGCAGAAAAACTCATGACCATCGTTAAAACCAGTGAATTCGAAGTGATAGAGCAATTAAGGAAGATGCCGGCCCAAATATCTCTGTTGAATTTATTCATCAACTCAGAGAAACACAAAGACGCGCTGCTGAAGATACTAAACAAGGTGCATGTCCTTGAAACTATTAATGATGTGCAGTTAGGAGACTTTGTGGGGACGATCCTTCTAAAAGACCAATTAAGCTTCTCAGATGAAGACTTCCCCATGGAAGGGAGAGGGCACAACAAGGCTTTATACATTACAGCACAGTGCAACGGAAAGAGAATAGCACGCGTGTTAATTGACAATGAATCCGCGTTTAACATCTGCCATTTAGCTACATTGAGGAGTTTGGGCATCAAAGAAGATATGGTTAAAACCTCCAAAACAACCGTGAGAGCTTTTGATGGAATGAAGAAGACAGTTGTAGGTGAGATTGAGCTGGATGTGCTCATCGACCCAACCAAATTCTCTATAAACTTCCAAGTGATGGAATTGCCTAGTGCATTCGAATTCCTGTTGGGAAGACCTTAGATTCATGTGGCTGGAGCCGTACCTTCGAGCCTGCATCAAAAAGTACGATTCGTAGTGGATGGGAAGGTGGTTATCATACATGGAGAAGTTGATCTCCTAGCATATCAGAGCAGTGCTATTCTCTACATTGAACCCAAAGTTAAGCTAGAAGCAAGCTACCATTCCCTAGAGTTGGTGGCGGCGGTACACACTCCAGGAGAGGGTCTGGGCAAGTATGATCAAGGAATGAGTACTCCTTTACAGTTGAAATCCAACGAGCATAAGATGGGCTTGGGATATCAGATGATCCGCATTGGTGAGTCTGCCTCTAAGATAGCAGGCCGAGGCCGAGGCAAGAGCCAGGGACGCCAGAAAAACCAGAAAAATTCATTCATTGGTTCTCCAGCCTGGAAGGGAAAATCTAAGATGTTCAGCAGTCCTTTGAGCGAGTATTTCAGCAAAGACTCTAGATGGTTGTCTGTCGCGACCCTCTTGAGGTTGTCGGGCTCTCGAGGGCTAATGGGCCGTCCTGTCTGGTCGGACGCGGGCCTCTCCCAAGGCCCATTACCCAAATCGCAACGGAGGTATGCGTGATCGACTTTCAGTGTGGTCTAGTGACATGTGCTAAGTGTGCATGATATGGAGTCGCCACAAATCATTTTTTTAGGGTATGATTGGACCACCCAATCGAATAGTTGGGAGTTTCTATTCAATTCTGCGAGAACCAGAGAAATGGTTTCGGGGACTTAATTACGCCAACCGTCAGAGTCGACGCCCTTTCGGTACCTAAGTTGACTTAATTTTCTAGCCTGAGATTCATGCGGATGAGTAAGGTATGAACTATAAATCTAGAAATTCATGCAAATATGAGTGATTATCCTAACAATCACAATCAGTAATAAAATGCGCAACTCAAGGAATCTAGATATGCAAATAAATCACATGGCATTCCTAGTAATGCCCTATTTATCAATCACAGCTCAAGAATGATTTAGCTGTCCTAGCCGTTCTACACTCGATCTAACCTAAGAAAAGCATTAGGAAGCATCGCAGGAGTTCGAGAGTACTCACATGGGGTTCGTCGTGCCCTGGTTTGGTCTTGGACGAGCTATCGAGCTCATGCCGACCCGATTATATTTGGGGATCCACTCGGCGTTTTACACCATGAAATCATGTGAAACAAAAACGAAAATATTCAGCAAGGGGAATTTATTGTAGATGGTGGTCGATCTAATTGGACGTCAAGACTAAAAAATATGTATAAATTTACAAATTAAAATACTCAAATGACATTTTTTTGCCAAATTCAACTCTATGCGTCGTGAAGAAACACATGCAATTGAACTTGAATTTTGACTATTTATGAGTTCAAAATGAAAAGGAAATTAAAATAAAAATATTGACTATTTTTCTATATTTTTACGACATCGAACGCTATTTTTCTTCATTTTTCATGTATTTTTCTATTTTTGGAAAATATTAAAAAATATTAAAAAATATGACAAATTATTTTTTTTTTATCAAAAATGGTTCCTTTAGCTTGGTCAAGGCTACCAAAGATGATTTTTTAATTTTTTTTAACTTTTTATAGATTTTTTATGAATTTTTTAAAAATAAACTATGAAAGACTGATCAAAAATCAGGTGTCAACATTGTCAGAAGAAGATGTAATCTCAGCAGTAGAACTAGATCTGGCAAACCCTTTTCTGGAAGACACATTCGTGAATGTCATCATAGAGTGGCTGGGTGACGAAGCCACTACTTCTGAGTAAAGAAACATCTTCCCTGCTTTTAATACTGCATTTAAATTTCTCGCATTTCGTCGCACTTTTAGTTTTGTTGTTTGAAATAAATGTAGGAAAACGCATTTGGATCTCCGGTCGTTGGTCCAAACAGTATAACTTGTAATGCGGCCCATTTTGCATTCAATAAAATTGTACAAGTTTTGTTAAGGACTTATGGAACCATAAATCAGCCTAATGATGATATTAGTCTTCCATACGGAAGCTTGAGACCTGATTTTCCTTATGATTCCTGATTTCCAAAAGATTTCTGAGGAACAAGGATGTCCTATGATATGAGCACTAGTTCTATTTACACCTGCACTTATTTTGAAATCTCTTTTGAAAAGATTTTTCACACTCATGCATAGAATTTTTATATGAAATGTAGACTAACAATGCTCATGACATTTCATGCATATCATCTCAAACATACATACTAGGTTGTTATGTCATTCAGATCGCCACGTTGATTGTTCCTACAACATTGAGGAGGATGAAGATGAAGGTTATGCATCTATCCGTAGAGAATGGAGTGCCTTCGAAGAGTCAATGCCTCCCACTTCAGAAGAACCAGTTGTTATTAACTTGGGTGACTCCGCAGATATCAAGGAAATCAAGATCGGTAGGCATTTATCCCGAGATGAAAGGCTCAGTTTTACGGAATTACTAAAGGAATATCAAGATGTCTTCGCATGGTCATATGCTGACATGCCAGGTTTGGATCCCAAAATTGTGGAACATACATTACCCACAGATCCTACTGTTAAACCTGTCAGACAAGGCAGTAGGCGGATGAAAGCCGAATTGGAAGACAAAATTAAGGAAGAGGTGAGTTGATTAGATCTTGCTCTCTGTTTGTCGAACCTTTGAAAAGATGAAGCTTCGGATTCTGCTCTTTGAATGAGTTCCGGTTGGGGGTCAGAATGGTTATCGGTAGGAAATCTTCTTCCACTTGGCAGGGGTGTGATTGAAATCAAGCCAAGTTGGCTCGATACTGGACTCTACTTGACTCGACTTGGTTTTGCTAAGCTCAATATTCAATTCAAGCTTGATCTTAGCAGCAATATGCGAAGTCATGAATTTGTAAGCGAAGTCTTACATTGTCTTTTATATTTTGGATTCTACAGAGTTTATACGCCCTTTATATTCATGTGATATGTATGAACTTGTTCCTCGAATTTTCAATGTTTGACTTAACATATTGCATTTTTGCAGCTTGCCGATGAAACTCTACTGGCATTTGGGAATGAATAGCCAACACAAACAACAGCTTATGTTTACGTTTCTGTACAGGAGTCAGCTGAATATCTCTATCCTTCTAATACACTTTTTTTTTTTTTGTCACGGTTCTAAGACACTTCAGTAACTAGATTTTGACAATCTTTTTGTAGTAACAGGGACAAAAACTAATTTTTTCTGGTTATAGTGGATGACAATTGCTCTGTTTGTCAACTGTGATCGGTCGGCACTCAATGCCCTTGGGGAGTATTGTATGTTGTAGCATGTATTTGCGGACGCTCTATCAATGATATAGCTAGCAGCTCTTGATCGTGATCATGTCGAGAGATTCTGCTTGTGCTCTAGTCTATTATGGATTGTAATGCGTACTTGTGCTCTTTTAAGATCTTTTGTTTCAGCGGTCCATATTATATTGCCAAAGCTCCTTTATTTTCAAGTTTTTTTTTTGTGACTTAATCTTCAAATTAAGTCGACAGCATGGAAAATAGTTTGAGATTTGTAAGAAAAATCTTCATGTCGGGGTATCTGCTACTTGTGTTCGATCGGCGTAACTTTTTAATTGATTGAGACCTTGAAACATTTGTCTCGGCTCAACTTTTGTTATTCAAAGACATTACATTGGATTTTTCAGAAAGGCTACACATATGAGATGAAAAAAAATGATAAGACTCAGCAATCAATTAATAAGGCTACACATTCAAAGACATTACACTTGGATTTCAATAATAAAAAAATATGAAAAATACAAAAAATAAAAAAAAATACAAAAAATAAAAAAAAATGAAAAGTTCGAATCGCAAACTGAACCGAACTGAACCGAACCGAACTGAATTTTTCAGTTTGGTTCAGTTCGGTTCAGGATAGTTTTGGTTCGGTTCAGGTGCATTTCCTAATAGTTCAGTTCGGTTCGATTTTTTGAAAAATCGAACTGAACTGAACCATTGACACCCCTAGTGATAGGGTAGCCATTCCTGTCTGCATGAATTCATAGATTTAGGTTCGTACCCCCACTCATCTGCATGAACCTTAAGGATTAGATAAATCATTCAACTTAGGTTGCGAAATGGCGTCAACTCTAACAGTTGGCGAAACAAAGTCCCAAATCCCACTTCTCTGGTTTTCGCAGAATCGAATAGATTGCTCCCAATTATTCGATAGGGTTTTCGATCGTACCCTCCACGAAACGATTGGTGGCGACTTAATGGCATGTATACATATCACATGTCACCAGACCGCACTGAAGGTCGATCGCGTATATCCAGCCGTTGTGATTTGGGTAATGGATCTTGAGAGAGGCCCGCGTATGATCTGGCAACATCGGGCGGCCCATTAGCCCCCTTCCCACGAGCGCGCGCGAGAGGGTCGCAACAGCTGGGTTGGTCCTATCCTGAAGGGGGTAATCCGGTCCTCGATCCTAGTAAATAGGATCAATGGTCGAGCAGTCTGATCCCTAGTTCCATGGTGGATGAGACCTAACCGGACCGCCCGGACCAGTCTGCTCAGAATAAATATAATTATATATATATTGATATATATAATTAAAAAAATAATTAAAAATGTTTAACTTAAAAAAACAATACAATGATAAAAAAAAAAAGAACTAGTTAACTATTGAACTAGTTATCGCAATGTTCGTCTTCTATTCTTTTGCGAATTGATAGATATATACAATGTATGTATTCTATTCTTTTGTGAATTGATCCAGATTTTTGTTTTTGACATTTATAATTACTTGATTCTAAGAAACATAGCATCTTGATTCATTTTCATGAGAGAGCATATTCAACGGTGTAAAATTGTAAGAGTTGGTAAATAACAAAGTTATTCATTTGGTGATTGAATATAGTTCGATTTATAGCAGCAATGATCCCTCTTGACTTTTTTTTTTTTTTTTGGGTTGGGTCCAAAGCCCTCTCAAGCTTGAATACCATTAAAACGTTTGTGTTTTAATGGAGGTATCCCCTTGTATTATGATGTTACAGTTTGTCCAAAAGATTAATTTCTTATTAGTATAATTAGTCGCGGATCATCAGACTCATTGACCATACATGTATTCTAAGGGTTAGATTTCTATAAGCAATTAGTGTCAGCGATCCCACTGAAACCGGACCGAACTGCTGGTCTGGCCACATCGGCGAGGTTGACCTGGCCATGGCCGACCTCGCCGCTCGCCACCGGCAATCTGCTTGCTAGGGAAGAGGAAAGGAGGGAGAAGAAAGGAATGGAAGGGGAAAAAAGGGAAAAATTAAAAATAATTTAAAAATAATAAAATATTAGTAAAAACTTTCATGTCAACGCCAATGTCCACATCAGTATCGGCTAGCATCTATGTCATTGTCGGCCAGTTAAAATTGACCGGATAGATTAAATTGGCACAAACGCAAAATGGTTATGACTGAATTGACTTAAAAAAATATTTAGGATTAAATTAACATAAATATAAAAGGTTTATGACTGAATTGAAAAATTAAAAAATTTATGATTGAATTAGCAGAATTACGATAGATTTAGGACTTTTTTTTTTGACAATTTTTCCTGAAATGGTGTGATCAAAATATGTCATTGATAGAAGATCTAATTGATAGACCATACTGGAAGAAGTTCTCTACGTGCTTTTCTAGGAGTTTTCCCGGGATTCTTTACGGAGGATGAGATGGACATAACGTGTGCATGACGCAAGTGCAATGTACGAACATAGAGCTCTATAAATTGGACAAAACTTGGTCGTACAAGGACTCCTTGTCAAGGAGAGAATTTGAGAACAACTATTGGAGGGTCCGATAGTTACTTTTAGTCCACCAGGAATCCTTCCACGGTATAATACTGCAACTAAACAGTACTACGTTACATCGCACTCATCTAAAGTGAAAATCCAAATTCTCAAAATAGTGATTTTCCAAAAAAAAAAAAAAAAAAAAAAAGAGCTCCGCAATGTCAAAATGGCCCGAACCGGGTTCATAACGTGCAGTCCAGGCCTATGTTAAGAGCCTCGAAGCTGAAGTACTACTATACTTAGGGTCATGAAATTGTGGTAACCTAAAAGTTTCAACCAATTAACTTAGAAAAACCCAATATTTTGCATTCTATGTAGGCACGTCTTGGTGGGCACACCTAAACTAGGCTCTCAAGCGGCAATAGCAAGCAAGCAAACCCCAAGACCTTGGACCGATCTGTGCTTCTAGAATTTGTTACTGCCGTTTTTCATTTGTGCTTTTGGGTTAACCCTATGCTTCCAGTACTTTAAACCAGCTCGACATAGGAATGGCCACCCGCAGGGAAGCGTAAAATAAGGGTCAAATCAACCTCAACATAGCAGGGTCGACTTTCAATCCACACCCACTTTGTCAATCCCCTTTCTTCCAGAAATTCACCAAAGAAAAGGGCAGCTGTTGTGAAAAAGAAAAGAGGGAAAAAAAAAAAAAAAACGCATGTGAAACATGAAATTTCGTGTCATCTTCAAGGAGGGGCCAAGACCCTTCTTTCGTTCCTTCTATTGCAGGACAGAAAACATAAAATTATGTTAACCAAGAAGTAAACATAGGACAGAAGTGTGGCCTGAACATGCGAAAAACAAAAGGAGAAAAAGAGACCCGTGGTGGGTGGGTGGGTGGTTTTTTTTTTTTTTTTTTTATGTACGGAATCCTACCATCAGTCACAACATTTTCAAATTTTAGCCACAAAGTAATAGAAGTACATTTTATTTCTTCTGAATCACAGTCGGACGAGCCCGGAGACAATGATGACAGAGAGGCGCCTCGTGTTCTTAAGGGTGTGAACGAGGAAGGAGGGAGGGCTAGTACGGATCCACGACGCTAATCTTTCTTTTTATGCGAAACTTATGATTAAGATAATGCAATTTAGCGATGCATATTATCACGTCGTCTAAAATTAAAGTACGTGTCTTCCCCTTTTTCTACTTTTTAAGCAAAACCTATCATTTGGAATAAAGCAATCCGATTGCTTAACAATGCCCTTATGAGTACTCATTAACTAGATTCACCAAAAACAATGAAAAATTCTCGCAATGAATTTTTTTTTTTTTTTAACCATGGGTTGATTGAACATTCCGGTACGGCTAGTCATACGTAGGCATGTTAAATTGCCTCTATCCACATGCGTCGGGTAAGGATTTGGCTATATGGTGGCGGGCCGTGCGCCCCTCAAGATTACTTCGAGCGAGAAATAGTTGTGACTTAAGTAGGAGATCTGTTGTATCAAAACTTGATCACTAAATTAATATCTTTTCCAACAGTCAATTAACTCTTATGAGGAGAGGTCGCAAAGTGCAAGGCATGAATGAAGCAAACCATGGACTACGAAAGTCTTTAAATTTCAAACTGGGGGTCGCAAAGTTCACATCATATTATTGAGTAAAAACTGTGGGTTTTTTTCTCAAACATTCAAGAGACAAATGGTTCACACCTTTTGGTCCAACATGCAAAGTTGCCACGATCTTTTGATTTGTTCAATGTAGTCTATGAACATTATACTAATGTGCAGTGTTGTGCATAAATTTTTAATTTGCTCAATGTGATTCTCAAAATTTTAGGTTATTTTTAATCTAGTTTCTGAACTATATGAAGATGTCAATGTTGTCCTTAAACTTGAATCAATGGAAGGACAATATTAAACATCTTCATGTAGTCTAGGGACTAATTGAATATGTATCAAAAGTTCAGGAACATTACTGCACATTTGAGCTATTCAATGATCACATTGATCCAATCAAAAATTCAAGGACCGCGTTGAACATTGGCCAAAGTTCAGGGGCCATTTGTATCAATTTTTCTTTACAAGGACTCACAATTTATAGTAAATCAATAATTTTGCTCAATAGTTTCATTACTGGGTAGAATAGACATTACTATGAAACAACGAGGTTATACAATACATCATAGTTAAATTAAAGGGTTAAAATGTCACTCTATAATAGACCTTAGTAAAATTAAGATGGAGCTTACATGCGTGGTTTTGAAAGGCAGTGACTTTGACTACTTCCACACTTTGCTACACGTTCGGAGTAGTTAGACAATAGTGAGGCATTGATGATGCCACAACTGGCAATGTTAATGAGATGGGAAACCTCTATCTTCATCACGTGTGGCTAATCAGGACTATAATGATCTAGGGTTTTGCTTTGACTCGGGCGCCCTCCTTCTGACGTTACTTTAATTCGACCCGTCTAATATACCAGCTATTCGTCCAAAAAAGAGATTCATATACCGGCTACATTTTCCCATGCATTTTTTATTTTAGCCTTACGAAAAGAGTATTAATGGAGTTATTCGCATATGTATTTCGTCCATAGGAACTACGGTTTGTGATTGATTTTTGAAAATACTTACGTGGGGTGTAATTTTGCGTCGCGCAATCCATTTATTCAAAACTTGCACATTTTTAGTATGGCATGTTATGGTTTCAACGTAACATCGGAGGTAAATGCAAAAGGACTACGGAAAAAGGAGACCCTTTTGTTATTTTGGATGGGCAAGTTTGTTGGGAGGTCCGATACTTTTACCTAGGGAGATCGCCAAGGGGGAGCCCAAGTCCGAGTCCGAGTCCGTCAATATATCCAGTTGGACTCACCTTCACTCAAAAGCTTAAGCCAATGAGTTATGTGCCAATTTGGATATATATTAACTGCTCAACATCACATTAATTCTCCAATGTGAGAGACCTCTAACACAACTATATGCCAACTTTGCTCAGCACTACATTAATTTTTCAAGGTGAGACTCCTCTACCACAACGTCCACCGTTGCTCAGCACCACATTAATTCTCCAATGTGAGACTCCTCTACCACAACGTCTACCGCGCGCTGCCGGAAACCGCCACCAGATTCATTTTTTGAGATCCATTCCAACTTGAATCTCCATCAATGCCCTCCACAACGCCCATTGGTCCGAAAACCGCCACCAGAGCCCACCGGTCGGGAAACCGCCATCGCCACCAGAGCCCTCCAGTCCGGAAACCGCCACCAGATTCCACTGCTACACCACAACGTCTATTGGTCCAAAAACTGCCACAAAATTCCTTTTTCGATATCCATCCCAACTTAAATCTCCATCAATGCCCTCCACAACGCCCACCGGTCCGAAAATCGCCACCAGATTTCGCTACTACACCACAACGCCCATCGGTCCAGAAACCGCCACCAGATTCCTTTTTTGAGATCCATCTCAACTTAAATCTCCATCAATGCTCTCAACAACACCCACCGATCCGAAAACCACCACTAGATTCCGCTACTACACAACAACGCCCACCGGTCCAGAAATCGCCATCGGATTACTTTTTTGAGATCCATCTCAACTTGAATCTCCATCAATGCCCTCCACAACGCCCCATCAGTCCGAAAATCGCCACCAGATCCCATCGGTTCGGATACCACCACCAGATTCCGCTTCTACACCACAATGCCCATCGGTCTAGAAACCGCCACCAGATTCCCTTTTTTGAGATCCATCCCAACTTGAATATCCAGATTCCTTTTTTGAGATCCATCCAAACTTGAATCTCCATCAATGCCCTCTACAACGCCCACTGGTCCGAAAATCGCCACTAGAGCCCACCGGTCCGGAAACCGCCACTAGATTCTGCTGCTACAACACAACGCCTATCGGTCTAGAAACCGCCACTAGATTCCTTTTTTGAGATCCATCCCAACTTGAATCTCCATCATTGCCCTCCACAACACCCATCGGATCAGGGCCGTGCTGCTACACCACAACGCCCACTGGTCTGGAAATTCTGATACTTTCATCTGAGGAGATCGCCAAGAGAGAGCCCAAGTTCAAGACAGTTAATATATCAAGTTGGACTCACTTTCATTCAAAAGCTTAAACCAATGAGTTATGAGCCAACTTGGTTGTATTAATTGCTCAGCACCACATTAACACAACTCACACGTGCATCCTAGCAAAGTTAACAAGTAACCCTAAAAGTAACTAGGGCACTTGTTAGATAATCAAATAAAGAAAGCTTGATGTGCATAGAAAATCAATTGTTGTCGTGTTTATGTGTAAATTTTTTGTTGGTCAACAGTGTTTATGTGTAATTGATAATTGAAAATTGGATTAGTCTTTATTTAGTATGATTAATGAGCGGGCTCCGTGGATACTTGTAAACATGACCCTTTCGGATAAAAGTCACTCTACTTTCGAGGTGGTTTTAATTGTGGGTTCACTCTTATAAGCTTTCAATTGAAAAAAAATTAGAAGTTAACAAAAACCGACGATGCATTTAGTGGAGCTGGCTGCAAGTGTTCTTCGACGAGAGGGTTCCCCAAGGCAAGTAGTAAAAAAGGAAAATTGTCGCAATTTCCGATTCACTGTGATATGCACTATCGATACTTCAAAATTAAATATTTTCTTGCTAGGTCTACTTAATCATATTAGGTTCGCGTCACGACCTTCCCTTCCCTAGAGAGATCGCACTCAGAGGCATTAGCTGTCGCAAATTTGAAAGAAAAATTACACTTTTTTTTTTATGACTAATTGCAATGTGAACATGAAGTGATCTAGTCTCCGACGATCGACGGGGACACATGGGGACGGTGTGCACGAGGCACGATAGGAGACTCCTTCGAAGAGCGCCCTCCAACGGGGCCTCAGTGCGACGAGACGAGGTACGCTCGGTTCGTTCATTAGGCTCATATCCCGCCTTACCAAAGGCAAAGGCAAAGGCAACTTGTTCTCCGTCGAACTCGGGCTACATCCTCAAAAGTCAAGCCATATGCATGCGTGAGCAATTAAGCAAAAAATGGCCATCGAGCAGTTGAGAGCGATCCTTTTGACGTTTTTTTTTTTTTTTTCGATCGAGATTACATTATTGGGCTCGCCCATCCCTCGTCCCTCTCGTGCTGATCACATCAGTCAGACACTCCCAAGGTGCGAAGCATCAACATCGGAATGAGATAAGACATCACCCGAGAAGACGCGGTTTTTGGTCTGCGGGACAGGCCAGACACAGCTGGTGTGTCCCTGTGCTGCCGTCAAGCATTGGCTCTACCTTCCTTCCTTCCTTGGTAATGCGCGTGTTAAGTACTTGGGCTGCTTATTTTCCCTGATGTATATGAATATCCATTTGTATAATTCTATTAAAATGGTTGTAAACCCTAGTCTCTTTTTTTTTTTTTTTAAATTATTCTGTGTGTAACAGCCAATCTGAAGCTCTGGAGCCGTCGTTTGCACCTCCTCGGAAGCTGCCTCTCGCAGCATCCTATGTCTCTCTCTCTCTCTCAGTGAGCTGCATTGCTCTTTCTGTAATTTATTTATGGAATAAAATGGGGGAGTTGGGTCATTTCGTTTTGGTTCTCTTTTTTATTATAGTTTTTTTTTTTTTTTGGGTTGTTGTTGCAGGTTTTTGACTTTTAACTGGGTGCATAATGCAGGTAACATGTGGGGGTGTGACTTGCTGAGTAAGTCAAGAATCACAAGGAAGGCAAAGAACATTCATTATTCTAATATTGATGTGTGAGTGTGTGTACGTGTGTCCAAGCTGGTCTGGCCTCTCCAGAGACCACAGGGTTTTGTGTCTGGCCTTTGAAAACATTGCCCCCGATGGTATTTTTTTAACAAAAAGGTTGCTGGTCAATGTGGTCATGCAATGTAACTGCTTTGACAAGCTGTCTCGCAAGCAGTAAAATTCGGAGACAACTAAACTCGTTTCGTTAGATGGTGGTTGAATTGAATCGCAAGTAAGTTAAATTGAGTTAGGTTCATCATGTTTAACCACCCAATAGAAGAAATTCGACAGGTTACTTTCTCTGAGTAAATTCTTGAACATGGGTCATGATATATTTATTCCCATGGTCATTCTCCTTGCGGTCGTATCAGCATGCCGATTCCCAACTTTTGTGTCGTCTTTGACATTTCGGGGCGTTTGATTTTGCAGAAAGCAATAAAGGGTCCCCATTGAGCATTGACTCATTCAAAAGCTACTGTCAAGTGTCAAGTACGGGTAAGTAAAGAAAAATGTTTTGGGAATGGACCTACAGGGACATAAATCCAAGATCGTATATTTCTCCCATCATATGTTAGAGAAGAATAATAAGAAGAGAAAACACCTGTCATCCATATATCCAAAGGCCCCACACTTTTAAATGAGCATGGAGGAAGCTGCCCGCTTGTTTCTTGGACTACAATCTTATCGATCTATAAATTTAGCATCCTCGATCGTTTCACTCCTCCATTTGTGTTCTGAACCTCCTCCATCACTCCTTTCACTTTCGCAAGGACAACAGCCAAAAAGCAAAAGGAGAAAGCACTATACTCCACACTGATTCTTAGTGTTCTCTCTATCAAACACACACTCTCTCTCTCTCTCTCTCTCTCTCTCTCTCTCTCTCTCTCTCTCTCTCTCGGCATTGTTTTGCCAATGGTGAAGAGTGAGCCGGAGCCGTCCATGCCATCATCCAGTGCATTGAGGAAGAAGTACAAAGGAGTGAGGATGAGAAGCTGGGGCTCCTGGGTCTCCGAGATTAGAGCGCCGAACCAGAAGACAAGGATTTGGTTGGGCTCTTACTCCACCGCCGAGGCGGCGGCCAGAGCCTACGACGCTGCTCTCCTCTGCATCAAGGGCTCTTCAGCCACTTTGAACTTCCCTCTCTCCTCCTCACACCACCATGTCCCTCCCAATGCTTCCATGTCCCCCAAGTCCATCCAGCGAGTCGCTGCCGCCGCCGCCGCCGCAAATGGCGGTGGTGCTGATAATAATAATGTCGCTTCCACCGCTGCTGCCACCACCCCTCCCTCATTTGTCTCTTCCCCCTCCATGTGTTCCTCGCCGTCGGATCAACCGGACGACGCGCAATGCGTCGGGGCGTATGCTCCTAGCGAATCGATGGACATGATGGATTTCTGGTGTAACTATGATGCCTTCCAATCGCCGAAGTACGTGGATCAAGTAATGTACAATAACATCGCCGCAGCGTCGTTCGGTCCTCCCACGGTTGAGGAGCTCTTAGAAGAAGCTGAAGAAATCCGTCTATGGAGCTTCTGTTGATATTTTTCTTTTTTCTTTTTTTTTACCATTCATAGTAAGTTTATTATTATTCCAAAGGGGAAATTACTGATGATATTGACCAAGATAATATGTTGTGTAAGGGTTATTTTGAGGGTTTAACTAGCTAGGGGGAGAAGCCCACATGGGGAGAGACATCTTTTTGGACTCCCTCATGTGAGTACCTCTAGATTGTATTCATTTTTTATTACATAATGTATCATCTTCTGCCAAGAGTGTGTCTTACGCTATGCCATATATTCATCGTCAAAGAATGAAATAAGGAAGTGGAAAATGCATTATGTCGTTGCATATTGTTTGTCTTCTATCAGAAGATTCAATATACAATTATTACCCAGGCTACATTTATTTCAGGGAAAACATTTTTCGGAAAAAATGTTTTCTTCATTTTCTAGTGTATGGTTTGCTTAGGAACATTAGTCTATAGAAAATATTTTCCTAGTTGATGAAAAACCTTTGTGTAAATTTCAGAAAATGATTTCCTCTTTAAAAAATCAGATAACAATTTTCAAATTATTACTAGGTATCGATGCTTGGAAGCGAAACTCTATGCTTGGACATGGGAAGCCAACGCTAGATCCTGGGTCCTCAGCACTTCATTCTTATAAACATATATTTTTTCGAAAAAAATCAAATTTTTATTTTTCATTTTGTTTTTCCTTTCCTTTTATTTATTTTTTCTATTTTCTTGTTCTTCGGCTGGCCACGGCAATAGCCAGATGCTGGATGGCCACGTGCTAGGGATGAGCTCACCCAAGGCTAGCGAGCCTTGCTTGCCTTTGGCGAGCTCAAAGCTTGTTGATCGGGGTGATGCTCAAGGTGGTCGGCCTTCGCCAGGCTCAAGCTCACCCCTCTCCTGTGGCCGCTCACCGGCCAAAGCCAAAGAAAAAGAAAAAGAAAAAGAAAAAGAAAAAGAATGGAAAATAACAAAAGAAAATTTTAAAAAATAAATAATTTGGAATTTTTCGTAAAAAATGAAATGAGATTTTCCATACCAAATGGTAAAAAAATATTTTCTAGCATTTTCATGTTTCACCTAAATATCGTAAAATATTTTTTATTTTTCTAAAAAACAACTTCCTGAAAAATATTTTCTAGAAATGTCACATTTTTCTCAAAATAAACATAGCCTTAATATCGATTGAGTTGCACTTGAAGAAGGTAATAGCTTAGTAAACGATATTGTTGCCTCCAATTACCTGTTGTACTAGCTTAGCTTAAGCTCTTTTTAACTTCTTCCCTATTTTTGTTTGGCCAAAAAGTGAGCTCGGACCTTCCCAACGTGGCAAGACGAAATATTCTAGTAATGACTTAAATGTTAGAAGACCTAGGAAGTATGGAACAAGAGATGTTTGAGGTCAACCCTAGCTTAGCACTATTAGGGATCGCCGGATCGGACATTGTAGAAAAATAAAAAATAAGCAGTCAATCCATCTTACATTATAAACGACATGCACTCTTACTTTTGTATATGTAGATATGAACAATAGCTTCTTGGCTGGGCAAAAATTGCACTTTTCTTTCCAAGTATTTGACACTAGAGAATCTCTTTTTTAATGGGCTTTCTAATGGTGTGTCCCATAGTTTGGATTAGGCTAATTGACTGCACATGGCATGCCCCATTTATGGACTTCTAATTAAGGATGGGCCCCCATTCTTGTTTGTTCTTTACACTGAACTTGGTCACGCTTTTATGACATTAAACAAGGATCATAAGGTTGCGATGTTCAGAACACAAGACAAACTCCATGCCCCTTAACGGGAGTGGATTGAGATGGGTAACTTTCATCTCAAACGTAGAATTTGATGGGATCTCCTCTGGATTATAGTGGACACCGATAGATTGAGCCGACCATATATACATTTAGGTGGGGGTGACCCATTGTAGGGTGGGCCGGTTCCAAACTTGAAACCTAGAACTGACCCTGCTCTAACTTGTAGAACTGAGAACCGACCTTGTTGACCTTGAAATTTACTAGTTCATGTCAAATTTAGGGTGAGCTAGGTGATTAGCTGAGGCATTTTTATTTCCTTTGATTTTACTTTATATAAAATATGCACGTGACGAACATGAATATGATTCTCTCTGCTTAAGAAACTTAGGATTAGATTAGAAAAATTACCAAAAAAATTATCAATTATTGTACGGATGCCAACTCAATCCTATAGCAAATGTATTAATGCTAAACCTTTTGACAATTTGGGATAGTAGTCCTTCTTTTGGCCATTTTGTTGTTGAAAATCATTGACGTGAATATCGATTGTCCTACATGGTAGGACTGGCGTTAGCGTAGGCAATTTTTTTAAACTTTTTGTCTTTTGAATAATATATTATTTGTTTTCTTTCTTCTATTTACTTTTTTTTATTGTGGCCAGTGAGGTCTGGCCTTGTCTAGATCTGGGATAACATTGAACAAAAATTGAAAATTCAGGGAGAATATTATATATTGAATCAAAATTCAGAGACCGAATTGAATAAATTAAAAATTCATGGACAACTTTGAACATATATGAATAGTTCAAGGATCACATCGAGTTAATTAAACTTTCGAGGATGGTAATGCACATTGGGTTAAAGTTTAAGGACTATTAAACTTCGTTCATTTCACGAAAAATGATGCGCTTCTGAAAAATATTTTCCAAGAAGTCATTTTCTAGGAAAATAACAATATTTTTTTTATGTTCGGCTGAAATCTAAAAATAAATTGAAAAATATTTTCTGTCGTTCAGTATGGAAAATCAAATTTTATTCTCCTTCGTGCATTCCTTTTAATAATTATGATTTTGATTTTCTATTTTTTTTTACAAAAAATCAATTTTTTATTTAAAAATATCAAAAATTTGCTTTTTTTATTTTTATTAGTAATTTTTCCCTTTTATTTTTTTCTTCTCTTTATTTTTTCTTTTCCTTTGTTCTTCTTCCTCCTCATTCTTTCACCCATCATGGGCCTCGACGACAATCGACAACTCTAGAACTAGCCATAACGCAAGCCGGCGAGCTCGGGCTCGACTAAGCCTGGCTAGCTCAACCCTCACCACAGGCCGACGAGACACTGGTATGGCCAAGCCCAAGCTCATTGGGATAGGCAGCTCCGAGCCTTGAGCTTGCTTCCCGTGTCTTGGTTGGTCGCCTAGCTACTAGCCTTCATTGACGTACGTGGCCGATAGAAGAAACAGGAGGAAAAAGGAGAAAGGAAAAGAAAAAACTAAAAAATAAAAAGAAAAGAGAATAGACAAAAAATAAAATTACAAATAAATTTGATTTTTTTTTAAAAAAAATAAAAATAAAAATAAATAAAAGGAAAGGAATGTGAATGAGTGGAGGAAGGAAAGATAGTGGAAAATGTTTTCCTATTCCTTGACGGTCATAGGTGCCGCCCCACCACCGCCTGTGCTATTCTCTCTCTCTCTCTTTTAAACTTTCTATTTTTTTTAATTTAATTTAACAAAAAATTAGATTGAATTTATATTTTTACAAAAATGCCCTTAATCGACTAAAAAATTTGGCTGGCCGGCCGGCCGGTGAGGTCAAGCCTTTATTTGAAACAACTATAGCCACTTCAGCCCTTTTTTGTGACAATAATGGCATTTTAGTCTCTTATTTGAAATAAAGTCCAATTCATACTCTTATTTGAGGAAATTATAGCATTTAGGACCATTTTTTTTTTGAAATTTTCCCTTCTTTTTACGGGTAGAAAAATGTTTTTCTTGGCTCATTTATTTTTCGTAAGCTAAGCTCCGGAAAATACGAAAAACATTTTTCTGAATTTTTTTTTCTCGAAACAGAGCCTTTTATTCCTTTTTTATTTCTAGTAATTTTGTTAAAATAGCTCAGACCTAGCTCGATCCCCTTAAGAGCCAAAGGTTTCCGAACAGTGAAAATCTCAGGGCACAAAGCGAACTTCAAAGAAACTGCAGCATTTCCCATTACCAGTTCATGATGAACAAGCCTGTCAAAGCCCCGGAGCGATGCAGTGTTCAGTGTTATACAAGAAAACGAAAGGATCACAACAATTTTTTTTTTTTTTTTTATGAAACCAAGTCCGATAGCAGTTCGGGTCAGGTGCGTGCGATCCCGAAATGAGTAAAAGCAATGCACATAGTAGCGAAATGAAGATAGAACTGTGGACGATTCGATATGAAGTTCCACCAAATGCTCGAATGTTCTCCGTCGAATGACGGTTCTCGGTGTCAGTTGTAGATCAAATATGCGTGTGATCAGACTTTACGATGTTTTCGCTATGATCACAGATTCGAATGGTCTTTTCTAATATGAAGAGATTTAACTGTTGAAGCAAGTGGGTCACATACCAGGTCAATCTGTCCATACCATACCACGATTGACGATGATTATCCTGTAACGTAGCACCCCTATCTAGATTTAGGGACATGCATTTTGTGCTTTAAATCCTAACCAATTTTTATTATTATTATACAAATCGATTAAGAAAGCTCCTGATGACGGCAACGGCGAAATCTAACGAGCTACAGAATGCTGCAGGAATTCCACCGCGAGTTAGCTGCCGAAAGGAAAAAGAGGACGGTGAAACGAAAGAAGAGCTGCAGTATAAAGATTAAGATGATGCACATGCAGTTACAGGAATTATGCAGTATTGAAACATGGCCATTCCGAAAGCCTGACAGGAATGAAAATGATTTTGTCGAGAAGCAATGTCGGAGTCGGCTAACGCCTTTATTTGCACTATTGCATTGATACAGGTATCATACATTGAGAAGCATTAAAGCAATTTCGCATCTTATTAGTAATTGGACAGACATTGACAGCATTTGAGAAAGATCAAAAGCATGGCGCTTTGATCCACGGTTTCAATTACTGGGTCGATTACATGAGTGAGGAAGCACTAGTAGCCGTTACCTGGTGGTTGATTTTGGCTTTGCCTGGCTCGAAACGGCCACAGATGCCTTCGTCGCAGCCATCTGGGGCACCTTCCTTCTCCATCACGCGATTCCAAGTCGTCTGCCGGAACATCGGGTTCAGAAACATGCGGCACTTCCTGCCTGCAGACCGGGCAGGAGTTGTGGAGCTGCAGCCACGGGACAATGCAATCCGAATGGTATAAGTGATGGCAAGGCAGTTCCCTCGCTTCCCCGCCGACCTTGAACTCCTCCTTGCACACCGGACAACACTCCGTGTCATTGTTTAAGTGGCTTGGTTCGATTGTCACGGTCGGTATCGCATCGATGGTGGAGCCAGGGGCTGGAGGTGGGCCGGGGCGGTCGTTCTGCGTCAATTCCTCTATCAGCTGTTCGAGCCCCCGCCCTGTAAAGAAATCCAGAGGTTCGATTCCTCTCGCTCCTAAGCCCTCTCTCCTAGAAGGCAGTGTGTTTGGGCGAGAAGGATCGGTCGGGGTAAGAAAGATCCAAGTGAAGGGCCTGTCGTGGATGCCGTTGCCATCCAGGTCCAGGCTCTCTCTACTGTCAAGACTTCGGTTCCTCCGCCGTGACCTTGTCCATGGCCTCGGCCTCGGCCTCAGCTCTAAGAAATCGCGCCTAGGATGCGTAAGATCTCTTTCCTCGTGGACATCACCCCGCGGTCTAAGCTGCAATCGACCTCGAGGCTCGGATCCCTGATTATCAAGTCCGAGGTTATTGAAACGCCGAATCGGAGGGTCGAGGATGAGGGAAAGGGCTTCAAGCAACCGGGCTTCCGGAGAAGGATCGAACTGGGTGTAGTCGACCACAAATCTCGGGCTAGGATTGTTGATTTCCCCGAGGAATTGGCCTAAGCATCGGGGGCAAATGATCTCGGACGGATTGGCGGTCGCTATCCGAACCATCCGGTGGCATTGGTAGCACCAATAGAGCTGGTAGTTTGGAGTCGCGCTGGTGCCTTCGCCTTCGCCGGCCGGGTCCGAGGACATGATGTGGCTTGTGATTAGGAGGTTGTGCACAGGGAGAAAGAATAAGTTGGTGAAGAAAGAAGAAGGGACACAGCTCATGCTTATATACCCATTGTTGAATTCCTGTGCATGAACGTTGGGAAAGAAAAGAATGGCTTTTGAGTGCGTCGGGAAGCTATTCTTTTCTTTTTGGTTACTTTCTGCTGCTACTTCTCTTGCAAAGACAATGTCTTTGGCTTGAGACGCTCGTAGGAGTTTTAGGACCATATGGGTTTTGGTTCCTCCTCAAAGAAGCAAAGGATGTCCCCGTTCCCCACCTACCGGATCTGGTAACTTTCATTTTAACCACGGCTAGAGTTACAATTTAATTCATGTATATTCATAGGCGCACGACCCAAGTTCGATTCTCCACGTCACTTTGCAAACAATCCCACGTTTGGACAACCCACCCAACTTTTAGAGTCGCATCTCATCTTGTTCAAGCCCGAGATTAGCCAACTTTAGGTGGACTTCATAAAAAAAAAAAATAGTTTCTTTCTTCTTCTTTTTTCCAGTATTCTTTTTCCGGGTCATGGTTTCATATAAAGCTCGAAGACAACGTACTTTCACTCTCAATGATTGCTTCTTCCATCGCATCTCGGTCTTAAGATGGTAAGGTGTATGCTTGTGCGTGCATCTTAACCTTATAAATTAAAAGTTCAAGAAGCCATCTCGGAGGTAAATGACAATAATGCATGATTTTTTTTGTTTCGTTTAGCAATGTGATTGCATGTTAACCTTTGTGCATCATATTAAATCCGTTCGCCTCCTGATTTGGTCAAAAGTAATGGAGCATACCTAAGACTCCGGAAAAATATTAGGTGTGGTCCATATCAACCAAGTGGGCCCCACTTGCTTTTCTGCATCTTAGTCGATGGGGTCCACTAGGCCGATGTGAACGGATTTGATTGGCCGGGGCACACAGTGACATGGTGGCCCCCGGCCCACCCAATACTTCAAGGTTCTTTTGCCACTCGACCAATTCATTGATTTACACCTTCTTTTTACCAGGTCTGGTTTAACTATTATTCTCGGTAAATGTAGTCCTTCTATTGTTATTATTATTATTATTATTATTATTATTTTGGAAAGTAGTCCTTCTGTTTCTAATTGGGCCAATAGTGGGTTTCGGCCCAAGTCAAGCAATATGAATCTATAGACCTAAACTAATTGGGCTCTTATTCACCTCCACAGGCATTATGGGCCTCCTACTATCAGACACTTATCAATATGAAAAGGTTTGAGCTCCTATTACCCATCAGGCCTGGCTTGGACTTAACAACGCATTCGAATGTCACTACTAGAAGGACTCAAACACATCTGCCAAGCAGCTAATGGGACATTCGACCTGTAAAATGGGTGCTTTGGATCGAAAATGGTCTATCTCAAGTGCACTCATTTAACACGTTGTGAGTCTTGCAACCCATTTTTACGCGGTATAAATCTACTAACATATACTCGACCCATCTCATATTTCTAAAATACTTCAATATTTGACCAAATTCAGGAAAATTTATACCAAAACTAAGGTGAGAGTACATAACGAGAGCACGAGATTGAATAAAGTCGAAAGAGAATAAAACAAAGAGTTATATCGATGAGTCGAGTTTAAGTAAGCTCAGAGGTGTCAAACGGGTGGGTCGGATCAAATATGATACAACCTATATTGACCCATTTTCATGCAATACAAATCTAACGGCCCATTTTCATACCCAAACGTACCCAACCCGACCTCTATTACTTAAACACTTCTATATTTAACCAGATCATGGACTACTTATTTCTTATAATTTGTTAAGAAAGATATTGCTAAAACATTTTCATGCAATACAAATTTTATGAATTTTTTAATTTTTTTTTCCTAATTTAAAATTTTTATTAATTTTTTTATTATTTAAAAAATTAATTATTTTATTTTATTTGCTATTTTATTTTCCTTTTTCCATGATAGCTAGAGACAGCGATCGGCGGAGGCAGGGATCGGCGGCATTAATAGTTTTTTTTTTCAATTTTTTTCTTTCTTTATTTTACTTATTAAAAGATAATAAAAAAATATAAACTGATAATTTTAAAGCCAAGTGAATTGCAAATGAGTTGGGCTTATCTAGCTAAATGGGTAGTAAATGAGTTCAAAGACAAACCCATTTACGACCAACACGTAATTAGGCTAACCCATTAATGCCTCATTTTGTAGAATTTGATTAACCCACATTCGACCCATTTTCAATAAAGTGGGTCTAACATATTAACATCTCTAGTAAGTTATAAATCCATTTATGGCTTGTTTACATCCCATTCAACACTCATACCATGTGTAGATCCATTTATGACCCATTTATTGAATATAATAAACCCATATAACAACTCAACATATCATATATAGGTTAAGAAATGTGTTCAGGACTTATTTTAATATCTCCATGGACACATTCACGGAAATGCTCTTGAAGAGCTCTTGGAAGCATCTCAATTGAACTCTTAGATACCTATTTGTAGTGAAGCATCTAGCCTCTTGACATAGAGTCAGGACCCCTTAGCAACTAAACAAATTCACCATAGGACCACTGATCGGGATTTGACGATCACGTTTCGCACATCCAATGTGGGGACATGCTGCGATTTTGATACTCCAGATTCTTCCGGCGAGGGAACGAAGATACAACGGGCGATTGGAGGGTAGAACCGTAGAGCGATATGGACTAGACAAGCTGTTGGGTTGGCGGTTGGCATGGACCACCGGCGCAAGTTGCTCCGCGACTGATGGTGGTTGTCCGTAACTTCATCCATGTGAGGAAATTTTTTTTAGGTGCCTTCAAGACGCAACTTTTCTTGTGCAACCAAGTCGCTTTTGGATCGCATCTTGGCTAATCACGGGTGAGAGAATTCAGTTGCATGGCTAAATTTAAGTACACATGTTCCCCCATCAAACAGTGATTGTACGAATTGGTTTTTACTTCGGAAGCGCATCTGATATTTATTCAAATTGAATTGATTATATAATAGTTTTTTGGTGATCGTTATGTCAATAGTATGCTTTGAGCCACAAAAAATAAATAAGAATTAATTAAAAATTATTACGGGATTCACTCTTTTAAGATTTGTGGCTCATAATCTACTATTATTCTCACAGTCAACAGTGTTATGCTAGTAAAGTCTTTATTCAAGTTCCTTGAGGTATTTAAGAGAAATCATTAGCTTTGGTGCACGTGGACCTTCTTTCGTCGGAGATCACAAAGTAATTATCAGATCTAACTTAAAATGTCAAGTGAGATTTCATATTGTGTTTATTGCCGGTGGAAGAGTATTATAACTTGTGTGTACGTCTTGGTCATTTCTAGCAGGAGATAATTACTTACTGTACACATATCAATTCACTCGTAAGCATTAAAATTTAATTAATTAAATTATAAATCTTTTGATGATTTGTCATTGTCGTCCTTTCAACATAAATTAACCGGAAACTGTTAAGGTGTACATGCCGACAGTCTCTACGTGGCACTGTTGCTGTTGATGTAGGCCAATTTTTTTTTCTTTTGGATTTTTTTCTTTTTTAATTTGATTTCTCTCCACTAAGCCTCTTCTTGAGCCAGCGATTTCCATTGGCAATATCCGAGGCCACGGACTGGCAGTGGTGCATAGGAGGAAAAGAAGAAAAAAGAAAAGGGAAATAAAAAAAGGGAAAAAATCAGAAAAATTTATAACAAATTGCAAAAATTGTCTATGTCAACGTTAGTAGTCACATAGGATGACCAACATCTATGTCAACAATTGCGGCATACTCCTCGCTCAGTTAAGGAATATGTCCAGTCCTTTAAATTTGAACAGCACCATATTCTGGCTACCTAGCAAGAACAGTTTGTGACTCTTCAGATCCCTCAAGAGTTCCCTCTTCAATGGGCGCAACAGGGGTTTACTCATCTATCAGGCTTGCTCTCTCTTTCCATGGTCGAAAAGGCCTCCCAGTTGTAGCAAGAATTTCCCTTCTTGATACTCGTTTTCTCGACTATCAACATTCATGTATTGGAACTGTTCAGACCACTCTGAATGCTGGCACGATGTTTATTACCTTGTTCCCAAATTTCAACATGGCTCTAGCATATCCCAGCCTGTTGACAGTTTTGAAGGTTTAGCTCCAAATTACTGGAGTCCCTTAGACTCCTAATGCTATTGCTACAACCTTGCACTACCAAATGGTGTACCGAGTCCAGAATCATGCAATTGATCTCAACCTTCCAAGTGCTGATGAAGCTCTTGTCATCTCCGTAGACAGAGATCAAACTTCATGTGTTCATGTCCCAAGGCAGATCCCGAGAGACCAGCTTGTCAAACTTCTTCCAGACAGCTGAGTTACCAACTATGAAAAGCTGCACTGCAATTCTCAGCCAGTTCAATCTTCCGAACCCCAGTTTACAAAGAAGAAAGATGGTACTGTTACCATCAAGTTTACCAAAGAAAAAGAAGATGCTACCTCCTCCTTTCCATCATTTCCCACCATACTATGTTTCGCCCCTTATCCGTATGAAACAATTAGTATGGAGTGTCCAGATCCTAAACAGTTCATCCAATCCTTTGATGTAAATGGACAACCCATTCATTATTATAAGGATCCCTCCGGACATTGCTACTGGGATGCTGATTGTGCTTGTTCATCATGCACTGGCATGGAAGAAGAAGATGACAGACCTTCCTCACTGCGGAAAAAGAAGAAAGGTTCTCTATATCAGAGGTATCTTGATCGAGATCCCACAGTTGATCTACTAGGAGAAGATAGTGGACGTTGGCAATACATAGTACAATATGGATCACCTGAGCCTCCTCAGGTTCCGGCCTCAGAATTCCCGTGCAAACCAGAACCACCTCCACCTTCACCACCATCGTCTCCATCTTCACCTTTGCCCATCAAGAAAGATGTTACTTTCCCTTTCTATAAGCCTATCAAAAAATGGGTAAAGAAAAACCCTTATTTTCCCATCGAATTGCCAAAGCCTTATATATGTGCTCCGACTCTGGCACCTCCTCCTGTGCTGCAAAGCATTTGTATGCTTCAGCCTGAAGATTTTCTTCCATTGCCTTCATTTGCTTCTGGCCAATCTAGTTCTTAAAGTGTTAAATGCCCTCAAGCAGAGAGTTTCTCTGATCTTTAGAAGAAATTCTTCCATTCTCCAAAAGTGCCCTCTCCGAATGAACTAGATGCTTTTGGAAGAAGAAAGCCCCATTCTCCTTCAGATGCCGTACTAAATTGATAGACAAAAAATGCACTTGCTCAGAACAAAACAATTGGCAAAGTGATCAAAGACACTGCTTTAATAAAAAAGATGCTTGAAGACTTCCAAAAGCAGTTGTATCTGCTAGAAACCCAACAGATTCCTCGAAACCATTTCATGGAAGATCAAACCCCTAAAATTGACAAGCTTAAGCATCAAATCCAAATCTTGGAATCCCAACTTGCTGAGTTTCAGCAACCCAGACCTCTTTTTTTCATAGATCCTTTGTTTTCACCTCTACAAAGGTCTCCGACTAAATTTGCATGATCGTCTTCATCCTTTGCAGAACTCTTTAGATCGGCACCACCAGCTCCTACAACTAATGTCTTAGCCCTCCGAGCTCAGCTAAAAGAAATTGAGAAGGAGAAAGCCCGTGGAAAAAGAAAATCATCCTCTCTAGCTCCCTCGGCTCCCCCTAAGCCAGAACCACAGCAAACACCACCTGATTCCTCAACACATCTTTCTCAATCATTCATGGTGTCTAACCCACTTGAAAATTTCCTAAAACACCAAGTCCCAACCATTTCCACAGTTAAACCTGCTCATTCCATCCTGGCTTCAGTTTCTTCAGATTCTGATTCTGTTGAATCATGTCCCTCAGATTCTTCCCAAGATTCTTTTTATGGTCATACTCCGAAAATCATGATGGTAGATCCAACTCCTCGAGAAGAACATATGGCTGAACCCAAGGTGACTTTTCCTCCAGAAACTGATTCTAGTTCAGCCTCGGCCCTAAAGTCACACTTCTCTTTTAATGATATTCATTATCGAAAATAGCCAGATCGACTTCAAGAATTTCATGCTTGGATGTTAGCAAAGAATTTGACGGAACATAGTACTTATGAAGTACTGCTTGAATTTACCCCCAAACTTACAGGAGCCCTAAAAGATTAGTGGAAAGAAGTTTCATCCCAAGATCAACTTGCTTTTTTGACCATGTAATTGGAAGAAGCCATTTAGATTATCCATATCTACTTTATTGGCCAACCAGCGAATGAAAAGGAACTCAAGCGGAAGGAGTTCTTTGAAAGAAAATGTTGTTCTACATTCCAAAAAGACCTTGATCATCATTTTAGAGAAATGATCAAGTTGTTCTATCATCTCGGCGTTGACGTGAATCTTAAGCCTGTTTTCCTGGCATCCATTCCTAAGGAAATTGGTGATGCTGTTGAGAAGATTTTGCAGTCTAACAAGCGAACAATCCAAGAAGCCATGTTTGGAGAACTCTAACAAGCAGTACATGTGGCCATTGAAGATTTATGCCGCAAGAAAGAACTATTCCAATCCTACTTGCAGCAAAATCGTCATATGGATAAAGCTTGTCATCTTCCAGAACTCAAAAATTAAGTATTCCAAAGATTGCAATGATCCATCTTGTTTGGGTCATAAGAAGAAGCGTCATTTTAAAAAGTTCTCCTTTGGGAAGCAAAAACGACATAAAGGAAAGTGGAAATTCTTGAAGAAAAAAGGGCGCCATTCCAGATCCAAGAGGAAGAAATTTGACAGATGTTATATCTGCAACAAAAAGAGGCATTATGCGAAGAAATGTCCACAGGCAAAACGCCAAGGCAGTTATATGATCCAAAAAATTTCTCAGACCACTGTTATTTCTCTTAGTGATGAAGACATTGAGTCAGTCTTCTCAGTTGAAGAGGAATCATCTCCTGATACTCTTTGTGCCATTCAGGTATATTCCTCCGATTCAGATGATTCTCCAGGTGACATTTTGGCCTTCTTCCCTATTGAAACTTCTGACTTACTACATCTTAAGTCTCCGATTTTCCATTCCCCGTATATTCCTATCCATATACTCACTTTTGAGACTTCAAAACCCATTCAAGTCATAATATTTATAGATACTGGTGCTGCTGCATCTTTGATGGATACAAAAATACTTCCAGAAAAATTCTGGTCATCATACACAAGATATTTCATATCTGCTTCTGGAGATACTTTTGCTACCAAACTTCACAGTAAGCTAGTAACACTTGAAATATTTCCCTAGTATTCCATCACCACTAAAATTCTTGGTGGTTACTCTCATGATAAATATCTTATTATTGGTTGGGATATTCTTTCTTAGTTATCCCAACTTAAGATTGTCCCAGATGGCTTGAAATTCGAAGATCAGTTTAAAGAATTTGTGGACATTCAAAGGCTATTTATCATACAATCAGAAATCCTTGATCCTATCACCCAGTCACTGTTGTCTTCTGTACTGATTCCCATTCCCAGTTCTCTCAGGTTTGTTCCAACCCTCTTTGGAAAAATTCTGATTTCTTTGTTCGGCTACCATTTAAGAAAAGTGAAGATGTTAATCCCACAAAAGCCAGCCACTCTGGTATGAACCCTGAACATATTGCTCTTGCTCAGAAAGAATGTGTCGAACTTCTTGCTCAAGGCCTCATCGAACCGTCAAATTCTCAATGGGCTTGTGAAGCTTTCTATGTCAATAAAAGAGCTAAGCAAAATCGAGGAAAGCTTTCCTCACAAAAATTCACTCTTTTCTAGTCTTGTTCAAGCCAAAATCTATTCCAAATTTGATTTGAAAGTAGGATTCTGGCAGATAGGAATACATCCTGAAGATCGCCCCAAAACAAGATTTTGTATTCCAAACCAACACTTTCAGTGGATTGTTGTCCCATTTGGTCTCAAGACTGCCCCGTCTATTTTCCAGAAGGCTATGTGTCGAATCTTCCAGCCTCTTTTGGCACATGCTCAGATCTATATAGATGACATCCTTCTTTATAACTCTGACGAGGATTCTCACTGCCAGCTTCTTAGACAGTTTGCTGAGATTGTCTAGAAATATGGCATTATGCTTTCCTAGAAAAAGATGATTGTTGCTCAGAAGGAGATTGAATTTTTGGGAATGCATCTCAAAGAAGGAACGTACTGCCCTGGTCCCCATCTTGTTGAAGAACTATAGACATTCCTGTCGCGACCCTCCCCCGAGGCGGAGGGCTAATGGGCCGCCCGATCGCTGGCTTGATCGGACACGGGCCTCTCCCAAGGTCCATTACCCAAGTCGCAACTGCTGGATATACGTGATCGACCTTCAGTGCAGTCTAGTGACATGTGATGAGTGTATATGCCAAGGAGTCGCCACCAATCATTTCGTGGAGGGTACTATCGGAAACCCTATCGAATAGTTGGAAGTGGTCTATTCGATTCTGCGGAAACCAGAGAAGTAGGTTCGGGGACTTAGTTACGCCAACTGTCAAAGTTGACGCCCTTTCGGTACCTAAGCTGAATGGTTTATCTGATCCTAGGATTTCATATAGACGAGTGGGGTACAGATCCTAAATCTAGGAGGAGTTCATGCAGATGGGAGATACTACCCTATCAATCACAATCAATAGAAAAAAATGCGCAAATCGAGGATCCAGTACATGCGGATAAAACACATGAAATCAGCATGGTATCCCTAATGAGGCCCTATTAGCCTAGAGAAATCTCAATCAAGGCTTAGGAGTGATTTGGACATGATTCACCCATGAGGGGCAGAATCGTAATTTTGAATAATTCGGGGAAAATTTACCCTTAAAAGAGTAAATCTATCATTTTAGATGAATTGGGAAGTCAGAAGACAGGGGAAATAGGATTGGCCATCAATCCAATCCATTTCCTATTTTTCGGGAATTTCCAGGATTTTTCTGGAATTTAAAAGTGATTTTACCCTCGGAGGGGTAAAATCGTCATTTTGGACAAAGATGAGAACTGAAAATCTTAAATGTTAGGGCTGGTCCTCCACCTGACCCGAACCCTAATCTTTAAGCGATTCTCAGAACTTTGATTGAGACAAGAAAGATTATTTTCCCATTGAGGGGGCGAAATCGTCATTTTTTAGGAAAGGGGCGGGACTCGAAAACCCAAACCTAAGAATTGGTCGATTACTCAACCCTAGTTCTTAATTTGGCATTATCGATTTTGTCATACGAACTCAGCAAATGCGACTTACCCTTAAAGGGTAATATCGTCAAGTCTCGGAAATTTGGGTAAGAAACTCCAAAAATAGGGTTGACCAGTTGTCTGTGGTCAACCCTCGATTTTTGGGGGTTTCTGGAATGTCTAGGATTTTTTCACGATTTTTCCAAATTTTTTTGGAATTTCTTAGGATTTTCTAGTATTTTTTGGATTTTCTAAGATTTTTCTGATTTTTTTTTTATTTTTTTAAAATCATTTCTGATTATTTTATTTTTATTAAGAAAATGTTATTCGGACCGGGTCGACCCGACCCACTTGGGTCGGAACCCGGCCCAGACCTGGACCCGCTGAACCGATATCCCTAAAACGACGCCGTCCTAGTTTTTTTATTTTTTGAATTATTCGAATCTGATCCAAGGGTCCTCAATGCACCACATTGCTAGCCCATGATCGCAGGATGATCTGACTAGAACCTACGGCTCAGATTGAATGGAGACTTGACCAGGGCCGTCTGATCTGGTTACTTAATCCTACGGCCACGATTAGATCCCAAGACTTCGATCTAGGCCGTCCGTTCCTACTCAACCTAAAACGACGTCGCCTAACTACTAAACCATACGGCGCCGTTTCAACCAGTTTTTATTTTTCGATTTAAAATCATTTTCGAATTATTCTAATTTCTAATCGGACGGTCTCCATTCATTTGACTCGATAATCCTAGACCGTCCGATCTAATGCTGACTGGTCCTAACAAACTAACGGTCGAGCTGACTCGACACTGACATGGACCAATGGCCTACTGCCACCTAAGCTTTGACTCGTTGACCTCGCCACGTGCGCATCATCTTCAACCTTTCGACCCCGGCGGAATGGACGGCTGAGGAACTCTGGCGCCGCACCAACGGTGGATTCTTGATGGAATCAAATGAGACCCACGGCAATCGGTTCGCGATCATCTCTAATCTAACATATCTGAGAATCAGAGTATCCTATCCACTGAATCGCGAGCATCATGCAAAATGCCAAGTACGGCCATGGGAGTTCAATCATGCGTTTTAACCAAAATCATAGAAATTCAGTCACAGAATAGCACCAACGGGGGTTCAGAAGACTTACCTCAAGCTCCGATTGAGCTCGCGCGGCCTAGATTAGGCTAGGCATGGATGAACAGTGGTCGGTTATGGAAGCTAGATTTCAAGACTCGATTCGAGGTATTCGGGCGGAATCGATGCAAAGTGGGGATGCAATAGTGGTCAGTGATGTTCAAGGAGTGAAACGCACATAGTAATCGGAAGAATAAGCAAGAAATGCAAGATCTGCCATTGAAGCTCAATGAAGAACACGAAGCTGTGACTTACCTATTTCCGCGATCTCAGGCTATGTGGTCGGCGGAGATCGCTTCCTGGCACATTGGGCGAACTCCCGACGGTCTTCTTTGGCTTTGATTTGGCCGGAGACGGCCCAATCAGTGCCTTCCAATCGAGCTCAAGTTCTCGACGACGGGGGTCGGAGAACGAGCTTTGCCTTGCGTTCTCTCTCTCTCACGCAATTCAGTTCCTCTCCCCTCAACTGAATCAACCATCTTCCTCAACAGAAAGCGATCACGAGCTTATATAGCTCTTGGGAATTTTGGCGCCGAAATGGGAGGTTGGGCAGTTGACCTTCGCACGTGAGCACACGTGCGAAATGGTCACCGTCGACCGGCAATCGACGGGTATCAAATGGTCATTCTGTTCGGGGCCCTTGGCGACTTCATTTGGCACGAATTTGGGCGAATTTCATCCAAATCCTGTCGTCGTTGACTTTCACAGGTGCCGCGACCTTGACCGGCTGATTATTCCCCGTTCCGGCAACCATTGATCCTTATTTTGGTCCCGATCGACGGGAAACGTCCTAAGGAATCAAACGCCCACAAGTGTGTCTTCGATCATCGCCGATTGGTCCGTCAATTTGGCTATCAAAGCTCGACATTTTATTGTTCATTTGCGCAGACTCCCGGGGAAGAAGATGACACTGTAGCGGACCCGTTCGACCGGTCTGACCGGTCTGAACCGGTTCCGAATAGGATTTTTCAAATTAAGCCCAAATTAATGGGAAAATTTTGTAATTGAACCTCAAAATCGAATCTAGAGCATGAATTTTATCTAGAAATGTGGTTTTGCCCAAACGTTTACATCAATTTCCATAAAAACCCCAAATTTCCTTTTAATTGCAAATTGGGGAATTATGCAATTGAAGGTCCAAATGATCAAATTGGGTTGAATTACCTGTGCCAATCGATTCAAAATGGTGAAACCCATTGGGCATCATGTTTAATTTGCAATGATAGTCCTTGAATTGAAAGTAATTTCAATTATGCTCATTTTCAAGGACTAAAAATGCAATTTTAGTATGCAAATTTGCCAAATTCCTGCAATTGAACAATTTGTACAAACAATTGGGCTAAATTGAAATAAGGGACAGTTAGAATGGATGTCAAGATCCTAGAAAATACCAAAATTGAAAATTAAAAGACTCGATGGATATTTTTTTTCTCAAATTCAATAGTATGGGTTACAAAGGAACACCCATAATTGAATTTGATTTTGAACTTTTTATGAGGTCAAAAGTATAAGGGATTAAAAATAAAAATATTGGCTATTTTTATATATTTTTGTGACCTCAAATGCTATTTTTCTTGATTTTTTTGAGTATTTTCCTATTTTCTAAAAATACTAAAAAATATGAAAAATTATTTTTTGTTCAAAAATGGTTCCTTGGGCTTGGCCAAGGCCACCAAAGTTGATTTTGTAATTTTTTGACTTTTTATAATTTTTTTGTGATTTTTCAAAAATAAAACTGAAAAAGACTTGGTCGAAAATCAGGTGTCAACAGCTGCCCCTCTTTGAGAGGAATCTCATGAGAGGTTTCTCTCAAAGACAGGTGACACCCGAATCTAGACCGACTCGACTAGGGAAAAGAAACATGAATCTTGACACTCAATCTTTCTTGTCCCACTGGTGAATGCTCTACTCTTCATTCTTCTGCTGACGTGAGAGAGAAAGTAGAGAGACCCACCTGCTGTTTACCTGTTGATCACCTGCCTGATGCTCGTGCGGCATGCGCGGTGTATAGCGGGTTCAAGTGAATACCTAGGGACTCGTCTTTTGAATACCCTAGGGCGGTTGAACTCTAGCCTGTATGGTAAGCCGTACCAGAATGGGATTCCTATATTTGATAGGAACATGTGAATGACGCACCCAGTCTCTTAGGGATTGTCAGAAGTTTTGATCCGTATGGTGGATCAGACCATGAATAGGACTCCTTTCTGCTAGGAACCTATGGATGACGTACCCAGTCTCTTAGGGATTGTCAGGGATTTTGATCCGTATGGTGGATCAGACCATGAATAGGACTCCTTTCTGCTAGGAACCTATGGCTGACGTACCCAGTCTCTTAGGGATTGTCAGGGGTTTTGATCCGTATGGTGGATCAGACCATGAATATGACTCATCTCTGCTAGGAACCTATGGATGACGCACCCAGTCTCTTAGGGATTGTCAGAATATTTTGATCCTATATTCTAAGGAATTAACTAGGATCTTCACAAATGAGGTGTGCCTAACCTTTAGGCTTTACCACATGGGCTATTCTGGGTTTAGGGGTTACCTAGAACCTCATAGAAAGCTGATTTCGAAAATTATCCTTTCGACACGTGTCGCGACCCTCTTGAGGTTGTCGGGCTCTCGAGGGCTAATGGGCCGTCCTGTCTGGTCGGACGCGGGCCTCTCCCAAGGCCCATTACCCAAATCGCAACGGAGGTATGCGTGATCGACTTTTAGTGTGGTCTAGTGACATGTGCTAAGTGTGCATGCCATGGAGTCGCCACCAATCATTTTTTTAGGGTATGATTGGACCACCCAATCGAATAGTTGGGAGTTTCTATTCAATTCTGCGAGAACCAGAGAAATGGTTTCGGGGACTTAGTTACGCCAACCGTCAGAGTTGACGCCCTTTCGGTACCTAAGTTGACTGAATTTTCTAGCCTGAGATTCATGCGGATGAGTAAGGTATGAACCATAAATCTAGAAATTCATGCAGATAGGAGTGATTATCCTAGCAATCACAATCAGTAATAAAATGCGCAACTCAAGGAATCTAGATATGCAAATAAATCACATGGCATTCCTAGTAATGCCCTATTTATCAATCACAGCTCAAGAATGATTTAGCTGTCCTAGCCGTTCTACACTCGATCTAACCTAAGAAAAGCATTAGGAAGCATCGCAGGAGTTCGAGAGTACTCACATGGTGTTCGCCGTGCCCTGGTTTGGTCTTGGACGATCTATCGAGCTCATGCCGACCCGATTATATTTGGGGATCCACTCGGCGTTTTACACCATGAAATCATGTGAAACAAAAACGAAAATATTTAGCAAGGGGCATTTATTGTAGATGGTGGTCGATCTAATTGGACATCAAGACTAAAAAAATGTAGAAATTTACAAATTAAAAGACTCGAATGATATTTTTTTTGCCAAATTCAACTCTATGCGTCGTGAAGAAACACATGCAATTGAACTTGAATTTTGACTATTTATGAGTTCAAAATGAAAAGAAAATAAAAATAAAAATATTGACTATTTTTCTATATTTTTACGACATCGAATGCTATTTTTTTCATTTTTCATGTATTTTTCTATTTTTGGAAAATATTAAAAAATTGAAAAATTATTTTTTGTCAAAAATGGTTCCTTTAGCTTGGTCAAGGCTACCAAAGATGATTTTTTAATTTTTTTTAACTTTTTTTATATTTTTTATGAATTTTAAAAAAAATAAACTATGAAAAACTGATAAAAAATCAAGTGTCAACAACATGCGAGGCGTTATTCTGGGATTTGGGGATTCCAAGTATCCTGCAGAAAACTTAAACCTGCAAAAACTTTGATAAGATTCTTCTGGGATCTAGGGGCTACCTGAGATCTCACAGAAAGACTATCTTGAATATTGTCCTTTCGACATTGAAGATGACATTCTGGGATCTGGGAGCTCCAGGTATCCTGCAGAAAGTTCCAACCTGTAACACTGAGATCTCATGGAGAGATGATTTCTGAATATTGTCTTCTTGATATGGGAGGTGACATTCTGGGATCTGAGTATTCCAGACATCCTGCAGAAAGATCAAACCTGTAATACTGGAATCTCGCACGGGGAGATAATTTCAAACATTGTCCTTTTGACATAAGAGGTGACATTCTGGGATCTGGGGACTCCAGGTATCCTGCAGAAAGATCAAACCTGTAATATTGGAATCTCACATAGGGAGATAATTTCAAACATTGTCCTTTTGACATGAGAGGTGACATTCTGGGATCTGGGGACTCCAAGTATCCTGCAGAAAGATCAAACCTGTAATATTGGAATCTCACATAGGGAGATAATTTCAAACATTGTCCTTTTGACATGGGAGGTGACATTCTGGGATCTGGGGACTCCAAGTATCCTCTAGAATCACGACTCCAAGAGAGGTTGTGCTCTTCTGAGATCGAGAATGGTACAAGCCATTTTAGGAGCCGAAGTCATTAAAAATCCTACAGCAGCTCCAACCTGAGAATTTTTCTTACCAAAGGTACATCAATGGTCTTTAAGTGATATTTATTTATCAAACTGATAGAACTTTATGACTTATATCATAGCCATGAAAAAATTTCAATGAATGCTTTACGATGCTGGAGGTTATCCAAAACACCTTGCAACATACGGAAGTGATCAAAAATCCCTTGAGATGAAAGTTTGAGTCAAACAATCTGAAATTACCCACAGGAGTTTGGTTAAAACGTCCATTGGAGTATCCTCATCCAAAAGGACTTCTCACCTTTTTTTTGAGATAATGGTCTTTCACTAAGAATGCACTCGAATTTCCTGTCAAACCTGCGCCTAGGGTTCAGGATCATTCGCAGTGAATACACCTCGATCGATCAGGAGGACTTCCCAAGGACCGTAATGCTGGGCTTGGTCAATGGTTTTCAAAGGGGGACTTGTAAGCAAGTCAAGGCTATTTGAAGAGAAGTCTTCAATGTCTGCTCCAGGTTTACAAGTCAAGAAACCTGCAAAATGAGAAAGAAATAATCTTGCTCGAACTTCTTCGAGCTAAGCTTAGACATTAAACCCTATGTCAATCCATGTGCCTTAATCAGAAAAGGCTTTTCAGGGTTGTAACGTAGGTATGATTGGGGACCGAAAAAAGGCTTGTTTTTGGCTCAAAATAGGCGAAGGGTTTTATCATTGGTGATCACTGCAAGTTTACCGCCATCTTGCCCTTTCTGGTTCAAAGAACGTCTTCAGTCTTTGAAGTGCATTGATAGTCTTTGAAGAGCATTGTGAGTCTCCGAAGCGCGCTTTTGTCTTTAGAGAATATCTCTTTCATGTTGAGACGGTGTCAACATCTTGTCTACGCTTTCACCATCTGAGTATGACATGATTGGGAATATCTTTCATAGTCCAGCTCCCTTGGAATTTTCTTTTACAACCAGATCTCACTAGTGGTCTATACAAAGGTATCATGCCATCATTCGGCATTTACAAAATCACACATATGATTCACGAGTGTACGAGTATTTGGATGGGCATTGGCCTTGCTTTTACCAAGCACTTTGCTTTTTTCTTGATGCCCAGGATCGGATTTTTCTATCTCTTTTTTTGAAATCCCATCTTTTCTTTTCTTTTGGGGATCAGAATTTTCAAATGAGTGTGCTAGATGTACAACTTGAATCTCAGCACTCAAACATTAATCTAGGAATTTCTCACAAATCTTGTGTTTTGCATTCTTCCGCTCTTGAAGTGATGTCGCTTCCGTCCTGGAATATTCAACGATCACCAACGGGTTTGTGGAACGAACGTATAGGCTCAACTGGGCTGTGCAAAGGATGAAAGTGTATAGGATAGAGAAACGAATGCTTTTCGTCGTCCTAAAGCACATGAATTACCATAAAAGTTAAAATGACAAGCAACACACGAAGATTGATGCAAGTCTGAGCAAAAGAACTTCTGACCATTCACCTCCTAATACCGCTGGACGTACCTCCAGTTTGCCCCACTGTGGGGTGGTTCTTGACAGGGGTAAAGAATGAAACCGTCGTTCAGAGGGTTATCAATGGTCACCTGTAGTGTTTATGATAGAGAAACGAATGCCTCCGTCGTCTTGATCCATGTAATCACTGCGAATAACCCCTACTTCCGTAGGTCAAGGTCAAGGTCAAGGTCTCGTTGCCCTTACCGCTCCACTCATCTCTTAAGTGTGTATGAGACGTGTTTGGATCCAGCTTGTCTCTTGTATGAGGAAACATCATTTTGAACAGTTTAAACAACTCTTGTTGAAAAAGTTCATTTTGTTTTCTTCAAAACTTACCCTCCAAGGGGATTTATGAGGCACAATGTATATTTCAATCATGTTCAGATATTCTCCAAGTTTAAACATGAATGCCAATGACATGACCATGAGAATTTTGCGTCTTTCTAGACATGAGATTTGAATGCATGCTATATTCCAAGAAGCGTTCAAATTCTAGCAAAAAGGGTTTTGACAGTCTTAAAACCTGAGAGATAGGGGAATGAATACTTACCTGTCCAGCATGGCCAGGGATCCCTGAAAAATATAAAAGGAATCTGTCGGTATATGCTCTCGAATTTTAGAAAATTAGAACAATACACCTTACCCTTGATCATGCGCTCCAATGGAAATGGATAGATTCATGAAAATCTGCATCGTCTCTTAACAACACAAGATGATTAAGTTGTTCTAAAATTTCTTAAAATTCTCGGTCTTTGGAGAAATAGGACATGTACCTGATCACCATGACAGTAAGTCCTCTGGATCATGCATTCTGATTGGCTTCATTCATTTTGGGACGTGCTCCTGTGTCCTTCTTTTGAAGTTTCCTGCTCTTCGTTTTGCTGTCTGTTATCTTCATCGGACATTCTTCGTATTTGTCCTCGAGGACCTTACTTCCTTGAGTTCTGCAATATTGAACACATGCTAATGTATGCATAGATGCATGACATGATTATGCAATGACTATCATGAAGAGTAGGCTCAATTCGAGGTAAGTCATATGACCGGAATCTGATTTTATTTCAAGGGTAATATTTCTTCACAGCACCTGAATTTACAGGGTGCCCCAGTTATTCTCCCTCGGAGTTTACAAGAATTAATGCTCCTCCCGTGAGGGTCTTCTTGATAATGTAGGGGCCTTCATAATTCGGAGTGAATTTTCCCCCTGGATGGGTAGTACTCGGCAACACTTTCCTAATTACCAAGTCATTTACTTCGAAGTTTCTAGTCTTGACCTTTCGATTAAACGCCATGGCTACCCTTTTCTGGTAAGTTTGTCCATGGCAAATGGCTTTAAGACGTTTCTCGTCTATTAAATTCAGCTGTTCGTATCTGTGTTTGAAATATTCTGACTCAGAGAGTTTATCTTCTGATAAGATTCTCAAAGAGGGAATCTTGACTTCTACGGGTAGAACTGCTTCGGTCCCATACACCAGACTGTAGGGAGTTGCCCCTATAGAAGTTCTGATCGACGTTCGGTAGGCCATCAAGGCGAAGGGCAGCATTTCGTGCCAATCCCTGTAGTTTTCTGCTGTTTTAGCCAAGATTCTCTTAATGTTTTTGTTGGCTGCTTCCACTGCCACATTCATCTGTGGGCGGTAAGGAGATGAATTCAGATGTCGAATGCTAAAGTGATCTAGTAAATCATCGACAATCTTGTTGTTCAGATTAGACCCATTATCTGTTATGATCGCTTGAGGGGTACCATACCGGGATATGATGTCTCTTTTGGTGAATCTTGCCACATTTCTTGCAGTGACGTTCTTGTAAGAGCTGGCTTCTACCCATTTTGTGAAGTAATCAATCGCTACCAAGATGAAGCGATGACCATTTGAAGCCACAGGATTAATATGCCCTATCATGTCTATCCCCCACATAGAGAAAGGCCAAACTTCAGACATTTGATGTAGTTCGTTTGGGGGTGCATTGAACTTATCACCGTATATTTGGCACTGGTGGCATGACCGGACGTGCTGACAGCAATCTGATTCGATGGTCATCCAATAATAGCCAAGCCGCATGATCTTTCTGGCGAGAAGGTGGCCGTTCATGTGAGGCCCACATATTCCTTCGTGGATTTCTTTCAAGAGGATATTTGCTTCTTTGGCATCTACACATCTCAATAGAGTAGAATCAAAGGATCTTTTGTACATAATTTGTCCATTGAGAAAGAACTTGCTGGCCATCTTGGTTATGTATCTTCGGTCTCATGGCTGGCATCCTTCAGGGAATTCCCCTTTCGAGAGGTAATTCTTGATGTCATAATACCATGGCTCTCCGTCCAATTCTTCTTCCATTAGCATACAATAAGCTGGTTTTTCAACTATGCCGATCCTTAGGGGTTCTATATCTAACCCTCCAGTTGTTTGCAACATCGAGGCCAAGGTGGCTAACGCATCTGCAAATTGATTGTGAGATCTTGATAGATACTCGAATCACACTTCTTCGAACTTAAGTACCAATTCTTCAAGGTATTTGTGATAAGGGATGAGCTTTGCATCTTTCGTCTTCCACTCTCCCTGTTGTTGACACCTGATTTTTGACCATCCGTTATTATAGTTTTTTATTTCTAAAATTAATTAAAAATAGCAAAAAAGGTCAAAAAATTGAAAAATCAACTTTGGGAGCCTTAGCCTAGCCTTAGGAACCAATTTTGAACAAAAAATATTTTTTGAATTTTTTAATATTTTTTGGAATTTATTTAATTATAAAAATAACCAAAAAATCAGAAAAATACCATCCGTGGTCAGAAAATTACAAAAAAATATTCAGAAATTTCATTTTAATTCTCTCTTTAATATTTTCACTTTTTATTAGGGAAATTCGGCTTGGTTCATTGGGTTCCTTCACAAACCTAATCCCGAACCGGGCCTAAAAAATCCTTTTCGAGTCTTTTAATTTTCAATTCTCGGTTTTTATAGGCTATGACATTGGACTCTAAAGTACTGAAATGCAATTGGGTCAATTTTCCGTCCAATTTGATCAATTTTAACCAAAAGGGCTTAATTGCATAAAAATCTTTCAATTTAGTCCCCGGTTTCACAATTTTTGAAATTAAATTTCACACGGGCACACCCATTAAAATTAAACACCTCTACCCAACAGTTTTCATCATGTTGAATCCATTGGTGGGCTCAATTTTGGCTAATTCGATCGTTTAGGCCTTCGATTTGGCGAAATTAAATTTCGGATCCTAGGGACAATTTGGGGTTTTCACAGAATTTCAATAAATTGATTCACGAAAATACCCATATTTGATGGAAAACATGTCAAGGAATCCGATTTTGCCATCAATTTCATGAAAAGAGGTCATTTTGGGGGGTCAATTTGGCGATTTGGGCGATTTGGCCGAACCGGGTCGGTCGGGTCCGGCCCGACCCGACCCGGCCCGACCCGGGTCTGCAAATGCACAGAATGTGCAGCAGACCCGCGT
Source organism: Rhodomyrtus psidioides (assembly GCA_021437785.1). Taxonomy (NCBI): domain Eukaryota; kingdom Viridiplantae; phylum Streptophyta; class Magnoliopsida; order Myrtales; family Myrtaceae; genus Rhodomyrtus; species Rhodomyrtus psidioides. The sequence goes on along the minus strand of JAILYB010000023.1, from coordinate 1,834,375 downwards.
GCAGCAGAGCAGTGTGGGGGGGCGATTTTTTTTAACAAAAACGAGACAACCGAGCATGGGAAGCAAATGGGGAAGGCATATTCGGTTTTGGCAGAGGCGTGGGCGTGAAAAAAAGGGCCGGTCGGCCACGGGGGAGGGGGATGGTGCTCGGGTTTAAAGAAAACAGGGCCGAGAGAGTTGAAGGGGGTACGGGGAATTTTTGGGAGAAAACCGACGGACAAACGGCAACCCAGGGTCTTCGGCAACGCTCCCCGACCATCACCGGAGCTTAGTGGCCGTCGGCGAGCTCCGAATAGGTTGGTATTTGCTCCCGAGCTTCATTTTTCTCAGTGCACGCCATGTGTTCGGCGAAATGCTTCAGTGAGCATTTTACTCCGAGGCTCTCGGCCGGACCTTTCCCGACCCCTTTCTGTGCGAGGCTCGCTTTAAAAATCATCTAGATCCAACTCTAAGCTTGTGTTGACCTTTGTTTTGCATTAAACCGCGGCGAAAACACGGCTCGGAGCTTCGCCGGCAACGGTTCGGACCGGGAGCTCAACGGGGAACTTCCGGCGGTCTTCAAGCTCGAAATGAGCTCAGGTAAGCCTCTAGACCCTCCTTGGGTGTTGTTTGATGGTTTAGAATCGAGTTTTGATAAGAAAAAAAATTCGGAAAATACCTCGCCGGAGCTGGGTTCGGGGAGGCCCGGTTTACTTATTTTTCGGCGTGTTCACGGCCTTCTTTTTGTTGTATGTTGATGCTGAGTGTCTAATGAGTCGAATGCCGCAAGAACGGGCGAAAAATACCAAGTTTCGGGCCCGTTTCGCAATTTTCCGGCGACTTCGCCGGAATTTTTACTATTCCCGCCGGATTTTTCACTGTTCATCGTCTTCTCCGGCGACCCTCCGGTCGGTCAACGGTCAACGGCCGACGTGGCGTGCCACGTAGGCGCCACGTCAGCCGGGTGGGGTCCGGTCCGGTTATTTTCAAATAAAACAAACGGACGGCCACGATCGCGACACGTGTCGCGATCTTGGAATTTTGCAAAATAAAATAAATGATTTTCGGATAATTAATTCAAATCAATCCGACGGCCGAGAATGTGCCAAGTGGCTTTCTGTGGATCGTCCGATCTTGTCCAAGATCGGACGCATTTGGAGTAGCCACGTGGCACAACGTGAAGCGTTCGATCCGAAGGTTTTTCTAAAAAAAGAAAGAAAAGAAAATAATTGATTTTTGATCCGATGGCTACGATTTGGCCACGTGGCTCACTGAGGGACGTCCGATCTAGTGGAAGATCGGACGCACAGGATGAGGCCACGTGGCGCGATGAGAACCGTCGGATCCGGGGAATTTTCGGATAATTAAATAAAATAGATAAAAAATCAAAAAAATTGTAAAAAAATAGAAAAATGTTTAAAAAAAATAAAACGGTGTCGTTTTAGGCCGGTGTCGACCCCTAGGGTCGTGCCGGGCGCCCGAGAGGCGCGGGCCGGGTTTGACCCGGCCCGGAAAATATTTTTGAATATTTTAAAAAAAATTCAGAAAATGATAAATAATAAAAAAATCAATAAAAAATAGAAAATCATAAAAAATTCAAAAAAATTCGGAAAATTCAGAAAAATTCTAAAAAATTCCAGAAAATAGGAAATGGCCACATTCAACTGGCCATGACTTGTTCCGGGTCGTTCGACCCCCGATCTTTTTCGAAATGACGGTTTTGCCCTTTCGGCAAACTGTCTTCCAAAAAATTCTAAAAAATCCAGGAAAATCCCAAAAAATAGGAAATGGCCACAAACAACTGGCCAAGGCTCATCCCGGGTGTTTTGAACCCCGAAACCTCTTAAAATGACGATTTCGCCCTTTGGGCGAATCGTCTTCCAAAAATTGAAGAAAAAAATCAAGAAATTCTAAAAAATTCTCAAAAATGGGAAATGGCCACAATCAACTGGCCATGGAATATTTTGGGTAATTTGGTATCCAAACCTTCCAAAAATGACAATTCTGCCCTTCGGACTAATTGTCCCCGAATCTTCCCATTTTACCCCTAGCCCTAAATCACATCTTCGCTAAGCCCTTATGGCTATACTAGGAGGCCATTTGATGTGAATTGATATGTATTGACATGATTCATTTATGCAATTGACTGCGCTTTCGTTAAATTGATTGTGATTGATAGGACTAGTATTCCAATCTGCATGAAACCCTGACTCATACCTATCTCACCCAAAATTGCGCCTGCATGAACTCTTAGCCAGGAAAATCTCTCGCGTTAGGTACCGAAAGGGCGTTGGTAATGACACCAGCGTAACCAAGTCCCCGAACCCAAAATCTCTGGTTCCGCAGAACTAATCGATCTCTCCCAATCGGTCAGTAAGGTTTCCGGTCTACCCTCCAAGAAAGACCGGTGGCGACTCCAAATGCATGCACAATTTGCACATGCCACCACGACCACACTGAAGGTCGAAAGCGATCGACTCTTATCGTCGAACCCTCAAAAGACACTCCCGCCGCGATTTGGTATGGGCCTGGGAGGGCCCGCGCCGATCCAAAGCCCGCGATCGGTAATCCATTAGCCGCGTCCGTTTTGATTTTCGGACGGGTCGCGACAGCTGGCGACTCCGCTGGGGAAATTGTTCTAGAACACTTGGTTCTGGACCTCAAGTGGACTTAGGCCGTAATTAAAACGTTGAGTGATTTTTCTAACCCTGCAGGCGCTCTTGAAGGTGAGGTAAGTCCGCTCACGATAGGTGTTATATGTTTTTGCAGATTGGAGTGATAAGGGGTGTAGTCTGTGATTAACACTGTCTTATGCAGGATGGGCGTAGGAATGTATGTTATATGGATGATTTGAAGCGCTGATTGACATATAAATTGTTGCGCATGGTTCACTGCATATTTGAGGATCACGACACTTTGCACAAAGCGCCCAAACCCAGGCCGGGAAATCACCTTTTCAGGTAGCCATAGATCAGGGATCGATATGCAATGCTCTAGCGTGGATTGCGCTGGGGTTGACCATATTCGATCCCACTCACTATCCAAGTCGAGACTTTTATCCATTTGTTGTGGATTGCGCTCATGGACGAATTTATCGACTCGGATAGAGAGAGGCCTCTAGGTTCCTCACCTAAGCCATTTTGATTTCTAGAGTCAAGCCTCACTTGTCTCATGCGCATGTATATGGATGGTTGGTATACCTAAAACCAAAAATCATTGGGTACCTCTCTTGGTAAGGTCCTGCCATTTCTATTTGAATTCACTTGCAGCTCTTTTTTATATTGCACAACATGCTGCATTCATCAAATCCGAGGGTTGAGTTCAATTCCATTATAGAGTATGGATAGAGTAGAGACGATCTCTCCAAGTCGGTCCCACATCCCGGACGTATTCAAGTATGAGCGACGTGTCACCCGCCATCGGACTGTCGGGACATTCAACGGAGTTCACCCTTTTCAAGTTGTCCAAGGGATGGTCCGGTAACCATACCGGAAGTTGAAGGACAGGTGATAACAGCAAATTCGAGACACCTACCGGACATTATCAGAAGGGCATCTGATGAAAATGAAAACCCGAAATAGCCGAACCGAAGACACCAAGTGCCGTCCTCGGAAGACCCAACTTGGGGCATCTCTTTAGGTTCATAAGGGCCACGTTCCAATCGTCCCTTTCCTTTTATCAAGATCATCGAGTCTGTAAGGAGAACCCGTCTGTGGGTCTCCCATCTATCTTTTACACCTCGATCCCTAAGTCTTGTCTAAGTGTCTTGACATTGGAATGCGGCACTGGAATTTCTCTCAACCATTCGAATTGTTCGGTTCAATTGCATGTCTTACCCAGATGAAATTTTCGTTAGAACTCACACTTGGCATGTCTAACCCAAGTACGAGAATCTAACATTCATTTCATGGTACGCCGGACATGGAATTGAATCGGTTTATAGCATGCATCATTGGTAATCCTTGGTAATTAACTAAAGTCGTTCATGTTTCCTGAATTCAAGAGGAGACCTGATATCCAAATTACCTTCGGGAAATCATCCCAATTTGGATGTCCTATCTCCCACCGAATTTAGGACACATTGGAATTGCATTTTTATCTTCTTGGACATTCCACAGATTTTCTGGGAATTCGCCAAAAGTAATGACCATGGATTACACTACTTTTAGTTTTATGTTTTCTCTTGAAAAACATCGATAAGAATTTTTCACACGAGGCTAAGGCTTGTGTAAAAGTTTTTATCCTCGTTAATCACAAGAAAGCATAAAATTGAAAGGATTTATGCTTTACTCCCCTTTCTAACATAGTCCTGTCATTCGAAACATGTGTTTTCCGGAATCAAAAGCCAAGAACTTGTGTGAAGCTTCAGTCACAGGTTAAAATGGATCAGATTGGCCTGGAGAAGCGCTTGGCCGCACTGGAGAGTCAGATGACTCAGATATTGGCAATGATGAAGACATTCCTCCTCACTACACAAGAGGCGTCCCCGACGACCTTCAATCCTGATCTGACCACCCGACCAGGTTCAACCGGCGTGCCAGATGTTGATCGAGCCCTGGAAGTAGAAGACTTCTCCGAAGGCACACCCATGATGAGTAACCTGGAAGAACAGCATAAAGAAAAGTATGGTGCTATGGAGGAAAATGAGATGACTGGAGAGGATCTGTTCGTCACACACCTGATTCGGGAGAAAAACTATAGTCACCAGCAGGATGTTGGAGGTCGTGCGAACCCGATCCCCGCTGAAACCCGTCCATACAATGTCTCTTCTACATGCCCCAAAGGGAAGACGCTTGAGATTCCCCAATGGCCGGGACTTGCTAGGAGATATGGTGGTATCGGTTGCCCAAGAACTCATATCCAATACTATTTGGAGGCGATGATCGATTTCGATCGTGACGATTTGCTTCTTGTCCAAAATTTTCGGCATAGCCTGGTCGGTCCCGCGTTAGAATGGTTCACGAGGCTTGATGTCGAGGGCATCCGAGAATGGAGTGATTTGGCTAATCAGTTTCTCCAGCAATACGATTTCAACAGGAATGCCACCCCTACCAGAATGGATCTGATGCACATGAAGCAAAGGAGAAATGAAAGCTTTAGATCATTCACACAAAGGTGGAGAGTAAAAGCAGCCCAAGTCCAACCTCCGCTGGACGAAGATGAGTTAATAGAGCACTGTCTGAAAGCTCTTCCCTATGATTCCTTTAATCGATTAGGTACGGCTCATTACCAATCATTTTCACAACTTGTGCATGCCGGTGAAATGATGGAATGGGCTAAGCGCGATAGCATGATCAGAAACAAAGAAAGCCGCAGAGAGCTTTCTCAAAGGAGTAAAGAACCGGTCAGGGAAACGACGACCGACTATCGAAGAATGACGTTCACGAGTCAAAATTCCGTACACGTGGCAAGACATCAGCCGCCTGATTTCATTCCTCACCAGAGACAACCAGCACCTAAGATAGAGAAATCTGGCCAGTCAAGCAAGAGAAGTCCCCCATTATTCACACCGCTCCCACTTCCTATGTCAGAACTGCTCCATCGGCTTTTGGAGGAAAGGTTGGTAGCCAAGAGGCCACCAAGGGTGAAACCGCCAAGATTCCAGGGGTTCGACCTGAATCAGACCTGTGCATACCATATGGAGGAGAAGGGACATAATGTCGACAATTGCCGAACTCTACAATATGATGTGCAGGCTCTCATCGACTGTGATATACTAGTGTTCGATAGGACAGGACTCAACGTCCGGCCTGACCTTTTGTCGGATCGCAAAATCAGTGACGTATCCGAGGTTGGACCGGAAAGCGATCTAAGGCTTATCACCAACGTACCCGAATCACGTGAGGTACCGACTACATCTTCTCAAAATCCGGAGAAGCATACCACCTCGATGGGGCGGAAAGAGCCATGCTTAACCGAGATGGGTAGTATGGGCATCATCGGTAGGGTTGAAGACCCCGCTTTTACAACTTCCTTCGCAAAGTTGAGCTTAACCTCTGAAGGATATGCGATAGAGGCTATGAGGGAAGAGTCATGGGAGAACATGCGGCAAAACCAACAAGCGGACAGGGTGTACGAAGACAACCCCATCAATGACCGCGCCGACCCGGCTGATCGGACAATTGATGATGGCAAACTACATGGATGAGGGAGTCACTTCCTCCTTTCCATCATCACTTTTTAGTCTATTTGCATTTTAGTCCATATATAGTCTCGAGTGCAGTCTCCCTAAAAAAAAAAAAAAAAAATCAAAAATCAAAAATCAAAAAATGGGGACATGGGGGAGCACCACAAATCGGTCAATGACGACAAAAAAAAACAAAAAAAAAACAAAAAAAACAAAAAAAAAACGAAAAAAAAAACAACAAGAAAAACAACAAAAAAAGAGAAAAATTCCTGAGACCTGATTTCCCACATGTCTCCTGGTTTTCAAAACCTTTCGGGGTAGCAAAGATATCCGATGATAAGAGGATTAGCCCCCGTTCCCCACCTTCTAATCAAATCTTTCAAAATGTGTTTCTAAGAAAAATTCGTCATGTATGGACTCTCTTTTCCATATTTGGGCTAACTGGCTTCATGGCATCTCAGGTGTGCCGCCCAAAGCATGGAACGCCCAAGAGAAACGGAGTGGTGCTTCAAGAAGATTGAAGCTGGTCGATAACTCGAGCCACCGGGATGGACATTTGAAGGCAGACAAATGAGTCGACTTCTCACAAAAAAGCATACCGGAGCAAAGGCCCATCGAGACGAAAAGGGGACGAGAAACTACAAATGGCATATATCCCCAAATTAAAAAAGAACTGCAAAAATAATGAAGGAGGTCAAAGCAGTCAACTAGGGCAAACCCCACTTAGCCAGGGCAAACGCCACCTGACCGGGGCAATCGGATCGAGGATAAGGACGTGTCGTTCCTAATTGATTTTCAATCAGATATTGGCGTAATATTTCCTATCTCTTCCTCTCAGGTGAAAAACAGGTCGAGAAGAAAAATCCATCTGCGGATAGACAGGAGGGACATGTTTTACATGGCAGACATTTGCCGAAAATGCCCTCATCTGACTACATGCAAGATGATGGTGGAACGATGGATAAGATGGTTGAAGACCAACAAATAGAAACTTGCATTCCCTACAAGAGGAAGAGGAAGGTGCCTTCATCAGATGTCACCCCCATTGGGTTGGTAAAAACAAGATGGATCAAATCAGGTGATGATAAAAGTGAATGGGACCACCGAAGAATCTCCATCGTCTTGGATGCCCGAAGATGAAATAAAAGACTATTAAAGCGTAAGGCGAATGCGACAGGACACAATGAAGGAAACCATGGCCTGTGAAGTAACACTTCAAGATGTTAAAGTATTCAACCACATGTACACCCGAGCTTGCTGATGTCAAATAGCAAGAAGCTCGAGGGATGTCATGAAACGATGACAAGGCAGAAGGTGCATGAAGAAATCAAAACGCACTGATGAGACTAAGAAGTGTCGGAACATCAAATGCTGAAATCTTCGAAGGATTGTATGAGCATATCATCTGGTATCCCAAAAGAGAATACAGAGTAGATACCAGGCGTCAGAGAATTTGAAAGGTGCGGGATGCCAAAATCACCTGACACGGAGTGGATCGGCTCCGACTAAGTGGGAATGCATCGACACGGCATGATCAAACTACCCATAAATAAATCAGTCAGCCCCAGACAACGCATCCAGTTGCTGGGGGCAAATCACTCTCTACCCAGAAAGGGTACCGAATGTAGGATATGCCGAATTCACCATGGGGATACGTAGGGGAAGTCCCTGAAGCAGTTATCACCCATGAATCATGATGAAGTGGAATAATCAATCAAAGACAAAACACATCAAACCCTTCTAAATGAGAAGGAGAACAATACGGAGCAATCGATTCTGGTAAAAGGACGTATCGTTCCAAAATGATTATTTTCTTGATATGAGAATAATGTTTCATTTCTTTTTCCTTTCAGGTTGGGAACAGAAGCAGAGGGCCCAAGAAGCAATGCCTTCAAATGACAAACAGGGAGTACCCCTTTTCATGGCATCTCAAACATGCACTTTGGCTAAATATTTTTAAGAGCATTCTAATAGCTCAATTTGTGAACAAAACCTTTGAGAAAACTTGAAGAAGTTTATCATCATTTAGAAATCTCTGTGAAAAGAGCGCTTGAAAAGAAAATTTCAAGTTTTCCAGATTGACATATCAGATAAAAATGCTTTCTCTGAATAGAGTGAAAAGCACGAACTCATGTTTCGTTGCTGGCACACCTAACATGCATCATGCATATCATGCACATATCCTGCATACAGAGAACCCAAAGGGAGAAATGCCGGTTCCCGCAGGATAAATTTCAAGGGTAAATTGTATCGACTCCAACAGTCAATTATACATGCCCTTTACTCATGAGATTTCTTCTTTTCAATAGGGGAACATCGAACATCTCAAATGGCGGCTGTGATCGAGAGAATCACCAAACCGCCACATGACAAATCCCCAGATTGTCAGGCTGTCTAGGGACAAAAAAAAATAATAATAATCGAAGAATCTGGCAATCGAGATAGATGACCAGAATCGACAAAAATTCACGAGAGCGGGCTCCCCCACCTGCTTCGAGGAGCCAAGCCGGGGGCAAATTCTCACGATCCCCCATGAAAGTGCATCGAACCAGGGTTATCAAACCCAGAGATGACGAACACCGAGACAAGCCTCACTGGGGCAAAATACTTGGAAAACACTGCTCCTTCAAATGTTGGAAGGACGAAGTCTCGAAGGGAGTACCTCCTTCCTGAAATTTCAAATGAAGCCAGATAAATCCCCACACCTGTCTCTTCATATGCAGGTGCATGAATGTCTTCAAATCGGATTGAAAATCGTCCAGGAGCATGGGAATGCCAAGGCATGCTGCCAAGATGAACACCGCCCAACTGGGGCAAAGCAGTTGTCGACGTGATTGAGGATCGTCTCACGAACAACACCCACAAATACAGACGAGATGAAGCAGCATCCATCACCCACATCAAATGAGAAGCGTCAATAATCGACGAAGGAAAGGAATACGTCAGTAAGGCGTCATCAGGAATCCCAAGAGGGAAGACATCCCCAAAGAGGATGGAGATTATAGCAAAACGCAGGAATGAATTTAGTTGGGGCAGGCATCACCTAGCCATGATGAACCACGTCTAACCGGGGCAAGTGAATCATTTGTGTGCCGGACAAAGGAAGGACATTTCTTCTCTGGCAAAATCCATGGACGCAATGACAGAGTCGTCCTCATCGGAAGTAAACCCCAGGATACAAACCTGGGTGAACGGTAACTTTGTATCGTTCCAAATTGGTCTCCCAAAGATCTCATGCTTAACATGAGTTTGTTCTCATTTGGCAGAAAATTGGTGGCACCAAAAAGCCACAAAAGAAAGGATCTCGCCCAACGTGGAAGCGAAAAGAAATATCCGTTGTAGGGGGCAAGCTGCCAGGAAATGGAACCCCGCAAAAATGGCGTTAGAATACGTCCAAAAGCAGAAATTGATCTCATCCAGTGCAAATCCTAGAGAACGATTTCGTGGCCAAACAGATGGGTAGATCATGGTCGCGAGCTAGATGGCCGACTTCAACAAGCCTTACATTTGCGTTCAAAAGGAGGCGCGAAGCGAGAGTAAAGCAGTATCGTTTCGATTTATCTTGAATTTCGAAACACGAACTGACACTTGATGTTTATTGTTGACAGGGATTCGCCGTCAAGATGGACAGAAAATTGTTGGCGCCAAAAAGCCGCAAAAGAAAGGAATTCGCCGACAAGGAGGCGAATAGAATTATCAACTTTGGAAGCCATGACTCCAAGAAGTGATCTTTGATTGAACTTTGAAGATTGGCGTGGGAATGCATCCAAAAGCATGAATGAATATCCTATAGTGCAAATCCTAGAGAAGGTTCCATTGCCAACCAGATGGAGAGATCATGGCCACAAGATAGAGGGCCAAATTCTGCAAGCCGCGCGTTTGTGTCCAAACGGAAACACAAAGCAAGAACAAGGCGGTATCGTTCCAATTTGTCTTGAATTTTGGAACGCAAACTGACACATAATTCCCGTCTTTGACAGGGGATCGCCATCAAGGCGAAACAGGTTTTCACATCCCATGTATTACCCATGGGAACACATGACCAAGGGTGAGATGTATCGTTCTAATTCTTTGAAAAATTCATGAACATACAATAACATGTTTCTTCCGCATTTTCAGGGATCTCCAGCCGCGAGGGACAGGTAAGTATCCCTCTCCCCAATCCATTGAAGATGTTAAACAAAAAAGAGAAAAAAGAGAAAAAGAAAAGTTTTCAGAATCTAATGTCTAGAAAAGACATAGAGTTCTAACTCCATTAACAATCATGTTTTGAAAACAGGAGGTTGTCTAAACATGATTAGAACATGCATGGTGCATCATAAAATCCTCTTTGATGGGTAAAATTTTTGGAGAAAATGAAAGAGATTTTTCCAATCAAAGGTTGTTCAAAACCTTCAAAAGGACGTTTTCTCAAAAGACGAGAGGCAAAGCCTAATCTAAACACGTCCTACACACACTTGAGAGAAGAGTGGAGCGAATCAGGTAGCAAAATCTGGACCTACGGAAGTAGGGATCATTCGCAGCAATTACATGGATCGGGACGACGGAGGCATTCGTTTCATATCCCCAAACACAACAGGTGACTATTGACAACCCCTTTGAACGGCGGTTTCCATTCTCAACCCTGTCAAGAAACACCCCACATCGGGGCAAGAACGAAAGTGAGTCCAGCAGCATCAGGAGAAAATGGTTAGAGATTTTCTTGCTCGGACTAACATTAATCTTTGTGTGTTGTTTATATGGTAATCCAAGTGCCATAGGATGACGAGAAGCATTCATTTCTCTATCCCGCACACCATATCCTTTGCACAGCCAAGTTGAGCCTGCAAATTCATTTCAAGAACCCGTTGGTGGTCATTGCAAGTCCCAAGACGGATGCATCATCACTTCAGAAACGGAAGAGTTCAAGACTTAGGGTTTGCAAAGAAATCCCTAAGATAATGCTTAAAGTTGTTAGACCTTTGGTCACATGTCTAACACGATCTCCCGAAGTTGAGAAAAAGAGGGATTTCAAAAGAAAAAGGAAAAGGAAAAGATGAGGAAAAAGCCCCCAGCATCAAGAAAAAGCAAAGTGCCTGGTAAAAGCAAGGCCGATGCTTGGGTGAACAATTTGTATCAATCCCCCAGTGAAACCTGTTTAAAAAGGGGAGGGAAAAATCTAAAAGGAGTCAGATTCAAAAGACTACTCCTCAAACAGCGTCAAGCGCGGAGCAAAGACGCAAACAGAGTTGTCAGCCTCTTAATGCAGCCAGAGACGCTCTCATAGGAATTTGTGCACACCTCAAAAGTGGTCGTGCACCTCGAAAATTGAAGATGCAGAATGGAAAAGACAGGTGGCAAATTTGCAATGATCACCAATGTCAATCCCTTCACAAACTCTGGGCCAAAAACAAGCCTTTTCTCGGTCCCCAATCCCACCAAAGTTACAACCCTGAAACAGTCTTCTCTGATTAAGACACTTGGGTTAACATATAGCTTAGCTCGAAGAGGTACGAGCAAGACTATTTCTTTCTCATTTTGCAGGGTTCTTGACTTGTAAATCCGGAGCAGATGATGAAAGCTTTCGTTCAATGGCCTTGACTCAAAAAAAGAGTCCCCCTTGCAGACCAATATCCAAGCCCAACATTACGGTCCCGTGGAAGACCTCCCGACCGATCAAAATGTATGCGCTGCGAATGAGCCTAAAACCTAGGCACAGGTTAGTAGGGAACTGAGTGCGTCCCTTATAAAAAACCACTATCGCAAAACAGGTGAGAAGACCTCCTCGTCGAGAAATATTCCAATTGATGTTTTGAACAAACTCTTCCTGGAATTTTCAAATTATTTGATCCAGATTTTCCGTGCAAGGGATTTGTGATCACATTTGCATGTTGCAAGAATGCTTTGGAAGACCTCCAGCATCAAAATGCACATTTCATGATTAAACTAAAGTCATACGGCTTCGGCAAGTGGCCAGCCATCGTCTTCCCAGAGATTACTAACATTTTCCTGGTGAAGAAAGATATTTCAGGCTCAAATTTCTGCAGGATACCTGGAGAACCCAGCTCCCAGAATGTCGCCTCAACAGACTCAATGGTAGAAACCGCCTGAAGGGTCAACCAATGGTAGACACCGCCTGAAGGGTCAACTGAAGGTAGAAACCGCCTGAAGGGTCAACCAAAGGTAGACACCGCCTGAAGGGTCAAATGATGGTAGAAACCGCCTGAAGGGTCAAATGAAGGTAGAAACCGCCTTAAGGGTCAAATGAAGGTAGACACCGCCTGAAGGGTCAAATGAAGGTAGAAACCGCCTGAAGGGTCAACTGATGGTAGAAACCGCCTGAAGGGTCAAATGAAGGTAGAAACCGCCTTAAGGGTCAAATGAAGGTAGACACCGCCTGAAGGGTCAAATGAAGGTAGAAACCGCCTGAAGGGTCAACTGAAGGTAGATACCGCCATAAGGGTCAAAACTAAATTCAAAGGTAGAAACCGCCTGAAGGGTCAACTCAAAGGTAGAAACCGCCTGAAGGGTCAAATAAGGTAGAAACCGCCTGAAGGGTCAACTCAATGGTAGAAACCACGCCATGGGTATCTTTTTCAAAAAAGGGAAGGAAGAACTCATCTTTCAAAAGAATCAAACAATCCCAACGGACGTGGAAAACCTCCGTCTTGGGAATCTTTTTCAAAAATAAACAATCCCGTCGGACGTGGAAAACCTCCGACTCGGGACTCTTTTTCAAAAAAAGATCAAACTGTCTCGCCGGACGTAGAAAACCTCCGACTCGAGACTCCTTTTCAAAAACAAACAATCCCATTGGACGTGGAAAACCTCCAATTCGGGAACCCATTTCAAAAATCAGGAAATCCCACCGGACGTAGAAAACCTCCGAATTGGGAACTATTTGAAGAACCGAGCCATCCCATCGGACGTAGAAAACCTCCGTGTTGGGAACACCATTTGAAGAAACAAACCATCCCAACGGACGTGGAAAACCTCCGACTTGGGACCCCTTTTCAAGAAAACCAAACCATCCCACCGGACGTAGAAAACCTCCGACTTGGGAACCATTTGAAGAAACAAACCATCCCAACGGACGTGGAAAACCTCCAACTTGGGACCCCTTTTCAAGAAAACCAAACCATCCCACCGGACGTAGAAAACCTCCGACTTGGGAACCATTTGAAGAAACAAACCATCCCAACGGACGTGGAAAACCTCCGACTTGGGACCCCTTTTCAAGAAAAACAAACCATCCCAACGGACGTGGAAAACCTCCGACTTGGGACCCCTTTTCAAGAAAACCAAACCATCCCACCGGACGTAGAAAACCTCTGACTTGGGCACCATTTGAAGAACCGAGCCATCCCATCGGACGTAGAAAACCTCCGTGTTGGGAACACCATTTGAAGAAACAAACCATCCCAACGGACGTGGAAAACCTCCGACTTGGGCACCATTTGAAGAACCGAGCCATCCCATCGGACGTAGAAAACCTCAGTGTTGGGAACACCATTTGAAGAAACAAACCATCCCAACGGACGTGGAAAACCTCCGACTTGGGACCCCTTTTCAAGAAAACCAAACCATCCCACCGGACGTGGAAAACCTCCGACTTGGGACCCCTTTTTAAGAGAACCAAACAATCCCAGCGGACGTGGAAAACCTCCGACTTGGGATCCCTTTTCAAAAATAAACAATCCCATTGGACGTGGAAAACCTCCAATTCGGGAACCCATTTCAAAAATCAGGAAATCCCACCGGACGTGGAAAACCTCCGTCTTGGGAATCTTTTTAAAAAATAGGCAATCCCATTGGACGTGGAAAACCTCCGACTTGGGACCCCTTTTCAAAAACAAACAATCCCATTGGACGTGGAAAACCTCCAATTCGGGAACCCTTTCAAAAATCAGGAGATCCTATTGGACTTGGAGAACCCTTGTCCTGGGAACCTTTTCAAAAGATCAAACTGTCTCGCCGGACGTAGAAAACCTCCGACTGAGAAATCTCCTCTGGCCCCGCTAGTCAGCGTCATGGGATCCTCTAAAGCAAATATGTGCCTAGAAGTCGACCCAAGACTGAAGCCCAAAAGGCTCGCTTGACGCTTCGAAAGCGCGATGACCAGATAAATCTCTCTGTAAGTGTTCACAAGGTGGTAGCCGCGGATCTGTCATCTTCCGGACCGGATCGCCAATTTTCAGCTTCAGAAGATTTCTTTCCCCAAAGTCCCACTACACAGGGATTCACGACAGAGGTGTCTCAAAGCACAGTTCAAGATCGGAGCCCATAACGCTCGCGACTTGCCGCCTAGAAATACGGTGACCGCCTTTTCCACGAAGCACGCGCCGGATAGCCACGCCTCGAAGCTCTCACCCTTCGGAATGGATTGCAGCCGGTAGCCGCGGGAAAGACATTTATTCCACCCAAAATCCCACAATACAGGGATTCACGACAGAGGTGTCTCAAAGCACAGTTCAAGATCAGAGCCCATAACGCTCGCGACTTGCCGCCTAGAGATACGGTGACCGCCTTTTCCACGAAGCACGCGCCGGATAGCCACGCCTCGAAGCTCTCACCCTTCGGAATGGATTGCAACCGGTAGCCGTGGAAAAGAATTTCAAGACCCCAAAGTGGCAAATCAGGAGCCATGAAGGGAGTAATAAAAGCCCAGCATGGCGAACTAGACGCCAAGAAGGGTAAAAAAAAAAAAAAAAAAACCCTCCTCAGACTCCGCGTGCGCAGCATTCAACAGGCAGGTAAACGTCAGGTAAGCCTCTCTCGCTTCGGCCCATGTTCTAATTGTCATAGTAAATCGGGGATTAATTTGGGCATTCATCAAAAGACTTAAGGGTCCGATGTCATAGCATTTCTTTTCCTCAGTTGAGTCGATTAATATTCAGGTGTCATTTTGTCTTTGAAAGCAACCTCTGACGAGCTCACTCTCAAAGAGGGGCAGCTGTTGACACCTGATTTTTGACCATCCGTTATTATAGTTTTTTATTTCTAAAATTAATTAAAAATAGCAAAAAAGGTCAAAAAATTGAAAAATCAACTTTGGGAGCCTTAGCCTAGCCTTAGGAACCAATTTTGAACAAAAAATATTTTTTGAATTTTTTAATATTTTTTGGAATTTATTTAATTATAAAAATAACCAAAAAATCAGAAAAATACCATCCGTGGTCAGAAAATTACAAAAAAATATTCAGAAATTTCATTTTAATTCTCTCTTTAATATTTTCACTTTTTATTAGGGAAATTCGGCTTGGTTCATTGGGTTCCTTCACAAACCTAATCCCGAACCGGGCCTAAAAAATCCTTTTCGAGTCTTTTAATTTTCAATTCTCGGTTTTTATAGGCTATGACATTGGACTCTAAAGTACTGAAATGCAATTGGGTCAATTTTCCGTCCAATTTGATCAATTTTAACCAAAAGGGCTTAATTGCATAAAAATCTTTCAATTTAGTCCCCGGTTTCACAATTTTTGAAATTAAATTTCACACGGGCACACCCATTAAAATTAAACACCTCTACCCAACAGTTTTCATCATGTTGAATCCATTGGTGGGCTCAATTTTGGCTAATTCGATCGTTTAGGCCTTCGATTTGGCGAAATTAAATTTCGGATCCTAGGGACAATTTGGGGTTTTCACAGAATTTCAATAAATTGATTCACGAAAATACCCATATTTGATGGAAAACATGTCAAGGAATCCGATTTTGCCATCAATTTCATGAAAAGAGGTCATTTTGGGGGGTCAATTTGGCGATTTGGGCGATTTGGCCGAACCGGGTCGGTCGGGTCCGGCCCGACCCGACCCGGCCCGACCCGGGTCTGCAAATGCACAGAATGTGCAGCAGACCCGCGTGCAGCAGAGCAGTGTGGGGGGGCGATTTTTTTTAACAAAAACGAGACAACCGAGCATGGGAAGCAAATGGGGAAGGCATATTCGGTTTTGGCAGAGGCGTGGGCGTGAAAAAAAGGGCCGGTCGGCCACGGGGGAGGGGGATGGTGCTCGGGTTTAAAGAAAACAGGGCCGAGAGAGTTGAAGGGGGTACGGGGAATTTTTGGGAGAAAACCGATGGACAAACGGCAACCCAGGGTCTTCGGCAACGCTCCCCGACCATCACCGGAGCTTAGTGGCCGTCGGCGAGCTCCGAATAGGTTGGTATTTGCTCCCGAGCTTCATTTTTCTCAGTGCACGCCATGTGTTCGGCGAAATGCTTCAGTGAGCATTTTACTCCGAGGCTCTCGGCCGGACCTTTCCCGACCCCTTTCTGTGCGAGGCTCGCTTTAAAAATCATCTAGATCCAACTCTAAGCTTGTGTTGACCTTTGTTTTGCATTAAACCGCGGCGAAAACACGGCTCGGAGCTTCGCCGGCAACGGTTCGGACCGGGAGCTCAACGGGGAACTTCCGGCGGTCTTCAAGCTCGAAATGAGCTCAGGTAAGCCTCTAGACCCTCCTTGGGTGTTGTTTGATGGTTTAGAATCGAGTTTTGATAAGAAAAAAAATTCGGAAAATACCTCGCCGGAGCTGGGTTCGGGGAGGCCCGGTTTACTTATTTTTCGGCGTGTTCACGGCCTTCTTTTTGTTGTATGTTGATGCTGAGTGTCTAATGAGTCGAATGCCGCAAGAACGGGCGAAAAATACCAAGTTTCGGGCCCGTTTCGCAATTTTCCGGCGACTTCGCCGGAATTTTTACTATTCCCGCCGGATTTTTCACTGTTCATCGTCTTCTCCGGCGACCCTCCGGTCGGTCAACGGTCAACGGCCGACGTGGCGTGCCACGTAGGCGCCACGTCAGCCGGGTGGGGTCCGGTCCGGTTATTTTCAAATAAAACAAACGGACGGCCACGATCGCGACACGTGTCGCGATCTTGGAATTTTGCAAAATAAAATAAATGATTTTCGGATAATTAATTCAAATCAATCCGACGGCCGAGAATGTGCCAAGTGGCTTTCTGTGGATCGTCCGATCTTGTCCAAGATCGGACGCATTTGGAGTAGCCACGTGGCACAACGTGAAGCGTTCGATCCGAAGGTTTTTCTAAAAAAAGAAAGAAAAGAAAATAATTGATTTTTGATCCGATGGCTACGATTTGGCCACGTGGCTCACTGAGGGACGTCCGATCTAGTGGAAGATCGGACGCACAGGATGAGGCCACGTGGCGCGATGAGAACCGTCGGATCCGGGGAATTTTCGGATAATTAAATAAAATAGATAAAAAATCAAAAAAATTGTAAAAAAATAGAAAAATGTTTAAAAAAAATAAAACGGTGTCGTTTTAGGCCGGTGTCGACCCCTAGGGTCGTGCCGGGCGCCCGAGAGGCGCGGGCCGGGTTTGACCCGGCCCGGAAAATATTTTTGAATATTTTAAAAAAAAATCAGAAAATGATAAATAATCAAAAAATCAATAAAAAATAGAAAATCATAAAAAATTCAAAAAAATTCGGAAAATTCAGAAAAATTCTAAAAAATTCCAGAAAATAGGAAATGGCCACATTCAACTGGCCATGACTTGTTCCGGGTCGTTCGACCCCCGATCTTTTTCGAAATGACGGTTTTGCCCTTTCGGCAAACTATCTTCCAAAAAATTCTAAAAAATCCAGGAAAATCCCAAAAAATAGGAAATGGCCACAAACAACTGGCCAAGGCTCATCCCGGGTGTTTTGAACCCCGAAACCTCTTAAAATGACGATTTCACCCTTTGGGCGAATCGTCTTCCAAAAATTGAAGAAAAAAATCAAGAAATTCTAAAAAATTCTCAAAAATGGGAAATGGCCACAATCAACTGGCCATGGAATATTTTGGGTAATTTGGTATCCAAACCTTCCAAAAATGACAATTCTGCCCTTCAGACTAATTGTCCCCGAATCTTCCCATTTTACCCCTAGCCCTAAATCACATCTTCGCTAAGCCCTTATGGCTATACTAGGAGGCCATTTGATGTGAATTGATATGTATTGACATGATTCATTTATGCAATTGACTGCGCTTTCGTTAAATTGATTGTGATTGATAGGACTAGTATTCCAATCTGCATGAAACCCTGACTCATACCTATCTCACCCAAAATTGCGCCTGCATGAACTCTTAGCCAGGAAAATCTCTCGCGTTAGGTACCGAAAGGGCGTTGGTAATGACACCAGCGTAACCAAGTCCCCGAACCCAAAATCTCTGGTTCCGCAGAACTGATCGATCTCTCCCAATCGGTCAGTAAGGTTTCCGGTCTACCCTCCAAGAAAGACCGGTGGCGACTCCAAATGCATGCACAATTTGCACATGCCACCACGACCACACTGAAGGTCGAAAGCGATCGACTCTTATCGTCGAACCCTCAAAAGACACTCCCGCCGCGATTTGGTATGGGCCTGGGAGGGCCCGCGCCGATCCAAAGCCCGCGATCGGTAATCCATTAGCCGCGTCCGTTTTGATTTTCGGACGGGTCGCGACACCTGTGTCTGTAGGATGATGAGTATGGAATCTCCAAAAACTTGCAACCTAGGTATCTTCATAGAAATGGCCAATCGTAGGCCTAGAATACACGCCTCATATTCTGAGATGTTGTTGGTGCAAGGGAAAGTTATCTTTGCCTCCACAAGATAGTGTTGATCATCGGGGGATATTAGTACTGCCCCAGTGCCTGCCCCTGATAGATTAACAGCACCATCGAAGTACATGACCCACTTGTCTTCTGCTAAGTTGAGAATTTGACCTTCTGTGCTTGTTACTTCAGGAGACTCACCGTTTGACGGGTTTTCTGTTAGCATGTCAGCTATAGCTCTTCCTTTAACTGACTTATGTGGAGAACACTTGATGTCAAATTCAGATAGCATTACTTGCCATTTTGCTAATTTCCCAATTAAAGCGGGTTTCTCCAGGAGGTATTTGATAGGATCGTTCTCTGTTATGAGCTGAATGTGGTGGTGTAGGGTATATTGTCTCAGCCTGCGAAGTACCCATACCGCTGCTACACAGGCCCTTTCGACTGGTGCATATTTTGCTTCAGAATGTGTGAATTTCTTACTCAGGTAATAGATGGCTCTTTCTTTACCATCTATCGGACTTGTTTGGGCGAGTAAGGCTCCCAAGGACTCCTGCTGTATAGTCAGATATAAGGTCAATGGGTGACCAGAAATTGGTGGCACAAGTACCGGCGGTGTGATCAGATAGTTTTTGATCATTTGGAATGCTCTACTGCATTCAGCATACCATGTTACTTTCGCGCCTTTCTTAAGCAATTTGAAGATCGGCTTAGCTACATTAGACAGCTGATTGATAAATCTGGCAATATAGTTCAGTCTCCCCATAAGGCTTCTCACTTCTTTTATTGTGGAGGGAGTTAACAGATTGTGGATAGCTTGAATCTTTGAAGGATCAATCTCAATGCCCCTGTTACTGACTATGAACCCAAGAAGTGTCCCAGATCTCGCCCCAAACACACATTTGTTAGGGTTCAGCCTCAACTTATATTTGCGCAGGCGCTCAAATAGTTTTCTTAGCACTTGTATGTGATCCTGTCCTTTCTTGGATTTGGCAATCATGTCATCGACGTATACTTCAATTTCTTTGTGGATCATATCATGGAATAATGTGACCATGGCCTTTTGATAGGTAGCCCCGGCGTTCTTTAATCCAAAGGGCATGACTTTGTAGCAAAAGTTCCCCCAGGGTGTGGTAAAAGCAGTCTTTGGTTTGTCTTCTTGTTTCATGAAGATTTGGTTATACCCCGAAAATCCATCCATAAACGAGAACAATTCATAACCTGATGTGCTATCCACCAACACATCAATGTGAGGAAGCGGAAAATCATATTTTGGGCTTGCTCTATTCAGATCTCGGTAATCTACGCAGATCCGAACTTTACCATCCTCCTTCATGACGGGGACTATATTTGCAATCCAGTCTGAATATGGGATAGCTTCAATAAAGCCTACCCTAAGAAGCTTCATGACTTCTTCCTTAATTTTGTCCTCCAACTCAGCCTTCATCCGGCTGCTGCCTTGCTTGACATGTTTGATACTAGGATCTGTAGGTAAGGCATGCTCCACGATCTTAGGATCTAGACCTGGCATATCAGCGTAAGACCATGCAAAAATGTCTTGATATTCTTTCAATAACTCTGTGAACTCGAGCATTTCATTTCGGGATAAATGCCCGTCGATCTTGACCTCTTTGATATTCACGGAGTCTCCCAGATTAACAATGATTGGTTCTTCTGAAGTAGGAGGCGTCGATTCCTAAAAGGCATTCCAATCTCTGCGGATAGATGCATAACCCTCTTCATCTTCCTCAATACTATAAGAATAGTTACTGGAGAAATCTGAATCTCGTAACAACCTGGTATGCATGTTTGAGATGATATGCCTGAAATGTCATGAGTATGGTTAGTTTGTATTCCATAAGAATGACATGTATGATCATGGGAAGTCTTTTCGAAAGAGTTTTCGAGATAGGTACAGGTATAAACGGGACTAATCCTCATGTCATTGGATATCTTGGCCCCGAGGAAATCTCTTTGGAAATCAGGAGTCATATGGCAAATCAGGCCTCACGCTTCTGTACAGAAGACTAGTATCATCATTGGGCTGATTCGTGATTCCATATGTCCTTAACAAAATATGTATGGTTTTATTGAATGTAAGATGGGCCGCGTTACAAGATGTGCTATTTGGACCAACGGCCGGAGATCCAAAGGCGTTTCCCTATACGTACAATAAGGAAAGAAAATGCGATAAAATGCAAAAAGTTCTAAATGCAGTATTTAAAGACAAGGGAAGAGTCTCGTTACTCAGAGGAAGTGGCTCCATTGTCCAACCACTCCACGATGACATTCACGGCGTCATCTTTGAGAAAAGGATTCGTCAGATCTGGTTCTATCGGTGAAGTGACATCTTCTTCAGACAACCATTTAGAGTTCTGGTTGAAGTGGGCATTCAAAGGGTTATTGAACATTTGAGACCTGCCTTTTCAAGTTGGAGAACCAATGATTGAGTCGTTCGAGCTGCTTCGGCCTCCCAGGCGTCCCAGGCTTCTGCCTCGGCCTCGGCTTGTTGTCTTTGGGCCAGATCCATCCATGTGATATTTCTGATACCCCAAGCCCATTCTATGTGGGTTAGCTTTTAACTGTAGTGGGGGTATTTATACCCTGATTATGTTTGCCTAGGCCTTTTTCGGGGTTAAATCCGTATGCCAGCAGCATCTTAGCTGGTAGAAGACTGGCTCCTGAGATGTATGGGGTTCTCAGCCTTGTCCCTGCCGGGGTATGAACTGTTGCTACCAGTTCCAGGGAGTGATAACTCGCCTCTGTTTTCACTTCAGGTTCAACATAGGGTATGGCACTGCTCTGGTATGTCTGGAGGTCGACTTCTCCATGTACGATAATCACCTTCCCATCTACTGCGAAGCGTACTTTTTGATGCAAGCTTGAAGGGACAGCTCCTGCTGTATGGATCCAAGGCCTTCCCAGCAAGAATCCGAATGCACTGGGCAGATCCATTACTTGGAAGTTTATAGAGAATTTTGTCGGGCCAATGAATACGTCAAGCTCAATCTAGCCCACCACGGTCTTCCTTATTCCGTCGAAAGCTCTCACAGACGTTTTGGATGCCTTAACCGTTTCCTCATTGATTCCCAAACTTCTTAGGGTAGCTAAAGGGCAAATATTGAAGGCTGATCCGTTGTCGATTAATACATGTGCCACTCTCTTCCCGTTACATTGCGCGGAGACATATAATGCCTTGTTGTGCCCTCTTCCTTCCATGGGGAAGTCCTCGTCAGAGAAGCTCAACTGATCTTTTAAAAGGATTGCCCCCACAAAGTCCCCCAATTGTACCTCGTTAATTGATTCAGGGACATGTACTTCGTTGAGTATTTTCAACAGTGCGTTCTTGTGCTTCTCTGAGTTGATGAATAAATCTAGCAAGGATATTTGAGCCGGCATCTTTCTCAGCTGCTCTATTACTTCGAACTCGCTGGTTTTGATGATTGATACGAGCTTTTCGGCGTCTTCCTTTGAGACTTCCTTTTTTTCGGATTCGTCCTCCCTAGGGGCATAGAATCGTCCGGACCTCATTATCGCGTCTACCTGTGTGGCCCCATAGTCCCAATGGACTGCTTTAGGATCGTATTCTTCTATAGGAGGAACCTTTATGGTTACAGTTGTCTGATGAGGTATCTCTGGTTTAGATGTGTCGCCTTCTTCTTCTTGCGGCAATCGAATCACGATAGGCTTGACTAGGCAATTTTCCACCTTGCTCGGGTTATCCAGTTCTTCCAACCTGATTACCACGGTCGTGACGGTTTCGATCATTGATACGGTGTTGTCAAGTTCTTCTATGCCCTTCGAGGTCTCTTTTTTGAGAGAGGTCATCCATACCTCCCCATCCGTCCGGTATGATGTCTTCAATTTTCTGATAAAAGCTGGGAGGGGCCGAATATTTCACTTTGAAGTTGTACCCTCCAGAATCTTGACCAAGGTTGTCTATAATTTCGCCCTTCTCAAGTGCGTCGGCCATAAATTTGAGGTCTGCTAGACTTCGTCTCTTGGCTTCCAGTCCGTCTTCTTCGAACTCTTCCTCTGACTGAGTGACTAGCCCAAGACTGTTGACCAGATTCTCATGTGAGGTACCCTAGGTATTACCCTGTTCAGTCTTGATCATGAAGTAGCTACCTTCCAAAGATAAAGAAGCTTTGACTCCTTCGAACTTTTCATTGGTGATATCAGACATTATCCCCAAGCTCATTATCTTAGCGATGCATAGTCTCTTTTGGTCAGTCGAGATCGCTCCTGCTTTTGGATATGACGAAGCGGTTATTAGCAGGTCTGTTAACTTAAGCACATCTACCTTTAGCTTAAGGTAGTCTTCTTCCCCTTCAAAGAATATTGCCCCTACTGCTTGATGATCTGGCAGTGGATTTTCTTGTACATTTGGGGCCGTATTGTCAAATTTTAGAATCTGATTATCAATCAGGGCTTGCACTTTGAGTTTAAGGATATAACAGTTATCCACATTATGCCCTCTCTCACCCATATGGTAGGCACAGGTCTGGCTCTCATCAAAGCCAGGATACCTTGCGTGGTTTGCCCTAGGCTGTTCTTTCGCCACCAGGTGTTGCTCTAGCAGCATCGGGAGCAGCTTGGATAAAGGCCTCGGGAGCTGAGAGAATTGCTTCTGATGTTGCTTTCTTCTAGGCTCTTGCACTTTCGGTGTTGACCAGGATGATCCTCCTTTGGTCTGATTGGAATTGCCAAACGGCTTGGGCTTGTGGGGATCCGGTATAAACGCTATGTCCAGTCCGGCTTCTCTCTCCTTTCTCAAGGGATACTGCTTCCTAGTAGAAGATTCATGATGCCTTCTTTCTCAAGGCCCATTCTAGCCTTTCAGCAACCTTTATCAAGTGTGCAAATGTTTGACACCCGGAAATGTTCATCTTGTCAAAGTACTCATATGAGAGTGCTTTCAGGAATAAGTCGATCAGCTCCTCTTCTGGAATTGACGGCTTTACTTGGGTAGCCAAGGCTCGCCACCTCTGGGCATATGACCTGATTGATTCGCCTCTCGCCTTTGAAGTTCGTAGAAGATCTTCTCTTGTTGGGGCTGTAGCCGTGTTGAACTTGTACTGCCTGAGGAAGTCCTATGCAAGATCCTCCCATCCATCGTAATCTTCTAGATTTAGCTCAATGAACCAGGCCAGAGCGGCGCCAGCCAGACTCTCTTGGAATATGTTCATTAGTAACGGGATATAATCTGAATAGTGCGCCATCTTGCGCAGGTAATACTTGAGGTGTGCTCGGGGACAACCTGTCCCATTGTATTTCCTTACAAAGTCTGGCTCTTTATAATCAGAAGGAGTTTCTACTTTAGCGAAAGGAGATATCTTGTCGAAGCGGGCTAACTCGTAACCTTGACTGCTCAAGCATTCTTCGATTTTGGCCAGCCTCTTAGCCTCTGCTTCAGTTTTCATGGTCTGCTTCCCCTTCTCCTCCCTCTCGAGGTTGATAACAACAGGCGAGGCTTTTGGTTGTGATTGGCTGTTTGGCTCATGGACATCCTTCTCTGTATGTTGGGTATCCCTTGTTACTTCTCTATCTGTTATATCAGGTACCGTAGAAGGGCTTGAGTTGTTCTGGTTATGGGCCGTTGTTTGTTTAGCTTGAGTGGCTTCCAGCATGGCCTTGATGTCAGCCATCATAGTTGCCAGGGCAGTCATCTGAGACTCCAACATGCCCACGCGCGGAGTCAATTCTTGCTGCTCCATTCTTGTCTTAAAGCGGGTACGGAAACGATGTGTTGGTAGTTCCGTGATGAGAGGGTACCTGTTCAAAAAGATTTCGAGTGAGTGCTTCGTTTATTTTGGTAGAAAGAAGCAGTTAACTCTTTCAGTTGCATGCTTCTTGTCAGTAGATGAGAAAAAGTGGCTACCTTGTGAGCCTTAGCCTCACATAAGTAGTTCTTTTAGTCATTTCCTGATATGAATTCATGAAATTAAAAGAGGCGTAATTTCTGACGATAGTTTTTTATGCATTCGAAAGACATGCTTATATTCATGCTCATGTGTCCAAGATAGTATCTAACAGAAATGAGAATGTATGAGAAGATATCACAGTGTTTGCTTATTTTACACTTGACAGAATAGCCTATTCAAGTTTAGGACGTTTGAGGTCTAAGGTATCCTCATCATCCCAGTATGGATTCCCCTCTTCAACCTGGGGCTCCTCATCCTCTGAATATGGCAGCGGTCCCATGTCTTCAGGTACGTACGGCTCTATTCCAGGTACGTATGGTATGATGTATTCGGGTACGTACGGCTCGACAAGACTCCTTCTGGTCGCTTTAAAGTGTTGAATGTACTCTGCAGTGGCTCTATGAATGTTTTCTTCAGGAGTCATGTTTTCTGGCCAACTTATTTCTTCGGCTTGCGAATTCTTCAAGGAGCGAATGATGGATGTCACCTTGGCTTCAAACTGTTTCTTCTCTTCCTCCATGAGAGTCTTGCTTGGTATGTCAAAAGAAAAGATACCAGGTTGTGGTGAAGAAGGGATCTCCTGTAGAGCTCCAAACTGTCGAATCACCCTCCTTGGATAATATACGGTAGCGCCCGTGAATCCTAGCAAAGGGACTGGACCCCTGTCATCGCAGGTCAATCCGACTTTGCTCAGCGTTGGCAACCTTAGCCGCCATCGGAGTTGTTCGGGTCTTAGGTTTTTAAGGAAGTTTCTCCACTCTATAAAGTTGAACTTAGGAATACGTGTATGAGTTCTGACAAAGGTTTTAAGAGGATGTGCGTCATGGCTGATTTCAGTGAAACCCATGCGGATGTGGAATTGTCTGATATGGGATGTGAACCACAGATACAAAAGATCACTCGAGGCCCTAAAGATTTCCTTTTTATTTTTCTTGAAGTGATTTAAGGAAATGAAGGTTTCGGCAAGAAGGATGTTTGAGTAATCCCACCTACAACAGACTTGTCTAGCTACTACAGCCATGATAAGGTCAAAGGTGACAGATGAGATCGGGAATAGTACAAAGCTAAAGAATGCCAAGACAAAGGCTCTACCAAATTTGGTTCCTTTAGCAGCAGGGAGGCGGGAAAATCGATCTATAAGGAAAGATAAGGAGACTCGTCCCAAATTGCTTTTTGCTTCTGCTTTTACTTTATTCAGGCCTGTGTCGAGGAATTCAGCCACCTGACTCAAGGGTTCAAATCCTACAGGGGGTCGGACGAGCGTAGGAGTGAACTCAACTCCGATGACGGCGCTGTATTCCTCGATAGTGGGAGCAATCTCTAGTCCTTCCATGCAAAATGTAGCGGTGGTGGGATCCCAGTAGAGCGCCATAGCTTGAATAAAGGTAGGTGGACACTCAATCTTCAGCAGGTCCAGTAGGTATCCTAGTCGTGATTCAGCATACTTTTGGCTGGCTTCGCCCATGCTGTCCCACCATGATTGGAGTTCGGCCCGGGGGATTTTGAATACTTGAATATCATTCTTTCCCATCAAGTCTAAAATATGCAAATGATTTTGAAAAGTCAATCGTCAGAAATTACTTTAAACGTATGAATGTGCAGATGTCATGAGGTATGCATGAGCTAACTCGATTGCATAGTTCAATTGAAGAAATGGAAATTAGGACCTTTTTCAGGTCTTGAAAGCCTGACTCAAAGCCTAATTTGAATTTCAAGGAAGTGAATTATGCAATTTAGTCAGGTTTACTCAGTGACTAAGGGAAATAGCAACGTCACATTCCATTGGTCAATACATCAAAAGAACAAAGTGAAGTGAACCTTTATTACAATTGAGATGCCTAACGGAAGAAAGGTAGAGAGAGATCTTTTAAACAAGAAAGCTGTAAAAAACCGTTGAAATGTGAGGATCCAAATCACTCTTTTCTCAGAGGTCTATCCAAATGACAGTCGGTCGGGAGTTTTCCTCTAGTCAAGTGTAAAGGGAGTCGTCTTCAATGTTTTGGTCGAGAGGCGGTAGTTCCTCTGGCCATTCTCTGGTCCATGGTACGACGACTTCAGGAGCCTTATCGGGTTTCACCTTCTTGAGTGTGATACGCTTTGGATTTGTCTTGGTAGCAGGACGTCTTCTTTTTCCCCAAAAGGTGATCATAGGTACATTTTCTTTGGACAGCAGTTCGGTCTTCCGACGGGCATATGCCTCCCTGGCCAACTGGTTGCGACGCTGCCTCTTCATCTCCAGATAGTCTTTAAACATCTCGTCCGCTTGTCGCTTGAATCTGAGGTTATCGACATAGTAATGGGTTTGGCAATCTTCGGCATACCCTAGCTTACGTCCAGTCAGCTCCCGACCATGCACGAATCTAGTGAAGTGTAGCCTTGTGTTTGGTCCGGGGCGAGTGACTTTCCTCAGGTATTCGAAGGTCACCAATTCTGTCGAGCTCTTAGGGAACAGCGACATTCTACCCTATTACCATTGCTGTTTCAATTAGTCACTTGAGCGATTTGCATGACGTGAATGCATATGAATGTATGTAATGTACGAATCATATTATGGAGTAGAGAGTAGTAAGTACATCGGAAATAAATGCCTTACCAACTATACTTGGGGGAATGTGGAATGTCCCCCTCTTATCAATGGGCGGTTTTAGGTATACCAACCATCCATAGACATGCGCATGCGACAAGTGGGTATACTCTAAAAATTGAAAATCAGGTGAGGAACCTACGGCTCAGGCTCCCACGATCCACACGAGGCAGATTCCTCCCCAAGGGTACCTACCCAAAAGAGCTAGACATCGCCAATGTAGATGGAGAGCGGGAACGAGTACGAAAGTCTCAAGTGCCATCAAACACAAGATCCTTTTCGCACCCTTTCCCTATCTAAGGTAACCTAGGGGTGGTTGAAGTCGGGGTTTGACCGCCAGTGTGTGCAATGTGTCGTGATCATCACAATGCAAAGTCATGCACAGCAGTTTGTATCAAAACATCGCTTCAGTATGTGCATAAAAATAAACATATATCCCCTACTCCAACCTGCAGAAAAAAAATGTCAACAATCACTCCACCCCTTATTTCTCCAATATGTAAAAACATCTAACACAATGGTTAGTGTACGTACCTCATCTTCGAGAGCATCTGCAAAAAATAAGGTCAGATAAACCAAACAACCCTTTTTTTTTAATCGGCTCAAGTCTTCTGGTCTGCGAAACCAGAGATTCTGGTTTAGAATAATTCCCCAGCGGAGTCGCCAGTCTGTCGCGACCCTCCCCCGAGGCGGAGGGCTAATGGGCAGCCCGATCGCTGGCTTGATCGGACACGGGCCTCTCCCAAGGTCCATTACCCAAGTTGCAACGGCTGGATATACGTGATCGACCTTCAGTGCGGTCTAGTGACATGTGATGAGTGTACATGCCAAGGAGTCGCCACCAATCGTTTCGTGGAGGGTACTATCGGAAACCCTATCGAATAGTTGGGAGTGGTCTATTCGATTCTGCGGAAACCAGAGAAGTAGGTTCAGGGACTTAGTTACGCCAACTGTCAAAGTTGACGCCCTTTCGGTACCTAAGCTGAATGGTTTATCTGATCCTAGGATTTCATACAGACGAGTGGGGTACAGATCCTAAATCTAGGAGTTCATACAGATGGGAGATACTACCCTATTAATCACAATCAATAGAAAAAAGTGCGCAAATCGAGGATCCAGTACATGCGGATAAAACACATGAAATCAGCATGGTATCCCTAATGAGGCCCTATTAGCCTAGAGAAATATCAATTAAGGCTTAGGAGTGATTTGGACATGATTCACCAATGAGGGGCAGAATCGTAATTTTGAATAATTCGGGGAAAATTTACCCTTAAAAGAGTAAATCTATCATTTTAGACGAATTAGGAAGTCAGAAGACAGGGGAAATAGGATTGGCCATCAATCCAATCCATTTCCTATTTTTCGGGAATTTCCAGGATTTTTCTGGAATTTAAAAGTGATTTTACCATCGGAGGGGTAAAATCGTCATTTTGGACAAAGATGAGAACTGAAAATCTTAAATGTTAGGGCTGGTCGTCCACCTGACCCGAACCCTAATCTTTAAGCGATTCTCAGAACTTTGATTGAGACAAAAAAGACGATTTTCCCATTGAGGGGGCGAAATCGTCATTTTTGAGGAAAGGGGCGGGACTCGAAAACCCAAACCTAAGAATTGATCGATTACTCGACCCTAGTTCTTAATTTGGCATTATCGATTTTATCATACAAACTCAGCAAAGGCGACTTACCCTTAAAGGGTAATATCGTCAAGTCTCGGAAATTTGGGTAAGAAACTCCAAAAATAGGGTTGACCAGTTGTCTGTGGTCAACCCTCGATTTTTGGGGGTTTCTGGAATGTCTAGGATTTTTTCACGATTTTTCCGCATTTTTTTGGAATTTCTTAGGATTTTCTAGTATTTTTTGGATTTTCTAAGATTTTTCTGATTTTTTTTTTATTTTTTTACAATCATTTCTGATTATTTTATTTTTATTAAGAAAATGTTATTCGGACCGGGTCGACCCGACCCACTTGGGTCGGAACCCGGCCCAGACCCGGACCCGCTGAACCGATATCCCTAAAACGACGCCGTCCCAGTTTTTTTATTTTTTGAATTATTCGAATCTGATCCAAGGGTCCTCAATGCACCACGTTGCTAGCCCATGATCGCAGGATGATCTGACTAGAACCTACGGCTCAGATTGAATGGAGACTTGACTAGGGCCGTCTGATCTGGTTACTTAATCCTACGGCCACGATTAGATCCCAAGACTTCGATCTAGGCCGTCCGTTCCTACTCAACCTAAAACGACGTCGCCTAACTACTAAACCATACGGCGCCGTTTCAACCAGTTTTTATTTTTCGATTTAAAATCATTTTCGAATTATTCTAATTTCTAATCGGACGGTCTCCATTCATTTGACTCGATAATCCTAGACCGTCCGATCTAATGCTGACTGGTCCTAACAAACTAACGGTCGAGCTGACTCGACACTGACATGGACCAATGGCCTACTGCCACCTAAGCTTTGACTCGTTGACCTCGCCACGTGCGCATCGTCTTCAACCTTTCGACCCCGACGGAATGGACGGCTGAGGAACTCTGGCGCCGCACCAACGGTGGATTCTTGATGGAATCAAACGACACCCACGGCAATCGGTTCGCGATCATCTCTAATCTAACATATCTGAGAATCAGAGTATCCTATCCACTGAATCGCGAGCATCATGCAAAATGCCGAGTACGGCCATGGGAGTTCAATCATGCGTTTTAACCAAAATCATAGAAATTCAGTCACAGAATAGCACCAACGGGGGTTCAGAAGACTTACCTCGAGCTCCGATTGAGCTCGCGCGGCCTAGATTAGGTTAGGCATGGATGAACAGTGGTCGGTTATGGAGGCTAGATTTGAAGACTCGATTCGAGGTATTCGGGCGGAATCGATGCAAAGTGAGGATGCAATAGTGGTCAGTGATGTTCAAGGAGTGAAACGCACATAGTAATCGGAAGAATAGGCAAGAAATGCAAGATCTGCCATTGAAGCTCAATGAAGAACTCGAAGTTGTGACTTACCTATTTCCGCGATCTCAGGCTGTGTGGTCGGTGGCGATCGCTTCCTGGCACACTGGGCGAACTCCCGACGGTCTTCTTTGGCTTTGATTTGGCCGGAGACGGCCCAATCAGTGCCTTCCAATCGAGCTCAAGTTCTCGACGACGGGGGTCGGAGAACGAGCTCTGCCTTGCGTTCTCTCTCTCTCACACAATTCAGTTCCTCTCCCCTCAACTGAATCAACCGTCTTCCTCAACAGAAAGCGATCACGAACTTATATAGCTCTTGGGAATTTTGGCGCCGAAATGGGAGGTTGGGCAGTTGACCTTCGCACGTGAGCACACGTGCGAAATGGTCACCGTCGACCGGCAATCGACGGGTATCAAATGGTCATTCTGTTCGGGGCCCTTGGCGACTTCATTTGGCACGAATTTGGGCGAATTTCATCCAAATCCTGTCGTTGTTGACTTTCACAGGTGCCGCGACCTTGACCGGCCGATTATTCCCCGTTTCGGCGACCATTGATCTTTATTTTGGTCCCGATCGACGGGAAATGTCCTAAGGAATCAAACGCCCACAAGTGTGTCTTCGATCATCGCCGATTGGTCCGTCAATTTGGCTATCAAAGCTCGGCATTTTACTGTTCATTTGCGCAGACTCCCGAAGAAGAAGATGACACTGTAGCGGACCAGTTCGACCGGTCTGACCGGCGGTCTGACCGGTCTGAACCGGTTCCGAATAGGATTTTTCAAATTAAGCCCAAATTAATGGGAAAATTTTGTAATTGAACCTCAAAATCGAATCTAGAGCATGAATTTTATCTAGAAATGTGGTTTTGCCCAAAAGTTTACATCAATTTCCATAAAAACCCCAAATTTCCTTTTAATTGCAAATTGGGGAATTATGCAATTGAAGGTCAAAATGATCAAATTGAGTTGAATTACCTGTGCCAATCGATTCAAAATGGTGAAACCCATTGGGCATCATGTTTAATTTGCAATGATAGCCCTTGAATTGAAATTAATTTCAATTATGCTCATTTTCAAGGACTAAAAATGCAATTTTAGTATGCAATTTTGCCAAATTCGTGCAATTGAATAATTTGTACAAACAATTGGGCTAACTTGAAATAAGGGACAGTTAGAATGGATGTCAAGATCCTAGAAAATACCAAAATTGAAAATTAAAAGACTCGATGGATATTTTTTTCTCAAATTCAATAGTATGGGTTACAAAGGAACACCCATAATTGAATTTTATTTTGTAATTTTTATGATGTCAAACATATAAGGGATTAAAAATAAAAATATTGGCTATTTTTCTATATTTTTGTGACCTCAAATGCTATTTTTCTTGATTTTTTTGAGTATTTTCCTATTTTCTAAAAATACTAAAAAAATGAAAAATATGAAAAATTATTTTTTGTTCAAAAATGGTTCCTTGGGCTTGGCCAAGGCCACCAAAGTTGATTTTGTAATTTTTTGACTTTTTATAATTTTTTGTGATTTTTCAAAAATAAAACTGAAAAAGACTTGGTCGAAAATCAGGTGTCAACAGCGGGTCGACCCGGTCCGAATAACATTTTCTTAATAAAAATAAAATAATCAGAAATGATTTAAAAAAAATAAAAAAATCAGAAAAATCTTAGAAAATCCAAAAAATACTAGAAAATCCTAGGAAATTCCAAAAAAATGTGGAAAAATCGTGAAAAAATCCTAGACTTTCCAGAAACCCCCAAAAATCGAGGGTTGACCACAGACAACTGGTCAACCCTATTTTTGGGGTTTCTTACCCAAATTTCCGAGACTTGACGATATTACCCTTTAAGGGTAAGTCGCCTTTGCTGAGTTCGTATGATAAAATCGATAATGCCAAATTACTTGGGTCGAGTAATCGACCAATTCTTAGGTTTGGGTTTTCGAGTCCCGCCCCTTTCCTCAAAAATGACAATTTCGCCCCCTCAATGGGAAAATCGTCTTTCTTGTCGCAATCAAAGTTCTGAGAATCGCTTAAAGATTAGGGTTCGGGTCAGGTGGACGACCAGCCCTAACATTTAAGATTTTCAGTTCTCATCTTTGTCCAAAATGACGATTTTACCCCTCCGAGGGTAAAATCACTTTTAAATTCCAGAAAAATCCTGGAAATTCCCGAAAAATAGGAAATGGATTGGATTGATGGCCAATCCTATTTCCCCTGTCTTCTGACTTCCCAATTCGTCTTAAATGATAGATTTACTCTTTTAAGGGTAAATTTTCCCCGAATTATTCAAAATTACGATTCTGCCCCTCATGGGTGAATCATGTCCAAATCACTCCTAAGCCTTGATTGATATTTCTCTAGGCTAATAGGGCCTCATTAGGGATACCATGCTGATTTCATGTGTTTTATCTGCATGTACTGGATCCTCGATTTGCGCATTTTTTTCTATTGATTGTGATTGATAGGGTAGTATCTCCCATCTGCATGAACTCCTAGATTTAGGATCTGTACCCCACTCGTCTGTATGAAATCTTAGGATCAAATAAACCATTCAGCTTAGGTACCGAAAGGGCGTCAACTTTGACAGTTGGCGTAACTAAGTCCCCGAACCTACTTCTCTGGTTTCCGCAGAATCGAATAGACCACTCCCAACTATTCGATAGGGTTTCCGATCGTACCCTCCACGAAACGATTGGTGGGGATTCCTTGGCATGTACACTCATCACATGTCACTAGACCGCATTGAAGGTCGATCACGTATATCCAGCAGTTGCGACTTGGGTAATGGACCTTGGGAGAGGCCCGTGTCCGATCAAGCCAGCGATCGGGCGGCCCATTAGCCCTCCGCCTCGGGGGAGGGTCGCGACAGACTGGCGACTCCACTGGGGACTTCATTTGGTGAAAAAATCCGAGAAGGCATTCCCTGATTCTGATTTCACTACAAACCAGGTGTAATCATTCTTAGGTGTTGTCAATTATCTTAGGGATTTTGTCCCCAAGATATCAAAAGCTCTTCACCCTCTTCAAAAAATGTTGAAGAAGAATGCACCACCATGGGAGCCCAAGCAGACTAAAGTAGTTGCTTTTTTGAAAGAGATCTTGCAGCATCTCCCACCTCTGCAGATCACATTACAAGAAAAAGGATTTTGCAGACTGATGCTAGTGACAAATATTGGGCAGCTGTTCTTCTTGAAGAGATAAATGGTAAGCGTCGAATTTGTGCTTACAAAAGTGGACGTTTCTCCCAAGCAGAAATGCATTATCACTCCACTTTCAAAGAAATCCTAGCAGTAAAAAATGGAATCAAAAAATTTGAATTCCATCTCATTGCCCATCATTTTCTTGTTGAAATGGACATGTCATCCTTTCCCCAAATGCTCAAGTTCAAACAAAAGCAAATTCCCTATCCGCAACTCTTGCATTAGGCAGAATGGTTTTCAAATACTTTTTTGATACCAAATACATTCCTGGAAAGAAAAATGTCATTGCTGATTTTCTATCCAGACCCAAAGAACTTGTTGCCTCCATAAACATGTATGCCCGTAGGAATCCATTGCAATCTGGTAGGTTTCTAGCAATAGACATGCGAGAGCATCAATGGAATTCTCACAAGTATCCTCCATAAGTACCCCAACAGATTGAAGAAAATGTTCTCTTTCATAATATGAAATTCCATCTCTGGAATTATCAACATCAGATTTTCAGAGAACATGGAGGTTTGATGCTAAATCCAACAGGCCTTGACCCGGATTATCCTTTCAATCGTCTCTTGCAGTGGTCTCCTAATTATGAGTTTACTGAAGAACTCAAGTGGTTTTTCTGGTATTTATTTAATCTGTATATTGTGGCTATCAAGTTCCGTACTAATAAGATCATCAAAGTCTTGTTAGATGCATTAATGGGAAACTTCTCTGATTAGAAGCCTTTAACTGAGATGCTTACATGGTTCAAACCATTACAAGCATGGCAACATATTTTTGTACAGGAAAGGCGCATCGGACGACCTGAATCAGAAAAGCACACTACTTGTATTTTCAGCAGGCCATGGTATTATATTGGCCCAACTGGAGATCCAAGAACATAAGTAGCCCCTTCCGGGACGACTACATTCAAGTCCAATCTCCAAGAAGAAAAGTCTTATGTGTACCGTACAATGCCCATATCCATAATGAGAATCCAATACGAGCTTCGTGAACTCCAAAGATTTTTGTTCCAAGAAAACAAGGTTATTCCTTCGGAGATTTGGCCTCACCATGCAAATGATCTTTCATGGGATAGACCTAGAGTTCATCCTCTGACACTTGAAGCCCTTGACGAGTTCAAGAAGAATCAACCAGACTCTTCCATGGATACAGATGACCCTTGGGGTGGTCCTTTGTCACAGAACCCATATGACTATGGTTTTCCTCGGCCGAGTCTATTCAGTTAAGATGTTCTATCCAGTTCTGCAGATGTTCCGACAAGCTCCACTCATTGCACTCATGTTGCCCCCAACAATTATTGTCCTATATGTAGCATCCCCGATGATCCAGAGGCAGATGCCTTGATTGCCGCATACGAAGAATAACGCATTTTGAGGGAATTCAAAAAAGGAAAAGATGGACCTGACAGCTCAAACTCTGATGATGCAAATTACAATCCCGACCCAGATCGCTGCAGGCTCTAATTATGTAGTTTTGTCGGTCACGTGTGTGTCTCCTTTCAATAATTGGCATACAGGAGGTCAAAAGTTGTTGTCCTAAATGTACTGTTCACCAGTTATTATTCACTATTCACTGTAACGGCAGTTAAGGTACCGTTCACTGTAGCAGTACTGTTCATTACTATTCCCTCGGTGACTTTTATGTAACGGATCTGCGAATCCAATGTGTTTTTGCCTATAAAAGGCTTGTATGTGTAATGCAAGAGGCAGACTTTGCATTCAGTTTGAAATATAGGTGAAAAGCTTCTCTATGAGTCTCTAAAGAGTTCCTCCATCTCTGAGCATTGTTCTTTTGGTTAGATTCCTTTTGTTAACATGATAAGTGCGTTGGGTTTAGTATGCTCCTCACTTGCCACTTTGGTGGAACCTGTGAGCCAGAAATTTCTGGAATCTCTAAGGTTGAGCTTCAAGAGTAAGTCTGGTATGCTGAAAGGCAGTCCCATGTTTGGCTAGTGAAATCGCCGTAGTTGGGATATCATACTTGCATTCAGGCTTAATCTTGTCTCCGCTTCCTTATTGGTATCAGAGCCATTATCGCCAAGGTCATGTTAATATTATGAATCTAACCAATGACATGTGAAGAGAGCCTTCTCATCAATATGGAAACTACTTCAGATGTTGTTCCGATTATAAACGAATCTCCCATCTCCCTTACTCCTCCATCTGAGCTTCGTAAATCTTCTGCTTCTAAAATCGGCTATCTTTATGAAGTTGCATATTCAGAAGATTGTAAGATTTCTGAAACTCAGCTTCCTATTATCAATCCTTATTCAGCATTTGCCAAACCTTCCTCCTTTTCCCCGATAACATCTTATCCGGCGTACTCCTCGCTCAGTTAAGGAATATGTCCAGTCCTCTAAATTTGACCAGCACCATATTCTGGCTACCCAGCAAAAATAGTTTGTGACTCTTCAGATCGAATGACTATATTGACAAATATCATCAAAGAGTTTCTCACTAAATTGGTCGTGCTTTTTTCACTCATCTTTTAGCTTTAACACTCTTTTTTGTGTGTGTTTTGACCATCCTATCCTTTGTGTGGCCCACCACTTGCGATACAATTTTATATGAGTTCCTTTTATTTTATTATTTTGTCAATTCTTTTATTTTGTTTCTTTTTTTTCCTTACGGTCCAACTTTCCTTCTTCTTCTTTCTTTCCCCGCCCCCAATCGTCTCTCTGTTTTCTCCCTTGAAAGTCATTCCCTCTCTACGCCTCTCAACCCCTCGTCCTTCAGACTTTCACCGGCCAGCATTAGGCTCACCGATGACTGCCAAGCAAGGCCCTTTTCTTCGCGCATGGGCTCTTCTTGCACCATGGAAGGTAATAATGAGAAGTACTGCTTCACTTTCGTTTCTTTCTAAAGAAAAATAGAGGATGATGGGGAAAGAGATTTGAGACCAGGTCTCTCTTCTTCCAAAAAGTAGGGGACGACTGTTTCTCTCTCTTCTCTCTTCTTCCCTTTCTGCGCACGTAGGCGCACTAAGAGATTTTTTTCATTGAAATCATGACTTATAAGGAAAACACAGAATCCGAAGGAAGGTGTGAAAAGAAACAGAGGATGGTAGGACTTCTAGAAGGAGTGGAAGGCTTAGAGAGAGAATGGCCTACGAGAGAGAAAATAGAGAGATGAGTGGGAACTGGGAAGCGTGAAAAGAAAGAAAAAGAAGAAAAGTGAGACCGTAAAGGACAAAAGAAAGAAAATAAAATAAAAAAGTTGATCGAATAATAAAATAAAATAAATCATATAAGATTGAATCAGCACCGGTGGTCCGGTGGGCCACATAAGGATTAGTATTGTCAAAATACAATAAACGAGAGTGTTAGAGCCATATGAGGAGTGAAAAAAGCGTGGCCCGATTAAATTGATCAAATTAAAAACTTTAGGACTATATTGCCATTTTTACAATAGTTTTATGACTTCTTTTTGGTAATTTTCCATTCCTAGCGGATAACACTATAATTGCATTTTCCGCTGTAAGTAAATACAACCGTTTGTGTGAATCGGGTAATCTGTCCATTATTCAAATCTAGAAAATTCTAGTCAATCCCATAATTGACTCCTCATTCCACCCATATGAATATCCCAAAAAAAAAATGATTTTACTCCGTTGATTGTGAACAAATAAACATTTTGGACAACTGCAAAATTGAAGTTAATTTGATTTGTCAAGTGATACTCAAACCATAAGAATTATGAGTGCCTTAGTTTCTTTGACATTGTATACAAATGAACGGATGATCTTTTCCCGAGCTTTAGAAACTTGGTGCACATTGAGCACCGCACCGGATTAGCCAGTGCGTTGATATTTTTTCGATCCGGTTCTCGGGTTAATTCTTTTCGGTTCAAATTACCACTAACCCGACTTGACCTGCGTACTATTTGATGGGAATAATTTGAAGGTGGAAATACTCACATCTCTCACAACTCAAGAAGGAGAAGGAGATTTTAACCAAAAATAAAATGAGAAAGAGATGATAAGCCTTTTCTTATTTTACCTTCATTCACCCATATTAAAAAGATTACAACACTTATATTTATATAGGCTTGTTACATGATTCTTAATCTTCCTATTAAATGACTCATAATGCATTTAGCATTCCAAGGAGATAGATTCCTAGAAATTTACAGGACATTAAACTAGAGGCAGAATGACAGCAGAAATGTTAATATTTGTGTACGGCGCTCATTTTAGTGCCAATGTTTTTTTTTTCGGATCACTTAACTGCCAAATCGGAGACACGTCGATCACTTAAGTGCCAATTCCGGCAAAAAACAATCACTTAGGAGTCAATTCCGGCACACCAATACACGTGGATTTTTTTATTATTAATTTCTTAATATTATGTGGATTTTTTTTAAAAGTCTGTCTACATGGCATCTCGCTTGGCAATGATGTGCACTTTTAAAATAAAAAATTCACTTTTAAAAAAAAATTAAAAAGAAAAATAAAAGAAAGAACTAGCAAGCCACGAGCGACCACTACAGCCTCCACCACCACCATTCGTCCACCCCCGTCTCCGGACACGCCTCACCGCCAGCCGCAACGACCCTCCTCCACTTGAGCTCCGTTGCCACGGAGCATCGCTGCCCAGCCACCTCCGGCCACTTGAGCTAGCCGAGACCCACAAATCTGAGGCCAAGATCGAAAGATCTGAGGTAGAGCCCACCGCGACGACGATCTGAGCTCCCTGCTCGTGAACCCAACGCCCACCCGAACCACCAAACCATCGTGTTCATCTCTTCCCTTCTCCCACTTCCTTCCACAAACACTAGATTTCGGATTCAACCAGACTAGACCCATAGTCCTGATTCTCGCAGACCCCGCGGCGAGGGTCAACCCCACCTAGATCTGGGCGTGGCCAAGCCTCGCCGTGGTTGGGCGAGGCCGAAATCGCCCAGCAATGACCACGCCGAGCAGTGGCTGGGCGATTCCGGCCTCGCCCAGCCACGGCGAGGCTCGGCCAGGCCTAGATTTGGGTGGAGTCGAAACTCACCGTGGGGTCTGCAAGGTGTCGACCAGGCACAACCAGGCCTCGCTGACCCTTGGTAAGGCCCCGACGGAGGTCGCCGGGCCTTGGCGACCCCTCGGGCACCCACCCACCCATCACCGGCCGGCGATGGGGGCGGCTACGAGGGCTCACAGCCCTCGCCGTTCAACTGCAAGTTTTTTTTTAAATTATGATTTTTGGCATATTTTTAGTTTTTTAGTTTACTTTTAAGTTTTTTAATATTAAGTGGTATTTTCCACTGATTTTCAATTTACTTTTTTTTTACGTGGAAGCTTTGACGAGCCTCCGGCGAGCCATATATGTGCCACGCGTAATTTCCAGCAAACCACGTCGGACTTGGCACTGAAATAACTATTTTTCATAAAAATTGACATTTAAGTGATCCAGAAAAAAAATATTGGCACTAAAATGAGCGCCGTACACAAATATTTACACTTCTGCTGTCCTTCTGTCTTAAACTAGACATAGAATTACGATTCTTAAAAGCAATGCTACAATAAAGACTTTCAATTCTTGCACTAGTCCTAGAAGCCGAATAAACATCGAGATCAATTATGGAATACCGACATCGAGTACCCGATCGACAATCATGAATCAACATAGACAATTTTTCAGTTGAATTTTCTTAGCATAATCAACGTCTTCCTCCGTAATGAATTTGACTTCATTGCTAGCACCATTCATCACTCAAAAGGGGACACGAGGGCGGCTGCAAACCTGAGACCTTTATGTTCGGAAAAATATTGGGTGGGGCGGGTGCAGTGCACCCCACCCAATCACGAGAGGATGTGTCCTCTCGTGA
This sequence comes from Rhodomyrtus psidioides, assembly GCA_021437785.1. Classification (NCBI taxonomy): domain Eukaryota; kingdom Viridiplantae; phylum Streptophyta; class Magnoliopsida; order Myrtales; family Myrtaceae; genus Rhodomyrtus; species Rhodomyrtus psidioides. Next base: position 1,795,251 of record JAILYB010000023.1, on the reverse strand, counting down.
GAGAGAGAGAGAGAGAGAGAGAGAGAGAGAGAGAGAGAGAGAGACTATCATGCCCCGCTGTCCTTTTGGGGACGCACATCCGCTTATGCCGTAAACTTAGTCCTAGGATACTCCTTTCTTCGGCGGCAAAGAAATGAGACACGGGAAATAAAAGACATTTACATATCAAGAGACGAGTTCGTACAAAAGGGTCAGGGGTAACTACATCAAAAGCTAGGGTCGAGGAAGGTTAGGGCGATCAAAAAAGATAGTTACTGTGCCCACAAAAGCCACTAGTCTCCAAAAGACAACTCAAAAGGGCCTAGGACATCTGACCCGCTAGGTGGTACTACTATCTTCGGCTCGGTTCAAATCTTCTTCGGGGTCGTACTCCGAGAGAGTCTTAGAGCGTACTTCGATGGTGTCTTCCTAATATAGACCGTACCTCGACCATATGGAAACTCTTCAAAATAAGCTGTCATCTCTTTCAGATCTCCCAGACGTATCGGTAACATCTTCAGAGCTTCGGGTTTGAAAAAAAAAAGGATCCCACGACGGAGTGAGACTTACGTCTCAGCAAGCTAGCCTAACCCTACCTAGGTCATCCGTCCCACTAGACCAAACAATCATAGTAACCAACAATCAATTGGTAAAACAAGATCTGGCATTTTCTCAAAGCATCGAGTCATATTTTCACAAGTATTTCAATCAAAGGCAACATGGCATAGAATGACAAAGCTTTCGCACTAGCTGACAATCACTTTCATCATCACGTGAAATAAATAGAAATACACGACCACTTTCAAATCTTTGGAGACTAGCCCGCGTTCAGACACCTCAGGCTATCCCAATCAATAAACCCGTGTTCAGACGCATCGGGTTTAACATCTCACCACCAAGCTCATGTCGACATGTCAACTTCCCATCCCTCGTTCAGACGCATCAGGATGTACTTTCAATGACAACCCCGCGATAAAATCGGCCATGGTATACATAGCTCGCAACCCCGCGTTCAGACGCATCAGGGTACCACCGACCTTAAGCCCTCATCTCATTAAGATTCTTGTCACCAATCTTGTGTTCTCATGGCTCAATAGCCCATTTTCTCAAGAAACTCAATTCAAGCCAAGAATCGTCACAACAAGCATTTCACCACATTTCCATCATGGGGAGTTTCTAGGCATTAGAACGTAAATCAATTACTTGCCAAAACAAACGTGCTTTAACACCACACGAAATTTAAGAGCCGATATCATACTACCGCATAGGCAAACAAGGCACGTCAATAAATACATCATCAATTCAATCACGAGAACACAATTCCATGGCAAACTAGCACTTACGACTCATTTCTCATCAAGACTATTCGGCTTTCAATCAATCAAGCAATAAAAGTCAATCAATTCATCGATTTCCCAATGAAAACCGTCCAGTCGCGTCCAAATATTCTAGTATAGGTTTAGGGGACGCTTACCTTCGCTTAAGCTAGCAATTCCTGCTAAAATTCCCTCGTCAAGCACGGCTTCGAATCGATTCCTCCGCTGTCCAAAACAGGGCAGCAAAACGACTTAGGAACCATCCATCGTTATAATCAATTTATTCAATCTAGCCCCAATTCCACCAATCGTGGATCTCATTAACAACTCAAGGGACATTCTAGTATGTCCTAACAACACATTTAGAGCACGGCGACACCACGAACAGCCCCCAACAGAACCGAATTACTCAGAATCAAACAGGGCAAAATTGATTCTGTTCCTTTTTGTATAAACAGCCCATGAATCCCCCTTTAAGCTCCAATTTATCATCAATTTCTCTTTTCTAAAACCTCAATCAACATATTATATAGCCTCACGATGAATTTCGAAGCTAAATAGCACTCCTAAGAATTTCGAACAGCCCACTTCACCTCAGCCCAACCGGCGGTCAGAATATGCCCTTAAAACAACATCAATTGAACCATCGAAACCTAATCGAAACTTAACCCAATCAGCGGCCCCAGCTCAGTGAACATAGTACTACATGTCATGTAGTTTCTATACAAATTTCGAAGCCAAATGAAGTTTCTAAGAGGATGAACCATGGCCCTCTCTCAGTTAGCTCAGAATCTGTCCGGTTTTCTTCCAAAAATTCCTATAAATTAACCAGACCTCTAAATGACACAAAACCAATGGGAACTTGTTAAGGACAGGTTAAACTAACCTGTGGTGGTCGAAGACCAACCAAAAAGTCACCAGAGATGGCGCTAGTACGGACCGAACGGGGCGGACAGAACTGGTCGAGCAGAACAGTTTTCTGTTCTTGGTGAAAAAGCTCAAAATGAAGATGATGGAGGGCTGATCCACGAAATTCTGAGGGAGTAGCTGATGAAGATGAAGTCCATTCAACCTTGGTCAAAGTTCTAGAAGATTAGGCTTAGTGGATAATTAATTACTTACACCATAGGTTGACACTTGTCCTTAAACTCATAATATCCAAGCTTCAATTGTCCATAATGCCCCCCTCATTTTCGGCAGCCTTGGGGAAGAAGTAAAATTGCCAAATGACTAAAATGCCATTCTCAAATCAATTAGGCAAAGTTAATCCTCCAAGGGAAAAATGGTCTTTTCACACATTTCGTCCGAAATGTCAGTTTTTCGATATAAACCACCCTTGATGAGGCGACGTCCATTTCAATTCAAACATTTGAATTCCTCAATGTCCAATACCCAAATCTCGAGGTCCAATTTCATGTCGAACTTTCGTCTACTGTAATTCCAGTTTATCTCAAACTGACGAGCGACTCTTGCAGGCGCTACGCATATCGACCTTGGGATTTTCTCAAGCCGTGGCGACTTTGATTGTCATGTAATTGCGAGGGTTTATCGTTCGTTCCTTTGATCCTGATCATCGGAATCCGATTTAGGAAATTCTCACAAATTACACATTGGTTAAGCGGAATCACTCGCATCCCAACATATAACGCTAGCAAGACATTCCATGATCGTCCTTAGATCGATTTCTGCCGGCCCAAGATATTCCCTCGACAATCCTTATGGTCAAAGTGCCATTTCTCATTCAAATTCTCCAGGTCCACGTACCCGACTCCGCGTCAATCTTTCCCCTTTGGTCAGTTAACTCGGGAGTGGCCAACTCCGAGTGAGTTACTACTGAAACACATCGATCGATATCCTTCCATTCAATAGCCTCGAGAGGGTCGGAGTTCGGAATGTCACAGAGACAGACTCAGAGAAGAGAGAGAAGCATGAGAGGACACATGTCCTCTCGTGATTGGGTGGGGTGCAATGCACCCGCCCCACCCAATATCTTCTCCTTATGTTCATCTCCAAAAGGTAAAACCCAAAGCCAGCGCAGGGTTTTGTCCAAACTTCGAATCAAGACCAAGTGCCCTCCATCTCTTGTCACGATCATATAATTTTGTCTCCATGTGCATAATCATGGCCCCCATTGGGTCAACCAACCGCATGAATCCAAGAGGGATAAGACCAAAGAAAATATTCAGGCAAAGGGAAGTCGCATGATGTTTATCACATCGAGTGGAAGGTTGCGCGAGGCTTCCTCCACCTGTTGTTTTACCGTATTTTCACTGTCTCGATTCACTTGAACTCTCTTGCCCCCTTATTATATCAACAATTAGTCAGCTTGACGTGGATTTGTGCCACTTAAATCCAACTTACAACCCTAACTTATGTCTTTTCTAGCTTAGGAACATTGAACTATGCACACGCTAATCCAAACCGATATTGTATTTAACTCTGCGAAACAAAGCCCGACATGATTCGGTCAAATATTGGGAGTGGTCTAACTTAAGGGAGATTGGATTCTAGTGTATCACTCCCTTATAAGATTGTGAAGAATCATGGGAAAGCATCGTGATTTCTTTAGGTTAAATAACCTTCTTCTTCTTTTTTCGGGCCGTACGTATTATTGCGAGCTAGGGTTACGCGAAGAACTCTACTCAGAACTCGAAACTCAGTTTGTGATCTTGAGCTAGAACAAATATCATCGAGCGATTCAATTTCTTCTTGTGCTCATATGGTATTGGCTGTATTCAAACATCCTCTTCAACATCCAATCGATGATAGACATCGTGACGTGTTTGCTTGGTGAGCTTACTTTGTTTGGGTGGAATACTAATGATCTTAATTGCATGGTGTTTAGGCAAAAAAGTAGAGTTGTACGTGGCCGGGATATTTAAACGTCAATAGCAGCGATTATGATACCGAAGTCGGGGTCAACGATAAGGGTGAGAATAGATTAAACACCAGCCCACCAACGATCGAGACATATATTGCTCGGGGCAAAAGAAAATTTTATGGTTATATAACCCAATTTTTTTTCTGGCAAAGGAATGATCTATGAGGTACTACTCTCGTATATCGTTTTTTTTTTAAAAAAAAAGTTAACTTAAAAGGAAAAAAAAAACATTCTTTCTTGCACCAAGCTTGAAGATAAGCATTTACTTTTTCTTAGAAATGGCAAAAACAAAGGTTGAATTGTACAATGTGAATTGTAATACCAGGAAAAACCTCAAATTGGCACACATATGACAAATATACCCCAAACTAATTTTTTTAGCATAAAAAATTTCAAATTGGTAAACCTCTGACAAATTTATTCTCGGCTTGTTTTCGTTAATTTTTACCGTGAAATTGCCGAGTTGGATGACATGTAACAGTTGACTGGTGTACCGATTTCGAATTTTTAACCTTCGTTTTGTCATAGGTATACTGGCTTGGACTTTTTCATCGTGCTAATCCAATTTAACGATAACTAACAAAGGATAAATTTGTTACATGTATAATAGTTTGGGGGTTTTGGTGGCTAAAAAATTAGTTTGTGATAAATTTATTACATGTGTACTACCAGTTTAAAATCAATTTGGGATGAAATTTATTTAATGTGTACCAGTTTGGGGATTTTAGTGGTCAAAAAATTAATTTGTAGTAAATTTATTACGCGTGTATCAATTTGTGATTTTTCGTGATATTAACCCTCGTGAATATTGAACTAATTCTGGTAATTGAAGGATAATTTGGTCAATTAACATAAGAAGGATGTGCTCATATTGGATCTACGAACCTTTTCCCAAACTCACAACACTTTGGCATTTTGTGCATGATTAGTATCCAGCTCAAAGCTCTCCAACCACTTGGAATAAAAAGTTCAGAAAGTCTGCCGCAATTTTCGGATCCGAATCCCCTACCCTAGTAGAATCAGGGCAGTGTATCCCCTGATTCATCTGAGCCGTCCATTTTTGAATGGACGGCCCAGATCCTTGAAATAAGTGGAGATTTTTTTGATTTTTTTTAAATGATTTGGGCCGTCCATTTTTTGAAAGAATGGCTCAAATTATCAAGGCACCCCTGCCCTTGGATCCCCTAGGGTACGGATCCGTTTCCGCAATTTGCAACCTTCCTAGTAGCTATTTATTGCCTAGTTGAACCGCTCATCATTCACTGTACTCACCTACATAAATCCTACACATCCTGCTCCGTCACACTCTTCTCTAAAATCAGCTACTTCACTCTCCTTTTCCACTATGGCCGATCCGACTCCGTTGCTCTCACAATCTGCCACCGGCAGCGGCGAGGAAGAACCTCCGAAGCTCGAGAAGCACCACCCGTCGCTGGACTCGATGATCGAGCGATCGATGAAAGATTTTGGGTGGGCGCAGCTCATGCAAGCCTCGCTCGTGTCGCTCGCTTGGTTCTTCGACGCGCAGCAAGCGTTCATAAGCATTTTCACTGATGCACTACCGCCGTGGTGCTGTGTGAATCTCGACGACGAGTATTGCAACTCCATTTCTGACGTTTGTCGGCTCCCGAGTAGTTCCTCGTGGCAATGGGAATATCCCAAGCACGCCTCTATAGTATCCGAGTGGGGCCTTCAATGCGCAAACTCAGCAATTAAGGGCTTACCGGCTTCGTCCTTCTTCATGGGATGCTTGGTTGGAGGTTTTCTTTTGGCGACACTCGCCGACTCCTCGCTTGGCCGCAAAAACATGCTCTTCCTCTCGTGTTTAGTCATGTCTTGTTCATCCCTACTCACGGTCTTCGCCACCAACGTGTGGATCTACTCCGGCTTGAGATTCGTCACCGGATTTGGGCGCGCCACAATCGGCACATGTGCTCTAGTGTTATCATCGGAACTAGTGGGCAAGAAGTGGCGAGGAAGTGTCGGGATGATCGGATTCTTCGATTTCACGTTAGGCTTCTTATCATTGCCTGTGATCGCCTATGTGAACCGAGGTTCGTCATGGAGGTTTCTATACATTTGGACGTCAGTCCCGGCCATTGGCTACTGTGTGTTAGTCCGTTTCTTGGTTTGCGAGTCACCGAGATGGCTCTTTGTGTCGGGACGCAGGGAAGAGGCTATGCAAACCATAAAGAGCATGGCACAACCGGGCGCGAACAACCTCACCAAGGGATTCTCCTCGATCTTGCTCGAGGAGAACCCTTTGAACAACATGGACATCTTCTCGGCAATCAAGGCCTTATTGGAGAAGAGATGGGCCTTTCGCCGGCTGTGTGCAGTCATGTTGGTTGGGTTCGGGACGGGGATGGTGTATTACGGGATGCCGCTTGGGGTCGGGAACTTGGACTTCGACCTCTACTCGAGCGTCACGCTCAACGCCCTCGCGGAACTGCCATCGACCCTGGTCACTTTCTTTCTGATCGGGAAGCTCGATAGGAGGACTTCTCTACTATTCTTCACAACACTCAGCGGATTTTGTAGCGTGATGTGCATTTTTAAGGGCCAAGTGTGGCAAAAGTTGCAACTTGGCTTGGAACTAGTCTCTTTCTTTAGTGGATGCACCGCGCTCGATGTGCTGTTGATATACACATTAGAGTTGTTCCCGACATGCGTGCGGAACTCGGCGATGTCGATGGTGCGGCAGGCAACGGTGTTTGGCGGCGTGTTCAGCCCTTTGCTGGTGGCGGCTGCCGGCCGGACAGGTGACAGGTTGGTGTCTTATGGGGTTTTTGGGCTGGTAATGGGGTGTTGTGGGCTGTTTGCCTTGTGCTTGCCGGAGACAAGAGGTGGGAATCTTTGTGATACAATGGGTGAGGAAGAGAGCAAAGACAACAAGAGGGACCCCCGTGTTTTGTGCTAGAAAACTATAATCTACATCGTCATTGGTGAGCGTGCTAATCCTATTGTATGGTTGTGGCCGTAAGGAAGAAAAACTGTATGAAATGTTGTAAATCTATTGTACGGCCACTAATTTAGCCCTAAATATTTCAATTGTATCAATTTATTTTTAAACTTTTGCCAATTTAAATCTAAGCCTTTCGTTCTATGTAAATTCAGTCTTACTTACTTACTTTATCAAAAAAAAAAACCTTTTGACAATTTTCGAGTGTAGTTCTTTTAGCCAATTATCCAATATGTTTAGGGTTAGATTGATGAACCTTTAAAAAATTTGGGATAGAATTGACACAGTTAAAAGATTTAGGACTAAATTGGTTCACTGGAAATGTTTAGGACTGAATTGGTTGCCAGGTTTAGGACTTTTTGGACAATTATCCTCCATAAAAGAGATCTTTTGTGGGGTTCTTACTTATGGTGTTTTATTTATCCTTTATTTAGGCCGAATGTTAATGTTACCAAAGAAAAGATGGATTCGCATAATTTATTTACTTGCAGACTAGCAATTCAATTTAGATATGTCTCCATAATCCTAGCATAACTATTATTTTTTAGATTTCTTTTACCTCATGTCGTATATATGTGAAAAAAAACTATTTTAATGACATTATCGAAAATTGAGCTGAGGTTATTATGCAGTGGAAAGTGGAAACGACGGACATTCACGAGAACAAACTTGCACAGCTATAAAGCAAGAGAACATACGAGTCTCTTGATGACTAAGAATGAGACAAAAGATATCCTAGATGGAGGTAAAATGGACACTTAGAATTTGAAATCTCAAGGACCCCAAAGACGACAAATCATGCCGAAAGAGAGATAAATGAAAGGATATCTATATGCAAATAGCAAACCAGGTCCAATTCTAACGTTGGGGATGCCCCTACGTTGTGATACTTCATTTGTTTTATAATACTAATATTTTTTATCCAAAAAAAAAGTCCAATTGAAAAAAAATAAAAATTAATGAGGCAGAATCCTAAATTTGACTCAAAATATACATCGACTTGAATTTGAAATTGAATCAACATTCAAATTAATGCAGTTGAAAGTTTGTAGGTTCCATCTGAATTCTTCGATGGTGCCTCCACCATGCTCTCTTTGTGGACTTTATTCATAAAATAAAAGTGAGACAAAGTTCACTCTGAATATTTTTCTAAGAAAACGGCTTCACTTTATGTCCTTATTTAAATGTATCACTGTTGAAAAAGTGATAAAATATTGGTTAACTATTATTGCAACTATTGTTTACTTTTTTTTTTTGGTCGAACTATTGTTCACTTGATTTGGCTATTAATTGAGATGATTGGAAAAAGTCGTTGGTCTTAAGAATCCCAATTTGAAAGATAAGAAATTGAAAAAACAAGCATTAATTTCTCTTATGCTTGGGTATGATTTTATATATAATTAGGATAATTCTTTATTGAGATTTTCCTATATCATAGATAAAAATAACATTTATATTGATTTTTTGTATCTCTCAAGATTGCACGCCATATCATGATTGATATATTGTCTTACACAGCTATATCATAAAGCTTCCCGTATTATTCTCAACTGAGTTGTACAGATGGAGTGTCAAGGGGTTAATTTTGAAATGACTTAATAAACATGAATCGATGTTGGCTATGACAAGAGGTGCACGGAGGACTATGGTGCACATCAAGCTGGGATAAAGATGAAATGGTTATTGGGTTGGCATGGTTATTTTTTGGGCCTAGAATAACACAAAATTGGCCTAGAATAACACAAAATTGTATGGATTATGCCAAAGGATGGAAGTCATGTCAGGTAAATGGATCAATCCAGCATGGTCTGACGTTAAACCCCATCATAAAGTCATGGCCATTTCGAGGTTGGATTGTGGATATAATCGGCAAAATATACTCTCCGTTGATTAAAAGGCATAATTGCATTTTAGCTGCAACCGATTATATTACGAAATGAGTTGAGGTAGTTTCCTATAAATTACTTCCAAAACAGCCTAGGAGTTCATAGAAGAGAAAATAATCGATTGGTTTGATATACCTAAAATAGTAACCGCTGATCAAGGGATTGTCTTCGCTGGAAATGAGGTGTTGAACGTACAAAGCAAAAAGTAAAAAAATGACATATTTAGCACCTTTGAGTAACATTATAGTTCTGACCAAAATAATAATAAGAATAATAATAACATTATAATTAGTCTTCTCAAGAGGCATCTTGTTGAGAATCCTAGGGAATAGGATTCCACTTTGTCAATGGTCTTGTGGGCTTTTTGAATATCGAAAAGATCAAATACGGACATAATTATTTAAATGTTAACGTACGGTAAAGTTGTGATTCCCTTATCATTTACTATTTAGTCCACAAAAGCGACATATTAAGAGTGGACAGAACCACACCAAAACATACAGAAGAAGACACGGCGACTATGAACAGCGAAAGCTTCATACTTTCGCATTCACACTCTTGTTGTGTTGCGAAAGAGAAGTTCATCTAACTAAAGCTTCAAACTTTCACGCTGACGCTCTTGTTGTGTCACGAACGAAAAGTTCATCTACTAAAAATATTTTTCACTGATTGTGATTGCATTTGAGTAAGTGTACGAGTGTTGCAGTAATGCTTGTGATTTGGTAGTGGATTCTACTGGTGTCGGGCAGAAGCATCACAAGTTCCAGTTGTAACTACTCAAAGGATTATTAGCGGAGGATACCAGCCCTGTTGGTGGCTTTTAGTATGGGAGAATGGACGTAGCTTGGTCTAAGCCCAATCACTATAAAGATCTGCGTGCATCGCTTCTATCTTCTTTCACATGATAAAAACGTATTGCACTTGATATGGGATAAGTACATTACAAATGCCATAACTTTCGTATGGTGTTCACTTAAGTGCCATAACTTTCAAAACGTTCACTTGAGTACCACATCGAAGCAAAAACGTTCAGATGAGTGCCAATTCTGGCCAAAAGCGTTCACTTGAGCGCTATTTTCGCCGGAAAATATGATGTGGAATTTTCACTATTATTTATTGAATTTCTAAGTGCCATGTGGAAATTCCACATCATTTTTTAATTAGGTTCTGAAATTTTTATTATTTTTTATTCAAATTCAGAATAACAACAGCAAAAGAGAGAGAGAGAGAGAGAGAGAGAGAGAGAGAGAGAGAAATCAATGATTTTTTTTTTTTAAAAAAGAAAGATAAATGCCTGGGTTTCTCGGTGAGGCCGGCAAGGGTTGCCGCCGGCCACCATCGGCCGGCCTAGGGTCTAGGGTCGGCTCGCCCTGGGCCGGCGAGGCTGCGATGGCCCTCGTGGCCTGAGCTGGCGCCTGGCGCAATCGAGGGCTCGAAGCCCTCTCCGGATCTTTGCGAGGGCTTCACGCCTTTGGCCGTTCAGGCGAAGGCTGAAGTTCTCCCCGCTACTGTGCTGTCGAGGCTCAAAGTCCTCCCTTACCTCGCGCCCTCCCTTGCCACTGTCGAGGCTGAGGCGGCCGTCGGCCAGGGCCATCGCGGCCTCGCCGGCCAAGGGCGATCGACCCTGGCCCCTGGGCCTAGTGGTGACCGGCGGCGACCCTTGCCGGCCACCACCGAGGGTTTGCCCTTTAAAAAAAAATCAATAATTAAACCAAGTCAGAAAAATAAAATATGCAAAACAATAAAAAAGCCACGTGTACATTAAATATTTCGAAAAATTGCTTCGCTGGCGCTACGTCAGCATTTCCGATGGCCACGTCACTTTTTCCGGTGGCCACGTCACCTTTGGCACTCAAGTGAACACTTTTGCAAAAAATTAGCACTCAAGTGAACGTTTTGAAAATTATGGCACTTAAGTGAACGCCGTAAGAAAGTTATGGCACTTGTAGTGTACTTTTCCCCACTTGATATCATCACTTATTCTTGCATTTAGCAAATTGGTTCTGCATATATCAAACCTGATTTTGATAGTTCCGCAAAAGCATATCAAGTTGCTCACATTTTTTCATGTGTAGTAATTGAGAGCGTAAAGATCTTTCCTGACTCTATATTGGTGCAGGTGTCTACGATAGACAAGTAACTTCAAGACCTCCATATTTCGATGGAACAAATTATAGTTAACGGAAATGTAAGGAGAGCGTTTATCAGGTCATCAGATTCCGCATCGTAGGATGTTGTCCAACATGGCATAAATGGAGTTCCACCAGTAAGAACAATTGCTTCAACAACATCCTCTGGCATTGAGCATTCCACAAGTAATAATAAAAAAAACAAATGAATCACCCCCACGACAACGATCACTACGAAAGAATTGTCGAGAAGATAAGCTTAAGATGCAAAACTTTATATCCTCTGCTGCTTTATCTCATTTTGAATTAATAGTATCTCTACGTGTAGTCAAACCAAAGAAATTTGAGGCAGACTGCAAGTGACTTTTGAAGGAGGAAACAAAAATGAACATACTTCTTAAAGATGAAACTGTCAGAGAAATGAAAACAAGGTAACACAGAAATTATAAATGGTCTTGCCTATCAAGAATAGACACATACCAATGAAGAAGACGCGAACAAGATCCTAAGAGCACTTCCGAAGGAGCGAAATCATGTGAAGACCTCTATTAGAGAAACCCTATGGATCATGCCTCCATTAATGGACGAGTTGATAGGAACCTTAAAGGATTTTGAAGCTAAGCAGCACAACGAAGGTGAACAGAAAGGAAGAAAGTCCACTACATTTAAGGATGACAGTTATATATATGTAAATTTATCCAGATTCATAATATCATCATCTTCTAAAAGTTCTTTTCTTTCTAAGAGGCGGAATAGAATAATCCGATGGGAGCGTAATGATCATATGTCTTTAATGCATTGCATGTCCCGGAATAGGTTCCTCTCTCTGACTTTTATTATGCTTCTTCACAGAGCGCGGGTGTCGAACCCTGCACCTATGATACTAGCGTTCCCACCCCAAATTCCTAAGATGCAGATGATTCAACATCATCATATGAAAATGATGACGATGAAGGTGAAAATTATCAAAAAAGCTCCAAACCAATTGTAATTATGCCAATTCAGTCCTAAATATTTTTTTTTTTGTCAATTGAGTCCTAAGCCTTTTCCATTTGGCCATTCATCACTAACATACAAATTTTATTTATTTATTTATATTATATTTTATTCTTCTCCTTCTTCTTCCAGTCGGTTGCTGATCCAGAGAACAATTTTAGCCGAGGGCTGAGCCTCGCTAGTGACCAACGAGGACGCCTTCGCCTCTTGTCGGTTGTCGATCCGCTGACCAGCTGAAGGAAGAAGGAGAAGAAAAAAAGAAGGAAAAGAAATAAATAAAATATTAAAAATTTATTAAAGATTTTCACGTTAGTGCCGACTAGCCAAAGTTGGTCGAAAGGACTGAATTGACACAGATGTAAAATGTTTAGGATTCAATTGACAAATTTAAGACTGACTTGACACAATTGTAATAGATTTAGAAATTTTTAATAATTTTCCTGACGATGAGGAGATGGCCTTATTAAGCAAGAGGTTTAAAAACCTTATGAAGAAAAGAAGAAAAGTTCAAGGGCAAGAAGCCAATAAAAAAATTCAATGAAAGCAAGTTCTCTAAGAGCAAAGAGGACAATAAAGGAAGGATGGTACATGCTTCGAGTGCTGGAGACGTGGGTACATCAAATTCAATTGTCCATTTATTCAAGAAATCGAAGAAATAATTCGAAAAGAAGAAGAACGCCTTAAAGTCAGAAACTTAGAGTGACAAGGAATGCGAATCCACGTATTATGAGATCTATGAACAGACAAATCTCTGTTCAACGGCCCACATTCAATCTTGTTATATTCTGACTTCCAAATTTGTGATAAGGTTATTTTGGACCATTCACTTTATATTAGGGTTTCTTAGATGGGGGTATAAAAAAGATATTTTGGATATCTCATAGGGATGCTTACTTTAGCTTCTGTCTTAAAACTCTTTATTTTCACTTTCTTCTTGTCAGATCTTTAGATATTTGATTGTACGCTTGTACTCGTTATTGAAGATAGTGTAACCCCTCTCTCTCCCCGTGGGTTTTCCCGTTTTAGGTTTTCCACGTATATCGTGCCTCGTGTTTTTTTTTTCTTTTCATCCTTGCTATTACGCGCTTAAATTTGCGCATCTCTTGGCATTTTCCGCAACAAATCTTAGCAAGAAGAGGGAGAAAGGAAAAAAAACAAATGGTATCTCAATAGCGGAAGAAACCTAAAGCAAGCACAAGGTTTTGTCCAATCTAAGAATCTAGACCAAATCGCCATCTCTTGTCACGAGTGTCTCATTTCGTGTCCATGGACAATAATTATGGTCATTCTTTTGGATAACCAATCGCATGAATACGAAAGGGGCATGCATAAAGAAACACAGGCGAGAAGAAAAATGTTTATCTCCTCGAGTTGAAGGTTGCGCGAGGTGTCGTCTTCCTTGTTATATTATTATATTCAGGCTGCATATGGTAATGTTTCTGTTCCTGAAACGACGTTTGGAACATAAATATTTTTTTTTTCTGTTTCTGTTCCCGGCAACGATTTTTAAGAACAAAAACGCTGTTGACACCTAAATTTTGATTTTTTAGAAAAATCATTTAATCATTCATTTAAATCATAAAAATGAGGGTTATTTACAATTCTCACAAAAAATAAATAAATTCTCATGCATCGCATTTATATTTTGATTTGATCAGTGTGGTGGATATAAGTCATGTGAACTTAATTGACAGGTGAATTAAGACCCAGATGAGAGAAATTTGATCATGCCCATGCACGCTACTGTGCCAAAATTCATATGCGATATTGGCCCAATGATGATCCTTAGTCGAAATTCAATGAATATATTCACAGGAAAGGGATGATTTCGAGTGGAACCAAGGTGGCAGCCCATCACCAGCATTACAATTTGGACTTCACAGACAGGCTCTGCAACATGAGTCTGGATTTTGCATTCGCAGAAGTCAAAGTGAAGGCACTTTGGGAGTATTTTGACATGCATTCGGTGCATTTCTTCATGATAATGAGTCATATGACGTTCAATAAATTCTTGCACTCATTGCTAATATGATTCCTGCTCCCTATATGGATGGACGGTCATTGTGGGAAAGAAATTAAAAGAAGAGGAAGGATATCACCATATTTCACTTCAACAGATGGGCATAATATATTCTGGAAGGACAACAGTAAAAAGATATCCATGCATGCCTGTCGCGACCCTCTCCCGCGGCGCGGAGGCGGGGAGCGGAGGGCTAATGGGCCGCCCGATCGCTGGCTTGATCGGACGCGGACCTCTCCCAAGGTCCAATGCCCAAATCGCAACTGCTGGATATACGTGGTCGACCTTCAGTGTGGTCTAGTGACATGTGATGAGTGTGCATGTCAAGGAGTCGCCACCAATCGTTTTACGGAGGGTACGATCGGAAACCCTATCGAATAGTTGGGAGTGGTCCATTCGATTCTGCGGAAACTAGAGAAGTGGGTTCGGGGACTTAATTACGTCAACTGTCAGAGTTGACGCCCTTTCGGTACCTAAGCTGAATGGTTTATCTGATCCTAGGGTTTCATACATATGAGTGAGGTACTGATCCTTAATCTAGGAGTTCATGCAGAAGGGAATAGCTACCCTATCACTCACAATCATTAAAAGTAATGGCGCAAATCAAGGAATCAGTACATGCGGATAAAACACATGAAATCAGCATGACATCCCTAGTGAGGCCCTATTAGCCTAGAGAAATATCAATCAAGGCTTAAGAGTGATTTTGGCATGATTTGCTCATGAGGGGGAGAATCGTAATTTTGAACAATTTGGGGACAATTCACCTTAAAAAGGGAAAATTCGTAATTTTTCATGAATTGGGAAGTCAAAAGACGGAGGAAATAGGATTGGCCATCAATCCAATCCATTTCCTATTTTTCGGGATTTTCCAGGATTTTTCTGGAATTTTAAAAGTGATTTTACCCTTGGAGGGGTAAAGTCGTCATTTTGGACAAGGATGAGAACTGAAAATCTCAAATATTAGGGTTGGTCGTCCACCTGACCCGAACCCTAACTTCAAGCAATTTTCAGAACTCGATTGAGACAAGAAAGGCAATTTTCCCATTGAAGGGCAAAATCGTCATTTTGAGAAAAGGGGCGGGACTCGAAACCCAAACTTAAGGATTGGTCGTCTAATCGACCCTAATTCTTACCTTGGCATTATCGGCCTTATCTCCCATACACAGTAGAGGCGACTTATCCCTAAAGGGTAATGTCGTCGAGTCTTGGGAGAACGGATAAGAAACCCCAAAAATAGGGTTGACCAGTTGTCTGTGGTCAACCCTCGATTTTTGGGGATTTCTGGAGTGTCTAGGATTTTCCCATAATTTTTCCACATTTTTTTTTTGAATTTTCTGGCATTTTCTAACATTTTTTTGGATTTTCTAAGATTTTTCAGATTTTTATTTATTATTTTTTTTATTTCCGATTATTTTTATTAAAAAAAATGATTCGGATCGGGTCGACCCGACCCACTCGGGTCGGAACCCGGCCGAGACCCGAACCCGCGAAACCTTTGGTCGAAACGACGCCGTATTACGCGTTTTTTATTTTCGGATTATCCGGTTTTAATCCAACGGTCCCTGATGGACCACGTGGCTTGTCCGCGTCGCTTAGATCTGATTACTAGAATCTACGGTCTAGATTGAACGACGACTATCTCGGGACCGTTTGATCCGATTACTTAAACCTACGGCCACGATTAGATCGTGAGACTCGATCTAGACCGTCTATTCTATCACCCTAAACGACGTCGCCTTCTCATTAATCCACACGACACCGTTTCCACTCTTTGTTTATTTTCTGATTTCGAAAATCATTTTCAGTTAATTCTATTTATTAATCGGACGGCCACTAGAATTTAAGTTCGATTTATCTCAGTCGTCCGATCCGTTAATTCGAATACCAGACCCTAACGGCCATGCTGACTCGACACTACGTGGACCAATCACGGGATGACATCTGGACATTTGACCAGTTGACCACGCCATGTTAGCTTCGTCTTCAACCTCGCGACTCCGGCAGGATGGACGGCTGTGGTTCTCCGGCGATGATCGTGCGGTGAAATCTTAATGGAATCACTCGAGACCAACGACAATCGATTCGCGATTAGCTCTAGTTCGACATATCTAAGAATCGAAACATCTCATTCGCAGAATCAAGAACATCGTGCAAATCGCCGAGTACGGCCAGGGAAGCTCAATCATGCGATTCACTCACAATCAAAGAAATTCAGTCACAGAATAGCATCAGTGGAGGTCCAGAAGACTTACCTCGAGCTCCGATTGAGCTCGCTCGGCCCAGATTTGGCTGGGCAAGAATCGGCTATAGAGGCTAAATCGGAAGACTCGATTCGGGGCATGTGAGCAAAATCAATGCAAAATGAAGACGCGAACATGGTCAGTGATGTTCAAGGAATGAAAGGCACATACTAATTGCAAGAACGATCATGGAATGTGTGAATCGCCATGAATGCCCAAGGAAGAAATCGAGACTGCGACTCACCTGTTCTTGTGATTTCGCGGGGCGCGGCCGGCGGCGATCGCTTCCTGGCGCTCTGGGCGGTCTCCTGGAGGTCTCCCCGAGCTTTGGTCTAGCCTGAAAAGGCCTGACCGATGCTCTGTGGATTCGAGCTCTGTCCTCGACAATGGCGGTTGGAGGACGAGCTCACCCTCTCTCCTTCTCCTTCTCTCTCGATTTGGTTTCGCCCTTTACAACTGAATCTGTTCCTCCCCTTAACTGAAAGCCGACGTAGGCTTATATAGCCTGTTGGATTTTTGGCGCCGAACGGTGGAGCTTCAACCAACTCCATTTGGCACGTGTAGTCACGTGCAAATAGGTCAGAACGACGTCGGGGAGGATGGGCATTCCGTTTAGTCCCTTTTGGTTCCGCGGTGAGCTTCATTTCGCACGAATTTGGCAAGGATTTGAGCTGTTTTTGCCTTTGTTGACTTTTACAGGTCCGAAGGTTTGACTGGCCGATTGCTCCTTGCTCCGGCGGCCATTGATCGTCGTTCTAGCTCCAATCGACGGTGAGTGATCTAAGGAACTAAACGCCCACCATTACGTCTTCAATTGAGGTCGATTGGCCCATCAATTTCCCCGTTAAAGCTCGTCCTTCTACTGTTCACTCGCCAGGAACCTGAGGAAGACGATGACACTGTAGCAGGCCGGTTCGACCGGTCTGACCGGCGGTCTGACCGGTCTGAACCGGTCCCGAATAGGACTTTTCAAATTAAGCCCAAATTAATGGGAAAATTTTGCAATTGAACCTCATAATCGAATCTAGGGCATGAATTCTATCTAGAAATGTGGTTTTGCCCAAAAGTTTTCATCAATTTCTACAAAATCCCCAAATTTTCATTTAATTGGAAATTGGGGATCGTGTAATTGAGGGTGCAAATGATCAAATTGAGTCAAACCACCTGTTCCAATCGATTTAAAATGGTGAAATCCATTGGGTAACATGTTTAATTGGCAATGATAGCCCTTGAATTGAAAGTAATTTCAATTATGCTTAATTTCAAGGACTAAAATGCAATTTTAGTATGTAATTTTGTCAAATCCGTGCAATTGAGCAAATTGCGCAAACAATTGGGCTAAATTGAAATAGGGGATAGTTAGATTGAATGTCAAGATCTTAAAAAATGCCAAAATTGCAAATTAAAAGACTCAATTGTTATTTTTTCTTCAAATTCAATTGTACGGGTTACAAAGAAACACCTAAAATTGAATCTGATTTTGGATTTTTTGTGAGGTCAAAAATACAAGGGATTAAAAAGAAAAATATTGGATATTTTTCCATATTTTTGTGACCTAATATGCTATTTTTCTTGATTTTGTTAAGTATTTTTCTATTTTCTAAAAAATATTAAAAAATATGAAAAAAATGAAAAATTATTTTTTGGTCAAGAATGGTTCCTTGGGCTTGGCCAAGGCCACCAAAGTTGTTTTTGTAATTTTTTGACTTTTTATGAATTTTTTTGTGATTTTTCAAAAAAAAAAGGCTGGGTCAAAAATCAGGTGTCAACAATGCCCACGAGCGTGAATCAAGTAAAGAATAAGAGAAAAATCAATCAAGATTGATCTGGATGGAATGAAATGGCGCATAAATGAGCAAGAAATGGTCTGATATGGATAGTTTCGGTCAGTCAAGAAAGGATACTTTTTTGGAAGTAATGGAAAGTCAATATCAATAAAGAGAGATCCATAATCAGCGGGCAAGTAAAGGGAGATCAATTCTTTCCATTAGTGAGCCACATCTCAAAGCACAAAACCAGGCCAACCAAAAATTTCACAGAGGGCGGAGGCCAGACAATTAGAATATACGGCCACGAGGGGAGAGAAGAAGAGGGGGGCACGGCCGTACAACCTTTCTTGGCAGCCACTTGCGAGTTTCTCTTCACTACTGTCCTTGCAGAACCGCGACAAAGCCAAAAGTTCAAAGACGGAGAAGGTTCAGCCTCGCCAAAGTGTCACCGACCGCTGTCTGCAGTAGCATCTTATGGTCACTCCTGGATTGGCGTAAAAGCATGTTCTTGTGGAGTCCTTACACATTTAGGTTCCTTAAAATCAGCCGAGATAATGCTATGGAGGGGACAGATCCACCAGTTAGAGATCAGCCCATGCATCCTCATAATGTCCATACCTCCAATATGAATATCCTGACGTTATAGTTGCGGCGTCCATTGAGGAGTGATTCATGCGAAGCCATATTACGCCCAAGGAACATAAATTTAAGGTCAGTATTGATCTTGATCAGCGTGTCTTACCACCGAGAGGAGTCTATCCAAACTATGCCCTTGGTTGAAATTCCATATCGGAAAGACCATCACCGCCGAAGAAGATGAGCCGTTGTCCTCGTTGCGCTTCTACTTGCTGATTCGTGACCCACTTTCCATCGATGAGCCGAGCCGAGCCGATGCACTTGACGATGATTGTTGCTTTTTTCGAACCTCGACGGTCACCATCTCTTTAGCTCACATCAAGTGAATTCATTTTTTTATTGCTAATCAGTTTTGGTTCTCTCTTTGTATGTTTATAAGCAGATTCGGACATATCGTCCCTGAAGGTTTTCAATGCAGATGCATACGGGCATATGTGTAAAGCAAGATCTAAAGAAGTTCCACCATGCGCCTAGTTGGAGGAAAACAAACGTCTGATGCTTGGTTTTATCTCTTTATGATTATCGCTCATCCTATTTGCAGATCTTTCTTTGGTCAAATTAAGTGCTCCTTTTTATGCCTAATCCAGCACATGATATCGTTGAAAATCAAGAGTCCATCGACACTTCCACCAGCAACTCGCAATCCTTCCTGTGATAATCCTGGTGTTGATCTCGTTCTGCTAGTCTGACGTGCGGTTACTGTTCGGACGGACCATCGTCCAATGATTTAATGCTTTGAGCTGTATTTTTTAAATTTTAGGCAGATTCCACGTTTTTTTCCCTTTATGGTGCAGGTTCATTGTTTCTCTAGCAACATCAATTATCCACGTGAGAAGACTTCGCTAGATTAGCCATCATCGAAGCTCGATGTTGTGCCTCGTTCATCGCAGTCGAACTGATGCTGTCCAGCAGCTTTGCCGCCTCTGTTCAGCCCTTTATCGAGAAAGTGCGCGTGCTGGAATTTGGCATTGAAAAGGTTCTCTAGCCGAGCATTCCTCGTCGCGACGGGGCCATGCACCATTCCATGGACACCGAAAGCTGACCGATGGTCCTCCACGTTTCGGATCGAGTGCAAGCAGAAAACTCCAGACCTTCAACTCATCATCATAGGGGATTGTGAATATATTTATTTATATTTTTTGGTCAAATTAGTGGATTTTTGTCTTCTACTGATTGTGGGTGGACTTTTGCCTTCTACCAATTGTAGAGATTGTTTGATTAAAGCAAAAGTCGAAGAAACTGGTTGATCTTCTTTGGCAAATCACAAGCCCACCGAATCATGAAGTTGTCATACTCGAACAACTCTTGGAGAACACCACTCAATATTGCCTAGTCCATCCATGTTCCCATAGCCAGAGGCATCCACCCCAGAATGTGAGCTGCCGTCTTGCTGGTCCATGCTGGGAATCTCAACTCGTGCGACGCCCCTGAGCGACCGGCGATCCTCGAAGCATCATCCACAAGTTTGGCCTAAACTCGAATAGGAAAGACGATCTTGCAAATCAGGTATATTTCTTGATTTAAATTCTTTGCAATATTGGCTTGCCTATTTCAAATGGATTGAATGTTAGATTGCATATCTAGAAAATTATATTGCAAGATGGAGATATTTGTTTGTCATAATTAAAAAAAAATCGCATGACAAATTTGAAAATTAAAAATTCTGAGTATATCTTGCAATACATCTTATGCTCAAATTTGAAAGATTTCGATTCATGCAAATATTTGGGAAATTTTTGTGATAGTCCGAAAATCTTCATGAATATACTCAAGATACCAAAAATCTTTCAAAATTTGATTGATTAGGAAAATTTCCTAATCCGCAACCGCTATTTCCATAGCGGGTGTTTCGAATTTGAGGGTCAATCTGTCAGGTTTCAGATTGAACATTGATTCGAAATAAATGGGGTATTTTTCTTTTTCATTAAAAGATTTCCAATTTGAATTTAAATTCAAACATAAAATCACAAAAAAAACAAATAAAAATCATTCATGTCTCATGTTTAATTTTCATGTCAGAAAATCATAGAAAAAAAATTAAAAAAATTAAGAAGATATGGTTTCCTTTAAACCACGTCTCATCATTTTTAGAAAGATAGTATTTTCTAGAAATCCTATCTCATAGATTATATTCAATAAATCAAAGCTGATTGTGTCCATTAGGATAGATTTTAAAAGTTGTAGACTTAGGGTGAAAAGATTTTCTTAAAAATATGGGAATTAATGCAATTTAAATCCTAAAACTTTAAGTTAATGTTGAACCAATTCATTCTCATTTTTCATTAATTTTAAATTTCAAAAATTCATAAAAAAAAATTCATAAAAAGAAAACCCAAAGATTGCACCTTTGAACTTCAATTCAGAATTCTTCAAGATTGCCAAATTGAACATTTCTCATGAAATTGGTACCGAAAGGGCATTAATTGAAAAATTAGTGTAACCAAGTCCCGAACTTAAAATCTCTGGTTCGTAGAAACAAAATAGTTTTCTCCCACTATTTTATTTAGGTTTCTAATCAACCTACCAAGAAATGATTAGTGGCGACTCCCAAAGGTTAAAATCTTTTTTAGATAATCATTTGAACCATAAGTCACGATTTGGTAGAACTTGGGAGAGTTCGAGCTAAGTTAATTAATCTAATTAATTAACCTGGTAATCCATTAACCTAAAATAGGAAACCCAAATTTTAGGTCGCGACAGCTTGGCAACTCCGCTGGGGATTACTTGAATTTTTTTTTTGAAATTTAGGGAGGACTTAAGCCAGATAATTTCATGAAAAAGTCACTCGGTTTGGCAATCGTGGTTTAATTTTAACTCTAGGTGTTAAATGGTTTTTCAGGAGGGAGTTATAAGGGGAGAAGTCTATGGCTAACCCTTTGTTTTGCAGGTTTTGGTGAATTGGAATTGTGATTTAATTTTTTTGAACTATTGAAGCGTTGTTTGCATTTAAATGTTGTGCATGTATTTACAGTATTTGCACTACACCACACACAAGCCGTGACTGGACCTGGGTCACACCAATAGTTTTAAGATGGTATTTAGATGGTTCTTTAACCTTGGCGGTAAGGCTTCGCTAAAGGTTATCCCATCTGGATCCCGAAAGTTTTTCCAAAAAATGGCTCAAGGGTCGTTCTCATGTACGTGAGGCTATGATGCATGAGCGTTGCCCTTGTCGACCGAATCAAGCCGAAGTGATTGGACCCGACTAGTCATGACTATTGTACGCGAGGCTGTGACTAGACATGATGATTGTGCGCGAGGCTGCGATGTGTCGTTCCGTCCATTACTTCATTTCGCCAAGCCATTAGGTAGATAGACTAAGGTTATCCTCACAATCCATGTGCATGTCTATGTGATTGGCATTTTATTTTTCAAGGTAAAGTAAGTTCTCTAATTTTATCTTGATTTTTATTTTTTTGGTCGATCCATGTTAGGTTTCAATCAAATCTTGAACTTAACATCATGGTCTTTAAAAAAATAAATAAACTGGTGGTCCATTTAAAAAAAAAAGATGAATGCAGAAAAATCCCTTCTGGAAATTTTGTTGACCAAAAAAATTTTGTCATATCTTTCCTTAATGCTGGGTAGAGAACTTTTCATGACAAATTCATCCTTGGAAATTCATTGTGATAAAATAGAAAAATCCTTCGGAAATTTTTTCAAATGCCAAAAGGGTTTTATCACATTCTTTTCAAGGTTATTAATGCGCAAGGAATGTTTTAAAAAAAATCACATCATATTTCACAAGGAAAGTTTGTCCACTTTTTGCATAAAAGAGGGAAAATGAAATCAGATCAATCAAGCAGTCATGGATCGACCCCTCTTCAGTCACAGGCTCATTGGTCCCCTATCTTTTGTAGGTCATTATGAATCTTAATTTGTATATGGTCCAAATTAGCCATTCAATTTGACGTCAATGTCAAGTGCTCCACATCTGCTAATGTCCATGACGACCTGTACATGGCTTCACATGTGAAGCAGAAAATCTGGATAGCTCTATGCCACCACCTCAAGATTAACACCAGGTTGACAGAAGTATTTTCTACTTCATTTGGCTATCTTCTGGTTGCAGATTATTTGAGAACCTTCAATGGAAAAGGAAGTAATTTAGGGGCAAGATACACTTAGCGCGAGCTGGGGCATCTTCGACTCTCAAGCGATGGGGGCATCTGCATCAGTCAATTCATACTCCAGTCCATCGACCATTCGAGCTGGACCCATAGCTTCGCCCTTGATCATTCCATGTCAGTCAAAAGACGGGGCAAGACCAAGGCCGCCCAATACCAAAGGGAGTATCTCTTGCCTTGCCCAATCATTATTAGAAATGACTTTCTTTTTCCTTCTTGCAGGTGCCAAGCTAGGAAACATGTTTTGATAACTAGGGCAAATTGATAGTCAGGAGCTTCTCAAAATTTTGCTCGTTTCATCTTTGATACCATATTCATGCACATCTTTCTTATGCAGGATCAGGTAGAAAAATAAACTATTTGTCAAAGCTCGAAACCAAGTTCCCAACATTGACCATGTCTGGGACAATCTCACATTTTGGCAAAGTTATAACCCATCCTAACTGAAAATGGGCAAACCTGCCGCAAACTCTAGCCTTAGAAAGGGAGTATGTATTCTTTAAGCCATTCAGCTTTGAAGATAACACTCTATTTCTTCTTGCAGGGATATACAATCTATTCCAAAACGAAGGAACCTATCCAAATCAAAGAACCTCTTCGATTCAAGGAATACATAAAAGGGGTGAAATTGTATCGTTCTAGTTCTTTTGGAATTTGAAAACATACATTGACACGTTCCCTCTTGATTTTTACAGGGCTCACAGCTATGCCGGATAGGTAAGTATCTCTTTCCCTTTAAAAAAAAATCTTGGAATATCGAGCAATTATATGTCTCTGCATATGGAAAAATTTTGCAATCAGCTTGCATCACCTAGCTATGACAAATCACGCCTAACTAGGGCAAGTGAATCATTTGTGCGTTGAAAAAAAAAAGGGACGTTTCGTCTCCGACAAAGTTAATGGACACAATAGCAAAGTCGTCTACATCAAAATCAAACCCCAAGATACAAACTTCGAGTGAACGGTAACTTTGTATCGTTCTAATTTGATCTTCGAAGATCCTATGCCTAACATGAGCTTGTTCTCATTTAACAGGAAAATATCGGCATTGAAAAGCCCCAAAAGAAAAGAACTCGCCAACATGAAGGCGAAAAGAAATATCGACTTCCGAAGTCAAAGCACCCTGAAGAGTGGCGGGGAATATGTCCAAAAGCATGAATGAATCTCCACTGGTGCAAATCCTTGAGAAGGATTCGTTGTCCCGACCAGACAAAGAGATCATGGCCACAAGCTAGATGTCTAATTTTTACAAAGCGCACATTTGTGTTCAAATAGGAACGCAAAGCAAAAGGACTTGCCAGCATGTAGACATAGGATCAGATGGGAAAATAAACTATTTGTCAAAGTTCAAAATTGAGTTTCCAACCACTGGCCATGTCTGGGGCAATCTCACATTTTGACAAAAGCTATACCCATCATGATTGAAAATGGGGGCCAGCAGACCTCGACTTAGGAAAATGAAGTATTTTTCTTTGTCTCATGTGATTTTCAAGTGATACATTCCTTATTTGCAGGACCATACGACCGTCCATGATGGTGATCACTATTGAACGGGGGCAACCAAAGAACTCGAGTCTTCTCTCGACTCGATCATGCTTATGATTTCCTTGCTCTGGGACAAGGATAGAAATGAGCTAGCCCTCAACAAAGGAGTAGGATCCCCAAGGCCTTTCATTTTCCCATATGTTCTGGGGCAACTTAGATTTTCTCGTTCTTGAAAACCTTATCGCATTCTTGCATGGTCATTTTCTTGAACATAATGCTTGGAATTTCTATATTCATGAACTTTAAGAATGCTCACCCATTTCCATGATTCATGCATGATTATTCTTCATGATTTGATTTACCGACTCTAAATAGGGAGCATAAACTGCATATGGTGCATTGAGTTGTATAGAATGGGGCATGACAGGATGATGAAAGGCAAGCCATTTCCACACATCCCTAAATTTTAACCCCTAGTGAGTTGAGTGGTATTATTCCGCATCCATCAAGGCAAAGGGTTTTCTCACAAAAGGTACGATAGCCGAGGTGACAGAGGCATTTATTTCTCTAACCCAAACACTACAGGTTATCCATTGTTACCCCTTTTGAGCGAAGGTTTCACTTCTGTTGCCCCTGTCAAGAACCACCCCACATTGGGGCAAAACAGAAAATTCCAGAAGCAAGTTGAGGTAAATGGTTAGAAATTCTCTTGCTCGGACTAACATCAATCTTCGGGTGTTCCTTTGCATTTATGCTCGAACATTAATTCAAGTGCCTTAGGATGATGAAGAGCATTCATTTCTCTATCATATACATTTTATCCCTTGCATAGCCCACTTGAGCCTGCAAATTCATTTCTTAAACCCATGTTGGTGATCATATGCTCAATTCAAAGCAAATATGGCTGATCTCTAAGCAGAAAAGGTTGAAAAATCGGGTCAATGGAAAATCCCCGAAAAAAATTCGTCAAAAGGCTGAAAATGCAGCAGTTCAAAAAAAAATTATGGGGCATTTAAAAAGCAAAACGCCTGGTAAAAGCAAGGCCAATGCCCATCCAAATTCTGGCTCATTTGCAAAATGCTGCTGAATGTCATTGCACAATTCTCTTGTAAATGGGAAAGAGGTTGAGAGAAAAATCTATGAAAATGTCAAAATGCAAATCCTCAGCAGAAGTTTATACCATCTCTCAAGCAATGATGGCATCATTTGAAGGCGAAGATCAGTGACAAGTAGCAATGATCACCAATGTCAAGCCCTTCTCATATATTTTCTGAGCCAAAACAAACCTTATCGCTCCTCAGTCCCCAATTCTAACCTACCTTACAACCCTTCAAAAGTCTCTTCTGACTAGGGCACTTGAGTTAACGTAGAGTTGAATGTTTTAAGCATCGCTCGAAGAAGTTCGAGCAATATTATTTCTCTCTCATTTTTGCAGGGTTCTTGACTTGTAAACCTGAAGCAGATGACGAAGAACTTCATTTCAATAGCCTTGACTCGATTGGAGTCCCATTTGAAAACCCCTGACCTAGCCCTCATTATGGTCCTTATCAAGACCTCCAGATCGGCTCGGTCGTATCAATTGCGAGATTACTCGGACCCTTGTTGAATGCGATGATGGTAAAGTTGAGTGATTTCTTTTGAATCATGCAGTTGGGATATACAGCTTTTCTCGAGAGTGAGAGAAGGCCCTTTCGAACTGGAATCCCCCATTCAGATTACGTTCGAGGCATTCACAATGTGGTAACCTCCATGAACAGAATTGGTAATGCAAACTTGATAGAATAGTCATGCATGAACCACATGATGAGTCATAAGCAAAATGCACAATGCAAGATTAACAGAGTAATTTTGCATGATTTCATTGATGAATTTCAGCAACTATGTTTGCACATGCTACCTCTGACATTGTCTGGCAGGTAGCATATTTTTTGATGATCGAGTTGCCTCTTAAAGTCTCGAAATTCATCCAAGGACCATTGAATGAGAAAACCTTACTGGCAAATGCCGACCAGGTAGTCTTCCAAATCCTCAGGTAAGTATATCTTTAACCTGAACCACTTTAAGAGAATGGGTGAAAGTCCTTTCTGACTGAAGGTTCCTCATTCTATTTGGTCAAAAATTGTCAAAAAGGATCGAACATATGTCCTCATTGATAAAATCCCCAGTGGAGCTTTACAATGCAAGTAGAAGCTCACAAATTGTCGCATTTGCATTAAGGTTCATGCAAAACACCATTTTCTTATGAACTGAACAGGTTGAGGAAGCCAATTCAGCAAATCCTAAAAGCCGGGTTTCAGTCAACTCAGGTAAGTTTTCTGATTCTTTTTCAGACTTGGATGACCGCATCTTCAATGTTGCAGGTATCAAGCTAAGCATGGTGATCTAGACAGAAGATCCCCGAAGACAATCAGGCACGCTCGATCCATAACTCGAGCACCCTATTCAGATTTTCTCAGATTGCGATACCAGCATTTCGCAATTCTATCCACTGTTTCACATAAATGATGAATGTGACTCAGATTTTCTCAGATTGCGATACCAGCATTTCGCAATTCTGTCCACTGTTTCACATAAAGGATGAATGTGACTCAGATTTTCTCAGATTGCGATACCAGCATTTCGCAATTCTGTTCGCTGTTTCATGTAAAGGATGAACATGATTCAGATTTTCTCAGATTGCGATACCAGCATTTCGCAATTCTGTTCGCTGTTTCACATAAAGGATGAATGTGACTCAGATTTTCTCAGATTGCGATACCAGCATTTCGCAATTCTGTCCACTGTTTCACATAAAGGATGATTGTGACTCAGATTTTCTTAGATTGCAATACCAGCATTTCGCAATTCTGTTCGCTGTTTCATGTAAAGGATGAACATGATTCAGATTTTCTCAGATTGCGATACCAGCGTTTCGCAAATCTGTTCGCTGTTTCACGTAAAGGATGAATGTGATTCAGATATTCTCATATTATGATACCAGCATTTCGTAATTCTGTCCACTGTTTCACATAAAGGATGAATGTGATTCAGTTTTTACCTGATTGCGATACCAGCATTTCGCAAATCCGGCCCGTAGCCAATGCTTCACGTGATGAACGGATGATCGTGATGCAGAAGTATTTCTCAACTGACATTCCACAGGATGAGCGGATGATTGTGGTTTGGAAGCTTAATTCTTAGCCGACGTTCCACGTGATGAGCGGATGATCGTGGTTCGAAAGCTTTATTCTCAGCCAATGCTTCACGTGATGAGCGGATGATCGCGATGCAGAAGCTTTATTCTTAGCCTACATTCCACGTGATGAGCGGATGATCGTGGTTCGAAAGCTTTATCCTCAGACAATTCTCAGTTGACGTTCCACATGATGAGCGGATGATCGTGGTTCGAAAACTTTATTCTCAGTTAATGCTTCACGTGATGAGCGGATGATCGTGATGTAGAAGTTTTATTCTTAGCCAATGCTTCACGTGATAAGCGGATGATCGTGATGCAGAGGTATTTCTCAGCTGACATTCCACAGGATGAGCGGATGATTGTGGTTTGAAAGCTTTATTCTCAGCCAATGCTTCACGTGATGAGCGGATGATAGTGATGCATAAGCTTTATTCTTAGCCAATGTTCCACGTAATGAGCGGATGATCGTGGTCCGAAAGCTTTACTCGCAGCTAATGCTTCACGTGATGAGCGGATGATCGTGATGCAAAAGGCATTTCTCAGCTGACATTCCACAGGATGAGCGGATGATTGTGGTGTGAAAGCTTTATTCTTAGCTAACATTCCACGTGATGAGCGGATGATCGTGGTTCGAAAGTTTTACTCACGGCTAATGCTTCACGTGATGAGCGGATGATCGTGGTGCAGAAGCATTACCGACTTGCGATCCAGAACTCGCAAATTCGGCCTACAGACATCTTGCGTCGCCCTGAGTTAGGAAGAAAGAAATTCCTGAGGACGGGTGGGCCCAGTACCTTAAGATCCTCACAAAACTGGTGATTAAGGGAATCCTCAGCGTATGAGGTATTTGCAGAAACAGATACCCCTTGCGCGATCCATGTGCGAGTTCTTTGAAAAAAGAAGTTAGACGCATATTATTTTCAGTCTTGCACTGCATCATTTCCAAAAAACAAAAAACAAAAAAACAAAAACAAAAATAAAATCATTTTTCACAAAAAAAAATCGATTTAGATGAAAATTTAGGTGCCACTTTTAGTCTTTGAGGGAAACCTCTGCGAGCTTCCACTCAAAGAGGGGCAGCTATTGACACTTAAATTTTGATTTTTTAGAAAAATCATTTAATCATTCATTTAAATCATAAAAATGAGGGTTATTTACAATTCTCACAAAAAATAAATAAATTCTCATGCATCGCATTTATATTTTAATTTGATCAGTGTGGTGGATATAAGTCATGTGAACTTAATTGACAGGTGAATTAAGACCCAGATGAGAGAAATTTGATCATGCCCGTGCACGCTACTGTGCCAAAATTCATATGCGATATTGGCGCAATGATGATCCTTAGTCGAAATTCAATGAATATATTCACTGGAAAGGGATGATTTCGAGTGGAACCGAGGTAGCAGCTGTTAGCACCTAAATTTTAATTTTAGGAAAATGCATTGATTAAACAGAAAATGAGAATTAGCCTTGATTCTCACAAAAAAATATTAATTTCCTAATGCATAGTTTTTTTTTTTTTTTAGTTTAGCATGCATTGTTCTTTGTATTTTAATTTGACCTGACGGTGATAAAAGTTGGAGCTTAATTGGACTGGACCTAGTTCGGGTACTGAGCTAGAACTTCGGGTAGCATCAAGGGTTAGGGCTCCAATTAGAGAGAAAAGCGTTAGGTCCATTATCCTAATGAGGCCTAAGGCCGTCAAAGTTCGGCGACACCCATGGATATAAAGGAAGCTGAATTGCTCGAGTGATCAGGGACCTTGTTGGAATTTATTTAATTTAGTTCGTATCATTAGAATACAAGCGAATCTCACAATGAAAAGAGAGGTCATTGGCTTGATTGATTGATTCTGACGGTCGT
Source organism: Rhodomyrtus psidioides (assembly GCA_021437785.1). Taxonomy (NCBI): domain Eukaryota; kingdom Viridiplantae; phylum Streptophyta; class Magnoliopsida; order Myrtales; family Myrtaceae; genus Rhodomyrtus; species Rhodomyrtus psidioides. Next base: position 1,765,781 of record JAILYB010000023.1, on the reverse strand, counting down.
CTATCATTCCCTTCCTTCTCTTCATGCAAGACGAAGAAGGAAAATTTAAAAATGAACGAGCCCTAGGTGGAGTGTATCTGGACACGAAGAGAAGAGTAATTCGTGGAGATCGACACAATAGGAATCCTTCTTGCATTGATTGACGGTCGATTTTTAGTAGCAATCAGGAGCCAGATTGCAGGAATTGATTCCCCAGGTCCAAGCTTTCCGAGAAAATGTAACTAATGTTTGCTATAAAAAGCAAACTTCGTTCATTTCAAAGAGGGGACGACTCAATTGTTCATACACGGCAACTTTGAGAGATGTAAAAAAAGTGCTCCTGTTTTCCACGGCGAGAGGGGGGCCATCCATCAGAATATTTGGTGAGAAAAAAGATCATTCTCGGGGCCGCATCATTGTTCGAATACGATCACATTGAGAGCGTGACAAAAGCAGAGAGATAGTGAGGTAGGGGTTCCTTCCATGGTGAATACATGGGCACATGAAGAGAAGAAGGCTATCGGGCTAAAAGCATCGCTACAAGACAATCCAAGTCGCTAGACGTAAGCTTGAACCGAGGATATCGTGCTTCCCGACGAGCCCAACCGTGGTGCCATGTTTCGTCTAGGCACTGCGAGAAGTTTCTTTTGTTTTCTTTTGCAGGATCTGTGAGCCATCGTGAGTCAGATCTGCGCACCAAATCACCAAGACGCCGGTTGTCGACCATCAATCTATGACGAACACCCGCTGATGCACGCGGGCCGAGCCTTTCTTTTCTGGTGTCTCCGCCCATAATTCTTGCTTTGAGGAGAAAAGCACTGCACCCACATCCGATCGATTGAAATATATCAGTGGATATTGTCTTTTGCTTGGTCAACAAATTCAGATTCTTTGGTTGGACTAACAGCATGTCCAACGTGCTGACTAGGTCAGATTTGACCGGAAAAATCTCAAGAAGATCCATACGATGACACATGGACTTTGATGCAAGCTGCATTTGGCTGATTCGTGTTAGATTTTCCAAGCATATTTGATGTGCCCAAGTTTTCCACCAAATTGGTCATTTGACATTGTTTAAAGTTTTATATTTGCAGCCTTGCCTATTCTTTTTTTAAAGGTTCTGACGCCGAGTGGCCTTAGTCCACACACTGACCTGCTTCATGCCTATGAATCAAGCCACTGCACCGTGAATCCATCGAGCCGTGAAGCTACCTTACCGCCAGAGCTGATTTCGAACGGTCAACAGGGCACGCATGCTATTGATTTCCTCATCCTCACCGAGTGACCTTACGAATTTTCATTGCAGTGGGTTCGGGTAGCCACTACGAATACTATGCGGCTCATTCCACTGACATGCGAGGTGAAACCACGCCATCTCCATTGCCTTGATCCTCAAACCGGTCCAAAGTTCAATTTTAGAAAGAGAATATTCATCAGACAAGGTAATATTTCTTACCTTAATTGATTCGAAATATTCACCTGCCTAATTTGATCATATCTTGTCATATTTTGCACATCTTGCAAATTTGCATCAAAGTGGATATTTTTTAAAATACAGGAAAATTTTCTAATCCGCAACTTGACGTATAATCGAGAAAGTCCATCTTTAAGATTATCGATGGAATACTTGATTAGGCAAGGATTTGGGTTCAATCGTTAATCGTAGGATTACGAATTAAAGATTGGCTCAAATATTCGCGAAATATTTCAAAACTTGATTGATATATCCACTTTCTTGATTGACATTGATTGGCATATTCACTTTCCTGATTTGATTCGAATTATTTTGATTGTCATATTTTTATAACATATCCGTTGCATGATATAACCTCGAAAATTCTAAAAAAATTACTTTCATTCACATCCCATATTTGAAAATTGCATATCTTTTAAAAAAATTGCATCATGTAGACAATTGCATATCTAATCCCTCTTGTAAGATATTTAGACTAGCTTGCATTTTAGGACAGAAATCGCATGTTTAAATAGAATTTCGTGTCTAAAATAATTCGTCTTCAATATATTAGGGTTTAGGTCAATTTAGACTCTAAAATATGCAAGATAAGAATTGTTTTGGCATAGTTCTATTTTAGGAAATAAATTCATCCGAAAATAATAATAAAAATTCATCCTTGCCATGTCATCTTTGACACGTCATCTATGCCATGTCATCTATGCCACGTCATCCTTGCCACGTCATCCATGCCATGTCATTCATCTTTGCCATGTCATCTATGCCATGTCATTCATCTTTGCCATGTCATGTTAGATTGCATTTTAGCTTAAATTGCATATTAGAATTGCATGTCTTGATTTTAATTAATTTATATGTCACGTAGTTAATTTAATTAAATCATGGTCTCAATTGTGCATTCGTTTAATTTGCATGTCATCTAGTTTAGTCTTACATTTAATTCATGTCGTTGCATCCTAGAATAATTTCATGGATCACATGTAGTATAGTTTTTCATGCATTCATATAAAAATTGAAAACTAAAAAAAGAAGCGATGTTTTGTGTGGCGCATGCTCTCTTAATTATATTGATTTCTGGATGTTCAATTAATTGATTGCGCACCCGCATGACAACCTTTGTTAGTGACTTAGGTTAAAAATCAATCAGTGTTGCCTTCTCAAATGATTTTTTTTTTCATGAAATAAAATGGTACCGAAAGGGCGTTAGAGTAATCTAGCGTAATCAAGTCCCCGGACTCTTAATCTCTGGTTCATAGAAGTAATTTAGTTCTCCCGCTAATTTACTTAGGTTTCTAATCGACCTACCAAAAATGATTAGTGGCGACTCTATTTTAAAATCATCGCATGTTAATCAATTGAATCTTAAGTTGCGATTTGGTATGGATTTGGGAGAGTCCGAGTTAGGTTGGTTAATTTAATTAACCTAATAATCCATTAACCTTGGAAATTTATTTTTTAGGTCGCGACAGCAGCCCATCACTAGCATTACAATTTGGACTTCACGGACAGGCTCTGCAACATGAGTCTGGATTTTTGCATTCGCAGAAGTCAAAGTGAAGGCACTTTGGGAGTATTTTGACATGCATTCGGTGCATTTCTTCATGATAATGAGTCATATGACGTTCAATAAATTCTTGCACTCATTGCTAATATGATTCCTGCTCCCTATATGGATGGACGGTCATTGTGGGAAAGAGATTAAAAGAAGAGGAAGGATATCACCATATTTCACTTCAACAGATGGGCATAATATATTCTGGAAGGACAACAGTAAAAAGATATCCATGCATGCCCACGAGCGTGAATCAAGTAAAGAATAAGAGAAAAATCAATCAAGATTGATCTAGATAGAATGAAATGGCGCATAAATGAGCAAGAAATGGTCTGATATGGATAGTTTCGGTCAGTCAAGAAAGGATACTTTTTTGGAAGTAATGGAAAGTCAATATCAATAAAGAGAGATCCATAATCAGCGGGCAAGTAAAGGGAGATCAATTCTTTCCATTAGTGAGCCACATCTCAAAGCACAAAACCAGGCCAACCAAAAATTTCACAGAGGGCGGAGGCCAGACAATTAGAATATACGGCCACGAGGGGAGAGAAGAAGAGGGGGGCACGGCCGTACAACCTTTCTTGGCAGCCACTTGCGAGTTTCTCTTCACTACTGTCCTTGCAGAACCGCGACAAAGCCAAAAGTTCAAAGACGGAGAAGGTTCAGCCTCGCCAAAGTGTCACCGACCGCTGTCTGCAGTAGCATCTTATGGTCACTCCTGGATTGGCGTAAAAGCATGTTCTTGTGGAGTCCTTACACATTTAGGTTCCTTAAAATCAGCCGAGATAATGCTATGGAGGGGACAGATCCACCAGTTAGAGATCAACCCATGCATCCTCATAATGTCCATACCTCCAATATGAATATCCTGACGTTATAGTTGCGGCGTCCATTGAAGAGTGATTCATGCGAAGCCATATTACGCCCAAGGAACATAAATTTAAGGTCAGTATTGATCTTGATCAGCGTGTCTTACCACCGAGAGGTGTCTATCCAAACTATGCCCTTGGTTGTAATTCCATATCGGAAAGACCATCACCGCCGAAGAAGATGAGCCGTTGTCCTCGTTGCGCTTCTACTTGCTGATTCGTGACCCACTTTCCATCGATGAGCCGAGCCGAGCCGATGCACTTGACGATGATTGTTGCTTTTTCCGAACCTCGACGGTCACCATCTCTTTAGCTCACATGAAGTGAATTCAATTTTTTATTGCTAATCAGTTTTGGTTCTCTCTTTGTATGTTTATAAGCAGATTCGGACATATGGTCCCTGAAGGTTTTCATTGCAGATGCATACGGGCATATGTGTAAAGCAAGATCTAAAGAAGTTCCACCATGCGCCTAGTTGGAGGAAAACAAACGTCTGATGCTTGGTTTTATCTCTTTATGATTATCGCTCATCCTATTTGCAGATCTTTCTCTGGTCAAATTAAGTGCTCCTTTTTATGCCTAATCCAGCACATGATATCGTTGAAAATCAAGAGTCCATCGACACTTCCACCAGCAACTCGCAATCCTTCCTGTGATAATCCTGGTGTTGATCTCGTTCTGCTAGTCTGACGTGCGGTTACTGTTCGGACGGACCATCGTCTAATGATTTAATGCTTTGAGCTGTATTTTTTAAATTCTAGGCAGATTCCACGTTTTTTTCCCTTTATGGTGCAGGTTCATTGTTTCTCTAGCAACATCAATTATCCACGTGAGAAGACTTCGCTAGATTAGCCATCATGGAAGCTCGATGTTGTGCCTCGTTCATCGCAGTCGAACTGATGCTGTCCAGCAGCTTTGCCGCCTCTGTTAAGCCCTTTATCGAGAAAGTGCGCGTGCTGGAATTTGGCATTGAAAAGGTTCTCTAGCCGAGCATTCCTCGTCGCGACGGGGCCATGCACCGTTCCATGGACACCGAAAGCTGACCGATGGTCCTCCACGTTTCGGATCGAGTGCAAGCAGAAAACTCCAGACCTTCAACTCATCATCAAAGGGGATTGTGAATATATATATTTATATTTTTTGGTCAAATTAGTGGATTTTTGTCTTCTACTGATTGTGGGTGGACTTTTGCCTTCTACCAATTGTAGAGATTGTTTGATTAAAGCAAAAGTCGAAGAAACTGGTTGATCTTCTTTGGCAAATCACAAGCCCACCGAATCATGAAGTTGTTATACTCGAACAACTCTTGGAGAACACCACTCAATATTGCCTAGTCCATCCACGTTCCCATAGCCAGAGGCATCCACCCCAGAATGTGAGCTGCCGTCTTGCTGGTCCATGCTGGGAATCTCAGCTCGTGCGACGCCCCTGAGCGACCGTTGATCCTCGAAGCATCATCCGCAAGTTTGGCCTAAACTCGAATAGGAAAGACGATCTTGCAAATCAGGTATATTTCTTGATTTAAATTTTTTGCAATATTGTCTTGCCTATTTCAAATGGATTGAATGTTAGATTGCATATCAAGAAAATTATATTGCAAGATGGAGATATTTGTTTGTCATAATTAAAAAAAAAATGGCATGACAAATTTGAAAATTAAAAATTCTGAGTATATCTTGCAATACATCTTATGCTCAAATTTGAAAGATTTCGATTCATGCAAATATTTGGGAAATTTTTGTGATAGTCCGAAAATCTTCATGAATATACTCAAGATACCAAAAATCTTTCAAAATTTGATTGATTAGGAAAATTTCCTAATCCGCAACCGCTATTTCCATAGCGGGTGTTTCGAATTTGAGGGTCAATCTGTCAGGTTTCGGATTGAACCTTGATTCGAAATAAATGGCGGTTTTTTTTATTTTTCATTAAAAGATTTCCAATTTGAATTTAAATTCAAACATAAAATCACAAAAAAAACAAATAAAAATCATTCATGTCTCATGTTTAATTTTCATGTCAGAAAATCATAGAAAACAATTAAAAAAATGAAGAAGATATGGTTTCCTTTAAACCACGTCTCATCATTTTTAGAAAGATAGGATTTTCTAGAAATCCTATCTCATAGATTATATTCAATAAATCAAAGCTGATTGTGTCCATTAGGATAGATTTTAAAAGTTGTAGACTTAGGGTGAAAAGATTTTCTTAAAAATTGGGAATTAATGCAATTTAAATCCTAAAACTTTAAGTTAATTTTGAACCAATTCATTCTCTTTTTTCATTAATTTTAAATTTCAAAAATTCATAAAAAGAAAACACAAAGATTGCACCTTTGAACTTCAATTCAGAATTCATCAAGATTGCCAAATTGAACATTTCTCATGAAATTGGTACCGAAAGGGCATTAATTGAAAAATTAGTGTAACCAAGTCCCGAACTTAAAATCTCTGGTTCATAGAAACAAAATAGTTTTCTCCCACTATTTTATGTAGGTTTCTAATCAACCTACCAAGAAATGATTAGTGGCGACTCCCAAAGGTTAAAATCTTTTTTAGATAATCATTTGAACCATAAGTCACGATTTGGTAGAACTTGGGAGAGCTCGAGCTAAGTTAATTAATCTAATTAATTAACCTGGTAATCCATTAACCTAAAATAGGAAACCCGAATTTTAGGTCGCGACAAACGCGATTGGTAAAAGGTACGTGTGCCCTTTGCCATAGTAGACCGGATTCCATTGATTGCCTATTTTTTGAATGTGCTACCACGGGTTGTCTAGCACTCTTTTGGGGTTCAAAATACAACCTTGCTTAGCGGAATGGTTCCTGGCAAGACAACATTCGGTGGGCCATTCAATACATGGGAGGTCAGACTTTTCTTCATTGCATTGCTCCATTTTCCTTTGGTGCGTTATGTCATATCATTTGGACGGAGCAAAACCATATCCTATTTAGGAATAAGACTCTTTCTGTGCCGGGTCTCCTCGAGCAATCTTGCGAAAGTCTTGAGGGACAAAGGTCTTACCTTTGCTAATGTTAGGAGAGTGCAAGCGAATTGGGGCATCTCACCCTCTATTTTTGAGGACTCCACTCCTTCCTAACTGCTGCTGCTTAGTTTTATTTGGCCGTTGTTTTGACCTGTGCTCTATTAGCTTTTGTTTGGCTGCATGTTTGGCCTTCAGGTTGGTGCGTATGCTTGCTGTGTTGCCCGACTCTCTTTTACTCGTTTTCGGCCATTGTTGGCTTTCTGGGTTGTGCGCTTTGGCCCTTTGATGTATCTTGCAGTGTCGTTACACCTTTGCACCCTTGAGGACACTCCCAATTTTCGTAATAGGTACGGGGTTTTTGTTTTCGCCTTCTTCTCTATACTTAGCGCTTTGAATAGTTTTAATACATACTTTACCCAAAAAAAAAAGTGCTTAACATTGCTCATGAACCAAGCCCTCAATTTTTTTTCCTATGAATAAAAAGGAATAATTTCAACGTCCGAACATTAATTTTATTTAGAGGAAACGCATCTTTTAAATTTTACTGATTCAAAGTGACAGTGGAAATATGTAAGCTGATCTACCTTTATTATTATTATTATTATTATAACTAAGCACAGATATGGTGTGTGAAGGAGAGAGATGATAAGGTTAGTTTTGTTGAAAGAGAGAACTATTGTATATTGTCAATCAGGCTACATCTTGTGATTGAAGGGTAATTTGATCAATTAACATAAAAAAATTAGGTTTCCTTTCCGTCATTTGACAAATTAATGTCGAGAAAAAGAGATTATTTACCTGCCCCTCGCTCAAAAATCCCCAATAGCATCTCGTAGTGGGAAAAGTACCAAAAACATCTTAAACATATTGCATTTGGTATATAAATTCAGTTTTAAACCTTTCAATTGGACAAATTTAGTCCTAACCCTGTTGGTGGCTGGCTAGAGCCCCGTTTACATTTCGACAGGAGTTTCGGTGAAGACTAGAGACAGTAGTTAAGTATGCGTCTCACCTAATGTTGCAGATGCCCCTTAAAATTACATCCCACTGTCATGTGGAAGAAACTATTTTATAAATGAGTCATTAATTAGGCTAATCAACAAATCAATTAGCATTACACACGGAATTGAATGCAGAACACATTGTGATCTCAATCGTTCTCTCCTAAGTCCGATCTCCACTGTCAAATTCGCCCAGAAAGATGAAGAAAAATGTTTGAGGCAATCAAGATGATATCATTCTTATTTTCCCGTTGGTTTCTTAGCGCAGACTCCACGTTCAAGAGAAATTGCAAACTAAATCTTGCAAATATATACGGGTCGCCTCTCTCCCTCTAGGATGCCTAAATTTTGAATTTTCATTTTAATTGTTTATTTTGCATAAAAATCAGGAATTAAATTTTAGTTCCTAGCAAAAATAATTAACTTAGTTTTCATATTTATTTTAGCATACATTGCATTCACATTTTCATCAGACTGGCGGTGGATATACTTGATTCAAGATTTTAAACTTATTTGAATTATTTGAATTGACCTTGTGCCGAAATTTTTAAGGAATATGGGCTGTCTTAACCTTAATTAAGTGTGATTAAGTCCTTCGGGGCTTGATTAAAATAAAAGGGTCTTGCGATTCAAGGTCTATTTCATAAAGAGTTAGAAGTTAGAGCCCCTAACTCGACCTAATTTTTCCTATATAAGCATGCTTATGCTTCACAAAGAAAGGAGGTCACACAAAATTTGATACACGGCATATTTGAGAAGGGAAAAAGAAAAAGAAAAAGAAAAAGAAAGAAGTCAGAGAGAGAGAGAGGGTTCATGGCCAGAGAAGTCACGTTCTCTGTGGGGGGAGCTGGTCATTGAAACTCATGTCATAGAAAGGGAAAGTGGCGTACAATCTAGACTTCTCTGCAGCTTTTCTCATGTCTAGAGCTCTGTGACTATTCGACATCCGGATCAACGCAGTCTGAACAGTACTGAATCGGCGACCTCATCGATCTTGCTTGCACACAGTCTCGAACTTTGTTGATTTGCTTCGTCCCGTAATTCAAGCGGTGGTCAAAGGAGCTTAATTGGACAGATAGCAAAAGACCACCCATTGTCCATTGATTCCATCGTGACAAGTCAGGTTGCCTCTTCCAATTAAGCTTTTAATTTTTTTCTATTCCCTCCCTTTTGATTGTTCCTTTACATTGTCCTTTTTCTGGTTTTGTTTGTTAGTGACTAATATGCAGCTCCGGTAATCTTTCTTCGCGTCGCCAATCTGGGCGTGTCACAAGTCACATCGCTAAGCGTTACCGAAGAGCAAGTCTGTTTTGAGCTCTTCCCTTCAAGTTCAACTCAGTTTTGATTTTCTCGGTGGTCAAAGAAAAGACCAAACAATGGAGTCTTCACTTCTGGAGACAAAAAACAATATAGAGACGACAAAAACGGAGAAAACATGGAGAGAATTCCTTGAAACAGTTGTCCAAAGTAGTTGTTGGAAATATTTCTCGAGTTTGAGCCCGAAGTAAAAATTTGAATATTTTGATTTGGATATTTCCTATTTGGTGTTGGAGTCCAAAGTGAATATTTGGATATGAAGTTGGCGTTTTGATATAGCCCAAGATATGTCCAGAATTTGAGATTGCGGCTATTAATTCTGATGGTGAAGACGGCCAATATAACAACAACCAAAAAAGGAAAGTCAATATTAGCTTCCTTCCTTTTTGACCAACGTGGGATTGTGTATGTCTTTTTGTGAGGAAAAGCAAATCTTCTGCACCTTGGATAAAGGAGTTGCTTTGGTTAGTCAATGGTGGATTTTGACCTGGATCAATTTGGCGCATATAAATATCGTACTCTTTATTTTCGTGGGTGCCTTTTTTTTTTTTTTATATATCAGAGTGGCGCATAGGGTTAAAGCGATGCCAATTTACGTGAGAGTACTGTGGTTGATGAAGAAGTCCAGAAGCGCCGAACTACTTTTACGCAGACACGAAGATCGGCATTGAAGAAGCGCATGTTGTGAGTGCTTGAGCGGGGTCTTCGCGTCATTGTTCCTTGAAGCGCCGTTTATCACAACGAGTGCTTGGCATTGAGACTTCATTTGTTCACGGAATTACATCAAGAATTCAAGTGTTGAAGTCGATTAAATCTTGAGGTTAGATTTATGTTTTTATTCTTTTGCGAGATTGAGAGATTATTTCGCTAGGAATTAGGGGCTAAACACTGTGTGCGTTCTTGGATGTAATTGGGGCTGGGAAACACCAAGAGTGTGTTTGTGTAACTCGAGTGGATTGTAATCCCCGTGTATCGCTTGTTCTATAGTGGAATTCATTGCTATTCTCCCCGTGGATGTAGGTCTTTACGATCGAACCACGTACATCTGGTGTCCGTTTTACTTTGCTCATTCTGTCTATTTATCGATCGATCGCTTGTTCCGCGCAACAATTGGTATCAGAGCTAGGCTTGCTTGAGTTGAAGCGAATCGATGGGGACAGAAGAAGCTAAAGGAAAAATCGACAGATTTGAGGGGAAGGACTTTGGTTTCTGGAAGATGCAGATAGAAGATTATTTATATCAGATGAAGCTGCACTAGTCCTTGTCTGGGAAGAAACCAAAAACGATGAAGCAACCCGATTGGAAATTGCCGGATAGACGAGCGATGGGTGTTATTTGGCTGATGTTGGCTCGTAATGCCGCGTTTAATATCGTTAAGGAAAATACCACTGTGGGTTTGATGAAAGCCTTGTCGGACATGTATGAGAAGCCATCTGCGATCAATAAGGTCTATTTGATGCGACGTCTGTTTAACTTGAAGATGAGCGAATGTACATAAGTTACTAATCATATCAATGAATTCAATGTGATAGTTAGTCAATTGAGTTCAGTTGAGATTGACTTTGAAGATGAGGTACGTGCTTTGATTCTATTATCCTTATTGCCTGATAGTTGGAATACTACTGTTACTGCTGTTAGTAATTCCTCTAGGTCGTCAAGTTTGACGTTTGATGGGATTCAAGATTTAATTCTGAGTGAGGATATCCGTAGAAGAGAATCTGGCGAATTTGTATCCGCTTCTTTAGTAGGTAAAATAGGAAGAACTAGTGCTCGTGTTAGCAGAAGTAGTATGAACATGAATAGAAGTAGTCAGTCTAGGACTTGTGGTGATGTCTGTTGGAACTGTGGCAAGAGAGGGTATCTTAGAAGAAATTTATTTTAAGATGAAAAACGAAAGGGCTAAGGGAATTGGAGTTGAATATGCGAATGATGTTGCAGCTGTAGCTGAAAATTCTGATGGTGTCGATAATGTCTTGTCTGTCATTGAGAATTCATCGTTTGATGGATGGATTTCTGGTTGTTCTTTTCATGCTACATCAAACAGGAACTGGTTTACTTCTTATCAATGCATGGATAGTAGAAAAGTGCAGTTGGGAAACAACGCTGAATGAGATGTTGTGGGTGTTGGTGATGTTAAAATCAAAATGCATGATGGAATTGTGAGGACATTGGCTAGAGTAAGACACGTTCCAGAATTGAAAAAGAACTTAATTTCCTTGGGTGCTCTAGATTCAGCTGGATGCAAGTATTCTTCACGAGGTGGAATCTTGAAGATTGTTCGAGGTGTCTTGGTGATAATGAAAGGAATCAAGCACAGTGGCCTGTATGAACTTCAAGGTGAGACATTAATAAGTTTCGCTTCTGAGACGTCGACATCTGTTCGAGAGTCTAATGGCTACTCGAGGAAGGCCTGGGTGTTTGTACGAAAGCATAATTTTGATGATATTGTCAAGAATACGCAGTCGAGAGCTTTGATCGGAATGGAGACTGGTAAGTTGATCAAGCATGTGTGAACTGATAGTAGCATGGAGTCTTGCTCGAAGCTGGTAAATAAATTCTACATGAAAAAGAGCATAGTGAAACACCGCACTAGTGCTAGTAAATCACAACACTTTGCAGAATTGATGAGTAGAGCATTACTAGAAATGGCCCGTAAAAAGATCTCTAGTGTTGGTATGGCTGGGTGAATTCTAACAGATGCGCTTAGTATGGCGAGTTACCTGGTAAAGAGATCCCTATCGACTGCGATTGGATATCAGATTCCCGAAGAAGTGTGGTCAGGTAATGTTGTTGATGATTCTATTTTTAGAATGTTTAGTTGCCAGTGTTATTATTGAGTAAGTGATGGCAAGCTCGATGTAAGGGCAATGTGCATATTCCATGGCTATGCACAAGGTGAGTATGGCGATCAGTTGTGGTGCCCGGATATAGATTCACTTGTTTGCAACAGAGAAATTACCTTTGACAAGTCTCCAGTACTTCTAGCTAGGAGTGATTATGGCAGTGTTAATACGGATTTGGACGGTGTTCAGCTTGAGGTGGAGTTACAACCAGAAACTCTTGAGGCAGCAGATACTAGCGTGATAATCGACACAGATGATACTTGTAGCAAGGTGAAGCGCGTAGAGCCAACAATTTCTGTAACTGCTGATTTTTGACAATGTACATTTTCAGTTTCCTGACATATATAGATGCAACGAAGGTTTTGCTTTATTTGTGATTAAGGAGCTTGTGTCAGATAGCCCTTGTGGAGTAGTTAAATGTGCATGTTCAGTTGGTGTTTTGATGAGGCCATCGATTATAGCAAAGTTCAAGTGCGGCTTGGACTTGGATGATGTCTGTGGCGATTGAGCCCATTGAGGCTGTTGGGAGAGTAGCAGATGATGTTCGAATTATCAGTGAAGCGATTGTGACATGGCTCCAACGTCGAGCCAATGTGGAGATTGTTGGAAATATGTCTCGAGTTTGAGCTCGAAGTAAAAATTTGAATATTTTGATTTGGATATTTCCTATTTGGTGTTGGAGTCCAAAGTGAATATTTGGATATGAAGTTGGCGATTTGATATAGCCCAAGATATGTCCAGAATTTGGAGATTGCGGCTATTAATTCTGATGGTGAAGACGGCCAATATAACAACAACCAAAAAAAAGAAAGTCAAGATTAGCTTTCTTCCTTTTTGACCAACGTGGGATTGTGTTTGTCTTTTTGTGAGGAAAAGCAAATCTTCTGCACCTTGGATAAAGGAGTTGCTTTGGTTAGTCAATGGTGGATTTTGACCTGGATCAATTTGGCGCATATAAATATCGTACTCTTTATTTTCGTGGGTGCCTTTTTTGATCAGAGTGGCGTAGAGGGTTAAAGCAATGCCAATTTACGTGAGAGTACTGTGGTTGATGAAGAAGTCCAGAAGTGCCGAACTACTTTTACGCAGACACGAAGATCGGTATTGAAGAAGCGACTGTTGTGAGTGCTTGAGCGCGGGTCTTCGCGACTTTGTTCCTTGAAGCGCCGTTTGTCACAACGAGTGCTTGGCATTGAGACTTCATTTGTTCACGGAATTACATCAAGAATTCAAGTGTTGAAGCAGATTAAATCTTGAGGTTAGATTTATGTTTTTATTCTTTTGCGAGATTGAAAGATAATTTCGCTAGGAATTGGGGGCTAAACACTGTGTGCGTTCTTGGATGTAATTGGGGCTGGGAAACACCAAGAATGTGTTTGTGTAACTCGAGTGGATTGTAATCTCCGTGTATCGCTCGTTTTATAGTGGAATTCATTGCTACTCTCCCCGTGGACGTATGTCTTTACGACCGAACCACGTACATCTAGTGTCCGTTTTACTTTGCTCGTTCTGTCTATTTTATTTTCATGGTCCTATTGCAGTAGTTCTGGGTGATATTTGGTGCACCCATCCCTCACCACCGCTCACGAGCCATTCGTAATTCACTGAGAAATATTGAGCGACATGAATCACTGAATGGAAGCCCATGTCGCCGCGATGTCGCCCGATGAGCTCGATCTCAATTCGATTCAAATTTTGGAAAAGCGATATCTTGGGTATAACTTCTCATCTTTGATTGATGACTTATTATTATTATTATTATTATTATTATAGATATCTTCCCTATTTTAAATGAATTGATATCTATCACAATATAAACTTTTGATCGGAAAATTAAAACTTTTAGGCATATCTTTTCTGAATTTAAAAGTCCTCGATCTAAATTTTCCTAATAGGCAACATTACGATAAGTTGTATACCCGTTGCCATTGGGTACTGTCATATCCCATTTTTATTAGTTCTTAATCAATCAAGGAAGACCGAAACGGATTGGAAAGCCGAACCACAACAAGAAGGTTTGTACTACCAACATCAACCAAAGGAGGGAGTTAAGTGTAACTATTGGGAACGTGTGCATCGAGGGATTGCACATTGATAGAAGTGGGCTAGACCATGGTTGCCAAGTTATGTATGTGCGAGAACCCTAAAAGACATTTACGATATTTTGATCGTACGTAACTGAGAACCCAATGCATTATTACAAGGCAATTCGGATCCGATATAACCAGCCTCCAATGATGGAATTCGGCGGATTCAAGGGTTAATTTAAGATGTCCATAAGTGTCATTGGAATATAAGTGGATTGATTTGGAACCTACGGGCCATGCGTGCGCGGGCGACTAGTTGTTCCATGCAAGAAAATTAAAAGACGATGAAATATCGTCGCTACGTTGAACCAAGTGTAACCAACCACCAGAACACCTTTGCTCTCTTATATCACGTAAAATTGCACGAGGAAGTCTTAACGGTGTGTTCAACCGTGGGCTAAATGTGTGGTTACATGCAAATGGCCATAAGGATAACTTCCCTTTCATTTGCATGTAAGTGCATGAAAGATTAGCGTACTGATTTGGAAGCATATAAACTTGGATAGATGGTGGTACGTACGATACACCATTTGCTTTGATGAAAAGGACACGTGAATACTATGGGCATGCTTGGAGGATGATTAAAAAGGAGGATTAAGGTTGTAATTATTTATGTCCGAGCCTCAGAGGATAAATTAGATTGGAATTAATTGATGAGACCATGAAGAAGGCCTGGCCAAGGCCAAAGATTAGCAATGTGAGATTGCATGGCATTAACATGCAAATTGGCCTGGGAAGGACAAGCGGCACCCTTCTACCTCCTCATTAGGCTAAGCCACATGTTGACCAGCCATGAAGCCCCATTTCCCTTCTCGTCCGTGTCCACTTGTAGGGAGAATTAAGGGCTGCATGAGGTGCCGCATGTAGCATCAGCCGACTAATCACCCCTCATGCACTAAAACACGTTTAACTAAGTGGGAATAAAAAGGTTAATAGATGGCAATGGCTGGGCATTGAAATGATCGTGCATGGAATGGGGACCGACAGTTAGTGGGACACGTGAAGCAAATAGGGAAAATTATGGGCCAACTAAGCTACCAATGTCAAAAATCTTTCAAGCAAATGCCATGTGGGTAGGCAGGTGGCGTGAATCCCTTTCTCACCTCAAAATTTAAGAAAAATTTCAGGGAAACTCGATTGTTCCCTGCTCATTCTGATTCCCTCCAAAAGTGTGGCTGGATAGCAATGTGTGAGGAGTTCTCTTCGGCTATTGTGGTGGAAAAAATCCGTAGAGAAAGAAGGAAAGCAAGCCGGCGTCGTCCCTTCATTTCTCCGAAGACTACTCAACCGAAAGGCAAGAATCTATTCAAATCTGTGTCCTATAGTAAACGGAGATATTAGCGTGCTGAATAGAATTGGATTGATGTAAGATAGCTTTTAGCTCACATACTGAGATGGTTTATGGAATTCGGAGTGAGTTAAGGAAGAGAGGTCGAGCATGTCCAGGAGATTATTCAAGTAGTTTTATATTAGTAGTAAAGAGAATAGAATAGCGGCTAGGTTTTGGTAGAAGCCGTGGGATTAGGAGCAGAAAGAGGATGGGATCAATATGATCTCGGATGCAGTGGGTTAAACCGAAGTAGTGAAGTATACGATTTGAAAATCAAGCGTAGAACCAAGTTAAGGGATGAGTGTATTTAGTGAAAAGGAAGGGATGTTGGCAGAATTGGTAATTAAGCTCGTGAATAGTTAAGGTATTGCGAGATGAACATGACTTCAAATAACCCTTACAAAATGAAGTTAAAGGGGCTGCAAGTGGTCGAGCTAGTCGAATAGCAACGTTAATAGTTTGGTAGAAGAGTTAGATGGATGGGTTGTGAGATGAATGAAAACAAAAAGATACTAAAGTGGTTAGCTAGAGGAAAGCAGGGGAGAGCTCATTCAATTGCGCAGAAACAAAACCGGCGCGATTGGCATATGGAAGTACGAATGATAAAGCCTTAAGCTAAGAGTCATTTTGTTATGAAGATTAACGTTGAAGCGCATCGTGGTAAGTTTGTCATTGTTCTGTTACAAAATTATAAGTGTTTCTAACGTTCACCACGAATCATGCATTGGTATGTCTGCATTCATGAAAGGTAAATTGATCTCACGCTGAACTGGTTGATACCCTGGTAAGGAGAGATGGGATGCCCCTAAGCTGTGTGCGGGAAGCGTCATGAAATTGAAATATCCCTGAGCTGTGTGCGGGGATGTCAGGGCCCTGGGATCACGATGCCATGGCTTGTGATCACGATGCCTCGGAGTAGAGATGTCATGAGCCGGGTCGATTTGTATTCAACGAGGAGCCGGAATTGTTAAACTAAAGAACAAATTGCAAATGCATGGGCTCGCATTGCATTTATCACGGCATGTACGCATGTTCTAATCTTGTGGAATTATATTCTGTCCGCTCTATGTTCTAGTTATGCTTGACTATGCTAGTTTAACTAGAGATACCAACCTATATTACTTGCTGCTCTGCGTCATTAGCTTGGCCTACCTGACAACGTTGAATCTTAGTTAGGGCAACAAGGTTTGAATTATGGGTGAGCAAAAAAGACAGTCCAGATCGATGGTCCGGTTTTAGGGGGATCCGGTTCGGTTTCCGGTTCCTAAAATTGGAACCGATGATCGAGCGGTCCGGTTCCCGGTTCCAGGGCCCAAAACCGGACTTTCTTTAAAAAAGAAAATATAATATTTACTTGTTTAGGTTAAGGCCTTTTAGGATTTCTTTGCTTCACGCTTCAGCACAGCCCCATCTTCAGTCTTCAGTTCTCCTCTCGCTACACAACCCTTCTTCAGTCTTCACTGTCCAACAAACCTTCTCTTGCTATGCAGCCGAGTTCCTTTGTCTCGCTACGCAGCCAAGTTCCTTTGTCTCGCGACGCAGCCCACTCTCGCGATGCAACTAATTCGCTGGTGGACGACCTCAATCCAGAGCTGCCAATTAAAGAGGCCTTGACTTTGTCGAGCTCGTGGTAAGCCGACCCTTCTGTCCTCGACCTCGAGCTCGTCTTTGCGAGATGCCCCTTTCTTTGTTTTTTTTTTTGCTTGTTTCCGAAGCGAGCCTAGGAGATTGTTTGTTCATAGGAAAAATCTCTCATCCATAGAAATCCCTCAGCCCAGAACTATGCGTAGGAATTAGATAGCCATTTGTAAAGTCGAAATCCACAACGCGATCACAATGAATTTAGAAAATCATGTTATACGAAACAGTAGATCATCAATGAGGATGGAACTCAAAGTGCATAAGAGATTTTTTGACCCTGACGACTTCAGCTTCCACGAGGATGGAACTCATTGTTAGCAATAAAAATATGACAGCAGGTTCTAAGAATTTCACAAATTAATATCATACAAAACGAGCACCTGTTTATCCTGATCTTCGTATTTTTATGTAAGCGGGATTTCTTCGTAGGATTGGACCTTCTCGGCTGCTCTGAGTGATTGATGCATCACTAACTTATCTTTGTAGACGCGAATACACCATTGAGTGTAACTGGAAGGTCTGTAGCTGCTCATGTTGATTTTAATTTGCTGTCTCTTATCATGTTCTAATCAGTATCCTTGGTTCTGGTGTGTAGCTACTCATTTTGATTTTAATTTGCTGCCTTTTATCGTGTTCTAATCAGTATCGTTGGTTTTGGTCTGTATAATGTAATTTTTTACTGCTCCGATTGTCAAATGCAGTAATAAAATTGATCTCCCTTGGTTTTTATAATTTATAATATGTGACTTACGTGATCTACCTATATGTCAATGGAAGTAGACAAGTCCATTGATGAGGTGACTTCGCCGATGGACTCACTAGAAAATGAAGGTGAAGAAATCTTCGAAGAGGAAGTCGACAAAAATAAGGTATCATGGTTGCCCAATTGGTAAATGAAAATCATCAAAAGCTTTGGCCTCATCGTAAAGGAAACAAAAATAAGAAGGGGAAAATTGAGGTATATTGCAAATATTGTGGGGCCATGTATTGGTATTGTGTTAATAATGGTCCTTCGACTATGTTGAAGCATTTTAGCAGGTGCAATAAATATCCTCGAAATAGAGATAAGAAGCAAAAAAAATTTATCCCACGTAGAGTGGATAGGACTCCAATGACTACGGGAAATACCAGCACTACCAGTGCTAATGTCTTATCAACATGGGAGTTTGATCAGGAACTTTGTAGGCAAATGCTTGTTGGATGATTATAGTGGATGAACAACCTTTTTCATTGGTTGAGCGTGTGGGATTCTATGATTTTATTGCAGGTTGACCGCACTTTTGTTTCATCCATCAAATATCAAGAAAGGACTTGAAGTTTATAATTTTTTCCATATTTCTATTTCATTGTCATTTCAGTTAATGTTCTATCATCAAGTGTACTTTTTTTTCCTTTGGGTGTGCTTTCAATGAGCTTTTGATGATTATGTGGGGATACATTGACTTGTTGCGTTTTTGAGCTTGGACTAGACAACGCAGCTTGCTGAAATTGATCCTGAAATGTCAAGTAGGTTGTTTACTGAAATCGTTGACATCACTTGAGGAAATGTGTGTTCTCAGCTTGGTGGTACAATAGAAGCTTTGCCTTGGTGGTACATATATGTCAAGCAGGTTGTGAACGTGCATGTGGTAATACCGTAATAGATCGCTTTTGCATAACAGGAGCCCTTTTGCACGACATAAGAGCCATTTTTCACAATGAATCTGGAAATGTGTGTACTGATTTTGGTTTGCATCTAGTTTTCGAAAATGAACTCCATTTTTCGGAATCGCGGACCGGACACCACTGGAACTGCCCGGAACCGTGCCGAATCAATGGTCCGGTCCGCGGTTCCGAAAAGTGGGAACCGGGACCACCGGTCCTGGAACTGCTCACCCCTAGTTTGAATGGTTTTCTTGCGGGGCTTATAGCTCACTCTTGTGGATCTAACTATTTTTCAGGTCAACGAAAGTAAATTAGCTAGCAAATGAAGATAGTGGATAAGGGCAAGGAATACGTTAAGGTATCGGAGCTGAGGTTTTAGATCGGGGGTACGGTTGTGACAGGTACACCCTCCAACTTAGTAAAGGCGAAAAGTTTGTTAATTTGATCTATTGCCATTTAGGTCCTATTTGCTATCTTCATGAGCCGATTTTAGATTTTGGGTATTTTAATTTTCGAAAAAAGATGAAGATGGAGACCAAGACAGTGTTTAGTGGGTAGTTTTACTGGGGTGGTCGCCTTTATCCATGATTCCTTGTTCTTGATTGTTATCTTATTATGGATAGGGATCTTCTTTGGCCTTGAATGATATCTTTATTTTCGATTGAATCTCATAAATATTAAAATTCCTTAAAAGATTAAGTAAGATAAGGTTTTCTTAGAAAGCCCTATTTATTGAATTTTTTTAGGAAAATAAGGATTCTTAGAAGCTTTATCTTATTTGATAATGTGGGATAAAATTGAATAAGAAAATCTTTCATGCATATCTTGTCTTGGCCAAAAATTCAAAGCCAAAGGAATAAAAAACCAGCTCATATTATCTTGTGTGATTCCATGCATATCTTGAATATATCATGCCATGCTCATGCATATTTTTTGAATTTTATGTATGCATATCTTGCATATTTCCGAGTATCATATCTTGCATTCCATATTTTCAAAATATCACTTGCATATCTTTAGTCATGTTTTATCTCATGCATCTTTTATTGCCAAAATTCACATGGAAAACACACAAAATCCGCTCAAGCATTTTCGAGTATCATATATTGCATTCCATATTTTCAAAATATCACTTGCATATCTTTAGTCATGTTTTATCTCATGCATCTTTTATTGCCAAAATTAACATGGAAAAGACATAAAAAATCTGCTCATGCATATCTTGCATATTTTCGAGTTTCATATCTTGCATTTCATATTTTCAAAATATCACTTGCATATCTTTAGTCATGTTTTATCTCATGCATCTTTTATTGCCAAAATTCACATGGAAAACACACAAAATCTGCTCATGCATATCTTGCATATCACTCATATCTGCGTATCATATGTTATCTTGCATATCATATCTTCGAGTATCATCATGTTATTGCATATCTTATTTTTTCGAAAATCTGATGTTTGCATGTCATATTTTCAAGTGATATTTTCTAGAGTCCGCATATTTGTATATCTTAGGTTTGCATCTCACATTTGCATATCTAATGTCCACATATCCCATGCTCGCATCTCATGTTTGCACGTCATGTCACTCGTACGTACCATATCGTGTCATGTTACATGTTTGCATCCTATATGGGATTATGTGACGCAATTTTTCATGTTCTACATTGCGTATCATCTTGTCATTTAGATAGTTTCCATGTCACTCATGAATACTTTTAAACAAGAGAAAACCTAAAAATAAGTCCAATTGAACATGAAGTGAAATCAATCAAGTTGCCAAACTTAAGATCTTCATGGAATTAAGGTACCGAAAGGGCATTAGCTTTAATTAGTTAATGTAATCAAGTACCCGAATTTTTAATCTCCAATTCGTAGAAATAAAATAGTCATCCCGCTATTTTATTTAGGTTTCTAACTAACCTAGCAAAAATTGTTAGTGGTGACTCCAAAGTAAAATCATTTGAATTAATCTAAGTTGCGATTTGGTAGTGTCACGCCCCAACTCTCGGGAACGCGTCATCCCTACCTTGACACCCATAGGTCACGAAGGATAGCGTCCTAGGCTCGCTATCGACCCACAATCATAATACGCATGGGGAACGTGCCAAACTCCCAAACAAAAAGATCAGCATGGGATAGGACAACAGGAACAATCATTCAGTCAATTCATCAAAAGACAAACTCGGCCATGAAATCAAAAGCAGATACTAATTAACCCTATAGAGCTAAAAACACACAACCCCATTCTTCGGGGCGGCTCTCTAGGACCTCAAAAAAGACAGTGGTCGGTAGGGTTAACTCCATATCTACTCCAAAGGGGCTACTCCAAAAAGGTCACGCCTCAGCAAACTCAAGGCTCCGTCACTTGCGACCTGAAATGACTATCCCACGACGGGGTGAGAAATAAATCTCAGTGAAGTCAACGCCTAAGCTCGGTTAGGACGTTGATTCACCCAAGACTTCCTACCAAACAGACACGGCACATCAACCAATACAGATATCCAACCACATGCAACTTACCCGCCAGGAAGCCACGCGAAATACGATGCAGACACGACACGACATGACAGTCAAACAGCCCAATCAAGGCAAGCATCACATCAAACTGGCATACATGACGTCACACGTAGTCCATTTATTATTAGATAGGGCATGTCAACCCAAGGCATGTCAGCCCGGCACACTAGTCAGTTGGTGCCTAGTACACTAGTCAGTTGGTACTCTTCTGGCGGCGCCAGGCATCGTCCCTTACTTCCGGCGACTGCTTCTAATAGTCCGTGTGGTTCCGATCGTCACGGCACGGATCTACCAGGAATCCCTTTCCAGGGCTTCGGTCCGTCACAAGCTGCGATCGGCACCCATCAAACTGACGTCACAGAATGATGTGCTTCTAACAAGTCGTATTTTTTCAATCGTCACGGTACAATCTTGTCAGGAATCTCATCGTCCAATCATATGACCACACATGACACCCGACAATCAATCAATTTTATCCTCTTTGATTTAGGTCGGATGCTCATACAGACATGCTCAAAGACTCGGCCTCAGGCCGTTTTCATGTTAAATCGTGCAGTTTGATCTCACACAGGTCATATGAATGCATAACCTCATAACTAGGCTTGCGCCCGACACGGACGATGAAACACTTAGAAATTCAATTACATCACATCACAACCAATCAACTGCAATCAGTCAAGCAAACAAGACACGATCGATTATCCAGTTCAATTAATCAAACAGCATTGATTAATCCCAATTTCATCAATTTATATATCGATCGCTCGGTTCTGTACTATCGCTCGCTCGCGGCCAGGCAATGGCAATCAATGCCCAATCAGTCAGTCAATCAATTCTAACCACCAATTAGCCACAGACAACCTAGCTAAATCAACTAACTTACTTAATCGCGGCCATTTACCCTAAACCCGATTTCTATCTAAACCGACCACGATTATTCTAACTAATTACCCTAATTGACTAATTAACTAACCCTAGGCGCAATTAGCGCCCTAACCAAGGTTAGGGGTTGACTCACCCCTAAATCAAGCTCGGGCAGCAACCACGACGGCACGGTGACGGCGAAACAGCGGCAAAGAAGTCCGGCGACAACGGCGGCGACGACGGTCCTCGGTTTTCTCTTCGGATAATTCGATTTCACAGCTCACCAAGTGGTGACACTACCCCACAGCGGCTAGGACACAACACGGAGGTCCGGCAGAAGGTCGGCGACGACGGCCGAGCTCCGACGATCAGCGGCTAGGGTAAAACAGAACCGGTCAGATTTAGAAACAGAGGAACCGGGTTTATTTTTGGGAGTTCCTTAGCCTCACGAGCTGAGGAAGGCTGGAAGAGGTTAGAGGACTCACCGGACGACTCAAGGCGACTGTCAGGACCGGCCGTGAGCGACAAAGGACGGCCAGCAGCGGCGGAGACGGCCACGAGCAGAATCGGTGAAAAACAGGGGAGGTTCGGGTTGGGGTTGAATCGGGCTCCACCGGCGTCGACCTGCTCCCAGCGGCTCGGGGGGGACGTCAAGGGAGTCGAGGGTGTCGTGAGGGGTGGTCGGCGATCGGCGGGAGGCGGCGAAGAAGGACGAAGGATGGCGGAGCAGTCCCGGGCCCAAAACAGAGCACCGAGTCTGTTCTCGATTCTTTGGGGATCCGCGGCGGCTCTGGATAGCGACGAACGGTGAGGGGTGGTCGACGGGGTGGCGTGAGGCGGCTGGTGGTGGTCGGAAGTCGCGCGAGAGCCGACGGAGCTCAAAAAGCCCACCAAACCCGAAAACAGAGCAGGGGCGCGGCGGAGCTTCCGGCGGCTTCCGGTCGGCGGGCGGCGGTCGAACTGAGGCGACTGAGTGGGTTGAGGAGCGGCAAAGGATTGGCGGTGGTGGTGGCGCTCGAGAATCGTTCACGGAGGAGGAGAGGAGGCGAGGAGGAGCTTCGGGAGGGGGAGTTGCGCAATGAACAGGGGAGAGAGAGAGAGGTCTGCCGAGCGACAAAAAAAAGAGAGAGGGAAAGAGGGAGAGAGAGAGAGAAGAGAGAGAGAGTGGGTGGGGTAGGTGAGAAGTTGACCGGTAGGTGGGGATTTGACCGGGGTCCCCTCAATCAAGTCAAATTTGAATTATTGCGGGGTAAAATGGGCATTTGGCAATTTTGGACCGAACGAAATTTTGTGCCCTAGACGAAGGGCATTTCGGTAATTTCACAGGCTAGGCTGGGTCGCGGTGATTTGATCCTAATTCGTGGTAATTAAGAATTACAAAGCCTAATCTAATTGACAGACAATTTCGAGGATCGTCCAAAAATTCATCTCTTAATTCCTTACGGTCCAAAATTCCATATCGACTGAAATTCAATTTCATTCCCTTAATCGAATTCAGACGATTTACAAGAAGGCGAATTTCCAAGGCGTCACAACTCTCCCCACCTTAGGAAATTTCGTCCCCGAAATTACAGTATATTCGGAACTACTCAAAAAGATAAGGATAACTACTTTTCATGACTTCTTCGTTCTCCCAAGTCGCTCCTTCGGCTCCATGGTGTTGCCAAACCACCTTGACCAATGGGATTTTCTTGTTCCGGAGCACATGCTCTTTTCTGTCCACAATCCTGACTGGTCGTTCCACGTACGATGCTTGCTCATCCAATTCAATCTCCTCATAACTTAGCACGTGGGTGGGGTCCGGCTCGTACTTTCTCAACATCGACACGTGGAAGACGTTATGCACTTGAGCAAGTCTCGGCGGCAACGTAAGACGATACGCCAGGTTTCCAATTCGCTCCAAAATTTCAAATGGTCCGACGTATCTAGGGCTTAGCTTTCCTTTCTTGCCGAAACGAGATGTCCCTCTCATAGGCGACACCTTCAAAAATACATGATCGCCCACTTGAAATTCCAAAGGTCTGCGCCTCCTATCAGCGTAACTTTTCTGGCAACTCTGAGCTGTCCTTAGTCTATCTCTGATTACTTTAACTGCCTCCATTGATTGCTCTACTAACTCAGGTCCAGTAATCTTCCTTTCGCCAACTTCATCCCAGCAAGCAGGCGTTCTGCACGCTCTGCCATACAATGCCTCGAAAGGCGCCATCTTAATGCTTTGCTGATAACTGTTATTATAGGCAAATTCCACCAAATGCAACTGTTCCTCCCAACTGCCTTTAAGATCCAAGACACATGCCCTTAACATGTCCTCTAAAGTCTGAATAGTCCTTTCAGACTGGCCATCTGTCTGCGGATGATAGGCCGTACTAAACTGCAGTTTTGTCCCCAAAGCAGTCTGTAGACTTTTCCAAAATATGGCAGTGAACTTGGGATCACGATCTGAAGTGATCGTCACTAGCACTCCATGCAACCTCACGATGTGCCTCACGTACAAATCTGCATATTTGTCTAAGGCGAAGTCCTTTCTCACTGGAATGAAATGCGCTGACTTCGTCAATCTGTCGACTACAACCCAGATAGAGTCATGTCCTCTTTGACTCCTTGGTAATCCCATCACAAAGTCCATCGTGATATGCTCCCATTTCCACTCTGGGATCTCCAAAGGCTGCAGCAATCCTCTAGGCTTGCAGTGCTGCGCTTTGACCTATTGACAAGTCAAACATCTAGCCATATGTTTGGCTATATCCGCTTTCATGCCATTCCACCAGTAGTGATGTTTCAGATTCTGATACATCTTTGTACTTCCAGGATGGATACTATAACTACTACGATGCGCTTCCGACAAAATCTCCTCCCTTAAATCTTCATCGGCAGGCACAACCAAACGTCCTCTGAACTTCAGCATCCCATCCCCGGCCACTTGGAAGTCGACTCTTCGCTTAACTGAGTCCTCTTGAAGTATCTTTTGAATGGCAGGGTCTGTCGATTGCAGGGTCTTAACCCTCGCTTGTACTTCCGGTTCGATCCTTAGGGTAGCCACAAGACTCGACAGACGGCTTACTTCCAACTTAAAGTCCGAGTCTCTCACTTGCTCCAATAAACGCCACTCGTGGACTTGTAATTGAGCAATCACTGATTTTCTACTCAGGGCATCTGCAACCTTATTCGCCTTGCCCGGATGATACAGGATCTCGTAGTCATAATCCTTAAGAAACTCCATCCATCGACGTTGCCTCATGTTCAACTCCTTTTGAGAGAACAAATACTTCAGACTCTGGTGATCAGTGTACACCTGAAAACTTTCCCCGATCAGATAATGCCTCCAGATTTTCAAAGCAAACACAACAGCAGCCAATTCCAGGTCGTGCGTCGGATAGTTCGACTCATGAGGCCTCAACTGACGTGATGCGTATGCTACTACCCTACCATGCTGCATCAGCACGCAGCCCAAACCTCGAAGCGAAGCATCGCTATAGATCTCAAATCCACCAGGACCAGACGGGATTGTCAGAACAGGAGCAGTAGTCAGCCTATGCTTAAGCTCTTGAAAACTACGCTCTCACTTGTCTGTCCATTCGAACTTCGTGTCCTTCTTCAGCAGTTTGGTCAAGGGAGAAGCTATAGCTGAGAACTTCTCTACGAATCGCCTATAGTAGCCTGCCAATCCTAAGAAACTTCTGATCTCCGTCACAGTCGTCGGTCTCGGCCAATCCATAACAACCTCAATCTTAGACGGATCCACAGTGATACCTTCACCAGAAACTACATGACCTAGAAACGCCACGCGAGCTAGCCAAAACTCGCACTTACTGAACTTGGCATACAACTGATGCACTCTAAGAGTTTCTAACACAATCCTCAAGTGTTGATCATGATCCTCCGGACTCTTCGAGTACACCAAGATGTCGTCTATAAACACAATGACGAAGCGATCCAAGAACTCCTTGAATACTCTATTCATTAGATCCATGAAAGCAGCAAGAGCATTTGTCAGACCGAATGGCATCACGGTGAACTCATAATGTCCATAACGCGTTCTGAATGCCGATTTCGGTATATCCTCCTTTCTGATCCTCAACTGATGATAACCTGTCCGTAGATCGATCTTGGAAAGTACCGATGCTCCCTGCAACTGATCGAAAAGATCGTCAATCCTCGGTAATGGGTATTTATTCTTGATCGTCACTTGATTCAACTGTCTATTGTCAATGCACAACCGCAACGATCCATCCTTTTTCCTTACAAACAACACAGGCGCTCCCCAAGGCGATGTACTAGGGCGAATAAACCCTTTATCCAACAACTCCTGCATCTGAACCTTGAGCTCCTTTAGTTCCGACAGCGCCATTCTATACGGCGCCTTAGAGATTGGCTCCGTC
The DNA here is from genome assembly GCA_021437785.1 of Rhodomyrtus psidioides. NCBI lineage: Eukaryota > Viridiplantae > Streptophyta > Magnoliopsida > Myrtales > Myrtaceae > Rhodomyrtus > Rhodomyrtus psidioides. The sequence continues at coordinate 1,739,289 of JAILYB010000023.1, read as the reverse complement.
CTAGGAGCTAACTCTATCACAAACTCAATTTCCCTTTTCCGGTGGCAAGCCAGGTAATTCTTGAGGAAAAACATCCGAGAACTCACATACAACCGCAATATCTTCCAACTTAAATTCCCCAACAGATATGTCAACCACAGCAGCCAAATAACCTCGGCATCCATTTTCCAACAGACGGGTCGCCTCTAGCGACGAGATCACTACAGTCGAGGTTCCTCCTCGATTACCCACAAACTCATAACTAACCTCATTCAACGGGCTAAACCGTATTGCCTTGTGAAAGCAATCCATTGTGGCCCTTTGCTTTGTCAACCAATCCATACCCACAATCAGATCAAAGTCATACATTTCCAGCACAATCAGATCTATGTCACTCTCATGACCATCTACCACAAGTCTACAACCAGGACAGCCTACTGCAGCTACCACACTATCCTTTAAAGGTGTAGACACCTTGAAAACAACATCTAAAGGCACGAAATCCATACCAGACAGTTTAACAAATTGCTCAGCAACAAACGAATGCGTGGCACCCGGATCAAACAAGGCATAAGCAACCTGATTATGCAAGAAGACCGTACCTGTAACGGTCGGCGAATCCTTCGCCTCCTCTCGAGTGACAGCAAACACACGTCCTTGCGCCGGCAGTCGGTTCTGAAAGTTCTGTGGCGCATTCCCTCCAGCTTAGCCTCCCTGCGGCCTGAACTGTTGCCTCTGTGGGCAGTTCCTTGCTTGGTGGCCCTTCTGACCACAACCAAAGCAAGATCCATCAGCATTCGGGCACAGAGCAGAACCATGCCTCTGACGACACAGGCGGCACGTATCATCCTGACGATGCATAGGTTTGCTAATCGCTCCCTTCCGGTTTGGGGGAATGTGGTACTTACCACCCAACATCGGCTTCTTCCCCTTCCAGGTATCCTTCTTATTCCATGGCGCGAACCGTGATCCACTTGCAGCAGCCCTTTCCTTCAGGTTTCGCTTAATCAGCTGAGCCCTCTCATAAATGTCATCATAGTCCTTTAGGTTGAAAGGTATCAGGATATCCTTTATCTCCTGCTTCAACCCATCCCGAAACCTCTTAGCTTTATCCAAAGGGTCCTCAATCATCCTTGGGGCATACCATGATAGTTCAGCAAATCTCGCCTCATATTGATCCACAGTCATTTGATCCTGATGCAGGCGCATAAACTCATTCACCTTCTGCTCTCTAGCACAGTCCGAGAAGTACTTGCCATTAAAGGCTTCCACAAACACTGTCCAACTCCGAACGGTCCCTTCGGGAAAAACCCTTCTCTTAGATGCATCCCACCAAGTCCTAGCGTTTCCTTTTAGTTGAAAAATGGTTAGGGTGACCTTATCGTCTTCGGTACACTTCAGTAGCTCAAACACTTTCTCCAATTCCTTGACCCACGAGGCAGCTGCTTCAGGATCTCCATCTCCTACAAACTACGGTGGCATTAGCTTGAGAAACTGCTCCACCAGCTTATGTATTAGTCGTTCTCTATTCTCATTTCCAGCCACTAGGTTTCCTTGGGGTGCCTGAACAGCAGCAGCAACAGCAGGAGCACCATGGCTCCTTTCCTGTCGATCCAACCTATCTCCTAGCGCTCCCAGCGCTTGAAGAATATCAGCCATAGTCGGATCTCGCCTAGCAGGTTCAGCAGCACGAGATGTTCATTCACCAGCTACGATCTCATCGACCAGCATAACAAGCCTCATTCGGGGCGCTCGGGGAGCTCTTCTACCGCGTCCGCTCATTTCGCAGGGGAGTTACAGAGTCCTGCCCACCCCAGTAGCAAACGCGGTCAGAAGGCAACCCAACTACTTAGGACAAAAGCAGCAATTACATGCACAACGCTCAAAATTCGATCCACTATCCCATTTCCCATCGCTCCTTATTACTCCAGGCCAATGACTAGATGGTTCAGGCTGACCTTGCTCTGATACCACCTTGGGCGGGGATGTCACGCCCCGACTCTCGGGAACGCGTCATCCCTACCTTGACACCCATAGGTCACGAAGGATAGCGTCCCAGGCTCGCTATTGACCTACAATCATAATACACATGCGGAATGTGCCAAACTCCCAAACAACAAGATCAGCATGGGATAGGACAACAGGAACAATCATTCAGTCAATTCATCAAAAGACAAACTCGGCCCTGAAATCAAAAGCAGATACTAAATAACACTATAGAGCTAAAAACACACAACCCCATTCTTCGGGGCGGCTCTCTAGGACCTCAAAAGAGACAGTGGTCGGTAGGGTTAACTCCATATCTACTCCAAAGGGGCTACTCCAAAAAGGTCACGCCTCAGCAACCTCGAGGCTCCATCACTTGCGACCTGAAATGGTTATCCCACGACGGGGTGAGAAATAAATCTCAGTGAAGTCAACGCCTAAGCTCGGTTAGGACGTTGATTCACCCAAGACTTCCTACCAAACAGACACGGCACATCAACCAATACAGATATCCAACCACATGCAACTTACCCGCCAGGAAGCCACGTGAAATGCGATACAGACACGACACGACATGACAGTCAAACAGCCCAATCAAGGCAAGCATCACATCAAACTAGCATACATGACGTCACACGTAGTCCATTTATATTAGATAGGGCATGTCAACCCAAGACATGTCAGCCCGGCACACTAGTCAGTTGGTGCCTAGTACACTAGTCAGTTGGTACTCTTCTGGCGGCGCTAGGCATCGTCCCTTACTTCCGGCGACTGCTTCTAATAGTCCGTGTGGTTCCGATCGTCACGGCACGGATCTACCAGGAATCCCTTTCCAGGGCTTCGGTCCGTCACAAGCTGCGACCGGTACCCATCAAACTGACGTCACAGAATGATGTGCTTCTAACAAGTCGTATTTTTTCGATCGTCACGGTACAATCTTGTCAGGAATCTCATCGTCCAATCATATGACCACACATGACACCCGACAATCAATCAATTTTATCCTCTTTGATTTAGGTCGGATGCTCATACAGACATGCTCAAAGACTCGGCCTCAGGCCGTTTTCATGTTAAATCGTGCAGTTTGATCTCACACAGGTCATATGAATGCATAACCTCATAACTAGGCTTGCGCCCGACACGGACGATGAAACACTTAGAAATTCAATTACATCACATCACAACCAATCAACTGCAATCAGTCAAGCAAACAAGACACGATCGATTATCCAGTTCAATTAATCAAACAGCATTGATTAATCCCAATTTCATCAATTTATATATCGATCGCTCGGTTCTGTACTATCGCTCGCTCGCGGCCAGGCAATGGCAATCAATGCCCAATCAGTCAGTCAATCAATTCTAACCACCAATTAGCCACAGACAACCTAGCTAAATCAACTAACTTACTTAATCGCGGCCATTTACCCTAAACCCGGTTTCTATCTAAACCGACCACGATTATTCTAACTAATTACCCTAATTGACTAATTAACTAACCCTAGGCGCAATTAGCGCCCTAACCAAGGTTTAGGGGTTGACTCACCCCTAAATCAAGCTCGGGCAGCAACCACGACGGCACGGTGACGGCGAAACAGCGGCAACGAAGTCCGGCGACAACGGCGGCGACGACGGTCCTCGGTTTTCTCTTCGGACAATTCGATTTCACAGCTCACCAAGTGGCGACACTACCCCACAGCGGCTAGGACACAACACGGAGGTCCAATAGAAGGTCGGCGACGACGGCGGATCTCCGACGACCGGCGGCTAGGGCAAAACAGAACCGGTCAGATTTAGAAACAGAGGAACCGGGTCTGTTTTCGGGAGTTCCTTAGCCTCACGAGCTGAGGCAAGGCTGGAAGAGGTTAGAGGACTCACCGGATGACTCAAGGCGACTGTCAGGACCGGCCGTGAGCGACGAAGGACGGCCAGCAGCGGCGGAGATGGCCACGAGCAGAATTGGTGAAAAACAGGGGAGGTTCGGGTTGGGGTTGAATCGGGCTCTACCGGCGTCGACCTGCTCCCCGCGGCTCGGGGGGGACGTCAAGGGAGTCGAGGGTGTCGTGAGGGGTGGTCAGCGACCGGCGGGAGGCGATGGAGAATGACGAAGGACGGCGGAGCAGTCCCGGGCCCAAAACAGAGCACCGAGTCTGTTCTCGGGTCTCCGGGGATCCGCGGCGGCTCTGGATAGCGACGAACGGCGAGGGGTGGTCGAGGGGGTGGCGTGAGGCGGCTGGTGGCGGTCGGAAGTGGCGCGAGAGCCGGCGGAGCTCAAAAAGCCCACCAAACCCGAAAACAGAGCAGGGGAGCGGCGGAGCTTTCGGCGGCTTCCGGTCGGCGGGCGGCGGTCGATCACTCATACTTATGCTCCCTGCACCACTATAATTCCACCACGGAATCAAAGACTTAGATCACCCATTCCAATCTATTAATTCTATGCTATACCACGAACAACAGCCACTTCACACAATTTAAAGTATAGAAGTGTGCCACAAGCTCAAATAGAATACTCAATGCTTCATCAAGCAACCATTAGCAATCAAGCACATGCTAGTACGAAGCTTGGCCATGTCCAATCATCACAACAATGTCACTTTCATGATGCCAATCACATGCGCCAATCACATGCCATGCATTACTCAACATACTATAACGAACCCTTCCTAAGGTCTTGCTACCTAGTCACCCCATATCTCATTCCTCCTTATTACTCCAATCCTCAATCAACTTTGGATCGAGTTGACCTCGCTCTGATACCACTTCAACTAGGATGTCACGCCCCGCTTTCCTTACGAGCACGTACATCCACAATACGCCGTAATTCTTGTCCCAGGATACTCCTCATATACGGCTAGTTAAAATGAGACTCGCATGCGGAAGACAGAAGAAAATAAAACCCCTCCAAATACTCTCCACTTATACATACAACCAAGAATGAGATGCGGGGAAAACAAGCAACTTTTATACATCGAAAAGATAAGTCCGTACATAAAAGACCAAGATCCCTCTCAACAAAAGCACAGGTTGGGACAACAAAAAGGGCAGACAAAAGGAAGCCACTAAGTCCAACCACCGGACTATCGCCCTATAAAAACACACCGAAAAGGTCAAGTGACCACAAACATACTAAGAAGTGCTAGACTCATCGGCTTGTTCCATGTCCTCGGCTGGGTCGTAGTCCGAAAAAGCCTCTGATGAAACCTCGATGGAATCCTCTTCCATATCGTCCTCGGAATCTGAAATCTCGATGACTTCAATACTTGCCTCGCCCGTTGGTTCTTCTTCAGGTATGTTCCTCGATCCCACGGTAGAAGTTTCTATTTCTATTTCCTCTCGGGTCGGGTGGCACCAAGGGGGTACAACTCCTCTGGGTACATCTTGGGGTCTTAACTGCTCAGACATACCTTCACCTTCCTTACGATACCATGCCTCGAACCTATGGGGCTTATTTGGCGCTCCTGGCTCGTCCACCCATACTACAGTAGTCCGTCTAATATATACTATACCACGATAGTCAGGAAACTCTTCAATAGCCCTAGACATCTCCTGGGGTTCACCCAAGCGAATTGGCAGCATTCTTCAATTCCTAGGGTCTGGAAAAATAAGGTCCCACTAAGGGGTGAGATCGACATCTCAGTAAGAAAAGTCCTAGTCCTAAGTTAGGCCAACCGTACACTCAGGTAAAAGCGAATACGAACCCAACGTATAAACAATAAAATGATGCATTTAACAACCATAAATAATACAAGAATATCACAAGCATCTTTATGCATTCATAGCAGCGTATTCCATCAAATAAAACAAGTTCACATCACCAATCCAAACCACGCCTTTCTTCCTTTCCAACCATTATTTGATTCAAGCCCGCGTGTGTAACGCCTCAGGCTAGGTCCGCGTACTTACGCATCAGACCATCTCATTGACAAACCCGCGTAAAACGCATCAGGTTTTCAATATCATCTCCGACCCGTGTCGACACATAACAATTCTCGTCCCGCGTCTCACGCATCAGGACATTGGTCATAACAATCCCGCGTCTCAACGCCTCAGGGTGCCACAAGGTTCTCAAGCATGCCAGTATTCATCTCAACTCAAGACATTGTAATCAAACACAAGCTCACGCATCGAGCTATAATTCAAGGCATGCGCAACAATCAATTTCAGCAACCAAGAGAAACAAGCAACACGTATCATGACCATTCAATAAGCATATAAACAATAGGCACAACACGTGATCATAAATCAAACAATATCACCAAAGCTCACCAAAGATTAGCATATTCCTCATCGGATTTACCCAATCGAGTCCAATTGTTCTAACCAAGGTTAGGAACTTCCTTACCTCAAGTTTAACTCAACAAAATTCACTCCCCAAGCACTTCAAATGCTCAGCCTCACACACTTCCAGAACAGGGCAGCCGCGCTCCTAGCGGAAATCAAGTGATTCGTTAACTTTTCTTCGCCTAAACCTCAATTCACGGAGTATAAACCTCCATAACATGTCAATAAACGTCCTAACACATCTCAATGACCAAGTCCAAACCGAATTCCAACACGAACAGCCCTTACAAACACAACCAAAAACAGAACCGAAACAGGGCACTCCCCTGTTCGGTCTTCAATCAGCTCAATCAGCCTCAAACCTCAATTCAACTCCTTGATTTTTCTGTAAATACACTTACTAACACAAAGTTCTACATGCCAAGAGATCTCACCGAAAGTTCCAACCCAAGGCGACGCCAAAAGGTCCTTGAATAACACCACTCCTTCTGAGTCTGCAGATGGACAGATTCTGTCCTTCCAAACATCACAACGAAACAAAATTAAGATGTTGTTATTTTTCGTCCAAATTTCTACAGCAACTCAGTATATGTGTCTACTAGGTCTCCACAAAAATTTAGCTCAAAATTCGTCCATTAAGGGGTTCAATGAAAAGCAAACCGGAGCCTACCTCCAGTTCAGTCAGTTTCCGTCGACTCGCGGGAGATTGGCCGGCCGGAGCTCCACAGGTGGCCAATCGACGTGATTCCAATTGGAAAAGTTCGGTAACAGGGAGATCTTCGCGATGATATATGGCTCGCGAGCTGGTTGTTAACGGTTGAAAAGTTAGGCGCTGATGAAGTGGACGAAAAATTCTGATCCTGCAGGTCTGGTTCTGAACGTGAGGAAGAAGAAGAAAAATGGAGAAGATGATGGTGCTGCTGGTGCTGGTCGTGAGAAATGGCAGAAAGAGGAGGAAGGAAATGACTTGTCATCTCCAAAATATTCTAGAGCTTGCTTAGGTGTATAGCTCAATTATTGCTAACCATATATTCATGACACTTGGAATTTTCCTCATAATATCACAATCCCCTTCCAATTTTGTCCTCAATGATTCAGCTGGCACCTTGGGGATGACCAATTGACACAAATGCCCTTGTCTAATTGATAACATAAAGTCAAAGCTCCAAGGGCAAAATCGTCTTTTCACACCCTTCATCCGAAAAATCATTTTCCTGCAAAGTTTCATCCTCGACTAGGCGTCGTCCAATCCAAACACATTGTTACAAATCTTCATTTCCATTTTTCATTTCCGAGATCCCAAATCGTGATCGATTTCTCATCGTTCGTACATTTCAATCTATCTCGAACTAACGGGCGGCTTTTGCGGACATTACGCGTATCGACTCTGTGATTCTCATCACCCTTAGGAAAATCCAAACTACGGCAATCTTGGTTGTCATGTAATCACAAAGGTCTATTACCAGTCCCGACGGTCGCGATCGTCATAAATCGATTTAGGAAAATTCGCAAATCATACGTTGGTTAAGCGGTATCACCCGCGTCCCAATCGTATAACACTAGCAATGGATTCCTTAATCGTTTTCTGATCGGCCTCAGTTCTAAATATCCCTCGACGATCCTTATGGTCAAAACGCCGTGTTCAAATCGAATTTCCTAGGTCCACGTACCTCGTCGCGCGTTAGCCTTTCCCCTTTGGTTAGTTAACTCGCGATTGATCAGATCCGAGCGAGATATCACTGAAATACTTCGATAAATATCTTACAATCAAAGGTCTCGAAATGACAGGAAAATCAGACTGTCACAACTCTTCTCCCCTTACGAAAATTTCGTCCTCGAAATTTGTTACAATTCACTAGTCAAACAAATGGGGGTATTGACGCCTCATTGCCTCTTCGTTTTCCCACGTTGTGCCTTCAGTTCCATGATGCTCCCACACTACTTTGACCAGCGACACCGTCTTGTTCCTCAAAATGTGCTCCTTACATTCTTCGATCCTGATGGGTCTTTCCACATACGAAACCTTGTCATCCAATGCTATGGTCTCGTAATCCAAAACATGTGTCGGATCTGGCTCGTACTTCCTTAGCATCGATACATGGAAGACATTGTGTACTTGGGACAAACTTGGTGGCAAGGCAAGTCTATAAGCCAAAGTCCCAATCCGTTCCAAAATCTCGAATGGGCCTATATATCTCGGACTCAACTTCCCTTTCTTTCCGAATCGGGATATGCCTCGCATAGGTGATATCTTGAGAAACACATGATCACCAGTTTGAAATTCCAAGGGCTTGCGTCGCTTATCGGCATAACTCTTCTGGCGACTTTGTGCAGTTCTCAACCTATCCCTAATTACTTTTACCGCTTCAACCGATTGTTCTACCAGTTCTGGTCCAGTGATACTTCTTTCTCCTACTTCATCCCAGCACAAAGGAGTTCTGCACGCTCTTCCATAAAGTGCCTCAAATGGTGCCATTCCAATACTTTGCTGATAACTGTTATTGTACGCGAACTCCACTAAATGCAAATGATCTTCCCATCCGCCTTTAAAATCTATAACACATGCTCGCAACATGTCCTCAAGCGTTTGAATCGTCCTTTCCGATTGTCCATCCGTCTGCGGATGATACGCCGTACTAAACTGTAATCTAGTTCCCATAGCGTCCTAAAGACTCTTCCAAAAATTCGCCGTAAACTTAGGGTCTCGATCTGATGTTATCGTGATAGGTACTCCATGTAAACGTACGATCTGCCGCATATACAATTCAGCATACTTGTCCATCGCAAAGTCCTTTTTCACAGGGATAAAATGCGCAGACTTAGTTAGCCTATCTACGACTACCCAAATCGAATCATGTCCTTTTTGACTCCGCGGTAATCCCATAACAAAATCCATCGTTACGTGCTCCCATTTCCATTCTGGAATCTCCAAAGGTTGCAATAGTCCACCCGGTTTACAGTGTTGTGCTTTCACTTGCTGGCACGTCAAACACTTTGCTACATGCCTAGCTACATCCACTTTCATACCGTTCCACCAATAGTGCTGACGCAAATTCTGATACATCTTTGTACTGCCTGGATGAATACTGTAATTACTCCGATGAGCTTCGGACAAGATTCTTTCTTTAAGCTCTGTATCATTAGGCACACAAAGACGTCCGCGAAATTTTAAAATTCCTCCCTCAGTTACTTGGAAATCATCTTTCCTCTTAGTCGCATCCATACTCAGAATTTTCTGGACTTCAGGATCTATAGCTTGCAAATCTTTGATTCTTTCTTGAATTTCCGGTTCGATTCTCAACGTCGCTATCAAGCTTGTCGTTTGGCTCACTTCCAATTTGAACTCTGAGTCCCTCAATCCTTCAAGTACAGACCATTCTTTAACCATTAAGTGCGCAATACTAGACTTCCGACTGAGCGCATCCGCAACTCTATTCGCCTTACCCGGATGGTACAATATGTCACAATCATAATCCTTAAGTAGTTCCATCCACCGACGTTGCCTCATATTTAACTCCTTCTGAGAAAACAGATATTTCAAACTCTGGTGGTCTGTGTAAATTTGGAACCTTTCGCCACATAAGTAGTGTCTCCAGATTTTCAGGGCGAAAACAATCGCAGCTAATTCCAAGTCATGCGTCGGATAGTTTAACTCATGGGGTCTCAATTGCCTTGAAGCATACGCCACTACCCTTCCGTGTTGCATCAGTACACACCCTAATCCTTTTAATGACGCGTCGCTATAAATTTCAAAGCCGCCAGGTCCAGAAGGTATCGTGAGAACTGGTGCCGTTGTCAAACGATGCTTAAGCTCGTGAAAACTCCTCTCGCACTTATCCGTCCATTCAAACTTCGTAGACTTCTTAGTTAAATGCGTCAATGGCATAGCTATAGACGAAAACTTTTCCACGAAGCGTCTATAATAACCAGCCAATCCTAGAAAACTCCGAACCTCAGTGACCGTCGTAGGTCTCGGCCAATTTATCACCGCTTCTATCTTTGTAGGGTCTACTGAAATCCCTTCTCCAGATATTATATGTCCAAGAAATGCCACTTTGTTCAACCAAAACTCGCACTTACTGAATTTGGCGTAAAGCGAGTGTTCCCTCAAGGCCTGTAAAACAATTCTTAAGTGTCTTTCGTGTTCTTCGTTACTCCTCGAGTAAATTAGAATGTCATCAATGAACACTATAACGAAACGATCGAGGTATTCCTTAAACACTCGATGCATCATATCCATGAACGCAGCTGGAGCATTCGTCAAACCAAAAGGCATTACTGTAAATTCATAGTGTCCATATCTCGTTCTGAAAGCCGTTTTCGGAATATCCTCCTGCTTAATCTTTAACTGATGGTATCCCGTTCTCAAATCGACTTTAGAGAACACTGAAGCTCCCTGCAACTGATCAAACAGGTCATCAATCCTTGGCAACGGATACTTATTCTTAACAGTCACCTGGTTCAATTGCCTATAATCTATACACAGACGCAAAGATCCATCCTTTTTCCTTACAAATAACACTGGTGCTCCCCATGGCGAAGCACTAGGTCTAATGAATCCCTTGTCAAGCAATTCTTGCAACTGCACCTTTAACTCTTTCAACTCTGATAATGCCATTCTGTAAGGTGCCTTCGAAATAGGCTCTGTCCCAGGAGCTAACTCAATTACAAACTCAATCTCACGCTCAGGTGGCAATCCCGGCAGTTCTTGAGGAAAAACATCAAAAAATTCACGTACGACGGCTATATTTTCCAATTTCGGTTCTTCAACTGTCGTGTCAACTACCGCAGCTAAGTAAGCTCGGCATCCCTCATCCAACAATTTTTTCGCTTCAAGTGACGAAACCAAAGGAATGGAAGTTCCCCCACGACTTCCCTTAAGCTCATAGCTAGGACGACCATCCGGATAGAAACAGATTACCTTTTCACCACAGTCGACTACAGCTTTTTGTCTATTCAACCAGTCCATTCCAATAATCACATCAAAATCAAACATAGGCAGTACGACCAAATCTATCCTTTCTTCTCTACCATTTATGACTATCTTGCAATCCGCACAACCTAGTGAAACTATCACTTTATCCTTTAGCGGAGTAGTAACATACAAAGTCACATTCAAAGGCTTCAAATCCATTTCAACCATATCAGCAAAACGAGCAGACACAAAGGAATGCGAAGCTCCAGGATCAAATAATGCATAAGCAACTTGGTCGCACAAGTAAACCATACCTGTAACCACCCCGGGCGCATTCTCTGCTTCACCTCGAGCTACCGCATAAACTCGCCCTTGAGCTGGGGGTCTCGCCAATTCATTCTGCGGAGCAACAGCTGGGGTTCCTGCCTGTGGTCGTTGTCCTTGAGGTCTAGCCAACTGAGTTTGGTTGGGACACCATCTTATCTGATGGCCCATCTGACCACACTTAAAGCATGCACCTGTCCTAGTCGGACAAGGTCCCTTTCCATGTCTTCTTCCGCACAAGCGACAGTTAAGGTTGGACTGGTACTGCGGCTTACCAATGTTCTTCCTTGCAGGAGGAATAAAACGCCTACTACTCATCATCGGTCTCTTACCCAACTGACGATTATCTCGAGGTATGGGGAACCGTGATCCTGATGCTATTGACCTCTCTCTCATGTCTCGTTCTATCATTTGTCCCCGTTCATAAACTTCCTTATAAGTTCTCAAATTCATGGCCACCATCTGGCTGCGAAGTTCGGGTCGTAACCCATCTCGGAACCTCCGCATCTTTTCTATTGGATCCTCCACGTAACGCGGTGCGTACATAGACAACCTTGCAAACTCTGCCTCATATTGATCAACCGTCAAATGATCCTGACGTAAGTTCTGGAATTCCACCAACTTGCTTTCTCGCGCAGTCTCCGAGAAATACTTATCATTAAAGACCTCCGTAAACGTAATCCAGTTCAAAGCAACGCCCTCAGGAAACACTCCGTCTTTAGTGGCCTTCCACCAGTCACTTGCCGTTCCATCCAGTTGGTACACCGCCAGGAGTACTTTTTCCTCATCCGTACATTTCAGGACTCCAAAAATTTTCTCGAGCTTTTCTATCCATCTGGGTGCTAACTCTGGGTCACCAGTTCCATTAAACTGAGGTGGCCTCAACTTCACAAATTGTTCCACCAATTGACCTATATCTCGAGGTACAATAACATTACCTGGCATATTGCCAACTCCCACATTTTGACCTGCATTTACATTAGCTTGCGCATTACTAGTTCCAGCGTCTTGGCCACTGCTACCACTACCTCCGCCCCCTGCGTTAGTACCTGTCATTGCATTCACTGCAGTCAAGGCCGCGCCCACAGCTTGGGTTATAGCAGCATCTCTATCCTGAGCCTGTCTATCAATCAAATTCCCTATTCGTTCCAAAGCTCTCAACACATCTCCCATTCCAGGATTCTCTGCCGCAGGTGGTCCCGAACTGGAAGCCCTAACACTGGGTCTTCTACGTCTTACAGGTCGATCACTCATACTTATGCTCCCTGCACCACTATAATTCCACCACGGAATCAAAGACTTAGATCACCCATTCCAATCTATTAATTCTATGCTATACCACGAACAACAGCCACTTCACACAATTTAAAGTATAGAAGTGTGCCACAAGCTCAAATAGAATACTCAATGCTTCATCAAGCAACCATTAGCAATCAAGCACATGCTAGTACGAAGCTTGGCCATGTCCAATCATCACAACAATGTCACTTTCATGATGCCAATCACATGCGCCAATCACATGCCATGCATTACTCAACATACTATAACGAACCCTTCCTAAGGTCTTGCTACCTAGTCACCCCATATCTCATTCCTCCTTATTACTCCAATCCTCAATCAACTTTGGATCGAGTTGACCTCGCTCTGATACCACTTCAACTAGGATGTCACGCCCCGCTTTCCTTACGAGCACGTACATCCACAATACGCCGTAATTCTTGTCCCAGGATACTCCTCATATACGGCTAGTTAAAATGAGACTCGCATGCGGAAGACAGAAGAAAATAAAACCCCTCCAAATACTCTCCACTTATACATACAACCAAGAATGAGATGCGGGGAAAACAAGCAACTTTTATACATCGAAAAGATAAGTCCGTACATAAAAGACCAAGATCCCTCTCAACAAAAGCACAGGTTGGGACAACAAAAAGGGCAGACAAAAGGAAGCCACTAAGTCCAACCACCGGACTATCGCCCTATAAAAACACACCAAAAAGGTCAAGTGACCACAAACATACTAAGAAGTGCTAGACTCATCGGCTTGTTCCATGTCCTCGGCTGGGTCGTAGTCCGAAAAAGCCTCTGATGAAACCTCGATGGAATCCTCTTCCATATCGTCCTCGGAATCTGAAATCTCGATGACTTCAATACTTGCCTCGCCCGTTGGTTCTTCTTCAGGTATGTTCCTCGATCCCACGGTAGAAGTTTCTATTTCTATTTCCTCTCGGGTCGGGTGGCACCAAGGGGGTACAACTCCTCTGGGTACATCTTGGGGTCTTAACTGCTCAGACATACCTTCACCTTCCTTACGATACCATGCCTCGAACCTATGGGGCTTATTTGGCGCTCCTGGCTCGTCCACCCATACTACAGTAGTCCGTCTAATATATACTATACCACGATAGTCAGGAAACTCTTCAATAGCCCTAGACATCTCCTGGGGTTCACCCAAGCGAATTGGCAGCATTCTTCAATTCCTAGGGTCTGGAAAAATAAGGTCCCACTAAGGGGTGAGATCGACATCTCAGTAAGAAAAGTCCTAGTCCTAAGTTAGGCCAACCGTACACTCAGGTAAAAGCGAATACGAACCCAACGTATAAACAATAAAATGATGCATTTAACAACCATAAATAATACAAGAATATCACAAGCATCTTTATGCATTCATAGCAGCGTATTCCATCAAATAAAACAAGTTCACATCACCAATCCAAACCACGCCTTTCTTCCTTTCCAACCATTATTTGATTCAAGCCCGCGTGTGTAACGCCTCAGGCTAGGTCCGCGTACTTACGCATCAGACCATCTCATTGACAAACCCGCGTAAAACGCATCAGGTTTTCAATATCATCTCCGACCCGTGTCGACACATAACAATTCTCGTCCCGCGTCTCACGCATCAGGACATTGGTCATAACAATCCCGCGTCTCAACGCCTCAGGGTGCCACAAGGTTCTCAAGCATGCCAGTATTCATCTCAACTCAAGACATTGTAATCAAACACAAGCTCACGCATCGAGCTATAATTCAAGGCATGCGCAACAATCAATTTCAGCAACCAAGAGAAACAAGCAACACGTATCATGACCATTCAATAAGCATATAAACAATAGGCACAACACGTGATCATAAATCAAACAATATCACCAAAGCTCACCAAAGATTAGCATATTCCTCATCGGATTTACCCAATCGAGTCCAATTGTTCTAACCAAGGTTAGGAACTTCCTTACCTCAAGTTTAACTCAACAAAATTCACTCCCCAAGCACTTCAAATGCTCAGCCTCACACACTTCCAGAACAGGGCAGCCGCGCTCCTAGCGGAAATCAAGTGATTCGTTAACTTTTCTTCGCCTAAACCTCAATTCACGGAGTATAAACCTCCATAACATGTCAATAAACGTCCTAACACATCTCAATGACCAAGTCCAAACCGAATTCCAACACGAACAGCCCTTACAAACACAACCAAAAACAGAACCGAAACAGGGCACTCCCCTGTTCGGTCTTCAATCAGCTCAATCAGCCTCAAACCTCAATTCAACTCCTTGATTTTTCTGTAAATACACTTACTAACACAAAGTTCTACATGCCAAGAGATCTCACCGAAAGTTCCAACCCAAGGCGACGCCAAAAGGTCCTTGAATAACACCACTCCTTCTGAGTCTGCAGATGGACAGATTCTGTCCTTCCAAACATCACAACGAAACAAAATTAAGATGTTGTTATTTTTCGTCCAAATTTCTACAGCAACTCAGTATATGTGTCTACTAGGTCTCCACAAAAATTTAGCTCAAAATTCGTCCATTAAGGGGTTCAATGAAAAGCAAACCGGAGCCTACCTCCAGTTCAGTCAGTTTCCGTCGACTCGCGGGAGATTGGCCGGCCGGAGCTCCACAGGTGGCCAATCGACGTGATTCCAATTGGAAAAGTTCGGTAACAGGGAGATCTTCGCGATGATATATGGCTCGCGAGCTGGTTGTTAACGGTTGAAAAGTTAGGCGCTGATGAAGTGGACGAAAAATTCTGATCCTGCAGGTCTGGTTCTGAACGTGAGGAAGAAGAAGAAAAATGGAGAAGATGATGGTGCTGCTGGTGCTGGTCGTGAGAAATGGCAGAAAGAGGAGGAAGGAAATGACTTGTCATCTCCAAAATATTCTAGAGCTTGCTTAGGTGTATAGCTCAATTATTGCTAACCATATATTCATGACACTTGGAATTTTCCTCATAATATCACAATCCCCTTCCAATTTTGTCCTCAATGATTCAGCTGGCACCTTGGGGATGACCAATTGACACAAATGCCCTTGTCTAATTGATAACATAAAGTCAAAGCTCCAAGGGCAAAATCGTCTTTTCACACCCTTCATCCGAAAAATCATTTTCCTGCAAAGTTTCATCCTCGACTAGGCGTCGTCCAATCCAAACACATTGTTACAAATCTTCATTTCCATTTTTCATTTCCGAGATCCCAAATCGTGATCGATTTCTCATCGTTCGTACATTTCAATCTATCTCGAACTAACGGGCGGCTTTTGCGGACATTACGCGTATCGACTCTGTGATTCTCATCACCCTTAGGAAAATCCAAACTACGGCAATCTTGGTTGTCATGTAATCACAAAGGTCTATTACCAGTCCCGACGGTCGCGATCGTCATAAATCGATTTAGGAAAATTCGCAAATCATACGTTGGTTAAGCGGTATCACCCGCGTCCCAATCGTATAACACTAGCAATGGATTCCTTAATCGTTTTCTGATCGGCCTCAGTTCTAAATATCCCTCGACGATCCTTATGGTCAAAACGCCGTGTTCAAATCGAATTTCCTAGGTCCACGTACCTCGTCGCGCGTTAGCCTTTCCCCTTTGGTTAGTTAACTCGCGATTGATCAGATCCGAGCGAGATATCACTGAAATACTTCGATAAATATCTTACAATCAAAGGTCTCGAAATGACAGGAAAATCAGACTGTCACAGAGAGATTTTATTTTTCAATAGATAGAAAGAACGACGCGCGTTCTATAGAAGAGAAGTCACTTTCTTTTCTCTCTCTCTCTCTCTCTCTCTCTCTCTCTCTCTCTCTCTCTCTCCTTTATTCAATAGGAAATAAATCACCTTAATTTGCAATCAATTATCACAATAATGGCAAATAATAAATTTAGCCCTTAGTAGGCGTAATTTCCTAACATCTCCCACTTGTCTACAAATGGATAAATGTCTCTATTTCTCTTTTCACTGCAACATTCATATGGGCAAATAATCTATGCTACCAACATACTATGAGAGCTAGCAGTTCAAAATAGGCACATAACCTTAGAGTAGATCTAGTATACAGTACTCTAGATCAATCAATCACATTTGCATCATATCTCTCTTGATCTCTTTGAGTATTTAAATACAATAGATTATATTCACAATCATGATTAAACTGAAATAATCGTAACTGGTCGACTTGTGAATACACAGATTAAATGTGACATCAAAATAAATTAATCTTCCTATTCCCTTAAATATCTCAATATCAGATCAGCTCGCTTTTCTACAAATGTGCCATTAGATCGAATCAATCCATGACCATTGGCAACAGCCTAAGATAGTGAATACTGAATAGAAATTTTGAGAATAAGGAAAAATCGAGTGGAGACTAAATTGGAGAAATTTTTATCCTCATGAATCTCACATGGCTATGGAGTTGAGATCAATATTCTTACCAACTTTTTTTGTTCATCTCGTGCGTACGTAATATAAAGTAGTATTATGGTAGTCTCTCCTTTCCCATAAAGCGTATGTCTCTACATTTAATACCATACATATGATAGTTCAGACATTCCGAATGTCTAACTTGAGTTCACAAATCTACTCTCTTCAAATAATTCATTAGAACTCACATCTGGTATTTAAAAATAGATAAATATTATTTTTCACTTTCTGACATAATAAACATTATGACATCATCTTAACAGTGTTAAGATGACATATATACTTTAAGCTCGAGCTCTCAATTATCACCTAGATAATGAGCTTAAAATTGTCTTATCTTTATTTATCACATAGTAAATAGAGGCGATTACCCGTGTGAGTGAGCTAATCTTTTATCTGTCCAACATACTTTCTCAATATAATGTATTAAGCATTAATATATGTCATACAAACTCATAGGCATCAATAATGATAATAATTACCATTAACTGTGAACTTTGAAAAATATAAATATCCAGTACTCCAACTTCTATGCAATTCTGGAGATTTGAATGTAGGAACTAATCTTTTTGTCAACACATGGCTAAAGAAAAACATCTCTAGGAATCGACTTCGTCATATGATCTACTTTCACTCCATGGTCGATGGAAAAAGTGCCGTAAGTCGAGCTGCTATCGATCATGGAATAAAAGACAGGTTGGGACAAATCATGATCTTTTAATTCCGTCAATAAAATAAGATAGATGGATGCCTGAATCGGACATACCATACATTTTCATCTTTTCGTATGATCATGTCTTTTCACAAAAATATACTTCATGTTTATTTGTTTGGTCTTGCAATAGATCCTTAGTGTAAGCTATTGTTGTTTGCCCATCGCAATCAACTAATAATTGAACCTACAACATCCTTAACAACACCTCACTACCTCAAACATCTCTTAAGCCAAACGCCCTCTTGTACTACTGCTGATAACACTATGTGATCAATTTTCATTATGAATAAGGCCATACGTATTTGCTTCTTTCTACTTCAAGATATTGCGCTACTGCACAGTATGAATACAAACCCAGAGGTAGATTTCCTTTCATCTAAATCTTTTATTCAGTTACATTAATATAGCCTTCAAGGTGCAGATCTCTATCTTAATAACTCAACAAAAAATAGGCAGTACATTTCAGATACATGAGGATTCTCTTGACGGCAATCTAAAGTGCTTGACCTGGATTGGATTGGTACCTACTTATCATTTCAACTGCAAAACAAATATTTGGTCTTCTATATACAATAATGTACATTAAGCTTTCAACAGTACTAGCATATGGAACACTTTCCATTTTTTCATTTGCTTATGGAGTCTCAGGACATATTTTACGGCTTAGACTTTCATCTCTTGCAATAGGAGTATCTTTAGGTTTATAGTCTTGCATACTAAATCATTCAAGGACTTTATCTATATAAGTCTCTTGTAAAAAAGATCACAATCTCTTTTATCATATCTTGAAATCTTAATTCCAAGAATGTATGCAAATTCACCTATATTTTTATTTCAAAAATTGAAACATAACCAATTCTTAATTGTATTAACAAACTAGTATATCATCAACATATAATGATAAAATCACATAGTGATTTTTGGATCTTTTGATATATACGTAATCACTATCATCAATCACTACAAAAAAAAAAATCATATGCCACTTTGGCATTATGAAAATTTATATATTATTATCTCGAAGATAGCTTAAGGCCATATATTGATATCAAAAGTTGGCACATTTTATTTTATTTTTGTTATTGGCTTTCTATAACAAACCCAACATGTTATTCCATATAAATTTCTTCTTTCTCCCTTGAGAATTGCAGTTTCTTTACTTCCATTTGATCTAATTCAAGATCCATACTAACCACTATTGCCAGAATAAGATGAATTGAGGTAAATCTCGGCACATGAGAAAAATCATGTTGATAATCAATTCCTTCTTGTTTGTTATACCTTTTTACCAAGGCAAGCCTTATATCTCTCAACCGAGCCATGAGTTTTACGCTTTATTTTGAGAACCCACTTGTTCCCAATGACTTTGCGTCCGTTCGGAAGATCAAACAGCTCCCAAACTTGGTTTGATCTCATTGACTCCATATCGTCTTCCATTACTTATATACACTTTTCCTTATCAAGAAAAGTCAAAGCCTTATTTACATTCCTTGGCTCATTTATTTTTGTGTAGCGACCGTGAAAGCTTTACCTTCAATGTTTAAATGTCGATGAGTTGACAGAGAGTGCTTTTGCGACTTGTTCACCAAATTGGAGATTGTACACTTAGTACGTCATGCTTTATTACGCTCACATTCGGCAACTCTTCACCATATTAGAGATCGTACACTTAGTATATCATTCTTCATTACACTCCCACTCGGATTAGATAACGACAACATCTTCACATCAACTGGTTGCAATTGAGGCTGATTCGAAATAAATTCTCCACTTCTCACATTGCTCCCACTTGGATGAGATGCCCTAGTAAAAAAAATATTATCACTATCCAAGATTTCAAGACAGAGAATATTCTTCACCAATCTTGCCCTTTTTCGAAAATTTATTCACTAAAAACATGATATCTCCCTATTCAAATTCAATTGTACTCTCACTTTCTTTCTCACCTATAACACGTACCCTTTCGAGTACTTTCAGTATCTCATGAAGATATTCTTTTTGTCTCTAGGGCCCAATTTCCAATACTAGTGGGGAAACTCATGGGTATAGGTAGTACATCTCAACTCACGTGGAGTTGAAGCAATTGATTTAAAAGGCATACGGTTAATTATCTAGACAGTAATCAATAGAACTTTACCCCAAAAGGTGATAGGCAAATTAGCATGTGCTATCGTAGACCTAACCAATTTCATTAGGACATATTTCTTCTCTCTGCAACTCCATTCTGTTGAGGAATTGCTAGAATAGTCGACTATCTTTCTATTCCTTTTTCATCACATAAACATCTAAACTGATTAGATAGATTTTCTCGAACTCGATCGGATCTTAATTTATTTAATTGATTTTCTAAAAGCTCAATTTTTTATATATCAAAAAACAACTCATGCCTCAGATTTAAGAGGAAAAAGTGCCCGAATCAAGTGTAATAATCTATGAGTGAGATGAAATAAACAACCTATGCCTTGCTCTTATATTTATTGAACCCCATATGTCTGAATGGATCAACTACAAAGGAAACTCATCTCTTGTTCCTTTTTCAAATGGTTTCATCATTATTTTTCCCGTCAGGCAATGCTCACAAATAGGCAAATCGACTTTTTCAATATTGCACAATAAGCCCTTTTTGGCTTATCTAAATATTCGCTATTGGCCAATATGAATCAGCCTAGCATGCCATCTATTCATATCATTACAAAAGATGTAAATACGGAATAAAAAAATATTCACATTATTGTACCCAATTATCAGCACAATAAAATCATTTAGAAAATATCTAGAACCATAATAACTTGTTCTTAACGACAAGTTATCACTATCGTTATGAAGGTTCAAACTGAAACGAAGTTTAACCAATCCTTACACGAAAACTAAAATCCGTCGTGTTTTTGGACAATGTAACACATCATGTAGGAATAGGATGCGACCACCGTGCATATTCAATTAGCAGGTGCCAATCCGTTTCATTTTCACTTAAGAATTGTTTCCCACATTTATTCACTTTAGTCCATGTGGAACTCGTTGAAATTCCAGTAAGGCATTTTTGTCCTTCGCTACATGGTTTGTGGCCATAAGTCCATAATCCACAAAGGATGAGATTTAATTTTTTATGAGTGCATTTAAATTAAAATTGCAAATCTTTTAATGAAAAGATAATTGCCACTGTTTCTTTCGAATTAAGTTTCGATCTAAAGTCTGACAGATCGACCCTAAAATTCGAAACACCAACTATGGAAATAATTCCATCTAAAGCTTGATAGAGGACTTATTCCCATGTATGCAGTTGCGGATCAGGATCACATTTTGAAAAGATTTTAGTATCTTGAGTATATTCAGAAAGATTTTCGAATTATCACTAAATTATCACGAAGATTCCGAAAAGATGCAATTATGACACAATCTTTCCAAATTAAGGACAAGATATATTGCAAGATATATTCTGGATTTTCGATTTCCAAAAATTTACGTGCAATCTTCCAACTTAAGCGATGAAATATTCTAAACTTCCCATGCAATTTTATAAACAAGGCAATTCAAACAATCAATTGCAACCAAATATTCAGAGTATCCAAGGTTCAATTTTTGACATGCAACCTTCCAAATTAGGCAAGTGAATATTCTAATTTCCCAGGACAATTTTCAAAATATGCAAATTTCAATCAATCAAATTATGCAATCAAACATATCAAGTTTTAAATTAGGAAAATACCTTGATTGCAAAATTTCTTTTCCTCCTTTGAGCAAGGCAATTCAAACAATTAATTGCAACCAAATATTCAGAGTATCCAAGGTTCAATTTTTGACATGCAACCTTCCAAATTAGGCAAGTGAATATGCTAATTTCCCAGGACAATTTTCAAAATATGCAAATTTCAATCAATCAAATTATGCAATCAAACATATCAAGTTTTAAATTAGGAAAATACCTTGATTGCAAAATGTCTTTTCCTCCTTTGAACTTGCGCGAACTTGCACTCCAAGCTTGCAATTCTCGGATGGGACTCCTGGAGGACAGTTCATGGCTAGGTCCATGGCGAAGGGAATTCACTTGGCTTCACGGCAACTGACTACTTGCGTTTGGATCTTAGACTTGATGGTGATTGACCAAGTATAACCGGAGAGAATTAGATCGCCGGATGAACTTTAGAAAATTATTCACGAGCCCACTGTCATGCTGGATGCACGAAATTCCTGCAAGAATAATAATAATAATAAAATCGCCAAAGGGAACCTCTGGTTCACTGTTTTAACCGAGGTTCTTCATGGGGAGCCCTTCCTTGGATATCTGCCTTGTCTCTAGTTTCTCCTTTTTGTGTGTCAGAAGATTGTCTCCTCCAAAGTAAGCTCTCAAAAGATAGGGTCGAAGAACCCCAGAGAGAAAATCTTCCTCCATCATGAATTATCTTAGTGCATTTGTTCTTTGTGGCCGTGCAGAAATTTTTCGAATCAACCCCCCAAAGTGACCATGAATTAGAGAAGAGAAGGGGCTCCAGACCTAGAGAGAGACCTTTCTTTTTCTCACCTCTAGTTGCCTTGAGATATGTGTGCCCCCGACAAAAAAAAAAAAGAGGAAGAAAACAAAGCTTCGTCGTTGATTGGATATGGCCAATGAAAATAAACGCAGGTTGAAGTGCAGAATCCGAACACCCCAAGGATGGAGCCTCTCTTTTTCCTTTTTCGTGTGTTTTTCGTCCAAAGCTTTCTCTCTTCTCGTGTGCACTGTGGCTGTTCTTTTGTCTATCTTCTGAAAAGTGTTGAAGCTCTCCAAGGGGCGTGAATCTCTCTTGAGAGATGGATTTGACTCCGAGCCTCCCACGGAGATTCTAGCTTCTTTTTCTTTTTCTTTTTTCACTCTTTGGCCGTATATGAATTGAATTGGCCTCCCCTTAAACCCTAAGCATAAGCTTGTATTTATATATAAAACTATTGCAAGCTTAGGGCCTAAAGTTTCTTAATTTTTGCAAAATAAATCCGGGCTCAAAATGTGACTCGAATTAAGTCCCAAAGGGCTAAATTGCATCAAATTAGTTTATTTTTCTCTGAAAATTTTGACACATATTCATCTTTACTCACGAAAATTTGTGATGAGTTCTAATCCAAACCACTTGTCAATTCAAGCTCATTCCAACACCGCCGACCCAAAACAATGCTAATGCAATGCATGAATACTAAAAAATTTTATGAAAAATGATATGATTATTTTTTGTATGAATTAAAATTAACTCCTAATTTTTTATTGCAAAATAAATTACTGAAAAGATAGTCAAAATTTAAGTGTTAACATATATCACATAGAACGAACATACCTCGATAGCCACAAATTAAGAGCCCTAAAGTAGATGAGAAAATGATCCAGATCCGCTGATCGATCGTCCTTCGAGAGAGCTTTTTTTTTTTTTTTTAGGATAGTTTGTGAGATTTGTGAGAGTTTTTTTTTTCCCAATAGGTAGAAGCTGTAGAAGAGAAATCGCTTTCTTCTCTCTCTTTTCTTTATTTAATAGGAAATAAATCGCCTTAATTTGTAATCAATTATCGCAATAATGACAAATAATAAATTTAACCCTTAATGGGCGTAATTTCCCTACACTACCAATGGCTGTGATTGATTTAAATGCACTGCATCAATGACCTCAAATGGTGCAGTTGGGTGAGTTATCGGGTGACCTCCAGCTCAGAAACTAAAAGTTGTCAGTTGTTATTGTTGTTGTTTTTTTTTAAGTAAAAAAATCACTTGTTCAAATTCAATTAATTGAGTGCGAACTGTCTAGTTTATGGCTTACTTGCAAGAGCCTAGGTCTTAATCGGTTCATGAGGCCTACATAGTCTTCAATGGACCTCTCCATGGTCGAGTCTCTATGCCCGTGATCCTGCAAATAATAAATCAATCTAAAAGTGGCTTCCATCACAACGGTCTAATTATACCTTCTGCGGACCAGGGTAATAAATCCATAATTTGCTGATAAATATTCTCAGTGAAAGAATAGCATGCGAATTTTTATCATGTATTGTATAATGGTGTCAAAATGGGTTTAAAACGTATATTCAACTCTTATTCAATGTTCGACCAAAAAAAAAAAAAACTCTTATTCAATGAGATGAGTCAAATGTGGATTAGTCAAGTTTTAATAAATATCCCACCCAATTTTCTTTTTTAATAAATAATTTTTTAATGGGTTTGAATTATATGCCTAATTATATGTGAGTTGTAAATGTGTTTGTTTTCAAATCCATTTACAACTTATTTAGCTTATAAATGTTATTAGTTGAGTCAACCCATTCATGAAATGACACGTCATCATTTTTAACGGCTTTTTAATTTTTAATTTTCTTTTCTCTTTGTCTTTATTTATTTTACTTTCTTTTTTCCTATGAAGTCCGGCGAGGGTCGGCCGGCCACCTTTGCCAGATTTCGCAGGGAAAAGATGGGAAAAAAATCAAAGTTTTTAAAGAAAATTATAAAAATTACCCACTAGATTTGTATTGCGTGAAACTGATTTAGTTGTATAATTTTCTGGAAAAAAAATTATAAGAAACAAGTCTTCCTACGATGATTACTCAAAAAACATTTGCCTATCCTTGCAACCGCATCATATAGAGGTGTTCAAGTAACATGAGTTGGATTGGATATTCATCATTAATTTTACATTGTATGGAAATGAGTCAAAAAGAATTAAATGAATTAATATGGACTGGATAATTTTGGTCCTACCCACCCGTTTGACACAGTTTTAATATACGGATATTGCCTACTTCAATTAGCACGGTTGGCTTTAGGACGGTCGCTTTCCAACAACTTGGAGTAGAGAAGTTTCAAGTTTAAATGCAATTTGCGACCTTCCTTCAATATTTATTACCCAGTTGAATCGTTCATCAACTCAACACGAGAAAAACCTATCAAAATCCTACCCATCCTTCTCTATCACGCTCATCTCTAAAATTAGCTCCTTCACTTTCCTTTTCCACTGTACAGAAATTCCAAATCCAACAAGAAGCAAAGCAGATAAAAAGAATGGCCGATCCGACTCCGTTGCTCTCACAATCCACCACTGGCAGTGAAGAGCACGAACCTCCGAAGCTCGAGAAGCACCCCCCGTCGTTGGACTCGATGATCGAGCGGTCGATGAAAGATTTCGGGTGGGCTCAGCTCATGCAAGCCTTGCTCGTGTCACTTGCTGGGTTCTTCGACGCGCAGCAAACGTTCCTCAGCATTTTCACCGATGTTCAACCGCCGTGGCATTGTGTGGATCTCGACGACAAGTATTGCAACTCCATGTCGGACGTTTGTCGACTTCTGAACAGTTCCTCATGGCAATGGGATTATCCCAAGCATGCCTCTATAGTATCTGAGTGGGGCCTTCAATGCGCAAACTCAGCAATAAGGGGCTTACCGGCTTCATCCTTCTTCATGGGATGCTTGATTGGCGGTTTGCTTTTGGCAACGCTTGCCGACTCGTCCCTCGGCCGAAAAAACATGCTCTTGCTCTCGTGTTTAGTCATGTCTTGCTCATCCCTACTCACGGTCTTCTCCACCAACGTGTGGATCTACTCTGGCTTGAAATTCGTCACCGGATTTGGGCGCGCGACCATTGGCACTTGTGCTCTTGTGCTAACATCGGAACTGGTGGGCAAGAAACTGCGAGGGAGTGTCGGTGTGATGGGATTTTTCACTTTCACGTTAGGGTTCTTATCGTTGCCGGCAGTCGCCAACATGAACCGAGGCTCGTCATGGAGAGCTCTGTACATTTGGACATCAGTCCCGGCCATTGGTTACTGTGTCTTAGTCCATTTCTTTGTTTGCGAGTCACCAAGATGGCTCTTCGTGAGGGGACGCAGGGAGGAGGCCGTTGCAACCCTAAAGAGCATCTCGCCGCCGAGCTCGAGTGCCCTCACCAAGGGCTTCTCCTCGATCTCGCTCGGCGAGGAACCTTTGAACAACATGGACATCTTCTCGGCAATCAAGGCCTTGTTGGAGAAGAAATGGGCCTTTCGCCGGCTATGTGCAGTCATGTTGGTCGGGTTCGGGACGGGGATGGTGTACTACGGGATGCCGCTAGGGGTCGCGAACCTGCACTTCGACCTCTACTCTAGCGTGACGCTCAACGCCCTTGCAGAGCTGCCCTCGACCATGGTCACTTTCTTCCTCATACGGAAGCTCGATAGGAGGAGTTCTCTACTATTCTTCACAACACTCAGCGGGTTCTGTAGTGTGATGTGCATTTTGGAAGGCCAAGTGGGGCAAAAGGGGCAAATTGGCTTGGAGCTGGTCTCTTTCTTCAGTGGATGCACCGCGCTTGATGTGTTGTTGATATACACATTAGAGTTGTTCCCGACGTGCGTGCGGAACTCGGCAATAGCGATGGTGCGGCAGGCGGTGGTGTTTGGCGGTGTGTTCAGCCCGCTGTTGGTGGCAGCTGCTGGCCGGAGAGGGGATGGGGTGTTGTCTTATGGGGCTTTTGGGCTGGTCATTGGGTGTTGTGGGCTGTTTGTCTTGTGGTTGCCGGAGACAAGAGGTGGGAACCTTTGTGACACAATGGATGAGGAAGAGAGGAAAGAGAACATGAGGCAATCTTTGTGCTAAATAGCGGTAATGTACGTCTTTGGAGGGAATGCAAATTCAATGTTGTGGTCGAGAAAGTGATTTTCGGTCGTCGGTCTTACTTAAATCGTGTGTTTTATTTATCCTTTGTTTAGGTTGAGTGTTGGCAGAATAAATTTACTTACATTACTTTGCAAGTCCAATTTGGATGTTCGTCTTTGTAATTTGATGTACAATTTATTTGACCTCACCGAGTCATCCTGCTGCCGACCAATAAATAAATGTGTATGCGTGTGTGTATCTCAAAAAGCATTTTAAAGGGATTATGAAAAATTGAACTGAGGTTATTATGCGGTGGCCGAAACAAGGGACATTCACGAGAACAAACTTGCACAGGAACAAAGCATTTTAAAAGGATATTGGCTCCGCCTTGTTTCACGAAAAAAAAAAATTATTGAAAAATATTTTCTTAATTTTTCAGCATTTGGATCGCTTAAAACAAAAATGAGTCAACTAAAATTCTTCTGATAATCAACGGATAACATACAATCAAATAAGAAAAATTTTATTTTATTTATTTAAAAAAATAGAAATCATTTCCATAATATCACTGCGTCTGCTTGGACGAGAGACTTCAACACTTGGGCATAGAAATCCTGACGTCTGTGTCCATCGTCCAGGTCCTCGAATCCCGGGCCCAAGACCCTGCTACATTTATTCAAGACCACAGTCCTCATGCTTGGGTCCTGGCAACCATGCTTGGATATGAAAGATTTTGCGGGACCACTTGCCGACTGCTCTAAAAGCTTTTAGAGCAGTTGGTTGTGGTTTTACCAAATCTTTCATGGTATCAGAGCAGGAGATCCTAAGTTCAAATCTTTCCAGACCCCTATTTGCCTTCCTAATGAATTTGTCCACGCTTAGTACTAGGCAAAAGACCAGACTAAGCGTGAAGGGGAGTGTTAGAATAATTAAATATTAAACCACACCTTCTTCTAATAGCTTAAGCTTTTAGAGTAGTTGGCTGTGGTCCCACAAAATCTTTTAGGATACCCGACTCCCTTTCCCGTGTCTATCTATGCCAAGATCGTTCCCACGCCCAAGTCTCTGTGCCCAAGCTTAAGACTATAGTTCTCATGCCCGGGTACACGGCTCAAACACTCAACTCATCAGCGCTCGAGCCCGAGATCAGGCCCATTGAGGCCAAGCTCGAGACCCCAGTACCGAGCGTCCATGCCTAGGTATCTGACTCACTCACCCGAGTCTCTGGCGCTGGGGCCCGGGACCCTAATGCTCTTGCCTAAGTTCTTGATGACCTTGCTCGGGTATCCGGCTCCAGCGCCCACCTAGGCCCGAGTCCACGGAGGTTGGGCTCGAGATCGTTGGGTCTAGAGAAGTCAAGTCCACAGAGGCCGGGCTCGAGACCTCAGTGCTCATGCTCAGGTCCTCAATAGAATGCTTGAGTATGCAACCACATCACTTACCCTCGAGCCTAGGTCCTCAACGGTTGTGCGCCGTTACCCGTCTCCCACATCCAAGTCACTATTTCCCACTGGGTTGGGCTTGATTTCTCTTCGGCTGGGCCTAGACCTAGAAAGATTGGGCCCAAGTCCCTTAAGACCACATCCAAGACCTCGGGGCTCGTGCCCGAGTACCTAGCTTTGGCGCCCAAGTCATTGGCACCCGGACTTGAGTTCGCTCGGCTTAAGTCCATTAAGGTCAGGCTTGAGTCCCTAATGCTTGTGCTCGAGTTCCTAGCGGCTAGACTCAAGAAATCTTAGCTCTTTGTATCCCTTATAACGCATGAATAATGCATGTTTCCTTTGAAAAATAAAATCAAGCTATCCTTTCTAAAAGGGGAAAAATAATTTTCATTTAATTTTTTTTTAGGTAAGGTAAGATTGTATAAACATTTCAAATCAGTAGGTACAAGTATGGACCGGCCACAAAAACCATGAATCAAAATCGGTATTGTAGTGCCAAGATGGGTTCAATGGTGATCGGTTGCAAGATGAACGTCACGTCAAGCGTGTCAAACATTTCATTTAATTTTCATGTTTCAACCAAACACTAAAAAATATGATCATTTTTCTAGAAAATGATTGTCTTGCAAATATTTTTTTTCCAAAAATATCAGATTTCCCACCAAACAAATAAAGTCTTAGATTTTGAAATCTTAATGACCAACGATATCACGCCAAAAGAGATATCCGCCGAAGGACATATACAAATATCAAACCATGTCCTACTGACAAAATTCAATGACGCAGAATCTTAAAATTGACTTGAGATATGCATGGAAAGTTGACCGAGTTTGAGATCGAATCAACATTCAAATTTTTTTTTTGGGCAAATCAACATTCAAATTGACGCAGTTGAAACTTGAAAAGTTATCGAGTTTCATCTGAATTTTTCGAGGGTATCTCTATGTCCGCTTCAAAGACTTTATTAACAAAATAGAAGGGGATCAGATTATTTTCACGGCCTCCATGACGGCACCACTGCCGTTTCGGCAGATGGACAGAAGTACCCTTCAAATAGGTATTTCAATAAAATCCTCCGATCTCCACTATTAAAGTATATAGCAACTCCAATCCCGTCTTAACAAACATCTCCCTGTCCGATCCAAAAAAAAAAAAAATCTCCCTGTGCGAATTAGAGCTCATCAATGGGGGCAAGACCTTGAGCAAAAAAAAAAAAAAATTTGCATTAGTTGATCCATTTGAATGATCAATTTGGACATCCTTTCGCTCAATTTCCTGTAATTTTCCTCCCCTTAAAACACTAGAACTGAAAAAGGAATAATGACACAAATAGTGCCCGAAATTTGATCTAATATGTAACGTGGTCCCTAAACTTTAGCCATTATTTATTATGATCCCTGGACTTTTTATTTATTCAATGTTATTCTTGAACTATATGAAGATGTTCAATGTAGTCCTTCAATTAATTTAAGATCACAGACAACAGACAACATAAAACACTTGCATATATTCTAGGGGACTGCATGAACATGTATAAAAAAGTCCAAAAACTATATTGAACAAATTAAAAGTTCAGGGATCACATTGTATATTAGACTAAGTTTAAAGATCATATTGAACAAATTAAAAGTTCAGAGATCACATTACACATTAAACTAAAGTTCATAAACATCATTTTCCCAACTGAAAAATCCAAATTGAGCTTTCAAAAACATCGGCGTTGTTCTTCTTGCTATGAGAGGAATCCAACCATATATGCTTTCTTCTTTTCCTACTACAAAGGAATTGAAAACCTAGTACGATTTGAGTTTTCGCATAAAACAATTAATGAGTGGATGGCGGAAAACTCATTGGTATAGGCTAAAATATTCAAACGGCATAAGAGCAACGTCATGCAATAAAAGTGCCCAATTTATTATCTTTCTCAGATTGAGGTTTCGAAAGAAAAAGACTGCTAAAAGTCTGGGAGAAAGACAAATTTAAGATCGATGATTTTTCGATTAAAGACCATTGACACCTAAATTTTTGATAACTCAATTAATTTTTTGAAAAACTCTGCTGATAATTGAAGTACCTTGGAATCTTTAATGTCTCTTAGTAGCCGCTATTTTACCATGCAAATCACTAAATTAAGGTAAAGCACTCTTTGGAATGTTTTATTCGATATAAACATTAGAGGCATATAACAGGTGCAGCTAGAAAATTACCAAAAAAGTCCTAAATCTATTGTAATTATGCTAATTCAATCTTATACTTTTTTTTATTGATTCAGTCCTAAACTTTTGCAATTGTATCAATTCAGTCCATCCGACGAATTTAAGCCGACTGGCGCTAAAGTGAAAGCTGGCCCAGCCAGCTACCCAATATTTTAATAGTTTTTGTGAGTTTCTATAACTTTTTTCTTTTTTCTTTTTTTCCCTCCACTTCATCTTCACCTTCCCTGTTCAACCTCTCCCTTCCCCTTCCTCGTTCTACCTCCAGCCAGTCGATAATCTGGCAATGGGCTAGGGCTCGGCGACCGACCAAAGGACAACCAACTATGCTCTCACCAGCCTCGCCATGGCTAGACAAAGATTGACCTCGCCAGCCATGGTGATTTCGGCAAGAGCTGCGCCGAGGCCCAGTGAACATGTACGTATGATCAGCGTAGCAGCAAGGAGGTGGGGGCGAGGGCACGGGGTACGGCGGCAGCTGTAGCTGGTTCAGTTCTTCTTCGGTGAACTGCTGTAGTGGAAGTAGAAGAATAGGGAAGTGGAAGCCAAAGAGCATGAAGGGGAAGGGAAGAAAAGAATTAAAAAAAAAAGAAAAGCAAAGAAAAAAAAGGGAAAAAATAAAAATAAAAAACGCAAAAAATAATTAAAATATTATGCCGTTGGCCGGTCGGCATCCACATCAATGCTGTCCGGCTAAAAATCACCGGGTGGAATGAATTGACACAATTGCAAAAGGTCTGAACTGAATCGGCAAAAAAAAAGGGTTTAGAATTGAATTAATACAATTATAATAGGTTTAGGATTTTTTTGATAATTTTCCCTATGTGATGTTATAACATTTATAGTGAACTAGTGATAATAAGGTTGGTGTTTATAAAATTTACGCAGACAAGTAAGGACCATTTATACAATCTGCTTCGACATAAAGTCATCCGAGTTAAGACCAAGGTCTTTGAGAAGAACTATTTTTTGTACTACGAAATGTCGTTAATTTTTCTTAAAGAATGTAGACACATTAGATACATAGTAGTATTGATTATGGGCCTAGTAAGCTGCTAGACTCGATGCATAGTTGAGCGGGCCTAAGGTCTTCCCACCTCCATGTAGATCAACCATTTTCAAAGAAACTCTAATGTTTCGTATTTTATAAATTAGTCTGGACAATGACTATTAGATAGTACCCCAGCTACAATCAAAATGTAAGATCTTAATGCTACTTTAGACCTTAAAGTGAAAAAACCCTAATCATACATACCTTAAGATCGTAGGGCTACGGATGACTGATGAGGAAACTCCATATAGAAAGGAAAGGGATGAAAGAACTGGCCCCCTTCATAGGGGAACGAATGATTAAGGATCAATTAGTTAATCAATCAAATACGGAGATCACAACCCACCCTTGCGCGGGAGAAGAATTCAACTGAAGCTACCAACCGATTAGTGAACCCTCTCCGGAACGTGAAAATCGTAACGGAGGGAGAGCAAAGACCAACCATCTTCGCAAATCCAAGATCGAATCAAGAAGGATCCACTTCGGAAAGCTTCCACCTTTGCACTCAAGTCGTACCCTTTTTTGTGATGCGATCGAACAGTTTCGGTTCAATCCTGGGTCATTGATGATCAACGATTTGGGTTCTCTCTTCTCCAAAGGTAAGATGGTTCATGCTCACTTGCGTGTTTGTGGGTTCAGCTCCAACCCAGTTTCGTCGCTGTCGTTCTTCGGCAATTCGGTGTTGGTCCCGGTTAGGGAAAGTGAGATGGCTTTTCTATGTGCTCTTTTCAAATGAGAAAATACAGCTTCTTGTGTCGAAAATGAGCTTCAATGATTGGCTGGGAAATTTTCACGAAATATCTAGTTTCATCGTTTGGGTTTCTGTGTTTTTTCCCGTACTTGTGAACTTGATGATATCCTTTTTGCTGGAACATAACAGCTCGCAATCTTATGGTTTTAGCCGTTTGGTGTATTGCAGCATTTCAAGTTTATCCGTGGAAATCTCAGAGAACGCCTCCTCCGACCATGATTTGCGTCAGCTGCTAACATTGAAGAAGCATCTCATCGTTCATTTGTGCCAGGCCATCAGCCTTTCCAAAGCATGTATGTTATCGGTTGTAAGAAACAAGGTCAAGGTCTTCTGTCACGGATTCATGTTGATACCTCTTGGGGATTTCTGAGGTCATTGAGGTTGACAAGTTGACAATGGCTCCCCGTTGTGACCTTCCAGCCCATGATCTGTGCCTGCTTGATCCGTTATTTGTTTATCCCTCTACGATTATGTTGGGATTCACGTAACACGTACGGGAAAAAATAAAACATATAAATGCAGCGAAAATAAATAAATGCACATACATGTATCTCTAGAGGTGTAGTTTGTGCATTTCAATCGAAAATCATAATAAACGAAGAGAGTTAACAGATAACCTTTCGTAGTGTGCTTGAGTAATGAAAATGGTTCAGATGTTCTTCGATCCAAGCCCCACAAGTGTCGAGCATCTAGTTTAGACACATCACCAATCGTAACGACGAACGGAAGAACGAACTCGGGGAATCACCACCTTAATTATGCTAGCAATTCGTGGAGATGTTTTTCTCTTGTTCTTGAATTTTTTGGTCATAGTGGGAGCAAGCAAAATGAGAGATAGATTATCCTTTTTTTGCTGCTCACATATGCACACACACACATAATCACTCATAATCCTAGGATTATGATGTGCTGATTGTGTGCATGATACAATTTTTTTTTTTAAAAAATTCTATCTATATATATCGTCACAACAACTTTGTATCAATTTAATCCATACATGTGCATCATATGCAATTGCGCCTATGACAAAAAATAAAATTAAATTAAATCCCATTTAATCTAATTTTGGTCTGAATTCGATAGTCGTTATTACAAACATATTTGCAATATCATCTTTCCGTTCACTATCGTCATATATTGGTTAAGGTGTGTGACATCTTTAGGTTCATTACTGAGCTGGCAGTAAGATATGTACTATCACGTTAGTGCTTCCAAGAGAATTAATTGTCTCGATTAACCTTTAGGTCCCACAAGCCATGAATGACATCTGGCAATATGTCATGGCTACCCAGACAGTGTGTATTCTTCAAGAACATAATGAGCATGTCAGTTTTTGCTACAATGTAATTCAATGCCTCCATCTTACTATATCCCGATCGAACAAATATAATGGAATATTTGTCAAGTCACCAATTCGATCATATGCTCAAATTCAATCGACATGCATTTATAGGAGACATAAATATTTTATTCTCGGTTACAATTCCGGACGAGGATTTCAATGCATTGTCATAATTAAATCGCATAGGATATCCTACATTGCTTATGGCAAGGAGACAGATTCCATTTTGTACACACGTGTGACTTCGTATATGCATGAACTATGACCAACAAGTACAGAGACGGATCGATGACCCGTCAATATGCGTCCTCGTGAACCATGCCTCTGGTCTAAGGATTATTTACACAAAATCAAAGCATGAACGATTAGAAATTGACCACGCTAAAAGCTTACACGTCGCTAATCGTTCAATGTGTGCCACGTTCAGTGAACTTGTCTAATACAAGCACATGTGTTCTACCTTGGGCATCGCAATACCCAATGACTTGTGACTCGTCATTCCTTTAAGTATCTAATACTTAATTGTGAAGTTAAGAACACACAGATCTCAATAAGATTATTGATATCCATTCAATGATCCATCAATTGTAAACGGTTTAAAGATTCAGTTTAATTGTGAACCCATCACACATATATTCAACGTCTCAAGAGTAGGTTCGGTCACAACTGATCTTATGGAATTTATTCATATAAGTAGGTAATTGGACAAATGAATTAATATGTCTTTGCCATTAATTAAATAAGAAATCAGAAGTACAACTGAAATCCATAATATGTAACTGTTACATGATTGCTTTAGGGCATATCTCTAACAGATTCTTGGGAGAAAGAAGGCTATAGTTGTTAACTTAGAGCCTTGGATTTATTGTCACAGCAGATGAGGCTTTGCTTTTGAACTCGCTCAACAGTTATGTGTTGCAAATGAGGTTATCCACTGGTCTCGCTCTCTCTCTTAAAGGCTTCTTTCATATTTACTTGGTATAGAGAAAAAAACATCAATCACTTTGTTTATTATGCATTTTAGCCGGAGGAGTACATTGATGACTCGTAATTTCATTCACATTTAGCAGGTATGACTTTTTTTTTTTTGGAAAGGTAAGATTTGTATTGACTTTAATCAAAACGCAAATATACAAGAGTGATGAGTCCCGACACCACAAGAGAGCCTTGCACTCAAGGTGACACTAGTGGGTGTCACTAAAGGTGCAAAGGTGTCGTGGACTCCAAAAAAGGGCAGGAAACCCAAAACAAAAAGAAAGAAATGGCCAAATCGACGGCCTAAGGCATAAAAAACTACACAAGGCAGGGGATAACCCTCAAATCAACTAAAACCAAAAGGATCAATGCCCCAGCAAGCCCGTGTCCTTCGATTTCTTGGGCTGTCCACCACATGCTTGAAAGTTAGTGCCTCGTCTCTAACAACCTTCTCTAAGTGTTTCTTGATCGCCGGCAGAACAAGAGTCTGATTCCGAAAAAGGATGTTGTTTCTCTCCTTTCAGATTAAATGACTGAGTGCACCAAAGAAGAAGCGAGCAATAGACTTGTAAAAGCTTCGGTCACTACTGTGTTGCATGCCCACAATAGATTGTCCCGCCAGCATCGATTCACCCAGGCCAGATTGCACTTGGCTGCCCAAAAATTGCAAGGGCACCGGTTGCACGGCAACAAAAAAGTGATGATCGATAGAATCTGGTCTACAATTACAGAAAACACAAGTAGCATCTAAGATTCTATTATAGTTGAGAAGTAAAACCTGGGAAGACAATTTATTAAGAGTGACCAACCAAAAGTGGAATGAGTGCCGAGGAGCAAGGGAATGGTTCCAAATAAAAGGATCCCACGGCACATTCTGCCCTCTTCGACGAATGCGTCCCCACAGAGAATGCTCCAAAAGACTGCCCCAACTAGATAAAACGATCCGTGCATCGAACATGAATAGTAGGGAGTGGCTCAAGCCAAAACCCAATAGTAATCGTCACAAAAGAAAGGGTTCCAAGAAAGAAAGGAAATATGAAATCGTTGCCTTCCGATGGATGCCCGACCTATATATATCCACGTCGGTGAAGATTTTACATAGAGGCACTCTCTGATGCCAAGAGTCAAACCTGAAAGAATTGGCAATTTTAAGAAATATGGCTTGATCGGTCAACGGTCAATAGTTGACCGAGTCAACGGTCGAGTCCTGGACCAAGTCAGAGCAGAACCAAACCGGGTATGGAATACCCTGAACTAGATTTGGGATAGTACTAAACCGATTCTGGGATAGTGATGAACCCGATTTAGGATAGGTCTAGAAGCATGTTTGCGCACATTACATGTACCGCGCACGTGGAGCCCACGTGCACCAGACCCCTCTGGCGCGTGCGGCTCCGTCCAGCCACCTTCGGCGACGAGCCACCTCTCAAAATGCTCGTCTCGTCGACACGAGTCTAATGGTATACTCATTTTCCATTTTTGCTGAGCGAAATTACACGAAATGGCGACATTTTGCCGCTGCCTCGGGGACTCAATCCCGCCGCGGTGTGTGGTGCGCGTGTGGCCGCTTCCGGCGTAGCCTGGAGACGGAAGATCGCTCAAAATCTTCGTCTCGCCGAGCATATTCCAAATATGTTTTCAAAATTTATTTTTATCACATAGAAAATCAGAAAAACCATGAACAGTAACGACTAAAAATGGATTTTCGTGCCAAAAATAACTACAAGATAATCACAAAACGATCAGGAAACAAGAACAATTACTCTTATACCAATGAAGGGAATGAATCACATAAACATACGCATCGGAATTAGATGGAATTAACAAGCACTAGAGTCATTTTGAATCACTAATCGGTAAAGTATATCATGTAGAACGAATATACATCAATAGCAACAGATTAAGAGTGTGACATTCCGAATTTTCGCCCTCAAGGCTTAAGGCATGGAATGTGATCTCGGAATTGGAAAATGGAGACGAAGAATTTCTAACAATCAGTTTGGATTGGACGACGCCTAACCGAGAATGAAAAATTGACGAAAAATGGATTTTCGGACGAAGGGTGTGAAAAGATGATTTTTCCCCTAGGGTGTTGGCCTTGCTTTATTATTTTGATGGGGGCATTTTGGTCAATGGGTTACCTCATGGAGCAACCGATTTTTATGAGGGCAAAATTGGAAGAGAAAATTGATTTTTAGTATGCCAAGCCAAGTGTCATTGATGGGGAAGGCTAATTAATTTTCCACTTCTTCAAAGCTCAATTATTTGAGATCAAACCTCTCTCTTTCTCTTCTCTCTTCAGCTGACTTGAACGACACTCACCAGCTTCCCCTTCATCTTCATCTCCTTCATTTTCTTTCTTCATTTTCACGAGCAGAAGCTGCTCTGCTGCGACCGGCCTGGACCGCCGGCTTTGCCGCCATCCAGCTCCACTTTCGTCTACCACCAGCCACCGAGCCGACCACCACCGTGTAGCCCTACCTCCTGTCGACCAGCGCCAACTTGAATCGTGCCGTTTGGCCACCGGTAGAGCTCCGGCCAGCCGATCTCCCAAGAGCCGACGGATTCTGCTGCAGCTGAGGGTAAGCTGTCCTTTGACCTCCATAGGACTCCAAATTGCTTCCAATTTTCTGTGGTAATTTAGGGACATGTAGTACTCTGGTATTCTGAGCTGTGGTGACAATTCGAGTGGAATTTGATGGAGGTTTGTTGTTGAAATGGTGCTGTGTTTGGGAGACAGAAAACTGACCAGCTCGCCCAGTTCTGCCGCTCTGTTCGTTCCATACGAGCGACCTCCTCGGTGACCTTCTGGCCAATCTCCGACCATCACAGGTTATTTTAACCTGTCCTTAACAAGCTCCCGTTGGTTTTGTGATTTTTGAATGCCTGGTTGATTTATGGTGATTTTTGGAAAAAAAGTGGACAGATTCTGAGCTAGCTGAGGCAAGGTGGTGATTCTAGCTCATAGAAAATCCAAATGACCTCAAATTTTTTAGGGTAGCTTTGTAACACATAGTAGTACAAGTTTTTGTGCAGAAATAAATTTTTCAATTGAGATTTACAGGTGTTTCATGGCTATGTTTGAATGGACAGAATTGAACTGAAAACTGACCGGTTGAGGACTTGAAGGAATCAGCGTCGTTCGTGGATTGTTTGATGTCGCCTTGAGTTCACTTTTTCGATGAGGCTCCTCAACACCTAGAACTATGTAATAGCAAGAGGAATTTGTGTTAAATTAGGGATTTGTGATGATATATGGGCGGATTAAGGGAGGTAAGCACAGAACCGAAAATGCCCTGTTTCGGTTCTGTGCAAACCGAGTTGGTGAGGGCTGTTAGGTGCTCAATTGAGATTTGTTTTCATCGTTGAGACATACTAGTGTATTAATTGAGGGGTTAATGAAGAGCACGAGGTGTGGAATTGAAGTTTGGATGGTTAGATTGATTGAATTGGCGAATTGTTCCTAAGCGGGTTGCTGCCCTATTTTGGACAGCGGCGTTTTGACTCGAAGCCAGGCTTGGCGAAGGAAATTTGGTGATAAATTGCTCATGGGAACCAAGGTGAGTGACCTCTAACCCTCTATTAGAATGTCTGGACGCAACTAGACGGGTTCCACTAAGGAATCGATGGATTGAGTTAATTGTTATGCTGGAATGATTGAGAACCGCATGATTTTAATGAAGCTTGAGCCGTGACTACTTATATGCTAGGCAATTGTGTTTTCATGGTTTCATTGGTTATGTGCTTAACGTTGTGCCTTGTTTGTCAATGTGCTAGTATGACACTTACTTCTTAGAATTATATTGTGACAGGCACGTTTGTCTTGGATAAGTATTGGAGTTACGATTTAATGCCTGAAGTTCCTCATGGTGAAATGTGGTTAAATGCTTTTTGTCATGATTTGTGACTGGAATCACCTGAGGAAGTGGGCTAGTGAACTGTGAGAACCATGAGGTTGATGGTAAGTGTATTGATGAGAGAAGGGCTTAAGGCCGGTGGAACACCCTGATGTGAAATACCCTAATGCGATCTAATCGCAGGGTTGAGATATGAGATATACCCTGAGGCGATGTAATCGCGGGGTTCAGAAATGTGAAATGCCCTGATGCGTAAAGACGCGGGGTTGATATGGCCGTTGTCCTGATGCGTTGAGACGCGGGACGTGAAGTTATATGTGTTGTACCCTGATGCGTAGAGACGCGGGGTTGAAATGACCAATGTCCTGATGCGTAAGACACGCGGGACGAGAATCTATATGTGTCGACACGAGCTTGAGATGACATTGAAAACCTGATACGTTTACGCGGGTTTGTCAATGAGATGGTCTGAGGCGTAAATACGCGGACCTAGCCTAAGGCATTCCACACACGAGCTTGAATCAAATGGAGGTTGGGAAGAAAGGATGGTATGGCTTGGCATTGTAATGAGTACCTGACGTGAATGATGAGATTTGATGCCATGAGAAATTACCTTGCGTTGATTTTGTTTGTATGAGTCGATGTTGTTTAGTTCGGTGGGACGGATGGCCTAGTTTAGGGTTAGGATAACTTGCTGAGACGTAAGTCTTACCCCATCGTGGGATCTTTTTTTTTTTTTTCAGGTACCAAGCTTGGTAGCATCAGTGGCCAAGGATTTGGGATTCCAAGAAAGTGGTAGCTGAGGGATTGAAGGATATCTGATGAAATTAAGGATTTTTGTTGTGCTTTGAAGTAGAATAATAATTGGTGTTTAAAAAGGGGATGTACCCCTCTTGTCCCAAGTCATCTTATAGTGATTTTGGTTGGGGTGTTTTCTTGCTTTCGCTGGTTAAATGAATTGATATAACGAAGCGGGCCTAAGGATCCTGGAAGATCGTGTAAACCAAAGTGGCTTGGAGTGAGTGATGTTCGTGCGCTCGTCGGGTTCGGGGCTTGACAAAGAGTCCCAAAGCAGATGAGAAAACGATTGAGATTCGCCGATTGATCGTCCTATGAGAGAGTTTTTTTTTTTTCATGATGGTTTGTGAGAGTTTTTTTTTTCAATAGGTAGAAAGAACGACGTACGTTAGTCACTTTCTTCTCTCTCTCTCTCTCTCTCTCTCTTATACAATAGAAAAAAAATCGCCTTAATTTACAATCAATTATCGCAATAATGACAAATAATAAATTTAGCCCTTAATGAGCGTAATTTCCCAATAGGTCCTGATTGAAAAATTATTATTATTATTATTTTCCCTGATTGATTTAAATGCGATGCATCAATGACCTCAAATGGTGCAATTGGGTGGGATATCGGATGACCTGCAGCTCAGAAACTAAAAGTGGTCAGTTGTTGTTTTTTTAAAGTAAAAAAAAATCGCTTGTTTAGATTCAATTAATTGAGTGCGAACTGTCTAGTTTACGGCTACTTGCACAGTCTAGGACTTAATCGGTTCATGAAACCTACGTGGTCTTCAATGGACCTCTCCATAGTCGAGACTCTATGCCCGTGATCCCACATCATACTATGGAAATAATAAATCAATCTAGAAGTGGCTTTCATCACAGCGGTCTAATTATACATTCTGCGGACCAGGATAATAAATCCATGATTTGCTGATAAATATTCTCAGTGAAAGAATATAGCATGCAAATTTTTATCATGTAAAGTATATTACAAGTGTCAAAATGGGTTAATAACGTATATTTCAACTCGTATTCAATGAGATGAGTCGAATGTGGTTTAGTCAAGTATAATAAATATCCTAGCTAATTTTCTTTTTTAATAAATAAGTTTTTAATGGGTCTGAGTTATCTGCCTAATTATATGTGAGCTGTAAATGTGTTTGTTTTCAAATCCATTTACAACCCATTTAGCTTATAAATGTTATTAGTTGAGTCAACCCATACATGAGATGAGATGTCATCATTTTTAACGGCTTTTTTTTTAATTTTTTAAATTAAAATTTTCTTTTCTCTTCGTCTTTCTTTCTTTTTCTTTCTTTTTTCCTATGAAGTCTGGCGAGGGTCGGCCGGTGACCTTTGCCCGATTTCGTACGGAAAAATTGGAAAAAAAAATCAAAGTTTTTAAAGAAAATTATATTCAATCCGGCTGTCGCGACTCTCTCCCGAGCGGAGGGTTAATGGGCCGCCCGATCGTTGGCTTGATCAGACGCGGGCCTCTCCCAAGGTCCATTACCCAAATCGCAACTGCTGGATATACGTGGTCGACCTTCAGTGTGGTCTAGTGACATGTGATGAGTGTACATGCCAAGGAGTCGCCACCAATCGTTTCATGGAGGGTACGATCGGAAACCCTATCGAATAGTTGGGAGTGGTCTATTCGATTCTGCGGAAACCAGAGAAGTGGGTTCGGGGACTTAGTTACGCCAACTGTCGAAGTTGACGCCCTTTCGGTACCTAAGCTGAATGGTTTATCTGATCCTAGGGTTTCATACAGACGAATGGGGTACAGATCCTAAATTTAGGAGTTCATGCAGATGGGAACAGCTACCCTATCACTCACAATCATTAAAAGTAAGGGCGCAAATCAAGGAATCAATACATGCGGATAAAACACATGAAATCAGTATGGCATCCCTAATGAGGCCCTATTAGCCTAGAGAAATAGCAATCAAGGCTTAGGAATGAATTTGGCATGATTTGCCCATGAGGGGAAAAATCGTAATTTTGAACAATTCGGGGACAATTCACCTCAAAAAGGGAAAATTTGTCATTTTAGATGAATTGGGAAGTCAAAGGACAGGGGAAATAGGATTGGCCATCAATCCAATCCATTTCCTATTTTTCGGGAATTTCCAGGATTTTTCTAGAATTTAAAAGTGATTTTACCCTCGGAGGGGTAAAATCGTCATTTTGGACAAAGATGAGAACTGAAAATCTCAAATATTAGGGTCGGTCGTCCACCTGACCCAAACCCTAACTTTAAGCAATTTTCAGAACTCAATTGGAACAAGAAAGACGATTTTCCCAATGAGGGGCAAAATCGTCATTTTGATAAAAGGGATAGGACTCGAAAACCCAAGCCTAAGAATTGATCGCCTACCTAACCCTAATTCTTACCTTGGAATTATCGGCCTTGTCTCGCATATACAGCAGAGGCGACTCACCCCTAAAGGGTAATGTCGTCGAGTCTTGGAAGAACGGATGAGAAACCCCAAAAATAGGGTTGACCAGTTGCCTGTGGTCAATCCTCGATTTTTTGGGGATTTCTGGAGTGTCTAGGATTTTTCCATATTTTTTGGAATTTTCTGGCATTTTCTAGCATTTTTTTTGGATTTTCTGAAATTTTTCCGATTTTTTTTATTTTTTAAAATCATTTTCTAATTTTTTTATTTAAAAAAGAATATTATCCGGGCCGGGTCGGGTGACCCGGCCCACGGCCCGCGAGCGACCGGCCCGACCCGGATCCGGCCCACGCGACCTACGCCCAAAACGTCGCCGCTTCACTCTTCCCGCTCAATTTTTCAAACTC
Source organism: Rhodomyrtus psidioides (assembly GCA_021437785.1). Taxonomy (NCBI): domain Eukaryota; kingdom Viridiplantae; phylum Streptophyta; class Magnoliopsida; order Myrtales; family Myrtaceae; genus Rhodomyrtus; species Rhodomyrtus psidioides. The sequence continues at coordinate 1,697,583 of JAILYB010000023.1, read as the reverse complement.
CCGCCTATACTTGAATCGAGGGCTCTGATTGCGCCACGTGTCGTCTCTTGGACGGCCTGATCTACCGAAGGCAACCGACGGCTACGATTGAAGGGCGAGATTGAACCATGACCGTCCGATCCGTTATTAGAAAAAAGATTTTTTATTTCGGAAAAAGCAAGATCTCGACACGTGGCATAATAACCACCGTCGGATCAATATTTTTTATTCGGTTATAACAACCGAGGCTGACGTGGCGGCCACGTGGGTGCCACGTCAGCGACACGTAGGCGTTGACCAGTCAACTTTCGTTGACTGGTCAACAGAGCTGCCGGGGAAGACGACCGGCGCCGGCTCTGTTTCGCCGGCGCCTCGTCGGAGGCCGTTTTCTCCGCGCTCAGGCCACGAAATTGCATGAAACCGACGGCATTCAACTCGTCGTGATTTCATTTACAACATACCCAAGCATCGACACAGCAGTTCAACGTCTCATCTACATGCTACTTCAGGCCGAAACTAGGCTCCAGCGGCTATTCGCCCTAGCAATATCTAGCGTTATCTAGCTAAAAGAATCAATCAGGAAGCATCACCGAGGGTTGAGGAGACTTACTTGGCCATCACGAGGGCTCGGTTCAACCTAGAACGAGTTATAGCATTCATGGCCGGTTGGTCAAAGTCGGGGTTGACTCAGTGGTTTTATGCGTCGAACAAATGAAAATGAAATGGAACGGAGATCAGCCACGCTCAATGAACAGATTAAGACCAATAACAAGCAAAATGATCGACATAATCATGAGATGCCATTGGAGGCCGAGCTCAGGTTCGAAGGTGTTTCTCACCTGATTCTGTGATGAAACGAAGCTCCACTTGATTTCGGACGTTCTTGGGGATGTCACGAAGCTCGGAGGATGTATCCGAGGCTTCGGTTCTGCGCCGGTTGCCGCAGTCGAGCCTTCGGAGCTCACGGGTTCTCCCTCCTATGGCGACGGCTATGGCCGTCCCGAGCTCTCTCTATCTCTATGTCTCTCTCTCTCGCTCTCGTTCTCACTCTCAGCTTGCGAACTCGTCTCACTCCGCGAACTCTTTTTTTCGTTCCCCGCTCTCTCTGAGCTCTTTCTTGCTCGAAGCTGCCTCCTTCGCGAGCGCTTTCTCTCTCTCCTGCTCTGCTCCTGCGCGAACAGAACTGCCCATCTCTTCTTGCTCCGTTTCGCCTTTTTGTTGCGCCAACTAACTCCTCTCGCCAACTGACTCCCCAGCCCAACTGATCATCCTCCGCCAACTGATTTCCCTTTCATTCGTTCTTTTCCTTTTGTTTTTGCGCGAACAGGTGGAGCGGATCCTTCTGCGTGGTTGACTGGGTTGACTGATTCGGGTCAACCCGATTCAGTTGACCCAGTTCGATATTTTCCCCCAATTTTAATGCCAAAACGAGCTTGAATCACCAAATTGATCCTGAAATCGGACTATGTGACACAAATTCCATCTGAAATAGGTAAACTATGGTTAAATTGGTTTTAATTTGTGTGAAAGCCCCAAATTTAAGGCAGGATCCGAATTTGATTTTTGTCAAATTGAGGGTCCTAATGGGCGAATCGACCTCAATTGGTCTGACCGTTAGATTTAGGGGATCGAATACTATAGGGAGGAAACTTTGGGGTTCAATGGGTGCCCCTAAAAAAATTTTAATTTCAGAATTGGCATTATAGGGACTAAAATGAAAAGATTTTTTTGTGCAATTAGGTCCCTAAAGCCAAAATTGATCAATTTGGCACACAATCGAACGAAATTGAAATGTCGGGCAATCAAGTTGAATGTCAAGACTTGTAAAATGCAATAAATTGCAAATAAAAAGACTCAAAACGTATTTTTTGGCAAATTTAACCTTGTGCGTTACAAAGAAACGCACCAAATTAAACTTTAATTTCAACTCTTGATGAGGTCAAAATGGTAAGAAATTTAAAAGAAAAATATGGATTATTTTCCTATATTTTTGTGACCTGAAATTCTATTTTTGTTGATTTTTCTAGTATTTTCCTATTTTCTAAAAATACTAAAAAATGTGAAAAATATGAAAAATTATTTTTTGGTCAAGAATGGTTCCTTGGGCTTGGCCAAGGCCACCAAAGTTAATTTTGTAATTTTTTGACTTTTTATGAATTTTTTATGATTTTTCAAAAATAAAACTGAAAAAGATTTGGTCAAAAATCAGGTGTCAACAGCTGCCCCTCTTTGAGAGGAATCTCGTGAGAGGTTTCTCTCAAAGACAGGTGACATCTGAATCTAGACCGACTCGACTAGGGAAAATCAAAACGAATCTTGACACTCAATCTTTCTTGTCCCACTGGTGAACGCTTTGCTCTTCATTCTTTTGCTGACGTGAGAGAGAAAGTAGAGAGACCCACCTGTTACTTACCTGTTGATTGCCTACCTGATGCTCGTGCGGCCTGCGCGGTGTATAACGGGTTCAAGTGAATACCTAGGGGCTCGTCTTTTGAGTATCCTAGGGCGGTTAAACTCTAGCCTGTATGGTAAGCCGTACCAGAATGGGATTCCTATACTTGACAAGAAACCTGTGAATGACGCACCCAGTCTCTTAGGGATTGTCGGGGTTTTGATCCGTATGGTGGATCGGACCATGAATAGGACTCCTTTCTGCTAGGAACCTATGGATGACGCACCCAGTCTCTTAGGGATTGTCAGGGATTTTGATCCGTATGGTGGATCAGACCATGAATAGGACTCCTCTCTGTTAGGAACCAATGGATGACGCACCCAGTCTCTTAGGGATTGTCAGGGATTTTGATCCGTATGGTGGATCAGACCATGAATAGGGATTTTGATCCGTATGGTGGATCAGACCATGAATAGGACTCCTCTTTGCTAGGAACCTATGGATGACGCACCCAGTCTCTTAGGGATTGTCAGGGATTTTGATCTGTATGGTGGATCAGACCATGAATAGGACTCCTTTCTGCTAGGAACCTATGGATGACGCACCCAGTTTCTTAGGGATTGTCAGGGATTTTGATCCGTATGGTGGATCAGACCATGAATAGGACTCCTCTCTATTAGGAACCTATGGATGACGCACCCAGTCTCTTAGGGATTGTCAGGGATTTTGATCCATATGGTGGATCAGACCATGAATAGGGATTTTGATCCGTATGGTGGATCAGACCATGAATAGGACTCCTCTTTGCTAGGAAACTATGGATGACGCACCCAGTCTCTTAGGGATTGTCAGGGATTTTGATCCGTATGGTGGATCAGACCATGAATAGGACTCCTTTCTGCTAGGAACCTATGGATGACGCACCCAGTCTCTTAGGGATTGTCAGGGATTTTGATCCGTATGGTGGATCAGACCATGAATAGGACTCCTTTCTGCTAGGAACCTATGGATGACGCACCCAGTCTCTTAGGGATTGTCGAACATTTTGATCATGTATTCTAAGGAATTAACTAGGATTTATACAAATGAGGTGTGCCTGACCTTGAGGCTTTACCAAATGGGCTATTCTGGATTTAGGGGTTACCTAGAACCTCATAGAAAGCTGATTCTGAAAATTGTCCTTTCGACACGCAAGGCGCTATTCTGGGATTTGGGGATTCCAAGTATCCTGCAGAAAACTTAAACCTGCAAAAACTTTGATAAGATTCTTCTGGGATCTAGGGGTTACCTGAGATCTCGCAGAAAGACTATCTTGAATATTGTCCTTTCGATATTGAAGGTGACATTCTGGGACCTGGGAGCTCCAGGTATCCTGCAGAAAGTTCCAACCTGTAACACTGGGATCTCACACAGGGAGATAATTTCAAACACTGTCCTTTTGACATGGGAGGTGACATTCTGGGACCTGGGAGCTCCAGGCTTCCTGCAGAAAGATCAAACATGTAATATTGGAATCTCACATAGGGATGATTTCGAAGATTGTCCTTTTGACATTTGAGGTGACATTCTGGGATCTGGGTACTCCAGGTATCCTGCAGAAAGCTCAAACCTATAAATTTGAAATCTCACAGAGGGATGATTTCAGAGATTGTCCTTTTGACATTGAAGGTGACATTCTGGGATCTGGGGACTCCAGGTATCCTGCAGAAAGATCAAACCTGTAAATTTGAAATCTCACAGAGGGATGATTTCGGAGATTGTCCTTTTGACATTGGAGGTGACATTCTAGGATCTGGGTACTCCAGGTATCCTGCAGAAAGCTCAAACCTATAAATTTGAAATCTCACAGAGGGATGATTTCGGAGATTGTCCTTTTGACATTGGAGGTGACATTCTGGGATCTGGGTACTCAGGTATCCTGCAGAAAGCTCAAACCTATAAATTTGAAATCTCACAGAGGGATGATTTCGGAGATTGTCCTTTTGACATTTGAGGTGACATTCTGGGATCTGGAAGCTCCAGGTATCCTGTAGAAAGTTCAAACCTGTAAATTTTAAATCTCACAGAGGGATGATTTCGGAGATTGTCCTTTTGACATTGGAGGTGACATTCTGGGATCTGGGAGCTCCAAGTATCCTACAGAAAGATCAAACCTACAAAATTGTTCATAAGAATGTGTTTTCCCGAGATATGGAATTACCAGGGATCTTGTAAGAAAAATAAACTTGAAAGCTCTTCTTCACAGAGCAAGGCATCCTTCTAGAATCTGGGGTTACCATGATTCCTATAGAAGTTTAACCAAGAACAATAGCATTCTAGAATTTGGGGTTACCAAGAATCTGTCAGAAGCTCAGGCATATAAACTCTCCTTCTTAGAGAAATGTGTCATTCTGAGACCTGGGGTTACCAGGGGTCCTGCAGAAGTTTAAACTTGAAATATATTCTTCACAAAAGAAATAGCATTCTGAAGTCTGGGGATACCAGGGCTCCTACAGAAGCTTGAACATGTAAGCTCTTTCTTACCAAAAGAGGTTGTGTTCTTCTGAGATCTGGACTTGCCAGGAATTCTGCAGAAGCTTAGACATGTGAATTGTTTCTCACCAAGAGTGATACAAGCTGTTTTAGGAGCCGAAGTCATCAGAAATCTTGCAGAAGCTCCAACCTGAAAGTTTTCTTACCAAAGGCACATCAATGGTCTTTGAGCAGTTTATGACTTATACCATGGTCATGAAAAATTTCAATGAATGCATTATGATGCTGGAGGTTATCCAAAACACCTTGCAACATATGAGAGTGATCAAAAATCCCTTGTGAGGAAAGTTTGAATCAAACAATCTGAATTTAGCCAAAAGAATTTGGTTAAAATGTCCATTGGAGTATTCTCATCAAAGAGGACTTCTCACCGTTTTGAGGTAATGGTCTTTTACTAAGAATGCACTCGAATTTCCTATCAAACCTGCGCCTAGGGTTCAGGATCATTCGCAGTGAATACACCTCGATCAATCAGGAGGACTTCCAAGGGACCGTAATGTTGGGCTTGGTCAACAGTTTTCAAAGGGGACTTGCGTGCAAGTCAAGGCTTTCGAAGAGAAGTCTTCAATGTCTGCTCCAGGTTTACAAGTCAAGAAACCTGTAAAATGAGAAAGAAATAATCTTGCTCGAACTTCTTCGAGCTAAGCTTAGACATTAAACCCTATGTCAATCCAAGTGCCTTAATCAGAAAAGGCTTTTCAGGGTTGTAACGTAGGTAGGATTGGGGACCCAAAAAAGGCTTGTTTTTGGCTCAGAATACGCGAAGGGTTTAAACATTGGTGATCACTGCAAGTTTACTGCCATCTTGCCCCTTCTGGTTCAAAGAGCGTCTTCAGTCTTTGAAGTGCATATTTGTCTTTAGAGAACATCTCTCTCATGTCAAGACGGCGTCAATACCTTGTCTATGCTTTTGTCATCTGAATGTGACATAATCTGGTAGTATCCTTTGCTGTCCAGCTCCCTTGGGATTTTCTTTTATAATCAGATCTCACTAGTGACCTATACAAAGGTATCATGCCATCTTTTAGCATTTACAAGATCAAATATCTGATTCACAAGTGCACAAGTATTTGGATGGGCATCGGCCTTGCTTTTACCAGGCACTTTGCTTTTTCTTGATGCCCAAGATCGAATTTTTCTTTCTTTTTTTTCTTTTTCTCATCTTTTGTCGAGATCCCACCTTTCCTTTTCTTTTGGGGATCAGAATTTTCAAATGAGTGTGCTAGATGTACAACTTGAATCTCAACACTCAAACATTAATCTAGGAATTTTTCACAAATCCTGTGTTTTGAACTTTTTCGCTCTTGAAGTGACGTCGCTTCCATCTTGGAATATGCAATGATCACCAACGGGCTTACGAAACGAACGTATAGGCTCAATTGGGCTGTACAAAGGGTAAAAGTGTATAGGATAGAGAAACGAATGCTTTTCGTCATCCTAAAGCACCTGAATTACCATGGAAGTTAAAATGACAAGCAACACACGAAGATTGATGCAAGTCTGAGCAAGAGAACTTCTGACCATTTACCTCCTGATACTGCTGGACGTACCTCCAGTTTGCCCCACTGTGGGGTGGTTCTCGACAGGGGTATAGAATGAAACCGCCGTTCAAAGGGCTATCAACGGTCATCTGTAGTGTTTATGATAGAGAAACGAATGCCTCCGTCGTCTCGATTCATGTAATCACTGCGAATAACTCCTACTTCCGTAGGTCAAGGTCTCGCTGTCCTTACCACTCCACTCATTTCTCAAGTGTGTATAGGACGTGTTTAGATTCAGGTTGCCTCTTATCTGAGGAAACATCCTTTTGAATGGTTTAAACAACTTTTGCTGGAAAAGTTCATTTTGCTTTCTCCAAAACTTGCCCTCAAAAGGGATTTGTGATGCACAATGTATATTTCAACCATGTTTAGATAACCTCCAAATCTAAACATGAATGCTAATGTCACAACTGTGAGAATTCTGCATCTTTCTAGACATGAGATTTGAATGCATGCTAGATTCCAAGTAGCCTTCAAATTCTAGAAATAATGATTCTGACAGTCTTAAAAACCTAAAAGGTTGGGAAAGGAATACTTACCTGCCCCGCGCGGCTAGGGATCCCTGAAAAACATAAAAGGAATATGTCGGTGTATGCTCTCGAATTTCAGAAAATTAGAACGATACATCTTACCCTTGATCATGCACTCCAATGAAAGTGGATAGATTCATGAAAATCTGCATTTTTCTTTAACAACACAAGATGGTTAAGTTGTTCTAGAATTTCTCGAAATTCTCAGTTTTTGGAGAAAAAGGACGTGCACCTGACCCCCACGACAGTAAGTCGTCTTGATCATGCATTCCAATCTGAACTCCAATATGTAGATTATAGAAAACGGCCATTTCGACCTATGGCGATGACGCCTTCGTCTGATCGGGGCAATGAATCCTACTCGATGGCTTCATTCATCTTTGGAACGTGCCCTATGCCATTCTTCGGAGTTCCTTATTCAAGGAAAAATGAATTCTTATCAAAATGTATGCTAAAGCATGTGATGTGGAAGCGATACTTTCTACCCCCCACTTGATCTTGTAGCCAAAGATCATTTCTTGAATGCTTGACTTCCGAAGCTGTTATCTCCAAAGATCATCCCGCCTTGAAGTTGAGTCGGCGAGTTCTTTCCTTCTGAGTCCTTTTGAATGCCAATAATTTTCTGTTGAAATTAGGGCAAATTCATATTAGGAGAAAGATCATTTGAAGATCAAATTAGAACGACACAAAGTTACCATTCACTCAAGTTTGTATCTTGAGGTTTGACTTTGATGTGAACGACTCTTCTGTCACGTTTATTGATCCTGCTGGGAATGAAATGCCACTTTTTCCTCCAGTCACGTAGATGATCTGCTTTCCCTAGTTAGGCATGACTTGTCATAGCTAGGTAATGCTTACCCCAGCTAAATGGCTCTATTCTTTTTTGCATTTTCATGCAATCCCTTATCCAGTTTAGATTATCTCTTACTTGGATCTTCACTTTACTTTTCACCTTTGAAGTGTCATCCTTCCAATGCTTGAGAAAGTCGTTTGCTTCATGCATCTCTGTCACTTGTGACCATCCTTGTGATGTTCCCCTCTTTGTTGGACCCTTGATAATGTCCTAATGGCGTATTCTGCCACAGAAAGAAATGGTTCTGCATTAGCAAATGCAAGAAAAATGAGTAAATTGGATACGACACCCAACTACCCTTCTTTTGTCAATTGTCGACATTTATCTCTTGATTGAGTCCATTCCAATATTGTATGCTTGGCCAAATGCCTTAGCATTTTTCATATCATTTGACGATTTCCAATCCCATTTGAAGAGGTCTTTGTACCTGTACATGAAGCAATGAGTATTCATTTATGTTTTGTACCTGTACATGAAGCAATGAGTATTCATTTATGTTTGACTTTATATAAATCACCAAGGAACGTGATACTCCCTTTGAGGTATTGCATTTTCGTTGATCAAGAAAATCGTCTCTTTCGGCTGCTTTGTCCCAGTAGGGCATGTCTTGATGCTTGTCGTCTTTGGGCTTGATAACTTGCTCCAATATGCTATTTTGGTGGCACACGAGCATCTTGCCTCTAGCTTGGTCTCTTGACAAGAAAGGAGGGGCTTGCCCTAATGAACCTTCTTTGCTGGTTTTGGTTATTTGTCTCAACCATCTGAATCTTCGATCACTTTTATCTACCTCTTGGTAGCTCGATATCTTTAGAATTTGCTGCATGACATCTTAACGACCTTCTTAGTAGTTCTGTGAACCTGAGTCTTTCATCTCGAGATAAATGTCCACCGATCTTGACTTCTTTGATATTTTCAGTATCCCCCAAATTAACAATATCCGGCTCTTCCGAAGTAGGAGGTGTTGATTCCTCAAAGGCATTCCATTCTCTTTGGATAGATGCATAACCTTCATCCTCATCTTCTTCCTCCGTCCCATTGTCCCAATAGACTGCTTTAGGATCGTACTTTTCTACTGGAGGGATTTGTGTGGTTATTGTCTTCGGACGAGATGCTTCAAGTTCAGCTGTGTCGTCTTCTTCTTCTTCCGGCAATCGAATCACGACAAGCTTGACTAGACAATCTTCTACCTTATTCAAGCTGTCAAGCTCTTCAGTTTAATTACCACAGTTGTAGCGGTTTCAATCATTGACATAGTGTTGTCAAGGTCCCTTGAGGAGATTTCGTCTCTCAATCGTCAATGTCGGTCATCGTTACCTAACACTGCTGATGTGGCAGATCTCGGGTATTCTCTTTCAGCTAAACCCTGCTGTTGATTCTTTGATCTCTTTGTTTCAGCATACTGCTTTGTGTCAAGCTTAGTATCCCTCATCTGGTCAAGTGATGACTTAGGTTCTTTCGAAAAAGGCTTTTTCCGGTTGAACGGGATCATCCATGCCTCCCCATCCGTCTGGTATGATATCCTCCATTTTTTTGTAGAAGCGAGGAGGGGCGGAGTACTTCACTTTAAAGTTATACCCTCTAGAATCATGACCCAGGTTGTCTACCATTTCACCCATTTCTAGTGCGTTGGCCATGAACCTGCGATTTGCTAGACTTCGCCTCTTGGCTTCCAGTTCGTCCTCTTCGAATTCTTCTTCTGATTGAGTGACCGGCCCAAGACTGTCTACCATATTCTTGTGCGGGATGTGCCAGGTGCTACCCCGCTCAATTTCGATCACGAAGTGGCTTCCTTCCAAAGATAGAGAAGCTTCGACTCATTCGAATTCTTTATCGGTAATATCGGACATTATCCCCAAGCTCATCATTTTGGCAATACATAGCTTCTTTACGTCTGCAGAGATCTCACCTGCTTTTGGGTATAATGAAGCGGTTGCTAGATGGTCGGTCAGCTTAAACATGTCCACCTTCAGCTGGAGGTGGTTTTCCTCATTTTCAGTAAATATTGCCCCAATTGCTTGATTATCAGGGAGCGAGTTTTCTTGTACGTTTGGAGCCACGTTGTCAAATTCCAAAATCTGACTTGTCAATCTAAGCTTGTACCTCCAGCTTAAGGATATAGTAGTCATCCACATTATGTCCCATTCCGCCCATATGGTAGACACAAGTCTGGCTCTTGTCAAAACCAGGATACTTAACAGGATTTGCCCTATGTGGTTCCTTTGCCACAAAATGTTGTTCTAGCAACATCGGGAGTAGCTTGGACAAAGGCCTCGGGAGCTGAGAGAATTGCTTTTGGGGTTGCCTCTTTCTGGGCTCTTGCTCTTTTTGGTGCCGACCATGATGATCCTCCCTTGGTTGTTTTCTAGCAGAAGCTTCATGGGGCCTCCTTTCTCTTAAGGCTCATTCGAACCTTTCAGCCACCTTTATCAAGTGTGCGAAGGTCTGACATCCTAAGGCGTCTAACCTGTCGAAGTATTCGTAGGGGAATGCTATCGGGAACAAATTAATCAGCTCGTCGTCTGGGATTGACAGCTTTATTTGGGTCGTCAAAGCTCGCCATCTCTGGGCGTATGTTATGATCAATTCTCCTCTTGCCTTTGAGGTTCATAGAAGGTCTTCCCTAGTCGGGGCCGTAGCTGTGTTGAACCTATATTGCCTGAGGAAATCCTCTGCAAGATCTTCCTACCCATCATAATCATCCAGGTCCAATTCAATGAACCAAGCCAGAGCGGCGCCAGCTAGATTTTCTTGGAACATGTTCATCAATAATGGAACATAGTCTGAATACTGCGCCATCTTGCGTAGATAATATTTGAGGTGAGCACGGGGATAGCCTGTCCCATTATACTTCCTCACGAAGTCTGGTTCCTTGTAGTCAGGAGGAGTCTCCACCTTGGCGAATGGAGATATCTTGTCTAAACGAGCCAACTCATAACCTTGGCTGTTCAAGCATTCTTCGATCTTGGCTAATCTCTTAGCCTCCACTTTGATTTTTACGGTATGCTTCCCCTTTTTCCTCATTCTCGAGGTTGATAACAACAGGGGACGCTTTTTGTTGCGACGGGGTGTTCGGGTTACGGATATCCTCCTCCGCCCGTTGAGTATTTCCTGTCGTTTCTTCATCAGCTATATCGGGTGCAAGTGATGGACTTGAGTTGTTTAGGAACTACTGTCTGTCTGGCTTGGGAGGCTTCCGGCATTGCCTTAATATCAGCCATCATAGTTGCCATTGAACTATTTGATATTTCCCTATCAAAGGAAAGAAGGTTCGTGTCAGAACAACATACAAAATGGGCAATTGGAATTGATACAATTTACCCTTCGTTCCTTGGGTCTTGGCATTTTCCTTTCACTTGGATTCTTTTGCCTTGACCTGTCGATATCTTTCATATAAGTGATGCATGCATGATATGTATGATGCAAGTGATCTAAGATGATTCATGTTTGCAACGAAAAATGGATTCGTGCCTTTCACTCTGTTCACAGAGAGCATTTCTTATCAAGCATGTCAATCTATAAAGTTTGAATTCTTTCTTTTCGAACGCTCTTTTCAAAGAGACTTCTAACTGTTAAGAAACTTTTTCAAGTTTTCTCGAGAATTTTGTTCGCAGATTGAGCCATTATGACGCTCTTGAAATCATCTATCCTAAATGCATGTGTGAGATGATATGAAAAGCGGGTACTCCCTGTTCTGCCATTTTGAAGTCGTTGCTTCTTGGGTGTCTTGACTCTGTTTATCACCTGAGAGGAAAAAGATAGGAAATATGATTTCCACATCTGATTGAAACTTATTTAGGAACGATACGTCCTTTTTTACCAAGAGGGATGGCTCGGCATCGTTTTTCTTGGAAGCATTGTTGCTATGGCGAAACGCTTTTTGTACTCAATGGATGGATTCCATTCCATTACGTTCCATGAGTGATAACCATTATTTCAGGGACTCGTCCCATGTATCACTATGATGAATCTGATGTCTTCGACTTCGGCATGCTTTCTGGGTAGGGAAATGATTTGCTCCCAACAACTGAGTATTCCACCTTGAGTTAGCTGATTTAGCCATATGAAGCTCCATTGTATCACGCTAATGCTTTCCCTGTTGGTTGAGTCAATCACTTCCATGTCAGGTGATTTTGGCGTTTGACATTCTTCGATCTATTCTGACACATGTCTTCAGCTAGCATTCTCTGTATATGAAAGAGAAGCATGTCAGTCATTCATATGGAATGAAATCAGAATAAGGAACAATTTACTCCTTTTTGTGACAACAGAGGATGAAACTTCATCGTAATTATCCGAAGGTCTCAGCCTTTGATGTTGCACGATGTTCGACACTTTTTGGGTTCTGTCACTCTCCTTCTTGAGGTTGGGTGATCTTTCGCCACTTTCGCTCTATTGATGCATTTCAATCTCTTGGTTCAAAGATGGGCAACGATCATCTCCTCATGGTCTTCTCGATTTGTCATGACTTCATGCCACTCCTCAAGCACCCTACTACTCGAGATCCACAAGTGTAGATTTATCTCTATTTGTGTACATTTACACCTTGAAGTGTTGCTTCGCAAATAAGCATTCAGTTTTCTTCATCTCTACATATAGAAAAGGAGATGATCATTTCATATCTTGAGAGGATTGAAATGAGGAACGATATACACCCTTTTATGGTTGAGTGATCATCAATCTCATGGTGGGAAACACGAGTATTTGTACTCCTTGAGACGTGCTTCAATTGGCGATCGTTCCATGCCACATTGGCCTCCAGTTTTGAGGGTTCACAATTGAGTCTTCTTTAAAGGGACAAATGTTGACCTCACGCAATCCTTTTATTTCACCTACATGACGTGAGGAAAGAATACGTCAATTTTTTGCACAAAAAGCTGTAATTGAAACGATCACAGATTTACTATCCCCAGTGCATATTTCCTCAGCTCCCATCACTTTGAGCATCAGAGATGAAGGAATGTTCCTTAACGATCCTCATTCATCTTTTATAATCACCTGCAAGTGTGAGTGACCATGTCATTGTTTAAACAAATCAATTTAATTTGGAACGAATACACCCTTTTCAACTTAGAGAGGTCGATCCAAATCAGGCATGCCCCTTTTTCATGTTGTCTTGTTCTGGGCTTATCATTGTCGATTCATCTTATTTTGGAAACCCCATGGGTGGCTCGTGATGAAGACGCATCTCCTTTCATATTACAGGGAAAACAGGCCTCGCATCATTGGCCTTCAGCCGTTTTGACCTGTTGGCAAAAGAAATAACCAAGCAAGTCAAGTATAACACTCGAAGTTTTTATTGGAACGACTACAGTTTTACCATCGTTCGATCACATCTCGCATGTGATTAGATGAAGGAATCTGCAATAAATGTATGTCATGTATAATCTGTCAGAAAGGAGACACACTTAGCATTTTACATAGCAAAGACATCTCTCAATGAGGTCGCCTCTTATAATGAAAGCAATGCGACAATACATATCCCATAATCCCTATTTACGGGCTTCTGATGTCTGCCAAGATTTCAAGATAAGAGGATACGTCATTAAAAGATCGATACATGGTCATCAATCAAACACCCATTTAATTCCCAACATTTAATACGCAAATGGGGGCATTAATCTTGAAAGACTGCTTTGTCACATTTTTCTAGTAAAAATCATGTGATCATTATTTTAAGAAATCACTAGACAAAATGTGATTGCAAACATGGCTTTAACTTCATGCCCCAAAATCTTGAATTGGAAGAATTTTAGACATAAAGAAATGTCATCTTAATCCATGATTGAAAATTTGGATGAACCATCTATTCCGTAGGGACGGCTTAGAAGTGTTCCCACTTTTGTATCTAAAATTCATTGTCAAAAACTTTCATTTGTAAACTCAAACACCCAGGGCATTCGGTTGATTTCCATGAATTTCCTATCATGAAATTTCACTAGGAAATGAACAAGAAGAGGGAGAAGTCATACTTACAGTGATCAGTGGATTTTTTTTATTTTTATTTTTTTTGGTTTTAGGTATACCAACCTCTCACAGACATGCGCATGAGACAAGTGGGTATACTCTAAAAATCGAAAATCAGGTGAGGAACCTACGGCTTAGGCTCCCACGATCCACACGAGGCAGATTCCTCCCCAAGGGTACCTACCCAAGAGGGCTAGACATCGCCAATGCAGATAGTGAGCGGGAACGAGTACGAAAGTCTCAAGTGCCATCAAACACAAGATCCTTTTCGCACCCTTTCCCTATCTAAGGTAACCTAAGGGTGGTTGCAGTCGGGGTTTGACCGCCAGTGTGTGCGATGTGTCGTGATCGTCACAATGCTAGGTCATGCACAGCAGTTTGTATCAAAACACCGCTTCAGTATGTGCATAAAGATAAACATACATTCCCAACTCCAACCTGCAGGAAAAACGTCAACAATCACTCCACCCCTTATTTCTCTAATCTGCAAAAACATCTAACACAATGGTTAGTGTACGTACCTCACCTTCGAGAGCATCTGCAGAAAACAAGGTTAGATAAACCAAACAACTTTTTAATCGGCTCAAGTCCTCTAGAATTCGTAACCAGAGATTCTGGTTTAAAATAAGTCCCCAGTAGAGTCGCCAGTCTGTCGCGACCCTCTCCCGAGCGGAGGGTTAATGGGCCGCCCGATCGTTGGCTTGATCGGACGCGGGCCTCTTCCAAGGTCCATTACCCAAATCGCAACTGCTGGATATACGTGGTCGACCTTCAGTGTGGTCTAGTGACATGTGATGAGTGTACATGCCAAGGAGTCGCCACCAATCGTTTCGTGGAGGGTACGATCGGAAACCCTATCGAATAGTTGGGAGTGGTCTATTCGATTCTGCGGAAACCAGAGAAGTGGGTTCGGGGACTTAGTTACGCCAACTGTCGAAGTTGACGCCCTTTCGGTACCTAAGCTGAATGGTTTATCTGATCCTAGGGTTTCATACAGACGAATGGGGTACAGATCCTAAATTTAGGAGTTCATGCAGATGGGAACAGCTACCCTATCACTCACAATCATTAAAAGTAAGGGCGCAAATCAAGGAATCAATACATGCGGATAAAACACATGAAATCAGTATGGCATCCCTAATGAGGCCCTATTAGCCTAGAGAAATAGCAATCAAGGCTTAGGAATGAATTTGGCATGATTTGCCCATGAGGGGCAAAATCGTAATTTTGAATAATTCGGGGACAATTCACCTTAAAAAGGGCAAATTTGTCATTTTAGATGAATTGGGAAGTCAAAGGACAGGGGAAATAGGATTGGCCATCAGGTCCCGCTCGACAGTCAAACTGCCGAGCCGGCGGCTCCGGTGACGGAACAGTGCCGCTCGGCAGTCAAAGTGCCGAGCGGCACTGTTCCATTTGCCGCTCGGCAGTTATACTGCAGAGCGGCACTGTTCACGGTGGTTTTTTTTTTTTTTAGTTATGCATGTGTTAAAGATGTGTGTGTACGTACACGCACATCTTTAACGATATCATTTCGAATTCAAAGAAATAAATTTTGATCGAGTCCGAATCGTAATCCAAGTGCAATCACGCACGCTAATGTGTATAATATGCCCTTCATCTTCAAACGTACCTTAAACCCTTGCTCAGCTCTAGCGAACCTTGATCAACCATGGCCCAAACCGTGGCTTCGAATCTGGAGACAGGATGCCGGGTGCTCCTCTGGCTGGAGCGAGCGGCGTTTCTCGACGCCTACATGTTGGCCGCTCGAACGACATTAAGCTAGATTTGGTTTTCAAGTTGGCTTTTCGAGTGAGCAACATTTGCCTCGGTCGAGGACGACAGAGCCTCGTTCGAGCGGCCACCAAATCTATCTCCGCCACAGTCGTGGCTCCATCGATGACACCAAAGTGAACACGAGTTGGATCTATCCTCATTGAGAAGAAATGTTGCTTTTTGGTTGCCCTTCTACAACTTGTCTCTTGTGGAGTTTCAACGTGCACGCGTGGACTCATATAGCTCCTTTGGATTTTACGTTGTAGGTTCATCAACAATGAACTATTCTGAACTCAAATATACAATTTGATGAAACTTTTATGCATAGAGTTTGACATGGCTAGCACTAGCTTTGTTGAGTCATGCGTGGTTAGTTTGGTCCATTTTCAATTTGTTTTTTTTCCTTACTAAACAATTGGTCTAAACATAATTACTCAAAGGTACAAAAAAGACACCATTGGCTGTGCTAGCTTGCTTCTAGTGTGCTATGAAGACATGCACTGGACCGAACATATTAAATTCAATAAACTAAGCTTTTGCACATTTAAGTGGTCAACAGATTTCTACTTGGGAAACCCAACAAAATCCTCCAATTTCTCTTTGATATTTTACTTTGGGGGCGAATATTTTACCGAACGTGAGCTCGTTGGTATTTGTTGAACAGGAGTAAATTTTACTCATCTCCCCCCCTCGAGTCCTCTTTTTCAATTTGATATGTCGGGTTCATGAAGCCAATAAGATAATGCGTGTACGCACACACACATCTTTAACACATGCATGACTTAAAAAAAAAACCGTGAATAGTGCCGCTCGGCAGTATAACTGCCGAGCGGCAAATGGAACAGTGCCGCTCAGCACTTTGACTGCCGAGCGGCACTGTTCTGTCACCGGAGCCGCCGGCTCGGCAGTTTGACTGCCGAGCGGGACCTGATTTGGTAATTTTTTTTACCTGATTTGGTAAATATTTACTTTTTTTAGCATTATTAGGAAAAAAGCCCCATTTGCCCACTAGATTTATATTGTGTGAAAGTGTTTTACTTATATAATTTTCTCAAAAAAATTATAAGAAACAAGTCTTCCTTCGATAGTCACTCAAAAAATATTTGCCTACCTTCGCAATCGCATGATATAGAGGTGTTCAAGTAATATGAGTTGGGTTGGATATTCATCGTTAAATTTGTATTGTATGAAAATGAGTCAAAATAAGTTAAATGAATTAATTTGAACTGGACAACTTTTGGTCCGTTTGACACAGTTCTAATATACGGATATTGCCCACTTCAATTAGCACGGTTGGCTTTAGGACGGTCGCTCTTGTTGGAGTACAGAAGTTCCAAGTTTAAATGCAATTATTACTGATTACCCCGTTGAATCGTGGATCATCATTCCATCAACTCAAGGATCCCCTACCAAGATTTTTCCGATCCTGACCCTTTTCCTTGGCTGGGGATCCCCACCCATCACATGGGATCCCCCAGCCAAGGAAATACCTTGGCAGGTGATTCTGACCATTTTCCTTGCAGGGGGATCCCCACCCTCCACATGGGGGGGCCCACCCCAATGGAGGGTGGGGATCACCCCGCCAAAGAAAAATCTTGGCAGGGGATCCGTCCTTCTCTGTCGCGCTCATCTCCAAAATTTTGCTCCTTCACTCACTCTCCTTTTCCACTGTACAGAAGAAATTCCAAGTCCAACAAGAAGCAAAGCACATAAAAAGAATGGCCGATCCGAATCCGTTGCTCTCGCAATCCACTACTGGCAGTGATGAGCACGAACCTCCGAAGCTCGAGAAGCACCCCCCGTCGTTGGACTCGATGATCGAGCGGTCGATGAAAAATTTCGGGTGGGCTCAGCTCATGCAAGCCTCGCTCGTGTCACTTGCTGGGTTATTCGACGCGCAGCAAACGTTCCTCAGCATTTTCACCGATGTTCAACCGCCGTGGCATTGTGTGGATCTCGACGACAAGTATTGCAACTCCATGTCGGACGTTTGTCGACTTCTGAACAGTTCCTCATGGCAATGGGATTATCCCAAGCATGGCTCAATAGTATCTGAGTGGGGCCTTCAATGCGCAAACTCAGCAATAAGGGGCTTACCGGCTTCATCCTTCTTCATGGGATGCTTGATTGGCGGTTTGCTTTTGGCAACGCTTGCTGACTCGTCCCTCGGCCGAAAGAACATGCTCTTCCTCTCGTGTTTAGTCATGTCTTTCTCATCCCTACTCACGGTCTTCTCCACCAACGTGTGGATCTACTCTGGCTTGAAATTCGTCGCCGGATTTGGGCGCGCGACCATTGGCACTTGTGCTCTTGTGCTAACATCGGAACTAGTGGGCAAGAAACTGCGAGGGAGTGTCGGTGTGATGGGATTTTTCACTTTCACGTTAGGGTTCTTATCGTTGCCGGCAGTTGCCTACATGAACCGAGGCTCGTCATGGAGAGCTCTGTACATTTGGACATCAGTCCCGGCCATTGGTTACTGTGTCTTAGTCCATTGCTTTGTTTGCGAGTCACCAAGATGGCTCCTCGTGAGGGGACGCAGGGAAGAGGCCGTTGCAACCCTAAAGAGCATCTCGCCGCCGAGCTCGAGTGCCCTCACCAAGGGCTTCTCCTCGATCTCGCTCGGCGAGGAACCTTTGAACAACATGGACATCTTCTCGGCAATCAAGGCCTTGTTGGAGAAGAAATGGGCCTTTCGCCGGCTATGTGCAGTCATGTTGGTCGGGCTCGGGACGGGGATGGTGTACTACGGGATGCCGCTTGGGGTCGCGAACCTGCACTTCGACCTCTACTCTAGCGTGACGCTCAACGCCCTTGCAGAGCTGCCCTCGACCATGGTCACTTTCTTCCTCATAGGGAAGCTCGATAGGAGGAGTTCTCTACTATTCTTCACAACACTCAGCGGATTCTGTAGTGTGATGTGCATTTTGGAAGGCCAAGTGGGGCAAAAGTGGCAAATTGGCTTGGAACTAGTCTCTTTCTTCAGTGGATGCACCGCGCTTGATGTGTTGTTGATATACACATTAGAGTTGTTCCCGACGTGCGTGCGGAACTCGGCGATAGCGATGGTGCGGCAGGCGGTGGTGTTTGGCGGTGTGTTCAGCCCGCTGTTGGTAGCGGCCGCTGGCCGGAGAGGGGATGGGGTGCTGTCTTATGGGGCTTTTGGGCTGGTCATTGGGTGTTGTGGGCTGTTTGTCTTGTGGTTGCCGGAGACAAGAGGTGGGAACCTTTGTGATACAATGGATGAGGAAGAGAGGAAAGAGAACATGAGGCAATCTTTGTGCTAAATAGCGGTAATGTACGTCTTTGGAGGGAATGCAAATTCAATGTTGTGGTCGAGAAAGTGATTTTCGGTCGTCGGTCTTACTTAAATCGTGTGTTTTATTTATCCTTTGTTTAGGTTGAGTGTTGGCAGAATAAATTTACTTACATTAATTTGCAAGTCCAATTTGGATGTTCGTCTTTGTAATTTGATGTACAATTTATTTGACCTCACCGAGTCATCCTGCTGCCGACCAACAAATATATGTGTATGCGTGTGTGTATCTCAAAAAGCATTTTAAAGGGATTATGAAAAATTGAACTGAGGTTATTATGCGGTGGCCGAAACAAGGGGACATTCACGAGAACAAACTTGCACAGCTACAAAGCATTTTAAAAGGATATTGGCTCCGCCTTGTTTCACGAAAAAAAAAATTATTGAAAAATATTTATTAATTTTTCAGCATTTGGATCGCTTAAAACAAAAATGAGTCAACTCAAATTCTTCTGATAATCAACGGATAACATACAATCAAATAAGAAAAATTGTATTTTTTTAATTAAAAAAACAGAAATCATTTCCATAATATGACTGCTTCTGCTTGGACGAGAGACTTCAACACTTGGGCCTAGAAATCCTGATGTCTGTGTCCACCGTCCAGGTCCTCGAATCCCGGGCCCAAGACCCTGCTACATTTATTCGAGACCACAGTCCTCATGCTTGGGTCCTGGCAACCATGCTTGGATATGAAAGATTTTGCGGGACCACTTGACGACTGCTCTAAAAGCTTTTAGAGCAGTTGGTTGTGGTCTCACCAAATCTTTCATGGTATCAGAGCATGAGGTCCTGAGTTCAAATCTTTCCAGACCCCTATTTGCCTCCCTAATGAATTTGTCCACGCTTAGTACTAGGCAAAAGACCAGACTAAGCGTGATGGGGAGTGTTAGAATAATTAAATATTAAACAACACCTTCTTCTAATAGCTTAAGCTTTTAGAGCAGTTGACTGTGGTCCCACAAAATCTTTCAGGATACCCAACTCCCTTTCCCGTGTCTATCTATGCCAAGATCGTTCTCACGCCCAAGTCTCTGTGCCCAAGCTTAAGACTATAGTTCTCATGCCCGGGTACACGGCTCAAACACTCAACTCATCAGCGCTCGAGCCCGAGATCAGGCCCATTGAGGCCAACCTTGAGACCCCAGTACCGAGCGTCCATGCCTAGGTATCTGACTCACTCGCCCGAGTCACTGGCGCTAGGGCCCGGGACCCTAATGCTCTTGCCTAAGTTCTTGATGACCTTGCTCGGGTATCCGGCTCCAGCGCCCACCTGGGCCTGAGTCCACGGAGGTTGGGCTCGAGATCGTTGGGTCTAGAGAAGTCAAAGGCCGGGCTCGAGACTTCAGTGTTCATGCTCAGGTCCTCAATAGAATGCTTGAGTATGCAACCATATCACTTACCCTCGAGCCTAGGTCCTCAACGGTTGTGCGCCGTTACCCGTCTCCCACATCCAAGTCACTATTTCCCACTGGGTTGGGCTTGATTTCTCTTCGGCTGGGCCTAGACCTAGAAAGGTTGGGCCCAAGTCCCTTAAGCCCACATCCAAAACCTCGGGGCTCGTGCCCGAGTACCTAGCTTTGGCGCCCAAGTCATTGGCACCCGGACTTGAGTTCGCTCGGCTTAAGTCCATTAAGGTCAGGCTTGAGTCCCTAATGCTTGTGCTCGAGTTCCTTGTGGCTAGACTCAAGAAATCTTAGCTCTTTGTATCCCTTATATCGCATGAATAATGCATGTCTCCTTTGAAAAATAAAATCAAGCTATCCTTTCTAAAAGGGGAAAAATAATTTTCATTTAATTTTTTTTTTGGTAAGGTAAGATTGTATAAACATTTCAAATCAGTAGGTACAAGTATGGACCGGCCACAAAAATCATGAACCAAAATCGGCATCGCAGTGCCAAGATGGGTTCAATGGTGATCGGTTGCAAGATGAACGTCACGTCAAGCGTGTCAAACATTTCATTTAATTTTCATGTTTCAACCAAACACTAAAAAATATGATCATTTTTCTAGAAAATGATTGTCTTGCAAATATTTTTTTCCCAAAAATATCAGATTTCCCACCAAACAAATAAAGTCTTAGATTTTGAAATCTTAATGACCAACGATATCACGCCAAAAGAGATATCCGCCAAAGGACATATACAAATATCAAACCATGTCCTACTGACAAAATTCAATGACGCAGAATCTTAAAATTGACTTGAGATATGCATGGAAAGTTGACTGAGTTTGAGATCGAATCAACATTCAATTTTTTTTTTTGGGCAAATCAACATTCAAATTGACGCAGTTGAAACTTGAAAAGTTATCGAGTTTCATCTGAATTTTTCGAGGGTATCTCTATGTCCGCTTCAAAGACTTTATTCACAAAATAGAAGGGGATCAGATTATTTTCACGGCCTCCATGACGGCACCACTGCCGTTTCGGCATATGGACAGAAGTACCCTTCAAATAGGTATTTCAATAAAATCCTCCGATCTCCACTATTAAAGTATATAGCAACTCCAATCCCGTCTTAACAAACATCTCCCTGTCCGATCAAAAAAAAAAAAAATCTCCCTGTGCGAATTAGAGCTCATCAATGGGGGCAAGACCTTGAGCAAAAAAAAAAAAAAATTTGCATTAGTTGATCCATTTGAATGATCAATTTGGACATCCTTTCGCTCAATTTCCTGTAATTTTCCTCCCCTTAAAACACTAGAACTGAAAAAGGAATAATGACACAAATAGTGCCCGAAATTTGATCAAATATGTAACGTGGTCCCTAAACTTTAGCCATTATTTATTATGATCCCTGGACTTTTTATTTATTCAATGTTATTCTTGAACTATATGAAGATGTTCAATGTAGTCCTTCAATTAATTTAAGATCATAGACAACAGACAACATAAAACACTTGCATATATTCTAGGGGACTGCATGAACATGTATAAAAAAAGTCCAAAAACTATTTGAACAAATTAAAAGTTCAGGGATCACATTGTATATTAGACTAAGTTTAAAGATCATATTGAACAAATTAAAAGTTCAGGGATCACATTACACATTAAACTAAAGTTCATAAACGTCATTTTCCCAACTGAAAAATCCAAATTGAGCTTTCAAAAACATCGGCGTTGTTCTTCTTGCTATGAGAGGAATCCAACCATATATGCTTTCTTCTTTTCCTACTACGAAGGAATTGAAAACCTAGTACGATTCGAGTTTTCGCATAAAACAATTAATGAGTGGATGGCGGAAAACTCATTGGTATAGGCTAAAATATTCAAACGGCATAAGGGCAACGTCATGCAAAAAAAGTGCCCAATTTATTATCTTTCTCAGATTGAGGTTTCGAAAGAAAAGGACTGCTAAGGGCCTGCATGAAAACACTTCTTGCCCAAGAATGGCTTCTGGCAGGAAAATGGTTTTTCAACTTTTGCTTTGAAGTAGAAGTTGAATTTTCAGCTTCAGCTTCAGAAGTTGATTTTTGATAGAGAAATGCGTTTGATAATGATTCAAAAAGACAATGTTCGAAACATTATTAAAACAATGTTCAATGACAGCGGCAGCGACCGCGACCGGTGGCGATCGGCGGCGGCGACCGGCAGCGACGACCGACGACGACGGCGACGGCGGCGGCGGCGGCGGCGGCGGGAAGCTACCGGCGGCGACGGCGGCGGCGACCGGCGGCGGCCGGCGACGACCCGCGGCGGCGGCCGGCGACGACCAGCGGCGGCGACAGCGGCCGGCCCTGCGAGAATGACTTCTCGAATGGAGAAGCTAGTTTTTTTTACTTCTCAAAATCAACCAAAAATCTTACCAGAAATAAAAAATCTTGCCAGAAGTAGAAAATCCTACCAGAAGTCAATTTTTTTACCAAACGGCTTTCTACTTCTGGCAGGGTTTTATCAAACGCATTTCCCTGCCAGAATGGCTTCTGGCAGGGGAATGGAAAAAATGAAGTGTTTTCATGCAGGCACTAAAAGTCTGGGAGAAAGTGAAATTTAAGATCGATGATTTTCGATTAAAGACCATTGACACCTAAATTTTTGATAACTCAATTAATTTTTTGAAAAACTCTGCTGATAATTGAAGTACCTTGGAATCTTTAATGTCTCTTAGTAGCCGCTATTTTACCATGCAAATCACTAAATTAAGGTAAAGCACTCTTTGGAATGTTTTATTCAATATAAACATTAGAGGCACATAACAGGTGCAGCTAGAAAATTACCAAAAAAATCCTAAATCTATTGTAATTATGCTAATTCAATCTAATACTTTTTTTTATCGATTTAGTCCTAAACTTTTGCAAGTATATCAATTCAGTCCATTCGACGAATTTAAGCCAGCTGGCGCTGACGTGAAAGCTGGCCCGGCCAGCTACCCAATATTTTAATAGTTTTTGTGAGTTTCTATAATTTTTTTCTTTTTTCTTTTTTTCCCTCCCCTTCATCTTCACCTTCCCTGTTCAACCTCTCCCTTCCCCTTCCCCGTTCTACCTCTAGCCAGTCGGTAAGCTGGCAATGGGCCAGGGCTCGGCGATCGACCAAAGGACAATCGACTATGCTCTCGCCAGCCTTGCCATGGCTGGACAAAGATTGACCTCGCCAGCCATGGCGATTTCGGCAAGAGCCTCGCCGAGGCCCGGTGAACATGTACGTACGATCAGCGCAGCAGCAAGGAGCTGGGGGCGGGGGCACGGAATACGGCGGCGGCTGTAGTTGGTTCAGTTCTGCTTCGGTGAACTGCTGTAGTTGAAGTACAAGAATAGGGAAGTGGAAGCCAAAGAGCATGAAGGGGAAGGGAAGAAAAGAATTTAAAAAAAAAAGGAAAAGCAAAGAAAAAAAGGGAAAAAAAACACAAAAAATAATTAAAATATTACGTCGTTGGCTGGTCGGCATCCACATCAATGCTGTTCGGCCAAAAATCACCGGTTGGACTGAATTGACACAATTGCAAAACGTCTAGAACTGAATCGGCAAAAAAAGGGGGTTTAGGATTGAATTAACACAATTATAATAGGTTTAGGATTTTTTTGATAATTTTCGCTATGTGAAGTTATAACATTTATAGTGAACTAGTGATATTAAGGTTGGTGTTTATAAAATTTACGCAGACAAGTAAGGACCATTTATACAATCTGCTTCGACATAAAGTCATCCGAGTTAAGACCAAGGTCTTTAAGAAGAACTATTTTTTGTACTACGAAATGTCGTTAATTTTTCTTAAAGAATGTAGACACATTAGATACATAGTAGTATTGATTATGGGCCTAGTAAGCTGCTAGACTCGATGCATAGTTGAGCGGGCCTAGGGTCTTCCCACCTCCATGTAGATCAACCATTTTCAAAGAAACTCTAATGTTTCGTATCTTATAAATTAGGCTGGACAATGACTTTTAGATAGTACCCCAGCTACAATCAAAATGTAAGATCTCAATGCTACTTTAGACCTTAAAGTGAAAAACCCTAATCATATATACCTTAAGATCGTAGGGCTACGCATGACTGATGAGGAAACTCCATATAGAAAGGAAAGGGATGAAAGAACTGGCGGTCATAGGGGAACGAATGATTAAGGATCAATTAGTTAATCAATCATATACGGAGATCACAATCCACCCTTGCGCGGGAGAAGAATTCAACTGAAGCTGCCAACCGATTAGTGAACCCTCTCCGGAACGTGAAAATCGTAACGGAGGGAGAGCAA
This sequence comes from Rhodomyrtus psidioides, assembly GCA_021437785.1. Classification (NCBI taxonomy): domain Eukaryota; kingdom Viridiplantae; phylum Streptophyta; class Magnoliopsida; order Myrtales; family Myrtaceae; genus Rhodomyrtus; species Rhodomyrtus psidioides. The sequence continues at coordinate 1,673,003 of JAILYB010000023.1, read as the reverse complement.
AGACCAACCATCTTCGCAAATCCAAGATCGAATCAAGAAGGATCCACTTCGGAAAGCTTCCACCTTTGCACTCAAGTTGCACCCTTTTTTGTGTTGCGATCAAACAGTTTCGGTTCAATCCTGGGTCATTGATGATCAACGATTTGGGTTCTCTCTTCTCCAAAGGTAAGATGGTTCATGCTCACACTCGCGTGTTTGTGGGTTCAGCTCCAACCCAGTTTCGTCGCTGTCATTCTTCGGCAATTCGGTGTTGGTCCCGGTTAGGGAAAGTGAGATGGCTTTTCTATGTGCTCTTTTCAAATGAGAAAATATAGCTTCTTGTGTCGAAAATGAGCTTCAATGATTGGCTGTGAAATTTTCACGAAATATCTAGTTTCATCGTTTGGGTTTTTGTGTTTTTTCCCGTACTTGTGAACTTGATGATGTCCTTTTTGCTGGAACATAACAGCTTGCAATCTTATGGTTTTAGCCGTTTGGTGTATTGCAGCATTTCAAGTTTATCCGTGGAGATGTCAGAGAACTCCTCCTCCGACCATGATTTGCGTCAGCTGCTAACATTGAAGAAGCATCTCATCGTTCATTTGTGCCAGGCCGTCAGCCTTTCCAAAGCATGTATGTTATCGGTCGTAAGAAACGAGGTCAAGGTCTTCTGTCACGGATTCATGTTGATACCTCTTGGGGATTTCTGAGGTCATTAAGGTTGACAAGTTGACAATGGCTCCCTATTGTGACCTTCCAGCCCATGATCTGTGCCTGCTTGATCCGTTACTTGTTTAGCCCTCTACGATTTTGTTGGTATTCACTAATACGTACGGGCAAAAATAAAACATATAAATGCAGCGGAAATAAATAAATGCACATACATGTATCTTTAGAGGTGTAGTTCGTGCGTTTCAATCGAAAATCATAATAAACGTAGAGAGTTAACGGATTACCTCTCGTAGTGTGCTTGAGTAATGAAAATGGTTCAGATGTTCTTCGATCCAAGCCCCACAAGTATCGAGCCTCTAGTTCAAGCACATCACCAATCGTAACGACGAACGGAAGAACGAACTCGGGGAATCACCACCTTAATTATGCTAGCAATTTGTGGAGATGTTTTTCTCTTGTTCTTGAATTTTTTGGTCATAGTGGGAGCAAGCAAAATGAGAGATAGATTATCCTTTTTTTTTCTGCTCACATATGCACACACACATAATCACTCATAATCCTAGGATTATGATGTGCTGATTGTGTGCATGATACAATTTTTTCCACAACTTTGTATCAATTTAATCCATACATGTGCGTCATATGCACTTGCGCCTATGACAAAAAATTAAATTAAATTAAATCCCATTTAATCTAATTTTGGTCTGAATTCGATGGTCGTTATTGCAAACATATTTGCAATATCGTCTTTCCGTTCACTATCGTCATATATTGGTTAAGGTGTGTGACATCTCTAAGTTCATCACTGAGCTGACAATAAGACATGTACTATCACTTAGTGCTTCTAAGAGAATTAATTGTCTCAATTAACCTCTAGGTCCCACAAGCCATGAGTGACATCTAGCAATATGTCATGGTTACCCAGACAGTGTGAATTCTTCAAGAACATAATGAGCCTGTCAGTTTTTGCTACAATGTAATTCAATGCCTCCATCTTACTATATCCCGATCGAACAAAGATAATGGAATATTTGTCAAGTCTCCAATCCGATCATATGCACAAATTCAATCGACATGCATTTATAGGAGACATACATATTTTATTCTCGGGTACAATCCCGGACGAGGATTTCAATGCATTGTCATAATTAAATCGCATAGGATATCATACATTGCTTATGGCAAGGAGACAGATTCCATTTTGCACACACGCGTGACTTCGTATATACATGAACTATGACCATCAAGTACAGAGACGGATCGACGACCCGTCAATATGCGTCCTCGTGAACCATATCCATCCAACACACAAGTCAACACCATGCCTCTGGTCTAAGGATTATTTACACAAAACCAAAGCATGAACGATTAGAAATTGACCACGCTAAAAGCTTCCACGTCGCTAATCGTTCAATGCATGCCACGTTCAGTGAACTTGTCTAATACAAGCACATGTGTTCTAACTCGGGTATCGCAATACCCAATGCCTTGTGACTCATCATTCCTTTAAGTATCTAATACTTAATTGTGAAGTTAAGAACACACAGATCTCAATAAGATTATTGATATCCATTCAATGATCCATCAATTGTGAACGGTTTAAAGATTCAGTTTAATTGTGAACCCAGCACACATATATTCAACGTCTCAAGAGTAGGTTCAGTCACAACTGATCTTATGGAATTTATTCATATAAGTAGGTAATTGGGAAAATGAATTAATACATCTTTGTCATTAATTAAATAAGAAATCAGAAGTATAACTGAAATCTATAATATGTAACTATTACATGATTTTTAGGGCATATCTCTAACAGATTCTTGGGAGAAAGAAGGCTATAGTTGTCAACTCAGAGCCTTGGATGTATTGTCACAGCAGATGAGGCTTTGCCTTTGAACTCGTTCAATAGTTATGTGTTGCAAATGAGGTTATCCACTGGTCTCGCTCTCTCTCTCTCTCTTAAAGGCTTCTTTCATATTTACTTGGTATAGAGAAAAAACATCAATCACTTTGTTTATTATGCATTTTAGCCGAAGGAGTACATTGATGACTCGTAATTTCATTCACATTTAGCAGTGAAGGAATTATGATACTAAAACCATAACAAGATCTATACAAACAGCGGAACAAAATAGATCAACATACCCTTGTTCTAAACATGCCGATCCATGAACGAGACGTGCAAATTTTAGTCATACGACAATCGAATCAACATATACGTACACATACATACAAATCATATTAAAACGCATACCTAAGAATTCACTTGTATCACCGATCTACAAGGTAAATCACAAGAAACGGAAATACCTCAATATCACGGATTAAGAACCTCTATTGAGCAGACGAGAAAAGGCAATCCAAGGATCTGACGTTCTTCGTGAGAACCTGCAAGAGAGAGCTTTTGGGAGAGTATTCTGAGAATTGGGTGGAAGAGTAAACGACGTACGTTTACAACCCAAAGAGATATACCATTTGTTATTTCCTTTCGTAGAATAGGAAACTATATCTCTGATTGCCAATCTATCAACGTAACATTGGCAAAGATTGATTTGCCCTTTGATTGGCGCAATCAATTCCATTATCTCCCACTCGCCGATAAAGGGCTAAATATCCCTCTCTCTCTTTCTTCTCGCTGCAAATTTCATATAGGCAAATAATCCGTGCGACCAGCATACTCTGAGAGCTCGTTGCCATACATCTGTTAGGAATATACAACAGCTCATTTTGGGCTTTACTATTTTCGAGTAGATTTTGTATGTTGTACCAAAGATCAATATGTCACATTATCATCATATCTCACTTGATCTCTTTGAGTACTCATTTACAATGCATTGTATTCACAATCATGATTAAACTTGAATAATCATAATTGGTCGACCTGTGAATACAAAGATTGAATGTGACATCCAAAATAAAATTGATCTTTCTCCTTCTTTAAACCTCTCAATCTCAGTCCAGCTTGCTTTTCTAGAAATGTCCCATTAGATCGAATCAATCGCATGATCATTGTTAACACTCTAAGATAGAAAACACTGAATAGAAATCTTAAGAATAGGTCAGAGTTGTGAGGGCACTAGATTGAGGAACTCATATCCTCAAGAGTCTCACACGGCTATAGAGTTGAGATCAAAAACTCTTGCCAACTCATCTTGGTCGTCTTATTGCATACGTAATATGAAGTACGTATTACGGTATTTACTCCTTTCCCGTGGAGCGCATGTCCCTAGATTTAATACCATACAAATGATAGCTCAGACATACTCAATGTCTAGCTTGAGTTCTCATATCTACTCTCTTCAAAAAAATCCAACAGAACTCACATCTGGCATCAAAGACAGATAAAGTGAAATGCGTTTTTACTTCACTTTCGGGCATAACTTATTATGACATCATCTTAACACTCCTGTTAAGGCGACATAAAGATTTCAAGCTCGAGCTCTCAAATATCACCTAGATAGTGAGCTTGAATAATCGTCTCATCTCTACTTGACACCCAGCAAATAGAGGCAATTACTCGTGTGAGTGGGCTAATCTTCCATCTGTCCGACATACTTTATCAATGTAATGCACTAAGCATTAAAAATGCATAAAAGTAAACTCATTAGATATCATTCAATGATAACAAATTCCATTTATTGTGAACTTCGGGAAAAAGAAATATAAGTGTCCAGTTCATCAATTTCTACGCAATCCCAAGGACTTTACATGACCAAGAAATATATCTCTGGGAATCGGCTTGGTCATGGGATCTGCTATCATATCATACGTAGATATATACTGGACGTTCACAATCTTTTGCACAACCATGTCTTTCACAAAATTGTACTTTGTATCTATATGTTTGGTCTTGTAATGAAATTTAGGATCTTTGGTGTAAGCTATAGCTGCTTGGCTATCACAATTAACTAGCAAAGGACCATCTCTATCCTTAGCAACACCGAGACGATCCAAAAATTTCTTAAGCCAAACTCCTTCTTGTACTGCTGCTGATAGAGCCACAAACTCAGCTTCCATTGTCGACAAAGCTATACATGTTTGTTTCTTACTACTCCAAGATATTGCGCCATTGCACAATAAGAAAACAAACCCAGAGGTAGATTTTCTCTCATCCAAATCTCCTCCCCAATCAGCATCTGTATAGCCTTCAAGGTGCAGATCTCCTCCTTGAAAAGTCGGTGAATAATTTGCAGTACTCTTAGATACCTCAGGATTCTCTTGACGGCAGTCCAATGAGCTTGACCTGTATTGGATTGGTACCTACTCACCATTCCAACAGCATGGCAAATGTCAGGCCTTATACACATCATAGCGTACATTAAGCTCCTAACAACACTAGCATATGGAACTTTTTCCATGCGTTCCTGTTCTTGTAGAGTCTTAGGACATAATCTGCGGCTCAAGCTTTCACCCTTGGCAATAGGAGTATCAATGGGATTGCAATCTTGCATACAGAATCGTTCAAGGACTTTATTTATGTATGTCTCTTGTGAGAGAGACAACAACCTTTTTGAACGATCTCTTGAAATCTTAACTCCAAGAATGTACGCAGCTTCTCCCATATTTTTCATTTCAAAGTTGGACGATAACCAATCTTTGACTGTTTGAACTAACTCCATATTGTTTCCGGCAATAAGAATATCATCAACATATAATGATATAATCACAAAAAGCTCTTTGGATCTTTTAATGTACACACAGTGATCTTCATCAATCATTGTAAAATCATATGCTACGATAGCATTATGAAAACGTATGTACCATTATCTAGAAGACTGCTTAAGGCCATATATCGATCTTAGAAGTCGACATACCTTTTGTTCTTGGCCTTTTACAACAAACCCAATAGATTGTTGCATATATAATGTTTCCTCTAATTTTCCATTGAGAAAAGCAGTCTTTACATCCATTTGATGTAATTCAAGATCCATGCTTGTCACTATTGCCAGAATGAGGCGAATTGAGGTAAATCTCACCACAGGAGAAAAGGTTTCCTCATAATCAATTCCTTCCTATTGATTGAACCCTTTTGCCACAAGGCGAGCTTTATATTTTTCAATTAAGCCATCAGCCTTTCGCTTTATTTTGAGAACCCATTTGTTCCCAATTACTTCACGTCCTTTTGGAAGATCAATCAGTTCCCAGACTTGATTCGATCTCATTGACTCCAACTCCTCTTCCATTGCATGTAACCATTTTTCCTTGTCAGGGGAAGACAAAGCCTCATTTATATTCCTTGGCCCATTCTCAATTTGTGGGGCAACTATTAAAGCTTCCCCTTCAATCTCAAAGCGTCGACGGGGTATGCTTTTGCGACTCGTTCTCCGTGGAGAAGACTGTTCCCTAGGTACTTTATTCTCCATTATGCTCCCACTTGGATTAGATGACGATGGTATTGACTCATCAATTGGTTGCAATTGAAACTGGTTTGAAACAAATTCCTCACTTCTCACATTTCTCCCATTCACATCATTGTCATTATCTAATTCCTCATATAGGGAATTTACTTCTCCTATTTCCCTTTTTTTAGGAAATTCATTCTCTAAAAAAGTGACATCTCGTGATTCGAATTCAGTTACACTCCTACTTTCCTGCTCACCTATGAACACATATCATTTTGAGTTCTCAGAGTATCTTATGAAGATGCTCTTCTTGCCTCTAGGACCCAATTTCCCATACTTGTGGGACAATTCATGAGTGTAGGCCGCACAGCCCCAAGGTTTCAGGAAACTCAAATCGGGTTTTCTACCCGTCCATAATTCGTATGGAGTAGAAGTAACTGATTTTGTAGGCACTCGGTTAAGTACATATGCAGCTATTAACAAAGCATCACCCCAAAAGGTGATTGGCAAATTTGCTTATGCCATCATAGACCTAACCATTTCCAAAAGGGTTTTGTTTCTTCTCTCTGCAATACCGTTTTGTTGAGGAGTATATGGAATGGACAACTGTCTGTCTATTCCTTTTTCATCACATAAATCTCTGAACTGATCAGATAGATATTCTCGTCCTCGATCGGATCTCAATGCTTTTATTTTCTTGTTTAATTGATTTTCCACTAAAGTTTTAAACTTCTTAAAGAAACATAATGCTTCAGATTTGTGGGAAATCAAGTAGACATATTCGAATCGGGTATAATCATCTATAAAAGTGATGAAGTAAACAGCCCCATGCCTTGCTCTTACATTCATTGGACCACAGACGTCAGAATGAATTAATTGCAACGGAAGTTCAGCTCTAGTCCCTTTTCTGAATGGTTTTCGTGTTGTTTTTCCCATTAGGCAATGCTTGCAGATAGGCAAATCGACTTTTTCGATACTGCCCATTAAGACATCTTTGGCTAATCTATTCATCCATTGTTGGCCAATATTACCAAGTCTGGCATGCCACATATTCACATCCTTATCACTAGAATCGAAAGATGTAAATAGAGAATAACTGTTATTGACATGATTGTCATTAACATCCAAAATAATAAAACCGTCCAGGAAATAACCAGAACCATATAGATTTGTTCCCAAAAACAAATCAACACCATTATTATGGAAATTCAAATTGAAACCATGTTTGACCAACACCAACACCGAAACTAAAATCCGACGAATTTTTGGAGTATACAGCACGTCATGCAGGATCAAGGTGCGGCCATTGCGCATACTCAATTGGCTAGTGCCAATACCCTTCACCTCCACTCTGGAGTTGTTTCCCACATATATCCATTTTGCTCCATGTGGAACTCGTCGAAATTCCACGAAGGCTCCTCGATCCTTCGTCACATGGTCTGTGGCTCCTGAGTCTACAGTCCACAAAGGATGAGATTCAATTAAGAAGACTGAACTAGAAACATAAGAAACACTCATTAGTGTACACAAGGTTTCTACCTTCTTCGGCTCAACGCAGTCGCAAGCGAAGTGCCCTTTGTTGCCACAGTTGAAACACTTCACTTTTGAAATGTTCCTTTTGACAGGACGCTTTCCTCTCTTCGGTTGGATGGTTTTAGGTTTCTTTCCTGAAGGTTCCGCTCCCTTACCCTTCCACTTCTTAAAACCACATGGATGCTTGCGTTTGAAGTCAACAGCTCCACGTGAGCTAGAAGCAGCATAGTAAATATCTGCTTGTGGCTTGGCCGCAAGGAGGCGGTCCTCTTCCAGCTCAAGATGTCGCATTGCATCCTCAAAGGTTTTAATATTGTCATTATGAGTTAAGTGGACTTTCATGTTTTCCCAGCTATTTGGTAAGGAGCGTATAACCGCTTGCACCTGATGCTTATCAGTCAATATGTGTCCAACATCAGACAATTCGCTTATCATATTCGACATCCACCTTAAATGTTGTTTCATATTTTGGCCATGAGGCATCTTGTATGAGTCGAACCTTATAGTGAGTTGTCTTAGTTTGGTCACAGAAGTTTGACCAAACCTGGCCTTTAGTGCTTCCCACATATCCTTAGCATTATCATAGCGCATAAACTCTCTCATAATATCATTTTCCATGCTGCTCAGCAACGTAATGCGAGCTAGAGAGTTCTTCCTCTTCCAAGCGGTAAATGCATCCCTATCTCTGCGATGCTGAGCAGTGGTGCCCTCTTTAGGTTCATCCATAATCTGGTTCAGGGTTTCTAGTGCTTCTTGTTCCTCTAGAATATATTGGATTTTCATGCTCCAAATCTCATAGTTTTCGCCGTTCAACTTTTCTCCCTTATTCAGCTCAGCCACAATATTTTTTGTTACTGAAGTTATTCTATAAGAACACAAAGTTCTTTAGACACTATTTGCACGAAACTTTCAATGTCAAGCTTTTATGCACTAAGATTTATATTGATTAATTATATTAACAAATAACCTCACAAAAGGTCTTAAGATTCGAGAGTTCACTACGATCCCAATCATCGTCCAAAGAGCCTAATTTGAAATTATTGTTAACATAATTACTCATATAAAACGAGTTCATTTAATAGTTACACAAACTAAATAAACTCTCACTAGAGAAAGGAATTAATCATCACAATATAAAACATAATAGCTGCCATTCATTATTCATTACTCATCAATAAGTCCATAAAGGAAGTTCAAAAATTTCACCCGATAAATAACATCGTAAATAACAAACAGTCCTTAACACGGAAAGATAAGAAAAGTCCCAATAATAGGCAACTTAAAGAAGTACGATACTTCAATGAATTCTTTTCTTGTTGACTGGGAGAGTGTCATAAAAGCGTTCTGGAAGGTACTTTTGGGAAACACCCCACAGGGTCAACTGCTTAGCAAGTCCATTTGACTTGGACCACGGTGCACTCCTGCACGCTCTGGCATTCAATGAACGAGTCACCGTCTTCGATGCCTGAATCTTCAAATCCTCCCTTATAAAGGTTTCAAGAAGAATTTTATAACTAGGACGATGGTTCCTCTCCCAGAGTGCATGTAGAAAGTTCATGTGACTTTCTTGCAGACTGTCAGCAAAAGCGACAATCATGTCGTGGTCTTCCATGCAGCCACCCTTCCAAATAACATCTTGTAACTTCTCATTGAATTTTATGACATAATTAATCAAATCAGTCATCCCATCCCACACAATGTCCTTCAACTCTTGGCGCAAACTCTTAAGTTTGGCCTTCTGGGCTCTTGTCTTTGCAATGCAGGGAGTACGCCACATTCGCATTATTGTTTCTGTAACGTATACGAAAACAGTATAAGGATCACTCATAATCCATGGTGCAAATGTTAATACAATGAGAATTTACAAGATATTATACATTCAATGGGGTGCATTTAACCCCCCTTTGTTTTTTTTTATGGGTTATAATTTAAGAATCCCCAAAAAAAATGAATCCGCAATTTTCCAAAAGTTCGGGGACCTGAATGCAATTTTCCAAAAGTTCGGGGACCTGAATGCAATTTCCCAAAAGTTCGGGGACCAATATGTAATTCCCAAAAATATTCATTTTTTAATAAAAAATAATATTACTATAATAAAAAAAAAAGAGGGTCGGGTCGGAACGCGGATCGGGTCAGAAACCCGACCCGCTGACGTCACTCTAACGTCAGCAGCACGCGCACCTCGCATGGCGCGTGCGACACACGCTGCGCGTGAAGCCCACTCGCAGCGGGCTTCACCGGCGCATGCAGCGCGTGCGGTGTCTTCCAGCATCGTCTGGTGGCGATCAACCTCTCATTTTTCTCGTCTCGTCGAGCCCGTTCGTTTGGTATATTCAGAAAATGGTTTTACCGTACGGAATAAAAAAAGACACTCGGGAACAGTACGTACATTAAAAAAGTATTCAAGGCTAATCGCGATTAACAATGTAAATAGATCAGGACACAAGAACAACAACGCTCTGATACCACTGAAGGGATTATGATACTAAAACCATAACAAGATCTATACAAACAGCGGAACAAAATAGATCAACATACCCTTGTTCTAAACATGCCGATCCATGAATGAGACGTGCAAATTTCAGTCATACGACAATCGAATCGACATATACGTACACATACGTACAAATCATATTAAAACGCATACCCAAGAATTCACTTGTATCACCGATCTACGAGGTAAATCACAAGAAATAGAAATACCTCAATATCACGGATTTGATAACCTCGATTGAGCAGATGAGAAAAGGCAATCCAAGGATTTGACGTTCTTCGTGAGAACCTGCAAGAGAGAGCTTTTGGGAGAGTAGTATGAGAATTGGGTGGAAGAGTAAACGACGTACGTTTACAACCCAAAGAGATATACCATTTGTTATTTCCTTGCGTAGAATAGGAAACTATATCTCTGATTGCCAATCTATCAACGTAACATTGGCTGAGATTGATTTGCCCTTTGATTGGCGCAATCAATTCCATTAAGCAGGTATGACTTTTTTTTTGTAAAGGTAAGATTTGTATTGACTTTAACCAAAACGCAAATATACAAGAGTGGTGAGTCCCGACACCACAAGAGAGCCTTGCACTCAAGGTGACACTAGTGGGTGTCACTAAAGGTGCAAAGGTGTCGTGGACTCCAAAAAGGGCAGGAAACCCAAAAGAAAAAGAAAGAAATGGCCAAATCGATGGCCTAAAGCATAAAAAACTACACAAGGCAGGGGATAACCCTCAAATCAACTAAAATCAAAAGGATCAATGCCCCAGCAAGCCTGTGTCCTTCGATTTCTTGGGCTGCCCACCACATGCTTGAAAGTTAGTGCCTCGTCTCTAACAACCTTCTCTAAGTGTTTCTTGATCGCTGGCAAAACAAGAGTCTGATTCCGAAAAAAGGATGTTTCTCTCCTTCCAGATTAAATGACTGAGTGCACCAAAGAAGAAGCGAGCAATAGACTTGTAAAAGCTTCGGTCACTAATGTGTTGCATGCCCACAACAGATTGTCCCGCCAGCATCGATTCACCCAGGCCAAATTGCACTTGGCCGCCCAAAAACTTGCAAGGGCACCGGTTGCATGGCAACTAAAAAAGAGATGATCGATAGAATCTAGTCTACAATTACAGAAAACACAAGTAGCATCTAAGATTCTATTATAGTTGAGAAGTAAAACCTGGGAAGGCAGTTTATTAACAGTGACCAACCAAAAGTGGAATGAGTGCCGAGGAGCAAGGGCATGGTTCCAAATAAAAGGATCCCACGGCACATTCTGCCCTCTTCGACGAATGCATTCCCATAGAGAATGCTCTAAAAGACTGCCCCAACTAAATAAAACGATCAGTGCATCGAACATGAATAGTAGGGAGTGGCTTAGGCCAAAACCCAATAGTAATCGTCACAAAAGAAAAGGTTCCAATAAGGAAAGGAAATATGAAATCGTCGCGTTCCGATGGATGCCCGACCTATATATATCCACGTCGGAGAAGATTTTACATAGAAGCACTCTCTGATGCCAAGAGTCAAACCTGAAAGAATTGGCAATTTTAAGAAATATGGCTTGATCGGTCAACGGTCAATAGTTGACCGAGTCAACGGTCGAGTCCTGGACCAAGTCTGAGCAGAACCGAACTGGGTATGGAATACCCTGAACTGGATCTGGGATAGTACTAAACTGATTATGGGATAGTGATAAACCCGATTTAGGATAGGTCTGGAAGCATGTTTGCGCACATTACATGTACCGCGCACGTGGAGCCCACGTGCACCAGACCCCTCTGACGCGTGCGGCTCCGTCCAACCACCTTCGGCGACGAGCCACCTCTCAAAATGCTCGTCTCGTCGACACAAGTCTAATGGTATACTCATTTTCCATTTTCGCTGAGCGAAATTACACGAAATGGCGACATTTTACCGCTGCCTCGGGGACTCAATCCCGCCGCGGTGTGTGGTGCGCGTGTGGCCGCTTCCGGCGTAGCCTGGAGACGGAAGATCACTCAAAATCTTCGTCTCGCCGAGCATATTTCAAATATGTTTTCAAAAATTATTTTTATCACATAGAAAATCAGAAAAATCATGAACAGTAACGACGAAAAATGGATTTTCGTGCCAAAAACGACTACAAGATAATCACAAAACGATCAGGAAACAAGAACAATTACTCTGATACCAATGAAGGGAATGAATCCCATAAACATACGCAGTGGAATTACATGGAATTAACAAGCACTAGAGTCATCTTGAATCACTAATCGGTAAAGTATATCACGTAGAACGAATATACATCGATAGCAACAGATTAAGAGTCCCAAAGCAGATGAGAAAACGATTGAGATTCGCCGATCGATCGTCCTTTGAGAGAGTTTTTTTTTTCCAGGGTAGTGTGTGAGAGAGTTTTTGGTTTTTTTTTTCAATAGGTAGAAAGAACGACGTACGTTTAGAAGTCACTTTCTTCTCACTCTCTCTCTCTCTCGTTGTTTTATACAATTGAAAATAAATCGCCTTAATTTATAATCAATTATCACAATAATGACAATTAATAAATTTAGCCCTTAATGGGCGTAATTTCCCAACAGGCCCTGATTGAAAAATTACTATTATTATTATTTTTTGGGGTCGGATGACCTCCAGCCCAGAAACTAAAAGTTGTCAGTTGTTTTTTTTTAATTTCCCAACCAAAGTGGAATGAGTGCCGAGGAGCAAGGGAATGGTTCCAAATAAAAGGATCCCACGGCACATTCTGCCCTCTTCGACGAATGCGTTCCCATAGAGAATGCTCCAAAAGACTGCCCCAACTAAATAAAACGATCCGTGCATCGAACATGAATAGTAGGGAGTGGCTCAAGCCAAAACCCAATAGTAATCGTCACAAAAGAAAGGGTTCCAAGAAGGAAAGGAAATATGAAATCGTTGCCTTCCGATGGATGCCCGACCTATATATATCCACGTCGGAGAAGATTTTACATAGAGGCACTCTCTGATGCCAAGAGTCAAACCTGAAAGAATTGGCAATTTTAAGAAATATGACTTGATCGGTCAACGGTCAATAGTTGACCGAGTCAACGGTCGAGTCCTAGACCAAGTCAGAGCAGAACGGAACCGGGTATGGAATACCCTGAACTAGATCTGGGATAGTACTAAACCGATTCTGGGATAGTGATAAACCCGATTTAGGATAGGTATGGAAGCATGTTTGCGCACATTACATGTACCGCGCACATGGAGCCCACGTGCACCAGACCCCTCTGGCGCGTGCGGCTCCGTCCAGCCACCTTCGGCGACGAGCCACCTCTCAAAATGCTCGTCTCGTCGACACGAGTCTAATGGTATACTCATTTTCCATTTTCGCTGAGCGAAATTACACGAAATGGCGACATTTTGCCGCTGCCTCGGGGACTCAATCCCACCGCGGTGTGTGGTGCACGTGTGGCCGCTTCCGGCGTAGCCTGGAGACGGAAGATCGCTCAAAATCTTCATCTCGCCGAGCATATTCCAAATATGTTTTCAAAAATTATTTTTATCACATAGAAAATCAGAAAAACCATGAATAGGAACGACTAAAAATGGATTTTCGTGCCAAAAATAACTACAAGATAATCACAAAACGATCAGGAAACAAGAACAATTGCTCTTATACCAATGAAGGGAATGAATCACATAAACATACGCATCGAAATTAGATGGAATTAACAAGCACTAGAGTCATTTTGAATCACTAATCGGTAAAGTATATAATGTAGAACGAATATACATCAATAGCAACAGATTAAGAGTCCCAAAGCAGATGAGAAAACGATTGAGATTCACCGATTGATTGTCCTTTGAGAGAGTTTTTTTTTTTCATGATGGTTTGTGAGATTTTTTTTTTTTTCAATAGGTAGAAAGAATGACGTACGTTCTGTAGAAGATAAGTTACTTTCTTCTCTCTCTCTCTCTCTCTCTCTCTCTCTCTCTCTCTCTCTCTTATACAATAGAAAATAAATTGCCTTAATTTACAATCAATTATCGTAATAATGACAAATAATAAATTTAGCCCTTAATGAGCGTAATTTCCCAATAGATCCTGATTGAAAAATTATTATTATTATTATTTTCCCTGATTGATTTAAATGCGATGCATCAATGACCTCAAATGGTGCAATTGGGTGGGATATCGGATGACCTGCAGCTCAGAAACTAAAAGTTGTCAGATGTTTTTTTAAAGTAAAAAAAATCGCTTGTTTAGATTCAATTAATTGAGTGCGAACTGTCTAGTTTACGGCTACTTGCACAGTCTAGGACTTAATCGGTTCATGAAACCTACATGGTCTTCAATGGACCTCTCCATAGTCGAGACTCTATGCCCGTGATCCCACATCATACTATGGAAATAATAAATCAATCTAGAAGTGGCTTTCATCACAGCGGTCTAATTATACATTCTGCGGACCAGGATACTAAATCCATGATTTGCTGATAAATATTCTCAGTGAAAGAATATAGCATGCAAATTTTTATCATGTAAAGTATATTACAAGTGTCAAAATGGGTTAATAACGTATATTTCAACTCGTATTCAATGAGATGAGTCAAATGCGGTTTAGTCAAGTATAATAAATATCCTAGCTAATTTTCTTTTTTAATAAATAAGTTTTTAATGGGTTTGAGTTATCTTCCTAATTATATGTGAGCTGTAAATGTGTTTGTTTTCAAATCCATTTACAACCCATTTAGCTTATAAATGTTATTAGTTGAGTCAACCCATACATGAGATGAGATGTCATCATTTTTAACGGCTTTTTTTTTAATTTTTTAATTTAAAATTTTCTTTTCTCTTCGTCTTTCTTTCTTTTTCTTTCTTTTTTCCTATGAAGTCTGGCGAGGGTCGGCCGGTGACCTTTGCCCGATTTCGTAGGGAAAAATTGGAAAAAAAAATCAAAGTTTTTAAAGAAAATTATATTCAATCCGGCTGTCGCGACTCTCTCCCGAGCGGAGGGTTAATGGGCCGCCCGATCGTTGGCTTGATCGGACGCGGGCCTCTCCCAAGGTCCATTACCCAAATCGCAACTGCTGGATATACGTGGTCGACCTTCAGTGTGGTCTAGTGACATGTGATGAGTGTACATGCCAAGGAGTCGCCACCAATCGTTTCGTGGAGGGTACGATCAGAAACCCTATCGAATAGTTGGGAGTGGTCTATTCGATTCTGCGGAAACCAGAGAAGTGGGTTTGGGGACTTAGTTACGCCAACTGTCGAAGTTGACGCCCTTTCGGTACCTAAGCTGAATGGTTTATCTGATCCTAGGGTTTCATACAGACGAATGGGGTACAGATCCTAAATTTAGGAGTTCATGCAGATGGGAACAGCTAC
Organism: Rhodomyrtus psidioides; assembly: GCA_021437785.1. Classification (NCBI taxonomy): domain Eukaryota; kingdom Viridiplantae; phylum Streptophyta; class Magnoliopsida; order Myrtales; family Myrtaceae; genus Rhodomyrtus; species Rhodomyrtus psidioides. Next base: position 1,657,642 of record JAILYB010000023.1, on the reverse strand, counting down.
CCTATCACTCACAATCATTAAAAGTAAGGGCGCAAATCAAGGAATCAATACATGCGGATAAAACACATGAAATCAGTATGGCATCCCTAATGAGGCCCTATTAGCCTAGAGAAATAGCAATCAAGGCTTAGGAATGAATTTGGCATGATTTGCCCATGAGGGGCAAAATCGTAATTTTGAACAATTCGGGGACAATTCACCTCAAAAAGGGCAAATTTGTCATTTTAGATGAATTGGGAAGTCAAAGGACAGGGGAAATAGGATTGGCCATCAATCCAATCCATTTCCTATTTTTCGGGAATTTCCAGGATTTTTCTGGAATTTAAAAGTGATTTTACCCTCGGAGGGGTAAAATCGTCATTTTGGACAAAGATGAGAACTGAAAATCTCAAATATTAGGGTCGGTCGTCCACCTGACCCAAACCCTAACTTTAAGCAATTTTCAGAACTCAATTGGAACAAGAAAGACGATTTTCCCAATGAGGGGCAAAATCGTCATTTTGATAAAAGGGATAGGACTCGAAAACCCAAGCCTAAGAATTGATCGCCTACCTAACCCTAATTCTTACCTTGGAATTATCGGCCTTGTCTCGCATATACAGCAGAGGCGACTCACCCCTAAAGGGTAATGTCGTCGAGTCTTGGAAGAACGGATGAGAAACCCCAAAAATAGGGTTGACCAGTTGCCTGTGGTCAATCCTCGATTTTTTGGGGATTTCTGGAGTGTCTAGGATTTTTCCATATTTTTTGGAATTTTCTGGCATTTTCTAGCATTTTTTTGGATTTTCTGAAATTTTTCCGATTTTTTTTATTTTTTAAAATCATTTTCTAATTTTTTTTATTTAAAAAAGAATATTATCCGGGCCGGGTCGGGTGACCCGGCCCACGGCCCGCGAGCGACCGGCCCGACCCGGATCCGGCCTACGCGACCTACGCCCAAAACGTCGCCGCTTCACTCTTCCCGCTCAATTTTTCAAACTCCCGCCTATACTTGAATCGAGGGCTCTTATTGCGCCACGTGTCGTCTCTTGGACGGCCTGATCTACCGGAGGCAACCGACGGCTACGATTGAAGGGCGAGATTGAACCATGACCGTCCGATCCGTTATTAGAAAAAAGATTTTTTATTTCGGAAAAAGCAAGATCTCGACACGTGGCATAATAACCACCGTCGGATCAATATTTTTTATTCGGTTATAACAACCGAGGCTGACGTGGCTGCCACGTGGGCGCCACGTAGGCGTTGACCAGTCAACGAAAGTTGACTGGTCAACAGAGCTGCCGGGGAAGACGACCGGCGCCGGCTCTGTTTCGCCGGCGCCTCGTCGGAGGCCGTTTTCTCCGCGCTCAGGCCACGAAATTGCATGAAACCGACGGCATTCAACTCGTCGTGATTTCATTTACAACATACCCAAGCATCGACACAGCAGTTCAACGTCTCATCTACATGCTACTTCCGGCCGAAACTAGGCTCCGGCGGCTATTCGCTCTAGCAATATCTAGAGTTATCTAGCTAAAAGAATCAATCAGGAAGCATCACCGAGGGTTGAGGAGACTTACCTGGCCATCACGAGGGCTCGGTTCAACCTAGAACGAGTTATAGCATTCATGGCCGGTTGGTCAAAGTCGGGGTTGACTCAATGGTTTTATGCGTCGAACAAATGAAAATGAAATGGAACGGAGATCAGCCACGCTCAATGAACAGATTAAGACCAATAACAAGCAAAATGATCGACATAATCGTGAGATGCCATTGGAGGCCGAGCTCAGGTTCGAAGGTGTTTCTCACCTGATTCTGTGATGAAACGAAGCTCCACTTGATTCCGGACGTTCTTGGGGATGTCACGAAGCTCAGAGGATGTATCCGAGGCTTCGGTTCTGCGCCGGTTGCCGCGGTCGAGCCTTCGGAGCTCACGGGTTCTCCCTCCTATGGCGACGGCTATGGCCGTCCCGAGCTCTCTCTATCTCTCTGTCTCTCTCTCTCGCTCTCGTTCTCACTCTCAGCTTGCGAACTCGTCTCACTCCGCGAACTCTTTTTTTCGTTCCCCGCTCTCTCTGAGCTCTTTCTTGCTCGAAGCTGCCTCCTTCGTGAGCGCTTTCTCTCTCTCCTGCTCTGCTCCTGCGCGAACAGAACTGCCCATCTCTTCTTGCTCCGTTTCGCCTTTTTGTTGCGCCAACTAACTCCTCTCGCCAACTGACTCCCCAGCCCAACTGATCATCCTCCGCCAACTGATTTCCCTTTCATTCGTTCTTTTCCTTTTGTTTTTGCGCGAACAGGTGGAGCGGATCCTTCTGCGTGGTTGACTGGGTTGACTGATTCGGGTCAACCCGATTCAGTTGACCCAGTTCGATATTTTCCCCCAATTTTAATGCCAAAACGAGCTTGAATCACCAAATTGATCCTGAAATCGGACTATGTGACACAAATTCCATCTGAAATAGGTAAACTATGGTTAAATTGGTTTTAATTTGTGTGAAAGCCCCAAATTTAAGGCAGGATACGAATTTGATTTTTGTCAAATTGAGGGTCCTAATGGGCGAATCGACCTCAATTGGTCTGACCGTTAGATTTAGGGGATCGAATACTATAGGGAGGAAACTTTGGGGTTCAATGGGTGCCCCTCAAAAAATTTTAATTTCAGAATTGGCATTATTGGGACTAAAATGAAAAGATTTTTTTGTGCAATTAGGTCCCTAAAGCCAAAATTGATCAATTTGGCACACAATCGAACCAAATTGAAATGTCGGGCAATCGAGTTGAATGTCAAGACTTGTAAAATGCAAAAAATTGCAAATAAAAAGACTCAAAACGTATTTTTTGGCAAATTTAACCTTGTGCGTTACAAAGAAACGCACCAAATTAAAATTTAATTTCAACTCTTGATGAGGTCAAAATGGTAAGAAATTTAAAAGAAAAATATGGATTATTTTCCTATATTTTTGTGACCTGAAATTTTATTTTTGTTGATTTTTCTAGTATTTTCCTATTTTCTAAAAATACTAAAAAATGTGAAAAATATAAAAAATTATTTTTTGGTCAAGAATGGTTCCTTGGGCTTGGCCAAGGCCACCAAAGTTGATTTTGTAATTTTTTGACTTTTTATGAATTTTTTATGATTTTTCAAAAATAAAACTGAAAAAGATTTGGTCAAAAATCAGGTGTCAACAGCTGCCCCTCTTTGAGAGGAATCTCGTGAGAGGTTTCTCTCAAAGACATGTGACATCTGAATCTAGACCGACTCGACTAGGGAAAATCAAAACGAATCTTGACACTCAATCTTTCTTGTCCCACTGGTGAACGCTTTGCTCTTCATTCTTTTGCTGACGTGAGAGAGAAAGTAGAGAGACCCACCTGTTACTTACCTGTTGATCGCCTGCCTGATGCTCGTGCGGCCTGCGCGGTGTATAACGGGTTCAAGTGAATACCTAGGGACTCGTCTTTTGAGTATTCTAGGGCGGTTAAACTCTAGCCTGTATGGTAAGCCGTACCAGAATGGGATTCCTATACTTGACAAGAAACCTGTGAATGACGCACCCAGTCTCTTAGGGATTGTCGGGGTTTTGATCCGTATGGTGGATCGGACCATGAATAGGACTCCTTTCTGCTAGGAACCTATGGATGACGCACCCAGTCTCTTAGGGATTGTCAGGGATTTTGATCCGTATGGTGGATCAGACCATGAATATGACTCCTCTCTGTTAGGAACCTATGGATGACGCACCCAGTCTCTTAGGGATTGTCAGGGATTTTGATCCGTATGGTGGATCAGACCATGAATAGGGATTTTGATCCGTATAGTGGATCAGACCATGAATAGGACTCCTCTTTGCTAGGAACCTATGGATGACGCACCCAGTCTCTTAGGGATTGTCAGGGATATTGATCCGTATGGTGGATCAGACCATGAATAGGACTCCTTTCTGCTAGGAACCTATGGATGACGCACCCAGTCTCTTAGGGATTGTCAGGGATTTTGATCCGTATGGTGGATCAGACCATGAATAGGACTCCTCTCTATTAGGAACCTATGGATGACGCACCCAGTCTCTTAGGGATTGTCAGGGATTTTGATCCGTATGGTGGATCAGACCATGAATAGGGATTGTGATCCGTATGGTGGATCAGACCATGAATAGGACTCCTCTTTGCTAGGAACCTATGGATGACGCACCCAGTCTCTTAGGGATTGTCAGGGATTTTGATCCGTATGGTGGATCAGACCATGAATATGACTCCTTTCTGCTAGAAACCTATAGATGACGCACCCAGTCTCTTAGGGATTGTCAGGGATTTTGATCCGTATGGTGGATCAGACCATAAATAGGACTCATTTCTGCTAGGAACCTATGGATGACGCACCCAGTCTCTTAGGGATTGTCAGGGATTTTGATCCGTATGGTGGATCAGACCATGAATAGGACTCCTTTCTGCTAGGAACCTATGGATGACGCACCCAGTCTCTTAGGGATTGTCGAACATTTTGATCATGTATTCTAAGGAATTAACTAGGATTTATACAAATGAGGTGTGCCTGACCTTGAGGCTTTACCAAATGGGCTATTCTGGATTTAGGGGTTACCTAGAACCTCATAGAAAGCTGATTCTGAAAATTGTCCTTTCGACACGCAAGGCGCTATTCTGGGATTTGGGGATTCCAAGTATCCTGCAGAAAACTTAAACCTGCAAAAACTTTGATAAGATTCTTCTGGGATCTAGGGGTTACCTAAGATCTCGCAGAAAGACTATCTTGAATATTGTCCTTTCGATATTGAAGGTGACATTCTGGGACCTAGGAGCTCCAGGTATCCTGCAGAAAGTTCCAACCTGTAACTCTGGGATCTCACACAGGGAGATAATTTCAAACATTGTCCTTTTGACATGGGAGGTGACATTCTGGGACCTGGGAGCTCCAGGCTTCCTGCAGAAAGATCAAACCTGTAATATTGGAATCTCACATAGGGATGATTTCGAAGATTGTCCTTTTGACATTTGAGGTGACATTCTGGGATCTGGGTACTCCAGGTATCCTGCAGAAAGCTCAAACCTATAAATTTGAAATCTCACAGAGGGATGATTTCAGAGATTGTCCTTTTGACATTGAAGGTGACATTCTGGGATCTGGGGACTCCAGGTATCCTGCAGAAAGATCAAACCTGTAAATTTGAAATCTCACAGAGGGATGATTTCGGAGATTGTCCTTTTGACATTGGAGGTGACATTCTGGGATCTGGGTACTCCAGGTATCCTGCAGAAAGCTCAAACCTATAAATTTGAAATCTCACAGAGGGATGATTTCGGAGATTGTCCTTTTGACATTGGAGGTGACATTCTGGGATCTGGGTACTCCAGGTATGCTGCAGAAAGCTCAAACCTATAAATTTGAAATCTCACAGAGGGATGATTTCGGAGATTGTCCTTTTGACATTTGAGGTGACATTCTGGGATCTAGAAGCTCCAGGTATCTTGCAGAAAGTTCAAACCTGTAAATTTTAAATCTCACAAAGGGATGATTTCGGAGATTGTCCTTTTGACATTGGAGGTGACATTCTGGGATCTGGGAGCTCCAAGTATCCTGCAGAAAGATCAAACCTACAAAATTGTTCATAAGAATGTGTTTTCCCGAGATATGGAATTACCAGGGATCTTGTAAGAAAAATAAACTTGAAAGCTCTTCTTTACAGAGCAAGGCATCCTTCTAGAATCTGGGGTTACCATGATTCCTATAGAAGTTTAACCAAGAACAATAGCATTCTAGAATTTGGGGTTACCAAGAATCTGTCAGAAGCTCAGGCATATAAACTCTCCTTCTTAGAGAAATGTGTCATTCTGAGACCTGGGTTACCAGGGGTCCTGCAGAAGTTTAAACTTGAAATATATTCTTCACAAAAGAAATAGCATTCTGAGGTCTGGGGATACCAGGGCTCCTACAGAAGCTTGAACATGTAAGCTCTTTCTTACCAAAAGAGGTTGTGTTCTTCTGAGATCTGGACTTGCCAGGAATTCTGCAGAAGCTTAGACATGTGAATCGTTTCTCACCAAGAGTGATACAAGCTGTTTTAGGAGCCGAAGTCATCAGAAATCTTGCATAAGCTCCAACCTGAAAGTTTTCTTACCAAAGGCACATCAATGGTCTTTGAGCAGTTTATGACTTATACCATGGTCATGAAAAATTTCAATGAATGCATTATGATGCTGGAGGTTATCCAAAACACCTTGCAACATATGAGAGTGATCAAAAATCCCTTGTGAGGAAAGTTTGAATCAAACAATCTGAATTTAGCCAAAAGAATTTGGTTAAAATGTCCATTGGAGTATTCTCATCAAAGAGGACTTCTCACCGTTTTAAGGTAATGGTCTTTTACTAAGAATGCACTCGAATTTCCTATCAAACCTGCGCCTAGGGTTCAGGATCATTCGCAGTGAATACACCTCGATCAATCAGGAGGACTTCCAAGGGACCGTAATGTTGGGCTTGGTTAACAGTTTTCAAAGGGGACTTGCGTGCAAGTCAAGGCTTTCGAAGAGAAGTCTTCAATGTCTGCTCCAGGTTTACAAGTCAAGAAACCTGTAAAATGAGAAAGAAATAATCTTGCTCGAACTTCTTCGAGCAAAGCTTAGACATTAAACCCTATGTCAATCCAAGTGCCTTAATCAGAAAAGGCTTTTCAGGGTTGTAACGTAGGTAGGATTGGGGACCCAAAAAAGGCTTGTTTTTGGCTCAGAATACGCGAAGGGTTTAAACATTGGTGATCACTGCAAGTTTACTGCCATCTTGCCCCTTCTGGTTCAAAGAGCGTCTTCAGTCTTTGAAGTGCATATTTGTCTTTAGAGAACATATCTCTCATGTCAAGACGGCGTCAATACCTTGTCTATGCTTTTGTCATCTGAATGTGACATAATCTGGTAGTATCCTTTGCTGTCCAGCTCCCTTGGGATTTTCTTTTATAATCAGATCTCACTAGTGACCTATACAAAGGTATCATCCCATCTTTTAGCATTTACAAGGTCAAATATCTGATTCACAAGTGCACAAGTATTTGGATGGGCATCGGCCTTGCTTTTACCAGGCACTTTGCTTTTTCTTGATGCCCAAGATCGAATTTTTCTTTCTTTTTTTTCTTTTTCTCATCTTTTGTCGAGATCCCACCTTTCCTTTTCTTTTGAGGATCAGAATTTTCAAATGAGTGTGCTAGATGTACAACTTGAATCTCAACACTCAAACATTAATCTAGGAATTTTTCACAAATCCTGTGTTTTGAACTTTTTCGCTCTTGAAGTGACGTCGCTTCCATCTTGGAATATGCAATGATCACCAACGGGCTTACGAAACGAACGTATAGGCTCAATTGGGCTGTACAAAGGGTAAAAGTGTATAGGATAGAGAAACGAATGCTTTTCGTCATCCTAAAGCACCTGAATTACCATGGAAGTTAAAATGACAAGCAACACACGAAGATTGATGCAAGTCTGAGCAAGAGAACTTCTGACCATTTACCTCCTGATACTGTTGGACGTACCTCCAGTTTGCCCCACTGTGGGGTGGTTCTCGACAGGGGTATAGAATGAAACCGCCGTTCAAAGGGCTATCAACGGTCATCTGTAGTGTTTATGATAGAGAAACGAATGCCTCCGTCGTCTCGATTCATGTAATCACTGCGAATAACCCCTACTTCTGTAGGTCAAGGTCTCGCTGTCCTTACCACTCCACTCATTTCTCAAGTGTGTATAGGACGTGTTTAGATTCAGGTTGCCTCTTATCTGAGGAAACATCCTTTTGAACGGTTTAAACAACTTTTGCTGGAAAAGTTCATTTTGCTTTCTCCAAAACTTGCCCTCAAAAGGGATTTGTGATGCACAATGTATATTTTAACCATGTTTAGATAACCTCCAAATCTAAACATGAATGCTAATGTCACAACTGTGAGAATTCTGCATCTTTCTAGACATGAGATTTGAATGCATGCTAGATTCCAAGTAGCCTTCAAATTCTAGAAATAATGATTCTGACAGTCTTAAAAACCTAAAAGGTTGGGAAAGGAATACTTACCTGCCCCGCGCGGCTAGGGATCCCTGAAAAACATAAAAGGAATATGTCGGTGTATGCTCTCGAATTTCAGAAAATTAGAACGATACATCTTACCCTTGATCATGCACTCCAATGAAAGTGGATAGATTCATGAAATTCTGCATTTTTCTTTAACAACACAAGATGGTTAAGTTGTTCTAGAATTTCTCGAAATTCTCAGTTTTTGGAGAAAAAGGACGTGCACCTGACCCCCACGACAGTAAGTCGTCTTGATCATGCATTCCAATCTGAACGCCAATATGTAGATTATAGAAAACGGCCATTTCGACCTATGGCGATGACGCCTTCGTCTGATCGGGGCAATGAATCCTGCTCGATGGCTTCATTCATCTTTGGAACGTGCCCTATGCCATTCTTCGGAGTTCCTTATTCAAGGAAAAATGAATTCTTATCAAAATGTATGCTAAAGCATATGATGTGGAAGCGATACTTTCTACCCCCCACTTGATCTTGTAGCCAAAGATCATTTCTTGAATGCTTGACTTCCGAAGCTGTTATCTCCAAAGATCATCCCGCCTTGAAGTTGAGTCGGCGAGTTCTTTCCTTCTGAGTCCTTTTGAATGCCAATAATTTTCTGTTGAAATTAGGGCAAATTCATATTAGGAGAAAGATCATTTGAAGATCAAATTAGAACGACACAAAGTTACCCTTCACTCAAGTTTGTATCTTGAGGTTTGACTTTGATGTGAACGACTCTTCTGTCACGTTTATTGATCCTGCTGGGAATGAAATGCCACTTTTTCCTCCAGTCACGTAGATGATCTGCTTTCCCCAGTTAGGCATGACTTGTCATAGCTAGGTAATGCTTGCCCCAGCTAAATGGCTCTATTCTTTTTTGCATTTTCATGCAATCCCTTATCCAGTTTAGATTATCTCTTACTTGGATCTTCACTTTACTTTTCACCTTTGAAGTGTCATCCTTCCAATGCTTGAGAAAGTCGTTTGCTTCATGCATCTCTGTCACTTGTGACCATCCTTGTGATGTTCCCCTCTTTGTTGGACCCTTGATAATGTCCTAATGGCGTATTCTGCCACAGAAAGAAATGGTTCTGCATTAGCAAATGCAAGAAAAATGAGTAAATTGGATACGACACCCAACTACCCTTCTTTTGTCAATTGTCGACATTTATCTCTTGATTGAGTCCATTCCAATATTGTATGCTTGGCCAAATGCCTTAGCATTTTTCATATCATTTGACGATTTCCAATCCTATTTGAAGAGGTCTTTGTACCTGTACATGAAGCAATGAGTATTCATTTATGTTTTGTACCTGTACATGAAGCAATGAGTATTCATTTATGTTTGACTTTATATAAATCACCAAGGAACGTGATACTCCCTTTGAGGTATTGCATTTTCGTTGATCAAGAAAATCGTCTCTTTCGGCTGCTTTGTCCCAGTAGGGCATGTCTTGATGCTTGTCGTCTTTGGGCTTGATAACTTGCTCCAATATGCTATTTTGGTGGCACACGAGCATCTTGCCTCTAGCTTGGTCTCTTGACAAGAAAGGAGGGGCTTGCCCTAATGAACCTTCTTTGCTGGTTTTGGTTATTTGTCTCAACCATCTGAATCTTCGATCACTTTTATCTACCTCTTGGTAGCTCGATATCTTTAGAATTTGCTGCATGACATCTTAACGACCTTCTTAGTAGTTCTGTGAACCTGAGTCTTTCATCTCGGGATAAATGTCCACCGATCTTGACTTCTTTGATATTTTCAGTATCCCCCAAATTAACAATATCCGGCTCTTCCGAAGTAGGAGGTGTTGATTCCTCAAAGGCATTCCATTCTCTTTGGATAGATGCATAACCTTCATCCTCATCTTCTTCCTCCGTCCCATTGTCCCAATAGACTGCTTTAGGATCGTACTTTTCTACTGGAGGGATTTGTATGGTTATTGTCTTCGGACGAGATGCTTCAAGTTCAGCTGTGTCGTCTTCTTCTTCTTCCGGCAATCGAATCACGACAAGCTTGACTAGACAATCTTCTACCTTATTCAAGCTGTCAAGCTCTTCAGTTTAATTACCACAGTTGTAGCGGTTTCAATCATTGACATAGTGTTGTCAAGGTCCCTTGAGGAGATTTCGTCTCTCAATCGTCAATGTCGGTCATCGTTACCTAACACTGCTGATGTGGCAGATCTCGGGTATTCTCTTTCAGCTAAACCCTGCTGTTGATTCTTTGATCTCTTTGTTTCAGCATACTGCTTTGTGTCAAGCTTAGTATCCCTCATCTGGTCAAGTGATGACTTAGGTTCTTTCGAAAAAGGCTTTTTCCGGTTGAACGGGATCATCCATGCCTCCCCATCCGTCTGGTATGATATCCTCCATTTTTTTGTAGAAGCGAGGAGGGGCGGAGTACTTCACTTTAAAGTTATACCCTCTAGAATCATGACCCAGGTTGTCTACCATTTCACCCATTTCTAGTGCGTTGGCCATGAACCTGCGATTTGCTAGACTTCGCCTCTTGGCTTCCAGTTCGTCCTCTTCGAATTCTTCTTCTGATTGAGTGACCGGCCCAAGACTGTCTACCATATTCTCGTGCGGGATGTGCCAGGTGCTACCCCGCTCAATTTCGATCACGAAGTGGCTTCCTTCCAAAGATAGAGAAGCTTCGACTCATTCGAATTCTTTATCGGTAATATCGGACATTATCCCCAAGCTCATCATTTTGGCAATACATAGTTTCTTTACGTCTGCAGAGATCTCACCTGCTTTTGGGTATAATGAAGCGGTTGCTAGATGGTCGGTCAGCTTAAACATGTCCACCTTCAGCTGGAGGTGGTTTTCCTCATTTTCAGTAAATATTGCCCCAATTGCTTGATTATCAGGGAGAGAGTTTTCTTGTACGTTTGGAGCCACGTTGTCAAATTCCAAAATCTGACTTGTCAATCTAAGCTTGTACCTCCAGCTTAAGGATATAGTAGTCATCCACATTATGTCCCATTTCGCCCATATGGTAGACACAAGTCTGGCTCTTGTCAAAACCAGGATACTTAACAGGATTTGCCCTATGTGGTTCCTTTGCTACAAAATGTTGTTCTAGCAACATCGGGAGTAGCTTGGACAAAGGCCTCGGGAGCTGAGAGAATTGCTTTTGGGGTTGCCTCTTTATGGGCTCTTGCTCTTTTTGGTGCCGACCATGATGATCCTCCCTTGGTTGTTTTCTAGCAGAAGCTTCATGGGGCCTCCTTTCTCTTAAGGCTCATTCGAACCTTTCAGCCACCTTTATCAAGTGTGCGAAGGTCTGACATCCTAAGGCGTCTAACCTGTCGAAGTATTCGTAGGGGAATGCTATCGGGAACAAATTAATCAGCTCGTCGTCTGGGATTGACAGCTTTATTTGGGTCGTCAAAGCTCGCCATCTCTGGGCGTATGTTATGATCAATTCTCCTCTTGCCTTTGAGGTTCGTAGAAGGTCTTCCCTAGTCGGGGCCGTAGCTGTGTTGAACCTATATTGCCTGAGGAAATCCTCTGCAAGATCTTCCTACCCATCATAATCATCCAGGTCCAATTCAATGAACCAAGCCAGAGCGGCGCCAGCTAGATTTTCTTGGAACATGTTCATCAATAATGGAACAAAGTCTGAATACTGCGCCATCTTGCGTAGATAATATTTGAGGTGAGCACGGGGATAGCCTGTCCCATTATACTTCCTCACGAAGTCTGGTTCCTTGTAGTCAGGAGGAGTCTCCACCTTGGCGAATGGAGATATCTTGTCTAAACGAGCCAACTCATAACCTTGGCTGTTCAAGCATTCTTCGATCTTGGCTAATCTCTTAGCCTCCACTTTGATTTTTACGGTCTGCTTCCCCTTTTTCCTCATTCTCGAGGTTGATAACAACAGGGGACGCTTTTTGTTGCGACGGGGTGTTCGGGTTACGGATATCCTCCTCCGCCCGTTGAGTATTTCCTGTCGTTTCTTCATCAGCTATATCGGGTGCAAGTGATGGACTTGAGTTGTTTAGGAACTACTGTCTGTCTGGCTTGGGAGGCTTCCGGCATTGCCTTAATATCAGCCATCATAGTTGCCATTGAACTATTTGATATTTCCCTATCAAAGGAAAGAAGGTTCGTGTCAGAACAGCATACAAAATGGGCAATTGGAATTGATACAATTTACCCTTCGTTCCTTGGGTCTTGGCATTTTCCTTTCACTTGGATTCTTTTGCCTTGACCTGTCGATATCTTTCATATAAGTGATGCGTGCATGATATGTATGATGCAAGTGATCTAAGATGATTCATGTTTGCAACGAAAAATGGATTCGTGCCTTTCACTCTGTTCACAGAGAGCATTTCTTATCAAGCATGTCAATCTATAAAGTTTGAATTCTTTCTTTTCGAATGCTCTTTTCAAAGAGACTTCTAACTGTTAAGAAACTTTTTCAAGTTTTCTCGAGAATTTTGTTCGCAGATTGAGCCATTATGACGCTCTTGAAATCATCTATCCTAAATGCATGTGTGAGATGATATGAAAAGCGGGTACTCCCTGTTCTGCCATTTTGAAGTCGTTGCTTCTTGGGTGTCTTGACTCTGTTTATCACCTGAGAGGAAAAAGATAGGAAATATGATTTCCACATCTGATTGAAACTTATTTAGGAACGATACGTCCTTTTTTACCAAGAGGGATGGCTCGGCATCGTTTTTCTTGGAAGCATTGTTGCTATGGCGAAACGCTTTTTGTACTCAATGGATGGATTCCATTCCATTACGTTCCATGAGTGATAACCATTATTTCAGGGACTCGTCCCATGTATCACTATGATGAATCTGATGTCTTCGACTTCGGCATGCTTTCTGGGTAGGGAAATGATTTGCTCCCAACAACTGAGTATTCCACCTTGAGTTAGCTGATTTAGCCATATGAAGCTCCATTGTATCACGCTAATGCTTTCCCTGTTGGTTGAGTCAATCACTTCCATGTCAGGTGATTTTGGCGTTTGACATTCTTCGATCTATTCTGACACATGTCTTCAGCTAGCATTCTCTGTATATGAAAGAGAAGCATGTCAGTCATTCATATGGAATGAAATCAGAATAAGGAACAATTTACTCCCTTTTGTGACAACAGAGGATGAAACTTCATCGTAATTATCCGAAGGTCTCAGCCTTTGATGTTGCACGATGTTCGACACTTTTTGGGTTCTGTCACTCTCCTTCTTGAGGTTGGGTGATCTTTCGCCACTTTCGCTCTATTGATGCATTTCAATCTCTTGGTTCAAAGATGGGCAACGATCATCTCCTCATGGTCTTCTCGATTTGTCATGACTTCATGCCACTCCTCAAGCACCCTACTACTCGAGATCCACAAGTGTAGATTTATCTCTATTTGTGTACATTTACACCTTGAAGTGTTGCTTCGCAAATAAGCATTCAGTTTTCTTCATCTCTACATATAGAAAAGGAGATGATCATTTCATATCTTGAGAGGATTGAAATGAGGAACGATATACACCCTTTTATGGTTGAGTGATCATCAATCTCATGGTGGGAAACACGAGTATTTGTACTCCTTGAGACGTGCTTCAATTGGCGATCGTTCCATGCCACATTGGCCTCCAGTTTTGAGGGTTCACAATTGAGTCTTCTTTAAAGGGACAAATGTTGACCTCACGCAATCCTTTTATTTCACCTACATGACGTGAGGAAAGAATACGTCAATTTTTTGCACAAAAAGCTGTAATTGAAACGATCACAGATTTACTATCCCAGTGCATATTTCCTCAGCTCCCATCACTTTGAGCATCAGAGATGAAGGAATGTTCCTTAACGATCCTCATTCATCTTTTATAATCACCTGCAAGTGTGAGTGACCATGTCATTGTTTAAACAAATCAATTTAATTTGGAACGAATACACCCTTTTCAACTTAGAGAGGTCGATCCAAATCAGGCATGCCCCTTTTTCATGTTGTCTTGTTCTGGGCTTATCATTGTCGATTCATCTTATTTTGGAAACCCCATGGGTGGCTCGTGATGAAGACGCATCTCCTTTCATATTACAGGGAAAACAGGCCTCGCATCATTGGCCTTCAGCCGTTTTGACCTGTTGGCAAAAGAAATAACCAAGCAAGTCAAGTATAACACTCGAAGTTTTTATTGGAACGACTACAGTTTTACCATCGTTCGATCACATCTCGCATGTGATTAGATGAAGGAATCTGCAATAAATGTATGTCATGTATAATCTGTCAGAAAGGAGACACACTTAGCATTTTACATAGCAAAGACATCTCTCAATGAGGTCGCCTCTTATAATGAAAGCAAGGCGACAATACATATCCCATAATCCCTATTTACGGGCTTCTGATGTCTGCCAAGATTTCAAGATAAGAGGATACGTCATTAAAAGATCGATACATGGTCATCAATCAAACACCCATTTAATTCCCAACATTTAATACGCAAATGGGGGCATTAATCTTGAAAGATTGCTTTGTCACATTTTTCTAGTAAAAATCATGTGATCATTATTTTAAGAAATCACTAGACAAAATGTGATTGCAAACATGGCTTTAACTTCATGCCCCAAAATCTTGAATTGGAAGAATTTTAGACATAAAGAAATGTCATCTTAATCCATGATTGAAAATTTGGATGAACCATCTATTCCGTAGGGACGGCTTAGAAGTGTTCCCACTTTTGTATCTAAAATTCATTGTCAAAAACTTTCATTTGTAAACTCAAACACCCAGGGCATTCGGTTGATTTCCATGAATTTCCTATCATGAAATTTCACTAGGAAATGAACAAGAAGAGGGAGAAGTCATACTTACAGTGATCAGTGGATTTTTTTTATTTTTATTTTTTTTGGTTTTAGGTATACCAACCTCTCACAGACATGCGCATGAGACAAGTGGGTATACTCTAAAAATCGAAAATCAGGTGAGGAACCTACGGCTTAGGCTCCCACGATCCACACGAGGCAGATTCCTCCCCAAGGGTACCTACCCAAGAGGGCTAGACATCGCCAATGCAGATAGTGAGCGGGAACGAGTACGAAAGTCTCAAGTGCCATCAAACACAAGATCCTTTTCGCACCCTTTCCCTATCTAAGGTAACCTAAGGGTGGTTGCAGTCGGGGTTTGACCGCCAGTGTGTGCGATGTGTCGTGATCGTCACAATGCTAGGTCATGCACAGCAGTTTGTATCAAAACACCGCTTCAGTATGTGCATAAAGATAAACATACATTCCCAACTCCAACCTGCAGGAAAAACGTCAACAATCACTCCACCCCTTATTTCTCTAATCTGCAAAAACATCTAACACAATGGTTAGTGTACGTACCTCACCTTCGAGAGCATCTGCAGAAAACAAGGTTAGATAAACCAAACAACTTTTTAATCGGCTCAAGTCCTCTAGAATTCGTAACCAGAGATTCTGGTTTAAAATAAGTCCCCAGTAGAGTCGCCAGTCTGTCGCGACCCTCTCCCGAGCGGAGGGTTAATGGGCCGCCCGATCGTTGGCTTGATCGGACGCGGGCCTCTTCCAAGGTCCATTACCCAAATCGCAACTGCTGGATATACGTGGTCGACCTTCAGTGTGGTCTAGTGACATGTGATGAGTGTACATGCCAAGGAGTCGCCACCAATCGTTTCGTGGAGGGTACGATCGGAAACCCTATCGAATAGTTGGGACTGGTCTATTCGATTCTGCGGAAACCAGAGAAGTGGGTTCGGGGACTTAGTTACGCCAACTGTCGAAGTTGACGCCCTTTCGGTACCTAAGCTGAATGGTTTATCTGATCCTAGGGTTTCATACAGACGAATGGGGTACAGATCCTAAATTTAGGAGTTCATGCAGATGGGAACAGCTACCCTATCACTCACAATCATTAAAAGTAAGGGCGCAAATCAAGGAATCAATACATGCGGATAAAACACATGAAATCAGTATGGCATCCCTAATGAGGCCCTATTAGCCTAGAGAAATAGCAATCAAGGCTTAGGAATGAATTTGGCATGATTTGCCCATGAGGGGCAAAATCGTAATTTTGAATAATTCGGGGACAATTCACCTTAAAAAGGGCAAATTTGTCATTTTAGATGAATTGGGAAGTCAAAGGACAGGGGAAATAGGATTGGCCATCAGGTCCCGCTCGACAGTCAAACTGCCGAGCCGGCGGCTCCGGTGACGGAACAGTGCCGCTCGGCAGTCAAAGTGCCGAGCGGCACTGTTCCATTTGCCGCTCGGCAGTTATACTGCAGAGCGGCACTGTTCACGGTGGTTTTTTTTTTTTTTAGTTATGCATGTGTTAAAGATGTGTGTGTACGTACACGCACATCTTTAACGATATCATTTCGAATTCAAAGAAATAAATTTTGATCGAGTCCGAATCGTAATCCAAGTGCAATCACGCACGCTAATGTGTATAATATGCCCTTCATCTTCAAACGTACCTTAAACCCTTGCTCAGCTCTAGCGAACCTTGATCAACCATGGCCCAAACCGTGGCTTCGAATCTGGAGACAGGATGCCGGGTGCTCCTCTGGCTGGAGCGAGCGGCGTTTCTCGACGCCTACATGTTGGCCGCTCAAACGACATTAAGCTAGATTTGGTTTTCAAGTTGGCTTTTCGAGTGAGCAACATTTGCCTCGGTCGAGGACGACAGAGCCTCGTTCGAGCGGCCACCAAATCTATCTCCGCCACAGTCGTGGCTCCGTCGATGACACCAAAGTGAACACGAGTTGGATCTATCCTCATTGAGAAGAAATGTTGCTTTTTGGTTGCCCTTCTACAACTTGTCTCTTGTGGAGTTTCAACGTGCACGCGTGGACTCATATAGCTCCTTTGGATTTTACGTTGTAGGTTCATCAACAATGAACTATTCTGAACTCAAATATACAATTTGATGAAACTTTTATGCATAGAGTTTGACATGGCTAGCACTAGCTTTGTTGAGTCATGCGTGGTTAGTTTGGTCCATTTTCAATTTGTTTTTTTTCCTTACTAAACAATTGGTCTAAACATAATTACTCAAAGGTACAAAAAAGACACCATTGGCTGTGCTAGCTTGCTTCTAGTGTGCTATGAAGACATGCACTGGACCGAACATATTAAATTCAATAAACTAAGCTTTTGCACATTTAAGTGGTCAACAGATTTCTACTTGGGAAACCCAACAAAATCCTCCAATTTCTCTTTGATATTTTACTTTGGGGGCGAATATTTTACCGAACGTGAGCTCGTTGGTATTTGTTGAACAGGAGTAAATTTTACTCATCTCCCCCCCTCGAGTCCTCTTTTTCAATTTGATATGTCGGGTTCATGAAGCCAATAAGATAATGCGTGTACGTACACACACATCTTTAACACATGCATGACTTAAAAAAAAAACCGTGAATAGTGCCGCTCGGCAGTATAACTGCCGAGCGGCAAATGGAACAGTGCCGCTCAGCACTTTGACTGCCGAGCGGCACTGTTCCGTCACCGGAGCCGCCGGCTCGGCAGTTTGACTGCCGAGCGGGACCTGATTTGGTAATTTTTTTTTACCTGATTTGGTAAATATTTACTTTTTTTAGCATTATTAGGAAAAAAGCCCCCTTTGCCCACTAGATTTATATTGTGTGAAAGTGTTTTACTTATATAATTTTCTCAAAAAAATTATAAGAAACAAGTCTTCCTTCGATAGTCACTCAAAAAATATTTGCCTACCTTCGCAATCGCATGATATAGAGGTATTCAAGTAATATGAGTTGGGTTGGATATTCATCGTTAAATTTGTATTGTATGAAAATGAGTCAAAATAAGTTAAATGAATTAATTTGAACCGGACAACTTTTGGTCCGTTTGACACAGTTCTAATATACGGATATTGCCCACTTCAATTAGCACGGTTGGCTTTAGGACGGTCGCTCTTGTTGGAGTACAGAAGTTCCAAGTTTAAATGCAATTATTACTGATTACCCCGTTGAATCGTGGATCATCATTCCATCAACTCAAGGATCCCCTACCAAGATTTTTCCGATCCTGACCCTTTTCCTTGGCTGGGGATCCCCACCCATCACATGGGATCCCCCAGCCAAGGAAATACCTTGGCAGGTGATTCTGACCATTTTCCTTGCAGGGGGATCCCCACCCTCCACATGGGGGGCCCACCCCAATGGAGGGTGGGGATCACCCCGCCAAAGAAAAATCTTGGCAGGGGATCCGTCCTTCTCTGTCGCGCTCATCTCCAAAATTTTGCTCCTTCACTCACTCTCCTTTTCCACTGTACAGAAGAAATTCCAAGTCCAACAAGAAGCAAAGCACATAAAAAGAATGGCCGATCCGAATCCGTTGCTCTCGCAATCCACTACTGGCAGTGATGAGCACGAACCTCCGAAGCTCGAGAAGCACCCCCCGTCGTTGGACTCGATGATCGAGCGGTCGATGAAAAATTTCGGGTGGGCTCAGCTCATGCAAGCCTCGCTCGTGTCACTTGCTGGGTTATTCGACGCGCAGCAAACGTTCCTCAGCATTTTCACCGATGTTCAACCGCCGTGGCATTGTGTGGATCTCGACGACAAGTATTGCAACTCCATGTCGGACGTTTGTCGACTTCTGAACAGTTCCTCATGGCAATGGGATTATCCCAAGCATGCCTCAATAGTATCTGAGTGGGGCCTTCAATGCGCAAACTCAGCAATAAGGGGCTTACCGGCTTCATCCTTCTTCATGGGATGCTTGATTGGCGGTTTGCTTTTGGCAACGCTTGCCGACTCGTCCCTCGGCCGAAAGAACATGCTCTTCCTCTCGTGTTTAGTCATGTCTTTCTCATCCCTACTCACGGTCTTCTCCACCAACGTGTGGATCTACTCTGGCTTGAAATTCGTCGCCGGATTTGGGCGCGCGACCATTGGCACTTGTGCTCTTGTGCTAACATCGGAACTAGTGGGCAAGAAACGGCAATCAAGGTCTTGTTGGAGAAGAAATGGGCCTTTCGCCGGCTATGTGCAGTCATGTTGGTCGGGCTCGGGACGGGGATGGTGTACTACGGGATGCCGCTCGGGATCGCGAACCTGCACTTCGACCTCTACTCTAGCGTGACGCTCAACGCCCTTGCAGAGCTGCCCTCGACCATGGTCACTTTCTTCCTCATAGGGAAGCTCGATAGGAGGAGTTCTCTACTATTCTTCACAACACTCAGCGGGTTCTGTAGTGTGATGTGCATTTTGGAAGGCCAAGTCGGGCAAAAGTGGCAAATTGGCTTGGAACTAGTCTCTTTCTTCAGTGGATGCACCGCGCTTGATGTGTTGTTGATATACACATTAGAGTTGTTCCCGACGTGCGTGCGGAACTCGGCGATAGCGATGGTGCGGCAGGCAGTGGTGTTTGGCGGTGTGTTCAGCCCGCTGTTGGTGGCAGCCGCTGGCCGGAGAGGGGATGGGGTGTTGTCTTATGGGGCTTTTGGGCTGGTCATTGGGTGTTGTGGGCTGTTTGTCTTGTGGTTGCCGGAGACAAGAGGTGGGAACCTTTGTGACACAATGGATGAGGAAGAGAGGAAAGAGAACATGAGGCAATCTTTGTGCTAAATAGCGGTAATGTACGTCTTTGGAGGGAATGCAAATTCAATGTTGTGGTCGAGAAAGTGATTTTCGGTCGTCGGTCTTACTTAAATCGTGTGTTTTATTTATCCTTTGTTTAGGTTGAGTGTTGGCAGAATAAATTTACTTACATTACTTTACAAATCCAATTTGGATGTTCGTCTTTGTAATTTGATGTACAAATTTTTTGTAGTGAATTTATTTGACCTCACCGAGTCATCCTACTGCCCACCAACAAATATATGTGTATGCGTGTGTGTATCTCAAAAAACATTTTAAAGGGATTATGAAAAATTGAACTGAGGTTATTGTGCGGTGGAAACAAAGGGACATTCACGAGAACAAACTTGCACAGCTACAAAGCATTTTAAAAGGATATTGGCTCCGCCTTGTTTCACGAAAAAAAAAAAACTGTTGAAAAATATTTTCTTAATTTTTCAGCATTTGGATCGCTTAAAAAAGAATGAGTCAACTAAAATTATTCTGATAATCAACGGATAACATACAATCAAATAAAAAAAATTGTATTTTTTTATTAAAAAAGCAGAAATCATTTTCCATAATATGACTGCTTCTGCTTGGACGAGAGACTTCAACACTTGGGCATAGAAATCCTGATGTCTGTGTCCACCGTCCAGGTCCACGAATCCCGGGCCCAAGACCCTGCTACATTTATTCGAGACCACAGTCCTCATGCTTGGGTCCTGGCAACCATGCTTGGATACCCGACTCCCTTTCCCGTGTCTATCTATGCCAAGATCGTTCCCACACCCAAGTCTCTGTGCCCAAGCTTAAGACTGTAGTTCTCATGCCCGGCTCAAACACTCAACTCATCAGCGCTCGAGCCCGAGATCAGGCCCATTGAGGCCAAGCTCGAGACTCCGGGCGTCCTTCCCTAGGAATTTGACTCACTCGCCCAAGTCACTGGCGCCAGGGCCCGGGACCCTGATGCTCTTGCCTAAGTTCTTGATGACCTTGCTCGGGTATCCGGCTCCAGTGCCCACCCGGGCTTGAGTCCACGGAGGTTGGGCTCGAGATCGTTGGGTCTAGAGAAGTCAAGTCCACAGTGGCCGGGCTCGAGACCTCGTTGCTCATGCTCAGGTCCTCGATAGAATGCTTGAGAATGCAACCAAATCACCTACCCTCGAGCCGGTCCTCAATGGTTGTGCCCTGTTACGCGGCTCCCACATTCAAGTCACTATTTCTCACTCGGTTGGGCTTCATTTCTCTTCGGCTGGGCCTAGACCCAGAATGGTTGGGCCCAAGTCCCTTGAGACCACCTCCAAGACCTCTGGGCTCGTGCCCGAGTACCCAGCTCTGGCGCCCAAGTCATCGGCACCCAGACCCGAGTTCGCTAGACTTAAGTCCATTAAGGTGATCAGGCTCGAGTCCCTGATGCCTGTGCTCGGGTTCCCAGTGGCTAGACTCAAGAAATCCTAGCTCTTGGTATCCCTTATATCGCATGAATAATACACATCTCTTTTGAAAAATAAAATCAAGTTATCCTTTCTAAAAGATGAAAAATAATTTTCAGTTAATTTTGAATGTTCAACCAAACACTAAAAAATATGGTCGTTTTTTTCTAGAAAATTGTTGTCTTGCAAATTTTTTTTTTTCCGAAAATATCAAATTTCCCACCAAACAAACAACGTCATAGATTTTGAAATCTTAACGACCACCAATACCACGCCAAAAGAGAGATCCATCGAAGGAAATTTAATACAAATATCAAACCATCTCCAACTAAAAAAATTCAATGACGCAGCATCTTAAAATTGACTTGAGATATGCACGGAAAGTTGGCTGTGTTTGAGATCGAATCAACATTCGATTTTTTTTTTTTGGGCAAATCAACATTCAAATTGAGTCTTGGCGCAGTTGAAACTTGAAAAGTTATCGAGTTTCATCTGAATTTTTCGAGGGTATCTCTACGTCCGCTCCAAAGACTTTATTCACAAAATAGAAGGGGATCAGATTATTTTCACGGCCTCCACGAAGGCACCACTGCCGTTTCGGCAGATGGACAGAAGTACCCTTCAAATAGGTATTTCAATAAAATCTTCCGATCTCCACTTATATAGCTACTCGAATCCCGTCTTAACAAACATCTCCCTGTCCGACCAAAAAAACAAACAAACAAACATCTCCCTGTACGAATTAGAGCTCATCAATGGGGGCAAGACCTTGAGCAAAAAAAATAAAAAATTGCATGAGATGATCCATTTGAATGATCAATTTGGACATCCTTTCGCTCAGCTTCCTATAACTTTTCTCCCTTAAAACGCTAGAACTGAAAAGGGATAATGATTTCGACCAAAAAAAAAGGATAATGACAAAAATAGTATCCGAAATTTGGTCCAATATGTAATATTACCCTAAACTTTAGCCATTATTTAATGCGATCCATGGACTTTTAATTTGTTCAATGTGATTCTTGAATTATATGAAGATGTTCAGTGTAGTCCTTCGATTAATTTAAGATCAGAGACAACAAAAAATACTTGCATATAGTCTAGGGACTATATTGAACATGTATAAAAAAAGTCCAAAGACTATATTGAACAAAGTAAAAGTTCATTAAGGAGTGAATGGTGGAAACTCATTGGTATTGGATAAAATATTCAAACGGCATAAGAGCAACGTCATGCAATAAAAGTGCCCAATTTATTATCTTTCTCAGATTGAGGTTTCGAAAGAAAAAGACTGCTAAAAGTCTGCGAGGAAGTGAAATTTAAAATTGAGGATTTTCTGATTAAAGACCGTTGTCACCTAAATTTCGATAACTCGGGAAAAGTACACCTGTAGTGCCTTAACTTTCGTACGGTGTGCACTTAAGTGCCTTAACTTTCAAAGTGTGCACTTAAGTGCCTAATCGGAGTAAAAGTGTGCAGTTGAGTGCTAACTCCGGCGAACAGTGTACACGTGGATTTTCTTTATATTTTTTAGTAGTTTCTGAAATTTTAATAAAATCCACGTATACATTAAATATTAATAAAAATACTGTTCATCGGCGCCACGTCAGCATTTCCGGCGGCCACCTCACCTTTTCCGGCGGCCACGTCAGCATAGGCACTTAAGTGAACACTTTTTAAAAGTTAAGGCACTTAAGTGCACACTTTAAAAGTTAAGGCACTTAAGTGCACACCGTACAAAAGTTAAGGCACTCCAGGTGTACTTTTCCCTCGATAACTCATTTAGGTTTTTGACAAACTCTACTAATAATTGAAGTACCTTGGAATCTTTAATGTCTCTTAGTAGCCGCTCTTTACCATGCAAATCACTAAATTAGGGTAAAACACTCTTTGGAATGTTTTGTTCAATATAAATATTAAATATTAGAGGCACATAACAGGTGCAGCAGGAAAACTACCAAAAAAGTCCTAAATCTTTTGTAATTATGCGAATTTAGTCCTAAACTTTTTTTGGCCAATTCAGTCATAAATCTTTTGCAATAGTGTCAATTCAGTCCATGCGATGAACTTTGACCGGCCGGCGCTGATGTGGACACCGGCCCGACCGGCGACTCAATATTTTAATAAGTTTTGTGAATTTTTATAATTTTTTCTTTCTTTTTTTTTTCCTCCCCCTTCATTTTCCCCTTCCCTGCTCAACCTCCCCCTTCCTTTTCCCCGTTCTACATCTAGCCAGCCAATGACGAGCTAGGGCTCGGCGACCAGCCAGAGGACGATTGGAAAGGCTCTCACTGGCCTCGCCATTGCCGGACAAAGGCCGACCTCGTCGAGGTCCAGCAAACATGCATGCACGATCGATGCGACGACGAGGAGGTGGGGGGGGGGGGAGAGCATGGCGGCGGTTGCAGTTGGTTCGGTTCTTCTTCGGTGAACTGTTGTATTTGAAGCAGAAGAACAGGAAGGGGAAGGAAAGAAAAGAATAAAATAAGAAAAGGAAGAGCAAGGAAAAAAGGAAAAAAAACACAAAATTAAAATATTAGGTCATTGGCCGGTCGGCGTTCACATCAATGCCGACCGGCCAAAAATCACTAGATGGATTGAATTGATATAATTACAAAAGGTTTAGAACTGAATCGAAAAAAAAAAGATTTAGGACTGTATTGACACAATTACAATAGGTTTAAGACTTTTTTGGTAATTTTCCCCAAGTGCAGCTATAACATTAATAGTGAATTAGTGATATTAAGGTTGGTTTATATAAAATTTATGCAGATAAGTAAGGACCATTTAGCCAATCTGCTTCGACACAAAGTCATTCGAGTTAAGGCCAAAGTCTTTGAGAAGAACTATTTTTTTTGTATTTTTTTTTATCATAAGTTACGAAATGTCAATTTTTATTAAAGTATGTAGATACATTAGTTGTATAGTAAGCTGCTAGACTCGATGCATAGTTGAGCGGGCCTAGGGTCTTTCCACCTCCACTTAGATCAACCATTTTCAAAGAAACTCTAATGTTTCGTATCTTATAAATTAGTCTGGACAATGACTTTTAGATAGTACCCTAGCTACAATTAAAATGTAGGATCTTAATGCTACTTTGAAACTTAAAGAGAAAAAAATCTAATCATATGTACCTTAAGATCGTAGGGCTACCGATGACTGATGAGGAAACTCCACATAGAAAGGAAAGGGATGAAAGAACTGGCCCCCTTCATAGGGGAAACAAATGATTAAGGATCAATTTGTTAATCAATCAAATATAGAGATCACAATCCACCATCGCACGGGAGAAGGTCTCAACAGAAGCTACCAACTGAATAGAGAACCCTCCGGAACGTAAAAATCGTAACGGGGGGAGAGCAAAGACCAACCCTCTTCGTAAATCCTAGATCGAATCAAGAAGGACGAACTTCGAAAAGCTTCCACCTTTGCACTCAAGTCGCACCCTTTTTAGTGTTGCGATGATCGATCAATTTTAGTTCAATCCTGGGTCATTGATGATCATCGATTTGGGTTCTCTCTACGCTGAAGGTAAGATGGTTCATGCTCACACTCGCGTGTTTGTGGGTTCAGCTCCAACCCAGATTCGTCGCTGTCGTTCTTCTACAATTCAATGTTGATCCCGGTTAGGGAAATTGATATGGCTTTTCTATGTGCTCTTTTAAATGAGAAAATAGAGCTTCTTGTGTCAAAAGCACGTAGTGGAAGGTTATGAGCTTCGATGGTTAGCTGGGAAATTGTCACGAAATATCTAGTTTCATCGTTTGGGTTTCTGTGTTTTTCTCTCGTTCTTGTGAACATGATGATATCCTTTTTGCTGGAACATAACAACTCGCAATCTTATGGTTTTAGCCGTTTGGTGTATTGCAGCATTTCAAGTTTATCCATGGAGATCTCAAAGGACGCCTCCTCCCGCCATGATTTGCATCAATTGTTAACCTTGAAGAAGCATCTCATTGTTCATTTGTGCCAATCCATCAGCCCTTCCAAAGCATGGATGTTATCGGTCTTAAGAAACGAGGTCAAGGTCTTCTGTCATGGATGTTAACTCAAAGAGATTTCGAGGGAGAAACGTTATCCCTCTATTTTCTGTATATCTTCTTCATATTTTTTACAATGACATAAAGGTATATATATACAGATAAATGAAAGAATCCTAAAAAGATATATCCTCTAATCTAGCTAATTACAATCCTTTAATCTCGTTAATTACAACTCATACATATCTTTTTACAACTCACTCTAACACTCCCCCAATGCCCAGCTTGCCAAATGAGCTGTAGAAGATCTTGCTTGACACCGCTTTCGTCAAAATATCTGCCAACTGATCTTTAGATCGAACAAATGGAAATCAAATCACTTTGTTATCTAAATGTTGCTTGATAAAATGACGGTCCACTTCAACATGTTTGGTGCGGTCATACTAAATTGGATTATGTGAAATGTCAATTGCTGTTTTTTTGTCACAAAATAGCTTCATCTCATCTCTCGGAGCGAATGCAATCTCTGACATTAATTTTTTAGCCGTAAGAGCTCACATAATCCTTTGGTCATCCATCTAAATTCGGCCTCTACACTTGATAATGCCATCACCTTTTGTTTCTTATGTCTCAAAGTAACTAAGTTTCCTCCCACGAAAGTGAAGTATCATGATGTTGATCTCCAGTCATCGACACTCCCGGCCCAGTCTGCATCAGTAAACCCTTCGATCTCAAGGTGATCCCTTTTCAAGAATCTCAAACCTCGCATTGGAGAAGACTTCAAGTAGCGAAGTATATGTAACACTGCATTCAAATGATCTTCACTTGCGGCATGCATGAATTGGCTAATAATGCTCACCGCATATGCAATTTCAGGACGCGTATGTGATAGATAAATTAGTTTGCCAATTAATCTCTGATATCTTTCTTTGTTCATTGGCATTTGATCTGGATACTCCCTAAGTCTATGGTTCTGAATAATTTGTGTGTCTGCAGGTTTGCAATCCAACATGCCCACCTCTGTCAATAAATCTAGCACATACTTGCTTTGCGAGAGAAATATTGCCCATGTCGACCTTACTACTTCAATGCCTAATAAGTATTTCAACCCCCAAGATTTTTCATCTCAAACTCTTCAGAAAGTTTCTTTTAGAGCTTAGGTATTTCTGACAGATCATCTCTAGTAATAATCATATCATCAACATAAATAATCAACGTTATTAACTTCCCTTAATTTCGTTTCAAAAATAATATGTGATCTGAGTCACTTTGGGAATACCCATATCTCCTCATCGCCAAAGTGAACCGGCCAAACTACGCTCGTGGAGAGTGCTTCAGACCATACAATGATCGTTTTAACTTACACACCGTCTTAAGTTGTAAGAACGAATTATAACCTGGTGGAACATCCATATAGATCTCTTATTCAAGATCACCATGAAGAAATGCAGTCTTGACATCATACTGATGTAATGGCCAGTTTAAATTAGCAACAAGAGACAACAAGACTTGCATAGTATTAAGTTTAGCAACATGAGAAATTGTCACCCGATAGTCAATCTCGTAAGTTTGCATATACCCCTTTGCTACTAGTCTTTCCTTGTACCTTTCAATGGATCCATCTGTTTTATACTTCACATAAAAGACCTACTTACATCCCACAGTCTTCTTTCCCTCTGAAAAATTCACCGGCTTTCACATTTCATTCTTCTACAAAGCAGCCATATCTTCCTCCATCGTTTGAACCCATTTGGGATCCTTTATAGCATCATGCACCCCTTCTAGAATACAAACTGCATAAACGTTTAATATAAACGTCTTTAATGGGTCTGACAACCTTTTAGTTGACACATAATTTGTAATGGGATATGTAGATCTCTTCTCGTCAGCATCCGGCGAATATCTATTTGGGGGTTTATCTCGATTGTGTCTAGCAGGTAATTTACATCCCACAAAAGTATTAAACTCATCAAAGACACAAGAAGGACTATGAGAATATTCTCAAGAGTTAGGTCGGATACTGGAGAAGATGGAAGCTGTTCTTCAGACGATACCCCATCGGATGATGGTTTCCCTCACATGATGCCTCCTCAGACGATGCCTCCTCAGATGATGCCTCTTCAGATGGTGCCCCATCAGATGATATCTTCTCCACTCCCTCAGATGATGTCTTCTCAGACGATACATTCTCTACTCCTCCGGACAATGTACTATTAGAAAACTTTCACCAATTTATCATTTCTATCTATGTCTCCCCCTGAGAGGAAGAATTGGAATCCGGGTAAAAGGATTCAGCTTCAACAAACGAGGCATTCATAGTGACATAGGTTTGCTGGCTAGAAGGGTCATAGCAGTGATACCCCTTTTGATGTGTGCCATAACCCAAGAATAAGCATCGTTGTGCACATGAATCAATTTTTGTCCTTTGATTCTTCGAAATGTGAACAAATGCAACACATCCAAACACTCGAGGAGGAATGATTAGGATAGATGGTAAAGGAACATATGTAGACAAGGTCTGCAATGGTGTCTGAAAATTTAACACTTTAGATGGCATTCGATTGAGAAGATGGACAGCTGTAATCACAGCAATCTCCCAAAATCTTTGAGTCACATGACTCTCAATCAACAGAGCTCGAGCTATTTTGAGAATATGTCTATTCATTCTCTCCGCAACACCATTCTGTTGAGGTAATTAGGAGCAGGATGTCTCATGGATCATACCATGTTGTTGAAAGTATTCATTAAGGTATTCATTCATGTACTCCCCACGATTATCACTTCTTAAAAGTTTAATCTGACCACTAAATTAGGTCTTCAACATGGTACAAAAATTTCTAAATATCTTGGCTACCTCGCTCTTGTTAGACATGGCCAAATGGAACCGTGGACTCGGAACCGGCCCGTTGACTGGCCCGAAATCGGTCCGTTGACCAGGTCCGCGATTTCGAACCGGAACAGGCGGTTTCGGGCCGGTTCCGAACCCCCTAATTAAAAAAAAAAATAAGTATGCGGCTCTTCCCAGGCGGGGAAGAGCCGCGCCTAATTTAAAAAAAAAAATTAATATGAGGCTCTTCCCCAGGCGACCTGGGGAAGAGCACGTTGGCTCTTCCCTAGGCAAGGGGGCCCCACGTGGGGCCCGCCTGGCCAGGGAAAGAGCCAACGGCTCTTCCCCCATACGCGGAGGCAGTCCTCTTTTCTTTTCTTTTTTCTTTTTTCTTTTTAAATCTGGTTCGGTTTTGGAAAGGGGAACCGGCTCGGAACCGCTGGTTCCGAACCGGAACCGAAACCGTTCTCTTAAGGGCCGGTTCCGGTTCCACCTTTTGGCGGAACCGGAACCGGCCATGTCTAGCTCTTGTTCTTCATTAAGTAGAGCCATGTCATTCTAGTACAGTTATCAACAAATATCACGAACCACCGACATCTCGAAACAGCAGTAATAGGAGAAGGACCCTAAACATCCAAATGTACAACAAAAAAGGAACTTCACTTTTATTCAAATTTATAGGAAAATGAACTCTATGGCTCTTAGCCAATATGCAAGTTTAATATTGTAAATCTAAATCCTTCAAATTAAAAAAAAAAAAGATCAAGAAGTAACCGTTTTAAATAACCAAATGACGGATGTCCCAACCGTTGATGCCAAAGCCATATATGTTTCTCCCTATTGACAAGTAAACTTCGGGCATGATTTGTACTCCCGAAACTAAAGTCATCCATGTAATACAACCCTCATCTCTTAATACCATGCCCAATTATCTCCTTTGTGAGAATATCCTGAAATAAACAAAAATAAGGATACATTATAACAGCACAATTCAAATCCTCAGTAACTTGTCCAACCGAAATTAACTTAGTTGATAATGAAGGGACAAGTAAAGTGTTAGGGAGAGAAAATGCAAGGAAGATCGCAACAACTCTAGCCCCATTTACTGGATAGGTGAATCCATTAGCATTTGAGATACTTTCTCGCCTTGGCACCGAAGTACGGACAAAATCATCAAGAGTAAATGTCATGTGATCCGTGGCTCCTGAATCAATGATCCAATGATTGCAATCAGCCTGATTGCAACTAACCAAAGCACTTCCAAGGTTACCTTCTGACGTCCATTCTATGAATCAATGTGAGGTATCAATGACGGCTAAGGCTCAATAGCCATTAGAGAAGCTTTCCCTTTTCCTTTTACTTGCTTTCAAGCCTGTAGCTCCTTCCACCATTCTGGATACCCATGAAGTTTAAAGCACATCTCCCTGATATGCTTAGAATTTCCATAATTCGAGCAACCTCTCCCAGGAGAAGTTTTCTGGTGTGGTGCTAAGCTATGTCTTCCTCTATCCTGTGCAATTTTAGGCTTAGCTATTTGCAGCAAGGATTCTTGATTTGCTTTGACGTTCGCCATATTCCCTCGAGATATCATGGCTGCTGAATCATGGACGGTATCACTGTTCGTCAGCATCACACTTTGTCTTATGTCTTCCTGTCGGACACGCGCATAGGCTTGTTCAACCGTAGAAAACGGCTACATCTGCAAGACATCCACTCTGACCTTGTCAAGACGGTCATCCAATCCATCAAGAAATATGTAAAACCGATCTTCTTGTATGACCATAATATGTCTTCCAATATCTTCGGGACATCACATTGGGTTCGAGTGACGAAAATCGATCTCTCTCCACAATCCGTGAAGGTTATTGTAGTACCTCAATTGGTCCTCCTCCTTGTCGCATCCGAGCCACACGCTTCTTCAAGTCATAAACTTGAGAGACATCTATTCCATCAAAGAATGTCGTTGCAACTGCATCCTAGACAGACTTCGCTGTTGGGAAGCGAATGAAATTGCCAATCAACGCGGAATCGATGGAGTTGATAAGCCATCCTTTCACAATCGAGTCCTCGATTTTCCACCTCTGAACGCCAGGATCTGTAGGCGGTGGCTGAGGGAGATCTCCGTTGATATATCCCAGTTTGTCTATAACTGTGATGTACATCTAGACAACCTGAGGCCATAATCCATAGTTGGCTCCATCCAATTTAATTGCAATCTGATATGAAGCCGAACCATTCTGCGTCGTCAATGCTAGAGAAGGAGGAAGGTTGTGGTTCCGAGTCAGAATATAATTTAATCGTGTAGTCATGTCCTCCAAAAAAGTTTCCGTAGTCGAATTCCCCCTTAATTTTGATGGGAAATCACTACTCCAGTAGGGTTCTGATCCGTCAGGGATCCAAGGTTGATCATGAGAAAGATGAAGAAGATCGGACGGGACAAAGACAGCGGCGCAATGAAGAAAACGGGCCAAAGCGGGACCATCATAGTCGGGAATTAACGTACAGTACTCCCAAGGAGCAAACCCTAGAGCTTTGATACCATATTAACACAGAGAGATTTCAAGAAAGAAATATTATCCCTCTATTTTCTGTATATCTTATTCATACCTTTTACAGTGACCTAGATGTATATATATACAGATAAAGATAAGAATCATAAAAAGATATATCCTCTAATCTAGCTAATTGCAATCCTTCAATATCGCTAATTATAACTCATACATATCTTTTTACAACTCACTCTAACAATGGATTCATGTTGATACCTCTTGGAGATTCTGAGGTCACAGAGATTGACAAGTTCACAATGACGCGCCGTCGTGACCTTCCAGCTCGTGATCTATGCCCGTTTGATCCGTTATTTGTTTATCCCTCTACAATTCTTGAGAGAAAGAAGGCTATAGTTGTTAACTTAGAGGCAATTGGATGTATTTTCACGGCAGATGAGGTTTTGCTTTTGAACTCCCTCGATAGTTATGTGTTGCAGATGAGGTTTTGCTTAAGTAAGTTGACTTCAGTATCCACTGGTCTCGCTCTATCTCTTAAAGGCCTCTTTCATATTGACTTGGTATAGAGGAAAAACATCAATCACTTTGTTTATTGTGCATTTCAACTGAAGTACATCGATGACATGGAATTTCATTCACATTCAGCAGGTATGACTTTTTATCTTCTCGTTGAATGATAAATTTCCTAACTTATAGGGGTTTAAGAATTCTAACAAGAAGTTACTGGCCAAAATGGGTGGGACCTACCTCATACAACTCGGTCTTGACATTGTAGCTACAACACATACGTGTTGCTGATTATTTGTCGCCGTCACTACCGCGGCAAAGAAGTAAGTAGATGTTGAAACTCCCTAACGTTGAACCTAAGAAGGAATGCACTTAAAGTTCGTAAAACTAAGTGGACTTTTGTTAACGATAGGAAATTTACATTTATGATACTTGCTAGAATTTGCTACTCTATGAACCTCCTGTAAACTTTGAAGTTTAAGCTCGTGTTCGTCTAGGTTATTACTTTTTCTTTTTATTTAATTTAAATTATGCAATGGATGTATTTTGACTTTATCTTGTCCCAAAATAATGGAAACTTTCGCAATATACTAGAATTGACACATAATATCGTACATGATTATTTCGTAATTATTTAGTATTGATACCGTTTTGTATTTTGGTGGGAAAGCAGAATTTTTCTTATTTCTATGTGAAAGCTTAGGGCGTGCATGGTAATACTTCTATTCTAGAAATTAATTTCTAGCCAAAAGTTTATTTTTCTACTTTTGCTTATGGAGAATTTAATTTTCTTTTTTTACCTTTTGAAGTGGCTACAAAACTACTTTTGGAGGAAAAAAAAAACTCCAGAAATAGAAAAATTGCGTAACCAAATGGACCTCGGCTCCAGAAACAATTCTGGAGCAGAAATTCTACTCTAAAAATGCTATCATGTGCACTAGGGATTTGCATGATTCTAGGGTAGTACCGAAAATCAGAGAACAGAACCTGTGGTTCCGATCCGGTTCCCAGTTCTAGTGATGTAGGGTTCGATTCCCAGTTCCACATTTTGAGGAACCGCCGGTTCCGGTTCCCGGTTCTCTATGGAACCAAACCGGAACTGGATCTGGAATCGATTTTTTTAAACCCTAGCTTTTTGTTTCTACTTCTAATTTATATTCTTCCTCCAGAAAATGTTGCCAGATAGTCGCCCATGTGTTAGAGAATCTATTTTATATCTGGATTGCAGAAGATTTATACAACTAATTGTATGACAGAACCAGTAGGTTTCTGAAGGTAGCTTCTTCTCAATAGAATTGCTTGTCCACTGAATTATATTGATAACAGCATGTGATGTAAGAATCTGCTATTCAATTTGTGTATTTCTTTATTAGAGGGAATTTGCAATTAGACTTGTTGTATCTTGGGCACTCACACAAGCTCCATTTGACTCTATATGAATATCTTCTATTTTGATGCAAATTGAGTTATATTGGCAGGTTCTTGGATACCCTGAAAACGGACCCGGAACCTTTGATAGAGTGGGTTCCATGTTCCAAGGTATGCATGGTAGGTTCTAGGTTTCGAAAATAAGAAACTTGTACTAGCGGATAGGTTTGAGATTCCAAGTAAAACCTACCCGAAACTTAAAACCGCTTAACCCTAATGCGCAACCTTAACCACCCTGGATATTCAAGGAAAACCCTAATCTAGTTAGGGCAATGATGATCTCTCCTAAGCTCACTAGGGGCAATCTCCTCCCACCAACTTTGTTGACCAAAATTGTGACTATTATTATTATCTATGTGATCTTTTTGAGGCCAATCCCAACTGTGGCAAGCAAGGACCATTTTTCGCTGGTCATTTTGACTTTGTTGAAAATCTGTGGGTTGTAAAGGATGTCTGCTTTGGTCCTCGTCGCATGTTCGAAGAACTGAATCTTGACCGTGTTAAGGAATGTAGTTAATTGTAACAGACTCCATTAGTGTAGCAATATTATGTAATTAATATTGTAACGTCTGTAGTTAATACTCCATTAGTATAGAAATATTCTGTAGTTAATATTGTAACGTCTTAGTCCATTAATGTAGCAATATTATGTAATTAATATTGTAACGGACAATTCAAAATACTTTGAATTAGTCCTTGAAGAAAAACTCTATAAATACAAACGCTATCCTAGTATTAAGGACAAGCGAAATTCATCCTCAAACCTTGAGTATATTTCTTACATGGTATCAGAGCATTGCGCCACCCACCATCATCAACTGATTTATCAACTAGCATTGCGCCACCCCTCATCATCTACCCCATCATCTAGCATTGCGCCACCCACCTTTGAAAAACCATCACCGACATTATCAAATGCTAATACTGCTTCAACATCTAACACGTTGATTTCTAGCCCATCTAATGCTGGTACAGGTTCTAATGAGAATATTTCAGACGCCTCCTCACAGCAGGTTAATGTGATACCTCAACAACTGATTTATCGAGCACAAAGGATCCATCCAATGCGGCTGCGTCAAAATCCAAAGCCCAACAGTAAATATCCATTACCGGATGTGAACTTGACTGAAATGAATTCTAAAGAAGAGCCACAGTGCTTCACCGAAGCTAATAAACATGAAAAATGGAGGGAGGTGAAGATTCAAGAATTTAATGCTTTATTACGAATGGAACATGGGTTTTGGTTCCATCTAATCCCAAAGTAAATGTCGTGGGTTCCAAATGGATTTATCGAGTCACGACACGTGCAGACGGTTCAATAGACCGATACAAAGCCCGTCTAGTAGCCAAAGGCTATAATCAGCAAGAGGGTATTGACTATACGGAAACGTTTAGTCCAGTCGTTAAAGCAACCACAGTTCGTACAGTTATTTCATTGGCGATGACAAAGAATTGGAAACTCCGACAGTTGGATGTTAGCAATGCATTTTTAAATGGTAACTTGACTGAAGAAGTTTACATGGCCCAACCTCAGGGCTTCGTTGATGAAGAAAAGCCAAACCATTTATACAAGCTACAAAAATCCTTATACGGATTGAAGGAAGCACCGCGCGCTTAGTTTCATCGGCTGAGCATCTTTTTAGAAACATTGGGATTTATCGGATCAAAAACCGATGCTTCCCTCTTCATATTACATCGGTCCAATTTATCCATTTACATGCTCATCTATGTTGATGACGTTGTTATTACAGGATCAAACTCGGCATTTATTCAAGACACCATCGAATGCTTGTACAAGGAGTTCTCCATACGGGACTTGGGTGACCTTAATTATTTTCTGGGAATTGAGGTACTTAAACATCCATCTGGGCTCCTCTTGTCACAAAAAAATATGTCACAGATCTCCTCCACAGAACCAGAATGGATGGTGTTAAACCGGTTCACACGCCCATGGCTACAAATACCAATTTAATCAATCAGGGTAAGCCACTTGAGGATGCCAGTTTATACAGGAGCACTGTAGGAGCTCTTCAATATGCGACCCTCACTCGGCCAGATATCTCCTATGCAGTAAATAAAGTCTGTCAATTCTTGAAAGAACCAACAGAAGATCATTGGAGTGCGGTGAAACGCATTCTACGCTACTTAAAAGAAACCATTTCACATGGACTGCTCATCAGTTCTCAATCTTCCACAGAACTCCATGCATACAATGATGCAGACTGGGTAGGTTGCCCCATTGACAGACGTTCAACGGGTGGTTATGCAATTTATATGGGCCAAAATCTGATTTCTTGGTCAGCCAAGAAGCAACATACAATTGCATGTTCATCAACTGAATCCGAGTATCGGGCATTGGCAAATACCACGGCAGAAGTGGTATGGCTACAATCATTGTTACAAGAATTGGGTATCTCTCAATCAAAACCTCCTATTCTTTGGTGCGACAACCTAAGAGCAACATATCTTACAGTGAATCCACTTTTTCATGCTAGAACAAAGCATATTGAGATTGATTTTCACTTTGTCCGCCATTTAGTGTCACAACGCAATCTTGAGGTTCGCTCCATATCCACACGTGACCAAATAGCGGATATCTTCACCAAGCCTCTTACACGGTGTCGTCATGATCTGCTCAAATCCAAGCTAAAGATCATCCAAAAGACCATCTTCAACTTGCGGGGGCCTGTTAAGGAATGTAGTTAATTGTAACGGACTCCATTAGTTTAGCAATATTCTGTAATTAATATTGTAACGTCTGTAGTTAATACTCCATTAGTATAGAAATATTCTGTAGTTAATATTGTAACGTCTTAGTCCATTAATGTAGCAATATTATGTAATTAATATTGTAACGGACAATTCAAAATACTTTGAATTAGTCCTTGAAGAAAAACTCTATAAATACAAACGCTATCCTAGTGTTAAGGACAAGCGAAATTCATCCTCAAACCTTGAGTATATTTCTTACAGACCATAGCTAACAATATCCGCCGCACTAAGAGCGAGGGCCTTAGCAAGAGCTCTTTCCACACACCTCCTCCAAGAGTCTTCCTTGGAAGCTCGACAACATCCTCCTTGTGATCGTCGATCCCAACTGTCATTTGTATGTCTTGGAATCGGGTTTCCACTTCATGCTCTGAATTACAAATTAGGAGCAAGATCTTTTTCATCTCGGCCAGCCGGCCTTGTGGCGATTTAGTTATCCTAAGGACCTCGAACGCCAAAGCAAGGGAAGTGATCACTACGACACCTAGCATCATTCTCCACCCTAGCTTTGGGGTCAATTTCGCGAAGAAGTAATTCGATGCATAGCCAAGCAAGATCCCTAGGCTTATGCATAGCTCCTGCAACGAGGTTAAGAATCCTCAGTGCATGGCAAAGTAGATCACTTCTGAAGCAGAATAGATCACTTCTAAAGTAGAAATCTCCTCTACCACGCACCAAGGATTCTTAACCTCTTTGTCGAAGATATGCATAAGCCTAGGGATCTTGCTCAGCTATGTACTAAATTACTTCTTCATGAAATTGAACCTAAAGCTAGGGTAGAGGATGATGCTAAGTGTCGCAGCGATTCCCTCCCTTGCTCTGGCATTCGGGATCTTTAAGATGCCCAAATTGTTGGGGTGGTTGGTATTGCAAGGCCGACTGCCTGAGGCAAAAAGGTCTTGCTCCTAATTTGTAATCTAGCGTAAGGTATGTGGAAAGTGCTCTTGCTAAGGCTCTCACCATTAGCACGGTGGATCTTGTTGGCTGCCGTCAAGATTCAATTTTCGAGCATTCGACGGGGATCAAAGCAATCATCCTCTACAATCCATAAATTTTCAAGAAAGTTGGAGGGACTAGCAAGAAAAGGACCACATTCGTAATAATAAACACAATTTCCCTAGCTAGACAAAGTTGGTATGAGGAGATTTCACCTTGTGAGCTCAGGAGGGATCATCATCACCCTAACCGAATTAGGGTTTTTACTTGACAATGGTGGAGCATGTAATGGAAATTCTTATGGGCTCTCCTCTTTTGTATTGTGGCCATGTACAAATGAGCGAAAAAAACTCTCTAGAAGTAGATAAATTGCGTAACCAAATAGATTTATGCTCCAGAAGCAAGTATTATCATGCGCACTCTTATCCACCTAGGATATTCAAGCAAAGCCCTAATCTGGTTAGGGCGATGATGATCTCTTCTCACTTGGAGCAATCTCCTCCAATCAAATTTGTTGACCAAAATTTGTGGCTATTATCATTAATGTGATCTTTATGAGGCCAATCCCAATTGCGGCAAGCAAGAGCCTTTTTTGTTGGTCATTTTGACTTTCTTGGAAATTCGTGGGTTGTAAGGATGGCTGCTTTGATCCTTGTTGCGTGCTCGAAGAATTGAATCTCGACCGCGACCAATAAAGTCCACTATACTAAGGATGAGGACCTTAGCAAGAACTCTTTCCACGCACCTTCTCCATGAATCTTCCTTGGAAGCTCGACAACATCCTCCATGCAATTCTCGCCGATCCCAGCTACTATTTGTATGTCTTAGAATCGGGTTTCCACTTCATGCCCTGAATTAAAAATTGGAAGCAAGATCTTTTTTGCCTCGGACAACCAGCCTTGTAATACTAACCATCTCGGTGATTCAGAAATCTTAAGGACCTCGAACGCCAAAGTAAGGGAAGGGATCACTATGACACCTAGCCATTTTGCACCCTAGCTATAGGGTCAATTTCACAAAGAAGTAATTCGATATGTAACCAAGCAAGATCCCTAGGCTCCTATCCATAGCTCCGACAAAGAGGTGAAGAAACATCGGTGCGTGGCAGAGGAGATTTCTGCATTGTTTACAGGCTTGATCATTAAGGCAAAACTGACCCCGATGCCAGCGATTCACCACCATGTCGTCAAAATCGCGTAGGACGGCCCATAGCCCGTTAGCACCGAACCGAGTAAGAGGATGGCCGAAGCGAGGACAATATGGTAACGACAGCCAATGTCGTCTGACATTCTTCTGATGATGAGAGAGTCCACAAGCACATAAATATTGAGGATTTTAGTGAGGAATTCGACTTGTGTTTCGTTTATCTTGAGGTTCTCTTTTATGAAGATCATGACCTTGCTCATAACACCAGTGTCATCGCCTCTATGGTCTCCATAATATTTGGCTTTGACACTTGTGATATGAGCGGGCCATGATTTTCATAAAAGAGAACCTCAAGATAAATGACACGCAAGTCGAAATCCTTGCTGCAATCCTCGATATTTGTGCCATTGTGGGATCTCTCATCTCCATAAGAATGTCAGACTACAATTGACCTTCCTTACACTACCGTTCTAGTCTCCGTCATCTTCTTATTAGATTCAGTCCTAATTGGTCATGGGTTGTCCTACGCAATTTTGATGACGGGGCAGTGAATTACCGGCATTGGGGTCGGCTTCGCCCTGATGATTGCGCATGTGTAGTCTACAAAAATTTCCTCTGAGACGCACCGAGGATTTTTTTACCTCTTTGTCCGAGCTATGCATAATACGTGTAGGGATCTTACTTGGCTATGTATCGAATCACTTCTTCGTGTAATTGACCCTAGAGCTAGGGTGGGGGATTATGCTAAGTGTCATGGCAATCCATTCTCTTGTTCTAGCATTGAGGATTCTTAAGATGCTTGAATCCCTGAGGTGTTTGGTATTGCAAGGCTGCCAAGGCGAAAAAAAGGTCTTGCTCCTAATTTGTAATTCAAGTGTAAGAAGTAAAAACCCGATTTCAAGACATAAAAATAGCATCTGGGATCGACAAGAATGTCAAGGAGGATGTTGTCGAGCTTTCGAGGAAGACTAGTGGCGAAGGCGTGTGGAAAGAGCTCTTGCTAAGGCCTTCACCATTAGTACAGTGGATCTTGTTGGCCACTGTCGAGATTCATTTCTTCAAGCACACGAGGGGGATCAAAGCAGTCATCCTTTATAATTCACGAATTTTCAAGAAAGCCGGAGTGATTAGCAAGAAAAGGCTCTTGCTTGTCTAAAAAATATACATTAAAATTTGCCCACATCAAAGCGACTTCTGGCTTACTTACCCAAAAAAAAAAGTGACTTCTAGCCAAAATTGGCCTAAAAGGCTAAATTGACACAAATACAAAAGATTCAGGGGTGAACTAGCACAAAAACAATTGGAACTAAATTGACACAATTACAATAAGTTTAGGACTTTTTTTTTGTAATTTCCCCTCATCCACTGTGAACCTTTTTCTAAGAAAACGGCTTCACTTTACGCCCTTATTTGAAATATTTACAAACTATCATTTTGAAAAATTTATTTATTCTTAGTTAGCATACTTAACAAATGTCTTTTGAGCATGCTCTAACAAGACTTAAATATACATTACACTTTTTAGGTTGAACTAACATATAAATTTGATGCGGGAGTATCAGACTCTTTGAGCACTCAATTACACACACCAGTTAATTACTGCTCTGCATTTGTGGATGGGACCTCCAAGAAAATATACAAGTCTGTCGATTCAAACTTTAGGCTTTAAGCAAGGCGAGTGAACACATTTACCATATCAGCATTTTTTGAGTAGTTACCTTCTTTCTCTCTTAATTTCTTATCTCGTTGACCATTTTCCTGTTCTTGAATGAATTTCTTTCTCTATGTTTTGCACTAAATTGTTTCCTTTTTTACTACGTTTTCATTGTGCTTTCATCCTTTTCCTTTATATCTTTGTTGTTTTTGGGCCTCATGAAGTGGCTGTTTGGTCCATCTAGACTTGTCAAAATATGTTATAGATTCATATCTTAACCCATATTTGATGGGTTGAGTTGTTATATGAGTTAATTATATTAAGAAAATAGAAAAAAATTACCAAAAAAATCCTAAACATATTACAATAGTGTTAATCCAGTGCTCAACATTTTTTTTGTAAATTCAGTGCTAAATATTTCGCATTTGTACTAATTTATTTCTTCCGGCCAATTTTGATGGAAATCACTAACGTGTCCGTGGCAATTTTTTTAACAATATTGTTCAATTTTTTTTTCTATCTTTTTTCCCTTCTTCCTCAAGTCGATTGCCGAGCTGACCAGCCATTAGTGAGCTTTGCCAAAGGCCGGCGAGGTATGGAGGAATAATATCACCATTTTTGTGCAATAAGACACCAAAGTTGATGATTGACTCATTCCATACTAGAAATAATCGCAAGAAATCTTTTGATAACACGTATTCCTATTTCATAATGATATCCACCAATTAAGACAATTGGCTAATCCCGTGAAATCATTTCACAGAAGTTCATTAATCTTATTTTTATAAAGCAAATAGACTTTGATTTTTTAATAATCCACATCACTTTTACTTCCATCATTACAAAAGATTTCCCTTTTATGTGGAAAGGACAAGTGGCGGGCGGGGGTGAGATCAGCGAGGTCCTTGCCGGCCCTCGCTTCTGGGGGGTCACCGAGCTTGGCGGCCGACTAGAGGAAGAATGAAGAAAAAAAAGAATGAAAAAGAAAGAAAAGAAGAAAAAGGAAAAAGAAAATAAATAAAAATATTATTAACAATTGGCTACATAGACCTAACATAACTATAATAAAGCAAAAGCCCACTATAATATGCGTTAGATAGGTTCACAACATACTTAGACCTAACACACCTTTATGACTCTCTTCATTCTCTTTCGCCCTCACTCGATTTTACGATCGCTTACGACACATTCTCACCTCAATTTCCTATATTTGATTACATATGAAAGTACTTAAGCAATATGTGTCGTGTCGTGTCGTGCATGTGTTGGGTATGAGTTATTAGATATACGGATTTGGGTCAAAATGGATTAAATGGGTTGGATCACTTTCAAATGACCGAAGCCCAACTCGACCCAAATGCGAGCCCACGAATCTTTCAAGCTCGTGACAATCAACTAATCTTTTTTACAATACTATTTGGGAGAGAGTACTATTGTTTTGTTTACTCGCGGCAACTCACAAGCTCCCAAACTATGTTTTGCACTATTCGCACATTTTGTATATACTTCAATGAGGATCACATGTATATATGTCTCAATGTATATAAATGTAACCGAGGAGAGGGACCATAAACCTATGTCGTAAGACGAATTTAAAGCCACGATATGATAACTAAATTGTAGCAAGTCGGATTCGTTTATCCCCCACGGAAGTAAAAATCAGAGTAGATAATCGCTTCAGTAAGAAATTAACCAGCTGAAACATCCACCACAACCCCCCTTCCCAAACCCAAACCCAAAAAAAAAAAAAAAAACAAGTGAATGTAGGGTTGACACCATACATGTTGCATTGTAAAGGAAGATCAAGCGTCAAAAACAGGAGTGGGCACAATCCGATTTGGCCAGTTCAAATGCAGAAACCAAGATCAAGATCTCCGCACGAGATATCGCTATGAGAAATTACTTTCAGCTATGAGCTGTAAGTCATCCATTCTGCTCATGTCTTACCACTGGTGGCATTAAATCATGGCTCGGATGTAAGATCGACATCGACACGGATGTGCACCAAAGAGACAAGTCAAAGTAGAGAAGTATCAAGTCATATTGAGTTCGAGCTCAACTTGATGCCTATTAAGAGTCGGCTCCGACCAAAGCCGTAGAAGAAGGAACTTCGGCATGTGGAATCCAAGAAGAGGAGGAACAGTCATAAAACTGAATTGGTTCGGACGTGAAGAGAGATGCGTAAGGGCATAATATATATATACACACACACCAAAATGCAACTTTACAAGAGCGAATCCTGACACCACAGGATAGGCCTTGCACTCATTATGACACTAGTAAATGTCACTAAGGGTGCAAGGGTATCGTGGACTCCAAAAAGGGAACATCTACCCCCGAGAAAAAGAGAAATAAAAGGCCAACAACAGTCGATCAAAAAATGAAAACCAAAACAAGGCTGGAAAATGACCCTCCAATCAGCTAAAAACAGACGGATCGATACCCCAGCTAGCTTGCATCATCCGGTTTCTTAGGGTGTTTTCCATATGCTTGAATGTCAGAGTCTTATCCCTAACAACCTTCTCTATGTGCTTCTTGATAGCTGGTAAAAACAGAATCTGATTCTGTAAAAGGATTTGATTCCTCTCCTTCTAAACGATGTGGCATAATGCACCGAATGAGAAGTGGGCAATAGATTGGTAGAAACTTTGGCCACTTATGTGCTGCATGGCCGACTGTAGGTTATCCCGCCAACATCTATTCGACTAGGTCAAATTACACTTGGCTTCCCAAAACAGTGCGAGGGCACCGGTGGTACGGCATCCGAAGAAGAGGTGATCGATAGAATTCGGTTTACAGTTACAAAAAACAAAAGTAGCATATGAAATCCTGGGAAATGGAGAAAATCATTGAGATATGAGAGCATTTTAGTAATTGTTAAATATGTCTTGAATTTTATGTACTCGGCCCGGTTAATTACCCGACCTGACATATTTTGTGCGACCCAAAATTGGAGAGAAAATTGAGATTTGGTTCGTGACGCGGAGAGTTGGGCCATACTCTATTGCTACTGGCAGAGAAAGGAGGCAGACTCGTCCTCCTCAAAAATATGGGTTCTCTGATCTGGTGGCTTATGCTCTTACGACAGCAGAAAATATGGGTATTCAGGAACCTTCTACCTATACTGAAGCTATTACTTGCACAGAATCAGAAAAATGGGCTGTTGCTATGGCTGAAGAACTTGAATCACTCCACAAGAACCAGACTTGGGATTTGGTGCCGTTGCCAAAGGGAAAAAGAGCCATTGGGTGTAAATGGGTCTTCAAGAAAAAGGAAGGCATTCCAGGTGTAGAAAATGCTAGATGCAAGGCACGGCTTGTAGCTAAAGGCTATAATCAGAAGGAGGGAATTGATTATGATGAAGTGTTCTCTCCCGTGGTAAAACACACTTCCATTCGTTTGTTGCTGGCTATAGTTGCTCAATTTGACTTGGAGCTTGAGCAACTTGATGTGAAGACTGCTTTTTTACATGGTGAGCTTGAGGAGACTATTTATATGGCCCAGCCCGAGGGCTATTATGTAGAAGGCAAGGAAGAACATGTCTGTAGATTGAAGAAATCCTTGTATGGTTTGAAGCAGTCTCCAAGACAGTGGTATAAAAGATTCGACAGCTTTATGATAGGGAGTGGTTATCACAGGAGCAGCTATGATAGTTGTGTCTACTTTAGGAAGGGTTCAGATGGATCTTTTGTCTATCTTCTTTTATATGTGGATGACATGCTCATTGCTGCAAAGAACATGTTAGATGTGTTGATCTTGAAGAAACGTCTCAACGAGGAGTTTGAGATGAAAGATCTGGGTCCTGCCAAGAAGATCTTAGGAATGGAGATTAAGAGGGATAGGAAAGCAGGGAAATTATATCTCTTGCAGAGGAGTTATATTGAGAAGGTACTTGAGAAGTTTGGCATGCAAAATGCTAAGCCTGTCAGTACACCGTTGGCATCTCATTTTAGACTCTCGGCTATACAGTCACCTCAATCAGAGGTCGATGAGACTGCGATGTCTCATGTCCCATACTCCAGTGCAGTTGGTAGCCTGATGTATGCCATGGTATGTACTCGTCCCGACATTGCGCATGCAGTTAGTGTGGTTAGTAGATATATGGCACACCCTGGAAAGGTCCATTGGCAGGCAGTGAAATGGATACTTAGGTATCTTAGAGGTTCCGCAGAGCTGGGCCTAGTGTTTGATAGAAACAGTTCCAACGGTACCTCAGTTGTGGGATTTGTGGATTCTGATTTTGCGGGTGATCATGATAAGAGAAGATCTTTGACCGGTTATCTTTTCACACTATCTGGCTCGGCTATTAGTTGGAGGTCAACCCTACAGTCGACAGTTGCTTTGTCTACTACAGAGGCAGAGTATATGGCAGCAGCAGAAGTGGTAAAAGAAGCTATTTGGTTAAGGAATCTTGTTCAGGAACTTGGGCTC
This sequence comes from Rhodomyrtus psidioides, assembly GCA_021437785.1. Lineage (NCBI taxonomy): Eukaryota > Viridiplantae > Streptophyta > Magnoliopsida > Myrtales > Myrtaceae > Rhodomyrtus > Rhodomyrtus psidioides. The sequence continues at coordinate 1,614,432 of JAILYB010000023.1, read as the reverse complement.
CAGCAGGAAGACAATTCAGTTGTCTTTTGTGACAATCAAAGTGCTATATACTTGGTTAAAAATCAAGCATATCATGAGAGGACTAAGCACATTGATATCAGGTACCACTTTATTCGAGAAGCATTTGCTGAGAGAAATATGATGGTAAAGAAAATTGGTACTGCTGACAATCCTGCTGATATGTTGACCAAGTCAGTCTCCGCCAACAAGTTTAAGCATTGCTTGAACTTGATTGGCATGCTTGGTTGAGCTTTGCCCCTTCTGGGGCCTGGTGGCGAGGTAAATGAAAGTTCTACATTTTTGATGAAGTGGATATGTTCTTTCGTTGCATCCCTTGTTTCCTACACCGAGTTAGCTCATGTAGGCTTAGGGATGCTGGGAGAATGTGTTCAGCTTCCTGACTGTTTTCTTTAAATTCAAGCCAAGGTGGAGATTTGTTAAATATGTCTTGAATGAGAAAATTTTTTTGGGCCCTATTTACTACTGCGGCTAGGCTTTATTTTGTTGTACGGTGGTTTTTTCGTCATCTGAGAGATTTGTGAGCTGTGAGCTTTGTTCAGTCGCTGAGAACGACTTTTGTAATCTGCACTCTCCTTGATTATAGTGGAATCTCGTTTTGCCTCGTCCGTGGACGTAGATCACCTTGATCGAACCACGTAAATCCTTGTTGTTCTGTGTTTGTTTTTCCGCGTTTCGTCACAACAGTAACTATTGAAGGGAATTCAAGATTATTACTTTGAAGGAATGCGGAGGAAGAACCAACACACGCTCAAGTCAGGTCAAAACCCTGACAAAATTTCGTGCAAAGATTTTTTTCCCCCTTTGCAGAACAATGTCTTTGCACTTTGATTTTAGTTTTAGTGTTAAGCTTTGTAATCCGCAATGTTTGTTGCAAAATACCAATTTGTCTCAATGTTTCAATTTGAGCATCGAGTGTCTTGTAACTTTCCTCTTGGTTTCAAATTCAACAATGACTACAGTAGTAGACATTTCATTTCTAGTCTTTACGCTTTGATTTTCCTTTATTTTAGTGTTCTTCGTATTAATTTTGCGTTACTCCTTGATTAGCCTACCCTCTGATCTTGGGCATGGAAGAAGATTTTAGACCTCCACCCGGAGTTTTATTTGCAGTTTAAATGGAGGATAGGAAATGGTCGCTCGACTTATTTTTGGTTCGATTGTTGGCATAACAAGGATCCCCTATATATGCTGTTTAATCACGGGGACATCTACCGCTCTAGAATTCCTCGTGATATCTCGGTCTGGGCATTCTATGATTCAGATTGGTAGGGCTCGGCCATTCTTGACACCATTATGGATTGGCATGAGTCAGCCCCTCTATTTGTTGAAGATAGGCCGGATAACTCACATGGAAACCTCATTCTTCGGGTACTTTCTTGGTGTCCTTAGCTTGGGACCTTATCAGACATAGAAGACCGGTTGTATATTGGCTCTCTTTCGTATGGGATCGTGTCACTTCTCTTAGGGACGCATTCCTTTTGTGGTTAGTAACTTTAAACCGAATCCCTACTCAGGTTCTCCTACTTCGGTACCGTAGGATAGATGATGAGGTTTGTGCTTTTTGCAAGTGTAAACCGGATTCGGTTGATCATTTATTTTTTGGATGTTCTATCACGGGTAGTATTGCTCTAGTTTGGGCTTCGAAATGTAACTTGTCGTGGATCAACAACCGGACGTGGTATGATCATATCTATTGGGCCATGCAACCCCTCGGTGGCCATTCTTTTCTACATCGCTTGGCTAGATTCTCCTTCTGTGCCTTATGTCATATTATTTGGACCGCGAGAAATCACATCCTCTTTAGAGGAAAGCCTCTTTTTGTGCCGGGCATCGTTAAGCATCTCATCAAGGTAGTCAAAGATAAAGCTCTCACACTTGGTCGCATTGAAGACACTCCTCGGAATAGACGTGTGCAAAGGAATTGGGGTCTCTCTCCCTATATCTTTCAAGACCGCCCCCGACTCCTTGTAGTTGTCTCCTAGCTTTCTTTTGGCCGCTTCTTTGGCCCCTTTCTCCTTAGGCTGCTGTTTTGGCCGTGTAGTTTCTTAGGTTGCTATGGCCGGTTTTGTTGGCCCTTGCTCTTTCCTCTATTATTCTTGATGTTCACCTTTTGGCTGCATCACCTTTGTACCATTTTGGACTTGGAGTCCTCTTTGGTACAAGGTTTTTATGTTCGCCTTCATCTTATACATTGGCTCTTTGGAAAGTTATATACATACTTACTTTACCAAAAAAAAAGAAGCTTTACTTTAATTTCCAGCTCTCGTAGTTTACCTTTCTTGTCATTTAAGTCAGACTCAGCTAACTATGACGTGCCCCACACCCACACCATTTGATCTATCTTTGAAAAAATTATTTCGTGAAATATTCAATCACCAAATGGTCGATTGGCGACCACAAGAACAGTTTTTTTTCCCAGTCGCCCAACCTCAGAGTTGCCTCGGGCCGATTTAGCAACAACACATACCAAACAAGTCTTTGTTGACACCTAAATTTTGATTTTTAAGAAAAGAAAAAAGTAAAAAGGCAAAACAAGAAACAAATTCCAACGAGGATTACGAAATCTTGAACCCCAAGCTGGAGAGTTCTTCTATAAATATACTTTATAGCCTAGGGTTAAAAAAAAAAGGGGGGGGGGGGGGGTGTGTGTTGCTAAAAAAATACTCTGCGGGCACACTCTTGAGAGAATTGTGAGAGGAAAAATCGAAAGGGGGTTGGAAAAAAAATTGCTACGCAATATCATCCTCGCAAGAGAAAACGTGAGTTGGGGACGGAGTTCGAAGGTTTTCCCTCAAGGGTTGAAACCCTCCTCCGGACCGAGTTCATTGATGTGCCAACCCTCAACCGTGCCGAGCTCCTTCGCGTGCCAATTCCCCTTTGTTGACTTGCGGTTGCCGTCCCTGTTCCAGTTATCACCGCCCCGTCAACGTGCATGGTTACTTCGCCATCAACGTCGCCACCGGCCTAGTTTCGGAGCAGCACGACCAGCCGCTGATCGGATTAGCCTGCCACGCCGGTTCACCGCTAGGAAGTGTCCAGGACAGACTACTGTCTAGCCATTTTTTCGCCTCTGTTCCACTTGGTTTGAGTTCGAGTTGTTCTTTTTTCTTAGTCGAAATTTGGCTGTAGATCCCTTTTGGTTGGTGTCCGAGATTCATTGAAGTTGCGGGATCAAAAATCGTTCGGAAAGCGGCTGTTAAAAGGAGAACTCCCAGCTCGTACGTGCATAGGAATATCGTTCGAAGAGGTATGATTTTTCTCTCTTTTTTCACTCCTAACTGCAAGGTCACGCTGAGTTAGGCTATACATGCATGTTTGACCGTTGCTCTGATAAGTGCGCATGAGTTTGTGGTCGAGGTTGAGAAAGTTGATGAATCTCTAAAAACTGGACTGATTTTTGTGCGGATGATTTGTTTATGAGATGGATTGGCATAAGTGTTCATGGGAATTGATTAATTTTTGCTTGGAAGATTAGCCTTTCTCAAAGTCAAGATGTTACGTTTCTTGTATCAAGATGAATGAATCAGAATTTCAGATTGATCTTAGGCACGTATTCCTTTTCTTAGCCGAATTCTTCATGTGCCGATTATCCTCACGTTGTTTGAATTTTCACGTTGGATGAATTTGCACGCTGCCTGAATATGCATGCTGGTTGAATTTGCTTGATGGACGAATTTTTCATGGACTCACATTGATTATCTTCAAGTTGGTTGAATCAAATGCTTGGTCATTATCCTGTCTTGTTCTCATGAATTATCTATATATCTTTGAAGTGGGATAGAGATAGGATTCGAAATTGATTTGGGTTGCGATTGAAATTTGGAAGATTATCTAAGCTTATCTCTTGAATCATAAAGATAATTTTCTAAAAAACTTTAAGGATATTAGATAAGATTTCAAGAATCCTAAGCACATATTCGAAATTTAGGGAGTTGTCTAAAATCTTTCCAAATTTTTAAGATAATTTTTAAAAATCTGAAGATTTAAGATAACGGGTTCATCCAAACAAGATATCTTCAAAAAAATTTGAAGATTATCTAAAATTCTTTGAACATCTTAAGAGATCATCTTTCCTATTTTAAAAGATGTGAAATCCTTTGTGGATAGGAGATTAGCTCCTTAAAACTTTAGACCACCCTAGGTGGTTTTAAAAAAAAATCCAGAATATTTGCACATTTTTAAACAAGCATGCCTATAATATATGCTCCCACGTGCCCAGTCTCTACGGAAAATTAAATCATTTGCCTTACCCATGATCTTATGGGGTGGGATAATGATTTAGTATAAGACTTCTTATTCTTTTCCTCTGGCAAGAGGGACGTTGTCGTCTTATACACGTACTCGCATACTAACTCGAATATTCGAGGATGTAGTGTTAAAAATTCTACTTTAATCCGAATCTTCGGAGATGAGTGAATTATCGGAAATTCGGAATTAAAGGTATATCATGGGCATTCTTGTTTAATTTTGTTCAAATCTTTTTTTCTAAAAAATTCGAAAATCCAAAAAAATAATAAAGCCAAAAAGACCAAAAAACATTTTAAGCCACATAAACCAATCAGAAAAGGCATTGTCATGAAATTGGTACCGAAAGGGCGTTAATTTTTAATTAACGTAATCAAGTCCCCGAACTCATTAACTCTGGTTCGTAGAAATAAAATAGTTCTCCCACTATTTTATTTGGGTTTCTAATCGACCTAACAAGAAACGATTAGTGGCGACTCCTAAATTAAAAAAATATTTCAGCGAAACCTAAGTTGCGAATTGGTAGGGCTTGGGAGAGTCCGAATTAGGTTAGTTAACTTAATTGACCTAATAATCCATTAACCTAAATTTTTTAGGTCGCGACAGCTTGGCAACTCTCCTGGGGACTTTATTTTTAATTTTTTTGAAAATTAAAAAAAGGTGAACTGAATTTTTCACTAATTTTTCGTGAATTAACATTAAATTTCGTAATTTTTAAGTCACCAATAATTTTCTAAAAAATTTGTGGACTTAAGCCATTGATTTTCTTGATCTATGCCTTGATTGATTGGTTGTGATTTGTTTTGAATGTGATTGATTTTTTGGACCTACTGATTTGGGGTTTGATTGATTTTCATTCGATTATATTTTCCATAATCATACTCCATTGTGCTTCGTTTTCTTGACGATTTTCTGCAGGTGCGCTTACTTTTGGCTTTTAATTTAATTTCTTTATGTTATTATAAAATGCCATGATTGAGTGATTTAAACCTGTCGGGCATGACTCATGACATTGTTAGAAAAATTGTACAATATGTATATTAATCTATACAATGACAGAACCAAATCATAAGCAATGAAATGAAAGATAGGTTTATAACAGACATGTCATGGACTATGTCATTCACCATAAGTCTCACCAATCTTCTTCTTTGAAGATCTGCAATCCACAAAGTTGTGATCTATCTTGTCACAGTTGAAAACATGTGCCTTGATATCTGTTCTTGGCCACTTTAACTTGCAATCATTTAAACTTCGAATCGCAATAATAAATGTGATCAAGCTGCTTCAAACATGAAAACATTAAGTTGGCAGAAGCACAAAATTTGATCCTTCAGAAGCAGTATTCAAAAATCGTCAAATGCAAAAAATTCATCAGATGTAACTGCATCTGAACCCTTCAGATGCAACTGCTTCTGAACCATCACATGCAGAAATTCGTCAGATGCAAAAATTCGTCAGATGCAACTGCTTCTGAACCCGTCAGATGCAACTGCTTCTGAACCCATCAGATGCAACTGCTTCTGAACCCATCAGATGCAGTCCTTCTGGACCCGTCAGAAGCAGTCCTTCTGGACCCGTCAGAAGCAGTCCTTCTGGACCCGTCAGATGGAGTTCCTTCTGACACTCCTTCTGAGTTTCCTTCTGAGCATTCCTTCTGAGCCTCCTTCTGACCTTCCTTCTGTGCTTCCTTCTGACCCTTCCTTCTGAGCCTCCTTCTGAGCCTCCTTCTGACATTCCTTCTGAGGCTCCTTCTGAGTCTCCTTCTGAGCCTCCTTTTGAGGCTCCTTCTGAGTCTCCTTCTGACCTTCCTTCTGAGTCTCCTTCTGAGCCTCCTTCTGGATAACAAAATCCGAATGGAAATATAACAATATAAATAAATTGATTAAAAGAATACCGAGGCCTGTGTTCGACACAGTTTCTTTAAAACAAATTCGTCCCCTCCAGTACGTGCTTTGAGGTTTCGTGAACGTCTGTCTCCCAGGATACAACGGTTGAACAGCGATAGATGCTAGCACAGCACTCCAACGCTTTCGGCGAACTTGAACAACACGAGAACACTATCGAAAACAATGCAAATGCATAGAATCGAAAAAGTGGGAGAAAAGTTTTCCTTTTGAGATTGTAGTGTTTTCCTCTCTCATTTCCTCTCCTTCAAACAGAATGGAAACCACCTATTTATAGGCTAAGTGGGGCATTGCGGAAATAAAAAAAAAATAACGGCTAAATTAATTCTGCCGTTTAGAGCCGTTATGTAATTAATTCTGTAACCACAGAATTATAACAACCGTTACTTAGTTAATACCATTTACACACCGGTAATTAACGTAAGCACGATTAACGGCTTGAGTTGGAAAATATTAAAACAGAAGGCAAAAATGGGCTTGTCGCGAGGCCCACTTTTCTGTCCGGCATTCGCGTACGCAGATCTTGCGCTCGCGCCCAAGTTCAACTTGTCAGACATCGGGGATTCGCACCCCCCCTGCGCGTGCGCGCGATGCATAGTGCTTGTGCTATGATAGTTACCACTCAAAGAGAATATATCCATATATAAAGCACTTCAAGGCCTTCTTCCTTTCCTATGTGGGATTAGTGCTTTGTCACTTCCCACTTCCAACTCAAGAGTGTTCTTTGAGAAATAATTTCTCATTCACTCACCATCAAAATACCTCATATTTCCAACAATCCCCCACATGAATGAAAATTATTTTGGTTTTGACTCGGTGATAGTGTTCAACAAATGAAACCTGCATAGGATAGGTAGGTGTCACCCTTTAAACCTTCCCTTGTGAAAGTATATTTAATTTACCAGCTGTCCAGTAGACATGATGTCCTTGAACTGTCCTGCTTTCTTAGTAAATGACCCATACACTTCACATAGGAATCATCAACGTTTGTTCAGTTCTCATGAGTATGTTCGTTTTGGCCATGAACATCGTCCTGGTTCTGCGAGAGTTTCTAAAGAATTCAGCCCTCAATAATTCTCCTTTGAAGCGGCCTCACTTCTCTCTCACATAGGTGATTACTTAATCTTGAGTAATTAATTTGCTCCACTTAAGAATCATTAAAGCAATAGTTGCTATCCTTTTCCTGATAAATCCCCACAGTAATTTGTTTACTCCACATACTTGGGGGATATCAAATCACTGTTTCTTTTATAGGAATGATTTGAGGGATAGACCCCCCACAGTGATATCTTAAGTTCGTATACTTAGGTTGTCCCTTTTGAACCTAGATCTTGGGATCTCCAGTCAGCTAGGTTGGGTTTTCCGTTATACAAACTTTTCTGTAATGGGCTGTAGTCCCATTCCTAATATTGATTTTCCAACTAACTCTCTGTTTAACCCTTTTGGTTAGAAGATCTGCAATATTATCCTTTGACTTTACGTAGTCAATAGAGATAATTCCAGTTGAGAGTAGTTATCTAATGGTATTATGTCTATGACATATATGTCTAGACTTACCATTATACATAAAACTTTGTGCTCTTACAATCGCAGATTGGCAATTGCAATGTATACAGATTGGTGGCACAGGTTTTTGCCATTTTGGAATATCCTCTATGAAATGGCATAGCCATTTAGCCTCTTCTCCACATATGTCCAAAGCTATAACTTTGGATTCCATTGTGGATTTGATTATAACAGATTGTTTTTAGGATTTCCAAAATATGGCTGCATCTACTAATGTGAATTCATATCCACTAGTAGATTTTGGAATAGCCACTTTTGCAAGGCACCCCCACACTCGTAAGCATTTATAGGATGCTCTCCTACCTTTCCATAGCTCATAAGGGGAACAGCCATTTTAGCAAGGCACCCCCACAATCGTAAGCATTTATAGGATGGTCTCCTACCTCTCCATAGCTCATAAGGGGTTTTATCCTCTTTATTTCGAGGTATTGCATTATTCTCACCTTAGGAAGGAAATAATACTTCACAAGGTCAACAAATGACTTGTTATTGCCCTAATTCATGAAATCGTCAATCACATAAGTTGGGTTACCATCACTGTTGATTTTCTTCAACTGGCTAAGTCCCATTTCCCTCGAGGAATAGTCAGAGGATCGGCCGAATCCATTTCTGACTTCATATTATCAATGGACATAATTCCATTTTCAAGCAATTGCTTTATCACATCACTCCTCGAGTGAACATGTCTTTTTCTACCATTGAAAGTTTTACTCTTTGCAATGGCTATTGCCACTTGGCAATCACAATGTATAGACATGTAAAGTGCCGATTTCATTTCCTTGAGCAATCCTCAAGTCATCAAGATAAAATATTTCCTTCTTCTTCTCCTACTAAAGTGTAGGAGGATAAACGTTATATTTCCACAAATATGCTTGGTAGCATCTAGGTTTATCAGCTATTATTTTTCGTTAGCCACAATATTGGCTCGAGAAATGACGGCAACATTTTCCAGAATCATCTGCTTTAACCAAATTGACTTTTGGTTTAGTAGGATTGTCATTTCCTCCAAGATATTTTGTTTGGTTGAGTTCCAAACTACAACATCCCACCAAGTATGAACATGATCAAATAGTGGATCTTGTCTCATTCGAATCTAATTTCGAATTATACACAGAATTCACCAATTGGTGTTTCTCATTGCTTCTTATAGAGAACAAATTTCTCATAAGACTTCATCTTTGCTTTTAAGCAAATATACATAGCATTTTTTATGCTATCATCGATAAAGGTAATAAAATATTTATTACCGCCTCTTGTTTGTATGAATTACAAATTCACATACATCACAATGAATCAATTCAAGAGGATCTGAGTTTCTTTTACACGCAGAGCCTCTATTGGTTCATCTATTTTGTACATAGAGCCTCTATTAGCTCATTCCTTTCGCGTGCAGAGCCTCTATTGAACCTTTTGTGTTCAAGGTTTCTATTGAACTTTTCGCGTTCAAAGTCTCTTTTAAGCGCTATTTTTGTTCAAGGCGCCACACTTGTTTCAAGCAATCTCTTTCGCATAGGAAGGAAAGAATCGCTTTTCGAAACTTTGCCTCAGATGCCTCCCATGTCTTGATATGGTTGGCCTTATCGTTGCTCTTGATGCATCACCATAGCAACGCATTTTCCAAATACAAGGGTATGGTGTTCACACGCACGGGTTTATAATTATCGATTCTTCGCCCATAGGAAGATATCCACAATCTTGGAATTCCTCAAGTCTTTAAATTTCTAGGGTCGAAGAACATTCAATCTAAGTGATATGGGGATTGCCCCGTTCACATGACCAGAGTCCAGCATGGCCATCCCGGCCTTTAGCTCGAATGACCCAGCATGTTACTTGATCCAAGGATTCACTCAAGTACATTTTCAGCTTGAATCTTATGCAAGATCACTTGAATTTCTTGCACCTGACTGATCATAGTCTTATAGTCCACCATCATATAATCAAGGAATCATCCGACAACAAATTTCTTTGCTTCGACATCCTTTGTTTTATATTTCCGGTCAAGGATTCTCATAATTCCTTTGACGTCCTTATTGCACATTGTACAAGGAGTCATATAAGCCATTCATGACATAATTCCTACATAGGAAGTCAGAATGCTACCAAAGCCTCAACCTCGTTGAAGGCTTGTTTATCCGTTTCTCCATCGGATACCTTAAGAGGTTCCTCAGTCAAGAATCTCGCAAGATTCAAAATTGTTTAATAAACCAACATCTTTTGCTGCTACCTTTTAAAGTTCAACCAGTTGAACTTTTCAAGTTTCTTACCAAAGTGGATAGAAACAGCGACAGAGGTAGACGATGGTCCATACAGAAGCCTTTAGACAGCAAAAGCAGAACCTTTGGTGATGTCGTTAGCAGCCACATCAACAACTTCATTTCTAGTGGCAATCTGAATACTGAATATGTATTCTCTTTGTCTGCATGATTGACAGTACAAAAAACACAATAGTCAATCTGGACAAAAACCATAAGAAAGCAAATCTACCATTAGATTTTGTTGATGATAGGGCAAAGCACCACATCAAAGCCATAAATATAACTTGGTATCAGCCACTGATTAGACCGTTGGGGTCACGAACGAGAGTTCATTATGAATTGATGGCAATGCTTCAGACTTGCGATGACTCATAGGCTCTCGAGGCACATAGATACTTCTTGGAATGCCACAGACAAGGCTGGTCGTCATAAGGAGTCCACCAAAGAATCTGTAAAAGACACCTAACACGCAAATATGAGATTTGCATGACCTGTTGGTGTTATTGACAAATTAAAAATTCGCCAATTTGGTCAAGGATTTATTGAACCGTTTGACAATTAAATCCTGTCCAGAATACTTCATGAGACTTCTCGCTTTTCGTCCATTCCTTTTATTCTCCTGCAAAAGACGTTTGATCCCAAAAATCAAACTGCATTTATGTGAAAAAATTCAAATATCATTGTTCCATCACAATCTTCAATCCCTTGGGGACCCCTCTTGAAGGTCCTCCTCGAATCTGCAGAAAGAGGAATAGAAGACTTCTCTCCTTCACCATATCTGTCATGTAAGTGATTAATCTTTTAAGAGAAGATTAATCTGTTTTAAGATTGTTAGAAAATTATACAATATGTATATTAATCTATACAATGACAGAATCAAATCACAAGCAATGAAATGAAAGATAGGTTTATAACAGACATGTCATGGACTATGTCATTCACCATAAGTCTCACCAATCTTCTTCTTTGAAGATCTGCAATCCACAAAGTTGTGATCTATCTTGTCACAGTTGAAAACATGTGCCTTGATATCTGTTCTTGGCCACTTTAACTTGCAATCATTTAAACTTCGAATCGCAATAATAAATGTGATCAAGCTGCTTCAAACATGAAAACATTAAGTTGGCAGAAGCACAAAATTTGATCCTTCAGAAGCAGTATTCAAAAATTGTCAAATGCAAAAAATTCATCAGATGCAACTGCATCTGAGCCCTTCAGATGCAACTGCTTCTGAACCATCACATGCAGAAATTCGTCAGATGCAGAAATTCGTCAGATGCAACTTCTTCTGAACCCATCAGATGCAGAAATTCGTCAGATGCAACTGCTTCTGAACCCATCAGATGCAGTCCTTCTGGACCCGTCAGAAGCAGTTCTTCTGGACCCGTCAGAAGCAGTCCTTCTGGACCCGTCAGATGGAGTTCATTCTGACCCTCCTTCTGAGTTTCCTTCTAAGCCTTCCTTTTGAGCCTCCTTCTCACCTTCCTTCTGAGCTTCCTTCTGACCCTTCCTTCTGAGCCTCCTTCTGAGCCTCCTTCTGAGGCTCCTTCTGAGTCTTCTTCTGAGCCTCCTTTTGATGCTCCTTCTGAGTCTCCTTCTGACCTTCCTTCTGAGTCTCCTTCTGAGCCTCATTCTTGATAACAAAATCCGAATGGAAATATAACAATATAAATAAATTGATTAAAAGAATACCGAGGCCTGTGTTCGACACAGTTTCCTTAAAACAAATTTGTCCCCTCCAGTACGTGCTTTGAGGTTTCGTGAACGTCTGTCTCCCAGGATACAACGGTTGAACAGCGATAGATGCTAGCACAGCACTCCAACGCTTTCGGCGAACTTGAACAACACGAGAACACTATCGAAAACAATGCAAATGCATAGAATCGGAAAAGTGGGAGAAAAGTTTTCCTTTTGAGATTGTAGTGTTTTCCTCTCTCATTTCCTCTCCTTCAAACAGAATGGAAACCACCTATTTATAGGCTAAGTGGGGCATTGCGGAAATAAATAAAAAAATAACGGCTAAATTAATTCTGCCGTTTAGAGCCGTTATGTAATTAATCCTGTAACCACAGAATTATAACAACCGTTACTTAGTTAATACCATTTACACACCGGTAATTAACGTAAGCACGATTAACGGCTTGAGTTGGAAAATATTAAAACAGAAGGCAAAAATGGGCTTGTCGCGAGGCCCACTTTTCTGTCCGGCATTCGCGTACGCAGGTCGTGCGCTCGCGCCCAAGTTCAACTTGTCGGGTCTCCGGGATTCGCACCCCCCCTGCGCGTGCGCGCGAGGCATAGTGCTTATGCTATGATAGTTACCACTCAAAGAGAATGTATCAATATATAAAGCACTTCAAGGCCTTCTTCCTTTCCTATGTGGGACTAGTGCTTTGTCACTTCCCACTTCCAACTCAAGAGTGTTCTTTGAGAAACAATTTCTCATTCACTCACCATCAAAATACCTCATATTTCCAACAGACATTCCATGTGACCTAAAATGCTGGATGAGCCTAGGATGGTGTCTGGGTAAGAATATGCCTAGCCTTAGGATGGAGGAATGGACGTTCTTGCCCTTGACCCCGACTACGTTAAGACTCCCCGCTCAGGCCTAAATCCGCGGGCGCGAGGGGTTTTTTAACGTCCCCCAAAGCTTTAAAAGGGCTAGGTACGGCTTCAATCGTGAAGTCAGATTTGCCCTTGCGAGCTCTAAAAATCAAGTTAATAAAGCATGCACATGCCATTATGTTTGTCTCTGCATTCGTCCATCTCATTGCATATGTTCTTACATTTTCCCTGGGTCGGTCCATGGCTATTAGGTGTGTCATTAGGTAGACCTATCATTTCATGGGGCACGATAACATCCGTACCGTTGAGGTCACGAAGAAAAATTTCATCGATTGGCTCCCTCAGCTAGATGAAGTCGCACGTCACTATGTTGAGAGCCGATTGGGGAAGCTCATTCACCTGCTAGATATCAAAGTTCGTATTGGGATAATCCAAGCTCTCGCTCATTGCTGGATGCCACAGACAGCCACCTTTCTTCTTGGAAACATGAACTCGCGTCAACTTTAGAGGAGTATAGCGTGCTCATTGGTAAGTCTCTGGACGCCGAGCTCATTAGTCCGTACTTGAAGGGTGATGCCCCACGAGTTTTAGCCGAATTTCTCATGGTTGAGTTACCTGTTGTGCAAAGAGTCTTAAAAGCAAACTACGAGCACTGCCCTTTCACTTTTCTGTCCGATTGTTTTGTTAGAGCCCAATCTCTGCAAAGGGGCAAAGTATTCCTGCTGGCATTTTTTGGATTAATCATTTTACCTCATAACAAAAATTCAGTCATGCCTCGCCTGGCACATTTTGTTCAACAAGTTTGTGAGGAAATAAATTTTGTAAACACTATTCTGGCTAAAACCGTCATTTCTCTGAATAACTTTAGGCGGGGTAAATCCAAAATCTTAAAGGCCTCCGCTGAGCTTTTGTAAATCTGGTTTCTATCGCATAGTAAGGTGTGTCAAAAGCTTGTGTCAACTGAAACCATTAGAAACTTTGCCCCTCCGTTGGTCATTTTCAAACAAAAGTAGAGTAACACCCTCGATTATCATTTTTACGAATGGCTAAAACTCGTGAGGGATCCATCTGCCAAGTCCCTCCAATGGCGTGCCGGCTGGTTTCATCTTAGCGAGGCTCGTTTAACTTCTGCTCGTGCTGGACCGGTTCCTCTCTTGGGCGTCACTGGGGTAGCTAAGTAATATCCGCTGCGAGTTATTCGTCAGTATGGATGCGTCCAGAAGCTGCCTCCACCACTTCCGACCGCCTAGACGCAGCTTAGCTTCGAGAACCTCGCAGCAGATCACGAGGAGACAGTCATCACCATGCGCTATCTATGGGCGGCTTCTCAACCGGTCAAGCTCAATTTCCCAAGGAAGCCTTTGGAGCCAGCTGAGGAGGCCTATCGGTCCACTGAGGAGTATCGGCTAAAGCATTCCATCCCTGAAGAGTGGTGACCAAAGTTTCTAGATGTCACCCCGGCCCGATACACGAATAATGAGCTCAGACGATCACTGGCCGAAGCCCACAAGGAGATCAACACGGCAAAGAAGACCACCAAGCGTTTGAAAGACCAAGCCATCCCACGATCCAAGAAGTCGAAGAGCAGAGCTGCGCCCTCGAAGTGATAGGCTCTTAGTCGTTCGTGTCTTGTCATTGCTTTATTTCGCCTATATTAGGTCGCTTTTAGGGAATTTTCGTTAGATTCATGACTTTATTATCCTTTCTTGCATTTTCAGTTCGATATTCAATTCTGTTTTCATTCGTCCCTTGATATAAATTGAATTTTTGTACCCTTTTCGGACAGGAATTGATTTTTGAACTTCAAATAAGAAATATCCATCAGATCCCCATCTATTGCGAGGAAACCTTTTGTGGCAATCAAACAAATTTTCTATTTAATACGGAATTAATGGCCGTAATGGAGCAGGCTGGAATTTCTCATTTTTTTCAGACTCCAGAACATTTTACAGAATGCCCTAAATAAACGACTCACTTTGCCAAATCTCAAAACTTGAAAGTTGTAGGTTAATATCTCAACTAATAACCTGCAAAATCCCAGATTTTAATTCACGTTTTAAAGGGGTCCTTCGGTCATTCAACCTTGAAAGGACGAAGCAGTTTTTTGGGTGTTATTTTTCGGGGAAATGCAATAAAGTGAGATGAACGGTTCATTTTTAGCTTAATCACTGGACATGGAAGTTGTTCATAACCCTCTTAACTATAAGCTCGTACATTTTCACACCATTCTAATGTCCGAATCATTTTCTACGAATTGTTTACCAAAATCCGACGGAATTGGAATTTTCCTGGCCACTAGCATTCGTCAAGTTCAAACGGCGTCATTGAGTCTAGATTAGCCATGGACTGACCCAATGTGCATTATATGTCTTTCTCACCATATGATTATCCTTCGTAGGTAACTTACCACGGGTTATCCACACATCACCAGGTCAGTGGCAAAGAAAATGGCTGACAAAGCGGAACTGAACACCACAATCCAAGAAGCCCTCCAGGAGCACGTGGACGCCCTCACTAGCAGAATGGATAACATGTTCTCCCAGATGGAAGACAAAGTACTGGCGAGTCTCATGGCTAAGATGTCATTGCTTGGCCAGGCATCTCAACCTCTGGCACCACCTCTGCCTCTTGTAGCTGATGATCCAACCAAGAACCAGTGGCAGTTCTTGTCACTAGAGGACATGTTCGTCCCAGGCTCTAGTATGAATGCTCCGCCAGTGGCTCCAGTTCACCAAGCCAGCCCTGTGGTGCCAGAGCAGACTAATGATACAGCAAAGCTGATGGCTCAGATGGAGCAACAGATGGAGCAAAAGATGGAAGAAAGGTTCCGAGAAATTCAGGAAATACACAGTATCCCCTACATCGACTTTTCTGCCTTCACGAAAGTCGATGTACTAGAGAAGTTCAGAGTGCCTGATTTTGAGAAGTACGAAGGCACCTCCGATCCTGTGCAGCATGTCCAGATGTACCAAGCGAGAATGAGCAAATATGCTGACAACGGCCCTCTACTGGTTCAGACTTTTCAGGCTAGTCTGAAAGAGGCAGCCATGCGATGGTATATTGACTATGAAGTATACAGCATGGGGAATTGGAAACAGGCGGGAATTGCTTTTATCAAGCACTTCAGTTTTAACATAGACGTCCTCGTCTCCAGAGAGGACTTGGAGCAAGCCGAAATAAAGAAGGGCGAGACGGTCAAATAGTATGCTACCATGTGGAGGAACATTGCGTCCTAACTCAAGCTTGTTCCCCTTGAGAGGGAACTCATGAAGCTGTTTGTCTCTACCCTTCCACAGACTATGCGGACACGGGTCCTTGGCACCTCTGCAATATCATTTGCTCACCTCATAGCAATGGTCGAGGAAGTGGAAGGTGGCATGAAGAAAGGCTGGTACGGAGATGCGAGCACGCCCGCAAAATGATTCGGAATAAAGAAGGACAATGAGGTCGCTCCTAGATCAACATGACATGTTCCGCACTGGCTGTATAAATTCTCGTCAAGCAGCAAGGGAACTTTGGTGAGTAGAAGCAGAGGAGAAATTCATGCCCATCCCGACAATACACACCTTTGCCTGGAACGCTTTCTCAAGTCTTGGTTGTCCTCCGCAAGAAGGACCTGTTGTCAACTGAACCTTTGAGGCTAAATTATACGTTATATGCAGGTTATGACCCGTCCAAGAAATGCGATTACCATCGCCGTGAGGTTGGCCATGACACAGACAATTGCATTGTGCTTAAAAATCGCATCCAAGACTTGCTAGATTCAAAAGCTTTTTCGTTCCAAAGCAACACCCAGCCAAATGTCCATAATAATCCTTTGCCCGACCATTCTGGTAAAGTTAATGATGTGTTTGATTGTAGTACTCAATCGGCAGGCAGGTTTAAAGTCCAGTTAGCAGACATTCTCGATGTACTGGTTAGAGCAGGTTATTACCAGACGGGAGAACTATTGTCACTAGATCAGTTAAAGAAGATGATTGCGACCCTAGTGAGGAATGGGTTGATAGTTAAGGTCAATCACTCGGAAACAATTGCCATTATATCTCAAATCGTCATTGATTGGGACTAGGAGTTCGCCGCTCTGACCATGACTCAGTCTGAGCATTTTCCAGAAATAGAAGTAGCGGAAGCCGATGTAGCAAGTCTGGTCAAAGCTGATCTGGATTTAGCTGAGATGCCTCCCTTGAAAGATACGTTTGGCGATGAGTTAGGAATTGTCATACCTGAAGCCCTGGTGATCACTTCACCCCAGCCGTTCCCTTACATAGATGATAGTTGTTCCTTGGTCGTATGACCTGGCCTTGGTGACGAGATCTGGTCGCACTTACAACGAGGATCAACTGATCAAACTGCGAGTGAGTGAGTACAACATCGTCGACCAACTGCGAAAGTTACCAGCTCAGGTTTCTTTGCTCGAACTTTTGCAGTCATCAGAAAAGCATCGAGATTCCTTGATGAAAGTACTGGGGCAGGTCCATGTCCCAGAAGATATTGACCAGGACAAGCTAGAGATTTTTGTCGGGACCATCCTTTTGAAGGATTAGGTTGCATTTGCTGATGACGAGATTCCTGCTGAGGGTCGTGGTCACAATAAAGCCCTGCACATAACAGTGAAGCACAAGCAAACTCTAGTAGCGTGTGTCCTCGTTGACAAAGGGTCGGCATTGAACATCTACCCTTTAGCCACTCTGAATCGGCTAGAGGTAGATCTTGCCACTCCCCGCACTCCCAGCGAACACATCACATCCGCTCTAGGCCAATAAAATAAATCCCAAGAACACCTCACGGCCTAAAGTGAAATGAAATGCACATGCGGAATGACACAACACCCTGACAATAAACAACATATGGAATTTGGACAAACAGCAAAGCACACACTTAGATATACACCTTGCAACCATCCAGTACAACAGTGGAAAGGAAAGAACAAAAGATAAAGCCGCACACCTGGGTAGGAAATAGGAACGAAAGCTTAAGCTAAAGGTTACCGCTTAGCTCTTTCCCAAAATCTAACATCAAAATTGTTCCTAATCCTAGTGTTCCTAAATCCCTTCATCACACTATTCGGAAGAACCACTCGATTCGTCGCTTCCGTCGTCCTCTTCGTCGTTTGAGTTGTAGTCTGAAAATGTCGCAGATGGCACCTCTTCAGACTTCCTCTGATTCCTCCTCAGTTTCCTCATTGTCACCCACATCAGAATCCTCAAGTTCATTGGCAGAGAGCACGATGTAGTTCCTTTGTTCTTCCGTAGGAGAAGACTTTGACTTTTCTGAAATGTTCCTTGAATCTCCTGCTGATGCTGGATTCTCCACTTCTATCTCCGGTCGGGACGGATAACACCAGTTAGAAACTACCTCTGATGGAACATCCTCGGGCAGTAGAGGTCCCATCAAGTTGCTATTACCCAGTCGACGAAACCATGCTTCAAAACGGTGGGGCTGTAACTCCATTTTACCTTCGTCTACCCAAACGGTTGTGCATTTCCTTACATACACAATACCTTTCATAGCATGGAACTCATCAAAAAGGGCGGTCGTATGCTTGAGATCGCCCAGTCGAATTGGCAGCATAGTTAAGTCTTAGGGTCTAAAAAATATGTCCCACTACGGGGTGAGATTTGCATCCCAGCAAGTGAAACCCAACCTAAACTAAACCACTAGTCCCACTAGACCACACCATAATGCAACACGATGCAGGAAATTCAGCAAGCAATGGCATATGGCGATTGAATATCACTTCCTCAAGTACTTGGTATAAAGAAACAACCATCAAACACACATCACCACTTGAGACCCAAGCTTCACACATTAGCATAGGATAGATTTTCATTTACTCTAGTAATATCGCATCAATCTCGTTTTCATGGTATATAAATCTTCATATAATTCAAGGCACTCTAGCCATGATAACCGGGGCACCACGTCAACATATTTGCATCGAGGCATCATAACAATGAAATAACTAGGGCACCAAGCCAATATATTTCTCAGGGCACCAAGCCAATTCGATCTCCCGGGCGCCAAGCCAACGATCGATGAATGTATTATAGCATAGACCTTATAGTCAGTGCAATTCATCAAGGCTCATTGTTCAATATCAATTAACAAGGCTCACTAGCCATCCAATATCACACAGGGGCTCACTAGCCAAACCACAACCACAATTGCCAATGCATCACAATCAATTCAATTGCACACTACTAAACACCATGCTTTTACCATACCAACCCGCTACCCAATACAACCATCCAGTAACATCCTAGGGTTCAAGTAAGGGTTTAGGAACCACTTGCCTCAAGCAATTAGTAAAATCCACTTTGATCAATCGTCATCAACCCCACAAATGTTCAGCAATCCAAGGTTCTCGTACCGTCTTAGGAAATTCATCAATTTTGGATCAAAATCCAATCAATTCTCACTTCCTTGATACCAATCTCTTAATAAATAATCAAATGGCAACTCAAGATGCCTTATCAAATGATCGAATACACCACAATAGTTCCACAAACCCTTTAAATACTCGGTTCATTCAGCCACTTATAGGACAGAATATAACTTGAGGTTTCATGCACAATATAGCCCTTAAATCACTTCCAAATCCCAATCCACTTCATATACTTCCAATTAACACCTCACATAACGTCTTATAAGGTCTCATGAGTTATTTTGAAACCAAAATACCACTTAAAATATTCTCAACAGAATCGGTTAGAATAGGGCATAAACAGAGCACAACTGATTTCAATCCCAACCATGCATATCAACTCACAAATCATCTATAGGCCCCAATTCTCACGAGTTACACTTACTATCATCTCAATTTATGTGTTTAAGAGGCTCACCAAAAATTTTGGAGAGAAACAACAACCTAAAGCCCTTCAACAGCTCAGTTTCTTCTTGGTACGCAACGATCAGTTTTCTGGTCAGTTTTGTTCATCCATAATTAGTCATGAAAACCTATCTTAACACCACTAAGCTTGCGGTTAAAGCTCATCCAACATGAGTACTATATGTTATGAAGATCTCACAAAAGTTTGAGGTCATTTGGAATTTCTAAGAGTTAGAACCAACACTTTTCCTCAGCTAGCTCATAATCTGTCCACTTTTCTTCCCAAAATTCTCTTAAATTAACCAGACCTTCAATGGACGTAAAACCAATTGGAACATGTTAAGGACATCTTGAACTAACCTGTGGTGGTCGGCGGCGGCGAGGTAATGACGGGAGGGGCTGGTCGTGGTGGCCGAACAGGAGGGCAGAAACTTGTCTTTCTGGGTAGTTTGCAGTTGGGAAGAAAATGAAGGGAAAACCAAAGGAAAATGGGAGGGCTGGTATACACGGCTGAGGGGCTGCAATTAGAGATATTCCACACTAATAATGAAGGTTAAATTAACAAAATGTGATTAAGTGGGGTAATAAATGTCAAGTTAACCCTAGGTTGACACTTGTCCTTTTCTCAATTATTGATCCAATGGCCATTGACCCTCATTGACTTCCCTCAAGCAGATTTTCGGCAGCCTCATGGTGTGGGAGAAATGACCATTTTGATCTCTAATTATCCTTAAGGCAAAGACAAATGGGCGAGGGGTAAAACGGTGGCATTTTTCATCCGAAAATTCATTTTTCTCATTTTGAATGGCCATTAGCGAGAAGACGTCAAATCCTTTTCCAACTTCGAAATTCTTCATTTTCAATTGGCAATTTTGAGCTTCCATTTCGTGATCATCCATCCGTCGATCGTAACTTCAGCTTATCTCGAACTAACGGACGGCTTTTGCAGACGTTACGTGTATCGACTATGTGACTCTCGTCACACTTAGGACGACTCAGGATAAGACAAATTTGGTTGTCATGTAATTGCGAGGTTCATTACTAGCTCCGACGGTCTCGATCGTCACGGTTCGATTTAGGAAAACTTCACAAATTATATATTGGTTATACGGCATCAGCCGTGTTCCAATCGTATAACGCTAGCAATGGATTCCTTTATCATTATCAGATCGGCCTTTATTGGCTTTAAATGTCCCTCAACAATCCTTATGGCCAAAGCGTCATTTTTCACTTCGAGTTTCCTAGGTCCACATACCTTGTCATGCGTTAGCCTTTCCCCTTAGGTTAGTCTACTCTAAATTGATCAGATCTAAGGGAGATACAACTGAAATACATCGATAGATAGTTCTCATTCAACAGCCTGAAAATAGTAGGAAATTCAGAATGTTACAGATCTAGTTAGAATGCAAGCTACCAAGACCTCAGTCAGAGCTTTTGATGGCATGAAGAAAGATGTCATGGGACATATCAATCTAGACATCCTGATTGGGCCTTCCGTGTTCGATGTTTTGTTCCAGGTGTTGGATATTCCGTCGACTTTCAACTTCCTACTGGGTCCTCCATAGATTCACAATGCGGGAGCTGTGCCGTCAAGTCTTCATTAGAAGACCAAGTTCGTCGTTGAGGAAAAGCTAGTGATCGTTCATGGTGAAGAAGATCATCAGATCTTCAATGAAACGGCTATCCCTTACATTGAGCCGGCTCACAATGAAGAAGACTTGTATCATGCTTTTGAGTTGGTGCAAACTGTTCATGCGTCATCAGAAAGTCCTCCGCTAGTTCTTGAGGTATCAAACGCTTCCGTCATGGTGGCAAAAGTAATGGTGGGCAATGGATTTCAACCTGGCACAGGCCTAGGCCAGCAAGGTCAAGGGATCCGTACCCCAATCGAGCATAATGGACAATCTCATACGGCCGGTCTGAGACACCAAGGGCGTGGCCAGTCTAGATGAGGTAAACAGCATGGGACAAGCCGTGGAAGGTTGGAATTTAGCCCTCTACCACCTCCTCTCTACACTACTTTCCGATCAGCTAGAGTCAGCGGTGGGCATGATGAGCAGACCCAATTCGAGGATAATCTAGGGATTGTATTCCTCGACTCGCCAAAGGACCAGAATGTTTTGGCTGAGCCAATGGCGGTAGACGAACATGCAGCTGATGATGGGTTCCTGGATCTTATTGGTTGTTTTGATAACCTCATTATTGGAGCCATATCTGAGGATCCCGTACGGGATGATGAGGTACTTGAAGAGGAGCTTTGCATGGCGTCTAGATCCTTGAGCCCGTCTATTGAAGCCATAATCGATGATCCAGTGGAGGGATCAGAGTAACACTTTCGCAATCCCATGCGTGGGATCTTTCCAGTTTTCTTTAATTTCTAGGACGCATTAAGATTCTTTTCAATTCATTTCAATTTAATGTCGCATTTCCATAAGATGTAATACGTTGATTTTATATCAATAAAATTACAAATGTTTTTCACTAAAATTTTGGAATCTTGATGAGATATCTCAAACCGACCCGGTGACGATAACCAACGATCGAACTAATTTGTCATCCATGGTAAGAAACTGAGGGTTGGGCCTCTTCAAGATTTCTCATCCCTCGGTCTTTAAGAAAAAAATCAAAATCAAAGTTTTCGAAAATGACATATTGGATTTCGAAAGTTACAAAGCATGCATTTTTTAAACCCTATTTGTTTCTCTGACTTTGCCATTTTATGTTTCAGGGGCAAATATGAGGAGGGTGATTCATTGGATTCTGGAGTATATAACTTGAACGAATTCACTCCTGATTATGAAGAAATACGTGAAGACTTTGAACGGCATGAGATGATTAAGCTTCTTACTGGCGACGAGACGATATCAATCAATTTAGAAGATAAAGAAAATCCAATAGAGGTGAAAATCGGAGCGAACCTATCTATTGAAATGACGAAACGTCTTACCAAACTCTTGAAGGATTACCAGGGTATCTTTGCCTGGTCCTATGCAGATATGCCCGGCCTTGATCGATCAATCGTCGAACATTGCTTACCGACCGACCCCTCAGTCAAGCCAATAATACAGGGTGCACGAAGGGCTAGGCCAGAGCTAGCAATGAAAATCAAAGAAGAAGTCATGAAGCTCCTCGATGTCGGATTTGTCGAGGCTACCCAATACTCTGACTGGGTCGCTAATATTGTCCTAATACTAAAGAAAGACGGTCGAGTTCGAGTCTGTGTCGACTACCGTGATCTAAACAAGGCTAGTCCTAAGGATGATTTCCCACTCCCACACATTGATATGCTTGTAGACAGCACGGCTGGGTTCTAGATGTTTTCGTTCATGGATGGTTTCTCAGGCTATAATCAAATCTTGATGAACGTGGATGATAAACTAAAGACTATTTTCACCACTTCGTGGGGGATGTTTCATTATAAGGTGATTCCATTTGGCCTTACGAATGCCGGCGCAACTTATCAGCGGGCCATGGTTATTTTATTCCATGACATGATACATAATGAGATTGAAGTCTATATCGATGACATGATTGCAAAGACGAGGCACGGGGAAGATCATATTGAAATCCTAACGAAGTTGTTTGACAAACTTAGGAAATTCAGGTTACGCCTTAATCCCGCTAAATACGTTTTCGGCGCCAGCTCGGGCAAGTTGCTCGGGTTCATTGTCAGTAATAAGGGCATTGAGATAGACCCATCTAAGGTGAGCGCCATATGTGAGCTCAAGCCCCCGACGACAGTCAAAGAAGTACAAAGCCTCATGGGCAGGTTGAATTATATTGCCCGATTCATTTCTCAATTATCAGAAGCTTTTGAGAAAATAAAGAAGAATGCATTGGTCCAATGGCATGATGACTGTAATAAAGCTTTTGAGAAAATAAAACAGCACCTCATAAATCCACTAGTGCTTGTTCCGCTAGTGCCGGGGCAACCTTTGATCCTCTATCTCACGATCCATAGTGAGTCTCTAGGTGTTATGCTAGCGCAGATAAGAAAAGATGATGGGAAAGAACGAGCCATTTATTATCTGAACAAGAAGTTCACAGCTTCTGAAATGAACTACTCTGAAGCTGAGAAGACATGTGCAGCATTAGTTTGGGTGCTACATTGATTGCGACAATACACTTTGCATTACCGAATCCTTTTGGTGACAGAGTGCGATCCCATCAAGTACCTATTAAATCGACCTACCTTGATCGGTAGGCTTGCCAAATGGTAGATCCTCATTTCTGAGTTCGATGTATAATATCTATCCTAAAAGTCAGTAAAGGGACGAGCCATAGCCGATGTCTTGGCCGAAAATCTGAGGCAAGATAAAGACCTTTATCAACCTGAAGATCGGGTCATGGTGGTGGGTGATTACATCTGGACCATGTATTTTGACGGAGCTGTGAATTTATCTGGATCAGGTACAAGGGCAATTGATATCCCCAGCTGGTCAGCACTATCCAGTAGCAGCGAAATTAGTGTTCCCTTGTACTAATAATGTTGCAGAATATGAAGCATGCATTCTGGGCCTACAGGCCGCAATTGAAATGGGTGTAGCCCGACTCAAGGTATTTGGAGACTCGACCCTAATCATCCTTCAGACTGTCGGAAAATGAAAGACACGGGATGCTAAGTTGCTACCACACCATGAGTACCTGGATGAGTTGGTGGAGGGATTTGACAATATTTCGTTTGAATATTTATCTCGAACTCATAATCAGTTCGCCGATGCATTGGCTACTCTGTCTTCAATGTTGCAAGCTACTATTGGGCTTGAGGTCAAGCCATTGAAAATTGAGGTGTTGAGAAAGCCAGCCTATTGCATGGCCATAACTGATGAACCCGATGGCAAGCCTTGGTATCATGACATCAAGACTTACATTCAAGAGAAGAAATTTCCCGAGAAGAGTACTGCATCCGACCAGAGATACATAAGAAAAATGGCCTCAAAATTCTTTCTCAGCGGCGAAAATCTTTACAAAAGATCATTTGACTCAGTTCTTCTGAGATGCATTGATTCCACCGAAGCTATCCGTCTGATGATGGAGGTACACGAAGGAATCTGTGGTCCACATATGAACGGCCACATGCTAGCCAAGAAGATCATGAGATTAGGTTATTATTGGCTTACTCTGGAAAGCGATTGCATTCAGCACATTCGAAGCTGTCACAAGTGTCAGATTCATGGCGACAAGATTAATGTTCCTCCAAACGAGCTGCACCAATTATCTAAGCCATGGCCTTTCTCTATGTGGGGTATTGATGTGATTGGTCCAATCACCCCGAAAGCATCAAACGGACATCGCTTCAATCTGGTCGCCATCAATTATTTTTCTAAATGGATCGAAGCGGCATCTTATCTAGCAGTCACGGCGTGAAATGTCGTGAAATTCATTAGTCGAGACATCATTGCTCGATATGGCTCACCCGAGGTCATAATCACTGATAATGGCTCGAATTTGAACAACAAGGTGATTGATGATTTGTTCAAGAAATTCAAGATCAAGCATCCGAACTCTTCCCCGTATCGTCCTCAGATGAATGGAGCAGTGGAAGCGGCCAACAAAAACATCAAGAAGATTTTAGCCAAAACGGCTTAGAATTATCGAGATTAGCATGAGAGATTGCCATTTGCGCTTATGGCTTATCGAACTTCGATTCGGACATCTACTAGGGCAACCCCATTTTCTCTTGTATATGGAATGGAAGCAGTATTACCAGTTGAAGTGGAAATCCCTTCCTTACGCATATTATCTCGAGTCAAGCTATCCGAAGCTGATTGGATCCAGTAGAGGATGGACCAGTTGAACCTGATCTATGAAAAGCGACTTAGGGCTTTATGCCATGGCCAGTGCTACCAGCAGAGGGTTGCCAAATCATTTAACAAGAAAGTCCGTCCTCGACATTTTCAGATAGGAGATCTTGTTCTGAGAAAATTATTGCCTATTGTACCCATTCCAGAAGGAAAGTTTGCTCCGAACTATGGCGGTCCATATGTTGTGAAGAAAGTGCTCCCATGCGGTACTTTAATCCTGGCGGAGATGGATGGTCGTGTTTTCACCAGTCTTGTTAACTCTGATGCTGTAAAGAAATACTACATTTGAGTTGCCCTGACACTTTTCTAATCAAATTATATCCATTTGATGATCATTCATGCTCATTTGATTACCAGTCATGCTCTATTTGTCTGGTGTTATGCTTGCATTATTAATTTTCAATGTGAGATAATTTCAATCAGGAAGTCTCTCTGGTCTAATTGGACTGACCATTTTGAATGAGGAATCTCAGGACGACGAAAGGCAAAGCCATTTCCATACATGTACTATTTTACAACCCCCAGTGAGCAATGTGAGAATTTCCATGCTTACAAGGTAAAGGGTTATCTCGCGAAAAATATGATGACCAAAATGACATGAGGCATTCATTTCCTCTATCCAAACACTACAGGTTGCCCTTTTGCTTAACCCCATTGAACGGTGGTTTCATTTCATAACCCTGTTAGGAACAACCCCACATTAGGGCAAATCTAAAAAATTCAAAGAACGAGTGGAGTTTTCTTGCTTTCACTTGCATCAATCTTTGAGTGAGTTTGTTGCATGCGAATTCTATGTTAGCTCAAGTGTTTTAGATATGACGAAGAGCATTTTATTTCTATATCCATATACACTCATCCTTTGCTTAACCCAATTTGAGCGGCAAATTCATTTCTCAAAACCCAACGGGTGATTATCTTGAAAAGGAGATTGTTTCGAATCATTTGAGAAGTAAAGTGCCTCGGGGTAAGCTGAAACTTGAAAAATCTACCAGCACAATATGCAACAATTCGGATAAGACGCTTCCTTCCTTAAAAAAAAAAAAAGGAGCTCGCTGTGCAAAAAGAGAGAAAGAAAAAGCTTGCCATGCAGAGAAAAAAAATCAAAGTTAAAAGGAAAAAGAAAAGAAAAGATTGCCATGGAAAAAAGGGGCAAAAGCGCCCACTCTCATCAAAAAAGAAATAGAAAAAGAAAAGAGCTCTCTCAAGAATTTTCGGAAGGAAGGGAGGTCATACCTGAATTGGTTCAAGGAATGAAAGATCATTTGTGAGTGGCAAAGACGGATGATCACCAATTTTCTCATATTCATGCACCCTTTGTTGAAAATAAACCTTTCATTTCCAAGCCTACCCTGAACCTACATTACAACCTTTACCAAAAGTCTCTTTAGATTAGGGAACTTGTGTTAATGCAGGGTTTCAAATGTTTATGAATATCGCTCGGAGAAGTGTGAGCAAGATTATCTTTATATCATTTCATAGGGTTCCTGACTTGTAAACCCAATGCAGCTGATGAAGGTTTCGTTTCATAGCTTAACGACTCGCATGAGTCCCCCTTGAAATAACCTTTGACCGAGCCTAAATTACAGTCATTGTAAAAGACCTCATGGATTGGTCTGGTCATACTAATTGCGAGAATACCCGGACCCTTGTCAGGTGTGATGATAACAGCTCTGAGAGATTCTCTTACCCGCATCAATGGCCGAGTCTCAAGCCTTTTTCCAAGAGAGTGAGTGAAAAGTCCTTTCTGACTGAAATTCCTCATTCAACTTGGTCAAAATTGTCAAAAGGGTCCGACATGCATCCTTATTGACAAATTCCCCAGCGGAGCTTCTTAATGGAAAGCAAAAGCTCATGAATTTTTTCAGCATATGATGTTGCATTTACATTGATTTTATGCATATCATCATCATTTTAAGAGAATGGACAGATATGATGCAGTCGGCCTGGCCATGTCATTTGGAACCATTTAGAAAACCCAGGTAAGTTTTCTAAACCCTTTTCAGATTGGCAGCTTTTAAGATTTAAGTTGTCATCTATGGCCCTTCATGTCACATTGACAATTTTTCAGGCATCACACCATTTTGTATTCATACTAATTCAATTCAGATGATACATCATCTCTTGTCTTGATATGATGAGACCTGCTTAAGAAGGTCGCAAGAGATTTTTTCTACCGCCTCATGATAACCCATTGAGGAGGTCTCAAAAGGCAACTCTCGTCTTGATACGGTGAGACTTTCAGAAGAAAGTCGCGAGAGATTATTCTACCGACTCATGCTGACCCGCTGAAGAGGTCGCAAGAGACACCTTACCAACTCATGCCGACCCTTTGAGAAGGTCGCAAGAGACATTTTACAGCCTCATGGTGACCCGTTGAGGAGGTCCCAAGAGGCAACTCTCGTCTTGATACGGTGAGACTTTCAAAAGAAAGTCGCGAGAGATTATTCTACCGACTCATGCTGACCCGTTGAGAAGGTCGCAAGAGACACCTTACCGACTCATGCTGCCCCGTTGAGGAGGTCGCAAGAGACATTTTACCACCTCATGATGACTAGTTGAGGAGGTCCCAAGAGGCAGCTTTCGTCTTGATACGGTGAGATCTTCGTGAGAAGGTCGCGAGAGGTTATTTTTATCGGCTCATGGTGACCCGTTGAGGAGGTCCCCAAGAGACAAATGGCCAGCTCGAACCATAACTCTAGCACATTTTCAAACTCTACACAGATTTTACGCCGTTTAGCGTCAGAAGGAAACTTCTGGCAATAGATGGGCTCAGTACCTTAGCATCCTGGCATCCATTGGAGGTCTGGAGGTTAAGAGAATCATTAGATTATGAGGTATTTGGTAAAATAGGTATTTCCATAGGTAATCCATGTGCAGATTTCTTTGATAAGAGAAGTTTTGACACATGTTATTTATAGCATTGCATTTCATGCATCATCTCTATTTGAATCAGAAAATGGGATTTAAAAACTCCCGCCAAAAATTTCATCATCACTCGCATTTGCAAAATTTATGGTTCAATCATGGTCTTTGAGCAAAACCTCTGCGTGCTTCCACTCAAAGAGGGGCAGCTGTTGACACCTAAATTTTGATTTTTAAGAAAATAAAAAAGTAAAAAGGAAAAACAAGAAACAAACTCCAACGAGGATTACGAAATCTTGAACCCCAAGCTGGAGACTTCTTCTATAAAAATACTTTATAGCCTATGGTTCAAAAAAAAGGGGGGGAATCGCCCACAATTGCTAAAAAAAAAAATCTCTGCGGGCACACTCTTGAGAGAATTGTGAGAGGAAAAATCGAAAGGGGGTTGGAAAAAAAATTGCTACGCACATATCATCCTCGCAAGAGAAAACGTGAGTTGGGGACGGAATTCGAAGGTTTTCCCTCAAGGGTTGAAACCCTCCTCCGGACCGAGTTCTTTGATGTGCCGACCCTCAACCATGCCGAGCTCCTTCGAATGCTAATTCCCCTTTGCTGACTTGCGGTTGCCGTCCCTGTTCCAGTTATCACCGCCCCGTCAACGTGCATGGTTACTTCGCCATCAACGTCTCCACCGGCCTAGTTCTGGAGCAGCACGACCAGCCGCTGATCGGATTAGCCTGCCACGCCGGTTCACCGCTAGGAAGTGTCCAAGACAGACTACTGTCTAGCCATTTTTTCGCCTCTGTTCCACTTGGTTTGAGTTCGAGTTGTTCTTTTTTCTTAGTCGAAATTTGGCTGTAGATCCCTTTTGGTTGGTGTCCGAGATTCATTGAAGTTGCGGGATCAAAAATCGTTCGGAAAGAGGCTGTTAAAAGGAGAACTCCCAGCTCGTACGTGCATAGGAATATCGTTCGAAGAGGTATGATTTTTCTCTCTTTTTTCACTCCTAACTGCAAGTTCACGCTGAGTTAGGCTATACATGCATGTTTGACCGTTGCTCTGATGAGTGCGCATGAGTTTGTGGTCGAGGTTGAGAAAGTTGATGAATCTCTAAAAACTGGACTGATTTTTGTGCGGATGATTTGTGTATGAGATGGATTGGCATAAGTGTTCTTGGGAATTGATTAATTTTTGCTTGGAAGATTAGCGTTTCTCAAAGTCAAGACGTTACGTTTCTTGTATCAAGATGAATGAATCAGAATTTCAGATTGATCTTAGGCGCGTATTCCTTTTCTTAGCCGAATTCTTCATGTGCCGATTATCCTCACGTTGTTTGAATTTTCACGTTGGATGAATTTGCACGCTGCCTGAATATGCATGCTGGTTGAATTTGCTTGATGGACGAATTTTTCATGGACTCACATTGATTATCTTCAAGTTGGTTGAATCAAATGCTTGGTCATTATCCTGTCTTGTTCTCATGAATTATCTATATATCTTTGAAGTGGGATAGAGATAGGATTCGAAATTGATTTGGGTTGCGATTGAAATTTGGAAGATTATCTAAGCTTATCTCTTGAATCATAAAGATAATTTTCTAAAAAACTTTAAGGATATTAGATAAGATTTCAAGAATCCTAAGCACATATTCGAAATTTAGGGAGTTGTCTAAAATCTTTCCAAATTTTTAAGATAATTTTCTAAAAATCTGAAGATTTAAGATAACGGGTTCATCCAAACAAGATATCTTTAAAATTTTTTAAGATTATCTAAAATTCTTTGAACATTAAGAGATAATCTTTCCTATTTTAAAAGATGTGAAATCCTTTGTGGATAGGAGATTAGCTCCTTAAAAATTTAGACCACCCTGGGTGGTTTTCAAAAAAATCCAGAATATTTGCACATTTTTAAACAAGCATGCCTATAATATATGCTCCCCACGTGCCTAGTCTCTATGGAAAATTAAATCATTTGCCTTACCCATGATCTTATGGGGTGGGATAATGATTTAGTATAAGCCTTCATATTCTTTTCCTCTGGCAAGAGGGACGTTGTCGTCTTATACACGTACTCGCATACTAACTCGAATTTTCGAGGATGTAGCGTTAAAAATTCTACTTTAATCCGAATCTTCGGAGATGAGTGAATTATCGGAAATTCGGAATTAAAGGTATATTATGGGCATTCTTGTTTAATTTTGTTCAAATCTTTTTTCTAAAAAATTCGAAAATCCAAAAAAAATAATAAGTCCAAAAAGACCAAAAAACATTTTAAGCCACATAAACCAATCAGAAAAGGCATTGTCATGAAATTGGTACCGAAATGGCGTTAATTTTTAATTAACGTAATCAAGTCCCCAAACTGATTAACTCTGGTTCGTAGAAATAAAATAGTTCTCCCACTATTTTATTTAGGTTTCTAATCGACGTAACAAGAAATGATTAGTGGCGGCTCCTAAATTAAAAATCATTTCAGTGAAACTTAAGTTGCGAATTGATAGGGCTTGGGAGAGTCCGAATTAGGTTAGTTAACTTAATTGACCTAATAATCCATTAACCTAAATTTTTTAGGTCGCAACAGTCTCGAGGATCCAAAACCAACCCGATTCACATCATCAAGTCCGTAACTCACCCAAGGACAAGAAGAGCACGATTAAAGCCCCCGGACAAGTTCTTCTTCAAATGCCAAGCCCCGTCTGAAGGGGACACAAACGGAGCCAATAAAAAAACAAGCAACGTCCTGAAAATGCCGATCATATCATTGTGAAATAATACTAAAAGACGCTGTATCTTGAAATTCTTTTAATGAGTTTCCTCAGGTGCATGACGTACTTCAGGTTTTTTTCCCCCTCCACTTTAGATGATTTCTCTAATCGTCAGCCTACCAAGCGCGAAAAGTTGTGACGTGCCTGTGAATATAATAAAGCTGAAGGTAGACATAAACAAATGTCCACCAATGTGGTCATTTTGGAGTGATTAGGGCACGCTTTGCGTTATTTATTGCACACATGATAGTTTAATATGGGGTTTTCTTTTTCTATTTTGTCAGAAGTTTAATATGGAGTTTTCTTTTTCTTTTTTTATGGTCAGAAGTTCAATGTGGAGTTTAGGGGCCAACGAAGGAGCATCTTCGGGGAGAGGACCGTCTAGAAGTGACCGCCCTTCTTCGAGCTTGTAAATTTAGCCAAGTCCGAGACTAGTTTATAAGGTTTGGGAAGAACATTCTGAGGAATCTTTCCAATGTTTTTGGTGTTTCTCCCTTAAAGAAATAAGACATTCACATGGAAGACGACCGTGATTTGCCAACAACCAACAAGCTCTCTCTCTTATTAAACTATGTTTTTCAAGCTACAAATGGCAACCCACATTTGGACAGGAAAATCAAGATGGAAATTCACAAGCAAGTTTGTCTACGTAGTCATTTAAGTGCTCTTTTTTTTTTCTTTTCTACTTGTTCCTTTTTTCTTTTGCAGCATACTTTCCCATTTGAATTTTTTTTTTTGTTGCTTATTGAATCGCTTTTATATGCGGATTGGATCCAAAAGAAATATATAAATCGAAGCGATTTCAAATGTCGAAAATCACGTTTGATTAGGGTTAGTTGCGACAGGAGTGGGAAGCATACTCGACTCCATTAAGGAAAAAAGATATCAAAATTGAGCTTTGTCCGAATTGATCCATGTTATTTTGTTAGGTTAGAACTCGAGAGATCAAATCTTATATTGACTCTTCATGATAAACGCTCACAAAGCATGACCTGTTTTCCGTTCAAGCCACCCAAGTCGTCCATGATTCCAGAGCTAGTTGACCTAGTTTTGTTCTCCTCAACCTAAGAAAAGATTTTAGGAGAGACAACAATCCACAAAATCTTGCACACATTCAGACGTAACATATATAAGAGTTGATTCATGCGTTCTCTCTCGTTTAGCACTTCTTGACTAATTAGTCAGCTGACTCGTACTTGTAGCCCCAAACGTGGAAGATCTTCATGTGCATTTTGGTGAAGTTCAAGGCCAATCGTGCCAAAACTGTGTAAGGTCGTATGAAGTGAAAGTTGGACCCGTATGTCGATTGAGTGACGATTGATGGTAATGACTAATGAGCCACATCGTTGACAAATTAAATTGTATCAATACAAAATAATACAAGGATGAAAATCTAGAAGCTGCAAGTAGAGCCGCATTTATTTTGGAAACCAAATTTAAAAACAAAAAACACTTTGTCTGTCACAACATTTGGCCTCACAAGGAGAAAATTATTGGCCTAAAGAACACTTTGATACTAAGTAAATTGATAAATTTACAGATCAGAATCAAAGGGCGAACTCCAAATGGAGGCTGAGAGTAGACGACGAGATTTCCATCCCAAGACGAGCCTATTGTTGGCCAACTCCTCCACCCTGTACCCATCATTGAATAGCCCCAACAAGAGCTTGGCTTGGCAATGATTGGCAAAGCTTATATCCACCGGCCTAAACCCCGTTGCACCCAACCACTGCCGCCACGAGCCGCCCTCCTCGTCACCGCGCATCCGGTATATCCGCGCCAAAGACCCGACTATCTGAGGTCCCAGAAAGACCCTCTCCACCAGAGCTCGAGCCCGGCACTGCATCGGAAACCCGGCCTCAAGCGAGTCGTACAGGGCGGAGTAGTGATGCAGGGAGTCTATGAATCGGCTCGCGAACCCTTGGTCTCCGATCGGTCCCACTTCCTCCTCCACCAGAGTCACGATTCTAGGGTTCAGCGTCTTGGCTCCGGATAAGAAGGAAGCCACGGACTCGGGTGCCCGGTAACTGAAGTGAGGGAGGTGCAGCATGCAGTTGAATATCAATGCCTCACCTCTCACTAATTTTAAGGAGGATGGACGAAATGTTTCGTCCGATTCCAACCTACATTGGTGAAACGAAAATGGCTGACCAATCGATGCAGCGAATGCGGTCAGGCGGCGGCCCGTCTCTTGGACGGTCCCGATTGAGCGGCGACCGCTTCCGCCTCTCGACAAGGCCGTGATCCTGAGATGCGGGGCCAGCGGGCCATCCTTCCTAGAGACCAGAGCTTGCATGAGCGACGCCCATTGGATCCCCTCCATGATATCATAGTCCACAATATGGACTCGCCGGTGCTGAGTGACGGCTTCTAGAATGGCCTGGTTCGCAGTGAAGTGCCCAAACTTGATGTACGGCGACATGTCTTGCATTAGCTGAAAAGCAGCTAGAACATCCGCTTGGTGGTGATGGTGGTGGTCGTCGTGCTGGGGCCCACCGCGTATCAGGTGCTTGCCGTGACCACCGCCGGCACCATCTAGCAATCCCTGTAGGGCCTCCGTGAAATGAGCTGCCAATCTGTTGATTAAACAACAAAAATTCTACGTCAATGCTACGGTTTTTTATCATTATAAAGCAACATTATTTCATTTGTGACCAGCATAATGTTTTTTAAAATTTGACAGGACCACAGCAGATGAGAAAACAGAGAACAAACTTCATGGGAGTGTGATTGATTGGAAAACGACTGGATATAATTTCATATTAATCTGAATTAAATACTCGTTTTAGCTAGTTAAATTATTTACCTCTCCATGTTAGTTCCATCAGTTGGGGACACCAACTCCTTGAGCCGAACCAATATCACCCGAGCCAGTTCACGGCATTTGTTCACTCCGGTCAGAGCCTCGGCGGCGGCCATCAACAGGTGAACCAGCCTCAACCCTTTCAAGTCTCCTCCGCTGGCTTCCTTGTCGGTGAACATGGTCGTGTCGGTGGACGGAGAGTTGCATCCCTCCTGGAAATTCACCGCGGATCGAGCCGGTTGAAGCCCGCTCTCATCAATCATGGACTCGATTAGGTCCTGAAAATCATCCTGGCCGCCGGAGAGAGCGTTCCAATCAACCACCGGGGACCAATCATTCCAGTTGCAGCCATGTTCATCGTCTGCCGTGGTGGTGGTGGTCGTGGTCGTGGTCGTGCTGGTGGTCGTGGTGGAGGTGCTATGAGCCGAGAAGTCGAGCTCCGGGGCGTGGTCAATGGCCATAGCCATAGCCATCAAGGAAAAAAATTCTCTGAGAGAAGTGTTTCAGGTGCTTGTGAGGTGCTGCTTGTGGGTAGCGTATTAATCGATATAAAAGGGTGTGGAGAGAGGATGGAGATGAAGCACGAGACAGTGTTTGTTGGCAGGGGTCGAGATTAGATGTTATAATTAAGGACTTAGGATGTCTTTGCTGGACATTAAGATGGGCTTTGGCTATATATTTATAGCCACTTAAGAAGGTCTTAATCATTTCTCTCAATAATGGCATAACTGTGACTTTGCACTTATGCCCTTGCATTTTGTGTTATTTGCGTTAGTGTCATATTCCCTTTGTCTTACGTAAGGAGGCAAAAGAAGAACTAAGACCAAGTGCAGGGCACCAATGTGTTCAATTTATTCAGACTTGGTTTCAATTCGGTCACATGTTTCGTACAGGATGAGATCCAGCAAGGGAAGTGCATAGGTTTCGACCTTTATTCTAAGGAAATCCTTTTGAATAGCTATACGATAGCCTCGATTAAAATCCTGATGTGACCATCCACCGGGCACTCTTAAGCTGCTCACTAGCGGCGAAAGCAGGTTTCCTCGAGCCAAAACCTCCTACTTACTCACTGCCCGCTCGTGATTTTCTCAAGCACCCCAACCCGAAATCAACCGATCGAGTGGTTTAAGAGGATCGAACACACAATTTCACGAGCAGCAAATGCTCGAGGGTGAAAGCATACGACGCACGCGTCGAGCTTCACAGCATCAGATGAACGGCGGGATCCCGAGAGCACTAATGACTGGATCGACCTATTATCGACGGGCGCGATCGCGAACGGGAAAAATGATTAGCCTTGAACGGTCAAACTAGATCGGCCGCAGAGGGGACCTTATCGTCGCATAGTTCCAACGCGAGATTTCAGTGGAGTTAAAGGAGGAGAGCGTCTAGCGAATCTAATCACCGTGGAAATCATCAAAACGAAAGCTCAGTTGGGGGGAAGGGGAAAAGGGCAAAAGCGTTTTTTAACCTCACTCCCGGAAAGAATTGAGCTCGACCCATATGTCACATACGATTCAGCTCCACGAAGAGTCGAAGGAGAAAGGCCCCCACCCACCCAAAGATTGGCTCACTCGACCTCCAACTTCGATCGTGCGACCACGTCTTCGATCCCTGGCCGGCCTGTCCGGCTGTCCTCGGCCTCTTCATCAGTCGCCACCCACTACGTTCGCTTTCTTTCTCTTTCCGATTACACAAGAATGTTTGCTCCTTGTTGAGATTATCGATCGTCACATCAATGGCCCCACATCACCAATTATATAATCAATTAGCCAAAATCTCCACACACACACACACACACAATTGGGCAATTTTAAATGGAGAATCTTTTGAATAACGTTTGATTTGTGTCAACGGGTTTTGAGAAATTGTAGGACTAGTTGCTCAAAACATCTGAGTCATGACACTCATAGGTTGGAGTCATCATATCAAAAACTTATTATTAGAAAAAAAAATTAAAATAAGTGCACTGAAAGTCTTAAAACTTGCTATGAAAGCGTAATTGAGTCCTTAAAATTTTAAAAAGTGTAATTAAGTCATAAACTTATCAAGTTTCTGCAATCAATGCCTTCCAAAGTAACTACATTAGACTTAACTAACGAAAAATGCTGAAGTTATTTTTTTATATATATTTTCTCTCTTCTGCATGCCATGATATAACTAAAACATGAAAAATAAGGCTACAACAATGTGGTTTTGGTCAAATTTTCAATTTAAAAATAAGCAAACAAAAAACACATAAAAAAATAAAAACTCAGGTGAGCCCCCACGGCTGCCTTCCCAACATCACTAGGAAGGACCGACGATGGCTAGGGCCCGGCAGCCCCTGTCCGGTCTAGGTGAGAGTTGCGACCCTCACCGACCATCCCCTCACCATCACCAATCCTTCTCGACAATGGCGAGGCTACAATGGCAATGGCGACAGCTTGCGTTTTGCTCTTGTGTTTTTCTTTTCTTTTTGAAGTTTTCTTTTTTTAATGTAGCTTAAATAAGATTTTTATTTTAAAAAATGACCAAAACAATGTCGTTTTAGTCATGTCAGTGCCAGGTAGGATAGAGAAAATGAAAAAAAAAACATGTTGGCATTTTCTGTTAGCTAAATTGAATGAAATTAACGAAAGGACTTGATTACTCTAATTTGACAAGTTTTAGGTAGGGGTGATCGATTTTCGATCCAGTCCAGTTTTCCTCAAGAACATAAAACCGAAGAGGTGGTCCCAATTCTCAATTTTTAAAATCGGAGACTGAACAGACTATTATGGTTCAGTTTCCCGAGCAATTTAATGGAACCTGTAAATTGTCTGAAATCTCATGATATCCCAATCTATTAATGCATTTGAAGTTGTTCTCTTTAAGCAAAACAAGTTTCGAATTACTTCGAGGACCAAGTTCCTAGAGTGGACTGCGGTTCAAGAATTGTTTTCACCTAATAACTATGTTATACCGACACGACACATGATAGGCGACAAGACACGATACGACACAACACAACACAACACGCCAACACGTGATTTCTAAAAAAATAAAGAATTTCGACACGTTGAGACACGTTATATATAAAATGTATATTTTTATATACATCATAATTTATCATATATAAAATTACATTTTGACTTCTAATTTATTGAAAATGGCGTGTCGGAACACTGGACTCGCGTATTACTGGCGTGTCTAGAGTGTTGATCACATGTCGGAGAGTGTTTGAGAGTGTCGGAGTGTATGAGAGTGTCTGACGCGACACAATATAACACGGAGGCCTCCGAAGAGTATCCTTGT
Organism: Rhodomyrtus psidioides; assembly: GCA_021437785.1. Lineage (NCBI taxonomy): Eukaryota > Viridiplantae > Streptophyta > Magnoliopsida > Myrtales > Myrtaceae > Rhodomyrtus > Rhodomyrtus psidioides. Next base: position 1,577,532 of record JAILYB010000023.1, on the reverse strand, counting down.
AACATAGATTGATAACACTATGCTTACTACCCACCAGTTTCTTCGGTAGCACTAGCATGACGTTCCTTCGAAGCTCAGAAAATAAAAGAAAGATGATAATCGAAAATATCATTGTAATACTACAACGGTTTTATAATTTTTTTTATAATTCAAAAGTCCTTGGTCCAGTTCCCTTTTGGAACCGGGATCGGGACTGCCCGGTTACATGTTCCAATTTTAGGAATCGAGAACCAGACCGAGCTTCCTCAAAACTGGACCACATCCACCTGTCCGGTCCAGTCTGGTCGGGTCCCGATCCAATCGATCCATTATACTCAACCCTAGTTTTAAGACAGATTTAATTAGATTTTTTTTAAATAATATTTAATTGCACTTTCAGGACATATTTTAGTACTTTTAATGCACTCCTTCCAAAAAATATTATAGGGTAATTAAGTGGCATGACCCAGCAACTCGGTTACCTAGAAATCCATGGGACTCCCTACAAGCCCCTAAATTGATTAAGTCCAAACTTTTGTCCTACGTGCACGGGTGATTGTGCCTAGAATATTAGCACATAATTGGTGGAACATCAAAGAGTGAACTCCTATTCTTGAATTCCCTGACGCCCCTAATCTAATACGTCGTATTTGCTTTTAGTTACAAGGCTTTCTCACGTTCGAGCTATACTCAGTAATTTGCTTTTCATAGTCACTCTAATAATGACTCCTTAATTCTTATACATAAATCTCTAATCAATGTACAAGAAGCAGTAGAACTATGCATATTTTTGGTAATAATCATCTAAAACATACAGATTTTATACTTTGAAATACCTGTATATTATATGTCCAAAACAATTGTGCATGACACGAGGCTTTAAAATGCTACATTGTAAGGATACCCATCTCATATTTTTATTCATGCATGATTCTATTTTAAAACATGTACATTACAGGGTTAAAAGTAATTGTTTATGACGTGATTCCCAAAATTTTAGCAATGTAGGGTTCCCTATCCCATATTTGACTCACGTTTAACAAATCTCTATATTAAAAGATCAATCTCATTGTGCTTATTTTTTACTAATAAATATTATTGAACTCGTATGTCACACAAATAATGAGATTAGAGGATAAATCTCACATTTGACAAAACAACAATATTAACAGATGCAAAAAAAAAAAAAAAACATGCATCATCTCAAAAAGAATTGTATAAAATGATTCATAGATAAATGAATATATGAGTATTTAAATAGTTTAACTTACCATTGAGATTGCATTAAAATTCCATTTAGAGAATGCGATACTGAAATCCACAGGCTCTGAAATGGAAAAAGAGTCGAATTTGCAAATAATATTCAAATTATTATTTTTTTTGGTAAAAGGTAAGAGATGTATTGAACCAAGAAAGCGCTAATTACAGAATAAACCTCCGCCACACACCACCGAAGTGTCGCTAAAAGCGTAAGGGCAGCTCGGGTTGGACAATCAAAAAAGGACAAAATAAACTGCCAGATCAAACGGCCATATACACAAAGCTGTGAGGCTAAGTAAGCCAAGAAAAATAAAGGATAACATGTACAAGCAAGACAGGAAGAGGACCGAACAAAGCGGCTAGAAAACAAAAGGAGGTAAGTACCTCAACTAATAGTCAATCAAAAATTGTTGCCGAAATGCCCCAACTAGCTTGAATCCTGCGGTTTCTAGGAGAATCGTCAACCCGAGATAAAGTTAGGGCCTTTTCTTTGACAAGTTTCTGGAGATGTGCTTTGAGGGCATCCACATTAAGCTATTTGTTTCTAAAAAAGATATGATTTCGGTCCATCCAAATCATATAACAAAGGGCACCGAAAGAAAACCTGGCGATGCGTTGATGAAAAAGCTACCCCCGAAGGTGGCTCACTGCCCAACACATATTATCTTGCGAGGAGACATTGTGCCAAGCTAAGTTACACTTGGCCGACCAAACTAGAGCAAGGGTACTCGTAATACGACAACCAAAAAATAAGTGGTCTATAGAATCCGGTCGATAGTTACAAAAGCCACATACACCATCTGCAATAATATGGTAGTTAAGTAAAAGAACATGGGTCGGCAATCTGTTGAGAGTGATGAGCCACAAAATGAAGGAGTAACGAGGGGCAATATGACGGTCCCAAATAAACGAGTGCCAATAAACCGTTTGCTCCATACGTCAAAAATGATCCCAAGCCGTTGCGATAGAGAAAACTCCCAAGGGATGGCCAAACCAACGAAATTTATCTTCATCGCTATCTTGGGTGAGTGACGGCATAGGGTCGGTCCAAGTCCCCATGACGGTGTTCACCCTAGAGGGAAAGTGAGACATGGTTACAAAATCTCGAATCGTGGCTTGCCGAGAGATTCCGGATCTATAAATATCCATGTCCGAAAAAATCTTGAAGAGGGGACCCTTCGGAAGCCAAGAATCAAACCAAAAGGAGATGTAACCATTACGAATCCTCCATCGGAATAGTTGCTCACGAGCAACGCGAAGGTCCAGAATTTTTTTCTAGGCCCAAGAGCAAATAGTTGATTTTTTGGCAACCCAGAAATTCAGATTCTTAAGGAAGTTTGAATGAATCCATTTACACCACATAGATTCTTTACCAGTGAAGAGAATCCATTTGTGCTTGAACATCATTGCCTTGTTGCAATCCGTAAGCCTACGAATCCCTCCCCCCCTCCTCCCCCCCCCCCCTCTCTTTTTTCGGAAGGCAAGTGTTTTCCCAAGATACCTTTGTTGACACCTAATTTTCGATCAGCCCTTTTTGTTTATTTCTTTAAAAAATCACAAAAAATCCATAAAAAGTCAAAAAATTATAAAATCAACTTTGGTGGCCTTAACCAAGCCTAAGGGACCATTTTTGACCAAAAATAATTTTTCATATTTTTCGCATTTTTTAGTATTTTTAGAAAATAGGAAAATACTAGAAAATTCAAGAAAAATAGTATTTGAGGTCACAAAAATATGAAAAAATAGTCAATATTTTTATTTTAAATCCCTTGTCTTTGTGACCTCACAAAAAACCCAAAATCAGATTTAATTTTACATGTTCTTTTGTAACATTGAATTTGGTAAAAAATGCCAATTGAGTCTTTTAATTTGTAATTTTGGCATTTTCTAGGATCTTGACATTCAATCTAATTGTCTCTTATTCCAATTTAGCCCAATTGTTCGGACAGATTGCTCAATTGCAAACTTAATTGCATTTTAGTCATTGAAATTGGGCATATTTGAAATTACTTTCAATTCAAGGACTATCATTGCAAATTAAAGCAACTGCCTAATGGGTTTCATCATTTTGAATCGATTGGCATAGGTGGTTTGGCCCAATTTAATCATTTAAACCCTCAATTGCACAATTCCCCAATTTGCAATTACTTGAAAATTTGGGGTTTTCATAAAAATGGATATGAACTTTTGGGAAAAATCATATTTTAAAATAAAATCCATGCCCTAGATTCGATTATGAAGTTAAATTGCAAAAATTCCCAACAGATTTGAACTAATTTTGAAAATTGAAATTCGGAACCGGTTCGGACCGGTCCGGACCGGTCAAACCGCCGGTTGGACCGGTCGAACCGATCTGCTACAGTATCATCGTCTTCCCTGAGAACCTACGCAAATGAACAGTTCTGAGGGTGATTTCGATCCTCAAATTGAAGGCCAATTCGTGGATAATCAAGCACGTAATGGTGGGCGTATTGTTGCATATGCTCTTACCTATCGATTAACACCGGCGGCACCGCTCGACGTCGCCGGAACAAAAGGGAATCGGCCGGTCAAGTGACGAACCCGCAAAAGTCAACTCAGACCACATACATGCCAAATTTGCATGAAATAAAGCTCGCCGGAGGACCAAACGGGATTAAACGAAATACCCATCTTCCCCGACGTCGTTTGGACCTAATTGCACGTGACTACACGTGCCAAACTGAGTTGGTTGAAGCTCCACGGTTCGGCGCCAAAAATCCAACAAGCTATATAAGCCTACGGAAGCTTTCAGTTAAAGGGGTTGGCAGATTCAGTTAGAGAAAAGAAAACGGAATCGAGAGAAAGCGAAAGAGAGAGAGAAAGAGCTCGTCCTCCAACCGCCATTGTCGAAGACTGAGTTCGAATTCACAGAGCGGTGGTCAGGCCTTTACAGGCTAGACCTGAGCTCGCGAAGATCGTCAAGAGGCTGCCCGTGCTGAGAGGAAGCTATTGCCGTCAGCCGCGTAGCCGAAAACCATCGAAATAGGTGAGTCTCGACCTCGAGTCCTTCACTGCACTTCAATGGCGATTCTTGCCTTTCTTGTTCATTCTTGCGATTGCTGTGGGCGTTTCACTCCTTGAACATCACTGACCATCGCCGCGTCTTTATTTTGCATCGACCTTACGTGAACAACCCGAATCGAGTCTTCGAATTTAGCCTTCATAGCCGACCACTATTCATCCTCGTCTAGCCCAATCTAGGCCGTGCGAGCTCAATCGGAGCTCGAGGTAAGTCTCCTGAACATCAATTGGTGCTATCATATGATAGAATTGTAATGATTTTGTGTTAATCTAGCGATCGAACTCCCATGGCCGTACTCGGCACTATGCTTGATACTCGTGATTTTGCGAATGAGGTGCCGCGATTCCTAGATACGTTAAACTAGAGACGATCGCGAGTCCATTGCCGTTGGTCTCGCACGATTTCGTTGAGAATCCACCGTCGGATCATCGCCGGAGTTCCTCAGCCGTCCATTTCGCTAGGGTCAAGAGGTTGAAGATGAAGCTGACATGGCGCAGTCAACAAGTCAAAATTCCATGTGTCACGTCGCGATTAGTCCATGTGGATGTCGAGTCAGCTCGACCGTTAGTCCATTAGGGTGAGTCAGCATAAATCGAACGGCCTAGATTAAACGATTCTAACAAATGGTGACCGTCCGATCAATAATTGAGATTATTTGAAAATTGGAAAACCAAATAGAATCGAAACGGTGTCGCATGGATTAATGAGTAGGCGACGTCGTTTAGGATGATAGGATCAAACGGCTCAGATCAGGTCTCAGGTTCTAATCGTGGCCGTAGGTTTAAGTAGTCCGATCAGACGGCCCTGATCGAGTCTCCTTTCAATCTGAACCGTAGGTTTCAGTAAGTCAATCCAAAGATCGGGGGTTAGCCACGTGGTCCATTAGGGACTGTAGGATTAAATCGATTAAACCAAAAAATAAAAACGCATGAAACGGCGTCATTTCGAAGCGTCCGGGTCGCTGGTCCGGGTCAGGGCCGGGTTCCGACCCGAGTGGGTCGGGTCGACCCGGTCCGAATGATTTAAAAAAAATCAGAAAATTTCTAGAAAATCCAAAAAAATACTAGAAAATTCCAGAAAATTCCAAAAAAATGTGAAAAAATGTGAAAATTCCAAGACACTCCAGAAATCCCCAAAAATTGAGGATTGACCATAGACAACTGGTCAACCCTATTTTTGGGGTTTCTTATCCGTTCTTCCGAGATTTGACGATATTACCCTTTAGCGGTAAGTCGCATCTGCTGTATATGCGAGATAAGACCGATAATGCCAGGGTAAGAATTAGGGTCGGGTAGGCGACCAATTCTTAAGCTTGGGTTTTCGAGTCCCGTCCCTTTTCTCAAAATGACGATTTTGCCCTTCAATGGGAAAATCGTCTTTCTTGTTCCAATCAAGTTTTGAGAATTGCTTAAAATTAGGGTTTGGGTCAGGTGGGTGACCAACCCTAATATTTGAGATTTTCAATCCCTTTTTTTGTCCGAAATGACGACTTTACCCCTCTAAGGGTAAAATCACTTTTAAATTCCAGAGAAATCCTGGAAATTCCTGAAAAATAGGAAATTGATTGGATTGATGGCCAATCCTATTTCCCCCGTCTTTTGACTTCCTAAATTCATCAAGAATGACAAATCTACCCTTTCGAGGCAAATTGTCCCCGAAATGTTCAAAATTACGATTCTGCTCCTCATGAGCGAATCGTGTCTAAATCACTCCTAAGCCTTGATTAAGACTTCTTAGGCCAATAGGGCCTCATTAAGGATGCCATGCTGATTTCATGTGTTTTATCCGCATGTATTGGATCCTTGGCTTGCGCATTTATTTTATTGATTGTGAGTGATAGGATAGTCATTCCCATCTGCATGAACTCCTAGATTTAGGATCTGTACCTCACCCATCTGTATGAAATCCTAGGATCAGATAAACCATTCAGCTCAGGTACCGAAATGGCGTCAACTCTAGTAGTTGGCGTAACTAAGTCCCCGAACCCATTTCCCGGGTTTCCGCAGAATCGAATAGACCGCTCCCAACTATTCGATAGGGTTTCCGATCGTATCCTCCACGAAACAATTGGTGGCGACTCCTTGGCATGTACACATATCACATGTCACTAGACCACACCGAAGGTCGACCACGTATATCCAGCGTTGCGATTTGGGTAATGGGACCTTGGGAGAGGCCCGCGTCCGATCGAGGCCAGCGATCGGGCGGCCCTTTAGCCCCCTCGCCCGCGAGAGGGTCGCGACAGACTGGCGACTCCGCTGGGGACTATTCTAGACCAGAATCTCTAGTTACGAATTCTAGAGGACTTGAGCCGATTAAAAAGTTGTTTGGTTTATCTGACATTATTTTTCTGCAAATGCTCTCGAAGGTGAGGTACGTATGCTAACCATTGTGTTAGATTTTTTTGCAGATTGGAAAAATAAGAGGTGGAGTGATTGTTAACATCTTTCCTGCAGGTTGGAGTTGGGAATGTATGTTTATCTTACGCACATACTGAAGCGGTGTTTTGATACAAACTGCTGTGCATGACTTTGCATTGTGATGATCACGACACATCGCACACACTGGCGGTCAAACCCCGACTGCAACCACCTCTAGGTTACCTTAGATAGGGAAAGGATGCGAAATGATCTCGTGTTTGATGGCACTTGAGACTTTCGTGTTCGTTCCCGCTCACAATCTAAATTGGTGATATCTAGCCCTCTTGGGTGGGTACCCTTGGGGAGGAATCTGCCTCATTTGGATCGTGGGAGCCTGAGCCATAGGTTCCTCACCTGATTTTTTATTTTTAGAGTATACCCCCCACTTGTCTCATGCGTATGTTTATGGATGGTTGGTATACCTAAAACTGCCCATGGTTACAAGGGAACATTTTCACATCCCCAAGTTTGGTTGGTAAGGCATTTATTTTCAATGTACTTTACTACTCCCTGTTCTACAGTATGACTCGTACATTGCATACATATACATGCATTCGCATACATCATGAAAATCACTCAAGTGACTAATTGAAACAACGATGATAAGGGGTAGGATGTCGCTGTTTCCTAAGAGTTCGACAGAGTTGGTAACCTTCGAGTACCTAAGGAAAGTTACTCGCCCTGGACAGAACACAAGGCTGCACTTCACTAGATTCGTGCATAGTCGGGAGCTGACTGGACGTAAGCTAGGATATGCGGAAGATTGTCAAACCCGCTATTACGTCAACAACATCAGGTTCATGCGACAAAGAGATGAGATGCTCGAGAGTTACTTAGAAATGCAAAAGCAACGTCGCAACCGCCTGGCTAGGGAGGCATACGCCCATCGAAAGGCCGAACGACAGGCTAAAGAAGACATACCGAGGATCACTTTTTGGGGAAAGAGAAGACGCCCCGCAATCAAGACAAAGTCGAAGCGTATCACACTCAAGAAGGTGAGATGCGAGAAGACTCCTGAAGTCATTGTACCATGAACTAGAGAATGGCTAGAGGAGCTAAGAGATCTTGATCAATCCACTGAAGACAACCCCTCACACTCGACTGGAGGAGGATTCCCGACTAACTGTTATTGTGAAGAGGGTTAGACCTCTAGGAAAAGGGTGACGTAGATTCCCACATTCTATCGGCCTTTTATGGCTTTCTTGTTTAAGAAGTCTCCATTCACCTTTCTTTCATTAGGCGTCTTGATTGTAATAAGAAATTCATTCCACTCTGTTCATTTGATGTATTGATCAATGGAATGTGACATTGTTGTTTCCCTTAGTCACTGGAGTGAACCTGACTAAATTGCATAATTCACTTCCCTAAAATTCAAATTAGGCTTTAAGTCAGGCCTTTGAGACCTTAAAAAGGTCCTAATTTCCATTTCTTCAAATTGGAATATGCAATTAAGTTAGCCCATGCATACTTCATGGCATCTGCTTAATCGTACGTTTAAAGTAATTTTTGACGATTGACTTTTCAAAATCATTGGCATATTTTAGACTTGATGGGAAAGAATGATATTCGAGTGTTCAAAGTCCCTCGGGCCAAACTCCAATCGTGGTGGGATAGCATGGGTGAAGTCAGCCAGAAGTATGCCAAATCACGATTGGGATATCTATTGGATTTGCTGAATATTGAGTGTCCACCTGCTTTCATTCAAGCCATAGCACTCTATTGGGATCCCACCACCGCTACATTCTGCATGGAAGGGTTGGAGGTTACCCCCACCATCGAAGAGTACAGCGCCGTCATCGGAGTTGAATTTACTCACTCGTTAGTCCAACCTCCCATAGGATTTGACCCATTGAGTCAGTTAGCTGAATTCCTTGATACAAACCTTAACGAAGTCAAGGCAGATGCCAAAAGTAATTCTGGACGAATTTCACTATCCTTCCTCCTAGATCGATTCCCCAACCTCCCTACCGCTAAAGGGACTAAATCAGGTAGAGCCTTTGTATTGGCCTTCTTTAGCTTCGTGCTATTCCCGATTTCGTCTGTCACCTTCGATCCTATTATAGCCGTTGTAGTCAGACAAGTCTGTTGTGGGTGTGATTACTCAAACATCATCCTTGCTGAGACCTTTCTTTCCCTAAATTGCTTCAAGAAAAACAAGAAAGGAATCTTTAGAGCCTCTAGTGATCTTCTGTACCTGTGGTTCACATCTCATGTCAGGTAATTCCATATCCGCATGGGTTTCATCGAGATCAGCCCCGATGCTCATCTTCTTAAAACCTTTGTCAGAATCCATACACGTATTCCTAAGTTCAACTTTAAAAAATGGAAAGAATTACTTAGAACTCTAAAACCCGAACAACTCCGATGGCGGCTAAGATTGCCAACCCTGGGCAAGGTCAGACTAGCCTGTAATGACAAAGACTCAGTCCCTTTGTTAGGATTCACGGGCGCTACCGCATATTATCCGTAGAGGGTTATCCGACAGTTTGGGGCACTACAGGAGATTCCTTCCCCACCTCGATCAGGAATCTTTGCCTTCGACATACCAAGCGAAACCCTCTTGGGAGAGAAGAGGAAATAGTTCGAAGCCAAGGTGGCGTTCATTGTACACTCTTTGAAGAATTCTCAGGCCGAAGATATAAGCTGGCCGGAAACCATGACTCGTAAAGAGAACGTCCACAGGGCCACCCTAGGATATATCCAGCATTTTGAGGCAACCAGACGTAGCCTCGTCGAGCCCTATGTACCTGAATACATCGTACCATATGTACCTGGGATAGAACCATACGTACCTGAAGACATGTGACCGTTGTCGTATTCAGAAGAGGAAGGGTCTCAATCTGAAGGAGGGAATCTATATTGGGACGATGAGGACACCTTAGACCTCAAACGTCCTAGACTTGAATGAGACTATTCTGTCAAGTGTAAAATAAGCAAATATTGTGATGCTTTTTCATACATACTCACTTGTACTGAATATTATTTTGGACACATGCGCATAAATGTGAACATATTTTGCGAATGCATAAAAACTATCGTCAGAAATTACGCTTCTTTTAATTTCATGAATTCTTTTGGGAGAATGATTAAAAGAACTTCTTACATGAGGCTAAGGCTCACGAGGTAGCCCTTTTTCTCATTTACTGACAGAAAACATGCAACTAAAGTAATTAAGCACTTCCTTTTGTCAAAACCAAAGAAATGCTCACTGAAATTCCTTCTGAAACAGGTACACTCTCATCACGGAATTACCAACGCATCGTTTTCGCACTCGACTTAAGACAAGAATGGAGCAACAAGAGTTGACCCTACGCGTAGGCATGTTGGAGACACAGATGACTGCGATGGCAACTATGATGGCTGATATTAAGGCGATGCTGGAAGCCTCCCACGCCAGACAGGCAGTAGCTCCTAATCAAAATAACTCAAGTCCATCACTCATACCCGATGTGGCTGATAAAGAAACATCGAAAAATACCCAACGTACAGAGGAAGATATCCGTATGCCGAACGTCCAGACACAGCAAAAAGCACCCCCCTTTGTCATCAACCTTGAGAATGATGAAAAGTGGAAGCAAACTGTGAAAACCGAAGTAAAGGCTAAAAGATTAGCCAAGATTGAAGAATGTTTAAGTAGCCAGGGCTATGAGTTAGCCCGCTTCGACAAAATATATCCCTTCGCCAAGGTGGAGACCCTTCCCGACTACAAGGAGCAGGACTTCGTGAGGAAATATAACGGGACAGGCTGTCCACGCGCTCACCTCAAATATTACCTGCGCAAAATGGCGCACTATTCGGATTATATTCCGTTGCTGATGAATACATTCCAAGAAAGTCATGCTGGTGCCGCTCTGGCATGGTTCATTGAATTAGACCTCGAAGATTATGATGGGTGGGAAGATCTTGCAGAGGATTTCCTCAGACAGTACAAGTTCAATACAGCTACGGCCCCAGCGAGGGAAGATTTGCTGCGAACCTCGAAGGCAAAGAGCGAGTTGATCAGAACATATGCCCAGAAGTGGCGTGCTCTGGCTACTCAAGTAAAGCCATCAATCCCGGAAGATGAGCTGATCGATTTGTTCTTAAAAGCGCTCCCCTACAAATATTTCGATCGATTGAATACCTCCGGATGTCAAACCTTCGCACACCTGATAAGGGTGGCTGAAAGGCTGGAGTGGGCTCTAAGAGAAATGAGACCTCATGAAATTTTCGTCAGGAAACAGTATCCCTTAAAGAGGGAGAAAGAGGCCGGGCTCAACATAGCATTCATACCGAACCTCCAAAAATCCAAGGGATTTAACGGTTCTAATCAGACCAAAGGAGGATCGTCATGGTCGATGCAAAAGGGGCAAGAACCTAGAATAAGGCAACCTCCATAGCAGTTCTCACAGCTCCCGATGCCTTTGTCCAACCTACTCCCGATGCTACTGGAGCAACACTTGGTGGTGAAGGAACCACCTAGGGCAAATCTTGCTAAATATCCTGGCTTTGATGAGAGCCAAACATGTGTCTACCATATGGGTGAAAGAGGGCACAATGTTGATAACTGTTATATCCGTAAGCTGAAGGTACATGCCCTGATTGACAGTCAAATCCTGAAGTTTGACAGCGTTGCTCCAAATGTGCAAGAAAACCATCTCCCTGATCATCAAGCAATTGGGGCAATATTCACTAAAGAGGAAAAGGGTCACCTCAAGCTGAAAGTGGACATGTCTAAACCGACTGACCTTCTAATCACCGCTTCGTCATACCCAAAAGGAGGGGAGACCCCTGCTGACGTAAAGAAGCTATGTATTACCAAGATGACGAGCTTAGGGATAATGTCCGATATTACCGATGAAGGATTCGAGGGAGTCGAAGCTTCTCTATCTTTCGAAGGAAGTCACTTCGTGATCAAAACTGAGCAGGGTAGCAAGTGGAGCGTCCCGCATGAGGATCTGGTAGGCGACTTTGGGTCGATCATGGAACCAGAAGAGGAATTCGAAGGAGACGAACTGGAGGCCAGGACGCGAAGTCTAGCAGATCGTAGATTTATGGCCAATGCACTTGAAATGGGTGACGTTGTAGACAACCTGGGTCAGGATTCTGGGGGATATAATTTTAAGGTAAAATATTCTGCTCCTCCTAGTTTCTATCAGAGGATAGGGGATATCGTACTAGACGGATGAGGAGGTATAGATGATCCCACTCCGCCAGAAACCCGAAGGACAGGGAAAAGCTTTTTTACAAAAAACTTTGACGACATCGTATCAATGATTGAATCCGTCACGGCTGTGGTAATCAGATTGGAAAAACTGGATAGTTTGAATAAAGTAGAAGATTACACAATTAAACTAGTGGTGATTCGATTGCCGGAAGAGGAAGAGGAAAAAGACGGCATAGCTGAATCTAAGACGTCTTGTCCAAAGACAATAACCATACAGATCCCTCCAATAGAGGTATACGACCCCAAAGCGGTCCACTGGGACTATGGGACGAAGGAGATAGATGCTGTAATGAGGTCTGGATGATTCTACGCCCCTAGGGAAGGCGAGTCCGAAAAGAAAGAGGTCTCCAAGGAGGATGCAGAAAAACTCATGGCCATTATCAAAACCAGTGAGTACGAAGTGATAGAACAGCTGAGGAAGATGCCAGCTCAAATATCATTGTTGGATTTATTCATTAATTCAGAAAAGCACAAGAATGCGCTGTTAAAGATACTAAATGAGGTACATGTCCCTGAAACAATTAATGATGTGCGATTAGGAGATTTTGTAGGAGCAATCCTCCTAAAAGATCTATTGAGGTTCTCTGATGAAGACTTCCCCATGGAAGGAAGAGAGCACAATAATGCCTTGTACATCTATGCCCAATGTAACAGGAAGAGAGTGGCGCACGTATTAATCGACAATGGATCCGCCTTCAACATATGCCCATTAGCTATCTTGAGGAGTTTAGGCATCAAAGAAGAAATGATTAAAGCCTCCAAAACGACAGTGAGAGCTTTCGATGGGATGAAGAAGACTGTGGTAGGTGAGATTGAGCTTGACGTATTCATCGGCCCAACAAAATTCTCTATAAACTTCCAAGTGATGGATTTGCCCAGTGCATTTGGGTTCCTGCTGGGAAGACCTTGGATCCATATAGCAGGAGCCGTCCCTTCAAGCTTACACCAAAAAGTACGCTTTGTAGTGGATGGGAAGGTGATTACTGTGCATGGAGAAGCCGACCTCCAGACGTACCAGAACAGCGTCGTTCCCTATGTTGAACCTGAAGTTAAGACAGAAGCAAGCTATCATTCCCTGGAATTGGTAGCGACAGTTCACACTCCCGTAGGGACAAAATTGAGGGCTCCCTACATTTCTAAAGCCAATCTTTTACCAGCTAAGATGCTACTGGCATATGGGTTTAACCCTGGAGAAGGTCTAGGTAAACACGGTCAAGGAATAAATACCCCATTGCAATTAAAAGCTAACCAACATAGGATGGGCTTGGGGTATCAGAAGGATTACATGGGCGAGTCTGTCCCAAAGGCAACAGGCCGAGGCCGAGGTAAGAGCCTGGGACGCCGTGGAAGCCAGAGCAACTCAAAGGGTTCATTCATTGGTTCCCCAGCTTGGAAAGGTAGGTCATATATATTCAATAGTCTTTTGAACGACTATTTTAGAAAAGATTCCAAGTGGTTGTCAGAAGAGGATATCACTCCGACAGTAAAACCAGATCTGGCAAACCCTTTCCTCGAAAATGATTTCGTGAATGTCATCATAGAGTGGTTGGACGACAAAGCAACTTCCTCTGAGCATATCATCTCAAACATACATACCAAGTTGTTATGCGATTCGGATATCCACTTTAATTGTTCCTACAACATTGAGGAAGATGAAGACGAGGGTTATGCATCTATTCGCAGAGAATGGAATGCCTTTGGAGAGCCAATGCCTCCTACTTCAGAAGAACCGGTTGTTATTAACTTGGGCAACCGTAGGGATATCAAGGAAGTCAAAATAGGTGGACATTTATCCCGAAATGAAAGACTTAGGTTCACAGAATTACTAAAGGAATATCAAGATGTCTTTTCATGGTCTTACACGGACATGCCTGTTTTGGATCCTTAGATTGTGGAGCATGCACTACCCACGGATCCAGGCATTAAACCCGTCAGACAAGGTAGTAGACGGATGAAAGCCGAGTTAGAAGACAAAATTAAAGAGAAACTCATGAAGCTTCTCCGAGTTGGCTTTATTGAAGCTATCCCATACTCGGACTGGATTACAAATATAGTCCCCGTCATGAAGAAAGACGGCAAAATTCGGATCTGCGTGGATTATCGAGATCTGAATAAAGCGAACCCGAAAGATGATTTTCCTTTACCTCACATTGACGTATTGGTGGATAGTACGGCGGGGTATGAACTGTTCTCATTCATGGATGGATTCTTAGGATATAACCAAATCCTCATGAAACAGGAAGACAAGCCAAAGACTGCTTTTACCACGCCTTGGGGAAACTTTTGCTATAAGGTCATGCCATTTGGATTAAAGAACGCAGGGGCCACCTACCAGAAGGCTATGGTCACACTATTCCATGATATGATCCATAAGGAAATTGAGGTGTATGTCGATGACATGATCGCCAAGTCCAAAATGGAGCAGGATCACATACAGGTGTTAAAAAGATTATTTGAGCGATTGTGCAAATATAAGCTGAGGTTGAACCCTAACAAATGTGTGTTCGGGGCAAAATCTAGGAAACTTCTCGGATTCATGGTTAGCAGCAGAGGCATTGAGATCGACCCTTCAAAGATTCAAGCCATCCACAGTAAAAGAAGTAAGAAGCCTTATGGTAGACATGCACGGTTCCGTCGAACCGCCGGTTCCGGTTCAGGAACTGGCGGTTCCGGTTCCGGGTCGGTTCCGGCTCCGGAACCTTTAATTTTACTTTTAAAATAATAAAATAAATTAATAATCAAATTGTACATTGTAAAAAAATTTGAAAAAAAAAAAGATGAGGAATGGGCTTGAACTTAATGAATTATCATTAAGCGCCTACATATCTTCTTAGGGATAGAAGAATCAAAGCCCATGTAGTTCTCTTACCTTTGGTAACCCCAACTTACCTCATCCTCAATCGTCGCTACCTGTTATTGTGGTGGCGGTGGTATCTCCACAATCATCACTGAAGAATTCGTGTTCTCGATCCAACTATTGTTGTCGAAGCTTAGCCCTTGTCCAATCATCGACGCAAGCTTGAAACTCCACACTTTTCGGATTTAATCTTGAACGGCGGGAGTCTAAAATTAATCCTCCAGCACTAAATGCTTGTTCAACTGCCACTGTCGAAAAAGGTTTCGCTAATATTTGTCTTGCGATGAGAGAGAGAACTGGATATTGAATTGAATGGTTCTTCCATCACTCAAGAATCTTGAAATTTGCTGCGCTGTGTTCGGAATCACTAAACTCAAAATAAACTGTTAAATAGTTTTCTAATTTGGAAATACTACCTGTTGTCCCTTTTTTTATTTTTTTTGTCTACTCATAAGCATTTTATACCCTATACTTAGTGAAATACCTGTATTGCTTCGTGAGACACTAGACTGGACAGATTCACATCCACTATCACTTAAACCATATTTACTACAAAATTCATTATATAATTCTACTATAACTTTTTTAACATCTACTTGTATACTATGAATATCTATTACTTCATTCAAATGTAAACATTCATAATAATAAGCATTCAAATAATCTAATAAACCATCTAATTTAGTACGTGGATCGAAAACAATACCAACTAAATAGACAAGAGGAATGTTCAAGTAATAATGCAACCATTTTTCTCGCATTACTAAAATACTCGAAGCTAATTCAGTATCTTTTTCACATTCATTAAAAATACCAGCAATGCTAACACACTCTATTAAAAATAAATGCGTAGTAGTATAATAAACACCAGATAAAATATTAGTAGCATCATTAAAAACTTTCAAAAAATCTAAAAAATATTTGTAAACTTCCCAATGTTGTGGGAGCAAAGAAATATCGGGAACATTATTCGAAATAAAGGAACATAATAAATCTTTGTAATCAAAAGTTTGTAGAAGCATCTCGTAGGTAGAATTACAACGAGTCGAAATATCTTTTGGAAACCTTCTTGCCCTTCTCCCATTTTTTTTACAATATTTTACCCACTCTTTCATAAGTTGAGGACGGGTCCACAAATATCCAATTGCATTATTTATTGGCTGAAGAGATGTTGCAAGAACTCGTAAACCGTCTTGAACACATAAATTCAAAACATGGCAAGCACATCTAATGTGAAAAAATTGTCCGCCAAAAGAGGTTTACAAAGTTTTTCTGACTCAAGAATGGAAGCAGTATTTACGGCGGCATTATCAAAACCAACTAAAAAATTGTATCAATCAAATTAAATTCTTCTAAAACTTGCCTAATTAGTCTATAAATATTATGGGCCGTATGCCTTTAAGGAAAAACTCGAAATACAAGAAGTCTTTTTTGAATAACCCAATCATCACCTATCCAATGGCACGTGATACCCATATAAGAATTAATATTCCAAGAATCAGTCCAAATATCACTACCTATATGTACACGTCCATTGAATTCTTTAAAAAATCTTAACAATTTCTTTTTTTGTTTTGTATAAACATGTTCAAGTTCGCGTTTAAGAGTATTTCTCGAAACAGATGGTGCTTGCGGAGCTAACGCAGTGTTTACCAAATATCTAAAATTAGGATTTTCACCAGTATTAAACGGAGCATGCTCAAGGGCAACATATTCAGCTAATGTTTCTTTGTAAAGTGCATTAGTGAAACGAAATAAAGGATGAGCGTTAGGATTGACGAACCCAGGAATTTGTTGTTGGCTAGTGTCGATCCCCGCTTGCGTTGAATGTTTTTTCGTCACATGCCGACAAAATGTTCCATAGCAATCTCCTTTACCAAGCTTGTATGTCTGCGGACAATATTTACAGCTTATATCAAACTTGCATTCATTTTCATTCCATACTTTGTTAAAGTGTAGCCATAAATCGGATTCTCGGCTCTTTCGTCCCGGCTCCTTCGCTATCGACGATTCTTCGACACCATGAGGACGAAGACTTTCTTGCGTTGGGACGTGCTCGACGTTGGGATTGGAAGCATCGTCGTCTTCCCAACATACATATTCACGAGGATCATATTCATGAACGGGATAATCGGATTCTCCCATCTCGATTGGCATCGGGTTCTTTCCCTTTCTAGTATTTCTGCTTCCACTTACCATTTTTTGAGAAAATTGATCGAAAAATTTAGACGAAATTTAGAGAGAATAGCAGATTAAGAGAATTTGAGAGATTGTGAGATTTGAGACTTGGGAGTATTAGAGAGAATTGAGAGAAATTGTGAGAAAAATAAATAGGGATTGAGAGGTATTTATAGAGGATTTTTAATTTTTTAATTTTTTTTTGGCCTTCGGGCCGTTGCAAATTGCCGTTGGGGAAGAGCCGTTCGTGGCGCTTTCCCTCGGGAGGGGGGGCCCCGCCCCTTGAAATTTTCAGGGGGCGGGGCCCACAGGGGTTTTTTTTTTAAAAAAAAACGGGTTGGAACCTGCCCGAAACCGGTGGTTCCGGGCCGGTTCCGAAAAAATAGGAACCGGAATCGGCCCGTGAAGGTCCGGTTCCGGTTCGGAACGGCGGACCCGGTCAACGAGCCGGTCAACGAGTCCGGGTCCAATTTGGCCATGTCTACCTTGTGGGGAGACTGAACTATATCGCCAGATTTATCAATCAGCTGTCCGATGTGGCTAAACCAATCTTCAAATTACTCAAGAAATGCGCAAGAGTGACATGGGATGCAGAATGCAGTCAGGCATTCCAAAAGATCAAAAGCTATCTAGTCACTCCACCGGTCCTTGTGCCGCCCATCCCAGGTCATCCCTTGACCTTGTATCTGAATATACAGCAGGAATCTTTGGGAGCCTTACTTGCCCAAACAAGCCGGATGGATGGTAAATAAAGAGCCATCTACTACTTGAGTAAGAAGTTCACGCCATCTGAAGCAAAATACATACATGTTGAAAGGGCATGTGTAGCAACCGTATGGGTACTCCGCAGGTTAAGACAGTATACCCTACATCACCATATTCAACTGGTGACAGAAAATGACCCTGTCAAATACCTCCTGGAGAAACCCGCGCTGATTGGCAAGTTAGCAAAATGGCATGTGATGTTGTCCGAATTTGACATCAGGTGTTCTCCGCAAAAATCAGTAAAGGGGAGAGCTATAGTTGACATGTTAGCAGAAAATTCCTCGACTTGCGAGCCTTCCCGAAAAGTAAAAGCAGATGGCCAAATTTTGAACCTGGCAGAAGATAAGTGGATCATGTATTTCGATGGTGCCGTTAATCTATCAGGGGAAGGCATCGGGGCCGTGCTGATATCCCCTGATGATCAACATTATCCTGTTGCGGCAAAGATGACCTTCCCTTGCACCAATAATATCTCGGAATATGAAGCGTGCATTTTAGGCTTACGATTGACCATTTCCATGGCAATACCTAAGCTGCAAGTTTACGGAGATTCCATGCTCATCATTTTGCAGACTCAGGGAGAGTGGAAGACCAAAGACGTCAAGCTCATCCCTTATCATGAATACATTGAAAAATTGACACTTAAGTTCAAAGAAGTGTCATTCGAATACCTGCCAAGATCTCATAATCAATTTGCAGACGCGCTAGCCACCCTAGCCTTAATGTTGCAAATGGTTGATGGGTTGGAAATAGAACCCCTAAGGATTGGCATAGTTGAAAAGCCAGCCTATTGCATGCTGATCAAAGAAGAGTTTGATGGAGAGCCGTGGTACTATGACATCAAGAATTATCTCTCAAAAGGGGAGTTTCCTAAAGGATGTCGGGCGGGAGACCGGAGATACATAACCAAGATGGCCAACAAGTTCTTCCTCAGTGGACAAATTCTGTACAAAAGGTCATTTGACTCTACTCTGTTAAGGTGTGTAGATGCTAAAGAAGCAAATATTCTCACGAAGGAAATCCATGAAGGTATATGTGGGCCTCACATGAATAGTCACCTCTTGGGCTAGGAAGATCATGCGGCTTGGCTATTATTGGATGACCATCGAATCAGACTGTTGTCAACATGTCAGGTCATGCCACCAGTGTCAAATATATGACGATAAGATTAATGCGCCCCCCAATGAATTGCATCAAATGTCTGAGGTTTGGCCTTTTTCTATGTGGGGGATAGACATGATAGGACCTATCAATCCCGCAGCTTCAAATGGTCATCGCTTCATCCTGGTGGCGATCGATTACTTCACAAAATGGATAGAAGCCAGTTCATACAAGAATGTCACTACGAAAAACGTGGCAATGTTCATTAAAAGAGACATCATCTCTCGATATGGTACCCCTCAAGCAGTCATTACAGATAATGGATCCAACCTGAATAACAAGATTGTCGATGAGCTACTGGATCACTTTGGTATTCGACATCTGAATTCATCCCATTACCGCCCACAGATGAATGGGGCAGTGGAAGCAGCCAACAAGAACGTCAAGAGGATCTTTGCTAAAACGGCAGAAAACTATAGGGATTGGCATGAGAGGCTACCCTTTGCCGTAATGGCATATCGAACTTCAATCAGGACCTCCACATGGGCAACTCCCTACAGTCTGGTTTGTAGGATGGAAGCGGTCCTACCCGTGGAAGTTAAGGTCCCCTCTTTGAGGATCTTATCAGAGGGTAAACTCTCCGAATCAGAGTACTCCAAGAACAGATATGAACAGATGAATCTGATAGACGAGAAGCGTCTTAGAGCGATCTGTCATGGTCAAAGCTACCAGAAGAGGGTGGACAAGGTATTTAATCGAAAAGTTAAAGCCAGAAATTTCAAAGTGAACGACTTAGTGGTAAGGAAGACTCTGCCAAATATTGTCCATCTGGGAGGCAAGTTCACCCCGAATTATGAAGACCCCTATATCGTCAAGAAGATTCTCACAGGAGGAGCATTGATTCTTGTAAATTCTGAAGGAGAAGATTTGGGGCACCTTGTAAATTCAGATGTTGTGAAGAAGTATTACCCTTGAAATAAAATCAGATTTTGGCCATGCGGTTTGTCCAGAATCAATCCGAATCATCATGACAATTATTACATAAGCATATCATGCATCCACGCATACACTAGCATGTGTTCAGTTTTGTAAGGTTCCCAAGAAGCAAACTCAAAGTCGGATTCATTCAAACGGAACCCTGGACAGGAGGGACCTCGACACCAAGCATCAGGTGATATATATCTGTTCCATCAAAGGTTAAATCATCTTTCACTCACAAGGATGCCTCTTCTATCTTACATGCAAGAATGAGTAATGAAGATAAGAAACAGCAAAAGAAGAGCGCAGTAAAATATCTCTCACTTCTTGTAAGATGAAAGGAATAAGAGAATGAACATTCACATACTTGGGCTCATGAATAAACATTATTTCTGAAAATGAATTCATTGCATTTATTGCACACCTGTTAAAATCAGGAAATGAGCCAAAGCATGCATGATGCATCATTGAAATCCCCTGTGGAGTAAAACGCCCGGAGAAAAGCAAAGTGATTTTTCCATAAACATGGCTTGCCTAGGCTATCTAGCAGGAATATCCCTCCAAATGAAAGGCAAACCTGAGCCAAACACGTTCCTCATACACTTGAGATGTGAGGGAAGGGTGAGAATAGGAAACCCTGAATCTGAGGATACAAGGGCCCTTCGCATCGATTACATGAATCGAGATGACGGAGGCATTCATTTCTCTATCCTAAACACTACATGTAACCATTGATAACCCATTGAACGGCGGTTTCGTTCTTTATCCTTGTCAAAGAACCACCCCACATTGGGGCAAATTGGAGGTACGCCCGACGGTACCAAGAGGTAAATAGTTAGAAATCCTCTTGCTCAGACTTGCATCAATCTTCGTGTGTTGCTTGTCATTTTAACTTTTATGGTAATTCTAGTGCTTTGAGATGACGAAAAGCATTCGTTTCTCTATTCTATACACTTTTACCCTTTGTACAGCCTAATTGAGCCTGTACACTCGATTCATAAACCTGTTGGTGATCAGTGCATATTCCAAGACAGAAGCAACGTCACTTCAAGAGCGGAAGAGTTCAAAAGATAGGATTTGTGAAAAAAAAATTCCTGGTGCTGAGATCCAAAGTGTATATCTAGCACACTCATTTGAAGAATCCCAGTTCCCAAAAGAAAGAAAAGAAGGAGCCCCACAAAAGAGAGCAAAGGAAAAACAGAGAAACACAGTTGTGGGCATCTAGAAAAGGCAAAGTGCCTGGTAAAAGCAAGGCCATTGCCCCTCCAAGTATTTGCACACTTGTGAATCATGTATTTGATATAGTAAATGCAAAAAAAAAAAAAAAAAGATGGCATGATGTTTGTGTATGGGTCGCTAGTGAGAATTGGTGATGCCACCTTCAGACGCTGACACCACACTAGCACGAGAGAGAGGTTCTCCAAAAAGACTATCAATGTGCTTCAAAAGACTGAAGACGCTCTTTGAACCACAAGGTACCAAGATCGGCAGCAAATCTACAATGATCACCAATATTAAACCATTCACGTGTTCTGGGCAAAAAATAAGCCATTTTCGGTCCCCAATCCTACCTATGCTACAACCCCGATAAGTCTTTTCTAATTAAAGCATTAGGGTTAGCGTAGGGTTTAATGCAGAAGCTTAGCTCGAAGAAGTTTGAGCAAGATCATTTCTTTCTCATTTTACAGGGTTCTTGACTTGTAAGCCCGGAGCATATGAATCAAATTTTGTTAAAAGCCCTGACTCAGAAAATGAGTCCCCCTTCGGAAGTCATATCTAAGCCCGACATTACGGTCCAGTAAAGACCTCCGGATTGATCTAAATGTATGCGCTACGAACGGCTCCGAAAACCCAAGTACATGGTATTAGGAATTCGAGTGCTATAATTGTGAAAAGACCAAATCAGAAAATTGGTACGAAGACCTTTCTGACAGGGATATTCCAATAGAATGCTTGAAAGTAAGCTTTGGTTGGGAACTTCAGATTGTTTGATCCAAGGATTTTTCCTCACAAGGATTCTTGATCATATTTGTTGACACCTGATTTTTGACAATTTATTATTGTGATTTTTAGTCTTTAAAAATTAATTAAAAATATCAAAAAAGGTCATAAAATCACAAAATCAACTTTGAAAGCCTTGGTCTAGCCTTGGGGACCAATTTTGAACAAAAAATATTTTTTGGTATTTTATAATATTTTTCGAATTTATTCAATTATAAAAATACCCAAAAAATCAGAAAAATACCATTCGTGGTCAGAAAAATACACAAAAATATTCAATAATTTTGTTTTAATTTCCTCTTCAAGTGTGTCACTTTAAATCTTGAAAATTCGGCTCGGGTCACCATGTCCCCTCACAAACATAAGCCCGAACCGAGCCTAAAAAAATGCCAATCGAGTCTTTTAATTTATAGATTTTTGTATTTTTTAGTCTAGTTATTCAATTAGACCAACCACCATTTGCAATAAATGCCCATTGTTTTTCTTCTTCGTGAGGGGACTAGAATGGATTAAAAAAAAATAAAAAGAATGAGGAGTGGAGGACAGATTATACGTTGAGCAAAAGTGGGGGGGAGCGGCGCCTCAAGAACCAAAAGGAATAAGTAGAGGACAACAGGGGTCTGCCCTCCACCGTGCAAAGAAAGATTAAACAAAAAAAAAGATGGGGAGACCGGCGGCAGTGCATGGGTTGGTGAGATGATAAAAAAACTCAAGGGGGGATTTTGGGGTGGCGTCCCGAGCATAGATGAAGGTCCATCCGCAAAAAAGAAGGAAGCGGAAGAACAGGGGAGGTTCTCTGGAGAAAAGGGAACGAACGAAGGATAAGGTTTGGGGGATCGCCCCTTCAGTTTTCGTATCTTCTTTCGTTGTTACTCGAGCTCGAGAAACAAGTCCGGTCTTCATCATCAAGTGGGTGGATCCCAAGAGAGAGAAGAGAAGAAGGAGGAAGGCAACTGAAGCAGACGTAGAGAAGACAAAAATCAAAGGAAGGTCGAGTAGAGTCGCCCTTCACCTAATCAGCTCGCGTCGACCGCTGGGGGGTGATCGAGGTCATAGTTCCCCCACTTAGCTTCGCAAACCAGGTAAGCCTGAAACTTCTCGTTTACTCTTCATCTCGCCCGAACAGTGAACTGAGGCTTGTCATTCCGTTTCACCTTCATTCCCGACTTGGTCGTGCGGTTTCCTTTCCATGTATGGCTTTGTTAGCTGCATTTTTGGAGTCATTTCTTATCCCATATATGTTGTTCGTTGGGATTGAGAATGGGCAACCAGTGTTTTGGTCACGGATAGCGTTCTTGAAGTGGCTGACCATGTGAGAGTGGTGTTCTTGTTCTGACTTGGAGGATGGCTTATCGATGCCCTATCCGTTCACTTTTTTTTGTCTAGTGTGTTAATCTATCTAGAGCCGACTCGAGGCCAGGAGGTTAGCGGTTGTCGGTTTTTGGCGTCGCGATCGGTCCTAAGAAATCAGTCCAAGGCTACCAACATGACCCGGACGGGCCCGACAGCGATGACAACGGCGGTCCGATGATGTCTTGCCTTTGGTGAAAATAAGCTACTGTTCATTTTTTCATGGAACAGACGGCCAAGCTTCGTGGGTAAGAAGACCAAAAAAAATCATGCGAGCGGATAGAGGGACACGAGAGAGGGCTCTTTGACAACAAAAGAAAAGATGAAACTGAAATCACGATGCCATCATCGGTGGTTCAGTGATGAGATTGGAGGTTTTGATCCGAGGTTTAGACGCGTCGGGGTCGGATGGCAAGGCCTCAGTGATTGGAGACTCCTTCATAACCCGTCAATGCCGAAGATAGCTTGGTGTCGATAATTCGACGGCATTTCGGTGATGGACGTGACAGAACAATGGCCGGTGAGGGAAACTCCTGTGAGTGTGGCTCCATGGCTCATGATGTTGAGGTCTAGGGAGGAGTTTGCAGGAACTCACGAAGAAGACAACCCCAAAAGAAAAGAATAAAATAATAGAAAGATAGTAAAATAACATAAAAGTAAAAAAAAAAAGAGGGAAAAGAAAAACGTGGGTGATAAGAATGGGAAAAGAGAGTGTACGTTGGGGGTCTGATATTACGGAAGCATTGTTATTAATAATTAATAATAAAAAATAATAAAAAAATTCAAAAATTCAATAAAAAATGGAAAATCATAAAAAATTCAAAAAATTCGAAAAATTCAGAAAAATTCTAAAAAATTCCAGAAAATAGGAAATGACCACGTTCAACTGACCACGACCTGTTTCGGGTCTTTTGACCCCCAATATTTTCAAAAATGACGGTTTTGCCCTTCCGGCAAACCGTCTTCCAAAAAAAATATTCTAAAAATCCAGGAAAATCCCAAAAAATAGGAAATGGCCACAATCAACTGGCCAAGGCTCATCCCGGGTGTGTTGAACCCCGAACCTTCTTAAAAATGACGATTTCGCCCTTTGGGCGAATCGTCTTCCAAAAATTGAAGAAAAATCAAGAAATTCCAAAAAAATCTCAAAAATGGGAAATGGCCACAATCAACTGGCCATGGAATATTTTGGGTAATTAGGTATCCAAACCTTCCATAAAACGACGATTTTGCCCTTCGGACTAATTGTCCCAAAATCTTCACATTTTACCCCTAGCCCTAAATCACATCTTCCCTGAGCCCTTATGGCTATACTAGGAGGCCAATGATTGAAATTGATGTGCATTGACATGATTTATTTATGCACTTGACTTGCGCTTTCATTATATTGACTGTGATTTGATAGGACCAGTCTTCCAATTTGCATGAAACCCTGAATTAAGCCCACCTCACCTAAAATTGCGCCTGCATGAATTCTTAGTTAGGAAATCACTTGCGTTAGGTACCGAAAGGGCGTTGGTAATGACACCAGCGTAACCAAGTCCCCGAACCCAAAAATCTCTGGTTCCGCAGAATTGATCGATCTCTCCCAATCGGTCAATAAGGTCTCCGGTCTACCCTCCAAGAAAAACCGGTGGCGACTCCAAATGCATGCACAATTTGCACATGCCACCACGACCAAACTGAAGGTCGAAAGCGATCGACTCTTATCGTCGAATCCTTTGAAAAATACCCCCGCCGCGATTTGGTATGGGCCTGGGAGGGCCCGCGCCGATCCAAAGCCCGCGATCCGCATCCTTGTGCTGGGTAAGGGCCCGCGATCGGTAATCCATTAGCCGCGTCCGCCTTTCGGACGGGTCGCGACAGCTGGCGACTCCGCTGGGGAGTTTTGCTCTAGAACATATGATTCTAGACCTCATGTGGACTTAAGCCGTAATTAAAACGCTGAGTGATTTTTCTAACCATGCAGGCGCTCTCAGAGGTGAGGTAAGTCCGCTTACGATAGGTGTTATATGTTTTTGCATATTGGAGAGATAAGGGGGGTAGTCTGTGATTAACATTGTCTTATGCAGGTTGGGGTAGGAATGAATGATTGTGTGTGTGTTTTATATTGAAGCGGTGATTGTTAAATAAGATGCATGTTTATCGCTTTAGCACGACACCGAAAATACACACAACCGCGCCTAAAACCCCGGGCGCCGCCTATAGGAAAACAATAGAAGGGATTGAAAATGGAATCTCCGTGAGGAAAGACACAGGGTAATCCACTTTTCAATTCCGCTCATTTCGAACTATGGATCGAGTCCCAATGCAATGATAGCTGTGCAATGGAATCGGCTCTTTCTAGAACTCGAGGTGGGAACCTTGACCTTAGGTGCCAAATCCTTTGATTTTTAGAAGTTTTATCCTCACTTGTCTCATGTGCATGTCTTTAGATGGTTGGTATATCTAAAACCACCTAAAAAAAATCGGTGATCCTGGAGTCACATCTCGAAGACTGGAACTGGGGCATCTCTAAGTGTTTGGACCACATTCCTTTGATTGATTTGACATTCTTAGTTCTCTTGTATAAGATTAATTTTGCTGAGATCCTCTATATCTCGTCCCTTAGATTGATTGTATTAGGGATCTATTTGTATTGTATACATCTTGATAAGGCTCATTTCTATCGAAAATGGGGGCAAATTCCCCAAACCCGGGGAGCATAGTGGAATTCGTCCCTTCAGTACAAAATACATTTGGCCGCAGAGCCACTCGTTTGGTGAAAGGACGTATCGTTCCTAATTGATTTTTAATCAGATCTGGGGATAAGTTTTTCTCCATTTTTTTTTATCTCAGGTGATAAAAGAGACAATGCACCCAAAAGTTCATGCATTCAAGTGACAAAACAGACGTCGCCCAGCTGGGGCAAATGAACCGTAGGCGTTGCAAATACCTTCAAGCACGGATGGAGGAATTTGATAGATGTTGTTCATATCAATATGCAACATCAAAACGGAGTGCAAATCAAGTGTAAAAAGGACGTATCATTCCAAAATGATTATTTTCTTGATATGGGAATAATGTCTCCTTTCTTTTTCCTCTCAGATGATGATCAAGAGCAGAGGACGCAGGATGTAATGCTTTCAAATAACAAACAGGGAACATCAAATACCTCAAATGGCGACTGTG
Organism: Rhodomyrtus psidioides; assembly: GCA_021437785.1. Taxonomy (NCBI): domain Eukaryota; kingdom Viridiplantae; phylum Streptophyta; class Magnoliopsida; order Myrtales; family Myrtaceae; genus Rhodomyrtus; species Rhodomyrtus psidioides. The sequence continues at coordinate 1,551,223 of JAILYB010000023.1, read as the reverse complement.
ATCGAGAGAATCACCAAACCGCCACATGACGAATCCCAAGAATATCAAGCTGTCTTGAGACAGATAAAATTGATCAAGGACTCCGACAATCGAGATGGATGATCAGAATCTGCAAAAATCAATGGGAGCAGGTCCCCCCCCCCCATTTGCTTTGAGGAGCCAAACCGGGGGCAAACTCTCATGATCCCCCATGAAAGCGCATCAGACCAAGGTCATCGAATCCAGAGATGACAAACAGCAAAACCATGCCTAACTGGGGCAAGTGAATCATTTGTACGCCGGACGTTTCTCCTCTGGCAAAGTCAATGGATGCAATAACAGAGTCGTCCGCATCAGAATCAAACCCCAATATACGAATTTGGGTGAATGGTAACCTTGTATCGTTCCAATTTGGTCTTCGAGGACCACATGCCTAACATGAGTTTTTACTCATTTTACAGGAAGTAGTTGGCGCTGAAAGCCTTAAATGAAAAGAGCGCGCTAACAGGGAGGTGAATAAAATCATTGGCCTTAGAAGTCAGGATTCCAAGAGATGGTCTTTGATTATAAGACCTAGTGGATGGTAAAAAGTATCGCTCCTACGTCACATGCTTTGACATGCATTTTGATACAATCTTTTTTTTTCCTTGAATAAAAGGAACCTTGAAGAATGGCGCTGGAGTGCGCCCAAAAACACAAATGGATCTCCTCTGGGGCAAATCCTTGAGAATGATTCATCGCCAACCAAACGAAGGGATCAAGACCACAAGATAGAGGGCCAAATCCTGCAAGCCGCGAGTTTGTGTTCAATGGAAACACAAAGCAAGAACAAGGCTGTATCGTTCCAATTTCCCTTGAATTTTGGAACGCCGACTAACAACTAATTCCCATCTTTGACAGGGGATCGCCATCAAGGTGAAACAGGTTTTCACACCCCATGAATTACCCGTTGGAGTACACGACCAAGGGTAAGATGTATCGTTCTAATTTTTTTGAAAAATTCGTGAACGTACAATAACATGTTTCTTCCGCATTTTCAGGGATTTCCAGCCGCGGGGGACAGGTAAGTATCATTTTCCCCAATCCATTGAAGATGTTGAGTAAAAAAAACAGAGAAGAAAAGAAAAGCTTTCAGAATCTAATGTCTAGAAAAGACAAAGAATTCAAAATTCATTGGCTTTCATGTTTTTAAAACAGGAGGTTGTCTGAACATGAATAAGAACATGCATGGTGCATCATAAAATCCCCTTGACGGGTAAAATTTTTGGAGAAAATGAAAGAGATTTTTTCCAATCAAAAGTTCAAAACTCTCAAAATGACGTTTTCTCAAAAAACGAGAGGCAAAGCCTAGTCCAAACACGTCCTACACACACTTGAGAAATGAGTGGAGCGGATCAAATAGCAAAATCTAGACCTACGGAAGTAGGGACCATCCGCAGCGATTACATGGATTGGGACGACGGAGGCATTCGTTCCTTATCCCCAAACACTACAGGTGACCATTGACAACCCCTTCGAACGGCGGTTTTCATTCCCAACCCTGTCAAGAACCACCCCACATTGGAGCAAAATGGAGGTGAGTCCAGCAGCATAAGGACAAAATGGTTAGAAATTTTCTTGCTCGGACTAACATTAATCTTTGTGTGTTGTTTATATGGTAATCCAAGTGCCATAGGATGACGAGAAGCATTCATTTCTCTATCCCACACACCATATCCTTTGCACAACCAAGTTGAGCCTGCAAATTCATTTCATAAACCCCTGTTGGTGATCATGGCATGTTTCAAGATAGAAACTGCATCACTCCAAGAACGGAAGAAATCAAGAGATGGGATTTATAGAAAAATTTCATATCGGCGTTTAAATGTGCTATGATTCAAGTTGCATATCTAGCACAATTTTTTGAACATCGTAGTTCCAAAGGAAAAGAAAAGGCGGGATTTCAACAAAGAAAAAATCCCAGCATCAAGAAAAAGCAAAGTGCCTGGTAAAAGCAAGGCCGATGCTCGTGAAAACTGTTTGATTGATCCCCAATGAAGCCGGATGGGAAAAAAGGAAATCCCTAATGGAGTCAGATCAAAAAGACTACTCCTCCAAATGATGTCAGGCGTGGAAGACGCAGACAGAATTGTCAAAAGCGGTTGCATGCCTCAAAAATTGAAGATGCAAAATGGAAAAGACATGTGACAAGTTTGCAATGATCACCAATGTCAATCTCCTCATAAATTCTGGGCCAAAAACAAGCCTTTTTCGGTCCCCAATCCTACCAACATCATAACCCTGAAACAGTCTTCTCTGACTAAGACACTTGGGTTAACATATTGCTTAGCTCGAAGAAGTACGAGCAAGACTATTTCTTTCTCATTTTGCAGGGTTCTTGACTTGTAAACCCGGAGCAGATGGTGAAGAATTTCATTCAATGGCCTCGACTCCAAAGCGGGTCCCCCTTGAAAACCAATATCCAAGCCCAACATTACGGTCCCGTGGAAGACCTCCCGACCGGTCAGAATGTATGCGCTGCGAATGAGCTTAAAACCTAGGCACAAGTTAGTAGGGAATTGAGTGCGTCCCCTACAAAAACCACTATCTCAAAACAGGCGAGAAGACCTCCTTGTCGAGAAATATTCCAATTGATGTTTTGAACAAACTCTTTTTGGAATTTTCAAACTGTTGGATCCAGATTTTCCATGCAAGGAATTTGTGATCACATTTGCATGTTGTAAGAATTCTTTGGATAACCTCCAGCATCAAAATGCGCATTTCATGACTAAAACTTAGGTCATAAAATTTTGTCAATTGGACAATTATTGTCTTCCCAAAGATTATTAACGTTTTCTTGGTGAAGAAAAATCTTTCAGGTTTGAACTTTCTGCAGGATACCTAGAGAACCCAGCTCCCAGAATGTCACCTCAACAGACCCAAGTCCTAGCATGACGTGGAGAACCCTCGTCCTAGGACTCATTTTCAAAGATATCAAACAGTCCTAGCATGACGTGGAGAACCCTCGTCATGAGACCCATTTTCAAAAAAATCAAGCAGTCTCATCGGACGTGGAGAACCCTCGTCTTGGGACCTCTTTTAAACAAAATCAAGCAGTCTCATCGGACGTGGAGAACCCTCGTCATGAGACCCCTTTTCAAAATTTAGGCAGTCTCATCGGACGTAGAGAACCCTCGTCATGAGACCCCTTTTCAAAATTTAGGCAGTCTCATCGGACGTGGAGAACCCTCGTCATGAGACCCCTTTTCAAAAATTTAGGCAGTCTCATCGGACGTGGAGAACCCTCGTTATGAGACCCCTTTTCAAAATTTAGGTAGTCTCATCGGACGTGGAGAACCCTCGTCATGAGACCCCTTTTCAAAGCAAAACTAAGGTAGATACCGCCTGAAGGGTCAACTCAAGGTAGAAACCGCCTGAAGGGTCAACCAATGGTAGAAACCGCCTGAAGGGTCAACTCAAGGTAGAAACCGCCTGAAGGGTCAACCAATGGTAGAAACCGCCTGAAGGGTCAACTCATGGTAGAAACCGCCTGAAGGGTCAACCAAAGGTAGATACCGCCTGAAGGGTCAACCAATGGTAGAAACCGCCTGAAGGGTCAACTCATGGTAGAAACCACCTGAAGGGTCAATCAAAGGTAGAAACCGCCTGAAGGGTCAAAATATGGTAGAAACCGCCTGAAGGGTCAACCAAAGGTAGAAACCGCCTGAAGGATCAACCAATGGTAGAAACCGCCTGAAGGGTCAACTCAAGGTAGAAACCGCCTGAAGGGTCAACCAAAGATAGAAACCGCATGAAGGGTCAACTCATGGTAGAAACCATCTGAAGGGTCAAGTCGATGGTAGATACCGCCATAAGGATCAACCCAATGGTCTAATCCACCATACGGATTAAAATCTCTGGCAAATCCCAAAGCGTGGGGATGCGCCTTCCTTAGGTTCCTACCAATTAGGAATCCCATAATGGTATGACCTACCATACAGGTCAGAGCTTAATCTCCCTAGGATATTCAGAATGACGAGTCCTAGACATCTTCTTGAAAGTCGTCGCTACCGGCAGCATCCGACAGGTGAGCTTCAGGTAAGTCTCTCTCGCTCCGGCCCATGTTCAAATTGTTAGAGCAAACCGGGGATTAATTTGAGCTTTTATCAAAGAGCCTTAAGGATCCGATGTCAAAGCATTTCTTCTCTCATTTTCCCAGTTGAGTCGGTTAGGAATCAGGTGCCACCTTGTCTTTGAGAGAAACCTCTAACGAGATTCCTCTCAAAGAGGGGCAGCTGTTGACACCTGATTTTTGACAATTTATTATTGTGATTTTTATTAATTAAAAATATCAAAAAAGGTCATAAAATCACAAAATCAACTTTGAAAGCCTTGGTCTAGCCTTGGGGACCAATTTTGAACAAAAAATATTTTTTGGTATTTTATAATATTTTTCGAATTTATTCAATTATAAAAATACCCAAAAAATCAGAAAAATACCATTCGTGGTCAGAAAAATACACAAAAATATTCAATAATTTTGTTTTAATTTCCTCTTCAAGTGTATCACTTTAAATCTTGAAAATTCGGCTCGGGTCACCATGTCCCCTCACAAACATAAGCCTGAACCGAGCCTAAAAAAATGCCAATCGAGTCTTTTAATTTATAGATTTTTGTATTTTTTAGTCTAGTTATTCAATTAGACCAACCACCATTTGCAATAAATGCCCATCGTTTTTCTTCTTCGTGAGGGGACTAGAATGGATTAAAAAAAATGAAAAGAATGAGGAGTGGAGGACAGATTATACGTTGAGCAAAAGTGGGGGGGAGCGGCGCCTCAAGAACCAAAAGGAATAAGTAGAGGACAACAGGGGTCTGCCCTCCACCGTGCAAAGAAAGATTAAACAAAAAAAAAAGATGGGGAGACCGGCGGTAGTGCATGGGTTGGTGAGATGATAAAAAAACTCAAGGGAGGATTTTGGGGTGGCGTCCCGAGCATAGATGAAGGTCCATCCGCAAAAAAGAAGGAAGCGGAAGAACAGGGGAGGTTCTCTGGAGAAAAGGGAACGAACGAAGGATAAGGTTTGGGGGATCGCCCCTTTAGTTTTCGTATCTTCTTTCGTTGTTACTCGAGCTCGAGAAACAGGTCCGGTCTTCATCATCAAGTGGGTGGATCCCAAGAGAGAGAAGAGAAGAAGGAGGAAGCCAACTGAAGCAGACGTAGAGAAGACAAAAATCAAAGGAAGGTCGAGTAGAGTCGCCCTTCACCTAATCAGCTCGCGTCGACCGCTGGGGGGTGATCGAGGTCATAGTTCCCCCACTTAGCTTCGCAAACCAGGTAAGCCTGAAACTTCTCGTTTACTCTTCATCTCGCCCGAACAGTGAACTGAGGCTTGTCATTCCGTTTCACCTTCATTCCCGACTTGGTCGTGCGGTTTCCTTTCCATGTATGGCTTTGTTAGCTGCATTTTTGGAGTCAGTTCTTATCCCATATCTGTTGTTCGTTGGGATTGAGAATGGGCAACCAGTGTTTTGGTCACGGATAGCGTTCTTGAAGTGGCTGACCATGTGAGAGTGGTGTTCTTGTTCTGACTTGGAGGATGGCTTATCGATGCCCTGTCCGTTCACTTTTTTTGTCTAGTGTGTTAATCTATCTAGAGCCGACTCGAGGCCAGGAGGTTAGCGGTTGTCGGTTTTTGGCGTCGCGATCGGTCCTAAGAAATCAGTCCAAGGCTACCAACATGACCCGGACGGGCCCGACAGCGATGACAACGGCGGTCCGATGATGTCTTGCCTTTGGTGAAAATAAGCTACTGTTCATTTTTTCATGGAACAGACGGCCAAGCTTCGTGGGTAAGAAGACCAAAAAAAATCATGCGAGAGGATAGAGGGACACGAGAGAGGGCTCTTTGACAACAAAAGAAAAGATGAAACTGAAATCACGATGCCATCATCGGTGGTTCAGTGATGAGATTGGAGGTTTTGATCCGAGGTTTAGACGCGTCGGGGTCGGATGGCAAGGCCTCAGTGATTGGAGACTCCTTCATAACCCGTCAATGCCGAAGATAGCTTGGTGTCGATAATTCGACGGCATTTCGGTGATGGACGTGACAGAACAATGGCCGGTGAGGGAAACTCCTGTGAGTGTGGCTCCATGGCTCATGATGTTGAGGTCTAGGGAGGAGTTTGCAGGAACTCACGAAGAAGACAACCCCAAAAGAAAAGAATAAAATAATAGAAAGATAGTAAAATAACATAAAAGTAAAAAAAAAAAGAGGGAAAAGAAAAACGTGGGTGATAAGAATGGGAAAAGAGAGTGTACGTTGGGGGTCTGATATTACGGAAGCATTGTTATTAATAATTAATAATAAAAAATAATAAAAAAATTCAAAAATTCAATAAAAAAATGGAAAATCATAAAAAATTCAAAAAATTCAAAAAATTCAGAAAAATTCTAAAAAATTCCAGAAAATAGGAAATGACCACGTTCAACTGGCCACGACCTGTTTCGGGTCTTTTGACCCCCAATATTTTCAGAAATGACGGTTTTCCCCTTCCGGCAAACCGTCTTCCAAAAAAAAAATTCTAAAAATCCAGGAAAATCCCAAAAAATAGGAAATGGCCACAATCAACTGGCCAAGGCTCATCCCGGGTGTTTTGAACCCCGAACCTTCTTAAAAATGACGATTTCGCCCTTTGGGCGAATCGTCTTCCAAAAATTGAAGAAAAATCAAGAAATTCCAAAAAAATCTCAAAAATGGGAAATGGCCACAATCAACTGGCCATGGAATATTTTGGGTAATTAGGTATCCAAACCTTCCATAAAACGACGATTTTGCCCTTCGGGCTAATTGTCCCAAAATCTTCCCATTTTACCCCTAGCCCTAAATCACATCTTCCCTGAGCCCTTATGGCTATACTAGGAGGCCAATGATTGAAATTGATGTGCATTGACATGGTTTATTTATGCACTTGACTTGCGCTTTCATTATATTGACTGTGATTTGATAGGACCAGTCTTCCAATTTGCATGAAACCCTGAATTAAGCCCACCTCACCTAAAATTGCGCCTGCATGAATTCTTAGTTAGGAAATCACTTGCGTTAGGTACCGAAAGGGCGTTGGTAATGACACCAGCGTAACCAAGTCCCCGAACCCAAAAATCTCTGGTTCCGCAGAATTGATCGATCTCTCCCAATCGGTCAATAAGGTCTCCGGTCTACCCTCCAAGAAAGACCGGTGGCGACTCCAAATGCATGCACAATTTGCACATGCCACCACGACCAAACTGAAGGTCGAAAGCGATCGACTCTTATCGTCGAATCCTTTGAAAAATACCCCCGCCGCGATTTGGTATGGGCCTGGGAGGGCCCGCGCCGATCCAAAGCCCGCGATCCGCATCCTTGTGCTGGGTAAGGGCCCGCGATCGGTAATCCATTAGCCGCGTCCGCCTTTCGGACGGGTCGCGACAATCTTTGCATGCTTCGAGATGTTTGGATAACCTCTGACGTCCTAAGCCATTTTACATAAACTGCATAGGTTAAAATGAAGCCTTTTACCTATATTATAATTGTCATTACCTCAAGAGGGCTAATATCTTGGCAAATGAGGAATGAACTCTCAGGTCTAAGCTTCTAGGACTCATGGTAACCCCGGATTCCAGAAGGATGCATTGCTCCGTGAAGAAGAGCTTTCAAGTCTATTCTCCTGCAGGATCCCTGGTAACCCCATATCTCAGGAAGATACATTCTTATGAAAAGTTTTTGTAGGTTTAAGCTTTCTACAGGATACCTGTAGTCTCCAAATCCCAGAATGTCACCTTCAATGTCAAAAGGACAATCTTCAGAATCATCTCTATGTGAGATTTCAGTTTTATAGGTTTGACCTTTCTGCAGAATACCTGGAGTCCCCAGATCCCAAAATGTCACCTCCAATGTCAAAAAGAGAATCATCTCTATGTGAGATTTTAGTTTTATAGGTTTGAGCTTTCTACAAGATACCTGGAGTCCCCAGATCCCAGAATGTCACCTTCAATGTCAAAAGGACAATCTTCAGAATCATCTCTATGATACTTGGAGCTCTCAAATCCCAAAATATCACCTCTAAGGTCGAAAGGACAATATTCAATATCATCTTTCTGCGAGATTTCAGGTAACCTCTAGATCCCAGAAGAATCTTATCAAAGTTTTTGCAGGTTCAAGTTTTCTGTAGGATACTTGGAACCCCCAAATCCTGGAATAACGCCTTGCATGTCAAAAAGGACAACTTTCAGAATCAGTTTTCTGTGAAGTTCTAGGTAACCCCTAAACCCAAAATAGCTCATGTGGTGAAGCCTAAGGGTTAGGCACACCTCATTTGTATAGATCCTAGTTAATTCCTTAGAATATAGGATAAAAATGTTCGACAATTCCTAAGAGACTGGGTGCGTCATCCATAGGTTCCTAGCAGATAGGAGTCCTATTCTCGGCCTGATCCCCCTCAAGAATCAAAATGTTCGACATTCCCTAAGAGACTGGGTGCGTCATCCATAGGTTCATAGCAGAGAGGAGTCATATTCTCGGCCTGATCCCCTTGAAGGATCAAAATGTTCGACAATCCCTAAGAGACTGGGTGCGTCATCCATAGGTTCCTAGCAGAGAGGAGTCCTATTCTCGGCCTGATCCCCTTGAATGGTCAAAATGTTCGACAATCCCTAAGAGATTGGGTGCGTCATCCATAGGTTCCTAGTAAGGAGGAATCCTATTCATGGTCTGATCCACCATACGGATCAAAACCCCTGACAATCCCTAAGAGATTGGGTACGTCATCCATAGGTTCATAGCACGGAGGAGTCCTATTCATGGTCTGATCCACCATACGGATCAAAATCCTGACAATCCCTGAGAGACTGGGTGCGTCATTCATAGGTTCTTGTCAAGTATATGAATCACATTCTAGTACGGCCTACCATACAGGCTAGAGTTTAACCGCCCTAGGATACTCAAAAGATGAGTCCCTAGGTATCAACTAGAACCTGCTATAGACTGCGCACGCCGCATGAGCGTCAGGCAGGTAAGTAATAGGTGAGTATCTCTACTCCGCCTCTCTCTCTCTCTCTCACTTAGGCAAAGATAAGACGAGCAGAGCATGTACCGACGAGACAAGAAAGATTGAATGTCGAGATTCATTTTCTCTATTCCGCAGTAAAGTCGATCTAGACTTAGGTGTCACCTGTCTTTGAGAGAAACCTCTCGCGAGATTCCTCTCAAAGAGGGGCAGCTGTTGAAACCTAATTTTCGATCAGCCCTTTTTGGTTATTTCTTTGAAAAATCACAAAAAATCCATAAAAAGTCACAAAATTGTAAAATCAACTTTGGTGGCCTTGGCCAAGTCTAAGGGACCATTTTTGACCAAAAATAATTTTTCATATTTTTCGCATTTTTTTATATTTTTAGAAAATAGAAAAATACTAGAAAATTCAAGAAAAATAGCATTTGAGGTCAAAAAAATATGAAAAAATAGTCAGTTTTTTTATTTTAAATCCCTTGTCTTTTTGACCTCACAAAAAACCCAAAATCAGATTTAATTTTACATGTTCTTTTGTAACATGTATGATTGAATTTGGTAAAAAATGCCAATTGAGTCTTTTAATTTGTAATTTTGGCATTTTCTAGGATCTTGACATTCAATCTAATTGTCTCTTATTCCAATTTAGCCCAATTGTTCGGACAGATTGCTCAATTGCAAACTTAATTGCAATTTAGTCCTTGAAATTGGGCATATTTGAAATTACTTTCAATTCAAGGACTATCATTGCAAATTAAAGCTACTGCCTAATGGGTTTCATCATTTTGAATCGATTGGCATAGGTGGTTTCGCCCAATCTGATCATTTAAACCCTCAATTGCACAATTCCCCAATTTGCAATTACTTGAAAATTTGGGGTTTTCATAGAAATTGATATGAACTTTTGGGAAAAATTACATTTTTAAATAAAATCCATGCCCTAGATTCGATTCTGAAGTTTAATTGCAAAAATTCCCAACAGATTTGAACTAATTTTGAAAATTGAAATTTGGAACCGATTCCGACCGGTCAGACCGCCGGTCGAACCGATCTGCTACAGTGTCATCGTCTTCCCTGAGAACCTACGCAGATGAACAGCTCTGAGGGTGATTTCGATCCTCAAATTGAAGGCCAATTCGTGGATAATCAAGCACGCAATAGTGGGCGTATTGTTGCATATGCTCTTACCTATCGATTAACACCGGCGGCACCGCTTGACATCGCCGGAATAAAAGGGAATCGGCCGGTCAAGTGACGAACCCGCAAAAGTCAACTCAGACCACATTCATGCCAAATTCGCATGAAATAAAGCTCGCCGGAGGACCAAACAGGATTGAACGAAATACCCATCTTCCCCGACATCGTTTGGACCTAATTGCACGTGACTACACGTGCCAAAATGAGTTGGTTGAAGCTCCACGGTTCGGCGCCAAAAATCCAACAGGCTATATAAGCCTACGGAAGCTTTCAGTTAAAGGGGTTGGCAGATTCAGTTAGAGAAAATAAAACGGAATCGAGAGAAAGCGAAAGAGAGAGAGAAAGAGCTCGTCCTCTAACCACCATTGTCGAGGACTGAGTTCGAATTCACAGAGCGGCGGTCAGGCCTTTACAGGCTAGACCCGAGCTCGCGAAGATCGTCAGGAGGCTGCCCGTGCTGAGAGGAAGCTGTTGCCGTCAGCCGCGTAGCCGAAAACCATCGAAACAGGTGAGTCTCGACCTCGAGTCCTTCACTGCACTTCAATGGCGTTTCTTGCCTTTCTTGTTCATTCTTGCGATTGCTGTGGGCGTTTCACTCCTTGAACATCACTGACCATCGCGGCGTCTTTATTTTGCATCGACCTTGCGTGAACAACCCGAATCGAGTCTTCGAATTTAGCCTCCATAGCTGACCACTGTTCATCATCGCCTAGCCTAATCTAGGCCGTGCGAGCTCAATCGGAGCTCGAGGTAAGTCTCCTGAACATCAATTGGTGCTATCATATGATGGAATTGTAATGATTTTATGTTAATCTAGCGATCGAACTCCCATGGCCGTACTCGGCACTATGCTTGATACTCGTGATTTTGCGAATGAGGTGCCGCGATTCATAGATATGTTAAACTAGAGACGATCGCGAGTCCATTGCCGTTGGTCTCGCACGATTTCGTTGAGAATCCACCGTCGGATCATCGCCGGAGTTCCTCAGCCGTCCATGTCGTCGGGGTCGAGAGGTTGAAGATGAAGCTGACATAGCGCGGTCAACAAGTCAAAATTCCATGTGTCACGTCGCGATTAGTCCATGTGGATGTCGAGTCAGCTCGACCGTTAGTCCGTTAGGGTGAGTCAGCATAAATCGAACGGCCTAGTTTAAACGATTCTAACAAATGGTGACCGTCCGATCAATAATTGAGATTATTTGAAAATTGGAAAACCAAATAGAATCGAAACGGTGTCGCATGGATTAATGAGTAGGCGACGTCGTTTAGGATGATAGGATCAAACGGCTCAGATCAGGTCTCAGGTTCTAATCGTGGCTGTAGGTTTAAGTAGTCCGATCAGACGGCCCTGATCGAGTCTCCTTTCAATCTGAACTGTAGGTTTCAGTAAGTCAATCCAAAGATCGGGGGTTAGCCACGTGGTCCATTAGGGATCGTAGGATTAAAACCGATTAAACCAAAAAATAAAAACGCATGAAACGGCGTGGTTTCGAAGCGTCCGGGTTGCGGGTCCGGGTCAGGGCCGGGTTCCGACCCGAGTGGGCCGGGTCGACGCGGTCTGAATCATTTTTTAATAATAAAAAATCGGAAAATGATTTAAAAAAAATCAGAAAATTTCTAGAAAATCCAAAAAAATGCTAGAAAATTCCAGAAAATTCCAAAAAAATGTGGAAAAATTGTGAAAAATCCTAGACACTCAAGAAATCCCCAAAAATAGAGGATTGACCATAGACAACTGGTCAACCCTATTTTTGGGGTTTCTTATCCGTTCTTTCGAGACTTGACGATATTACCCTTTAGGTGTAAGTCGCATCTGTTGTATATGCGAGATAAGACCGATAATGCCAGAGTAAGAATTAGGGTCGAGTAGGCGACCAATTCTTAAGCCTGGGTTTTCGAGTCCCGTCCCTTTTCTCAAAATGACGATTTTGCCCTTCAATGGGAAAATGTCTTTCTTGTTCCAATCAAGTTCTGAGAATTGTTTAAAATTAGGGTTTGGGTTAGGTGGGTAACCAACCCTAATATTTGAGATTTTCAGTCCCTTTTTTTGTCCGAAATGACGACTTTACCCCTCTAAGGGTAAAATCACTTTTAAATTCCAGAAAAATCTTGGAAATTCCCAAAAAATAGGAAATTGATTGCATTGATGGCCAATCCTATTTTTCCCAGTCTTTTGACTTCCTAAATTCATCAAGAATGACAAATCTGCCCTTTCGAGGCAAAGTGTCCCCAAAATGTTCAAAATTACGATTCTGCTCCTCATGAGCGAATCGTGTCTAAATCACTCCTAAGTCTTGATTGAGATTTCTCTAGACCAATAGGGCCTCATTAGGGATGCCATGCTAATTTCATGTGTTTTATCCGCATGTATTGGATCCTTGATTTGCGCATTTATTTTACTGATTGTGAGTGATAGGGTAGTCATTCCCATCTGCATGAACTCCTAGATTTAGGATCTGTACCTCACCCATCTGTATGAAATCCTAGGATCAGATAAACCATTCAGCTCACGTACCGAAAGGGCGTCAACTCTAGTAGTTGGCGTAACTAAGTCCCCGAACCCAGTTCTATGGTTTCCGCAGAATCGAATAGACCGCTCCCAACTATTCGATAGGGTTTCCGATTGTACCCTCGACTAAACAATTAGTGGCGACTCCTTGGCATGTACACGTATCATATGTCACTAAACCACACCAAAGGTCGACCACGTATATCCAACGTTACGATTTGGGTAATGGGACCTTGGGAGAGGCCCGCGTCCTATCGAGGCCAGTGATCGGGCGGCCCTTTAGCCCCCTTGTCCGCGAGAGGGTCGCGACACCCTTCACTCCACCAGTGCCTAGATCCAGGCCTTTCCAAAGAATTGTCTGAGAATTTGTTCAATGTGGAGCAAGACAGACTTTGGAAGCATAAAGACGCTTGCCCAAAAGACATGAATAGCATGAATAATCGTCTTCACAAAAAGCAGTCTCCCTGCAAAGGATAGAAAACGCTGAGACCAGGATTGGACTCTTGTCGTGATAGCATTGACTAGCGAGATACAGTCATCTTTGCCTAGCCTAGCGGAAACAATTGGAACTCCAAGATACCGAAAAGGTAGAGAACCAAGCTGAAAACCAAGTATGGATAGAAGCTGCTGGCGCAGTTGGTCCGTGCCTCCAGAACAGAAAAACTTACTCTTGTTCAGATTTGGTTTAAGCCCCGACCAAACAGAGAACTTGTCTAGACCTGCCTTAAGCAAGGAGACGGAGATGAGGTTGGCTTCAGTAAAGATAAGTACATCATTAGCAAAGAAAAGATGAGAGAGTCTAGTGTCTTTGCATCTCCAATAGAACTTGAATCCTGGTTGACGGATCTGGACATTTATAATGCTTGTAAAAATTTTCATCACCAAAGTGAATAAGTAGGCCGACAAAGGGTCCCCTTGGTGAAGCCCCCTGCTGCTAAAAAAGAAACCATGAAGCTCCCCGTTTATAGAAATGAAGAACTTTGGAGTTGTAACGCAAATCATAATAAGATTTATAAAGTTTGCTGGGAAATCGAAGGCATGCAAAACCAACTGGAGGAAATTCCAATCCACCGTGTCATATGCCTTCCTAAAATCCACTTTGATAGCACACTTGGGCAAGTGAGGATCATGGTGGAACCCACAGAACAATTCTTGAGCCAAGAGGATGTTGTCACTTATACGTCGACCTTTGACAAAAGCATTTTGTGGCGCACTAATAATAGAGGGAAAAACACAACATATCCTATTTGCCAAGATCTTGGTAATGCACTTATATAATGTGTTGCAACAAGAGATGGGTCTAAAGTCACCCATTGTGGTAGCATTCTGAACTTTAGGCACCAAAGAGAGGATAGTTGTATTGATTTCCCGAAAAAGGCAACCATATGTAAAGAAATCCTGAATGGCTAAAGACACTGATTGGCCAACAATGTCCCAGGTGGCTTTGAAGAATTCCACTTTGAAGCCGTCAGCCCCGGAGCTTTACCACTGGCTAGCGAGAACATAGTATTCTTTATTTCACAGGCGTTGACCGGCCTAGACAAAAAGAAAATCTGGTCATCGTTAAGGGAATGCTCAAGTATTGACCTAATATCCATAATAGAGGCCGAAGAGTTTGGGCCATCAGAGGAGAGAAGTTCCTCGAAATACGAAACACTGTGGGCATGCACCAAGGGCTGATCAGTCAGCATAGCCCCGAGCTTTTCCTCACCGAGAATATTCAAATTATTCTTTTCTGAATTTTCAATTGTTCATCTATTTCAATTAATTTCAAGTTGAAATTTTCAGGCCGTACATTACATTTCCGATTTCGCGAATGTTGTTATTTCATATTTTTCTAGGATCAATGGATAACAATCCCGTATATTATACCTGTAAAAATTATCGACATCAATGACTTAAAGGAGAATAGACATATTTTAAAAAGCCACATTTATTGATGTTCTAAAACCGATGTGTTTGTTCCTTTAGGCCATTTTAGTTATGATCAAACGTGTACAATATGATGTAGCCCCCAGACACCAGAGTACTTTCATAAATATATATATATATATATATATATATATATATATATATATATATATTTGTCGAAGAGTACTTTTATAGTTTGAGCTATTATATTATTGACAATTTGGGTTTGGACCCATAAATAGTTGTAAGTGAGTTTTGTAACAAAGAGGTAGGAGCTACTAATTATAGTAAAATCCTCTGGATGTAACGCTAATTTATAGGTGAACCAGGATAAATATGTTGTCTCAATTTTCTCTTTTTCGCTTTTACTCTTTATTTTGTTGTGGTTATACTCAAATCCTAATGTGTAATGCCACTTTTAGTGAATCGGAAATTTAAGAGTGCTTTTCCTTGTCTCTAGCTCCACTACGCTGCCATTGTGTGAATTCAGCTTGATCTTGATTAGAATTGTCCTCGTGTGATTGTATTGCTGTAGGGAGTTTTTTTTTTTTTTTGTTGGGGGGAGGGGGGGGGGGGGGGGGGGGGGAGGGTGTGGGTTGTTATGTTCTTGATCTGTGTTACATTTGTAATCTCTAGCTTATATGGAAGGAAAAAGTGTTGGAAAACACCATGGTTGGACAATGCCTACAAAACACGATACGATGTCCAAAATGAATCGAGTCCAAGACGACAAAAACCTCAACACATAATTTCACAGGTTGTGCCACGTAAGACAGCCAATGCTGACGCGAAAATAGCATTTTTATTTACTATTCTTTTCTGTTTTAAAAATAATTATTATAATTAACCACGTTAGTGCCGACCGTTCCACGTAGGACGTCCGATGTCCACGTCATGTGATTTTCAGTTAAAATTAGCTGAATGGAATCAATTGGTAAAGTGTCAAAAAGCTTATGACTATATTTGTAAAATTAAGATGTTTAAAATTGAATTGGCCAAATTGCAATAGGTTTAGAACTTTCTGGACAAATTTCCCTCGCCCAAACGAGGTTTTCTATAGCCAATGTCACCACTTCTTGCGTCCCACTCGGTTCATGCGAGTCCAAAATTTGATGCCACAACCTGTACGACGGTTTCACATGCGAAAACACAACTCGCATCAATTTCCGACGGTATATTGATGCGATAAAACATCCGTAAACATTAAGTTCCGCGAATGATTTGTTTAGTCGTGGTTTCTGATCCTAGCTAGGACTAGCTGTAGAAGAGGAGGAAAAGCACTAAGTTGACATCGTTAAGGATGAATTTCGAGTCTGCGGACCTTCTGATGCTGATCAGGTCTCACCGTACATCTTAGTCCCTATTGTGTTGGTCAGTCGCATCTAGCTCATGTGGCGGGTGACCAAATTTACCCATTTCGAACTAATACAAAACAACCAAGTGGATGGCCAAAAGACAATAGAAAACTGGAGAGACCCGACTAAGATTGTGTTTGGTGATTTCTTATTCTTTCTTTGGTGATTAGGACTAGGAGGGATGTTTTTGTTCCAAGGAAAGTCCACGAAGGATGATAAGGAGGGAGAGAGAGACACACACACACAGATGAAAATCCTAGTTCGGTCGGCAGCGGAAGCGGTCTGCACTACTTGGTCAAGAGCAAACGCGACAGATTGACAAGGACGGTAACTCTAGAATCCAGGAACGGTAAAATAGTGACAAGTCGTTCTTCTTTTCCCGCCCACTTTACCTTATTCTTTTCTTTTCGCTCGTCGTGCCACGCCAGAAGAGTCCAAATGGTTACTTTGCAGAATCATTGGGAGCGATGGCAAGATGGTACGCGTTAAATCCACTTTTTACGTAAAAGTTTAATCAGTTGAAAGTAACCTAAATCCCGCCTAGTCCAGGTGTATGTCGACATACCCACATAAACCTTCTGAAATTTTCTACTACCAAACAAGTATGCCCACTTCGACCGGCTCGCGATCACACGCCAAAGCCGGGATGGTTTCCCACATCGCAACGCCTTACCTCTGCCTGCAGTCTCTTCCGTGTCCAAACCATCGCAGTGATATGTGAAATTTTGTCTTAGAGGTATTCACCGAACATCGAATCACAACGGAGGCTGTTTGTTTAGCCATTGGCTTTGACACTTCTTGTTAAGGACAACAGATAAAATCTTATACCTTCATCCAGGGAGAATTGTCAATAAGTCTTAAACATATTGTACGGCTGCCAATGCAGTTCTAAACATTTTAGTTATGTCAATTTAGTCCTAAACATTTTGTCGATTTCGTAATTTGATTTTAAATTGTGCCAATTAAGTCGTAAATCTTTTGACGATTGATCAATTTAGCTCTAAACATTTGGATGATTTGTCAATTTAGTCCGATACTCTCTTACAATTTGCCAATTTAGTCTTTTTCGTTAATTTTGGATGGAAAACGCTGACGTTGACGCTAGCCATCTTATGTGGCAGGCTCTGTTACACGGACTCGCTTCTTTTTGAAATTTTGCCGTGTCGGACTCGGACACTCGTCCGACACGCCCGGACTCTTCTCGGACACACGGTCAACGCGTGTCCGAGTCCGAGCTCTCGGTCAACGCAACGGACACGCGAGGGACTCACGTGTCCGGTGGGTGAGCAGAAGAATGAGAGAGATCGGGTCGCGGCTGCAGAGGAGAACGGAGCTCGGGGATCGGATCTGGTGGCGCGGCTGGGGCTTTTGCCGGCGTCGGGGCTCTTGGACGCAAGGGGTCGGACTTGGAGCTCTCAAGACGGGGCTCGATAGCGGATCTCTCGGTTTAGGTCACGATGGGCTTGGGTCCCGCGGCTACTAGATCTTCACGGCTGGGCGGAATGGCGAGAGGCGATTGGTAATGAAGGGAGCAGCAGATGGTGGGGTGTGGTGAGGTGGTGATGCAGGCTATGGCTGTGGTGGTCGTCGGATGAGGGAGTTGCAGAAAGAAGAAGATGAGGAATCAAGAAAAGAAAGGAAGAAGCAGAAGAGGGGGAGTGGAGTGGGTCGCGTCGTTTGGGGTAGACGTGCACGGTTCGACGGAACCGCCGGTTCCGGTTCAGGAACCGGACCATAAAGGACCGGTTCCGGTTCCGGTTCGGAACCGGGCGGTTCCGGGCCGGTTCCGGTTCCGGTTCCGGTTCGGTACCGGACGGTTCCGGGCCGGTTTCGGTTCCGGAACCAATTTTATAATAAAATAAATTAATGAATTATTAATTAAAATTTATAATCAAATTGTATATTGTAAAAAAAAATGAGGAATGGGCTTGAACTTAATGAATTATCATTAAGCGCCTACATATCTTCTTGGGGATAGAAGAATCAAAGCCCATGTAGTTCTCTTACCTTTGGTAACCCCAACTTACCTCATCCTCAATCGTCGCTATCTGTTGTTGTGGTGGCGGTGGTATCTCCACAATCATCACTGTAGAAGTCGTGTTCTCGATCCAACTCTTGTTGTCGAAGCTTAGCCCTTAGTCCAATCATCGACGCAAGCTTGAAACTCCACACTTTCTGGATTTAATCTTGAACGACGAGAGTCTAAAATTAATCCTCCAGCACTAAATGCTTGTTCAACTGCCACTGTCGAAGAAGGTGTCGCTAATATTTGTCTTGCAATGAGGGAGAGAACTGGATATTGAATTGAATGGTTCTTCCACCACTCAAGAATCTTGAAATTTGCTGCGTTGTGTTCGGAATCACTAAACTCAAAACAAATTGTTAAATAGTTTTCTAATTCGGAAATACTACCTGTTGTCCCTTTTTGTTTTTTTTGCCTACTCATGAACCTTTTATACCCTCTACTAAGTGAAATACTTGTATTGCTTTGTGAGACACTAGGCTGGACAGATTCACATCCACCATCACCTAAACCATATTTATTACAAAATTCATTATATAATTCTACTATAACTTTTTTAACATCTACTTGTATACTATGAATATCTATTACTTCATTCAAATGTAAACATTCATAATAATAATCATTCAAATGATCTAATAAACCATCTAATTGTGAGAAAAATACATAAGGATTGACATGTATTTATAGAGTTTTTTTTTTGTTTTTTTTTTAATTTTTTATTTTATTTTTTGCCTTCAGGCCGTTGGGAGAGAGCCAACGGCTCTCTCCCCCAAACGGCCGTCAGTGACGGCCGTTTGGGGGGAAAGAGCCGTTGGCTCTTTCCCCAAAAGAGGGGCCCTGTCCCCTGAAAATTTCAGGGGACAGGGCCCATTCATTTGGGTGGGGAAAGAGCCGTTCGGCTCTTTCCCCAAAAGAGGGGCCCTGTCCCCTGAAATTTTCAGGGGGCGGGGGCCATTTTTTTTTTAAAATAAAAACGGTTCGGAACCGGCCCGGAACCGCCGGTTCCGGGCCGATTCCGAAAAAAATGAAACCGGAACCGGCCCGTGAAGGTCCGGTTCCGGTTCTGGTTCGGAACCGCGGACCCGGTCAACGGGCCGGTTCCGGGTCCGGTTCCAATTTGGCCATGTCTAGTTTGGGGTCTGAAGAGAGAGAGAGAAAAGGGTGGGTTTTGGGGCTGAAGAGAGAGAGAGAGAGTAAAAGGGTGGGCCACATGAGGGAAATTTTTTTTGGGAAAGAGGGTTAGTTAGGTGAGTAAATGAAGAAAAGAAATGGGTGACGGGAAAGAGAGATGCAATAAAATTGGGCCCATTAACTAAAAATCAAATCTAAAATTATTTTATCTTTTGTGAATAATTTTATCAAGCATAGATATATAAAAATATATATAATATACAACGTGTCCCAGCGTGTCGAAATTTTCTATTTTTTGAGAATTGCCGTATCGGCATGTCGTGTCTCGTGTCCGTGTAACATAGATGGTAGGACCATAGGACAACCGATTTTGATTTGATTTTTATTTTACGCTTTATGAATTTTTTTCGAAATTTTTATTAATTTTCTTACTTTTCTTTTTCTTTTCCTTTCTTCTTCCTCTAACATATTCCCGAGCCTCAGCAAGGTCAACCCTTGCTAACCTTGGGTGAAGCTCACCCTCACCATCGTTGGCCAAGGGTCGACCCTCTCCCAAGGTTGGCGATGCTCAAAATTGCTAGATCCGTCAAGGCGAGCCTCTCCCAAGACAGGTAAAGTCAACCTCTCCTGCCATAGGAAGAAGGAAAGAAAAAAAAAGATAGAAAAAATCAAAAAAATTAATACAAATAATTATTCTAGTACTATGCCACGTAAGATGGCAAGCGTTGACCAGATCTCCAAAGTCGGCGATTTCAAGGCAACATGGACCGGAATGATTAAATTGGTATATGGTCAAAAGGTTTATAATTAAATTGATTAAGATTCAAATGTTTAGGACTAAATTGGCATCAACAAAATCTGAAAATTAGCGGGTTGACACGATAGTCCCTGTAACACAATTCCATATATCGGGTAGACGGGTCGACACAATTCCGAAACACACCTTGACACGAAATCAACTCGACAGCATAAACTTGACACTTCTCCATCTTTATTTTTTCAAAATACAATAACCTGTTTACAATCTATTGGAATTGAATTAAACAGCCCACTCATGGGCAATAAAAATAACATCAACTTAACTTTTTATTAGTAAATAACATGGGAATGATAAATGTCCTAATTATACGATTTTAACGGTGAAGCAGGCTGTGTGGACACTAACCCGTTTATTTAAAAGGAAATATAATTCTATTTCGTGGCGAGTTAATATTATCACAACGCGATTATCAGATATATCTCGTAGGTTGACATGAAATTGATTAGCCTCAACCCATCGTGTCGTGTTCTCTCCTCGTATTAAGGATAGCCATCCTTACTTAAGACCACAATGATCAACTCGATTCTTTGTTTGAGATATCCATCACGATAAATATAAACCCCGGCCTTCCAATCAACTTGGCTATGCCAAGATACTATTTTGTTGGGACGATGCAATGAAAAATAAATAGCCTTTCATCATAAAGAAATCCAATCGAGCACCCACTAACATACCTAATTAGACACATCCTCACTCACATGTTGAAGTTTTAAGAATACGAGTCAACCGATATACAGACTCAATTCCGAAAATATATATATATATATCCTTAGGTTCGTGCCATGTGACGAGCTACCTAGCCCCTGCCCCTTGCACTAACGAATCGTGATAAGTACCAAATCAGCTCCCATGTGAAAACATGCGTAGCTATAACTTGTGAACGAGGACCACGAACTATAAGAAACAATTTTAAGAAAGAATTAACGTAGGCAATTCTTGGAAAATCACCAAGTTTAATGAAGATGGAAGGAGAAATGGGGACCATTTCTTTGGTGTTTTTTTGGTCAATTCAAATGGGAAGGCCGGCACAAAGTGGAGTGACATGGACATGTTACTGGAGCTGAAGCATCCGCGTCTGACGGATGCAACACTCATGTCAAACCGACTTCGGCTAACCATGATGGAAGCCTGGGATCTTCTCAATTTAGAAAAAGCTGCTTTGCTGAGTATTTCTTTTTCATAAACGTCGTGTTCATTGGCAAGTTGCTGAACAGGGTAAGCAAGAAAACTAATGAAAAGAAGGTCAATTCTAACACTCGGTTTGTATCATCGCCATGAAATTGATTGGAAAAAACCTTATGAATGAGCGGCAAAGAGAACTTTGTACTAGTTCGGTATCTCAAAAATAGGTTAAATATGTGATGTATGTCTAGAACACTTGTAGTCACAACTCTATTAAGGCAAAAGTATGGAAATTGTTAGAAAGTCCAACTCAAAAACTTAAGCTAATAAGTGAAGAGTGACCCACTGAATATAAAAGACATGTAAAACTCGTAGTCAAGCAATGCAAGACAATATTTCAACACATCCTCTCACGTGCAAGCTGTTCATGAATATAAATGTTGGAAAATAAGGGTGCATGGGAAGGACCGTAGTCCGCCCATGTAGGCTATCATAGCCCTTCACCCATTATATATAATTGCCAAAGGGCAGTTACAACGTGTTAATAAAATACGTTCGTCATATACGTCGTTTAAGATAGACGTTCTTCAAAACGAAGAACAGTGAAGACGACGCGGATTCTCCCTTCTCCTCTTCGAAACGTCGGATGACGGATTCTCTCGACTGCACTGTAGACATTTAATTTGTGAAATACGAGGTATGTCCATTTTGTGATATGCTTCTCCGATCAGTGACTCAAGATCGATTCTAGGGCTTGTTAATTCGTGTAATTCCGCTGTATGTAAACGGGATCCGTTCCCATCATTGGTATCAGAGCCGAAATTCCTTGTTTCCTGATCATATAATGATATTAGTGAATTTCGTGTTTCTTTTTATGGGCATATCATTTTTTTCTTTTTCGGAGCTTTTCTGGCCGTGGAGTTTTACGCCGATTCCGGCCAAATTCCGACGAACCACGGGCTGTCTTCGGGACAGCAAGGTCATCTCATCATGGGGAACAAAAGCCCTAAGTTGTCTCGGCATTTGGTTGCTCGCCGGTAACGAATTTCGCGAAGGAATTTTGCGGATTAGGGTTCCGCATCCGACCGATTATCGCTCGATTTCGCGCAGATTTCTTCATCGTTTTCTTTGATTCTTGAACCTATGTGGTCGCCCCGAGAAGACGCTCAAAACTAGGGGTGAGCATGGTTCCCGGGTAGAACCGGGAACCGAAGAACCGAACCGACGGTTCCGGTCCGGTTCCCGGTTCCAACATGCTAGGGTCCGGTTTCCGGTTCTAGATTTTTAGGAACCGCCGGTTCCGGTTCCGGTTCCAGGTTCTATCCTAGAACCGAACCGGAATCGGAACCGGAACCGGAACCGAAATTTCTAAACAGTAAACCCTAGGTTTTTAGTTTTTAATTTCTACCCTTTCGTCTTTCTTCTTTCCTCCCCGCCTCTTCTTCTTTTCCTCCAATGCTCCACGCCTGACGCCTCCTCCTCTTCTTCTTCTCTATTCTCACTTTGTCCTCTCACTCCCCAACCTTCCCACCCTTTCCTTGCTGTCCACCACCATGTCCTTGGCACACATACCTCCGACGGCGACCTCCCTGGCCTCTCAGAGTCTCAGCGCCTTCCCTCGATTACCGCCAAGTCTGGTGCCGGGCGCCGTGCTCATGGATCTGGGGCCTGGGACCATGGACAACGTCAGATCTGGACGGTAGGGAAGATCTTCCGGCCAGACAACCCCACGATCGGCCTCCGTGATGAGAGGTTGAGGATCCGCATGACCCCAAGGTCTGACTCCTCCAGCTTCAGCAGCCACCGCACGGGATTGAAGGTGGCTCTGTCTGCCGGCGTGTCAAGGGTGTAGATCGTGCTCTCTCGGAGGAAGAGGCCGGCCTCTAGAGTTGGCAAAGGGAACCGTGGGGCTGGCATGGGGAACGAGGAGCGGAACGAAGAACACATGCTGCGGAATCGGAAGACGTCCATTCGATTTTGGAGCCGACTGCCAATCATGGAGAGAAGCTCCAATGGGAGATCGAACCATGGGCGTCTCCTGCTTCCCTCCATGTGAGCTCCTCTGTTTTCTGCTATTTCCTTAACCATGGGCGTCAGATCGAATCGGAAGACGTCCATTAATCTGTTTTTTTTTTTTTTGCTACAGACGGCGAGTGATTTTACAATTGGCAATCCATCTCTCTCTTAGTGTCGTGTCGGATTCCCGTCCATTTGGAAGCTTCTTGAACTAGTTTTGTGCTATTTCTAGTGACTGATCTTTGGGAAGGATTTGGGAGTCATGAAGTTGATTTCGGTTTGTGGATGTTGTTCACAGAGTCAGTGATTTAGTGTGGAAAATTATGTTATGGGCAAGTTTCGTGCTTATCATCGGTTTAGTAAGCAATTTTTTGCGCAAATTGTTACTAGCTATATGTTCCCTTTGTTGAAATCACTCTCTCAAAGTATTTCTGGTCTTCCAATGTTGTTTTGCCTGCTGATCATTAAAAGCATTTCTGGCCGTCCAATGTTGTCATGGGCGAGTCATGTAGTTGGGTTCGTGTATTTTGGTGCAAGAGATTTGTATTGATAGGTTCTCGGGTACCCCGGAACCGGAACCGGAACCTGTGACAGGGTAGGTTCCAGGTTCCAGGATATAGCGGGTAGGTTCCAGGTTCCAAAAAATATGGAACCTGTACTAGCGGGTAGGTTCCAGGTTCCTGGCGGAACCTACCCGGAACCTGGAACCGCTCACCCCTACTCAAAACCCACTATCAATTTTGGTTTATGGTGGTATTTCGGAGGAGAATCGGAGGGTGAAAGGGCGGCGAAATCGGCGACGAGGTTCTGCGCGTGTGGAAAGGTCTTCACGCGAGAAAGAAGACCGAAAAAAAAAAAATTGCGCTGGCAGTTTCAGACACATGCGCACGTGGGGAGCGGGCGCGTGTTGCGCACGCGAGGGCAGTTCCTCCAAAAAAAAAAAAAAAGGAACATCAGTAGTTTGTGGGTTTTGAACCCACGCCCTCCCAACCACATAATCAGGCGCCTTTCACCACTACGCCACATTGAGTTTTTCTTTCTGTTGAGGTTGACAGAAAACTGTTATTATTAAAGAAGAGGCTAATCGTGCGGATCGTCGCACGTGAGTGGCACGCCTGATGGTGAGATATCCGTTTTGTTCCCACCGCGACCGAGATTCTGACCCGGTCGTTCGTTGACCCGGGTTGGGTTGACCTTTGACTGGTCTTCGTTCACCATTGACCGGTCAACTCATTTTTTGATATTTGCAATTTTGCCCCTGATCTATTTTAAAATTACAATTTGGTCCGTGAATTTTTTGAAAAATTTCAATTTGGTCCTCAAATTTTTTTGAAATTGCAATTTAGTCCTTGATCTTTGTCAAAATTGCGATTTGATCCTCGAATTTTTTGGAAATTACAATTTGGCCCTTCAAGTCAACTTTGGCGGTTGACCACGCGTTGACCGAATGAGCTGAAACTTTGATCGGCTCGTACGGGCTCGTTTGAGCTCCAATTGGGGCATGCGAGGTACCATTACGTTCGTATCGAAATTATCTTCGATTTGATATGCTATATGAGCATGTTTGACGAATGTTAAAAAAAAATATAAAATACGTATGAACCATCTTAATATACATATTTTGCTTGTTTTTTCGAGTATTTTTCATTCGTATTGTTTCTAATATAGAGGATGATTTACATGCTTATAATGATTGATGATAGCATAATCCATATCTTGTATATGAAATTAGAGTATGATTTGATGCATATGTTATTGGTGCTTTAGTTCAAATCATGCCATGTCATTTTGCTATGATTACAAGATATCGAGATCATAGTATGAATTATGATCTTTATTTGAGTGGGGAGTTCTAGAAAATTTTAGTAATTTCAGTGAACTCGATTTTACATAAATAATTATGTTAATGATAATTTCAAGCGAGGATTCTCAAACGATAATTGGGAACATAGTGAACTTTCGACTTTGAGACCTTATGTGAAATTATTCATTAACATAATTAGTTAGTGTAAAATAGATGCATAAATGTTAGGCATAAATAGATTGTGATTACATGTCTATAGAACTTTGTGTTAAGATATTATGGCTTTAGCTTCTTGGAATATCGTAGCTAAGCCTGATTAGAATAGAAATTAGATGGCAAGAATTATGAAACTGGAATGTGAGAATCTAGTATCTGCTAGAAAAGTTAAAAGCACTAGAAGCTCTTAACCTAGTTATGAAAGTACCTGAAGATGAAAATACTGTATTTGCTGTATTGAATAGAAGGATAAACTCTATTACTCGCATTATGTTGCTGAGTTGCATGAAAATATTTTTATGCATGAGTTCAGGCATTTATGAAAATGCCATAGTCAAGTGGGAGGCAGTAAAAAGTAAGTTTGGTTAGATATTGTTCACCAACTTGGGACAGATCACTTTAAAGTTTGACGTATATATGATGCCTTGTGGGCATAATATGAAACAACATTTTGTGGCTTGTGTCAAACATGATAAGTGAACTGTTAGATGCAGACCACATTTTGAATTGATGAGTAGTAAATGCAAGTAGTAATCTGTTCTTTACCTCATAGCTATGTGTATATGAAAATCCACAATAAAGAGTAAAGACTCTTGAGGATGCTTTGTGCCATCTTAAACTAGAATACTGGTTCTAACTTAATTGGGGCTTCGTGCTGCTGGCAATAACGTCAATGTGGATTTGAGAAGTGAAAAAGTAAAGGAACAGATCTTCAGAAAAGAAATCAAAGTTTAACCGACATGGAAAAGGAAAATGTCCTTTTAAGAAAAATATTTCAAAAGTGAAGTGTTTTAACTGTGGCAAAAAGGGTCACTTTACTCATAATTGTGATGGGTTAAAGAAGTTAGAATCCCTTTGTACACTTAAGAGTGTACAAATGTATGTAGTTCAGTTTTGGTAACTGAATTTTATCCTTTGTGGATTATAGACATAAGGGCCATAGACCATGTAGTAGTGGAATTTTTAATAAGTTTCACATTGAGCAAATTTAATAAATGTGAGAAATATTTTCTAAGTGAAAATCAAAGTAATTGGCACTTGCCAATTAAATATGTGTGATAGTCGCACTTTATTCTTACTAATGTTTATATGCTCCAAAACACGACGGAATTTAGTTTCTGTGTTAGTTTGGTTAAACTTGGTTTCAATTTGAACTTTCATAACGATGGTGATGACTTGTCGTTAGAAACAAGTTATTAGAATCCTAGATGGTTTCAATATACAGATTGTTGAGTACAATTATGTGAATGATAGTTATTCCCTATTTTCATCTTTTGTGATGATATGAATATGTGGCATGCTAGGCTAGGTAAAGTAAGCTAAAGAGGGCTTATTTGACAGTATTAAGAGTGTCAATTTGCCCATTTGTAAGCATTGCCTAGTGGGAATAACAATGAAGAAGCCATTTAGAAAATGAACAAGAGCTAAGTTTCCTTTGCATTAATCCATTTAGACATATGTGGTTCAATAAATGTGAGAGCAAGGCATGAGATTGTTTATTTCATCACACCAATCGAAGTCAAGAAAATATATCTGATTAGTTCAGATATTTATGTGATGAAAAAGGAATAGAAAAATAGTTTTCTATTTCGGCGATTCCTTAATAGAATTGGAGTTGCAAAGAAAATAGATTCCAATAGATATGGTTAAGTCTTTGATGGCACATCCTATTGTGAGTATTACCTTTTGTGGTGATATTTTATTGATGGCTGTCTAGATACTTAACTGTGTGCCTTGTAAATCAGTTACTCCTACTCCATATGAGTTGTGGACAGGTCGAATATGAGATTTGAGTTTGCTCAAATCTTAATATGTTTCATACACACATGAGTCCTCCCATAGGTATGGGAAATTGGGCCCTAGAGGCAAAAAGAGTATTTTCGTGAAATACTAAGAGCACTCGAAAGGGCAAGTGTTGTAGGTGAGCAAGAAAGTATGAAGTGTAACTGAATTTTTTGAATCATGAGATGTCACATTCTTAGTGAATGTACTTCCGAAAAAGGGCGAGATAAGTTGTTTGAATCTTGGATAGTGATAATGATTTTATTGAAACATCTTATCCAAGTGGGAGCAATGTGAGAAGTGGGGAATTTGTTTCGAATAAGTCTCAATTGCAACCACTTGATGTGAAGAAGATGTCGTCGTTGTCTGATCCGAGTGGGAGCGTAATGGAGAATGATGTACTAAGTGTGCAATCTCTAATTTGGCGAATAAGAGAGCCAAGAAATGTAAATGAGACTCGGACTTGCCATAGTTAAAAAAAAAATAGATATGAGCAATGGAAAAAGAGATGGAGTCGATGAGATCAAACCAAGTATGAGAACAAGTTGATCTTTCGAATGGACGCAAAGCTATTGGGAGCAAGTGTGTTCTCAAAATAAAGCGTAAAGCTGATGGCTCGATTAAGAAATATAAAGCTCGCCTTATGGTGAATTAGTATGATTACATCAAATGAATGTAAAGGCTGCGATTCTCAATGGAGAATTAAAAGAAGAATTTTTGCATGAAACAACCTATTGGGTTTGTTATAGAAGGCCAAGAACAAAAGGTATATCGACTTTTGAGATCGATATATGGCCTTAAGCAGTCTTCATGATAATGATATATGCTTTTTCGTAATGCCACTGTGGCATATGTTTTTCTAATGATTGATGAGGATCATTGTGTATATATCAAAAGATCCAAAGATCAGTTTGTGATCTTATCATTATATGTTGAT
Organism: Rhodomyrtus psidioides; assembly: GCA_021437785.1. Lineage (NCBI taxonomy): Eukaryota > Viridiplantae > Streptophyta > Magnoliopsida > Myrtales > Myrtaceae > Rhodomyrtus > Rhodomyrtus psidioides. The sequence goes on along the minus strand of JAILYB010000023.1, from coordinate 1,523,394 downwards.
GGTATGTTAATTGCTTGGAGCAGTATGGAGTTAATTGATACAGTCAAAATTGGTTATGTTCCAACTTTTGATATATGGATGAATCTGCATACATTTAAAGAGATTATGATCTCTTTCACAAGAGACTTATTTGGATAAAGTCCTTGAGTGATTCCGTATGCAAGATTGTAAAATAAAAGATACTCCTATTGTAAGAGGTGAAGGTCTGAGCCGAAGATGTGTCCTAAGACTCTACAAGCAAAATAAAGAAATGGAAAGTGTTCCATGTTCTAGTGTTGTTCGAAGCTTAATGTACACTATGTGTAAAAGACCCGATATTAATTATGTAGCTGGAATGGTGTGTAGATACCAATTCACTACAGGTCAAGTGCTTTGAATTGCCGTCAAGAAAATTCTGAGATATTTGAAAAGTACTGCTGAATTTTTTATTGAGTTATCAAGGTAGAGATTTGTACCTTGAAGGCTATGCTGATGTTGACTGAGGAAAATGTTTAACTTTGCGTTCTTACTTAGAAATGGCGCCTTGTGTTAGAATAGTAAGAAGCAAAGATGTATAGCCTTATCTACGATGGAAATTGATCTCGTGGTGTTATCAACAGCAGTATAAGAGAATGTTTGGCTTTAGAGAAGTTTGGATCAATGAGGTGTTGCTAAGAGTGCTGCAAGTACAATTATTAGTTGATTGTGACAGCCAAGCAACAAGAGCTTTCACTAAGGATCCATTGCCAGACTAAGTAAATAGACATGCAATACGTTTTTTTGTGAAAGACGTGGTTGTAAGAAAAGATGTGAACATACAGTACACATACATGCACAGAATGATAGCAGCTCTTCTGTGAAGTGAATACCTAGAGATATTTCTCCGTAGTCATGTGTTAGCAAAAGGATCAGTTCCATATATATTGAAATCTCTAGAAGTGCGTAAAAGTGAGAGTACTGGACATTTATATTTCCCAATGTTCACAGTTAATGGTATTTGTTATCATTATTGATGCCTATGAGATTGTATGACATTTATGCATATTAATGCTTGGTGCATTATGTTGAGAATGTATGTCGGATAGATGAGATTAGCCTACTCACACAGGTAATCGCCTCTATTTACTACGTGTTAAATAGAGATGAGACGATTTCAAGCTAATTATCTAGGTGATAATTGAGAGCTGAAGCTTGAAATGTTTTTTATGTCGCCTTAACAAAAGTGTTAAGATGAGGTCATAATTTTTATTATGTCCGAAAGTGAAATATCGAAATGGTATAGCCCACACGTTTCACTTTATCTGTCTTAATGCCAGATGTGAGTTCTGAAAGTTTCTATTATAGAGAGTAGATTTGTGAACTCAAGCTAGACATTGAGTATGTCTGAGCTATCATCTGTACGGTATTAAAAGTGAAAAGACATACGCTCCATGGGAAAGGAGAGAATACCGTAATACGTACTTCATATTACGCATGCATGAATTGGCCAAGTAGAGTTGGCAAGAGTTTTGATCTCAACTCTATAGCCGTGTGAGACTCTTGAGGATAAAAGTTCCTCAAATTAAGTCCCCTCACGACTCTTACTTATTCTCAAGATTTCTTTTTGGTGTTCGCTATCTTAGGATGTTACCAATGGTCATGAGATTGATTCGACCTAATGGGACATTTCTAGAAAGCGAGCTGGACTGAGATTGAGAGGTTTAAGGGAAGAGGAAGATCAAATTTGTTTGAATGTCACATTCAATCTTTGTGTTCACAAGTCGACCAATTATGATTATTTGAGTTAATCATGATTGTGAATACAATGTATTGCATTTGAGCGCTCAATGAGATCGAAGAGATCAAGAGAAACGTGATGTAAATGTGACCGAATGATCTAGGGTACTGCATACTGAATCTACTCTGAGTTAACATGCCATTTAAGAGCTGCTATATACTCCCAACGGATGTATGGCAACGAGCTCTCGCAGTATGCTGGTCGCACGGATTATTTGTCGATATGAACTTTGCAGAAAAGAGAGAGAGTTATATTTAACCCTTCGTGGGTGAATGGGAGTTGTTGATCCTTAGTGGACAAATGACAGTTATGGATAGCCCTTCATGGGCGAGTGGGAGATGTTGGAAAATAAGGGTGCATGGGAAGGACCGTAGTCCGCCCATGTAGGCTATCATAGCCCTTCACCCATTATATATAACTGCCAAAGGGCAGTTACAACGTGTTAATAAAACACGTTCGTCATATACATCGTTTAAGATAGACGTTCTTCAAAACGAAGAACAGTGAAGACGACGCGGATTCTCCCTTCTCCTCTTCGAAACGTCGGATGACGGATTCTCTCGACTGCACTGTAGACATTTAATCTGTGAAATACGAGGTATGTCCATTTTGTGATATGCTTCTCCGATCAGTGACTCAAGATCGATTCTAGGGCTTGTTAATTCGTGTAATTCCGCTGTATGTAAACGGGATCCGTTCCCATCAATAAAGAACATTTAGGACCTATTGTCAAGCGATGTAGGATAATCTTTCAACACATCCTCTCACATACAAGTGGATTAAGACCGGCACATGGAATTTGACTACTTATTTTTAGGGAAGGGGTTCACATACACAAAATGGATAGCACTGACTTTAATATCATATTAAATAGTTCAACTCAAAACCTTAAATTACTACATAGAGGGAAATTACATGAATATATAAAGTATATAGGGTCTGTCATCAAGTGACGCGGGACAATATCTCAACAGAGATCGTAACACCTCATGTCTAAGACTGTTTAGAGATCTGCATTCTCTCATATCATTTCAATTAGGATCGTTGATACTATACAAATCCAAATGGATGGCCAAAGCATTCCGTCCTTTGTTTGTGACCATAGTTCAACGACTCTTACCATGGTTGAGAAAAAGTCATCGCTTGTTAGTCATTTTTAAACGTAATTAACTCATAATCTGCGTGCTTTCCTCATAAATATCTTGAATTATGCATCTCTGATTGTTACGTGAAGATGGTCCCTAATCGATCTAGGTGCTAGTGCATGGATATGACCTTTTTCGTGTCATTTCAATCCGATGCAATTCATTTTCACCCTATCGCCATCAGGGCCGTGAATGGATGGCAACGAAAGCAAGATGGGGGCTTAAACATACAAAATTCTGGTCAAAGCGGCTCTATTATTGGCACATTTCTGCAATAAAAGAAACACTTTAAATATACCAAACACAAACAAAATAAATAAAGCGAATGGGCCATCAGTCATTTGACATGGTGAAACGCAAATGATTGTCAAACCCCGCATCAATTTTTTTTTTTTTATTTTATTCTTGTGCGAAGATTCCCTTGTATATGCTCAGAATGACATGTGATATTTCGTCTCCTTTGGAACCAGCTCCAGATTCCCTCCATAGAATACTCTTTATTCTTGCGGGGAAACCAAAGATATTCATTAAGGTACCAGTCGGGCACAGTACATTAGGCCAGTACTAGTCATTTAAGGAAACAATTTTGATTGGTAGAGTCGCCAATGTTTGATCCTCAACTCAAGAATCCCTTCCCATTGAGCCAAATCTCATTATTTTTCTGTTCTTGCATATAGCCAAATGTTATCTTGACCGTAGTATGTACTTAAAAATCAAAGGCGTGTGATGCGCGAAAACATGCCACACTTCTACAAGGTTTATATCCTGATTCTCCCTTAATTAGAATTACATCCGGCAGAGGATTCCGCTATAATTGTTACCTCGCACATCCCCGTTATATTACAAGAGAATGAAATTATACATAACAACAGCTATTCATGCACCCTAACCTAAACTACCAATAAAATATGGGACCATCGTGCTTTCCTGTTAATAGGGAGTATGAACCACACTCCAACAACCCACACATGGGTAGCTCAGTTGGTTAGGGCGCACTTGGTATTGCGTGGTTAGACGCACTGGTTCCAGGTTCGATTTCCCAGCTGAGCACTTGTGATTTAAGTGGGGGCCCATGGCGGTGGGTTATTATGTTAGTCTCCATTGAGGAATAGTCGAGATGCGCGCAAACTGGCCCGGACACCTCGGTTATAAAAAAAAAAAACACTCATTTGGAGTAGATTTTGTTTTATAGGTAGAAAATGCGAACGAAAACTGATATCGTTATTCTCATACCTTAGAGAGATGTTTATCTTTATCAAGATTCGGTTATTGCTCTAATATGAAGGCGATGTGAAAAATCAATAGATAGAACATTTGAAAAGGATGTAATGTTGTCCACTTATGATTCAAGACCCAATACCCAAAAAAACTCTAACTTTAGCATTTGTGACAATTATATCCATATCTTTTTTTTTTGTCTCATAAAAAATCTCCAACTTTTACTTTGTCCCAATTCTACCAAAACTTTTACTTTTGTCCCAATTTTATTGGCCTAGTACCAAAAAAATCTCAACTTTAGCATATATCCCATATTATATTAAAAAAATTCTCGTAGAAAACCTTCACTTTTACTTTTGTCCCAATTTTACCACCATTAGCCTTCCATCTATAATCATAATTAGTTAATCTTACATGGCATTTTCACGTTATTAATTAATTACACCTCAGAAAACTGACATGAAAAAATTTCGAACTTCTTTTCTGTTGTTTGCCTCCCATATATATTGCCGAGAGATATATAGTCACTCAAGACAATGCGTTTCATATTCTCTTCGGCACTCAACAGCTCAAAGAACGGCTAGGCATGGAGATATTCTGACGAACTTTTTATAATCTAGTCATCCCTGAAATCTAATGTTTCTAAATTTCGAAAATTCATTGGTAAATTCGGCAAGAAAATTCGAGTCACATAGGATTAACTAACGGTTATTATGAACAAAAGGCTAATAGTGGTAGTTGAGATAAAAGTAAAAGTTTGTGGTTTTTTAGGAGATAAAAACAGTTTTGGATATAATTGGGACAAATACTAAAGTTGAGGACTTTTTTGGATATTAGACCGGTACAATTGGGACAAAAGTAAAAGTTGGGAGTTTTTTATAAAACAAAAAATATTTTCGATATAATTGACACAAATGCTAAAGTTAGAGGTTTTTTTGGGTATTAGGCCTATGATTCAGTGATAGAAATGGGTGTAATTTTTTGTGCTATAACATATGGTCGGGTGTCAACAATATATGAGCTTTACTCATAATGTTAAATATTGAATCTATCTACTCGGTCAACATGAAAAAAAGGAAAATAATCTATACGTACAGGAACTTAAACTATCATCTCGCAATTTTTCTGCTGAATTTTGTTTGCATTACATTTTTCATTAACAAGATGCATAAAAAAATTATCTATGAAACGTTTAGATAAAATTTGTATATTTGTTGAGAATTTACTATAGCATATGGCATCATTTTGCAAAGAATGGATATTAGTTTAGTAATTCTGTAGAGCAGGAAAAAAATGAGGCACCTATATGGTACCGCATTATATCCTTAAGAAATGCTAATATCTTTTTCTACATTTCGTGTATTAAGTGAATGAAAAATCATGATTGGGTGTCTAAGTTTGATTCAACAACTGTGCACTAGTTTAAACAATCGCTACATTCTTTACACATCATTTGGCATTATTTAGAAAGGTCTATATACTTTTACCTTGGATTGCTTTATATGATTGGCATAATCTAGAAAGAAGGTCTATTTATTTATTTTTTACCTAGGCCTGTTCTCACGTAAATTGCCTCGCATCAAGTCAAATCAAGAAGTAGTTTGAGCTTGTACTATAACCCTTAGGTGCACGTACAAGGTGATAATATAAGGAGAAGCCCCACATTTTGGAGGTTTTCAATTGCAATCGACTGTTTGAATTGATGTGTACCCCTTGTTTTTAAGTTTTTATTTGAAATCGAGTTCAATTAAGAATGTTAACGGATTTGGACGAAACCCTTCACTTCGTAATTTCCCAATTACGGTGGGAAAGATCATAAATGAAAGCATATGTTTTCGGCAGGCACTCTAACGCTCCGCGTATGATGATTGGTTTTACCTATCGCAAAATTTTGTACACTAATGTTGATGTTCTCAAAGTTCTTAAGTCGTTAGGCGTACCCTAATCATGCAAAGTTCCATAGAGGCGAGAGCCCAAAGGCACTCCATCTTAACCAAAAGTCCCAAGAAAGGTGTGACACATGAGATAGGTAGGATGTACATAGAAGAGAATAATCAAAGGGCCATTACCAATTTAATAATTTCCACGATTATCTTTCAATCAATATAAAACAATAGCAATGAAAATCCATCTGCGTAAACATTTAGATCGATTGATTTCAATTGGACCACTTTCGCAGTATCAGAAAAGAAAGATTCCGATATACTCATTGAAAGATAACACCATAATATTATTCTTTTCCTTGCCTTTTGGGGGAATGAACCATCTTTTTTTAATGAGCGTATTATTGGGAGTTTAAGCTAAGAGTTCTGATTAGTAAGGAATAATATCCAAAGAATATCACGGGTCGAGATTATGGCCAATGTGGAATGACTCGCGGCGAGGACACTGTTCATTAAACAACCGGCAAATCAGCGAGCCCCGCGCTGTGCTGACGACGGTCGGGAACTGGCATTTCTTTGTCCTTCGCTTTGTTTTCTTCTTCTTCTTCCCCCATCTGAGAACGACTCAAGTCATACTTTATTCGTAATCACCCACTTGGCGGAGCGAGCCGGATCAGAGGATTAAACAAAACATTCGCTCGCCTACCATCTCGTCGAAGAACTATCAGATTGGGTCCTTGGTTAATGCAGCTTTACCAGATTGGATCCGGGGTCGATGGAGCTTGCGAGATCGGGGAGAGCGATGATTAGAATTTTGCTTAACGTAGTTAATTATCTGAATCAGGCTGTCTCTTCCCCATTGTCCTAACTACTGTCAATTGAATCCTTCCCCCAGCTGATTTCTGCTGTTTTAATCGCTTAACAAAAGAAAGTCTATCTTTCGTGTTAAGATACCTTAATTAGCCATCCTCTCTGGGCAACGTGGATAACTAAGCCACGCAAAAGATCGCTCGGCGACAAGTTAGAGATCATTACACGCTGATCGACCGATGTCTTACATTACGCAGTCATATGAGAATCCCGTAATCAAGAAGCGAATAGTTAGGGCAGAAGTACATAATATAGACTCAATTTCGTAGCCTTGACACAGTGGAAGGAAAACCACAAACCCCAGAAAAATTTGACAGTCTTAACCTTATGAGTTATGATTGTAACCGCTTTGCAAATGACAAGTGAAAAACCTAATTGCCGACCGGCTAGCACAAACGGCTCGAGAAAGATACGTGGGCTACATGAGGAGTTCAAGAGACATTATTGTACTTGCTCGGTTGTTGTTTCCCAAGTTACGTAGAGCAACCCACCAACTCGCTCCGGCAAACAAGAACAGTAAAAATCTCGCAGAAGTTGACAGTGCGCGAGGCCCCTCTAAACCCTAGAACATCTCTCTGTACTCTCTCCAAAACAAACATTTCATCAGCCACCCAACAGTGATACGACCAAGTAAAAATTGGAAATCTTTTTCTTAATCAGCAGCTCCGAGCAAAACTCTCCAGATGCCCTCCACGTGGATCGTTAATTTCAAGTCACCCTGTCTGTTTTACGTTGTGGTCTCTACTTTTTACGTACGTCACGGCTTCATTGTCTTCTTTTTTTAATCCGTAGAATATGCAACAGAAACAGCGACAGGTTACAAAGTGGGCTGTGATGGCCACAGCATTGTCTGGTTCAAAAAGGGTGTATCACCTCTTTCATTACAGAGAAAGTTGTGTAACCTCGTGAATACTTTAGTTCTCGGATTAGGGTTTTCGGGGTAGAATAATTAGTGGAGCGAACGATGAGCAAGATGACGACTTTGTGTTAAACTGAAGCCATTTCGATTGGAGGACGTTTAGGGGTAGTTCAGTTGAGGTCATTGTCACTGCCTTTTTGGGAGTAGGTATCTTTCTCCCTCAAAGTTAGTGGTACGGACTAATTTAATCTTGATTAAAAGATGACTTTTTTACTATGCTCATAATTCAAAAAAAAAAAAAAAGACTACTACTTAGGTCATGTAGTGTGTCACCAACAGTGTCGAGACCCATGAAAAAAAACAGGGTTGAACGAAAATGGAGTCTTACGCTAACAAATAGGGAAAAAAGGCCGTCAAACTCCTAAACTATGTTCATTGTGTTGCATTTACCTCGAACTATTTTTCGTGTCATCAAAAATCTAAGATTGCGTCCACTCTGACACATTTGTCTTAAGCTATTTTGTAATGACATCAAAAATCCTAAACTTGTACCCTATGTAACATATCAGCCCTTTGTCAAGGTTTCATCGGATGATTTCCAACCAAATTGACGTTTTTATTTGACTTAAGCCACGAGGACACCATGTAAACATTGTTTGCCTTCTATGGAGGCAGGTTTTTAACGGTATCCATTCCAAGGAATTTTAACGGACAGTAAATGTGTCGCACAAGAACAAGTTTGTCCTTCTCTTTGGTATCACAAAGAAAAGTTTCGGGGGTAAACATATCATAGTGGGCATATAACTTGAAATCCTCGGTGGCCTTTTTCCAGTCTTGATTAGGTTAGGCCAAACCCCACAGATGGTTTCCCGATCTGCTCCGCCTAAAATGACTAAGCCATCTCCTGTTAATCTGCTTTGGAAAAATTAGGTCCTAAAATGGGCCGACTACACGTTGATTATTGGGCCTTGTCAGTATTAGCCCATTGGCGTTGACCTTTCTTATAGTTGAGAGTGAAATGCTGAGTGTGGCCCTAGGACTATGGTCCAGTTAGAACAGAAGATGGGCTTCCTCGTCGTCATCGGATTTTAGGCACCGACGACTTTGTTGGGGATAGAGATTAGGTGGCAATCCCACGTGGCTAGTTGTGCCTGGTCATTGCTATTTTGCTAAGGTGGCACTTCACGGCAATCAAAATACTTGATGTTGCATGCCATTTTTTAAGAAAGAAGTATACGGAGATAATATTCTGAAGTTCAGACATTATTTTGAGAAAGGAAAAGGTCCATTATGTTGAGCAACGAGAGGAAAAAAAAAATAGTTTTTGAACTTGCTATATAATTAGCTTTAATGGATATTGCCAAATAAAAACAAGGAAAAATTTCAAATAAAAGCCCCAAGTTCTTTTATTTTTTCAAATAAGGGCTCGAAACGGATATCATTTCAAATAAGAGCTTGAAATGCACTCTTTGTTTCAATGAAGGGCCTGACCGGAGGGCATTTTCGTCCTGTACTAATTTTTGTAATTTCTTTTTTCTTTTTTTTCTTTTCCCTCTTCCCTCCCCTCTCCTCCCTTTCCCAGCCATCGCCAACCCTCGCAGGCGTCTGGCGGGCAACCCTCGCCTGGGTTTAAGATGACATGTAATCGGCTAGCACGATGACGACTCACAGATGCGCATGGCAAGGCTATCTCGCAACTGTGCTTGCGGGACTTCACTGCCTGGGCTGGTTGTGCTTGCGACGAAGCACTTACTGAAAACTATAGCAATGCGCTGTTGGATACTCTATGAATAAAGAATATCCAAGGCTTCATGGACTCTCGGTCAGATTTGTCTCCATGTTTCACCGAGCCATTACGATCCCCCACCACTTGGACTCTTGCCTTTTCACCAGAGATGTAATGGGATGGGCCGCGACCAAACTGATCTCGGTGTACCGGGACTATCAAAACTGCAGTTTGCCTGGTAAGTCGTGGAGGCAACATATGGTTCTGGTCTCGGACGGCGGCGGTGGCGCTCTACTTGTGGGTCTTGGGTGAGGACAACACTAGCGGGGCTGGTTTGGTTCGGTTAGCCGGGCGAATAACCAACGACGATACTTGGCCAGGAAACCTGCAAAAACATAGCAAACTGAACAGGACAGGGAGGTCGGTCAAGGTGGTGCAACGACAGTATAGTCTTGGGAGGCGCCTCAGTATCGTCTCGGCTGGCTGCTTCGCCTGGCCGTCCTGGAGCTCAAAGCAAGACAGGAGGTAGGAGCGTCGGTCGTCAGTAGCGACTCCACCGTGGGGTGCAGCAATTAAGCCTCGGATCAGAGAACAAGGCCGGCAGTTCGTACAGAGTAGTGACTGGTTTGTCACGGGTTTGTTGTGATCGTCGCAACTAGTGGGGCCGGCGCAGAAACCATTGAAGGAAAACCTGGAACAGCAACCTCTTGTCGTGAAAGTGCTTGCTTGGACTAACAGGCCTCAACCGATTATCGAGGAGGGCTCAAGACCGAACAGAGTAGCAAGCAGGTCTCCGGGACTAGAGATGGCAGCTTGCTCGAACGATCGCCATTCATCATCGTCACTAGCCGGCTGGCACCTTGGGGGAGGAAAAAGAAAAAGAAAAATAGAAAGAAAAAAAAAGAAAGAAAAAGGAAAATATAGAAAGAAAAAGGAAAAAAAAATTGCAAAAAATAGTAAATGACGAAAGTGCCCCCACCGCCGGTCCCTTTTTTTGAAACAATACTTCAGGCCCTTATTTGAAACAATGATAACTTCGAATCCTTATTTAAGAAAATAAAGGTACTAAGACCCTAGTACATTCCATATCGACTCTTACCCAAAAACAATCTAGGATCGATTCTCTTATTTTAGTAATCAAATTATTCCAGACCGACATTTATTTTACTTGCACTAGCTAGGCTGAATCGATCCCTTTGAACGAGCAATGGAATTAAAGGGCGGGATCTGTGATCACGCTGCGAAGCACAACGGAGTCCAACGTTAGACCAGCTCCGTACGCAAAGAGAACTCCCCACTCTCTTCCTTCACCTTCCCCCTCCGTCAGTCTCCTCCTCATCTCATCAAGAACGAAGAAGACGGACGAGCTCGCCATGTTCCCGAACTCGCTCAACACGTGCCTCGTCGCCCCGAGCCTGTCGGGGTTGAGCCTAAGCTTCGTCTCGATCTTATCGAGGGTCGCCCTCCCGCCGGTGTGAACCACCCAAAACAATGAGTTCCAATCGCTGTCGATCCCCAGAGGGCGAAGCACTTCCTTCAGGTGCTCCTCCATGTTGTCGGACACCAATGCTGCGACGCTCCGTGAGAGGCGCATCGTGAGGCCCATCTCCCGCAGAGGGCCCTCGATCACGCCCTCCGACCCAGGGATGATCGTCTCGGAGGACGAAACCACCTGGAACAAGGGCCGCTCGATCGATGCGTCCGGGTCGGCGCCAATGATCAGGGCCGCCGCTCCGTCCCCGATGAATGCCTGGCCCACGAGAAATTCCGGGTCGGCCTCGGAAGGGCCATTGAATGAGCCGAGGGTGATCTCGGAGCACACCACGAGGACCCTCGACCCAGGATTGTTCTCGGCTATGTCCTTGGCCATGCGCAGGATGGTGCCGCCCACGTAACATCCTTGCTGGTACATCATGATCCTCTTCACGGACGGTTCGAGACCGAGCAACTTTACCAAGGAAAAATCCGCACCGGGCATGTGCCATCCGGAGGTCGAATTGAATATCACATGCGTGATCTTCGATTCCGGTCGGCCCCATTCTTCGATCGCCTTCACCGCAGCCTCCGCGCCGAGCTCCGGAACGCTAGGGACCAACATGTCTTGGCGGGAATTCAAGGACGGGACGCCATAGGTGCACATGTTGGGGTTCTGCTTGAGGGTGTCTTCGGTGATGTGCATGTGCCTTTTCCTTATCATTGTTTTCTCGCCTTCAAGGACGAAGTTGCAATATCAACACATTACCAAGATACGGTACCCAATAAACAAATTTATGACATGCTGGATCCATTCGTGATAGGATATGTTCATTCAACCCACAATTATAGAGGCTCAATTACCTGGAGGTGTCATGAAATGCGAAAAAAAAATACCAAAAAAATCCTAAACCTATTGCAATCTGTCTCAGTTCAATCTTAAATCTTTTTTTTTCAATTGAATCCTAAACCCTTTTTATATTGTGCCAATTCAGTCCTCTTGATTGGTCGGCACTGATGTGGATAATTTTTTTTTATTATATTCTAATATTTATCGATTATTTATATCTTATTTCGTATTCTTTTTTTCTTTTCTCTCTTTTTATTTTTGTCATTTTCTTCCCACTTGCGGGAGAGCTGCGGCTGAGCCGCTAGGTGAGGCCATGGCCACCTTCGCCTGCGACCGACGAGGCCCTAGCGAGGCCGCCATCGCCCGCCGCCCGAGAGGCCTTGGCGAGGGCCGTGACCCTTGGTGCCGACAATGGGTTACAAAAATTGAATAGAAGGAAGGAAAACAAAAAAAAACCAGGAAAAAGAATAAAAAATATATATAAACATTAAAAAATATTTACATCAACACCGGCTGGCCAAGGGGAGTGAATTGAAATAAATGCAAAAGGTTTATGACTCATTTGAAGAAGGAAAAAAAAAGTTATAAGCGCAAGGGCAATTGATTTAGGACTTCTTTAGTAATTTTCCCCATGAAATACCTCATAAGTACCACAATTACATAAGTAATTTTAATATTTACATTACGCGCTTTGTTATGATTGTGACAATATCTCGCGAAAATAAAGATTTTCGAGAGCGATCTCTATAGTAAAATCTTCTCCTATCTCTAATTGGAGAACGTGTTCTACTTTGCTAACATCGCTCACATGTAACTCCATCTTAAAAATACGAACACAACATCACTGTATCGTCTACACTGGCAATGGAACAAAACTCAAAGAGAGAGATTATTGGTTTAATCTGAATGGACCTATAGATATGTACAAACATGCTTATGTGATTCATTGATCGGAGATGGAGTTCAAGGAAATTGTGATCGATCCTCTTCTTCGGTCTTTCTTATTTTATGCAGCATCCATCACCGTTTTTCCCCCTTGCTACTTACATATGCGCTTGAACTTATCTTTCCAGAGGGTCATGTACTCGCTCTTCGTGACTCGGAAATAGTAGTCCGGGTAATCGGCCTGGTAGATGGCGTTGGGAGGGTTTGCCGTGCCGATCGCGAGTATGGTCGCCGGGCCTCGGGCTTTCCTTAGTGCCTCCTGAATTCTTTCGTATGGATTCGCCATTACTTCCTTCTCGGCGCTGCGAGGATGAGATGTTGTTTGCTCCAGAAAAAAGCAATGTTTTCGAGAGAGGTGACAATCGAAGGGAACAGATTGGGATTGTGAAGCAGGAGAGGCTTTGCGGCATGGCGTTTTATAGGCGAATTCGGAGTTCATTATTGGGGGCGACGATGACAACCAAGCCAATTTCGCTTGGATACGAAAGGCACGGTCTAGAGATAGAGAGATAGACATGACATGATCAAACCAACCCGTGAGCCAACTAAAGATAGGAAGAGTACCCAAAAAAAAAAAATCCTAAACTTATTACACTTTGTTAATTCAATCATAAACATTTTGATGATTTGTCAATGTATTAGTCAATTTTTTTTTTGGTAACTTTTTGCTATATTTTTTTATTAATTTTTTATTTTTCCTTTTCTTTTGTTTCTTTTTATTTTATTCTTCACATGGCTAGCGAGGGCCGCGATGCACTCGCCAGCCACGAGCCCTACTAAATCTAGCGACAGCCGCGGCCCTTGCCCAGGGGTCAGTGAGGGTCACCTCTGCCGGCTCTTGGCTAGTTTTCAGAGAGCTCACAAATCCTATGGAGAGAAGGAAAAAAAATGAAAAAAAAAATAACTCAATGAAAAATTCAAAAAAAACTATTAAAAAAAGAGATAAAATTACACATGTCAGCGCCGGTTGTGCCACTTAGGACAGTCGATACTGACTAGACCGCCATGCACGTCTGCAATTCCTAGTCAAAACTAGCTAGAAGAAAAAGACTAGTAATTCTTTAAAAGATTTAAGACTGAATTGATAAGCTATCAAAAAGTTTAGAACTAAATTGACATAATTAAAAAATTTAGGACTAAATTGTCCGCCTTACAATAGGTTTATAACTTTTTTTGGTCAACCTCCTCCATAGAAACTAGGAATTGAATCCATCGACAATGACCGGATTAAATGAGAATATCGATACCGCACACTCCTGCATTCGCATTCCCTGATGCATCTTCTAGCATTTAAATACTGTGGTACTCTTCGTGAGAACGGAGTTAAAAGTTTCGTTGTCGGTTGAGACCGGACGAATGCGCGAGCGAGCTATTTATAGACTGAATAGGATTTGATTTCGTCAGAAACGGAGGTGCCTCGCGGTGTCCTCATAGTCATTGATCACCCTATCCGGCCGAACCCGAGGGATAACAAGGAAAAGGACAAGCTCGATCGCAGCATCAAGGTCGGAAACCCAGAGCCAGGATCAAAGCACTGTCAATGGGGACTGAACAGGAGTTGAAGAAAACGAGCAAATCAAGAGATAAAGAGAGGCGTGGGCGCTGGGGATAAAGGCTATCAGAAACTAAAAGGGATTGGACAAAGAGACGGCCAAAGCAGGGCATGGTGCATGGGCAGGCCGACCCATTGTGGATGAAGACTGGAGAAGAAAGCGTGAGGAAGAACTTGGCGGAGAGTGCATGGACAGACCACCGCGAATCAAAGGTTTCTGAGCTCGAAAGATGAACTCGATTTGCGAAGTTGGCATTGAGAATTAGGATCGAGCTTGAGAAGAACCCATCAAGTGAGGCTGGCAAGCCTTGATGCGCGCGGATACTCTGCCCTGATGGTATCAGGGCAGGGAGTGCCCTGGTCAATCCCATCCGTCCGTTGATTGAACAGACGGATGGAATTGATGGGGAGCAAAAGTGACCAAAAAAAAAAAATCTCCCAGCCGCAATTTTTTTTTATCGTGGCCGTCCGTTCAATCACGGACGGCCACGATCACATCAGGGCACCCCCTACCTTGATACCACCAGGGTAGGTGATCTGGATCCAGCCTTGATCAGCTCACTGCCACGGGCGAGCTCATCTCTCGCTTGGTGGCAGGGTCCCCGTGCCTGGTGACCGACAAGAGAGAAAGAAAGAAATAATCGGAAAAAGAGGAGGAAAAATGATTCACCCTTTTCAAAAATAGGAAATTACTTTCCCACTTTTTAAAGGGGTTCTTTCATTAGTGGAAAATGTTTTCTTTGACCAGTTTAATATATACACACACACACGGTTCTCTGTGCCACATTAAATATTGGGCTGATGAGTCTTACCGAACTTGCTAGTGGCTTTGCAGAGCTCGTGGGGTGTTGGATTCAATTTATTGGTTGACAATAAATTGTTCATTAAAGAAGGTCGTTCCCAATAATTATCACCCGAAATTGGCGCTGAGTTAAAGGTCTCAATATGCCAACATTTCTGAGCAAAAGTTGATTTTTTTATTTATGAAGAGAGGTGCCTCTTCAAGTTTTGGAGCAAAAAATACTCCAGAAGTAGAAAAATGAAATTACGTAACCGAATGGATTTCTATTCCAGACTCGTGGGAAATTCTATTTCTATAATTTGGAGTGATCGGTGACTTTTTTCCTTAATTAGACAGTTTAGTAAACATATGCCAGAGAATTTTAAAGAAAGGGAGTTCGATTATCACGTCAACATTAAGCTTTTTCTTTCGGATGTTGTCAGGAGGACTTACTTCTCGAGGAACATAGGCAAGTCTTCCAATACATATTACAAGTGAGAAGTACAACTCCACGATTTCGTGTAAGTTCTAATTTGCTATCTGCTGAAACATATGCAGGGTCAAAAAACTTTTTGTCATGGTGGATAAAATGCATGCTTGCATATAATGGGGCTTGCCTCAAAGCACCATGAACAAACTCTTAGGTGGTGTAACTCGGCGGAGTTCTCCCGTCTTGTCCGCAGTACAGTAGGAAGAGGCCATCTCGACATGCTTTTACTCATATCCTTTTATCCAAACAGGGAGATTGTATATCAGGATTCCCAAGCCGAAGGAGACGGCTATTGTAGCAATCGCGTATGCATAAGCTCGCCAAGGGTGCTTGCTTTGCCTCATCGCGTCGAACTCGGCCATGAATGTCGACACGGTACTCAGACAGCCTAGAAGTCCAAATTGGATGCCCGTAGCAACCGTGTCACAAGTCTTGGTATTCACCTTAAAAAAAAAAATTTAAGAAGATGAGAATACAAATTGATATAACTAGTTTTACTGACAACTGTCGCATTAAACGTGGATCTAACAAAAGAATAAGCAAATAACGGATTCCCAAGATATTAGAGATCACTTTTGTTTCTACAATGTACACGAACCGGCCCAGTTAAAGGACGGTCACCAAACAGTACATTTCTTCGTAATCTGAACAAATGTCTAACTGCTTCATCTCATATGAGACAGACAGATATGGAAGTACTATTTCACTCAACAGAGTACATGACATTCGAGCAAAAATCTGGTGAGGCATTTAAGATGTGTGAGTCCAGATATTCTGCAACTCGAAATTAGTTTGTAGACTTACTGCTTTCTTCATAGTAGAGAGAGCTGCCATGACACAAGCTGCAGAGACATTGGCAATCAGAGTCCCAAATGGAACCCATTTCAAAAAACCAGTCTTTCCTAGCCCACGCCCATTCAGTCGTGCTAGGAACCACCGGATCCAAACACCTACTGGCCCGACTGTGCAACCCAACCACAGTTGAGCTTCACTGCCTCCTTTCCCAAACTCACGTTTCAGCATTATCGCACTAAGAGCCCAAAATGACCCCAACAACAGTACCATCATCAGAATCATAGACAAGTGACGCTTGTAGCTGTTTACTCTCCAGCTCTTTGCAGACAGGTCGTTGCTAGAATTTGCATGGTGCTTCTTCATTAACCATCGGAAGCCCTTCGCTGTCTCCACCCCGAATTCAATGGAATAGGCTGCAAGAAACAATCCTGCAAAAAATCATAGATAATAAGGCTAGTCATTCCATGTCTATGGAATCCGAACAGCTCTCTTGGTACCAATGATCCACCGTGACAAAGCCAATGCAACTAAACTGAAAATGTTTGCTTCACGCATAACGCTAACATCGAAGCCTTCGAATGAGTACATACCAATTAGATATCCAAGGACTGCAAACAGCCACTTGCCATCTACACTAAGGTCAAGCATCTTCTGATCCCAACCACTAAAAGTTGTAAGGCTTCCCAAATAACCAGTTGACAATCCAATTGCAAGAAAATCAGAGACTTCGGATATATCTCGCTTGAATACAACACCAAACCAACCCATCAGAAAAGAACCAACCTGAAATGAAGTATCAAGTTGAAGGAAAGATAAGTACAATCGACATCAAGGATCAATCACCATGTGAAATCAAGGTACAATTTTTCGGGTATATTTCTGTTCCAATGACATAGCTACAACATATTGCCGAAATACTAATTCAAAGTCATTCAAGTAATCTCATCTTATCCTAGCAAACACCTCAGGAACATGTCCCAATAAGCATGTTTCAGATCACATGCGAACTTAATCACAAAAAGTCTGTATGCCATGTGCATGATCTCATCACATGCATTAAGTATATGCATACAGTTTTCTGTTCATCTGTGTGGGCAGGCAACTGAGAGAGAGAGAGAGAGAGAGAGAGAGAGAGAGAGAGAGAGTGGGACCATGTTTGAAGGAAGATCAAGGTATAATATAGTTGCATCCCTTGTCACTCCAGCAACTGCAGGGCCAAATAGCTTTTGAAGTAAATACCTTGTTAAGACCTGTAAGTCATGACTCATGCAATGTAAGTCTCCGTCTTCTGTGCAAAATTTTAAGTTGCAAGTCAAGACAGTAATATTTGACAAACAATACGTGAGAGAACGGACATGACGAACAGAAACAAAAAGGACCAAATGACTCTCATGAATAATAAATGAATGCTGATACGAATAATAACAAATAATGGGCTAGAACATGTTTTCAGAATCGATTCTGATTCTGCTATTTAGAAAGTCAGTCTTTTACAGTCTTCCCTACAAGCTTGGTGATAACTTACTAAACTCAGTCGTAAATGCTACTGCTAAGACATAATTTGTTTTCTTTGCTGATAATTAACAATTCACGCAAGCATCCACACTGACCTCTCTCTCTCGCTCTCAATCGACGTAGGTCAATTGAATATTGGATTCTCAATGGTGTATGTAGACTCGCTGTAATGATGATCGCTGCAGGCAAAAAGCCGAGTCATTCCAAAGAGAAGAATAGCCACAAACTTAAATCTATAAGACATCATCTTTTTAATCACGTCATCACCTATAAATTCAGTAATTTAGTGCAGGGTACTAGTAAGATTGTTGATGATAAAGAACTATCATTCCGAAATTAAAGATAGAGCCAATACCAAATGTACTGACGTGAACTCTGATGTGTATAGTTGACTAACATGTCAAGGGAAGGGACAGGCTTACTAAGACAATTCGAAGCACTCTGAAAGCACATTATCATAGAACTAGTGGAAGCATCTTAGGATGAAGACACTCACAATATCTAGTAAAACAATCTTTAGTTCAATCCAGCAAACAGAACAATGCATCAGGAGCTTTTGCAGATAAGATTTTTGTTGCTCACCTAGAAGCATTAGACTATTAGTGACTACCCTTAGAAGAGAGTTTTTGACAAGTCATTTTCAAGGCTGAGTTGGGGACTAGAACCTCTAATTCCTAAGCTAGAACTGGACTTTTTTGTATTTAGATGGAAATACCATGTTTATTTATCCCTAAGCCAACGGAAGTTCTAACACATTTGACAGTTATTGTTCACTGCTCTTGAATGATTTATTTCCTTCCAACATCAAGAATTTTAGCAGGTGACACATGAGAAATCTCCCCGAATTGTTCCTAGAAAGTATCAATTTTGCGCATGGAAGCACAGGAAGTATCATTGTTTCTCCCATGGAAATACTCATATCATTTGGATCGATCCAGGATTAGAAAGTTAAAACATTTTTTCAAGGCTACTCCAAAATTTCCCAAAGTTGAAGCAGCACATTACCCCTAGAATCCCAAAAACAGCAAGATGAACAAGACACGATATGTACTCCAATGACTGAGGCAACACTTTCTCTTCATCCTACACAAAGACAGAGATAAGCAACATTACTTTATGTAAAGGCATATGAAAGATGTCGATGTTGAGGTATGAACAGCAAGATGTATAGATAAGCTCTTGAACTCACCTTTTTTTTGTCTACGGGCCTCAAGATTCCATCAGTTGATAGAGGGGATATGATCTCTTCCACCAATGGTGATACAGGGGAGACAGAATTCAAAGTCGACAAATCGCGAGACCAAAAACCAATAGGATGCAGCAGGGTTTCCTCTTGAGTTGGAAAAACTATTCCATTCTCTAGAGCATGATCTGCAGATAAACGAACACTGCCACTTTCACTGTATCTCTTACTGTAAAGAGCTCGATCCCCGATATCGCCAGCCTCTGAAACCCTCTCACTTTCAATGTCATCATCCATCCGATTTGGGAACACACTTGACAAACTCAACGAGCCTCGTCTCAATGAAGAACCATTGGTGCTTGTCCTGCCGCGAGACATGCTTCGTCTAGGTTCCCGGTCATCATTCTCGAGTTCCATGCCCCACCAGCTGAGTTATGGACTATCAAAAGATTTTCCAGTAGCTGCAGAATCGGCAGGACAAATATTTTACAGTACTTCCAGAGATTTCACAAGAAATGGACATCATAGTACATAAGGCTTCTCACATAATGTCCGCATCCACTTTTCTAAACTAAATATTATTCAACGGCTCCACCTTCACATAATCCAAATAAAAGGTAGCTATACATACAAAAAAGGGGACATTTCAAAAGGAAAAATGGCAACCAAACCATTACAGAGATTAGGGAGGGAGAGATTTCCCAGGCTCCTACCACATTGACAATAACCATCTCAATAGTTCTAAATGAAATGCACAATCATAGTGTGATACATCACTAAAAGTAACGACGTCATGTCAAATACAGAAAATGAATAGCTACCTACATGAGAAATAATGGAGAAGCTAACTCAACACTACATATATGAAGTGGAAAGCACGAAGCACTCAATATAGCCCATATATAACCATGAACAAACAATTTAATGCACAAAAGTGAAGTTTCCCATCTAAAAGAGACTCTGGCGCGATCTGTGAGCTCATTCTCGCTGTTCTCTCACCACATATACAAATATAAAGTCCTTCCGGTCACAAGTTTGGTCCCACAACACCCACACGATTCCTGCCATATAAACTCCTCACATGTTTAGATATGGCAGGAAGACGACCGATTATGATCCCAAGCACAAGCTAAGTTGCGTGCTCAACTATAATAGCTCAAAGATGGTGATGGCACAGTCACTCTTCCCTTCACCCGAAGTGTCATTCACAGTTCCAGTGACATCCCATAAAATAAAGTAGTTAGCTGACGACACTCGGAATTAAGTAGATCTCCGGATGAGCTTATTATAATCACAATTTCTGACCAACTCTAGCCGGTTAGGTGTCGAATTGGACGGTTTGCTCTCATTTTGAAAATGCCATTTTTTTCCAATGACCTGAAAGGTGAGTCATACGAAACGAAACGAAACTAATTTGGCGTACGCCAGATGAGGAGGAGTAATTGTGGGCAATCAAATCGTTGAATCGAAGTTGGGTCGCTTGGCTGGCGTCAGGATTCCTGAATTGACATCTTCACAAGATGTTAAGAAATCCATGTCCCACGATGATAGATTGGGCATTCCCGATGCCCTTTTTAGAAAAAAAATGTTTGATGATTGCTGACTTTGGAGTGGCATTTGAGAATGGACATCTACAGAATCCCAAAAGTTTCAAAACTTTGACAAGCAACTTCGTTCACGTATTCAAGCGCAATCTTCAATGAGGTTCTTGTTCAAGCGATACAAGACTGTTCAGTGATGACGCTTCATCGATTTCCTTAGAAAGCGAGAGGAGTCGGTAACTTTTAGTGCTCTTTTCCTATTTCCTATTAAAAAAATAGAGAGAGAGAGAGAGAGAGAGAGAGAGAGAGAGAGAGAGAGCGACGAGCGTACCGGACGTAACAAATGACTTCGTAGGAAGGCCAACCCGATCCGGTTCAAACCCTAGCACAGAAATGCCGAACCCAGCCCCAGCGAAGAACCGCCGCCGTGTCCCACACGCAACTCACGCGGCGCCGTCGTCCTCTTCAAGCTATTTGACCGAAAGGAAATTCTGAAGATGGAGAACGAACGACGGAGGGCGAAGAATCCTCGCGAGCGAGCGAGCGAGCGAGAGAGAGAGAGAGAAAGAGAGAGAGGGAGAGAGTATGCCAATTAGAAGCTTCTCACGCTCGTCGAGATCACGATGAACGAAGAATCGGAGAGCCAAACTTGGTCGAGAACCTTGACGTGAAGCAGTCCTTCGCGACGGAGCTCAGGCGAACTGCTTCTCTTCCAGGATGCGGCCGAAGAGTCTCACGTGACCATTCTAATCGACGAAGGTGATTGCAGAAGCTCTCCAGGTGCAACAATGGCGGCTCCATCGACGTGCCAGCGATGATATAAATTGCGAGAGAAGGGGAGGAAGTTGGTCTCTGCATTTCGCCACGTGGGCGGTCCTGAGTGGCCTCTCATCCTTCGACGCGTCTCAAATTCCGAGTCGTCGACTTTATAAAGTCGGCCCCAACGACGAGAATAATTTTACGTAGTGCAATTATAAAAAACTATATAATATACGATTTCTTTTAGTGGAATTTTAACACTCAAATAAGGAAGCCCCTTGTCCCCCTCGGTTAATACCTATGTAGCACCAATACTTCTATTTAGTGGAAGTATCGGTGTCGGACGCGTATCAGATACCGATACGCGTCCGATACGCGCCGATACGCGTCCGACACGCGGTCAACGCGTGTCGAAATTCCGACACCGGTCAGCGTGTCGGACACGCGGGAATAGATTTTTTTTTTTTTTGCTATGAAATCAAAATATTATTTTAAAAAACTTGCTTTGCTGAATTTAATGCATATAACCTGTTTCGGCTTTAATACGACGTGTCCCCGACGTATCAGATTTTTCTGTTTTTGAGAAATGGGGTATCGACGTATCGTGTCAGTGTCGGTATCGGTGTCAGTATCAGAATCGGTGCAACTTAGGTTAATACTAGTGCCCTTGGACATGAAATTTATAACACTTGTACTCGGTGAAAATAAGGTGCTAACTCGGATTTCGTGTTTGATTCTGCGCCGATAAAATCTCCGTATAAGTAATTTATGTGAAAATAGTACTTACATGAATTTGTTTAGTTTTGATTTGCATGATTCTTCCTTGACCTATATGACATAAGATATTATTTTCATTTCTTATTTTCAAGTTCTTTTTTATTTTCGGTCTAAAAGACGGGTACTTTCATTCACTTACTTTCAAGCTGGCTCGCGATATTTTCCGATCACGTGGTCAAAATCAAGTGAGAAAATGAGGAATTATAGAGTTATTAGGGTTTGAGAAAGTCATTGGAGCAGTTGTCTTGTCCCTGGCCGTCGGGAGTAACACGTTCAACTTCGTCAAAGTGATTCAACCGCACGTGGAGTTTGATTTTTCCGTCAATAATAACAATGCATATCCACCAAGCCCCAACTCCGATATTGTCATTGCATGACATGGTTGAATAAATGATGGGGAAAATCGCTTCTTTTAGGTTCCATTTTGTTTCACGAAAAATCGATCATTTAGAAAATATTTTTCCTACAAATGAATGCTTGTATCGCTTAAAATTATTAATCAATAAAAAATATTTCCATTATTTGATCATAATAGCCTCCCATCAAAATGTTGTTGATTAGCTTTGAAATTGGTAACTATAGTCTAGTGAATCGTTAACATATAACCTGATCGGCAAAGAAAGAATCATCAACTCTCTAATCGATAGCTTCAATCATTAACCATTCATGTGTATCATTATGGAGAGTCGACATCTTCACAAAGTTGATCGACAAGAACCAACGTTCCCACATCGTTATCAATAACAAGTTATATCACCAACTACGAAAATATTTGTCGTTTCTTCATTTATTTTTTTTAAGCGGTATAACCAATCATTATTAAGAAAGTATTTTTGTCGAATCAAACAGAGCCTTATTCTCGCATCTGGTGTGACGGATCTGGATTTTGTGATGCGTCATGCAATGCAATACGAAAGGGAGCATGGAACTATATTGAAAAAGTTAAGAAATTAGTATTTAGCACCTATGAGAAATATAAAGCTTTCTTTTAAGATAAAAAAAATTAACTTGAAATTAACATCTAAACAATAAGACTTTATATGGTTTTACAAAGAAAAGATTGAAAATTGTAATGCATTAATTTATCCAAATTAAACTGTAGATGTAGATTACAAGTTTATATGGTGGGAAAACTTCACTCAGATTTCGTGATCTATCTATTATTATTTTATATATATATAATAATTGATTGAAACAGCAATATAAAAGAGAAGAAGCGTGACTGCACAAATAATTGTAACGCTGCAAGAAATCGTCGGAAAGAAACTAGGGCAACATATGCATGTGAGATAAATACAGTATGAGTGTCATAAATTTACTTGAGTGCCATAACTTTCAAAACGTTCACTTAAGTGCCATAACTTTCAAAACGTTCACTCAGATTTCGTGATCTATCCATTAATTTTTTTTTCTATAATAATTGATTGAAAGTCCTCGGATATGACTTGAAACAGCAATATAAAAGAGAAGAAGCGTGACTGCACAAATAAGTGTAACGCGGCAAGAAATCATCGGAAAGAAACTAGGACAATATATGCACGTGGGATAAATACACTAAAAGTGTTAAATATGTCTCGAGTTTAAGCCCGTTGAACAAACTCAGCTCGAATTATTATTTGGTATGTAAAAGTTCAAAGCCAAATATTAGATATCTCGGAGCCCAATCTTGCGGAAACTGTTTCTATGGCAGAAGAACACTAGAAGTGCCAATATTTGTGTACGGCGCTCACTTTGGTGTCATTTTTTTTCGCCGGCTCACTTAAGTGCCAAATCGGAGAATCGGTGATCAATTAAGTGCCAATTCCAGCCAAAAATGATCATTTAAGTGCTAGTTCCGGCCTAATCATACACGTGGCATTTTTTTTTAATTTTTTTTTTTCATATTTTGTGGCAATTTTTTTTAAAAAAAAATCAGTCCACCTGGCGTCCATATGTGCTGTTCAATTTAAAAATGATTAATTTTTAAAATATTAGAATTAAACAAAAAACCTAAAAAATAAAATAAAAAATAAAAAGCAACAGTTGTAGAAGTTTACTGTTGCAGGAGCTTGCAGCATGGCGATGTGGGCTTTAAACCCTAGTCGCCGCCGCTCACAATCGCCATAAGTGGCCGCGCGACGGATGGGGATTGTTGGTCGGGGGTCGGCGACCCTCGACCACTAGCCGGTAGAGTGGGGACTTCCCTGCCAAGCCCTAGCGAGGGCGACCAGGCCTCGCCGGGATCTGGGCAAGGGTCGCCGGGATCTGGGCAACAGTTGTAGAAGTCTACTGTTGCAGGAGCTTGCAGCACGGCGATGTGGGCTTTAAACCCTAGCCGCCGCCGCTCACAATAGCCATCAGTGGCCGCACGATGGATGGGGACTATTGGTCGGGGGTCGCCGACCACCGACCACTAGCCGGTAGAGTGGGGACTGCCCTGCCAAGCCCTAACGAGGGCGACCAGGCCTCGCCCAGATCTGGGCAAGCGTCGCTGGGCCTGGTTGCAAGCCTACGCCTCTTATGCATCATCAGATGCCTTGGAAAAAAGGATTTCGATGGATAAGCTGCAGGGGTCGAACCCAACGACGAATTTGCAAGTGGAATCAAGGTGAACATCTGGACAAATCCTGCAAATCCATTGTAACACCTCTCAGAGACAATTCGTCGAACACCTTGAGCGGGCCATTCTCTACCTTGTACCTGGTCTTCGTCCCCAAGAACCGATGGAACCGTTGGTCGTTCTTTAACACCTGAGCGACCATTCTCTACGTCCTCCACCGATCAGAGTCGGCGTTGAAGATCCCATCACCAAAGCGTTGAACACCCTCCTGAACTCGGGCCTTTCAGGAAGTTCCCAAACTTGGTGCTCATGATGTAGTGAACGTTGGCAGAGGGATTTGGTGAATGGCGGAGTGCGTGGGCTTGGTTGAGAAGGCGAAGTAGTTGAAAGAGAGCTTGCGTAAGAGGAAGGTGAGGAGGGAAAGAGGTTCAGCGGTCGCCAACGTTTGACGTGGCGATCCTTGCCCCACCGTCCAGTGGCCATGGGTGGCCAGCGACAGTAGGGCAGCGGCGGCAAGGTCGTTATTTTGTAACTTGTTTTATTTTTTTGGTTTTTATCTTATTAGGTGGAATTTTTATTAGTTTTTCATTTTTTTTAATGCTGACAATGATAGCCGACAAGCCACGTGTACGCCACGCGTGATTTCCGACGAGCCATGTCAGATTTAGCACTGAAATAAACGTTTTTTAAAAAAATTGACACTTAAGTGATCCCAAAAAAATATTGACACTAAAGTGAGTATCGTACATAAATATTGATACTTCTAGTGTTCTTCTGCCCTGTTTCTATGTTTGCTTCGTGAATATGACAATGAAACAAGAAAAATCCAAGGTCTTCTTTCTGGAGTAGCGTGTCAACAAAGCAAAAAAAGAAGAAGAAGATTAAAAGTCAAATATTCACTTTCCTCGTCAACAAGGGAAACGTCCAAGCTGCAGTCAAACCACTGTATCACACGGATTTCCTTCCCCAAAAAGAAGTCGGCAAAACAAAGTGGTCCCCATTGTTGAAATATAAATATTATATTTTAGGGCTTTGTTTTTTTTATTTTTTTGGTCGGAAGCGCTTTGTTGGGAGGAACCGTTTTTGAGTGCTCCAAAAGGATAGGCTGTCACACAGGGGAGCAAATCGCCTAACCTCAAACCTTCCTACCCTTCTCATCCCAACCATTCATTTTTTTTTCTTTTTTAAACTTTTCCCCCTATAAAAAGAGGGAGGGCCCAGATCCCCCTAACCTTCTGTGTGAAGGTTAGAGGATTCAGATCCGTCCCACAGAGGTATTTTAATCGGTCAAGTTGATGTGCAGATGCGGTCTTCTCACGTGCATTGAAGTTTCGTTGGTTACATCATGGTGAGTACGGATTTAGTGTTTTATCCAATTAAATCTTGTTATTAGATTTGAGTAAGTCCTTTGCGAGATTGAGAAATTATTTCGCTAGAAATTGAGGACTAAACACTGTGTGCGTTCTTTGATGTAATTGGGGCTTAGGAAACACTGAGAGTGTTTGAGAGACTCGAGTGTGATTTGTAATCTCCGTATATCGCTCGTTCTATAGTGGAATTCTTGCTGCTCTCCGCGTGGACGTAAGTCTCTACGACCGAATCACGTACATCTGGTAATCGATTTACTTTACTCGTTCTGTGTATTTATTTGATCGATCGTTTGTTCCTCGCAACAAGAAGTGCCATAACTTTTGTACGGCGTTCACTTTAGTGCCATAACTTTCAAAACGTTCACTTGAGTACCACATTGGAGCAAAAACGTTCAGGTAAGTTCCAATTCCAGCCAAAATCGTTCATTTGAATGCTATTTTTGTCGAAAAAGCTAACGTAGACTTTTCACTATTATTTTATTGATTTTTTGAGTGCCATGTGGATTTTTTTATATATATTTTTAATAGTTTTTGATTTTTTTTGATTTTTTTTTTCAAATCAGATTAAAATTAATGAATTTTCTTTAAAAAAAAAAAGAGAGAAAAACTAAGGGTTTCTCGGTGGTAGCCGGCAAGGGTCGCGGCCGGCCACCACCGACTGGCCAAGGTCGGCTCGACGGCTTGGCGACGACCCTCGCAGCTCCACCCACCGTCACGAGGCCAAGGCCGGTAAGGGCGCGAGGCCCTCGTCTAGTTCTGGCGAGGGCTTCGCACCCTCACCCGCGCTACCAGAGGCCGTGATGATCGTCGCCGAGGGCCGTCGCAGCCTTGCCGGCCCAAGGCAAGCCGACCCTAGCCCTTGGGCCGGCTGGTGGTGGCCAGCGGTGACCATTGCCAGCCACCATCGAGAAACCCTCAGTTTCTCTCTTTTTTCTGAATTTTTCATTAATTTTTTCCCTTTTTTTCTAATTTGAATAAAAAATAAAAATGAAATTACAAAAAATATTTAAAAATGTAAAAAAAAAAAAAATCCATGTGACACTCAAAAAATCAATAAAAACCTATTCATTGGCGCCACGTCACCATTTTCGGCGGCCACGTCAACCGTGGTACTCAAGTGAACGCTTTTTAAAAGTTATGGCACTTAAGTGAATGATGTACAAAAGTTATGGCACTTATAGTGTACTTATCTCTATGCACGTACATATATATGGTTTGATACCAAATGGAAACAAGTCAACCTAGCACACACAATTTAGGGGATAATTACTAAAAGAAAGTCATAAACCAATTGCATGGATGTCAATTCAATCCAAAAATTTTCAATTTAGCCCTAAAATTTTTTATGATTTGTCAAATATATTTCTTTCGGCCAATTTTGGCTCAAAATTGATGACGTGAATGCCGGTTGTCCTACACAGGATGACCAAAGCTGATGTGGACAATTTTTGTAAATTAGTTGAAAAAAATTCTGAATTTTTTTCTTTTTATTTTTTCTTTCTTAAAAATGGAAATAATTTTTTTCCAAAAAAAATTGCATGAATTGTCCACGTCAGTGGTCCAAATAGATAAATCCTCAATAGGTTTATGACTAAATTGATCAAATTAAAGAATTTAGGACTGGATTTACATCTATGCAAATGACTTTTTCGATCATTTTTTCAACAATCGGGTGGAATCATCTGTGGTCCCGAGAATAGGAGATAAAGGCCTCAACATTGCATGAGCTTGCTGGTCAAGTAAACCAAAATCTCTCATCTGGCAAAGATTGAAAGGACCGTGAGCGGTGCATGAGAACGACGGAACTGAGGCCATTCTTTTCAAGATGCTGATGTTGTCGCCACCATCATCGTAGAACTTTCAAGCTCGTGCCATTGCCAATCGCCATTATCTGGTCTCTGCTCTGATTTTGACATGATCTTTCCCATCAAGGGAAATGAAGAATCATGTTTTTACCATTGGTGATTACAACGATTAGTCACTAATGATTTTCGAAATAAAGGATTCCGAAAAGTTGAGCATTATGCTCGAGCTTCATGGTTCGTGATTAGAGGTGGCAAAATAAGACAGATACTTT
The DNA here is from genome assembly GCA_021437785.1 of Rhodomyrtus psidioides. NCBI lineage: Eukaryota > Viridiplantae > Streptophyta > Magnoliopsida > Myrtales > Myrtaceae > Rhodomyrtus > Rhodomyrtus psidioides. The sequence goes on along the minus strand of JAILYB010000023.1, from coordinate 1,495,290 downwards.
TAATTTATACTTGGCGGACTAATCAATGTGTTTGTTAGTTAAAATTTAAAAAGAAAAAATAGGTGTTTATCGGTTAGAGTAGGAAAGCCCAACTATTCTAAACTTGTTGTACGACATCCAATTCAATTCCAAAATTTTTAATTTGGCCAATTTAATCCAAAACTTTTTTACCACTTGCCAATATAGTCATTCCAACTACCTTTAGCCCAAAATTGTTGACGTGGGTATCAGCCATCGTATATGGCATGATTGACATTGACTGGAACAATTTTTTTAATGTCTTTTATTTTCTTTATTTTTTTTTGTCACTATGGGCCGGCAAGGGTGTTGTGGCACTCGCCTTTGGTCCACCACCTCTGCCAATCGCAGCCGAGGAGGGAAATAAGGGAAAAAAATAGAAAATGAAAGGGAAGAAAAAGAAAAAAATTATAAAATTCAGAAAAAAAAATTGTTCTTGGAATCCAAGTCGACGATTGTCTTTTTTGAGCCCTCTGGGAGTGCATAATTAAGGCCTTACTAAAGTGACAAAAGTCCGCCCTAATTCAAATGCTAAATGCTCATATTAATGCCTTTCTAACATCTTCTTATTTTGTTAGTTTATCTTTTTAATTTGATGTAAAATTTTATCCAAGTAACAAATTCACACGGAGAACTTAAAGTGGGTCAAATGATTGATTGTGTTAAACACATATCTATTTTAGTAATATTTATTGGGTCGAGTATTGGTTAGGTCCATATCGTGTAGGATATAAGTCGCTAAAATTATATCCAATTAAAAATGTGTCGATTTTGGTCTGATCCGGTTTCGACCCAACTCACCTATTCCACAGGTTCTATAGTGCAACATGGGGAGAAGAACACTAAAAATACAAAAAGTTGTGCACAACGCTGACTCTAGTGTAAAAAATTTTTGCCAGCTCACTTAAGCACTAAATCAGAGAAAAAACAATCACTTAAGAGATTCTAGTAAAAAATTCCCGAATAAAATTAAAAAAGACAAATTCGAGTAGAAAAAATAAAGAAACAAACTCTGGCTTGGCTGTGCCCTTGCTATGGGTGTCAACGGGCTGGGTCTCAATCCGGTCCGACCCAACTCGAATTACATAGAGAAAAAACAATCACTTAAGAGACTCCGGCGAAAAATTCTCTAAAAAAATTAAAAAAAGACAAACTCGAGCAGAAAAAATAAACAAACAAACTCCAGCTTGGCTGCGCCCTTGCTATGGGTGTCAACAGGCCGGGTCTAGATTTGGTCCAACCCGGCCCGAATTACATATATCCCAACTTTTCGGGTTGAGCTAGATCCGGTCGGATTCTTTTAAAAAAAAAAATTAAAATCACGTGACAATGCCGTCGAATAAAAAAATAAAAAATTAAATTAAATTAAAAAATATAGGTGCCAAAAAAAGTCGAAATCGGGCCAGCCCGACCATGTCCGACCCAACTTGATGAATAGTATCGAGCACGGCTTGACGATTAGGTGAATTTTCGGGCCGGGTCTAGTCGAACCAGTGCAGGCTTTTTTGACTCCCCTAGCCCTTGCCATTGGCTGCTGCTACAATGGCCAAGGAGGGCCAACAGTTGAGCCTCCCCTTTGCCGGATGACAATCGTCGGCCCCCGGCAAGCGCTTGATGGCCCACATTTCATTCAAGTAAAACATCAAACATGTCAAATGCATTTGGTATATTGTTGACACTTGATTTTTTATCACCATTTTTCCTTTATTTTTGAAAAATTCATAAAAAATTAATAAGAAGTTAAAAAATTAAAAAAATCAACTTTGGTAGCCTTGGTTCAGTTCAAGGAACCATTTTTGATCAAAAAAATAATTTTTCATATTTTCACATTTTTACATATTTTCAAAAAATAGAAAATATATATGAAAAATCAGAAAAAATAGCATTTGAGGCCACAAAAATGAAGCAAATAGTCTATATTTTTCTTTTAATTCTCTTTACATTTTGACCTCACAAAAAGAGAAAATTCAAGTCCAATTTGATGAGTTCCTTCACAACGCTTAGAGTTGAATTTGGTTAAAAAAAATGTCATTTTAGTCTTTTAATTTGCAAATTTTTGTATTTTGACATTCAACTAAATTGGCAACCCTGCTTATTTTTCTTCTTATCCAAATGGTGCGCAAGAGATGGTGGCGGGAGAATAGAGCATTTAAAAATAAAATAAAATAAAATAAAAAAGGGATGGTGGAAAACTTGATGATGAAAGGGATTAAATAAAAAGTGTGGGGATGAGTGGATATCCTCCAGAGCAACTCCATTGGCATAGGGGGAGGTGATTAAAAAATGCTGCGTCTCCTCCTACTTGCTCCACGGATATTGCTAATCACAAAAAGAGAAGGCAATAAGAAGTAGAGAGAGCTTTGGAACTTGACTCATCATTACGATCACCATTACTCTCTAGGCCACTCATGCTCCATTAACGAAAAAGGTAAGAAGAATGCCATGCAAAAGGGGGGGCGGAAGACTGACAGAAGAGAGCGGTGCTTGGCCGACAAAAGAGAGAGGAATGAGGGATCGTCCAGATAAGGAATAAAAAAGGCCAAAGAGAGGCCATGATGAAAAGAAAAAAGGAAGACTGAAGAAAGAAAGGAAACTGCGTTTTCTTGTGGATTGGATGGCCATTTTCTTTGGCCATAATTGTTAGAGGTTAGGGTTCGAGAGAGTGGAAAGGGTTTTGTCTGCTTGAAGTATTACACCAAGAGACGTCAAGTTTGGAACGCTCAACAATGTTACTTCCAATGTAGGAAAACCCTAGAGTTATATGCAAGCTACTGGGTTTCAGTCCATATGGACCTAAATAATCATGTTTTCACATATTGGGCTTGTATATGAACATATTATATAGATTATATAAACAATATATCCAACAATCTCCTCCTATGTTCACCATACAACACAATCCAATATGGTGGTTAGGGTGATGTTCATGCAAATATGAATCATCTACATTCAGTCCAAGACAATCAACTCGGATTGATCTAAGAGTTTTAATAGTGAAATATTAAACTCAATCATCATTTGCAATCAAAATAAATGAATCATCCTTACTATGAATCTGTTCACAATCAACATATGCATAATATTCAAGTATAAGTAGGCCATTCAATGTAGTCCAAGCCCTTACAAATATAAGAAACAAGCATAATAATGTTCACTAAATAGAGATATCAAAATGGGCAATAGCAGATGAACTGTCAAGACCCCATGCGCTTTAAATAATATATATTCATTCATCAAGTAGGTCATCCTGATCAAGATCTTGCTTATTAAGCTCTCCCCCATCTCTTTCATTCCATGTAGAATGTCAAATATGAATTTCATATTATCATGAATTCAATCATTTGAATAGTTTACTAAAAGTGTCTAGTTCTACTAAAAGAACTTAGCGTTATAACATCAGGCAGAGAAGAACATATACTAATGTCATAAAGTATCATAATATCATGTTCATAAGTATCAAGCCAGTTTCACAAATTATGAACAAGGCCTAAATAGTTTGATTTACAAAGAGTCATCAATTTAAGTTTATTTGTAAGAAAATGACCATTGTCTAGTTTCAAAGAACATGACCAATAGTCATATCACTTATAATAACCTAGTCATGTAATGTCAAGTTTCAATTAAGAACAAGACCAACGGGCTTCTAATGCAACCAACTATTTCTATGTTCCAATTTGGAATGTCACAATTACTAATTTCTTGAAGTCAAATAATCTCACATCAAGTTTGGAATGGGATCATTTAACCAAAAGGATAGTCCAACCTAGTTGCATTGTATCATCGAGTGTAGAATGACACAAGCTTCCCAGATAGAACCTTTGAATTAGGTTAAAGTTATCTTCATCAAATTTGGAATGAGACAACTCACCCTTTTCAAATTCATCAGCAACCATGAACATCGGTGAAACACATAAACTGTGCTTATCATTTTGGCCAACAAAAGAAGATTCGATAATTCAAAACACACAACAAGAAAGTAAGTAAATGGTAACTAAGACTTGTCTACACAGTCTTTAACCCCATTTTCCCCACTGTTTTGAATAATTGATCTTTAGGCAAACCTTTTATGAGAGCATCGTTCATGTTATCCTGCGATCTCACATCGATCAAGGTGATAACTCCTTGTTCTCTCAGATAATTCAACAACGCATGTCTCAGTCTGACATGTCTTCTCTTTGAATTAAAGAGAGCATTCTTGATGACCTGGACAGCTGCTTGATTATCACTGAACATGCTTAAAGAATTAATCTTTAACCGAGTCAAAGGAATATCCATAATCAAATTCTTTATCCACTCTGCCTCTTTGTCGGTTGAGGCTAAAGCAAAAAGTTCTGATTCCATAGACAACAATGCAATACAAGTCTGTCTTTTGGATTTCCAAGTAATAGCAGCTCCACCCAAAATGAATACATATCCACTCGTGGACTTACTATTTCCAATCTCTAAGTATCGTGGGGCATCAGAATATCCATCCACAGTTGGAGGAAAACCAGAGTAACATAGAACATAATCTTTAGTACCTTTAAGGTATCTCATCAGCCTACTGAGGGTGTCCCAATGCTCTTTACCAGAATTACTAGTGAAATGACTCAACATGCCAACTGTAAAAGCAATGTCAGGTCTAGTGCAACTCATAGCATACATGAGATATGTACCACTCTTAGTAATAGACGAGATATAATTTCAAAGCCTCCAAGACTTCCTTTATTTACTTAACACTGCAGTTAACTGACAAAAAACACTTTTTAAGTGTTTTTTAATTGATCACTTTATATCAAATAAGCGGTTCTGATTACTCTTTACCCAATAAGCACATAATGCTTTTGAATTTTCTCACTAATGAAAGTAAGAATTATGGGGTCATTCTTGACAAGAGCATACAAATATTTGTCAATCATATGTAAACAAAAAAAATCCTCATTGAGTTCTCAAAACTTGAACCCAAATAAATCTCAATTCTCAATGTTAACAGATTTGTCGTTCAGAAAAACGGTGACTGGAAAGACAATCAATGTTTTCAATTAGCATAATGTGAAATTTCACATTGAGAGATACATACATCATCATATAATCACATTTGGGTAGAAAACACGACATGTAGCTGTATACTCCCTACATTACAGCGGCCATGAGAATTTATTTCAATCTTCGTTAATCACCACCTTTGGGTGTATGACAACACTTAGACTAATCAATCCTCAATCATATACTACACATGTAACCCTCCATGCAACAATACGTAATCACCTCCTTTGGAAGTATAACTACGCATTAAAATAGGAGACATCCCAATATATTGTAAATTGATCTTTATAAAACTCAATCGAGTGTGCCACTTTGGCGGTCACAACCCAATTGAACTTACCTGAAATTGGGATATAAACTTTATATTTCACATTTACCGCATGCACATAATTTCAGAATGGACAATTTTCCTCAAAATTAAATGTCGCGCTAATTACATTGATACATCCAACAATATATGTCAAACCATAAACATGTAACTGATAAATCATTGTTGACACCTGATTTTTGATCAGTCTTTCATAGTTTATTTTTTAAAAATTCATAAAAAAATATATAAAAAGTTAAAAAAAATTAAAAAATCATCTTTGGTAGCCTTGACCAAGCTAAATGAACCATTTTTGATAAAAAAAAATAATTTGTCATATTTTTTAATATTTTCCAAAAATAGAAAAATACATGAAAAATGAAGAAAAATAGCGTTCGATGTCGTAAAAATATAGAAAATAGTCAATATTTTTATTTTAATTTCCTTTTCATTTTGAACTCATAAATAGTCAAAATTCAACTTCAATTGCATGTGTTTCTTCACGACGCATAGAATTGAATTTGGCAAAAAAATGTCATTCGAGTATTTTAATTTGTAAATTTCTACATATTTTTTAGTCTTGACGTCCAATTAGATCGACCACCATCTACAATAAATTCCCCTTGCTGAATATTTTCGTTTTTGTTTCACATGATTTCATGGTGTAAAACGCCGAGTGGATCCCCAAATATAATCGGGTCGGCATGAGCTCGATAGCTCGTCCAAGACCAAACCAGGGCACGGCGAACCCCATGTGAGTACTCTCGAACTCCTTCGATGCTTCCTAATGCTTTTCTTAGGTTAGATCGTGTGTAGAATGGCTAGGACAACTAAATCATTCTTGAGCTGTGATTGATAAATATGGCCTTACTAGGAATACCATGTGATTTATTTTTATATCTAGATTCCTTGAGTTGGGCATTTTATTACTGATTGTGATTGCTAGGATAATCACTCCTATCTGCATGAATTTCTAGATTTAGGGTTCATACCTTACTCATCCGCATGAATCTCAAGCTAGAAAATTCAGTCAACTTAGGTACCGAAAGGGCGTCAACTCTAACAGTTGGTGTAACTAAGTCCCCGAAACCATTTCTCTGGTTCTCGCAGAATTGAATAGAAACTCCCAACTATTCAATTGGGTTGTCCAATCATACCCTAAAAAAATGATTGGTGGCGACTCCATGGCATGCACACTTAGCACATGTCACTAGACCACACTGAAAGTCGATCACGCATACCTCCGTTGCGATTTGGGTAATGGGCCTTGGGAGAGGCTTGCGTCCGACCAGACAGGACGGCCCATTAGCCCTCGAGAGCCCGACAATCTCAAGAGGGTCGCGACAGACTGGCGACTCCGCTGGGGACTGGTTCTTAACCATTTAGTGGACTTGAGCCGATTAAAAAGTTGATTGATTCTTCTAACCTAATTTTATGCAGATGCTCTCGAAAGTGAGGTGTATATGCTAACAAATGTGTTAGATGTTTTTGTAGACGGGAGAAATAAGGGGTGAAGTGCTTGTTAACTTTGTTTTATGCAGGCAGGAGTTTTGGATGTATGATTGTGTGGATGTTTATATTGAAGTGGTGATTGTTAAATAAAATGCATGTCTATTGCTTTAGCACGACACAATGAATACACACAATTGCGCCTAAAACCCCAGGCGCCCTCTTTAGGAACACAATAGAAGGAATTGAAAATGGAATCTCCGTGAGGAAAAACATGGGGTAATCCACTTTTCAATTCCGCTCACTTCGAACTATGGATTGAGTCCCAATGCAACGATAGTTGTGCAATGGAATCGGCTCTTCCCAGAATTGGAGGTGAGAACCTTGGCTTTAGGTACCAAGCCCTATCTTTTGATTTTTAGGAGTTTTCCCTCACTTGTCTCATGCGTTTGTCTATGGAAGGTTAGTATACCTAACACTGCAAAAAATACAGAGAAGCTTGATTTTCTCTTAAGTTTGGTTGGTAAGACTTTTCTATCCCTCGAACTTGTTACAGCTCTTAATCATTATATTCATTGCATAATTCCGGTGATTGGATTAAATGCCATTTTGAGGATAGATATGTGTGTTTTCCTCCCAATGTTCTTGATGGAAGATGAAGATGGGGTCATCCCATTACGAGCGCCAAATGGACAAGAAGAGCCTGCTATGGACATCATTGAGGTATCATCTAATGAAGATGACGATTTGGAATATGTGATCCTGAAGTCACGTCTCAAAGATCGAAACTGGGGCATCTCTAAGTATTAAGATCACATTCCTTTGTTTTATTTTTCATTTCTAGCCTTCTTGTATAGGATTTATTTTGCTGAGATCCTCTCTTTCTGATCCCTTAGATTGATTGTATTAGGGATCTATTTGTGTTTATATACATTCAGATTGAAATTTGTTGTATTTCTATTGACTTGTCATTGGAATGTGATAGTGGCATTTCTTCTAATCACTCGAATACTCCAAAATCAATTTTATAATTCCTTTGGATGAAATTGAAATTGGAAGTCTTATACAACCTTTTGGCCGTATAGGGCAATACAATCCCAATTTCGCCAGAAGGAACTACAAACTTGAATTGGTTCATGCATGTTTTGCATCATTGGTAATCCACAATAATTGATCAAGAGTATTCGTGTTTTTCAAATTTAATGAAAAGATAGATATCCAAATTACTCTCGTTCTTAGCAAACGGATTTAATTTGGCTACCGTATCTTCAATTGAATTTAAAACACATCGTAATTGTGTACTTTTGAACATTCCATTGATTTTCTTGGAATTGATCAAAGGCGATTATCGTGAATTACATTCCTTTCAATGATATGCTTTCCTTTGAGGAATATTGATAAAAGCTTTTGCACAAGGCCAAAACCCTTGTAAAAGCTCTTATCCCTATTAATCACAAGTAAGCATAAAATTGAAAGGATTTATGCTTTATTTTTCAAATTCTTTCTTCTGATTCTGCCTTTTCATTTGAAACAGGTTAAAAACAAGTAGAGAAGAGAAGTCTTTTTGTGGATAATCGCGGTGGGAGGTTCCTTTATCCGATCATAAGCAAGATTAAAAAATCAAGATGTACACGCTCGAATCATCAATGTCAAAGCGCAGCTTGCCTAGGTTGAGAGTGGTCAGGTGTTCGAGAAAGTCAGCCATACAGAAGTTGAGACACACACATTAGAGCTTTCATTCATTTCGCTCAATCGAGGGACCTTAAAAGCAGATCATACAAATCATCGGGGTGGAAACATAAAACCGCAATGAGCCCTAATTAGCATCACAAAGGAACCTAGTTGGCCCTCCATATTATTGATGCTTTGCTTATACTCACCACCTCGAGACTCGAGATCTGCAAGCTTAAGAAGAAGGCGTTTACATTCCCCTTTAAGATCGTCAACCTTGGTCCCGTGATCTTCGGCGGCTATTTCCAGGTCCCGAACTAGTCCTCTCCCATGGGCTATATCCGCGGTAATGCTGTCAAGCCTTTCTTCCTGCCACTCACATTGAAACTTCAACACGACATTACGACGGTCGTGCTCATAGGTGGTCAGGGATAAGGCCAAGCGCTCCACCAAATTTCCCCTCTCGCGAAGCAACATCGAGACTCGTTTGTTGGCGAACTCAACAGCCTTTCTGTGACTATCGGCCACAAGGTTGGCCAACACCAAGCAGTTGGACCGATCCTCATAGCGAGCTCGCAAAACGTGAGCCACGGTAGCTTTTCGATGAGCGACACGGTAAGTCTCTAAAAAGTTTATAAAGAGGGTTGGGAAGATTCTATATTCCCTCTCTAAATTAGTGCCCTCGATGGAGGTGGTGTCTATTTCCACGAGCAAAATGCGGATTTCATCTTCAGTTTCTGGGTGATCGGCTATATGAGCATAGCCTCGACCGAGGAGGTTATAGAGTTTTTCCCACTAGGCCAAAATTTCGGCCGAGAAAGCGCGAATAGGAGAGGAGGTCATTTTCGTTGGAGTGAGGGAGAAGAAGATGAGTGTGGTAGAGTGATTAAAATACGAAAAGGCAATTATGTAAGAGTGTTAATCTTCTCTGCATTAACTCCTCCTTTTATAGCAACTCGAGAATGAAGAAAGGCACAGCAATAATGCTCGTGGAGCCAAGTTAATTGGGTAAAGCAGTGGTGGCTCTTTCGGTGAACCATCAGATCTGTCCCAGTCCGCGATTTCAGGCTTGATAACCCTAAAAAAGTTGTAAAAAGATATGTCGGTGTCACCATATTAAAATTGAGCGGGAGTTAAGCGCAACTATCGAAAAAAGTTGCGAAAGGATTTGGCGGTCCCATCATAATAAAAAACTGAGCGGGAGGCGAGCGTAGTTCCACCTTTTTGAAAATAACTGGGAGACAGACATGGATATCGAGAAAAGGAAATCGATTTGGTGTCCCTTCACGTTGAAAAGAAGAAAGAAGACGACAAAGTGGGAAATACGAAATCTTGGGAGCAACGCTTGCCTGATGATCTTCATCCATGTTTAAAGAACGTTTCATGGGCATACAGAACCACTCAAAAGAAAATTTAGAGAGTGTGAGCATACATGAGAGAGTAGAGAACCCTGAGTGAGCAAAAATTGATCGAACATTTTTCGATCCAACATGTTTGAGGGTTACCATCAGTTGCTAGAGGCGACTGATCCAAAAATCTCAGAAAATGAACTACTGAGAGATCTCGAAGATTCCAGGATGGCGTCTGGTACCAGAACCACAGAACCCAACCCTTTCGGCAACGAAGTTCAGGATCTCAGCAGCGACGACAACAGCAGCAGCGATGGTCAATCCCGGAAAAGGAAACATCGCCAGTGCCACACTCAGAATGAAATCCAAGAGCTTGAAGCTTTCTTTAGTGAATGCCCTCTCCCGAACATAAAACAAAGAAATGAATTGGGCCAGAAGCTAGGGATGAAACCTTTGAGGGTCAAGTTTTGGTTTCAAAATAAGCGAGCCAAATTGAGGGCTCAACACAGACGTCAAGAACTTGCGATTCTAAAGGAGGAAAACGAAAAGCTTCGAGCGGAGAACATGAGGTATAAGAAAGCTCCCAGCACTATCGCTTGCCTTAATTGCGGTGGCCCTATCACTCTCGGCGAAATGTTCCTTGATAAGCCTTATATGAGGATTGAAAATGCTCATTCACCACCCCACTCCCTCGAACCATCTTCGATACAATCGGATTTTGTTGGAGATATGCATGAACAAATCAATTCTACGAAGTCAATACCGATGCCTTCTAAAGGATGTGATATGCGTCACCATGATTGGAGTTTCCTTAACGATGAGCTTACTATCACGACCGACCAATCCAAAGCTGATGAATTCCCTCCACAACAATTTCCGGCTCGATCAAATCCTACTGGAAATAGGCCAGAGAGCAATAGCCAAGTTGTCAGCACTGTTCCGGGTCGCAAGAAGACGAGGGTCAATTGGTCCCCCGAGCTTCATCTCAAGTTCCTTAGTGCGGTTCAGCAACTAGGGATCAACTCAGCATATCCAACGCGCATACTTGAGATCATGAACATACCAGGACTCACTAAAGATGGAGTCGCGAGTCACCTCAAGAGCTACAGAAGGGCGCTAAGATAGCGCCACACAGCACTGAACCTGAAAGAACTCAACTTGTGCCTAAACACTAGGCATGGCTATAACTACAATGCCCCTGAAGTAAGAAATACCCTGCCGAATCTAGGCACCGACCAAGCTGGTAGCAGCACCATCGACTACTTGGGCGCTAATCAGAATATTCCCCCGAATCATCTCAGCACCCCTCAAGAGTATATGCCACAAGTGCAGCAGGTACGAACTCCTTGGTTTGAGCAGCAACTTTTCGCTAGTGCTCTTCCTATCCCCGATCAACATATTGCGCCTAGTGTTCAAAGATCTGCCCGGCTTGGGCATATGATTTCGGAAGATCAAGCGGGCGGATGCTTTGAGGATTTTTGTTTCTTCCATTCCCAAATGGAAGGTGCTTTTGATAGTGAACCGATCAATCATCCTCTTATAATCTCAAGCAACGACGAAGGTTCTAGCTCGAAGAATCAGATCGCTCAAAATAGAAACATGAATCCTTCAACGCCAAGCGATGATGGTCAACCCGAATATCAGTTGCTCGAAGAATCAAAAGATTTCCTTGATGAGGAGCTCCATATCTGGATCGATCAGTTTAAAACTGATGGACTTATGAAGTTATGATCCAAAATGACGATTATATGTCTGATTCATGGTGTAACTGGCTGATCACCGAGAATCCTCAAGGGAACTAGGCACATGTGACTGGATGTATCATTAATCTTTCTGTCATAAAGTCTTCCATGCAAGATAATCTTCCTTAATGCCTAGAGTTAATCTGGGGCAGCAATCAGTACTACCTCCGAGCATCATCATGCTTGAGTGCGACAATCCCTTGTTAGATTAGAGTCGAGGCGAATCAATTGAACGCCACGAAGAAAAACATTTAAAGGCTTCACATAGGAAAATGCGAGCAAAAGCCCGAGCGAGCTCAAAGACGGTTAGCTCTGTATCGTTCTAAGGGACCTTTAGTCGTTATGAACTCTAAATTGAGCTTGTTTCATTCTCGATGGGGGTCGCTAACTGCTTCAAGAATTTTATAACAAAAAACGAACCAGTTAGGGACGCCAATAGTGCTGTGTCCTGGTAGTCAGTGAAATGGAAGTGGTACGAAACGTCAGGAGTTCGATCTCGGGATTGAAAAATCATTTTATCAGTTGGTCTATCACCCGATGAAGTTCAAAGAGATTCGACGCAGATGACTATAGAACTTGGGGCAATTCGAAAATCATCGATTCATTTTCATCAAGCGGCGAAGTTGGTATTATAAAATGTGAAGCATGCAAATGACAAATCCGAAGCAGAAGGAGATGAATCATGATTCGCTTATCCAAGGTCGGGATTTCAACCTTCGACTAAAGCCAAATCTAGGATGAGTTTTTGATCTTGCCCACTCGACAAAACCCATCTCCACTGAAAATGGGGGCAAACCATTTCTACATCCGGAAAGCATGTCGAAGCCAAAGACATCAAATTCATCGTTTAATCCGTGGGGCAAGTCCCTGAAGCGATAGTTATCATCCGCAGAGCGTAATGGAATCCATCCTTTCAATGTAAAAAGCATTTGGCCGCGGAGCCACCCATTTGGTAAAAAGAACGTATCGTTCCTAAATGATTTTCAATCAGATGCGGGGATAATGTTATCTCATTTTCCTCTCAGGTGATGAACAGAGACGAGGCACCCAAGAAGCCATGCATTCAAATAACATAACAGTGCATGAAACACGCCCAAAAAGATGAATGAATCTCCTCCGACGTAAATCCTCGAGGTGGATTCGTTGCCCAACCAGACGAAGAAATCATGGCCACAAGCTTGAGGGCCGGCTTCTACAATCTGCACATTGGCATGCAGAATGGAATTCAAATCAAGAGTAAAGTAGTATCGTCCCAATTTGTTTTGAATTTGGAAACCCAAAATAATGCTTAATATTTATCCTTGGCAGGAGCTCGCCATCAGGGCAGACATGTAAGTTTCATTTTTCTCCAAAAACCAAGAAGTCGAAAGAACTTTAGAACACCTAACAATCTTGTGTTACTATGTGAAGTGCAGATTTTCACAACCCTTGTACACTCGTTGGAGCATATGACCAAGGGTAAGATGTATCGTTTCAATTTTTGTAAAGTTTTAGAATATACGATGACATATCCCTTTTATATCTCCAGGATCTCCAGCCTCGATGGGCAGGTAAGTATCCCTTTTCCCAATTCATTGGAGATTAAAAACTTTCAGAATTAATTCGATTCTCACATCTAAAAAGACATAGAATTCTTACTTCATTGACATTCATGTTTTAAAACATGAGATTGTCTGAACATGAATTACACATGTATGGTGCATCACAAAATCCCTTTGAAGGATAAATCTTGATGAAATGAAATGAATTTTTCCAACAAGAGTCGTTTGAACTGTTCAAAATGGTATTTTCTCATAAGAGAAGCGAGCCTAATCCAAACACGTCCCATACACACTTGAGAGATGAGGAGATTGGAAATGATAGCGAAACCTTAACCTATGGATATAAGGGTCATTCACAACGATTACATGGATCGAGATGACAGAGGCATTTATTTCTTCATTCCAAACACTACAGATGCCCATTGAGAACCCCATTGAACGGCGATTTTCATTCTCAACCCTGTCAAGAACCACCCCACATTGGGGCAAATGAAGATTAGTCCAACAGTATCAGAAAGTAAACGGTTTGAAATTTTCTTGCTCGGACTAACATAAATCTTTGTGTGTTGTTTATATGATAATCCAAGTGTCATAGGATGACGAGAATAATTCATTTCTCTATCTTACACACTGTTATCCTTTGCACGACCAAGTTGAGCCAGCAAATTCATTTCATCAACCTATTGGTGATCTTTGCATATTCCAAAGCAAAGGCAACATCACTCTAGGAATGGAAGCGTGCCAAAGTTTAAGTTGCATATCTAGCATGATTGCCGAAAATCCTAGCTCCAAAAGAAAAGAAAAACACAGGATTAAAAAAAGGGGGAAAAGAAAAATCCCTAGACATCAAGAAAAAGCAAAGTGCCTGGTAAAAAGCAAGGCTGATGTCTATTCAAAATATCCCCAGTAAAGTCTAGATATACGATGAAAAGACCCTGCAAAGGAGTCAGATCAAGATGACTACTCTCCAAATGATGTCGTGCTCAAATTGCAAACACACAAACAGACGGTCTCTTAATGTAACAAGAGACGCTTTTAAACATCCTTGTGCGCTCTAAAAGAGGAGTGTACACTTCAAGAAATGGAGATGTTCTTCGAAGGACATGTGGCAAATTTGCAATGATCACCAATGCCAAACCCTTCACAATTTCTGGGCAAAAAATAAGCCTTTTTCGGTCCCCAATCCTTCCAATGTTACAACCCTGAAGCAGTCTTATCTGACTAAGACACTTGGGTTAATGTATAACTTAGCTCAAAGAAGTACGAGCAAGACTATTTCTTTCTCATTTTACAGGGTTCTTGACTTGTAAACCCGGAGCAGATAGTGAAAAATTTCGTTCAACGGCCTTGACTCAAAAGTGAGTCCCCCTTGGAAACCGATATCCAAGCCTAACACTACGGTCCCGTGAAAGACCTCCTGATCGGTCGAAATGTATGCGTTGCGAATGATCCTGAAACCCAGGCACAGGTCGGTAGGAAATTGAGCACTTTCCCTATTAAAGATCATTATCACAGAGCAGTGAGGAGCCTTCTTGGATGAGAAATACTCCAATTGATGTTTTGAGCAAACTCTTTTTGAAATTTTCAAATTGTTTGATCTAGAGTTTCCGTGCAAGGAATTTATGATCACATCTGTATATGGTAGGAATGTTTTGGATAACCTCCAGCAATCAAAATGCACATTTCATGACTAAAACTTAAGTCGTAGAATTTTGTCAGTTAGACAATTATTGTCTTCCCAAAGATTACTAATATCTTCTTGGCGAGGAAAATTTTTTCAGGTCTAAGCTTTCTGCAGGACTTTTGGCCGCCCCAAAGACTGGGTGTGTCATCCTTAGGTGAAGCCTTTTAGTAGGCAAATCTTTTCTAAGACCGATCCACAGAATGATCGAGTCTCCGACTAGCCCCGAAGAGCGGGTACGTCATCCTTTGATTCATATCAATTTAGAATCTCATAAATGGTAGAAACCGCCTGAAGGGTCAACTCAATGGTAGAAACCGCCTGAAGGGTCAATCAATGGTAGAAACCGCCTGAAGGGTCAACACAATGGTAGAAACCGCCTGAAGGGTCAATGTATGGTAGAAACCGCCTGAAGGGTCAAAACAATGGTAGAAACCGCCTGAAGGGTCAATGTATGGTAGAAACCGCCTGAAGGGTCAACCAATGGTAGAAACCGCATGAAGGGTCAATGAATGGTAGAAACCGCCTGAAGGGTCAAAGGACTGGTAGAGACCGCCTGAAGGATCAACCCAATGGTCCGATCCACCATACGGATCAAAACCTTGATGAATCCCGAACGCGGGAGGATTCGTTTTCCCTAATAAGCCTTACATTAGGCAAGCCATTTCTAGTTTAGTCCACCACACGGATCAAAACCCTTGGCAAATTCCCAAATGTGGGAAGCGTCTTCCTTAGGTTTCTATCAGTTAGGAATCCCATTATGGTTTGACCTACCATACAGGTCAGAGCTTAACATCCCCAGGACACTCCGATGACAAGTCCTTAGGAATCTACTTGAACCCATCAGACACAGCAAATGCCGCAAGCATTCGACAGGTAAGGGGCAGGGAAGTCTATCTACTCCTTAACTTTCTTACATCATATCAGGGAATTGAATGAGCACATCTCTTTTTAAGGAAAAGCACACATTGATGGGCATGAAAATTGGATGTCATGATTTCTTTTCTTTTCCCAGTCGAGTCGATCGGAACACAGGTGTCACCTTGTCTTTGAGAGAAACCTCTGACGAAATTCCTCTCAAAGAGGGGCAGCTGTTGACACCTGATTTTTGATCAGTCTTTCATAGTTTATTTTTTAAAAATTCATAAAAAAATATATAAAAAGTTAAAAAAATTAAAAAATCATCTTTGGTAGCCTTGACCAAGCTAAATGAACCATTTTTGATAAAAAAAAATAATTTGTCATATTTTTTAATATTTTCCAAAAATAGAAAAATACATGAAAAATGAAGAAAAATAGCGTTCGATGTCGTAAAAATATAGAAAATAGTCAATATTTTTATTTTAATTTCCTTTTCATTTTGAACTCATAAATAGTCAAAATTCAACTTCAATTGCATGTGTTTCTTCACGACGCATAGAATTGAATTTGGCAAAAAAATGTCATTCGAGTATTTTAATTTGTAAATTTCTACATATTTTTTAGTCTTGACGTCCAATTAGATCGACCACCATCTACAATAAATTCCCCTTGCTGAATATTTTCGTTTTTGTTTCACATGATTTCATGGTGTAAAACGCCGAGTGGATCCCCAAATATAATCGGGTCGGCATGAGCTCGATAGCTCGTCCAAGACCAAACCAGGGCACGGCGAACCCCATGTGAGTACTCTCGAACTCCTTCGATGCTTCCTAATGCTTTTCTTAGGTTAGATCGTGTGTAGAATGGCTAGGACAACTAAATCATTCTTGAGCTGTGATTGATAAATATGGCCTTACTAGGAATACCATGTGATTTATTTGCATATCTAGATTCCTTGAGTTGGGCATTTTATTACTGATTGTGATTGCTAGGATAATCACTCCTATCTGCATGAATTTCTAGATTTAGGGTTCATACCTTACTCATCCGCATGAATCTCAGGCTAGAAAATTCAGTCAACTTAGGTACCGAAAGGGCGTCAACTCTAACAGTTGGTGTAACTAAGTCCCCGAAACCATTTCTCTGGTTCTCGCAGAATTGAATAGAAACTCCCAACTATTCAATTGGGTTGTCCAATCATACCCTAAAAAAATGATTGGTGGCGACTCCATGGCATGCACACTTAGCACATGTCACTAGACCACACTGAAAGTCGATCACGCATACCTCCGTTGCGATTTGGGTAATGGGCCTTGGGAGAGGCTTGCGTCCGACCAGACAGGACGGCCCATTAGCCCTCGAGAGCCCGACAATCTCAAGAGGGTCGCGACAATCATGCTCCACATATCTATATGTGGTATTTACATGTGATCTTGTACTTATATTTCATAAAATCATAGAGAAATACGAGAAAATACGCCAAAAATATCCCCAAAATATACATGTATTTGGAGTTTCGTACGTATTTTCCATCCATAAAAATAGTAAACATGTAAAATAAATATACCATCTTGTAGAGCATGAGCATACGAGCATGCCGGTACCTAGAACTTCCCGATCATAGCCCACACGTGCCCTCACACGCCAACAAAGTCCTCGGTGTGTGAGAACCACGTGCAGACACATGCCATGCACGTGTTCTGATTCTCGGCCGGGTTTCGAAATTGATCCGACCGGCCTAACCGGTCCGATCGCTGTTGTGGAAAGTTTCCTTCTGTTTTGATTTTGACAAAACTATGCACAGGATCTGTGTAATGATTGAAATGTTTATTGCAGAAAGAATCCATAAGCATAAGCTTGTATCGATCCATTTTTCTGTCTCTTAGTCTCAAGGAAAGAGTAGCCATAAAGTGTTTCTGACGTGGTCAGATGAAAGTGCTTCTGACATGGTCAGATGGAAGTGCTTCTAACGTGATCAGATGGAAGTGCTTCTGATGTTGGTCAGATGAAATGCATTTGAAAACCTTCAGATGGAGTTGCTTCTGAGGGTCAAATACAATATGTACTCCAACTTGGTTACTTCCTCTAAGAAGTTATTTGCAATGTCAAATGGATCTTATTGAAGCTCACGATTATCATTCAATTATATACTCGTTCAGATTCAGAGAGTTCTTTCGTTTTGAAGACTGCTTCTAAAGACTGGTCAGATTTTGCAATGATGAAGACCCACGAATGAAAGGTTTTCGAACTAGGTAAGTTTTATTATGAAAGTTTGTGATATTTGATTAACAAAATATTTTCTCTAATCAATTAAGGAAAAATCTGCGATCGGATATTATCTTTCAAGAATATTCTTGGCAACTTATTTGAATCTACTCCACTTATGGAAACTAGAGATTTGGTTGTATGGGCGGCTAAATCAGAAGGGTTCAATTTCTACCTCAACGGTTATCATATCTTCTCAGATACAGTCTCGTTCAATCACTATTGATGACGTCCAATTAAGATTGAAGAACGATCCTTTGATCGTGTATCTAACGGCTAAGTTTAGAAGCAAGGGAGTATTAAAGAAGAACCATGGTAATCTACGAAGAGAGAGAGAACAACAATCCAAAGTGCAAGAGTTATTCAAATTCATCAAAGTATTTTGAGTGCTCAAAATTTCTTTTCATTGTGAGGATTTGTAAGAGAGAAACTGAGTGTTCGATCGATTGTAATCCTCTTCAATTCATCATAGTGAAATCCAGTCAATCAGCTGTTATCGTAGGAGAGTGGACGTAGGCCTAACAAGCCGAACCACTATAAACTCAGCGTGCACATTTCTCTTCGCTAAACTCCATCTTTGTGTTTAGTTTTTCCCTGCACGTTGTTTATATTGTTCCTGTTCCTAATAGTGTATCGAAATTACTTTTAATTCCTCAAGAAATTTCAATTAGATTCAGAATCACATATTCACCCTTTCTAGGTGATATTGCTAGATCTAACAATTGGTATCAAAGTTTGTTACTCTTATTTAAGAAGTGTTTGTAACTTCTGAGTTAACGATCAACTATGTCTAGCAACTACTCTTCAGGAACAAGTGACTCGCACTTTGCCAATAAGCCACCTTACTTTGATGGGAAAGATTACAATATGTGGAGCAACAAAATGAAATGGTTCTTCAAGGCTTATGATGATTTGATGTGGGATGTTGTCACAAATGGTATTATACCTAATGTTGCTGCAAGTTCAACTTCTGAAAATGGAGAAAATCCTACCACGATCATGACTGAGACTGAAAAAGCCAAAAGACGAGGCTTAGATTCCAAAGCTATCAATGCGTTATTTTGTGCTTTATCAACTCCTCTTTATAACCGTCTCTCAGAGGAAGAATCTGCTAAAGCAATATGGGATAGGCTTCATATTACTTTTCAAGGGACCAATAGAGTAAAAGAAACAAAGCTCAGTATTTTACTGAATGATTATGAAGCATTTCGGATGAAATCTGATGAGTCTATTGCTGATATGATAGACAGGTTTCAAAGTCTGGCAAGTGGACTTGCATGACAAGGTGCACCCATTGCTGAGCCGATGCAAGTCAGGAAAGTACTTAGAGGACTCACAGACGAGTAGAACTGCATCAAACCTTCTATACAAGAATGTCAAATGATCAGACCACTTTCAGTAGATGAGCTAGTTGGGACACTGCAATCCTATGAAACAGAACGAGCCAACAAAAAGGGAGATAAAAAAGGTAAGGAATCAATTACTTTAAAAACTAAATTTGTTCAATGTATTTCTGATACAGATGATGAAGAACTAGCACTTATGGTGAAGAAATTTAGAAAGATGGTTCAAAAAGCCAGAAACTTCAAGGGAAAGAAATCATCGAGGAAAAGTGATCAGAAATTTTCTAACAATGAGTCTCAAGAAAGCAAAGATGTGATATGCTTCCATTGCAACAAAGTAGGACACATCTGTCGCGACCCGTCCGGAAGCGGACGCGGCTAATGGATTACCGATCACGGGTCTTGGATCGGCGCGAGCCCTCCCAGGCCCATACCAAATCGCGGCGGGAGTATTCTTCGACGATAAGAGTCGATCCCTTTCGACCTTCAGTGTGGTCGTGGTGGCATGTGCAAATTGTGCATGCATTTGGAGTCGCCACCGGTCTTTCTTGGAGGGTAGACCGGAAACCTTACTGACCGATTGGGAGAGATCGATCAGTTCTGCGAAACCAGAGATTTTGGGTTCGGGGACTTGGTTACGCTGGTGTCATTACCAACGCCCTTTCGGTACCTAACGCGAGTGATTTTCCTGACTAAGAGTTCATGCAGGCGCAAGTTTGGGTGAGGTAAGTCTGACTTTGCACATTAACCAGTTTAACATGCTCACGTAATCATAATAAATAAATATATGTCAATCACATAAACATCTATCCTACGCGGTGATCATGGAATTATGACTTAATGGGTCTCGAGCCAATGAGACCACATTTAATCATTTTAATATTTTAATAACGGAGAGCCGCTCTTCGCTTCTTCTTGGTTTCTTGAACTCTTCAAGAATTGGGCCCCAAAGAGCTCGCCGACTTAAAAGGCTCCTCCACGTAATCCTCGTAGCATTTACATCAACAATTGACTATGCTAAAAATAAAGATTACATGAAAAATAAAAGGAGTACGCAGCCTCCATTTAATAATTACAACCCCAAATATATAAGTAATCATCATACATTCATATATACATCAATCACATTGATTAGGGATTTTTCCATGATCACCACCCTTTCATGTAAGTAATAAATTCACAATTTAAAACTTAGGAAGGCACAATAAAAATTCTACGTTGAATCATATTCAGAATTTTTACGTAAAATAAGATAGCCATAGATTTTCGATTCAAAATTGATTTAGTCTCAATTTTTGCTACGTTGATTAATTTATCATATAAAATAATCAATCTCCATTAGCCATGTAAGACGAACAATTCGTTAATACATATTGGCCATAGTATTGCAAAAATTGCAAAAAATCAATTAAATGCACGAAAACACCTAAGGATTGGCTCTGATACAACTGTTGGGATCCACGTAACACGTAGCAGAAATAAATAACAACCCATACATGTATCTCCAGAGGCGTACTTCGTGCATTTCAATCGAAAAAAATCACAAAGTCTCAAAGGGAGTAAATAGATTACCTCTCGTAGTGTGCTTGAACGGAGGTGTCGGTTCGATGTTCTTCGATCTCAGCCTCCACAAGTGTTAGGCATCTAGTTCGGACGCACCACCAATTGACGAACGGGGAGACGACTAATAACTCCACAACAATTGTGCTAGCAATATGCGGAATCAATATTCCGAACTTAGTATATTTTGCTCACTCAAGATTGTGAGAATATAGAGAGTGTCTGTGTTCTTCTCTCTAAGCTCTCAAAAATTTGCACACTCTACAAAATGTCTCTCCCCTTCCAACCTCAAAACTCTTGCCATCCTTTTATAGCAAAAAATACCTTCCAATAAATTGTATTTAAAAATAGCACTAACAATTATAAATTCTATCTAAAAATAGCACTCACAAATAAATGACATTTAAAAATAGCACTAACAATAGCACTCACAATTTATAATACAAAAATGCTATTTAAAAATAGCACTAACAATAGCACTCACAATTTATAATACAAAAATGCTATTTAAAAATAGCACTAACAATTATAAATTCTATCTAATAATAGCACTCACAATTTATGATAAATAAATGTCATTTAAAAATAGCACTAACAATAACACTCACAATTTATGATAAATAAATGTTATTTAAAAATAGCACTAACAATAGCACTCACAATTTATAATACAAAAATTCTATTTAAAAATAGCACTAACAATAGCACTCACAATACAAAAATGCTAAAAAAAGGGCACTAACAAAGGTGTTAAAAATAATAACCATTATTATTATTACAAGAGTTAAAGAGGTTACCAAACAGTACAAATATGCATAACGTATAAATACGTATAACATATAAATACGTAGAGCATACGTATACATCCGTGAAACCGGGGACTAATTGAAAGAAAAATGTGCAATTAAGCCCTTTTGGTAAAATTTGATTAAATTGGAGGGCAAATTGACCTAATTGCACTTTAAGACTTTAGAATCCAATGTCATAGCTTATAAAAAGTGAGAATTGAAGACTAAAAGACTCGAAAATGATTTTTTTTAGGCTCGGTTCGGGTTTATGTTTGTGAAGGAACATAGTGACCCGAGCCGAATTTTTGAGATTTAAAGTGACACACTTGAAGAGGAAATTAAAACAAAATTATCGAATATTTTTGGGTATTTTTCTGACCACGAATGGTATTTTTCTGATTTTTTTTGGGTATTTTTATAATTAAATAAACTCGAAAAATATTGAAAATACCGAAAAATATTTTTTGTTCAAAATTGGTTCCTAAGGTTAAACCAAGGCTTCCAAAGTTGATTTTGTGATTTTATGACCTTTTTTGATATTTTTAATTAATTTTAAAGAATAAAAATCACAATAATAAATGGTAAAAAAATCAGGTGTCAACAGCTGCCCCTCTTTGAGAAGAATCTCGTTAGAGGTTTCTCTCAAAGATAAGGTGGCACCTGATTCCTTACCGACTCAACTGGGAAAATAAGAGAAGAAATGTTATGACATCGGATCCTTAAGCCTATTGATAAAAGCTCAAATCAATCCCCGGTTTGCTCTAACAATTTGAACATGGGCCGGAGTGAGAGAGGCTTACCTGAAGCTCACCTGTCGGATGCTGCCGGTTGCGACGACTTTCAAGAAGATGCCTAGGACTCGTCATTCAGAATATCCTAGGGAGATTAAGCTCTGACCTGTATGGTAGGTCATACCATGATGGGATTCCTAACTTGTAGGAACCTAAGGAAGGCGCATCCCACGCTTTGGGATTTGCCAAGGATTTTGATCCGTATGGTGGATCAGACCTTTGTGTTGATCCTTACTGCGATATTTATCAATGAGTTGACCCTTATGGCGGTTTCTACCAATGAATTGACCCTTATGGCGGTTTCTACCATATGTGACCCTTCAGGCGGTTTCTACCATGTGTTGACCCTTCAGGCGGTATCTACCTTGTGTTGACCCTTCAAGCGGTATCTACCTTTGATTTTGACCCTTCAGGCGGTATCTACCTTTGATTTGACCCTTCATGCGGTATTTACCATATTTTGACCCTTCAGGCGGTATCTACCTTCATTTGACCCTTCAGGCGGTATCTACCTTTAAGTTGACCCTTCAGGCGGTATCTACCTTATTTTGACCCTTCAGGCGGTATCTACCTTCATTTGACCCTTCAGGCGGTATCAACCTTTAATTGACCCTTCATGCGGTATCTACCTTTGATTTGACCCTTCAGGCGGTATCTACCTTTGATTGACCCTTCAGGCGGTATCTACCTTTGATTTGACCCTTCAGGCGGTATCTACCTTTGATTGACCCTTCAGGCGGTATCTACCTTTGATTGACTTTGAAAAGGGGTCTCATGACGAGGGTTCTCCACGTCCGATGAGATTTCCTGAATTTTGAAAAGGGGGTCTCATGACGAGGGTTCTCCACGTCCGATGAGACTGTTTGAATTTTGAAAAGGGGTCTCATGACGAGGGTTCTCCACGTCCGATGAGACTGCCTAAATTTTTGAAAAGGGGTCTCATGACGAGGGTTCTCCACGTCCGATGAGACTGTTTGATATTTGAAAATGGGTCTCATGACGAGGGTTCTCCACGTCCGATGAGACTGCCTAAGTTTTGAAAAGGGGTCTCATGACGAGGGTTCTCCACGCCCGATGAGACTGCCTAAATTTTGAAAATGGGTCTCATGACGAGGGTTCTCCACGTCCGATGAGACTGCCTAAGTTTTGAAAAAGGGGTCTCATGACGAGGGTTCTCCACGTCCGATGAGACTGCCTAAATTTTGAAAAGGGGTCTCATAACGAGGGTTCTCCACGTCCGATGAGACTGCCTAAGTTTTGAAAAAGGGGTCTCATGATGAGGGTTCTCCACGTCCGATGAGACTGTTTGATATTTTGAAAAGGGGTCTCATGACGAGGGTTCTCCACGTCCGATGAGACTGCCTAAGTTTTGAAAAAGGGGTCTCATGACGAGGGTTCTCCATGTCCGATGAGACTGTTTGATATTTTGAAAATGGGTCCTGGGACGAGGGTTCTCCACGTCTGATAAGACTTTTTCTTTTAAAAGGGTTTTTCTTCCCCCTTTTTTTTTGGAGACCCCGAAGTTTGTCGGGAATTCAGTTTTTTGAAGCAGTGAAAGATTTTATTTTGACAAAACTTCACTTGAGTCTGTTGAGGCGACATTCTGGGAGCTGGGTTCTCCAGGTATCCTGCATAAGTTTGAGCCTGAAAGATTTTTCTTCACCAAGAAAACGTTAGTAATCTTTGGGAAGACCACGACTGTCCATTTTGACAAAACCGTATGATTTAAGTTTTAATCATGAAATGTGCATTTTGATGCTAGAGGTTATCCAAAGCATTCTTGCAACATGCAAATGTGATCACAAATCCCTTGCACGGAAAATCTGGATCAACAGTTTGAAAATTCCAAAAAGAGTTTGTTCAAAACATCAATTGGAATATTTCGACAAGGAGGCCATCTCACCTGTTTGGAGGTAATGATTTTTATAAGGGACACACTCAATTCCATACTAACCTGTGCCTAGGTTTTAGGCTCATTCGCAGCGCATACATTTTGATCGGTCGGGAGGTCTTCCACGGGACCGTAATGTTAGGCTTGGATATTGGCTTTCAAGGGGGACTCGCTTTGGAGTCGAGGCCATTGAATGAAAGTCTTCACCATCTGCTCCGGGTTTACAAGTCAAGAACCCTGCAAAATGAGAAAGAAATAGTCTTGCTCGTACTTCTTCGAGCTAAGCTATATGTTAACCCAAGTGTCTTAGTCAGAGAAGACTGTTTCGGGGTTGTAACATTGGTAGGATTGGGGACCGAAAAAGGCTTATTTTTGGCCCAGAATTCGTGACGGGTTTGACATTGATGATCATTGCTGATTTGCCACCTGTCCTTTCTTTTCTGCATCTTTAGCCTTTGAGGCACGCAACCTATCTTGCGGTGTGCACCAGCTCTTTAAAGA
This sequence comes from Rhodomyrtus psidioides, assembly GCA_021437785.1. Classification (NCBI taxonomy): domain Eukaryota; kingdom Viridiplantae; phylum Streptophyta; class Magnoliopsida; order Myrtales; family Myrtaceae; genus Rhodomyrtus; species Rhodomyrtus psidioides. Next base: position 1,470,507 of record JAILYB010000023.1, on the reverse strand, counting down.
GCGTCTCTTGTTGCATTCAGAGACCGACTCTCTCTATGTCTTCGTTCTGTGCTTAATAGCATTCGGGGAGCAGCCTTTTGGATTTGGCTCCTTTAGAGGTTTTTCTCTTTCCCCACGAGGCTTCATTGGAGGTCAATTTAACAATTTTCACGAGCATCGACCTTGCTTTTATCAGACATTTTGCTTTTTCTTTTCTGATGTTGGGGATTTCTTTAATCCCTTGTCGCAAGTGAGATGCTTTGGCAATTGTGCTAGATATATGATTTGGCTCTTAGCACGCTTGAGTATTGACTTAGTAGCTTTTTCGTAAACCCTAGGTCTTGAACTCCCTCGTTTCTGAAGTGATCTGCCTTTATCTTGGAATTTGCAATGATCACCAACGGGTTTATGAAATGAATTTGCAGGCTCAACTTGGCTGTGCAAATGATAAACGTGTGTGGGATAGAGAAATGAACGCTTCTCGTCATCCTATGGCACTTGGATTACCATATAAACAACACACAAAGATTGATGTTAGTCCGAGCAAGAAAATTTCTAACCATTTCCTCCTGATGCTGCTGGACTTACTCCTGTTTTGCCCCGATGTGGGGTGGTTCTTGACAGGGTTGAGAATGAAAACCGCCGTTCAAAGGGGTTATCAACGGTCACCTGTAGTGTTTGGGGGATATGAAACGAATGCCTCCGTCGTCCCAATCCAAGTAATTGCTGCGAATAATCCCTACTTCCGTAGGTCCAGATTTTGCTATCTGATCCGCTCCACTCCTCTCTCAAGTGTGTAGAGGACGTGTTTGGATTTAGGCTTTGCCTCTCGTCTTTTGAGGAAGTGCCCTTTTGATTGTTTTGAACATTTTTTTATTGGAAAAATCTTTTTCATTTTCTCCAAAGATTTTACCCGTCAAATGGGATTTTATGATGCCTCATGCATGTTTTTATTCATGTTCGGACAACCTCTTGTTTCAAAACATGAATGCCAATGAAATTTAAATTCTATGTCTTTTTCTAGACATTAGATTCTGAAAGCTTTTCTTTTCTTGTCTATTTTTTATTCAACATCTTCAAGGGATTTTGGGAGAGGGATACTTACCTGTTCCTCGTGGCTAGAGATCCCTGAAAATGCAGAAGAAACATGTTATTGTTCGTTCATGAATTTTTCAAAGAAAATTAGAACGATACATTTTACCCTTGGTCATGTATTCCAACGGGTAATACATGGGATGTGAAAACCCGCTTTGCCTTGATGGTGAGCCCCTGTCAAAAACAAACAATAAGTGTCAGTTTGTGTTCCAAAATTCAAGACCAATTGGAACGATACCGCCTTGTTCTTGCTTGGCGTTTTCATTTGAACACAAACGCGCGGCTTGCAGAATCTGGCCCTCTATCTTGTGGCCTTGATCCCTCCGTTTGGTTGGCGATGAATCATTCTCAAGGATTTGCCCCAGAGGAGATCCATTTGTATTTTTGGACGCATTCCAGCGCCACTCTTCAGAGTTCCTTTTATTCAAGGAAAAAAGGAATTGTTATCGAAATGCATGTCAAAGCATGAAGTGTGGAAGCGATACTTTTTACCATCCACTCGATCTTGTAATCAAAGACCATTTCTTGGGGTGCTGACTCCCAAGGTCAATAATTTTATTCGCCTCCTCGTTGACGAGTTCTTTTCTTTTGAGGCTTTCGGTGCCAACGACTTCCTGTTAAGCGAGTAAAAACTCATGTTAGGCATGTGGTCTTCGAAGACCAAATTGGAACGATACAATGTTACCGTTCACCCATATTCGTATCTTGGGGTTTGAATATGATGCGGACGACTCTGTTATTGCGTCCATTGACTTTGCCAGAGGAGAAACGTCATTCTTTGTCCGGCGCACAAATGATTCACTTGCCCCAGTTGGGTGTGATTTGTCGTAGCTAGGTGACGCTTGCCCCAGCTAACTTCATTCCTGCATTTTGTTGCAATCCCCATCCTCTTTGGGGGTGTCTTTTCTCTTGGGATTCATGATGACGTCTTACTGATGTATTCCCTTCTTTCGCCGATTATTAACGCTTCTTATTTGATGGAGGTCATTTCAATATCGTATATTGATGTGGATGATGAGTATTGCTTCATCTCGTCTGCATTTGTGGGTGTTGTTCGTGATATGATTCCTGATTACGTCCAAAACTGCTTTGCCCCAGTTGGGCGGTGTTCGTCTTGGCAACATGCCTTAGCACTTTCCGTGTTTGTTGGCAATTTGCAATTCAATTTTGACAACGTCCATGCACTCCCATGGGTTTCGCTGATTCTGATCTTCTATCTCAATTGTCAGAATCTTCAATTATTTTTATCCGTCTCTAGGTGGCTTGACGGCCTTGGGATTTGTCGTGTGGCGGTTTTGTGATTCTCTCGATCATCGTCGCCATTTGAAGTATTTGATGTTTGCCTGTTGAAGAGAAGAGACCTCATGAGTAAAGGGCATGTATAATTGACTATTGGAGTCGATACAATTTACCCTTGAAAATTATCCTGCGGGAACCGGCATTTCTCCCTTTGGGTTCTCTGTATGCAGGATATGTGCATGATATACATGATGCATGTTAGGTATGCTTGCAACGAAAAATGAGTTCGTGCTTTTCACTCTATTCAGAGAAAGCATTTTTATCAGATGTGTCAATCTGCAAAACTTGAATTTTTCTTTTCAAGTGTTCTTTTCACGGATATTTCTAAATGATGAGAAACTTCTTCAGGTTTTCTCAAAGGTTTTGCTCACAAATTGAGCCATTAGAATGCTCTTGAAAATATTTAGCCACAGTGCATGTCTGAGATGCCATGAAAAGGGGTACTCCCTGTTTGTCATTGGAAAGCACTGCATCATGAGTCCTCTGCTTTTGATCATCATCTGAGAGGAAAAGGAAGGAAGCATTATTCCCATATAGAAAAAACAATCATTTTGGAACGATACGTCCTTTTACCAAATGGATGGCTCCGCTTTAATTGAAATGACTACGGATTTACTATCCCCGCTCTGGTCACTTCTGGCATCCAAGATGCTGGAAATTTTTCAGTGGTCCCATTCATTTTTGTCATCACCTGCAAGAATGAGAAACCATATCAACTCGTGAACCAGTCAATTTGATTTGGAACGGATACAACTTTTTCAACTTAGGGAGAGCCAATCCTAATTAGGTTGCTCCTTCTTCATAATTTGATTCAATTTGTCATTGCAATCCCAATGGGTGACATCTGCTGAAGGCACATTTCTTTTCGTCTTATAGGGAAGACAAATTTTCCTTCGTTTGTCTTTGACCATCCTATCCTGTAGACAAAAGACATAAAGGTCCCCATCAGGTATAATATTCGAAGGGCTTATTGGAACGATTACAGTTTCACCATCGTTCCATGATCATCTTGCATGTGATCGGATGAGGATATTTTCGACAAATGTATGCCATGTAAAACATGTCCCTCGTGTCTATCCACAAATGGATTTTCCTTCTCTACCTGTTTTTCACCTGAGAGGAAAAGATAGGAAATATTATGCCGGTATCTGATTGAAAATCAATTAGGAACGACACGTCTTTACACTTGACCCGGCTGCCGCGGTTAGGTGGCGTTTGCCCTAGTTAAGTGGGATTTGCCCCATCAGTTGACTCTCCAGGGTGGTCCAGCGCTTTTCCATGCCATCCTGGTTCGTTTAAACTCGCGATTGATTCTTCACACAAGTCTTTGGATTTTGATTCATAAGCGGCGCTGAATGACCTTTTGGTTTCGAGGTGTACCAATCATTCACATACATGCGCATGAGACCAGTGAGGTTTGACTCTAAAAATCAAAAGATTGGGATTGGTACCTAAGGCCAAGGTTCCCATCTCGAGTTCTAGAAAGAGCAGATTCCATTGCACAACTATCGTTGCATTGGGGCTCGATCCATAGTTCAAAATGAGTGGAATTGAAAAGTGGATTACCCCGTGTTTTTCCTCACGGAGATTCCATTTTCAATCCCTTCTATTGTTTTCCTATAGGCGGCGCCCGGGGTTTTAGGCGCGATTGTGTGTGTTCATGTGTTGTGAGTATCACAATGCAAGTCACGCACAACAGTTTATCAATCGACGCTTCAAATCATCCATACAACATACATTCCTACGCCAACCTGCATAAGACAATGTTAATCACGGACTACACCCCTTATCTCTCCAATCTGCAAAAACATATAACACCTACCATGAGCGGACTTACCTCACCTTCAAGAGCGCCTGCAGGGTTAGAAATATCACTCAGCGTTTTAATTACGGCCTAAGTCCACTTGGGGTCTAGAACCATAGGTTCTAGAACAGAACTCCCCAGCGGAATCGCCAGCTGTCGCGACCCGTCCGGAAGCGGACGCGGCTAATGGATTACCGATCACGGGTCTTGGATCGGCGCGAGCCCTCCCAGGCCCATACCAAATCGCGGCGGGAGTATTCTTCGACGATAAGAGTCGATCCCTTTCGACCTTCAGTGTGGTCGTGGTGGCATGTGCAAATTGTGCATGCATTTGGAGTCGCCACCGGTCTTTCTTGGAGGGTAGACCGGAAACCTTACTGACCGATTGGGAGAGATCGATCAGTTCTGCGGAACCAGAGATTTTGGGTTCGGGGACTTGGTTACGCTGGTGTCATTACCAGCGCCCTTTCGGTACCTAACGCGAGTGATTTTCCTGACTAAGAGTTCATGCAGGCGCAAGTTTGGGTGAGGTAAGTCTGACTTTGCACATTAACCAGTTTAACATGCTCACGTAATCATAATAAATAAATATATGTCAATCACATAAACATCTATCCTACGTGGTGATCATGGAATTATGACTTAATGGGTCTCGAGCCAATGAGACCACATTTAATCATTTTAATATTTTAATAACGGAGAGCCGCTCTTCGCTTCTTCTTGGTTTCTTGAACTCTTCAAGAATTGGGCCCCAAAGAGCTCGCCGACTTAAAAGGCTCCTCCACGTAATCCTCGTAGCATTTACATCAACAATTGACTATGCTAAAAATAAAGATTACATGAAAAATAAAAGGAGTACGCAGCCTCCATTTAATAATTACAACCCCAAATATATAAGTAATCATCATACATTCATATATACATCAATCACATTGATTAGGGATTTTTCCATGATCACCACCCTTTCATGTAAGTAATAAATTCACAATTTAAAACTTAGGAAGGCACAATAAAAATTCTACGTTGAATCATATTCAGAATTTTTACGTAAAATAAGATAGCCATAGATTTTCGATTCAAAATTGATTTAGTCTCAATTTTTGCTACGTTGATTAATTTATCATATAAAATAATCAATCTCCATTAGCCATGTAAGACGAACAATTCGTTAATACATATTGGCTATAGTATTGCAAAAATTGCAAAAAAATCAATTAAATGCACGAAAACACCTAAGGATTGGCTCTGATACAACTGTTGGGATCCACGTAACACGTAGCAGAAATAAATAACAACCCATACATGTATCTCCAGAGGCGTACTTCGTGCATTTCAATCGAAAAAAATCACAAAGTCTCAAAGGGAGTAAATAGATTACCTCTCGTAGTGTGCTTGAACGGAGGTGTCGGTTCGATGTTCTTCGATCTCAGCCTCCACAAGTGTTAGGCATCTAGTTCGGACGCACCACCAATTGACGAACGGGGAGACGACTAATAACTCCACAACAATTGTGCTAGCAATATGCGGAATCAATATTCCGAACTTAGTATATTTTGCTCACTCAAGATTGTGAGAATATAGAGAGTGTCTGTGTTCTTCTCTCTAAGCTCTCAAAAATTTGCACACTCTACAAAATGTCTCTCCCCTTCCAACCTCAAAACTCTTGCCATCCTTTTATAGCAAAAAATACCTTCCAATAAATTGTATTTAAAAATAGCACTAACAATTATAAATTCTATCTAAAAATAGCACTCACAAATAAATGACATTTAAAAATAGCACTAACAATAGCACTCACAATTTATAATACAAAAATGCTATTTAAAAATAGCACTAACAATAGCACTCACAATTTATAATACAAAAATGCTATTTAAAAATAGCACTAACAATTATAAATTCTATCTAATAATAGCACTCACAATTTATGATAAATAAATGCCATTTAAAAATAGCACTAACAATAACACTCACAATTTATGATAAATAAATGTCATTTAAAAATAGCACTAACAATAGCACTCACAATTTATAATACAAAAATTCTATTTAAAAATAGCACTAACAATAGCACTCACAATACAAAAATGCTAAAAAAAGGGCACTAACAAAGGTGTTAAAAATAATAACCATTATTATTATTACAAGAGTTAAAGAGGTTACCAAACAGTACAAATATGCATAACGTATAAATACGTATAACGTATAAATACGTAGAGCATACGTATACATCCGTGAAACCGGGGACTAATTGAAAGAAAAATGTGCAATTAAGCCCTTTTGGTAAAATTTGATTAAATTGGAGGTCAAATTGACCTAATTGCACTTTAAGACTTTAGAATCCAATGTCATAGCTTATAAAAAGTGAGAATTGAAGACTAAAAGACTCGAAAATGATTTTTTTTAGGCTCGGTTCGGGTTTATGTTTGTGAAGGAACATAGTGACCCGAGCCGAATTTTTGAGATTTAAAGTGACACACTTGAAGAGGAAATTAAAACAAAATTATCGAATATTTTTGGGTATTTTTCTGACCACGAATGGTATTTTTCTGATTTTTTTTGGGTATTTTTATAATTAAATAAACTCGAAAAATATTGAAAATACCGAAAAATATTTTTTGTTCAAAATTGGTTCCTAAGGTTAAACCAAGGCTTCCAAAGTTGATTTTGTGATTTTATGACCTTTTTTGATATTTTTAATTAATTTTAAAGAATAAAAATCACAATAATAAATGGTAAAAAAATCAGGTGTCAACAACATCAAGCCAAATTGTCCAACTCTGAAGAAAGAAAAAGTCAAGTATGAGAAGTACAAGAAGGCTCTAAAAGCAGAAACGTTGAGTGATTCTGATGACAGTGAAAATGACTATGCAAACATTTGCTTGATGGCTAAGTCAGATTCAGAATCAGATTCAAGCTCAGATTCAGAAACAAAGGCATGGCTATCTGAACTCCGTGATGAAATTTCAGAAAACATTGATAAACTTTACAAAAGTTATAAAGAAACTCTTGAATGAGTTTCTGTTTAAAAAAAGAAAAATTGTTCTTTACTAGAAGTCTTTTCAAAACAGGTACACTCTCATCACGGAACTACCGACACATCGTTTCCGTTCTCGCCTTAAGACAAGAATGGAGCAGCAAGAATTGACTCCGCGCGTGGGAATGCTAGAATCCCAAATGACTGCCCTAGCAACTATGATGACCGACATCAAGGCCATGCTGGAAGCCACTCAGGCTAAACAAACAACGGCCCATAACCAGAACAACTCGGGCCCTTCTGCGGTAACAGATGTAGCTGATAAAGAGGTAACAAGAGATACTCAGCGTACAGAGGAGGACATACATGAACTAAACAGCCGATCACAATAGAAGGCCTCTCTATCATCATCAACCTCGAGAAGGAGGAGAAAGGGAAGCATACCATGAAAATGGAGGCGGAAGCTAAAAGATTGGCCAAGATTGAGGAATGCTTGAGCAGCCAAGGTTACGAACTGGCACGCTTCGACAAGATATCTCCTTTTGCTAAAGTAGAGACTCCTCCTGACTATAAGGAACCAGAGTTCGTGAGAAAATACAACGGGACAGGCTGTCCTCGTGCCCACCTCAAGTATTATCTGCGCAAGATGGCGCACTATTCGGATTATATCCCGCTATTAATGAACACATTCCAAGAAAGCTTGGCTGGCGCCGCTCTGGCCTGGTTCATTGAGCTAGACCTGGAAGATTACGACGGATGGGAGGATCTCGCAGAAGACTTCCTCAGACAGTACAAGTTCAACACGGCTACAGCCCCAACAAGAGAGGACCTTCTACGAACTTCAAAGGCAAGAGGTGAGTTGATTAGAACATATGCCCAGAGGTGGCGAGCCTTGGCCACCCAAGTAAATCCATCAATCCCAGAAAAGGAACTGATCGACTTATTCCTAAAGGCGCTCCCCTACGAGTACTTTGACAGGATGAACACTTCCGGATGTCAAACGTTGGCACACTTGATAAAGGTTGCTGAAAGGCTGGAATTGGCCTTGAAGGAGAGAAAACCCCATGAAGCTTCCAAAAGACAATATCCTTTAAGAAAGGAGAAAGAAGCTGGGCTCGACATAGCATTTATACCAGACCCCCACAAGCTCAAAACATTCGGCAATTCTAATCAGGCCAAAGGCGGATCATCCTGGTCAGTGCCAAAGGTACAAGAGCCTAGGAGAATGCAGCCCTAGAAGCAATTTTCCCAGCTCCCCAAGCCTTTATCCAAGCTGCTCCCGATGCTGCTGGAGCAACACCTCGTGGCGAAAGAACCACCTAGGGCAAACCCTGCTAGGTATCCTGGCTTTGATGAGAGCCAGACCTGTGCCTACCATATGGGCGAAAGGGGGCATAATGTGGATAACTGTTATGTCCTTAAGCTGAAAGTGCAAGCCCTGATTGATAGTCAGATTCTAAAATTTGACAACACGGCCCCAAATGTACAAGAAAACCCACTTCCAGATCATCAAGCAGTAGGGGCGATATTTACTGAAGAAGAAGAAGACTACCTTAAGCTGAAGATAGATGTGCCTAAACTGACCGACCTGCTAACAACCGCTTCGTCATACCCAAAAGCAGGGGAGATCTCGCCTGACCAAAAGAAGTTATGTATCGCCAAGATGATAAGCATGGGGATAATGTCCGATATTACTGATGAAGAATTCAAAGGGATTGAAGCTTCTCTATCTTTGAAAGGAAACCACTTCTTGATCACAACTGAGCAGAGTAGCGCCTAGGGTACCTCACACAAGAATCTGGTAAACAGTCTTGGGCCGGCCACTCAGTCAGAGGAAGAATTCAAAGATGACGAACTAGAAGCCAAGAGGTGGAGTCTAGCAGACCTCAAGTTTATGGCTGGCGCACTTGAGAAGGGCGAAGTTATAGACAACCTGGGTCAAGATTATGGAGGATACAACTTCAAAGTGAAATACTCGGCCCCTTCCAGCTTTTATCAAAAGATGGAAGACATCATACCGGACGGATGGGGAGGTATGGATGATCTCTCTCAACCAGAAACCTCGAAGGGCATAGAAGAACTTGACAACACCGTATCGATGGTCGAAGTAGCCACGACCGTGGTGATTAGATTGGATGAACTAGATAGCTTGAGTAGGGAAGAAAACTGCCCAGTCAAGCCTGTCGTGATTCAATTGCCACAAGAGGAAGAAGACAACACGTCTGAACCAAGAATACCTCAGAGGACAACTGTAACGATAAAAGTCCCCCCAGTAGAAGAGTACGATCCTAAAGCAGTCCATTGGGACTATGGGACCACACAAGTAGACGCGGTAATGAGGTCTGGACGATTTTATGCCCCAAGGGAAGGTGAATCCGAAAAAAAAAAAAAGAGGTCACGAAGGAAGATGCCGAAAAGCTCATATCGATCATCAAAACCAGCGAGTTTGAGGTGATAGAACAGCTGAGGAAGTTACCCGCACAGATATCCTTATTAGACATATTCATCAATTCAGAGAAGCACAAAAACGCACTGTTAAAGATACTCAACGAAGTACATGTCCCTGAAACAATTAATGAAGTACAATTAGGGGACTTTGTAGGGGCAATTCTTTTAAAAGACCAATTGAGCTTCTCTGACGAGGATTTCCCCATGGAAGGAAGAGGGCACAACAAAGCTTTATACATTTCCGCGCAATGTAATGGCAAAAGAGTGGCACACATACTGATCGACAATGGATCAGCCTTCAACATCTGCCCCTTGGCTACCATAAGAAGGCTGGGAATCAATGAAGAGATGGTTAAGGCATCCAAGACAGCTGTAAGAGCATTCGATGGCATGAAGAAGACTGTAGTGGGTGAGATCGAGCTTGACGTATTCATCGGCCCGACGAAATTCTCTATAAACTTCCAAGTGATGGATCTGCCCAATGCATTTGGGTTCTTGCTAGGAAGACCTTGGATCCATACAGCAGGAGCTATCCCTTCGAGCTTGCATCAAAAAGTACGTTTCGTTGTAGACGGGAAGGTGATTACCGTACACGGGGAAGTCGACCTCCAGACATACCAGAACAGTGCCATACCCTATGTTGAACCTGAAGAGAAAACAGTGGCAAGTTATCACTCCCTGGAACTAGTAGCAACAGTTCATACCCCGGCAGGGACAAGGTTGAGAACCCCTCACATCTTAGAAGCCAATCTTTTACCAGCTAAGATACTACTGGCATATGTGTTTGACCCCGAAAAAGGTCTGGGTAAACACAGCCAAGGGATAAATACCCCCTACAGTTAAAAGCTAACCCTCATAGAAGAGGCTTGGGGTACCAGAAAAATCCCATGAATGAATCTGTCCCGAAAGCAACAGGCCGAGGCCGAGGCAAAAGTCTGGGACGCCGGGGAGGCAAAAGCAGCCCGAATAACTTATTCATCGGTTCTCCAACCTGGAAGGGCATGTCTCGAATGTTAAAGAATCCCTTAAATGCCTACTTCAACCAGAACTTCAAATGGCTGTCTGAAGAGGATGTCACTTCACCAATAGAACCAGATCTGACGAATCCTTTTCTTGAAGATGACTCTGTGAATGTCATCGTGGAGTGGCTGGACAATGAAACCACTTCCTCTGAGTAAAGAGACTCTTTCTCTGCCTTTAAATACTGCATTTAGAACTTTCGGCATTTTATTGTATCTTCTTTCCTTATTGTACGCATAGGAAAACGCCTTTGGATCTCCGGCCGTTGGTCCAAATAGCACATCCTGTAACGCGGCCCATCTTGCATTCAATAAAACCACGCATGTTTTGGTTAAGGGCATATGGAACCACGAATCAGCCCAATGATGATAATAGTCTTCCACACAGAAGCTTGAGGCCTGATTTGCCATATGATTCCTAATTTCCAAAAGATTTCCGCGGGGCCGGGATGTCCAATGATATGAGGATTAGTCCCGTTTGTACTTATACTTGTTTCGAAAACTTTTTCGAAAAAACTTTTCATGATCATGCATGTCATTTTTACAGAGTACAAACTAACCATACTCATGACATTTCAGGCATATCATCTCAAACATGCATACCAGGTTGTTACAAAATTCGGATCCCTCCATTAACCACTCCTATAGCATTGAGGAAGATGAAGACGAGGGTTATGCATCTATCCGCAGAGATTGGAATACCTTTGAAGAGTCGAAGCCTCCTACCTCAGAAGAACCAGTCGTTATTAATTTGGGAGACGCCGTGAACATCAAAGAAGTCAAGATCGGCGGACACTTATCCCGAGATGAGAAGCTTGAGTTCACCAAATTACTAAAAGAATATCAAGACATCTTCGCATGGTCTTACGCAGATATGCCAGGCCTTGACCCTAAGATTGTGGAACATGCATTGCCCACGGATCCCGGTATCAAACCTGTCAAACAAGGCAGCAGGCGGATGAAAGCCGAGTTAGAAGACAAGATCAAGGAAGAAGTCATGAAACTTCTTAGGGTAGGCTTCATTGAAGCTATCCCATACTCAGACTGGATTGCAAATATAGTCCCCGTCATGAAAAAGGATGGAAGAGTTCGGATCTGCGTTGATTGCCGAGATCTGAATAGAGTAAGTCCAAAAGATGATTTTCCACTCCCCCACACTGATGTATTGGTGGATAGTACAGCGGGTTACGAGTTATTCTCATTCATGGATGGATTCTCGGGATACAACCAAATCTTCATGAAACAAGAAGACAAACCCAAGACTGCATTTACCACACCATGGGGAAATTTTTGCTACAAAGTCATACCCTTTGGATTGAAAAACGCCGGGGCCACCTACCAGAAGGCTATGGTCACATTATTCCATGATATGATCCACAAAGAGATTGAAGTATATGTCGATGACATGATCGCTAAATCCAAGAAAGAACAGGATCACATACGGGTATTAAGGAAGCTGTTTGAGCGCCTGCGCAAATACAATTTAAAGCTGAACCCTAACAAATGTGTGTTTGGGGCAAGATCCGGGAAACTCCTCGGGTTCATAGTCAGCAACAGGGGCATTGAGATTGATCCCTCAAAAATTCAAGCTATACACGATTTGTCAACTCCCTCCACAGTAAGAGAAGTGAGAAGCCTTCTAGGGAGATTGAACTATATTGCCAGATTCATCAATCAGCTGTCTGATGTGGCTAAGCCAATCTTCAAACTGCTTAAGAAAGGCGCGAAAGTAACATGGGATGCTGAATGTAGCAAGGTATTCCAAATGATCAAGAACTATCTGATCACACCGCCAGTGCTTGTGCCACCAATTCCCGGTCACCCATTGACCTTATATCTAACTATACAGCAGGAGTCCTTGGGAGCCTTACTTGCCCAAACAAACCCGATAGATGGAAAAGAAAGGGCCATCTATTATCTGAGTAAGAAATTCACGCCATCTGAAGCAAAATACATACCAGTTGAAAGGGCCTGTGTAGCAGCGGTATGGGTGCTTCGTAGACTAAGGCAGTATACCTTACACCACCATATCCAGCTCATAACAGAGAACGATCCTGTCAAATACCTCCTGGAGAAACCCGCTTTAATTGGGAAATTGGCAAAATGGCAAGTGATGTTGTCTGAATTTGACATCAAGTGTTCTCCACAGAAGTCAGTAAAAGAGAGAGCTATAGCTAACATGCTGGCAGAAAGCCCATCAAGCAATGAATCCCCTGAAGTAATAAGCACAGAAGGTCAAATTCTGAACTTAGCAGAGGACAAATGGATCATGTATTTCGATGGTGCTGTCAATCTATCAGGGGCAGGCACTGGGGCAGTACTGATATCCCCAAATGATCAACACTATCCTGTGGCGGCAAAAATAACTTTCCCTTGCACCAACAACATCTCAGAATATGAGGCGTGCATTTTAGGTCTGCGATTGGCCATTTCCATGAAGATACCTAGATTGCAAGTTTTTGGAGATTCCATGCTCATCATTCTACAGACACAGGGAGAGTGGAAGACGAAAGATGCAAAGCTCATTCCTTATCATGAATACCTTGAAGAATTAATACTCGAATTTGAAGAAGTGTCATTCGAATACCTATCGAGATCCCACAATCAATTTGCAGATGCGTTAGCCACCCTCGCCTCAATGTTGCAAACAACTGGAGGATTGGATATAGAGCCCCTGAGAATCGGCATAGTTGAAAAGCCAGCTTATTGTATGTTAATTGAAGAAGAATTTGATGGAGAGCTATGGTACTATGACATCAAGAATTACCTCTCGAAAGGGGAATTCCCTAAAGGATGCCAGTCAGGAGACCGAAAATAAATAACCAAGACGGCCAGCAAGTTCTTCCTCAATGGACAAATTCTGTATAAGAGATCGTTTGATTCTACTCTGTTAAGATGTGTAGATGCCAAAGAAGCAAATATTCTCATGAAAGAGATCCATGAAGGTGTGTGTGGGCCTCACATGAACGGCCACCTCCTTGCCCGGAAGATCATGCGGCTTGGTTATTATTGGATGACCATCGAATCAGACTGTTGTCAGCACGTCCGGTCATGCCACCAGTGCCAAATATACGGTGATAAGATCAATGCACCCCCAAACGAACTGCACCAAATGTCTGAAGTTTGGCCTTTCTCTATGTGGGGCATAGACATGATAGGCCTATTAATCATGTGGCTTCGAATGGTCATCGCTTCATCTTGGTAGCGATTGATTACTTCACAAAGTGGGTAGAAGCCAGCTCTTACAAGAATGTCACTGCAAGAAATGTGGCAAGATTCATCAAAAAAGACATCATATCTTGATATGGTACCCCTCAAGCGATCATCACAGATAATGGGTCTAACCTGAACAACAAGATTGTCGATGATCTACTGGATCACTTTAGCATTCAACATCTGAATTCGTCTCCTTACCGCCCACAGATGAATGGGGCAGTAGAAGCAGCCAACAAAAATATCAAGAGAATCTTGGCTAAAACAGCAGAAAACTACAGGGATTGGCATGAAAGGCTACCCTTCGCCTTAATGGCTTACAGAACGTCAATCAGGACTTCTACAGGGGCAACTCCCTATAGTCTGGTGTATGGAGCGGAAGCAGTTCTACCCGTGGAAGTTAAGATTCCCTCTTTAAGAATCTTATCAGAGGGTAGATTCTCCGAGTCAGAATATTTCAAGCACAGATATGAACAGCTGAATTTAATAGACGAAAAGCGTCTTAAAGCCATTTGCCATGGACAAACTTACCAGAAGAGGGTAGCCAGGGCGTTCAATAAAAAGGTCAAGACCAGAAACTTCGAAGTAAATGACTTGGTAATTAGGAAAGTCTTGCCGAGTGCTACCCATCCAGGGGGAAAATTCACTCCGAATTACGAAGGCCCCTACATTGTCAAGAAGATCCTCACGGGATGAGCATTGATTCTTGTAAACATCGAGGGAGAAGAACTGGGGCACCCTGTAAATTCAGATGCTGTGAAGAAATATTACCATTGAAATAAAATCAGATTCCGACCATATGACTTACCTCGAACTAAGCCTACTCTTCATGATAGTCTCGGCATAAGCATGTCATCCATCCATACATACATTAGCATGTGTTCAATATTGCAGGACCCAAGGAAGCAGGGTCGCGATCAATCAGAATACATGGTCAAGAGAACTTACTGTCATGATTTGCATGAATCTATCCACTTCCATTGGAGTACATGACCAAGGGTAAGGTGTATCGTTCTAATTTTCTGAAATTCGAGAGCATACACTGACATATTCCCTTTATGATTTTCAGGAATCCCTAGCCGCGCTGGGCAGGTAAGTATTCCTTTCCCAATCTTTTAGGTTTTTAAGACCGTCAGAATCTTTATTGCTAGGATTTGAAAGATTCTTGGAATCTAGCATACATTCAAATCTCATGTCTAAAAAGACGCAAAATTCTCATAGTCATGTCATTGGCATTCATGTTTAAACTTAGAGGTTATCTGAACATGATTGGAATATACATTGTGCATCATAAACCCCATTCGAGGGTAAGTTTTGGAGAAAGCGAAATGAACTTTTCCAACAAAAGTTGTTTAAATCGTTCAAAAGGATGTTTCCTCAGACAAGAAACAAGCCTGGTCCAAACACGTCCCATACACACTTAAGAGATAAGTGGAGTGGTAAGGATAGCGAGACCTTGACCTACGGACGTAAGGGTTATTCGCAGTGATTACATGGATTGAGACGACGGAGGCATTCGTTTCTCTATCATAAACACTACATGTGACCATTGATAATCCTTTGAACGACGATTTCATTCTATACCCCTGTCAAGAACCACCCCACAATGGGGCAAACTGGAGGTACGTCCGGAGGTATCAGGAGATAAATGGTTAGAAGTTCTCTTGCTCAGACTCGCATTCATCTTCGTGTGTTGCTTGTCATTGTAACTTCTATGGTAATTCATGTGCTTTACGATGACGAAAAGCATTCGTTTCTCTATCATATACACTTTTACCCTTTGCACAGCCCAGTTGAGCCTGTACGTTCGTTTCACAAACCCGTTGGTGATCATTGCATATTCCAAGACGGAAGCAACGTCGCTTCAAGAGCAGAAGAGTTCAAAATATAGGATTTATGAAAAATTCCTAGATTAATGATTGGGTGCTGAGATTCAAGTTGTACATCTAGCACACTCATTTGAAAATCCTGATCCCCAAAAGAAAAGAAAAGAAAAGGTGGGATCCCGATAAAAGATGAGAAAAACAAAAAAAGAGAGAGAGAGAGAGAAAAAAATTCAATCTTGGGCATCAAGAAAAAGCAAAGTGCCTGGTAAAAGCAAGGCCAATGCCCGTCCAAATATTTGTACACTTGTGAATCAGGTATTTGATCTTGTAAATGCCAAAAGATGGCATGATACCTTTGCATAGGTCGCTAGTGAGATCTGATCGTAAAAGAAAATCCCAATGGAGCTGGACAGCAAAGGATACTCCCAGATTATGTCACACTCAGATGATGAAAGTGTAGACAAGATGTTGACACCGTCCCAACATGAAAGAGATATTCTCTAAAGACAAATGTGCGCTTCGAAGACTGACAATGCTCTTCAAAGACTACTAATGCACTTCAAAGACTAAAGACGCTCTTTGAACCAGAAGGGGCAAGATGACAGCAAACTTGCAGTGATCACCAATGTTAAACCCTTCGCATATTCTGAGCCAAAAACAAGCCTTTTTTGGTCCACAATCCTACCTACGTTACAACCCTGAAAAGCCTTTTCTGATTAAGGCACTTGGATTGACATAGGGTTTAATGTCTAAGCTTAGCTCGAAGAAGTTCGAGCAAGATTATTTCTTTCTCATTTTGCAGGTTTCTTGACTTGTAAACCTGGAGCAGACATTGAAGACTTCTCTTCGAAAGCCTTGACTTGCACGCAAGTCCCCTTTGAAAACCGTTGACCAATCCCAATATTACGGTCCCTTGGAAGTCCTCCTGATCGATCGAGGTGTATTCACTGCGAATGATCCTAAACCCTAGGCGCAGGTTTGATAGGAAGTTCGAGTGCATTCTTGGTAAAAGACCATTACCTCAAAACGGTGAGAAGTCCTCTTTGATGAGAATACTCCGTTGGACATTTTAACCAAACTCTTTGGATAATTTCAGATTGTTTGATTCAAACTTTCCCCACAAGGAATTTTTGATTACTCTCGTATGTTGCAAAGTGTTTTGGATGACCTCCAGCATCGTAATGCATTCATTGAAATTTTTTCATGACTATGATATAAGTCATAAAATGCTGTCAGTTTGACATCAGATATCACTTAAAGACCATTGATGTGCCTTTGGTAAGAAAATTTTCAGATTGGAGCTTTTGCAAGATTCTTGATGACTTCGGCTCCTAAAATGGCTTGTATCACCCTTGGTGAGAAACGATTCACATGTCTAAACTTCTGCAGGATACCTGGAGTCCCCAGATCCCAGAATATCACCTCCAATGTCAAAAGGACAATCTCTGAAATCATCCCTCTGTGAGATTTCAAAATTTACAGGTTTGAGCTTTCTGCAGGATACTTGGAGTCCCCAGATCCCAGAATATCACCTCCAATGTCAAAAGGACAATCTCCGAAATCATCCCTCTGTGAGATTTCAAATTTACAAGTTTGATCTTTCTGCAGGATGCCTGGAGTACCCAGATCCTAGAATGCCACCTCCCATGTCAAAAGGACAATGTTTGAAATTATCTCCCTGTGTGAGATTCTAGTATTACAGGTTTGATCTTTTTGCAGGATACCTGGAGTACCCAGATCCCAGAATATCACCTTCAATGTCGAAAGGACAATATTCAAGATAGTCTTTCTACGAGATCTCACGTAACCCCTAGATCCCAGAAGAATCTTATCAAAGTTTTTGCAGGTTTAAATATTCTGCAGGATACTTGGAATCCCCAAATCCCAGAATAACGCTTTGCATGTCAAAAGGACAATTTTCAAGATCAGCTTTCTGTAAGGTTCTAGGTAAACCCTAAACCTAGAATGGCTCATATGGTGAAGCCTAAAGGTTAGGCACACCTCACTTGTATGAATCATAGTTAATTCCTTAGAATATATGATCAAAAACTGTTGACAAAATCTGCTTTCTGTGAGGTTCTAGGTAACACCTAAACCCAGAATAGCTCATGTGGTGAAGCCTGAAGGTTAGGCACACCTCACTTGTATGAATCCTAGTTAATTCCTTAGAATATATGATCAAAATGTTCGACAATCCCTAAAAGACTGGGTGCGTCATCCCTAGGTTCCTAGCAGAAAGGAGTCCTATTCATAGTCTGATCCATCATACGGATCAAAATCCCTGACAATCCCTAAGAGACTGGGTGCGTCATCCCTAGGTTCCTAGCAGAAAGGAGTCCTATTCATAGTCTGATCCATCATACAGATCAAAATCCCTGACAATCCCTAAGAGACTGGGTGCGTCATCCCTAGGTTCCTAGCAGAAAGGAGTCCTATTCATGGTCTGATCCACCATACGGATCAAAACCCCTGACAATCCCTAAGAAACTGGGTGCGTCATCCCTAGGTTCCTAGCAAAAAGGAGTCCTATTCATGGTCTGATCTACCATACGGATCAAAACTTCTGACAATCCCTAAGAGACTGGGTGCGTCATTCACAGGTTCCTGTCAAGTATAGGAATCCCATTCTGGTACAGCCTACCACACATGCTAGAGTTTAACCTCCCTAGGATACTCAAAAGACGAGTCCCTAGGTATTCACTTGAACCCGCTATACACCGCGCATGCCGTACGAGCATCAAGCAGGTGATCAATAGGTAAGTAATAGGTGGGTCTCTCTACTTTCTCCCTCACGTCAACAAAAGAATGAGGAGCAGAGCGTTCACCAGTGGGACAAGAAAGATTGAGTGTCAAGATTCGTTTTTATTTTCCCCAGTCGAGTCGGTCTAGAATCAGGTGTCACTTGTCTTTGAGCAAAACCTCTCACGAGATTCCTCTCAAAGAGGGGCAGCTGTTGACACCTGATTTTTGACCAAGTTTTTTTTTTAGTTTTATTTTTGAAAAATCACAAAAAAAATCCATAAAAAGTCAAAAATTACAAAATCAACTTTGGTGGCCTTGGCCAAGCCCAAGGAACCATTCTTGACCAAAAAATAATTTTTCATATTTTTCACATTTTTTAGTATTTTTAGAAAATAGGAAAATACTCAAAAAATTCAAGAAACATAGCATTCGAGGTCACAAAAATATGGAAAAATATCCAATATTTTTCTTTTTAATCCCTTGTATTTTTGACCTCACAAAAAGTTCAAAATTAAATTCAATTGTGGGCGTTCCTTTGTAACCCGTACTATTGAATTTGAGAAAAAAATATCAATCGAGTCTTTTAAATTCCAATTTTGGCATTTTCTAGGATCTTGACATTCAATCTAATTGTTCCCTATTTCAATTTGACCTAATTGCTCGGACAAGTTGTTCAATTGCAAACATAAATGTGTTTTAGTCCTTGAAATTGAGCATAATCGAAATTACTTTCAATTCAAGGACTATCATTACAAATTGAACATGCTACCCAATGGATTTCACCATTTTAAATCGATTGGCATAGGTGGTTTGACTCAATTTGATCATTTGCACCCCCAATTACACGATCCCCAATTTCCAATTAAATGAAAATTTGGGGGTTTTGTAGAAATTGATGAAAACTTTTGGGCAAAACCACATTTCTAGATAAAATCCATGCCCTAGATTCGATTCCAAAGTTTAATTGCAAAAATTCCCAATAGATTTGGATTAATTTTGAAAATCTCAAATTGGAACCGGTTCGGACCGGTCAGACCGCCGGTCCGACCGGTCGAACCGGTCCAGAACAGTGTCATCGTCTTCATCAAACCTGAGCACAGATGAACAGTGACAGATCGAATTTTAAAGACCAAATTGAACGTTCAATCGATGAAAATCGGAGACGCAATGGTGGGGGTTTTTAGCCTTGGAGCATTCCCCGTCGATTGACACCCAGATCACGACCAATGGTCGCCCGAGGAAGAAACGGTCAGCTGGTCAACCTCGCAGACCCGCGAAAGTCAACAGAGGCAAGAACAGCTCAAATCCTTGCCAAATTCGTGCGAAATGAAGCTCACCGCGGAACCAAAAGGGATTGAGCGAAATGCCCATCTTCCCCGACTTCGTTTTGACCCAATTGCACGTGACTACACGTGCCAAACCGAGTCAGTTGAAGATCCACCATTCGGCGCCAAAAATCGAACAAGCTATATAAGCTAACAGGCCTTCGCGAAGGGGGGCAGAACGGTATTCAGTTAGAGAAAGCGAAACTGAATCGAAAGAGAGAAAAAAACGCGAGGAAGAGCTCGTCCTCCGACCCCGGTCGTCGAGGACTTGAGCTCGACTGTAAGGCACTGGTTGGGCCGTCTCCGGCCAAACCGAAGCCAAAGAGGGTCGTCACAAGCTCGCCTGAGGCTTCAGGAAGCGATCGTTGCCGGCCGCGCCTCGTGAAATCGCGAAAAAAGGTGAGACGCAGCTTCAAGCTCTCTACTGTGCATCAATGGCGACTTGCCTGTTTCACGATCATTCTTGCGATTTGTGTGTGCGTTTCGTTCCTTGAACACCACTGACCATGTTCACATCTTCATTTTGCATCGATTTCGCTCACATACCTCGAATTGAGTCTCCCAATTTAGCCTTCATAGCCGATTCCTGCCCAGCCAAATCTGGGCCGAGCGAGCTCAATCGGAGCTCGAGGTAAGTCCTCTGCACCTCCTGCCGTGTCGATTTATGAATCAATTGATCTGATTTCGCGTAATTCTGTGTGATCAAACCTCCATGGCCATACTCGGCACCTTGCTCGATGCTTGCGGTTTTGCGAACGATACGCTGTGATTCTTGGATACGTTAGATTAGGGACGATCGCGAGTCGATTGTCGTCGATTCTGTACAATTTCATCGAAAATCCACCGTTGGATCATCGCCGGAAATCCACAGCCGTTCGTTCAATTGTGGTCGAGAGGTTGAAGACGATACTGACCTGGCGTAGTCAACTGGTCAAATATCCAGGTGTCGTCCCGCGATTAGCCCACGTGTTAGCCCAGTCAGCATGGCCGTTAGGGTCTGTTATTTGAATAAACAGATCGGACGGATGAGATAAATCGAGTCTAAATTCTAGCGGCCGTCCGATTAGTAATTAGGTTTATCCGAAAAGTTTTAAAATCAGAAAATCAAAATGAGCAGAAACGGTGCCGTTTAGGTTAGTGGCCGTGCGGCGTCGTTTAGGTTAGTTCGAATAGACGGTCTAGATCGAATCTTGGAATCTAATCATGGCCGTAGGTTTAAGTAATCTGATCAGACGGCCCTGATCGAGTCTTCGCCTAATCTGAACCGTAGATTCCAGTCAGGTTATCCGGTGGTCGCGGAATAGCCACGCGGCGCAATGAGGGCCGTCAGATCAAGTCCGATAATTAGAAAATAAAAAGAAGAGAACGGCGTCGTTTTGGGCGCGAGTTGCGCGGGCCCGGATCCGGGCCGGACCGGTCGCCCGCGGGTCGTGGGCCGGGTCGCCAGACCCGGTCCAAATCATATTTTTTAATAAAAAATCAGAAAATGATTTTAAAAAAAATAAAAAAAAATCAGAAAAATCCTAGAAAATCCAAAAAATGCTAGAAAATTCCAGGAAATTCCAAAAAAATGTGGAAAAATTATGGAAAAATCCTAGACATTCCAGAAACCCCCCAAAAATCGAGGGTTGACCAGAGACAACTGGTCAACCCTATTTTCGGGGTTTCTTACCCAATTTTCCGAGACTTGACGACATTACCCTTTACGGGTAAGTCGCTTTTGCTGAGTTCGTATGATAAAATCGATAATGTCAAGGTAAGAATTAGGGTCGGGTAGGCGACCAATTCTTAGGTTTGGGTTTTCGAGTCCCGCCTCTTTTCTCAAAATGACAATTTTGCCCTTCAATGGGAAAATTGTCTTTCTTGTCTCAATCAAGTTCTGAAAATTGCTTAAAGTTAGGGTTTGGGTCAGGTGGACGACCAACCCTAATATTTGAGATTTTCAGTTCTCGTCTTTGTCCAAATGACAACTTTACCCCTCCAAGGGTAAAATCACTTTTAAATTCCAGAAAAATCCTGGAAATTCCCGAAAAATAGGAAATGGATTGGATTGATGGCCAATCTTATTTCCCCTATCTTCTGACTTCCCAATTCGTCTAAAATGGCAGATTTACCCTTTTAAGGGTAAATTTTCCTCGAATTATTCAAAATTACGATTCTGCCCCTCATGGGCGAATCATGTCCAAATCACTCCTAAGCCTTGATTGATATTTCTCTAGGCTAATAGGGCCTCATTAGGGATACCATGCTGATTTCATGTGTTTTATCCGCATGTATTGGATCCTTGATTTGCGCATTTATTTCTATTGGTTGTGATTGATAGGGTAGTAATTCCCATCTGCATGAACTCCTAGATTTAGGATCTGTACCCCACTCATCTGTATGAAATCCTAGGATCAGATAAACCATTCAGTTTAGGTACCGAAAGGGCGTCAACTTTGACAGTCGACGTAACTAAGTCCCCGAACCCACTTCTCTGGTTTCCGCAGAATCGAATAGACCACTCCCAACTATTTGATAGGGTTTCCGATCGTACCCTCCACGAAACAATTGGTGGCGACTACTTGGCATGTACACTTACCACATGTCACTAGACCACACTGAAGGTCGACCACGTATATCCAGCAGTTGCGACTTGGGTAATGGACCTTGGGAGAGGCCCACGTCCGATCAAGCCAACGATCGGGCGGCCCATTAGCCCTCCGCCCGGGAGGGTCGCGACAGGTTGCTCACCTCCCCTTTCCATCCCAATCTTTACTGGTTCTTCAGTTCTCGGCAAGTAGAACGAAAGCGCAACGTTGGAGACTTTAGGGAGTCATATTTTGGGTATGATCTGAGAAGAGGTTGTATATATGTATGTTGTTAGATGTCAGCTTTAGCTGAATAGTGAGATATAAATATCTTTGAGGTTTGTAGAAACTCTAATGAAGGAACCAACTTTATGTTTAGTCAGTTATCTATATATAGTTAGATATATATTTGATGACAGATTTATGTTGGTTTCTATTTGAGGCTGCGTCCTTTAGGTACAATGACGGTCGTGTCATTTCCCAGTTCATGGTAAGAATTGAGGTGTGACAAATGTTGGTATCTGAGCTTAGGTTATGATCTGTTGGGGGGTAAATTTTCGGGACGTGGTGAGATTGTGTGATAGTTTCTAGCAAATAATTTTTCCACGAATTAAGGTTATATTTTATTGTAGGTTCAGGTAATCATGGGTTCTAACTCAGAAACGTTAGCTTCATTTCATAAGAACCTTAAGGGTAAGCGAGGTGGCACCTTTGATATCAAGGACATGTCAGAAGATTCTCGAAGTGTGGCATCAACGAATAGACAAGAGGAGGATTCTTATAGAAGTTCAGACTTGCAGAAAGTAAGGAATGAGCCTTATCGACCTATTACTGAAAAGGATTTATCTGAGATTTGTCAAGTAGTACTTGAATTTCAACGTGATTTCAAGAACTCTAAAAGTAAAACGGGTAAATCTGAAGATGATAAAGAATGTACATATGCTCAGTTCAGGAAGACAAATCCACCCACCTATGATGGGAAGCCTGACCCTTTTGTAGATGAAGGATGGGTCAGAAGGATAGAAGGTATTTTCAAAGCTGATAGAGTTCATGAAAATCGAAAGGTTGATTTTGCTAGTCAATGTCTAATAGGTGAAGCTCAGTATTGGTGGGAATGGATACAACCAACTTTAGGGGATGAGAATGCTACAATATCTTGGAAAGACTTCACTGAGAATTTCCGGAGTCCTTCCAAATGAAGATGAGAACTGATTTTATGCAAATATCTCGGGGCGATTCTACTATTATGAGGTACGCATGTCACTTTAATCAGTTGAGTAGATTTGCCAAAACTCTTATAGTTGATGAAAAAGTACGAGCTGAACATTTTTAAAGGGGGCTTCGATCTGATATTCGATCTAAGCTTACACCTCTTGCATTGACAACATACAATGATGTCTTAGAGTGAGCAATCATGATAGAACAAGACCATTTGGAGCGTGACACAACTGGTGTTCACCAACAAAAGAGGTCCAAATTTAGTATCACTCAAGAGAGCCGTACAAGTGGCAGTAATATGCGAAGTGGTAGTAGTCAATTGGAGAAGTTTAGAACTCAGAAATCTTGTAATACATGTGGAAAATATCATAAGGGTGAGTGTTTCAGAAAAATCGGAGCATGTTTTTTTATGTGGAAAAGTGGGACATATGCAGCGAGATTTCGTGCACAAAGGGATGCTACATTTGACAATAGATCATGTTATCTGTGTGGGAAACCGGGACACATAGCAAGCAATTGTTCCATGAGGAGGGATGCCTTTTCAGTTAATAAACTACCGAAAAATCAGCAAAAACAGAGGACAACAGGAAAGGTTTTTGCTATGACGGAGGAAGATGCAGCGGCATCTAATGCAATTGTTGCAGGTAATATTCTTGTTGCCTTGCAATATGCATATGCATTATTTAATCAGGGCGCTGCACATTCCTTTATTTCTACTAAATTTGCAAGAAAGCTTGATGTGTTGCTTGAGTCTCTCGAATGTGAACTATGTGTTAACACTCCTACTGGTAGTTTCCTGATTGTTGATCGTGTGTTCAAGAGTTGTGAACTCCAGATAAATAGTGCTGCATTGCCTGTAGATTTAGTGGAGTTGAATATGCGAGATTTTGATGTTATACTAGGAATGGATTAGTTATCTACATATCATGCTACGGTAGATTGTTTTTTGAAAAAAGTGTTCTTTCGAATTCCGAATCAGCCTGAATTCTATTTTTCGGAAAGTTGTAAGGGTTGTTGTGGTTATCTGGCTTGTGTAAAAGATACAATAGTGGATACTGTAAAACTGGAAGATGTTCATGTAGTCAAAGAGTTTCCAAATGTATTTCTTGAGGATTTATCAGGCCTACCTCCTGATAGAGAAATTGAATTTTGTATAGAATTGATGCCTGGTACAACACCTATTTCTAAGGCACCATATCGAATGGCACCTGCCGAATTGAAAGAGTTGAAAACCCAACTTCAAGAACTTTTGGATAAGTGTTTCATCAGACCTAGTGTTTCACCTTGAGGAGCTCCGGTCTTAATTGTGAAAAAGAAAGATGGTAGCATGAGACTTTGCATAGACTACCGAGAACTTAATAAGGTGGCGATAAAAAATAAATATCTTTTATCTCGGATTGATGATTTGTTTGGCCAACTTCAGGGATCAAAGGTATTCTCTAAGATCGACCTTCATTCTAGGTGTCATCAGTTGAAGATAAAAACGAGTGATGTGCCTAAAATTGCTTTTAGAACAAGATATGGTCATTACGAATTCCTTGTCATGCCTTTTGGATTAACAAATGCGCCTGCCGCTTTCATGAATATGATGAATAGGATATTCAAGGAGAATCTAGACAAATTTATAGTGGTGTTCATCGATGATATTTTAGTCTATTCAAGAAATTTGGAAGAACATGAGCAACACTTGAGGTTTGTCTTGCAAACCCTACATGAAAAGAAGTTGTATGCTAAGTTTAGTAAATGCGACTTCTAGCTTGATCATAAATATTTTGACGATTTGTCAATGTATTGGTCATTTTTTTGTAACTTATTTCTATATTATTTATCTATTTATTTCTTTTCTTTACTTTTCTTTCTTTTTTTTTCTTTTTTTTTTATTCTTCACATGGCTAGCGAGGGCCGCGATGCATTTGCCAGCCACGAGCCCTACTAAATCTAGCGACAGCCACGACCCTTGCCCAGGTGTCAGTGAGGGTCACCTTTGCCGGCTCTTGGCTAGTTTTCAGAGAGCTCACAAATCCTATGGAGAGTAGGAAAAAAATGAAAAAAAAAAATAACTCAATGAAAAATTCAAAAAAAACTATAAAAAAAGAGAAAATTACACATGTCAGCGCCGGTTGTACCATTTAGGACAGTCGATACTGACTAGATCGCCATGTCTGCAATTCCTAGTCAAAACTAACTAGAAGAAAAAGACTGGTAATTCTTTAAAAGATCTAGGACTGAATTGACAAGCTATCAAAAAGTTTATGACTAGTTTAGGACTAAATTGTCCGCCGTACAATAGGTTTATAACTTTTTTTGGTCAACCTCCTCCATAGAAACTTGGAATTGAATCCATCGACAGTGACCGGATTAAATGAGAACATCGATACTGCACACTCCTGCATTCGCATTACCTGATGCATCTTTTAGCATTTAAATAATGTGGTGCTTTTCGTGAGAACGGAGTTAAGTTTCGTTGTCGGTTGAGACCGGACGAATACGCGAGCGAGCTATTTATAGACTGAATAGGATTTGATTTCGTCAGAAACGGAGGTGCCTCGCGGTGTACTCATAGTCATTGATCGCCCTATCCGGCCAAACCTGAGGGATAAGAAGGAAAGGGAGAAGCTCGATCGCAGCATCGTGGTTGGAAAACCAGAACCAGGATCAAAGCACGTCAATGGGGACTGAACAGGAGTTGAAGAAAACGAGCAAATCAAGAGATTGAGAGAGGCGTGGGTGCTGGGGATAAAGGTTAGCAGGAAGCAATAGAGACTGGACCAAGAGACGGCCAAAGCAGGGCATGGTGCATGGGCAGGCCGACCCATTCTGATGAAAATTGGAGAAGAAAGCGCGAGGAAGAACTTGGCGGAGAGTGCATGGACACACCACCGCGAATCAATGGTTTCTGAGCTCTAAAGATGAACTCGATTTGCAAAGTTGGCATTGAGAATTTGGATCGAGCTTGAGAAGAAAAAACGGTCGACGACGTTCCCATCAAGTGAGGCTGGCAAGGCAAGGCTTGATCTGCTCACTCCCACGGGCGAGCTCATCTCTCGCTTGGTGGCCCCGTGACTGGTAACCGACAAGAGAAAGAAAGAAAGAAAAAAAATCTTATTAAAAAGTTAGAAAATAAAAAAAATGATTACAACAAAGGAAGGTGAAAGAGTAATCGGAAAAAGAGGAGGAAAAATGATTCACTCTTCTTAAAAATAGGAAATTACTTTCCCACTTTTTAAAGGGGTTTCTTTCATTAGTGGAAAATGTTTTCTTTAACCAGTTTAATATATATATATAGGGAAAAGTGTCCAAAAAGTCCTAAACCTATTGCCATAGTGCCAATTTAGTCATAAACCTTTTTTGGTACCAATTCAGTCCTAAACCTTTTGCATTAGGACTAATTTAGTCTTAAACCTTTTTTTGGTACCAATTCAGTCCTAAACATTTTGCATTAATGCCAATTTAGTCCTAAATATTTTGTATTTATACAAATTGAGTCAATTCGATCAATTTTGGCCGAAATTCATTGGCACAAATATCAATTGTCCTACATGACACGGTTTGCACTAACGTGGATATTTTTTTAATATTTTTTAATATTTTAAATAATTTTTAAAAATAATTTTTAAAAAAACAAAAGAAAACGCTTAAAAATTATTTAAAATTATAGAATAATATTAAAAATATATAAATCAGCGTTTGTCATGTCACGTAGGATAATCGATGTCAACATCAGTCATTTTCGATCAAAATTAGTTGGATTAACTCAATTAGTATAAATTATCAAAGATTTATGACTAAATTGGCACCAATGCAAAAGGTTTAGGACTGATTGGCACCAAAAAAGGTTTAGGACTAAATTGGCACTAATGCAATAGGTTTAGGACTTTTTTGACACTTCTCCCTATATATATAATGAAAGAACTAATCCACACGGCTCTATGTGCCACATTAAATATTGGGATGATTAGTCTTACCTAACTTGCTAGCGGGCTTTGTAGAGATTGTGGGGAGTTGTATTCAATTTATTAGTTGACAATAAATTGTTCATTAAAGAAGGTAGCTCACTATAATTATCACCCAAAATTGGCGCAGCTAAAGGGCTCACATGGCAACATAGAAGTTGATTTTTCTATTTCTGAAAAGAGAGTTGACTTTTTTTTACTTCTTATTCTTCTTCTTTTTTTGGGTGGGGTTAAATTTTCTTTTTCAAGTGGCTCTAAAATTACTTTTGAAGTAAAAAAAAATGCTCCAGAAGTAGAAAAATGAGGTCACGTAACCAAATAAATTTTTGTTATAGAAATTGCATTACTAAACGAATTTTTTCTCCAGACTCGCGAAAAATTCTATTTTTATAATTTGGAGTGATCATGACTTTTTCCTTAATTAAACAATCTAGGAAACATGTGCCATAGAATTTTAAAGGGAGTTCAATTATCACGTCAACATTGAGCTTTTTCTTTCGGATGTTGGTGGGGTGTTGTATTCAATTTATTAGTTGACAATAAATTGTTCATTAAAGAAGGTCGCTCCCAATAATTATCACCCGAAATTGGCGTGAGTTAAAGGGCTCGCATTTGAGCAGAAATTGATTTTTTTTTCTATTTCAGAAGAGAGAGAGAGGTGAACTTTTTATGCTTCTTTTTTTTTGGGGGGGGGGGGGGGGGGGGGGGGGGAGGAAGGGGTTGGATTTTGCTTCTTCAAGTGGCTCCAAAATTATTTTTGAAACCAAAAAAAATGCTCCAAAAATAAAAAAATGAAGATACATAACTAAATAAATTTCTGCTTCAAAAGTTGCGTTAGCAAATGCATTTCCCAACTCGTGGGAAATTCTATTTCTATAATTTGGAGTGATCGGTGACTTTTTCCTTAATTAGACAGTTTAGGAAACATTGCCAGAGAATTTTAAAGAAAGGGAGTTCGATTACGATGTCAACATTAAGCTTTTTCTTTCGGATGTTGTCAGGAGGACTTACTTCTCGAGCAACATAGGCAAGTCTTTCAATACATATTACAAGTGAGAAGTACAACTCCTTGATTTCGTGTAAGTTCTAATTTGCTATCTGCTGAAACATATGCAGGGTCAAAAAACTTTTTGTCATGGTGGATAAAATGCATGCTTGCATATAATGGGGCTTGCCTCAAAGCACCATGAACAAACTCTTAGGTGGTGTAACTCGGCGGAGTTTCTCCCGTCTTGTCCGCAGTACAGTAGGAAGAGGCCATCTCGACATGCTTTTTACTCATATCCTTTTATCCAAACAGGGAGATTGTATATCAGGATTCCCAAGCCGAAGGAGACGGCTATTGTAGCAATCGCGTATGCATAAGCTCGCCAAGGGTGCTTGCTTTGCCTCATCGCGTCGAACTCGGCCATGAATGTCGACACGGTACTCAGACAGCCTAGAAGTCCAAATTGGATGCCCGTAGCAACCGTGTCACAAGTCTTGGTATTCACCTTCAAAAAAAAATTTTAAGAAGATGAGAATACGAATTGATATAACTAGTGTTACTGATAACTGTCGCGTTAAACGTGGATCTAACAAAAGAATAAGCAAATAACGGATTCCCAAGATATTAGAGATCACTTTTGTTTCTACAATGTACACGAACCGGCCCAGTTAAAGGACGGTCACCCAAATGTACGTTTCTTCGTAATCTGAACAAATGTCTAACTGCTTCATCTCATATGAGATAGACAGATATGGAAGTACTATTCCACTAACAGAGTACATGACATTCGAGCAAAAATCTGGTGAGGCATTTAAGATGTGTGAGTCCAGATATTCAGCAACTCGAAATTAGTTTGTGGACTTACTGCTTTCTTCATAGTAGAGAGAGCTGCCATGACACAAGCTGCAGAGACATTGGCAATCAGAGTCCCAAATGGAACCCATTTCAAAAGACCAGTCTTTCCTAGCCCACGCCCGTTCAGCCGTGCTAGGAACCACCGGATCCAAACACCTACTGGCCCGACGGTGCAACCCAACCACAGTTGAGCTTCACTGCCTCCATTCCCAAACTCACGTTTCAGCATTATCGCACTAAGAGCCCATAATGACCCCAACAACAGTACCATCATCAGAATCATAGACAAGTGACGCTTGTAGCTGTTTACTCTCCAGATCTTTGCAGATAGGTCGTTGCCAGAATTTGCATGGTGCTTCTTCATTAACCATCGGAAGCCCTTCGCTGTCTCCATCCCGAATTCAATTGAATAGGCTGCAAGAAACAATCCTGCAAAAAATCATAGATAATAAGGCTAGTCATTCCATGTCTATGGAATCCGAACAGCTCTCTTGGTACCAATGATCGACCATGACAAAGCCAATGCAACTGAACTGAAAATGTTTGCTTCACGCATAACACTAACATCGGAGCCTTCGAATGAGTACATACCAATTAGATATCCGAGGACCACAAACAGCCACTTGCCATCTACACTAAGGTCAAGCATCTTCTGATCCCAACCACTAAAAGTTGTAAGGCTTCCCAAATAACCAGTTGACAATCCAATTGCTAGAAAATCAGAGACATCGGATATATCTCGCTTGAATACAACACCAAACCACCCCATCAGAAAAGAACCAACCTGAAATGAAGTATCAAGTCGAAGGAAAGAAAAGTACAGTCGACGTCAAGGATCAATCACCATGCGAAATCAAGGTACAATTTTTCGGGTATATTTCTGTTCCAATGACATAGCTACAACATACTGCCGAAATACTAATTCAAAGTCATCCAAGTAATCTCATCTTATCCTAGCACACACCTCAGGAACATGTCCCAATAAGCATGTTTCAGATCACATGCGAACTTAATCACAAAAAGTCAGTATGCCACGTGCATGATCTCATCACATGCATTAAGTATATGCATACAGTTTTCTGTTCATCTGTGTGGGTAGGCAACTGAGAGAGAGAGAGAGAGAGAGAGAGAGTGGGACCATGTTTGAAGGAAGATCAAGGTATAATATGGTTGTGTCACTTGTCACTCCGGCAACTGCAGGGCCAAATAGCTTTTGAAGTAAATACCTTGTTAAGACCTGTAAGTCATGACTCGTGCAATGTAAGTCTCCGTCTTCTGTGCAAAATTTTAAGTTGCAAGTCAAGACAGTAATATTCAACAAACAATACGTGAGAGAACAGACATGACGAACAGAAACAAAAAGGACCAAATGACTCTCATGAATAATAAATGAATGCTGATATGAATAATAACAAAAAATGGGCTAGAACATGTTTTCAGAATGATTCTGATTCTGCTATTTAGAAAGTCAGTCTTTTACAGTCTTCCCTACTAGCTTGGTGATAACTTACTAAACTCAGTTGTAAATGCTCCTGCTAAGACATAATTTGTTTTCTTTGCTGATAATTAACAATTCACGCAAGCATCCACACTGACCTCCCTCTCTGGCTCTCAATCAACATAGGTCAATTGAATATTGGATTCTCAATGGTGTATGTAGACTCGCTGTAATGATGATCGCTGCAGGTAAAAAGCCAAATCATTCCATAGAGAAGAGTAGCCACAAACTTAATCTATAAGACATGATCTTTTTAATCACGTCATCACCTATCAATTCAGTAATTTAGTGCAGGGTACTAGTAAGATTGTTGATGATAAAGAAGTATCATTCCGAAATTAAGGAAAGCCAATACCAAATGTACTGACGTGAACTCTGATGTGTACAGTTGACTAACATGTCAAGGAAAGGGACAGGCTTACCAAGACAATTCGAAACACTCTGAAAGTACATTATCATAGAACTAGTGGAAGCATCTTAGGATGAAGACACTCACAATATCTAGTAAAACTATCTTTAGTTCAATCCAGCAAACAGAACAATGCATCAGGAGCTTTTGCAGATAAGATTTTTGTTGCTCACCTAGAAGCATTAGACTATTAGTGACTCCCCTTAGAAGAGAGTTTTTGACAAGTCATTTTCAAGGCTGAGTTGGGGACTAGATCCTCTAATTCCTAAGCTAGAACTGGACTTTTTAGTATTTAGATGGAAATGCCATGTTTATTTATCCCTAAGCCAATGGAAGTTCTAACACATTTGACAGTTATTGTTCAGTGCTCTTGAATGATATAGTTCCTTCCAACATCAAGAATTTTAGCAGGTGACACATGAGAAATCTCCCAGAATTGTTCCTAGAAAGTATCAATTTTGCGCATGGAAGCGCAGGAAGTATCATCGTTTCTCCCATGGAAATACTCATATCA
The DNA here is from genome assembly GCA_021437785.1 of Rhodomyrtus psidioides. Lineage (NCBI taxonomy): Eukaryota > Viridiplantae > Streptophyta > Magnoliopsida > Myrtales > Myrtaceae > Rhodomyrtus > Rhodomyrtus psidioides. The sequence goes on along the minus strand of JAILYB010000023.1, from coordinate 1,438,775 downwards.
TTTGGATCGATCCAGGATTAGAAAGCTAAACATTTTTTCAAGGCTAGTCCAAAAATTCCCAAAGTTGAAGCAGCACATTACCCCTAGAATCCCAAAAACAGCAAGATGAACAAGACACGATATGTACTCCAATGACTGAGGCAACACTTTCTCTTCATCCTACACAAAAACAGAGATAAGCAACATTACTTTATGTAAAGGCATATGAAAGATGTCAATGTTGAGATATGAACAGCAAGATACATGGATAAGCTCTTGAACTCACCTTTTTTTGGTCTACGGGCCTCAAGATTCCATCAGTTGACAGAGGGGACATGATCTCTTCCACCAATGGTGATAAAGGGGAGACAGAATTCAAAGTCGACAAATCGCGAGACCAAAAACCAATAGGATACAGCAGGGTGTCCTCTTGAGTTGGAAAAACTATTCCATTCTCTAGAGCATGATCAACAGATAAACGCACACTGCCACTTTCACTGCTTCTCTTACTGTAAAGAGCACGATCCCCAATATCGCCAGCCTCTGAAACCCTCTCACTTTCAATGTCATCATCCATCCGATTTGGTAACACACTTGACAAACTCAACGAGCCTCGTCTCAATGAAGAACCATTGCTGCTTGTCCTGCCGTGAGACATGCTTCGTCTAGGTTCCCAGTCATCATTCTCCATGCCCCACCAGCTGAGCTATGGACTATCAAAAGATTTTCCAGTAGCTGCAGAATCGGCAGGACAAATATTTTACAGTACTTCCAGAGATTTCACAAGAAATGGACATCATAATACATAAGGCTACTCACATAATGTCCGCATCTATTTTTCTAAACTAAATATTATTCAACGGCTCCACCTTCACATAGTCCAAATAAAAGGTAGCTATACATACAAAAAAGGGGACATTTCAAAAGGAAAAATTGCAATCAAACCATTACAGAGATTAGGGAGGGAGAGATTTGCTAGTAGAGGTCACTTTACAACATATCAGACTGATGGATCGCCTCCCAGGCTCCTACCACAATGATAATAATCATCTAAATAGTTCTAAATGAAATGCACAACCAGAGTGTGATACATCACTAAAAGTAACGATGTCATGTCAAATACAGAAAATGAATAGCTACCTACATGAGAAATAATGGAGAAGGTAACTCAACCCTAAATATATGAAGTGGAAAGCACTCAATATAGCCCATATTTAACCATGAACAAACAATTTAATGCACAAAAGTGAAGTTTCCCATCTAAAAGAGATTGGCGCGCGATCTGTGAGCTCATTCTGGCTGTTTTCTCACCACATATACAGATATAAAGTCCTTCCAGTCACAAGTTTGGTCCCACAGCGCCCACACGATTCCTGCCATATAAACTCCTCACATGTTTAGATACGACCGATTACGATCCCAGGCACAAGCTAAGTAGCGTGCTCGACAATAATAGCTCAAAGATGGTGATTCTAATAGTCAACTCAGCAGATTGAACTATTCTGGCCGATGGCACAGTCCCTCTTCCCTTCACCAGAAGTGTCATTCACAGTTCCATTGACATCCCATAAAATAAAGTAATTAGTTGACGACACTTAGAATCAAGTAAATCTCTGGATGAGCTTATTATAATCACAATCTCTGACCAACTCTAGCCGGTTAGGAGTCGAATTGGACGGTTTGCTCTTATTTTGAAATCGATCCAAGTGCACACTGTTAATGCCCTTTTCTCCAATGACCTGAAAGGTGTCATACTAAACGAAACGAAACTAATTTGGCGTACACCAGTCTCCAGATGAGGAGGAGTAATTTTGGGCAATCAAATTGTTGAATCGAAGTTGCATCGCTTAACTGGCATCAGGATTCCTGAATTGACATCTTCATCCCCTGCTAAGGAATTTCCATGGCATGGGATCCCCACCGACATGGGGGGTCCACCCCAATGGAGGGTGGGGATCGCCTAACCCATTCCCGACGTCCTTTTTTTTTTTTTTAAAAATGTTTGATGATTTCCGACTTTGGAGTGGCATTTGAGAATGGACATCTACAGAATCCCAAAAGTTCCAAAACTTTGACAAGCAACTTCGTTCACGTATTCAAACGCAATCTTCAATGAGGTTCTTATTATGGGCAGGGAATCCCCACCCCACACACAGTGGGGCCCACCCAAATGAAGGGTGGGGATCACCCTGCCCAGGAAAAATATAGGCAGGGGATCCGCGCCCTCTTGTTCAAGCGATACAAGACTGTTCAGTAATGACGCTGCATCGATTTCCTTAGAAAGCAAGAGAATCTTTCAGACGTACAAGAAGTCGGTATCTTTTATTGCTCTTTTCCTATTAAAAAAGAGAGAGAGAGAGCGTACCGGACGTAACAAATGACTTTCACAGGAAGGCCAACCCGATCCGGTTCAAACCCTACCACAGAAATGCCGAACCCAGTCCCAGCGGAGAACCGCCACCGTGTCCCACACGCAACTCACGCGGCGCCGTCGTCCTCTTCGAGCTATTTGACCGAAAGGAAATTCTGAAAATGGAGAACGAACGACGGAGGGAGAAGAATCGTCGCGAGCGAGAGAGAGAGAGAGAGCGTACCGGACGTAACAAATGACTTTCACAGGAAGGCCAACCCGATCTGGTTCAAACCCTAGCACAGAAATGCCGAACCCAGCCCCAGCGGAGAACCGCCACCGTGTCCCACACGCAACCCACGCGGCGCCGTCGTCCTCTTCGAGCTATTTGACCGAAAGGAAATTCTGAAAATGGAGAACGAACGACGGAGGGAGAAGAATCGTCGCGAGCGAGAGAGAGAGAGAGAGAGAGAGGGAGAGAAAGACAGAGAGAGAGAGTATGCCAATTAGAAGCTTCTCACGCTCGTCGAGATCCCGATGAACGAAGAATCGGAGAGCCAAACTTGGTCGAGAATCTTGACGTGAAGCAGTCCTTCGCGACGGAGCTCAGGCGGAAGCGGCCGAAGAGTCTTACGTGACCATTCTAATCGACGAAGCTGATTGCAGAAGCTCTCCAGGTGCAACAATGGCGGCTCCATCGACGTGCCAGCGACGATATAAATTGCGAGAGAGGGGAGGAAGTTGATCTCTGCATTTTGCCACGTGGGCGGTCCTGAGTGGCCTCTCATCCTTCGACGAGTCTCAAATTCCGAGTCCTTGACTTTATAAAGCGAATTATAAAAAACTATATAATATACGATTTCTTTTAGTGAAATTTTAACACTTAAATAAGGCGTGGGTGAAACGTTGGGTAATTCACAAAGGATTTCTATTAGACTCCTAGTTCATTTTAATCCTCTCATCATATAATCCATTCGTGTTGACGTCAATACGGGTAATTGTTTCGACCATTCATTATATGAGTCTGTATCGTAACATCTGCATGATATTACTTTGACTAGCGTCACCTTTCCTCGCTGCTTCCTTTTTTTCCTCTTCCAAATGGGAAAAAAAATTCATTTGCGCGCAATTATCACCATGCTTTTCATTCATCTATTTATTTATTGAGATTTAAAAAAATTTGCATTGCATAATAAGAACATTAGAATGCTTTTTTTTTTAAAATAAGCAAATGGATGGTGATAGATGACTACCCATTTGCGATTAACTTTGCATTTCATTTTTGAATAACGATATGCGGTTAGAATGATACAATCTATAAGGTACTCACTGCGCATAACATGAGGACAATCAGTGTATTGAGAATCGTAAAGTGTCACCATTAGTTGCTTAACAAGTGTTCTCGAAACACCCGTTAACGTAATCCTACATATGATGAAAAGAAGGAAGCCCCTTGTCCCCCTTGGTTAATACTAGTGCCCTTGGAGATGAAATTTTTGACACTTGTACTCGGTGAAAATAAGGTGCTAACTCGGATTTCTTGTTTGATTCTGCGCAGATAAAATCTCCGCATAAGTAATTTATGTGAAAATAGTACTTACATGAATTTGTTTAGTTTTGATTTGCATGATTCTTCCTTGACCTATATGACATAAGATATTATTTTCATTTCTTATTTTCAAGTTCTTTTGTTTTTCGGTCTAAAAAACGGGTACTTTCATTCACTTATTTTCAAGTTGGCTCACGATATTTTCCGATCACTTGGTCAAAATCAAGTGAGAAAATGAGGAATTATAGAGTTATTAGGGTTTGAGAAAGTCATTGGAGCAGTTGTCTTGTCCCTGGCCGTCGGGAGTAACACGTTCAACTTCGTCAAAGTGATTCAACCGCACGTGGAGTTTGATTTTTCCGTCAATAATAACAATGCATATCCACCAAGCCCCAACTCCGATATTGTCATTGCATGACATGGTTGAATGAAGGATGGGAAAAATCAATTATTTAGGCCCCATTTTGTTTCACGAAAAATCAAGCATTTACAAAATATTTTCCTACAAATGATTATTAATCAATGAAAAATATTTCCATTATTCGATCATAATAGTCTCCCATCAATATGTTGTTGATTAGCTTTGAAACTGGTAACTAAGTCTAGTGAATCGTTAACATATAACCTGATCGGCAAAGGAAGAATCATCAACTCTCTAATCGATAGCTTCAATCATTAACCATTCATGTGTATCATTATGGAGAGTCGACATCTTCACAAAGTTGATCGACAAGAACCTACGCTCCCACATCGTTATCAATAACAAGTTATATCACCAACAATGAAAATATTTGTCGTTTCTTCATTTTTTTTTTTAAGCGGTATAACCAATCATTATTAAGAAAGTATTTTTGTCGAATCAAACAGAGCCTTATTCTCGCATCTGGTGTGACGGATCTGGATTTTGTGATGCGTCATGCAATGTAATACGAAAGGGAGCAGGGAACTATATTGAAAAAGTTAAGAAATTAGTATTTAGCACCTATGAGAAATATAAAGCTTTCTTTTAAGATAAAAAAAATGAACTTGAAATTAACATCTAAACAATAAGACTTTATATGGTTTTACAAAGAAAAGATTGAAAATTGTAATGCATTAATTTATCCAAAGTAAACTGTAGATGTAGATTACAAGTTTATATAGTGGGAAAACTTCACTCAGATTTCGTGATCTATCCATTAATTTTTTTTCTATAATAATTGATTGAAAGTCCTCGGATATGACTTGAAACAGCAATATAAAAGAGAAAGAAGCGTGACTGCACAAATAAGTGTGACGCGGCAAGAAATCGTCGGAAAGAAAATAGGGCAATATATGCACGTGGGATAAATACACTAAAAGTGTTAAATATGTCTCGAGTTTAGGCCCGTTGAACAAACTCGGCTCGAATTATTATTTGGTACGTAAAAGTTCAAAGCCAAATATTAGATATCTCGAAGCCGAATCTTGTGGAAACTGTTTCTATGGCAGAAGAACACTAGCAGTGCCAATATTTGTTTACGGCGCTCACTTTAGTGTCAATTTATTTCGTCGGCTCACTTAAGTTCCAAATCGGAGAATCGGTGATCAATTAAGTGCCAATTCCAGCCAAAAATGATCATTTAAGTGCTAGTTCCGGCCTAATCATACACGTGGCATTTTTTTTTATTATTTTTTCATATTTTGTGGCAATTTTTTAAAAAAAAAAATCAATCCACCTAGCGTCCATATGTACTGTTCAATTTAAAAATGATTAATTTTTAAAAAATTAGAATTAAACAGAAAACCTAAAAAATAAAATAAAAAGCAACAGTTGTAGAAGTCTACTGTTGCAGGAGCTTGCAGCACGGCGATGTGGGCTTTAAACCCTAGCCGCCGCCGCTCACAATCGCCATTAGTGGTCGACGACCTTCGACTACTAGCCGGTAGAGTGGGGACTGCCCTGCCAAGCCCTAATGAGGGCGACCAGGCCTCGCCTAGTTCTGGGCAAGGGTCGCCGGGCCTGGTCGTGAGCCTACGCCTCTTATGCATCATCAGATGCCTTGGAAAAAAAGGATTTCGATGGATAAGCTGCAAGGGTTGAACCCAACGACGAATTTGCAAGTCGAATCAAGTTGAACATCTGGACAAATCCTGCAAATCCACTGTAACACCTCTTAGAGACAATTCGTCGAACACCTTGAGCAGGCCATTCTCTACCTTGTCCCTGGTCTTCGTCCCCAAGAACCGATGGAACCGTTGGTCGTTCTTTAACACCTGAGCGACCATTCTCTACGTCCTCCACCGATCGGAGTCGGCGTTGAAGATCCCGTCACCAAAGCGTTGAACACCCTCCTGAACTCGAGCCTTTCAGGAAGTTCCCAAACTTGGTGCTCATGATGCAGTGAACGTTGGCAGAGGGATTTGGTGAATGGCGGAGTGCGTGGGCTTGGTTGAGAAGGTGAAGCAGTTGAAAGAGAGCTTGGGTAAGAGGAAGGTGAGGAGGGAAAGAGGTTCAGCGGTCGCCAACGTTCGACGTGGCGATCCCTGCCCCGCCGTCTAGTGGCCATGGGTGGCCGGCGACAGTGGGGCAGCGGCGACAAGGGCTTGCACAGCCGCCGCCGCTGTAGATGTTGGATTTTATGTTTTACTATTTTTTGTTATTTTGTAACTTGTTTTATTTTTTTGGTTTTTATCTTATTAGGTGGAATTTTTATTAGTTTTTCATTTTTTTTTAATGCTGACAAGGATAGCCGACGAGCCACGTGTACGCCACGCGTAATTTCCGACGAGCCACATTGGATTTAGCACTGAAATAAACGTTTTTCAAAAAAATTGACACTTAAGTGATCCCAAAAAAATATTGGCACTAAAGTGAGCATCGTATATAAATATTGGTACTTCTAGTGTTCTTCTGCCCCGTTTCTATGTTTGCTTTGTGAAGATGACAATGAAACAAGAAAAATCCAAGGTCTTCTGTTCTTCTGCCCCGTTTCTATGTTTGCTTTGTGAAGATGACAATGAAACAAGAAAAATCCAAGGTCTTCTGTCTCGAGTTGCGTGTCAACAAAGCAAAAAAAAAAGGAGATTAAAAGTCAAATATTCACTTTCCTCGTCAACAAAGGAAAAGTCCAAGCTGCAGCCAACTTCTCAATTTCCCTGCCAGATGCCAGAAGTCGATCTGGCAGGGAAATTCGTTTGATAAAAATACTACCGAAGTAGAAATTCGTTTGGTAAAAAAATTGACTTCTGGCAAGATTTTCTACTTCTGGCAAGATTTCTAACTTCTGGCAAGATTTTTGAGTGATTTTGAGAAGTAAAAAATTTTCACTTCTCCCCTTGAGAAGTCATTCTCGCGGGACCAGCCGGTCGTCGGCCGCCGCCACCGCCGCCGGTCGTCGACCGCCGCCGGTTTGCTCTGCCACCGGTCGCCCGCCGCCGGTCGCCGATCGCCGGCCACCAGTCGCCCGCCGCCGCAGGTCTCCGATCGCCGCCACCGGTCGCCGCCGCCGGTCGCCGGTCTCCGATCGCCGCCGCCGGTCGCCGGCCTTCGCCGCCGGTCGCAGGCCGCCGCCGCCGCCGGTCGCAGGTCGCCGCCGCCACCGCCGGTCGTAGGTCGCCGCCGCCGATCGCCGCCGCCGGTTGCCGCCGCCGGCACCGGTCGCCGGCCGCGGTTTGCCAACGGTCGAAACATTTTTTTCATAATGTTTCGAACATCGTCTTTTTTAATTGTTATCAAACGCATTTTTCTATCAGAAATCAACTTCTGAAGCAAAGGCTGAAAATTCAACTTCCACTTCAAAGCAAAAGCTGAAAAAATGACTTCCTTGACAGAAGTCATTCTTGACTCCGGCAAGATTTCATGCGCACCCCAAACCACTGTATCACACGGATTTCCTTCCCCAAAAAGAAGTCGACAAAACAAAGTGGTCCCTTCGACCAAAAAAAAAAAAAACAAAGCCCTAAAGGAAGCGATGTCCCACAGAGGTATTTTAATGGTCAAGTTGATGAGCAGATGCGGTCTTCTCACGTGCATTGAAGTTTCGTTGGTTACATCATGGTGAGTACGGATTTAGTGTTTTATCCAATTAAATCTTGTTATTAGATTTGTGTAAGTCCTTTGCGAGATTAAGAAATTATTTCGCTCGAAATTGAGGGCAAAATACTGTGTGCGTTCTTTGATGTAATTGGGGCTTGGGAAACACTGAGAGTGTTTGAGAGACTCGAGTGTGGTTTGTAATTTCCGTGTATCACTCGTTCTATAGTGGAATTCGTTGCTGCTCTCCCCGTGGACGTAGGTCTCTACAACCGAATCACGTACATCTGGTATTCGATTTATTTTACTCGTTCTGTGTATTTATTTAATCGATCATTTGTTCCTCGCAACAAGAAGTGCCATAACTTTTGTATGGCGTTCACTTTAATGCCATAACTTTCAAAACGTTCACTTAAGTATCACATTGGAGCAAAAACGTTCAGGTAAGTTCCAATTCCAGCCAAAATCGTTCATTTGAATGCTATTTTTGTCGAAAAAGCTAACGTAGACTTTTCACTATTATTTTATTGATTTTTTGAGTGCCATGTGGATTTTTTTATATATTTTTAATAGTTTTTGATTTTTTTATTTTTTTATTCAAATCTGATTAAAATTAACGAATTTTTTTTTTTAAAAAAAAAGAGAGAAAAACTAAGGGTTTCTCGGTGGTAGCCGGCAAGGGTCGCGGCCGGCCACCACCGACTGGCCAGGGTCGGCTCGACGGCTTGGTGACGGCCCTCGCAGCTCCACCCACCGTCACGAGGCCAAGGCCGGTAAGGGGGCGAGGCCCTCGTCTAGATCTGGCGAGGGCTTCGCACCCTCACCCGCTCTACCAAAGGCCGCGACGATCGTCGCCGAGGGCGGTCGCAGCCTTGCCGGCCCAAGGCAAGCCGACCCTAGCCCTTGGGCCGGCCGGTGGTGGCCCGCGGTGACCCTTGCCAGCCACCATCGAGAAACCCTTAGTTTCTCTCTTTTTTTCTGAATTTTTCATTAAATTTTTTCCCTTTTTTCTAATTTGAATAAAAATAAAAATAAAATTACAAAAAATATTTAAAAATGTAAAAAAAAAATCCATGTGGCACTCAAAAAATCAATAAAAACCTATTCATTGGCGCCACGTCACCATTTTCGGCGGCCACGTCAACCGTGGTACTCAAGTGAACGCTTTTTAAAAGTTATGGCACTTAAGTGCACGTTTTGAAAGTTATGGCACTCAAATGAATGTTGTACAAAAGTTATGGCACTTATAGTGTACTTATCTCTATGCACGTACATATATATGGTTTGATACCAAATGGAAACAAGTCAACCTAGCACACACAATTTAGGGGATAATTACTAAAAGAAAGTCATAAATCAATTGCATGGATGTCAATTCAATCCTAAAATTTTCAATTTAGCCCTAAAATTTTTTATGATTTGTCAAATATAGTTCTTTCGGCCAATTTTGGCTCAAAATTGATGACGTGAATGCCGGTTGTCCTACGCGGGATGACCAAAGCTGATGTGGACAATTTTTGTAAATTAGTTGAAAAAAATTCTGAATTTTTTTTCTTTTTTTCTTTTTATTTTTTCTTTCTTAAAAATGGAAATAATTTTTTTCCAAAAAAAATTGCATGAATTGTCCACGTCAGTGGTCCAAATAGATAAATCCTCAATAGGTTTATGACTAAATTGATCAAATTAAAGAATTTAGGACTGGATTTACATCTATGCAAATGACTTTTTCGATCATTTTTTCAACAATCGGGAGGAATCATCTGTGGTCCCGAGAATAGGAGATAAAGGCCTCAACATTGCATGAGCTTGCTGGTCAAGTAAACCAAAATCTCTCATCTGGCAAAGATTGAAAGGAACGTGAGCGGTGCATGAGAACGACGGAACTGAGGCCATTCTTTTCAAGATGCTGATGTTGTCGCCACCATCATCGTAGAACTTTCAAGCTCGTGCCATTGCCAATCGCCATTATCTGGTCTCTGCTCTGATTTTGACATGATCTTTCCCATCAAGGGAAATGAAGAATCATGTTTTTACCATTGGTGATTACAACGATTAGTCACTAATGATTTTCGAAATAAAGGGATTCCGAAAAGTTGAGCATTATGCTCTAGCTTCATGGTTCGTGATTAGAGGTGGCAAAAGAAGACAGATACTTTTAATTTATACTTGGCGGACTAATCAATGTGTTTGTTAGTTAAAATTTAAAAAGAAAAAATAGGTGTTTATCGGTTAGAGTAGGAAAGCCCAACTATTCTAAACTTATTGTACGACATCCAATTCAATTCCAAAATTTTTAATTTGGCCAATTTAATCCAAAACTTTTTTACCACTTGTCAATATAGTCATTCCAACTACCTTTAGCCCAAAATTGTCGACGTGGGCGTCAGCCATCGTATATGGCATGATTGACATTGACTGGAACAATTTTTTTCAATGTCTTTTCTTTTCTTTATTTTTTCTTGTCACTATGGGCCGGCAAGGGTGTTGCGGCACTCGCCTTTGGTCCACCACCTCTGCCAATCGCAGCCGAGGAGGGAAATAAGGGAAAAAAAAGAAAATGAAAGGGAAGAAAAAGAAAAAAATTATAAAATTCAGAAAAAAAAAATTGTTCTTGGAATCCAAGTCGACGATTGTCTTTTTTGAGCCCTCTGGGAGTGCATAATTAAGGCCATACTAAAGTGACAAAAGTTCGCCCTAATACAAATGCTAAATGCTCATATTAATGCCTTGCTAACATCTTCTTATTTTGTTAGTTTATCTTTTTAATTTGATGTAAAATTTTATCCAAGTAACAAATTCACACGAAGAACTTAAAGTGGGTCAAATGATTGATTGTGTTAAACACATATCTATTTTAGTAATATTGATTGGGTCGAGTATTGGTTAGGTCCATATCGTGTAGGATATAAGTCGCTAAAATTATATCCACTTAAAAAAGTGTCGATTTTGGTCTGATCCGGTTTCGACCCAACTCACCTATTCCACAGGTTCTATAGTGCAACATGGGGAGAAGAACACTAAAAATACCAAAAGTTGTGCACAACGCTGACTCTAGTGTCAAAAATTTTTGCCAGCTCACTTAAGCACTAAATCAGAGAAAAAATAATCACTTAAGAGATTCTGATAAAAAAATTCCTGAATAAAATTAAAAAAGACAAATTCGAGTAGAAAAAATAAAGAAACAAACTCTGGCTTGGCTACGCCCTTGCTATGGGTGTCAACGGGCTAGGTCTCGATCCGGTCCTACCTAACTCGAATTACATAGAGAAAAAACAATCACTTAAGAGCCTCCGGCAAAAAATTCTCTAAAAAAAATTAAAAAAAGACAAACTCGAGCAGAAAAAATAAACAAACAAACTCTAGCTTCGCTGCGCCCTTGCTATGGGTGTCAACAGGCCGGGTCTAGATCTGGTCCAACCCGGCCCGAATTACATATGTCCCAACTTTTCGGGTTGAGCTAGATCGGGTCAGATTCTTTTTAAAAAAAAAATTTAAAATCACGTGACAATGCCATCGAATAAAAAAATAAAAAATTAAATTAAATTAAAAATATAGGAGCCAAAAAAAGCCGAAATCGGGCCGGCCCGACCATGTCCGACCCAACTTGATGAATAGTATCGAGCACGGCTTGACGATTAGATGAATTTTCGGGCCGGGTCTAGTCGAACCAGTGCAGGCTTTTTTGACACCCCTAGCCCTTGCCATTGGCTGCTGCTACAATGGCCAAGGAGGGCCGACAGTTAAGCCTCCCCTTTGCCAGATGACAATCGTCGGCCCCCGGCAAGCGCTTGATGGCCCACATTTCATTCAAGTAAAACATCAAACATGTCAAATGCATTTGGTATATTCTTGACACTTGATTTTTTATCACCATTTTTCCTTTATTTTTGAAAATTTTATAAAAAAATTAATAAGAAGTTAAAAAATTGAAAAATCAACTTTGGTAGCCTTGGCTTAGTTCAAGGAACCATTTTTGATCAAAAAAATAATTTTTCATACTTTCACATTTTTACATATTTTCAAAAAATAGAAAATATATATAAAAAATCAGAAAAAAAATAGCATTTGAGGCCACAAAAATGAAGAAAATAGTCTATATTTTTCTTTTAATTCTCTTTTCATTTTGACCTCACAAAAAGAGAAAATTCAAGTCCAATTTGATGAGTTCCTTCACAACGCTTAGAGTTGAATTTGGTTAAAAAAAATGTCATTTTAGTCTTTTAATTTGCAAATTTTTGCATTTTGACATTCAACTAAATTGGCAACCCGGCTTATTTTTCTTCTTATCCAAATGGTGCGCAAGAGATGGTGGAGGGAGAAGAGAGCATTTAAAAAAAAAAAGGGGGGGGGGGGGGGGGGGGGGGGGGGGGATGGTGGAAGACTTGATGATGAAAGGGATTAAATAAAAAGTCTGGCAAAGATTGACAGGAACGTGCGCGGTGCATGAGAACGAAGGAACTGAGGCCATTCTTTTCAAGATGCTGATCTTGTCGCCACCATCATCGTAGAACTTTCAAGCTCGTGCCATTGCCAATCGCCATTATCTGGTCTCTGCTCTGATTTTGACATGATCTTACCCATCAAGGGAAATTAAGAATTAGGTTTTTACCATTGGTGATTACACGATTAGTCACTAATGATTTTCGAAATAAAGGGATTCCGAAAAGTTGAGCATTATGCTCTAGCTTCATGGTACGTGATTAGAGGTGGCAAAATAAGACATATACTTTTAATTTATACTTAGCGGACTAATCAATGTGTTTGTTAGTTAAAATTAAAAAAGAAAAAATTGGCATTTGTCGGTTAGAGTAGGAAAGCCCAACTATTCTAAACCTATTGTACGACGGCCAATTCAATTCCAAACTTTTTAATTTGGCCAATTTAATCCAAAACTTTTTTACCACTTGCCAATATAGTCATTCCAACTAACTTTAGCCCAAAATTGTTGACGTGGAAGTCAGCCGTCGTATATAGCATGATTGACATTGACTTGAACAATTTTTTTCAATGTCTTTTCTTTTCTTTTCTTTTCTTTATTTTTTTTTGTCACTATGGGCCGGTGAGGGTGTTGCGGCACTCGCCATTGGTCCACCACCTCTGCCAACAGTAGTCGAGGAGGGAAATAAGGAAAAAAAAAAGAAAATGAAAGAAAAGAAAAGGAAAAAATTTATTAAATTCAGAAAAAAAAAATTGTTCTTGGAATCCAAGTCGACGATGGTCTTTTTTGAGCCCTCTGGGAGTGCATAATTAAGACCATACTAAAGTGACAAAAGTTTTCAACCCAAAAAAAAAAGTGACAAAAGTCCGCCCTAATACAAATGCTAAGTGCTCATATCAAGGCCTTGCTAACATCTTCTTATTTTGTTAGTTTACCTTTTTAATTTGATGTAAAATTTTATCTAAGTAACAAATAATTCACACGAAGAACTTAAAGTGGGTGAAATGATTGATTGTGTTAAACACATATCTATTTTAGTAATATTGATTGGGTCAAGTGTTGGTTAGGTCCATATCGTGTAGGATATAAGTCGCTAAAATTATATCCAATTAAAAATGTGTCGATTTTGGTCTGATCCAGTTTCGACCCAACTCACCTATTCCACAGGTTCTATAGTGCAACATGGGGAGAAGAACACTAAAAATACCAAAAGTTGTGCACAACGCTCACTCTAATGTCAAAAATTTTTGCCAGCTCACTTAAGAACTTCCGATAAAAAATTCCTGAATAAAATTAAAAAAAGACAAACTCGAGCAGAAAAAATAAACAAACAAACTCTGGCTTAGCTGCGCCCTTGCTATGGGTGTCAATGGGCCGGATCTCGATCCGGTTCGACCCAGCTCGAATTACATAGAGAAAAAAACAATTACTTAAGAGCCTCCGGCGAAAAATTCCAAGATAAAATTAAAAAAAAAAACAAACAAACAAACTCTAGCTTGGCTGCGCCCTTGCCATGGGTGTCAATAGGCCGGGTCTCAATCCGGTCCGGCTCGGCCCGAATTACATATACGATTTGATTTCGTCAGAAACGGAGGTGCTCGCGGTGTCCTCATAGTCATTGATCGCCCTATCAGACCAGGGATAAGAAGGAAAGGGACAAGCTCGATCGCAGCATCGTGGTCAGAAACCCAGAGCCAGGATCAAAGCACGTCAATGGGGACTGAACAGGAGTTGAAGAAAACGAGCAAATCAAGAGATAAAGAGAGGCATGGGGGCTGGGGATAAAGGCTATCAGAAACTACAAGAGATTGGACCAAGAGACGGCCAAAGCAGGGCATGGTGCATGGGCAGGCCGACCCATTGCGGATGAAAACTGGAGAAGAAAGCATGAGGAAGAACTTGGCGGAGAGTGCATGGACAGCCACCGTGAATCAACGGTTTCTGAGCTCGAAAGATGAACCCGATTTGCCAAGTTGGCATTCAGAATTAGGATCGAGCTTGAGAAGAAAAAAGGGTCGACGACGTTCCCATCAAGTGAGGCTGGCAAGGCTTGATCAGCTCATTGCTACGGGCGAGCTCATCTCTCACTTGGTGGCCGGGTCACCGTGGCTGGTGACGGACAGGAGAGAGAAATAAATAAAAAAATATAAAAAGGAATTCTTATTAAAAAGTTAGAAAATTTAAAAAAAATGATTACAAAAAAGGAAGGTGAAAGAGTATTCGGAAAAAAAGAGGAGGAAAAATGATTCACTCTTCTCAAAAATAGGAAATTATTTCCCACTTTTTAAAGGGGTTTCTTTCATCAGTGGAAAATGTTTTCTTTGACCAGTTTAATATATATATAACGAACTGATCCACACGACTCTCTGTGCCACATTAAATATTGGGCTGATTAGTCTTACCTAACTTTATAGTGGCTTTGCAGAGCTTGTGGGGTGTTGTATTCAATTTATTAGTTGACAATAAATTGTTCATTAAAGAAGGTCGCTCCCAATAATTATCACCTGAAATTGGCGCGAGTTAAAGATCTCAACATGGCAACATTTATGAGCAAAAGTTGATTTGCTATTTGTGAGCAGAAGTTGATTTTTCTATCTATAAAGAGAGGTGAATTTTTTTTACTTCTTTATTATTTTTTTTTTGGGAGAGGGGGAGGGGGGTTGGATTTTTGCCTCTTCAAGTTTTGGAGCAAAAAAATACTCCATAAGTAGAAAAATAAAATTGCGTAACCAAACAGATTTCTACTCCAGACTTGTGGGAAATTATATTTCTATAATTTGGAGTGATCGTGACTTTTTCCTTAATTAAACAATTTAGAAAAATATGCCATAGAATTTTAAAGAAAGGGAGTTCGATTATCACGTCAACATTAAGCTTTTTCTTTCGGATGTTGACAATAAATTGTGGGACCTTGCTCACATGGCAACATTTTTTAGCAGAAATCGATTTTTTTTTCTATTTTTGAAGAGAGAGAGAGAGAGGTGAACTTTATTTGCTTCTTCTTTTTTTTTGGGGGGTGGGGGGAAGGGATTGGATTTTACTTCTTCAAGTGGCTCCAAAAGCAATTTTGGAGCCAAAAAAATGCTCCAAAAGTATAAAAATGAAGTTGCATAACCAAGCGGATTTCTGCTTCAAAAGTTGCATTACCAAACATATTTCCAAACTCATGGGAAATTCTATTTCTATAATTTAGAGTGATCTGTGACTTTTTCCTTAATTAGACAGTTTAGGAAACATATGCCTTAGAATTTTAAAGAAAGGGAGTTCGATTATCACGTCAACAATAAGCTTTTACTTATCGAGGAACATAGGGGCAAGTCTTCCAATACATATTACAAGCAAGAAGTACAACTACTCGATTTCGTGTAAGTTCTAATTTGCTATCTGCTGAAACATATGCAGGGTCAAAAAACTTTTTATCAGGGTGGATAAAATGTGTTGCGCGGAACCAAGCGATCGATCAAATAAATAAACATAACGAGCAAAGTAAATCGAACACCAGAAGTACGTAGTTCGGTCGTAAAGACCTACGTCCACGGAGAAAGCAGCAACGAATTCCACTATAGATCAAGCGATACACGGAGATTACAGATCACTCGAGTTACACAAACACACTCTTGGTGTTTCCCAGCCCCAATTACATCCAATAACGCACACAGTGTTTAGCCCCAAATTCCTCGCGAAATAATCTCTCAATCTCACAAAAGAAATTATACACAAATTCTTACCGTAAGAATTTCTCGACTAGAACACAAAGTTATTGAAGTAATTCCAAGAAAAAAACTGCCAAGCACTCGTCTATCCAAATGGCGCTTCAAGAGCTCTTTGTACGTTTTTTTTCTTCCTCTGATCATGTGCGGTGCGAAAAACTTCTCTGCGACATCTTCTTCGTCTTCCAATGCCAAGATTATATACACAGAAAAGAAAGCCGCATCTTATGACCAAGTCCACGCTTGAAGATCCAAAAAAGATTCTGTCAAATAAAACTATGCTCTGACATTCCTCTTTTGTTCTTCTCATGTGTGTGTGTGTCTATATATATATATATATATATATATATATATATATATATATATATATATATATTCACTTTCCTTTCGTATGACTCATTCACTCCAAATCTGCATGGGGTAAGTGGACATGCACTTTCCTTTTTACTCTTTAGAATATATATATTGCCCCACGGCCAAATAAAAAAAGGTAATCTTATATTGGTCAACTAAACCCAAGTTGACTGCAGCACACTTTCCTAATTCCACCTTTTTATTCTTTCTTTGGCTTCAAGTGTTGACCAAGATTGCACGGCATTGGAAAAATCAAGATTGCACGCTCAAATTTTGAGACACATTTCAACAATCTCCACCTTGGCTCAAAGTTTGAGCCATGTCACAATCGCTTTGCTAGAATCCGAACTTCCATTGCTACTACTGTTGGGATTCACGTAACACATACGGGCAAATAAAAATTAGTAAACGCAGCGGAAATAAATAACAACTCATACATGTATCTCCAGAGGCGTACTTCGTGCATTTCAATCGAAAAATCACAAAGCACCAAAGGGAGTAAATAGAGAGTGTTTGTGTTCTTCTCTCAAAGCTCTCAAAAATCAATTGACGAACGGGAGACGACTAATAATTGCACAACAATTGTGCTAGCAATTTGCGGAATCAATATTCCAAACCAATTTACGGAATCAATATTCCGAACTTGGTATATTTTGGTCACTCAAAATTATGAGAATATAGAGAGTGTTTGTGTTCTTCTCTCAAAGCTCTCAAAAATCTGCTCACTCTACAAATGTGCTAACCCCAACCTCAAAACTCTTGCCATCCTTTTATAGCCAAAAACACCTTCCAATAAATTGTATTGTAAAATAGCACTAACAAATAATAAATGCTTTCTAAAAATAGCACTCACAATTTATGATAAATAAATGCCATATAAAAATAGCACTAACAATAGCACTCACAATTTATAAATAGCACTCACATCTTATAATACAAAAATGCTATTTAAAAAATAGCACTAATAATTATAAATGCTATCTAAAAATAGCACTCACAATTTATCATAAATAAATGCCATTTAAAATTAGCACTAACAAATATAAATGCTATCTAACAATAGCACTCACAATTTATCATAAATAAATGCCATTTAAAATTAGCACTAACAATTATAAATGCTATCTAACAATAGCACTCACAATTTATAATTAGCACTCACATTTTACAATACAAAAATGCTATTTAAAAATAGCACTAACAAAGGTGTTAAAAATAATAATAACCATTATTATTATTACCGGAGTTAAAGAGGTTACCAAACAATAAAATACGTATAACGTACAAATACGTATAACGTACAAATATGTATAACGTACAAATACGTAGAGCATACGTGTACATCGTATATACACGTGCAAGTGACCAAAAAGAGAAATAAAATTAAATCTCATTTAATTTAATTTCAACCCAACTAATTGGTATAATTGCAAACAATTTTGCAATGTCGTCTTTCCACAATGCGTTGTCATGTATTGGTTAAGGTGTGTGACATTCCTAGGTTCATCACCGAGCTGGCAGTAAAACATGCACTAACACATTAGTACTTTCAAGAGAATTGATTGTCCCGATCATCCTCTAGGTCCTACAAGCCATGAGTGACATCTAGCAATATGTCATGGCTACCCAGACAGTGTGAATTCTTTTTAAGAACATTATGAACCTGTCAGCTTTGGCTACAGTGTAATTCAATCCTTCTGTCTAACTATGTCCCGATCGAACAAGGGCCATGGAATATTTGTCAAGCCACCAATTCGATCATATGTACAAATCTAACTTGACATGCATTTATATGAGACATGAACATTTCATTCTCAATCATAACCCCGGCCGAGGATTTCAATGCATTGTTACAATCAGATCACATAGGACATCATACCTTTATTAATAAGGAGACAGATTCCATATTGCGTACACATGTGACTTCGTATGTGCCTGAACTACGACCATCAAGTACAGAGACGAATCAACGACCCGCCAATATGCGCACTTGTGAACCATAGCCATTTATCACACAAGTCAACACTGTACCTCAGGTCTAAGGATTATTTACACAAGACCAAAGCATGAACGATTAGACATTGACCAAGCAAAAAGCTTCCATGTCGCTAATCATTCAATATGTGTCACGTTCAGTGAACTTGTCCGATACAAGCACCTATGTTCTAACTCGGATATCGCAATACCCAATGACTTGTGACTCGTCATTCCCTTAAGTATCCGATACTTAATTATGAAGTTACGAACATACCGACCTCAACAGGATCATTGATATCCATTCAATAATCCATTGATCAGGAACTGTTTTAAAGATTCAGTCTAACCGTAGACCTGTCACACATATTCTCAACGTCTTAAGAATAGGTTCGGCTACAACTGATCTTATGGATTTTATTCATTTATATTTGGACAAATGAATAAACACGTCTTTGCCACTGATAAGAAATCAAAAGTGCAACGGATATACCCAATATGTGACTATTACACAATTGCTTTAGGGCATATCTCTAACAACTACTCTCCCACAGCCCCAATGGGCTTAACCACCACAGACATCATCCAAGTCTAAGCCGCGCTTGAACTTCGTCATAACCGTGGACCTCATCAAAATACCAACTGAACAAGCACCTTTAACTGTTCCACAAGAACTATCTGATACAAGCTCCTTAGTCATAGATAAAGCAAACCCACCGTTGCATCCATATCTGTCAAGAGATCGAATACATACCTTGTTAATATCAGCAGTTACAGCAACCGTTGGCTCTACAGGTTCCACCTCGCTACAAGCACCATCTATGTCGATTTTCACGCTGGTAACTACCTCAGGAGTTTCTGATTGCAACTCCACCTCAAGCTGAACACCATCCAGAGTCGTATGAACACTGCCACAATCACTCCTAGCCAGAAGTACTGGAGACTCGTCAAATGTAACTTCTTTGCTGCAAACAGGTGAATTTATATTCGGACACCACAACTAATCGCCACACTCACCTTGTGCATAGCCATGGAATATGCATCTTGCCCTCACATCGAGCTTAACATCGCTTACTCGATAATAATACGGGCAATTAAACATTCTAAAATTAGAATCATCAGCAACATTACCTGACCACACTTCTTCGGGAGTCCGATATCCAATAGCAGTCGATGGGGATCTATTCACCAAGTAGCTCACTATACTAACCGCATCCGCTGGAATTCTCCCAGCCATACCAGCACTAGAGATACTTTTATGGGCCGTTTCTAGTAACTCACTACTCACCAATTCTGCAAACTGTTGTAGTTTACTAGCACTAGTGCGGTGTTTCACTATTCCCTTTTTCATGCAGAATTTATTTACCAGCTTCAAGCAGGACTCCATGCTATTGTCAGTTCGCACATGCTTGATCAACTTACCAGTCTCCGTTCCGATCAAAACTCTCGACTGCGTATTCCTGACAACAGCATCAAACTTGTGCTTTCGCACAAACACCCAGGCCTTCCTCGAATAGCCATTAGACTCTCGAACAGATGTCGACGTCTCAAGAGTGAAACTTATCAATGTCTCACTTTGAAGTTTATACAGGCCACTGTGTTTCATTACTTTCATTATCACCAAGGCACCTCGAACAATCTTCAAGACTCCACCTCGTGTATTCTATCCAGCTAAATCTAGAGCACCCAAGGAAATTAAATTCTTTTTCAATTCTAGAGCATGTCTTACCCTAGTCAATGTCCTCACAATATAATCATGCATTCTGATTTTAACATCACCAACACCCACAACATCGCATTCAGCGTTGTTTCCCAACTGCACTTTACTACTATCCATGCATTGATAAGAAGTAAACCAGTTCATGTTTGGTGTAGCATGAAAAGAACAACCAGAATCCATAATCCATCCGTCAAACGATGAATCCTTAGTGACGGACAAGACACAATCGACACCATCAGAATTTTCAGCTATAACTGCAACATCATCTGCAGATTCAACTCCAATTTTCTTAGCATTTTCGTTTTTCAGCTTAAAATAATTTCTTCTAATATGCCCTCTCTTGCCACAATTCCAACAGACATCATCGCCAGTCCTAAACTGACTGCGTCTATTCATGTTCATATTGCTTCTGCTAACACGAGTACTAGCTCTTCCTCTTTCACCTACTAAAGCAGCAGATACAGATTAGCCAGATTCTCTTCTACAGATATCCTCACTCAGCATTAAATCTCGAATCCCATCAAACGTCAAACTTGTTGACCCAGAAGAATTGCTAACAGCAGTAACAGCAATAACAGTAGTATTCCAACTATCAGGCAATGAGGATAATATAATCAAAGCACGTACCTCATCTTCAAAGTCAATATCAACCGAACTCAATTGACTAACTATCACATTGAATTCATTAATATGATTAGCAACTGACGCACCTTCGCTCATCTTCAAATTAAACAGACGTCGCATCAAATAGACCTTGTTGATCGTAGAGGGCTTCTCGTACATGTCCGACAAGGCTTTCATCAAACCCACAGTGGTCTTCTTTTTGACAATATTAAATACGACGTTACGAACCAACGTCAGCCGAATAACACCCATCGCTCGTCTATCCAGCAATTCCCAATCGGGTTGCTTCATCGTTTCTAGTTTCTTCCCAGACAGGGGCTCGTGTAGCTTCATCTGATATAAATAATCTTCTATCTGCATCTTCCAAAAACCAAAGTCCTTCCCCTCAAATCTGTCAATTTTCACTTTAACTTCTTCTGTCGCCATTGATTCACTTCAACTCAAGCAAGCCTAGCTCTGATACCAATTGTTGGGTGTACGCAGCGGAAGTCCGATACTTTTCATCGGGAAGATCGCCAAGAGCGAACCTAAGTCTGAACCCGTCAATATATCCAGTTGGACCCACCTTTACTCAAAAGCTTAAGCTTACGAGTTATGGGCCAACTGCTCAATACCACATCAATTCTCCTATGTTGGACTTTCTCTAACACAACTCACACATGTATCCCAACAATCTCCCCCTCGTGTGTAAGCTCCAGTATTAGGTTTGCTCCCCATCAATCCAAGTATCCTTCCGCACCAACATATCTCATGTGTGAGCTCCAGTATTAGGTTTGCTCCCCCTTAATCCAAGTATCTTTCCGCACCAACATATCTCAACTTGAATCTACATCAACGCCCATCAGGCCCGTTGTTGCATCACAAGGTCCATCGGCTCGAAAACCGCGTTGGCTCCATCTCAATCTAAATCTCCATCAACGCCCATCGGGCCCGCATTGCTACACCACAGCATCCACCAGCCCGGAAATCGCGTTGGCACCAGATTCTTTTTTGAGACGCGATCACCAGATTCCTTATTGAGATATTTGCCGGAACAGATCGGGGGCCCACCAATCAACCATCGGCTCTGATACCAATTGTTGCATGAAACCAAGCGATCAATCAAATAAATAGACAGAACGAGCAAAGTAAATCGAACACCAGATGTACGTGATTCGGTCGTAAAGACCTACGTCCACGGGAAAAGAAGTAACGAATTCCACTGTAAATCAAGCGATACACGGAGATTACAAATCACTCGAATTACACAAACACACTCTTGGTGTTTCCCAACCCCAATTACATCCAATAACGCACACAGTGTTTAGCCCCAAATTCTTCGCGAAATAATCTCTCAATCTCGCAAAAGAAATTATACACAAATTCTTAGCGTGAGAATTTCTCAACTAGAACGCAAAGTTATTGAAGCAATTCCAAGAAAAAAACTGCCAAGCACTCGTCTATCCGAACGGCGCTTCAAGAGCTCTTTGTACGTTTTTTTTTCTTCCTCTGAACATGTGCGGTGCGAAAAACTTCTCTGCGGCATCTTCTTCGTCTTCCAATGCCAAGATTATATACACAAAAAAGAAAGCCGCATCTTATGACCAAGTCCACGCTTGAAGATCCAAAAAAGATTCTGTCAAATAAAACTATGCTCTGACATTCCTCTTTTGTTCTTCTCATGTGTGTGTGTGTGTGTCTATATATATATATATATATATATATTCACTTTCCTTTCGTATGACTCATTCACTCCAAATCTGCATGGGGTAAGTGGACATGCACTTTCCTTTTTACTCTTTAAAAAGATTGCACGCTCAAATTTTGAGACACATTTCAACAAAACGCATGCTTGCATATAATGGGGCTTGCCTCAAAGCACCATGAAAAAACTCTTAGGTGGTGTAACTCGGCGGAGTTCTCCCGCCATGTCCGAAGTAAAGTAGGAGGAGGCCATCTCGACATTGCTTACTCATATCCTTTTATCCAAACAGGAAGATTGTATATCAGGATTCCCAAGCCGAAGGAGACGGCTATTGTAGCAATCGCATATGCATAAGCTCTCCAAGGGTGCTTGCTTTGCCTCATTGCGTCGAACTCAGCCATGAATGTCGACACGGTACTCAGACAGCCTAGAAGTCCAAATTGGATGCCCGTAGCAACCGTGTCACAAGTCTTGGTATTCACCTTTAAAAAAAAAGTTTAAGAATATGAGAATACAAATTGATATAACTAGTGTTGCTGATAACTGTCGCATTAAACGTGGATCTAACAAAAGAATAAGCAAATAACGGATTCCCAAGATATTAGAGATCACTTTTGTTTCTACAATTTACACGAACCGACCTAGTTAAAGGACGGTCACCGAACTGTACGTTTCTTCGTAATCTGAATAAATGTCTAACTGCTTCATCACATATGAGACAGACAGATATGGAAGTACTATTTTACTCAACAGAGTACATGACATTCGGAGCAAAAATCTGGTGGGGCATTTAAGATGTGTGAGTCCAGATATTCAGCAACTCGAAATTAGTTTGGGGACTTACTGCTTTCTTAACAGTAGAGAGAGCTGCCATGACACAAGCTGCAGAGACATTGGCAATCAGAGTCCCAAATGGAACCCATTTCAAAAGACCAGCCTTTCCTAGCCCACGCCCATTCAGTCGTGCTAGGAACCACCGGATCCAAACACCTACTGGCCCGATGGTGCAACCCAACCACAGTTGAGCTTCACTGCCTCCATTCCCAAACTCACGTTTCAGCTTTATCGCACTAAGAGACCATAATGACCCCAACAACAGTACCATCATCAGAATCATAGACAAGTGACGCTTGTAGCTGTTTACTCTCCAGATCTTTGCAGATACGTCGTTGCCAGAATTTGCATGGTGCTTCTTCATTAACCATAGGAAGCCCTTCGCTGTCTCCACCCCGAATTCAATTGAATAGGCTGCAAGAAACAATCCTGCAAAAAATCATAGATAATAAGGCTAGTCATTCCATGTCTATGGAATCCGAACAGCTCTCTTGGTACCAATGATCGACCATGACAAAGCCAATGCAACTAAACTGAAAATGTTTGCTTCACGCATAACGCTAACATCGAAGCCTTCGAATGAGTACATACCAATTAGATATCCGAGGACCACAAACAGCCACTTGCCATCTACACTAAGGTCAAGCATCTTCTGATCCCAACCACTAAAAGTTGTAAGGCTTCCCAAATAACCAGTTGACAATCCAATTGCTAGAAAATCAGAGACATCGGATATATCTCGCTTGAATACAACACCAAACCACCCCATCAGAAAAGAACCAACCTGAAATGAAGTATCAAGTTGAAGGAAAGAAAAGTACAATCGACGTCAAGGATCAATCACCATGTAAAATCAAGGTACAATTTTTCGGGTATATTTCTGTTCCAATGACATAGCTACAACAAATTGCCGAAATACTAATTTAAAGTCATCCAAGTAATCTCATCTTATCCTAGCACACACCTCAGGAACATGTCCCAATAAGCATGTTTCAGATCACAAGTGAACTTAATCACAAAAAGTCTGTATGCCATGTGCATGATCTCATCACATGCATTAAGTATATGCATACAGTTTTCTGTTCATCTGTGTGGGCAGGCAACTGAGAGAGAGAGAGAGAGAGAGAGAGAGAGAGTGGGACCATGTTTGAAGGAAGATCGAGGTATAATATAGTTGCATCACTTGTCACTCCAGCAACTGCAGGGCCAAATAGCTTTTGAAGTAAATACCTTGTTAAGACCTGTAAGTCATGACTCATGCAATGTAAGTCTCCGTCTTCTGTGCAAAATTTTAAGTTGCATGTCAAGACAGTAATATTTAACAAACAATACGTGAGAGAAAGGACATGACGAACAGAAACAAAAAGGACCAAATGACTCTCATGAGTAATAAATGAATGCTGATACGAATAATAACAAATAATGGGCTAGAACATGTTTTCAGAATCGATTCTGATTCTGCTAATTAGAAAGTCAGTCTTTTACAGTCTTCACTACTAGCTTGGGTGATAACTTACTAAACTCAGTTGTAAATGCTACTGCTAAGACATAATTTGTTTTCTTTGCTGATAATTAACAATTCACGCAAGCATCCACACTGACCTCCCTCTCTCGCTCTCAATCAACGTAGGTCAATTGAATATTGGATTCTCATTGGTGTATGTAGACTCGCTGTAATGATGTTCGCTGCAGGCAAAAAGCCAAATCATTCCAAAGAGAAGAGTAGCCACAAACTTAAATCTATAAGACATGATCTTTTTAATCACGTCATTACCTAGTAAGATTGTTGGTAATAAAGAAGTATCATTCCGAAATTAAGGAC
Source organism: Rhodomyrtus psidioides (assembly GCA_021437785.1). NCBI lineage: Eukaryota > Viridiplantae > Streptophyta > Magnoliopsida > Myrtales > Myrtaceae > Rhodomyrtus > Rhodomyrtus psidioides. Next base: position 1,413,743 of record JAILYB010000023.1, on the reverse strand, counting down.
GGCCAATACCAAATGTACTGACGTGAACTCTGATGTGTATAGTTGACTAACATGTCAAGGAAAGGGACAGGCTTACTAAGACAATTCGAAGCACTCTGAAAGCACATTATCATAGAACTAGTGGAAGCATCTTAGGATGAAGACGCTCACAATATCTAGTAAAACTATCTTTAGTTCAATCCAGCAAACAGAACAATGCATCAGGAGCTTTTGCAGATAAGATTTTTGTTGCTCACCTAGAAGCATTAGACTGTTAGTGACTACCCTTAGAAGAGAGTTTTTGACAAGCCATTTTCAAGGCTGAGTTGGGGACTAGATCCTCTAATTTCTAAGCTAGAACTGGACTTTTTAGTATTTAGATGGAAATACCATGTTTATTTATCCGTAAGCCAATGGAAGTTCTAACATCATTTGACAGTTATTGTTCAGTGCTCTTGAATGATATATTTCCTTCCAACATCAAGAATTTTAGCAGGTGACACATGAGAAATCTCCCCGAATTGTTCCAAGAAAGTATCAATTTTGCGCATGGAAGCACAGGAAGTATCATCGTTTCTCCCATGGAAATACTCATATCATTTGGATCGATCCAGGATTAAAAAGTTAAAACATTTTTTCAAGGCTAGTCCAAAACTTCCCAAAGTTGAAGCAGCACATTACCCCTAGAATCCCAAAAACAGCAAGATGAACAAGACACGATATGTACTCCAATGACTGAGGCAACACTTTCTCTTCATCCTACACAAAAACAGAGAAAAGCAACATTACTTTATGTAAAGGCATATGAAAGATGTCGATATTGAGATATGAACAGAAAGATATATAGATAAGCTCTTGAACTCACCTTTTTTTGGTCTACGGGCCTCAAGATTCCATCAATTGATAGAGGGGATATGATCTCTTCCACCAATGGTGATACAGGGGAGACAGAATTCAAAGTCGACAAATCGCGAGACCAAAAACCAATAGGATGCAGCAGGGTGTCCTCTTGAGTTGGAAAAACTATTCCATTCTCTAGAGCATGATCAGCAGATAAACGCACACTGCCACTTTCACTGTATCTCTTACTGTTAAGAGCATGATCCCCGATATCGCCAGCCTCTGAAACCCTCTCACTTTCAATGTCATCATCCATCCGATTTGGGAACACACTTGACAAACTCAACGAGCCTCGTCTCAATGAAGAACCATTGCTGCTTGTCCTGCCGCGAGACATGCTTCGTCTAGGTTCCCGGTCATCATTCTCGAGTTCCATGCTCCACCAGCTGAGCTATGGACTATCAAAAGATTTTCCAGTAGCTGCAGAATCGGCAGGACAAATATTTTACAGTACTTCCAGAGATTTCACAAGAAATGGACACATAGTACATAAGGCTACTCACATAATGTCCGCAACTACTTTTCTAAACTAAATATTATTCAACGGCTCCACCTTCACATAGTCCAAATAAAAGGTAGCTATACATACAAAAAAGGGGACATTTCAAAAGGAAAAATGGCAACCAAACCATTACAGAGATTAGGGAGGGAGAGATTTGATAGTAGAGGTCACTTTACAACATACCACAATGACAATAATCATCTAAATAGTTCTAAATGAAATGCACAACCAGAGTGTGATACTGTTGAAGTGCAGATTGCTTGCACATTGTTGTTGTCCCACATAGCTTGTGAATGAGTGTTGTATGCTCTTTATATTCATGTGCTGATTGCTTGCACATTGTTGTTGTCTCACGTAGCTTGTGAATGAGTGTTTTATGCTCTTTATATTCATGTGGTCTCCCTCCACCTATTAGCTTAAGCTTTTGGATTAGACTTTCTAACAAATACATCACTAAAAGTAACGATGTCATGTCAAATATGGAAAATGAATAGCTACCTACATGAGAAATAATGGAGAAGGTAACTCAACACTGAATATATGAAGTTTTTTTTTTGGTCGGAAACACTAAATATATGAAGTGGAAAGCACTCAATATAGCCCATATTTAACCATGAACAAACAATTTAATGCACAAAAGTGAAGTTTCCCATCTAAAAGAGACTGGCGCGCAATCTGTGAGCCCATTCTGGCTATTTTCTCACCACATATACAGATATAAAGTCCATTCAGTCACAAATTTGGTCCCACAGCGCCCACACGATTCCTGCCATATAAATTCCTCACATGTTTAGATATGGCAGGAAGACGACCAATTAGGATCCCAGGCACAAGCTAAGCAGCGTGCTCGATTATAATAGCGCAAAGATGGTGATTCTAATAATCAGCTCAGAAAGATTGAACTATTCTGGCCGATGGCACACTCACTCTTCCCTTCACCAGAAGTGTCATTCACAGTTCCATTGACATCCCATGAAATAAAGTAGTTAGCTGGCGACACTATGCACTTGGATCGATCACAAAGTAAGAGCAAACCGTCCAATTCGACACCTAACCAGCTAGAGTTGGTCAGAGATTGTGATTATAATGAGCTCATCCAGATATTTACTTAATTCTGAGTGTCGCCAGCTAACTACTTTATTTCATGGGATGTCAATGGAACTGTGAATGACACTTCTGGTGAAGGGAAGAGTGACTGTGCCATCGGCCAGAATAGTTCAATCTTTCTGAGCTGATTATTAGAATCACCATCTTTGAGCTATTATAGTCGAGCAAGCTACTTAGTTTGCGCCTGGGTTCGTAATCGGTCGTTTTCCTGCCATAAAGGAGAGAGAGATAGAGAGAGTATGCCAATTAGAAGCTTCTCCCGCTCGTCGAGATCACGATGAACGAAGAATCGGAGAGCCAAACTTGGTCGAGAATCTTGACGTGAAGCAGTCCTTCGCGACGGAGCTCAGGCGAACTGCTTCTCTTCCAGGATGCGGCCGAAAAGTCTTACGTGACCATTCTAATCGACGAAGCTGATTGCAATTTGCAGAAGCTCTCCAGGTGCAACAATGGAGGTTCTATCGACGTACCAGCGATGATATAAAATGCGAGAGAGGGGAGGAAGTTGATGTCTGCATTTTGCCGCGTGGGCGGTCCTGAGTGGCCTCTCATCCTTTGACGAGTCTCAAATTCCGATTCGTTGACTTTATAAAGCGGCCCCAACGACGAGAAATAATTTTACGTAATGCAACTATAAAAAACTATATAATATACGATTTCTTTTAGTGAAATTTTTAACACTTAAATAAGGCGTGGGTGAAACGTTGGGTAATTCACAAAGGATTTTTATTGGGCTCCTAGTTCATTTTAATCCTCTCATCATATAATCCATTCATGTTGCCGTCAATACAGGTAATTGTTTCGATCATTCATTATATGAGTCTGTATCGCAACATCTGCATGATAGACTAGCGTCACCACTCCTTGCTGCTTCCTTTTTTCTCTTCTAAATGAGGGAAAAAAACTTCATCTGCGTGCAATTATCACCATACTTTTCATTCAACTATTTATTTATTGAGATTTAAAAAAATTGCATTGCGTAATAAGAACATTAGAATGCTTTTTTTTTAATAAGCAAATGGATGGTGATAGATGACTACCCATTTGTGATTAACTTTGCATTTCATTTCTGAATAACGATATGTCGTTAGAATGATACGATCTATAAGGTACTCACTGCGCATAAAATGAGGACAATTAGGCTCCGTTTGTTTCGTGGAAAATATGAGATTTATGAAAAATATTTTCTAGAAATTTATTTTCTAAGAAAATGACAATATTTTTCAGTATTTGGCTAAACTATGAAAAAGATCGGAAAATATTTTTCGTTGTTTGGTATGAAAAATCAAATTCTTTTTAATAATTTTTTTTTCTTTTCCCCTTCTTCCTCGTCCTTTGGTCACCACTACTTCCTCCTCCCTCTGGCCGCCCTGCGATTGACCACGACTCGGCCCCGCGAGCTCGAGGAGGCCGATCCCGGCAATCTCGGGCTTGCCAGATCCAGGCGAGTTCGAGCTCAGCCGCGGCCGGCGTTCCCGGCCTCGCTCAAGCTTGAGTTGATCGAGTAATGAATCTTGAACAAATTCCCAACCCGATGCGAGAGCATACTCATGACATAAGCAAGCACCACGGATGAGATCCTCGCCGTCATGAAGGACATCTTCACGCTCTTGGCCCAATTCTTGTCGAGGACGAGATCCATGAGCACGATCCCGACCCCACCCAGGAAGAACATGAACCCAGAAGAGAGACCCTCGATGATGTACTGGCCGTTGACCCGACCGGGCATGAACACGACGGGGTGGACGGATCCGGTATAAGGGTCCTGGGTGGAGCCGATGCCGGGGGGGCTCGACGATGACGTCGTAGACGATCCCGGAGACGACCATGAAGTAGGTGAGGAGGACGAGGGAGTAGACGGTCATGGGGGAAGGGAGGGTGAGGGTGGGCAGCTTCAGACGGAGGCGCGGCTGCCGGAGGAGGGAGAAAGGAAGGATCTTTAGGATGTGGAAAAGGGGGTCGATGGAGGCGGGGGTCGAGGACGGAGGGTCGAGGGTGGAGTGCGGCGAAATCGGCGTCTCCGGATTCGGGGCCATCTTTCCTGAGCGCTATCATCTTCTTCCAAACCAATCGAGATTAGCCTTCATGAGGAGAGAGAGAGAGAGAGAGAGAGAGAGAGAGAGAGAGGAAGATTTCCGAAGATTTCCTTTCAGAGACGCACGAGAGGAGAGAGAGAGAGAGAGAGAGAGAGGAGAGAGAGGAAGATTTCCTTTGATTTCCTTTCAGAGACGCACGAGAGGAGAGAGAGAGAGAGAGAGAGAGAGGAGAGAGAGGAAGATTTCCTTTGATTTCCTTTCAGAGACGCACGAGAGAGGAGCGTGGACATAGAGGGGAAAGTGATTTCCGTTTCTCAAAAATGGAAATCAATTTCCTCTGTTTTAGAAGGAAATTTTACTTTGACCGAAAAATATTTTCCATTGATCACATATTTTTCGCCCCCAAACGCCGGAAATTGAGGAAAATATTTTCCAGAAAAATATTTTTCGTGAAACAAATGGAGCCTTAGTGTATTGAGAATCGTAAAGTTTCCACCATTAGTTGCTTAACAAGTGTTCTCGGAACACCCGTTAACGTAATCCTACATATAATGAAAAGAACGAAGCCTCTTGTCCTCTTTGGTTAATACTGGTGCCCTTGGACATGAAATTTATAACACTTGTACTCGTGAAAATAAGGTGCTAACTCGAATTTCGTGTTTAATTCTGCACTGATAAAATCTCCGTATAAGTAATTTATGTGAAAATAGTACTTACATGAATTTGTTTAGTTTTGATTTGCATGATTTTTCCTTGACCTATCTGACATAAGATATTATTTTCATGTCTTATTTTCAAGTTCTTTTTTTCTGTCTAAAAGACGGGTACTTTCATTCACTTATTTTCAAGTTAGCTCACGATATTTTCCGATCACTTGGTCAAAATCAAGTGAGAAAATGAGGAATTATAGAGTTATTAGGGTTAGCGGCAGAATGGTTGAGAAAGTCATTGGAGCAGTTGTCTTGTCGCTGGCCGTCGGGAGTAACACGTTCAACTTCGTCAAAGTGATTAAACCATACGTGGAGTTTGATTTTACCGTCAATAATAACAATGCATATCCACCAAGCACCACCAACTACGATATTGTCATTGCATGACATGGTTGAATAAAGGATGGAAAAAATCGATTATTTAGACCACATTTTATTTCACAAAAAATAATCATTTAGAAAATATTTTACTACAAATGAACGCTTGTATCGTTTAAAATCATTAATCAATGAAAAAAGTTCCCATTATTTGATGTCGTGAGAGAGTGTAGAAAATTAGGAGGTAATACAAATGAGAACTTAAATGGATAAGTCGCTCGCCACCGGTAGGAATTTACCTGAGGGATAAAAATTAAACAAGAAGAACTTCTTGTTCTCAAGCCCACGGGCTCCAATAAATTATGAACTTCTTGGCGCCACCAGAGGCCGCGACAGTCTACGCCGAGGGCCGTCGCGGCCTTGTCGGCCCAGGGCGAGCCGACCCTGGCCCCTGGGCCGGCCAATGGTGGCCGGCGGCGACCATCGCCAACCACTATCGAGAAACCCTTAGTTTCTCTCTTTTTAAAAAAAAAAAATCATTAATTTTTTTCCTTTTTTAATTTGAATAAAAAATAAAAATAATATTATAGAAACTATTAAAAATGTAAAAAAAACCACGTGGCACTAAAATAATCAATAAAAAACTGTTTGCCGACGCCACGTCACCATTTCCGGCAGCCACGTCAGTCGTGGCACTCAAGTGAACGATTTTTAAAAGTTATGGCACTTAAGTGAACGTTTTGAAATTTATGGTATTCAAGTAAACACTGCACAAAAGTTATGGCACTTCTAATGTACTTATCTTTATGCACGTACATATATATGGTTTGATACCAAATGGAAACAAGTCAACCTAGCACACACAATTTATGGGATAATTACTAAAAGAAAGTCATAAACCAATTGCATGGATGTCAATTCAATCCTAAAATTTTCAATTTAGCCAATTTAGTCCTAAAATTTTTCATGATTTATCAAATATAGTTCTTCCGGCCAATTTTGCCTCAAAATTGATGACGTGAATTCTAGCTATACTACGCAGCATGGCCAATGCTGATGTGGATAGTTTTTGTAATTTAAAAAAAAATTATGATTTTTTTCTTTTTTTTCCTTTTTTCATTTTTTTTCTTTCTTAAAAATGATAATATTTTTTTTTCAAAAAAATGCATGAATTGTCCACGTCAGTGGTCCGAATAGATAAATCATCAATAGGTTTATGACTAAATTGATCAAATTAAAAGATTTAGGACTGGATTGACATCTATACAAATGACTCTTTCGATCATTTTTTCAACAATTGGGTGGAATCGTGGTCCCGAGAATAGGAGATAAAGGCCTCAACATTGCATGAGCTTGCTGGTGAAGTAAACCAAAATCTCTCATCCGGCAAAGATTGAAAGGAACGTGAGTGGTGCATGAGAATGAAGGAACTGAGACCATTCTTTTCAAGATGCTGATCTTGTCGCCTCCATCATCGTAAAACTTTCAAGCTCGTGCCATTGCCAATCGCCATTATCTGGTCTCTACTCTGATTTTGTCATGATCTTCCTCATCAAGGGAAATGAAGAATTAGTCACTAATGATTTTCGAAATAAAGGGATTCCGAAAAGTTGAGCATTATGCTCTAGCTTCATGGTTCGTGATTAGAGGTGGCAAAATAAGACAGATACTTTTAATTTATACTGAGCGGACTAATCAATGTGTTTGTTAGTTAAAATTTAAAAAGAAAAAATAGATGTTTATCGGTTAGAGTAGGAAATTCCAACTATTCTAAACTTATTGTACGACGTCCAATTCAATTCCAAACTTTTTAATTTGGCCAATTTAATCCAAAACTTTTTTACCACTAAACAATATAGTCATTCCAACTACCTTTAGCCCAAAATTGTTGAAGTGGACGTCAGCCGTCGTATATGGCATGATTGACATTGACTGGAACAATTTTTTTCAATGTCTTTTCTTTTCTTTATTTTTTTTTGTCACTATGGGCCGGCAAGGGTGTTGCGGCACTCGCCTTTGGTCCACCACCTTTGCCAACCGCAGCCCAGGAGGGAAATAAGGGAAAATAAAAGAAAATAAAAGGAAAGAAAAAGAAAAAATTTATAAAATTCAGAAAAAAAAAATTGTTCTTGGAATCCAAGTCGACGATTGTCTTTTTTGAGCCCTCTGGGAGTGCATAATTAAGGCCATACTAAAGTGACAAAAGTCCACCCCAATACAAATGCTAAATGCTCATATTAAGGCCTTGCTAACATCTTCTTATTTTGTTAGTTTATCTTTTTAATTTGATGTAAAATTTTATCCAAGTAACAAATTCACACGAAGAACTTAAAGTGGGTCAAATGATTGATTGTGTTAAACACATATCTATTTTAGTAATATTGATTGGGTCGAGTATTGGTTAGGTCCATATCGTGTAGGATATAAGTCGCTAAAATTATATCCAATTAAAAATGTGTCGATTTTGGTTTGATCCGGTTTCAACCCAACTCACCTATTCCACAAGTTATATAGTGCAACATGGGGAGAAGAACACTAAAAATACCAAAAGTTGTGCACAACGCTGACTCTAGTGTCAAAAATTTTTGCCAGCTCACTTAAGCACTAAATCAGAGAAACAACAATTACTTAAAAGCTTTTGGTGAAAATTTTCCAAATAAAATTAAAAAAGACAAACTTGAGCAGAAAAAATAAAGAAACAAACTCTGGCATGGCTGCGCCCTTGCTATGGGTGTCAACGGGCTGGGTCTCGATCTGGTCCGACCCAACACAAATTACTTAGAGAAAAAACAATCACTTAAGAGCCTCTGGCAAAAAATTCCCAGAAAAAATTAAAAAAAGACAAACTCGAACAAAAAAAATAAACAAACAAACTCTAGCTTGGTTACGCCCTTGCCATGGGTATCAACCAGCCTAGTCTAGATCTGGTCCGGCTCGGCCCGAATTACATATGTCCCAACTTTTCGGGTTGAGCTGGATCGGGTCGGATTCTTTTAAAAAAAATAAAATCCCTTGACAAGCCCGTCGAATAAAAAAATAAAAATTAAATTAAATTAAATTAAAAAATGTGGGTGCCAAAAAAAATCGAAACCAGGCCCGCCCGACCTTGTCGACCCAACTCGATGAATAGTATCGAGCTCAACTTGAAGATTAGGTGAATTTTCGAGCCGGGTCTAGTCGGGCCAGTGCGGGCTTTTTTGACACCCCTAGTCCTTGCCATTGGCTGCTGCTACAATCGCCAAGGCGGACCAACAGTTGAGCATCCTCGATGCCTGATGACAATCGTCGGCCCTCGGCAAGCGCTTGATGTCCCACATTTCATTCAAACAAAATGTCAAACATGTCACATGCATTTGGTATACTGTTGTGTTGACACCTGATTTTTTTATCACATTTTTCCTTTATTTTTGAAAAATTCATAGAAAATTAATGAAAAGTTGAAAAATTGAAAAATCAACTTTGGTAGCCTTAGCCCAATTCAAGGAACCATTTTTACCAAAAAAATAATTTTTCATATTTTTCATATTTTCCAAAAATACAAAAATATATGAAAAATCAGAAAAAAAAAACAGCATTTGAGGCCACAAAAATGTATAAAAATAGTTTATATTTTTCTTTTAATTCTCTTTTCATTTTGACCTCACAAAAAGAGAAAATTCAAGTCCAAGTTGATGAGTTCCTTCACAACGCATGGAGTTGAATTTGGTTAAAAAAAATGTCATTTTAGTCTTTTTATTCCCAAATTTTGCATTCTGACGTTCAACTAAATTGGCAACCCTTCTTGTTTTTCTTCTTCTCGCAATGGTGAGCTAGAGATGGTGGCGGGACATTGGTGAATGGATGAAATAAAGAAGAGAGCATTTAAAAAAAAAAAAGAGGGGGGGGGGGGGGGGTGGGATGGTGAAAGACTTGATGATGAAAGGGATTAAATAAAAAGTGTGGGGATGAGTGGATACCCTCCAGAGCAACTCCATTGGCGTAGGGGGAGGTGATTAAAAAATGTTGCATCTCCTCCTACTTGCTCTACAGATATGGCTAATCACAAAAAGAGAAGGCAATAAGAAGTGGAGGGAGCTTTGGAAATTGACTCATCATCACGATCACCATTACTCTCTAGGCCACTCATGCTCTATTAATGAAAAAGGTAAGAAGGATGCCATACAAAAGGAGGGCGGAAAACTGACTGAAGAGAGCGGTGCCTGGCCTACAAAAGAAAGAGGAATGAGGGATCGTCCAGATAAGGAATAAAAAAGGCCAAAGAGAGGCCACAATAAAAAGAGAAAAAGAAGACTAAAGAAAGAAAGGAAACTGCTTTTTCTTGTGGACTAGATGGCTTTTTTCTCTGGCCATAATTATTGAAGGTTAGGGTTCGAGAGAGTAGAAAGGGTTTTATCTGGTTGAAGTATTACATCAAGAGACGTCAAGTTTGGAATGCTCAATAGTGTTGCCTCCAGCGTAGGAAAACCCTAGAGTTATATGCAAGCTACTGGGCTACAGCCCATATGGACCCAAATAATCATGCTTTCACCTATTGGGCTTGTATATGAACATATTATATGGATTATATTAACAATATATCCAACAATCTCCTCATATGTTCACCATACAGCACAATCCAATACGGTGGTCAGTGTGATGTTCAAGCAAATATGAATCATCCACATTCAGTCCAAGACAATCAACTCGGATTGATCTAAGAGTTTTAATAGTGAAATATTAAACTCAATCATCATTTGCAATCAAAATAAGTGAATCAACCTTACTGTGAATCTGTTCACAATCAATATTTGTATAATAGTCAAGTATAAGTAGGCCATTCAAGGTAGTCCGAGGCCTTACAAATATAAGAAACAAGCATAATAATGTTCACTAAATAGAGATATCAAAATGTAAGTCTCAAGTAAATGGACTCCATCAAAATGGGAAATAGTAGGTGAACTGTCAAGTCCCCATGCGCTTTAAATAATATATATTCATTCATCAAGTAGGTCATCCTTATCAGGATCCTGCTTATTAAGCTCTCATCCATCTCTGTCATTCCCTGTAGAATGTCAAATATGAATTTCATATTATCATGAATTCAATCATTTGAATAGTCTACTAAAAGTGTATAGTTCTACTAAAAGAACTTAGCATTATAACATCAGGCAGAGAAGAACATATACTAATGTCATAAAGCATCATAATATCATGTTCATAAGCATCAAGCCAGTTTCATAAATTATGAACAGGGCCTAAATAGTTTGATTTACAAAGAGCCCTCAACTTAAGTTTATTTGTAAGAGAATGACCATTGTCTAGTTTCAAAGAACATGACCAATAGTCATAACATTTACAATAACCTAGTTATGTAATGTCAAGTTTCAATTGAGAACAAGACCAACAGGCTTCTAATGTAACCAACTATTTCTATGTTCCAATTTGGAATGTCACAATTACTAATTTCTTAAAGTCAAATAAACTTGCATCAAGTTTAGAATGGGATCATTTAACCAAAAGGATAATACAACCTAGTTGGATTGTATCATCGAGTGTGGAATGACATAAGCTTCCCAGATAGAACCTTTGAATTAGGTTAAAGTTATATTCATCAAGTTTGGAATGAGACAACTCACTCTTTTCAAATTCAGCAGCAACCATGAACATCAGTGAAACACATAAACTGTGCTTATCATTTTGGCCAACAAAAGAATATTCGATAATTCAAAACACATAACAAGAAAGTAAGTAAATGGTAATTAAGACTTGTCTACACAGTCTTTAACCTCATTTCCCCCACTGTTTTGAATAAATGATCTTTAGGCAAACATTTTGTGAGAGCATCGGCCATGTTATCATGCGATCTCACATCAATCATGGTGATAACTCCTTGTTCTATCAGATAATTCAACAACGGATGTCTCAGTCTGACATGTCTTCTATTTGAATTAAAGAGAACATTCTTGATGACCTGGACAGCTGCTTGATTATCACTGAACAGGCTTAAAGAATTAATTTTTAACCGAGTCAAAGGAATATCCATAATTAGATTCTTTATCCACTCTGCCTCTTTGCCAACTAAGGTTAAAGCAAAAAATTCTGATTCCATAGACGACAATGCAATACAAGTCTGTCTTTTGGATTTCCAAGTAATAGCAGCTCCAGCCAAAGTGAATACATATCCACTCGTGGACTTACTATTTCCAAGCTCTGAACACCATGAGGCATCAGAATATCCAACCACAGTTGGAGGAAAACCAGAGTAACATAGAGCATAATCTTTAGTACCTTTAAGGTATCTCATCAGCCTACTGAGGGCATCCAAATGCCCTTTACTAGGATTACTAATGAAATGACTCAGCATGCCAACTGTAAAAGCTATGTCAGGTCTAGTGCAACTCATAATATGCATGAGACTACCAATCAGATTCGAGTACTTTAACTGATCCACGCTGGTCCCTTCATTGGGACTTAGTCTTTTATTATAATCACATGGTCTCTCAGTCGGTTTACACTCACTGTATCCCTAGGTAGAAAGTAGCTGTTCAATATAATGAGTCTGGCTAAGGGAGATGACTTACCTTTCAAAGCTTACTTTCATACCAAGAATCAAGATCTTTCATGTCAAATTCTTTAACTAAAGTAGCTTTCACGTCGTTCACTATAAAATGATCGGAGCCAAGAATTAACATGTCATCAACATACAAGCAAATGATGACCATCTTATTTGACATAGAACGATGGTAAATGCATTTATCTGGGTAACTAGACTGAAAGCCATAACTCTTTACCACTTTGTCAAACTTAAGATGCCACATCTTAGGCGCATATTTAAGACCATACAAAGATTTGTTTAATTTACAAACTTTATCCTCAAGGCCTTTCATGACATACCATTCTGGTTGTTCCATGTGGATTTTCTCATTTAACTCTCCATTGAGGAAAGTTATTTTTACATCCATTTGATGCACTACAAAATGTTCAATAGATGTCAAAGCAAGAAGAATTCTTATAGTTGATAGATGACATACAGGTGAATAGACATCGAAATAGTCTATTCCACTCTGTTGTTTATAGCCTTTAGCTACTAAACGTGCTTTTTATCTTGCTATTGATCCATCACTATTCATTTTCTTCTTCAACACCCACTTACAGCCTATAGTCTTAGCCCCTTTTGGTAAATTGACTAGCTGCCAAGTGTGATTCTACAGCAAAGAGCTTATTTCATCATCTATGGCTTCTGCCCACAATAAAGATTCCCTAGATCTTATTGCTTCTTGATAAGGGAATGAATCATCCTCTAGATGGTAAGTAACAAAGTTTTTACCATAACTTTTGGGAACTCTTCTCTCTCTCTCTCTCTCTCTCTCTCTCTCTCTCTCTCTCTCTCTCTCTCTCTCTCTCTCTCTCTCTCTCTCTCTTGTAGATACTCTAACCGGAACTGGTTCAACAGCCAACTGTGTAGAATTAGTGTCAGAAGGACCTGCTTCAAATTATACAGGAGACTTTGAAATCATATATGTAGATCTAGAAACATTCAAGCCATGATCTCTCATAAACTTGTTCTCCAAGAATTCTGTATTTCTAGATTCTATCAGTGTGTTAGTAGATAGATCCAAAAATCTATTTGCAGCACTATCTTCTGCACTACCTAGATATATACAAGTAATTGTGCTAGGTCCCACCTTATAGGATCTTGTATTCTAACATAAGCAACACAGCAACAAGTCTTAAAAGTATCATATCTACAAGGACGCTTATGCCATATCTCATAAGGTGTCATGACAACTTAGAGTGCGGCAACCTATTCAAGATATGATTAGTAGTTAGAACTGCTTCTCCCCAGTAGGAGGAAGGCATGCCAGCAGTAAGTAACATGGAATTTAATATTTCAGTTAGCGTTCTATTCTTACGCTCGTCAACACCATTTGATTGGGGGTAAATAAGGAGCAGTGAGTTCAAGTTGTATCCCCTCTGAAACACAAAAATCCTTGAACCTTGTCATTGTATATTCACCTCATCTATCACTCATAAACCTCTTAATTTTCAAGTTGAGTTGATTTTCTACTCTAGGCTTGAAAATCGTAAACTTTTCAAAAGCCTCATCTTTCGATTTCAACAAATAGACATGACAATATCTCGAAAAATCGTCTATGAATGTTATTAAATACTTCCGACCACCTATAGTAACGTAATTTCTGAAGTCACAAAGGTCAGAATGTATTAGCTCAAGAAGTTGTGTGCTTTTAGAAACCGACTTAAAAGGTTTTCTAGTGATCTAAGCATGTGCGCACACTTCACATTTGTCAAATCGAATAGAAGTATCCAATGGAATGTCATGAGTTTTAGCAAGATGTTGCATTTTCTTGTAGTTCACATGTCCAAGTTTATTGTGTAACAACTTTGGATCAATCAAAGTAGAGCTCACATGATTTATGCTATCAGTAGCTAAACTCAACCTATACATACCATTAACCATGAATGCACAACCGAAATAATATAAGTTAACAGATAAAGTTACTCTACCATTCATAGTTGAAAAGGTCATACCAGCTTTATCAAGTAAACTCATAGATATCGATTTTTTTTAAGTAAAGGTACTACTCTAACATGTTTCAAAGTTAGTAATTTACCTGAAGAAAGCACCAAATTTGCGGTTCCAGCATGAGTTACCTCTGCCTCACCACCATTACAATTTTCCACAGTGTCTTTCACTTTTGTGACCTCAGTGAGTAAGTTCTTGTCATTTGTAGCATGACAAGTAGCGCCACTATCCAACTACCACTCAGAAGAGACGCTGACCTTTCCATTCTTCATCATTCTAATGAAGGCTTGAGACTCAGAATCATTAATTAGCATATTAGCCTCATTTTGTGGTGTGTCATTCATTGGCTTCCTTGGTAGCTTACACTCTGCTGCCCAGTGACCCCACTTTGCACAGTTATGGCACTTGCCCTTCTTCTTCCTTTTGAAGATAGCCTTTTTGGCCTCTAACTGTGAAGAGGATTCACCTTTTGGTGATTTGGACTTTTTCTGAGGTTTATTGGAGTGTGAAACAAAGTTGGCAACTGATTTTTGTTGACCTACTTATTCCAAACTCTTTCTAGTAATGTTTTGATCATCAATGTGAATATACCTCTTTAATTTATCTAGTCACATATGTTCTTTCTGTCTGTGCATTTCAGTCTTAAAAGAACTCCATTCAGCGAGTAGGTTACTCAACACTAGACCAACAAAGAGATTATCAGACATATCAGAATTATCCTTTTTCAGCTTGTTCATCATGTTCTCAAGTTCAATGAACTGAGAGCTAATACTCGAATTCATATTAAATTTAAAGTCAAAGAACTTCTCCGCTAGATTAGTTTTAGAGAGCCCCTCTTGTTTTTGGAGCTGAGCATTCAAGTTCTCTCATATCTCTTTCGCCGTCTTATACTTACTATAAGCCATAGCTAGACGAGGATGTAGAGAGGTCAATAAGTAATCTCTACAAAAAATTTTATCTTTGTTCCATTGATATTCATCCACATCTTCAGTGCTAGATGCAAATTCACTTAATATAGTATAGAATATTTCACGTTCTTTCATGCCAAATTGAACGTGCAATTTTCAACCATGAAATTTAGTAACATCGAATGATTGTAGCTTTATAATATCATAGGAACTATGTTTTTCCATTCCAATCAGAGCAAAGAGTTATAAAGAGTATACCTTAGAGTCCTCGGAGTTCACAAAGTCGAATAACGCCTCTAACCTTAGTCAAACTTCTCTGTAGGGATGGATTTTGCCAAAATAGACTCCAAAAATGAGTCCGGAGCACTCAAAAACCTTAAGATAGACTGCCCTTGTTGCCAAAATTCTCCAAAAATGGTCGAAAATACGCCTAAATACGCTTGAAATACGCAGTAAATACACTAAAAATATGCGATGCTACAGTAACCCGTATGCAACAGCACCGTATGCTACAATACCGTATGCTACAGTACCGCATTTAAAAATAAAAAACGGGGGATGATGGAAGACTTGATTATGAAAGGGATTAAATAAAAAGTGTGGGAATGAGTGGATACCCACCAAAGAAACTCTATTAGCGTAGGGGGAGGTGATTAAAAAATGTTGCATCTCCTCCTACTTGCTCTACGGATATGGCTGATCACAAAAAGAGAAGGCAATAAGAAGTGGAGGGGGCTTTGGAAATTGACTCATCATCACGATCACCATTACTATCTAGGCCACTCATGCTCTATTAATGAAAAAGGTAAGAAGGATGCCATACAAAAGGAGGGCGGAAAACTGACTGAAGAGAGCGGTGCCTGGCCGACAAAAGAAAGAGGAATGAGGGATCGTCCAGATAAGGAATAAAAAAGGCCAAAGAGAGGCCACGATAAAAAGAGAAAAGGAAGACTGAAGAAAGAAAGGAAACTGCTTTTTCTTGTGGACTGGATGGCCATTTTCTCTGGCCATAATTATTGAATGTTAGGGTTCGAGAGAGTAGAAAGCGTTTTGTCTGGTTGAAGTATTACATCAAGAGACGTCAAGTTTGGAATGCTCAATAGTGTTGCCTCCAGCGTAGGAAAACCCTAGAGTTATATGCAAGCTACTGGGCTACAGCCCATATGGACCCAAATAATCATGCTTTCACCTATTGGGCTTGTATATGAACATATTATATGGATTATATTAACAATATATCCAACAATTTCCTCATATGTTCACCATACAACACAATCCAATACGGTTGTCAGTGTAATGTTCAAGCAAATATGAATCATCCACATTCAGTCCAAGACAATCAACTCGGATTGATCTAAGAGTTTTAATAGGGAAATATTAAACTCAATCATCATTTGCAATCAAAATAAATAAATCATCCTTACTATGATTCTGTTCACAATCAACATATGCATAATAGTCAAGTATAAGTAGGCCATTCAAAGTAGTCTAAAGCCTTACAAATATAAGAAACAAGCATAATAATGTTCACTAAATAGAGATATCAAAATGTAAGTCTCAAGTAAATGGACTCCATCAAAATGGGCAATAGCAGGTGAACTGTCAAGTCCCTACGCGCTTTAAATATTATATATTCATTCATCAAGTAGGTCATCCTGATCAAGATCCTGCTTATTAAGCTCTCATCCATCTCTGTCATTCTCTGTAGAATGTCAAATATGAATTTCATATTATCATGAATTCAATCATTTGAATAGTCTACTAAAAGTGTATAGTTCTACTAAAAGAACTTAGCATTATAACATCAGGCAGAGAAGAACATATACTAATGTCAAAAAGCATCATAATATCATGTTCATAAGCATCAAGCCAGTTTCATAAATTATGAACAAGCCCTAAATAGTTTGATTTACAAAGAGTCCACACCTTAAGTTTATTTGTAAGAGAATGATCATTGTCTAGTTTCAAAGAACATGACCAATAGTCATATCACTTACAATAACCTAGTCATGTAATGTCAAGTTTCAATTAAGAACAAGACCAACAGGCTTCTAATGCAACCAACTATTTCTATGTTCCAATTTGAAATGTCATAATTACTAATTTCTTAAAATCAAATAATCTAGCATCAAGTTTAGAATGGGATCATTTAACCAAAAGGATAGTCTAACCTAGTTGGATTGTATCATCAAGTGTGGAATGACACAAGCTTCCTAGATAAAACCTTTGAATTAGGTTAAAGTTATCTTCATCAAGTTTGGAATGAGACAACTCACCCTTTTCAAATTCATCAGCAACCTGAACATCGGTGAAACACATAAACTGTGCTTATCATTTTGGCCAACAAAAGAAGATTCGATAATTCAAAACACACAACGAGAAAGTAAGTAAATAGTAATTAAGACTTGTCTACACAGTCTTTAACCCCATTTCCCCCACTGTTTTGAATAATCGATCTTTAGGCAAACATTTTGTGAGAGCTTCGGCCATGTTATCCTGCGAACTCACATAGATCAAGGTGATAACTCCTAGTTCTATCAGATAATTCAACAACGCATGTCTCAGTCTGACATGTCTTCTCTTTGAATTGAAGAGAGCATTCTGGACGACCTGCACAGCTGCTTGATTATCACTGAACAGGCTTAAAGAATTAATCTTTAATCGAGTCAAAGGAATATCCATAATCAGATTCTTTATCCACTCTGCCTCTTCGCCGGCTAAGGTTAAAGCAAAAAGTTCTGATTCCATATACGACAATGCAATACAAGTCTGTCTTTTGAACTTCCAAGTAATAGCAGCTCCATCCAAAGTGAATACATATACACTCGTGGACTTACTATTTCCAATCTCTAAGCACCATGAGGCATCAGAATATCTATCCACAGTTGGAGGAAAACCAGAGTAACATAGAGCATAATCTTTAGTACCTTTAAAGTATCTCATCAGCCTACTGAGGGCATCTCAATGCTCTTTACTAGGATTACCAGTGAAACGACTCAGCATGCCAACTGTAAAAGCTATGTCAGGTCTAGCGCAACTCATAGCATACATGATACTACCAATCAGTTTCTAGTACTTTAACTGATCCACGCTGGTCCCTTCATTGGGACTCAGTCTTTTATTATAATCACATGGTGTCTCAGTCTGTTTACACTCACTGTATCCCCAGGTAGAAAGTAGCTGCTCAATATAATGAGCCTGGCTAAGGGAGATGACTTACCTTTCAAAGCTTACTTTCATACCAAGAATCAAGATCTTTCATGTCAAATTCTTTAGCTAAAGTAGCTTTCACGTCGCTCAATATAAAATGATCGGAGCCAAGAATTAACATGTCATCAACATACAAGCAAATGATGACTATCTTATTTGACATAGAACGATAGTAAAGGCATTAATTTGAGTAACTAGACTGAAAGCCATAACTCTTTACCACTTTGTCAAACTTAAGATGCCACATCTTAGGTGCTTATTTAAGACCATACCAAGATTTATTCAATTTACAAACTTTGTCCTCAAGGCCTTTCATGAAATACTATTCCGGTTGTTCCATGTAGATTTCCTCATTTAACTCTCCATTGAGAAAAGCTGTTTTTACATCCATTTGTTGCACTACAAAGTATTCAATAGATGCCAAAGCAAGAAGAATTCTTATAGTTGATAGATGACATACAGGTTAATAGACATCAAAATAGTCTATTCCACTCTCTTGTTTATAACCTTTAGCTACTAAACGTGCTTTATATCTGGCTATTGATCTATCACTATTCATTTTCTTCTTCAACACCCACTTACAGCCTATAGCCTTAGCCCCTTTTGGCAAATTGACTAGCTGCCAAGTGTGGTTCTGCAGCAAAGAGCTCATTTCAACATCTCTGGCTTCTGCCCACAGCAGAGATTCCCTAGATCTCATTGTTTCTTGATAGAGGAATGGATCATCCTATAGATGGTAAGTAATAAAATTTTTACCATAACCTTTGGGAACTCTCTCTTGTAGATACTCTAACCGGAACTGGTTCAACAGCTAGCTGTGTAGAATTAGTGCCAGAAGGACCTGCTTCAAATTCTACATGAGACTTTGAAATCATATCTATAGATCCAGAAACATTCAAGCCATGATATCTGATAAATTTGTTCACGAAGAATTCTGCACCTCTAGATTCTATCACTGTGTTAGTAGATAGATCCAAAAATCTATTCGCAGCACTATCTTCTGCACTACCTAGATACACACAAGTAATTATTCTAGGTCCCACCTTAGGTCTCTTAAGATCTTGTATTCTAACATAAGCAACACAGCCCCAAGTCTTAAGAGTATCATATCTACAAGGACGCTTATGCCATATCTCATAAGGTGTCATGACAACTTAGAGTGCGGCGACCTGTTCAAGATGTGATTAGCAGCTAGAACTGCTTCTCCCCAGTAGGAGGAAGGCATGCCAGCGGTAAGTAACATGAAATTTAACTTTTCAGTTAGCGTTCTATTCTTACGCACGACAACACCATTTGATTGTGGTGAGTAAGGAGTAGTGGTTTCAAGTATTATCCCCTCTGAAGCACAAAATTTCTTGAACCATGTCATTGTATATTCACCTCATCTATCACTCGTACACCTCTTAATTTTCAAGTTGAGTTGATTTTCTACTCTAGACTTGAAAATCTTAAACTTTTCAAAAGCCTCATCTTTCGATTTCAACAAATAGACATGACAATATTTAGAAAAATCGTCTATGAATGTTATTAAATACTTCCGACCACCTCTAGTAACGTAATTTCTAATGTCACAAAGGTCAGAATGAATTAGCTCAAGAAATTATGTGCTTTTAGAAATTGACTTAAAAGGTTTTCTAGTGATCTTAGCATGTGCGCAAACTTCACATTTGTCAAATCGAATAGAAGTATCCAATGGAATGTTATGAGTTTTAGCAAGATGTTGCATTTTCCTGTAGTTCACATGTCCAAGTTTATTGTGTAACAACTTTGGATCACTCAAAGTAGAGCTCACATGGTTTATGTGATCAGTATCTAAACTCAACTTATACATACCATTAATCATGAATGCACAACCGAAATAACATGAGTTAATAAATAAAGTTACTCTAACATTCATAGTTGAAAAGGACATACCAACTTTATCAAGTAAACTCATGGATATCAAATTCTTTTTAAGTAATGGTACTACTCTAACATGTTTTAGAGTTAGTAATTTACCTGAAGAAAGCACCGAATTTGCAGTTCCAGCATGAGTTACCTCTGCCTCACCACCACTATAATTTTCCACGGTATCTTTCACTTCTGTGACCTCAATGAGTAAGTTCTTGTCATTTGTAGCATGACAAGTAGCGCCATTATCCAACCACCACTCAGAAGAGACGCTGGTCTTTCCATTCTTCATCATTCTAATGAAGGCTTGAGGCTCAGAATCATTAATTTGCATATTAGCCTCATTTTGTGGTGTGTCATTCTTTGGCTTCCTTGGTAGCTTACACTCTGCTGCCCAATGACCCACTTTGCACAGTTATGGCATTTGCCCTTCTTATTCCTTTTAAAAATAGTCTTTGTAGCCTCTAACTGTGAAGAGGATTCGCCTTTTGGTGACTTGGACTTTTCCTAAGGTTTATTGGAGTGTGAAATAAAGTTGGCAACTGACTTTTGTTGACCTACTTATCCCAAACTCTTTCTAGTAATGTTTTGATCATCGATGTGAATATACCTCTTTAATTCATCCAGTCACATATGTTCTTTCTGTCTGTGCATTTCAGTCTTAAAAGAACTCCATTCAACAGGTAGGTTACTCAACACTAGACCAACAAAGAGATTATCAAACATATCAGAGTTGTCCTCTTTCAGCTTGTTCATCATGTTCTCAAGTTCAATGAACTGAAAGGTGATACTCAAATTCATATTGAATTTAAAGTCAAAGAACTTCTCCGCTATGAGAGTTTTAGAGAGCCCCTCTTATTTAAGGAACTGAGCATTCAAGTGATCTCATATCTCTTTCGCCGTCTTATACTCACTATAAGTTATAGCTAGACGAGGATTTAGAGAGGTCAATAAGTAATCTCTACAAAAATCTTCATCTTTGTTCCATTGATATTCATCTACATCTTCAGTGCTAGATGCCAAATCACTTAATATAGTATAGAATATTTCACGTTCTTTAATGTCAAATTGAACGTGCAATTTCCAACCATGGAATTTAGTAACATCAAATGATTGTAACTTTATAATATCATAGGAACTATGTTTTGCCATTTCAATCAGAGCAAAGTGTTATAAAGAGTGCACCTTGAAGTCTTCGGAGTTCACAAAGTCGAATAACGCCTCTAACCTAGGTCAAACTACTCTGCAGAGATGAAATTTGCTAAAATAGACCTCAAAAAATGAGTCCGGAATGCCCAAAAATCTTAAAATAGACTACCCTTGTTGCTAAAAATTCTCCAAAAATGATCGAAAATACGCTTGAAATACGCAGTAAATGCGCTAAAAATATGCGATGCTACAGTAACCCGTATGCTATAGTACCGCATTTAAAAAAAAGGATGGTGGAAGACTTGATGATGAAAGAGATTAAATAAAAAGTGTGGGGATGAGTGGATACCCTCCAGAGCAACTCCATTGGCGTAGGGGGAGGTGATTAAAAAATGCTGCATCTCCTCCTACTTGCTCTACGGATATGGCTGATCACAAAAAGAGAAGGCAATGAGAAGTGGAGGGAGCTTTGGAAATTGACTCATCATCACGATCACCATTACTCTCTAGGCCACTCATGCTCTATTAACGAAAAAGGTAAGAAGGATGCCATACAAAAGGAGGGCGGAAGACTAATAGAAGAGAGCGGTGCCTTGCCGACAAAGAGAGAGGAATGAGAGATCATCCAGATAAGGAATAAAAAAAGGCCAAAGAGATGCCACGATAAAAAGAGAAAAGGAAGACTGAAGAAAGAAAGGAACTGGACCGGGACTGGATAGGACCATGACCGGCAGTCCGGTCCAATCCCGGTCTCAGCCCAGTAGGATCGCTAGCTATAATAAGAGAATTAAAACACCAAATGTGAGACCTTCCAAAGCAACTCAGTCACTTAGAACGCAATCATTGTTACATATGCACAACACGGTCTAGGACATGCTGCGCTTGATCTTTTCCATATGATGAGAGCAAAGAGAATAAAGCTTGATCACATCACCTTTGTTGCTATCTTGACTGCTTGTAGCCACATTGGTTTAGTTGAAGAAGGCTATGGGTTTCTATTGTCAATGGAAAATGATTATGGAATTCCTCGAAGGATGGAGAACTATGCTTGGCGCTCAGATTGTTATGCACTACTACAATCCATAAAACTTGGAAGAAAAGATATGATATATTCCTTGTCGCACTCTATTTTTCAGCATTTAAATTGGCGTCCTATGGATATTATTGTTCTGTTATGCTTTAAATAATTTTTTTCTAATTGTATGTATTTATATATAAATAGTTATTTATATAGTCGGTCCGGTCCGGTCCCAACACATGGAATTGGGGACCGGACCAACCAGGCCGGTCCGGGCCGATCCGATCCAGTTTGCACACCCCTATCCCCGATCGTACCTCTGTCTAGTCGCCGAACTGTGGCGACCGGCCAAAGGGGTTCTGGTGAGGGGAGGGGGAGGGAGGGGGAGAAAAAAAAGAAGAAAAAATTTTAAAAAAAAATTAAAAAAAATAATAATAAAATATTAGTTTGCCGGGTTTGCGGTGTCCACGTCATCACCGGCCAGTCAAAATTTATTGGATGGACTGAAATGGCACAATTGTAAAAGGTTTAGGACTGAATCGGCTAAAAAAAGTTTAGGACTGAATTGATACAATTGCAATAGATTTATGAATTTTTTGGTAAATTCCCCCACGTTGCCGTTGGTGAGTTGTTCTCTTTTTCAACTTTTAGATTTTTTATTTATTTAATATAATTAAGTTTTTTTTATTTTTAATATTTTTCTGAAATTTTAGCTTTTTATTGTTGGTTGGGCCTCTGCAAGCCAAGTAAGCTTAAGATATTAATAGAAAAAAAAAAAAAAAGAGCATGTAGGATTTCCTACCAAACTGATCGAAGTTGGCACTAAAAATCATTTTTTTTTATTTGACACTTAAGTGATCCTTTTTTTTGTCAAAACACTTAAGTGATAAAAAAAAACTTTTTGCATTAGAATGAGCGTCGCACACAACTTTTGACAATTTTGATGTTTTTCTTCCATGCGACATGTGTTGTTCTAACATCACTCTTCACTTGCATCTCGAGGCATTAAGTAAGATGGACCAATCATTCGACCAAAAAAAAATGTGGACCAAACAAATCAAGAACCACTTGGACCAGACCGGTCCCCAGTTACAACGGGAAACCAGACCGGGCCGATAAATTTTTCAAAAAAATACATCTTTGGTCAGTGCACAAAAATTTATCAAGATTTAGTACCTAATGTGACTCTTGAAATTTTCGACTATGACTATCATCTTCGGGGTGGGAAGCCAAATGAAATGTTGGCTCTGGCAGCAATCCAATTGAAAAGTCCTTTGGACCGGTCCTGTCCCCGGTCCCCTGGTTCCTAAGAAAACCGGACCAACTCGAACGTGGCTCACCTCAGCGCTTGGACAACGATTTTGAGCCCGCCAAGCCCAATAATTGCGTTGTATAAGCGAAACAACGTGACATGAAACGAACTCTCAGTCCACGTGCGTTCTGCCAAAAGTTTAGTTTCATGAGACTGCTCTATGGATTGATGGGCTTATGTTATTTTGATCTATCTTTTGACCCTTCTTCTAGGCTGCTAGGAGTCGAGCTCAATTGGGCCCAGGAAGCATCCCCAGCCTTGGCTTTCATTCGAATTTAGGAAAGACAGAAGAACTATAATCCTGTAAACAAGGCTTATGATGTTAATGGGTCGGTGTAATTTGGGGTAAAATAGTAATAATACCAGCATAAACGCCTGTTAATAAAAGGGCGGTGCTATTTTTACTCCTATTTTGATTAAGGCACTCCTTTTTGCTATATAACTTACCAAAATACTCTTCTCTTTCTTTAATTAAATGTTTCTTTTCTTATGAGGCTAATCCAAAAATCTACCTTTATTTTTAGTTGATCTTGATTAAAAAAAGAAAAGGAATATTGATCACAAAATGGAAACGATTAATTTGTTAAAAGCATAATAAAATGTCCAACATATTGGTATTTAGATATGTATTAACAAAGGAAAAACACATAAAGGAAAAAAAAATTACGTTCTGTTCAACTCTTGATATAAAGAAAGGAATTATATCGATTGTAAATTCAATCTCATAGCAAGTGGATAAAAAATTTTAAATATGCTTAAAAATTTTCCCTAAAAAAATCTTAACGCGAGATTGAAAGTGCAGAATGTATAAATAAATTTTCAACCCCATCTTACAATTCATATTAAAATGTGAAAGCTAAAAAAAAGCACAAATAAAAATTTTTGTAACTTTAGAAACCTACAAGTCTATTTGAAAATTACCCAAAAATCAAAATCTGCTTGATAATTATATTAGATTTTAAATTTCAAATTTGAAATAAAGTTTCCCTTAAAATTATTTCATAAAAAATAGATATTTAATTGTGTGTTTATAAGTCGTTATAACCAGAAATTGCTAACATTTTATATAGTTTTTCTAGTAAAAAGCATGAGATAGTAAATTAAGAACAACAAACTTCTCTACGAAAAGTGATAGCATGATGTATTGTAGCATGATATTTTATTGGGTGTAATTTGAGTTTTATATTGTAAATTTAATATTCAAAAGGGAAAATAGGAATAAAGGCAGTTATGTTGGTTAGGTTGATAAAAAAAAACAATAACTTGAAGAGGAGAAGGGTATTTCGATCTATTGATTGAAAAGATGAGTATCTTAGCCAAAATATGAGTGAAAATAGTGTCGTTCTAATAAAAATGGGAAATTTAGGGTGCGTATGGTAACACTAGAGAAACACTCCAGGAAAGTGTTTCTGTTCCAAAAGTGTTCTCGAAACATTTTTGGAACAGAAACGCATATGGTTCAAAAGTGTTCCGAAGAACACTTTTGTTCCAAGAAACACTTTTGAAGAAATCAAAAAAATTTGGAACACTTTTTGAAATACTTTTTGAACCACCACCCATCGCAGCCGACGCGGCCACCACCCACCAGCCTCCGCCGCAGTTGCCGGTCGCCGGCGGCAAAAAGTATTTTTTTATACTTACCAAACGCGTTTATGTTCCCAAAAATCGTAGTCGGTAACAGAAACACAAAAAATGTTTCTGTTCAAAAAAAGTTCTCAAAAACAGAAACGTTATCATATGCAAAAAAGTATTTTTGTACTTGCACTACTTTTGTGGTTCTTCTTACCCATGTGTCTTTTGAAATTTGAAGTATAGTTTGGATATGTCGTGCCTAAACAAGTCGCCGCACATGGGCCGCGGCATCCACAAAAGTTGTAACGACCCGCCCCTTTTCATGTGGGTCAAGCCCTAAAATAGAATACTCGATGTTGACCATCTAAAAGTGGGTATTGACTAACGAATTAGTCGACAGGACCTTTCTCAATCGATGTGAAGCTTGAAATATCAGAAATAATGATTAATTAAAAGAAATAGCTACTCTAAGGTGCTGCATGACAACACTTCAATTACTGAATTTCTCTGTCAGACGTCAATCTGACAGAGAAATTCGTTTGGTAAAATCACTTTTGAAGTAGAAAGGTGTTTGGTAAAAAAAATTGACTTTTGATTGGATTTTCTAATTCTGGTTGAATTTTTGACAAACTTTGAGAAGTAAAAATTTTTTACTTCTTGGCTCCATAATCATTTCTTCGATCATATGGGCCTCCGCCGCCTATCTGCTCCCGCTGCCAGCCACTCCCCCGCTACCATTGCCGGTCGGTGGCCGCCGTCGGCCACCTGCCCTCCGGTCACCGCCGTAAATTTTTTTGTTAATAATATTTCAAAAATAGAAATTTTCAATTGTTATCAAACGAATTTATATTCAATTTGAAGTAAAAGTAGAAAATTCAACTTTTGCTTTTAAGGAGAAGTAGAAAAATCAACTTATAGTCAGAAATTAATTTCTTTACGAGAAGTGTTGTCATGTAGCGCCTAAACGAGCAAATAAAACCAATTTGGCCTTCAATTGTCTATGTCGGGAGTTTCTGTAACTTCCAACATAAAAACAATTTTGAAAGAACATCCAATTGTCATGAAGTGACAACCCCAAGTCCCCTATCTGATAGGGAAGGAATGACGTACTAAAACTCCTATGTGTGGGACATAACTATATTAACTAAGCTGTGACCTTTTTTTTTTTATTCTATTAAATCATAAATATTTTTTTAAAAAATAAAATAAAATCAAGTCGTTTCCACAAACAATACCTGAAATTTGTCGTAAGACGTCCTTAACTTGCACTTTTCAACAAGTTTAGGACTTAATTGAAAAGTTCAATACTCCTTTGTAATGTTTTGTTTAGAACTTAATAAAGCGAATCAGAAACGCCATTGGCAAAAGCGTGGCTCGACAAAATAGGCACTAGCTAATGCGACAAAGGTGGGGACGGTGATTGCCGAGCAAGAAGGCCAAAAGAAAATGCAGGGTAAATGGCACAAATAATCCATGAATTTTGACTCAAAATATGCAATGTAATCATTGAACTTTAAATTTATACAATGTAGTCTATGAACTTTAATTCAACGTGCAATGTCATCCATGAACTTTCGGTGCATGCTCACTTTAGTCCTTAAAATGTAGGTAAATATTCAATATTTTCCTTTCATTACAATCCACGAATTAAATTAAACATGTAACGAAAGTCCAGTGTCATTTCATACGGTACACGGGACTAAATCGATCATGTATAGAAAATTCAAGGACCACATTGAACAGATAGAAACTTTAGGCACGGCATCGTACGTCGGACTAAAGTTCAGAAATCATATTAAATAAATTTAAAATTTATAAATCGCATTACACATTTGATTAAAATCAAAATCTATTGTTATTATTATCTAAATTATGGAGGGAATTCGATTAGAGACATTAGCTCGCGAGCACACGTTATCTCGGTTAGGGGTGTCAATGGGCCAGGTCTTGGCCAGGCTCGAGCCGGCCCGAAATGAGCAGTACCATGCTGGGGCCGAATTGTTTTTTTCTTTCCTTTTTTAAAATTTTTTAATCAAAATCAATTAACAAACCATCAAATGAAAAAATATAAAATAAATTAAATTTTAAAAAAAGGGGTATTAAAAAAAGTTTGGCGTCGGGCCGGCCCAGCCCGAATACCAGACCCGGCCCGAAAAGGCCCGAAAATGCAAGAAAATTTTCGGACTGGGTCGGGCCGGTCCGTCCTGCGCGGGCCAAATTGATGGCCCTAATCTCGGTCACTCAATCATGCGCGATTCACGTGGTCCCGGTGGGAATCACGAACGTGAAAGCGCGTACTCTCGGTCGTGAGAGACGCGAATTCGCTCCAGCACCGCAGGCGAGCGGTTTCTTCCAACTTCTCCCGGCCAACGTGTCTACAGCAAAACCGTACTGTCTCCCCGTGTCCCCACTACAAGTCCCAACGTGTCACTCTCACGGAAGCCTGCGCACCCTATCTACCGTACGTCCGGTCGCAGAGAGTCCTATTCTCCAACAACCCCGTTCGGGCCGTTCCGACTGGTGGAAAAAAAAAAAGGAAAATTCGATTTTTGTTCCCTCCGCCGGCCGATCGCCGTCGCCCTCCCGCCGCGATATTCCTCTCCCACCGCCTCAATCCACCACTTCCGTGTTTCTCGACACCACATCTTCCAATTACCAACCGATTCTTCTCTCTCTCTCTCTCTCTCTCTCTCCCTCTCCCCATATAGATCGTCATTTTTCTAAATTCGAACATCCAATCGCACGCGAATCTCGGAAATACCGCTCTCTCTCTCTATCTGGATGAACCTTATTCTCTCTAGTTCCTCTGTCACCGCCGTCCTCCGCCGCACCACCGCCAGCTCTCTCTCTTCCGATCTGGCTTGACTTTCTGGATAATTTTCTTTTCCACATGCATCCTTGCTGCTGCGTCTGCCCGGTCTCCGATCAAAAGGCTTCCCCTGCTCTGTCCTCCCATTTCTCCATGGCCGCCGGCACCGGCCAAACCAGGCCCGATCCGCCCACACGATCCGCCAACCACGTCCACGTCGACAACCATCACAACGGTGACCACCGGCCCGACGCGGCCGAGACGCCGCCGGCGGTGCGGGCCACGTCCGCGAGGGAGCAGCCGGCGGTGGACGTGAAGATAAACGACATCGTAGGGAACGGGATATCGGGGATACTGAACAAATGGGTGAATTACGGCAAGGGATGGAGGCCGAGGTGGTTTGTGTTGCAAGACGGCGTGTTGTCGTATTATAAGATCCATGGGCCTGATAGGATCGTCGTTAATCAAGAGACCGAGAAAGGATCGAAAGTTATTGGTGAGGAGTCCTTGAGGAGGATCTCTCGGTCGTCGACGACTGGGCAATTGCAGCTTCGGCGCAAGCCGGTCGGTGAAGTCCATCTCAAGGTATTGATTTCCGTTACGACCCGACACACTTCTACTTTGTCTGTTTACATGGAGAGCGCTATGAAGGTGTTGGGTTTATTCAATAGTCGCGGAGTTTAATTGTTTGTTTAACTAGTACTGGTAGTCTTGTACGAGATTCTCTACTTCACTCTGTGCCGCCGGTGCTAATGTTTCTTGTTTTTTTGTTGGTTTTTTTAGAAACATTTGTCAATGCACGTTCATTGTATTTTCATGGCTATGCTCCCCATTTTCCAGTGTTCTTAGCAAACTGGAGTATCTAACAATTCTATCCTTACTGTTACCATTTGAGAGGTCTTTTGATACAAATCAATGGCTTATTTACATGTCAACTAATTCTGGTGCAATGTGGCCCAAAACCGAAAACTAAATTCCCGTGCAAGATTAAGCTAAGTTTTATATGTGACTAACAAATTGATGGCTGGATGCAGATCAAGTTATGGTACATGACTTAAGGCTCTAGTCTAGATGTACGGACTCATCCTGCTTAAAGTTGATTCTACATCTTTGTGCATCCTCTTTGATTTTTTCTGAGGTTAAGGACTTCATAGTGATGCTCGAGATAATGTATAATGATTTCATGGATTGCCTGATAGTAAGACCTTAGTTGTAATATTTACCCCTTTAATCTGAAATGTTCAGTGAACTCTTTATTGCGTGAACTAGCTGATTTAGTTCAATGCTTGACTCGTCATGTGCAGGTCTCATCTATCCGCGAAAGCAGATCGGATGACAAGAGGTTTTCAATATTTACTGGAACAAAGAGGCTACATTTAAGAGCAGAAACTCGAGAAGATCGACTTGCGTGGTTGGAAGCACTGCAGGCTGTCAAGGACTTGTTTCCTCGGATGTCTAACAGTGAGCTCATGGCCCCAATGGATAATGCAATTGTTTCCACTGAAAAGTTGAGACAACATCTGCAGGAAGAGGGTGTCTGTGAAGCTTTAATCCAGGAATGTGAACAGATCATGAGGAATGAAGCTGTAGCTATGCAGAATCAGGTGTTGGTTCTCAAGCAGAAGCAGTGGCTACTAATCGACACTCTCCGGCAGTTAGAGGTACATGTTATACAACTTAGAAAACATCGTGCCCGTCGGAATTCCTCATCAGTTAGTCCGACTACTCCTCAGAATACTGCACATTCAACCAAATTTTAATTCTTTGCATAAATTTCCTAGATGCAGGCTCTCTGTCTGCTCTCCTTTGTATCTGGTCCATTTGTAATCAGTTCTTTTCTATACTATAGACACGTCGTTTTCTCTGAATGCTCATGAATTTTCTCATTTAATCCCATTACATATTGGTTGTTTTGTTTCAGTTCTAATTAATATTCAGTGGAGCTGCCATAGCATTGCAATCAATTGCCTTTGGGCCGTGGTCCTCATCTTTCCTTTTCTTACCTTTTAGTTTGGGACTCTGGGTGGTTTGCCGAACTCTGTGTTCTATTAACTGCGAATCAACTGTTGGACTGCTCCTATGAAACTTTGGGTAGTAGGTTAGCATTTCCTTTGGATCTCTCGATATGATCTTAGCTATGACTTATCTTTCAGGCTGTGTCTTATTCTTTTCTGGGTCCTGACGGGAGCCATTTAATGCGACCTTTTCTTTTTCTCATAACATGGACGCTTGGATATTTTTACATGCTATTACTTGGATTTCTTATAATGATGGATTAATTGTGTGCTGCGCACAATAGGCTTGTATAATGGTATATGGGAGTCATCACAATCGTAAATCAAATTTCTTTACATCAATCTTATGTGTCTATTTTTATTTCTTGAAACTCAACTCCTCTGAGAAGTGAGAATTGTTGAAAGTTTTCCATGTTCTTATTAGTGTATTTAGTAATTTTGAGTGATGCAATTCACCACTAGCTTGCTGGTGGATATTCCCTTTTTGCGATGGGATCCTCAAGGATCCAATGGGGTGAGAGGCCTCCACCAGTAGCCTATCCCTTCTTCCTTTAGTTGATACTTATAGATAGCTGTATTTTCTATAATTTTTATAGCATCCAAGCAGTTGAATGTAGTTTGGTTTTTCCATTTTATAAGAAGATTTCACAAAAATGAGTCATCGTGGTACTCTTGGAAGGGCAGGAGTGGTCAACAGATAATCGTCATGCAGAAAAGGGAAGTTTGTGACCTTGGAAGTACATTCTTGGTAGTAGTGGCATTGGCATGACCGGGTAGTGGCCAATCGGAAAGTAATGATAGTATGTGGCATTGGCAGGGGTGAGTTGACTTAATTATTTTTCAACATAAGTCTGAAACACTATTTTGAGACAATATGATGTTACTTACTTTAATATCAAGATGATGTTTGTAATAGCTATTACTCTTTCTGACAGTTTGCTTAGTCATTGCAAGCTTTTTCTGCCCATTAGTAAGAAAGAAACTCTGTTGGTAGTAAGGCCTTAGTACATAGGGAATGTAGAAAAACCGAAAGTTAAATAAATGGTCGGTACATTCTGCTCCTTTTATATTGTATATGTTAGGACCTGTCATTATTGACGTAAAAGTGCCCTTGCTATATGAAGAACTTTTTGCAGCAAGCTTTTTATTTTTTGTGTTTTGCTGATGAAAGTGATCAAAATGTGCTCGGCTAGATAATGCTTTGTTCTTTCTGCAGCTTCATTACAAACCACTTTGTTCATTCCTTATTTTTTTTGTCAGGTTTTATTGTCCTATTATTTTGCTCTCCCTTGTAAACGAGCTGTATATTATATCCACTTTCTTACTAATATTGAGCATGCCATTCTGGTCATCATAGCATGTGTATCTCTAATGGTTCGATTGACAATCTTTTTCTTGAAACATATCTTTACTAGTCAGCAATCTCCCAAATGTTGTTTTATTTAATGCTGAAAGAGGAGGAGGTCAAGTGTTTTGAAGGCTCTTATTGTGCTTGTGACTTTTTTCCTGCCTCTAAAGTAAGCTTTTATTTTTTGTTCTATGATAGGGATTTCGCGCTCTTTTTTTTTTTTGGCTTTCTCCAAGGTATAGCAGCCTTTTGATTTTCCACTTATGATAAACAAGTTGCAAATGTTGGTATTTTTCACTTTAACCTATGGCTTCTCTTCTAAATGAATTTATTACTTGCAATGAAGTTATTAAATGCAGATCATCGGAAAATTATCCTTTCCCTAACCCCCAAGGTAGATATTAGTAGTGGCTCGTTTGCAAATTATCTCATTGTGTTGTATTCTCATGATTGTTTCCATCTTATTGTAATAAATTGGATTTGGCTGTAAATCCCTGATGGGTTTATAGGATAGTCTACTTTGACATCCTCCCAAGTGCTTAACATGCCAGTTTTCTGATGTTCTAATTCAGTTAAAAAGTATATTATCCTTCTCGTGGGCTTTATTCTTTGTTTTCTGATGTTAAAATGAGAAACTGGAATGATGATGTGGTTTTTGTAGACAGAAAAAGTTGATCTGGAGAACACAGTCGTCGATGAGAGCCAAAGACAGTTGAATGATCACAATGTTTCTTCTTTGAGGCAAAATAATTCCAGCGGTGAGCTAATATGATAATACATTCGTTAGCTATTTATGTATTATCTGCATTGCAACGAAGCAAAAGTTCTGTGCTGATAGTTTTGGTTTTTTTAATCCATTTTTTTGTTAGACATTTATGGACCTGCAGAATACCTCCTTATCTTTTGCTGGAACAGAAATTGCTTATTTTTCTATTTATGATAGGCAAAATTTCCACTTTCATTATTCTTGAGGTTGTCTTTGTATGTGTTGATGATGTGACTCTTGGATTGCTTTTGCATTTTTTTCTAGCAATAGCATTCTAATACTTGTTGTAATCTTTGAAAGCAGAGGCAAGTGCAACTGAATCTGATGATGATAATGAAAGAGCGGATGCTGCAGAAGAAGAAACAGAGGATGACGACAATGCCTTCTTTGATACTCGGGATTTTTTGTCATCTAGTTCTTTCAAGAGTAGTGCGTCTGATTTGCGCAGATCATCTTCTTCAGATGAAGGCCTCTACATTGCTGAATCTGAAGATGATAATGCTATTGATCCTTCTATAAGATCCGCTGGGTTGAGTTTTCCATATGTGAAGCGACGTAAGAAATTGCCTGATCCCGCTGAGACAGAGAAGGGCGTCAGTCTTTGGTCTATGATAAAGGATAACATAGGGAAGGATCTCACGAAAGTCTGTCTTCCTGTTTACTTCAATGAGCCTCTTTCTTCTTTACAGAAATGTTGTGAAGATATGGAATATTCTTATCTCATTGACCGAGCAAATGAATGGGGGAAGAAGGTATTTGATGAGATTTCTCCGTTCTTTTGAGTCTAGAGCCCATTAATGTTATTGGCACTCTACCAATGCTATTAATGTGTCATGATGATTACTCTCTCTTGTCTTTTAGTCTAAGTTTCTCCTCTAATTATGGAAACAAGAAAGTCTCCCCTCTCTATTTGTTGCATGGTATTCATCTGCTCAGTGTATAGTGCGGAAATGTGAAGTTTTCAGCCATCTATTCTTTGTTTTATACTAACGACTTGGCTCTTTCTATAAGCCTCTTACATTCAATCATCTTGGGAGCTTAAATTGTTGGAACTTGTGGTGCTTGGGTTTCTCATGTTCTGCATCTTTTGTCTTTGAATGGTGGATGAACTTTCTTATAATACCCTCTTTAGGTGTATATAAAGGATCCTTTACGTTAAATACAGACAAGCACATCGCTGATCAAGACTTAAATATTATGGAAAATGATTTTATTTCTATCATAAGATAAACTTTTTTACAATTGCAACTTTTCCCTGTGGTTTGTTTGTTTGATTACTTTTTTGCTCATAACCATTGTTCCAAATTTTCAGTGTCTTATATCTGTTGTTTCTTGCAAAATTCAGGGTAACAACCTTATGAGGATTCTTAATGTGGCTGCTTTTGCTGTTTCCGGATATTCTTCTACTGAAGGAAGAATTTGCAAGCCATTTAACCCATTATTAGGGGAAACATATGAGGCTGACTATTCGGATAAAGGCTTACGCTTCTTCTCAGAGAAGGTAACGCCTGAAAAACTTAAGATCCCATCAATTATGATACAAGTTATCTTTTTGGAAGATGAGCTGGAATAAACGTAGATATAGCTTTGGTAACTCTTTTCCAGGGCAAGTTATAACTACTTGAACCTTGATGCTGCCGCGAGATTGCTCTAGTTGTAACGAGGTTATATGTTATCTTTTCTACCAGTTTCGAGAAAATATACCGCTCCTTATCTCTGACCATTGTTGAGGTTTTACCTTCTTCGTGCCAAAACACTTACAATCAGGGGGTTAGTTGACGCTGATGATTTGCTATGGAATATTGTTGTTGCAGCAAAGTGGAAGAATTGTATTGCTTGTCACACTTCATTATCTAGAAATGAACCTGAAACCGCCAGCCATTAGGACTATGAAGAAGAGCCAGTGTGTGTCACCGTAATTCTTTATGCCAGCCACATTTTCTTTTTGACATTCATTCAGATGAAATTCGCATTTTACTTCCATGAAATGGCTTATCTACAGATCTTTTTGGAAGTCGGTGGGTGAGCTAACTTGTTAAAACTGGAATTTGCAAATTTCATGTCAGGTCAGTCATCATCCCATGATTGTTGCATGTCATTGTGAGGGTACTGGCTGGAAATTCTGGGGAGATAGTAATCTGAAAAGTAAATTCTGGGGCCGTTCAATACAGCTTGATCCTGTTGGTATTTTGACTTTGCAATTTGACGACGGTGAAGTTTTCCAGTGGAGTAAGGTAAAAGTTTCAATCATTAGATGATAACCATAGTGTTTAAGTTCATGTTATTGAGATAACTTTATGCGGCAGGTGACAACATCCATATACAATCTCATATTGGGAAAACTCTATTGTGACCATTATGGAACTATGCGCATACAAGGCAATCGTGATTATTCGTGTAAGTTGAAATTCAAGGAGCAGTCTATCATCGACAGAAATCCTCATCAGGTTCTCTCTCTCTTTCTGTGACACACGTACTCCCGTCCATACTTACCCTTGGGCGCAAGCTGTGGCGTAGAAGTATCTTAAAACTTCAATGGTATTTTTTTGGTTAATGAGTGGTTTCAAACCTCGTTTGTGTTTTATTGGATTGTTAGGTTTGCATAGAATCTGATGAACTTGAGCGTGGAAAACCTTAGGTATTAAATGTTGATATCAAAAGGACAATGTTGTGATAATTACCGATATTTTGAAAAAAAAAATTGTCTCTTTTCTGTAATGAACTGGTCCTGAAAAATTTGAAGAACGAATAGAAGTTTTCTTGCTCAAGTGGTTCTTTGTTCAGTGTAAAGCGAACAATAATGTATTCAAGGTTAATTGATGTAGAAGCTCATGTATGACCATATACTGATTGGTTGCATATGCATATGGATTTGGGTGAAAGTGATGGAGGGTGAGGTCTTTCCTGAGAAATCAGAAACGCTTGTGCTGTTGACCTATGACTTGTTCTTCACTCATGACTGATTCAGAGTTTCATTCCATTAGATAATATCACCTGATGCATTGACTGAATTTTCACAGTAACATATCAGCTGTTTGACATATTTGTCTCTTCTGGCCTGGATAACTTATTTATGATGGAGAAAAATGTTGGAGATGTATTGTGTTCTATCAGCAGTACAGCAATTCAGCTTCATGAGGAAGAAATACATTATATCTTTACAGGTACATGGTATAGTTCAAGATAAGAATGGGAAGACCGTGGCAACTTTGTTTGGGAAATGGGACGAAAGCATGCATTACGTAATTGGAGACTGCTCTGGGATGAAGAAAGGATCCGACTCGTTATCTGAAGCCTGTCTACTATGGAAATGTAGCAAGCCTCCTAAATATCCTACAAGATACGACTTAACACGCTTTGCCATAACACTGAATGAGCTTACTCCTGGACTCAAGGTGATGTCTGAATTCCCTAATTTCCCTCCTGCCAATATAAAACCAAAAGGAAAAATTTGCAATGTGTATGCGCGCATGTGAGAGAGAGAGAGGGAGAGAGAGAGAGAGAGATTCTTGGAGTATGAGACTGCCTGTTAAAGACAGCTTGGTCCTGCCTTTGCTGGATTATTTGTTAGATTTCTATTGGTCTTCGATATTTGTTAAGCTTCAACTTAATTTGTTACCCCTGGGCTCATGGTGATGTCTGAATTCCCTTATTCCCCTCCTGTCAATATAAAACCAAAAGGACAAAATCGCACTGTCTGCGCGCGCGCGCGCGTGTGTTTGAGAGAGAGATTCTTGGAATATGAGACTGTCCGTTAAAGACAGCTTGGGCCTTCCTTTGCTGGATTATTTGTTAGATTTCTCGATATTTGTTAACCTTCAACTTAATTTGTTCTGGATTTCTTTTTAAGACTAAATTGTACAAAAAATAATACTGAAAATTCAGATTTAAATAAACTGTACGTAGGACTTTATCTGCGGTGTATCTGAAATTTATTGTTCTCATAGGTCACCGCTAATCTTTTAGGTACTTGTCATTTAATATAGTTTTTAGATTTGTGTACTTCGTTTCTGCTTTTTCTTTTTCTTTTTGGGGTGTTTTTTTTTTCTTTTTTTTTTGGGGGGGGGGGGGGTGTAGGGGTTTTCTTTTCTGCTTGTTCATTGCCGCTATCTTGATTATTGTCCGGTGTTCTTTTTTTTGAGACATTTATATTTAACAAAATATGTTTGCAGGAGAAGTTGCCACCAACAGACTCAAGGCTTAGACCTGATCAGAGATATTTGGAGAATGGGGAGTATGAAATGGCAAATTCAGAGAAGTTGAGGCTTGAGCAGCGTCAACGGCAGGTAAATAGTGTCCCATCTTATTTTAAGTCAATATCTTGTGGAGGTTTTTTTAATTTTATTCCGATTATGGTTTTTCTGTTTGTTTGTTTTTTGTGGTTTTTGGTTTCTTGCGGGGGGGGGGGGGGGGGGGGGGGGGGGTTGTGGGGGTGTGGGGGTGTGTGGTTTGGCCATGTTTATGTTATGAAATTGTTCTCTACTGAGTCTTGGAGACTTCAAAGTAGATATTCACATTAAAGAGATTAGCTAAGTTAGCAATGGGCTGTTCGACTAAACAGGAGGTATTATCATCAGCTTAATGATGAACTGACCATGAACTCATAGTCCGCTTAGTGTGTATGATTAAATATGCTAGTGGTTGTAGGAAACATGTGACTTCCTATGTACAGTGGGCTATGCTAGGCGAGTGAATACAAGTGCTTTTGACATGGACTTTTAAGTTTGGAAGGCGTAGACCGAATTGTCAACCACACTAAAAAAGAGAAGAAAATAAAAAAACTACACACGCCACAACTAATTGAGGGCACTGGTCAACAAGTGTTTATAAGTATAGTAGGGATCACATTGAGAAGAGAATCTTGTCCACTATTTACCAGAGTTATATTACGGTTTATAATGAAGAAGTGGTGGAATCATGATCGTTTAGTCTGTAAAATGAGTGCATCTAAATAATGAGTGTGCACCTAAATAAGTAGTGAGCTTAGCAATTTGATATACACCAAAATGTGCCTGACAGGATGTAACAACCTTGAGAAAGAGAAGGGGTCCTGACTCCGGCTTTAATTACAAATAATTGTTAATCCGTATTTGCGTCTACTATGGAGATGTTTTTGACTTAGTATGAATGCTGTGCTTCTTGAAAATGGAGATGCCTGTTGAAAATTGTGCATTAGGTGCAAATTTTTCTCAGATATGTAGTTATACGACAATTGGGTGCTTGTCCGAACTTGAGCATCAAGGAGCTTCTTCGCAGTCACACTTCATCCTAATATTTTTTAGGCCAAGTGTCTGTTAAAGAATGCAGAGCATCTTAAGTTGCCTCTGCTGCCAATTTTTTTTTTTTTTCAAATTAAGACAATGGAAAGTTAGATTAAGAAAGGTTTATCAATTTGTTCAGTTTCATCTGCTTCAGAAATGTAAAATTCAAGTCGGTGCGCTGGTGGTGCTTCTGGGCCTTAGAAAGCAAGTAATGCAGATTGGTATGCGAGATAACTATCGAAGAGCATAGCATGGAAGTCTCTTTTCATTTCGGACTTTACTAGCTCTTATGCAAAGCTCAGATATATGTTTGCCTGTTTTTATTAGTAGTAGTTGACAATAAGACAACTGAATCAGGCTCGGAAGATGCAAGAGAGGGGCTGGAAACCACGGTGGTTTGAAAAGGACAAAGCAACTGATATGTACAAGTACATTGGCGGGTATTGGGAGTCTAGAGAGCATGGAAACTGGGAATCGTGCCCCGATATCTTTGGCAGAGTTCCTGCAGAGCAACTAGAATAAGAGCTCTTTCTCTCTCTTTCTCTCTCTCTCAAATCGTTGATTCTTTCTCAAGTTTTCTCAATGGCTGGCAATTGACAAGTTTGGACAACAGTTTTGTGGCCTATGTGAGTGCTTGAGGTTAGGAGCTAATAAGAGAAAGCAGCAAGGGGCTGTCCATTATGCCGATAATCGTGCACCACTAGCAGCGGTGAACTGCTTCTAGCATTGTGATTTTACCACGCCAAGAAAGCAGCACTTGATTTCTAGTTTGAGATTGTATCAGCATTTGCTTGTTGATTGGGTTGCTCAACATCCATTGGATGCCCTTCCATCTTAGTCCATAGTAACTTCTCATTTTTCCCTTCCTTTTTTTTCTTTTTCCTTCTTACTGTATTCATGTAAAGTGCAACATTTTGTCTCCATATTAGTTTCCTCAATTCAATGAGGATGTCGGCGCCATGTAAGTACGATTTTTGGTACGAACAAATTATACAAAGTGAGAGGAACAATGACAGGTTTACTGCTGGATGTTCTCACTTGAAAGATGCAGCACTTTGTTTACTATTTTGGGTCGATGGACCCATGGGCTCGGGAAGATTTTATCCATTAAAAATTCAGGCAAGATGCTCTGGATTGGAAAAAGCATGAAAAAGAGAACATGTTACTGAAGCAGATTTCAAGTACGTGTGCAGGACCGTAGTACTGCGGTGCTACACCAATACTACGTGTTTTGTGTTGGTAGATCAACCTAGGGACATGTTGAATACAATTTCCACAAAGAGATTGTGTCAACAAAGAGGAATAGTATTGGGAAAATGCCCAAGAAGTCTTAAACCTGTTGTGCTGTCGGTCCATTAGTCCTAACATCATATCAAAGCCATGCCGTGTCACTTAAAGGCGGCCAATCTCAAAAGTCATGCCATGTCACTTAAAACGGTCGGTCGTTGATTGAGCCATCGTAGATCAAAATTAATTAAATGCATTAAATTGAAAAATCTTCTTAACGTTTAGGACTACATTGACCAAAGTGACTAGTTTATGACTAATTTAGCGGTGATACATCAGGTTTAGGACTTTCTGTAACAAATTTTTCGAATAGTACTCATTGAACGCATTTTCCTTCACGAAATTGTATTCATCAAGAGAAATGATGTAGGACTTTCTGTAACAAATTTTTCGAATAGTACTCATTGAACGCATTTTCCTTCACGAAATTGTATTCATCAAGAGAAAAGGCAGTCCGATGCAGCCACGAAAAACTCCATCCCTACCATTCTCAGGTTCCTACAGGGAGAGAAGGCGGGACACATTCCTGAGACTATGCAGTCTCCATATCATACAGTAATGAGTTTTGTCGCAAGTCATTCGTGCTTTGTACAAGCACATTTCAGGAGCCCCGTGTCCAAAGTAAACCAACGGTTCGATTGTAGGAAAAAGAACATGAAGATGAAAGTCCACTGACTCAGCTTATTTGCAACTGTTTAAATTAAACCATCGCATTTCAATCACGATTAGTAGAGCATAACGACGAAGAGACAACCACCTCAGGCAGGAAATATTAAGCCATAATCAGTAATTAAGAATTTGAACCTTACTGGTCAGAGCAAAACCAACTCTTGTTATTTTCTTTTCTTGGGCTCGATGAAAGCTCAACTCCTGTTAACTAAGCGTTCGGACTTCAGGATAGAGTTCCTAACGAATGCAAGCAAACCAGTTCATCCCCAGCTCAGGTATACGTCCAGTCTAACGATGGGAAGTCATCTTCAACCCTGCAAAAGGAGTTCCCCTGCTCTTCCTGGTACGGGCATTCGTGCGTGCGCTGCCCTCTGCACGGCAAACCAGCTACGTGCCTGATTCCCCTGTAGCTTTGTATGTCAACCAGTCTCTTAATGCAGATGGCAGTCTCCTTGTCCTGCAATAACCCGAGACAGTTACAAAGGTAAACTTCTATACCCCCTGCTTAAATAAGGAGCCGCAGCTTGTGCTATGAAACGAGGCGAGTGAGATGTGAGAATGGGGACAGATTCGAAGCGGTATATCATAGAATCACCACAATTCTGCGGCTAAACAGAGGAAGAAGGACGCCTAATTACCACATGTTGGCTCTACTGAAATTTGATTCGACAAAGAAACTGACTAGACCAGTGTTAACCTCATAAACACAATTTTATCCATGTTTTGTTTCATTGCCTGAGAGGCTTCAAGCAACAAAGATTAGCAACATGGAGGAAGAAAAAATTGTTGGAGCTGGCGAATACTTCGGGAACCCTTGTTTTTCATACTGGGTACGCCCACGTGAGCTTAGGGAAACCAAAGTGTTATCCGACGACATGTGACCCATGCGCGCGAGATGCAGGGGTTCGGGGGGCAGCGCCCCCGACACGGGTGTCCCGCTGCCCGGTCAGCGGGCGAGGCTTCCGCTGCCCCACTCGCCGGTGAGCGGGCGGGGGTTCGGGGGCAGCGCCCACGAAACCTCAACGGGTTTGGACTTTTATTTAAGTTAACCCGTATGTTGTGGGCTTAATAGAGGTTTCGCTAAGTTTAGATTTTGTGCCCGTTTAGGGCATATATATTTTGCTCATTTATGCTGATCATTGTAACGAGTTGAGAGGCTGTAAATCGAATATCATTGTGAAATCTCTTATAGGACGTAGCCCTATTCTGGGGTGAACCTAGGTAATCTCGTGCGTCATTCAATTTTTCTTGATTTCTGTGTGATCGTTCTGATTCGGTGTGCGATAAATCCCATCAATTGGTATCAGAGCCTTGCTAATTGATATGTCAGGAGGGTCACGGATTGAGATCAAAAAATTCGATGGGACGCGGTTCGATCTGTGGAAGATGAAGATGGAGGATCTACTTTGTGATCGAGATCTTTGGTCGGCAATCGTAACGAAAAGGCCTGATGCTGCGAAGCCTGGTATCGTGATAAAAGAATTGGGGAAGAATGGCGATTCATCCTCCAAAAAGGCGGATCCAAAGGAGATTGAAGACTGGGATCGGATTGATCGGAAAGCAAAAGGTTTGATCCGGCTTTGTCTCGCAGACTCGATTCTAACGAACGTGATGAGCGAACCTACAGCTAGGGATTTATGGCAGAAACTGGAGTCGCTTTATCAAAGTAAGTCGTTGGTTAATAAGTTGTTTTTTAGGAAAAGGCTATATAATCTTCGGATGCACGAGGGCGACTCATTTTCTGCACATTTATATAACTTTAACACGTTGATTAGTTAACTCGTATTAATCGGTGTTAAGTTTGAAGATGATGACAAGGCGATAACACTACTCTGTTCACTGCTAGATTCATGGAATAACCTGATTGTGGTGATCGGTGGTGGGGATAAGGAACTATCGTATGAGAGTGTGTGTTCGGCTTTGTTATCAGAGGAGACACAAAGAAAGGAGTCAGGAAATTCCGGTAAAGAGGCATTAACTACTAGGGGTAGGCCAGTAGAGAAGACTCTAAATCTGTGAGTGTCCAGATCCAAATCTCGTGGGCGATCGAAGAGTAGAGAGAGGAGGGTACAGTGCTGGAGATGTGAAGAGTGGGGCCATGTGAAGCGGGATTGTAAAAACAAGCCAGTTTTTAAGAAAGAAGCTGAATCATCCTCGGGAAAGAATGAAGTCGATGCAGGAGATATGTATTTGGCTGCTGTTTGTATGGCGCAGTCAGACAATGATATTTGGTTGATCGACACCGGTGCTTCATATCACATGATGCCTCATAGACACTGGTTTTGTGAATATGAGAAATATAATGGTGGAGATGTCATGCTCGGAGATGATACTGCAGTTCAGATTGTCGGGCATGGCAAGGTGAAGCTGAGGATGAGTAATGGCACGGTGAAAACTCTTCCAGACGTGATGCACATACCCTTGATGAGCAAGAACTTATTATCAGTCGGTACGATGGCTGATTCAGGGGTTACTTTCAGCTGTGATAAGAATTCGTGTAATATGACTCGAGGTTCCATTGTGATTGCACGAGGAGTCCTTTATGGGACATTGTATAAGCTGCTCGGGGAAACGATGACTGTTGGTAGTGGTTAGTCTCTGAAAAGACCAAGGAAGATGGATATGATACGTCCATGTTGTGGCATCAGAGGCTAGGGCATATCGATGAAAAAGGACTGTCTACCTTAGCTTCGAGTCAAATGGTAGAAGGAGTACCAGGTTGCTCTATCGGCTTCGGGTTCTGTGAACACTGTTTCCATGAAAAACAGAACCGAGTTAGCTTCCAACACACCGGTACGAGAGCAAAAGAGATTCTTGAGCTGATTCACAGCGATGTCTTCGGGCCTACTCCGACTCCATCTATTGGAAGATCCAGGTACTATATATCGTTCATAGATGATTTTTCGAGATATAGTTGGATTTATTTTATTGAAAGTAAATCAGATGTATTCGAAAAATTTCAAGAATTTAAGGTTTTGGTTGAAAACCAATTGGGCAGGAAAATCAAGATACTTTGTACAGATAACATAGGTGAATTCTGTTCGGACAAGTTCGAGCAGTTCTGTGTGGACAATGGTATTGCAAGGTAGAAGACGACCCCATATACACCTCAACAGAATGGTGTGGCTGAAAGATTAAATCGGTCACTCATAGAAAGGGCAAGATGCATGTTGAGTTGGGCAGGTTTGGGGCATGAATTTTGGGCAGAAGTTGTAGCCACAGCCAATTATTTGAAGAACCGATCACCGACCTCATCAGTGAAGGATCGTACACCATATGAGGCAGCGTTTGGGAAGAAGCCGAATCTGTCACATGTTCGGGTGTTCGGG
Organism: Rhodomyrtus psidioides; assembly: GCA_021437785.1. Lineage (NCBI taxonomy): Eukaryota > Viridiplantae > Streptophyta > Magnoliopsida > Myrtales > Myrtaceae > Rhodomyrtus > Rhodomyrtus psidioides. Next base: position 1,371,124 of record JAILYB010000023.1, on the reverse strand, counting down.
TGTGGCGCATATGTTCATATACCCAAAAAGAAACGGGGCAAGCTTGACAATAAGTCTGAAAAGAACATATTTGTCGGATACAAGGAAGGGGTCGAGGGCTATAAGTTGTGGAATCAAGAATCAAAGACCATTGTATACAGCAGGGTTGTTGTCTTTCGTGAATCACAATCTCAGATTGGCACACAGAAAGGTGATGAGCCCAAAAAAGTGGTAGTGCCTGAAGAAAGTCCTAAAGCTGAAACGATGGAGATGGTTCCACAAGGTACGCTAGTAGAGTCTGATTCAGAATCGGGGTAAGGGGACTTGGTTAATGAAGTCAAGGATGCAGATTCAGATGAAGACTCGGATACAGATAGCATGCCGGCTCTTAGAAGATCGACGTGAGAAAGAAAGGTACCACTTCGATACTCGCTTAGTGCATTGAGTACGTTTCATGCTTTGAGCATTACCGGAGATGATCCTAGTTCTGTAAAAAATACGAGATCCATGGATGATGCGAATCAGTGGGAGCTCGCAATGATAGATGAGATGCAATCGCTTGATCATAATGAGACATGGAGCTTGTGTAAGTTGCCTAAGGATAGAAAGGCAATTGGGTGCAAATGGGTATTCAAGCGAAAGCTGAAATCGGATGGGACTGTAGAGAAGTACAAGGGTAGGCTTGTAGCCAAGGGGTATTCTCAGATCGAGGGAGTTGACTATGACGAGATCTTCTCTCCCGTGGCGAAATTGACCTTGATACGGTTTTTTCTGTCTGTAGCAGCTGCATACGATCTTGAGGTGGAACAGATTGATGTAAAGACGGCTTTCCTTCATGGGGACTTACATGATGAGATATATATGAGGCAACCAGAAGGCTTTGAAGTAAAAGGAAAGGAGAATCTGGTGTGCAAATTGAAAAAATCATTCTATGGGCTGAAGCAGTCACCGATGATGTGTTACCAGAAGTTTGACACGTACATGCTCCAGCTTGATTTTGTGCTTTCAAATTTTGACCATTGTGTTTATGTGAAGAGGACGGGCGATCAGTTTGTCATTCTCACGCTATATGTGGATAATATGCTGTTGATTGGGAATAGCATGAAGATAGTGAGATCTATGAAAAGTTTGTTGGCCAAGAAGTTCGAAATGAAAGACTTGGGGCCTACAAATTTTATTTTGGGCATGCAGATTAAGAGGGACCGTGAAAAAAGGAAGCTATGGCTAGGACAGGAGAAATACATCAAAGAAATATTGAAGAAATTCAATATGATAGACTGCAAGCCTATTGGTACCCCTATACCTTTAGGGACCAAGCTATCTACGAAACAATGTCCTAAAACGGGTGAATAAGCTGAAGAAATGGCCCGAGTTCCATACGGGAGTGCAGTGGGTAGCTTGATGTATGCTATGGTGTGTACGCGTCCGGATATAGCTCAAGCAGTGGGAGTCTTGAGCCGATACGTGTCTAACCCAAGTAGAGAACACTGGAATACGATCAAAAGAGTTTTCAGGTATCTTCGTGGAACTTCAATTTTTTTTTTTTTAATGTTTTGAATGTATATGGAATGGAAACATGCTTGATATCGTAGGCCATGTAGATGTTGATTGGGGTGGAGATATTGATAGCAAACGGTCCACTAACGGATATGTTTTCACATTGTTTGGGGTTGCATTGAGTTGGATGAGTAGAAGGCAAACCGTGATAGTGCTCTCTTCTATGGAGGCTGAGTACATGGCTCTTACTCATGCTGGAAAACAGGCCATATGGTTACGGCGGTTGTGCTTGGAGCTTGGTTTTGAGCAAGGTACTGTAAAGGTGAGATGTGATAATCAATGGGCTATTTATTTAGCTAAGAATCCAGCATTTCACTCACGCACAAAGCACATTGATATACAATATCATTTCATCCGAGAAAAAGTGGAGAAGAAAGAGGTTCGGCTTGTAAAGGTCGGCACGGTGAAAAATAGTTCAGACTTCCTTACTAAAGCCGTCACAGGTGCGAAGTTTGAATGGTGCTTTACTGCGATTGGATTGAAGGAGAATGATATCGAAAATGCTCTCATTTGCGCGAAGTATCCACCAAGTGGGAGAATGTTGGAGTTGGCGAATACTTCGGGAACCCTTATTTCTCACACCGGATATGCCCACGTGAGCTTAGGGAGACCAAAGTGTTATCCGACGATATGTGACCCATGCGCACGGGATGCGGGGGTTCGGGGGCAGCGCCCCTGACACGGGTGTCTCGCTGCCAGGTCAACGGGTGGGGCTTTCGCTGCCCAGTCAGCGGACGGCTGTCCCACTCGAAACCTCAACTGGTTTGGACTTTTATTTAAGTTAACATGTATATTGTGGGCTTAATAGAGGTTTCGCTAGGTTTAGATTTTGGGCCCGTTTATGGCATATATATTTTGCTCGTTTATGCTGATCATTGTAACGAGTTGAGAGGCTGTAAACCGAATATCATAGTGAAATCTCTTGCAGGACGTAGCCCTTTTTTGGGGTGAACATGAGTAATCTCGTACGTCATTCAATTTTTCTTGATTTCTATGTGATCGTTCTGATTCGGTGTGCGATAAATCCCATAAAAAATGAGTATTGTTCCCTAAGCCGTGATCTAGTACTGATGATTGTAAAACTGAAGAGCATAACGCGAACATTACTAGGAACTGTTGTAGGTGGGCGCTGGGGTTACAACTTACAAGGAGTCATCGGGTTTTAATATCACTAGATAATTATATTCTGCCATAATGAAAACTAAGGTTGTGTTCGTCATATGGCAGGATAGGATAATAGTATTTTCTGTTTGGTTGCTGTCCAGCAGTATAGAATGCGTTTGGTTGTTCGGATAAAACTTGAGATGGATATATTTTATCTTATCCTGTGTTTGGTAGTTGCCTAGGACATGATAAGGTGATGTGGAAGGGATATAGAGGGGGATAAAATTATCCTAAGAGGAGGAGTGGGATAGAACCGGATAGGATTTCTCTTATCCATATCACCATAAATTGCACGCTCAAGCCTCAAGCCAATCCATCTTTAGACAAAAAAGAAAAGGCCACTCCCTCTCCGCCACGCCCCATTCGCCGCTTCGGCAATAGGCCGCCTCTTCGGTTATGGCAGCCCACCTCTCTGGCAATGGTAGGCAGCTTCTCTGACAGAGGCGAGACCACCGACGATGGTCCCAATCATGTTCGTCTTCCCTTTCTTCAGCCCCATCAACTTGCCAAATTTATTACACCCCAAAATGTCTATTTTTCTTTTCTTTCTGGTAGTATGTCAGTATTCCTAGGCATGTAGTACTGTTTGGTGATCGATTATTTATGACATATGCAGGTCTTTCGATCAGTTCTTCCGATTGAAGATGAAGAGGTTGGTCTTGTACAATATGAAGGTTAGAGGGACGATTCAACTGTCCCAACTTTTGCAACAAATAAAAAGATAGATGAAATGAAATTAACCAACCATTAGTAGATTAATTGTTTCACAAGGCTAAAGGCATCTACATTATCGTTGTCAAAGTCATGATCATATCATTATATTTGTCGTAAACATAAAAATTCTTATGCAATTTGAAAATCTTTTGAAACCTTTGATGGTTACGAATCATCATTCAAAATCATTTATTAATATATTTTTGTGGTGGCTCCTAATGGCCGTCCCCTCAAGCTACGGCTCGACGGGTTTGGTGAACGACGGAGATTCGTTGAGTCGGCTTCGGAGAAGAGCTTCCGGACATACAAGTCAGAATCATTATATTCATATCCAGTTTCTATCAAACAATGGATATGATAGGATATAAAGATATCCGATTCAAATCCGCAGTTCACCAAATGGTATATAGGATATGATCAAATCACTGGATTTTTTATCCTATCCCATTCAGTCTTATACTGACTAGAAATTCGGATGATAAAACGCGTCATAAGAGAATATGACTCGGATAAAAAAAAAATCTTACAATATGATCAAAGCAAGTACGGCTCAATCAACAAGTGGCTCTATCACCTCACATGGCCCACCACCTGTACACCCCTACTCCATTGGAGAAGTGGTTGACGTGTTAAATAGCATGACTGACTTGGACCAAAATCTTTACAACAAAATCGTGAACCAAGCATGCCTTAGTGCCAATTGGAGAGAGGCTTTCATGATAACTCTACCTTAAAGGAGACGTGGACTTATTGAGTCGCTTTAGGTAGATACTGCAAATTATGCTATGGATTTGTATTTGGCTTGATTTCACTCAATGACTTAAGTACTTGAGCTGTTTTGGATTTGTATTTTGCTTAACTTAATGCTATGACTTATGTATTTGGGATGCTGTGATTTTTCTTATGATGCAATTATCATGACATTGTGACCATTGTTGAATGCTTTGAATTCTATACTTGTCTATTGTGTTTATGTTCTTCTTTCGTGTGATGGCATAGGTAATATGGAGAGGGATGGGAATAGCGTGAATAATGATCAGGCAACATCAGTTCAATCAGTTCAAGAGGACTTTGATGATGTTGATATAGATATAATGATAACATGGTTGTGGATTGTCACAATGGATATGTCCATGCACACCAGAGAACCAATTAGAGATAGCGTATTATCAGGCCCGAATGTGTTAAAGACTGTCTCGAATTTTGAGCCCACAACGAAAAAGAATGTTATCCAGCCAAACCATGACGCAAAAGGAAAAGAAATATTGGCTGGACTGAAAAGGAAATCTGTTACATTAGGGGCTGATTTGAATATTCAACCATGGATTTGCGTGTCAAAGAAGAAAAGGAAATTATCTTCTGTTGAGTGATCTTATTGAAGTCGGCAAAAAGGGAATCCACGTAGGAGTCAAAGAAGGAAACAATCAACACCAAGCTTGAAGTGGCTATCCGAATATTACTTGGGATTTTTATTTTTTTTTGGTTTTCACGTGGTCCATGGTTTGACAAATTCGTATATATTTATGTTGTTTCCGTTGGACCAAAAAAAGGGCGTTGTGCAAGGGTTTCTTCACGCCGCTGATGTCTAGAGATCCAAATACGAAGTCTTGAAGTTTTGAAGTGCCATCTCGAGTGCTTGGTAGAGGGACTTCCTGAAGCCCCATTTTATGAGCGAGTGCTTGGCATTGGGCCTTCGTTTTGTTCGCGGAATTACATCAAGAGTTCAAGTGTCGAAGCCGATTAAATCTTGAGGTTAGATTTGTATTTTAATTCCTTCGCGAGATTGAGAGATTATTTCGCTAGGAATTGAGGGGCTAAACACTGTGTGCGTTCTTGGATGTAATTGAGGTTGTGAAATACCAAGAGTGCGTTTGTGTAACTCGAGTGGATTGTAATCTCCGTGTATCACTCGTTCTAAAGTGAAATTCGTTGCTGCTCTCCCCGTGGACGTAGGTCTCTACGACCGAACCACGTACATCTGGTGTCCATTTAATTTACTTGTTCTATCTATTTTATCGATCGATCATTTGTTCCGCGTAACAATTGGTATCAGAGCTAGGCTTGCTTGAGTTGAAGCGAATCGATGGCGATAGAGGAAGCTAAAGTGAAAATCGACAGATTTGATGGGAAGGACTTTGGTTTCTGGAAGATGCAGATAGAAGATAATTTATATCAGATGAAGCTGCACGAGCCCCTGTTTGGGAAGAAACCAGAAACGATAAAGCAACCCGATTGGAAATTGCTGGATAGACGAGCGATGGGTGTTATTCAGCCAACGTTGGCTTGTAACGTCGCGTTTAATATCGTCAAGGAGAAGACCACTGCGAGTTTGATGAAAACCTTGTCGGACATATATGAGAAGCCCTTTGCGATCAACAAGGTCTATTTGATGCGACGTCTGTTTAACTTGAAGATAAGCGAAGGTACATCTGTTGCTAATCATATCAATGAATTCAATGTGATCGTTAGTCAATTAAGTTCAGTTGAGATTGACTTTGAAGATGAGGTACGTGCTTTAATTCTATTATCCGCATTGCCTGATAGTTGGAATACTACTTTACTGCTGTTAGTAATTCCTCTGGATCAACAAGTTTAACTTTTGATGGGATTCGATATTTAATTCTGAGTGAGGATATCCGTAGAAGAGAATCTGGCGAATCTGTATCTATTGCTTTAGTAGGTGAAAGAGGAAGAACTAGTACTCGTGTTAGTAGAAGTAGTATAAACATGAATAGACGCAGTCAGTCTAGGACTGGCGGTGATTTCTGTTGGAACTGTGGCAAGAGAGGGCATCTTAGAAGAAATTATTTTAAGCTGAAAAACGAAAGGGCTAAGGAAATTGGAGTTGAATCTGTGGATGATGTTGCAGCTGTAGCTGAAAATTCCGATAGTGCCGATTGTGTCTTGTCTGTCCTTGAGAATTCGTCGTTTGACGGATGGATTATGGTTGTTCTTTTCATGCTACACCAAACAGGAACTGGTTTACTTCTTATCAATGTATGGATAGTAGTAAAGTGCAGTTGTGAAACAACGCTGAATGCGATGTTGTGTGTATTGGTGATGTTAAAATCAGAATGCATGATGGTATTGTGAAAACATTGACTGGAGTACGGCACATTCCAGAATTGAAAAAGAACTTAATTTTCTTGGGTGCTCTAGATTCAGCTGGATGTAGGTATTCTTCTCGAGGTGGAGTTCTGAAGATTGTTCGAGGTGCCTTGGTAATAATGAAAGGAATCAAGCATGGTGGCCTGTGTGAACTTCAAGGTGAGACATTGATAGGTTTCACTCCTGAGATGTCGACATCCGTTCGAAAGTCTAACGACTACTCGAGGAAGGCCTGGGTGGTTGTGTCGATGCACAAGATTGATGTTGTTGTAAAGAATACACGGTCGAGAGCTTTGATCGAAACGGAGACTGGTAAGGTGATCAAGCATGTGCGAACTGACAGTAGCATGGAGTTCTGCTCGAAACTGGTAAATAAATTCTGCATGAAAAAGAGCATAGTGAAACACCGTATTAGTGCTAGTAAACCGCAACAGTTTGCAGAATTGATGAGCAGAGCGTTACTAGAGACGACCCGTAAAAATATCTCTAGTGCTGGTATGACTAGGAGAATTCTAGCGGATGCGCTTAGTATAGCGAGCTACCTGGTGAATAGATCCCCATCGACTGCGATTGGATATCAGACTCCCGAAGAAGTATGGTCAGGTAATGTTGCTGATGATTATATTTTTAGAATGTTTAATTGTCCGTGTTATTATCGAGTAAGTGATGGTAAGCTCGATGTGGAGGCAATGTGTATATTCCATGGCTATTCACAAGGTGAGCGGGGCGATCAGTTGTTGTACCCGAATATAAATTTACCTGTTTGCAGCAGAGAAGTTACATTTGACAAGTCTCTAGTACTTCTGGCTAGGAGTGATTGTGGCAGTGTTAATACGAATCTGGACGGTGTTCAGCTTGAGGTGGAGTTGCAACCAGAAATTCCTGAGGTAGTAGGTACTAGCGTGGTAATCAACACAGATGGTGCTTATAGCAAGGTGGAGCCTATAGAGCCAACAGTTGTTGTAACTGCTGATATTCACAAGGTATGTGTTCGATCTCCTAACAGATATGGATGCAACAGTGGTTTCGCTTTATCTGTAATTAAGGAGCTTGTGTCAGATAGTCCTTGTGGAGTAGTTAAAGGTACATGTTCAGTTGGTGTTCTGATGAGGTCCTCAGCTATGGCGAAGTTCAAGCGCAGCTTAGACTTGGATGATATCTGTGGCGGTTAAGTCCATTGAGGCTGCTGGGAGAGTAGTAGCGATGTTCGGATTATCAGCGAAGCGATTGTGACTTGGCTCAAATGTCGAGCCAAGGTGGAGATTGTTAAAGACTGTCTCGAATTTTGAGCCCACGACGAAAAAGAATGTTATCCAGCCAAACCATGACGCAAAAGGAAAAGAAATATTGGCTGGACTGAAAAGGAAATCTGTTACATGAGAGGCTGATTTGAATATTCAAGCATGGGCTTGTGTGTCAAAGAAGAAAAGGAAATTATCTTCTGTTGAGTGATCTTATTGAAGTCGGCAAAAAGGGAATCCACGTAGGCGTCAAACAAGGAAACAATCAACACCAAGCTTGAAGTGGCTATCCGAATATTACTTGGGATTTTTTTTTTTTTTTTGGTTTTCACGTGGTCCATGGTTTGAAAAATTCGTATATATTTATAATGTTTCCGTTGGACGAAAAAAAGGGTGTTTCGCAAGGGTTTCTTCACGTCGCTGATGTCCAGAGATCCAAATACGAAGTCTTGAAGTTTTGAAGCGCCATCTCGAGTGCTTGGTAGAGGGACTTCCTGAAGCGCCGTTTTATGAGCGAGTGCTTGGCATTGGGTCTTTGTTTTGTTCGTGGAATTACATCAATAGTTCAAGTGTCGAAGCCGATTAAATCTTGAGGTTAGATTTGTATTTTAATTCCTTCGCGAGATTGAGAGATTATTTCGCTAGGAATTGGGGGGTTAAATACTGTATGCGTTCTTGGATGTAATTGGCGCTGGGAAACACCAAGAGTGTGTTTGTGTAACTCGAGTGGATAATCTCCGTGTATCGCTCGTTCTATAGTGAAATTCGTTACTGCTCTCCCCGTGAACGTAGGTCTCTACGACCGAACCACGTACATCTGGTGTCCGATTTACTTTACTTGTTCTGTCTATTTTATCGATCGATCGTTTGTTCCGCGCAACATAATGGGTAAGGGAGGTTCTTTGTGGACATTCAGATATAGTATATAAAGCTTTTAGAATGAAGAGACATGTCTTTCTCAATCTCTGCTGTTTGAGGATAGAAAGAGGTTGGCTGGAAGATAGCCGATATATTAAGGTAGAGGAATAAGTCGCGATCTTCTTATTTATGATTTGTCACAAGAAGTCTAATAGAGATTTATGTGAGAGATTTCAACGTTCGGGACAAACTATCAGCAAGTACTTCACTAAAGTGTTAAATGCAGTTCTCCAACTAGCTAAAGAAATTATCGTACCACCTTCCTTTCATATCGTCCCAAAGGAGATTCTGATGAATCCTCAACATGAACCTTATTTCAAGGTACGATTTTCATACATTTCTTTACATTTATCAACATGAGCCTTACTTCAAGGTACGATTTTCATACATTTCTTTACATCAGCACTTTTAATTTGTTGATAATCTTGTCAAATGCTAGTCTTTGATAAAAATGATAGGGTTGTATAGGCGCTATTGATGGCACCCATGTGCATGCTTTTGTACCATATTTGGCCCTATAATGACAGTCAAACCAACATATGAGATAGAGGGTCTAACGGCAAGTCATCTTTCACATAAGTGTATAAGTTTATCTAAAAGTAGAGATTGACAAGCCAATTCAAATTAACAGGACAGGTAGAATGACCGGCAAGCAGCAAGATGCAATTCATTCACCAAGTAATAAAGCAGACATAATACTTCCTCGCTAGCAAGTAATATCATAGATCACCTTCATTCATTCATTATACCAATAATAATCCACTTGATATCATTCTTTTCCATAGTCAGACTTGAGGCACAAAGTAAAATCCAAGCTAGCCCATTGAATGCTACTCTACGTAGCTCCTCTTGATTGAGGAATTCGCATGTAAAGGTCGACATTAGCAAAACTAACCTGTAAGCTATGCACATCAATATTAACAAACAATTTCTTCAAGCGGCCATTATATGGCCTAGTACTTCCAGTTCAATTCCCGTTCAGCCTTTTCTATTAATGCATAAACAATTTCAGCATCACCTGATCGGCGCCCGGCCATAAAAGGCAAATTTTTTGGAACAAGAGAAAACATTAATGCAGTAACAGGTCAACAAGGAAATTAAAGTCATCTCAAAAGGGATCTCATGAAGAAGGATTACATGATGAAAGTGGACATTGAGAAAGGGATCAGACTCACAATCAGATTAAATGATCCAGAGTGTTACCAATTATGAAGAAGTACAGAAATCCGTATGTGAATCACCAGACAAACCTAAACTCTACCTCAAGAATCACAAGAAACAGACCCTTTCCAAACATCCATCCTGTTACATATAGTACATTCAGACAAAAAAAAGACAAGCATATGCACCAAGCAAGAATTGGGTAAGATGACAGCTAAAAAGATCTGCATAAGAATAAATAAGATGTTTACAAATCACCATAATATCAGCTTCAACTCCAAAAAATAGCATATGCACCACAACATACTTTACAAATCACCATAATATCAGCTCCACCTCCAAAAAAGTAGCTCCTGCAAAAGTTTCACAAGCTGTCTTAATAAAACCATCTTCCAACAAAATAGAAAGATTAAGGGATGAGTTGTAATCGATCTATTAAAGAAATATATGAATACTTGGGAGCTGGATAAAAATGCGCTACAAAAGTTAAGAACCTAATTTCAAGAAATCTCTTCCATATTATGATCGCTCGCCATTTGATTGGCAATATTTATCTTGAGGATATTCATAGATTCCCTCCGTAGATATAACCTCATCTTGTGTAGGTTCAAACGAGTACCTTGGATTTCCATATAGTGAAAAGTTCTTATCCCTCTTGTCTTGATCACGAATGAAATTATGGACAGCACAATATGCAATTATGATACATTCTTGATTTCGAATTGCAAACGAAGGCATATGTCTCAAAATGAAGAAGCGGTTTTTTAATGCTGCAAATGATCTCTCGATGACATTTCTTAATGATTCTCTTGCTGTTCTTGGTCGTCTCGATGCACCCCTATAATCATTTAGATGATACTGTTCACCTTTAAAAGGAGTTAAAAATCCCGGATCCGTTGGATAGTCGGAGTCTACCATGTAGTATTTACCTATAACAAGATATTAATAAATTGGTCATGATATGCAATCGCAATACAATCACATAGATCAAATTACTCTTTATAGAACGAACAAATACCTAGTGGTGGTTGAGGAAATTTCAAACGAGGAGTCTTGATTGAACTGATGTTACTTGATCGTATTCACGCTATTCTCATCCCTCTTCATATTACCTATGCCATCACACGAAAAAACATAAACACAATAGACAAGTATGAAATTCAAAACATTCAACAATAGTCACAATGTCATCATAATTGTAGATATGGCACATCGGACTTACATTCAGCCGGGAAATTAGCACACTTCTTTTTTTATAGTTTATTGGGGATTTTACCTAACTCTCTTTCGAGTCTTCGTTAATCTCAATTCAACCAAGTTCAAATCGATCCTGCTCCTCCTCTTCTTCTTCTCTTCTCTGCGCCTGCATAGTTTGCGAACTCGATCGCTGCACTCGCCAACCTAAGGTACTTGAATTCAATTAATTCGCTCTTTTTTGGGGAATGGCTTCGGTTTTCCGGAGACTTGGGGGCGAATTACTGTTTTCTTGCTCCATTTTCTCTGGTCTTTTCGTCTTGAGAAGTTGTTCTGTTCGGGTGCTTGGCTTTTGCGGGAAAGATCGTGTTTTGCTGTTGCGTGCAGAGTGATCAGCAAGGCTTTTGATGGATTGTCTTTGGATAATGGGTAGATACATCCAGGGCCACAGACATCTTTGCTGGATTGAAGTGTTGTCGAGGATTTACTTCGGTTTTTCCTAGCTGTTAGAATCCTTGGAGTCAGTCCCATCGGTTCAAGAAATGCACTTTTCCTTCTTTGTGTTTACTGGAAACTCATCTCGTCTGCTGATTTGGGCGCTATAGGAATTTGCAATGGCTGCGAACAATTGTTCAGAAGCGGCAGAGGAGCACACGTCTGGCGCAGAGATAGAGTCGTTTTTCGACTCGGCTCCTCCGCTGAAAAATAGCCGCGAAATCAGAGACAAGTTGAAGGAGTTTCTTGATAAGAATTCATTGTCGACTGGTGAGTTGCTTTCATGGACTTTATGCTTCTGCACTTTGATGCTACGCTTGCTTTTGTTTAGCTTTTCTTTTTCCTTTTGTAAACGCAGGACATGGAAGAGCTAACCGAATTGTTTGCGTGACCTCGGGTGGGACGACTGTCCCTCTAGAGCAATGCTGTGTGCGCTACATTGATAACTTCAGCTCAGGCCATCGAGGAGCAGCTTCCACTGAGTATGAGAGCTTCACCTGCAATTGATGTTTATTGTTTGAAGTCAGTATTTTTCTAATAAGCCCAACTGACACAGGTACTTTTTGAAGGCAGGATACGCGGTTATCTTTCTGTATCGAAGGTAATACTCATGTGATTTCTTAATTACTGTTATTCAGTCTAGGCGTCAAGGGTATTGTATGATAAAATGTCAATCTTATTTCCTCTTCTCCCCACTTTTGAACCAGGGGAACCTGCCAGCCTTATTGCAGCTCTTTGCCAGATGATCCCTTCCTTGAATGTTTCAAGTTTATAGACGAATCGCACATTAAAGGTTGGTGCTACTTCATTCAGGTGATAAAAGTGAAAAAAAAGAGAGAGTCTACAATATGACCTTTTCCTGTGGTGCTATGTCTGTTAATTGAGATATCTAATGAAGAACCTTATCTGATAGCAGTGGTCCAACAAACAATTGAAGTTTATTTGGCCCTTAGAGAATAAATTTGCGACATATGTTTCCTCTTGACTTCAGTCTTGCTATATCTGCAGAAAGTTGATGCATTTTCTCGTAGAAAATGCTTCTCTTCCATGCAGACAATTCCATATTTTCGCAAATTATGGTCTTCCCATCATATGATCAATTTAATCATTTTCTCTCAAACTATAGCGAGGGAGCCATATTCTGAAGCTGTGAAGATGGCTATCAGCGATCATCGAAATGTATGGAACATTGGTACATGCTTCTTAAATTGAGTTTTCTAGCTTGTTGGGTAGTGGTGAACGATTGGTTAATTTTGCTATTGACTCACTATGTGGCTGTACGGTATCCAATTTTAGGTGGTTGAAAAAGGACAATTGCTGAAACTTCCCTTCACAACCATTTTTGAATATCTTCAGGTTTGCATTACTAATTTTTATGTTCTTAGTATGGTGAAAATTACTTGAGCAACATTGAGAGAGGTCTCTAGACTTTTTACTCATTTATTTATGCACAATGCCATCTTAGAACATTGATTTAGTTACATTTGATGTGGTTTTAGGATGTAAAGATAATGTTTGCATGTTCAAATGTCTTATGATGCATGAAATTGCCGCGCTTTACCCATTTTCCATCAGTTGAAGACATGTATGTACTCTTAATAGTCGGCTTAACCAACAAGTTCCTTCAACATATGTAAATTATTAGTTCGATGCACTGTTTTGCTCGTTCCAGATTATCTTATGAATATTTTGATGCTTCATAGGCCCCCAGCCCTTCTTCCTTTTTTTCATCTTTTGTCTGCTTGGAATGAGCAAAATAATATGAAAAAATTAACACGGCAAGGAGTGATATGTTAGGTAGGTGATTGATTCTAAGAATCCAAATATGATTCCTCAGATATGAACCAAACTAGAATGGTTGTTTATTCACATTCAGCTTCTCATTAATGTTAAATGCTAGATTTTAAATTGCAAAAAAAGTAACATTGACCACCTGCATTATAAAACTATGATCGACAGAGCAGTTTTCAATAGTTTTGCATAAAGGCATCTATCTGCTTCCAGTGTATTTCCTTCAAATTAATTCATTTCCCCAGTGTCGTTGTATCCATTAGAGGATCTTTCTCTGTACAATTAAGTTTCAGAACCTTTATTGCTCTACGAAATTTTTTTGCTCTTTGTTCTGGTTGTTCAGGCATGCTGATAGAAGGTGCTCTTTATAACGTTGATCTGGTGTGTGCAGTTGTTACAAATGGTGGCAACATCACTTAGGGGTCTAGGGCCACATGCAATGGTTTATCTTGCAGCTGCAGTATCTGATTTTTATGTACCTTGGAAAAGCATGGTAATTGTTTGGACTTTGCTGAAACTCTTTCAATTCATTTTGCAGTAGCAGTTTCTTGGAAATAACTCGAACCAGAGCTTTTCCTGTTTCCATGTGTTAATATCAAGTGCATGGATGCCCTTGTTGTGAAGTACTGTTGCTTAAATTGGAAAGTTACATTGGTTTCCCCCTTTTGCCATATCTTCAGAAGATAACGTCCCTGTTTTATCCTCTTAAGAAAATTAAGTAATCATTACTTGTCATTTGGCTTGCTTTCTTGCTTGAATACCCTCCTCTGAGAAGTCTAAGCTGTCGGGGGTTGTCATTCCAAAATCTTAAGTCACTGAATGCTTCCTGAAGTGAGTATGAATCCCTAGACAATTCTCTCTCGTGGTAGGTTAGGTCAGAAGAACCAGTTCTTCTTACTCTGCGCATTAGCATTAGTCACTAACAAGTATACTTTTAGTCATAATTGTCTAAGATTAGCTTGGCTAGTTTTAGGCCAGTGAATTAGACTCCTCTGTCCCTTTGGCTGGCTAAACTCACATTTGCTTACCAAATGTAGTCTTAGTTCATTTAGCTCTATGGATTAGAGTATTTTTAACCTTGATATTGTAATCCCATTTTCTTTGACTTGGGAAGCTGTATGTTTGTACAGGCAGAACACAAAATCCAGTCAGGATCAGGTCCGCTTGATTTGAGTTTGGTTCAAGTACCAAAAATGCTCGCTGTCTTGAGAAAAGAGTGGGCTCCATTTGCCTATTGCATTTCGTTTAAGGTCAGCTGTTTGGAGTCTATTCATTCTGGTGCAACCATAAGCTTCATTAGCAAATAACGACATAATAAATTCAATAGCATGTATGTCATATGGGACAAATAATCCGACTCTAGTGACAAAATAACCCTATCCCTGGAGGATACATTTGATGGTTGATTTTAATTGTTATGAGTAAAACAGCATCAAACACTGTTGTCTTTGCAGTTTTATGAAGATAATTGTCTGAAAAATGTGCAGTCAGAGTGAACAATGTCGTGTTTGTCCGCAATGAAAGCCGTTTCTCTACCACATTCCCTGTAGAAATTTCTGCACTGTAAGGTTTTCTCCAGAAGTCTGTCAAAGTTTAAAAGAAGTCAACCTAGTCACTAAAATCTTTACTTATTCAGGGAAAAATATAATTGCTTACAGCATAATCTTCTACAATAGTAGCATTTGCAGCTCAGATGTCACGTGTTGCCAGCAAGAAGATTGAATAGATAGTGAAGGTCCTAGAAATATAGAAAAGAACTCAACAAATGCATGCTGGAGTAATTACACAAGGCCCTTTCCTCTGTATAGCAACAAGTAGAAGCCGGTAATGAGTGGCATCTCAGCAGCTGCTCACCAGAGCCAGCTGCAAAATTTCCCTGGCAGCAATGTGAACTCTTTATTTGGACAATACTTTCTTCTCCTGTCTAAGATTTTTGTCAAAGGTATTACACACAGCATTTTTGACTTGAGGCTTGATATTATTTCCTGATGCTGATATGTTTATATTGCTAAATGACAGCTAGAGACTGATAAGAATATCCTGCTGAAGAAGGCAGATATGGCTCTTAGAAAGTGCAAAATGCACGTGGTAGTAGCCAATGAGCTTTCAACTCGGAAAGAGGAGGTTGTTGTCGTCACGGGTGATGAAAAGGTTTCAGTTTGCCGAGATAAGACCCAGATTGGCAGTGCTGTGGAGGATCCCCTCGTCAAACTGCTAGTTGAGAAACATACGATTCACATAGTAGATTCTTGCTCATGAAATTATGAATTGTCAAGAAGTTCAACCTGTCATAGATACTGCTAATTGTCATAATTGATCGATATTTATAGGTTCCAGTTCTCTCAATTCTGTTGCGTAATAACTGCTCGGGGCAAGTGTTTCCACAGAGTTCGGCAATACCTCTCTCTCTCTCTGGCTTGTCTGTATTTAACGTAACGGATGTAACAACCTTGAGAAAGAGAAGGGGTCCTGACTCCGGCTTTAATTACAAATAATTGTTAATCCGTATTTGCATCTATTATGGAGACGTTTTTGACTTAGTATGAATGCTGTGATTCTTGAAAATGGAGATGCCTGTTGAAAATTGTGCATTAGGTGCAAATTTTTCTCAGATACGTAGTTATACGACAATTGGGTGCTTGTCCGAACTTGAGCATCAAGGAGCTTCTTCGCAGTCACACTTCATCCTAATATTTTTTAGGCCAAGTGTCTGTTAAAGAATGCAGAGCATCTTAAGTTGCCTCTGCTGCCAATTTTTTTTTTTTTTCAAAGTAAGACAATGGAAAGTTAGGTTAAGAAAGGTTTATCAATTTGTTCAGTTTCATTTGCTTCAGAAATGTAAAATTCAAGTCGGTGCGCTGGTGGTGCTTCTGGGCCTTAGAAAGCAAGTAATGCAGATTGGTAGGCGAGATAACTATCGAAGAGCATGGCATGGAAGTCTCTTTTCATTTCGGACTTTACTAGCTCTTATGCAAAGCTCAGATATATGTTTGCCTGTTTTTATGAGTAGTAGTTGACAATGAGACAACTGAATCAGGCTCGGAAGATGCAAGAGAGGGGCTGGAAACCTCGGTGGTTTGCAAAGGACAAGGCAACTGATACGTACAAGTACATTGGCGGGTATTGGGAGGCTAGAGAGCATGGAAACTGGGAATCGTGCCCCGATATCTTTGGCCAAGTTCCTGCAGAGCAACTAGAATAATCTCTCTCTCTCTCTCTCTCTCTCTCTCTCTCTCTCTCAAATCGTTGATTCTTTCTCAAGTTTTCTCAATGGCTGGCAATTGACAAGTTTGGACAACAGTTGTGTGGCTATGTGAGTGCTTGAGGTTACGAGCTAATAAGAGAAAGCAGCAAGGGGCTATCCATCATGCCGATAATCGAGCACCGCTAGCAGCGGTGAACTGCTTCTAGCATTGTGATTTTACCACGCCAAGAAAGCGGCACTTGATTTCTAGTTTGAGATTGTATCAGCATTTGCTAGTTGATTGGGTTGCTCAACATACATTGGATGCCCTTCCATCTAGTCCATAGCAGCTTCTCTTTTTTTTTTTTTCTTTTTCCTTCTTACTGTATTCATGTAAAGTGCAACCTTTTCTCTCCATATTAGTTCCCTCAATTCAATGAGGATGTCAGGGCCATGTAACTACGATTTTTTGTACGAGCAAATTATACAAAGTGAGAGGAACAATGACAGGTTTACTGCTGGATGTTCTCACTTGAAAGATGCAGCACTTTGTTTACTATTTTGGGTCAATGGACCCATGGCTCGGGATGATTTTATCCATTAAAACTTCAGGCAAGATGCACTGGATTGGAAAAAGCATGAAAAAGAGAACATGTTACTGAAGCAGATTTCAAGTACGTGTGCAGGACCATAGTACTGCGGTGCTATACCAATACTACGTGTTTTGTGTTGGTAGATCAACCTAGGGACATGTTGAATACAATTTCCACATTGTATCAACAAAGAGGAATAGTATTGGGAAAATGCCCAAGAAGTCTCAAACCTGTTGCGCTGTCGGTTCATTTAGTCCTAACAACCTATCAAAGCCATGCCGTGTCACTTAAAGGCGGCCAATCTCAAAAGTCATGCCATGTCACTTAAAACGGTCAGTCGCTGATTGAGCCATCGTAGATCAAAATTAATTAAATGCATTAAATTGAAAATCTTCTTAATGTTTAGGACTACATTGACCAAAGTGACTAGTTTGTGACTGATTTAGCGGTGACACATTAGGTTTAGGACTATTTGGAACAAATTTTTTGAGTAGTTTTCATTGAACGCATTTTCCTTCACGAAATTGTATTCATCAAGAGAAAAGGCAGTCCGATGCAGCCACGAAAAACTCCATCCCTACCATTCTCGGGTTCCTACAGGGAGAGAAGGCGGGACACATTCCTGAGACAAGCAGTCTCCATTCCATACAGTAATGAGTTTTGTCGCAAGTCATTCGTGCTTTGTACAAGCACATTTCAGGAACCCTGTGTCCAAAGTAAACCAACGGTTCGATTGTAGGAAAAAGAACATGAAGATGAAAGTCCACTGACTCAGCTTATTTGCAACTGTTTAAATTAAACCATCGCATTTCAATCACGATTAGTAGAGCATAACGACGAAAAGACAACCACCTCAGGCAGGAAAAATTAAGCCATAATCAGTAATTAAGAATTTGAACCTTACTGGTCAGAGCAAAACCAACTCCTGTTATTTTCTTTTCTTGGGCTCGATGAAAGTTCAACTCCTGTTAACTAAGTGTTCGAACTTCAGGATAGAGTTCCTAACGAATGCAAGCAAACCAGTTCATCCCCAGCTCAGGTATACGTCCAGTCTAACGATGGGAAGTCATCTTCAACCCTGCAAAAGGCGTTCCCCTGCTCTTCCTGGTACGGGCATTCGTGCTTGTGCGCTGCCCTCTGCACGGCAAACCAGCTACGTGCCTGATTCCCCTGTAGCTTTGTATGTCAACCAGTCTCTTAATGCAGCTGGCAGTCTCCTTGTCCTGCAATAACCCAAGACAGTTACAAAGGTAAACTTCTATACCTCCTGCTTAAATAAGGAGCCACAGCTTGTGCTATGGAATGAGGCAAGTGAGATGTGAGAATGGGGACAGATTCAAAGCGGTATATCATTAGAATCACCACAATTCTGCGGCTAAACAGAGGAAGGAGAACGTCTAATTCCCACATGTTGGCTCTACTGAAATTTGATTTGACAAAGAAACTGACAAGACCAGTGTTAACCTCATAAACACAATTTTATCCATGTTTTGTTTCATTGCCTGAGAGGCTTCAAGCAACAAAGATTAGCAACGTGGAGGTAGAAAAGCGAGTACTGTCTTCCTTAAGTCGTGATCTAGTACTGATGATTGTAAACCGAAACCTCAGCATACAGTCAGAATGACAGAGAGCAATACCACATTATGTCCAATGTTGTAGCTGAGGATCTCGTTACGGAGCGACTCGAGCTCCATCCACGACAATTCCCTGGCCGGCTTGTTCTCGATCTGGAGCTCACACAGTATTTGGCGAGCAGTGGAGCGGCCAATTCCCTTTATGTGTTGGAGAGAATACGCCAGCTTCTTATCATCAGGAACCTCCGTGTTCCCGATGCGAATCCCTCGAACGCCCTGCTCGCGAAGCGGCAGGATGCATCAGACTTCCCACAATACGACAGCAACCATTTCTTAGCCCAGGGGCCAAAATCAAGCGTCGCCATCCAATACCCCATTAGTGTTTCAAAATCTAAACTTTTTTAACTCAAGAAAAGCGAGTCGCGCGATTCCAGTGACGCCCTTTGAGAGAGAAACCAGATTTGAGGTGATGGGAGGTCCATCCGATTCAGCCTAAAACCCTAATCGGATCGCTCACAGTCGCGCAACGAAAACCACTGTTCAGAGAAAGCAGAAGAGAATCACCTGGGCGTTTTGGAGGAGTCGCCGACCAGCATGGGCGGATCTTCGAGCTGAAGCGCCTAACGCGAACATTACTGGGAACTGTTGCCGCCGGGCGCTGGGGTTACAAGGAGTCGTCGGGTTTTAGCTGGATCTGGATCGTATGACATACAAGATGTATGTCAGGAAGGAGAGAAGAAAATAGTAACGGAGGGGAGAGGGAGATAGACGGACGGGGAAGAGAGAGGCAAACGAGAAAGATGGGGAGGAAAAGATCTGAAATGTGGGCCCAATTTTGACATATGGCAATCAATGAATGGAGTGATATTTTGCCACCGTGGCATGTTAAACTCACCCAATATTTTCTCTGTCATCGGTGACTGGCTTTAAATTTGAGCCATTCATTCTAAATGAGTGGCTCAGATTGTGCCATGTCTCTAGATCTCGGGGAGAACTGAAAATTTGAATTTCAAAATTCAAAAAAAGAGAATAGGATTTATTTCTCTTTTTTTTTCTCTCTCTTCGTAAAAGGTCTAGATAAAAATAAAAAGGACAGCCGTTGTTAAATATGTCTTGAATTTTATGTACCTGGTCCGGTTAATTATCCGACCCGACATATTTTGTGTGACCCAAAATTAGAGAGAAAATTGAGATTTGATTCGTGACGCGGAGAGTTGGGCCGATATTGCATTACTAATTTTTATGTTCTTAGTATGGTGAAAATTACTTGAGCAACATCGAGAAAGGTCTCTTAGACTTTTTACTAATTTATTTATGCACAATGCCATCTTAGAACATTGATTTAGTTGCATTTGATGTGGTTTTAGGATGTAAAGATAATGTTTGCATGTTCAAATGTCTTATGATGCATGAAATTGCCGCGCTTTACCCATTTTCCATCAGTTGAAGACATGTATGTACTCTTAATAGTCGGCTTAACCAACAAGTTCCTTCAACATATGTAAATTATTAGTTCGATGCACTGTTTTGCTCGTTCCAGATTATCTTATGAATATTTTGATGCTTCATAGGCCCCCAGCCCCTCTTCCTTTTTTTCATCTTTTGTCTGCTTGGAATGAGCAAAATAATATGAAAAAATTAACACGGCAAGGAGTGATATGTTAGGTAGGTGATTGATTCTAAGAATCCAAATATGATTCCTCAGATATGAACCAAACTAGAATGGTTGTTTATTCACATTCAGCTTCTCATTAATGTTAAATGCTAGATTTTAAATTGCAAAAAAAGTAACATTGACCACCTGCATTATAAAACTATGATCGACAGAGCAGTTTTCAATAGTTTTGCATAAAGGCATCTATCTGCTTCCAGTATATTTCCTTCAAATTAATTCATTTCCCCAGTGTTGTTGTATCCATTAGAGGATCTTTCTCTGTACAATTAAGTTTCAGAACCTTTATTGCTCTACGAAATTTTTTTGCTCTTTGTTCTGGTTGTTCAGGCATGCTGATAGAAGGTGCTCTTTATAACGTTGATCTGGTGTGTGCAGTTGTTACAAATGGTGGCAACATCACTTAGGGGTCTAGGGCCACATGCAATGGTTTATCTTGCAGCTGCAGTATCTGATTTTTATGTACCTTGGAAAAGCATGGTAATTGTTTGGACTTTGCTGAAACTCTTTCAATTCATTTTGCAGTAGCAGTTTCTTGGAAATAACTCGGACCAGAGCTTTTCCTGTTTCCATGTGTTAATATCAAGTGCATGGATGCCCTTGTTGTGAAGTACTGTTGCTTAAATTGGAAAGTTACATTGGTTTCCTCCTTTTGCCATATCTTCAGAAGATAACGTCCCTGTTTTATCCTCTTAAGAAAATTAAGTAATCATTACTTGTCATTTGGCTTGCTTTCTTGCTTGAATACCCTCCTCTGAGAAGTCTAAGCTGTCGGGGGTTGTCATTCCAAAATCTTAAGTCACTGAATGCTTCCTGAAGTGAGTATGAATCCCTAGACAATTCTCTCTCGTGGTAGGTTAGGTCAGAAGAACCAGTTCTTCTTACTCTGCGCATTAGCATTAGTCACTAACAAGTATACTTTTAGTCATAATTGTCTAAGATTAGCTTGGCTAGTTTTAGGCCAGTGAATTAGACTCCTCTGTCCCTTTGGCTGGCTAAACTCACATTTGCTTACCAAATGTAGTCTTAGTTCATTTAGCTCTATGGATTAGAGTATTTTTAACCTTGATATTGTAATCCCATTTTCTTTGACTTGGGAAGCTGTATGTTTGTACAGGCAGAACACAAGATCCAGTCAGGATCAGGTCCGCTTGATATGAGTTTGGTTCAAGTACCAAAAATGCTCGCTGTCTTGAGAAAAGAGTGGGCTCCATTTGCCTATTGCATTTCGTTTAAGGTCAGCTGTTTGGAGTCTATTCATTCTGGTGCAACCATAAGCTTCATTAGCAAATAACGACATAATAAATTCAATAGCATGTATGTCATATGGGACAAATAATCCGACTCTAGTGACAAAATAACCCTATCCCTGGATGATACATTTGATGGATGATTTTAATTGTTATGAGTAAAACAGCATCAAACACTGTTGTCTTTGCAGTTTTATGAAGATAATTGTCTGAAAAATGTGCAGTCAGAGTGAACAATGTCGTGTTTGTCCGCAATGAAAGCCGTTTCTCTACCACATTCCCTGTAGAAATTTCTGCACTGTAAGGTTTTCTCCAGAAGTCTGTCAAAGTTTAAAAGAAGTCAACCTAGTCACTAAAATCTTTACTTATTCAGGGAAAAATATAATTGCTTACAGCATAATCTTCTACAATAGTAGCATTTGCAACTCAGATGTCACGTGTTGCCAGCAAGAAGATTGAATAGATAGTGAAGGTCCTAGAAATATAGAAAAGAACTCAACAAATGCATGCTGGAGTAATTACACAAGGCCCTTTCCTCTGTATAGCAACAAGTAGAAGCCGGTAATGAGTGGCATCTCAGCAGCTGCTCACCAGAGCCAGCTGCAAAATTTCCCTGGCAGCAATGTGAACTCTTTATTTGGACAATACTTTCTTCTCCTGTCTAAGATTTTTGTCAAAGGTATTACACACAGCATTTTTGACTTGAGGCTTGATATTATTTCCTGATGCTGATATGTTTATATTGCTAAATGACAGCTAGAGACTGATAAGAATATCCTGCTGAAGAAGGCAGATATGGCTCTTAGAAAGTGCAAAATGCACGTGGTAGTAGCCAATGAGCTTTCAACTCGGAAAGAGGAGGTTGTTGTCGTCACGGGTGATGAAAAGGTTTCAGTTTGCCGAGATAAGACCCAGATTGGCAGTGCTGTGGAGGATCCCCTCGTCAAACTGCTAGTTGAGGAACATACGATTCACATAGTAGATTCTTGCTCATGAAATTATGAATTGTCAAGAAGTTCAACCTGTCATAGATACTGCTAATTGTCATAATTGATCGATATTTATAGGTTCCAGTTCTCTCAATTCTGTTGCGTAATAACTGCTCGGGGCAAGTGTTTCCACAGAGTTCGGCAATACCTCTCTCTCTCTCTGGCTTGTCTGTATTTAACGTAACGGATGTAACAACCTTGAGAAAGAGAAGGGGTCCTGACTCCGGCTTTAATTACAAATAATTGTTAATCCGTATTTGCATCTATTATGGAGACGTTTTTGACTTAGTATGAATGCTGTGCTTCTTGAAAATGGAGATGCCTGTTGAAAATTGTGCATTAGGTGCAAATTTTTCTCAGATACGTAGTTATACGACAATTGGGTGCTTGTCCGAACTTGAGCATCAAGGAGCTTCTTCGCAGTCACACTTCATCCTAATATTTTTTAGGCCAAGTGTCTGTTAAAGAATGCAGAGCATCTTAAGTTGCCTCTGCTGCCAATTTTTTTTTTTTTTCAAAGTAAGACAATGGAAAGTTAGGTTAAGAAAGGTTTATCAATTTGTTCAGTTTCATTTGCTTCAGAAATGTAAAATTCAAGTCGGTGCGCTTGTGGTGCTTCTGGGCCTTAGAAAGCAAGTAATGCATATTGGTAGGCGAGATAACTATCGAAGAGCATAGCATGGAAGTCTCTTTTCATTTCGGACTTTACTAGCTCTTATGCAAAGCTCAGATATATGTTTGCCTGTTTTTATTAGTAGTAGTTGACAATGAGACAACTGAATCAGGCTCGGAAGATGCAAGAGAGGGGCTGGAAACCACGGTGGTTTGCAAAGGACAAGGCAACTGATACGTACAAGTACATTGGCGGGTATTGGGAGTCTAGAGAGCATGGAAACTGGGAATCGTGCCCCGATATCTTTGGCAGAGTTCCTGCAGAGCAACTAGAATAAGAGCTCTCTCTCTCTCTCTCTCTCTCTCTCTCTCTCTCTCTCTCTCAAATCACTGATTCTTTCTCAAGTTTTCTCAATGGCTGGCAATTGACAAGTTTGGACAACAGTTTTGTGGCCTATGTGAGTGCTTGAGGTCAGGAGCTAATAAGAGAAAGCAGCAAGGGGCTATCCATTATGCCGATAATCGAGCACCACTCGCAGCGGTGAACTGCTTCTAGCATTGTGATTTTACCACGCCAAGGAGGCAGCACTTGATTTCTAGTTTGAGATTGTATCAGCATTTGCTAGTTGATTGGGTTGCTCAACATCCTTTGGATGCCCTTCCATCTTAGTCCATAGTAACTTCTCATTTTCCCTTCCTTTTTTTTCTTTTTCCTTCTTACTGTATTCATGTAAAGTGCAACCTTTTGTCTCCATATTAGTTTCCTCAATTCAATGAGGATGTCGGTGCCATGTAAGTACGATTTTTCGTACGAACAAATTATACAAAAGTGAGGAACAGTGACAGGTTTACTGGTGGAAAGATGCAGCACTTTGTTTACTATTTTGGGTCAATGGACTCATGGCTCGGGAAGATTTTATCCATTAAAACTTCAGGCAAGATGCACTGGATTGGAAAAAGCATGAAAAAGAGAACATGTTACTGAAGCAGATTTCAAGTAGGTGTGCAGGACCGTAGTAGTGCGGTGCTACACCAATACTACGTGTTTTGTGTGGGTAGATCAACCTAGGGACATGTTGAATACAATTCCACAAAGAGATTGTATCAACAAAGAGGAATAGTATTGAGAAAATGCCCAAGAAGTCTTAAACCTATTGTGCTGTCGGTCCATTTAGTCCTAACATCATATCAAAGCCATGCCGTATCACTTAAAGGCAGCCAATCTCAAAAGTCATGCCACGTCACTTAAGACGGCCAGTCGCTGATTGAGCCATCATAGATCAAAATTAGTTAAATGTATTAAATTGAAAAATCTTCTTAACGTTTAGGACTACATTGGCCAAAGTGACTAGTTTATGACTGATTTGGCGGTGATACATTAGGTTTAGGAATTTTTGGAACAAATTTTTTTAATAGTACTCATTGAACGCATTTTCCTTCACGAAATTGTATTCACCAAGAGAAAAGGCAGTCCGATGCAGCCACGAAAAACTCCATCCCTACCATTCTCAGGTTCCTACAGGGATAGAAGGCGGGACACATTCCTGAGACATGCAGTCTTCATTCCATACAGTAATGAGTTTTGGCGCAAGTCATTCGTGCTTTGTACAAGCACATTTCAGGAACCCTATGTCCAAAGTAAACCAACAGTTCGATTGTAGGAAAAAGAACATGAAGATGAAAGTCCACTGACTCAGCTTATTTGCAACTGTTTAAATTAAACCATCGCATTTCAATCACAATTAGTGGAGCATAACGACGAAAAGACAACCACCTCAGGCAGGAAATATTAAGCCATAATCAGTAATTAAGAATTTGAACCTTACTGGTCAGAGCAAAACCAACTCTTGTTATTTTCTTTTCTTGGGCTCGATGAAAGCTCAACTCCTGTTAACTAAGCGTTCGGACTTCAGGATAGAGTTCCTAACGAATGCAAGCAAACCAGTTCATCCCCAGCTCAGGTATACATCCAGTCTAACGATGGGAAGTCATCTTAAACCCTGCAAAAGGAGTTCCCCTGCTCTTCCTGGTACGGGCATTCGTGCTCGTGCGTTGCCCTCTGCACGGCAAACCAGCTACGTGCCTGATTCCCCTGTAGCTTTGTATGTCAACCAGTCTCTTAATGCAGCTGGTTGTCTCCTTGTCCTGCAATAACCCGAGACAGTTACAAAGGTAAACTTCTATACCTCCTGCTTAAATAAGGAGCCGCAGCTTGTGCTATGAAATAAGGCGAGTGAGATGTGAGAATGGGGACAGATTCAAAGCGGTATATCATAGAATCATCACAATTCTGCGGCTAAACAGAGGAAGAAGGACGCCTAATTCCCACATGTTGGCTCTACTGAAATTTGATTTGACAAAGAAACTGACTAGACCAGTGTTAACCTCATAAACACAATTTTATCCATGTTTTGTTTCATTGCCTGAGAGGCTTCAAGCAACAAAGATTAGCAACGTGGAGGTAGAAAAACGAGTACTGTCTTCCTCAAGTCGTGATCTAGTACTGATGATTGTAAACCGAAACCTCGGCATACAGTCAGAATAACAGAGAGCAATACCACATTATGTCCAATGTTGTAGCTGAGGATCTCGTTGCGGAGCGACTCGAGCTCCATCCACGACAATTCCCTGGCTGGCTTGTTCTCGATCTGGAGCTCACACAGTATTTGGCGAGCAGTGGAGCGGCCAATTCCCTTTATGTGTTGGAGAGAATACGCCAGCTTCTTATCATCAGGAACCTCCGTGTTCCCGATGCGAATCCCTCGAACGCCCTGCTCGCGAAGCGGCAGGATGCATCAGACTTCCCACAATACGACAGCAATCATTTCTTAGCCCAGGGGCCAAACCTCATTCAAGTGTTCAAGTGTCGCCATCCAATACCCCATTAGTGTTTCAAAATCTAAACTTTTTTAACTCAAGAAAAGCGAGTCGCGCGATTCCAGTGACGCCCTTTGAGAGAGAAACCAGATTTGAGGTGATGGGAGGTCCATCCGATTCAGCCTAAAACCCTAATCGGATCGCTCACAGTCGCGCAACGAAAACCACTGTTCAGAGAAAGCAGAAGAGAATGAAAATGGTTCAGGATGAGCAAGAATCACCTGGGCGTTTTGGAGGAGTCGCCGACCAGCATCGGCGGATCTTCGAGCTGAAGCGCGTAACGCGAACATTACTGGAAACTGTTGCAGCCGGGCGCTGGGGTTACAAGGAGTCGTCGGGTTTTAGCGGATGTGGATCGCCTGACATACACAATGTATGTCACCCATAACTGACTTTTCATCTCAGCCGTTCATTTGGAATGAACGATCCAGATGAAGCCACGTCATCTCGGCGGTGGGAGGCTCCGAAAATTTGAGCGCCAAAACTGGGATGGAATACTTTTTTTTTTTCTATTTTTCTCTCTCTCTCCTCAAACCTCGGGAAGGGAGGATATAGATCCAAATCCGGGAAGGGAGGTCGCCGCCCGACCTCCTCCTCAATCTCCATCTTTTCGCTCCTCCTCCTCGTTTTCCCTTTCCCCGACATTTCTACATTCCTCGCTCCTCCTCCTCATTTCGCTCCGGTGATGGACCTCTCCGACACCAGCCTCCGCGGATCCGCCGCCGACGCCAGCCTCCGCGGATCCGCTGCCGACGCCATCTCATTTCTTCCTTCCTCGCTCCTCCTCCTCATTTCGCTCTGGTGGAGGCCATTGAATGCTTCAGTCGAGCCCCAAAGATCAGGTTGAGTTTTTTTTTTTTCCTTCATCTTTTCGTGGTTTAGCTGTTTGTTTATTTGTCATTTTGGCTTTCTATGTTTCGTTCACTTGGTTCCGTAATGCTGGTCGAGCTCTACTGCTTTTAGGCGATTAAGTGAGTACTAATGTTTGATTTCTGTTCTTGTTAGCTAGAATTGTTGTTCATTTTGCATGCTTGTTGCATATGATTTCCTCTTTGACTCTAAAGGTGTCTCTGGAAGTGTTTAGTTCACTGCAAGATCCTCACCAGCAGCACCCAAGTTCAGTGAACAAAACATAAGATGACTGCAATTGTATAAAATCATGTTAATGTCAACAAAATCCTAGACGAATTAAGATGTCCCCCTTTCAGTTTCATGAGAGAGAGAGAGAGAGAGAGAGAGAGAGAGAGAGAGAGAGATGTGTAAAGGTTCTCCTTCAAAAGGTGAGATAATGCATGTCTATACTAGGTTTGCACACGCGGTCACAATGGAACCAAGCTGAAGGGGATTCTTGATTTTGTTTGGCCTTTATTCGTAAAGAAAAATGCCGATAAAATTCGCGACAGTGACGAGACGAAGGCAGCAGAGAAGACATGGCCAATGGATTAACGTTTACAAGAACACTTGTGTCATTGCCAAGGGGAAGAGGATAAAAAGAATAAACGAACTCTACTATGGTTAGCAACAAACTACCTTCACAGGACAGGGCAGGTCAGGCAATTGCCCAGAATTTTTTCCGACAGACCAACACATTCTCCAGTTTATTCTGTTTTTTAGCATATACGACTCTACTTCCCACAGGAATTTAGGAGCGATATCTCGGATTCTTTGTATAGTTGATTCCTCATCTCTGATGATGATAAACCCCTGCACATTGAAATTTTCATCATCACCAATGAATTCATGAAACCCCGTACCATGCACAAAAATAGCTACAAGATGGAAATCCATGGTGACCTCATAGACCGGTGAAATTTCAGATCATTCCTTTCCAGTCAACCTCAAGCAATGCAGTATTCTAAGGTAGAAATGCTATCGTTCATTTAGTTCTATACTTCTTTTCTATGAGGACAAAAAGAGAGTTCAAGATTTCTGCAGATGTAACAGCCACTTTAGTATAAATCCTAATTTCCTGAATATCTGATTTTGGAAAGAGATCCAGTGTTTGAATCCAATGGATAGAGAGGACGTGCAGATCGATGTTTTTAAATATGCTATGTGAAGGTGCTCTGCCTTGTTTAGGACTTGGGGTAAAAGAATGGGAGACCTAATTGCAATGTGTAGCTCAACTAACTACCTGTGGTGACCTAATTCTACGCGCTTTTGTTGTTCAAAAGAGGGACATCGAGAAAAAGGTAAGCGGCAGGAATTAGTGAAAAAGAGAAAGAAAAATTCAGACTTGCCCTTATTGAAAAAGAAAAATTCTTTAGTTCATTTGTCTTACTAGGTCGGGACCTGTCTGAGAAACAGAATTACCATCTGTGTTATATAGTTCATTTCAGTAGAGAAGAATTCAGACTTGCCCTGATTGAAAAAGAAAAATTCTTTAGTTCATTTGTCTTACTAGGTCGGGACCTGTCTGAGAAACAGAATTACCATCTTTGTGTTATATAGTTCATTTGTCTTACTAAGTTATGTTCACTTCATTATGTTCATTTTATCATGCATGCAGGTTTCTGATTTGTTTTCATATTTACTGACACTCGGGACATTTTATTGTGGACGTTTAGGCTTACGAGTCTAGCTATGCAGCCCCACCTGCTCCCTGTGAACTTAGAAGATGCAGCCCCACCTCAAGTTCATCAATTTCAGAAAGATGCTACGATTTCAGGTCATTGTACTTCTAGCTTTGGTTTCCGAATTCATGTTACAGTGCTTATGGTTTCTGCATGTCTGGAATAGTCTTGGGGGAGTATGAAAATCATTTGTTCTCTTCCTGTTTATGAAGTAATGGGTGCATACTACACGTTTTTAGGTGGTACCACAGATTTTAGATTAAGTGGAAATTGGATCGATATGTGGCATCATGCTTGGCATGACTAAGTGGGGTTTGGCTGTAACAACATGGAGTAGCCTAAAACACAGAAAAGCAGCTTCATTTTAAGTGGAACCCTTCATTTTAAGTATGAAAATCTTTGATAGTTTCAACTTTTGTCAAAGAGGGTGTTTAACATGGTTTAAGGGCTCCAATCGTGATTTCATATTTTATCCCTTTGTTTGGTCAGTTGTGCTCCTATTTTCGGCTATTGTGCTTATACTCATTAATGTGGTTATATCCACCTACTGGATAAAGTGTAGCTGACAATGAGGGAAATGATAAAGGATATGCATACAGAAGTAGAACTGCGCGTGTGGTTCCTAACACAAGCTTTTGAAAAAGCAAACAATTGTGTAACACAAAAAGAGTAGAAGCAGGAATTATGTTGATTCGGTCTAGTGCCTTAACAAACCTATAGTAGTGAACCTTGATTTTATGGCCTTGACACTGTGTTTTTAATTAAATTCTATGTGTATGTGGAACTTCATAGTGACTCAATCAGCTAGTGCTTTTTTGTGTCCATACAGGTGGCAATCCATGTTATGTAATACCATCTCATAGTTTGGTGTAGCTCAAGTATCAAGGCCTACCTTCCTGTTATCGAGTCCTTTGGTTTCTCTAGTACATTGAGAGCTACAACCTCTGGGCAGGCGTTCCCTCAATGTGTTTTCGACCACTGGAATATGATGTCGTCCGACCCTCTGGAGGTTGGGTCTCAGGCAGTTCAGCTGGTTTGCTGTTTGAGGGTTTTCGATCACATTTTGTTATCATTAATTGATTTTATTGTTCAGAGATTCTTAAGAAATTTCTATCGATCAATGAACGCGACTTTAAAGTTCATTATGCAACAGTAACTCTGATTAAGTTCAAAAGCTTTTATTCAGATTTTATAGTTTGCCCAATGCGCTTTGTTAAACAAGCTGCACATTGTTTACAAATTGGCATTGTAATGGATATCCATTCTCTGAGGTCTACTTTGATTGTGTCAATGTTCTTTCTCCATTGAGTTTCTACATTGGAAGGTTTTAACTGTTGAATGCTATTAAAGCCTGCACAACATGTCACGAGACTCCTGACCAAGCCGCGGATGCATGTTTTTGGTGGATGGATAAACTAACTGCTTTAATTGACCAAAAAATAAAAAAATAAAAATTGACTGCTTGGGAAGGCGTTGGTGCGACAGATGTTAATTACTACTATCATTCTCTCGCGCGTGAACTGTACGCAACGAATTGTGTGGATGCAAAAATAAAAACCAGCCTGCAAATGTCCTTTTCTTTTTTTTAGACCAAAAAATAAAGTCCTTTTCTTTTGCGGTTTTGGGTTGCAAGAAGTGAGACCATCTACAAATCCCCCGATTCAATAAATACAATACCATATATAATAAAATAAAAAGGAGATTGTTGCACGAGCACTTTACAGCATACATTTAGGTACATCTGCAAATTCCCTGATTCAATCTCACTATGGAAGCAGGATCAATAGTTGCAACAGCCAGAAATTGTTCAAACACAATAATAAAAATGGTCAGCTATAATAGGACAAGCTTCGGCTAAACATCAATTCATCCTATTTCATAAAAAAATGTCGTACATAAATGTCAAATGAAACATCAAATTACACAACGAATCCATCTGCTTTGCCCCAATGGTTTCTAATAGATGGTAACATTCCTGAAGCCACTGATCATATCTTGAAAGTTGACAGTCACCTCCCTTGCATGCTGTAACTCCCTTCGGGTTTGTTTTAGCTCCCTTTGTGTTTGTTCCAGCTTAAATCGGGTTTGTTCCAGCTCCATTTCCAGATATCTTATTATACGAATACATCCACTAGGGCAAGCATCGTCCTAGTTAGACATAAAAAGAAACCATATCATAACCATTCAAAAATTAAAATGTCTTATTACAAGAGTAAACAAGTAACATACCTACTTCACACGTTCTTGGTGGTGACCTGTAACAGTAAAATACAAATGAGTTCATCTTACCGTTGACTGGGAGGACAGGGCGAACGTTTTCTCAAAGGGGACCTATGCCGCCTTGGAAGAGATAATGCTTCACGAACTCTACCCGGGGATGCAGGCCGCCTTGGAATTATTTGTCGACCAAGTTTATCATCAGCAAGTTGCAAGAGACAAAAAGGAGCCGAAAGCAGCAGAAAATATCAGAGATAAGGTGGTCATACCCTCTACAATATCATAGAACGATAAACAAGTTGAAAAAACAAAAGAGAGAGAAGTGTCCTTAAGCGATCAATCCAAAATATAGGGAACCCTCAGAAAAGTCAATGACATAATCATACATATAGTCAGGCAATGTAGGCAAGACTGTAAGAAGATCATGACAGGCCTCCACTAACACCAAAAACAAGAATCAAACAATACGGGATTGTCCATATCAAGACAGGGCACCAAAGATGTGACATTCCGAAATTTCCACCCACAAGGCTTTAGGTATGGAATGTGATCTCGGAATTGGAAAATGGAGACGAAGAATTTCTAACAATCAATTTGGATTGGACGCCGCCCCGTCGAAGAAAAATTTGAGTTAGAAAATCTAAGTTCTGGACGTCGGGGGTGAAATGACCATTTTGCCATCAAGATTTAGTCTTCCTTTTATCATTGGATAAGGGCATTTTGGACCTTTGCAAGAACCCATAGCTGCTGAAAATCAAGAAGAAATCACAGCCCTTGGTTTGAGTCTTGATGGACAAGGAGACACTTGGCAAGAGATTAGGCATTGTGCATTTAATTTCTACCTTCCACCTACCATTCAACCTTGTTGACTTTGTGGATGAAACAGAACCCTCTCTCCTCCTTTGCCTTCTGCCGAGACTTCTTCGCGACACCACCTTCTTCTTCTTCCCTTTTTCTTTTTCCTTCTTCTGTCGCGAGCTCCCCTGATCCGACCGATTCTGCTCGCTGACTTCGGCCTACTCAACCACCACTGCCGGCAACTTCCAGCCACAGCGCCGACCACCACGACCAAGCTCAGCCTCTTGCCGAACTCCTCGAAGTGGAAGCTCGGCTATTGGACCACCGAGCAGCCCCGGCCAAGCTTTTCCCCGCCGGTCGACGGAAAACACTGCAGTCTGAGGTAGGTCACGGTTTTGACCTCAAAGAACCCCGAAACTTTGGAGTTTCTTGCTCAAATTTTGCAAACATCTAGTAGACTTGTATATGAAGCTGTGGTAAAAATTTGGGCCGAAAATCTTGATGTCTCACTGCTCTTTGGTTGCTGTGTTTGAGAGACAGTTTCTGCCGATTTGGGGACTACGGAAGACCGGCGCCACTTGAAAACTTTTTGTCGTCGCCTTGCGTTCAAACCCTCGGTGAGGCTTCCTTACTCATGGATTGAGCTGCTAGCGATGAGTTTGTGGTTGAATTGGAGGTTAAAGTGAAATTTGAGGGCTATTTAGGGAAGGGCAGAACAGAACCGAAGCTTGCCCTGTTCGGTTCTGTTCTTGCCGAGCTTCTTTGGGTTGTTATAGGTGTCACCATGATTTCAATTGATCGTTAAGGCATACTAGGGTGTTAATTGTGGTGTTAATGGGAATTATGAGGAGTGGATTGGAGTTAAAAGAGAAATTGAGGGCGGATAGAAGTGAAAACGTGAGAAGCCATATAATCTGTCTTCAGCGCGCACCGATTTTGAAATTAGTCGTTCTAAGTCGTTCGATATCCGAATTGAGCTTCGTTTTCGCCCACGCGTCCGTAAGACATTGAAGTTTAAGATTCTGAAAGTTTTTTTCATAAAAAGTCAAAGGATCATTGTCAGTTTAATTGTAACAGAATCTGGTCGTGGACCAAGAAATAGAGCTGTTTTGGGCGAAATGGTATTAATGGTGACTTGCCTTGATAGAACGACTATTGTCATGCTTAAGGCCATTGAATCGACACTGTGAGAACATGAGAATAAGGAGTTGTGTGTGCTATTGAAGTAATAGCACAATGAAAATGAGAAATGACTAAGTTTCGATATGATTTTTCCTAGGCGCACCGTGGATACCCTGTTCGACCTTGAATTTTGCGGACTTTGGAGAAGCATGATGATTGGAGTTCGCTATCTAAATGAAGAGGTGAGTGACCTTTAAACCTACATTAGGACTTTTGGCCGCGACTGGACGGTTTGGTTGAGGAATTGATGAATTAATCGATTTGTTGTGCTTGATTGATTTGAGTGCCGAACGATCTTGATGAGGATTGAGCTATGATTGCTCATGTGCTATAGAATTGTGTTTCCATGATTACATTGATGATGTGCTTGTCGGTATGCCTTGTTTGCATATGGGGTCGCATGGCACCTATTTATTAAACTTCGTTTCGTGATAAAGCGCATTTGCTAGTGACAAGCATTTGGGTGATGTTCTAAAGCTTGAAACTCCTAATGTTGAATATGTGGTGAAATGTTTGTGATGATGGTTCTTGACTAATATTGCTTGAGGAAGTGGGCTGTTGAGTCGTGAAAATACCATGATGCACCTAAGATGACGTGGGGATTACTTGATGAGGAACACCTTGATGCGCCTAAGACGACGCGGGGATTGCATGATGAAAGCACACCCTGAGGCGATCTAATCGCGGGGTTGTGAAAGGTCGAGAAATGAAATGCACCCTGAGGCGATCTAATCGCGGGGTCGAGAAATGAAATGCACCCTGAGGCGATCTAATCGCGAGGTTGAAGAATGAGACACACCTTGAGACGATGTGATAGCGGAGTTGTGGTTGTGGTCGAAAGTCCATCCTAATGCATTTGAACGCGGGATGTGAATTGTACCTGTGGATATGAGCTTGGGGATAAGATGCTAAACCTGATGTGTCTGAACGCGGGTTTATTGATCGGGATAGCCTGAGGCGTCTGAACGCGGGCTAGTCTTTGGAAATGTGAAGTGAAGTGGAATCACCTTATGATTCTTATGTTATTATGAATTTTCTGATACTAGTATGGAAGCTTGGTTACTTGATGCCATGTTTACATTTGATTGGGATTCTCGTTTTAGCATGACCCGATGTCTTGAGAAAATGCATTGCCTTGTTTCAACTAATGATTGCGTGTTGTTGTAAATATTTTGGTTCGGTGGAACGATTGGCCTAATTTAGGGTTAGGATAGCTCGCTGAGATTTATATCTCACCCTAGTGGGGGCTTAAATTTTTTTTTCAGGTCCTTGAAGGCGGAAATACTAACGAGACAAGGATGAGCTCTCAATGAAGTAATGTCATGAATGGATCCTGTTTTGTTCTGTGACCTTGGGGATTGCATCTGAATTCGGAGGATTTAGGACTTGAATTTTGAGTACTTGACTGCGATGTTTTTGGAAGAGGATTTTATTTTTAAAAGTATGCACCCTTTGTCCTGAGTCATCTCATTGTAGTTTGGTATGGAGCAATTGTTATGGCTTCCGCGATCTTGTCTTTGTTGTCTAGTAATAGTACCGTTTGGTCGTTGGATCCTGGGAAATTATTGAAGATCAACGGCCTGCTGGGATGTACGTGTGCTCAACAGGTTCGAGGCGTGACAAAAGAAGACGGACCAACCCAACGTAGAAAGAGAATTCCGTGCTACAAAAGAAAAAAAGATAAGAGAGAAAAGCAATGGGTGGATACGATACTTCATCACTTCACTTCCCACCTAAAGGTACCCACTTAACTTTGTCCAAGAGGTTTTCCCATAGTCCTGTTCCACCAGAATCAAGTTCCCCTTGGCTAAAGTTAGATAACAAGACTTTACCCAAAATCACCCTTTATAAAGCCCTGAATTCTTGGTGTCCACCACTTATATACATGTCAATTGTGCATAATTTTCTTCTTGTTGTCTGTTGAACACTTGTCGTGCAAAAGATAAGACGATAAAGAATTGTCCAGTGAATAAGATGACCAAACAAAAAAATAAGCAAGCCAACACAATCTCCGCGAGGCAACTATCTTTCTTGAGCAATTTACTCTCAAACTTTGCTATGTATTCGCCTTCTAAACTTTCCATTGAGTCACAAACCTGAAGTTTGTCATAAGCAAAAGTCCTTCTGAATCCAAAAGTTGAAATGCCAGGAGACTATGCTTTCTTTAGATGCAGAGAACTTCCCAATTACCCCATGAAGAATAATTAAAATGTCCGAATGTACAGCATCTAGTCCAGTTGAATCAGCTAAGACGAATTCACCTCCTGTATAGCCTCTAGGGTAGTTTCATTTCACCAACAGAGAAGAGATCAACAAACTGATTGGAACATCCGGAGACAAAATTTCTCGATTTTGTGTTTTACACAGGAAGAGACAATCGCTAGGGTTCATCGTCTAAAATTGAGACACCATAGTACGATTGGGTAAATACCGATGATTCATCCTTCCAGGACCAACTTCGACAAATTAATTAGTAGCTTACCTTCTTCAAGGGTGTCGCAGACTTGCTCCTCCTCAGTCGATTCACGGAGGAATTCCTCAGAGGGGGCGATCGAGCCTTCTCTCCCTGAGCGAAGTTGAAGAAGAAGAAGAAGCCCTATATCCCCACGGATTGGGGGTTGTCCGACGGTGGTGGTGGCACAGTTCGACGGTGGCGGCCGGGTCGTCGGGAGTTGCAAGTTTTGAGAGAGAGAGAGAGAGGAGGACGGACGGACGGACGGTCGGGCGGAGGGTTTTTTTTTTGGATCTGGATTGGAGTTGTCGACGCTGGTGGTGTGGGGGGGCAGTTCGACGGTGGCGGCCGGGTGCTCGAGAGTTGCAGGTTTTGAGAGAGAGAGAGAGAGAGAGAGAGAGAGAGAGAGAGAGAGAGAGAGAGGAGGACGAACGGCGGGACGGAGGGTTTTTTTTATTTGGATCGGAGTTGTCCGACGCTGGTGGTGTGGTGGCGCAGTTCGACGGTGGCGGGCGGCTGGTCAGGGAGTTGCAGGGTTTGAGAGAGAGAGAGAGGAGGACGGACAGCTGCCCTTTTTTTTAATTTGGATCTTTTACGAAGAGAGAGAAAAAAGAGAAATAAACCCTATTCCCTTTTTTTGAATTTTGAAATTCAAATTTTCAGTTCTCCTCAAGGCCTAAATGACTTGTCACAATCTGACCCATTCATTTAGAATGAATGGCTCAGATTTAAAGCCAATCACGGATGACATACATCTTGTATGTCATACGATCCAGATCCAGCTAAAACCGGATTCGGATCGTATGACATACTGGATGTATGTCATCCGTGACTGCCTTTCAATCTGAACCGTTCATTGTAAATGAACAGATCAGATTCGGCCACGTCATGTAGGCCTTGGGGAGCTCTGAAAATTTTAATTTCAAAATTCAAAAAACTGAGAATAGGGTTTGTTTATTTCTCTTTTTTCTCTCTTTTCGTAAAAGATCCAGATAAAGAAAAGGACAGCCGTTCGTCCTCCTCTCTCTCTCTCTCTCTCTCTCAAACCCTGCAACTCCCCGACCACCCGCCCGCCACCGTCGAACTGCGCCACCACACCACCACCGTCGCACAACTCCGATCCAAATAAAAAAAAACCCTCCGTCCCGCCGTCCGGCCGTTCGTCCTCCTCTCTCTCTCTCTCAAAACCTGCAACTCTCGACCACCCGGCCGCCACCGTCAAACTGCGCCCCACCACCACCAGCGTCGGACAACTCCAATCCAAATAAATAAATAAAAACCCTCCGCCCGGCCGTCCGTCCGTCCGTCCTCCTCTCTCTCTCTCTCTCTCTCTCTCTCAAAACTTGCAACTCCCGACGACCCGGCCGCCACCGTCGAACTGCGCCACCACCACCGTCGGACAACCCCCAATCCGTGGGGATATAGGGCTTCTTCTTCTTCTTCAACTTCGCTCAGGGAGAGAAGGCTCGATCACCCATTCCTCCGCGAATCGACTGAGGAGGAGCAAGTCTGCGACACCCTTGAAGAAGGTAAGCTACTAATTAATTTGTCGGAGTTGATCCTGGAAGGATGAATCATCGGTATTTACCCAATCGTACTATGGTGTCTCGATTTTAGATGATGAACCCTAGCGATTGTCTCTTCCTCTGTAAAACACAAAATCGATAAATTTTGTCTCCGGATGTTCCAATCAGTTCGAGGTCTTGTCAGTTGTTTATCGAGTAATCTAGAAATATTATAATTATGTGAAAGAGTGACTCCTGTGATGATCAGTCGGCACTCGCGAGGCCCACCGACCTGGATTGAAGCGGTTAAAAGAAGACCCTATAGATGCCAATTTGGTGAAAATATATCTAACGTTATGAGTCAGAAATTGCATCATACTTCAAAACAAATGAACCTGGCTGCTAAGATAGCCATTGCAGACAATGTCTGAGGTGTCTAAGGTAACTCAATTGACTTTAAAAGCCAGATATAACGATCTTTTTCGAAGTTCTTCCCGACTGGCGTGTTTGCTTGAGAGGCAAAAGAGAACTTTGCTCCTTGTAATAGTTCCTTTAGCACGACCACAAGCCAAGTTGGTCTCTACCAGAAACAGAATAAGTTCCAAGAGTTCATAAGTACAATGTACAGCTGAAAATCTAGGCCTTGTGGAGTTCCTTAGCTCACAGTAAATGTCGATTGATACTAATATAAGAAAATAAACTGAGAGTTACCCCTGCACGAGTCTTCATGAGGGTTCTGAAGTAAATATCGAGCATTATGTAAGGTAGCATTCACTTCTTCGTTTGAGGCATCAAGCAGCCGTATTTCCTTAATTCATTCTGCCACTTCTTCATTTGTTCCTTATGTATCCTGCAGAAAACAATTTATGCCACAAAATGTGAAACCAAATTTCAGTTCATCAGAAGACTTGTCCACTTTCTTCACAACTTACATAATCAACCGCTCTTCAAATTCATCACTTAGTTCCTTGAACATTGCTTTGCCCCAATGATTTCTTCAAACCTCTCTTAACTATAGTTGTTTGTATTAAACCTTAGTTTGTGTGCAATGTGATTTCTGCATGTTGGTGTACAGCTGCTAATAGTTGTGCAACCTTCCCAATTCTACTTTGTATTCGTATGTTCGTCCTCTTTAGCTTTATACTAATGGTGGGTGCATTTCTGCTTTAAAACATGAGTAGTAGTCATGCATCTCTGTGTTGACACCTAATTTTTGACCATCTATTATTGTGATTTTTATTCTTTAAAATTAATTAAAAATATAAAAAAGGTCATAAAATCACAAAATCAACTTTGGAAGCCTTGGCCTAGCCTCGGGGACCAATTTTGAACAAAAAATATTTTTTGATATTTTATAATATTTTTCGAATTTATTTAATTATAAAAATACCCAAAAAATCAGAAAAATACCATTCGTGGTCAGAAAAATACACAAAAATATTCAATAATTTTGTTTTAATTTCCTATTCAAGGGTGTCACCTTAAATCTTGAAAATTCGGCTCGGGTTACTATGTTTCTTCACAAACATAAACCCGAACCGAGCAAAAAAATTCCTTTTCGAGTCTTTTAATTTTCAATTCTCACTTTTTATAAGCTATGACATTGAATTCTAAAGTCTAGAAATGCAATTGGGTCAATTTGCCCTCCAATTTGATCAATTTTAAACAAAAGGGCTTAATTGCATAAATATCTTTCAATTTAGTCCCCTGTTTCACAATTTTTGAAATTAAATCTCACACGGGCTCACCCATTAAAATTAAACACCTCTAACCCTATGGGTTTCATCATGATGAACCCATTGGTGGCCTCAATTTGGGCTAATTCAATCATTTGGACCTTCGATTAGGCAAAATTAATTTTCGGATCCTAGGGACAATTTGGGGTTTTCATTAAATTTCAATCAATTGATTCGTGAAAATACCCATATTTGATAGAAAACATGTCAATGAGTCCGATTTTGCCATCAATTTCATGAAAAATGATAAATTTGGGGTCCAATTAGGCGAAATGGTTCAACCGGGCGGGTCGGGTCAGATCCGACCCGACCCGGTCGAACCGGGTCTGCAACTCAGTTGCAGACCCGCGTGGAGGGACCGAGCGGCAGCAAAACAGGGGAAGGTGGAGGTATTTTTTTAAGAAAAGCGTACGACCAAACGTGGGGGACAGCGGCAAGTGGACGATGGGCGATCTTTGGAGATGAATGGGCGCAAAAGGCCTGTCGGCCACGGACAAAAGGAAGGGCGGACCGAGAGAAAACGAGGGGGGAGGCCGAGAGAGAGAGAGAGGCGAGTTCGAGCGAAACCGGGGGCAAGGGAGGATCCCGAGACCTTCGACGACGTCCACCGATCATCATTTGGGACTCAGTTGTCGTCAGCGAGCTACAAGCAGGTCGGTTCTTCTTTCCGATCTCCATTTTTCCAACGCACGCCGACTGTTCGACTAAATGCCCGAATGAACCTCTTATTCTTTTGCCCTCGGTCACGCCATTCGCGGGCCTGTTTCGTGTAAGTTTGATCTTGAAATGTCTATAGAACCGACTCTAAGCTCCGTGTGATCTTTGTTTTTGGATCGAAACCGTGCCGAAACTGGTGGCCGAAGCTCCACCGCGCTCGACCGAGGCGGGAGCACTTGCGACGCAAACCCATGGATTTCCAGCTCTAGACGAGCTGAGGTAAGCTTCCCTAGCTCCATTAAACGCTATGGATTGAACAGAATCAAGCTTTGAAAGTAAAAAATTTTCTGCAAAACTGTCGCCGGCGCCGGGACTGTGGAGGTTCGGTTCGTCACTTTCTCGACACCATTTCTGCCATGTTTTCGTTGCAATTTGATGTGGGTTTGATGGGGAGTCGATTGGGCTCAAAATCGCGCCTCGAAACCGACGATTTTACGTCGGTTTGGCGGCTCCGGCGAGGCGCCGGCAAGGGGGATGACCAGTCAACGGTCAACGCTGACGTGGCATGCCACGTCGGCAGCCACGTCAGGGGGGTGGGGCCGGGCCGTGCAAAAATAAGACCCAGATCCGACGGTGGACGATGTGCCACGTGTCGCGATCTGGGATTTTTCGGAAAATTAAAAGATTTTCACAATTAATAAATGATTTTCGGAAAATAAAAATAAAATCAATCGGATGGTTAAAATTCGGCCAAGTGGCACTTCGTGGAGCGTCCGATCTTGTCCGAGATCAGACGCATCAGAAGAGGCCACGTGGCGCAATAAGAACCGTCCGATCCGTGGATTTTTTGATAAATTAAAAAATGATAAAAAAAAAAAGAAAAACCTTAAAAAAATCAAAACGGCGTCGTTTTAGGCCGGTTTCGACCCGTAGGGTCGGGCCGGGGCCCGCGAGGCGCGGGCCGGGTCTGACCCGGCCCGGAAAATATTTTTAAATAAATAAAAAATCAGAGAATAATAAAAAAGAATAATAATAATAAAAAACTCAAAAATGCAATAAAAAATAGAGAATCATAAAAAAATCCAAAAAATTCGAAAAATTCAGAAAAATTCTAAAAAATTCCAAAAAATAGGAAATGGCCACACTCAACTGGCCATGACCTGTTTCGGGTCTTTTGACCCCCGAACCTTCCAGAAATGACGATTTTGCCCTTCCGGCAAACCGTCTTCCAAAAAAATTTCTAAAAAAATCCAGGAAAATCCCAAAAAAATAGGAAATGGCCACAGACAACTGGCCAAGACTCATTCCGGGTGTTTTGAACCCCGACCCTTCTTAAAATGACGATTTCGCCCTTTGGGCGAATCGTCTTCCAAAAATCGAAGAAAAATCAAGAAATTCCAAAAAATTCTCAAAAATGGGAAATGGCCACAATCAACTGGCCATGGAATTTTTTGGGTAATTCGGTATCCCAATTTTCCAAAAAATTGACGATTTTGCCCTTCGGGCTAAATCGCCTCCAAGTCTTCCCATTTTACCCCGGTCCAAAATCACACTTTTCCTAAGCCTTTATGGCTATGCTGGGAAGCCATTGACTCGAATTGATGTGCATCGATGAGATTTATTTATGCACTTGTTTGCGCTTTCATTTAAATTGATTGTGATTGATAGGAATAGTCTTCCAATCTGTATGAAATCCTGAATTAAGCCTACCTCACCTAAAATTGCGCCTGCATGAACTCTTAGCTAGGAAAATCACTCGCGTTAGGTACCAAAAGGGCGTTGGTAATGACACCGACGTAACCAAGTCCCCGAACCCAAAATCTCTGGTTCCGCAGAACTGATCGACCTCTCCCAATCGGTTGGTAAGGTTTCCGGTCTACCCTCCAATAAAGACCGGTGGCGACTCCAAATGCATGCACAAGTTGCACATGCCACCACGACCACACTGAAGGTCGAAAGCGATCGACTCTTATCGTCGAATCCTTCTAAAAAATACTCCCGCCGCG
The DNA here is from genome assembly GCA_021437785.1 of Rhodomyrtus psidioides. Classification (NCBI taxonomy): domain Eukaryota; kingdom Viridiplantae; phylum Streptophyta; class Magnoliopsida; order Myrtales; family Myrtaceae; genus Rhodomyrtus; species Rhodomyrtus psidioides. The sequence goes on along the minus strand of JAILYB010000023.1, from coordinate 1,329,925 downwards.
ATTTGGTATGGGCCTGGGAGGGCTCGCGCCGATCCAAGACCCGCGATCGGTAATCCATTAGCCGCGTCCGCTTTCGGACGGGTCGCGACACTCTGATTTAATGGTCATCATGACCGTGAGCTCTACATTTGCAGGCCCATAAGGGGAAGAAGCTCCAGCAATACAAGCAGCAGCAACTCCCCACATTGTAAGCCATAGGTAAATTCTCTTTTCCTCCCCCAACTTCCCTTTCCTGACCCATCTCTAGTTGTCATGTTTCTGTGGAGAAACTTTATGGCTGTAAGTATGACCATGCTCGTCTTTTAGAGGATTGATTATGCTGGGCAATTCCAAATCTATCTGTTTTGATTGTTCTTGCATGGAAAGGAATTATTAACATTTTAGAGGAATGTTAACATCTATTAGAAAACATTGGGGCAAAGCAGATGGATTCGTTGTGTAATTTGATGTTTCATTTGACATTTATGTATGACATTTTTTTATGAAATAGGATGAATTGATGTTTAGCCGAAGCTCGTCCTATTATAGCTGACCATTTTTATGATTATGTTTGAACAATTTCTGGCTGTTGCAACTATTGATCCTGCTTCCATAGTGAGATTGAATCAGGGAATTTGCAGATGTACCTAAATGTATGCTGTAAAGTGCTCGTGCAACAATCTCCTTTTTATTTTATTATATATGGTATTGTATTTATTGAATCAGGGGATTTGTAGATGGTCTCACTTCTTGCAACCCGACTGTTGCTAAAGAAGGAAGATTGTTTTGGCTGGAGGGCCTCCTGTATTGTAAAGATCATGATTACAAGGATACTTATAGAGTTGCCAAAAGAAGGAAGATTGTTTTGGGGATTAAACCGCCACGTTCAAGGAAGGGCCTTTTTGCTTTTGCTTCTTTCTAGTTCTGTACTTACTATGATATTGCTTCTGCATTCTGAAAATTGGTTATTTTAATGAGCAGGAAGGCCTATTCAACTTCACTTGCGCAATTTAATAATTGTTGAAATGTGAGGGAAATCCTGCATCATTTTCCCAGTCACTGTAGCAAAAGTCGTGCTGCAAATTGAGTTGACTTTTCATTCGGTTCAAGGGAAAAGAAACTGCTCAAGCACGTATATAACATACTCTGCAGTCACGACATGGACTGAAGCTGAACACAGAATTCTGTGGTGTAACATTGCCACATTCTATACTCAAGATCCCGGAAAGACAAGTAAAAAAGGATCAGCTCAACTGCTCGATGAACTTCTTCTGTTATGGAGGAGCTAAATATCATAATTAAGGAGCTTGCACTAATTGATCCTCCTTCCGTGGAAACCGTTTTTTACATCGACAAACGAAAATTATTTGTATATTGATCTATAGAATGAACAGAATTGACAATTATAGCCACTATTCGGTTGAATTTTTGCTACCATGTATCACACCATTCCCCTTTTTTTGTTCTTTGACTTCAGCTACATTGGGAGTACATGGCCTAGTATCATCGCACAAACTGATTGCTTGCGCAGCGCCAAGCAATCAGTTTTTTTATTTTATTTTTTGGTTTTAAAAAAAAGAAAAGGACATTTGCACGCTGGTTTTTATTTGTGCATCCACATAATTCGTTGCGTTCAGGAGTCTCGTGATAAAGCTAATCTGCTATTCTTATTAGTTTTGTCGAGGGTGGAGAAACGGACAAGAACACCAACTGTAAGCAAGCTGAAGCAACGTAGTCTCACTGTATAGCGCCAAGAAGGCACTAAAGCCAAAGATAACTACTACAGGTCTCAAAACAAGCACTTTTTCACAGTTTTCAATTCCAGTGAACAAAATGTACACTAAACAGAGAATGCTCCATCCACATTCTTTCATTTTCCAAACTGCTGGACATTTTAAAGGGGATTAAAAAATCTCACCTATGCATCACAGCCTATGCAGTTAAGCATCTTGAACCCAAATTCTCACAGTTCTATCAGAATCAAGACCAGCAGATGCAATCTTGTTCTCCGATGGATGACACGTGACAGAAATGACTGTATCAGAGTGGCATTCGAGTGTCTGAATTAGGTTCTTCCCTTGGAGATCCCATATGCAGATGCACCTATCCTCGGAACCGCGAACAATGTACTTTCCATTCGTAACAGAGAATGTAGAAGTCAAACAGTAGACACTGTTCTTATGACCAGCATAAATCTTCAAGAATCGTCTTTGCGTAGTTCCACAGCTTCTGCAACCCAATGCAGAAAATGATAAACAACAAGAGACAAATTGGTGATGTTGCAATGGCCATCTTCAAAGATGGCTTTGAAAAGGGAAAAAGGGGGCTGCTCAGGTAGCTCAAAAGATTTGGAACGCAGGTTTTCCCAATGATGCACATCATATTAAACCATGCCAGTTAGTGCTCCCTCACTATCCATTGGATTACAAGGAAAGGTAGAAAACCAACTTCAGAGTAAAAGCTTGCTCAAAGGCTCAAAGCATGAAAACATGAATCTGCACATTGGAGGATGAAGAAGATGCAGATCACTAAAGATGAAGAATTCGTGTGCAAATAAAGTAAGTACTTCTATGATCCAGAGTAAAGTCAAATGAATGCAACTAAATGAAATTACACCTCAAGTTTATCATTGTGAACTTCCCAGGACAATTTTGTAGCAGTATAAAAGCATGGATCGAATAAGCATCAAGAGGCTCCTTGCTTTTAGGATGAAAAATAGTGTTGCAGTTCAGGCACATACAATTTGAATAGTGCTGTTGACTTGAATGTGCTTCTAAGACTTGCTAAGGTGCACAACGTCGTAAAATGAATGAGTTCATCAACAAATTGAATTTGAAGCAGCATTCAACAGGTCCTTTTTAACTTCAACTAAGCAACCAATTAGAAACATAAATGTAATTTTCTTAGCATCACCAAAATTGGGAGAGTAAAATCTGACCGCACAGGAAGCCCAGTTCAAGAAAATGAATTAGCACAAAGTATGAAGAAATACTTAAAAGAGCTAAATATGCCTATATAACACACACGTATGTGACATTTTTGAGCTAAATGGAACAATAAACATAACATCTTGGATTGAATCTTGAAGAGGGACGGATCATTCTCTTTTTCCAGTAGCACCATAACAGTAAAGAATACATCCATTAAAATTATGAAGAAGTAATGTTGGAGAATACATCCTGAGAGAAGATGAGTAACTATGAAGAAGAAATGTTGGCGAATACATCCTAAGAGGAGATGAGTAAAAAGTATGACATTTAAGAAAAGATCAAGCTTCCATTTTCTTCACCATATTCGCTCAGAAAAAACGCCAAATAAGAGTTATAAAGAGGGCCATTGACCAAAATAGAGGATGTATAAATATTTCAACAATCAGTGAAAACCCACACAAGGGTATACTCATGCAGACTCTCAAAGTCCAGAAGATCCTCTGCACAAAAGAATAGAGGACAATTCAGAAACGACCTGCCAGATAGATGGCATATATTCACGGAAATAAGGTTTTTGAAGCCTTTCTAATTCACTGCTTGCATCAGGAGTTCCTGAGGATGGCCATCTTTTGAAATTCCTGTAAGAAAATGCATTGTAATACCAAAGTCGAAGAATAATTCATTATTTCGAAGAAACCAAAATAACATGAACCAGAGTACCAGATTCAAGCAGTAAACACTTTCAGATTAATGGTTTCGGATTTCAATTGGCCAGTGAATCAAAGAAGCAGTAGAGAAATAAAGGTCAAACTTTCATCTGGGATTTTGCAAAGTAAGCTTCCATTAACATGAAGCAAAGTACTTGTCCCACAGAATAAAATGCAAAAACTAACCTACAACTCTCTGCAGTTGTGAATGATGAAGACATTGACGTAGTAAATTCAAAGGACGGGAGCTTATAAGGGCCTTGAATCAAATATGCAGGAAGCTACAGTACATGTATTGGGCCATGTAGTTGAAATTCTTGACAGTTAACACTTTGGATGGAGTTAATAATCATGGTGTATAACTGTGGTTAACAATTGAATAGATGACGTAAAGTATCTGTGCTCTTGCACATGATTTTCTCCATACACATATATATGCAGAATACTGCTATGTGTCTAAACTCTTACCTCTTGACCTCATTCCCAGTTGTCCCTACAATGGCAGCTTTTGTAACAATAACAAGCGTGGAATGGAACGACAACAGCTTTCTCAGATCTTCCACTCTTATCTCCAATACATTCTGCAAAGAGAGGCATTTCCTAGACATTACAAATTCCTACAATATCAGGTAAACCTGGAAAAGAGAGGAAAAGAATTTGAAAATGGTTGTGCAACGAAATATAGTGCAGTATCAAAAATTGAATGACATCATTTTGTACAATCTTTGAATAAATAAATTTGGATCTAACAGAGATTCAAAAGACAACTATAAGAGAAAGCTACGCAGAATGAGAGAAAATTCACACCTTTGTCGAGCTGAGCAGCCCAAGATTGGTAATGCCCTAGTATCAAGTAGCTGTGACAAGGATTATCAGATATACCTTAGCATGCTCTAATTCCTCTAAGAGCAGCACACCAGCTCTTTCTCCCATCACAAATCCATCACGACTCTGCAGACAAAATAGAAGGTTAGGATGCCAACAAAAGTGATTCCTTGTAATCTCACTAGAGATGGTAGAAAATAAAAAGACCTTTGCAAGTCTTCTTTTACTATACGTGCCATATAAAAGAATAATTACAGTCTTTCAGTCAACAAAGTGAAAACTTGCATCGAAATCCTGATAAGAATGACTTAAAAGTTGTTCACATCACATGTATAACCTATGTGGTGCCACTCAGAGGAGATACCATGATGCACCTACTACGCAAATCCCAATACACAGGCAAAGTTACCTCAGACATACATATAAGTTCTCCATGAAAATCTAGCCTAGTTTGCGACCTCCCCTAATTTACGAAGTCGACACCAAATGAAGAAATCGTGTGCAACTGAAGCAAGTACTTCTATGATCCAAAGTAAAGTCAAAAGTTAAGCAATATCCTCTGAAGAACTACTATGTGTTATTGCTTGACATACTACATTTTTAAAATAGATCGAGAACTGTCTATCCAGTTAGTTCTTTCACAACTAAATTTTTACCCACATAGCTGATTTCAAGAAAAATACTACTCGTCCAGCCAGGCAATTTGGATCAGAAATTTCCCCACAAATCAGTGAAGAAGCTTGTGGAGGCGACGCAAGAGAGGGCAACTCCAAGCTGAGAGGAAGCCACAAATCAGAAATTCCCCCACAAATAAAATTTTTTACCACATAAATCGAGGCGAGCGGACGCCACGCGAGTAAGAGGGGAAGCTGAGAGGAAGCCGGCGGCGTCGAAGTGGAGAGCCGCGACGCGTCGAGGGGAGGCGACGGAAGATGCGAGGGAGGCGAGGCCGAGAGTCGCAAGGCAGGTCCGGGGAACACAGAGGAGCGTCGAGCGGTGGATCCGCGGAGGCTGGCGTCGGCGGCGGAACTGCGGAGGGGCGGCGTCGAAGTGGCTTCGCCGCGACGCGTCGAGAGAAGGCGACGGACGATGCGAGGGAGGCGAGGCCGAGAGTCGCAAGGCAGGTCCGGGGAACACAGAGGAGCGACGAGCGGCGGATCCGCGGAGGCTGGCGTGGGCGGAGGAACCGCGGAGGTTGGCGTCGGCGGAGGTCCGTCACCGGAGCGAAACGAGGAGGAGAGATGAAGGTAGAAATGTCGCGGAAAGGGAAAACGAGGAGGAGCGAAACGATGGAGGAGGGAGGGAGGAGGAGGTTGGGCTGCGTCGGTCCTCTCGAGGTTTGAGAGGAGAGAGAAAAATGAGAAATTTTTGTTTTATTCCGATCCCAGTTTTGGCGCTCAAATTTTCGGAGCTCCCCAAGGCCTAGATGACGTGGCCGAATCTGATCCGTTCATTCTAAATGAACGGCTCAGATTGAAAGGCAGTCATGGATGACATACATCCAGTATGTCATACGATCCAGATCCCCCGTAATATCACTAGATAATTATATTCTACCATAATGAGAACTGAAGTTGCATTCGTCGTAAGCCAGGACAGGATAATAGGATTTTTCTGTTTGGTAGCTGTCCAGCCGCACAGGATGTATGAAAATATAAGAGAATATGGCTAGAATAAAAATAAAAATAAAATATTACAAGAGGGGCTGTGATAAATCAGGATAAGATTTCTCAAGAGAATAGACACTATGAGAGTTTTGGATATGGATATATTCGACTTGCACCAATTTGACAAGTTTTAGGATTCAATTGTAATTCTTTAAAAAAAATTGGGACTCAATTGCACTTTCATGACAAACTTTTATGACTTCTAGTGAACGTATTCCTAAATATTTAGTTATAGTATTACATAACATCACTAGATAATTATATTGTAATATAATAAAAGATAAGGCTGCGTTCACGGGGAAATAAGGCGAGATAGGATTTTTTGTTTGGTAGCTGTCCATGAGCTAAGTAGCACCGACACCGACACGCGGACACGACACAATACGCCGACACAACATTTCTCAAAAACGGAAAAATCCAACACGTCGGGGATACGTTGTATTATTTTTAAAGAGCTTCTACCATGGGGTACTTTGGTAATTTGATTCCAACTAGCCTAGAAAAATAATAAAATAATAAACTAAATTATTTGCATTCTACCAAACTACCCCCATCGGCACGCTTCCCCTCCTCTCTCTCACGTCTTCTCCCCGTCTCTCAAAAAATCTCTGACAAGCGCCTCTTCTCTCTCTCTCTCTCTCTTCCCCCCTCTCTCTCCTTTACTTTTTTCAAAAATCACTGACAAGCGTGACTCTCTCTTCTCCGTCTCCCTCTCTCTTTCTCTCTTTACTCTCGCATATCTCACCCTTCTCTCTCTCTCCTCTATCTCACGAAGTCAACCGGACGTCGATCGCCATGATTTTTGCTCGTCTCTCTCCCGGCACTCTTTCGCTACGGCTCATTTTCTCTCTGCTCCAATACACACGAAGACCGTTCTCTGCTCGGGCGCTCGCCGCGCGTCACCAGCGCCCTCCCTCATCTCTCTCATCTCATGGGCCGAGATGCTTTTCCCCCTCTTCCCCATCGATCTCTACCGTTCGGATCTGCTCTTCCCCGCCGTCCTTCGTCACCAACTCGCGTGTCCCCAGTGTGTCGCTGGAGCTGACAGCAAGTCGGACCTCCGACACGCGTTGACTGCGTGTGAAACGCATGTCAGACGCGTGTCCGTATCCGACACGTATCATACACCGACGCACTGAGGGATTTGGCGTGTCGATGCATCATAGTCCATGATAGGATATATGAATATATGAAGGCATATAGCTTGGATAAAAAACTTAGGATAAGGGTTATGATAGATCAGGATATGATTTGTCAAATGAATAGACACGAGGGAGCTTTACATATGGATAGATGAGGATTGCATCAATTTGACAAGTTTTAGGATTCAATTGCACTTTTTTGCAAATTTTAAGATTCAATTACACTTTCGTGATAAGTTTTAGGACTTCTAGCAAATATTCCTTATGATATAACATAATATAACTAGATAATTATATTATAACATAATAAAAATTAAGGTTGGGTTCGTTGGGATATAAGTTAGGATAGGACTCTGTGTTTGGTAGCAGTCCAGGATAGGATATATAGAGATGTGGCATAGATTAAAAAAAAATATCCTATAAGAGGGGTGTGATAAATTAGGATATGATTTCTCAAGAGAATAAATACGAGGAGAGCTTTAGACATGGATAGATCAGGATTGCATCAATTTGATAAGTTTTAAGACTCGATAGCACTTTTTGCAAGTTTTAAGACTCAATTTGAATTGTTGTGTTCTTATGTACCCGAATTTCTGTTTGTTTCAAGACATTCTCACGAAGGAAATTATTGGGCGTGGTACTAAGAAGGAGGGGCTATACATTGTGGATGATCTGAGCTCTAGTTGTGCATATCACACTCCTAGTCGGTCTATTAGTAAGGAGAAGGATGTTTGGTTGTGGCATCGTCGGTTGGGACACCCATCATTCAGATATTTGAAGTATTATTTCCTGAGTTGTTTCGTGGTTTATCAGATTCTGCTTTTCAATGTGAAACATGCATTATGGCAAAGAGTCATCGTGTTTCTTTTCCTTTGAGCTCTAATAAAAGTAGCAAGCCTTTTTGTCTGGTTCATTCTGATGTGTGGGGTGCAGCTCTAATTACTACAATGACTGGAATGAGATGATTTATAACCTTTGTTGATGACTGCACACGTATGAGATGGTTGTATCTGATGAAGCATAAAGATGAGGCTTCTAACATATTTCGAATGTTTCATAAAATGATTGCTACTCAATTTGGAGCTCGTATTCAGATTCTCCGCACGGACAATGGTGGAGAATATATCAATCAACACATTACCTCTTATTTTAAGGAACATGGTTTCATCCATGAGACCTCTTGCTCTCAAACCCCTCAGCAGAATGGTGTGGCCGAAGGAAAGAACCGCTACATTCTAGAGACTGCAAGAGCTCTTCTTGTCGGCGAAAATGTTCCAAGAAGGTTCTGGGATGCAGCAGTAATCACAGCCGTTCACTTGATGAATCGTATGCCCTCTCGAGTGTTGCAATTTCAAACTCCATTACAAACTCTAACTCAGTTTATGCCTCTTCTTTCAGTCTTGACAATACCTCCTAAAGTGTTTGGGTGCGTGGCTTTTGTGCATCTTCACAAGAACCAACGTACCAAACTTGACCCATGTGCTGTACGATGTATATTTGTTGGCTATGGAACTCATCAAAAAAGGTATCGCTGCTATGATCCGAAGACCAAGAAGACACATGTTATTATGGACGTGACTTTTCTGGAGTCCGAGTGCTATTTTTCTCTACCCCAATGTTCCTTTCAGGGGGAAAATTACAGTGAAAGGAAAAATTGGTAGGACATTGGAATGGAGGGTGCGGAGTCAGGATGACATATGGAGTCCGAGGTACAATTGAGTGGGGCTTGTTGACACCTGATTTTTTACCATTTATTATTGTGATTTTTATTCTTTAAAATTAATTAAAAATATCAAAAAATGTCATAAAATCACAAAATCAACTTTGGAAGCCTTGGTTTAGCCTTAGAAACCCATTTTGAACAAAAAATATTTTTCGGTATTTTTAATATTTTTCGAGTTTATTTAATTATAAAAATACCCAAAAAATCAGAAAAATACCATTCGTGGTCAGAAAAATACCCAAAAATATTCGATAATTTTGTTTTAATTTCCTCTTCAAGTGTGTCACTTTAAATCTCAAAAATTCGGCTCGGGTCACTATGTTCCTTCACAAACATAAACCCGAACCGAGCCTAAAAAAAAAATAATAAATAAATTCCTTTTCGAGTCTTTTAGTTTTCAATTCTCACTTTTTATAAGCTATGACATTGGATTCTAAAGTCTTAAAGTGCAATTAGGTCAATTTGCCCTCCAATTTAATCAATTTTTACCAAAAGGGCTTAATTGCACATTTTTCTTTCAATTAGTCCCCGGTTTCACGGATGTATACGTATGCTCTACGTATTTATACATCATACGTATTTATACGTTATGCGTATTTGTATTATTTGGTAACCTCTTTAACTCTTGTAATAATAATAATAATGGTTATTATTTTTAACACCTTTGTTAGTGCCTTTTTTTAGCATTTTTGTATTGTGAGTGCTATTGCTAGTGCTATTTTTAAATAACATTTTTGTATTATAAATTGTGAGTGCTATTGTTAGTGCTATTTTTAAATGAAATTTATTTATCATAAATTGTGAGTGCTATTGTTAGTGCTATTTTTAAATGACATTTATTTATCATAAATTGTGAGTGCTATTATTAGATAGAATTTATAATTGTTAGTGCTATTTTTAAATAGCATTTTTGTATTATAAATTGTGAGTGCTATTGTTAGTGCTATTTTTAAATAGCATTTTTGTATTATAAATTGTGAGTGCTATTGTTAGTGCTATTTTTAAATGTCATTTATTTGTGAGTGCTATTTTTAGATAGAATTTATAATTGTTAGTGCTATTTTTAAATACAATTTATTGGAAGGTATTTTTGGCTATAAAAGGATGGCAAGAGTTTTGAGGTTGAAGGAGAGAGACATTTTGTAGAGTGTGCAAATTTTTGAGAGCTTAGAGAGAAGAACACAAACACTCTCTATATTCTCATCATCTTGAGTGAGCAAAATATACTAAGTTCGGAATATTGATTCCGCATATTGCTAGCACAATTGTTGTGGAGTTATTAGTCGTCTCCCCGTTCGTCAATTGGTGGTGCGTCCGAACTAGATGCCTAACACTTGTGGAGGCTGAGATCGAAGAACATCGAACCGACACCTCGGTTCAAGCACGCTACGAGAGGTAATCTATTTACTCCCTTTGAGGCTTTGTGATTTTTTTCGATTGAAATGCACGAAGTAAGCCTCTGGAGATACATGTATGGGTTGTTATTTATTTCCGCTACGTGTTACGTGGATCCCAACAGTGGTATCAGAGCCGATCCTTAGGTGTTTTCGTGCATTTAATTGATTTTTTGCAATTTTTGCAATACTATGGCCAATATGTATTAACGAATTGTTCGTCTTACATGGCTAATGGAGGTTGATTATTTTATATGATAAATTAATCAACGTAGCAAAAATTGAGACTAAATCAATTTTGAATCGAAAATTTATGGCTATCTTATTTTACATAAAAATTCTGAATATGATTCAACGTAGAATTTTTATTGTTCCTTCCTAAGTTTTAAATTGTGAATTTATTACTTACGTGGAAGGGTGGTGATCATGGAAAAATCCCTAATCAATGTGATTGATGTATATATGAATGTATGATGATTATTTATATATTTGGGGTTGTAGTTATTAAATGGAGGCTGCGTACTCCTTTTATTTTTCATGTAATCTTTATTTTTAGCATAGTCAATTGTTGATGTAAATGCTACGAGGATTACGTGGAGGAGCCTTTTAAGTCGGCGAGCTCTTTGGGGCCCAATTCTTGAAGAGTTCAAGAAACCAAGAAGAAGCGAAGAGCGGCTCTCCGTTATTAAAATATTAAAATGATTAAATGTGGTCTCATTGGCTCGAGACCCATTAAATCATAATTCCATGATCACCACGTAGGATAGATGTTTATGTGATTGACATCTATTTATTTATTATGATTACGTGAGCATGTTAAACTGGTTAATGTGCAAAGTCAGACTTACCTCACCCAAAATTGCGCCTGCATGAAATCCTAGTTAGGAAAATCACTCGCGTTAGGTACCGAAAGGGCGTTGGTAACGACACCAGCGTAACCAAGTCCCCGAACCCAAAATCTCTGGTTCCGTAGAACTGATCGATCTCTCCCAATCGATCAGTAAGGTTTCCGGTCTACCCTCCAAGAAAGACCGGTGGCGACTCCAAATGCATGCACAAGTTGCACATGCCACCACGACCACACTAAGGTCGAAAGCGATCGACTCTTATCGTCGAATCCTCCTGAAAAATACTCCCGCCGCGATTTGGTATGGGCCTGGGAGGGCTCGCGCCGATCCAAGACCCGCGATCGGTAATCCATTAGCCGCGTCCGCTTTCGGACGGGTCGCGACAGCTGGCGACTCCACTGGGGAATTTGTTCTAGAACCTATGGTTCTAGACCTCAAGTGGACTTAAGCCGTAATTAAAACGCTGAGTGATTTTTCTAACCATGCAGGCGCTCTTGAAGGTGAGGTAAGTTCGCTTATGATAGGTGTTATATGTTTTTGCAGATTGGAGTGATAAGGGGGGTAGTCTGTGATTAACATTGTCTTATGCAGGTTGGCGTAGGAATGAATGATTGTGTGTATGTTTTATATTGAAGCGGTGATTGTTAAATAAGATGCATGTTTATCGCTTTAGCACGACACCGAAAATACACACAACCGCGCCTAAAATCCCGGGCGCCGTCTATAGGAAAACAATAGAAGGGATTGAAAATGGAATCTCCGTGAGGAAAGACACGGGGTAATCCACTTTTCAATTCCGCTCATTTCGAACTATGGATCGAGCCCCAATGCAACGATAGTTGTGTAATGGAATCTGCTCTTTCTAGAACTCGAGGTGGGAACCTTGACCTTAGGTGCCAAATCCTTTGATTTTTGGTAGTTTTATCCCCACTTGTCTCATGTGCATGTCTTTAGATGGTTGGTATATCTAAAACCACCTAAAAAAAAAAAATCGGTGATCCTGGAGTCACATCTCGAAGACTGGAACTGGGGCATCTCCAAGTGTTCGGACCACATTCCTTTGATTGATTTGACATTCTTAGTTCTATTGTATAAGATTAATTTTGCTAAGATCCTCTCTATCTCGTCCCTTAGATTGATTGTATTAGGGATCTATTTGTATTGTATACATCTTGATAAGGCTCATTTCTATCGAAAATGGGGGCAAATTCCCCAAACCCGTGGAGCATAGTGGAATTCGTCCCTTCAGTGCAAAATACATTTGGCCGCAGAGCCACTCGTTTGGTGAAAGGACGTATCGTTCCTAATTGATTTTTAATCAGATCGGGGGATAAGTTTTTCTCCATTTTTTTTTTATCTCAGGTGATAAAAGAGACAATGCACCCAAAAGCTCATGCATTCAAATGACAAAACAGACGTCGCCCAGCTGGGGCAAATGAACCGTAGGCGTTGCAAATACCTTCAAGCACGGATGGAGGAATTTGATAGATGTTGTGCATATCAATATGCAACAGCAAAACGGAATGCAAATCAAGTGTAAAAGGACGTATCGTTCCAAAATGATTGTTTTCTTGATATGGGAATAATGCTTCCTTTCTTTTCCTCTCAGATGATGATCAAGAGCAGAGGATGCAGGATGTAATGCTTTCAAATAACAAATAGGGAACATCAAATACCTCAAATGGCGACTGTGATCGAGAGAATCACCAAACCGCCACATGACGAATCCCAAGAATATCAAGCTGTCTTGAGACAGATAAAATTGATCAAGGACTCTGACAATCGAGATGGATGATCAGAATCTGCAAAAATCAATGGGAGCAGGTTCCCCCCATTTGCTTTGAGGAGCCAAACCGGGGGCAAACTCTCATGATCCCCCATGAAAGCGCATCAGACCATGGTCATCGAATCCAGAGATGACAAACAGCAAAACCATGCCTAACTGGGGCAAGTGAATCATTTGTACGCCGGACGTTTCTCCTCTGGCAAAGTCAATGGACGCAATAACAGAGTCGTCCGCATCAGAATCAAACCCCAAGATACGAATTTGGGTGAACGGTAACCTTGTATCGTTCCAATTTGGTCTTCGAAGACCACATGCCTAACATGAGTTTTTACTCATTTTGCAGGAAGTCGTTGGCGCTGAAAGCCTCAAATGAAAAGAGCGCGCTAACATGGAGGCGAATAGAATCATTGGCCTTAGAAGTCAGGATTCCAGGAGATGCTCTTTGTTTATAAGACCTAGTGAATGGTAAAAAGTATCGCTCCTACGTCACATGCTTTGACATGCATTTTGATAAAAATTTCTTTTTCCCTTGAATAAAAGGAACTCTGAAGAGCGGCGCTGGAACGCGTCCAAAAACACAAATGGATCTCCTCCATGGCAAATCCTTGAGAAGGATTTACCGCCAACCAAACGGAGGAATCATGGCCACAATATAGATGGCCAATTTCTGCAAGCCGCGCGTTTGTGCTCAAATGGAAACACAAAGCAAGAATAAGGCTGTATCGTTCCAATTTGCCTGGAATTTTGGAACACAAACTGACACCTAATTCCCGTCTTTGACAGGGGCTCGCCATCAAGGCGAAACGGGTTTTCATATCCCATGTATTACCCATTGGAACACATGACCAAGGGTAAGATGTATCGTTCTAATTTTTTGAAAATTTCTGAACGGACAATAACATGTTTCTTCCGCATTTTCAGGGATCTCCAACCGCGGGGGACAGGTAAGTATCCCTCTCCCCAATCCATTGAAGATGTTGAATAAAAAAAAGAAAAGAAAAGCTTTCAGAATCTAATGTCTAGAGAAGGCATAGAATTCAAATTTCATTGGCATTCATGTTTTGAAACAGGAGGTTGTCTGAACATGAATAAGAACGTGCATGGTGCACCATAAAATCCCCTTGATGGGTAAAATTTTTGGGAAAACGAAAGAGATTTTTCCAATCAAAAGTTGTTCAAAACTCTCAAAAGGACATTTTCTCAAAAGACAAGAGGCAAAGCCTAGTCCAAACACGTCCTATACACACTTAAGAGAGAAGCGGAACGAATCAGACAGCAAAATCTGGACCTACGGAAGTAGGGACCATTCGCAGCCATTACATGGGTTGGGACGACGGAGGCATTCGTTTCATATCCCCCAAACACTACAGGTGACCGTTGATAACCCCTTTGAACGGCGGTTTTCATTCTTAACCCTGTCAAGAACCACCCTACATCGGGGCAAAATGGAGGTGAGTCCAGCAGCATCAGGAGAAAATGGTTAGAAATTTTCTTGCTCGGACTAACATCGATCTTTGTGTGTTGTTTATATGGTAATCCAAGTGCCATATGATGACGAGAAGCATTCATTTCTCTATCCCACACACCATATCCTTTGCACAGCCAAGTTGAGCCTGCAAATCCATTTCATGAACCCGTTGGTGATCATTGCACATTCCAAGATAAAGGCATCATCACCTCATAAACGGAGGAATTCAAGACTCATGGATTACGAAGAGAATTCCCGGACTGATATTTAAAGCATGTTTAGACTATATGTCTAACATGATCCCATGAAGATGAGAAAAAGTGGGATTTCAAAAATGAATGAGAAAAATCCACGGCATCAAGAAAAAGCAAAGTGCCTGGTAAAAGCAAGGCTGATGCTCGTGAAAACTGTTTGATTGATCCCCAATAAAGCCTAGTTGGGAAGAGAAAAAAAAACCACTAAAGGAGTCAGGTCAGAAAGACTGCCCCCTAAATGATGTCAGCCGCGAAGCGAAGACACAGACAGAGTTGTCAATCTCTTAATGCAGCCAGAGACGCTCTCTAAAAAATTTGTGCACACCTCAAAAGCGGTTGCACGCCTCAAAAATTGAAGATGCATAATGGAAAAGACAGGTGACAAATTTGCAATGATCACCAATGTCAATCCCCTCATGAATTCTGGGCCAAAAACAAGCCTTTTTTCGGTCCCCAATCCTACCAACATCATAACCCTGAAACAGTCTTCTTTGACTAAGACACTTGGGTTAACATATAGCTTAGCTCGAAGAAGTACGAGCAAGACTATTTCTTTCTCATTTTGCAGGGTTCTTGACTTGTAAACCCGAAGCAGATGATGAAAATTTTTATTCAATGGCCTCGACTCCAAGGCGGGTCCCCCTTGAAGATCAATAACCAAGCCCAACATTACGGTCCCGTGGAAGACCTCCCGACCGATCAAAATGTATGCGCTGCGAATGAGCCTAAAACCTAGGCACAGGTTAGTAGGGAATTGAGTGCATCCCCTATAAAAACCACTATCTCAAAACAGGTGAGAAGACCTCCTTGTCGAGAAATATTCCAATTGATGTTTTGAACAAACTCTTTTTGGAATTTTCAAACTGTTGATCCAAATTTTCCATGCAAGGAATTTGTGATCACATTTGCATGTTGTAAGAATGCTTTGGATAACCTCCAGCATCAAAATGCACATTCCATGACTAAAACTTAAGTCATAAAATTTTGTCAATTGGACAATTATTGTCTTCCCAAAGATTATTAACATTTTCTTGGTGAAGAAAAATATTTCAGGTTTGAACTTTCTGCAGGATACCTGGAGAACCCAGCTCCCAAAATGTCGCCTCAACAGACCCAAGTCCTAGCATGACGTGGAGAACCCTCGTCCTAGGACCCCTTTTCAAAAATATCAAACTGTCCTAACATGACGTGGAGAACCCTCGTCCCAGGACCCCTTTTTTAAAAAAATCAAGCAATCCCAATAGACGTGGAGAACCCTCGTCTCGGGACCCTTTTTCAAAATCAAGCAGCCCTATCAGACGTGGAGAACCCTCGTCTCGAGACCCCTTTTCAAAAATCAGGCAGTCTCATCGGACGTGGAGAACCCTCGTCAAGAGACCCCTTTTAAAAAATCAGGCAGTCTCATCGGACGTGGAGAACCCTCGTCATGAGACCCCTTTTCAAAGCAAAACAACGGTAGATACCGCCTGAAGGGTCAAATGATGGTAGATACCGCCTGAAGGGTCAAATCAAAGGTAGATACCGCCTGAAGGGTCAAAACAAAGGTAGAAACCGCCTGAAGGGTCAAATCAAAGGTAGAAACCGCCTGAAGGGTCAACCAAAGGTAGAAACCGCCTGAAGGGTCAAAACAAAGGTAGAAACCGCCTAAAGGGTCAAACTCAAGGTAGAAACCGCCTGAAGGGTCAAATCAAAGGTAGAAACCGCCTGAAGGGTCAATCAAAGGTAGAAACCGCCTGAAGGGTCACTCAAAGGTAGAAACAGCCTGAAGGGTCAACTCAAGGTAGAAACCGCCTGAAGGGTCAATCAAAGGTAGAAACCGCCTGAAGGGTCAACTCAAGGTAGAAACCGCCTGAAGGGTCGACCAAAGGTAGAAACCGCCTGAAGGGTCAAAACAAAGGTAGAAACCGCCTGAAGGGTCAAAACAAAGGTAGAAACCGCCTGAAGGATCAACCAAAGGTAGAAACCGCATAAGGGTCAAAATAAAGGTAGATACCGCCTGAAGGGTCAAACCAAGGTAGATACCGCCTGAAGGGTCAACTCAAGGTAGATACCGCCTGAAGGGTCAAACCAAGGTAGAAACCGCCTGAAGGGTCAACTCAAGGTAGAAACCGCCTGAATGGTCAAACCAAGGTAGAAACCGCCTGAAGGATCACATTAATGGTAGAAACCGCCTGAAGGGTCACATATGGTAGAAACCGCCATAAGGGTCAATTCATTGGTAGAAACCGCCATAAGGGTCAACTCATTGATAAATATCGCAGTAAGGATCAACACAAAGGTCTGATCCACCATACGGATCAAAATCCTTGGCAAATCCCAAAGCGTGGGATGCGCCTTCCTTAGGTTCCTACCAGTTAGGAATCCCATCATGGTATGACCTACCATACAGGTCAAAGCTTAATCTCCCTAGGATATTCTGAATGACGAGTCCTAGGCATCTTCTTGAAAGTCGTCGCAACCGGCAGCATCCGACAGGTGAGCTTCAGGTAAGCCTCTCTCACTCCGGCCCATGTTCAAATTGTTAGAGCAAACCGGGGATTGATTTGAGCTTTTATCAATAGGCTTAAGGATCCGATGTCATAACATTTCTTCTCTCATTTTCCCAGTTGAGTCGGTTAGGAATCAGGTGCCACCTTATCTTTGAGAGAAACCTCTAATGAGATTCCTCTCAAAGAGGGGCAGCTGTTGACACCTGATTTTTTACCATTTATTATTGTGATTTTTATTCTTTAAAATTAATTAAAAATATCAAAAAATGTCATAAAATCACAAAATCAACTTTGGAAGCCTTGGTTTAGCCTTAGGAACCCATTTTGAACAAAAAATATTTTTCGGTATTTTTAATATTTTTCGAGTTTATTTAATTATAAAAATACCCAAAAAATCAGAAAAATACCATTCGTGGTCAGAAAAATACCCAAAAATATTCGATAATTTTGTTTTAATTTCCTCTTCAAGTGTGTCACTTTAAATCTCAAAAATTCGGCTCGGGTCACTATGTTCCTTCACAAACATAAACCCGAACCGAGCCTAAAAAAAAAAAAAAATAAATTCCTTTTCGAGTCTTTTAGTTTTCAATTCTCACTTTTTATAAGCTATGACATTGGATTCTAAAGTCTTAAAGTGCAATTAGGTCAATTTGCCCTCCAATTTAATCAATTTTTACCAAAAGGGCTTAATTGCACATTTTTCTTTCAATTAGTCCTCGGTTTCACGGATGTATACGTATGCTCTACGTATTTATACGTCATACGTATTTATACGTTATACGTATTTGTATTATTTGGTAACCTCTTTAACTCTTGTAATAATAATAATGGTTATTATTTTTAACACCTTTGTTAGTGCCTTTTTTTAGCATTTTTGTATTGTGAGTGCTATTGCTAGTGCTATTTTTAAATAGCATTTTTGTATTATAAATTGTGAGTGCTATTGTTAGTGCTATTTTTAAATGACATTTATTTATCATAAATTGTTAGTGCTATTGTTAGTGCTATTTTTAAATGGCATTTATTTATCATAAATTGTGAGTGCTATTATTAGATAGAATTTATAATTGTTAGTGCTATTTTTAAATAGCATTTTTGTATTATAAATTGTGAGTGCTATTGTTAGTGCTATTTTTAAATAGCATTTTTGTATTATAAATTGTGAGTGCTATTGTTAGTGCTATTTTTAAATGTCATTTATTTGTGAGTGCTATTTTTAGATAGAATTTATAATTGTTAGTGCTATTTTTAAATACAATTTATTGGAAGGTATTTTTGGCTATAAAAGGATGGCAAGAGTTTTGAGGTTGAAGGAGAGAGACATTTTGTAGAGTGTGCAAATTTTTGAGAGCTTAGAGAGAAGAACACAAACACTCTCTATATTCTCATCATCTTGAGTGAGCAAAATATACTAAGTTCGGAATATTGATTCCGCATATTGCTAGCACAATTGTTGTGGAGTTATTAGTCGTCTCCCCGTTCGTCAATTGGTGGTGCGTCCGAACTAGATGCCTAACACTTGTGGAGGCTGAGATCGAAGAACATCGAACCGACACCTCCGTTCAAGCACGCTACGAGAGGTAATCTATTTACTCCCTTTGAGGCTTTGTGATTTTTTTCGATTGAAATGCACGAAGTAAGCCTCTGGAGATACATGTATGGGTTGTTATTTATTTCCGCTACGTGTTACGTGGATCCCAACAGTGGTATCAGAGCCGATCCTTAGGTGTTTTCGTGCATTTAATTGATTTTTTGCAATTTTTGCAATACTATGGCCAATATGTATTAACGAATTGTTCGTCTTACATGGCTAATGGAGGTTGATTATTTTATATGATAAATTAATCAACGTAGCAAAAATTGAGACTAAATCAATTTTGAATCGAAAATTTATGGCTATCTTATTTTACATAAAAATTCTGAATATGATTCAACGTAGAATTTTTATTGTTCCTTCCTAAGTTTTAAATTGTGAATTTATTACTTACGTGGAAGGGTGGTGATCATGGAAAAATCCCTAATCAATGTGATTGATGTATATATGAATGTATGATGATTATTTATATATTTGGGGTTGTAGTTATTAAATGGAGGCTGCGTACTCCTTTTATTTTTCATGTAATCTTTATTTTTAGCATAGTCAATTGTTGATGTAAATGCTACGAGGATTACGTGGAGGAGCCTTTTAAGTCGGCGAGCTCTTTGGGGCCCAATTCTTGAAGAGTTCAAGAAACCAAGAAGAAGCGAAGAGCGGCTCTCCGTTATTAAAATATTAAAATGATTAAATGTGGTCTCATTGGCTCGAGACCCATTAAATCATAATTCCATGATCACCACGTAGGATAGATGTTTATGTGATTGACATCTATTTATTTATTATGATTACGTGAGCATGTTAAACTGGTTAATGTGCAAAGTCAGACTTACCTCACCCAAAATTGCGCCTGCATGAAATCCTAGTTAGGAAAATCACTCGCGTTAGGTACCGAAAGGGCGTTGGTAACGACACCAGCGTAACCAAGTCCCCGAACCCAAAATCTCTGGTTCCGTAGAACTGATCGATCTCTCCCAATCGATTAGTAAGGTTTCCGGTCTACCCTCCAAGAAAGACCGGTGGCGACTCCAAATGCATGCACAAGTTGCACATGCCACCACGACCACACTAAGGTCGAAAGCGATCGACTCTTATCGTCGAATCCTCCTGAAAATTACTCCCGCCGCGATTTGGTATGGGCCTGGGAGGGCTCGCGCCGATCCAAGACCCGCGATCGGTAATCCATTAGCCGCGTCCGCTTTCGGACGGGTCGCGACAGGGCTGGACCATTAATCAGCTCACAAAAAATTTCAATTGTGCAGTTTAATGAGGGGGTGTGATGGAAGAAGATGAGGGGGAGGGTGTTCGTTTTTCGGCCGAAAGTGGGGATAATCAGCAGTCTATATCTACATCTAATGAGCGAGATCAGCCTGCTCCTTCGCAAATTGCCCCTTCTTCAATACCCGACCACTCTCCTGAGAATGATCTTGAGATAAGTTCCCTTTTTGATCTTGAGGTTTTTGATGATTATGATTTGGTTGTTAGATATAAACTCCCTGACAGGCATAATCGAGGCAAGCCTCCTAGTCGGTATTCACCGGATGTAGAGGAACGAAGGTCTAAATATCACATTGCTGATTTTGTGTCAACAAGAAGATTGTCGAACTTTTGCAAGGCTTTTGTGTCAAATGTATCAACTGTTCGAGTTGCCAAAAGGGAAGAAAATTGTAAGGTGTAAGTAGGTGTTTATCATTAAACACAAGGCAGATGGAACCATTGAGAGATACAAGACCCGATTGGTCGCAAAATGATACACACAGACTTATGGTGTGGATCATCAGGAGACTTTCTCTCCAGTTGCAAAATTAAATACTATGCGGGTTTTGCTATCACTTGCTGCAAATTTGAATTGGCCATTGCATCAGTTTGATGTGAAGAATGCATTTCTTCATGGAGATTTGGATGAAGAGATTTACATGGAGATTCCACCTGGATATGGGTGTGTTAATAAGCCAAATGCTGTTTATGGACTGAAGAGGTCGTTATATGATTTGAAGCAGTCACCTCGTGCCTGGTTTGGTCGGTTCAACTCAGCCATGAGGAAGCATGGTAATTCCCTGAGCAATTCAAATCACACTTTATTTTTGAAGCGAAGCCAAGGTAAGCTGACTACCCTGATCATATATGTTGATGATATGATCATAACATGAGATGATACTGGAGAAATTTCGAGGCTTCAAAAGAAGTTGATAGAAGAGTTTGAGATGAAGAACTTGGGAGGACTAAAGTATTTCTTCGGTATTGAGGTAGCTAGGTCAAAGTAATGAATTTTTTTTATCACAAAGAAAATACGTACTTGAATTGTTGGCTGAAGTAGGAATGTTAGACTGTAAGCCTGCTGATACTCCTATGGTACAGAATCATAAACTTACAGAGTATTCTGATCAAGTGCCGACTAATAAGGAGAGATATCAAAGATTAGTAGGAAGATTAATTTATTTGTCTCACACTCTCCCAAACATTGCTTATGCAGTAAGTGTTGTGAGTCAATTTATGCACGCTCCTAATGAAGAACATATGAATGCAATATATCGTATCATTCGATATTTAAAGTCAGCTCCAGGGAGGGGGATAATTTTTTCAAAGAATGGTCACCTTGTAGTGGAAGGATATACAGATGCAGACTGGGCAGGGAACGTAACAGATAGAAGGTCGACGTCAGGTTATCTCACATTTGTAGGAGGTAACTTGGTCACGTGGAGAAGCAAGAAGCAAAAAGTTGTGGCTCTGTCCAATGCCGAGGCAGAATTCAGAAGAGTAGCGAATGAGTTGTGTGAGTTATTGTGGCTTAAAGGACTGTTGTCCGAACTTGGGTATCCACCATAGTCTGGGATAAAGTTATTTTGTGATAATAAAGCTGCTATAACTATCTCTTACAATCCGGTTCAGCATGATCGGACCAAACATATTGAGGTTGATAGACACTTTGTCAATGAGAATTTAGATGCTAAAGTAATTCAGTTACCTTTTGTCAAATTTGAAGATCAATTAGCTGATGTATTGACCAAAGCTGTGTCAAGTAGAGCGTTTCAGAGCTCACTCATCAAGATGGGTATCGAAGACATCTTCTCACCCACTTGAGGGGGAGTGTTGGCGTGAGCTGTATTTCCCACAAATTAGGCAGTTTTTCCTTTATTATAGTCTTTTCCTGATTTACTGATATGCTAAGGTTAGCACATATATTATATATAAGCTCGATTGTAATATTGTAAAGATTCATATTGAAATAGAGGAAAATATATTTCTTCATATCTTAGTATGTTCCGATCGAACAAAAACTATGAAATATTTGTCATGTTACCAATTCGATCACATGAACAAATCTAATCGATATATATTTATACGAGACATAAACATTTTATTCTTGGTTATAAACCCGACAGAGGATGGCAATGCAACGCCTATTGACACCTGATTTTCGATTAATTTTTTCCAGTTCATCTTTAGAAAATTCATAAAACAAATTCATAAAAAGTTGAAAAATTACAAAATCAACTTTGGTGACCTTGGCAAAGCCCAAGGAACCAATTTGTCCAAAAAATAATTTTTCATATTTTTCGCATTTTTTGGTATTTTCGAAAAATAGGAGAATGCATGAAAAATCAAGGAAAATAGCATTTGAGATCGCAAAAATATGAAAAAATAGTCAATATTTTTCTTTTAATTCCCTTTGTCTTCTTGACCTCGTAAAAAGTCAAAATTCAGGGTTAATTTTATGTGTCCCTGGGTTACGCATGTGGTTGAATTTGGTAAAAAATGTCAATTGAGTCTTTTAATTTACAATTTTCGACATTTTGAGAGTCTTTCATTCAATCTGATTTTCCTTCATAGCAATTTAATCCAATTGTTCGTACAAGTTGCTTAATTGCATGAATTGGGCAAAATTGCATATTTAATTGCAATTTAGTCCTTGAATTTGGGAATAATTGAAATTACTTTTAATTCAAAGACCAACATTACAAATTGGAACTAGTACCCAATGTTTTTCACCATCCTGAATCGATTGGCATGGGTGGTTTGGTCCAATTTGACCGTTTGAGCCTTCAATTTCACAATTTTCCGAATGGCAATTAAGGACAAATTTTGGGTTTTCGTATAAATTGATATGAACTTTTGGGCAAAACCATATTTTTAGATAATATTCATGTCCTAAGTTCGATTCTGAGGTTTAATTGTGAAAATTCCACACGAATTATGGTTAATTTTGTGAAAAATCAAGTTGAACCGGTTTGGAGCGATCAGACCGGTCGAACCTGTCCAAACAGCATCGTCTTCAACCTCATGTTGCCTACGCAAATGAACAGTCCCCAGGGTGATTTTGATCCTCAAATTGAAGGCCAATTTGTAGATAATTGGATGAGAAATGGTGGGCGTATTGTGGCTTTCGCCCTTCCCTGTTGATCGACACCAGCGACGTCAACCGATGGCACCGGAGGAGAGAGTAATCGGCCGGTCAATCTCGTTGGACCTGCAAAAGTCAACGAAGCCAAACTCAACTCAAATTCGTGCCAAATTCGCGCAAAATGGAACTTGCTGGAGAACCAAACGGAGCTGGACGGAATACCTAACATCCCCGACGCCGTTTGGACCTAAAAGCACGTGATCTCACGTGCAATTCAAGTTGGCAAAGCATCCCCCGATTGAGCGGGAAACCAAAAAATTGGATGTAGGCATCAAGGGACTTTCTAGAAAAAGAGAGGGTTCATTCTGTTGAGAGAGAGAGAGAGAGAGAGAGAGAGAGAGAGAGAGAGAGAGAGAGCTCTCTAACCTCCATTGTTGAGAACTAGAGCTCGAAATTTCACAGCACTGGTTAAGCCGTCTCCGGCCAAACCGAAGCCAACGAAAGCCACCGGAAGCTTGCCTAAGGCGGTAGGAGTCCATCGCCACCTCTGTTACACGGACTCGCTACTTTTTGAAATTTTTCCGTGTCGGACTTGGACACGCGTTCGACACCGCTGGACTTTTCTCGGACACACGGTCAACGCGTGTCCGAGTCCGAACTCTCGGTTAACGCAATGGACACGCAAGGGACTCGCGTGTCCGTCCGGTGGTGCTTTGGTAGCTGAGCAGAAGAATGAGAGAGATGGGGTCTCGGCTGCAGAGGAAAAGGGAGGTCGGAGGTCCGTTGGGGTTCGGATCTGGCGACGCGGCTGTGTCGGGGCTCTCGGATGCAAGGGGTCGGACTTGGAGCTCTCGAGACGGGGCTCGACGGATCTCTCGGTTGGGGTCACGACGGGCTCGGTCCCACGGCTACTCCATCCTTACGGCTGGGCGGAACGGCAAAAGGCGACTGGCGATGGAGGGAGTAGCGAACGGTAGGTTGCGGTGAGGTGGTGATGCTGGCGATGGTTGTGGTGGTCGTCGGATGAGGGAGTTGCAGAAAGAAAGAAAGAAGAAGAATCAAGAAAAGAAAGGAAGGAAGAAGAAGCAGAAGAGGGCGAGTGGGTCGCGTCGTGAAAAGAGAGAGTAAAAAGAGTGGGTGGGGGGGCCATCGTTTGGACTTTAGGGGCTGAAGAGAGAGAGAGAGTAAAAATGGTGGGCCACACGAGGAAAAAAGTTTTTGGGAAAGAGGTTTAGTTAGGTGAGTAAAGGAAGAAAGGAAACGGGGGAAAGAGAGCAATAAAATTGTGCCTATTAGCTAAAAATCAAATCTTAAATAATTTTATCTTTTATGAATAATATAAAAATATAAATAATATATAACGTGTCCCAGCGTGTCGAAATTCTTTATTTTTTTAGAACTGACGTATCGGCGTATCGTGTCGTGTCGTGTCGTGTTGCGAGTCGTGTCCCGTGTCCGTGTAACATAGATCGCCACTAGCCGCACCCTCTGAAACCTCGAAAAAAGGTGAGACGCAGCTTCGAGCTTCTCAATGTGCATCAATGGCGACTTTCCTGTACTTGATCATTCTTGCATTTCTTATGTGCGTTTTATTCCCTGAACATCACTGAACTCGATTGCACTTTGTTTTTGTGTCGATTTTGTATAATAAACCACGGTTGAGCCTCCAAACCTTCCGCCATAGCTGAGCACTGTTCAATCTTGCCTAGCCAAATCTAGGCTGTGCGAGCTCAATCGGAGCTCGAGGTAAGTGTTATGAACCTCCTCTTGTGTTACTCCGTGAATCAATTGACTTGATTGTGCGTAGTTTGCATGATTGAACTCCTATGGTCGTACTCGGCATTTTGCATGCTGCATGTGATTCGGTGGATGAAACGTTTCTATCCTTAGATATGTTAAACTAGAGATCAATATGAGTCGAACGGTACTGGTTTCGCGTCATTCGACCTAGGTTTAGTCGTCGATCGGCGCCGAAGAAGTCTCGGCCATCCATTTCGTCGGGTTGAGAGGTGAAGACGATGTTGACGTGGTGGGTCAACGAGTCAGCGGTCTTAGGTGACAGCATGCGATTGGTCCATGTAGGTGTAGAGTTGGCTCGATCGTTAGTCTGTTAGGGTGAGTTAGATTTAATCCGACGGCTAGGGTTAATAGAGTCATATTTTCAATGGCCGTCCGATTGGTAATTAGAAATATTAGAAAATTGGTTTATAATCGAAATAAAATAAAAAAATAGAAACGGCGATGTTTGGTTAAATGAGTCAGCGACCTCGTTTAGATTAGTGTAAATGAACGGTCTAGATCGAGTCTAGTCTTTTAATCCTATCCATAGATTTCGGTATACAGATCGAATGGTCTAGGGTTAGTCTTCGTTTAACCTCAACCGTAGATTTTAGTCGACATTTAACCTCAACCGTAGATTTTAGTCAACCGATCCAGTGGCCATGGAGTAGCCACATGATTCAATAGGAACTGTTGGATTAAGTCCAACTAATAGAAAAATAAAAAAAGCACGGAACGGCGTCATTTCGGGGATGGTCTCCGCGTAGGTCCAGGTCTAGACCAGGTTTCCGATCAGAAAGGATTGGGTCAACCCGGTCCGAATAATATTTTTTTTTATAAAAAATTCAAAAAATGATTTTAAAAATCTAAAAAAATTTAGAAAATCCTAGAAAATCCCAAAAAATGTAGGAAAAATTGTCGATAATTCCTAGCGACTCCAGAAATTCCCAAAAATTGAGGAACGACCACAGACAACTGGTCATTCCCATTTTTGGAATTTCTTATCAGTCCTATCCTGATTTGACGGCTTTACCCTTTAGGGGTTAATTATCTCTGCTTATATCGAGATTGTTCTCAAATGCCAAGACAAGAGTTAGGGTCAGTTTGGTGGCTAATTCTTTTGCTTGGGTTTCCGAATCTCATCATTTTTCCTGAAATGACGATTTTACCCCCACAAATGGTAAATTGTCTTTCCTATTCCAATTTAGTTCTGAAAATTACTCAAAATTAAGATTTGGGTCTGATGGTTGACCATTCCTTCTATTTGGGACTTTCACCTCTCATCGTCTTCCGAAATGACGACTTTACCCCTCAAAGGGTAAATCATTTTCAAAATTCCAGAAAATTCCGATAATTGCCAAAAAATAGGAAATGGATCAATTTGATGATATATCTTATTTCCAACTCCTTTTGACTCCAAATTTCTTCTGAAATGACAATCTTTCCCTTTTGGGGTAAATTGTCCCAAATTTCTTCAAAATTACGATTTTGAACCTCATGGGCAAATCATGTCTAAATCACTCTTGAGCCATGATTGACATTTCTATAGACTAATATGGCCTTACTAGGGATGCCATATTGTATTCATGTGATTTATCCGCATGTCTTGAATCCTCGATTTGCATATCTTTTTTACTGATTGTGGGTACTAGGGTAGTCACTCATATCTACATGAACTCCTAGATTTAGGATTCGTACCTCACTCATGTGCATGAAATTTCAGGGTTAGATAATTCAGTCAACCTAGGTACCGAAAGGGCGTCGACTCTGATAGTTGGCGTAACTAAGTCCCCGATCTCATTTCTCTGGTTCTCGTAGAATCGGATAAAAGCTCCCAACTATTCGATAGGGTTTCCAATCGTACCCTCCACGAAACGACTGGTGACGACTCCTTGGCATGTACACGCATCACATGTCACTAGACCACATTGAAGGTCGACCACGTATACCTCCGTTGCGACTTGGGTAATGGGTCTTGGGAGAGACCCGCGTCCGACAAGATGGGACGGCCCGTTAACCCTCGATCGATTTACCCAAAGAAATAATCGGAGAGAGGGTCGTAACAACACCATGCATAAAACATCATTATTTTACCTTCGCCGCAACAAGGATACATATTTCATTTTGCGCACACGGATAACTTCGTTTGTGAATAAAATATGACCATCAAGTGTAGGGATGGGTCAACGAACTATCAACATGCACACTTGTAAACCATAGTCATCCTTTCGACCAAAAAATATATATTGATAGATCAATGTTGTGCCTCAAGTCTAAGAATTATTTACACAAGACTAAAGCATGAACGATTAGACATTAACCACGCTATAAGCTTTCATATTACTAATTGTTCAATGTGTGTCGTGTTCAATGAAATTTTATGGTAAAGTACCTGTGTTCTAACTCTGGGAACACAATATCCAATAACTTGTGACTCGTTATTCCCTTAAGTATCAAATACTTATTGATGAAGTTAAGAACACACTATTCTTAATAGGATCATTAATATCAACTAAATGATCCATCGATCAAGAATAGTTTAACGATTCTGTCTAATTGTGAACCCATCGCTCATATTCTTGGCGTCTGAAGAATAGGTTCAGCCACAACTGATCTTTTGTAATCATTTTTATGTATAAATAATTTGACAAATGAATGAACATGCCCTTGCTATTAATAGAGCAAGAAATTAAAAGTACAACTGAAATCTTTAACATGTATCTATTACATGGTTGCTTTAGGACAAACATCTAACGGTTCCTGGTCACAAAGCTGAGTATCTTCACAATCTTATTCTTTGATCGATGGTTTGGCGTAACATGAGATCATGTCTCTCATTCTTTAACCACTTGAACCTTTTCAACAATCGAATGTTACGAAAAACTCGAGATTGATCATCGACTTTCAAGGTAGCTCTCTTGAATGACTTGTACGAGTGCACTTTCAGCTTGTGAAAAGAAGCCTAATGTTAGATTGTTAAGCACTTTTTTCACTCACTCGATAAGACAAAGAGCAAGACCAGTACGTCATTCTCAATAGATTCGACTCCACCCGATTCTACGAGGTCTGCTTCGTCGATGTTGTGCCAAAATTCAGATGCCACAAATCTCTATTTAATAATAAATCGCTCATAAGAACTCATCACTCAATAATTTCTAAAGCATCATGATGTTTCAACAAAATACAGTCGATCTCAGCGGCGCATTGCCTATGCTTATCCGATTTTAAATTCGTAGTTCTAAACATATATAGGATATGGAAAAAACTTTGGATTTCTCATACTGTCATATCCAATCCTATCCTGATTGAAAATCCGGACGACTACGTAGCCTAAGTCTTTACTCTAATGCTTTCACATGCCCTCATATAACAAGAAATCAAATATCACATTTATTTAATGATAACTCACTTTTATACTTGGGTAAAGATAGCTTTTAATCTTTAAAAAGATTAATAATACAAAAATATTTATTCCGCTACTGCTCCCTACAATTACATAAGAACTCCCATGCTTAAATGGAAACATACTATCATTTGCGTACATTCCTCTCCCATCATATATAGTGGTGTGCAAACTGGACCGGACCGGCCTGAATCGGCCCAAACCGGCCGAGTTGGTCCGGTCCTTGAGGTTGGTGGTCCGGTCCCTGGTCCCAATAAATGGGATCAGTGACTGGGCGGTCCGGTCCCAGGTTCCATGGTTTGGGACCGGATCGGTCCGGCCAATGGTTTTTTTTAAATTAATTTATATCTAGAGTTAACCTAATTTTAACATCTTGAGAAGCCCCATGAATCTCATCTCACGCCTCTTGAGTTTAGTGATGTCATTGTACGTATTATTTAGCAAGTTGGATTTTGGTATTACTTTGGGACAAAATCAGGTCTTAATTGATGATAAGATCTGTTCATTATGATGGGCACATGCACGAAGAATAAGCACGCACGTGCATGAGGACAGAAACTCAAGTCATTATTCAGAT
Source organism: Rhodomyrtus psidioides (assembly GCA_021437785.1). Lineage (NCBI taxonomy): Eukaryota > Viridiplantae > Streptophyta > Magnoliopsida > Myrtales > Myrtaceae > Rhodomyrtus > Rhodomyrtus psidioides. The sequence continues at coordinate 1,301,018 of JAILYB010000023.1, read as the reverse complement.
TTGAGAAATCTATTTTTTTCACAACCAAAAATAAAAAAGAAATAAATAAAATCCGAGTTCGGTTCCATCGCCCACTTGAGTTCAACGGGCCACATGCGAGCGTCGATTACGAGGAGAAAAGATCACATGAAGCCTTCAAGGCCGGATCGAACACACGTTGGGTGGCCCTAGCATTTACGTGGTTGTCTTGCAGTCGTAAGTTGATTATAGATTGTAAATTAATATTGTATTGTAATTTTTAAGAGATAGATTTTTATAAGCAGTTAGAGTTAGCGGTCCTACTAGGCCCGGACCACCGGTCCGTGGTCCCTAAAATATGGGGACCGGGACTACTGGTCCTGTCCCCGGTTCCATGCCAGGACCGGACCGGCCCGGACCATGCACACCCCTAATCATATATATTCCCTTTGTTTTTCTCACTAATAGTCCATTACACAATATCAAGCTTTTATAAACAAGAAATTCGAAGATCAAACTGATGAAATTCTGTCACTATAAATGCATGTAAGTGTTATATATTGTCTCTTCAGTCTTCATGGTTTTTTTTTTTGTGCACAAACACCCTCTTCGATAATTAGATATTTTTATTTTAAACTTATCTTTCCGTAATTTCTTTTTATGGCTTTGTGTTTGTGACGATATTCTTAATTGGTACATCAATAAAAAAAAATTAGGAGCTCAATAATCTAAGTTTGAAGTGACTTACAAAGAATTATTTGATCATTTATTGTTCAATTCTTTTGTGGGTTTTACATAAAATTAATACTTTTAGGGAGCCAAACAACAAAAATAGTTTCCAATTAAAAGAAACTAAATCTCATAGATACTTCATTATTGTTGACATCCGAATTTAACCAAGTATTATAAATGGGCATGACTTGGTGCTAAGTAATCAATTGGAGAAATTACTAAAAAAAATCTTAAATCTAATTGCAATTGCGCCAATTCAGTCATAAACTTTTTAATTCGATCAATCTAGTCCTAAATTCTTCCACAGTTTACCATTTGAGTCCTTCCGGTCAATTTTGATCGGAAATCACTAATTTGGACACCGATTGTCCTACATGGCACGGTCAACACTACTGCAGATAATTTTTGTAAAATATCTTTATTTTTTTTTTTTTATCTTTCTTTGGTTTATTTCCTTGTGCTGTCGAGGGTCATCGGTGACCCTCGTCGGGTGAGGAAAAAAAACAAAAGAAAAGGATTCGAAAAAGAGTCATAAGCTAAATTTAAAAATTATTCATATCAACGCCGGTCATGCAACATAAGGCAACAAGCGTTCACGTCAACGATTTTCGGCTAAAACTGAATCGGAAAGACTATGATTGATAAATTGTCAAAAGATTTAGGATTAAATTTATACAAATTCAGTAAGCTTAAAGGCCGATATTTTTTTTTGTAATCTATAAGACATTGATAGAAGAGAGGCTTGCTGGTAACTACAGCTATCGACAATTGACACGACGTCAACATAAAAATCAGTGTCATGAAAGTGTCGCGTCCAAAAGTTGTCTATAGAGAAGAAGGTTCCTCACCGATGCCCCATGATTATTGACGATCATAACCGATTGCGACTAGTTGACTATCGGTACTTGGTAGAATGTAGCCAAAGTAACAAAGGCAGAAAAACTTACAAATCAATGAGAACCTCGATCAAGGAAGTTTACCATGTGGGTGTACATAAAAACATTATGCTGATTTGAAAGAAGTTGCTAGACATGCATCTATTGATTGTCTAAATCAAGGTCTCAACTCCTGATCGCATCAATCGCTCTCACCCGATTTCACCGCAAACCCAGAGGCGGAAGCCGTCGCCTCGCCGCAGGAGAACAGCGAGGCGGCACCGGCATCGACGAACCAAACGAGCTTCCCATCGGCAGGCCGAATCATTCGGGCCGGGCTCGACGCCATGGGAGTCCGTTCCACCATGGCCTCGCGGAAGGCGCTAGCCACGTCGCTCCCGGAGGCCACGACCGCCACGTTGGCCGCGGCATTGATCACGGGGAGCGTGAAGGTCAGGTGCTCCCTCCGCGCGCCGGGCACCGAGACCGGGGCGACCCACTGGGAGCCCTCCAGGAGGACGGGGTGGTCCGGGTGGAGGGAGGACACTTGGGAGCAGGGCCCGAGTCTGAGGATGACGAGGTCGAACCGGGGGCAGTCGCAGGACGGAGAGGCCGGGACCGTCCGGTTCTTCACCTGCTGGCGGATGGAGAACTCGTAGCAGTCGGCGGCCGCCTCGCCAGGTGTCTCGTGGCCCGCTGGGACGACGTGGGCTGGCTGCATCGGAACCTGATTCCCAAAGAACAAAAGACAAAAAGCGAGTAATGACGATGAGGTCGTTGGTCGGTTGGTCCAAAGCTTAATGGAACGAGTCAGGGGGGGCGAAGTGGAGCTTTTCTGTCCTCGGAAATGCATGATGCATCAGCATCGTCAATAAATAAACCAATGAGCAAGAATTAGAATTATAATACCTCCTTGCTTGCTCGCATATTATAAAATCACAGAAATAATGAATTGCTTTTACGATCGCTCGACCGACCAAAAGATTTCGTTAACAAGAGTCTTCAGATTTTCTATGGAACAAGCTAATCACGAGCAATACTAGAGATTACAAAATAAGACGGCGGTTTACTAGAGACTTGCTAGGAAAATAACATCTAAGTTGGTAATTCCCAAAATGTCGCATTCCATTTACCCATATCACATTTGATTTAATATCCTAAAAAACCTTCAAATTTAGCTCTCGCCTCAATTTTAACTTTTATATCATAAAAAATCATCAACTTTAGGTCAAGTCTCAATTCTGCCATAAACTTTTTTTTTCCCATAAAAACTTTCAACTTTAAGTCATGTCCCAAATCTATCCTAAACTTGATACTAAACTTTCAACGAGAGCTCTTCAACCGCTAGAGATGGAACATTATCAAGTGCAAGCGATCAAATACCGAGCTTAGAATCACTAATGGCGATTTTGGCGGAGAATTAATAGAGGCAAATTTGGGACTTAATAAAAAGCTGGTGAGCTTTTGTGAGACAAAGATAGGTAGATCGATCGAAACTAGACTTAAATCTGAGATTTTCTTATGAAACGGCAAAAGATTTATGGTAGAATTGAGACAAGGCTTAAAATTCGAGTATTTAGTGAAAAAAAAATTAGGATAAAATTGAGATTGCCCTTAGAGTTACAGGCTTTGTAGCTAAAGTTGTAGGATTTTTGAGGTGTGAATCCGGTAGCAATGCAAGGAAAAGGGAAATTATCATAGAGAATAAGGACAAACAAGGGAAATTATCATAGAGAATAAGGACAAACAGGGGAATCTAGAAGCTAAAACATAAGATGAACTCCACACGCCAGTTCATGTCTACGTTCAGACGAGCTCAGACTTTGGTGATTACCCAATTCATTTCCTTTTTCCTTCCCGTTCACATCCACATACAGAGAGATTCAGTCAGTCAAAAGACTCCAAAATCGGCTGAGTCGACATTTTAGACAGGTCAAAAGACGAACCCGATGCCTCCCGGAAACAGCAGAATCATCAGGAAGAAGAAGAAGAGAGAGAGAGAGAGAGAGAGAGAGAGAGAGAGAGAGAGAGAGAGAGAGAGTGGACCTTGGAGATGAAGTGGTGTTTGGCTTGCATGTAGAAGCTATCCGGGTGTCTCTTGGGGACGACGTTCTCTTCAGCCCAAAACAGATGCCACTTCGACCACTCCACCGTCCTCAAGTATGGCAGCCTCGCCAGCTTCCTGCATTTTTCACATGACAGCGTTCATCAACGAAATGACGAATGGAGTCAAAAAAAAGAAACGGGGAGAGGATGTTAATATTGGGTAAAACCCTAAGCGCTCGGGAATGTCTCCTCCAGAGAGGGCGAGAGAAAAGGAAGATCTCTCGCTGAGGGCAGATTCAGAGACGTGATGAACATAGTCGGCCAAGCCCGTGGACAGCTCTTCGCTGCTCTCGAAGAACCTCACCTCTCCCTCTGACTCCGATCTCTTCTTCTCCATCTTCTATGATCTCTCTCTCTCTCTCTCTCTCTCTCTCTCTCTCTCTCTAACGATTGCTAATATATTCAGTGCAAGAGCGTTTCTTCACGCTTTTGTCTTCACATGTAGAAGAGGGACAGAGAGAGAGATAGCGCCCTTTGATAAGTTAAAGGACCAAGTGAGTGAAAATAAAAGAGATAAGCCAGCATACACACACACACATATATGAGAACGACAAGTACTTGGACAACTTAACCCAAATCTCTTATATGATAATCTGAATTTCTAAAAAATCCTAGATAAATTAAGTAATAATTTGGAAGTTTATTATGACCCGTGTCCGCGTAATCATAATACTTACGATGACCGTCATGATCTCGGTCACTTCTGTTAGGTCATTGAGTTTGGAGGTACATACTCACGTGACATTGCTAGCGCAATTTTTGAATCTCACGACGATTGCGCTCTCGAATTGTTGAGTCAATTACCCCTAATTAACTAACTAACTATATATATAGTGCATGTGTTGTATTTAAGGTAAAATTAAAACGTGTCATATTGACGAGAAATCCTTTATCATTAAGAATGAGACTAAAAACATTGCAATTGATAAAATAGGTGGGAAGATAAAGAACTTCAAAGAAGTTTGATGTGGCTAGCACTATCACCTAAAAGAGGTGAATAGGTGATTTTCAAAGATTTTAAGTAGTCAATAAAGAATATAAACGAGCATGTTGAAAACTTCATTCAAATGATATCAGCCAGTAAGATCTGAGATACCCTCAGATGCAACGGCATGCACAATTCTATTAAAGACAGTGTGTAAACAGAGAGGGTAAGGAAAAAGAATGTGCAAAGAGGATTTATAGTGGTTCGATTTCGTTCAAGCCTACATCCACTTCTTTAGCTAGCAGCCAATCGACTGAATTTCATTAGTGAATATCTCTGAGGTTACAACACAGTGATGATTCATGAGTCAATAGACTTCTAACACTCTCTCACTTGGATGAGAAGTATTACAATATTTAGATCAAGAATATATTAAAGATGTGAAGCTCTCTTGATCTTAAAATCCTACTCTCTTAGCTTTTTTTCTTCAACTTTGAGGTCTCCCTTTATATTTTTCCATCTCCAACTTCTCATTGCAAGATCTCTAGAGAACCAACTCTTGATCCGTTTGAACGAGATTGTATACAAAAGATTTCGTAGCTGTTGAGGTTGACAAAGGAAAGAATCCCCTCTAGATCAAATCGCTCATACAATTATGATATTGAGTTTCCATAGATAGAGTTCTCCATTAGGTGGGTCATACTCGTCTTCATTAATCCACATCCTTGATTGATCTTTTACAATGAGAATATTCAAAAACGGTTCAGCTTGATTTGCTAGCCGTTGTGATAATATACAATCTCAAAATCATCTTAAATATATCTCTTGATAATCTGGTCGTTGTTTGTGAAATACTTCTTCAGAGCTTGAGCTTCGCTATAACGTCTGAGCTCCCCTCTCAACGTACACCGTCTGGATTGCCTGCCCAACATCTAAGCTCCAAACAGTATCCGAGTCTCTCATAGTATCGTATGAGCCTGTCTTGCCAGATTCAATCCCATGTACCAACTTATGATCACCTTCAAAACAAGTATTTCATGACGTTCACTCAAATATTAGAGATTATGAATTGTTTTGTCAACTTCAAAATTAATTATAGGTTTTTCTCAACAAAGTTCACGAAACATTTCGGGTTGCTCAGCACCATGATCATGTGGCTCATAACGAGTTTGTACCACGGTCATAATTAGAATTATGCCTAACAAAAGTGTCCTAACTTTAACATACAATAATTATCATGGCAATATGTATGATCTGCATTTCAAAAATCCCGAGGTTTTATCAAAGGCAATATTGACTTGACTAATTCACCACAGCACAGCACCCGTTGACAAAATCTCTTTGAACAATACATCCTCTTTTTTAGTACGTCGTGGATAAAAACAGGATATCAAAGCATGATTAGTACCATTTTACCAAATTATCAAAAAAAAAAAGAAAAGAAAAGGAATTGCCTTATGATGTCTTCCTCCAAATGATAGAGGCTAAGGGCGCGCATGGTAACACTTCAGAAGCAGAATTTCCGCTTCTGAAGTGCTTCTGAAGCTGAAATCCGTTTGGTAAAGACGCTTCAGAAGTGCTTCTGAAGCTGAAAGCCGTTTGGTAAAAATATTGAGGAATCACTTCCAGAAGTGATTCTGGAAGTGATTTGGCCAATTTTGAGAAGCTAAAAATTGTAGCTTCTAAAAAAGAAATCACTTCTTCAACTATACCGGTCTTCGCCGACTAACGCTCGCCTACCAGCGCCCCCCGACAGCCGCCCGCCCGCTGCCTGCCGCCGCCGCTGGTCGCCCGCCGAGGCCGCTACTGGTCGCCCGCCATTGCCGGCCCCCGCCGCCGCCGGCTGCCACTGGCAGCCCGCCCCGCGGCCGCGACGGTCGCCGACCGTTGCCGCCTTCGCCGCCGCCGGTCGCCCTTCGTCGCCAGCCGCCTCCCCCCGCCAGTGACCACCGCCGTCCGCCGATCGCCGCTGGTCCCCAGCCGCCGCCCTCCACCGACCGGCACCGTCGGAGATTTTGTTAATAATGTTTAAAAATTAGAAATTTTAAAAGTGGAAATTTTATCAAACACATCTCTTTGATCAGAAATCAACTTTTGATGAAGAAGTTGAAAAATCAATTTCTGCTTCTGATTGAGAAGTTGAAAATTAACTTTAACTTTAGAAATAATTTCTTTTTCAGAAGCGTTGCGCGCCCTAAAATTTTAGTCTAGAGGACGAAATGAAGCTTTGGGTGGGACTGGGGCAAATGTCAACGTCGCCCAAAAGCCGCTGCGGGAGCTGCAGAGCAGAGTGTCGAGAGTCCCGAGGCGTTGTCCCTTCCCTTTTGTCGTGTACCTAGCGTTGTCGTCGTCGTGCATCGCATCGCTGTGGGACGCAAAGGTCGATCGATCCGGAGCAGTTCCAGTCATCCGGGGCACGCCTTCGCCAACGAGTCTCGCACGAGGAAAGCAAAAAGCCTGCTTCTCCTCCTCCGTCTTTGACTCTGCTCAGCCTCTCTCTCTCTCTCTCTCTCTGCTTCTCCACCGTCCACGTCCTTTTCCCCATCAATCAATGTACAACCAAAACTCAGCTGTCAGTCATTCGTATTGTCTTCATTCATGTTCTTCACGTTTCGTAGCTGGGAGGGACTCGGTGTCAAGAACGAACTCCTCGTCTTCCTTGGCCTCCTCTTCAGCTCGGTGTAAAGTCCATCCATCCAGCCACACACCTTGAGTTGGAATTTTGATCTTTGAGCTTTTGTTTCCTTCAAATTTTCAAAAAACGATTTAGCGACATCGTCTTTTCCTAAGAATGCGTTTATTTCACGAAAAATATAACAGTTTTAGAAAATACTTTTCAGGTTATTTAAAAAAAATTATGTTTTTTGATGTTTGGTTAAAATCTAAAAATAAAAAGGAAAATATTTTCCGATGTTTAAAAACAGAAAATATTGTATTTCTATTTTTTTGTTCATTATATTATTTTCACAAAAGGAGACCTCGAATATCAATATTTGTGTACGAGGCTCACTTTAGTGCTGATATTTTTTTTTTATCACTTAAGTATTAAATCGGAGAAAAAACGATCACCTAAGTGCCAACCCCGGCAAAAAACGATAAATTTAGTGTCAATTTCAGCAAAACATTACACGTGGCATTTTTTTATATTAATTTTTTTATTATTAAGTGGATTTTTTTAAGAAAGTCTATCCACATAGTCCTCGTGGGCGTGATGTGGACTTTTAAACTAAAAAAAACTAAAAATTAAGTTAATTCTTTAAAAAAATTAAAAGAAAAAAAGAAAAATAACTTAAAAAATCACACACACACAAAACAAATTTGTAAATGCATCCCTCGCCGTTGCCGCCCACCATCGCCGGTTGTGGTTGGTTGAGATCTCATATACCCAAAGGGGTCGCCAAGCCCCGTTGAGGCCTAGGCATGGCTGGCCAAGGTCTCACATACCCCACGGCAAGGCCAAAATCGCCCAGCCATGACCACGTCGAGCGATGGCTAGGCGATTCCGACCTCACTCAGTCACGGCAAGGCTCAAACCTGCCCAAATCTATGTGGGGTCAAGCCTCGCCGTGGGGTCTGTGAGGCCTCAGCCAGCCATAGCCAGGCCTTGCCGACCCCTCCAGGGCCCAGGCACCCCCCACCCATTGTCGATTGGTGATGGTGGGTGGGCCTCTACAACTTAACTTTTTTTCAGCTTATTTTTGGTTTATTTTTATTTTTTTTTAAATATTTCGTGAATTTTTTTTTTGGGGGGGCGCTAAAAAGGATGCTCCGGGGAGCTACCATGTCAAATTTCCAACGAAACTCACCGAAGTTAGCACTGAAATAATCATTTTTCAAAAAAATAGGTAGTGATCCAAAAATAAATATTATTGACACTCCTAGTATCCTTTTGCCATCATTATTTTCCCAGTTAAACATTCCAAACCAAATTCGTGAAAGGATTTCCATTAAACGTTCCAAGCCCAACGACAGCGCCTTGACCAAGCGTTGGCGTGACGACAGTGGCCCAATCCCAGGGCCTTCAACCTTCCAAACAATCCCTTCGCTTTGCTCTTGTTGCTGCAGCCTGCAATCGCCGCTACTCACTATCTCGCCGCCGCCGTCGCACGATCCCTCTTCTCGACGTTGCGGCTCTACCTCGTCCTGATCTCTCTCAGCGCCATCTCCGTCAGGAGCCTCACCAATCCGAGCGCCAACAGGTAACACTGGCACTTCCCTCCTTCGGGTCATCGGCGATTGGGCCCTCCTGCTCGTGCTCTTTTGGCTTCCGCGGCCATATCTTGTTCTCCGGAGTAGTAGAAGTGGGGGAGGAGGATTTGGAGGCGATTCTCGATGAGGGATGAGCTTCCCGCAGAAGACAGTGCGACGATCATTGGAGGAGGGACCGGAGTCCACAATCAACGAGATCGAAGAAGTCAGAGCAGAGGTCGCAGGAGGGAAGTGTCGTTGTTTTCTGATTGGAGAGAGAGAGAGTGGGAGCGAAAGGGATTATAGAGAGGGAGGGTGGGAGGACCGAGCGAAGCCTTCTATTAGAAGGGCAGCACATGGCCTTCTGATCTGGGCCATTCGTTTTTAAAGGGATGGCCCATAAGGTAACTTTTTGAATATTTTATTTTTTTTAATAATAATCTAGGTCATCCATTCATAACATGGATGGTTCGAATTTAAAGGGCAGGCCTGCCCTTCTAAAAAAAGGGCAGACGATCATTTCTCGAAGGGGAGGACGCGTTTCCTCAATTTTAAGAGGATATATTTTTTTTTTCATGTCCCAAAAGCTGTAAAATTAGAAAAAGAACAAAGTCAAAAGCAAAGCAGGATTTTTCATTCGAACCTTGAAATGAAAAAAGAAAAAGAAGAAGGGTGTATGACTGTTCGATTAACTTGGAAGGATACTACCGTTGCTTCACCAAATTTTCAATTGTTGCCCTCACTTTTGTATTACCATATTTCTTAATGTGATAGATAATTTTAAGAAAGGATTCAAAGCGTTCCCATTTTCTAAAATAAAGTTTTGAAGTTGACGTTATTTCAAACAAGGCCCTGATGTGTTTTGTTTTCTCAAATTAAAAATTAAAGTTGATATTATTTCAAATAAGAGTATGAAGTGGTCATGTCAGTTTCAAAAAAGGGCCTAACCTCACTTGCTAATCACTGATATTTTCATCATTTTTTTCTCCCCACCGAACCAAAAAAGGGCCATGACCCTCTCTAAGATTTAGGCGAGAGTCGCCGCCCCTCACCGTCGCCCTATCAATGGTGGAGTGGCGAGTCCAAGCGAAGGGCCTGGCCCTCCTGCCATTTTTTTTTAAGTTTTAGACTTTTTTTCTTTTTTAGAAAGAAAAAGTAGCAAAAGAAAAAAAAATAAATCAAAAATAAAATGGCAAAAATGCCCTCAACTAGCCAATGAAGTCAGACCCTTTTTTAGATTGATATGACTACTTCATGTCCTTATTTGTAATAATGTCAACTTCAGACACTTTGTTTGAGAAAATGAGGGCACTTCAGGTCATATTTGAAATAATGTCCACTTCAGATCCTTATTTGAGAAAATGATGGCACTTCGGATTCTTATTTGAGATTTTCCCTTTTATACAAAAAAAAAACCCACCTTAATTTAGAGGTGTATATTCAGACCATGTCAGTTTCGTAAAAAATGGGCAATTTGAGAAATATTTTTTAAAAAATAATCGCTTATATAGCTTGAAACAATTGATTAATGAAAAATGTTTTCATTCTATCGACAATAATTTATGTATATATTTTCATAAATAATAATTTTTGTGAATGCCAGAGGAGATTATTCTCAAGAAAATATTTTTTAAACATTCGTTATTTGTTAAACAAATCCACCCATCAATGTTCTAAAGTTGGTCTCGCCTTTCTAGCGGCATAAGAAATTTGTACAACCAAAAAAAAAAGTTTTTATTTGATAGAAGTCGTTAGTTCAAAGTTGAGATAATACACGACCGCTTTTTTTTTTTTTTAACTGAATTGAATGACTACTTAATGAAGACCATTTCATTAGAGAAAGAGGCATGGCATAAATGGTTAAGCGCATCGTTCCCGTTCGTGAGATCGCACGTTCGAACATCCTCTGCCTCATCCCTATGTTCTCAAATTCCTCTATCTGTAAAAAAAAAAAAAATCCTTTTACTAAGAAAAACCTTTTATGTAGATTTTCTTTGTAGACACTGGTGTTAATCGAAATTCGGTATAAATACTTCTCATAAAAAAATTCCGACAAGTTAAATTATTAGTCGCTCATCGGATTTATTCGGGACATTTCTCACTAAATGACTTCTATGAAACTGAAATGCATCAATCCGAAATAGTAGTACTTGCTCTCCAAACCTAAAAGTTATTGGTGCATGTAAGTACGATATTGAGAGACTTCTGATGCTAACAAGGTTATCTGACATTGACATTCGCATTCAATCAAGTCTGCATATAATTTATGAATCGGCGTCGATGTATCGCCACTGACGCAACCCCGCCCCTACTATACTACCTCCCCCATCCCAAGAAGCCAATGTCTTTTTCTTCCAAACTTGGTGTTGAAAATATGTCTCGAGTTTGAGCTCGCGAACGAAATCCGAGTAAAGAATATTCCGTATTTGATATTTTGCGAACGTTCGAAAAGGAAATCTGTCTTATTTGGTGTTGGAATCTATTCCTTCATACTCGGTTAAATATTTCTCATGATGAGATAAGATTCCGAAGAATTTGGTTTTTATATGCTTCTTGATATATATTTCCTTGTTGAAATCTGAATTAGCAGTGGACATATGAATTAGCAGTGGACGTTATCATCTTAAGAAGAAGACGCTCAAAGCAATATAATGGGTTTGACTTTGACCGAATCTTTTATGATTCACTGGACATTGTTATCTCTATGGATTAACATCATCCAAGAAGTAATTATAAATATGCGCATGAGTCAGACGAAAGAGGATAGCGTGGGCTGCTTAGTTGATGTGCCAGAGAGTTTACGAGAAGACGCCGTATACGAGTGGTCTTGAAGCACCATACTTTTGAGTGCTTGAATAGAGATCGTGGAAGCGCCGTTCATCGAGTGCTTGATATTGGGTCTTCGTATCAAGAATTCAAGTGTCAAAACCGGGTAAATCTTATTATTAGATTTGTGTTTTAATTCCTTTACGAGATTGAGAGATTATTTCGCGAGGAATTGGAGGCTAAACACTGTGTGCGTTCTTGAATGTAATTGGGGCTGGGAAACACCAAGAGTGTGTTTGTGTAACTCGAGTGTGATCTGTAATCTCCGTGTATCGCTCGTTCTATAGTGAAATTCGTTGCTGCTCTCCCCGTGGACGTAGGTCTTTACGACCGAACCACGTACATCTGGTGTCCGTTTTACTTTGCTTGTTCTGTCTATTTTTCGATCGATCACTTGTTCCGCGCAATAATTGGTATCAGAGCTAGGCTTGCTTGAGTTGAAGCGAATCGATGGCAACAGAAGAAGCTAAAGGGAAAATCGACAGATTTGAGGGGAAGGACTTTGATTTCTGGAAGATGCAGATAGAAGATTATTTATATCAGATGAAGCTGCACGAGCCCCTGTCTGGGAAGAAACCAGAAACGATGAAGCAACTCGATTGGGAATTGCTGGATAGACGAGCGATGGGTGTTATTCGGCTGACGTTGGCTCGTAACGTCGCGTTTAATATCGTCAAGGAGAAGACCACTGCGGGTTTGATGAAAACCTTGTCGGACATGTACGAAAAGCCATCTGCGATCAACAAGGTCTATTTGATGCGACGTCTGTTTAACTTGAAGATGAGCGAAGGTACATCAGTTACTAATCATATCAATGAATTCAATGTGATAGTTAGTCAATTGAGTTCAGTTGAAATTGACTTTGAAGATGAGGTACGTGCTTTGATTCTATTATCATCATTGCCTGATAGTTGGAATACTACTGTTACTGCTGTTAGTAATTCTTCTGGGTCAACTAGTTTGACGTTTGATGGGATTCGGGATTTAATTCTGAGTGAGGATATCCGTAGAAGAGAATCTGGCAAATCTGTATCTACTGCTTTAGTAGGTGAAAGAGGAAGAGCTAGTACTCGTGTTAGCAGAAGTAGTATGAACATGAATAAACGCAGTCAGTCTAGGACTGGCGGTGATGTCTGTTGGAACTGTGGTAAGAGAGGGCATCTTAGAAGAAATTGTTTTAAGCTGAAAAATGAAAAGGCTAAGGGAATTGGAGATGAATCTGCGGATGATATTGCAGCTGTAGCTGAAAATTCTGATGGTGTCAATTGTGTCTTGTCTGTCACTGAGAATTCGTCGTTTGGCGGATGGATTATGGATTCTTGTTGTTCTTTTCATGCTACACCAAACAGGAACTGGTCTACTTCTTATCAATGCATGAATAGTAGTAAAGTGCAGTTGGGAAACAACGCTGAATGCGATGTTATAGGTATTTGTGATGTTAAAATCAGAATGCATGATGGTATTGTGAGGACATTGACTGGAGTACGACATGTTCCAGAATTGAAAAAGAACTTAATTTCCTTGGGTGCACTAGATTCAGCTGGATGCAGGTATTCTTCACAAGGTGGAGTACTGAAAAATGTTCGAGGTGACATGGTGATAATGAAAGGGATCAAGCATGGCGGCCTGTATGAACTTCAAGGTGAGACATTAATAAGTTTCTCTCATGAGACGTCGACATCTGTTCGAGAGTCAAATGGCTACTCGAGGAAGGCCTGAGTGTTTGTGCGAAAGCACAATTTTGATGCTGTTGTCAGGAATACGCAGTCGAGAGCTTTGATCGGAACGGTGACTAGTAAGTTGATTAAGCATATGCGAACTGACAGTAGCATGGAATCCTGCTCAAAGCTGGCAAATAAATTATGCATGAAAAAGGGCATAGTGAAACACCGCACTAGTGCCAGTAAACCACAACAGTGTGCAGAATTGATGAGTAGAAAGTTACTAGAGACGGCCCGAAAAAAGATCTCTAGTGCTGGTATGGCGATGACAATTCCAGCGGATGCGCTTATTATGACGAGCTATTTGGTGAATAGATCCCCATCGACTGCAATTGGATATTGGACTCCCGAAGAAGTGTGGTCAGGTAATGTTGCTAATGATTCTATTTTTAGAATGTTTAATTGCCCATGTTATTATCGAGTGAGTGATGGTAAGCTCGATGTGGAGGCAATGTGCATATTCCATGGCTATGTACGAGGTGAGCGGGGATATCAATTATGGTGCCCGATTATAAATGCACATATTTGCAGCAGAAAAGTTACCTTTGACGAGTCTCTAGTACTTCTGGCTAGGAGTGATTGTGATAGTGTTTATACGGATCTGGACGGTGTTCAGCTTGAGGTGGAGTTGCAACCAGAAACTCCTGAGGTAGCAGATACTAGCGTGATAATCAACACAGATGGTGCTTGTAGCGAGGTGGAGCCTATAGAGCCAACGGTTGCTGTAACTGCTGATATGAACAATGTACGTTTTCGATCTCCCGACAGATATGGATGCAACGGTGGTTTTGCTTTATCTGTGGTTGAGGAGCTTGTGTCAAAAAGTCCTTGTGGAGCAGTTAAAGGTGCATGTTCAGTTGGTATTCTAATGAGGTCCTCAATTATAGCGAAGTTCAAGCGTGGCTTGGACTTAGATGATATCTGTAACGATTGAGCCCATTGGGGCTGTTGGGAGCGTAGCAAATGAAGTTCGAAAATTTCAGCGAAACGATTGCGACTTGGCTCAAACATCGAGCTAAGGTGGAGATTGTTGAAAATATGTCTTGAGTTTGAGCTTGCGAACGAAATCCGAGTAAAGAATATTCCGAATTTGATATTTTGCGGACGTTCGAAAAGGAAATCTGTCTTATTTGGTGTTGGAATCTGTTCCTTCATACTCGGTTAAATATTTCTCATGATGAGATAAGATTCCGAAGAATTTGGTTTTTTATATGCTTCTTAATATATATTTCCTTGTTGAAATCTGAATTAGCAGTGGACGTTATCATCTTAAGAAGACGACGCTCAAAGCAATATAATGGGTTTGACTTTGACCGAATCTTTTATGATTCACTGGACACTGTTATCTCTATGGATTAACGTCATCCAAGAAGTAATTATAAATATGCGCATGAGTCAGACGAAAGAGGATAGCGTGGGCTGCTCAGTTGATGTGCCAGAGAGTTTACGAGAAGACGCCGTATACGAGTGGTCTTGAAGCACCATACTTTTGAGTGCTTGAATAGAGATCGTGGAAGCGCCGTTCATCGAGTGCTTGATATTGGGTCTTCGTATCAAGAATTCAAGTGTCAAAGCCGGGTAAATCTTATTATTAGATTTGTGTTTTAATTCCTTTACGAGATTGAGAGATTATTTCACGAGGAATTGGAGGCTAAACATTGTGTGCATTCTTGAATGTAATTGGGGCTGGGAAACACCAAGAGTGTGTTTGTGTAACTCGAGTGTGATCTGTAATCTCCGTGTATCTCTCGTTCTATAGTGAAATTCATTGCTGCTCTCCCCGTGGACGTAAGTCTTTATAACCGAACCACGTACATCTGGTGTCCGTTTTACTTTGCTTGTTCTGTCTATTTTTTGATCAATCGCTTGTTCCGCGCAACACTTGGAATAGAAAATCCAATATTTGTATAAATTTGCCCATTTTTAAGCAATTATGTGATTTTCGACTCTATTTTCGCACATCTCGACTAGTCCACCTCTTAGGCGATCTTAAGAGTGCGCTCTCCCTCATCAACCTGGTGCATTCGGGATTTTACTCCTAAAGTGCTCCCAACGAGATTTGTGCCTAAGACCAGAACGAAAGGAGCAAACTTTTTTTTTACAATGTAAGCCAACCAGTTAACGGTGAATTCTGACCCAAAAAAAAAGTTAACGGTGAATTACTTTCTTTTTTGGGCTAAAGAAAGTGAAGACGCCTTCATGGCCTTGCTATTCAGGAAGGAGCCGTACTTGCTAGTCTACCAGAGAAATCATTCAACAAGCTCTGGAAGAAGAATACAAGATGAGTCGAAGGCAGATAGGTTACGCGGTCTGGCCCCATAAAAAAAAAAATAGGCCCTGTGAGAACTCGCATTTGATCTTTGTCGAATTGACAAGATGAATTCGATTAGGATACCCGAAAGCGGTCGGCTAGTAAATCGTAACGACCCTACCCTGATCCTCCTTCTCTGATACAGTCTGTAGTAGCCCGACCTTAAACCCTGACTCTGACGCCAACTTCTCAGAAATCTGAATCAACTGCTTCACCACACAGCCACTCGTGGCTTCAACTTCATTGATTTGTTCGTTTACCTGAAAATGTTTAACAACTAAGGAATGAGATTAACTCAGCAGGTCAAATTCTAAACCATCAACTAATTCCCCCAGTGATAAGTCATGCATCGGTAATTCAAGGAGGTATCGAGTTGCAGCGCTACCCACGCATCGTGTGACTCAATAAAACATATTCTAAGTGGGAATCGATATCAAAATGCTATGCCACAGCTCATAATCATGAGTGCATATATGATATGCATATCAGTCGGCACCATTATGCCTTGACAGTGATAACCATGCAATTGCAATGCGTCTCATACCGCCTCCGAGACCGGCTCAGTCACACAGTATAGTCACCCAGTCACACAACAAGGTCTTCCCATAAACTTTATGGGTAGTTTCGTACAAGCACACAGCTCATTTATGCGAACCTTACTCAGTTCTTGTTCATGATATGCAAGCTTATGCCCATGAATAATACAAATGCATGTGTTATAATATGTCGAACCATGACCCATAATGACCGTACTCTCAGCAAAATCAATGCAATACATTTATATAGCTACACCAATGGGTATAGACTCAACCTCCTATCACTACAAGGGAAAGGTGGAAGCTAAAGTGCATAGGTTATAGGCTAGATTGCAGTTAAACATTCAATTCTTAGATCATAAAGCTAATGAACCCCAACTCAGCCCACTTCCTCCTGCTGAGGTTCACTCAAGCATTAGAATCAGAACACCACATTGGCAGTGCCCATGCCTTTCTACAATCTCTCCACTGGACACTCCCTCTCGGTGCAATTCAACTTCGAACCATCCAACCCCACTCGCCATTTCCTTGTCCTATAGCCAAAGCCCTTCAATATCACACCTACATATTCTCATCCCTCACTGTAAATCCCACAGAGAAGATTGAGCACAAATCTCTTCAATCCCACAGCTGATTTTACCTCTAATTCGTACACCTCATATTGGCATCCAATACGAATCCCTGTCACCTACCAATATCTCAAGATGGCGGAGTCAAATTTAGCAAACAAAGAACGCGTGCACTAACCCAAGTCAAGATTAGCCTCGACACCTCCAAATCCATGTCGACCAAAGGCGATGTTCAACTCCCAATCTGCCTCGTGGTTCTGGAGTGCTGTGAAGTGATGCACCCTTAATATAGTGATTTGCAATGGGAGAGAGTTGGAATTTGCACGTGATCGGTAGCTCTTCCACGTGAAGTTGCCGGTCTTCAAATACAAAAAAACAAATCGTCAATTTCAATGATTTGACATTTAACATCTGTACGTGATTAATAAATTTGATTTGACAACGAAAAAATTAATTATTAATAGACTTTTACTTTAATATGACATTAAGCATCGGACACGTAGTTCTTCTCCCCTACCCCTAGAGAAATTATTTGCATGGATCTGAATTTTGAGGCAACCTATAGAGCAAGTGTGTATTTAATGCAATGGGTAATGACCATTGATGCGATAATTTTTTTTTTGCCATCATTATTTTCCCCACAGCTGATAACCATGCAATTGCAATGCATCTCATACCGCCTCCGAGATCGGCTCAGTCACACAGCAGAGTCATTCAGTCACACAACAAGGTCTTCCTATAAACTCCATTGGTAGTTTCGTACGAGCACACAGCTCATTTATGCAAACCTTAATCGGTTCTTGTTCATGATATGCAAGATTATGCCCATGAATAATACAAATGCATGTGTTATAATATGTCGAACCATGACCCATAATGACCGTACTCTCAGCAAAATCAATGCAATACATTTATATACCTACACCAATGGGTATAGACTCAACCTCCTATCACTACAAGGGAAAGGTGGAAGCTAAAGTGCATAGGTTATAGGCTAGATTGCAGTTAAACATTCAAGTCTTAGATCATAAAGCTAATGAACCCCAACTCAGCCCACTCCCTCCTGCTAAGGTTCACTCAAGCATTAGAATCAGAACACCACATTGGCTGTGCCCATGCCTTTCTACAATCTCTCCACTGGACACTCCCTCTCGGTGCAATTCAACTTCGAACCATCCAACCCCACTCGCCATTTCCTTGTCCTATAGCCACGGCCCTTCAATACCACACCTACATATTCTCATCCTCACTTTAAATCCCACAGAGAAGATTGAGCACAAATCTCTTCAACCCCACAGCTGACTTTACCTCTAATTCGTACACCTCATATTGGCATCCAATACGAATCCCCGTCGCCTACCAATATCTAAAGATGGCGGAGTCAGATTTAGCAAACAAAGAATGCGTGCACTAACCTAAGTCAAGATTAGCCTCGACACCTCCAAATACGTGTCAACCAAAGGCGACGTTCAACTCCCAGTCCGCCTCGTGGCTCTGGAGTGCTGTGAAGTGATGCACCCTTAATATAGTGATTTGCAATGGGAGAGAGTTGGAATTTGCACGTGATCGGTAGCTCTTCCACGTGAAGTTGCCGGTCTTCAAATACAAAAAAAAAAAAAATCGCCAATTTCAATGATTTGACGTTTGACATTTGTACGTGATTGTTGACACCTGATTTTTGATCAGTCTTTCATAGTTTATTTTTAAAAAATTCATAAAAAATCTATAAAAAGTTAAAAAAATTAAAAAATCATCTTTGGTAGCCTTGACCAAGCTAAAGGAACCATTTTTGATAAAAAAAAAATAATTTTTCATATTTTTTAATATTTTTTAATATTTTCCAAAAATAGAAAAATACATGAAAAATGAAGAAAAATAGCGTTCGCTGTCGTAAAAATATAGAAAAATAGTCAATATTTTTATTTTAATTTCTTTTACATTTTGAACTCATAAATAGTCAAAATTCAAGTTCAATTGCATGTGTTTCTTCACGACGCATAGAGTTGAATTTAGCAAAAAAATGTCATTCGAGTATTTTAATTTGTAAATTTCTACATCTTTTTTAGTCTTGACTTCCAATTAGATCGACCACCATCTACAATAAATGCCCCTTACTGAACATTTTCGTTTTTGTTTCACATGATTTCATGGTGTAAAACGCCGAGTGGATCCCCAAATATAATCGGGTCGGCATGAGCTCGATAGCTCATCCAAGACCAAACCAGGGCACGGCGAACCCCATGTGAGTACTCTCGAACTCCTTCGATGCTTCCTAATGCTTTTCTTAGGTTAGATCGTGTGTAGAATGGCTAGGACAGCTAAATCATTCTTGAGCTGTGATTGATAAATAGGACCTTACTAGGAATGCCATGTGATTTATTTGCATATCTAGATTCCTTGAGTTGGGCATTTTATTACTGATTGTGATTGCTAGGATAATCACTCTTATCTACATGAATTTCTAGATTTAGGGTTCATATCTTACTCATCCGCATGAATTTCAGGCTAGAAAATTCAGTCAACTTAGGTACCGAAAGGGCGTCAACTCTGACAGTTGGTGTAACTAAGTCACCGAAACCATTTCTCTGGTTCTCGCAGAATTGAATAGAAACTCCCAACTATTCGATTGGGTGGTCCAATCATACCCTAAAAAAATGATTGGTGGCGACTCCATGGCATGCACACTTAGCACATGTCACTAGACCATACTGAAAGTCGATCACGCATACCTCCGTTGCGATTTGGGTAATGGGCCTTGGGTGAGGCCCGCGTCCGACCAGACAGGACGGCCCATTAGCCCTCGAGAGCCCGACAACCTCAAGAGGGTCGCGATAGACTGGCGACTCCGCTGGGGACTGGTTCTTAACAATTTAGTGGACTTGAGCCGATTAAAAAGTTGATTGATTCTTCTAACCTAATTTTATGCAGATGCTCTCGAAAGTGAGGTGTATATGCTAACGAATGTGTTAGATGTTTTTGTAGACGGGAGAAATAAGGGGTGAAGTGCTTGTTAACTTTGTTTTATGCAGGCAGGAGTTTTGGATGTATGATTGTGTGGATGTTTATATTGAAGCGGTGATTGTTAAATAAAATGTATGTCTTTTGCTTTAGCACGACACAATGAATACACACAATTGCGCCTAAAACCCCAGGCGCCCTCTTTAGGAACACAATAGAAGGAATTGAAAATGGAATCTCCGTGAGGAAAAACATGGGGTAATCCACTTTTCAATTCCGCTCACTTCGAACTATGGATTGAGTCCCAATGCAACGATAGTTGTGCAATGGAATCGGCTCTTCCCAGAATTCGAGGTGAGAACCTTGGCTTTAGGTACCAAGCCCTATCTTTTGATTTTTAGGAGTTTTCCCTCACTTGTCTCATGCGTTTGTCTATGGAAGGTTAGTATACCTAACACTGCTAAAAATACAGAGAAGCTTGATTTTCTCTTAAGTTTGGTTGGTAAGACTTTTCTATCCCTCGAACTTGTTACAGCTCTTAATCATTATATTCATTGCATAATTCCGGTGATTGGATTAAATGCCATTTTGAGGATAGATAGGTGTGTTTTCCTCCCAATGTTCTTGATGGAAGATGAAGATGGTGTCATCCCATTACGAGCGCCAAGTGGACAAGAAGAGCCTGCTATGGACATCATTGAGGTATCATCTAATGAAGATGACGATTTGGAATAGGTGATCCTGAAGTCACGTCTCAAAGATCGAAACTGGGGCATCTCTAAGTATTAAGATCACATTCCTTTGTTTTAATTTTCATTTCTAGCCTTCTTGTATAGGATTTATTTTGCTGAGATCCTCTCTATCTGATCCCTTATATTGATTGTATTAGGGATCTATTTGTGTTTATATACATTCAGATTGAAATTTGTTGTATTTCTATTGACTTGTCATTGGAATGTGATAGTGACATTTCTTCTAATCATTCGAATACTCCAAAATCAATTTTATAATTCCTTTGGATGAAATTGAAATTGGAAGTCTTATACAACCTTTTGGCCGTATAGGGCAATACAATCCCAATTTCGCCAGAAGGAACTATAAACTTGAATTGGTTCATGCATGTTTTGCATCATTGGTAATCCACAATAATTGATCAAGAGTATTCGTGTTTTTCAAATTTAATGAAAAGATAGATATCCAAATTACTCTCGTTCTTAGCAAACGGCTTTAATTTGGATACCGTATCTTCAATTGAATTTAAAACACATCGTAATTGTGTACTTTTGAACATTCCATTGATTTTCTTGGAATTGATCAAAGGCGATTATCGTGAATTACATTCCTTTCAATGATATGCTTTCCTTTGAGGAATATTGATAAAAGCTTTTGCACAAGGCCAAAACCCTTGTAAAAGCTCTTATCCCTATTAATCACAAGTAAGCATAAAATTGAAAGGATTTATGCTTTATTTTTCAAATTCTTTCTTCTGATTCTGCCTTTTCATTTGAAACAGGTTAAAAACAAGTAGAGAAGAGAAGTCTTTTTGTGGATAATCGCGGTGGGAGGTTCCTTTATCCGATCATAAGCAAGATTAAAAAATCAAGATGTACACGCTCGAATCATCAATGTCAAAGCGCAGCTTGCCTAGGTTGAGAGTGGTCAGGTGTTCGAGAAAGTCAGCCATACAGAAGTTGAGACACACACATTAGAGCTTTCATTCATTTCGCTCAATCGAGGGACCTTAAAAGCAGATCATACAAATCATCGGGGTGGAAACATAAAACCGCAATGAGCCCTAATTAGCATCACAAAGGAACCAAGTTGGCCCTCCATATTATTGATGCTTTGCTTATACTCACCACCTCGAGACTCGAGATCTGCAAGCTTAAGAAGAAGGCGTTTACATTCCCCTTTAAGCTCGGCAACCTTGGTCCCGTGATCTTCGGCGGCTATTTCCAGGTCCCGAACTAGTCCTCTCCCATGGGCTATATCCGCGGTAATGCTGTCAAGCCTTTCTTCCTGCCACTCACATTGAAACTTCAACACGACATTACGACGGTCGTGTTCATAGGTGGTCAGGGATAAGGCCAAGCACTCCACCAAATTTCCCCTCTCGCGAAGCAACATCGAGACTCGCTTGTTGGTGAACTCAACAGCCTTTCTGTGACTATCGGCCACAAGGTTGGCCAACACCAAGCAGTTGGACCGATCCTCATAGCGAGCTCGCAAAACGTGAGCCACGGTAGCTTTTCGATGAGCGACACGGTAAGTCTCTAAAAAGTTTATAAAGAGGGTTGGGAAGATTCTATATTCCCTCTCTAAATTAGTGCCCTCGATGGAGGTGGTGTCTATTTCCACGAGCAAAATGCGGATTTCATCTTCAGTTTCTGGGTGATCGACTATATGAGCATAGCCTCGACCGAGGAGGTTATAGAGTTTTTCCCACTGGGCCAAAATTTCGGCCGAGAAAGCGCGAATAGGAGAGGAGGTCATTTTCGTTGGAGTGAGGGAGAAGAAGATGAGTGTGGTAGAGTGATTAAAATAAGAAAAGGCAATTATGTAAGAGTGTTAATCTTCTCTGCATTAACTCCTCCTTTTATAGCAACTCGAGAATGAAGAAAGGCACAGCAATAATGCTCGTGGAGCCAAGTTAATTGGGTAAAGCAGTGGTGGCTCTTTCGGTGAACCATCAGATCTGTCCCAGTCCGCGATTTCAGGCTTGATAAACCTAAAAAAGTTATAAAAAGATATGTCGGTGTCACCATATTAAAATTGAGCGGGAGTTAAGCGCAACTATCGAAAAAAGTTGCGAAAGGATTTGGCGGTCCCATCATATTAAAAAAATGAGCAGGAGGCGAGCGTAGTTCCACCTTTTTGAAAATAAGTGGGAGACAGACATGGATATCGAGAAAAGGAAATCGATTTGGTGTCCCTCCACGTTGAAAAGAAGAAAGAAGACGACAAAGCGGGAAATACGAAATCTTGGGAGCAACGCTTGCCTGACGATCTTCATCCATGTTTAAAGAACGTTTCATGGCCATACAGAACCACTCAAAAGAAAATTTAGAGAGAGTGAGCATACATGAGAGAGTAGAGAACCCTGAGTGAGCAAAAATTGATCGAACATTTTTCGATCCAACATGTTTGAGGGTTACCATCAGTTGCTAGAGGCGACTGATCCAAAAATCTCAGAAAATGAACTACTGAGAGATCTCGAAGATTCCAGGATGGCGTCTGGTACCAGAACCACAGAACCCAACCCTTTCGGCAACGAAGTTCAGGATCTCAGCAGCGACGACAACAGCAGCAGCGATGGTCAATCTCGGAAAAGGAAACGTCGCCAGTGCCACACTCAGAATGAAATCCAAGAGCTTGAAGCTTTCTTTAGTGAATGCCCTCTCCCGAACATGAAACAAAGAAATGAATTGGGCCAGAAGCTAGGGATGAAACCTTTGAGGGTCAAGTTTTGGTTTCAAAATAAGCGAGCCAAATTGAGGGCTCAACACAGACGTCAAGAACTTGCGATTCTAAAGGAGGAAAACGAAAAGCTTCGAGCGGAGAACATGAGGTATAAGAAAGCTCCCAGCACTATCGCTTGCCTTAATTGCGGTGGTCCTATCACTCTCGGTGAAATGTTCCTTGATAAGCCTTATATGAGGATTGAAAATGCTCATTCACCACCCCACTCCCTCGAACCATCTTCGATACAATCGGATTTTGTTGGAGATATGCATGAACAAATCAATTCTACGAAGTCAATATCGATGCCTTCTAAAGGATGTGATATGCGTCACCATGATTGGAGTTTCCTTAACGATGAGCTTACTATCACGACCGACCAATCCAAAGCTGATGAATTCCCTCCACAACAATTTCCGGCTCGATCAAATTCTACTGGAAATAGGCCAGAGAGCAATAGCCAAGTTGTCAACACTGTTCCGGGTCGCAAGAAGACGAGGGTCAATTGGTCCCCCGAGCTTCATCTCAAGTTCCTTAGTGCGGTTCAGCAACTAGGGATCAACTCAGCATATCCAACGCGCATACTTGAGATCATGAACATACCAGGACTCACTAAAGATGGAGTCGCGAGTCACCTCAAGAGCTACAGAAGGGCGCTAAGACAGCGCCACACAGCACTGAACCTGAAAGAACTCAACTTGTGCCTAAACACTAGGCATGGCTATAACTACAATGCCCCTGAAGTAAGAAATACCCTGCCGAATCTAGGCACCGACCAAGCTGGTAGCAGCACCATCGACTACTTGGGCGCTAATCAGAATAATCCCCCGAATCATCTCAGCACCCCTCAAGAGTATATGCCACAAGTGCAGCAGGTACGAACTCCTTGGTTTGAGCAGCAACTTTTCGCTAGTGCTCTTCCTATCCCCGATCAACATATTGCGCCTAGTGTTCAAAGATCTGCCCGGCTTGGGCATATGATTTCGGAAGATCAAGCGGGCGGATGCTTTGAGGATTTTTGTTTCTCCCATTCCCAAATGGAAGGTGCTTTTGATAGTGAACCGATCAATCATCCTCTTATAATCTCGAGCAACGACGAAGGTTCTAGCTCGAAGAATCAGATCGCTCACAACAGAAACGGGAATCCTTCAACGCCAAGCGATGATGGTCAACCCGAATATCAGTTGCTCGAAGAATCAAAAGATTTCCTTGATGAGGAGCTCAATATCTGGATCGATCAGTTTAAAACTGATGGACTTATGAAGTTATGATCCAAAATGACGATTATATGTCTGATTCATGGTGTAGCTGGCTGATCACCGAGAATCCTCAAGGGAACTAGGCACATGTGAATGGATGTATCATTAATCTTTCTGTCATAAAGTCTTCCATGCAAGATAATCTTCCTTAATGCCTAGAGTTAATCCGGGGCAACGATCAGTACTACCTGCGAGCATCATCATGCTTGAGTACGACAATCCCTTGTTAGATTAGAGTCGAGGCAAATCAATTGAACGCCACGAAGAAAAACATTTAAAGGCTTCACATAGGAAAATGCGAGCAAAAGCCCGAGCGAGCTCAAAGACGGTTAGCTCTGTATCGTTCTAAGGGACCTTTAGTCGTTATGAACTCTAAATTGAGCTTGTTTCATTCTCGATGGGGGTCGCTAACTGCTTCAAGAATTTTATAACAAAAAACGAACCAGTTAGGGACGCCAATAGTGCTGTGTCCTGGTAGTCAGTGAACTGAAGTGGTACGAAACGTCAGGAGTTCGATCTCAGGATTGAAAAATCATTTTATCAGTTTGTCTATCACCCGATGAAGTTCAAGAGATTCGACGCAGATGACTATAGAACTTGGGGCAATTCGAAAATCATCGATTCATTTTCATCAAGCGGCGAAGTTGGTATTGTAAAATGTGAAGCACGCAAATGACAAATCCGAAGCAGAATGACATGAATCATGATTCGCTTATCCAAGGTCGGGATTTCAACCTTCGACTAAAGCCAAATCTAGGATGAGTTTTTGATCTTGCCCACTCGACAAAACCCATCTCCACTGAAAATGGGGGCAAACCATTCCTACATCTGGAAAGCATGTCGAAGCTGAAGACATCAAATTCATCGTTTGATCCGTGGGGCAAGTCCCCGAAGTGATAGTTATCATCCGCAGAGCGTAATGGAATCCATCCTTTCAATGTAAAACACATTTGGCCGCGGAGCCACCCATTTGGTAAAAAGAACGTATCGTTCCTAAATGATTTTCAATCAGATGCGGGGATAATGTTCTCTCATTTTCCTCTCAGGTGATGAACAGAGATGAGGCACCCAAGAAGCCATGCATTCAAATAACAAAACAGTGCATGAAACACGCCCAAAAAGATGAATGAATCTCCTCCGACGTAAATCCTCGAGGTGGATTCGTTGCCCAACCAGACGAAGAAATCATGGCCACAAGCTTGAGGGCCGGCTTCTACAATCCGCACATTGGCATGCAGAATGGAATTCAAATCAAGAGTAAAGTAGTATCGTCCCAATTTGTTTTGAATTTGGAAACCCAAAATAATGCTTAATATTTATCCTTGGCAGGAGCTCGCCATCAGGGCAGACATGTAAGTTTCATTTTTCTCCAAAAACCAAGAAGTCGAAAGAACTTTAGAACACCCAACAATCTTGTGTTACTATGTGAAGTGCAGATTTTCACAACCCTTGTACACTCGTTGGAGCATATGACCAAGGGTAAGATGTATCGTTCCAATTTTTGTAAAGTTTTAGAATATACAATGACATATCCCTTTTATATCTCCAGGATCTCCAGCCTCGATGGGCAGGTAAGTATCTCTTTTCCCAATTCATTGGAGATTAAAAACTTTCAGAATTAATTCGATTCTCACATCTAAAAAGACATAGAATTCTTACTTCATTGACATTCATGTTTTAAAACATGAGATTGTCTGAACATGAATTACACATGTATGGTGCATCATAAAATCCCTTTGAAGGATAAATCTTGATGAAATGAAATGAATTTTTCCAACAAGAGTCGTTTGAACTGTTCAAAAGGGTATTTTCTCATAAGAGAAGCGAGCCTAATCCAAACACGTCCCATACACACTTGAGAGATGAGGAGATTGGAAATGATAGCGAAACCTTAACCTATGGATATAAGGGTCATTCGCAACGATTACATGGATCGAGATGACAGAGGCATTTATTTCTTCATTCCAAACACTACAGATGCCCATTGAGAACCCCATTGAACGGCGATTTTCATTCTCAACCCTGTCAAGAACCACCCCACATTGGGACAAATGAAGGTTAGTCCAACAGTATCAGAAAGTAAACGGTTAGAAATTTTCTTGCTCAGACTAACATAAATCTTTGTGTGTTGTTTATATGATAATCCAAGTGTCATAGGATGACGAGAATAATTCATTTCTCTATCCTACACACTATTATCCTTTGCACAACCAAGTTGAGCCAGCAAATTCATTTCATCAACCTATTGGTGATCATTGCATATTCCAAAGCAAAGGCAACATCACTCTAGGAATGGAAGCATGCCAAAGTTTAAGTTGCATATCTAGCATGATTGCCGAAAATCCTAGCTCCAAAAGAAAAGAAAAACACGGGATTAAAAAAAGGGGGAAAAGAAAAATCCCTAGACATCAAGAAAAAGCAAAGTGCATGGTAAAAAGCAAGGCTGATGTCTATTCAAAATATCCCCAGTAAAGTCTAGAGAGACGATGAAAAGACCCTACAAAGGAGTTAGATCAAGATGACTACTCTCCAAATGATGTCGTGCTCAAATTGCAAACACACAAACAGACGGTCTCTTAATGTAACAAGAGACGCTTTTAAACATCCTTGTGCGCTCTAAAAGAGGAGTGTACACTTCAAGAAATGGAGATGTTCTTCGAAGGACATGTGGCAAATTTGCAATGATCACCAATGTCAAACCCTTCACAATTTCTGGGCAAAAAATAAGCCTTTTTCGGTCCCCAATCCTTCCAATGTTACAACCCTGAAGTAGTCTTATCTGACTAAGACACTTAGGTTAATGTATAAGTTAGCTCAAAGAAGTACGAGCAAGACTATTTCTTTCTCATTTTGCAGGGTTCTTGACTTGTAAACCCGGAGCAGATAGTGAAAAATTTCGTTCAACGGCCTTGACTCAAAAGTGAGTCCCCCTTGGAAACCGATATCCAAGCCTAACACTACGGTCCCGTGAAAGACCTCCTGATCGGTCGAAATGTATGCGTTGCGAATGATCCTGAAACCCAGGCACAGGTCGGTAGGAAATTGAGCACTTTCCCTATTAAAGATCATTATCACAGAGCAGTGAGGAGCCTTCTTGGGTGAGAAATACTCCAATGGATGTTTTGAGCAAACTCTTTTTGAAATTTTCAAATTGTTTGATCTAGAGTTTCCGTGCAAGGAATTTATGATCACATCTGTATATGGCAGGAATGTTTTGGATAACCTCCAACAATCAAAATACACATTTCATGACTAAAACTTAAGTCGTAGAATTTTGTCAATTAGACAATTATTGTCTTCCCAAAGATTACTAATATCTTCTTGGCGAGGAAAATTTTTTCAGGTCTAAGCTTTCTGCAGGACTTTTGGCCACCCCAAAGACTGGGTGCGTCATCCTTAGGTGAAGCCTTTTAGTAGGCAAATCTTTTCTAAGACCGATCCACAGAATGATCGAGTCTCCGACTAGCCCCGAAGAGCGGGTACGTCATCCTTTGATTCATATCAATTTGGAATCTCATAAATGGTAGAAACCGCCTGAAGGGTCAACTCAATGGTAGAAACCGCCTGAAGGGTCAATTAATGGTAGAAACCGCCTGAAGGGTCAACACAATGGTAGAAACCGCCTGAAGGGTCAATGTATGGTAGAAACCGCCTGAAGGGTCAACCAATGGTAGAAACCGCTTGAAGGGTCAAAACAATGGTAGAAACCGCCTGAAGGGTCAATGTATGGTAGAAACCGCCAGAAGGGTCAACCAATGGTAGAAACCGCCTGAAGGGTCAACTCAATGGTAGAAACCGCATGAAGGGTCAATGAATGGTAGAAACTGCCTGAAGGGTCAAAGGACTGGTAGAGACCGCCTGAAGGATCAACCCAATGGTCCGATCCACCATACGGATCAAAACCTTGATGAATCCCGAACGCGGGAGGAGTCGTTTTCCCTAATAAGCCTTACATTAGGCAAGCCATTTCTAGTTTAGTCCACCACACGGATCAAACCCCTTGGCAAATTCCCAAATGTTGTATGCGTCTTCCTTAGGTTCCTATCAGTTAGGAATCCCATTATGGTTTGACCTACCATACAAGTCAGAGCTTAACATCCCCAGGACACTCCGATGACAAGTCCTTAGGAATCTACTTGAACCCATCAGACACAGCAAATGCCGCAAGCATTCGGCAGGTAAGGGGCAGGGAAGTCTATCTACTCCTTAACTTTCTTACATCATATCAGGGAATTGAATGAGCACATCTCTTTTTAAGGAAAAACACACATTGATGGGCATGAAAATTGGATGTCATGATTTCTTTTCTTTTCCCAGTCGAGTTGATCGGAACACAGGTGTCACCTTGTCTTTGAGAGAAACCTCTGACGAAATTCCTCTCAAAGAGGGGCAGCTGTTAACACCTGATTTTTGATCAGTCTTTCATAGTTTATTTTTAAAAAATTCATAAAAAATCTATAAAAAGTTAAAAAAATTAAAAAAATCATCTTTGGTAGCCATGACCAAGCTAAAGGAACCATTTTTGATAAAAAAAAATAATAATTTTTCTTATTTTTTAATATTTTTTAATATTTTCCAAAAATAGAAAAATACATGAAAAATGAAGAAAAATAGCGTTCGCTGTCGTAAAAATATAGAAAAATAGTCAATATTTTTATTTTAATTTCTTTTACATTTTGAACTCATAAATAGTCAAAATTCAAGTTCAATTGCATGTGTTTCTTCACGACGCATAGAGTTGAATTTAGCAAAAAAATGTCATTCGAGTATTTTAATTTGTAAATTTCTACATCTTTTTTAGTCTTGACGTCCAATTAGATCGACCACCATCTACAATAAATGCCCCTTACTGAATATTTTCGTTTTTGTTTCACATGATTTCATGGTGTAAAACGCCGAGTGGATCCCCAAATATAATCGGGTCGGCATGAGCTCGATAGCTCGTCCAAGACCAAACCAGGGCACGGCGAACCCCATGTGAGTACTCTCGAACTCCTTCGATGCTTCCTAATGCTTTTCTTAGGTTAGATCGTGTGTAGAATGGCTAGGACAGCTAAATCATTCTTGAGCTGTGATTGATAAATAGGACCTTACTAGGAATGCCATGTGATTTATTTGCATATCTAGATTCCTTGAGTTGGGCATTTTATTACTGATTGTGATTGCTAGGATAATCACTCTTATCTACATGAATTTCTAGATTTAGGGTTCATACCTTACTCATCCGCATGAATCTCAGGCTAGAAAATTCAGTCAACTTAGGTACCGAAAGGGCGTCAACTCTGACAGTTGGTGTAACTAAGTCCCCGAAACCATTTCTCTGGTTCTCACAAAATTGAATAGAAACTCCCAACTATTCGATTGGGTGGTCCAATCATACCCTAAAAAAATGATTGGTGGCGACTCCATGGCATGCACACTTAGCACATGTCACTAGACCACACTGAAAGTCGATCACGCATACCTCCGTTGCGATTTGGGTAATGGGCCTTGGGAGAGGCCCGCGTCCGACCAGACAGGACGGCCCATTAGCCCTCGAGAGCCCGACAACCTCAAGAGGGTCGCGACAGTGATTAATAAATTTGATTTGACAACGAAAAAATTAATTATTAATAGACTTTTACTTTAATATGACTGTCGCGACCCGTCCGGAAGCGGACACGGCTAATGGATTACCGATCGCGGGTCTTGGATCGGCGTGGGCCCTCCCAGGCCCATACCAAATCGCGGCGGGAGTATTCTTCGAAGGATTCGACGATAAGAGTCGATCACTTTCGACCTTCAGTGTGGTCGTGGTGGCATGTGCAACTTGTGCATACATTTGGAGTCGCCACCGGTCTTTCTTGGAGGGTAGACCGGAAACCTTACCGACCGATTGGGAGAGGTCGATCAGTTCTGCGGAACCAGAGATTTTGGGTTCGGGGACTTGGTTACGTCGGTATCATTACCAACGCCCTTTCGGTACCTAACGCGAGTGATTTTCCTAGCTAAGAATTCATGCAGGCGCAATTTTGGGTGGGGTAGGTTTGATTCAGGGTTTCATGCAGATTGGAAGACTATTCCTATCAATCACAATCAATTTAAATGAAAGCGCAATCAAGTGCATAAATAAATCACATCAATGCACGTCAATTCACATCATATGGCCTCCTAATATAGCCATAAGGGCTTAGGGAAGGCGGGATTTAGGACCGAGGTGAAATGGGAAGATTTGGAGGCGATTTAGCCCGAAGGGCAAAATCGTCAATTTTTGGAAGACGATTCGCCCAAAGGGCGAAATCGTCATTTTTAAGAATGATCGGGTTCAAAACACCCGGGATGAGCCTTGGCCAATTGATTGTGGCCATTTCCTATTTTTTTGGGATTTTTCTAGAATTTTTAGAATTTTTTTTTGGAAGACGGTTTGCCGGAAGGGCAAAACCGTCATTTTTGGAAAGACCAGGGGTCGAAAGACCCGAAACAGGTCATGGCCAGTTGAATGTGGCCATTTCCTATTTTCTGGAATTTTTTAGAATTTTTCTGAATTTTCCGAATTTTTTTGAATTTTTTATGATTTTCTATTTTTTTTATTGATTTTTTTATTATTTTTTATTATTAACCGAAAATCCTACAGATCGGACGCTCCACAACGCACCACGTGGCTGCATACCGACCATCAGATCTAATTTTTTTTATTTATCCGAAATTCATTTATTTAATTTGAAAATCATTTTTTTATGTTTCAAAAATTCCAGATCGCGACACGTGGCACGTTCTCCACCGTCCGATCTGGTTTTTATTTTTTATTCGAACCGGCCCCACCGCTGACGTGGCTGCTGACGTGGCCTGCCACGTCAGCGTTGACCTGCTGACCCGCCGGAGAAGACGACCGGCGACTCGCCGGAACAGTGAAAATTCCGGCGAGTCCGCCGGAATCGTCGCCGGAAAATCGTGAAGACTCCCAAAACCTCAGATTCACTTGCCTAAACTTCATCAATTGGTTCCACCGTACCTCAGAACCGAAATAAAACAAGAGAGGCGACCATGAACACGTTGGAAACCAGTGAACCGGGCCACCCCGAATTCAGCTCCGGCGAGGTATCCGTCGAAAGTTTTTTTTTTGTGCCCAATCTCACTCCTATCACCTCACACAGCATCTAAAGGGATCAAGAAGACTTACCAAGAGCTGCTCGGACCTAGGCGGCCGCCGGAACTCCTCCCACGAGCTCCCGATCAGAATATAGTCCGACGAAGCTCCGAGCCCAGTCTTTGATCGCGTTAATGTAAGTAGACGAACAAGCCAGGCGGCAGAAACTCTCTTAAATTAGTTTGAAATGAATGATCACGCGAGGGAGTGAACAACCATCGAAAACGAGCTCGGAGACCAAGAGGGCTTCGGTCGCGATTCGTCGAACAGGTGTTGTGCATGTCCAGAAAAATGCTAAAATGAACTCGTCGAAGCTCAACAGGGGATTCCGAGCTAAACCAATTATTCGATCATCGTTTATGCATCATCAGGATCAACGGGTACTATCGAGTGTGGTCCGACTCGATCGGAATCGAGCCGGACCAACATACTCTGTCTGCGAGAGCAAAAACAGGGGCAAAACAGGGGTGGGCTACTGACCTGGCTTCGCCGGCGACGACGGCGGCTCGAGGTGGTCCAATCGTCTTCAACCCAGCTTCCTCGAGCTTTTGCCTCCCTCGCCAACTATCCCGCTCCCGGATTCTCTCTGCCCTCCTTTCTCTGCCGAGCTCTCTCTCCCCCGGCCTCCTCCTCTTTTTTTTTTTTTTTTTTTTATGGCCGACCGGCCTTCGTGGCCCTTTTGCAAAGCCATGGCCGTCGACCACTTTCCCTTGTCCCCTCATTTTTAAATGAAACTGGCCCCAGCGGCCGCTCTTTCGCCGGTGATGTCCCCTGCCTTTTCTTTAGCTTTCAGCGCCGTGGGTCTGCAACTAAGTTGCAGACCCGGTCGGACCGGGTCGGGTCGGGTCTGACCCGACCGGCCCGGTTCGGCCAATTCGATTAAATCGGGCCCCAAATTGACCTATTTTCATGAAATTGATGGCAAAATCGGACTCCTTGACATGTTTACTATCAAATAGGGATATTTTCGTGAATCAATTGATTGAAATTTAGTGAAAACCCCAAATCGCTCTTAGGATCCGAAAATTAATTTCGCTTAATCGAAGGTCCAAATGATCGTATTAGCCCAAATTGAGGTCACCAATGGATTCAGCATGACGAAAACTATAGGGTAGAGGTGTTTAATTTGAATGGGTATGCCCACATGAAATTTAATTTCAAAAATTGAGAAACTGGGGACTAAATTGAAAGATTTTTATGCAATTAAGCCCTTTTGGCTAAAATTGATCAAATTGGAGGGCCAATCGACCTAATTGCACTTCAAGAATTTATAATCCAATGTCATAGCTTATAAAAAGCGGAAATTAAAAATAAAAAGACTCGAAAAGGAATTTTTTGGGCTCGTTTCGGGTTTATGTTTGTTAAGGAACATAGTGACCCGAGCCGAATTTTTGAGATTTAAAGTGACAAACTTGAATAAGAAATTAAAACAAAATTATTGAATATTTTTTTGTATTTTTCTGACCACAAATGATATTTTTTGATTTTTTTGGATATTTTTATAATTAAATAAATTCGAAAAATATTATAAAATACCAAAAAATATTTTTTGTTCAAAATTGGTTCCCAAGGCTAGGCTAAGGCTTCCAAAGTTGATTTTGCAATTTTTGACCTTTTTTTGCTATTTTTAATTAATTTTAGAAATAAAAACTAAAATAAAAGATGGTTAAAAATCAGGTGTCAACAGCTGCCCCTCTTTGAGAGTGAGCTCGTCAGAGGTTGCTTTCAAAGACAAAATGACACCTGAATCTTAACCGACTCGACTGGGGAAAAGAAATGCTATGACAATGGA
Organism: Rhodomyrtus psidioides; assembly: GCA_021437785.1. NCBI lineage: Eukaryota > Viridiplantae > Streptophyta > Magnoliopsida > Myrtales > Myrtaceae > Rhodomyrtus > Rhodomyrtus psidioides. The sequence continues at coordinate 1,267,677 of JAILYB010000023.1, read as the reverse complement.
TCCTCAGGCCTTTTTGATGAACGCCCAAATTAATCACCGGTTTACTCTTGCAATTCGAACATGGGTCGGATTGAGAGAGGTTTACCTGAAGCTCACCCGTCGGATGCTGCCGGTTGTGAAACCTTTCAAGAAGATACCTAGGACTCATCATTTTATCCTGGGGAGATTAAGCTCTGACCTGTATGGTAGGCCATACCATTATGGAATTCCTAACTGGTAGGAACCTAAAGAAGGCGCATCCCACGATTTGGAATTTGCCAAGGATTTTGATCCGTATGGTGGATCGGACCTTTGTGTCGAGGCTTAAGGCGGTATTTACCAATGAGTTGACCCTTATGGCGGTTTCTACCATATTTGACCCTTAAGGCGGTATCCACCGTCAAATTTAGTTTGACCCTTATGGCGGTTTCTACCTTGAGTTGACCCTTTAGGCGGTTTCTACCTTGAATTGACCCTTCAGGCGGTTTCTACCCTTGTTTTGACCCTTTAGGCGGTATCTACCTTTGTTTTGCTTTGAAAATGGGTCTCATGACGAGGGTTCTCCACGTCCGATGAGACTACCTAAATTTTGAAAAGGGGTCTCATGACGAGGGTTCTCCACGTCCGATGAGACTGTTTGATATTTTTGAAAAGTGAGTCCTGGGATGAGAGTTCTCCAGGTATCCTGCAGAAGTTTGAGCCTGAAAGATTTTTCTTCACCAAGAAAACGTTAGTAATCTTTGGGAAGACCACGGCTGTCCATTTGACAAAAAACCGTATGACTTAAGTTTTAATCGTGAAATGTGCATTTTGATGCTGGGGGTTATCCAAAGCATTCTTGCAACATGCAAATGTGATCACAAATCCCTTGCACGGAAAATCTGGATCAACAGTTTGAAAATTCCAAAAAGAGTTTGTTCAAAACATCAATTGGAATATTTCTCGACAATGAGGTCTTCTCACCTGTTTTGCGATCGTTTTTTTTATAGGGGATACACTCGATTCCCTACTAACCCGTGCCTAGGTTTTAGGCTCATTCGCAGCGCATACATTTTGATCGGTCGGGAGGTCTTCCACGGGACCGTAATGTTGGGCTTGGATATTGGTCTTCAAGGGGGACTCACTTTTGAGTCAAGGTCATTGAATGAAAGTTTTCACCATCTGCTCCGGGTTTACAAGTCAAGAACCCTGCAAAATGAGAAAGAAATAGTCTTGCTCGTACTTCTTCGAGCTGAGCTGTATGTTAACCCAAGTGTCTTAGTCAGAGAAGACTGTTTCAGGGTTATGATGTTGGTAGGATTGGGGACCGAAAAAGGCTTGTTTTTGGCCCAGAATTCATGACGAGTTTGACATTGGTGATCATTGCTGATTTACCTCCTGTCTTTTCCTTTCTGCATCTTTGGTTTTTGAGGTGTACAATCGATTTTGAGGTGTGCACCAGCTCTTTAGAGAGCGTCCCTTGTTGCATTCAGAGACTGACTCTCTCCATGTCTTTGTTCTGTGCTTGGCAGCATTTGGGGAGCAGCTTTTTTTATTTGACTCCTTTAAGATTTTTTTTTTTTTTTTTTTTTTTTCATCCAAGTTTCACTGGGGATCAAGCAAACAGCTTTCATGAGCATCGGCCTTGCTTTTACCAGGCACTTTGCTTTTTCTCGATGCCGTGGATTTTTCTCATTCACTTTTGAAATCCCATTTTTTTTTATGGGATCGTGTTAGACATATAGTCTAAACATGCTTTAAATATCAGTCCGGGATTTCTCTTTCGTAATCCTTGAGTCTTGAACTCTTCCATTTTTGAAGTGGTGCAGCATCCGTCTTGGAATGATCACCAATGGGTTCATGAAACGAATTTGCAGGCTCAAGTTGGCTATGCAAAGGATATAGTGTGTGGGATAGAGAAATGGATGCTTCTCGTCATCCTATGGCACTTGGATTACCATATAAACAGCACACAAAGATTGATGTTAGTCCGGGCAAGAAAATTTCTAGCCATTTACTCCTGATGCCGCTGGACTCACATCCATTTTGCCCCGATGTAGGATGGTTCTTGACAGGGTTAAGAATGAAAACCGCCGTTCGAATGGGTCGCCAACGGTCACCTGTAGTGTTTATGATATGAAACGAACGCCTCCGTCGTCCCAATCCATGTAATCGCTGCAAATGGTCCCTACCTCCGTAGGTCCAGATTTTACTATTTGATTCGCTCCATTCATCTCTCAAGTGTATGTAGGATGTGTTTGGATTTGAGCTTGCCTCTCTTTTGAGGAAACATCCTTTTGAGAGTTTTGAACAACTTTTGATTGGAAAAATCTCTTTCATTTTCCCAAAAATTTTACCCGTCAAGGGGATTTTATGGTGCACAAGGCATGTTCAGACAACCTCGTGTTTCAAAACATGAATGCCAATGAAGTTAGAATTCCATGTCTTTTCTAGACATCAGATTTTGAAAGCTTTTCTTTTTCTCTCTGTTTTTTATTTAACATCTTCCATGGATTGGGGAAAGGGATACTTACCTGTCTCCCGCGGCTGGAGATCCCTGAAAATGCGGAAGAAACATGTTATTGTATGTTCACGAATTTTTCAAAAAATTAGAACGATACATCTTACCCTTGGTCATATACTCTAACGAGTATACCAGGTTTGTAGGAGATCTGCCCGCTTTGATGACGAGTTCCTGTCAAGGATAAATAATAAGTGTCAATTCATGTTCCCAAATTCAAGATAAATTAGGACGATACAACTTTACTCTTGGTTCTCATCATGTTCTGATGTTGCGTTTTTGATATGAATAACATCTATCGAATCCGCCTATCCATGCTTGGAGTGTTTGTAACATCAATGGTTCCTCTGCCCCCAGTTAGGCAACGTCTATTCTGTTATTTGAATAGATGGCTCCTTGAGTGATTTACCCACGTTTATCACCAAATAGGAGGCTTCGTGACCAAACGTATTTCGTGCTGAATGGGGTAGATCCCACTATGCTCCGCGGGTGATAGTCATCATTCATGGAACTTGCTCCACAGATTAAGTGATTAATCCACGGCCCTTGGCTCGAAGATGTTCAAAGGGTGACACTCAGAGCGGTTAGTTTTAAGCGTTAATTAAAATGTTCCCGCGGGAACTTTACAACGAGATTCGTAACACATTCCTTCGACGTATTCGCCTCTCACTCTCCTGAGCCTTCTAATGATTTTGCATACGAGCTTAGAACCAGACGTCTGGTCGCCGGTACCGGTCACGACTGCGAAGATGCACTTGTTCCAAAATGCTTGACCCATAGGCTGAGTTGCTCATTCAGGAGATCGTCCGACCGCTCGAGTCGTCCAAGTTGAGCATCCTTAATTGCTGGTGACGGACTTCTCCCACTTTCGGCATGAACAACCTGGTTTCTTGGTTTATGCGTGATCCACACGCCGAGTTGCTCACTGAGGGACTCGCTTGAAATTTCCAGCCATTGACGCCCAAGTCGGGCATCCTCAACCGTTGGCGATGGGTTCCTCACACTACTTTCGACATGAACAACCTCACTTCTCGAGTTGGTGTTTTCATCGTTGTCCAGTAGGTTTGTACCCGATGCTGGATTCGCCGTAGGAATAACACTAACGATCGGTTGGTGCTCAAATTGGGGAGTCCATACCTGCTGAAATTGTTGCACATACTCTTGGGGAGTACCAGGGTAACTCAGGGGGGAATTCAGCCGATCGAACCAAGAATAGATGTTTTCAAGGAGATCGTCTGAACCATCGAGCGACTGACACTCAGGTTGAGTATTGTCGACTACTGGAGAAGGAATCTTTTTGCCATTTTCGTCATGGACCACCTGATTCTTCGAGCCGGAATCTCCGTAATCGTCTCGCAAGATTGTATGTGCATCTCCTGCCAGTGTTAGATCCGCTGTAGGACTAGTATTAACGGTCAGTCGGTGCTCAGACTGGGGAGTCCCGATTTGCTGAAATTGCGGTACATACTCCTGAGGAGTACTGGGATAACCCATGGGAGTACTCTGATTGATGCCTGAACAATCGACCGTGTAATTGCCAGTCCCATCGGTGTTAAGAGGTGATTGGATGCTTCCTGCTTCATGAGGATTGCGATCACAGCCATGCTCATCGTTTAAACTTGAACTGTCTCTCTCTTGGTCTAGCGCCACTCGTCCATCTCTCAGTAGTCTTTTGTAGCACCAAAGGTGGTTCCTGACTTTATTTCTATCCAATTCCGGCATGTTCATGATCTTGAGTATGCGCGATGGGCGAGCCAAACTGATCCCTAACTGTTGAACTGCATCAACAAATTTGCTATGAAGCTCCGAGGTCCAATAAAACCTTGTTTTCTTGCTAGCCGAAGTAGGGTTGGCAACTCGGCGGCTACTCTTCGTGGAATCTGGTCGTGTTGAACCGCCTCTATCTTGGTCTAGCGACGCTCGTCCATCTCTCAGTAGTTTCTTGTAGCGCCAAAGGTGATTCTTGACCATATTTTTAGTCAGTCCCGGCACGTTCATGATTTCGAGTATGCGCAATGGGCAAGCAAAACTGATCCCCAACTGTTGAACTGCATCAACAAATTTGCTATGAAACTCCGGGGTCCAACGAAATCTTATTTTCTTGCTAGCCGAAGTGGTGTCAGCAACTTGGCGGTTACTCTTCTCGGAATCTGGTCGTGTTGGAGGTTGCTCTGGAGGGGATTTAGTGGTCTCAGATCGGCTGGTCATGATGGTGAGTTCATCATCGAGCGGACCCGACTTGTCATGACGCATGTTCCCTTCCACAATGGGCGTCGACTTTGACCTTATAGCACTAGTTTCCTCTTGTAGATCCTCGGCGGTACCCGCCTGTTCCGAAAGATGTTGCGAAGGGCATTGCAACAAATGAGCATTATAAACCCCCAGATCTGGCTCTTCAGTGAATACTCCGTCCGTGGGAACAGGGTTACCGCACTCCAGGCAAATAGCGATGCTTAGAGCTTTTTTGTACTGAGTGTTTTTTATTCGAAGCTTTTCATTTTCCTCCCTTACAACCGCTAACTCGTGCCGATCGCGTTGCTGCTTCAGCCGGGTTCGTTTGTTTTCAAACCAGCATTTGACCTTCCGAGGCTCCCACCCTATCTCCTGGCCCATTTTGATTTTCTGTTCCATGTCCGGATAGGGGTATTCCCTGAAAAACAATTCGAGTTTATGGACTTGACCTGAAGTGTTGCGTTTGAGATACTCCCCTTTCTGACGCTGATAACCGTCGCGGGTACTGTTCTCGTTAACCAGGCCGCGGGTTTCATCATTAGAAGGATCGGTCTCCATGGCCCTCGTGTCAGGTTCGGTCCTGAGATCTTCAAACTCTTCCAGCAGCTCAAGCTCGGAGACCTCCAAGTCTGGCGCTTCCAGTAAATGACAGAATCCCTTGAACATTTTGACCGGGATATCACTGTTTGATTTTCCGTTAACTCAGCTTTCTTTGTTCCTCCTTGGATCTTCACTTTCTCTGCAAATTCTGAGAGGTTAAAGGAGCCGGATCACCGTTCTTCGATCAAAGGTGATGGCTACCCGACGAGCGCTCTTCTCAATGTTTCGAGATTCCCACTTCGTCCTTTTGTGATGGCTACTTGACGAGCGTTTTTCTCAAGGCTTCGTAATTCCCACTTTGTCCTTTTTTGCTCTTTTCTACGTGAACGGAGCCTGAAGATCTCTTGCGTTGATTTCGCTTTGTCGAGCACTACGCTTGTCCCCCTGGCCCAGTCTCTAGAGTAACAAGCCTGCCCACCTTTCGGCGCCATTATGTTTCGCAAAACCCGAGATCACAGGATGGTGGTGGATTCGTGACTCATCGGGGATGCATTAACGAAACCCGCTTGGCTCTACTGCACATAAAATATTATTACCACTTCTCCCTGTACTCGAGCATTTATAAGGTGATAGATTGATGTCAAGAAGATTAACACTTTAGCCTTATCAGACTCAGCCTCTCAAACACTCTTCACATTCTCACTCTCTTCTCCGTCATTCCATCGCATATGGATTCCTCCTCTATGCCTGTTGCCTTACCTGAAGCTTCGACCCAATGGGAGAGATTTTACCACCTCTTGGGTAGGGGTTATGGCTACATAAACAATCATCCTGAAGCTGAGGTTGAAGTTCGTACTCTGATTCCGGCCCTGGATACTGCGTGTATTGAAGGTACGAAACTGCAAAGGGAGTTTGTGATCTTCCCAACTCTCTTCAACAATTTCATGCAGGCTTACGAAGTTGCTAGCCGGGAGGTCACTTTGGCTGGTATCGTGCGAGCCCGTTACCAGGACCGAACTGAGTCCCTGATGTTGGCCATGCTGACGGCCGATAACCATAAAAGGGCTGTTGAATACGCCCACGCCCAGGTTTCGATGCTGGTCCGTGAGAGGGACAACTTGGTGGAGCGTCTGGCTCTTTTTGACACCGCCTTTGAGCAAGACCAGCACAACTTCGTGCTGAGGTTCCAGTGTGCCTGGTTGGAGGAAAGGCTTGAAGACCTGAGCATGGATATAGCTCGCGGGAGGGTGCTGGCTCATGACTTAGAGCTTGAGTTCGAGTACTATGACACCAAGGTGAACGAACTTAAGGAGAAATGTCGTCTTCTTTTCTTCAAGCTTGTAGACCTCGATTCCCGGAGTGTGGGTTGTAAGCAAGGCATGGATAGCATGGAGAGTCAGTTAAGCTTTTTTGTGATGCTTGTCAGAACTCATTTTGGGTTTACTGCTCCCCCTCAGTGATCCACTTGTAAACTTTCCTGCTGAATGAAATAAACGCGAGTTTGTTTATATATGCTCTTTCATTCTGCATGGTTGACTAGCCAAGAAAGGTTTTTTTTTTTTTTGCTTTCGGATCTACGCGACTCCTTTTTCGCCTGTGTCAACAGATTGACTACGCATCATTCTCACAGCCCGACGCTTTATATTTGATTGACCTGAATGCCTCGTGAGAAATAGATTTGTAGTTGCTCGAAACTTAAAGATTGCCCCTGATTTTGCGGTCATTGCGTTTGGGGCCGCTAGTAATCTTTCACTTTCGAGCTCGATCACATTCTGCTAGTAACTCATGCTATCAATTCTGCCTTCACGCGTCGGGGCTGATTTTACCTTGAACTTAATAACAAGGAATTACCGTATACACACGAGATGACGTTTGCGAAAAACATTATGCAGAATCAACTCTAGCTATTGAAGAAACAAACGCATGCACCGATGAGAACTTTACATTAGGAGATACATCCTTCTCGCGTACATCCCCTTCTTTCTTGGGGCATGTCCAATGACTAACCAGTCTGGCCTCAGCTTAGGTGTGCCATTACCAAGTGCAGATCATGGTTGCCAACCTTTAATAGCTTCCAACTGATCGAACCAGGTATCAAGTCCTTCATCGAAGAAATCACCCGACCCCTCGAACGATTGATGTGTAGGTTGAGCTGCATCGCCCGACGGGTTCTTCGAACTGGAACCTCCATCTTTGTCTGGGATTATAAGAGGAGATTTGATCGATTGACTACCACAAGCATCTCCCACTTGGGGATTAGGGAAATAAGAGTGCTCCAAGCTTTCTCCCATTAGATCATCTGAAGCCATATGCTCTAATTGGGCAAACCCTTGAGCACTGGGCGTGGTGGGCTGATCTGCGACAGGATGAACACTGACTAGCTGCTGCTCGGACGGAGGAGTGCTTACTCGTTGCACTTGTGATGCGTGTTCTTGAGGAATATTGAAATGACTCGCGAGGATATCCTGATCAAATCCCCAATAGTCGTCCAGATTCGACCGGGCCTCATTTGTCATAAGGGTGCTGGGTTCGCAGCCGAGTCTATTGCTCGGATTCAGTTCTGCATAACGCTGTCCTAACGCCCTTCTGTAGCAACCAAGGTGATTCGCGACTAATTGCTTGGTAAGTCCCGGTACGTTCATGACCCTAAGTATGCTTGTCGGACCTATGAAGTCGAGTCCTATCTGTCGAACTGCGTCCAAGAACTTGAGATGAAGCTCCGGGGGCCAAGTGAATTTCTTCTTCTCGTCGTCCAGAGTGGCGTAGATAGCCTGCCGACTAACCTCTAACTCCTCTTGAACCGTATCTGATCTTACCGGAAGCTGTTGTGGAGGAGATTCATGGGCTTCGATGAGGTGACTCCGATCATAACGACACGTATCTTCTTCCTCCGAAGACACTGGTATAATTTCTGTAGGATCGATCTGCTCATGCGCGCCATTAGCAGGATCTGATTGTACCGGAGATGGCTCAAGGGAGCAGGGGGATAAATGAGCACCTTCCATCTTCGTAGAAGGCTTACTGGGGAACAATTTACTGAGGGTGGTAGGGCCACCGCAGTCAGGGCAGGTAATAGTACTGAGAATTTTCTCATACCACATGTTTTCCATTTGAAGGTTTTGGTTCTGCTCTTTTAGGGCCGTGATCTCCTTACGCCTGTGTTGGACACCTAGTCTGAAACGTCTATTCTGAAACCAAAAATGGATTCTCATAGGATTCATTCCCAGCTTCTGGCCCAATTCAATCTTTTGTTCCTCGTTTGGGCAAGGGCATTCATCGAAGAAAGCTTCAAGCTCCTGGATTTCTTTCCGAGCGTAGCGCTGGCGACTTTTTCTTTTCCGGGGTTGAGCGTCGTGGCCACTGCCGTCGTCACCACTGCGATCTTGATGTTCGTCACCGGCGATGTTGAGTTCCATGGCTTCGATGTCGAATCTGATTCTAGAGAATTTGAGGTCTTTCAACGAACTCGTCACTCGGGGTTCTCTGTTCTCTTTTGTATACTCGCTCTTTCGATTTGTTGCCTCCTTTTCCTCGAAAGCTAGGTCTGTTCAGCGTTCTGTTTTTGAAACGACGGAACTGTTTACCTCCTGCTCAGCTTTCCGACACGAAGGGGTAACCAAATCCTTCCGCGGCTTCTTCGATAGTAGCGCTCGCCTTTCACTTTTCCTCGATAGTCATGCCTGTTCAGCACTGTCTTCTCTTTTTAAGTGGCAGAGCTGTTCACTCGCCGCCCAGCTTTATGCGTGATGGAACAACACAATCCTTTCGCGGCTTCTTCGATAGTTGCGCTCGCCTTTCACTTTTCCTCAATAGTCATGCCTGTTCAGCACTGTCTTCTCTTTTTAAGTGGCAGAGCTGTTCACTCGCCGCCCAGCTTCATGCGTGATGGAACAACACAATCCTTTCGCGGCTTCTTCGATAGTTGCGCTCGCCTTTCACTTTTCCTCAATAGTCATGCCTGTTCAGCACCGTCTTCTCTTTTTAAGTGGCAGAGCTGTTCACTCGCCGCCCAGCTTCATGCGTGATGGAACAACACAATCCTTTCGCGGCTTCTTCGATAGTTGCGCTCGCCTCCCTCCCAGCTTTAATAATGGCGAGACCGAATTTGTCAGGCCTGAAATTGCGGATCAGGACATGTCTGATGATTCACGGGAGGAGCAGCCCTCGCTTTACATTAATTAACCCGGCTCCACAAGCATTATTGCTGCAACTTTTCTCCACTCTCGAGACGCTATAAAATGCGGAGTTGGTGTTTGGAAGATTAACGCTCTCATATAATTTGCTTCCATCCTCTAATCGCTCCACTACACACATCTCCGTCGAAAATGGCTTCTTCCCAAGTTCACACTTTCTCAGCCGAAGCTTTGACTCGATGGAAAGAGTTCTATAACCTCTTGGGTCGAGGCTACGCTCACATAGCCGATCATCCCGAAACCGAGGATGAGATCAGAGTCATGTTCGGGGACCTGGACATCACCTCCCTCGAGGGTACCGCGTTGGGGAGGGAATACAATATTTTTCCAACGCTCTTTACGAACTCCTTGGAGGTCTACCGCGCTGCTCATCGGGGAGTTACCGTGGCTCGTGTCTTGCGAGCCCGTTATGAGGATCAGTCCGACCGCCTAGCGTTGGCTGACTACCTGGCCGATAGTCACAAAAAGGCTGTTGAGTTCGCCAAAGAGCGGGTTTCGACATTGCTACGCGAGAGGAGGAATCTGGTGGAGGACTTAGCTCTATCTCTGGCTACCTATGAGCGCGATCGACGTAATGCCCTGCTAAGGAATCGGAGCGAGTGGCTGGAAGAAAGGCTCAACGGCATAAACGAGGATATAACTCGTGAGAATGGACTTGTTCGGGACTTGGAAGCAGTCGCCGAAGATCACGAGACTCAGGTTGTTGCAGTCAATGATGAACGCAAACGCCTCCACCTCAGGCTTGCGGACCATGATACGCGGAGTGGTGCGTATAAACAAAGCATCCATAACCTGGAGGGCCAGCTGGGCTCCTTTGTGTCGTTGATTAGGGCTCACTTCTGCTTTACTTTTCCACCCCAATGAATTGTATGATCTGGTTTGGGCAAGAATGAATGAAAGCTCCTGTGTTTGTTTTAGCTTTTATATGATCCATTTCTTCGAGCATTCGGACATCTTAGACTTGGATGAGCCGATCCATAATAAGTCGAGTAGATGTGTTCTGATTTTCTAACTCACTCATGGTCAGATGAAAGAATAACCTCAGACTTATCCAAGAAAAGATTTCTTTATGCTACTTGTTTTTCACCTGCAAATGAAAAGACCGAGTCAAAAGGAATAATCTGAAAAAGAAAGCATAGACCCCTTTCAATCTTATGCTTGCTCGTAATTAATAATGACAAGAACTTTTACAAGGGTTTTAATCTTGTGCGAAAAGTTTTTATCAATATTCCTCGAAAGAAAGCATACTATTGAAAGGAATGTAATTCACGATAATTGCTTTTGGCCAATATTCAGAAGAGCGAATTAGTCAAAAATGCAAGGCATAACGACGTGTTTTTAAATTTAATTGAAGATACGGCATCCAAATCAAGGCCGTTTTGTTAAGAACGAGAGCAATTTGGACATCTATCTCGTCATTAAATTCGAAATAACGTCAATACTCTTGATCAATTATCGTGGATTACTTAGTGACGTATGACATGCATGGACCAATTCAAGTGTATAATTCCTTCTAGCGAAATTGGGGTTGGATTACCCTGTACGACCAAAAAGGTCGTGTAAGATTTTCAACTTTAGTTTCCTCTAAAGGAATTATAAACTTGACTTGGGAGTATTCGGATGATTAGAGAAAATGCCACTATCACATTCCCATGCCCCGTCAAAAGAAATACAACCGAGTTCCATCTGAATGTATACACCAATAGATCCCTAATACAATCACTCTAAGGGGTGAGATAGAGAAAGCCTCGATAAAAATAAACCCTATACAAGAGGACTAGTAATGGAAAATGAAACCAAGGAATGTGATCCTAACGTTTAAGGATGCCCCAAGTTCGATCTGTGACTTCCGGATCACTTGCCCCGACTCGTCATCTTCATTGGGCGATATCTCAATAATGTCCATAGTAGGCTCCTTTGTTGCTCACTCGGTGTTCGCCATGGGATATCATCCTCCTCGTCTTCTATCAAGGACGTTTGGGAAAAACACATGCATCTATCCTTGAAATGGCATTTAATCTAATCACCAGAATGCAATGAATGAAATGCCTATATTTATATGAACTGTAATAGTTTTGAGGGATAGAGAGTCTTACCAACCCAACTCGTCGACTTATGTGCGATTTTAGGTGTACCAACCGCCCAAAGACATGCGCATGAGACAAGTGATGGTGAACTTCTAAAAATCAGAGGGTTTGGCACCTAAGGTTAAGGTTCCCACCTCGAGTTCTAGAAAGAGCCGATTCCATTGCACAACTATCGTTGCATTGGGACTCAATCCATAGTTCGAAGCGAGCGGAATTGAGAAGTGGATTACCCCGTGTTTTTCCTCACGGAGATTCCATTTTCAATTCCTTCTATTGTGTTCCTAAAGGCGGCGCCTGGGGTTTTAGGCGCGGTTGTGTGTGTCCATGTGTCGTGATCATCACAATGCAAGTCATGCACAAAAAATTTATCAATCAGCACTTCAAATCATCCACACAACATACATTCCTACGCCACACCTGCGTAAAATAAAGTTAATCACAGACTACACCCCTTATTACTCCAATCTGCAAAAACATATAACACCTATCGTGAGCGGACTTACCTCACCTTCAAGAGCGCATGTAGGGTTAGAAAAATCACTCAATTTTTATTACGGCCTAAGTCCACTTGAGGTCTAGAACCATAGTTTCTAGAACAAGTCCCCAGCGGAGTCGCCAGCTGTCGCGACCCGTCCGGAAGCGGACACGGCTAATGGATTACCGATCGCGGGTCTTGGATCGGCGCGGGCCCTCCCAGGCCCATACCAAATCGCGGCGGGAGTATTCTTCGAAGGATTCGACGATAAGAGTCGATCACTTTCGACCTTCAGTGTGGTCGTGGTGGCATGTGCAACTTGTGCATACATTTGGAGTCGCCACCGGTCTTTCTTGGAGGGTAGACCGGAAACCTTACCGACCGATTGGGAGAGGTCGATCAGTTCTGCGGAACCAGAGATTTTGGGTTCGGGGACTTGGTTACGTCGGTATCATTACCAACGCCCTTTCGGTACCTAACGCGAGTGATTTTCCTAGCTAAGAATTCATGCAGGCGCAATTTTGGGTGGGGTAGGTTTGATTCAGGGTTTCATGCAGATTGGAAGACTATTCCTATCAATCACAATCAATTTAAATGAAAGCGCAATCAAGTGCATAAATAAATCACATCAATGCACGTCAATTCACATCATATGGCCTCCTAATATAGCCATAAGGGCTTAGGGAAGGCGGGATTTAGGACCGAGGTGAAATGGGAAGATTTGGAGGCGATTTAGCCCGAAGGGCAAAATCGTCAATTTTTGGAAGACGATTCGCCCAAAGGGCGAAATCGTCATTTTTAAGAATGATCGGGTTCAAAACACCCGGGATGAGCCTTGGCCAATTGATTGTGGCCATTTCCTATTTTTTTGGGATTTTTCTAGAATTTTTAGAATTTTTTTTTGGAAGACGGTTTGCCGGAAGGGCAAAACCGTCATTTTTGGAAAGACCAGGGGTCGAAAGACCCGAAACAGGTCATGGCCAGTTGAATGTGGCCATTTCCTATTTTCTGGAATTTTTTAGAATTTTTCTGAATTTTCCGAATTTTTTTGAATTTTTTATGATTTTCTATTTTTTTATTGATTTTTTTATTATTTTTTATTATTAACCGAAAATCCTACAGATCGGACGCTCCACAACGCACCACGTGGCTGCATACCGACCATCAGATCTAATTTTTTTTATTTATCCGAAATTCATTTATTTAATTTGAAAATCATTTTTTTATGTTTCAAAAATTCCAGATCGCGACACGTGGCACGTTCTCCACCGTCCGATCTGGTTTTTATTTTTTATTCGAACCGGCCCCACCGCTGACGTGGCTGCTGACGTGGCCTGCCACGTCAGCGTTGACCTGCTGACCCGCCGGAGAAGACGACCGGCGACTCGCCGGAACAGTGAAAATTCCGGCGAGTCCGCCGGAATCGTCGCCGGAAAATCGTGAAGACTCCCAAAACCTCAGATTCACTTGCCTAAACTTCATCAATTGGTTCCACCGTACCTCAGAACCGAAATAAAACAAGAGAGGCGACCATGAACACGTTGGAAACCAGTGAACCGGGCCACCCCGAATTCAGCTCCGGCGAGGTATCCGTCGAAAGTTTTTTTTTTGTGCCCAATCTCACTCCTATCACCTCACACAGCATCTAAAGGGATCAAGAAGACTTACCAAGAGCTGCTCGGACCTAGGCGGCCGCCGGAACTCCTCCCACGAGCTCCCGATCAGAATATAGTCCGACGAAGCTCCGAGCCCAGTCTTTGATCGCGTTAATGTAAGTAGACGAACAAGCCAGGCGGCAGAAACTCTCTTAAATTAGTTTGAAATGAATGATCACGCGAGGGAGTGAACAACCATCGAAAACGAGCTCGGAGACCAAGAGGGCTTCGGTCGCGATTCGTCGAACAGGTGTTGTGCATGTCCAGAAAAATGCTAAAATGAACTCGTCGAAGCTCAACAGGGGATTCCGAGCTAAACCAATTATTCGATCATCGTTTATGCATCATCAGGATCAACGGGTACTATCGAGTGTGGTCCGACTCGATCGGAATCGAGCCGGACCAACATACTCTGTCTGCGAGAGCAAAAACAGGGGCAAAACAGGGGTGGGCTACTGACCTGGCTTCGCCGGCGACGACGGCGGCTCGAGGTGGTCCAATCGTCTTCAACCCAGCTTCCTCGAGCTTTTGCCTCCCTCGCCAACTATCCCGCTCCCGGATTCTCTCTGCCCTCCTTTCTCTGCCGAGCTCTCTCTCCCCCGGCCTCCTCCTCTTTTTTTTTTTTTTTTTTTTTATGGCCGACCGGCCTTCGTGGCCCTTTTGCAAAGCCATGGCCGTCGACCACTTTCCCTTGTCCCCTCATTTTTAAATGAAACTGGCCCCAGCGGCCGCTCTTTCGCCGGTGATGTCCCCTGCCTTTTCTTTAGCTTTCAGCGCCGTGGGTCTGCAACTAAGTTGCAGACCCGGTCGGACCGGGTCGGGTCGGGTCTGACCCGACCGGCCCGGTTCGGCCAATTCGATTAAATCGGGCCCCAAATTGACCTATTTTCATGAAATTGATGGCAAAATCGGACTCCTTGACATGTTTACTATCAAATAGGGATATTTTCGTGAATCAATTGATTGAAATTTAGTGAAAACCCCAAATCGCCCTTAGGATCCGAAAATTAATTTCGCTTAATCGAAGGTCCAAATGATCGTATTAGCCCAAATTGAGGTCACCAATGGATTCAGCATGACGAAAACTATAGGGTAGAGGTGTTTAATTTGAATGGGTATGCCCACATGAAATTTAATTTCAAAAATTGAGAAACTGGGGACTAAATTGAAAGATTTTTATGCAATTAAGCCCTTTTGGCTAAAATTGATCAAATTGGAGGGCCAATCGACCTAATTGCACTTCAAGAATTTATAATCCAATGTCATAGCTTATAAAAAGCGGAAATTAAAAATAAAAAGACTCGAAAAGGAATTTTTGGGCTCGTTTCGGGTTTATGTTTGTTAAGGAACATAGTGACCCGAGCCGAATTTTTGAGATTTAAAGTGACAAACTTGAATAAGAAATTAAAACAAAATTATTGAATATTTTTTTGTATTTTTCTGACCACAAATGATATTTTTTGATTTTTTTGGATATTTTTATAATTAAATAAATTCGAAAAATATTATAAAATACCAAAA
This sequence comes from Rhodomyrtus psidioides, assembly GCA_021437785.1. Classification (NCBI taxonomy): domain Eukaryota; kingdom Viridiplantae; phylum Streptophyta; class Magnoliopsida; order Myrtales; family Myrtaceae; genus Rhodomyrtus; species Rhodomyrtus psidioides. Next base: position 1,252,495 of record JAILYB010000023.1, on the reverse strand, counting down.
AATATTTTTTGTTCAAAATTGGTTCCCAAGGCTAGGCTAAGGCTTCCAAAGTTGATTTTGCAATTTTTGACCTTTTTTTGCTATTTTTAATTAATTTTAGAAATAAAAACTAAAATAAAAGATGGTTAAAAATCAGGTGTCAACAATGACATTAAGCATCGGATACGTAGTTCTTCTCCCCTACCCCTAGAGAAATTATTGGCACAGATCTGGATTTTGAGGCAACCTTTAGAGCAAGTGTGCATTTAATGCAATGGGTAATGACCATTGATGCGATAATTTTTTTTGCCATCATTATTTTCCCCACAGCTGATAACCATGCAATTGCAATGCGTCTCATACCGCCTCCGAGATCGGCTCAGTCACACAGCAGAGTCATTCAGTCACACAACAAGGTCTTCCCATAAACTCCATGGGTAGTTTCATACAAGCACACAGCTCATTTATGCGAACCTTACTCGGTTCTTGTTCATGATATGCAAGATTATGCCCATGAATAATACAAATGCATGTGTTATAATATGTCGAACCATGACCCATAATGACCATACTCTCAGCAAAATCAATGCAATACATTTGTATACCTACACCAATGGGTGTAGGCTCAACCTCCTATCACTACAAGGGAAAGGTGGAAGCCAAAGTGGATAGGTTATAGGCTAGATTGCAGTTAAACATTCAATTCTTAGATCATAAAGCTAATGAACCCCAACTCAGCTCACTCCCTCCTGCTGAGGTTCACTCAAGCATTAGAATCAGAACACCACATTGGCCATGCCCATGCCTTTCTACAATCTCTCCACTAGACACTCCCTCTCGGTGCAATTCAACTTCGAACCATCCAACCCCACTCACCCTTTCCTTGTCCTATAGCCACGGCTCTTCAATACCACACGTACATATTCTCATCCCTCACTTTCAATCCCACAGAGAAGATTGAGCACAGATCTCTTCAACCCCATAGCTGACTTTACCTCTAATTCGTACACCTCATATTGGCATCCAATACTGATGTAACTAGCAATATCTCCTAGAGGGGGGTGAATAGGAGATTCTGAACACAATTATAAATTTCTTGCGGAATGGATAGAGTTCAGTGTACAATTAGGAACAAAAGCAGTATAACAGTGTGCAGAAAATCTAAACACAAGAGTAAGAGTTTAGAGAAGAGGATATTGCACACGATGTTTATAGTGGTTCGGCTTGGATCAAGCCTACGTCCACTCTCCCACGATGACAGCCGATTGGCTGGATTTCACTATGAAGAATCAAGAAGATTATAATCACTCAAGTGTTTTGTTTCATTCTCATACAGATTTTCACAGTGAAGGATTTTGAGTACACAGAATACTCTCTCAGATGAAACTCAAATTATTCTTGCACTTTGGATTGTTGTTCGCCCTCTTACTCTCTGGTCGAACATTATTCTTCTTTTATACTCCCCTACTTCCGAACTAGCCGTTGGATTCCAGCCAAGGGATCGCTCTTCAATCCTTGATTGGACGTCATCAATCTTGATTGAACGAGACTGTATCTTCAGAAGATATATAGACCGTTGGGTAAGACATTGAACCCTTCTGATTCAGTCGCCCATACAACTGAATCTCCAACTTCCATAAGTGTGATAAGTTTGAGTTGATTCCCGAGGATATATTCCTTAGAAGATGATATCCCATTATAGAAAGTCCATTAATTGACAGGGTGGGATATCATGATAATTGAATATCACTTGCCTTGATCGGAAACTTGCCATACGTGGGTCTTCGTGTTTTGTGAAATGCAGGAACTGATCTTTCTTCAGATTCGTCTAAGAGGAAATTGATCAGTTGACATGGAATGGTAATACGGAGATTTGATGTGATCCATCCGTCACTGTTTGGATCGTCAGGAGCACTTCCATCTGACCCTTAGTCAGAAGCACTTCCATCTGACCCTACGTCAGAAGCACTTCCATCTGACCCATCGTCAGAAACACTTTCATCTGACCCTTTGACAGAAGTACTTCCATCTGACCCTTCGTCAGAAGCACTTCCATCTGACCCTTCGTCAGCGCGACAGAATTGGAGTCACTCAATCTGCTGCTTACACATTCTTCCTGCATCACATTTCATTTAACAATATCTTTTGAAGGTTTTGTCATAATCAAAATATAGGAGAATTTCCACAACAATCTCCCACTTTTTTATGGTGACAAAACTTCTCCTAGTTGCAAATTTAAAGGAAAAATTTAACCAGTGATAATAAAAGTAAGTAGCCATCACATTTGCTCCTGCAGGTAATCATCATTAGAGATTCTGTAATGAAAGTGTGCTCATAGGAGAGCATGATCAGAGTAAGATTATCCTGCAATAATCCTGCACGAAACTAAACTTCTTAGTAAATTGTCCTGCAAAACGGTAGGATAGGTCTTCTCCTCCTTTCCTCTAAATTGAAATATGATATGATTAGAGAAATATAATTAGAGATAATCTATTGAGACTGCATAAAAATAATTTCAACTTCTCCCCCTTTTTGTCAACATCAGAAAGAAGAAAAAAATAGCTTGAAAAAATATGGGAGTTTTTAAGAGGAGGGATGATCTTCAGGCTCAGTATCAGCTTCCTCTCGAGAAGGTCCTGCAAAGCTTCTTCCCATCATTTGAGCATGATCTCTGACAGCTTGAGAAGAGTGCATGTTTGAAGCTGTTCTGTCCGTTCTGACCAGTGTATATGTAGGCAGGTTGGCTATCTCATCACTAAACATTCTCCCATAGAGAACAATGGACTTTTCCAGCTTAGTCACCTGACTAGTAAAACCTTGCAGCTTCCTATCTATCTTCTGTTCAAAAGCCTGCAGTTGCTGATCAAATTTTGTTTCCATGGCAGCCATTGTCTGAAGAAGAGTGTTTTGAAGATTTTCCAACAGCACCTGAAGTTCCACTTGTGGTTGTGAAGGTGCAGGTTCGTGAGTCTCCCCCTCAATTTGTGCCTTGGTGAAAGCCTGAGAGGCTTGGATTTCAGTGAGAAATACATCTGATGGAACAGGAACGGGCTCTTTCTCCCCCTGAATTATAGCTCTTTTCCCTTTTTCCTTTGAGCTTGGCACGGAGACTATTTCTTCATCAATATCCATGGGAATGGACTGTGCACTGGACAATTGATCTTCTCGGGCAATTGCTGAAGCTAGACTTGCAGCATCTTTGGGAATTGTAGCCCTGGTGGAAGAGACAGAGTAAGCTTCAATGTCATCTTGTTCTTCCCCCTGTTCTGTTGACGCCAGTGTTACTAGAACTTGAGCTAGCAATTCCTCATGATCACAGTTGACGATTTGGGTATCATACTCTGTGTCATCTGCAAATCGTGCAACTTGCTCCTCATTCCACATTGTGAGGAATTCTTCCTCAGTCAGATCATAGGGATACACAACTTTTTCTTGTTGTTTTATTCCTGTGTCATCTCCTTCTTCCTCAACTCCTTCAGCACTCTGATTTTCGGACTGACCAGCTGCATCTGATTCACCTGGAGATTGAGTGGCTTCGGAATCATATTCCCCTGTTTCTTCCTCACTTGCGTCTGCGTCCTTATCAGCAGGAGTGTTTGTTTGTTGCCCTTTAACATCCATGACTTTTCTCTTCTTTGGTGATTTCTGCCTTGACTCTTCCTCAAAGTCCACAATGATTGGTTCATTGTTCTTTGTTCTCCATCCAGCAGGAGTCATCTTGTATCCCATCTTTGTTACCATAGTCTCTCCAGCAGTCATTAGAGGAATTCTTGCTCGACAAAGGCACCTAGGCCATCAATCTTGAAATGATTTATTATTTTGAAGATCAATGCCGCATAAAGAAGTTGCCCCTTTGGCTTGAGAGCTGATCTGTACATATGCAATAGTACAGTGTGAGCAAAAGAAATCCTTTGTCCTGTCAAGATTCCCCATAGCAACTTTGCCTCGTATTTTGATATATCTGTCTTTGATGCTGCCTTGGGTCTGAGACATTCGATGATCACCTTGTGCATCATGATATGTTTCAAGGGAAAGTCCGTGTATGCAAGATGTGACTTTGATTCCCTTGAGAAACTCGATTTGCCAGTCAGGAAGCAGAAAGCTTCACTTGCAGTGACATCTAAGGGTTTGAAATCTCCCTTTCTGGTTCCCATGATTGAAGCCAATTCATCAACAGTCAGAAAATACTGCTTTCTTTTGATTGTGAAAGCCAGAGAGTTGAAGTTGACAAACTGAAGATTTGAATAGAAGTAAGCTACCAAATCAGGAAAAGTGTAGCCTCTCCTAGTTATAAACTGATCTATCTTCATCTTTTCTAGATGCTTCCTCAGATAGATGCCATTGCTGTCAAAGTACTTTAACTCAAATACCCTTTGAGGTATAATACCTCTCTGTTTCATTGCTTCAAACCTTTCTTTGTGAGCCTGATTCTAGAACAATGGATCCGGAAAGCTTTTATCCAAATTAAAGCCTATATTTTTCACAAATTCATTGAACAGAATGTCATCATCATCTTCCACCTTCACCTTCGTACCGCCAGGTCTAATTGGGGATCGTCTACGTTTCGAACTTGTCTCTGCCACTTTCTCCTTTCCTTTTCTAGAGACAGACGTAGGTTTTTCTACAGCAAGTGGTTCAACAATTTTTCCAGGCAGGCTAAGAAACTCCAAAAGTTCGCCCTCACTATCAAAATGGTGAGTGTTCAGCAGTTTTCTAAGTTCGTTGCCAAAATCTCCTGCGGCCTTGATTCTATCATACATTGGCTTAATAGAATGAGCCATTGATTCTTTTCCTTCAAAAGCAGATAGAGACAGACCTTTTGTCAAGTGGAGTGCTTCTCGTTGTTCGTTGATTTGGGTTTCTGTGAGTTCCGCGCCGCTTGCAGTTGAGGCGGAGAACTTCCTCTTCGTCTGAGGCGTCTTCTTCGAGTCAGAGGCTGATTTTGGAGCCATTGATGCGTAGAAAGTTTGAAACTTTGAGAGAAAGGGTGTTGCTTTGAGGAGGAAATCGAGAGCGAGAGATTTTCAACACGGTTTTAGGGTTTTGATTTGAGAGAATTTTGAAAGTGAGAGAACAGAGGTGACGGTTCAGCGTTTTTATAAAAGAGGCGGTTATTTTTGGAAACACAAAAGAGAATTTTGATTTAAAAATAAATTCAAAAAGAAATATTCACGGTCAATCAGATATTAAGAGATATTTATTCATATGAGGTACTTACCTAAAATATAGCTTTTAGAGATAACTGACCTTTTTAAAAGAAAGTGTGAATTTTTCCTTACGCGCCTTTTGAATTTTTGACATCCCTTCTGATGCTCCTTCTGACGCTTCTAGTGATGCTCCTTCTGACTCTCCTTCTGACTCTCCTTCTTATGTTCCTTCTGACGCTCCTTCTTACTCTCCTTCTGATGGTCCTTCTGACTCTCCTTCTGACTCTCCTTCTTACATTCCTTCTGACGCTCCTTCTTACTCTCCTTCTGATGCTCCTTCTGACTCTCCTTCTGATGCTTCTCCTGTCGTACCCTGTTCTTAGGTATACTTAAGAAGGAAGGTTAATAATGGATAATTCATTTCTGATAAAATTAAAACTCTGTTTATCAAGTGGTTTAGTAAAAATATCTGCAAATTGATTTTTCGTATCAATGTATTGAATGTGAACATCACGGTTTTGAACATAATCACGTATGAAGTGATGCTTGATCTCAATATGCTTTGTTCTTGAGTGAAGTACAGGATTCTTTGTGAGATTTATGGCACTTGTGTTGTCACATAGGATTTCCACAGTTAATTCTTCAACACCATAGTCTTTGAGCTGCTGTTTTAGCCAAAGTATTTGAGTGCAGCAACTTCCAAGAGATATGTATTCTGCTTCAGCTGTACTGAGTGCTACTGTATTTTGCTTCTTTGAATACCATGAGACAAGCATGTTTCCCATGAGCTGACAGGTTCCAGATGTACTTTTTCTATCAATTTTGCAACCTGCAAGATCTGCATCTGAATATCCCTTTAGTATAAAATCAGAAGATTTAGAATACCACAAACCATAGTTGGGATAAGTCCCTATGTATTTGATTATTCTCTTGACTGCTGATAGGTGTGATTCTCTTGGACTTGACTGAAATCTTGCACATAAGCAGACACTGTATAGTATGTCGGGTCTTGAAGCTGTAAGATAGAGTAATGATCCAATCATACTCCGATATAGTTTGGGATCGACTTCCTTTCCATCTTCATTTTTATCTAATTTGGAAGAGTGAGACATAGGAGTTTCTGTCTTCTTGCCATTCTCCATACCAAACTTCTTCACTATTTCCAATGCATACTTCTCTTGAAATATGAAGGTTCCTTTCTGGGATTGATGAATTTGAAGACCAAGAAAGAACCGTAATTCTCCCATCATACTCATCTCAAATTCATCCTGCATTGATTTAGAGAATTTCTTGCAGAGAAGTTCATTAGAGGAGCCGAATATAATATCATCAACATAAATTTGAACTAAAAGGATATCTTTACCTTTTCTTTGAATAAAAAGAGTGGTATCTACAATACCTTTAGTGAAGTTGTGTTGAGATAAAAAATTACTTAACCTTTCATACCAGGCACGGGGTGCTTGTTTCAATCCATAGAGTGCCTTTTTTAAGACATATACCATATCCTTTTCTTTAGGTTCTTCGAAGCCAGGAGGTTGTTCAACATATACCTCTTCTTTGATGTAGCCGTTTAGGAAGGCATTTTTCACGTCCATTTGAAAAAGTTTGAAGTCATTGTAACAAGCATAAGCAAGAAGTAGCCTAATGGCTTCTAACCTGGCAACCGATGCGTAGGTTTCATCATAGTCTATTCCTTCTTCTTGATAATATCCTTTTGCTACAAGTCTTGCTTTGTTTCTCACAACTTTTTCTTTGTCATCAAGTTTGTTTCTGAATACCCATTTTGTTCCAATTACTGGACGATTTTTGGGACGATTGACTAGTTCCCAAACATTGTTGACTTTGAACTGATGTAGCTCTTCCTGCATTGCATTTATCCAGTTTTCATCTGCTAAGGCATCTTCAATCCTTTTTGGCTCCAATTCAGATACCAAGGCGATGTTGCTCATTGCTTGCTTGAACTTGGATCTTGTTTTTACACCATCATTTATGCTGCCAATGATAAGTTCCTTTGGATGGCTTGACTTATGCTTCCAGTTTTTGTCAAGGCCATCATTTGAGGATATTGTGGATTCATTCTGATCATCTTCTAGTCTTTCTTCAGCTGAGGAAGTTTCCTTCTGAACATTCTCCGAACTCGTATTCACATCTGATTCTGCTGGTGAGTTCGTGACTTGATGAAATGTATGCATTTGAATGGATTCAGGTTCATCATCATGGTTGCTTTCATCGAACTTGATGTTTACTGATTCCTCAACAATACGAGTGTTCTTGTTGTAAACTCTGTAGGCTTTGCTTGTTGTTGAATATCCCAAGAAAATTCCTTCATCTGATCTTTCATCAAACTTTCCAACTCGATCATTAGCATTCTTTAGAATAAAGCATTTGCAACCGAATACATGAAAGTATGCAATATCAGGCTTTCTTTCTTTGAAAAATTCATAGGGAGTTTTCTCAGAAAAAGGTCTGAGGGAAATTCGATTTAAGATATAACAAGCTGTTGAAACGGCCCCAGCCCAAAAGTTAGAGGCAATTTTACTTTCTATAAGAAGAGTTCTGGCCATTTCTTGCAGCGATCTGTTTTTCCTTTCTACAACCCCATTTTGTTGTGGAGTATAAGGTGCAGAGAAGTTATGCTGAATTCCGAATTTAGTGCAAAAATCTGAGAAACTTTGATTCTCAAACTCTCCCCCATGATCCGTTCTCAAACTGGAAATAGTGTAACCTCTTTCATTTTGAATTCTTTTAGCAAATTTTGAGAAGGATATGAAAGCTTCACTTTTGTGAGCAAGAAATGAAACCCATGTAAATCTAGGGAAGTCATTGTTGACACCTGATTTTTGACCATCTATTATTGTGATTTTTATTCTTTAAAATTAATTAAAAATATAAAAAAAGGTCATAAAATTACAAAATCAACTTTGGAAGCCTTGACCTAGCCTCGGGGACCAATTCTGAACAAAAAACTATTTTTTGGTGTTTTATAATATTTTTCGAATTTATTTAATTATAAAAATACCCAAAAAATCAGAAAAATACCATTCGTGGTCATAAAAATACACAAAAATATTCAATAATTTTGTTTTAATTTCCTCTTCAAGTGTGTCACTTTAAATCTTGAAAATTCGGCTTGGGTCACTATGTTCCTTCACAAACATAAACCCGAACCGAGCAAAAAAATTCCTTTTCGAGTCTTTTAATTTTCAATTCTCACTTTTCATAAGCTATGACATTGAATTCTAAAATCTCGAAGTGCAATTGGGTCAATTTGCCCTCCAATTTGATCAATTTTGAACAAAAGGGCTTAATTGCACAAATTTCTTTCAATTTAGTCCCCGGTTTCACAATTTTTGAAATTAAATTTCGTACGGACATACCCATTGAAATTAAACACCTCTACCCTATGTTTTTCATCATGATGAACCCATTGGTGGCCTCAATTTTGACCAATTCGATCATTTGGACCTTCGATTAAGCAAAATTCAAATTCGGATCCTAAGGTCGATTTGGGGTTTTCATTAAATTCCAATCAATTGATTCACGAAAATACCCATTTTCGATAGAAAAAATGTCAAGGAGTCCGATTTTGCCATCAATTTCATGAAAATAGGTCTATTTGGGGACCAATTGGAGGGATTTTGTCGAACCGGGCCGGTCGGGTCAAACCCGACCCGGTCCGACCGGGTCTGCAACTTAGTTGCAGACCCACCGCAGCCGAAAGAGAGAAAACATGGCATGGTGTAGGGCAGTTTTTTAAGAAAAGGAACGTGAAGGTGGGGGACAAAAGGGAACTGGTAAGGGGACAATCGGGGTGGAAAAGAAAGGTGCAGGGCGAGCGCCGGTTTTGGCCACAAAAAAGGCGGGTTCTCTGTTTTGGACCGCGAGAAACTGCGAGGAAGACCGAGAGAGACCGAGAGAGAGTTCGAGCGAGTGGGAAGCGAGGGCAAGGCGTGGTGGACATCCCGAACCTTCAGAAGCATCGCCGGAGCTCCAGCCATCGTCGACGAGCCCCAAACCAGGTCGGTTTTCCTCTCCGACCATCATTTCACACACGCACGCCAACCGTTCGACGAAATGCCGCAATGACTGTGTCATTTTATAACTCCCGGCCGTGACATCCCGAGCCTCATTTCGTGCGAGTCTAGCCTACAAGTTGAGATATACCCGACTCTAAATCCTTGTATGTGCTTATTTTGCATTAAAACCGCGAGGGAGACACGGCCCGGAGCTTCGACGGCCGCGGCTCGGACCGGGAGTTCAACGAGGTACTTCAAGCGGCTGTCAACCTTCAAGGAGCTGCAGGTAAGTCTTTAAGCTATCATGGGATGCCATTTGAACGATTGAAGTAGAGATTAAGGCAAAAAAAATTTCTGCAATTACCTCGCCGGAGTCGGCTCGGTGGCCGCCGGTTTGAGGCTTTCCCGACGTCCCTTTGGTCATGCTTTTGTTGATGGTTGATGTGGAGTCGATGGGGATCGTGTTCGTGTCAAAATCGCGCTGCAAAATGGGGGTTTTCACGTCGGTTTGGGGTCTCCGGTGAGGCGCCGGCGAGAATCGCCGGCGCCGGTCGTCTTCTCCGGCGCTCTGGTCAGACGTTGACCAGTCAACGCTGACGTGGCTTGCCACGTCATCAGCCACGTCAGCGTTGCGGGGCCGGGCTATTCAAAAATAAGGCCCAGATCCGACGGTGGACAACGTGCCACGTGTCGCGATCTGGAATTTTGTGGAAAATTAAAAATGATTTTCAGATTAATAAATGATTTTCGGAAATAATAATAATAATAATCCGACGGTCTAGAGGATGCCACGTGGCTCGATCTCGGGCGTTCGCTCTCGATGCGAAACGGCCCCGTTTTGTGGTTGAGGGAGGCGGACCGGGCCTGGGTTGCGGGTCCGGGTTGCGGGCCGGGTCTGACCCGGCCCGGAAATAATTTTTTAGATATTAAAAAAATTCGGATAATAATAAAATAATAATAAAAATTTGAAAAATCAATAAAAAATGGAAAATCATAAAAAATTCTAAAACAAATTCTAAAAAATCCAGGAAAATCCCAAAAAAATAGTAAATGGCCACAGACAACTGGTCAAGGCTCATTCCGGGTGTTTTGAACCTCGACCCTTCTTAAAATGACGATTTCGCCCTTTGGGCGAATCGTCTTCCAAAAATTGATTGTGATTGATAGGAATAGTCGTCCAATCTGCATGAAACCCTGAATCAAACATACCTCACCCAAACTTGCGCCTGCATGAACTCTTAGTCAGGAAAATCACTCGCGTTAGGTACCGAAAGGGCGCCGGTAATGACACCAGCGTAACCAAGTCCCCGAACCCAAAATCTCTGGTTCCGCAGAACTGATCGATCTCTCCCAATCGGTCAGTAAGGTTTCCGGTCTACCCTCCAAGAAAGACCGGTGGCGACTCCAAATGCATGCACAAGTTGCACATGCCACCACGACCACACTGAAGGTCGAAAGCGATCGACTCCTATCGTCGAATCCTCAAAAAATACTCCCGCCGCGATTTGGTATGGGCCTGGGAGGGCCCGCGCCGATCAAAGGGCCCGCGATCGGTAATCCATTAGCCGCGTCCGCTTTCGGACGGGTCGCGACAGCTGGCGACTCCACTGGGGACCTTGCTCTAGAACATATGATTCTAGACCTCAAGTGGACTTAGGCCGTAATCAAAACGCTGAGTGATTTTTTCTAACCATGCAGGCGCTCTTGAAGGTGAGGTAAGTCCGCTTATGGTCGGTGTTATATGTTTTTGCAGATTGGAGAAATAAGGGGTGTAGTCCGTGATTAACATTGTCTTATGCAGGTTGGGCGTAGGAATGTATGTTGTGTGGATGATTTGAAGTGCTGATTGATAAACTGTTGTGCATGAATTGCATTGTGATGATCACAACACGTGGACACACACAACCGCGCCTAAAACCCCGGGCGCCGCCTTTAGGAACACAATAGAAGGAATTGAAAATGGAATCTCCGTGAGGAAAAACACGGGGTAATCCACTTTTTCAATTTCGCTCGCTTCGAACTATGGATCGAGTCCCAATGCAACGATAGCTGTGCAATGGAATCGGCTCTTTCTAGAACTCAAGGTGAGAACCTTAACCTTAGGTGCCAAACCCTCTGATTTTTAGAAGTTTACCATCACTTGTCTCATGCGCATGTCTTTGGGCGGTTGGTACACCTAAAACCGCACATAAGTCGACGAGTTGGGTTGGTAAGACTCTCTATCCCCCCAAATCTATCACTGTTCATATAAATATAGGCATTTCATTCATTGCATTCCGGTGATTAGATTAAATGCCATTTCGAGGATAGATATGTGCGTTTATCCCCAACGTCCTTGATAGAAGACGAGGATGGTGATACCCCACGACGGACACCGAGTGTGCGAAGGAGCATACTATGGACATTATCGAGGTATCATCCAATGAAGATGACGAGTTGGGGCAAGTGATCCTGAAGACACAGATCGGAACTGGGGCATCCTTAAACGTTAGGATCACATTCCTTTGTTTCATTTTTCATTACTAGTCCTCTTGTATAGGGTTTATTTTTACCGAGGTTTTCTCTATCTCACCCCTTAGAGTGATTGTATTAGGGATCTATTGGTGTATACATTCAGATGGAACTTGGTTGTATTTCTTTTGACGGGTCACGGGAATGTGATAGTGGCATTTTCTCTAATCATCCGAATACTCCCAAGTCAAGTTTATAATTCCTTTAGAGGAAATTAAAATCGGAAGTCTTACACGACCTTTTGGTCGTATAGAGTAGTCCAATCTCAATTTCTCTAGAAGGAATTATACACTTGAATTGTTTCGTGCATGTTTTACGTCGCTGGTAATCCACGATAATTGATCGAGAATATCGGCGTTGTTTTGAATTTAATGACGAGATAGATGTCCAAATTACTCTCGTTCTTAACAAAACGGCCTTGATTTGGATGCCGTATCTTCAATTAAATTTAAAACACGTTATTATGCCTCGCACTTTTGAGTAATTCGTTCCTCTCGAAATTGATCAAAAGCGATTATTGTGAATTACATTCCTTTCAATAGTATGCTTTCTTTCGAGGAATATTGATAAAAAATTTTCGCGCAAAATTAAAACCCTTGTAAAAGTTCTTGTCCTTATTAATCATGGGTAAGCATAAGATTGAAAGGGGTTTTCGCTTTCTTTTTCAAATTATTCCTTCTGATTCTGTCTTTTCATTTGCAGGTAAAAAATAGGTAATAGAGAGAAATCTTTTCCTAGATAAGTCTGAGGCTATTCTTTCATCTGATCATGAGCGAGTTATAAAATCAGGACATATTTGCTCGACTTATTGATATTATGGTTCGGCTCACCCAAGTTGAAGATGTTCGAACGCTCGAAGAAAGGAACCATGCAGAAGTTAAAACACACACGAGAACTTTCATTTATTTTGCTCAGCGGAGGGTTTTCGGAAGCAGGTCATACAATTCGGGGTGGAAAAGTAAAGCCAAAGTGAGCCCTAATTAACGACACAAAGGAGCCCAACTGACCCTCCATGTTGTTAATGCTCTGCCCGTACTCACGACTTCGCATGTCCTGGTCCGCAAGCTTGAGGAGAAGGTTTCTGCATTCTCCCTTAACCTCAGTGACCTTGACCTCGTGTTCCTCGGTGATTATTTCCAAGTCCCGAACTAATCCATTCCCGTGAGCTATGTCTGCGGTTATTTTGTCTAGCCGTTCTTCCTGCCAGTCGCTTTGCAGCCTCAATAGGACATTGTGGCGGTCGTGCTCGCCAGCGGTCAGGGATAGGGCCAATTGATCCACCAGGTTTCTCCTCTCGCGAAGCAACGTCGCGACCCTCTCATTGGCAAACTCGACGGCCTTTTTGTGACTATCGGCCAGATAGTTGGTCAGCACCAAATGATCAGACCGATCCTTGTAACGAGCCCGCAAGACGCGAGCCACGAGAACCTCCCGATCAGCAACACGGTAGGCCTCTAAGGAGTGTGCAAAGAGGGTCGGGAAAATTCTATATTCCCTCCCCAGCGTAGTACCTTCGAGGGAGGTGGTATCTAAGTCCTCGAGCAGGACACGGATTTCATCCGCGGTTGCAGAATGATCGGTTATGTGCGCGTAACCGCGACCCAATAGGTTATAAAGCTTTTCCCACTGGGCCAAGACATCAGTCGAAAAAGTGCGTACGGGAGAGGAGGCCATTTGCGTTGGGTTGGCTTGAGAATAAGACGAGGCTAATAGAGAGATTAGAAGGAAGAAGCTGATTATGCGAGAACGCTAACCTGCCATACGTTAATCCCTCATTTTATAGCAACTCGAGGATGATGAAGGGTCTCAGTAATAATGCTGGTGGAGCCCAGTTAGGAGGTAAAGCAGGAGGTCCCCTCACGTGAACCATTGGATTCGTCTCGGTCCGCGATTTCCGGCTTGTCAATTAAAAGATGTAAAAGATTTGTCGGGATCACCATTATTAGAGTTAGGTGGGAGGTAAGCGCAACTATCGAAGAAAGCCCTAACAGGATTTAGCAGTCCCATCACGTTGAAAAGCTAAGCGCGAAATTCAAGGTCTTGAGGGGGAACGTTTGCCTAATGATACTTGAAGAGCGTCTCCTGAACGTACAAAGTCACTCGAAGAAAAATTTATAGGGAGTGAGCATACATGAGAGAGTAGAGAACTCTGAATGGGCAAGAACCAATCAAACATTTCTCAATCCAACATATTTAAGAGGTTACTGTCAGCTGCTAGAGGCGACTGACTCAAAAATCTCAGAAATTGAACTACTGAGGGATCTCGAAGATTCCAAGACCAAGTCTAACACCAAAACCATGGAGCCCAACACTTCTGGCAACGGAAATCAAAATCACGGCGACGACGACAACGACATCCACGATGCTCAACTCGGGAAAAGAAGACGTCCTTACCAATACTCTCAGGAGGAAACCCAAATGCTGGAAACCCTCTTCAGTAAAAGCCCTCACATGAAAAAGAAGTGGAGAATTGAATTGAGCCGGGAGTTGGGGATTAATCAGTCGAGGATCCAGTTTTGGTTTCAAAATAGGAGATCCAAATCGAAGGCTCAACGCAAACGTCAGGTGGTCGAGATTTTAAAGGAAGAAAACCAAAAGCTGGGAACAGAAAACATGAGGTATGAAAAAGCTCTCAATATTACCGTTTGCCCTCATTGCGATAACCTCATCACCCGCGGTGAGATATTCCCCTATAAGCCTCACGCAATGATTGAAGACGTTCATTTACCACCCTACTCCCTCGGGGCATCTCCTGCTCAACCAGATTTTGCCGGAGTCACGCATGAGCAAGATGATCCTACGAAGACGATACAAATGCCTCCTGGGGGATGGGATTTGCGTCGCTTTGATTGGAGTTACAGTTTCAAGGAGCTGGATGTTACCGCCGACCAGCTCAAAGCATATCAGCCTCATGCACAACAATTTTCGATAGGGTCGGGTCCTGCTGGAGATGAGTTAATCAGTCGTCAAGCCATCGATGCAATTTTGGGCCACGATAAGAGGAGGTTCGCTTGGCCCCCTGAACTGCATTTCAGATTCCTAGACGTGGTTCACCAAATGGGGATCGATTCAGCAACTCCGACGCGCATATTTAAGGCCATGAATGTACCGGGGCTTAGTAAGGAACTGGTCAGGAATCACCTTGCTGCCTACAGAAAGCTATTAAAACAGCGTCGAGCGGAGCTAAACCAGGAGGAATCCGTCTCGAGCTCAAAAGCTAGGGGCGACCGCCATTGTAATGCTCAGGTATCAAGAGATACCCGGCCAAATCTAAGCATCAATCAAGCTAGCAACCCGACCACCGGCGAACTGAAAGATGATCAGAATGTCCTTCTAGGCCATTTCAACACCTTTCAAGAGCACGTGTCACAAGTACAGCGAGTGCGCACTCCCCCATTCGAGCAGCAGTCGGCTGGTGCTCTGCCTGCCGCTAGTCAACCCACAACAGACGATTTCTTCGATGAGGGGCTCGATGCCTTGTTCAATCAATGGGAAGCTGGCATGCTTGGACAGCCATGATCTAGCACCTGACTCGGGGCACGATGGGTTGGTCGCTACGATCACCCATAGAAAGAAGAACATGTTCACGAGTGGATCACTCTTTTTATCCATTGTAAAGTTCCTATGGGAACATTTTTCTTTAATGGCTATAGTTAATTATGTATGAAAACCAATGCTATCGACGAACATCGTCATGCTCAGTTGCGATGATCCCTTGTTAGATTAAATCCGAAACCAGAGGCGGTCTTTAAATTTTGAGTGGCCACGAACTCATTCCTCACCGAACACCCGGGATGTTGAAATGAAGAGTAACAGCGTGCACAGGGAAAATGCCACTTTCGTTTGAACGATGAAAAGGGGTTGAGAGAAGGTCATAGCGTTAATTCCCATGGAGCTAAATGAATTAAACGGAGTCATTAATTGCGGGTCCGCCGCTGCTCCCCACATTCTCGGGCCTAGCAAATCATAAAAGGCACCGAAAGATTGTAGACCCACCACTTTGAAGACTGAACTAGGGGACGAGCGCAATACTCGATGAAACCGAATCAATGCAAGAGAGTTTGTGATCCTGTCACGAGGAAAAAGAAAGGGGAAGACAGATGAGGAGTAATTGCAGGGTCTCGGGAGGAGCGCTTGCTTGCTGGTCTTCATATGCAGCCTGAAGGATGGTTCTAGGACACGCACAATCACTCGAGAAAATTTCTAGAGTGAGCAAACACATAAGAACGAATAGAGAAAGCTGAGTGAACTAGATCAGCCCGAGATACTCCGATCCATCATGTTTAAAAGCTATTCCCATCTGCTAGAAACGCTCGACCTGGACATTTCTGAGCACGAACTGCTGGGAGACTTTGAAGATCCTGGAGCTGAATCCTGCCCGAAGGCCATGGAGATTGACTCCTCCAGTGATGAAATTCTAGGCTTCAGCTACGAAGAAGAAGTATACAATGATGACCGGAGTCGGAAAAGGAAGCAACTGCAACGCCACACTCCAGGCCAAATCCGAGAACTCGAAGCTTTCTTCAATGAATGCTCCACCCCAAGCAGACAACAGAAAATTGAGTTGAGCCGAAAGTTGGGATTAGAGCTTTCGAAGGTCAAGTTTTGGTTCGCCAACAAACGAACCCGGGTGAAACAGCAACACGCAGACCATGAGTTACTGGCCCTGAAGGAGGAGAATGAGAAGCTTCGAGCTGAAAGCGCGAGATATAAGGAAGCTCTGACCAAGGCCGCCTGCCTTAATTGTGGTAATCCTGTTGTCCTCGGCGAGGTGTTCCTCGATGAACCATCCCTGTTGACGAATAACGCTCAGCTGTTACCGCATTCTCCACAGCATTTTCCGACACAGCCAGATACCGTCGGAGATCTGCATGAGCAAGTCAACACCATAGAGTCAACACCAACATCCTCTGAGAAATGGGACATGAATCATCACAGGTGGAGTTCTCCCAATGACGAACTCGCTATCGCAGCCAGCCAATCCAAAGTCGGTGAGTCCCTCCCTGGACAACTTTTGAAACGACTAGATCCTGTAGAGAATAGCTACCGAAGTATTGACGATATTTTGGGTGATAAGAGAACAAGGTTTTACTGGACCTATGAACTTCACACCAAATTTGTTGATGCAATTCGAGAGCTGGGAGTTGATTCGGCTAGCCCACTACGCGTACTCGAGATTATGAACGTGCCAGGGCTCTCTAGAATTAACGTCGAGTCTCACCTTAAGTACTATAGGAGATTGCTAAAGGATGGAAGGATAGCGTTAAACCATCATAAAGCCGGTTGGAGCTCAAGTGCTGGGCAGAGTTACAACCACGATGATTGGAGAGCCGAGAGCACCCAACCGTGTTTCAGCAATGACGGGACCAGCAGTCGTGTCAGCGACTCCTCTAACCCAAATCAGAATGCTCCGCCGAGTTATCTCAATACTCCTCAAGAGTATATACCACAGTTCCAGCACATAGGGATTCCTCAGTTTGAGCGCGAATCGGTCATTAATGCAGTCCCTGAAGCGGATCTGGCATTGGTAGAGAGTGCATATATAAACCTGCCGGTCATTGGAGGAAGTTCCAATTCGAGGGGTCAAATTGCTCATGACGAGAGCAAAGAGAGGAATCCCTCGCCTGCAGTCGACGACACCCAATCGGGGCACCAAGGGCTAGAAAGAACAGGTGATTTCCTTGATGAGGAGCTGGACACTTGGATCAATACTCTTCAGGAATGTATGTCTCAACCCCAACAGGGCAGTGATGAAGGTTCCAGCTCAAAGACTCCAGTCCCTCACAACGAAGGCAATGAAAGAAATCTGCCCCCAACAATCGTTGATACCCAACTTGAACATCAATGGCTCGAAGACTCGAGCAATTTCCTTGGCGATGAGTTCAATCTTTGGCTCGATCAATTTGGAGCCGGAGGACCATCGCAGTGGTGACGCAGGGCCGGTGATCAAACGTCTGATGCAAGGCATGGCTACTCGATGAAAAATTCTTAGAGAGAAGGGGTTGAATACTCCTATTGAATATGTTGTTGATCGCACTGTAAGGTTCCCACGGGAAAATCTTTCATTAATATCTAGAACTAATTGCGCGTGAGTGTCAACATCACCCTTTGAGCATCTTCAAGTCGAGGGCCGTGGATTAATCGCTTAATCCGTGGAGCAAGTTCCCCGAGCAATGACTATCACCCGCGGAGCATAATGGGATCTACCCCTTCAATACGAAATACGTTTGGCCGCGAAGCCACCTATTTGGTAAAACGATGTATCGTTCCTAAACGATCTTCAATCGAATACCGAAGTAATGTCTCATTTCTTTCCCTTCTCAGGTGATAAACGTGGATAAATCACTCAAGGAGCCATTTGTTCGAATAACGGAACAGACGTTGCCCAACTGGGGGCAGATGAACCATTGATGTTGCAAACACTCCAAGAATGGATAGGCGGATTTGATAGATGTTGTTCATATCAATACGCAACATCAGAACGGGATGAGAACCAAGAGTAAAGTTGTATCGTTCCAATTTGTCTTGAATTTGAGAATATGAATTGATACTCGTTATTTATCCTTGACAGGGGAATCGCCTTACAGACGAACAGGTTTTTACATCCCATGTACTACTCGTCAGAGTACATGACCAAGGGTAGGATGTATCGTTTCGATTTTTGAAAAATTCGTGAACCTACAATGATATGCTTTCTTTACATTTGCAGGGGTCTGCAGCCGCGACAGGTAGGTAAGTATCCCTTTCCCAGTTAGCTGGAGATAAAGAATGTTAAAATCCTTTCAGCCGTCATGAAAATTATCCAATGCATCGATGTTCATGATTTAAATCGGGAGGTCGCCCAAAGCATGAATAAAACATGCACGATACATCACAAAATCCCATCGATGGATAAATTTTGGGAAAGAAAGAAATGAATTTTTCCAAATATGATTATTTGTCAAATCATTCAAAAGGAAATTTACTCAAAAGAGAGGCGAGCCCAGTCCAAACACATCCTACATACACTTGAGAGACGAGGGAAGTGAATCGGATAGCAAAATCTGTACCTATGGAGGTAGGGACCATTCGCAGCAATTACATGGATTGGGACGACGGAGGCGTTCGTTTCACATCCCCAAATACTACAGATGACCATTGATAACCCCTTTGAACGGAGGTTCTCATTATCAGCCCTGTCGAGAACCACCCCACATTGGGGCAAAATGGAGGTGAGTCCAGTAGCATCAGGAGAAAATGGTTAGAAATTTTCTTGCTCGGACTAACATTAATCTTTGTGTGTTGTTTATATGGTAATCCAAGTGCCATAGGATGATGAGAAGCATTCATTTCTCTATCCCACACACCATATCCTTTGCATAGCCAAGTTGAGCCTACAAATTCATTTCATGAGCCCATTGATGATCATTGCACGTTCCAAGATGAAGGCATCAGGGATTACGAAGAGGATTCCCGGGCTGATATTTAAAGCATGTTTAGACTTTCAGACATATGTCTAACATGATCCCATCGAATATGAGAAAAACGGGATTTCAAAAAAAATGATGATTAGAAAATCCCCAGCATCAAGAAAAAGTAAAGTGCCTAGTAAAAGCAAGGCCGATGCTCGTGCAAGCTGTTTGCTTGATCCCCAATGAAGCCTAGTTGGGAAGAGAGAAAAACCCACAAAGGAGCCAAATCCAAAAAGGCTGCTCCCCAAATGCTGCCAAACACAGAACAAAGACATAGAGAGAGTCGGTCTCTGAATGCAACAAGAGACGCTCTCTAAAGAGCTGGTGCACACCTCAAAATCGATTGCGCACCTCAAGGACTAAAGATGTAGAAAGGAAATGACAGGAGGCAAATCAGCAATGATCACCAATGTCAAACCCGTCACGAATTCTGGGCCAAAAACAAGCCTTTTTTCGGTCCCCAATCCTACCAATGTTACAACCCTGAAACAGTCTTCTCTGACTAAGACACTTGGGTTGACATATAGCTTAGCTCGAAGAAGTACGAGCAAGATTATTTCTCTCTCATTTTGCAGGGTTCTTGACTTGTAAACCCGGAGCATATGGTGAAGACTTTCATTCAATGGCCTCGACTCCAAAGCGGGTCCCCTTTGAAAACCAATATCCAAGCCTAACATTTCGGTCCCGTGGAAGACCTCCCGACCGATCAAAATGTATGCGCTGTGAATGAGCCTAAAACCTAGGCACAGGTTAGTAGGGAATTGAGTGCATCCCCTATAAAAACCACTACCTCAAAACAGGTGAGATAACCTCCTTGTTGAGAAATATTCCAATTGATGTTTTGAGCAAACTCTTTTTGGAAATTTCAAATTGTTTGATCCAGATTTTCCGTGCAAGGGATTTGTGATCACACTTGCATGTTGTAAGAATGCTTTGGATAACCTCCAGCATCAAAATGCGCATTTCATGACTAAAACTTAAGTCATAAAATTTTGTCAATTGGACAATTATTGTCTTCCCAAAGATTATTAACATTTTCTTGGTGAAGAAAAATCTTTCAGGTTTGAACTTTCTGCAGGATACCTGGAGAACCCAGCTCCCAGAATGTCGCCTCAACAGAATCAAATGAAGCTTTGTCTAAATAAAATCTTTCTCTGCTTCCAAAACTGAATTCTCGACAAATTTCGGGATCTTTCAAAAGAAGGGGTGAGGATAGAACCCTTTTTCAAAAATCAAGCAGTCCTAGCTTGACGTGGAGAACCCTCGTCCTAGGACACCCTCTTCAAAAAAAAAATATATCAAACAGTCCTAGCATGACGTGGAGAACCCTCGTCCTAGGACCCCTTTTCAAAAATATCAAACAGTCCTAGCATGACGTGGAGAACCCTCGTCCTAGGACCCCCTTTCAAAAATATCAAACAGTCTCATCGGACGTGGAGAACCCTCGTCATGAGATCCCTTTTTCAAATTCAGGCAGTCTCATCGAACGTGGAGAACCCTCGTCATGAGACCCCTTCTCAAAATTTAGGCAGTCTCATCGGACGTGGAGAACCCTCGTCATGAGACCCCTTTTCAAAGCAAACTCAAGGTAGATGCCGCCTGAAGGGTCAAAATGAAGGTAGAAACCGCCTGAAGGGTCAAATCAAAGGTAGATACCGCCTGAAGGGTCAACACAAGGTAGATACCGCCTGAAGGGTCAACCCAAAGGTAGATACCGCCTGAAGGGTCAAACCAATGGTAGAAACCGCCTGAAGGGTCAAACTCAAGGTAGATAGCGCTTGAAGGGTCAAAATGATGGTAGAAACCGCCTGAAGGGTCAATCAAAGGTAGAAACCGCCTGAAGGGTCAAATCAAAGGTAGATACCGCCTGAAGGGTCAAAATGAAGGTAGAAACCGCCTGAAGGGTCAAATCAAAGGTAGATACCGCCTGAAGGGTCAACACAAGGTAGATACCGCCTGAAGGGTCAACCCAAAGGTAGATACCGCCTGAATGGTCAAACCAATGGTAGAAACCGCCTGAAGGGTCAAACTCAAGGTAGATACCGCCTGAAGGGTCAAAATGATGGTAGAAACCGCCTGAAGGGTCAATCAAAGGTAGAAATCGCCTGAAGGGTCAAATCAAAGGTAGAAACCGCCTGAAAGGTCAAATCAAAGGTAGATACCGCCTGAAGGGCATGGTAGAAACCGCCTGAAGGGTCAACTCAAAGGTAGATACCGCCTGAAGGGTCAACCCAATGGTAGAAACCGCCATAAGGGTCAATTCATTGGTAGAAACCGCCATAAGGGTCAACTCATTGGTAAATATCGCCGTAAGGATCAACACAAAGGTCCGATCCACCATACGGATCAAAATCCTTGGCAAATCCCAAAGCGTGGGATGTGCCTTCCTTAGGTTCCTACCAGTTAGGAATCCCATAATGGTATGACCTACCATACAGGTCAGAGCTTAATCTCCCTAGGATATTCTGAACGAGTCCTAGGTATCTTCTTGAAAGTCGTCGCAACCGGCAGCATCTGACAGGTGAGCTTCAGGTAAGCCTCTCTCACTCCGGCCGATGTTCGAATTGCAAGAGTAAACCGGTGATTAATTTGAACATTCATCAAAAGACTTAAGGGTCCGATGTCATAGCATTTCTTTTCCCCAGTCGAGTCGGTTAAGATTCAGGTGCCACCTTGTCTTTGAGAGAAACCTCTAACGAGATTCCTCTCAAAGAGGGGCAGCTGTTGACACCTGATTTTTGACCATCTATTATTGTGATTTTTATTCTTTAAAATTAATTAAAAATATAAAAAAATGTCATAAAATTAAAAAATCAACTTTGGAAGCCTTGACCTAGCCTCGGGGACCAATTCTGAACAAAAAACTATTTTTTGGTATTTTATAATATTTTTCGAATTTATTTAATTATAAAAATACCCAAAAAATCAGAAAAATACCATTCGTGGTCAGAAAAATACACAAAAATATTCAATAATTTTGTTTTAATTTCCTCTTCAAGTGTGTCACTTTAAATCTTGAAAATTCGGCTTGGGTCACTATGTTCCTTCACAAACATAAACTCGAACCGAGCAAAAAAATTCCTTTTCGAGTCTTTTAATTTTCAATTCTCACTTTTCATAAGCTATGACATTGAATTCTAAAATCTCGAAGTGCAATTGGGTCAATTTGCCCTCCAATTTGATCAATTTTGAACAAAAGGGCTTAATTGCACAAATTTCTTTCAATTTAGTCCCCGGTTTCACAATTTTTGAAATTAAATTTCGTACGGACATACCCTTTGAAATTAAACACCTATACCCTATGTTTTTCATCATGATGAACCCATTGGTGGCCTCAATTTTGACCAATTCGATCATTTGGACCTTCGATTAAGCAAAATTCAAATTCGGATCCTAAGGTCGATTTGGGGTTTTCATTAAATTCCAATCAATTGATTCACGAAAATACCCATTTTCGAAAGAAAAAATGTCAAGGAGTCCGATTTTGCCATCAATTTCATGAAAATAGGTCTATTTGGGGACCAATTGGAGGGATTTTGTCGAACCAGGCCGGTCGGGTCAAACCCGACCCGACCCGGTCCGACCGGGTCTGCAACTTAGTTGCAGACCCACCGCAGCCGAAAGAGAGAAAACATGGCATGGTGGAAGGCAGTTTTTTAAGAAAAGGAACGTGAAGGTTGGGGACAAAAGGGAACTGGTAAGGGGACAATCGGGGTGGAAAAGAAAGGTGCAGGGCGAGCGCCGGTTTTGGCCACAAAAAAGGCGGGTTCTCGGTTTTGGACCGCGAGAAACTGCGAGGAAGACCGAGAGAGACCGAGAGAGAGTTCGAGCGAGTGGGAAGCGAGGGCAAGGCGTGGTGGACATCCTGAACCTTCAGAAGCATCGTCGGAGCTCCAGCCATCGTCGACGAGCCCCAAACCAGGTCGGTTTTCCTCTCCGACCATCATTTCACACACGCACGCCAACCGTTCGACGAAATGCCGCAATGACTGTGTCATTTTATAACTCCCGGCCGTGACATCCCGAGCCTCATTTCGTGCGAGTCTAGCCTACAAGTTGAGATATACCCGACTCTAAATCCTTGTATGTGCTTATTTTGCATTAAAACCGCGAGGGAGACACGGCCCGGAGCTTCGACGGCCGCGGCTCGGACCGGGAGTTCAACGAGGTACTTCAAGCGGCTGTCAACCTTCAAGGAGCTGCAGGTAAGTCTTTAAGCTATCATGGGATGCCATTTGAACGATTGAAGTAGAGATTAAGGCAAAAAAAAATTTCTGCAATTACCTCGCCGGAGTCGGCTCGGTGGCCGCCGGTTTGAGGCTTTCCCGACGTCCCTTTGGTCATGCTTTTGTTGATGGTTGATGTGGAGTCGATGGGGATCGTGTTCGTGTCAAAATCGCGCTGCAAAATGGGGGTTTTCACGTCGGTTTGGGGTCTCTCGCCGGCGCCGGTCGTCCTCTCCGGCGCTCTGGTCAGACGTTGACCAGTCAACGCTGACGTGGCTTGCCACGTCATCAGCCACGTCAGCGTTGCGGGGCCGGGCTATTCGAAAATAAGGCCCAGATCCGACGGTGGACAACGTGCCACGTGTCGCGATCTGGAATTTTGTGGAAAATTAAAAATGATTTTCAGATTAATAAATGATTTTCGGAAATAATAATAATAATAATCCGCCGGTCTAGAGGATGCCACGTGGCTCGATCTGGGGCGTTCGCTCTCGATGCGAAACGGCGCCGTTTTGTGGTTGAGGGAGGCGGACCGGGCCTGGGTTGCGGGTCCGGGTTGCGGGCCGGGTCTGACCCGGCCCGGAAATAATTTTTTAGATATTAAAAAAATTCGGATAATAATAAAATAATAATAAAAATTTGAAAAATCAATAAAAAAATGGAAAATCATAAAAAATTCTATAAAAAATTCTAAAAAAAATTCTAAAAAAAATTCTAAAAAATCCAGGAAAATCCCAAAAAAATAGTAAATGGCCACAGACAACTGGCCAAGGCTCATTCCGGGTGTTTTGAACCTCGACCCTTCTTAACATGACGATTTCGCCCTTTGGGCGAATCGTCTTCCAAAAATTGATTGTGATTGATAGGAATAGTCGTCCAATCTGCATGAAACCCTGAATCAAACATACCTCACCCAAACTTGCGCCTGCATGAACTCTTAGTCAGGAAAATCACTCGCCTTAGGTACCGAAAGGGCGCCGGTAATGACACCAGCGTAACCAAGTCCCCGAACCCAAAATCTCTGGTTCCGCAGAACTGATCGATATCTCCCAATCGGTCAGTAAGGTTTCCGGTCTACCCTCCAAGAAAGACCGGTGGCGACTCCAAATGCATGCACAAGTTGCACATTCCACCACGACCACACTGAAGGTCGAAAGCGATCGACTCCTATCGTCGAATCCTCAAAAAATACTCCCGCCGCGATTTGGTATGGGCCTGGGAGGGCCCGCGCCGATCAAAGGGCCCGCGATCGGTAATCCATTAGCCGCGTCCGCTTTCGGACGGGTCGCGACAGTCATCAACTATGACAAGGCAATATTTCTTACCTCCAATGCTTAGAGTTCTATTAGGTCCGAAGATGTCCATATGAAGTAGCTGCAGACAACGCTTAGTGGAAACTTGATTTAAAGACTTAAAAGAACTTCTTACCTGCTTACCTAGTGTGCATGCATGACATAGTCCACTTTTCTCAAATTTTGTTTGAGGTAATCCTCGAACAAGTCCCTTCTTGGAAAGCTTTGAAATATGTTTCACACTAATATGACCTAACTTTCTGTGCCAAAGATCAGATTCATCCTTAACAGAAATAAGACATTTAGCATGTTCACAGTCAGCATTAATATCTAAAAGATAAATATTCACATGCCTTCGTCCCGTGAAGGATTGCTTCTTATCCTTGCTCATACCTGTGCATTTTAGATCTTGGAACCGAATATCATATCCAGAGTCACGGAGTTGACTTACAGAAATCAAGTTGTAGTTCAATCCTTTGACTAGAGAGACATCTTTAACAATCAGATTTCCAATCTTTACATTCCCTTTCCCGATCACTTTTCTCTTGTTCTTTCCTCCAAATGACACGCTTCTTCCATCACAATCTGAGAAGGATATAAATACATCTGGATTTCCAGTCATATGACTTGAACAACCACTATCCAGAAACCACTTGTTCTTTCTTCTCTTTGGTACCTGCAATAAATAATCAACTTACTGTTTCTTTGGTACCCATGTTTTCTTGGGTCCTTCTGTGTTAGTATATTTTGACCTTTTTAATAGGTCTCCAAATTTTCTTGCAGTAATCCTTAGTATGGCTAGAATCACCACAATTCACACAAGGTTGTCGAATGTAGGATCTAGTAAAATGCTTATGAAAATGATGCTTGTAATCGAAAAACGTTGGTTTTCGAAATTCAGTTTTAAAGATATTTCTTTGGTTACATTCCTTTTTAAAACCTAACCCAGATCGATCATTGAAGGGTATTTGTTTTGAAATAATGCTATTCAGAGTTACTGAGCTTTGTGAAAACTTTTTTGATATAGTAGAAATTTTTTCTTTCAAGGAAGCATTTTCTTTTAAAACTGAATCATGATTTTCTTTCATCTAGTGAAACTCTTGTTGTAGAAAACTAATTTTTTCTTCTTGGGACAAATTCTGTTGTTTTAAAGAAGTATTTTCCTTTTTCAAACAAGAAACCTTCTCAAGAGCTTCTTTGTAGTTTCTACATAATTCATCAATATATTCAACGACTTCATCAGGGAGTTCAGATGAAAATACCTCAGTTTCTGAATCTGAACTTGAGTCTGATTCGTCCATGAGACAGATATTTGCATAATCATTCTCGCTTTCATCAGAATCACTCAAAGTTTCTGCCTTTAGAGCCTTCTTGTACTTCTCATACTTGAGTTTGTCCTTCTTCAAAATTGGGCAGTTCGGTTTGATATGTCCTGCTTTCTTACAGTGGAAGCAAATCACGTCTTTGCTATCTTGTGAGTCGTTGCTTGATATTTTTACCTCACTCTTTTTCCAAGGTTTCTTTCCTTTGATGTTTCTGCCTTTCCGAGCCATCTTCCTAAATTTCTTGACCATGAGGGCTAATTCTTCATCATCCTTATCTTCATCATCTGTGTCAGAAAAATATTGATTAATTTGACTTTTTAAGGCAATAAATTTTTTACCTTTCTGTTCTCCCTTTTTGTTTGCTCGTTCTGTTTCATAGAATTGCAAAGTGCCGACTAACTCATCCACCGAGAGTGGTCTAATTGTTTGGCATTCTTGAATTGATGGCTTGATGTAATTCCAATCATCTGTGAGTCCACGTAGTATCTTCCTGACTTGCATTGGTTCAGCAATAGGTGCACCTTGTCTTGCAAGTCCACTTGCCAAAGTCTGAAACTTGTCTATCATATCTGCAATAGATTCATCAGGCTTCATTTCAAATGCTTCATAGTCACTCAGTAAAATACTGAGCTTTGTTTCTTTCACACGATTTGTTCCTTGAAAGGTAACATGAATTCTATCCCATATTGCCTTAGATGATTCTTCCTCTGAGACACGATTATAAAGAGGAGTAGATAAGACACAAAAGAGAGCATTGACAGCTTTAGAATCAAGGCCTTTTCTTTTAGCCTTTTCAGCATCAGTCATTGTTGTGACAATGTTTACTCCGTCAGCAGAGGTTGGATTTGTGGTATTTGCAGGAACTATTCCATTTGTAACGACATCCCACATCAGATCATCATAGGCTTTGAAGAACCACTTCATCTTGTTACTCCACATATTGTAATCATTTCCATCAAAGTATGGAGGCTTGTTGGCAAAGTGCGAATCGCTTTTTCCTGAAGAGTGATTGCTAGACATAGTAGATCGTTAACTCTGAAGTCAATAAACACTTCGTAAAATGAGCAACATGCTCTGATACCAATTGATGTAACTAGCAATATCTCCTAGAGGGGGGTGAATAGGAGATTCTGAACACAATTATAAATTTCTTGCGGAATGGATAGAGTTCAGTGTACGATTAGGAACAAAAGTAGTATAACAGTGTGCAGAAAATCTAAACACAAGGGTAAGAGTTTAGAGAAGAGGATATTGCACACGATGTTTATAGTGGTTCGGCTTGGATCAAACCTACGTCCACTCTCCCACGATGACAGCCGATTGGCTGGATTTCACTATGAAGAATCAAGAAGATTACAATCACTCAAGTGTTTTGTTTCATTCTCACACAGATTTTCACAGTGAAAGATTTTGAGTACACAGAATACTCTCTCAGATGAAACTCAAATTATTCTTGCACTTTGGATTGTTGTTCGCCCTCTTACTCTATAGTCGAACATTATTCTTCTTTTATACTCCCCTGCTTCCGAACTAGCCGTTGGATTCCAGCCAAGGGATCGCTCTTCAATCCTTGATTGGACGTCATCAATCTTGATTGAACGAGACTGTATCTTCAGAAGATATGTAGACCGTTGGGTAAGACATTGAACCCTTCTGATTCAGTCGCCCATACAACTGAATCTCCAGCTTCCATAAGTGTGATAAGTTTGAGTTGATTCCCGAGGATATATTCCTTAGAAGATGATATCCCATTATAGAAAGTCCCTTAATTGACAGGGTGAGATATCAGGATAATTGAATATCACTTGCCTTGATCGGAAACTTGCCATACGTGGGTCTTCGTGTTTTGTGAAATGCAGGAACTGATCTTTCTTCAGATTCGTCTAAGAGGAAATTGATCAGTTGACATGGAATGGTAATACGGAGATTTGATGTGATCCATCCGTCACTGTTTGGACCGTCAGGAGCACTTCCATCTGACCCTTAGTCAGAAGCACTTCCATCTAACCCATCGTCAGAAACACTTCCATCTGACCCTTTGACAGAAGTACTTCCATCTGACCCTTCGTCAGAAGCACTTCCATCTGACCCTTCGTCAGCGCGACAGAATTGGAGTCACTCAATCTGCTGCTTACACATTCTTCCTGCATCACATTTTATTTAACAATATCTTTTGAAGGTTTTGTCAGAATCAAAATATAGGAGAATTTCCACAACAAATACGAATCCCCGTCGCCTACCAATATCTCAAGATGGCGGAGTCAGATTTAGCAAACAAAGAACGCATGCACTAACCCAAGTCAAGATCAGCCTCGACACCTCCAATCCGTGTCAACCAAAAGGGACGTTCAACTCCCAGTCCGCCTCATGGCTCTGGAGTGCTGTGAAGTGATGCACCCTTAATATAGTGATTTGCAATGGGAGAGAGTTGGAATTTGCACATGATCGGTAGCTCTTCCACGTGAAGTTGCCGGTCTTCAAATACAAAAAAAAAAATCGCCAATTTCAATTATTTGACGTTTGACATCTGTACGTGATTAATAAATTTGATCTGACAACGGAAAAATTAATTATTAATAGACTTTTACTTTAATATGACATTGAGCATCGGACACGTAGTTCTTCTCCCCTACCCCTAGAGAAATTATTTGCACGGATCTGGATTTTGAGGCAACCTATAGAGCAAGTGTGCATTTAATGCAATGGGTAATGACCATTGATGCAATAATTTTTTTGCCATCATTATTTTCCCCACAGCTGATAACCATGCAATTGCAATGCGTCTCATACCACCTCCGAGATCGGTTCAGTCACACAGCAGAGTCACCCAGTCACACAACAAGGTCTTCCCATAAACTCCAGGGGTAGTTTCGTACGAGCACACAGCTCATTTATGTGAACCTTACTCGGTTCTTTTTCATGATATGCAAGATTATGCCCACGAATAATACCAATGCATGTGTTATAATATGTCAAACCATGACCCATAATGACCATACTCTCAGCAAAATCAATGCAATACATTTATATATATACACCAATGGGTATAGACTCAACCTCCTATCACTACAAGGGAAAGGTGGAAGCTAAAGTGCATAGGTTATAGGCTAGATTACAGTTAAACATTCAATTGTTAGATCATAAAGCTAATGAACCCCAACTCAGCACTCTCCCTCCTACTGAGGTTCACTCAAGCATTAGAATCAGAACACCACATTGGTCGTGCCCATGCCTTTCTACAATCTCTCCACTGGACACTCTCTCTCGGTGCAATTCAACTTCGAACCATCCAACCCCACTCACCCTTTCCTTGTCCTATAGCCACGGCCCTTCAATACCACACCTACATATTATATCCCTCACTTTAAATCCCACAGTGAAGATTGAGCACAAATCTCCTCAACTCCACAACTGACTTTACCTCTAATTCACACACCTCATATTGGCATCCAATACGAATCCTCGTTGCCTACCAATATCTCGAGATGGCGGAGTTAGATTTAGCAAACAAAGAACGCGTGCACTAACCCAAGTCAAGATCAGCCCTCGGCACCTCCAAATCTGTGTCGACCAAAGGCGGCGTTCGACTCTGTGTCCGCCTCGTGGCTCACAGTGCACAAAAATGGTGATTCTCCGTACGGGACAAAGGAACCCGAGACGCACCTGTTAGAAATATGACCTAAAGCAACTATGTGATGGTTACATTTTTGGTTTTTTCAATTGCACTTTCAAATCAATGGCAAGGGCGTATTTACTCATTTATTCAATTAAATATATGAATAAATTCCATAAGGTCAGTTGTGAGCGGACCTATTCTTAAGACGTTGAGAATATGTTTGTGACAGGTTCGCAGTTAGACTAATTCTTTAAACAGTTCCCGATCAATGGATTATTGAATGGATATCAATAATCATGTTGAGATCGGTATGCTCTTAACTTCATAATTAAGTATCAGATACTTAAGGGAATGACGAGTCACAAGTCATTGGGTATTGCGACATCCGAGTTAGAACATAGGTGCTTGTATTAGACAAGTTCACTGAAAGTGACACGCATGAATGATTATCGACATGAAAGCTTTTAGCGTGGTCAATGTCTAATTATTCATGCTTTGGTATTATGTAAATAACCCTTAGACTTGAGGCACGGTGTTAACTTGTGTGTTGAATGGCTATGGTTCACAAGTGCGCATATTGGCGATTCGTTGATTCGTCTCTGTACTTGATGGTCATAGTTCGTGCACATACGAAGTCACACGTGTGCGCAATATGAAATCTGTCTCCTTATCATATACAAGGTATGATGTCTTATGTGATCTAATTATAACAATGCATTGAAATCCTCGGCCGGGGTTATGATTGAGAATGAAATGTTCATGTCTCATATAAATGCATGTCAAGTTAGATTTGCACATATGATCGAATTGGTGGCTTGACATATATTCCAGGACCTTTGTTCGATCGGGACATAGTAAGACAGAGGGATTGAATTACACTGTAGCCAAAGCTGACAGGTTCATTATGTTCTTAAAGAATTCACACTGTCTGGGGGGCGATGACATACTGCTAGATGTCACTCATGGCTTATAGGACCTATAGTATGATCGGGACAATCAATTCTCTTGGAAATACTAATGTGTTAGTACATACCTTACTACCAGCTCGGTGATGAACTTAGGAATGTCACACACCTTAACCAATATATGACGATGTAGTATAGAAAGACGACATTGCAAATCTGTTTGCAATTACGTATACCAATTTTAGTTGGATTGAAATTAAATTAAATGGTATTTAATTTCTCTTTTGGTCACAGACGCACGTGTATTTGATGCGCACATATGCTCATAGTTGACGTTTATTGATATGTTCGTTTTTGCCCTTATAGTAATTGTATACTTTTTGTTTTTATAATAGTTGTTATTATAATACTAATAAAAAAAAGAGGATATCTTTTTATATCAGAAGATAACATCTTGTTATCTTTTGATCATGGGATTTATTTATTCCCATTATTAGAAGATAACATCCCACGATCAGAAGATGGTGGGATTTCTTTATTACGATAAGGCTGCAATCATCATGACTTATTGTCATAAGTCACATTAGTATCTCCTATCTCCTCCTGTTTGATGACTTAACTTTTGTATAACTTTCTCCCCCTTTTTGTCATCAGCACAAAAGGTTAAGGGAATGACCAATAAGGTCAAACACATAGATGGAGTGATACTCCCCCTGAACTTATGATTCATCCAGAGTAGCATAAATACTCCCCCTAAATGATTGAACATTAAATAACAGGGTTGAGGAAAGTACTGAAATAAATCCAAACAACATTCAAAATATTCATAGTACAGTACCAATCAATCAAAGTTGTGAATCAAGCAAGCCAAAAACAAAAAGATGAAAAAAAAATATTTGAAAGAAACTTTTTAGTCTCTTTGTTGAGGCTGATAGGTGGATGGTGCAGAGGTTGGTTAGGCTTGGCTTTGAGGAATCTGGACTCGGACAAATTGAGAGATCTGACTAAATTTCTTATCAAAATCCTCCTTCAGTTGGGGAATAGTCTTGTCCATCTTAGCAATCTGGGAAGCTATAAAATTCTTAGCAGTGGTCTTTTGCAATGCTAGTTCAGCTTCTACCTTAGCAGCCAGACCTTCAATCTCTGAGTGTAGAGAGTCTCGAATGTTGTTCAATTTCTGATCCAGAGCTCTCTGATTCAATAACAGTTCTCTGAGAAGGTCTGAGTCTGTGGCATGGTCTGTGTCATCAGTCTGAGTACCCACATTTGATGACTCTCCCTAAATTCTAACTGGTGGCTCAGATGATGATACTGATTTGCCTGAAGAATCTGCAACATTAGCAGCATGGATATCCATCTCAACATCCTCCCCTACAGACATAGCTCTTTGAGAAGTTGCCCTTTCAGTTTTGAGAAAATCAGATATGTTGACCCGGGCAATTTCTTCAGCCTGTTTGCGAGCCTCTTCTGCATCTTCCCTTTCCAGTTGCTCTTTTTCTTCTTGTGCCTTCTTCTTCCTTTCTTCTTGTTTGGCTTCTGCTTCCTGTTGCTCCAAATCTTTTGTAGGGACAGCCTCATAAGTTGATTTCACTATGGTCCTTACCAAATTCTCAAGTTCATTTTCACTTACCAATGAGCTGTCTGAGTCATGTTCCTTCTCAATTCTTTCAAGCAGTACTCTGGCAAGCTTTCTCTTTTTGAGGGCTGATTTGGTAGGTTTGTGAGCAACCATTTTAATCCTTCTCTTGCTAGTAGATTCTGAAGATTGTCCTGCAGGTTCAGTGTGTGAAGTCTTGGCAATAGGTTGCCTCTGAGCAGGTTTCTCACTAACTTGTGGCAAGTCGACAAGCACTGTATGCCTTTTTATGTTCATCCACTTTCCATCCTCAACCTTATATCTCATCTTGGTAAGCATCGTCTCACCAGTGCTACCTTGAGGCATCTCAACTGATCTCAGCTCCAAAGGGATTGGTATCCGTAGATACTCGAAAATTCTGCTGATCAGGGAACCATATGGCAACTGACCCTTGGTCTTTTTCACAGCTCTCCTCATGTGTAGAAAAATTAAGTGTGGGAGAGAAAATGGTTTACCATTCATAATGGCCCAAATGAGTTTGGCCTCATATCTAGAGATATCGGTCTTGGAGGATCCTTTAGGTCTAAGGCAGTTGATGACTACCTTATGCAGAATAATTGTTCGCAGTGGAAAAAGGTGATGTTCAACGTGAGGTTTGTTTACTCTAGAAAGATTTGGATTTTTGGAAAGCTCTTTGTAGACATCTTCATCAGAGATAGGAATTTTGGTAAAGATGGAAAGTTCAGATTGAAGTATGTCTGCAAAGTCTGTAGCATTCAGAATGATATTTTGCTCACGGAATGAGAATTGAATTGCATCTCTATCAAGCATAGTGAAGTTAGAGTAAAAATATACAGTCAATTCAGGATAGTAAGGAGTGGCTAAAGAGCAAAATTGGTGCAGATGTAGATTAGTAATGGGATAAAGAATCTGCAGTCCATTCTTCTTAAAGAAATCAAACTCAACGACTCGGTTGGTCATCACACCTCGAGCAAGCAGTGTCTCATAGCATTTCATGTGCTTTGTTGTTCTAAACAACTTATATGCAGTCTTTTCATCAGCCAGAAACTTCATTACTATAGGCTGAAAGTGAGCATAGATTCCTTCATCATCATCATCTCTCAGATGATCACTAACAGAAATTCCTTCATCAGCATTCTCTTCAGCATTTACCACAGAAACAGAAGATTCACCAAATTTTTTCTTTCTCTTTTTTGAATATTTATCCGCCTTTCTCTTTTTCTTTCTCAGAGGTTCTAACATTTTGAAATTCAGCACTAACTTTGGTTGTTTGCCTAATTTCAAATTGGGTCATCATCTCACTAAATTTTTGAACTTCTCCCTCATCAAAGAATCCACTACTACACACCAACTCAACAATATCCTGTGGGTTTCCTCCATGTTCCCTCATGGTTTTAATCAGATAACTCGTGGCTCTAGCTAAGTGTATCCTCTTATTAACAGGCAAATTAGCTTTCTCATCAGGTGTCTGAGTTACCGTGTTCATGATGCGGTCTTGAAGCTTCTTCTTCCGTTTCTCAACGGTCTCAAGAGAACCCTGAATCTTGATTGTTGCGACCAGTTTCTCGGCTTCTCTTCGTCGTTTCTCGTCCTCACTCATTCTGGGTGAGTCGGTGAGATCATAAGAGGTATGAGCATCTACGACGACTCTGGGCGTCCGAGATTCAAGTCGACCAGATCGATGAGAACTTGTTGATTGGGTTTTCTTTGTAGAAGACGCCTTGTCCGCCATTGTAGTTAGGAGAATGAAAGTTGTTGATTGAGAGGATTTAAGGGTTTTTGTGAGAGAAATGGAAGTTTGGAACTTTGGAAGCAAGCGAAGAACGTAAGGTGAGCAGGATTGTTTCTCTAGGCTTTTGAGAAGAAACGACGCTTCAGCTTAGGTTTTCTTTTTGAAGATTTGGAAGTTGTTTTATTTAAAGAATATGACAAATTTCTTTTTGGAAGATTTATACGAAATCAATCAATTTGAACAAATCAAATAACCGATCAATCAATCAATCATGGCAATCAGTACAATTCACACAATCACAATATTTGCAAAATATCTAGAAAGATTGTGAAGATGCGTACCTTATTTGTTGCCAGAAATATAACTACTTACGCGCCAAAAATTTGAATGATCAAATCTTTAGTCGTTCTCCACTCAGAAGATGCTATATTCAGATGATGCTTTAAGTTCTGAGTTCCTTATAGTCATAGAGCTTCTTCAGATGAAGCTTTGGAATCTTTGATTCTTCCAAATATCGCTTTAAGCTTTGAAGCAAAATCTTCCTGTCTAGATAGCAACTTAAACATGTATCATAGTAATACCTAATTCTTGTCCGATATATTCAAATGTATTTCTATCAAGTGATTTGGTGAATATGTCAGCTAATTGATGCTTTAAATCAACAAATTGAATGCTAATATCACCATTATCACATGATCACGAATAAAATTATGCTTAATTTCAATATGCTTAGCTCGGGAGTGCAGAATTGGATTCTTGGTGAGATTGCTTGCGCTGGTGTTGTCACATTGGATTTTCACGTTGTGAGATTGAACACCAAAGTCCTTCAGTTGTTGCTTCATCCATAGGATTTGTGCACAGCAACTCCATAAGGCGACATACTCAGCTTCTACAGTTGATAGAGCTACAATGCACCAAGTCATCTCACCACTCTACTCTCCGTTACACTCTAACCACGGCCAAATCCGACAACTCTCAACCACCCCGCTCACCCACGAGACCCATATTGAAGGGGCTTGTAAATAGGTTAGAAATCACTTGCCTCGATTCCATGCATTCGGATGCCGCCCCAGATCCGCCACAAGCTCGGGCTCACTCTCCCCAAGTTTCACTTCCTCCAAGCTTCGTCCTCCTTCTCGGCATCATGGGTCGAATAGGGCTCCGGGCATGCGTCAAGCGGACATCCCGTTGTAATATATTAACGGCAGGGCTGAGGTCCTTCGTGGGCTACCAGCGCTCTGGGGCTGTGGTAGACATGGCCACGGACCAGCTTAGGCTCGGAACGGGCCCATGGACTAATCGAAACTGGCCCATTGACCGGGCTCGCTAGTTCCGAACCACCGCCTTTAAGAAAAAAGGGGGGGAGACTCGTTTCCCTTGGGTCCCAACGGCCTGAATGGCTGTTGCAATCCAACGGTCATATTTTGAACATTGCAATTGCAAGGAACACCCCTCAACGCCCCTTTTTTTTAACTCATTATATCATCACATTCCCTCATCTATAAATACCCATCCCCTTTCATTTTTTCTCACAAATTCCCACAAAATCTCTCAAATTATCTCATGTCTCAATTCTCTCAATCCGCTCAATTATCTCAATCCCAGCTCAATTTC
This sequence comes from Rhodomyrtus psidioides, assembly GCA_021437785.1. Taxonomy (NCBI): domain Eukaryota; kingdom Viridiplantae; phylum Streptophyta; class Magnoliopsida; order Myrtales; family Myrtaceae; genus Rhodomyrtus; species Rhodomyrtus psidioides. The sequence goes on along the minus strand of JAILYB010000023.1, from coordinate 1,217,084 downwards.
CTCAATTCTCTCAAAAAATAGCAAGTGGAAGTAGAAATACTAGAAAGAGCCCGATGGCGATGGAGGAATCTGATTGTCCTCATGGATATGATCCTCATGAGTATGCGTGCTAGGTAGACGATGACGATAATATCAACGTTATTCCTAACATCGAGCAAGTCCTAAAGCAAGAAAGTCTTCGTCCTCCTACCGGTGTCAAAGAAATGTCGACAGCAAATGAGTCGGAACGGGAGAGTACATCCAACATATGGCGACACTTCAAGAAGGAACATTTAGGCGGAGACAAGTTTAAGGTAAAATGTAAATATTATATGACTACATACAATTTTTCAACTAGAGGCGGCTATGGAATATTTACTCGGCATCTTAGAAATAAACATCCAACGCAAGCGGGGATCGACACCAGCCAATAACAAATTTTCGGGTACGTCAATCCTAACATTTCTCCTCTATTTCGTTACAATGATCAAGTTTATAAAGAAACATTAGCTCGGTGTGATGCCATTGACCATTTACCGTTTAATATTGGTGAACATTTTGATTTTAATTTTTTTATAAACATTGCATGTACTCCGCAAGCAAAACCTGTTCTGAGAAATACTCTTAAACGTGAATTTTTTTTTTGGTAAGTAAAAAAAAAAGGTTCCGTTGCTGGGAAATAAACGTGAACTTTTTCGGCTTTATAGTAAAGGAAAAAAAAAGGTTTTGACTCCTTGGCAAACTCATTCTTATATGGGTATCACATGTCATTGGATAGATGACGATTGGAACATTCAAAAAAAGAATTATTGCATTTCGAGTGTTTGATGAGAGGCATACGGCCAATAATATTAATGGAGTAATTCGACAAGTTTTAGAAAATTATAATTTGATTAATAAAATTTTTCAGTTGATTTTGATAATGCCGCTGCAAATATCACTTTTATTCTCTTTTGGTAGATAATTTTTTTCACAGTAGATGTGTTTTTCATATTTTAAATTTATGTGTACAATATGGTTTACGAGCTCTTGATGCTTTTCTCACCCCAATAAAAAGAGCAATTCGATTTTTATGGAGTCATCCCCGACTTATGAAAAATGGAGCAGATTTTGTAAACAATATGGAAGAGCACCAAAAAGATTTCCAAAAGATGTTCTAACTCATTGAAATTCTACCTACAAGTTGCTTATAAAGATTTATTGGGTGCTTTTATTTCAAATAATGTTTCCGAAATTAGTTTATTGTCGCATGAGTGGGATATTAAAAAAAATAGATTTTTAAAAAAAAATCAATGATGCAACTTATACTTTATATGGTGTTTATTATCCTACTACGTATTTATTTTTAATAAAGTGTGTTAATATTGCTGTTGTTTTTGAAAAATGTGAAAAAGATGATGATTTAGCTCCGACTATTACAGCAATACAAACAAAATGGCTGCATTATGATACCGAAATTCCTCTTGTTTATTTGATTGCTTTTGTTTTCGATCCACATATCAAATTAGATGGTTTAGGTGATTATCTGAATATGTATTATTAATATTTACATTTGAACGAGTTCATAAATATTAGAACAGTACAAGAAACGATTAAAGACACTAAAGTAGAATTATATAATGAATTTTGTAGTAGATATGATTTAGTTGATAGTGGATCTTTCCAACGTAGTGACGTACAAAGCGGGAAGGGTAGTAGCATTAGTAAAGGGTACCAAATGCTGAAGATTAGGCAAAAAAGACAAAAGGGAGCAACATGTAATATTTACGAAATAGAAAATTATTTAACCATTGCTTTTGAGTTTGGTGATTCCGAAGAAGACAGAGATTTCAAAATCCTAGAGTGGTGGCAGAGGCATTCAACCCAATTTCCAATTCTCACTCTCGTCGCAAGACATATTTTAGTAGCCTTTTGTTCAACAATTGCGGTTGAACAAGCATTTAGCACTGGAGGATTAATTTTGGACGACCACCTTTCAAGATTTCATTTGGATTCTGTGGAGACTCAAGCTTGTGTCGATAATTTGACGAAGACTAAATTTCGACAAGCTGGATCAAAACATTGAAGCCGAATTCTTCAATGATGATGATGGAGATACCACCACCACGGGAACCGGAACAGTAGCGACGATTGACGATGAGGTGAGTTGGGGTTATCAAAGGTAAAATAATTATATGGGCTTTGATTCTTCTATCCCCAAGAAGAGGCGCTTAATGATAATTCATTAAGTTCAAGCCCATTCCCCCTCCTCTTTTTCCCCTCAAATTTGATTATAATTTATAATTGATAATTTAATATTTATTATTTAATAATTTTATATTTTTAAAATTTCAAATTTTATTATTTAAAAAGTTTTTTTGAAAGTTGAACCGGAATCGGCCCTTGAACTGCTGGTTCCGAACCGGAACCAGAACCGCTATTCAAAGGGCCGATTTTCGTTCAGCCATAGCCATGAACCGGAACCATGTCTAGGCTGTGGTGCCGATCGGGTTCATTCGAGCTCGAGGAACTTTCGACGGAGCAAATGGGTTAGGGTCTCTAACGCAGGATAAGCGATAACAAGAAAAATAATTCCACAAAATATTCTAAATTCAATTGATAGATGTCCCCCGATTACAAAGAGTGAATGTCATTTATATAGCTAGGACTCCTAAAGGAAGTAGAATTACAGAAGATAACGCTAAAACGAATCAAATATAATCTAATCAAAAGAGGATTCAAATCGAGCATTGCATATATCTATATTGCTATGTTTCCTAAAATAGGAAAACAAATATTGAAATATTCAAAATCAAATCTAAAGATATTCCAAAACGAATATTGAAATCAAATCTAACGATATTCTGTGCATCGGAAGCTCGGTAAGTTGTCGCAAGTGACAAGTTGCCGATTCAGCAAGTCGGATAATTGGCAAGTTGAGTATTCGGTAACTTTCCTGAATTCGATAACATTTCCCTCGGAAACATTCCCGATCAAAACTGCCAAAATAGAAAAAAAAATGCCTAAAAGTGGTCTAAACGACTCCGAAACGCTAAAATCTATCGTACTCACAGCATAGCGGTGACTTTGAATCAAATGGTCGCGCCTCAACCGATCAATTTTGAGCGCAATCCGAGATCATTTGATCCAAGATCAGAATAACCGATAAAGTTACACCGACTTTTGACGATCCAATTTTTCAAGATAATCACATGTCAAATGTTCTACATCAAAGATCCCTCTATTTGTGACCATCGGATCACCCCCTTTAAATAGGGGGATGATCTAATGGCTATGGGTGCAGGGCACCCCTACCGCTAGGGCAGGGGATCCTGACCCTTACATTAGTTTCGTGCGAAGGAAAAGAAAAAAAAAATGGGAGAGATTCTTGGGGCGTCCGGATCGCCTGTCAAGGTCCCCCACTGTCAAGGTGTGCCCGGGTCAATCGTGGCCGTCCATTCAATCACGGACAGCCACGATTTGACGTTGAATAGGCAAAAAAATAAATAAATAAACAGTGCATGAACCAAGCTAAAGATAGAGCAAATGGGTGAGGGTCTCTAACGCAGGATAAGCGATAACAGGAAAAATAATTCCACAAAATATTCTGAATTCAATTGATAGATGTCCCCCGATTACAAAGAGTGAATGTCATTTATATAGATAGGACTCCTAAAGGATGTAGAATTACAGAAGATAATTCTAAAACGAATCAAATATAATCTAATCAAAAGAGGATTCAAATCAAGCATTGCATATATCTATATTTCTATGTTTCCTAAAATAGGAAAACAAATATTGAAATATTCAAAATCAAATCTAAAGATATTCCAAAACGAATATTGAAATCAAATCTAACGATATTCTGTACATCGGAAGCTCGGTAAGTTGTCGCAAGTGACAAGTTGCCGATTCAGCAAGTTGGATAATTGGCAAGTTGAGTATTCGGTAACTTTCCTGAATTCGGTAACATTTCCCTCGGAAACATTCCTGATTGAAACTGCCAAAATAGAAAAAAAAAATGCCTAAAAGTGGTCTAAACGACTCCGAAACGCTAAAATCTATCGTACTCACAGCATAGCGGTGACTTTGAATCAGATGGTCGCGCTTCAACCGACCAATTTTGAGCGCAATCCGAGATCGTTTGATCCAAGATCAGAATTACCGATAAAGTTGCGCCGGCTTTTGACGATCCAATTTTTCAAGATAATCACATGTCAACTGTTCTACATCAGGGATCCCTCTATTTGTGACCATTGGATCACCCCCTTTAAATAGGAGGATGATCTGATGGCTATGGGTGCAGGGCACCCCTGCCGCTAGGGCAGGGGATCCTGACCCCTACATCAGTCTCGTGCGGAGGAAAAGAAAAAAAAATGGAAGAGATTCTTGGGGCGTCCGGATCGCCTGTCAAGGTCCCCCCTGTCAAGGTGTGCCCAGGTCAATCGTAGCCGTTCGTTCAATCACGGACAGCCACGATTTGACGTTGAAAAGGCAAAAAAATAAATAAATAAACAATGCATGAACCAAGCTAAAGATAGAGCAAATAGGTGAGGGTCTCTAACGCAGGATAAGCGATAACAGGAAAAATAATTCCACAAAATATTCTGAATTCAATTGATAGATGTCCCCCGATTATAAAGAATGAATGTACTTTATATAGATAGGACTCCTAAAGGAAGTAGAATTACAGAAGATAACGCTAAAACGAATCAAATATAATCTAATCAAAAGAGGATTCAAATCGAGCATTGCATATATCTATATTGCTATGTTTCCTAAAATAGGAAAACAAATATTTAAATATTTAAAATCAAATCTAAAGATATTCCAAAACGAATATTGAAATCAAATCTAACGATATTCTGTACATCGGAAGCTCGGTAAGTTGTCGCAAGTGACAAGTTGCCGATTCAGCAAGTTGGATAATTGGCAAGTTGAGTATTCGGTAACTTTCCTGAATTCGATAACATTTCCCTCGGAAACATTCCCGATCGAAACTGCCAAAATAGAAAAAAAAAATGCCTAAAAGTGGTCTAAACAACTCCGAAACGTTAAAATCTATCGTACTCACAGCATAGCGGTGACTTTGAATTAGATGGTCTCGCTTCAACCGACCAATTTTGAGCGCAATCCGAGATCGTTTGATCTAAGATCAGAATTACCGATAAAGTTGCGTCGGCTTTTGACGATCCAATTTTTCAAGATAATCACATGTCAACTGTTCTACATCAGGGATGCCTCTATTTGTGACCATCGGATCACCCCTTTAAATAGGGGGATGATCTGATGGCTATGGGTGCAGGGCACCCCTACCGCTAGGGCAGGGGATCCTGACCCCTACATCAGTCTCGTGCGGAGAAAAAGAAAAAAAATGGGAGAGATTCTTGGGGCGTCCGGATCGCCTGTCAAGGTCCCCCCTCTCAAGGTGTGCCCGGGTCAATCGTGGCCGTCCGTTCAATCACGGACAGCCACGATTTGACGTTGAAAAGGCAAAAAAATAAATAAATAAACAGTGCATGAACAGTGCAGCCGCAATTTGATGTGATTGTGGCCGTCCGTGATTGAACGGATGGCCATGATTTGACCTTGACACCCCTGCCCGGATTTGACCCGGGCAGGGGATCCGGATCCATTCTTAGGGCTTCATTAAAAAGGGAGCAGAGGTGAGGTGAAGCAGTGGAGTAAAATGATGGTGAAGGACATGTGAAAAGGACAAGTGGCGTGGGGAGGCTAAGCAAAATTCTTCAGCTCAAAGCGCGAACCGAATGGACCGATTTTGTACATTTATGCTCAAATAAAATTTCACTAACAATCCCTTAAAATTGTCGCGCTTCCGCTTAAGATATAACTTCCGACTAATGATCCTTCTTGTCTAGTTATATTAATTCCCTAAAACTCGTCCCTTTTACCTTTTTCAGATCCGATAAATATTAGTTCGCTCGATAAATAATTCGACAGAAAATTCAGATCATCACATAATCGATCGAAACTTTGTGCCGGAGGAAGCATAATTCTCGGTGTATGGTGTTAGTGATCTCACGAGACTCTGTTCAGGAAGGAAGTAATTCCTTTGCGGATCTCTGCAGTGTCTCTGTACCTTAATCAAAGCTTCTTTTCGGACACGAAATGTTCAATGTAAAAGCTTAGGGAAACAGAACCAAGCTGTGAACTCTAAAATCCATTATTCATTATCATCGCCATCAAGGATGTTAGTGTCATCACCTAAAGAGCTCACATGGCTATTGCTTCTCCTATATGTTTTTCCCAGAGCTCATTCCTGTGCCTAAAGAAGGCACTGGATTATCAATCTCAAGTCCTCGACGTCGACAGCAACTTCCCCGTCCGAGCCACCAATGGAAGTGGTCATCGCGGTCCCGAGGAAGCTCTCGAGCTCCCCGAGATCCATGTCCTTGGTGGTCATCTCCAGGAACTCGGCCATGCTGAGCAGCCCGTCCCTATTGGCGTCCGCCTCCCGCATCATCGTGTCCACCTCTTGTGCCGAGATGTTGTAGCCTAGCGACCTCATGATCCCGCCGAGCTCGGCGGCGGTGATTTGCCCATCGTCGTCGCTGTCGAACGCTTTGAACGCCTCGACAAGTGCGAGGACTTGGCTCAGAGTCTCGTTTTCCAAGTGAGCCATTGAGATTTTAGAGGTACAAACTTTTACTTGCAGAGTCCGGAGTCACGTCCACATAATATATACTGGAGGCAGAAAGGATGGTCACTTTGAGTTGATTCCTTCGTGCTGTCATAAAGCAAGAACAAGATGAAGGTAAAGATTCTTGATTCTCGTTATCCCTATGCTCATCGGTAGCATAAAGAACATTTGCAAGTCCTGTCAAACGAGCTACACTCGGTTCTTCTCTTTGGTCCTTTTTCTTGCAGAATCTTAGGTAGCTACTTGAAGGAATCGAATCTGATCTTCTTTGCACTTGGCCAGCTTCTATGCGTAATGCTTTGGACTCTGGTCCTGCCTCAAGATTCCTCAGCTCCATTGGAGGATAAGAGAGATGAATTGTTGATTTCTGAGAATCTCATGTCATGATCGCGAAACATCAAAGACAACCGATAGACAAGAGATAATTTCCTGAAATAGTCGAATTCTGTAGTCTCACTCGAAGTCAGTTTCACTTGATAAGTGCCTCCCTCTGCTTCTCTAGAGCACCACCAATTGATCCTTTGATCATACTTCATTTCACCGAATTCAGCTGCCCGACGAACTAGAATATCATCGGGTTTGGGCCTGCAAGCCATCACGAGGGCGGGATGCAATTCCTGAGGACGCTCTTGCTGATGAACCCCGCACTGTATCGCCACCCTCCCCCGAGCGCTTCTCGCACCACATACTACACCTTCAGTCTCTCAACCCTCTTGGCCCAAGCATCCAGCTCTTCCCTCAGCAAAATGTCGTCCCTGGTCCGGTTGGTTTCGTCTATTGGATCCTTCAGGAGCGCCCGCATTATTTGATAGATCCGGGTGATCCTGGTGCCTCCGGCTTACATCACCATTCTCTTGGCTAACTTGGGCTCCCTATGGACCAAGAAACCCCCACAAATCCGTTAAAATGCGCCGTGTCATGTGAGATCGACATTCTGTGCATGAGGGTGGGCAGTGTCTTTATATTCATTAGGGCTTCCTCCATTTATAAGCTTAAGTTTTTGGGTTGGCTTTCTAACATGGTTTCAAAGCCAATATTATTCATTTCTGCGTATGTGGGCCCACCCCCCATTAGTCAATTTCCACGTGCCGCTTAATCCTCGAGAAGCTTTAACGGAGTGGATGGCATAAGCTCTTCCGTGCAATCTGAGCCGGCATTGATCATGATTCCGTCGGCACAGCCGGGGTGGGGGAACTGAGTGCAGTATTAGATGCGGAATTGTGCGTCTTGACCTCGGAGAGGGAGAGGTTATTGATCCTCGCATTCGATCTCAAGCTAAATGAAGTTCATGACAACTGCACATCTCAGAGCTGATGCTGGTTCTTTCTTCTTTTCATTGACCTTGTAATCTAAGTTATTCGAAGTTGTTTTCAGACTTTGTTTATACAAAGGACCATGATGTTTCTCCCTGCTTCTCCTAAAGGCCATCGTCTCCTCTCTCTCTCTCCCTCTCTCTGGAAATCCAGATTGCAGAAGAAGAATTAAGCTTGTGTCGTGTGCCTGGAGCGAGCTGCAAACATAACTCTACCAGAGATCGACCCATACCCTGTCGAAGTCCATTGCAAAAAAGGGCCCTTTCCCAAAGCGACAACAGAAGTCCACAGAACGAGGGGGGCAACTTTTAGCTAAATTCCTTGCTCTTCTTCCAGTCAAAATGAAAGGACCATATGATGACGTGAGGCTTGCTAAAAAACGTCGTGGAGTTGCAGATGAATAACCCATTCATAACCAAATAACAGAGAAGCTACTGGTCTCTTCCAGTTCTTGCTGGGGGACCTAAATGGACAAACGCCAGATTTCAATTTGGCCCTCATGAGATTTTCCGACCTGTGGCTTCTGATTGTTGCCGGTGCTCCAGCCCGTGCGGTCAACAGCGTATATGAGAACGAGACCGTTCGTATTTTGTCTATATAAAAAGAGTAATGTTAGGTCTTATCACAATTTAGTCACACTACTCTTTTATAAATTGATGACTTGTCGTCATCACATTGGAGAAAATAATATAAAAGAAAACACATCTGCATTTTTCATTGACTAAATTGGAAGAAATTAACATAAGAAAAAAAAATTTGTCAGAATTAACTGACTATATCAATTTAACATGGGCTGGGTGCGTTTATTTTGGGGAAAGTATTTTCTGGACTTTCGCCCGTTTGGTTCGCGAAAAATGATTCGGTCAACGAAAAGTACTTTTCAGTCAATAAAGATTTTATTCATTAAAATAGGAAAGTGAATTCCAAAAAAAAAAAGGTGAAAATATTTTCTCAAATTTGAGTCTCTCACTTTCTTTGAAAACGGGGCTGGGGACGATCCCGGGGCCGAGGCCGGCAACTCGGGCTTGGGGACTGAGAGTGGGGCCAGGGCCAGGGCCAGGGCCGAGGACAGAGGCCAGGGCCAGGGCCGGGAGCCGGAACCGAGGCTGAGGCCGGGACCGAGGTAGGGACCGGGGCCGAGGACAGGGCTGGCGATCGAGGCCGGGGCCAACGACCTGGGCAGGGGCCGGGGCCAACAACCTGGGCAGGGGCCGGGGACCAATGTCAAGGCCGAGGATCGGGACTGGGGCCAGGACTGGGGATCAAGATCGGGACCGAGACGGGTGTCGGGGCCGGGGCCGGGATTGAAACCATGACCGGGTTGGGGCCGGGATCGAGACCAAGCCTGGGGCCGGGGATCGAAATAGGGACCGGGACCGAGGCCGGGGATAAGGACCTGGGCCGGGACCGAAGTCGGGCCGGGGCGGAGCCGGAACCGGGACCAGGACTGAGGTCGAGGTCGAGGTCGGGGTCGGGCAAAGGGCCGGGACCTGGGCCTTGGCCGGGGCCGGGGTCGGGCCGAGGGCCGGGACCTGGGCCTTGGCCGGGGCCGAGGACCGAGGGCCAGGAAAGGGGTCGGGGCGGGGCCGGGACCGGGACTTGGGCCGCGCCGGGCCGCGAGCAGGCCGTGATCGAGGCGGGGCAGGGGCCGGGCCGCTGCCACGGCCGGGGATCGGGACCGGGGCCGTTGCTGGGAACCGGGGGCTGTGACCAGGAACTGGGGCCGAGGCCGGGGCCAGAGCGAGATCGGGGCTGGACCAAGGACCGAGGCCTGGGTCGACGCCGGACCGGGGACTTGGGCCGGGGTCGAGACGGGGCCGGGGTCAAGACGGGGCCGGGGACAGGACTGAAGCCAGGCTGGGGCCGGGTTGGGGACAGGGGCCGGGGATCGGGACCGGGGCCAGGGCCGAGAACCAAGGGCCACGGCCAGGAACTGGGGCCAATGCCGGGGCCGGAGCGGGACCGGGGCAGGGGATTGGGAGCAGGACCGAGGCCAAGGACAATGCTGGGCTGAGCCGGGACCAGGGCTGGGTCCGGGGCGGGGCGGGGCCGGGAAAGAGGCCGGGCCGGGAAGGGACCGGGGATCGGGACCCAGGCCGGGGGGGACAGGGGCCGGGCCGGGTCGGGGCCAAGGCCGGGGATCGGGACCGAGGCCGAGGTCAAGGCGGAGCCAAGGTCGAGGCGGAGCCGAGGACAGGGGCCGGGGCCAGGCTTGGGACCGGGGCTGGGGATCAGAACCGAGGCCAGGGGCAGGAACTCGGGCCGGGGCCAGGGCCGAGGATTGGGACGGGGGCCGAGACCGGGGCCGGGGTCGAGGCTAGGGCCGGTGACTAGGGTCAGTTCACGTCAGCTCTCTCGACCATCTGCCTCTCCTCAGATCAAGGACAGTCCCTTTGATGAAATTGAAATCGTTTTCCAAATGAGAATGAAACATCAAAAAATATTTTCGGTAACATATTACCAAACAAAGAAAAACAAATCATTTTTTGAGAAAATTGGTTTCTAGAAAATCACTTTCCAGAAAATGAATTCCTAAAAATCACTTTCCTTGAAACAAACACACCCTAAACTGTATTTTTAAAAAAAAAATTATAAGTCTCCATTGCACTTTTTAGGACTTCCAGTGTCATATTGACATATCACCTAAGATTGCTCTTGCTCGCTCCGTCTCCGTATAGCTAACACAAACGATCATCTCAGAGCTCATCAATGTGAAAGCTTGCACGGCACCGCGGTTTCTTCCTATCCTTTTTTCGGTTGGTTATGTGTAGTGACGGGTGAGACCACTACCTACATGTTCAAGACATCACTAGCTTTTTTAATCCAAAACAGAAAATTACCAAAAAAGTCTTAAACTTATTATAATTACGCCAATTTAATCTTAAACTCTCTTTTTTTGCCGATTCAATCCCAAACCTTTTATAATTGTGCCAATTCAGTCCATCCGGCTGGCCGGCTGAAGCCAACCGGCGACCTAATATTTTAATACTTTTTTAGATTTCTTTGATTTTTTTTCCTTTTTTATTTTTTTCCCATTTCCCTTTCCTTTCCTTTCCTGCCCTGTTGCTCAGCTTCCATTTCTTCTTCGCCTGTTCCTGGGTTTCATTCTTCCCCATTTCTAGGTTTCAACTTCACCGAAGAAGAAGAATCCGAACCAACTGAATCAGACCCCCCACATTCAACAAGACGAACTCGAACCCAAACCCCATCATCTCCGACTTCGCCCTGCCCCTACACCTCCTCGCCGCAGCCGTCACCTCGCTCCTGTCGTGGGTCTAAATGTCGAGGGCCGTCGTACCGATCCACATCACACACGGCTTCGTGTTCGCCGAACCTCGCGAGGCTCAACCTCTCCTAATATGGGCTAGCGAGGTCAACCTTTGCCCGGCCCTGGCGAGGCACAACCTAGAGAGCTAGCATAATCCGCGGTCATTCTTTGGCCAATTGCCGGCTGTTGGAGGTGGAACGGGAAAGGGGAAAGGGGAGGCAAAACAAGATGAAGGGGTAGGGGAAAAATCAAACTCTAAGTAGCTGCACCATGATTGGTTGTGTATCTATTCAGCTCGGTATAGAGATGAGAAATCTCCTTCGAGCTCTTGTTTGCACAAATACTTATCACACCTGCTGTCGCAATAGGACTTGAATGAAACCTGGTTCAAACAGAAACGGGTAGGAAAACAAGGAAGAAAGTGTTTCAGAGGCACATGATTGATGGCCATCCATCCAGGTGACCGTGGACGTTTCTTAGAGGGAACCCTGCAGTCCCATTTTGAGAGTCAAATCACTGGTTCACTACCCCCAAAAGAAACAAGTTCACGACATCTTTCTGTGGATAATGCAATAATCAGTTCCGTAATGCGATTTGAGCGCTCCCTTTTACAGAGAATGAGAAGTAAGAAGGCATGCGTATGAACCAAGCCCAACCAAAGAACAAGAAAAGAAAAACCATACTTAAATCCAAGCATGACTACTAGCAACTCTCCACACCTGCCCAAAACACTTATTCCTATTCCATTCAGGCAATTAGGGACTACAACTGAACTCTTCAAGAAATGAAATGATGTTTCGCGCTTCAATGTGCAGTGTAACCAACAGAACTTTGTCGATAAACAGAATATAAACAGCCACTCATCTCAGTACAACTGTTAAAACCAGTCAGATCATGGTGGTTTTACATGCAAAAGATACCATACCACGCTAGAAGGAACATATCAACTATAAGAAAATGCCACAAAGTCAGTTTTGGCATAATAAATTGCCAACCCTCCTTTCTCAGTATACAAAATGAGTCTGCATTCAAGAGTTGGTCTTACAAGTCATAATCATATGAACAGCAATGTTGATCATATGCTTTCCCTGCCCCTAGTCACAAGTGCGATGTCAATATCAACCTCCAAAACAAACTCGGAACTGTAAAATATCCAAGTCCGTAGACCAAAAAGAAATTAATTAATGCAAAAGATGCTTTGTGAATCCGAGGACCACCAATAACGAATGACTATATAACATAAATGACCAGAATAGTCACAGCCGTCTAGCACATCTAGGTTCCAGCAAAAATAATTACAGCTTAAGAGTAGCATATTAACAATAGAATATCTCTTAGGAAGGGGAAAACGCAAACCTTAAATAAATCTATTAGTCGGCCACTGACTATGCAAATGAACAAGCACCACGCACTATCCTTCAGATAAAAAGAACGGTTTTCTTGGCTGTCCCACCTACCCAATGATATGAACAAAATCATCCAGTAATACCAAAATGAATAAACCCTAGCCAATGGCGCACAAAAGCATTTGCAGTAAGGAAGTAACTAGAGAAAAGATTAGATCATGCCACTTCTCACCACTCTACCCAATGTACTTCACCTACTTCAATTAAAACATTCTATTCCTTCGCTGCCTTCTTGATCGACTAGTTGATACTACCCTGCGGGAGATACGATCGGACCGAAAGGAAGGATAAAAACCAATATCGTTCCCTCTCAATGAGTCATAATCATTCCCGCGCATTCTATGAGCTCGTGAGATATAATTTCTTCCAAAAGACTCCAAACGAAATGTATCGCGATCTGAATATTCTTCTGAGCTATAATCAGAGAAAGAATCGGGATGGTTTGGCTCCAGCACATAATCCCCAAGCATTACTGCACCTGGTGTTGATGACATAATTGTACTAATCACATCATTCCTCTCTCTTTGCTGCTCGAGCACCTTCCACTTCTCCTTAAGTAAAGGGTCCACAGCCCGCGGCTGTGCGGATGGATGCTCCTTCTTGACATGCTTACATAGTTGCTTATAGCTGCCAAGAAAAGTGCACTTATCTTGCATGCAGGTCCTCTTCTTTCTGTTGAGATACTTGCGTGCCTGTTCCACCACTGTCCAGCCTTTCACCTGTCCCCGGCAAAGCGGGCACAAAAGCTCAGAGATTTCTATCGTTTCATTAGTCTGTCCACAAGTGATACTAGCATATGGGTTCGATCCATTCCCCTCGTGTGTGTTGGGTACTTCTGTCACTTTTGTGTAAGCCTTCTTGTATTGCTCGAGACAATTCGAATAGCGACGCCCAGTTGCACACATGTATGGTCGACAACCTTTGTCATAGGAAGAACATAGCAGAAGTACAGCATTGTGAGGGTACTCCATACACACTGAGCAGGCAGCTTGGTCCCATTCCTTTTCAAATGTATCGCAATGCTTCCTCTTCTTCTTCTTCTTAGATTGTCCGACTTTGGATGCCTTTAATGTGCCAGATCCCAATATGCACAAGGAATCCTGGGTAGCTGGGAACAGGGTTCCCTCCATAATCTTCTTAATTTTTGCCATTTTAAACCTGGAAAAAAAGGCCAAGAGCACATGATTTCAGAAATTGCTAGATACAATCTGCTGCTGCATAAGTTTCACTTATTGCGCGCCATTCGATTGACAACTTTCTAAAGTGAAAACAGAGCAAGTTTCATGGAATTAAGATTGTATCGGAAGCGAAAAGAGAATCCACTCCTACTAGACCATAAGCAGCAGCAGAAAAGCACACCCTTCAGGAAGAAAAGTTCAACTCCATGGGTATCATGACAAGTTGCCTTTTCAAGGAGGTTACTTTAGGTACTATTTCAGGTAAGAGAATGATACATGACAAGGACATGAAACCTCAAGATCAGGAATAACCTATAAACCAACCACACCGAAAGAGACCAAATGATGAAATTTGTGAGCAAGAACAAGGCTAAGCAGTCAAGGAACTTCTCCTAACAGGAGCAATTAAGGGGGTCGCCAGGAGTAATCGTCGACACTAGTATGGAACCATAAAACCAAGAATAGAAAAGATCAGGATTCTAGTTAAAGACCTTTTGACCTCAACGTCACGGAAAACGGGAAACGGGAAAGCACGACTAAGGATTGCAGGACCTAACGTATTGATATGCCAAATCATTTCCCAATCATGATGTTCACTATTTTCAATAACAATCCAAATATTAACCTTAAGAAGCCATCAAGATAGCTCACTGTCCCCGGCCCTCTTCTCAAGCATCATAAAAGTTCAGCCTTTGGCATATCTAAGGCAAGAAGACACACACTCGAGGAGCTTAAAAACAAGAGATCAACCAAAGATGCCAGAGCACATCGTCAGAAGTCTCACGTAACTGATCAAAGCAATCTGATTGTACCATAATCTAACACCTCAGCGCAAAAAAAAAAAAAAAAAAAAAAAAAAAAACATCATTTTGGTCCCGTTCCACACTCGGTAGTTTGCAGAGATAAAGCTTCAAAACAGGAAACCCGAGGATCGCCGTTCACCAAAAATAAAACCCTTATGCGGGAAATCACAGGGAAGAAAGAGACGAAGGCGTCAAAACGATCCGCGGGCGATTGGATTCGAAAGAAAAGAGAAACAAAGAATGGACAACTCCAACAGAGGGAAAAAGCGCGCGGAATGAGCCCTTGACGACACAAGTGAAGTGCTGCGCCTCATAATCAGAATCAATTTCAATTGCAAGGCGAAACGAAATGTCGAACTCAAGCTTGAACATAAAAAAAAAAAAAAAAAGCCATAGCAAACGAGAAGAAGAAGAAGGGAAACTCACGGAAGGAAGCGCGAATGCGATCGAGATGGTGCGGAGGAGGTGGGGAGAGACCGAATGAAGCGCTCGATTCGGGTCTCCCCCCCAGAATTCGAAATTCCTCAACCCTAGAAAGGAGCAGAGCAGCGAGAGCGATTCTGGAAGTCTGTGCCCTAACTCTGCAACCTCTTAGGCAGGAAGGAGGAGGAGGAATTTCGTTGGGCTCATGGAGATATTGGGCCTAATTTCGGGAGATTAGGTCCGTTAAAATATACCATCAGAATATAATTTTTATTAGTCATTTTCTTTTCTTGGATACTGCCCCGTGAATATTAAAAAGTAAACAATTAAGGAGATTATACAGTTTGCATTGCATTGACTGTCCTTCAACTTAGGCACAATTAGTGCTTAAGAAATATGGATAATTTAGAATTAATTATTTTTGGCAAGGACATATTATCAATTAAGAAGATATTTAAAGGGCACTTTATCTAATTTATCCATCTTTCTTTCGAGTTTGAACTGAAAAAGAGATAAAATCCAAAGACACTTTCTGTGCCCGTTATCTGTGGTTTAAATTCAATATCACCATAGAAGTTCGCAGATGAGAAACTAATTGCATATTGGGTAAATCCCTTATCCAATATCGCCATAGAAGTTTGAAAATGAGAAACTAATTGGGTAAATAACCTTATGTTCTCTTATGCGTTCTTCTGATTTTCAAAAAATTAATCCTATCACAAATGTTATGGAATTTTCCTATAATTGAAAGAATATTTGGAGGATTTCTAATCTAATCTAATCTAATCTAATCTAATCTCATCTCATCTTAGTTTATCTTATCTTATCTTATCACAATCCAAATTCTAATTACCAAATGCAGCTTTAGAAAATTTTATTGACGAATCTCTCATGAATACTGATGAGTAATCAATTAAGGGAATTGTATAGTTTACATGACAGTGCATTGACTTTCCTTGAAACAATCAGTGCTTTAAATTTTGAATGATCTCAAATTAATTATAACAAGATATTATTTTGTAATAGTCTGAATTAATTTAAAAGTTCGGTGAATTATTTATTTATTTATTTTGCTTTTTGGTATCTTATCTTCTTGTGCAGTTTGATAATCCAATCAAATGCGGAAATTTAGAATCTCAACACCAAATGGTTACACTTTTACTTTAGAAATCAACTTATGGCTAAACGTTGATTTTTCTACTTCTGCTCTAGAAGGCATTTCTGATTAAAGAAATACGTTTGGTAACGGTTGCAAATTTCTATTTCTGAAACATTATTAATACAAAATCTTCTAGGAGAAATTATTATCGGCGGTCGAAAAATTTGTACTTCATTTATGAGGTTTTTAAATTTCTTTAAAAATAAATTTTATTATTAAAAATATTATTTACTTTTTAAAAATAAAAAATTATTATTTATTTTTTACTCAGATGGTCGAAGATGGCGATTCGGCGGCTGCGGCGACTGGCGCAATGGTCAATGGTTGGCGACAGGGGGCAGTGATTGGCAGTGGTTGCGGCTAGTGGCGATCGGAGCAAGTGAAGGTCAGCGGCAGGCGAAGGTTGGCAATTGGCGATAGTCGTGGGCAGCGGCCAACGGAGGTCAGTGGTGGCCAGTGGTTGGCTATCGGGGGCGATCGGCGAGTGGCAACACTGGGTGGCAGCTAGCGGAGGTCTGCGATGGGTGGGGACAGACAATGGTCGGCGGTTATTATAGGCGTCGGCCGGTGGAGGTTGGCGATGGGCGGCAGCCGGCCTACGTTACACGGACACGCACTTTAAAAAAAAAAAAAAATCGTGTCGGACACGTGTCGAATACGGATACGTGCCCGACATGGCGGGACACCTCTGACCTCGAAGTCAACTCAAAAGGACACGTGAGGGCGTGTTCGGGAGTAAAAATTAAAATCAGACGCCCCACGGCCCCACCTCAGCTCTGAATCGTTTTCTTTTTTGACCTAACCTCTGAATCGCTTTCTCTCCTCTCCTTTCGTTCTCATGTCTCAAGCTCTCACGGTCGACTCACCTCTCAGACTCTCAAGCTCTCACCGCCCCACGGTCGACTCACCTCGCAAGCTCTCACGGTCGACTCACCTCTCAGACTCTCAAGCTCTCACCGCCCCACGGTCGACTCACCTCGCAGGCTCTCACCACTGTTGACACCTGATTTTTGACCATCCGTTATTATAATTTTTTTATTTCTAAAATTAATTAAAAATAGCAAAAAAGGTCAAAAAATTGCAAAATCAACTTTGGAAGCCTTAGCCTAGCCTTAGGAACCAATTTTGAACAAAAAATATTTTTTGTATTTTTTAATATTTTTTGGAATTTATTTAATTATAAAAATACCCAAAAAATTAGAAAAAATACCATCCGTGGTCAGAAAATTACACAAAAATATTCAGAAATTTTATTTTAATTTCCTCTTTAATATTTTCATGGGGTTCCTTCACAAACCTAAAACCGAACCGAGCCTGAAAAATCCTTTTCGAGTCTTTTAATTTTCAATTCTTGGTTTTTATAAGCTATGACATCTGATTCTAAAGTTTTTAAATGCAATTGGGTCAATTTGCCCTTCAATTTGATCAATTTTAACCAAAAGGGCTTAATTGCACAAATTTTATTCAATTTAGTCCCCGGTTTTACAATTTGTGAAATTAAATTTCACACGGGCACACCCATTAAAATTAAACACCTCTACCCTATAGTTTTCATCATGCTGAATCCATTGGTGGGCTCAATTTTGAATAATTCAATCGTTTGGACCTTCGATTTGGTGAAATTCATTTTCGGATCCTAGGGACAATTTGGGGTTTTCACAAAATTTCAATCAATTGATCCACGAAAATACCCTTATTTGATAGAAAATCTGTCAAGGAGTCCGATTATGCCATCAATTTCATGAAAATAGGTCAATTTGGGGCCCAATTTGGGTATTTGGTCGAACCGGGCCGGTCGGGTCAGATCCGACCCGACCCAGTCCGACCGGGTCTGCAACTAAGTTGCAGACCCGTTGCACGCCGAGACAGGGGGGAGCAGAGCAGTGTGGGGCGCGATTTTTTTTAAACAAAAACGAGACAACCGAGCATGGGAAGCAAATGGGCAAGGCATATTCGGTTTTGGCAGAGGCGTGGGCGTGAAAAAAAGGGCCGGTCGGCCACGGGGGAAGGGGATGGTGCTCGGGTTTAAAGAAAACAGGGCCGAGAGAGTTGAGGGGGGCACGGGATTTTTTTGGAGAGAAAACCGACGGACAAACGGCAACCCAGGGCTTTTGGCGACACCCCACGGCCATCACCGGAGCTCAGCGGCCGTCGGCGAACTCTGAATAGGTTGGTATTTCCCTCCGAGCTTCGTTTTTCTCAGTGCACACCATATGCTCGATGAAATGCTTCAATGAACATCTTATTCCGGGGCTCTCGGCCGGAGCGTGCCCGACCCCATTTCGTGCGAGTCTCACTTTGAAAATCATCTAGACCCAACTCTAAGCCTGCCTTGCTATTTATTTTTCATCGATATGCGCCGAGAACCCGCGGTCGGAGCTCCCCGACGCATACCCGAGCCAAGGGCTCGGCCCGGCGAGTTCGAGTGGTCGCCGAGCTTCAAGGGAGTCCAGGTAAGCTCCCAAACCTTGCTTTGATGTTGTTTGAATGACTAGAATAAGCTTTGGTTAGAAAATTTTCCTCCAAAATTTTTTGGCCGGAGCCGGTTCGGTCGGGGCCTCGTCCGGCCATTTCCCGACGTTAAATCCCTTGTATTGTCTTTGTATGTTGATGTATAGGCGCTGAGGAGTCGAGTGATGTTAAAACGGTGAGAAAATTGCAGAGTTTTGGTTCGGATCGCGCGACTCCGGCGAACTCGCCGGAATAATCACTGTTCCGGCGAGTCGCCGGTCGTCTTCTCCGGCGGGGGGCTTGGTGGTCAACGGTCAACGGCTGACGTGGCATGCCACGTAGGCGCCACGTCAGCCGGGTGGGGCCGGTCCGAGCCTTATTTAAATAAAATGCAATGAACGGTCCGGATCACGACACGTGTCGCGATCCTGTAATTTTGGGAAAATAAAATAAAGGAATTTCGGATAATTAATTAAAATCGATCTGACGGTCGAGAATGTGCCAAGTGGCTTTCTGTGGATCGTCCGATCTCGTCCAAGATCGGACGCACCAGGAGTAGCCACGTGGCACAATCTGGAGCGTCCGATTTGATTGGTTTTCTAAAAAGGAAAATAAATTAATTTTTGATCCGACGGCTATTTGTGAGCCACATGGCTCCCTGTGGGTCGTCCGATCTAGTGGAAGATCGGGTGCACATGATGATGTCACGTGGCGCAACGAGAGCCGTCGGATCCGGGGAATTTTCGGATAATTAAATAAAATAGATAAAAAATCAAAAAAA
The DNA here is from genome assembly GCA_021437785.1 of Rhodomyrtus psidioides. Taxonomy (NCBI): domain Eukaryota; kingdom Viridiplantae; phylum Streptophyta; class Magnoliopsida; order Myrtales; family Myrtaceae; genus Rhodomyrtus; species Rhodomyrtus psidioides. Next base: position 1,197,683 of record JAILYB010000023.1, on the reverse strand, counting down.
TTGTTAAAAAATAGGAAAATGATTAAAAATGTAAAACGGTGTCGTTTTAGGCCGGCTTCGACCCCTAGGGTCGGGCCGGGCGCCTGAGAGGCGCGGGCCGGGTTTGACCCGGCCCGGAAAATATTTTTAAATATTAAAAATAATAAAAAATAATAAAATAATCAAAAAATCAATAAAAAAATAAAAATCATAAAATATTCAAAAAATTCGGAAAATTCAGAAAAATTCTAAAAAAATTCCAGAAAATAGGAAATGGCCACATTCAACTGGTCACGGCCTGTTTCGGGTCTTTTGACCCCCGATCTTTCCAAAAATGACGGTTTTGCCCTTCCGGCAAACCGTCTTCCAAAAAATTCTAAAAAATTCAGGAAAATCCCAAAAAATAGGAAATGGCCACAAACAACTGGCCAAGGCTCATTCCGGGTGTTTTGAACCCCGACCCTTCTTAAAATGATGATTTCGCCCTTTGGGCGAATTGTCTTCCAAAAATTGAAGAAAAATCAAGAAATTCCAAAAAATTCTCAAAAATGGGAAATGGCCACAATCAACTGGCCATGGAATATTTTGGGTAATTCGGTATCCAAACCTTCCAAAAATGACGATTTTGCCCTTCGGGCTAATCGTCCCCAAATCTTCTCATTTTACCCTTGGTCTGAAATCACACATTCCCTAGGCCCCTATGGCTATATTATGAGGCCTTTGACTTAAATTGATGTGCATTGACATGATTTATTTATGCAATTGACTGCGCTCTCGTTAAATTGATTGTGATTGATAGGACTAGCATTCCAATCTGCATGAAACCCGAACCATACCCATCTCACCCAAAATTGCGTCTGCATGAACTCTTAGTCAGGAAAATCACTCGCGTTAGGTACCGAAAGGGCATTGGTAATGACACCGACGTAACCAAGTCCCCGAACCCAAAATCTCTGGTTCCGCAGAACTGATCGATCTCTCCCAATCGGTCAGTAAGGTTTCCGGTCTACCCTCCAAGAAAGACCGGTGGCGACTCCAAATGCATGCACAAGTTGCACATGCCACCACGACCACACTAAGGTCGAAAGCGATCGACTCTTATCGTCGAATCCCTCAAAAGAAACTCCCGCCGCGATTTGGTATGGGCCTGGAAGGGCCCGCGCCGATCCAAAGCCCGCGATCGGTAATCCATTAGCCGCGTCCGTTGATTTTCGGACGGGTCGCGACAACCACCCCACCTCAGCTCGCGAGTCGCGACTCGCCTCTCGGCCGCCCCACCTCAGCTTGCAAATCGCCTCTCGTGGCCCTTGTGACTCGCCAACTCGTCTCTCGTCGACCCCCTCCTCTCGCCAGCCTCAGCTCGCCTTTTGGTTGTCGCTCGCCAGCTCGCCGCCTTGTCGCTTCTCGGCTCGCATCCCATTGTCGTCAAGGTATCACTTATCAGTATCTCTATGATTGTATCACCATGCTCTGTCTCTGTGGCTCTATTCGGTACACGAAGAAGAAAGGCCAATGCCGATGAACTTCTGTGTTTTCTTTATTGTTCTGAATCTTGTTGCGATTCTGCTGATTTGGTGACATTTCGTCAAGCTTATGCTTATTTGGTGATCTCGATTCTGTTGATTTTGTCAAGCTTATGCCGCTTGTTAACATATTCTACGATTTCCTATTCTGTTTGTTATCGAAACAGAAGCATGCTCTTCAGATTATTTGAGTCGCTTTACTAACTGATGCTAGGATGAGAAGTTTGCTGGCTAGTGGCTATTCTAAATGTTAAAAGAAAAAAAAGTGCTGGCGAAAAGGGTCCTTATGTAAACTGATTTGAATTTCTGCTGGATTGCCTTTGGTCGCAGTCATTTACTTCTCCAGGGCACATCTTTCCCTTTCCTTGCTGGTAATTAGACCGGATAATAGTTTCTAACTTGGATGCATTTGCTCTAAATGCAAAATGCTCGCTAATAGTTTCGGTATCATGATATTATTATTGTTGAAATCATAAAAATATTAATTTATCGTGTATATATAAAAATATATATAATATACAACCGTGTCCTAGCGTGTCTAAATTCTCAATTTTTTTAGAACTGTCGTGTCGGCGTATCGTGTCGTGTTGCGAGTCGTGTCTCGTGTCCGTGTAATATAGCAGTCGACAATGATCGATAGCGGTAGATCGATAGCGGTAGAGGTTGGCGAGAGTGGGTATGATTGAAAAGAGGGTGGGAGCACAGTGAAAATAGGATAGGGCGACAAGTACCGAGTTAGACGTGAAAATTCACTTGATAAGTAATTTTTTTTTATAAGTAAATTTTTTTACTAAACAGATTACGTCAGAAATTAAGTTATCAAATATATTTATGCTATTATGGAAGTGTTATCATGCGTAACCTAAGCGAATCTACTTCATGGTAGAGAATCCTTGCCCGATAATTTGGTTGGTTGACAACCCTAGACCTGTATAAGAAACCAGGCGTCTACGCTTTCAAGTTTTGCTTCCGTCGCTCACAGCTTTTCTTGCCACCGTCGTTGAACTCCCAACGAGCAGCAACGCCGCACCGCCTTAGCACTTGTCGTCATCGCCGGACCTCAGGTACCCCAGCAATCCGATCGGCTCTCTCTTTCTCGTGCCCTATCTCGTCGTTCTCTCTCTATGTCTAGGGTTGGTGAGTTGGCGGGTTCCCTCTGTTTGTGGAGCTTCTGTTGAAACTTCGGGAAACTTATGGGTGGAATTTTGCCCGCAACGGGGCGGGGAACCAAAGACCCAGCCGTTAACTTTTAAGATTTTGACCCCTGATTTCATTTAATTTCCCCCCACTTCGGTTCTTGGTTCTTTCGTGCTCAAATTTTACGGTCGTTCTTGAATCCCATGTCCTCAAAGAGTTTCATGCGTCACTGAGTCTCGAACCAGTTTTTGTGTGAAACCACTGGCTTTCTTGCGGTGAAAATTGTTGGTTTCCCGTTCTCTGCTTCAGTTTCGGAAACTTCAGTTTTTTTTAATTTGTTTTGAGTGATGATTTTCCATTAGTGGTTTGTGAGGTTCTAGTGTTTGGTTCATGGGAATGTTGATATAAATGGCGAATTTCTTCTCGGCTTACTGATTTAGTGCCCTTTTGATACCGTTGTTCAACATTTTCTTGAAGTATTATAGCGAGGTCTTGTTTTATTTTACCCGATGCCGTATCAGGTTGTTTCTTTTTTACATTTGCTTTACTTTTTATGAATTTTATAGTTATGATTATGACTCCGTTGCTATATATTTCTGCACTTCTGTATGGGTATTAGAACTGCATAACCTGTAACTGAAATCGAAAAATGTTGGATCAAATAATGTGTTATTAAATAGTCTTTAAAAAAAGGGGTCTTCAATCAATATATTCAGTGAAATGGATCATAAACAGGTTAAGTGGGTAAATTTGGGGTGGGCCATTTATAACCCAACTCGCCTGCCCATTTGACAGGTCTACTCTCTAGCTTACATTATCATAACTGCAACTTACATTACTGAATGATCAAGATATTGGCTTACCTTTGGTTGTTAAGACAGTGATTGAAGCAGTTTTCTAAGAATTCTGGTGCTTTTACAATAGATGGAGTACGTTAGCCCTGAAGGCCTCCGCATTGATGGTCGACGGCCCATGGAAGTAATCTTTCTCTCTCTCTCCTGTGCTCAAGTATACAAGGGATCATGGTGCACAAATAAATTCATGAACAAGTTTGGGTTTAATTTTGTTGCTTCCTTTTCCATCTCTTTTGACCTTAGATGAGGAAACTTCAAGCAGAGATTGGGGTTGTCGCCAAGGCTGACGGGTATGCCAAACAACAGTTTGGTATTAATTTTCTTCCTTACCGAGTCTCTCTCTATATGCAACCAATTCAACATTGGCAGTCCTTATGGATTGACTGAACTAACTTTGCTACAGTTCTGCTGTTTTTGAGATGGGCAACACCAAAGTCATTGCTGCTGTTTATGGTCCGAGAGAGGTAGCCATCAGAAGATAATTTGTTTTTGCATGTAATTTGCCTCGAAGTTTTTAGTGGGAGTTTCTTTTTCTGCTTCGGTCCATCACATCAAAGCACTTGGGAAGTCCAACTTGTTTTTGCTTTTGGGGATGAGTCTGTTCATTTGGATAACGCTAGCCAGCTTTAATTGTTTCATGCACTAAATTGCTACTATCCTAGAATCTTACAATGATAGTGGTCCAATTTTGCATCATGTGAATCTTAGAATTTTTATGTTTACACTAGCAGCAAATGAGTTATCTAAGCTTCAATAGCTGAGGATGCACAGACTAGTGAGATTGACCATTTCCGTGTTCTATTCTTATGTGAGTTATCTAAGCTTCAATTGCTTAGGATGCACAGACTAGTGAGATTGACCATTTCCGCGTTCCATTCTTATGTGAGTCTAGGCTGCTTAAGTCTTGATGTCATTTCCATTAACGCTGTAATTTCTGGGCAAAAGCAGCTTTAGTGGGCTTAACATGGTCAATTTTATCTATTTATTGCATGGTGGCTGTTGTTTTCTGTCTGCAAGAAATGTTACTGGCTTGAAGTTAAAGCCGCAAAAATTTTATGTTGAGAATTATAAAGGGAAATTTTCTACTGTAGATAAAATGCATGAGTGAGGATGCATGGTTCCTTTCTGCATATATTTAATTGCTACTGTTAAAGCTTTTTCAACTACTAACAGGCGTATCTTTATTTGCTTATATAAAAAAAAGTTTCTTAGATAATTTTAAATGTAATTCACAAGTTAATGGATTTTCTGCTCTTATTCAGGTGCAAAACAGGAGCCAACAACTGGGTGATCAGGCTCTGGTAAACTTCATTCATTCGCATATCTTGTGTATTCAGTAGCAACTCTGTTCCGTCCCTGCTCCATGCTAAATAGGAAGGAAGAGAAGTATTTTTTTTATATCGTTCGTTTTCATATCTTGTAGGTACGCTGTGAGTACAGCATGGCTAATTTTAGTACTGGAGATCGAATGAGAAGACCCAAGGGTGACAGGTTGGTTCTTCACTTGATATATTATTTTGATTAGTAGGAAAAATTTGATGCAGTTATTTTTGTACATTCGCGGGGTGTATTTTCACAAGCATGTTCATGGGTATCAAAAAAACTTTTTTCCTTGGGTCAAAGGTATAAAATTAAATTTTTGATATTCTGTTGGTGAGGTGGTTTTGCTTTGCATGTTGACCTTTTCTTGAAAGTTGAACAAACCTTCACCGAGAAGGTATGAAAGGGGTATATCACCACTATGTTTTGTTTAGAAGTTCTGGACAATCTGTATGTCTTTTTTAAGATATTAAAACTAAGCACTTGATAGAGATTTTTGTCATGTGATCACTTCGTTGAAGACTTTATTAGTGGAAAAAAAATCGAACGATTGATCTATCCATGAGTTCCTTTTTTAAAAAAAATATTTGTTTGTGAAGGGGATCCTTGGCTCAACAGTTCAGTTGTTGCCATGTGACCTGGTTGTCATGGGTTTGAGTCGCAGAAATGGGTTGCTACTGACGCTGCGTACATTTGGCCAAAGAGGTCCGACCCTTCCTGGACCTCACGCATATCGGGAGCTTCGTGCACCGGGCTGCCCTTAACTCTAATATTTGTTTGTGAATCTCTCTTTCCTTTTATCCCTTGTGCAAAATGTGAAATTGCAGTGGTGTTACATTAACCTTCTTCCATGCCCCACATCGATTGTGCTTGATAGACTGAGTGTGCACTGCCTACGAAACACATGTATTTTGAGAGCCATTTTTTGATCGACTCCGGCAAAGCACGTATGACGTGAATGTGGGGAAGTTCTGGATTTTGTGCCAGAGGTTTTTCTTTTTTCCCTTTAAAGTAAATAGGAAGCTGAATTACTCTGCCAATCAAGTAAAAGATCATCCAAAGATATTGGATCTGACATAACTTGAGCTCTCAAGATGTTACTTAAGTGGAATACACGAAGCTTAAAAAACCCCAGAGCTAGACAGAAAGAGAACATAGTTCAGAGCTGGACGTACAAAATGCTACCAAGTACCTGAAATGTTTATTGAGAATAGCAAGTGCTTATGTCAAGACAGAGAAAATTTTTAAAAGAACAATCCTAGGTCTACCGCATCAGACTTTTTCCTTTAGGGAGTCTCACTACGTGAACGTCTTTAGGCGATTTGACATCAAAACCTGTCTCCATGGCCACATGTTATTGATATGCATACGAGCCAAGGCTCCAAAATCCTGCCTTGAAACCTCTTATTATGGCTACTGGTGTTTCTTGTCTGATTCCCACGTATATTCTTGTTCAGACGGTCAACAGAGATATCTCTTGTTATTCGACAGACAATGGAAGCATGCATACTGACTCAGCTTATGCCTCGATCTCAGGTTATGTAACAGCATTTTCGTATCTTTTTCGTATGTGCATACTTTTCTTTCTAAATGCTTTTCTTCTTAATTGTCACAGATAGATATATACGTCCAAGTTCTTCAAGCAGATGGAGGTAAGTACAGCCAGATTGTAAATCTAGATGCATTCTCCTTCATGTTTGTACCGTTCTCTCAATTCCTCATAGCTTTCTTTCTTTGCTCCATGAGGCTGGTCACTGCCCCATGATGTCTTTGATTACCTCTCTTCATTGCTAAAAAATACATATGCCTTGTCCAGATAAATGTCAATTTTTGATTGATAATCCTTCCCTAAACTGACTGGTAAACATTTTTTTTTCATCTTCATAAGCTGCGTTAGTCATGCTATGCGATAAATGGTAGCTTTAAGGGTGATGGCATCTCGAGAGAAGTGAGTGGCAATGGCAAGCACTCGACAGCGCTTCTCTTCTTACTTACAGCTACGCATATTAGCACTCTATTGCTAACAATGAAACACTTGAATTGTCTTTATCTTTCATGTATATTTTTTACGGCCAATAAAACTGTCATTTGACTGGCAATTTTACACAGGAACTCGGTCTGCGTGCATCAATGCTGCCACTTTGGCCCTTGCTGATGCTGGTATACCAATGCGTGATTTCGTTACATCATGCAGTGCTGGGTATCTTAATAGTACACCACTTCTTGGTTAGTGTGTATATAAGTTGTGTCACTTCCGTAAGTTCAACTGTTTGGTGAATTAAACGACAACATAGAGCTAGTGTTGCATATTATAATTTGGAGCTAATTTTGTCTCTTCTTGTAACCTGGACAGATTTGAATTATGTAGAAGATAGTGCAGGAGGCCCTGATGTTACAGTTGGAATTCTACCAAAACTAGACAAAGTTACTCTTCTGCAGGTCCTGAGTGATCGTATTATTTGTCAAGCTTTTTTCACATCTTAGCAATTTTGTGATATCTGCAGTTCACTTTGTATTGCTGTTTTCTGCTGCAGATGGATGCTAAATTACCTGTCGATATCTTTGAAAATGTCATGCAACTTGCGGCGGAAGGCTGCAAAGCAATTGCAGATTACATTCGAGAAGTAAGAAGTTACTTTACATTTGAAAATGGAAGAACAACTTCTGATATTTTGGTTTTGAATTTTCAGGGTCATTGACTTTTGATGTGTAGTTTCCCTTTGATTTCCTTGTTTCCTAACCCATGGTTCCCGAGCTTCACATGCACATTTTTCTGTTGCAGGTTTTGAGTGAGAATACCAAACAACTAGAGTACCGGCGAGGAGTGTAGTGTTTTAAGGCGATGCTTATTGCGCTTCTGGACAAAGGTTTGTATGTGAAATTTGGATTTGACTCCTCAGAAAAGGCGGGATGCGAAAAAGGAAAAGAAACTTGCTTACTCTGTTGCATTTAAGCGCTCCTTTTTTGGTTTTTGTTATTGGAGTCTGAGTGCAACATTTCTTCTCCTTCAATTGTGATCCACATCGATAACGTCTATACATTGAAGAGTATTAATGCAACGATCTGTGGCGATGCTTGTGTGGAGGTGCAATGCTTGCTAGAAAGTGTTTGCAGGATTTCTTCTGACGAACACTTCAGGGTGTTTCTAATTTCTTTGAACTTGTTCGTCTCAGCTCAACTGGGATCTAACTTTCGCGTCAAAGCTCCCTCATTTCTGCCATCTCTATCCATGGAGAGAGAGAGAGAGTCCAATTCATATGCGATCAAATTCAACTTGTAATTGTGCTTTGCAGAGATAGCAGAGAAGTCGTCCCGGTGAATCTCGGCGACGATCTCATTCCTATGATGGGTCATCGAGTACAGACCTTAATGCATCAAAATTAGTAGGCGGACTTTTTCTTGACCACATATATGTGAGAGAGAAGCATTTCAAGGTTCTTTATAAAAACTTTTTTATGTAATATTTCCTTTGATTTGATGCAACTATCTAAAAAGTTTTATTGTCTATGACCAAGACGATAATTGACACGATAAAATTCTGGACATCGTGATCCCTTATATATGAGTATACAACTTGATTCCATTGCAAACTTAATGAATTTGAGTTTATATGTGTTTGTGCGCGCGTCACGCTAGACTTTTACTCACAACTCTGTTCTACAATAAGTGTATTAGTATCAAAATCGTATAGGCTAATTTGATGCTTACTTGGTGTTTTTCAAGTCATTTACGTATTTCCAAACTCGTCTAGTAAAAAGTGATTTTCTCTATGAAGGGTTATTAGCTAGCTATTTCCTATATGTAGATTGTTATTTTAAGCAAGTGGTGTTTTTGAACTTTTTTTTTTCGATGTCTCGTGTATAAGTAAATTTTCTTCGAAAAGATTTAATAATAGGTTTTTGCAAAGTACCAAATGTTTGCGGGCAGATACTATAAATATTTCATTTCATTTCATTATATATGGCTCATTTTCTCCCTCTTAGATGCATATTTAAGGATTATATTTGATGCGACTTTTAATCCTAACCCATGGGTAGCTCAGTTGGTTAGGACGCACTTGAGATTGTGTGGTTAGGCGCACTGGTCTCAGGTTTGATTTCCCAGATTAGCACCTATGATTTAAGTGGGGGTCATGACGGTGGGTTACTGTGCTAGTCTCCCTCGAGGAATAGTCGAGGTGCGCGCAAGCTGGCCCGGACACCTTGATTATAAAAATAGAATTATCACTAGTTATCAAGAATTTCATAACATTGGATAAATATGTCATTGGATAATTAAATGGTTTATCGCGAATTCGATGTGAAGCACCGATTTACCCCAAAAAAACAAATAACATTCCATTGAATCATTGATAGAGGATGGTCCAAGGTTAACACAAGACCAAAAAAAAAAAAAAAAGGCGAATCATTGACCCAACCACATGAAGTCTCTCATCCAAGGAAGAAGAATTCCATTTCCACCCGACAATAACCAAACGATTCCTAGAGAAATATGTGTTGGCAATCCATTTATGTCTGATAAGTGAACAGAAACCTCATTGAAATTGCTTTAATGAAGGGAAAGTCATACTAAATCTCAAAAGTTTCGTATATGGCCCTAACTGCGACGATTACAATGAAACTTTCGACGAATTTTAGATCCACGGTCGGAAACCTAATCGGCCTTTGCTTTAGCCCGTGACTTCGTTTTGAATTCGCATTCAAATGCACTCTATTGCAAGATGTGACTTCTCCACCTATACTCAAAAGTTTATAGATCCAAATTTAGAATTTTCATTATGTCAATCCCTATATCCCCCCGTGTCTTTCTACCCAAAAGCCAAGCCTAAAAGTTGTCTGCAACAGCTTCCCTTTATGACGTTTGCTTTCAATTTCATCCCCGAACAAGATAGAGTGAGTTATGCACAGTGCACACAACACAAAATTCTAAGTTATGGGTCTCTTACCCCAAGGAAAATGTATGGAGTTATATTTCAGTATTTGAGTGTGCAGAAATATTTTCTTATTATTTTTAAGTTTACTAGGTTTAAATCCGGTATTGTTTACAAGTTAAACTGAGAATCTCAATGGGGGTCGGAGCTAAAGATACATAAGACACGATGACTTGGTTTTTTCGTACTTTCTTTTTATTAAGGATTATTGTTATGTCCAGAGCCACCGTAATAAAAAGCTTATACATTCGTCGTCGACACGTGTTATACATGTGTTTGAACTTAAGTATGTATTCGAATTTTATAAGCCAATTGTGATTGAGTGAGGTAATTGTTACATCGTCAATAGATCTACGGATTCCTTTATTTAAATTTGGCGTATAATTGTGTCGATTATATGTTTCCTCAATGTTAAAATGAAGTGCTGCTTTTTTTTAAAAAAAAAACTGGGTTTAACGTTAACCATCTTTGATTTGGACATATTCTTGTTCATGTGATTGATCATTGGCCAAGCCTCGAATGGTCAACAGGTTAACATAAGGCAAGTGCCCAACAATCTTCGGTAGAGTCCGGTTCAGAGATAAGGACAACATAAGTATCATAATTTTCGTACGATACTCACTTAAGTGTCATAATTTTTTTCTCGATTACTTGAGTGTCATAAGATTCAATCGATCCTTAGTTGCCTTAACTTTTAAAGAACGTTCGCTCAAATGTCATGACTCCGACGTGGCATGACACTTGTTGTGAATTTTTTAAAAAACTATCACACCAAAACGATCGATTGAAAAGCGGGAAAAGCACAAAAAAAAATAATCCTATTGCATCGACAACAATTCAGTTCTAAACCCTTTAATTGAAGCAATTTAGTCTTATATCTTTTTGTATTAGTACTAGTTCAGTCCATTTCGCCAATTTAAGCCTAGAATCGCTGAATTGGATGCTAGTCGTCCTACGTGGCAATGCCAGCGCTGTCATTGACATTTTTATGCAATGTTTTAATTTCTTTAATTCTTTCTTTTTCCCACCAGCCACAGGCGAGGATTGGCTTGTTGGGCCACGCTTGGGCGAGCATCAACAATGGTCTACCTTACTTTGGGGAGGCTGACCCTTAGGGGTGTGCAATCGAACCGGATTAACCCGGAACCCGGATCGGCCCACCCTAAAAAAGGTTCGGGAGCCGATTTCGGTTGAAACCGGTCCAGGTACCGGTTCCAATTTTTGGGAACATGTTGAAACCGATTCGAGTACTGATTTTAGGTGAAGGCCCACCCAAATCGATTTTAGAACTGATTTTTTTTTATATCGAGGTGTTCGATTTTTAGTTACTTAAAAAAATTTATTGAATGAGTGTATTACCCAAATCTTTCTTGGTTTTTAGATATGGATTGTCTTACCGAAGACGTTATCATTGGTAAATAAACTTCATTTTGTGAAAACTACGATTTTGTGGTAATTAAATAGACTTCATTGATCGGCATTTTTGCACGAAAAACAGGATCGGGACCGAAAATAGGTTCCAAGAAAAACAGGATCGGATCTCGGTTCCAAAAATTGATAACCGGTTATAGCAGGGTCGGTTTCAAGGTCTAGGCCTGGACCCGGCCCATGCTCACCCCTACTGACCCTTGCCTAGGCAAGGCGAGGCTCGCCGGGAAAATGAAAAGATAAAAAAAAAGGGAGAGAAGAAAAAAATTCAAAAACTTTTTTTAAAAATATTCACGTCACGCCGGAAGTGCCATGTAAGATAGCCGACATCCACGTCAGCAATTCCAAGTCTGAATTAGCCGGATGGACTGAATTGGTACCAATGCAAAAAGATTTAAGATTAAATTAGTTCAATTGAAAGGTGTATGTCTAAATCGTTATCAATGCAATATGATTGGGTCTTTTTTGGTATTTTTTTCTATTGAAAAGTTGTATGACACTTAGGTGATTGAAAAAAATTATGGCACTCAATTAAGCAACATATGAAAGTTATGACACTCAAGTGATCGAAAAGAAAGTTATGGGATCCAAGTAAGCGTCGTATGAAAGTTGTGACACTTGTAATGTTAGTTTTCCCTTATTCGAGCTACATCTTTTTGAGCTTGAAGCAGGATCTAGCCCATGCGGAACACCTATTAATTCAATCTAAATTGATCTAGGTTAGATCCAAACACGTTCAAGTTACCACAACTCTTAGATTATCCGATAGCTAGTTAATGCATCGACGGTTAATTTTGATGCTTTTATTAGATTATCAAACGGAAAATCTCTCTAAAGACAAAACGGAAATGGCATGACTTAGGAGGCCAATGGAAAGCCGGGTCGGGTCTCCGAGAGAGAGATGCAGGGGCAAGAGCAGCTCCTCACGGCACAAGGCGGCGGCGGCAGCGGCATAGGAGCGAGGAGGCTAGAAACCGTCCTTTGCGGCTCTCACGAGGCGTGGTATCCTCCACGGCTCCCCAACCCAACCTCCGGCACGCGCAAAGCACGTGCGTGGAGCTATAAAACTGAAAATCAAAGCTAGAGAGAGAGAAAGAGAAGGAGAGAGAAATTGGGTGACTTTCTTCTGCAGTGTGGAAGAAGAAGAGAAGAGAGAGAGAGAGAGAGAGAGAGGCTGTTTCTGTTCTTCATACGTTTCATTCAAAGTGTCGCCAAAAAAAAAAAAAAAAAAAACTGAACGCCCAACTTAATATTAGCAATTCACACAATCTCTCTTTCTCTCTGCCCCCTGAAAATCGCCACTGTGAAACCCTAATCTTCGTCTCTCTTCTCCGTCCCTTTGCCGTGCCTCCTCCCGCAATCGCTCAATCTCCTCCCCGAATCCTCCCAGGATTGCACGCGCGCTCCCGTTTCGTCGCTGGGACTCGTTGCTCGGATTGAGGACGCCGGTTTCTTGGGCCTCGTCCTAGCGGGAGCTAGCTTGGTTTTGTCGCTCCGGAATCGATTGTAGTGGGGGTGGGTTCTTTCCGTCATCCCTCGGGCGGAATTCCGCCGCCGCCTCTTCAAACCCTAGGCGCCGGAGGTTGGTTACGAGAGCCTCCTAGCAGGTTCTCGCATCTTAGGGTTGGGTTGTTGGTATTCGGGCATTGGACCCCGTGCGGAGTTTCTGATTTGAGTGCCCTCATTGGATTTGATTTTGGGACAGTCGGAATTCTGGGCTGCCGCGGAAGTGGCCGCTTGTGGGAATTCGGGTGTGTGCTTTTGCGTAATGAGGGTCGCCTGACCTTGCTTTGTTGTGTGAAATTCGCATTTTCATTGGGATGGAGGCCTAGAGGGAGTCCTCTTCTCATCATTGTGCTTATTTAGGGGTAATGCATCTTCTGATTGTCATTGCCTTCGTACTTGCACTCTGGCTTTGCGTTTGCATTGGGATTCTGTTCTTCTGATAGACTTGCCTAGTTAATTGCTAGTGCTTTACTCATTAGAAGCGGCTAACGGTCCTTTGAGGGGATTGTGACGTTGGCATCTTTTGATTACGAAGAGACGTTCGTTTTTAGGATAAGGTTTCTGCAACTCTGAGCAGATGAGAAAGGGTGGCGAAGTTTAGTTGTTCGATTTGTGCTCTTAATATTCTCTGAGGATGTGCATTGCTCCCCATGGAAAGAAGTGAACCCACTTTAGTTCCAGAGTGGCTGAGGAATTCTGGCGGCGGCGGTGCTTCAGGAGTCAGCAGCTCTGCTAGCCACTCTTCTCATTCAGGTAGTTTGTTCTTGCTAATTCCGCTCCATTCTAACTTTTGTAACGCCATATTTTTTGGTCACTGAGCTTTGCATCGGCAATAATGCGCACCGGCATACATGATTGATTTGCACTTGTAGCGAGTATCAGTGCTGCTTTAATTGTGACGTATTGTATTTATATGTTAACTGGCGTGCTGCTTTAATTGTGACGTTTTGTATTTATGTTAACCGGAGTGCTTTTATTATCTAGAACCTCCTTCATCGGGATCTCGTAGGAGAAGTAAAACTTCCAAGGGCGGGAATGACTTTGATGGCCGCCACTCAGCATTAGACCGCACATCATCACTTAATGTACGGGGGAGTTCTGGTAATAATGGTCTTGTAAAGAATGCATACAGTAGTTTCAGTAGGAGTCACCGTGACAGGGAAAGGGGACGGTTGAACTATGATGAGTACTGGGACCTTGATGGTTCTGATTCCCTGGGATGTAGTAGGATTGAGAAAGATCCATTGAGGCATTCCCATTCAATGATTCCAAGAAGGCATGGTGAACTATTGCCTCGTCGTGTGGTTCCAGAGGTAAAAAATGGAAGCAATGATGCACAAAATATCATTGCTAAGAATGGTCCAATTTCTGGGGTTAGTACCATTCACCATGCTGTATCTGAGAAGGATTTCCCATTGCTTGGAGCTGAAGAAAAGCAAGGAATGGCAGATAAAGGAAGAGCCTCATCCCCTAGTTTATCTTCCAACATCAATTGTTTGCCAGGTGCTAGTTCAGCTTTAGCTAGCAGTGAAGGATGGACATCGGCTCTGGCACAGGTACCGAGCATCGCTCCTACTAATGGTGTACAGTCGTCATCTCATCAACAAAATCCAGTTGCTGCTCCAGTATGTGGGACTGCAATGGCAACGACTGGTCTTAAAATGGCTGAAGCTTTAGCACAGGCTCCGCTGCGAGCAAAAACTGCTCCCCAGGTAGGAGCACTTGTTGTGGTATCTTCCAAAATTTTCTATAATTTCCGTGGAAAATCTAATTGCTTCTTCTCTCTTGCAGTTGTCAGTGAAGACACAGAGGCTTGAGGAGTTGGCCATTAAGCAATCAAGGCAGCTTATACCGGTGACCCCCTCAGGTCCTAAGACTTCGGTAAGAGGACTTATGAGCTTGTTCTGCTGTTCTGCGCCTTCATTTTGTTTTTACTTTCCCCTGATGTACACATCACGTGTTTAAATCAACTACTTGAAGCAACATTCTCCGGCCTGAAAATTTCTATATTTGTTTGTGAACAACACTGTAACAATGAAGTAATACTTTTTTCCAGTGTGAATGTGAATACTCAAATAGCTAATTGGGCACAGCTTGGATTATATGGTTGCATAGATCTGGGATTGGTTGTTTGAAGTATAGGATAGTGGAGCTTCCAATGTTTGGGATTGACCAGAGTATCATGTCGTAGCAGTTTTTAAAATTATTTGTTTTGGAGTTTTCTGGTGATTTTGGATTCATCTTTCTGTCGTGGTTGTGCCTGTGTGGTAAACTATAGTTTTATTTAGATAATAGATGGACAGTACTTTGAAATGGTCTTATATGCCTTTTCAGATTGTTTTTTTTTCTTTCTTCTTTTGTTCAGTATCACAACCTGTTTGGTGTGTTGGGGGATTTGTATCCTTTAATGCGTTCATTTCCAAAACGCAGTCCTGCATCATGACATGGTGTGCTGCACGAGTTTTTTCCTAATGCCTGCATGATTGCTAGTTGTTTTCCCAGCTTATTCTTGAGCATGTAGTACACTTTGCTGCTAGTTCATTTATTTTACACAACTAGAATATGTGGTTTTTTTTTCCCGGGTGGAGGAGGATGGTAGGATGCTGTTAAACTGAATGTTGGGTGCTACTTTTGAAGAAACTTTTTTTCGTCTTTTTGTCTAGAAAATATGTGTGACGATAGCTTATTGTATTTTGTTTTAAGGTGCTTAATTCTTCTGAGAAATCCAAGTCGAAAGCAGCTGTAAGAAATGGGGAGAGAATTTCTGCTGTCAGGAGTGGGCAACAGCAGCTCTCTTTATCTGCTAATCAGTTTCTTCGAGGTGGACATACTAAATTAGATTCACCACAGTCACCTCATGCTGGGAAGTTTTTAGTTCTCAAGCCCACTAGGGAGAATGGCATTTCTCATGCTCCAAAGGATATGGGAAGTCCAACCAGTGTTAGTGGCAGCAAATCATTGAGCAGCCAGCCTACTGTTGCTAGTTCTGCAGCTCCTGCTCCTTTAAGGAATGCGAACAACCCAACGCATTCCTCTATAGAAGACAAGTCTGCCGTCTCCGTTCTGAACCCTGCTACAGTTTTGGAGAAGAGACCTTCCTCGTCTCATGCACAAAGCCGAAGTGAGTTTTTCAATCTCATTAAAAGGAAAAACTCAACAAAAGGTTCTTCTGTTCTCTTAGAGTCAGGCCCTGTAATCTCATCTCCAAGCAGAGAAAGTTCTTGTCAAATAATTGAGCAATCAGTCAATGTCCCTGGAAGTCCTGTTGCTGACAACGGTGGTGAGATATGTAGCAGTGAAGGCAGCTCTTCAGAAGCTCTGAGACTTCCTAATGATGAAGGTGATGATATGAGTCTCACAGCGACGGTTTATCCAAATGAGGAAGAGGCTGCTTTTCTTCGTTCCCTTGGATGGGATGAGAATGCTGGTGAAGATGAAGGTCTCACAGAAGAGGAGATCAGTGCTTTTTATCAAGAGGTAAATTGCTGCCTGCTTACGTGCTGTTAGAATTGGTTTGAATGATTGATGTCTTGTTATGTGTGCATGATGATGATGCCGTATTCTTTCATTGTCAGCTTAGTCCTTCCCAAATGGGAAAACTAATATTTGTGCCCTGCATCGTTGATGTTATTACGTGTTACATCTCCACGTTTCCAACTTTTCAGTTTTAATCTTCAAGTTTCGTTTTAACAACAAATGACATCATCTGTAGCAATAGTTGGAAGTCCAAATAAGGTGGCACGTGTTTATGAAGATGCATTAGAATAATTGTAAGAGCATCATCTGTTGAGGATATAAATTATAAGTTTTTATAGGAGTTTTACAGAGTGTAAGTGTGCCTACAATTGAGGATTGAGAACGCAATCTTACATAATACTTCCTTGTGTTGGTGGAAATTATTCAACATGTGGATATTATTTGTGGTGCAGTACACAAAACTGAGGCCATCTTCGAATGTCTGCCGAGGAGTGGAGCCAATCCTCTCGAAACTGTCTGAAACTCGCATCGGTAGTATTGGCGGAGCCTCTGCAGAGATCATTCCATCTGATTCGGGATTCAAAGCTTGATTTACCAGCTCTGGAAGTCCAAATTTTGCTGGCCGGATGGGCCTTTGTTTTTGAAGGGACACCAATCTTGGGGTACGCAGGAGGATAGGTTCCTGTGGAAATTTTACAAATAGTTCAATAAGTTGGAGCGTTCATGTTTGCTTGTGGAGAAAGAAAGAGGATCTTAGGGAATTTTGTTTCAGGATAGATAGAGGGTTTACTGTTTCGGAGGAGGTGCTGAGGGAGTTAGCATCTTTTGGGGTATTTCGGTCCTTTATGTTCCTTCTCCTTGAAGAGGGTTCTGATCTTTAGGAAGAAATGCTTCTGGTGTTTCTTTTCATTTTTCGACTGAAAAAAGGAAAAAGAAAAAGGAAGTTCAACATTTTGGTTCCTCTGTTGCTTGCGCAGGTCCATATTGTTTATCTCTGACTCCAGCGTCATAGGCCAAGTAGTATATATTACCTTGTTTATGAGCCAATTTGGTCTTTCCTGTCTTGAGATTGCACCTTGCCCGTTGAGAGCAGGTTCTAGTCGGGGCATTAGTTCCCGACAGGCCACGACAGCGCGCTCAAAACACGGCTTGTCGGGAGAAACTTGAATTTGACATGGAATAGGTATAGTTGACTTGATATTGACATGATTTGACTCACGAGACTCGTTTGTGTACGTGATTTGCCATAGTTCATTTGAGTGTGAAAATAGCTTGATCAAATCAATGAAATTTAGGGCATACATGGAAAAGTGATTCTAATTGAAATGATTTTTTCTGATTCTATTTCCTAAATGGGTTTTAAAGAATCACGCTAATCATTTTTGCCATTTATTGTGAAGTTTTATCGAACTGTTTTATTCGACCAAAAAAAAAAATCGAACTCTTTTGAGCTAGTGAATAACTTACATGAATGACACATTTGTTTCTGCAAGGAAAATGCACTACACTGCCCTGCATTAGTGTGTGTTTCTGATTTTAGGAAATCAAATCTCAATCTTAATTCATTAAAAACTTAAGAACGAGAGCTGCTAAGGATTCACAATGGTTATCTGTCCTTTTCCAAAATTTTCTAACACTAGACTAAATCAAGTGTACAATCAAAGAATCATGACATTGATAAATCCTATCAAACGTGATTCGAGTTTAATTGCAAAAGTGTTTACGATTTTCTAATAAAGAATAAATCTTTGAAATTTAGGAAATCTATGCCCAAATTTATGAAAATGAGGTCAAACTAGCCTAATCTAAGCTTCTTCTGTTTTTGGGGATTTCTTGAAATTTTTCTAATTTTTTTGCATTTTTTTTTTATTTTTTTATCTTACATATTTTCTTTGAATTCTGTTTTAGGTCGAGGAAAAATTGACAAGAGAACTGGATAGGAAAAGTGAGAGATGTTGGACTTTGTTCTGTTTTGTGATTTTTTTTTTCAGAATTAACTTTTTTTTGTTATTATTTTTGCTGCAAATTTTTTTTCAGGGAACAGAATCAGAATCAAAATAATTTATTTTATCAAACATGATTCTCATCTTCTTTTGTTCTAGGAAACGTAATCAGAGAACCAGAATGGTTGTCAAGTAAGCCTTTAATCCCGCTAAATCATTTGTTTTCCATGCTATGTTCATCACACATTGTTTCAATCACATAATATAGAAAGGACTCATGGTGCAAAAACTTTCGATGAATAGAGCTTCTCCGCGTACTGTCTTCGTAAAGATTGATGTGTGCAATTGAAAGTAACCAATTGCTAGATTATAGGATTTTTACCTCCATCTCTCTGTGTTTTAGATCTACATTTCTCTTTTACTTGTGGAATATCCCCAATTGCTAGCTCTTGTGAGATGAATTTAGGGGGATTGGCTCGACAAACAATGTCGTTCTTGTCCTTCTACTTAGAGGGCGAAGCAAGGAGGCTTTTGATCTAAAGGTCGTAATACGGTTAGCGCAATGCCCAAAGTGAAAGAGACCATTGGTCGCAGATTGGACGATGTCTGGGTCAAGTGCCGTAGCTAGCAATTGTTCGATTTGGTCGTTTTCTCTGCTCGTTGCCAGCGCCGGCAAGATCTAGCCCGGGATATCTGTACTAACTCCTAGCAAGCTCGGAGTGCAGACACTTAGCCGTCTGCTTCTTCAGTACCCTTAAACTAATTTGATTCCACAATCGTCTTAAGTCGATAAGAGACTGTTGCCTCATGGTAATTGGTGACCTACTCGAGGGCTGATTTGATGAGTAGTCTACCCCTGATTTGGAAGGACTGCCCACCGACAACAAAGAACCTTATTTCTAGTGCAGAGCCGACCAAACCACTTTCCTATCGCCTTCTTTTTTCTCATATTTCGGCCATGGCTTTTGGTGGATTCACTAGCTTAGACATATTCAATCGTGTGTGGATTAGTCCCCACTCGTCCCATCACCTGCCCAAATGCCCGTAGTAACGGATCTTTAGTGCAAAACTCCTCCGTCATCAGCATAAAAGACAGGAGGACTAATGGAAAGGGAGACGAAATCATAAGACGAGCTACACATTCTGTCTGTTCAATCGAGCCAACCCGGGTCCTTCTCTTCGATGCTTTCGCTCGCTTGTTTTTGTTGGGAACAGCATCAGGCGATGAAGTGCCCGCGATGTGAGTTAGTGAACGCATGCTTGCCAACCGGCAGCAGGGGGTTGCTCCGTGGGGGCTCGTAGAAGAAGAGCTTGACTTAGCTGTCCCAGCAATATCGAGTGGCGAGGATTTGGAGAGCGAAAAGAAGCAATGCCATTTGATGAGGATAGTGAAAGATTAAAGATTAACATTTGCGACATCACTCATCCTGCTTATCAACGGGACAAACGGCTGAAAGCGACTCCTCTGCTTGGATCGTAGTTTAGTCAGAGGCGTAAAATCTCATTTTTTTTAACATTTGACTGATTATTGTTTTTCTTAGCTTAGGCGCAGAAGATTAGGCTGTTTTTCGGGATTTGGCCTAAGAATGTTGGATGTGACGTGCTTTCCTCACACAGGGATTTGATCTCCATTTCAGCCCAATCACGAAAAGAACAAAGAAGAAATTAAGCTCTTCTTCAATGCCAAATTTTCCTACTCGTTGCAGTTAAGACACTGTTTTTCCTTTTCTATTGCGTACTCATTTTCCGATTTGTATTCACAAGACAGAGACATGCTAAGTTTACAATGCACGACCACAAGCTGTGCCGGGTTATGATGTGATTGTTTCGCAGCAGAGAACCGGCAGCAGAGTCGAAATCAAACTCAGTTGAACACTCGCACCGCAAATAGACCGAGTCGAATGGGTTCCCCACAAAAGCTATTGCTTTGAGTTAAACAACCCCTCCTCTTTCCTTACCCAGAGAACAATAAACTCAGTTATACATATAGTCATCTTCTCCGCAATGTTGAAGCTTGCTCCGTGCATCGAAAAGATCATCACGATGTAGCCAATCTACAGAGACCTCCGTCTCGATATGTTTACAAAGTACATCGTCGCAGATCAAAACCTCACTCCGAGTGTGATGTCCAATAAATTAGTCCACTGCAAAAAGCCAATTTTGTTTGAATTAGAATTCCGGTGCTGTATCACTCTTAAATTTAGCAAATACTGATAATATCTTAGCCACTCATTTCCAAAAACCATGCGTCCATTTACTAATGTTGTACACGTATGTGAAGGTTGGGTAGAAATTGAATTTTCTGTTCGTGATAGAGAGTAAGGCTAAAAGAAGCCCAAGTATAAAAAGCTTTGCCTGATCATGAACAG
This sequence comes from Rhodomyrtus psidioides, assembly GCA_021437785.1. NCBI lineage: Eukaryota > Viridiplantae > Streptophyta > Magnoliopsida > Myrtales > Myrtaceae > Rhodomyrtus > Rhodomyrtus psidioides. The sequence continues at coordinate 1,177,217 of JAILYB010000023.1, read as the reverse complement.
ATTCCATGCAAAAATTGTGCTTCTTCTATAATAGATCAAACACCATGCTTATATCATGGATGCCACACAAGTCGATGAGACCAAGAGAGAGAAACAATGTATATCCAAGAAAATCAGTGTCGAATGCATAAGGTACCTGATCAAAACAAATACGCATTGCAAGACACCAGCAACTCCTGTCCAAACTGAAGGTCCAGAGGTCTCAAGTGAATCTTGAATTAATAGGCCCACAGATGCTGCCAGAGAGACAAATGAAACAACATAGGCAAAGAAAAGCCAAAGCTTCAACCTGTTACATTGAGGAGAGAATTATCAACCATTGCTCAAGAAATCAGCAAGGAACCCCCTCATCTATTTCAACTTGAAGGAGACCGTGCAAATGCTACAGCTACTTAAAGCATCAAACGCATGCAAAGTGGCATCCCAAGGAAAATAAAAGCAATTGCAAGCTGGTAAAGTTCAATAGTAACCATCACAACAGCTGCAGAAGGCCAATTTTTGCCCCCATCATTTGGTATTATCATCACAGGAAGCAGTAGAACATGGCATGGAAAGAATCAAAATTTAGAGCATAGGATCATCACCTCAGAATCAGGATCTTACTTTATGGATTGCCCAATGCAACATTCACAATGCTTATAGCCATAAAAGAAGTCAGTGACAGGACAATTGTTGGAATCTCAAGCGTAAACCACATGATAATACATCCTAACCAAGTGTATCAAGGGATATCAATAGAGTAATTCCACTGGAAGCCCACATAGCTCATGTAAAGGGGCATGTTAGCATTCTCTTAAAGGTAAATGTATGTTTTCAAAACCAACAGCACGGTTTACATGGTAAATCTGTGACTACCCTAGAAAATGAGGGTGTATCATGCCTGGCAGAAATCCATCCAACTGCTGTTGATAAAGGAATAGAAATATGGTTATATATGTGAACACGAGAATGTCTTGACAGAATATGCTCTCAAAAGTCAAGAGATTATAAAGTCCAATTTGATTCCACAACCATGAATTCAACCTAGCATCAATAAATAAATGAAGGTGCGATTTGATATGTAAACACCTAAAACCAATTTTAGAGCCCTTAAATGGTAACAAGATGGAAGTAGTGACATCTTATCCAGAAAATTAAACGTAATAGGCATTCTCATTCGCAGAAAAAGTTCCTCTCACATTGCTCGTCTATTTTTCATCTGCCATATATATTCCAAGAAGATCACCAATTGTTGCAAGACTATACTAACAGCGAAGCACAAGCTCCGTCCACTCTCGTTTAGTGTTCAATGTAATGGCTCAGAAAGTCATTCTCATATTGCTCACAAAAAGATCCCTCTCATGTTGCTCTTGTATTTTTTAATCTGCTGATATATACTCCAAGAAGATCACTGAAGCCAACCTTCGCATACCTATACTAGCAACGAAACAAAAGCTCCGTCCACTCTTTAGTATGGCACAGAGACCTCACTATCCTGATGATGAAAATACATAAGATTGACCACTAAATAGAGCCACTTTTGGTACTTCAACCTGGACTTTCGTAAAGTATTTTGAACCTCTTAAGTTTTTTTTTTCGTTTTTGAACCTCTCAAGTTTGACCTTGTAAACTCCTCCATTATCACAGACAAACTCTCTCCAGTCCATATATATTTTCAAGCAAGTATTGCAAATTCAAAAGACAAATCATCCAGGCAAAGCAGCACTGCACCAAGGAAAAAGAAACTGCTTTTGTTGTATGCTAGACTCCAAGTAACGCTATCCCTCGCATCACAAGAAGACTAGAACTTTGAAAGAAACAATAAAATGGGGGTTGCCTTTCAGTCATGAATACCAGTAAAGTGCAGCCATGCCTCTTCAAAAAGCACTAATAGTAAACAACCAATTTGAGATAGGAAGAATAGTGTCAAAGACAATGACCCTTGGGGACAAAAGCTGCTCTTGCTCTTTAGGAAATGGTTCTTGTGAACGAGGAAGAAGGGCTACTTCACTCTAGATCGAATGAAACTGGACAATTATCCTTTCACAGCTCTAGAGGTAGGGAAGTCAACAGTGAAGAGAGGGTCTCAATCAACAAGAAAGTCACGAAACAGAGAAGATGGTGCTATTCCCTTCTCGTTCCCCTCCTCCTCCCCTTTGAGTCAAGCCATCAGTCAGCGCCCTTAGTCTATTTCTGAGATCCAGAGGTAGTCAAGCAACATCACGTTACGGTACCCCACTTGCTGTATTCCTCAAAACGATAAAGTCCAATGTTCGGGCCGTTTTAAAAACACTACATCCGCACGAACTCAGTCTAAAAGACAATCCTGCATAGCAGAAGTTCGAACATTCTCCAAGTAGTCTTAATTTCCTTGCAGAAGCCTAAAAAGAGTTACTACCACTGAGCGAAACAACACATCGGAGAAGCAAACAAAAGGAGGAACAACAGAAGGCTGACCTCCACTCGCCTTCATCGTAAGGAGAGTAGTCGATGTCATCCTTCCTCACGCAATTGAACATCAGCGCAGCGAAAGAAGCAAAGATACCTTCAATTCAAAGCCAAATCAAATCCGTCAATCGCGCGCTCTATGCACACGCACGCACCGAAAGCAAAACCTCAAACATCGAAGTCACCAAAAGGGAATCAAATCCCCCGAGACTCATACGCACATAGAGATGAAGCTAGCACACCGTACCGGGGAGATAGTGGACGAAGGAGACTGTGACGGAGCTGCACACGACGGCGTCGACCCAGAACCACCATCCGGCGCCGAACACGGCGCCGGCGACGCCCGGCCCGAAGATCGCCCACAGTTCGGCCAAATCCATGCGAAGGCTGGAGGGGGTTTCAGAGATCGAACACGAAATCGGATTGACTCCAATTTAGGTAAAAGGGAGACGGAGAGGGAGAGGGGAAGAGAGAAATCGAGATGGTAGGCGCTTACGTTTTCAGCACACAAAAGACCAACACGAGCTGCGCACAGCTTCCCCGCCTGGAACTTTACTGCAAGTGATTTGTTTTTGTTTTTGTTTTTGTTTTTGTTTTTTTAAGGAGTCTCCTTGTCTTTATTATTATTATTATTTTTTTTTATCAAATCCTTGTCTTTAATTGGCAAGACCGAGAAAAGTGAAATTAATTGGGTTTATGATAGGATATCAGAATTTCTATTTTGGCGCCGCTTCTTGTTCCGCAGAAAATTTAGTAATTTTTTTTAAAAAAAAAATACATTTATCTTATAGATAATCTCTCATATTGTTTATAAAAACATATACACGAAAGATATGTTAGCCTCCGCGATTGGATATGTCAATAATTAGATATCAATTTTTAGCAAGTCTCTAAGTCAGGTTAATGTTTTGTCCCCTCTTAAAGAAACATCCTAAGATGTATATTAAGATGTCTGGGCTTTGTCGAGGTTTGCTCGAGCTAAAATTTGTCCGAGAAGTGTCCTAAGTTATTTGGGATTACAAGAAGATTCTTTCAAGAATTTCTCTGAAAATTGAGTGTTTGATTATGTTAAAATCAAACCTACCTACTTGCAGGCCTAATCGATACAAATCAGCTCATTCCATAGTCACTAAGTGAGTCAATTTCACGGAGTCTAAACTTGACAACAGTAGGGCGATTACTTCGCAAGAATGTTTTTTCAATATCTTACCATCACCTTAATAATAGACGCTTTTGAATTTCGTTCACATGATTTTACCAGTCATTTTCTTTTTTAATGAGTGGTTTAAAAAAAAAAGAAACTCTCGAATTATTTCAGCGGGTTCTGGGAAAGTATTGAAATACGGTTTTAAAAGACCATGAAGAAAGGGGGGCTTATTTGCAAAGAAACTTACAAGTTTTGGGGTATGTGAAAGTATCGGAATTATTAGGGCCAATTTGCAAGTGACCCCAAAAGTTCGAGGGGGAAAATCAGTTCCTAAATTATTTATCCCATTTTCTTCCTCGTCGAGACACGACCGTGTCGGACCTCTCTCAGCCAAACCCATGGGTTCGATTGACCCGCCAAAAGCCGAACAAAACGGTACTGCGGCCGCCCTCGGCGCCGACCCCGACCAGAAACCCGCCGCAGGAGGCACCATGCCACCGCCGGCGGCGGTTAAGCACTCTAATGGAACCGCGGCGGATCCTGACGCCCCGACGAAGAGGAGGAGGATGAGCGTGCTTCCCCTCGAGGTGGGCACGCGCGTGATGTGTCGTTGGCGAGACGGGAAGTATCACCCCGTGAAGGTCATCGAGCGACGGAAGTTGAATCCGGGAGATCCTAACGACTACGAGTACTATGTTCATTACACCGAATGTGAGAATTCCCAGTCTCCTCTCTGTTTTTAGGGTTTCTGCTGTGAATTGGCGGTTTAATTCTGTGTTTTGAGTTTGATATTCGTGTCTGGAGCACTGTAGCGAGAAATTGTTGTCGTTGAAGGACGAGAATCGCGGAGCAAAGTTAGGTTTTGCTAGTTTGATCTTCTTTGATCCTATTGCATCTAATAATGCTGAAAAAAAGTCGATCCTTGTATTAAGAAGTAGTTTCTAAGGTACTCAGATAGCTTGGGAGTGAGAATTAACGAGGAAATTGTGACTGTAGCTATGTGACTGCTAGTTAAGAGCAGCGCATGCAAAAATGGAGATGAATCACTTTAAGAGAATTCTTTCTCCGGTTATAGTTGGTATGAGTGGTTGTGGATACTGAAGTGGACAACAGCTTACAACTGTGGAGGGAACTGTTTCTTTGTTAAAAGGTTATGTAAATCCAGGTTTCTCTTGCATGCCGATCTTATTTTAGAAGAACTATCATATGAAAATTAGTAGAAAGGGAATGGAGGACTGACACCTTGAACAGCTTGCAAACTATTCTAAAAAATTATGTAACTTTGCTGCTGCTTGTCGACTTAATTTTTTTTTGTTATTCTTTCTGACAGTCAACAGGAGGCTCGATGAATGGGTGAAACTTGAGCAGCTTGATCTTGATTCTGTAGAGACTGTTGTAGATGAGAAAGTGGAGGACAAGGTAATGTCTAAGTTGCTTAAATTGGGAGAGGTTGCCCTTCTTCTTTCACTGACAACCTTAGTTTCCTGCGATTTACCAGGTGACGGGATTAAAAATGACACGTCACCAAAAGCGGAAGATTGATGAGACGCATGTAGAGGTAAGCTCGATCTGGCCGTTTTTATCATGTTTCTTTGACATAGGCTTATTTCTTCCAATTAGGATTGGAAAAGGAAGAAGGTACTGCAGGGCAGCTTGTCAGTACAGATACCCCACTGCCCTGCAGAAGGGTATATCTTCTGCTAGTAGCGGATATTTTGTAATATAACAGGAAAGTCAATCTATTGTATGTCCAAATGGAGCCTACTTGTACAAACCATAGACTTCATACAGGGGATGTTAAAATAAGTAGTGCAACAGAAACGATAGAGATTTGAACATCTGCTTTCAATTATGGAACAAGCAATTGAAGTTAAAAAATGCATTTGATGGGCTCTTGGCAAATGTCCAGCCGAAGACATGGGTAACTACCTCACTGTTAGATTGTAATCCAAAGATATTTACAACTAATAGGGGCATGAGGAGCTTGACGCTGCCAGTTTGCGTGAACATGAAGAATTCACCAAAGTGAAGAATATCGCAACCATTGAGCTTGGAAGATACGAGATCGAGACATGGTACTTCTCTCCCTTTCCACCAGAATACAATGATTGTTCGAAGCTCTACTTTTGTGAGTTTTGCCTCAATTTTATGAAGCGCAAGGAACAGCTTCAAAGGCACATGGTGAGCATTTATTTGATTGTAGTGCTTCATTTGTGTAACTTTCTTTACATTTTTGTACCCTGAGGTAGTTATGCAAGGGAGGCCTGATATTGGTTTCGTGTTCGCTGAAATCATTTATGAGCAGGCACTTCAGAGCTGTAGTTGTTGAATTTGTTGTAATCTGTATGCTATCAGCAATCAAAGGAAAACCTCTTTAATCTGTGCTTGAACTAGTGAGAAGAGTAAAGTAATGTTTGGTTATGTGATATTGGGATAAGCAATTAGGTGTACTGGTGAGTGGGGAACGATTGTTTTTAGTTCTCAACCTCATTCTCCCTTTTCTCTTTTCCCTTCTCCCTTTTCTCTGCTCCCAGCAAAAAGAAATCAGAAATCTTTCAAAAAAGGAAGTAAGAAGAAATAAAAGCAAGAAAAGGATGTCGCAAAAAAAAAAAAAAACTAAGGAAAGTGAAATAATTAAATATTTGTGCTGGAGCTTTATTGAGGTAACTGCAGTTTTGAGGCAACAGTCATTGTGTATGTGACTGGATTGTTGGCTGATTTATTGGTGTTGCGTCATTTGGAATTTGTTGGTTTCTCAGTTGAATCGACTCTACAGTATGTGTTCAGCTCATTGTTTGGATCGCGTAGTTCTCTTCAGAAGACTATAACGTGTTTAACTTTGTCTGCTGTAGAAGTGCAAATATCGCCTGGGCCTATGCTTTTACATTTTTAATGGATAGGTGTCTTTGCAAGTTTAATCGGTCAAAAGTCTAGCTTTTTGGTTCTCTCTAATGTCCAAGATTAGTGTAACTCTCTGAATGATTTTGTCTCTTCATTTGAACTATTTGCAGAAGAAGTGTGATCTCAAACATCCACCTGGAGATGAGATATACAGGAGTGGTACATTGTCAATGTTTGAGGTACACAGTCGTCGTTCAGTTGTTGGAAATAATCTCAACGTAGTTGTATGTGTTTGAGGCATATTATCATCCAGCAGATTCTATTGGATTTAGCTTCGCCCCCGTATTTTTGTTAATTTTCTTTTAGTTTCTTGAAACATTTTTGCCATAATCTGATTTGTCTGAAAACTTCTTTTTTCTTTTGTGGTCATTGTTCTTATGAAGAGAGATTATTTTCACTATCTTGTTGATTGTTTAAAGTCTCCAAGTGCCTTTCATGATAAGTTTTTTAAAGAATGCTTTCTTGTTTAGATGAGATCGTTATTGTGGGTCTTCTCTTTCCTGAAATCTTGTCTGTGCATTTTTTGTTTCTTAGGTATGATTACTCACCCTACATTGAATATATGGTTTCGATGCAGGTTGATGGCAAGAAGAATAAGGTTTACGGGCAGAATCTATGCTATTTGGCAAAGCTCTTTCTAGATCACAAGACTCTCTATTATGATGTAGATCTTTTTCTATTTTATGTCTTGTGCGAATGTGATGATCGAGGTTGCCACATGGTTGGATATTTCTCCAAGGTACTAGTTATAGTTTAGTCAGCATATTTCTCCAAGGTGCTAGTTATAGTTTAGTCAGCTTACTTAGTACTGCAATGCAACATGATGATGTTTGAAGCTGATTTAAGATTTATGTTACTTATCTTTGGATATACTTGATTGTGATGTTAGTCGTACGTGGGATTGCTAATTATTATTTGGATTTTGGTATATTGGTGCATATGCTAGATGAAAAGATTGAGGGTATATTGTGCATCTAATTGCATGTGGTCCTTCCTGTGATTTAAGAATTACTTTAATGCATCTAAAAGGTCCTGTTCTAGTAAAAGTTAGAAATTTAGGTAGCCGGGGTCTCTTGGAGTTGTGATATGTGAGCCTCTTACAGCTATTTCCTAAATTTTCTCGATGCTGACTTCCTTAATTCATGGTTTCTAACTAATGCTTTTGGGGCATATGAGTGTTGGGAAAATGATGGACAGAGAATGTTTTTCCAATGTTGACAAGAGTGTTCACTGGAAGGGTACAAAGAGTTTAGCGTCCATGTACGAAACTAGATACAATAGACAGAGTCTATCAAATATGAGAAGTCTTAGCAAGCAGTTTCGTGGCTCCTGTGTCAATAATGCTGCATTGATGTTTATCCTTGCTTTACTTAGCTCACTTGTATGTGTCGTGATTATAAGTGTCTTATAGCTTTGCGTTCTGCACTTTTTGCCGTACTGAGCTCAGATTTATTCATAGTGGAATATGACTATGTTTCCGTGTTCAGGAGAAGCATTCTGAGGAATCATACAATTTGGCATGCATCCTTACACTCCCACCATATCAGAGGAAAGGCTATGGAAAGTTCTTAATAGCTTTTTGTAAGTTGTTTGTTTGTTTATGTGCTCTTCGTATCACGTTTTTCTTACCGTCTCTTATGATTCTTTCTATTTGATAGAAAAGAAGGGGGTTGGGGGTGGTTAGGGAAAGTTGATGTTTGCACATTATTGATTGTGATATTTAGGAATGCTGTTTTAAAATGTTGTTTTCACTGTGGAACAGCATATGAACTTTCCAAAAAAGAAGGTAAAGTCGGCACGCCAGAGAGGCCTCTCTCTGATCTTGGGCTGTTGAGCTACAAAGGATACTGGACAAGGGTTCTCTTGGACATTTTAAAAAAACATAAAGGAAATATTTCTATCAAGGTAAGGTTCTGTGTACTGGTCAGGGCAACTTTTTCCCTTAATATTTGTGTTCATGGAAACATTGTTTGCTTTTGGGATGGAAGATCAATTGTAATCATGAGATGTCACTAGAGAAATGCTACACTTGGAAATTCGTATTAGCACTAGCGCTGGCTTTTCTACAAAAATGTAATAACTATAGCGTTACTTAGTGTTTAGAGAAACCAGTGTATATATGAATGTTAGATGACACTTCATTTTGTTTATATTTTCTAGCAATGTTTTGAACACTCTTTTGTATATCTCAAGTTCGTTATACTTCTTACACTACTTGAGTCCTGTATAATTTTTTTTATACAAAAAAGAATGTGTTAAGTGAGGAGTTACAAATAAAGTTATGAAATAATGAAGATAGCTAAAGAAGGAAAAGATAATAATGTACTCATTAATGTGAAAGTAGAAAAGAACTCTAATGTTGCCATCTTATCAATTGACCAAAAAGTGGTGTGGAGCTCTAATATTACTCCATGTGCTTCCGTTTTCATATAATATGTCGTTCCACTATGTAATATGTTTATTATTATTTTTTTACCAAAAAAATACGTTTATTTTGCAATTCTCTATTTTTGTTATTATGGAGATTTCATACTCGAAATTGTCTCTTAATGTTCTCTAAAGCTCCTGAAAATGGGGAAAGTAAGTATTACGGTATTGGAGTAGTCGGTTAGTCTTTCCTGCTATTTCATGTAATGTAGGAGCAGCCATTAGGATTTAAGTGACAAAAGCTCCAGTTGGGTGGACTATTAGTCATTAATTCTTCTCTTTTTAACCCTTCTCTGCAGGAGCTCAGTGACATGACAGCGATAAAGGCTGATGATATTTTGAACACCCTTCAGAGCCTAGACTTAATTCAGTATAGGAAAGGGCAGCACGTCATATGTGCAGACCCGAAAGTCTTGGATCGTCATCTGAAAGCTGCTGGACGAGGCGGCCTCGAGGTTGATGTCGGCAAACTGATCTGGACTCCATACAGAGAACAAGGTTGATAATAACTGACGAGTTAGGATAGGTATTTCCTTTGGCTTGTATCATTACACAGTCTGTACAAAGTGCAGTTTGTAGTATCTAAGGCCAATAAGCCCATGTTTCTGAAGTCGCTGACCTCACGGTCTAATACCTCTGGCGTTTGATTTAGTAGTTTTTGTGGAAAATCATCGACTAGACCGATGGTTGAAGCGGTACTCATTTATATTCAGTGCCTTTGTCAGTGATCGGCAGGAACCATGGTTTCCTGTTGAATTCCTACTCCTAGTGTTTTCAAGTATTCTGCTTGATAGAAATGCACTCACTCAGACTTATTTCTACGCTAGCTTTAGGCCGTAGCATCTCATGGCATTTATCTTCTCAGCTTTATTTTGTATCAGAGACCTTGCTGGAACTTGTGCAACGAAGTCTCGGCTTTACTACGAGAATGGTCTCGTCTGTCGGTAGGTTGCGGAGGCGTCGATTAGTTTAATGTACTTGGAATTTGCATACTTCTCTAAAATTCCAAAGCAGGCTTAATTTTCCGAAATCACTGGTCTTCTCTTCTTCTTTGCTTTTTTAAGTTTCTGAATTCTGATTTGGTTCTTCCTTTTGATCCGCTCTTCTTCCCATCAAATCATTAAGGACATCATCGAGGACAATCATAAGATATTACGACTCAATCTAATCGCAATGACGTGTGATTGCTTTATGTGCATTATTACTCTTCCTTTTGGTCAAGCTTGGAAACAGGTCATTGCCATTATCACGTCCTGTGCCGAATCTATTCCCAAATCATGTACCTACGCATTTCCCTGAAAAATTTGCAGGACAAGTTCAGTATTCTTGATTTGTGTCGAGCCTTGCTAATGTGATGTAGCTTATTCAGAAGAACAAAATCCCAGTTAGGATCACGATTCGACATTCGAATGCACGAAAGTAAGTTTTCAACTTGAAAGGTGAGACAAGAATGTCAAGTATGTTCATTTTCTTGGCCAAGCATTTCAAAATACTGCTACATCTGCAACATTTAGCCAAAGATATTATCTCCCTACATTTCTTCTGCTTGAAATCCTAATAACGAAGTGATTTCATCTATAATTCGAAGGCAAATAAGCCCATGTTTCTGAAGTCACTGACCTCACGGTCTAAAACCTCTGGCGTTTAATTTAGTAGTTTTTGTGGAAAACCATCTACTAGACCGGTGGTCGAAGCGGTATGGGAAGATGTTGAACTTCAAAGACGCATTTCTGATGTCACTCGATGAGTTCGATAAACACTTATATTTTATTATTATAAAAATTCTAAATTGGTATACTTATGATGTCCCAAACAAATTTGTTGACCACACAAAGCTCCAAACTAGTATATATGTGATAATTTTTAATACTATTTTTTTTACCACAAAAAGTCTCAAATTAGTACATCTATGACAAATTTACCCCAAAATATTTTTTACCCACATAAAACTCCTAATCGTACATTTGTGATAAATTTATCCTTCTTTAATTTTGGTTAAATTGAGTTTATACCACGAAAATCCCTAAACTGATACTCCTGTGACAAACCGATGGTAAAAACCTCAAACTGGTACATCCGTCAATTGTCACGTGTTATTTAACTCGGCAACTTGATTGTAAAATTTAATGAAAACTAACGAAGGATAAATTTATCACAAGTGTACTAGTTTAGAGTTTTTTACGATAAAAAAATTAGTTTATGGTAAATTTGTCATAGGTGTATCAATTTGAGATTTTTCTGATAAAAAAATAATTTGAGATAAATTTATCGTAGATATATCAATTTGAGATTTTTCATGGTACTAGTCAAGCCATGATATTTTTTTTTTTTTGCTTTTCTTTTTTTGGGATTAGATTTGTTTCAAATTAATTCAATCATTCATTTTGAATGCGACTTTTTTTTTTTGTTGCCATTTATCATTTCCGGAAAAATGATAGATTCAGTGATAAACACACCACATAATGAAAGGAAAAAAAAAACGAACGAACGAATGAACGAAGATAGTCGTTGTCTGCACTCGACCAATCGCGAGACTACCTCCACTCCAACTTATTCCACCCCTCTTTTCTAGAAATTCGCTGTAACAAACCCCCATTTTCTTTTCATTTTCTTTATTTTCTTTTCCACGTCACATATTCACTGCCGCGTCTTATATTTAATTTGTCTTTCTTCCAACACTCATTTAAAAAGAGAGAGAGAGAGAAAAAGAAAATCACGAGAAACGACGACACACGTATGCTTTCCACGGACGCGTCGATCTTGAGAGAAGCGCTACTGATCATCCGACGTCGTAGAGAAGGACAGAGGCCAATTCTCCTGGCTATCTAAGGGCGCGCATGGCAACACTTCAGCATCAGAAATCATTTCTGAAGCTGAAGTTGATTTTTCAACTTCTCAATCAGAAGTAGAAGTTGATTTCTACTTCTAAAATTTTCTACTTTTGAAACAGGCGGTCGACGGCAGGCGACCGGCGACCGGTGGCGGCAGGCGACCGGTGGCGGCAGGCGGCGGCAGGCGACCGGCGGCGGCCGGCGACCGGCGGCGGCCGGCGACCGGCGGCGGCAGGCGACCGACGATCGCGGCGACCGGCGACGACTGGCAGAGGGCGGCTGGCGACCGGTGGCAATCGGCGGCCTGTGACGACGGCTGGCGGACGGCAGCGGGGGCGGCCGGAGGAGGGCGACCGGCGGCGGCGGGTGGACAGCAGCCGGCAAAGGCCGGCGGCCGCGGGCGACGGGGGCCGCGGGCGGGCGACGACAGGAGGCGGGGGGCGGGCGGCGGCCGGCGGCCGGCGGCGGGTGGGCGTTGGCCGGCGAAAGATCGGTGTAGTTGAAGAAGTGATTTCTTTTTTAGAAGCTACAATTTTTAGCTTCTCAAAATTGGACAAAAATCACTTCTGGAAGTAAAAATCACTTCTAGAATCATTTCTGGAAGTGATTTCTCAATATTTTTACCAAACGGCTTTCAGCTTCAGAAGCACTTCTGAAGTGTCTTTACCAAACGAATTTCAGCTTCAGAAACACTTCAGAAGTAGAAATTTTACTTCTGAAGTGTTACCATGCGCGCCCTAAATAATCTAAACCCAAGTTTTCGAATTTTTATTTTGGGGGGGTCAAACACGTTTTGGCACTTCAAAAGGGCAATGCACCGCGGTCATCCACACGGAACCGGAAACCAGGGCTCAGTTCCGATTTCGATTTTGAACCGGCAATTCCGGGCCAATTTTGGGATCTGTTCCGATTCAAAATCGAAAATGGAACCTTCGATCGGCGGTTCCGGTTCCAATTTAGGGGGAACCAGAACCAAGCCCTTAAGTGGTGGTTCCGGTTTTGAACCGGCAGTTTCAGGCTAGTTTCGGGCCATGTTCCAGTTCAAAACTGAAAATGGAACATCCGGTTTCGGTTCTGATTTTTGAGCTTAAAAATTAAGTTGTAATGAATTTGAAATAAAATTATAAACAAATTATCAAATAATGAATTGTCAAATACAAATTGTAATCAAATTTGGAGGGGAAAAAGGGAGGGGGAGGGGTTTTGAACTTAATGAATTATCACTAAAGGCCTATATATCTTCTTGGGGACAGAATAATCAAAATCCATGTAATTCTCTTGGCAAACCCATACTTACCTCATCCTCAATAGACGCTATCTGTTTCGGTACCAGTACCAGTGCCGGTGGTATCGTCGTCATCAAAGAATTCAACTTTATTATTGCGATTTATCTATTGTTGTCTCTATTAAGCCTTTGTTCAATTATCAACACAAGCACGAGCCCCCACCAAATCGGGAGCTAATTTTGAGTGTCGTTTGTCCAAAATATAGCCTCAAGTACTAAATGTTTGTTCTACAGCAACTGTCGAACAAGAAGTTACTAAAATTTATTTTGCAATTAGAGCAAGAATTGGATATTTGGTGGAATGCCTCTTCCACCATGAAATCCGTGTTGCCTTCAGATTCATCAAACTCAAAAGAAACGGTTAGATAGCTCTCTATTTTAGAATTACTTCATATTGCTTTTTTTTTCTATGCAACAGAAGTTGGTACCCTCTACTAATTTTACCTATGTTCACACTTTGTATGTCATTATATTGAAAAAATCTGTTATCTCTTAGATTATATTTACTACGAAATTCATTATATAATTCGATTATTACGTTCTAAACCCTTGTTTGTATAGTTCTAATATTTACCCTATTTACCCCCATCAATTGAATGTAAACATTCATAATACATATTCAAATAATCATCTAAATCATCTAATTGACAACTTAGATAAAAAAACACAAGTAACTAAATAAATAATAGAAATTTTCCTATAATAATGTAGCCATTTTATTCACATTGCTATAATAGTGTTGTGTAATTTATCATCATTTTTAATTTTTTTTCAAAAACTCCAACAATATTAATACATTTTATTAAAAAATAAATGCATAGTATGATAATAAATATTGGACAAAGTACAAATTGCATCATTAAAAACTTTTAAAATATCTATATTTTTTGTAAATATCTCATTCTTGTGGTATAAATTAATTTGAGTTATATTATTTGAAATAAATGCACACATTAAATTTTTATATGCAAAAGATTCATTAAATAACTCGTAATGATTTAGAACTTCTCTTGAAAATCTCTTTGGTTTTTTTCATTTGCTCTACAAAATTTTAACCGTTCTTTCATTTTTTAGGAATGTTTCCATAAAAACTAAATTGTTATTTTTATTGGGTCGAGAAAGATGTCAAGAGTTTTTAAACCATCTTATACACAAAAATTTAAAACACCACAAAAAACATCTAACGTGAAAAATTGTCCACCAAAAACGTGTTTACAAACCTTTTCTAGCTCAACAATTGAAGCGGTATTTGCCGCGGCATTATCCAAATCAATTGAAAAATTTTTATTAAGAAAAAAATATTTTTCTAAAATTTGCCTAATTAATCTATAAATGTTTTTGCCCTATGCCTATCATCAAAAACTCTAAATGCAATAACTCTTTTTTGAATATTCCAATTATCATCTATTCAACGACATGTTATACCCATATAGGAATGAACTTGGTAATGATCATTTCAAATATCGCTACCTATATGCGCACGCCATTAAAATTCATAAAAAAGTTTTGTAAATCTTTTTTTATAAAGATCTTTAATTATGCGTTTAAGTGTTTTTCTATGAACACATTTTGCTTATGGAGCACATGTATTTTGTATAAATTGATTAAAACCAAATCTTTCACCAAAATTAAATGATAAATGTTCAACGGAAATAAAAGAGGAGTGTTAGGATTGGCGAATACGAAAATTTATTGTTGCTTGGTGTCAATTCCCACTTTGTTTGGATGTTTCACCTTAGGATGCCATTTAAATGTTACATATCCGGCTCCACCGATATATTTTTATTATATCCCATAATGTTTACAAACTACATCATACCTTTTTGGAGCTATATCAAATCTTTCCATCTTCGTGAAGTGGTCCCATTAGTCCGATGTAAACTCCCGCTCCGACTCCTTTGTTGTTGACATTTCTTTGATACCGGTAAAAGGATGAACTCGATTGTGTTTGGACTTGCTTCATATTAGGAATAATATTGATTTCATCATCTACATCAACATCGAGTCACCAATCTTCATAGTCGCGAGGACTAGGAGGATAATCGAATTTTCCCACCTGATTCTTGTCTTTACTACTAGTTCTACTTTCACCTGCTATTTTTTTTAGAGAATTGAACGAATTGAGAGAATTTGAGAGAATTGAGATGAAGAGAGAATTTGTATGGAAAAAAAAGTGGTGAGAAGGGATATTTATAATATAAGTTAGAAATTACTAAGAAAAAAACGAGGTAACCATTGGCAACGGTCGCCAAAAAGAAAGAGCCGTTGCCCATTTTTTTTAAAAAATTATCTCGATTTTTTCACTGTTCGGAATCGGGCCAGAACTTGAAGAAACTGTAATCAGCTCCGTATGCCACGGGCCGGTTCCGGACTTGACCTAAGCTGGTTTCGAATCGGTTCTGGGCTCAACACGATCTGTGGCCATGACTACACGCTACCACCCCCCACACACAATACTTTTCTACTTTTCTCTCCACTCTTTTCTCTACACTCCACGCCACTCGTGACGCTCACATAGATATATCAATTTGAAATTTTTCATAATATTAAAAATTAATACCATGAAAAATCTCAAACAGGTATACTTGTGACAAATTTATCGCAAACTATTTTTTTGACCACAAAAAATCCTAAATTGATACAATTGTGATAAATTTACCCAAAATTATTTTTTTTACAAAAAAAAATATTAAACTAGTACACAAATGACAAATTTATAATATATTAGTTTTCGTTAAATTGAGTTAATACCACGAAAAATTTCAAATTAATGCATCTGTAGCAAACATAGGGTAACGTATATACCCGACAATTGCCACGTGTCATCTAATTTAATAATTTGATGGTAAAATTTAACGAAAACTAACTGAGGGTAAATTTGTCACGGTTGTATCAGTTTGAGGTAAATTTGCAACAGGTGTACCAGTTTGAGGTTTTTCATGATCAAAAAAATAGTTTGAGATTTTTAGCGGTATTAACCATAATATTAATCCGTACAAAACACCAATCTGGCACTAATACTTAATAAGTTCCTACTTTTCTCTCCACGCTATTTTATCTACCCCTACGCCGCTCACAACACGAAACAAATGAGAGAGGGGTCAGTCTATTTATACCGGTACTGACTCAGTGGAGGAAGTGTTGGGAAAATTTCGTCGATTGGGATGGACAATGGAATCAAACTTTAAGGCGTGTAATCACTTTCTTTAAGGATTTATTTTCCCCACAATGTTGCTAATGGTTTCTGGCAAATAACCTCTAGAATACAACAAAGTCTCAATGAAAATAGCAGATAACAATCCTGATATTTCTCCAGAATCTCTTTAGAAAACAATTGGAGACAAAAGTTGTATTTCTCTTATATTCGAAGAACGAAAATTGAGAAAAGAAGTGAAGATGATTCTGAAAATGAACAGAACACTTGAATATATAATGAGAACGAACACACATTTTCGAGTCCGAAAAGTAGTTAATTCTCATGCAACTCTTCTTGTCCAAACAGTTTATTCAATCACACATTTTCATGTATGAATCGGTAGTTATTTTCGAAGAGACACAAACATTCGAAAAGTTGTAAGAGTGCCTTAGAAAATAACCAATAATTGAGTAGACGCAACCTTTCAAAGATTGTCAGAATCCTTCATGAACAGTGTTGACACCTGATTTTTTACCATTTATTATTGTGATTTTTATTCTTTAAAATTAATTAAAAATATCAAAAAAGGTCATAAAATCACAAAATCAACTTTGGAAGCCTTGGTTTAGCCTTAGGAACCAATTTTGAACAAAAAATATTTTTCGGTATTTTTAATATTTTTCGAGTTTATTTAATTATAAAAATACCCAAAAAATCAGAAAAATACCATTCGTGGTCAGAAAAATACCCAAAAATATTCAATAATTTTGCTTTAATTTCCTCTTCAAGTGTGTCACTTTAAATCTCAAAAATTCTGCTCGGGTCACTATGTTCCTCCACAAACATAAACCCGAACCGAGCCTAAAAAAAAAAAAAAAAAAATCCTTTTCGAGTCTTTTAGTTTTCAATTCTCACTTTTTATAAGCTATGACATTGGATTCTAAAGTCTTAAAGTGCAATTAGGTCAATTTGCCCTCCAATTTAATCAATTTTTACCAAAAGGGCTTAATTGCACATTTTTCTTTCAATTAGTCCCCGGTTTCACGGATGTATACGTATGCTCTACGTATTTATACGTCATACGTATTTATACATTATGCATATTTGTACTGTTTGGTAACCTCTTTAACTCTTGTAATAATAATAATGGTTATTATTTTTAACACCTTTGTTAGTGCCTTTTTTTTTTAGCATTTTTGTATTGTGAGTGCTATTGCTAGTGCTATTTTTAAATAGCATTTTTGTATTATAAATTGTGAGTGCTATTGTTAGTGCTATTTTTAAATGACATTTATTTATCATAAATTGTGAGTGCTATTGTTAGTGCTATTTTTAAATGGCATTTATTTATCATAAATTGTGAGTGCTATTATTAGATAGAATTTATAATTGTTAGTACTATTTTTAAATAGCATTTTTGTATTATAAATTGTGAGTGCTATTGTTAGTACTATTTTTAAATAGCATTTTTGTATTATAAATTGTGAGTGCTATTGTTAGTGCTATTTTTAAATGTCATTTATTTGTGAGTGCTATTTTTAGATAGAATTTATTGGAAGGTATTTTTGGCTATAAAAGGATGGCAAGAGTTTTGAGGTTGAGGGGAGAGACATTTTGTAGAGTGTGCAAATTTTTGAGAGCTTAGAGAGAAGAACACAAACACTCTCTATATTCTCATAGTCTTGAGTGAGCAAAATATACTAAGTTCGGAATATTGATTCCGCATATTGCTAGCACAATTGTTGTGGAGTTATTAGTCGTCTCCCCGTTCGTCAATTGGTGGTGCGTCCGAACTAGATGCCTAACACTTGTGGAGGCTGAGATCGAAGAACATCGAACCGACACCTCCGTTCAAGCACGCTACGAGAGGTAATCTATTTACTCCCTTTGAGGATTTGTGATTTTTTTCGATTGAAATGCACGAAGTACGCCTCTGGAGATACATGTATGAGTTGTTATTTATTTCCGCTACGTGTTACGTGGATCCCAATAGTGGTATCAGAGCCAATCCTTAGGTGTTTTCGTGCATTTAATTGATTTTTGCAATTTTTGCAATACTATGGCCAATATGTATTAACGAATTGTTCGTCTTACATGGCTAATGGAGGTTGATTATTTTATATGATAAATTAATCAACGTAGCAAAAAAATTGAGACTAAATCAATTTTGAATCGAAAATTTATGGCTATCTTATTTTACGTAAAAATTCTGAATATGATTCAACGTAGAATTTTTATTGTGCCTTCTTAAGTTTTAAATTGTGAATTTATTACTTACGTGGAAGGGTGGTGATCATGGAAAAATCCCTAATCAATGTGATTGATGTATATATGAATGTATGATGATTATTTATACATTTTGGATTGTAATTATTAAATGGAGGCTGCGTACTCCTTTTATTTTTCATGTAATCTTTATTTTTAGCATAGTCAATTGTTGATGTAAATGCTACAAGGATTACGTGGGGGAGCCTTTTAAGTCGGCGAGCTCTTTGGGGCCCAATTCTTGAAGAGTTCAAGAAACCAAGAAGAAGCGAAGAGCGGCTCTCCGATATTAAAATATTAAAATGATTAAATGTGGTCTCATTGGCTCGAGACCCATTAAATCATAATTCCATGATCACCACGTAGGATAGATGTTTATGTGATTGACATCTATTTTTTTATTATGATTACGTGAGCATGTTAAACTGGTTAATATGCAGTCAGACTTACCTCACCCAAAATTGCACATGCATGAAATCCTAGTTAGGAAAATCACTCGCGTTAGGTACCGAAAGGGCGTTGGTAATGACATCAACGTAACCAAGTCCCCGAACCCAAAATCTCTGGTTCCGCAGAATTGATCGATCTCTCCCAATCGGTCAATAAGGTTTCCGGTCTACCCTCCAAGAAAGACCGGTGGCGACTCCAAATGCATGCACAAGTTGCACATGCCACCACGACCACACTAAGGTCGAAAGAGATCGACTCTTATAGTCGAATCCTTCTGAAAAATACTCCCGCCGCGATTTGGTATGGGCCTGGGAGGGCCCGCGCCGATCCAAAGCCCGCGATCGGTAATCCATTAGCCGCGTCCGCTTCCGGACGGGTCGCGACAAACAGTCGCACTGTTTCACTAAAAAATAATGGTAATTGTTGATTTGTGTCAAATTTAGTCCACGTGCGCACTCACATCTTTTCGATGTGGGACAATGCACCTCTTAGTTTGTTTTTACAAACAAACCACCAATAATCCCACTTTGTTTGTGAAAACAAAATCACAGAATAAAAATTTACAGAAAAATACAGCCAAAATTTTCATGAGATTAATATACATATATAAAGGTCTCTTTCGAGTTAAACCTTTATTTAGTGCAAGTATCTCAAAACTCTATCAAAGTTACAAGTAGCTTGGCTTTAAACTTGTTACTCTGTGTAATAGAATCTGACATACCGCACATAACTAACATCTTGTTTCAACGAGAAGTTCATAGTTACTCAGCACTATTATGACCTTATGCTTGTACCTAGGGGTGTGCATGGTCCGGGCTGATCTGGTCCCGGCATGGAACTGAGGACCGGACCAATAGTCCCGATCCCTATATTTTCGGGACCAAGGTCCGGTCCGGTTCGGTCCGGTCCTGGTTCCGGCCTAGTAGGACTGCTAAAACCAACCAATTGCTTATAAAAATCTAGTCTGTAGAATAAAATATGCTTCGATTGCATGTTAATTAACAATTTATAACCACGGTTGAATGAAAAGGTATGTAAGTTTTTTTTAATCATTATTTTGTTAATAAATAACTATATATTGTAGGCGGTCCGGTCCTAACACATGGAACCAGGGATCGGACCGAACCAACCCGCCCGGTCCCGGTCCGGTCCGAGCCGATCCAGTTTGCACACCCCTCCATGTACCTGTTTCACGACCTCTCTAGAAAGCAACTCTAACTTTCGTAAGAAGCGGCACAACTTCTAAGCCCATATAGGTGAAGTATTTTCATGTGTTTCTATTACTAATGAACACGCTACTAAAACTTATTATACTTCATTAAGAGTATAACTCAACCTCTAAACGTAACAGACAATACTGACTTCTCATGTCCGGGCTAGTGTCAGCATCTAACAATCACTATCGGTAACTTGTTTTTACCCATTAAACCTTATAACTAGTGATGTGATAGTATTAGGTCATGTTATCATTACTAGTTATTTTAAGCAAATGGTTTCAGCCCTATTTCTTTTAAAATCAATTTTACCATATCTCTTAATAAAGCCTTTGTAAAGAGATCATTCATATTTTTGTTTGACCTCAAGTAGACAATTGTTATGGTACCATCTTTAATCAATTGTCTCATGCACTTATGCCTTAGGCTAATAAGTCTAGACATGTCATTATAAGTGCCACTACGATATCTTGTCAAGGTAGCCTGATTGTCACAATGAACAAAATAGGAGGCATAGGACTAGGCTATAATTTAATGTCTAACAGTAAATTTCTAGTTCACTCGGCCTCTCTTTCAATTGCCGCTAAGCAATGAATTCCCTTCCCTCGTTGAGTGAATTGCACATATTTATTTCTTGCTTATCCAAGATACATCACATCTCCCTAATGTAAAAATCTTTATACAAGTGGAATGTGTAAGAGGATTCTCATTCCAATGTGGTCAATGGTGCCATTCTCATCAGAAATCGGTATTTCCACGGGGAAAACTCTCGAAATAAGAATTTTTGCCTCAGAAACTTTACTTCTATAAGACATATGGCACATGTGGCTAATCTTACCACTTGATGGTGTATCCAACCCCATTATCCGATCCCCAGAAAGCCAAAGTCCCGTGTAAACCGCAAAATTTGCAGAACTACATGAGTGTAGTTTTGCATTCACTACTATATATGCCCAGTAAGTGACAAAGACACATCTAATCATGTCTAACAGTTACTAGCTTAGTCTGCATCTTACGCACATCATCAAAATGTTTCCAGATTGGGCAATCATAGGTAGCATTCTAATTACCTCTAATTTTTTTTTTATTAAATGTATCATGTGGGTTTGGCAAGGAAAGTGAAACGAAGTGTAATGAACTCTGAACTCAAAATCCGATGCATACAAATTGATTCCTCTAAGAAATAGTCCCATTTGGCTGATTGACAAAGCCACAATTTACGAAAGCCATCATTGATCAGAATCAAAGTAAGAAATTGGATTTCGAGTGCGACTCCTTTCACTGTCCTCCAACGAGATGAACAACACGATTGACCATACATGCGTCGGCTCCTTGTCCATGTGAAAGTACTCGATCAAATGCTCCAATGTCGCAAACGACCTCGCGTACGATCCCGAAGCCTGCGATGCATGAGTCTGTCCTGTTGGCAAGGAAAGAGTTCTCGTCGTCGAGAGTCCGGATCACGATATCCGGTAAGCCCCAACTCCATCTCATCTCCGCCACATTCCCGGGCAGATTTCACATTCGTTAAATTTACAATTAAAGTTTGTAAATTCGAACCTTTTTCAATTGCTCTGGATTTGATCGTCCTCCTTCAATGGCAAACATTGCCCCAGTCATGTAAAATTGCCACAGATATCAAGTGATGGAAGACCATGTCCACTTTATCCACATTCCGCGCAAGGCCTTATCGTCATTTTTACTCATTGGTGCTATTAGAGCATCAAAGTTAAAACTTTCCTTGGACAACACACTTCTCAGTCTCCATGGATAAACTCTGTCAACAATAACCGAAATCATGGGACTCTAAAAGACTAGCAGCTACAAACCAAAAGCTTAAGCTATTAGGTGGAGGGAGACCACATGAATATAAAGAGCATACAAAACTCATTCACAAGCGATGTAGGACAACAACACAACTTCAACAACCCCTTTCACGTGAAAGCAATCTGCACGTGGAAATTAACTAATGGGGGGTGGGCCCACATACGCAGAAGGAAATAACACTAGCTCTGATACCATATTAGAAAGTCCAACCCAAAAACTTAAGCTATTAGATGGAGGGAGACCACATGAATATAAAGAGTATACAAGACTCATTCACAAGCGATGTAGGACAACAACACAACTTCAGTAGCAGCAACTTCATCTCTAAAGTATCCATGGATGAAGCGAGAAGATCTTGAATATGGGAAATCGATGAATAACGCCAACTAGCTATCATATATATAGGACGAGGTTGTTGCCGAACTCATCCTTAAAGATGTACAAACTCTGCCCAAAATTTTCTAACTCCATTGTTGCAAAATAAATCCTTAAAATTGTTGGAAAAATTTCGTCGAATGGGATGAACAATGGAATCAGACTTTGAGGCATGTAATCACTTTCTTTAAGGATTTATTTACCCCACAACGTTGCTAATGGTTTCCGGTAAATAACCTCCGAGATATAACAAAGTGTCAACGAGAATAGCAGATAGTAATTTTGATATTTTTTCAAGATCTCTCTATGAAACAATTGGGAACAAAGGCTGTATTTCTCTTGTGTTTGAAGAACGAAAATTGAGAGAAGAAGTGAAGATGATTCTGAAAATGAACAGAACACTTGACTATATAATGAGAACGAACGCACATTTTCGCGTCCGAGAAGTAGTTAATTCTCATACAATTCTTCGTGACAAAATAGTTTATTCAATCATATATTTTCATGTATGAATCGGTAGTTATTTTCGAAGAGACACAGACATTTGAAAGGTTGTAAGAGTGCCTTAGAAAATAACCGATAATTGAATAGACGCAACCTTTCAAAGGTTGTCAGAGTCCTTCGTGAACAGTCGTACTGTTTCACTAGAAAATAATGATAATTATTGATTTGTGTCAAATTTAAGTTCAGGTGCGCATTCACATCATTTTGATGTAGGATAAGACACATCTTAGTTTGTTTTTATAAATAAACCATCAACAGGAAGTCTCCACGCACCCTTCGTTTTAGGCAACTTGCTCAAGCCGGCGGGTTTTTCTAGACCTCGTAAGAAAAAATCTAGAGGGCAAGGGAACACTCTGGACAACATGATAAGAGGGACGGCCGGTGCTTGTCTTGTCGACAGAAGATAGCCCATCTAACTTCTCCTCACCATTCATCAAAACCGGCCTAATCAACCAAAATCTTAGCGATTGATTTACTACAGTAAATTTCACCTAATCATCTTCTAGCCGTGTACGTCTCGGCAGTTCCAAGAGACGACACAATCCACAAAGACTGTTTCGCTTTGTGACTGTGCTACTTAACGAGGGTGCTAACCATCGCCCATCTTCAAATTGAATTACTACATGCTACTTCGTTTGTTTCACGGTAAATGTACCACTTTTTTTTTCTTTCCTTAACGGAAAATGTACGGTTTGGAAATACATTTCCCTTGCAAATAATCGCTTCTATTGCTCGAAAAAATCTCCATCGTCGACGATAATTCACGCCTAAACAATTTTCGTGAGTAATGAAAATATCTTTCGTTCATTCTCTTTTGAAAGCGACAATCATTAAGAAAATATTTATCGAATGTTGATTTTTCGCGAAATAAACATAGGGCGTCGTTTTTTTTTTTGGGGGGGGTTCTATTTTTGGGGTTGGGTTTGTATCGAATGAATTGACTCGCCAATCAATCATTTTGAATGAGTTTTTTTTTTCCTTGTTGCCATTTATTATTTTTGGAAAATTGATAAAAGTCAGTGACGACAAAAAAAAAACAAAAAAACAAACCCACCATATTGAGATAGTCGTTGTCTGCACTCAACCAATCCCGACACTATCTCCACTCCAACCCTTTCCTATTCGGATCCCCCCTTTCCTAGAAATTCGCTCTAACAATTCCCTCATTTTTTTTTCATTTTCTTTATTTATTTATTTTACACATCGCAAATTCACGGTCGCATCTTATCTTTAATTTGTCTTTTCTCTGTCACCGAGAGCATGGCATAAATAAAGGAAGAGGTCGGTCGAAACTTACTTAGGGAGAAAAGTAGTAAAACAAGATTTAGTGATGTGAGAAATGGATTGGCGTACGATTTGTCTTAGGACGGAGTGGAGGAAAGCTATTAGCCTTTGTGGAGGGGCAGAATTCCTATGTTTCATATTGCCATTTTTAGTCATTTTTCCTATATATAATTATTTCTTTTTCCTTGATCAATCTTACTTTTATTTTATTTATTTTTTTGGTTCACCGACCGCTGACCCCAACAAGTTTAGGATAAATGTGATGATGATGATATATTGAAGACCCAAAATTTGTATCCATGTGATGTATTTACCATTCGTTAAAGTTTTGTCAGATGATATTTCACTGAAAATGATAATATTCTTATTTTAGTTAAGAAACACGTGGGCACCATGTCAAGTTATTTGCCTTTTCGTCGTCCATATAGATTGATTTTTAACGGTCCTCATTAACGGGATTTTGACATAGGATAAATATGTCAATAAGCACAAGTTGGAAAGTTTTAGTGTCGAACTTTCTTTAAGATAAATATGTTAGGGGGGGGGTTATATTTGGAGATTCTCGACGGTTTAACAAGTACCCGCCTTTGATAAATTGTGCAAAGCAGCCTTGATATTTACTATAAAATTCTCAAAGAGGGAAAATTTTGTGTTTTCGACCAAAAAAAAAAATTGGGGTTGTAAATCAGTTTCTCGACATTCCAGCACGCCGCCCCCATGCTTGTAGCTCCCATACTATTGATCTAGAGGTGCCTAAATGGGTCTAGAATCGTATTTGACCCATATTTAATGATGATAGATCATAAATGGATTTTTTTTTTGGTCGAATGTCATAAACGGATTGTTAAAAATAAGCTAAATGGGCCTTAAATTAGTTACTTAAAATTTTAATGGGTTCTAAATAAGTTATAAACGGGTTTGTTGAGATAATTATCTTAAGCGAGTCATAAATAAAAATTCAATCATTTTAATAATTAATTATTTTATTTATTTTGTACGTTCTTTTCTTTCCTTCTTTGTTTTTTTTTTTTTATCTTTTTCCCTCCTTTTCCTCCTACCTCCGCCTTGAGTGGCCATCGATGGCCACTGGAGAGCCCCGAGCTCACCGGCCTTGAGCTAGCTCATGCTCGCCTGGATCGGCGGAGCTCGCCGGGATTGGCTGCGTTTGTGGCCGATTGCCGACATGTCGTAGCCCGACGACGGATGAGCAAAGGATGAAGAACGAAAAAGGAGAAAAGAGAATAAAAAGTTAAAATGTAAGAAACTTCGTTTCTTTAAATTATAAAATCTGTCTTGCACTACTTTAGTAATTTATAACTTTTTTTTAAATTGAGTTAAATATGAAAGTATTTCGATAGTTCTTTTCATCGATCCTGTCGCTGGTGCGACGGTCGACGACCCTCGCCGATCGTAGAAGAAAAAAAAAATAAAAGAAAGAAAGAAAGAAAAATATGAAATTAGATTTTTCTAAACTATAAAAATTTCCTTTTAGCAACATATATACACATTAGAAAAATATATAAGAAACAATTTTCTCGAAACTGGCTTTTAATATTTTGACAAAAAAAAATTGGGATTTTAATATTGGAGCGTCTTAACCATATGGATCGGGTCGCTAAATTTGCATAGCATAAAATATAAATTAAAAATGGGTTAAATGCGTCAATATAAATTGGGCCGATTTCGATTCAACCCACCTATTTAACGGCTGCAGATCGGTCTAACCTCCAGGGGCCGATTCGGTCATTTCGCGGGGGTGTTCCCCTGAAGGTAGGCAGTCAAAATCTGACTATGCCCTGGGCCTGGGGGCAGTTATGTTTTTTGGCACAGTGCGCACAGTGCAGTGCCCGCCACGAGTCCGTCATGCCTCTCTCTCTCTCTCTCTCTCTCTCTCTCTCTCTCTCTCCTCTGCTGCGACAGAACCTCCCAAAAAAAAAATGGTAATTATTATTAATCAACGATTAATCAGGAAAAATGAACAATTAGTATTTATTAGCACTCAGTACCAAGTCAAAAGACAATAGGGATATATATATATATATATATATATATGCGTGCGTAGTAAATTTTCCCCCTCTTTTATGTCGTTAATTGTGTTAGCGTATTGAATTTATAGTATTTATCTCGCGTGTGAAAATGTAGGTAATTTGGGTGATTCAAATAAAAAATTTCGAGAGTATAGTTTGAATGCGGCCGACCAGGAGAATTTTTTTTTTTGTCACAACCGAGGAGATTTGAATGGATAACATTTTAGTACACTCGGAGTTTCTTTGCAGTTTCGCTAGATCCATACTTGTTCGGGTTTTAATGGTGGTTTAGTTAATTCGACACTTGAATTCGTACCCATTTGCTTCAGTCGATCGATGCATAGGTGATTTAGCTTTGATCGTACCGGGTAACTGACGAACGGATTGCTCGGCATGCGTTACCTCGGTCACATAAATCTCTGGGCATTCTCAACTGCGAGAAATTCAGATGCAATCGATTTTATGACAATAAGGAAACGCATTCCTACGTAAGTAGATTCAGTTTTCTCCGATCACTTGTTGGGTTTATCGTTCCTTGTCATTGTCATGACACTATTGAATTAATAAAAGTAACGCTTTATTTGGTGTGTTTGAACACGAATCCGAAAAAAAAAAGAGAAAAAAATATTAAAAAATGTTAAAAAATTATACCGGGTAAACCTATTAAGACTAGTGTAAACCGAAAAAATAGCTAAAATATCTTCTTGTTGTGAAGAATTGGGAAATTAAAAAATATCCAAGAAAAATCTTAGTTATTACACATTACACAATCGGATAAGGTATTTTTTTTTAAATTATAAATGACATGTCATAATCGCGAACCGATATGAATGTTAAGAGAGAGCTTGAACGAAAGTAAGAAGAAGGATTAGCTTTAAGCGAGCGAAATTCGAGGGGAGTTGCATCACACGCGCCGTATCCCGGAAGTAGTCCTCTCCTGCACTATCAGATTCTGACGGGAGGGAGTTATGCTGTCAGTGGCAAATGATGTAATATCTGGGAGAATTGGAGGGTACTTACCTGGCCCACTTCGCTCTTCCTGTCATCCGACCCCCATACGTCTCTCTCTCTCTCTTTCTCTATTCCTCTCTTTTCTGTTTCTCTCACTAACCGAGCAGTGTCCGATTGAGCTCGAATAGAGAGAGAGAGCTTCGAATTCGAAATCTCTCTTACATGTCAAGGCAAAACCCTCGGCCACGCCCTCGCCTCTCCGAATCCTCCTCGCTCTCCGTTGAAACCCTAAATGTCTTCTTCTTCGTCGTCGTCTTCTGCTGCCACTGGTGCTCCCGCGCGAGAGCTCCGCTCGGTGGACCCGAGCATCTGGCGCGCGTGCGCCGGCGCGTGCGTCCAGATCCCCTCCGTCAACTCTAGGGTTTACTACTTCCCCCAGGGCCACCTCGAGCATTCGCCGGCCCAATCCCCGCCGATCCTCTCCCCTCTCGCCATCTCCAGGACCTTCCTGCCGTGCCTCGTCGGGGCGGTCCACTACTTCGCCGATCCTCTCACCGATGAAGTCACCGCCAAGTTCCTCCTCCGGCCCGTGGTGAACCCTAGCGCTCCTCTGCAGCCGGAGAGCCTGGCTTGTGCCGGCAATGAGCCGGAGGAGAAGATTGTGTCCTTCGCCAAGACGCTCACGCCGTCGGATGCGAACAACGGGGGAGGCTTTTCGGTCCCTAGGTTCTGTGCGGATACGATATTTCCTCCGTTGGATTTCAACAAGGATCCCCCGGTGCAGCAGCTATCGGTGAGGGACGTCCACGGCGTCGTGTGGAGCTTCCGGCACATCTACAGGGGCACGCCGCGGCGGCATTTGCTGACCACCGGGTGGAGCAAGTTCGTCAACAATAAGAAACTCGTGGCCGGCGATTCGGTGGTGTTCATGAAGAACTCAAAGGGAGAGATGTTCGTTGGGATACGGAGGGCGGTGAGGAACATCGGCGTGGATTGCGCCAGGTGGAGGGAGCAGATTGGTGGCGGAAGGCTGAAGCTAGAGGAAGAGAGTGCTCCGAGAGATGGATTCTCGAGGAATGGCCGAGGGAGGGTCTCGATGGAGGTGGTGGTGAATGCAGTTGAGACGGCGGCTCGGGGACTGCCATTTGAGGTAGTTTATTATCCGAGGACAGAGTGCTCGGACTTTGTTGTGAAGGCAGAGAGGGTGGAGGAGGCTCTGAAGTCACTTTGGACGCCTGGGATGAGAATCAAGATGGCAGTAGAGGCCGAGGACTGCTCTAGGATGACGTGGCACCACGGGGTGGTTTCCTCCGTCGGTGTTCATGAGAATGGACTGTGGCGGGGTTCGCCATGGCGAATGCTTCAGGTGTGTGTGTATAGTCATCCCTGTTGTTTTTATGTACTTCGACGGGATAACCCGTGCTTTCGGGCCATTCATCTGCATGACCCGCCTTGCTTTTGAGTTGTGCCGTGATATGCCTTAAAATTGGTAAGGCATTTAATGTACACATCTGAACTTCTCATTAAAA
The DNA here is from genome assembly GCA_021437785.1 of Rhodomyrtus psidioides. Lineage (NCBI taxonomy): Eukaryota > Viridiplantae > Streptophyta > Magnoliopsida > Myrtales > Myrtaceae > Rhodomyrtus > Rhodomyrtus psidioides. The sequence continues at coordinate 1,148,637 of JAILYB010000023.1, read as the reverse complement.
CATGATGTGTTAACTTTTGAGATAGGAACGCATTAAGACATGACGTGTTATGTTTTAGATTGGAATGCTACGACTTTAAGGTTCTGGAAATTGGTCTTTTATAGTCATGAGTTTGCCTTCTTTGAACTCCAGTCTCTTCTGTATCTACTTAATTAGGGTCATCCTTGATTCTGCATTATCTTCTGCAACCAAATTACGACAGCCATACTCTGTAGATTTTTTCCCCGCGAAATATGTTGAAATAGGTATGTCTTGTTGAAGTAGTATGACAGTTTAATTGATAGCGTTTACCTTGAATGAGCTATTGTATGATTATTTGTCTTTTATGTTATATTTCTGCTTTGATGGTACTGTTGGATCTTCTTTGAAACTGGTCAGACCACTGAAACTATTTCTTGCTGAGTTGCATATCTGGTTTGGCCTGTCTCTAGTTTGTCTTAAATCGCGCGGATATTGACAACACAATTTAAAAAGAGTATGGGGTCAGAAGATTTTGTTACCAAAGAAATGTTAAAACAGAGACACGGTCTAATGCTTAAAGCATATAGGTTCTTAAGCTTTCGGTCTTTTGCATGTGGAAATGTAGTTAGTATTAGTGTTATTTGTTAATAAAGCTCTGTAGTGCTTTCTTCGCTATTGCTGACAAGCATCATAGTAGAAACAGTAGCACTAGACACAAGTGCTATTCTTATTCAACAAACTATGGAGGTGCTATCCAGAAACCAAGTCTGCAAAGTTGCTGATTATTCTGTTACAGGTTACATGGGATGAACCTGAAGCTATGCAGGACAAGAGGTCTGTGAGCCCTTGGCAGGTCGAATCCATTGGACCTGGATCGCCCCTTGATTCTGTGTATCCTCCAGTTAAGAAATTGAGAGTTCCTCTCAGATCTGCTTTGGGAACTGAAGGAGAAGCCGATCACTTTTTCGATGTGGCTGGATTTACTAATTCTATGGTGCCTTACAGTTCACCATTTTTCAACTATAACACTCCCATTGGCATACAGGGAGCCAGGCAAGATGCATCTAGAGCATTTAGTTTAGTGAACTACGTGGATGAAAATGCCCCTATGTACACCTGTAATATCTTTGGCAACAATATGGTGCCAAAGCCAAAAGCTATCTGCACTGATCTCAATATTGGCAGTTCAGCCTCTGAAACCTTATCAACTGATAGCCCGAGTAGTGGGCATTCCTTTGGCCTAGAAATTTCTGGAAATCAACTCTGCAATACTTTAAAGATTGGTGGTGGTTCTTCAATCCAGCTATTTGGTAAGACTATTCATGCAAAGAATCCTGCTGAAAGCAATTTAGACGGTGTTGTTAGCCCATCAGATGATGGCTCCAAAAGGCCTGGTGAAGCTGGATATGTGAACATACCACCAGATCTTTCTTTGACCTGCCTGAAGGCACGGTGACCAGTGTCAAAGAGCCTCAGTTGTTAAAACTTTTCTTCTGTGAGTGTGAGGTTCAGGCTATGGCTTGCAGATATGTAGGTGTACAGGTACGTTCTGTCCAATATATACACCCTTCTTATTTCATTCAGCAACAGAGAAATTTATGTGGCTGAATGATTGATATGGTACCTCCTCTGATTGTTAAAAGATTTAGAGTTCTTACATTAATTTTCCCAATATCTTAAGAGGAGATAGGAAATGAACCGAAAGTTTAGCTAGAGCTGGCCGCTATTTTCTTTTTAGGCAGCAAAGTTCACTTTGGCTACCTGTACTATTTTACATCTGACGAGTTAAGAATGGGTATCCTTTTAAATAATTGCGATGGCACTTTGGATGCTGAATTTAAACTAGTACCTATTTTCTGTTTGTTGGTGATTAGTCCTTTGCGTTTACACCCTAGATGTCATTTTGCACAAAGCCCACGGCGAACTATCACTGTGAAATTATCGCAACTGCTCTGTGGACAAGATTCTCCATTGAAATGCAGGTAGACGACAAGAATGACATATTGGCTTCTTATTCTGTAGCTTGGTACTGGCAAATAAGCTAAAGATGAAATAAAGAAAATCTGGAGCCTGGGTCATGTTTATCAGTGCGGCTAGTAAACAAGCAATTGAATATGCAGTAGCATCGAATTTATTCAAAATGTGTGGGTTTTTGACCTCGAGCATACGCCATTTATTTTGTGCGGGAAAACGGTTGTTGAACTAATAATTTCAGGTGATGGACCTCGTATATTGCTTTGTGTCATAATTGTGAGGTTACAATTGATCATCTCCACTTCATTCAAGTTTCTGTGACTCTTTTTGCTTGTTGGCAGGTGGATCTTTTTTCAGGAACTTGACTCGACCAACGAGTTTTGTCACGGGGAAGCAGAAGCCCATCCTCTTGCTTTAGGTGGTTAAAAAACTCCATGGCACTCTCATCCGGCGAGTGCACAGTATTAGTGTAAAGCCCAGTGCGGTTATGTCGGTTTTCAGACATTTTAGAAGTTCTGATAGACTGTTGTTTGATGTTTTCCAATCAACTGTTCAAAGCTGCCATTGCATTGTTTGCTGCTATATCTTCGTTTTGCTGTGCTCTTTACAGTAGTTGTCGAACACGGATTTGCAAACTGAGGCATTTCTATGGTCTCTCGATCCACCGGTCTCCGGTTGGTACTTGTATGTGTTCATTTGGGTACTACACCAGTACACCTTATGTTGGAATACCATATGAATGAACTTGGGTGCAATGCAGTGCAACAAGGAATCGGTTCCTTGAGGATCTCTTCAAAGAAAACCCCGCCTGCAAATTCGGTTCTTTGAACGAGCCTTTTCCAAGAAAAAGTAGATGTAGCTTGTTCTTCCGCTGTAATAAATTTTGATCTGCCTTCGGGGTGTCTCGTAAAAAAAAATATATTACATAGACCTAAGTTTGGGAAATAAGGGGAAAAGAAAGATATGAGAAAAAAAGAAATTATATATCATAAAGGTAATGAAGAAAAAATAAGGATGTAATGAAGAAAAAATAAGGATGGAACTGTGAGGCTGTCCTTCCCGGGATGGGTAAATTCTGTCAGATGTTTATATTCAGTAAAAGACACAAGACTAGCAGACTTTTCGAATTTGGCCTCATTACAAAATAGGCATTAAAGTTGATTAAGGGCCTACATGAGAATCATTTTGGTTCTCTGATTCTGTTTCTTGAAAAAAAGAAAGAAAGATAGAACACTGTTTAGTAACGTAAATGATTTTGATTGTAACTCCGTTCCCAGAATCAGTTTTAAAGCAAAATCCAAAAAAAAAAAAAATTGATTCTGAAAAAAAGAATCACTTTTGTGAGTTACAAAACAAAATAAAGTCTCATATCTCTCATTTTTTCCTTTTAGTTCTCTCGTCACTTTTTCCTCGACATAATAAAAATAAAAAAATCGAAAAAAATTGATTTTTTTTAAATCACAAAAAGTTTAGAAAATCCCCAAAATATAAAAACTTAGATTAGGCTAGTTTGACCTCATTTTCATAAATTTGGGCTTAAATTTCCTAGATTTCACAGTTTAAACTCTTATGCAAAAAATGTCGCAGAAGATGAGGGCATTCAACATGCGGATGATAATGTATACACTCGTAGCCATGCGTCGCAAAATGTGACAATCTGCATGTGGAGTTGAATCCAAACACCCACTTGGATTTATGACAGAAGCTGCAAAATGATAGTGAAGGACTTGTATTTAGCATCAAGGAGGATAATTTGTTTTTTTTTTTGTCAGTGGATTATTTGGTTATTTAGCTGCTATGTTTGTATGTATTTTGGACAAAACAACATTTAAAGAAAAAATGAGTTCTTAATATGGAAATTATCTTATGCTTCAATCGAACTTCAAACGTCATGTATTAAAATTTGTGTTTCATTTATGACATGCTAAAAAAATAATATATTTTAAATTATTTTAGTGTGCATTGAAAATTAGTCTTCAATTTAGAACGAAATTTTACAAAGTAACTACACAGTTATTTGACTTAAATGAAAAAATTAGAAAGAGAAATAGTTTTTCGAAATAGAAATTTTGTGCAGTTATCATATATGTTTCTATTATAGGAAAAAAAAATTGGGCAGTTATCAAACACGTTCTGATTCTCTAAAACTCATACAGGAACAGAATTAGAAAAAGTCATTTTAATCAGAATCAGTTTTCCGGAATAGAATAGTTATCATGTGTAGCCTAAGAATTCATTTGTTTTGTGAAAAATGAATGATTTGAAAAATATTTTCCTTAAAATGATTGCTTACATCGTTTAAACTAATCAATCAATAGGAAATTATTTTCATTGTCGGCTATGATTTATGTCTAAATATTATCGTGGACGATAGAAAATATCCCTTCGATTATTTTTGCAAGTACTATGATCGATCTTTTTGAGAATTTTTTTTTTAAATTATTCACTTTTTGCGAAACAAGCATGGCGTTTACAATTTGACCTCTTAGTTGGAAAATAGCTTCCTGAAATTCTCTTATTAAAGTCTTTGAAAAGCACTTGTAAGGATTGCCCCATTTGTCTATCACGAAACGGGTGGAGTCTAAAAGAATAAAATGAAGAATAGTAACCCAAAAATTGGATAAACTACAGCTTGAGAGTTTTTTTTCATTGGAATAAAGATCTATTTCGCTCATAAATCAAATGTTTAGCCTATTTTCAATACCCCTAGAACCAATCAGCTGAAATTAGTGTTTTGAAAATCGTATTTATTCAGACCGAACATGATCGAACTGGAGGTTAAATGATACAGCTGTTAGCTACTAGCGTGTCGGACACGCATCGGACACGACACGACACGTAGCGGACACGGTCCGACAAGACGCGCTCTCTCTCTCTCTCTTGCTATCGCCGGTGGCCGCGCACTCAGACTTCCTCTCGCGCTTTCCGCTCAATCTTGAGCACTCAGTGTCACCTCCCTCTCTCGCGGTCGACGCTCGTTCACCGCAATCGTCTCCCTCGCTGGTTACAGTCGTCACGTGAGGAGGCCTCTGTTCTTTGCACACAACAACAAGGTAAACTTCCAAGTGCAGAGGATGAACAGATCGGCATAAACTATTTTATACCTCCATGGAGAAATGAACGCTATGAATTAGTCACCTCATAAGCTAGTGTGAATTCATTTGAGCTGGTTAGGTACCCCATGTTAGTGTAAACTTATATTAGGGCTCTTCTTTATTATTTATTTATTTGTGAAATAATAAATATATAAAAATATGCATTTAATATACAATATGCCCCAGCGTGTCTGAATTCCCTATTTTTTTAGAAATTATGTGCCGACGTGTCATGTCGTGTCGTGTTCGTGTCGTGTTGATGCTACATAGCTAGCTAGTGGCTAGTCATTAAAATCGATTCAACCAGCCGGTCCGGTGCGGCGTCCGGAACGCTGCCTGAAAAACGAAACGGTCCAATGGCTAACCAAAAGGATCGGGCCGATTCGCGGAGGCCGGTTCGGGTTTTGGGGCCGCCGGGCTATTTTTTCATTTTTTTTTAGGCCTCTTGGCTTTTGGTCTTCTCAGCTTTCCTTCCGGTTGCTTCCATTCCATTCAACGACTACTAGTGCCGGTGCAGCTGCGGTGCGTTTTCTCTCTTTTGGGTTGAAGCCTTTCGAGAGCAATCCATGGCGGCTTCCATCTCCATCTACGGCAACTACGCTCTCTTCCTTCCTCTTCCTCACCTCTCTGCTTCGGTACCCTCCAAAACTATGGATTCCAGCTCCCTCTGCACGTTCCGAGGCAGTTTAACCCTCGGCGGAGGGTGTGCGTGCGCAGGCTTTTCGTCCCTCAAGTTGCGTCCAATTCGAGCGAGCAAGTGCAGGCAGCGTCTCGGGTTTTCTCTCGCTTCTTCCCGCGACGCCCCGAAATCGTTCGTATGCTTCTTCTCTTTGCCCCTGCTTTTTATGTGAGGCTAGTCGTAATTGATTTGCGATGAACTTTCAGCTCCAGTACATATGAATTTCTATCAATTCCGTTGGTTGTTCTCCCTAAGCATTTGAATATTCGGGTTTGTGATGTTTTATGTCTCAAGAATTGTCGTAATAGTTCTATTAAACAACACAGAGGTGTATAGAAGGACACTCTGTTCTTCGAAAGTGTTTGGGGTTATGGTATGGGATGTTGGGATGTCTAACCATTTTGCCTCGAAAATCATCAAAACTAGTGGGCAGTAGCTTTAGTTGGCCTCCTCCAGTTACAAGGCTTGAGCTTGGTGCAAGAATTATTTGCACTTCTGTTTTATTTCATTAATATACAAATGTTCAAGGCATGAGTTCTGAGAAGTTTATGATATTGAACGCTGAAGCTGCTGCTTGTATGTTTTGCTGCCATACTCATTTAAGATTATAATGTAGTGGTGTAGTCCACCTAACAGAAGAATCACAATATGCTGCTCTATTTTAGATATAGTTTGTGAAACATGCAGGAGTCAAACAAACTGAAAAATCAGAATACCGTTGTTCTAAATATCGAAAAAAATTATAGTTGCTTCAAGATGGAATTAGCATCTCTTTAGAGGAACTTGATATGGTAATATAATTAATATGAAACTTTGCTGTGGAGAATTTTCTCAAACTGGCCAATTCTTGGGATGGTTTCCTACATTCACAGTTCTTGTTTTGTTTTATTCAATTTGATATATCTGTGGTGTGGCCATCATTTGGAGTGGCTATCAGTCCACCTATAAAACTAACTGTCTTTATATGTGTACTTCTGCTTCCAGTTTGACACTTGTACATCATTTGAGATGCCTCAAATTCTCCACTTTTAATGGAAAATTGCTTTTTAGATGTAGGGAAATTTATGGTTGTAGGACGGAAGTACTTCCGTCATGACTAATTTAATAGTTGTGTCTTAAAGTGAGAGCATTTGAAGTGAAATAAAATTGCAATACTCCCAACATATAAAATGCCACTTCTAAAGCGCAAAGCTTCTTTTTGAGTACAAAATCATTGTAAATTTCTTCATTTGTATCTTCTGTTGATGCGTGTTGTCACTTATGGCTAGCCAACAAACAACAGACGAAAGTTCTGCTTTCCCATCAACAACTGTTTCCCCATGATTAATTTCCTTGATAATGTAGTGAAAGCTCGAGTCACCTTCTTTGTCCTTTCTCTTTAATTCCTCATTTTTCATGTTACATGTAACTTCCACTTGATTATCTGTGATTGTCCTCTTTTTGAAGTTGCAACAGAGATTCAGTTGCAGATAGAGAAAGAGGAAGAATTATTTACTATTTTATGACTCAAATCTTTTGAAAAAGTTCTCAGGAAGCCAAATGCTAGCCAATCACGTCAGATGCCAGAACTTCTTTCTTGCTGCTATGACTGATGATACAACTGTTGTACCGGAAAGATCGACAGCGCATGATATGCCTGAATCTGAACATAGTCACGATAACCCCCCAGCTACTGATGGAAACGAAAAGGATAAAAGTAGTGATCTGAGCTTGGATGAGGATAAAATGGTTCGCGTATGTAACAAGCTGATAGAGGTTTTCTTGGTTGATAAGCCCACTCCTACTGACTGGAGAAGATTATTAGCTTTTAGCAAGGAATGGAGCCATATCGGTCCTCATTTCTTCAGGCATTGTCAAGAGCGAGCCGATAACGAAGACAACCCGGGGATGAAACATAAGCTGCTTCGGCTTGGTCGGAAGCTCAAAGAGGTGGCGTTTGCAATTCATTCTCTGAATACTACATTGGATATGAGATTTTACTTATCAATAGGTTATGCAGGTTCAGTAGATTAACGATTTTGAAGGAATGAAAGTTAGCCTGCACCTGTATCCTTTGTATTGCAGCTTCAAATGTCTTTATAAATTATAGCCTTCTCTAAAAAAATTGTTATTACTTGTTTGTTTAGACTTCTCAAAAGTAAAAGGTAACTTTTTTGCTTTCTCGCCAAAATTTAGTAATATTCAAATTTTAAGAAATTATGAAAATCTTATATGTCAATCTATTTGTCCCTATCATGTATTGTGAAATTTCAGGTGCTTGAGTTTAAAAGAAAAGTCAAAGTGTACTATTTCTGACTTTATTTGGTGGATTCCCTTTGGTTTTTTTCTGCAGGTAGATGAAGATGTGCAAAGACACAACGAGCTTCTTGAAGCGATACAAAGTGCTCCATCAGAGATAAATGAGGTAGTTGCAAGACGCCGGAAAGATTTTACTAAAGAATTTTTCGTGCATGTTCACACTGTAGCTGAATCCTACCATGACAACCCATCTGAGCAAAATGGTGAGACTTAGTAGTTTTTATCTAACCTGCTTGTGATGGATTAATGTGGTGGATTATATCTCCCTTGCTCAATGTATCCAATAAAAAGCAACAGCGATCTGCCCACAAGGCAACCCTAATTTTATGCATGCCAAGTTGTTTTCTGTGCTATTGTGATGCACCTGCTGGTAGGCAAATCTAGTAGTTGGTGTACACTGTGCTATGTAATATGAGTACCTTTGTGGTGACTTAATCATACGGAAATTTCACGATTTTAAGCCCTGGAGCAGACCTGTGTTCCACTTTGAGCATTGACAAGATCTCTTTTGATTTCTGAATCATAGCTGTTGCGAAGATTGGGAACATGTGTTTGGCTGCGGTACAAGCTTATGATACCGCAACTGAAAGCATTGAAGCACTGAATACAGCAGAGTTGAAGTTTCAAGATATTATCAACTCTCCCTCGATAGATGCTGCTTGTAGAAAAATAGACAATCTGGCAGCAAAAAATGAACTTGATTCGGCATTGGTGTTGATGATTACAAAAGCATGGTCAGCAGCCAAGGAATCAAACATGATGAAAGATGAGGTACGACAGTTCTTAGTCTAGCTCTTTTTTTTTTTTGGGGGTCGGTTATCTAACTTTTATTTACTATCGCTTGATTGGGAATGCGTTTGTGTATTGAGAGGAAAATTGATTCTAGGAATTAGGGGAGACCCGAGGATCTATTCCATGATGAGTTCACTCATTGTAGTTCTTTTAATCTATTTTACTAGAACCTCATGGTAATTAATACTACTAAATTCGACTATCTTAATCTCAATATAGCAGTTATTTAGTTAACATTTCACGGTACTATGCTAATAGCAGTTGAAATGCTTGTTCATAATGTTCTTTTACTATGCATTTTGATGGGTCAATGTGTTCCACTTCTTTTTGGGCGAAAACCAGGGAAAGTCTCTCTTTGTTTTCCTGCTATATTTCACTGAATATGTATATGCAAATGGGTGTCTCACAGTTGAATTTACTTTTTCATATTTTGCTATGGAATAAAGCTGCAGTCCCTCAGCTTCAAGTTTATGAAATGCTACCTCCAAATCCTGTCTTGTCGAATTGGGAACGAGTTTACTGGAATTTTCTAAAATGCTTGTTTTAGTTGTTCATGGTTTCTTGTTCTTTCCAGGTCAAGGATATACTGTATCATTTGTACATGACTGCAAGGGGCAACCTTCAAAGATTGATGCCAAAAGAGATAAGGATATTGAAGTATCTCCTTACCATTGAGGATCCTGGGGAGAAAGTTTCTGCCTTGAAAGATGCATTTACACCGGGAGAAGAACTTGAAGGGAATGATGTAGACTGCCTCTACACGTACGTGCAGGAAGTATTCCTTGTCTATTGGTCAAGTCACGAATCGCTTGTTTGCCAATTGCATTGCATGGGCATTTTGAGTTTCAAATAGGAAATGCATTAGGCGGGAGTTTCATCTGATGTTAATACGACCAACAAAAACATCTAGAAGAGGAGAGGGAACTATACAAAAAAATCATTTGACGAGTGGACCGTCATAAACTCCTTGAGTGGCATTGTGCTGTGGCATATTCCAACTAATTGAAGTAGCTGCCCTGGACTCTTTAACTGAAGTAATTGAAGGCTAGTTATTTTGCGTTAAGATACATCATAATTGTTTCATCCAATCTGCAGGACTCCAGAGAAGCTTCACACATGGATAAGGACAGTGATAGATGCGTACCGTTTCAGTCGGGAAGGTACTCTTGTAAAGGAAGCTAGGGATTTGATGAACCCGAAAATCATTGTGAAGTTAGAGGAACTGAAGAAGCTAGTGGAAGACCAGTACATGTGAATATCAACCACGAGTCTTTCTGCAGTTGCTGATCCAGCAGTGGCGTTTTGAACCAAGGTTGCTTAGTTTCTCGGATTCTATTGTTTATGTTTTGAAATTTTTTTAGGGTTTACGTGTGCCATTCCGACAGAATCACGTCCACAAAGCTTTGGGTGAGGATATAGGTTCAACATATTGTTCTATAATTTTGTCATATCCTCTCTCTCATGGAGCATGATAGTTTGCTTCTCTATCTGGATGTTATTGCCCTCGAAGCGGCAGAGGCTCTTCTTCTATTAATTTTTTTGGAGATTTGAAGTGGCTGAGATGTTTATTCAGTCAACAGGGGGGTTTGAGATGCATCGATTTTGCCGGTGATTCCTATCTAATAGACCTGAACAGATGGAAATCGTATAAGTCCATTGTTTAGCACCTTCATTAGTTTGTCAGATACCAGAAGGCAGAGGCGCATGTATTGTATCAGGGCATCATAGCGGAATGTAATCGCCGAGTCATTGTAATTACTGTTCCATCACTGTTTTCCAATCATGTATTTTTCGCGCAACGGAAGTAATGATTTGTTGTACATTGTTAATATACTCGATCTTGTTCCAAGCCAGAATTGCGATTTTGAAACCTGGACCGGGGGTTCAGCTCCAACTAAATCTGGAGATGGAAACAACCATACTAGTCTGTAGGCACTAGGCACCGGTAGTTATCCAAAAAGAAAAAGAAGACTTCAGTAATGTTTTACGTGAAACGTAAGATGCCGACTTTGGGCTTCGACCCAAGAAAAGGTGCCTTAGTAGACTCAATTTTCTAGTTCCAGGACTAAGCAGAATTAATTATACCATTCTTTGTTAAAATACCTCAATTGTCAAAAAAAAAAAAATTTGTCACAAAGAAAAAGAAACCAGGGAGTTATCTACCAGTAACTTGCGTAGAAACTCACCAACACTTTCATGAAATTGCTCTCCCATTTTATGATTTGATCAATGGCAGGGATTTTTTGCTTACTGATGTACGCTTCTCTCCGTTCAATTTATTGTTCCTTTTATCAGTTTCACAATTGAAATGCCTCATTTCACCCCCACAAGATTTCATCTTATTCTGCATTCTCTTATCACCTTTGCTTAGAGAAGGTTGTCATCTTAATTTATGGTTACTTAGAAGATTAGAAACTTCTTGTAAGTACCTTTTGTTAAAAAAAAATATGAAAAAGGTTCATTTGTTAGAAGTATGATGCAACATTAAACGTGTTTATCTTTATATCATATCTAAATGTTAACCAAAGAAAAGCACAAAAAAAAAAAAAAAGGAACTTCGCGTTCTATCCAACCATGAAAAAGGTAAATCCTAGATTCAATCTCAAGTGAATCGAAACTTACAAATATACTTAAAACTTTCCTTTAAAGTAATCTAACGCGAAGTTATTTATTTATCTATCGCCATAAGATACTACATTTTGTGGGTCAAAAGGCAAACAAAATCACCTGCAGGAGAAGGTTTGGTTTAAGACCCCACACATTTTGTTCCAAAAAAAAAAAAAAAATAGCAACTTCTAAACCGTAACGTTGGCTTGTGGAAGTAGAAAATATTGAACAGCAAGCATGTAGCGCAAGAATTTACTAAAGCAGAAAGTAGGCAACGGGATAAATATTGCATAGCCATAAGAGAAGAAGCATATCGACGTTCAACGTGCCTTAAATTTCACTTTTCTCCAATCACTGAATATGAAATTGCAAAATAATAGTAAGATACTTACCTGCCTTGAAAAGGGCAATGTTCTCTTTCTGAACAAAATTTATGACCGGCAATTCTTCATCCCTCATTCTGTTGCAGCAGAATAAAGTGTCGAGCCATATGACATACTTCAGACATATCTAGAAAACATCTTATATTAAATAGACAACTAACTCCCATCTCACATGATTGAATAAAATCTTTAAGCCTAAGCTGCCACACTTCCCCCTGAAATTTTGTGGTTGATCTTTTCTTCTTTTCTGGGGAACCAAAATCTAGAGCTTTGAACTGAAAGTGAATCTCTTGCCATCGTTTGCCAATGGACATTGAAATGACCGTTCATTTTCAAAAGGAAACAGCCCTGCACAATCATCATCACCAAACATTCCAGCCATGGGAGAAAACCATATTGAAAATGTAAGATATGCTAGCTCATCATAACATAACATAATTGATTTGTAATACTAACAGCAACTCAAATCAGATAAAAGCAAAGCTTCCATGCACTATATAACCAGATATGAACTTGTCTAGACATGAAGCATAAAGAAGATTTCTTCTCCTCCTTCCTTCATCCTTGTGAAGGAGATCTTCCCCATGAGTGAAAATATTGTTAGGAAGATGGGACTTTGAAGACAAGGTAAAGCAAGTAGTCACGGTTTATTAAGGAAGAGAAGATAGTATTCAACATGAACTGGTCAATATTCATGTGAAGACAGGCACGCGTAAAATTAACCAAAGCTCATAAAAGAACACACAGGCAATCTCATAAAACGGTAACAATCTCCCTGTCAACTTAATCAACAGGTGCAGCAATAAGAGAAAAACATGATGCATAAATATGGAGATTGTAATAAGAGAACCAAAATTATGGAAAGAATCAATCCAAGCTTCACCCCACCATTTTACTGAACTTAAATATGAGCTCTCATTTCAGATGCACATGCAAGATTTCGACTCCGGATAAAGCTGGTACATCTACTTAACAATGTAAGAATACACAAACCCCTCTTGTTGATAACTCATCCCTGTCATAATTCAGCTAAAAGAGTGGTCAGTAATGGAGTGGAGCAATCAAACAAGAAGGGCTGGTTTCAATTGGAGACGGATTCGGTATAGAGATTTTAGAAGGAAGTTCGCTCAGTCTCTTGTTCCCTGCTCCACTGATCGACTCCTAAAGAAAATGTCAAACAATTGAAAGCGCACACCAAAAAACTCGATGGAGAAAGAGAATCAAGATTAAATAGCATTTCTAGCTCAATTTGAATACAGGAAAACAAATTATTGTTAAAGTGCAATATCATGCCATCAACGCAATATGCACTCAAAATCAAGATACTTCATGCTCGCAGATGGAGTGTTCATTTACATATAAAAACATACGTAGGTTTGCTTTTACTAAATCAAAGAGCTATTTATTTTAGTGTACCAGGTATTTAGCACATTCATCTAATCAGAATCAAGGCTTATCTTGCGACGTGAAGCATGGCTGTTCATTCACAATATGATGTTTCAAGTTGAATGTGAAAGACATAAAAGCACCAAAAACTAGTATAGAACAAATTGAACTGTGAGAGGCCACAGAAAGCTGAACATCAATAAAATATCTCGAAAAATGAAGATTAGAAACAAAGAGAAAAAGACCCGATGATGTATAATCAAAAGCACCAAATAGCCAACCGACCATACAAGCATGTCAAAAAAATGAAAGCCATGGAGCAAACTCACCTGACTGGAGAATATGAATGAAAAATTAAACCACAGAGAGAGAAGTTTAGCCATGACCAGTAAAAAAGATACACCCATCTCCGCTGGTCTCATGGAAACTGTGGAATGGAAATTTCTAGAACCGCAACTAGAATCAACGTTGATGTTGATACTGCAACTGAACCAAATGTATAAAAGTAGACATGGACTCATAATGGAAATTGTAATCTGCCTCCAACAAACACTGAAATGGGAAACACTCCAAGAGCTTTAAGAACTATCATATCTCTTTCCATTACTATCTTGGAGAAAGGATTACAGCTACAAGAAGTAATATGCAGTTGCCTCAAGAACATCAACAATGCCGTTCTGTGCTTAATGAAAATGGAAGAAATAACACAAATGTTAAGGCAAAGAGGTATTGCCAAACTCTGTGGAAACACTTGCCCTGAGCAGTTATTACGCAACAGAATTGAGAGAACTGAAACCTATAAATATCAATCAATTCTGACAATTAGCAGTATCTATGACAGGCTGAACTTTTTGAGAATTTATATTTTCATGAGCAAGAATCTACTATGTGAATCGTATGTTTCTCGACTAGCAGTTTGACAAGGGGATCCTCCACATCACTGCCAATCTGGGTCTTATCTCGGCAAACTGAAACCTTTTCATCACCCGTGACGACGACAACCTCCTCTTTCCGAGTTGAAAGCTCATTGGCTACTACCACGTGCATTTTGTACTTACTAAGAGCCATATCTGCCTTCTTCAGCAGGATGTTCTTATCAGTCTCTAGCTGTCATTTAGCAATATAAACATATCTGTATCAGGAAATAATATCAAGCCTCAAGTCAAAAATGCTCTGTGTAATACCTTAGACAAAAATCTTAGACAGGAGAAGAAAGTATTGTCCAAATGAAGAGTTCACATTGCTGCCAGGGAAATTTTGCAGCTGGCTCTGGTGAGCAGCTGCTGAGATGCCACTCATTACCGACTTCTACTTGTTGCTATACAGAGGAAAGGGCCTTGTGTAATTACTCCAACATGCATTTGTTGAACTCTTTTCTATATTTCTAGGACCTTCATTATCTATTCAACCTTCTTGCTGGCAACACGTGACATCTGAGTTGCAAATGCTACTATTGTAGAAGATTATACTGTAAGCAATTATATTTCCCTAATCAGTAAAGATTTTAGTGACTATGTTGACTTCTTTTAAACTTTAACAGACTTCAGGAGAAAACCTTACAGTGCAGATATTTTTACAGGGAATGTGGCAGAGAAACGGCTTTCATTGTGGACAAACACGACATTGTTTTCACTTTGACTGCACATTTTTCAGACAATTATCTTCATTAAACTGCATGACAACAATATTTGATGCTGATTTACTCAATAACAATTAAAATCATTATTCAAATGTAAGAGTATCCTCCAGGGATAGGGTTATTTTGTCACTAGAGTGGGATGATTTGTCCCATATGACATACATGCTATTGAATTTATTATGTCGTTATTCGCTAATGAAGCTCATGGTTGCACCAGAATGGATGGACTCCAAACAGCTGACCTTAAACGAAATGCAATAGGCAAATGGAGCCCACTCTTTTCTCAAGACAGCGAGCATTTTTGGTACTTGAACCAGACTCATATCAAGCGGACCTGATCCTGACTGGATCTTGTGTTCTGCCTGTACAAACATGAAGGAAAAAATCTGTATTTCCTTACTTCTTCTTGAGTAATTACAAGGTCAATATATATACAAGAGAAAGGATACCCTAGTTAGGCAAGAAACCTAAGTTAGGTATTGACTCACCTAAGTTTAGGTAAGAAACCTAAGTTAGGTATAGACTCACCTAAGTTAGGTATAAAATTACAAAGTTTGAAACAACTTTACAACTCAACACTCCCCCTCAAGCTGGTGAATAGATATCTTCCATTCCCAGCTTGGTAGTTAGCTCGTGAAAATTTCCACCATTGAGCCCTTTGGTTAAGACATCTGCCACTTGCTGTCCTGAGGGGACATACGATAAGCAAATTAGTCCTTCCTCAAGTTTCTCCTTGATGAAGTGTCTATCAATCTCAATATGCTTTGTCCTGTCATGCTGCACAGGATTGTGGGCAATATTAATTGCAGATTTATTATCACAGTACAACTTCATAGGACTCTGCCACTTAACCTTCAAGTCATCAAGAATGATCTTGAGCCATAACAGCTCACATATTCCTTGAGCTGCTGCCCGAAACTCAGATTCTGCACTAGATCTTGCCACCACATTCTGTTTTTTACTTCTCCAAGTTACCAAGTTACCTCCAATGAAGGTACAATAACCAGTTGTAGACCTCCTATCAACCACTGATCCAGCATAATCTGCATCTGTATAAGCTTCAATCTTGAGGTCTGGACTCTTTCTGAATAATATTCCTTTTCCTGGGTTCCCTTTCAAGTAATGTAAGACTCGAAAAGCAGCTTGTAGATGTGATTCCTTTGGATTATGCATGAATTGGCTAATCAAATTTACTGCATAGGAGATATCGGGTCGAGTATGAGCAAGATAAATCAGCCTTCCTACCAATCGTTGATACATTTCTCGATCCACTGCCGCCTCTTCTTTGGCTTCTGCTAGTCTTTGGTTCGGCTCAATCGGAGTGACTGCTGGTTTGCAACCAAGCTTCCCAGTTTCCTCCAAAAGATCCGTCACATACTTCCGTTGTGAAATAAAGATCCCTTGTTTTGAGTCTGAAACCTCAATTCCTAGAAAATACCGTAGCTTTCCTAACTCCTTTATCTCAAACTCTCTGATCAAGTTCTGTTTTAGCCGTTGTTTCTCCCTTTCATCATTGCCCGTGACTATTATGTCATCAACATAAACCAACAATGCTGTAACTTCCCCTGCATCCGAGTGTTTTATGAACAGAGTATGATCTCCCTGACTCTGTTTATACCCAGATGCCTTCATGACTCTAGCAAATCGTCCAAACCAAGCTCTAGGTGATTGCTTGAGTCCGTATAACGCCTTTTTTAGTCTACAAACCTTTTCGGTTGTTTCTTTTCCTTCGAAACCAGGTGACATGTTCATGTAGATTTCCTCTTTCAACTCTCCATGTAAAAATGCGTTCTTCACGTCATACTGTTGAAGTTCCCAATCAAAATGAGCAGCTAAAGATAGCAAAATTCTTACAGTGTTCATTTTAGCCACCGGTGCAAAAGTCTCTTGGTAATCCACTCCATATGTTTGAGTGTAACCCTTTGCAACCAATCTCGCTTTGTACCTCTCCAAGGAGCCATCAGTCTTGTACTTCACAGTGAATACCCACTTGCAGCCTACTAGATTTTTCCCTCTTGGTCTGTCAACAATTTCCCACGTTTTATTCTTTTCTAGTGCCGTCATTTCTTCTTTCATGGCATTCCTCCATTCCTCTTTTGACATCGCTTCAGAGAAGGTGTTAGGGATGGCAATAGTGTTTAAACTCACAATAAAGTTTCGGAATGGTGATGATAATCTATCAAGGGACACATAATTTGAAAGTGGATAAATTGGTTTCTTGGTACATTCTCTTATCCCTTTTCTAATAGCAATAGGCCGATCAAGATCCGTCTCTGGTATATCACTGGGCTGCTCATTCACAGAAAGTTCAGGACTTACCATGCTCTCATTAGCAGTACCCGGAGTGGTAGATTGGACTTGCTCGATTGTTGGAACGGCTGTCCTCCTTGAGTACACCTGAGAATATCTCATAGAATCATGAAAGTGAGTTGGACAAGTGGGAGTAGGACTAGTGGGAACAACAACAGATGGTGGACTAGAGGTAGGAGTCAAGGTAGGTTCATGAGTTACGGTGGTCGGGTTTGGATTCGCGAGAACATTGGATGATATATCCAGTTTATCAATAACACCAAGAGCATCATCTTCCTTATCTTCCATGAGTGAAATCTCCCCCTGAAGATAAGGTTTTGAAAAATATGGTTTATTCTCAACAAAAGTGACATCTGCAGAGAGATAGAATTTTTTTGAAGGTGAGTGATAACATTTATAGCCCTTTTGTGTTTGTGAGTAACCAAGAAAGATGCATTTGATGGCACGAGGATCTAGTTTTCCTCGTTGATGATGATGAATGTGGACAAAGGAACTACAACCAAAGACTCGAGGCGTAAGGCCGTTAGATGTACGAAAGTGAGGATAGAATTGAGAAAGAATTTCCATAGGGGTCTTGTGGTCTAATGTACGTGATGGTAGCCTATTGATCAGATATGTAGCTGTAAGAACAGCTTCCCCCCAATACGTTTTAGGAACATTTCCGTGAAACAACAAAGCACGAGTTGTTTTAAGAAGATGACCATTTTTCCTTTCAGCAATCCCATTTTGTTGGGGTGTATTCACACAAGATGACTCGTGGATAACACCTTCCTTTTGAAAATAAGAGGACAATGTTTGATTGAAGTAATCTCTAGCATTATCTGATCTAAAGACCTTGATTTTGACCCCAAATTGTGTTTGAATCATGGAATGAAAAGAAGGAATAATGCTACTCACATCAGATTTATGTTTGAGTAAGAAGGTCCAAGTGGCCCGAGAGCAATCATCAATTAAAGTGACAAACCAACGATCTCCAGAGATGTTTGGAACCGTGGAAGGGCCCCAAATGTCACTGTGTACCAAATCAAAAGGATTAGAGCTACGATGATTGCTAATTGGAAATGATACACGGTTATGCTTGGCTAACTCGCAAACATCGCAATGGAGATCTTGAATATTCAAACCATTGAACAGGGCTGGAAACATCACACTCAAGACTTGAAAGGATGGATGACCAAAACGAAAATGATGAAGCCAAATAGCTTCTTTATTCGAAATACTAAGAAAGGATGAAGATGAATTATTCATGATTTTTCTCGTGGTGAGGGGTGTCTCAAGATAGTACAGTCCACCTTGTTCCTTAGCGAGTCCAATCCTCCTCTCCGAGCCCCGATCCTGAAAAACACAGTAAGATGAGTAAAAAACAGCTTGACAATTGAGGTCTTTAGTGAGTTTTTGTATGGAGATAAGATTGGAAGACAGTTTAGGGACATGCAGGACATTTTTAAGGACAAGGTTTGGTGTGATAGGGACATCTCCAATCCCTGCAACAGTAGCAAGAGACCCATTTGCCACAATAATCTTCCTATTACTAGGACAAGGTGTATAGGTCCTGAAATGTGATGAGATATGAGTCATATGATCAGTCGCCCCTGAATCAATAACCCAAGAATTACCTGAGAGTGCCATTGAGCATGCACCAGAGGGTTTATTAAGAGACCCTAACAAACCTCTTATTTTCTCAATTTCTTCACTATTGAATGTCGCTTTCCCTTGTTCTGCTTCATAATCAGCTTGCTCAATTAGGTGGGCCCGGGGCCTCGATTGCATTTCCCGGTTCACCCACTCTCGACTTGAAGTGGTTGGTTTTCCATTCAATTTCCAGCATTTCTCCTTTGTATGTCTCGGCTTCCTGCAATAAGTACACCACAAGTTGTCCCGGTGGTCTCTTCTTGGTAGAGCACCCTTCTCATCAACCTTTCCGACTGTCAAGGCTGACCCTTCTATTGCTCGTGGTTCAAGCATGACGGATCGACGACTTTCTTCTGCCCGGATCAAGGAAATCGTCTCCTCCAATGATGGAACATCTTCCTTGCCAAGTATTTGAATTCTAACTTGGTCAAATTCAGAATTAAGCCCAGCTAAGAAGTCGTAGACTCGATCTTTTTCAATAAAATTCTTCAAAATAGCTGCATCTTCTGGACACCGCATGTGGAATACCCGATAATGATCGAGTTCGTGCCATAAGTTCTGCAAAGAGTTAGCATACTCAGTAACAGTCTTACCTCCCTGTTTTGTCCCACTGGTTTTCACCTTAATTTCGTACACCTGGGCTGCATCACGGGCCTTAGAGTACGTCCGTTGGATGGAATCCCAAATCCCCTTTGCGGTTGGTAGAAACATGCAAGTATCGCTTATGGCCGATTCCATGGAATTCCATAGCCATGACATGATCATGGAATCCGCTTCATCCCACGCATCGAAATTGGGGTCTCCTTGCTTGGGTCCTGTCCCCAGTAGATGGCTGAGTTTTCCTTTGCCCTTCAGGTACGTCTTGACGAATTGTGACCATTTGAGATAATTTTTCTCATTTAGTCTATAGGCTGGCCTAATATTCTGAAGGTCGCCGATCATGTTTGACGAGGCGACCTCCTCCGATTGGTTTGTGGTTGGAGAGGGAAAATTTATGACTTTGGATGTGGTTTCGGATGTGGTCATTGTACCAAGAGTATTAGCAAGAATACGAGCCGTACTGCAGCTATAAAGGTTTGAAAATGCAGCAATGAAAGCTGCAAAAAAACAGAACCAGCCTTGAAAATGCAGCAATGAAGGCTGCGGAAAAACAGAACCAGCAATGAAGGCTGGACTGTAACACTATCCCAGAAAAATTGAGCCTAAAGCTCTGATACCATGAAGGAAAAAATCTGTATTTCCTTACTTCTTCTTGAGTAATTACAAGGTCAATATATATACAAGAGAAAGGATACCCTAGTTAGGCAAGAAACCTAAGTTAGGTATAGACTTACCTAAGTTTAGGTAAGAAACCTAAGTTAGGTATAGACTCACCTAAGTTAGGTATAAAATTACAAAGTTTGAAACAACTTTACAACTCAACAAAACATACAGCTTCCCAAGTTAAAGAAAATGGGATTATAATATCAAGGTTAAAAATATTCTAACTACTTAGTCAATTATCCATAGAGCTAAATGAAATGAAACTACATTTGGTAAGCAAATGTGAGTTTAGCCAGCCAAAGGGACAGAGGAGTCTAATTCACTGGCTTAAAACTAGCCAAGCTAATCTTAGACAATGTGATGATGACTAAAAGTATTCTTGTTAGTGACTAATGCTAATGTGCAGAGTAAGAAGAACTGGTTCTTCTGACCTAACTTACCACGACATTGAATTGCCTAGGGATTCACACTCACTTCAGGAAGAATTCAGTGCCTTAAGATTTTGGAATGATAACCCCCGACAGTTTAGACTTCTCAGAGGAGGGTATTCAAGCAAGAAAGCAAGCCAAATGACAAGTAATGATTACTTAATTTTCTTAAGAGGATAAAACAGGGACGTTATCTTCTGAAGATATGGCAAAAGGGGGAAACCAATGTAACTTCTCAATTTAAACAACAGCACTTCACAACAAGGGCATCCATGCACTCGATATTAACACATGGAAACAGAGAAAGCTCTGATCCAAGTTATTTCCAAGAAACTGCTACTGCAAAATGAATTGAAAGAACTTCAGCAAAGTCCAAACAATTACCATGCTTTTCCAAGGTACATAAAAATCAGATACTGCAGCTGCAAGATAGAGCATTGCATGTGGCCCTAGACCCCTAAGTGATGTTGCCACCATTTGTAACATCTGCACACACCAGATCCATGTTATAAAGAGCAACTTCTATCAGCATGCCTGACCAACCAGATCAAAGAGCAAAAAAATTTCGTAGAGCAATAAAGGTTCGGAAACTTAATTGCACAGAGAAAGATCCTCTAATGGATACAACAACACTGGGGAAATGAATTAATTTGAAGGAAATACACTGGAAGCAGAGATGCCTTTATGCAAAACTATTGAAAACTGCTTTGTCGATCATATTTTTATAATGCAGGTGGTCAATATTACTTTTAATGCAATTTAAAATCTAGCATTTAACATTAATGAGAAGCTCTGAATGTGAATAAACAACCATTCTAGTTTGGTTCATATCTGAGGAATCATATTTGGATTCTTAGAATCAATCACCTACCTAACATATCACTCCTTGCCGTGTTAATTTTTTCATATTATTCTTGCTCATTCCAAGCAGACAAAAGATGAAAAAAAGGAAGAGGAGGCTGGGGGCCTGTGAAGCATCAAAATATTCATAAGATAATCTGGAGCGAGCAAGAGAGTGCATCGAACAAATAATTTACATATGTTGAAGGAACTTGTTGGTTAAGCCGACTATTAAGAGTACATACATGTCTTCAACTGATCGAAAATGGGTAAAGCGCGGCAATTTCATGCATCATAAGACATCTGAACATGCAAACATTACCTTTACATACTAAAACCACATCAAATGTAACTAAATCAATGTTCTAAGATGGCATTGTGCATAAATAACTGAGAGTAAAAAGTCTAAGAGACCTTTCTCGATGTTGCTCAAGCAATTTTCACCATACTAAGAACATAAAAATTAGTGATGCAAACCTGAAGATATTCAAAAATGGTTGTGAAGGGAAGTTTCAGCAATTGTCCTTTTTCAACCACCTAAAATTGGATACGGTACAGCCACATAGTGAGTCAATAGCAAAATTAACCAATTGTTCACCAGTACCCAACAAGCTAGAAAACTCAATTTAAGAAGCATGTACGAATGTTCCATACATTTCGATGATCGCTGATAGCCATCTTCACAGCTTCAGAATACGGCTCCCTCGCTATAGTTTGAGAAAAAATGATTAAATTGATCATATGATGGGAAGACCATAATTTGCGAAAATATGGAATTGTCAGCACGGAAGAGATGCATTTTCATCTATGTAGCACCGACACGACACGGGACACGACACGACATGCCGACACGTAATTTCTGAAAAAATAGAGAATTCCGATACGTCGGGACATGTTACATATTAAATATATATTTTTAAATATGCGTGAAAAGTTATTATTTAGTAAATAATAAAAAAGAATCTAGAATGAATTTACTTCGAGCCCTAGAGGAAACAGCAGATTTAGAATTAAAAAAAAAAAAAGGAAGCAGAGACCCAACGAAAAAAGGGAAGCCCTCGCTTTGGCAACCTTTCCCTCTCTTTGCTTTGTTCCCACATCGGGGACTGACTTCGCAAAGTGAGGAAAAGCGCTATTATAAAGAAGTGCTCAGTTCGGAATCAACAATCTGACTTGCACGGCGTCTATGGGCCCATGGGAAAGCCCATCGGTTGGCGGCCCACACATTTCAAAATGCAAGATTTGCTGGTTGGGACACGAGTTGACCGCGTCCGACATGGGTTGACCGCGTGTCCGTTCGTGTCCCGCGCCTGTTGTGTCCCGTGCGTGTCGGGTACACAAAAAATGCATAGATGTGCACGTCCGTGCTACATAGATTTTCATTAAAAAAATGCATCAGCTTTCTGCAGATATAGCAAGACTGAAGTCAAGAGGAAACATATGTCGCAAATTTATTCTCTAAGGGCTAAATAAACTTCAATTTTTTGTTAGACCACCTGCTATCAGATAAGGTGCTTCCGTAGATATCTCGATTAACAGACATAGCACCACAGGAAAAAGGTCATATTATAGACTCTCTCTTTTTCACTTTTATCACCTGAATGAAGTAGCACCAACCTTTAATGTGCGACTCATCTATAAAATTGAAACATTCAAGGAAGGGATCATCTGGCAAAGCTCTGCAATAAGGCTGGCAGGTTCCCCTGGTTCAAAAGTGGGGAGAAGAGGAAATAAGATGGACATTTCATCATACAATACCCTTGACGCCTAGACTGAATGATAGTAACTAAGAAAACACATGATTAAGTATTACCTTCGATACAGAAAGATAACCGCATATCCTGCCTTAAAAAAGTACCTGTGACATATCAGTTGGGCTTATTAGAAAACTACCGACTTCCAACAATAGGCAGCGATCACTCTACTGCAGGTGAAGCTGTCATACTCAGTGGAAGCTGCTCCTCGATGGCCTGAGCTGAAGTTATCGATGTAGCGCACGCAGCGTTGCTCTAAGGGGACAGTCGTTCCACCCGAGGTCACGCAAACAATTCGGTTAGCTCTTCCATCTCCTGCATTAAGATAAAAAAAAAGGAATAGCTCGACAAAAGCAACCGAAACATCAAAGTGCGGAAGCATAAAGTCCGTGAAAGCAACTCACCAGTCGACAATGAACTCTTATCAAGAAATTCCTCCAACTTGTCTCTGATTTCGCGACTATTTTTCAGCGGAGGAGCCGAGTCGAAAAACGACTCTATCTCTGCGCCAGATGTGTGCTCCTCTGCCGCTTCCGAACTCGCAGCCATTGCAAATTCCTGTAGCGCCCAAATCAGCAGACGAGATGAGTTTCCAGTAAACACAAAGAAGAAAAGGGCATTTCTTGAACCGATGGGACTGACTCCAAGGATTCTAACAGCTAGGAAAAACCCAAATAAATCCTCGACAACACTTCAATCCAGCAAAGATGTCTGTGGCCCTGGATGTATCTACCCATTATCCAAAGACAATCCAGCAAAAGCCTTGCTGATCGCTCCGCACGCAACAGCAAAACACGATCTTTCCCGCAAAAGCCAACCACCCGAACAGAACAACTTCTCAAGACGAAAAGACCAGAGAAAATGGAGCAAGAACACAGTAATTCGCCCTCAAGTCTCCGGAAAACCGAAGCCATTCCCCAAAAAGAGCGAATTAATCGGACTGAAGTACCTAGGGTTGGCGAGTGCAGCGATCGAGTTCGCAAACTATGCAGGCGCAGAGACGAGGAGAAGAAGAAGAGGAGGAGGAGAGGAACGATTTGAACTTGGTTGGCTTGAGATTAACGAAGATTCGAAAGAGAGTTAGGTAAATACCCAAATAAACTAAAAAAAAAAAAAACAATTAGTGCTGTCATTTTCCGCCGGAATAGACCGACTAGGACGAGAAAATATTAAAAGTGATTTACAAGCTCCACGTCGGATGCTGACGTGGCATGAATTTTTTACCTTGCACCAATTAAGAGTTGACACATAAGTACTGACGTGAATTTATTTAAGTAAAATAGAAAATCCTAATCCACCTCAATTTTTCATCTCCTCTTACCTTTCCTCCTCCGTCTCGGGCCGCTTGAACCTCACCTTCCCATCTCCTCCACCGTCACCAATGGCAGAGTTGCCGGCGGCGCGTCCAAGGCAACAGTGCCGGGTGTCCAACCCTCTCTGTCAACCACCGTCGTCGCGGCCATGGACGAGCGGCTGTCGCTTGAGCCATGGTCGCAAATCTGGAATACGTCGCGACGAACGACTCATGGATTGTCAAGCTTCCCCTCCGTCGTGCTTTCGGTCGGCTCCGTCTTCCTCCGTCGTCGCCCGACCTCGGCTCATGGTCGGCCCGATCCATGGCCGAGCCATCCCTCTATCTCATGGCGGCTCGTGGTTGTTGCCCGCGCAGATCTGGAATGGAGTTCAACCTCCAGATCTATTCTCGGTCAGGGCCACAAGACGGCGCCCTTAAACAAGGAAGGAAAAACAGAGGAACAAGGTAGACAACGGGAGCTTGAATGCAGTCCACGGCCGGCGACGCCGCTGGTGGAGGTCAGTCTAATCACGGCACCGGAGACTTCGCCGGCGGCTGCGGCGTGGGAAGAGCGAGCGGGCAGCCGTGGGACTCCGGCTAGATCTGAACCCTAGCAAAGTTGCATAAGGGGAAGGAGGGAAAGCGAAGGAAAGGGGAGGAAGAGAGAAAAAAAAATTGTATTTCTTTTCATTCCAAGTCATATCCATGTGTCAAGCTATGATTGGATATTAATAAAAATATCATACCACATCAGCATCCGACGTGGACGGTCATCCCCAATCTTCCACATCCTTGATTTTTCTTTTTCTTTTTTTTGTCTTGAACTGATCAGTGATCACCAATCCAATGACCGTTACCCTAAACTAAATGCAATGTAATTCTAATCACTTTTTTTATTTTTATTTTTTATATTTATAAAAAAAAAACTAAATCATGTGCAATGAAAGTAATGCAATTTTAATCTTGAAATATGCTTATAGTTTACTAATTTTAATATGACACGCAATCCAATTCAAATGGCCCTAAACATGAAATCACTTAATGATAGCGAAATTGTGATGACGTGGCGTCGATGATGTGGCAAGAACGATGCAACTCAATCTGTGTGATATACACATGGCATTTTTTCAGAGATTTTATTCTAAATTCAAAATATGAAAACTGCCTAAAGCGTAAAATAATCCAATTCTAACGAATGTTTGCGTGTTTTGTAAAATGCACGTAACTAGAAGAACATAAAATATATAGTACCTCACATAGCAATATTCACAGGAATTCAAAATGAAAATTCAAATTAGTAAAAATGAACGATTTTGAGAGTCTCCGACTCAAATTAATGATCATAATGATTTTCATGCATAATAATCTCCTAATTAAATGATGCCTAAACATATCAAGCTAAATCGCGTCGGAATCAAATCATTCCAAGTCATGCAACAAAATAATCAAATTGATTTCGGTTTTGGATAAGAATCTCACCGACGAAGAGATCAAGTTGAGTAGCACAGCGGACCAAAGATGAGAACTCCGGAGTCGAGGTCACCAAGGCGATGAAGTTCCGAAGAGCAGCCGGGGTCGCTGGGACTAAGGAAAACATCCGCCAACGAGTCGCCGGCGGTCGAGGAACTCGCGAGGCGAGGGCTGATCCGTCGTGGAGGCACTGTTGGGACGAAGGTGTCCATGGAGGAGTTTCGATTTCAAGCCCTTCATAACTATACGTGTCTTTTCTCTATAAATTATTTTGTTCCCTCAGAATAGCATATGAAAATCACGTGGAATTACGCGGATAAAAAACTTTAGGAAAATAACCTAAGTGCTTAAAAAAAAAAACTCTTCCCAATTAGAATACCCACGTGTGATTTCCGCCATCATTGGAAAATTATGGGATTAGTCCAATTTTCCGCTTCAAGGGATTAATCCAGTTAATTAAGATCTGAACCGTCCATCCGCTCCCGATCCAATAAATATGTAAATCGATGGACTTCATTAACTAATAATTACTAATGTAAATGCACATAATATCAATACGCAATTTAATTAGCATTTTTTTTTGGGTAGGAGTCGGGGCCGATCCCTGACTTTTTTTAATGCGATAAATAACTATTTGGATCGCCAAAATTTAAGTATCGACAACTATCAAATGCATAGTCAAAATTTTAAAATCGAATTAACAAAAAGAAACAATATACCAAGACACCGTTACCTTGTATTAATGAAGTTTTTTTCTGCATACAAGAATGGTCCTAAAAATCACATATCAACTCTAATACGAAAATAGAAAACAAAACATAAATACGACAAATAGAATTTACAACCAACTCTCTACCAAAATCGAAATCAGACAGACAAAAAAAATGAATATATTGTGGGTTATACACCATGTCGCCCTTTTACCAACCCGTTCAATTTTTTTTTTTTGGGTCAAAACAATAGCAAGAGTTAGAATGCTAACATTGTTCAAGGATTGGACATATGAAAACAATCTTGGAAAATTCAGTCAAACTTCTGAGGAAAAATTCTAAATAAGGGCCTGATATGTTATCATTTTCTCAATTAAGGACATAAAGTGAAGGTTGTTTCAAATAATGGTCTGAATGCCTTCTTTATTTAAAAGGAGGATTTTTTTTTTTTGTCAAACAAAGAAGGGCTTGAAGTGTACACTGTTTTAGAGAAAGGCCTAAAGTAGCCATACCAGTCTCAAAGAAGAGCTTCTCACATCGACATTTTCATCATTCAGCCTTTATTTATTTATTTTTCTTTATTTTATTTTTCAGATTTTTTTTTTTATAAAAAAGATAAAAACACAAACGAGGGTCCTTGCCCTTGGACGGTGGGGTCATCGACCCTCAACGAGGCGCTTGCGACCTCGCTGGCTAGCACTGACGCCCCACTGGCAGTGGGGCGGCGGCCACAGACGAGAGGGCAGCCCTTTGGCATGTATTTCTTTTTTTTCTTTAACTTAAAATTAGATTAAAATGAAATTTTGACAGAAATGTCCTTGATCGGTTAGCCGATGTCAGACTCTTATTTGAAACAACCATGGACACTTCAGGTCCTTATTTGAAATAAAGTCTACTTCATGCCCTTAATTGAGAAAATGATGGCATTTCGGGCCCTCAATGGAAATTTTACCAACTTCTAATATTCTAAGAAGGGATGTGTTTTCGCCCCTCCCCCCCAAAAGAAGAAGAAGAGATATGTTCATCATAAGTCCTAAAATTTGTCGCAAAAGTGCAATCCAGTCTTAACTTTGAAAAAATATATTCAAGTCCTAAAACTTGTCAAATTAATGCAATCAAGTCATACAATTAACTCTGTCTAACTAAGCTAACAGAAAATGCTGACTTGACTTTTTTTAATATATTCTTTCTCCTACATGGAGGTGACGTGGCTAACGACGTCGTTTTGGTCCAAATGAGGGTGGCAAGTCCCGCCGGCCCTCACTGGATAAGGAACGGTCGGGCGGCGAAGGCCAGGGCTAAACCACTTGGTTCTAACTTTTTTTATTAACAATTAGAGTTAGACCAAAATGACGTCGTTTTAGCCGTTTCATCGCCATGTAAGAGAGATAAAATATTAAAAAATTACATCAGTATTTTTTGTTAGCCAGGTTGGATAGAGTTAACGGAATGAATTGATTGCATCAATTTGACAAGTTTTAGGATTTGATTATACTTTTTGAAAATTTAAATTTTAAGATTTCTCGTGCACATGCCGGAAAAAGAAATGATGAACACTACGAGCAAAAATTCTTCTACCAACTCTCAACCTAAATGAGAAAAAAAAAACATGAAAAGTGCAGGTCAACACGAGCAACATGGTCAAAGCCTTTGACCCAAGCATTTCCTATGGTCCTCCGCGACACCGGCGACATAAGACATGAAAGAAAGTTCATTCCTTTGACGTTTTCGCAAGGGACGGCTTCTGGTGTTGTTCCAGATGTCTCTAGTCTAATCCTTGCCTTCCTCTCTCGGCTAAATCTTTCTCCACCGTTTCATTTTCAGGCTGTTGCAGAAATTTCCGCCCTTCCGACGCCGCAAGCCCCGAGCTTGTACTCTGTGCTTCTATCTGGAGAATGGCCCTTTTCATCTCCAACCACGCTGTCTTCGTCCCTCGTCTCGCTCCTTCTCCTCCACCTTCTGCTTCAAGGGAACCCATTTCTCTGCTTCGAAGCTGCGGCGAATGGGGGACGAGCGTAGGGCTTTCTACCTTACTCCCCAGTTCCCGTTCAATTCGAGGGTGCCATAGCAGGCCTTCTCCCGGATGCTCTCTCGCTTCTGCTCCTCACTCTGCTCGCTCCGCCCATTCTTCGGTATGCTCCCTATAATTCGGCTGATTTTTATACAGGATGAGCGATCGACGTGTGCCTCTGCGGAATTTTTTTTCCAGCTCAGTACGAGAGCTTTTCATCTGAATTAACTTATTTAGATTCTTGTTCCTATGATTTAGCACCTTTATCTGTTTATACTGTTGGCGTTGGAGTTGCTTTGCTTCAGTATTTGTCGTGGGCCTTGTTCGGTGAAATGTGCGGTTTATACGGATTCTGGTTTCTCTGGATCACGGTACGCTATAAATGAAGGTTGTGGAATATGGCTTATGAAGTTGCACACTATTATGCCTCGTATGTTTCAGAATATGCTGGTAGTTTAACCGCTAATTCTTAGCTTACCAGGTTTTGCATAGAGTTTGCACATTTGCTTGCATTAGTCAGTAGTAAGGCGCCCTTTGATATGTGTTACTTTACAGGCATCATAACTTAAAACTGATCCTTGCATAATATGATCTTCAATGTTCGGGATACCAATAACGGCAGCTAATGTGGTCAGATGAATCAAGAACTAAGAGAAAGGCTGTGTAGAAATTTAATTTACATTAGCCAGTGACAGTGCCTTCTTGTTCAATTCAAAACTTTGAACAGACCCGTGCCTTGTAAAATGTTTAAACACTTAAATTACAGTGACCGCGGCTCGTATAAAAGATTAGTCAAGCACTGTACCAATTGTCGTACTGTTGCGCTATTGGAGCGTTGAATTGGTCCCCTCGACAGTGCAAGAGAATGGCTGTGGCATTTAAGAGTGTAGGTTTCACTGGCAATGATACTGATATTTGCACGTCCAATTACTGAGTTGCGAAATTTGTAGCGGTTGGGAGAAAGGAATGAAGGATGCTTTACATAAGGAACTTAACTGTAGATAGTAGATGCTTAGAGAAAGGAATCTAGGACTTCCTTTGATGTGCGGCAAGCTGTTTGAGGAATCTCTATCATTCATTAGGTCAGAATTTGTGAGTCTTGTGTTAAGCTCAATGGCTCTTTAAAAGCCCACGGGTAAACAGTAGATATCGCCAGAGGTTTGAGTAGTTCGATCTCACAATATACTTTCAGAACTGTGAAAAGTTCATTATGGAATGAGCATGGCATTAGTGAAATTCTCTTTTCCATCTGAAATTCTAGTGACACCCACTCTCAAAAGGTCGCTTCATGCAGCTGTGCAAAAAATGACATAGAAGCGTAGTTCCCATCTCGAATTTCCAAAGAGGGGAAGTTGGGGCTTACATGCACACTTTAGACTAAAGCCTTCCAGCATGAGCAGAGATCATAAAAAAAACTCTCTTTTCTGGTCCTACTAATGGATTTTTAAGGTTAACTATAATTAAATTGATTTTACTATTAAAACAGAGTATTCAAATTCTGTGATTTTACTAGTGAGTCGATGGCTTGAGTGGTTTGCATGTTTTGAATGCTTCAAGGGATGATATTAAGTTTATTCATGAAACCTCAACTTATTACGAAGTCCCCTCTAAATCTTACAACTGTTTGGATTGTGGTCTTCAAAGGTTAGTTATATGAATTCAGACTTATTACTTGAGCGATTCCTATTTGCACATGTCACTACCTTGTCCTGGCTGAGCAAGCTTACTGTAAACTGCCTCTGCCCCTTTTACTGAATTATAAAGTTCCGTGGGATTTACTGTTGTCTCAGTTCCTAAGCAATAAAAATTTCGATTAGATTTACCAATTGTACTAAAGAAATGATCAAGAAAATGGAAAATATTCGGGAAAAGAAAAGACGAAACACCTATTAACAAGATATTCTAAGCCAGAAGATCAAAGGTTTATATGGACATTAGATAGCCAAAACAAGAACTTTCAGATCCGTCGAATGTTTTTTGTTGTTACACCGCATAAGACAAAGCACTAGCTGGTATAATGCTGTGAGATTATCTATTTTGAGATAGAGTCACTCGCAGAGACATTCTATCAACCAAATTGCTGCGGATTTCTTTCAGTCTTCACCCAACACAGAGCTGAAAATATAGATCCAAAATTTGTCGGCTACATTGTAATATCTCCGCGTACGATACCAATTGTTATGATAAATAATGCTTCCAAGATACATAGTAGGAAAAAAGTCAGTCCAAGCTGTTGTCCAACCGAAGAAGGAAAATTTTGTATGGAAAATGAGAAAGCCCCAACGTTTGAGAGGAGAAACGTTGAGGAGACAAGTTTTCCCAGACCAAATAAGAAGATATTGTTGAATTATCATGTTTTTTAGTAGGAATATGTTTGAATTCTGTATTTTAATACCTAAAGTAGGTTTACCTAATTTAGGTGAGTCTATACCTAAATTAGGCCTCTTGCCTAACTTAGGTAAAGTCAATACCTAAATTAGGCTTCTTGCCTAACTCGTGAGTCTATACCTAAATTAGGCCTCTTGCCTAACTTAGGTAAAGTCAATACCTAAATTAGGCTTCTTTCCTAATTCGGGTCTTCTTTTCTTGTATATATATCCACCTTGTAATTACTCAAGTTATGTAAGGAAATACATATTTTTTCCTTCATGGTATCAGAGCTTTAGGCTCATTTTTCTGGGATAGTGTTGCAGTGCAACCTTCATCACTGTAATAAACTTCCAATTCCAGCCTTCATTGCTGGTCCTATTTTTTTGCAGCCTTCATTGCTGCAATAATCTTCCATTCTCAGCCGTACTACTGACTTATCCAGCCTTCATTGTTGGTATACTGCTGACTTATCCAGCCTCCATTGCTGGTTCTGTTTTTGCAGCCTTCATTGCTGCAATAATCCTTCAATCACAGCCTTCATTGCTGGATTATTTTCACAGCCGTGCCTTCATTGCTGGTTCTGTTTTTTTGCAGCCTTCATTGCTGCAATAATCCTTCAATCACAGCCTTTATTGCTGGATTATTTTCACAACCGTCATTGTTGTGATCCCTTTAGCCATATTTTTCCCACTTCAAGCTCGTCTAACTTTTTGCTCTAAAACCTCAGTCACTTGAAGCCTTCGTTGCTTCTGTTTTGTTGTTCCTTTAAAGTGAAGAGGAAGAATGGATGCTTCAAAGCCTACATGGAGGGATAACCGAGATAGTATGTGGTGTACCCACTGTAAGAGGCCAAGGCATACAAAAGAGCGTTGCTGGAAACTGAATGGCAAACCAACGAGCTCAAGACGAGAGTGGGGAAATAGAGGAGGACGGTCAAGGCCCAAAGCTCGTCTAATTGAACAAACCAGCCAGCAGATCAGTAATAATGAATGGCAGGACAATGAATCCTTCAACAGTGAGGAGATAGAAAGAATTAGAGACCTTTTAGCGTCTCTTGAAAAGCCCTCTGGTGCATGTTCTTTAGGACTCTCAGGTAATCCTCTATTTTCCGTTGGTAAAAATGCCTCAGAAACTCTTTCTAGTGAAGCTTGGATAATAGACTCAGGTGCTACTGATCACATGACTCACACTTCACATTTCTTTAGTACCTATACTCCATGTCCAAGCAATAGAAAGGTAGTGGTGGCAAATGGTTCCCTAGCCACTGTTGCAGGAGTTGGTGATATCCATATTACGCCCAATCTCACTCTCAAAGGTGTTCTCCATGTGCCGAAACTATCAGCCAATCTTGTCTCCATACAAAAGCTCACCAAAGATCTCAATTGTTATGCAATCTTTTACCCTACATACTGTGTTTTCCTTGAGCAGGATTTGGAGAGGAAGATTGGACTTGCTAAGGAAAGGAATGGGTTGTACTATCTTGAGACGCCGAGGGCTTTGAAGAAAGTCATGAATAATTCATCTTTGTCATTTCTTAGTGCTTCAAACAAAGATGTCATTTGGCTTCACCATTTTCGTTTTGGTCATCCATCTTTTCGAGTCTTAAATATCATGTTTCCTTCTTTGTTTAAAGGATTAGATATGACTGAATTTCAGTGTGATACATGTGAATTTGCTAAACACACTCGTGTATCTTTTCCTATTAACAACAAAAGAAGTTCTCTTCCTTTTGATTTGATTCACAGTGACATTTGGGGACCTTCCACAATTCCAAATATCTCAGGGGCTCGTTGGTTTGTTTCTCTAATCGATGATTGCACTAGGGTCACATGGATATTCTTACTCAAAAACAAATCCGATGTAAGTAGTATTATTCCTAACTTCCATTCCATGGTTCAAAACCAATTTGGAGTCAAAATTAAGTGCTTTAGGTCAGATAATGCTCGAGACTACTTTAATCAGATCTTGTCAACCTATTTCCAAAAGGAAGGGATCATTCATGAGTCATCTTGTGTAAGCACACCACAACAAAATGGGGTTGCTGAAAGGAAAAATGGTCATTTGCTTAACACTACTAGAGCATTGTTGTTTCATGGGAATGTCCCTAAGTCATATTGGGGGGAGGCTGTCCTTACATCTGCATACATGATTAATAGACTACCATCAAGAGTATTAGATTTCAAAACTCCCATGTCTATTCTTTCTAGCTTTTATCCCCATTTCAGGACAACAAATAATCTCATACCTAGAGTCTTCGGTTGCACCTCGTTCGTACATGTTCATAATCAACACAGGGGAAAACTAGATCCCAGAGCAATCAAATGTGTCTTTCTTGGTTATTCATCTACACAAAAGGGATACAAATGTTATCATCCTCCCTCTAGGAAGACCTATATATCAGCCGATGTTACATTTGTGGAAAACAAACCATACTTTCCGGAGTCTTATCTTCAGGGGGAGAAATCATTAGTGGAAGATAAAGACTTTGAAGACCTTAATCTTGATTTACCTCTAGATAATCTTCCAACTCAAACTTCCACTTCTAATCAACTTGTCCCTGATCAATCAGCTCCTTTTGATGAATTAGTTCCTACTACTTCAAATTCGGACTCACTCCCTACATCCGAATCTATTCCAGAACAAATCTCCACTCCTGCATCTACCCGTATTTATGACTCTATGAGATTTCCTCAGGTGTACTCAAGACAGGAAGCTGTTCCAAACCAAACACAAGTTCAAGATTCTCATCTG
This sequence comes from Rhodomyrtus psidioides, assembly GCA_021437785.1. Classification (NCBI taxonomy): domain Eukaryota; kingdom Viridiplantae; phylum Streptophyta; class Magnoliopsida; order Myrtales; family Myrtaceae; genus Rhodomyrtus; species Rhodomyrtus psidioides. Next base: position 1,114,990 of record JAILYB010000023.1, on the reverse strand, counting down.
AATTCTGCAAATGAATTCCCGGTAAGTTCCGACTCTCCTTTGCATGCAGAATCAATAGATATGCTAGAAAATATGCCAGAAGATGACTCCTACCTTCCCATTGCTGTTAGAAAAGGTACAAGAGAGTGCACAAGGCGACCTTTATATCCACTATCTCACTATGTGTCACTTGAACGCCTATCACCATCTCATAGAAATTTCATTATGAGTTTAAATACCATTGCTATTCCAAACACTTTATCTGAGGCATTTTCTAAGGAAGAATGGAGGAATGCAATGAGAGAAGAAATGGATGCACTGGAAAAAAACAAGACTTGGGAGATTGTCGAAAAACCAAAGGAAAAAAATCTTGTGGGCTGCAAATGGGTTTTTTCCTTGAAATATAAAGCTGATGGTTCTCTTGAGAGATATAAAGCAAGATTGGTGGCAAAGGGATATACTCAGGCTTATGGAGTAGATTATCACGAGACATTTGCTCCTGTGGCAAAGATGAACACTGTGAGAATTTTACTTTCTATAGCTGCTCACTTCAATTGGCAACTTCAACAGTATGATGTGAAAAATGCATTTTTACATGGAGACCTAGAAGAGGAGATCTACATGAGTATTCCACCGGGTTTTGAAGGGAAGATGACAACAAACAAAGCATGTAGATTACGGAAAGCACTATATGGGCTCAAGCAATCGCCTAGAGCTTGGTTTGGGAGATTTTCCAGAGTTATGAAAGGTTCGGGGTACAAACAGAGCCAAGGCGATCATACTCTCTTCATTAAGCACTCGACAACAGGGAGAGTGACGGCACTTCTAGTGTACGTTGATGATATTATTGTCACAGGTGATGATGATGAGGAGAAACAAGAGCTAAAACGTTGTTTGATTAAAGAATTTGAAATAAAAGAGCTAGGAAGACTCAAATACTTCCTTGGGATTGAAGTTGCTTACTCTAGACAAGGGATTTTTCTTTCTCAACAAAAGTACGTGACCGATCTCTTAAAGGAAACTGGAAAGCTTGGGTGTAAACCAGTAGCCACACCTATTGAGCCTAATAAAAACCTTGGGGAGGCAAAGGAAGAACCTGCTGTAGATCGAGAAATGTACCAAAGATTGGTTGGGAAACTCATCTATTTGGCTCATACTAGGCCCGATATTGCCTACTCAGTAAGCGTGATTAGTCAGTTTATGCATGACCCAAGAGAATCACACTTACAAGCCGTCAATCGAGTGCTACAATACTTGAAAGGAAGTCCCGGAAGAGGAGTTATGTTCAGAAGAAATCAAAAACTTGTGCTAGAAGCTTATACCGATGCTGACTATGCAGGATCGTTGGTGGATAGAAGGTCAACATCTGGTTATTGTATATTTCTTGGTGGAAATTTAGTGTCTTGGAGAAGTAAAAAACAAAACGTAGTTGCAAGATCAAGTGCTGAATCAGAATTTCGAGCAATGGCCCAAGGAGTATGCGAGCTATTATGGCTCAAAATCATCCTAACAGATCTGAAAATCAAGTGGGAGGGTCCTATGAAGCTGTATTGTGACAATAAATCAGCAATCAACATTGCTCATAATCCTGTACAGCACGATAGGACAAAGCATGTTGAAATTGACAGACACTTCATCAAAGAAAAGTTAGAAGAGGGGTCGATATGCATGTCCTACATACCTTCTGGAAATCAACTTGCAGATGTGCTGACCAAGGGACTTAATGGTGGAATCTTTTACGAAATAACTTCCAAGCTGGGAATGGAAGACATCTATTCCTCAGCTTGAGGGGGAGTGTTGAATTATCATGTTTTTTAGTAGGAATATGTTTGAATTCTGTATTTTAATACCTAAAGTAGGTTTACCTAACTTAGGTGAGTCTATACCTAAATTAGGCCTCTTGCCTAACTTAGGTAAAGTCAATACCTAAATTAGGCTTCTTGCCTAACTCGTGAGTCTATACCTAAATTAGGCCTCTTGCCTAACTTAGGTAAAGTCAATACCTAAATTAGGCTTCTTTCCTAATTCGGGTCTTCTTTTCTTGTATATATATCCACCTTGTAATTACTCAAGTTATGTAAGGAAATACATATTTTTTCCTTCAGATATAAAGTAATTTTTTGGTCCAGAAAAATTTCCTGAACATGCCAATGTTTCAGAATGCTTCCTGTGTATCCATTTTCAGTTGGTATGCTTCAGTGTGATCTGGATGTGCGGACTGCCAACCGTATGGAATTTGTGTCTACTTATGGGCTATCTGTATTCTGTTTTCGGTTCTCAGTTCTCAAAGCTTGATACTTGCACACAGTGGAAATATCTAACCTTTCTGAACTTGAAACAAGATCTTGCATTCATAAGTAAAGACTCTTGCCTTTTCTTCTAAATGCATCAGCCAACTAATTAGATTATTATTTGGTTTAGAAAACTGACGGGACAGAGACTTCTTCAGAAGGTATGCAACCATCTGGGCCTTCAGACAATATACAGGAGTCAGTCAGCTTGAATGAACTCATTGAAGTTTTCAGGGAGGCTTTCCTTTCTGGAGATGAGAAGACAGTTTATGAGGTTGAGGCTATGATGTGCAATATAGAAGTATTGAGAAAGCAACTTATTGAGCAAGTATCTACTTTATCAGAAGAGATGACTTCTGGCAAAGAGAATTATATCCGACTGCAAGCAGATTTTGATAACTTTAGAAAGAGATCAGAAAAGGAAAGACTTACAATGAGGAGTGATGCACAGAGGGAAATAATCGAGTCTCTTCTGTCCATGGTGGATAATTTTGAAAGAGCTAAGCAACAGATCAAACCTGTGACCGAAAAGGAAAAGAAGATTGATGCTAGTTACCAAGGAATATACAAGCAATTTGTAGAAGTCATGAGGAGCTTGCATGTATCTGCTATTGCATCTCTTGGAAAGCCTTTTGATCCATCTGTAAGTTTTTTGTGGTCCTTTTATGTGATTGTTAAATTGATGTTAATGTCTTTATTAGTCTGGTACATGATTCTATCTATCTTTTGGGTTTCTTTAAGTTTGAAAAGTCCAACATGTGAAAGAAAATGGTGTCTCTGTCATTTATCGGCATTCGTTTTCTTGCTAGAAAGATGTCCAAGTATCATAGGTGATAAGGATGTCCTTTTCCCTTAGCATAATGGTCCGTTCTGATATCAACTGATGGGATTTCAAACCACTGAGGTTGAGACGATTAAGTTGGCAATGTAATTCGTATACCTGTCCAAATATGCCACGATCATCTAGACCCTGGAAGGATGATGTCATATTCTTTAACCAAGTTTCTTGCAACTGAAAAATGTCCTTATGTAATTCACATGAATCTGGGGATTCCGATTCTTTTATGCCAAGATGGGTTTGTGGAATGGAATTATTTGATCTCTGAGGCTAAAATAGGATGATTATCTCATATGAATAGCATAGATCCAGATTAGTTACTCTGAAGGTTTGTTCTCACATAAGCATTCTGTGGGCATGATGCATAGAATAAATCATGAAAAAGACATCAGTACATCGTAAGAATTATTTTGTTATCACTAGACTAGGATAACTTAGGTGACCTCCCTCTGCGGCTTTTCAGCTACCAATCGCACAACCATTGTTTACCACCACCTTCACCACATTTGCCTTGTCCTCTATCATCACCACAACTATCACATCCATTACTCCAGTATGTTAACCATCATCGCTACCACTGTTGGAGGAGTGATTGTGTGGCAGATGTGGTGATGCTGGCGATGGAGAAGTTATGGTGGAGTGTCCACCCTGGTGAGGGGAAGAGAGGGAGGGGGGGGGGGGTTTCATCCGCCCTTTTAGGAATATTCATTATGCAGTGTGGCAGGAGTATAATAGATATGCCAAGACAATGTGAGTCCACTTCAAACTATTTCTTATTCCTCTGCCATGCCTTTCTTGAAAGGAGTCGTCAGTCAGTTCTGATCTGCCATGGATTTCATTTAACATACAAGCAGGATTATACCGTCACATTTCCACTTGCTTAAGTGTAATTAATTGTTTTATCAGTTGCTTAAGTTCAACTATCGCAGCTACATGATGCCATTGGACGTGAGGAGTCTCAAGAATTTCGGGAAGGCATTGTAATTCGAGAGATTCGCCGTGGCTTTCGTCTTGGTGATAGAGTTCTGAGGCCTGCAAAGGTTAAAGTTTCATCTGGACCTGGAAGCAAGAAAGCAAAACCACTTGCTGTGGAATCTGCTGGACAAACTGCAGCAGCAGCTGGAGTGGATGAGCGATAGTGATTCAGCTACAAGTAACAATTTCTTCTAGAAAGAGTTTCACGTCCTCCATCCGCTATAGCTCGTGATGCTTTTTGGGTAGCATGCAGCTTTTATTGAACCGGCCAAGTTAGTTTCTTCGTGTCCAAGCTTCACAAGTTATATTTGAATCCACGAGGATAATTTTCTCTTTTCTTACCCTTCTAAAGGGTCTGATATATGTAAGAGTACTTGTGGAAGAATTTATGGGCAACATTTTTGGAAGCTTCTAATTGTTATAATTTCCTTGTGATTTTAACATAGCTGGTCGGCCCCACTTGAGTTTCATGCTTGGATGAAGTGAACTTCAGTGTTGTGGGGGACTCCTGATGTACTCAGCTCTCGATTGTTACTCTCTTGTTTCACTCCAAGAGCTGCTGTAGTTAAATACTTAAATGCATTTTGTGTCTTAAGATTCGTGTCCAAAGAAATCTATCTTTTATTGAATTCCTTCCAACTTGGCTGCATAAATTCAAAACTTAGCAAGTACCTTAAGGATCAGAAGGAAGCGTTCTCGTAAGCAACCGTGCAAGAAATGAAGGAGATGATGGACAAGAATACTTCTGCCGACGGAGGAGGAAAGATCGTGAAGGTAAAGTTAATTTGCATTGTCCTCTATGATACATGTGAAGTTTCAATTTTGCGGCCTCTCTTTTCCGAAATATCAGCGCATCTCATCTCTCATTTTGGAACACGTGCTGTTCTTTTGGTTCTTCATTGTGAATAGCTGTAGTATTTCTTGGTTTCATAACGGAAATGTTTAGGTATCAGTCACATTCTATTTGTCAATTAGGGCTCAAAAGTATGAAGGATCAGTGGGCAAGTTCCTTTTCTCCCTCACTTGCTATCCCCGTTATTACCTGGTAGGATGTTCAGAGGCTCATCTAAGACAATGGCCGATATTCGTCTGAAGGCAGCACAGATTAAGGCAGTGGTGACTCTGGAAAATGTAAATTTGCAGGCAGATTATTTTAAGATGTCCTCAAGAATAAATGAACACAATATTTGACACAGGCAATCTTCCATAGACGTGTTGGAAGGTAATGCGAATGTCTTTCATTTCAAATGATCTGTGCCTTAGTTAGAACATGGTTAGTTTGCTTCAAGTTGCCTCTAGCATCCTTTTTGTTTCGGCCACTGCTTCTAGCATCCTTCTTTTCTACTTGTAAGGCATCAAGTTTGGTAGTCTTGTGCAGTTCATTCCCTGATGCCACATAAATGACCTAGAGGCATTGTGGGTGACCCTATATCCAGGCTTCCGGAGAGGGTTTTCTCCATTGGAACATTTGCATGAAGCCAGGGGTTTCCAGAGGAAAACAGGAAGAGAAAGTGCCCCGGACTTTAACCATTCCTTAACATTACATTAGTTGCACATGAGACTTGATGTTAGTTTGGTAGTGATCCTTTTTTTCTTGAGCTCATTAAGAAAATGACCCCGCGGAACACCTCCCGGGCCGTCATCAGGCAGCTTAGAGTTTAGGACCACCACCACATTTGGAGGGAATTTAATGACACTTTAGTCGGAGAATACGTCAGTTTCATTTCTTAGGGGGATTGAGGCCTCAAGTCACCCCCTACTTGTATGCTGATTTTGTGCTTGGGAGTGCCAGCCTATCTTTAGCCTGAAAACTTTTGGGGGGTAGTCTCCTCTGCTTTTTCAAAGTTAAAAATTCAAGTTCTCCATCCTTTTACCTTTTTCTTCCGAGAGAGGACAATATGACAGTTTTGACAACTAAAGTTCTGGGTTTATCCCCGGACAATGCATCATTTATGTCATGGTTTGGACAGAAGAGAACATAATTTGGCCCGGTATGTATTCCTTTTTGTCTTTTGGCCTCCCTCCTGTTCCTCCCTTGTCTTGGCATTTCTTCTTTCCTCTTCCTTTTTGTTCACTCTCTGACGTCTCTAGCAGTAGTCACTTTAATTGGGGGGTAAGGCATGAATTTCCGGCGGCGACAAACAGCATCGAAGCTGTGAAAGTGGTGGGCATTCCAATATTTTTTTTTCCACTTTAGCCATTATTACAGCTGGAAATTCGTCAAGAAAAGAAATAGACAGCAACTGAAAAAGTCTCAGAGATCTTCAGACAAGGAAACAAAGAGTAACTGTATATGGAGGGGGAGAGAAGAGAGAGAGAAGACTCTAACTAGGTTCAAAGTGGGAAGTGAATCAGACAAAAAAGCTTCCTAAGGGGAGGAAAAGAAGCTGCTTCTTAGGACAGTGCAAAGAGTGGCCCAGGAATCTCACGGACCCCACCTTCACCTACCTACAGTCTCATTAAGCGAGCCCCTGCTATCATTTTTTATTTTTCAAAGCTATGATGATTCATGATTTTACTATGACACCAAACTGGAAGAAAGAGCACTCAAAACAGAACAGAACAGAGGGAAGAGGGAAAAAAATCTCAATCTTTTGTCCTAAACACAGTCTTTTTTAAACATAATCAAAGCTCGAGTAGCATCAAGTGAGGTCGTTCCGTGAAAGGCAAAAGGGGAAGCTTCCATACCATTGTCCCGCCATTATTTTGTTTACCAAACAAGAAACAGAGCTGGCCCTGCTTGTGCATCATTAGTCCTGGGACTCTCTCTCTTTTGATTCCTTTCTTTTTCATTCTTTGTTCTCTTTTTTTTTTTAACCCCTTTTTCTCTTTCCCCTCCAACGAGTGCAGTTTCAGTCGGTAACTTAAAAAAAAAAATGTGCAATGATTCCGTTGATTTATGGCTCTCCCATTTGTGATGCTTTTGCTCTGGTTTTCTTTATGGTAATTTTTGAATCTCAAGGAGAGGTTTCTCCAAAGGTCATAGTATAGTAACTGTAGGAACCAGAATGACCACAAGAGAGACTCCGGACAGAAGGAAACCTAAGAAGTCTAAGAAGAAAAAGAAATAAAATAAGGTGAAAGATACAACCAACATCAAGAAATTTCTCTACATGTCGTTTTTCCCTGAACAGGAAACTAGTCGACTCTCTCTCTCTCTCTCTCTCTCTCTCTCAGAGACACTTTGTTCTTTTTTAATTTTAGCCCACCTTAACTGATCCCTGTTTTGCCTTCTTTTGCCCTTCACTACCTGTGGCTGCAAAAGTCCAAAAGCTTCTTCCTCCCTTCAACTATCTCATCAAAGAAATCATCAAGCTGGCCCACAATATTCTCAGCACCTGATCTCAACACCCCAAAACACCCTCTCAAGTGTTCCACCCTCTCTCTGATCCTCGCCTGTGACTCAAAATCCACCCCTCCCACTGAGCAGATCTTCTCCAGCTCACCCCTCAGCTCATCCATGGCCGTCCTCGACCTCCTGTACTCCTGAGCCAGAATCCCAGTTCCACCCCCACCGCTCACCTGGTCAATCTCAGAGGCCACCCTCTGCTTCAGCCTCGCCGTCGACACCATGAAGGATGACCCATAGAACAAGCACCCTTCCATCTCATACTCTTTCCCAAGGATATTCGTTTCCTCTGGCCAGTAGTAGACCAGCCCATATAGCAGGATCATTATGAGCAGAGAGCTCACGTTCTTCATCGCGTACAGAGCTCCCCTGAAGCCATTGAACCCGTGGAGCTTCGATTCGAAAGCGCCACCCATCTCCTCAAATCTCAGCGAGAGCGGCCTGAACTTCATCTCCATAAGTGCCCTGTTCTCCTCCTCCAGCCCCACGGCTTCTCTCCTGCATCCATTGATCGCCCTAATAACCTGTTTCAAATCAGAACACAAGCAAAAAGCAGAGAAAAGAAAATGAACTCTCTTATTGAAAGAAAAAAGAAAATCAAATGATGTAAAAAGAAAGTCTAATTTTTTTTTTTTTTAGGAAGGGAGTTGCGACAGACCTGTCTAGAGACTTGTGGGCTGAGGTGATGATGCTGAGCATCGAACAATGAGATCACATTCAATCCAGCAGAGCAGCAATTCTCCAAGCCGGAGACTCCAGACTTGAGGACGTGGCATGCGTCCCACAGCTTGGAGCTCTCGTCCATGTACTCGTTCAGCCACTTGTCTCCCACAGGCAAGTGAAGTTTCTGGACAAGCAGGGACAAACTGGTGTGGAAGGACCTGAGGACCGAGAGTACCCTCTGGAGGAATTGGACCGACATGAAGCTGTGAGACAGAGAGACACGCTCAAGATCATCAATCCCTCTAGCGAGCAGACTGTAGAAGCCATTGACAGAGTTGGTGGAAGAAGGATCCATCTCTCCTGAGCTCTTCTCTGTTGGAAACTCAACGAGAACAGAGAGGGAAAATAAAAATAAAAATAAAAATAAAGAAAAGCTCAGAAGAAGAGGAAGATGGGGAGATTGGAGGAGGGGAGAAGGTGAGCAAGCATAGGGTATTTAAATTCAAGGAAGAAGGAGGAGCTCAGGTTCCTAGGGTTGAAAGGAATTGTGGGAACTGGGAAGCAATGATGATTGTTTCCTACAAAGAGGAAACGATGATTGTGAGCTGCCATTTTTTTGATTGTCTGATGGGGGAAGGGGGGAGAGGAGGAGGTGGGGAAGAGAAAGAAAAGTGGCAACCCCAAAAGATTAAAACAAGAGGGGAGGAAACCAAAAAAAGATGGGGCCAAAAAAGAAAGAAAGAAATCATCTGTTCCCTTAAAAATCCTGCAGGACAAAGAATTATTCACCATAATTCACAGAGAACAATAAAGATTTGCCAAAAGAGAAAAAAAACAGAGAAATACCCTTTTGAGCAAAATAGAAAAAGAGAGAGAGAGTGGGGGATTTGCAATTTGCAATTTGCATTATAATGTTTGCTGCTGTTGGCGATATGCTATGGTCATGATGTTGGATTGAGGTCATGGGTGCGTGGGAAGTTTGACCGAGATTGACCCATTTTTCCTGCAGATCTCTCTTGTTTCTGCCCTTTGATTATTTTTGTTCAAACCTTCCCCCCCCACTTAGTCAAGAGGCTGTTGGTGATTGGAGCTTCGTTTCCCTCCTTTTTCTTCCTCGAGCAACTGACTTGGCCCCCTCTAATCCCCTCACTCATATTGAAATCTGCGGCTCGTGTCTCCTTCGGACAACACCATCTCTTCTTCAACAATGAAATCACGCCTCGCGCCTTCTCCTTCGTTCTTTGAATCTATCCCTCCCCTCCCTCCTTCAACTGTTCCCAAAAAGGAAGCGCACCAAAAATAAAAATAAAAAAAATCAAGTCTTTTCATGCAAATCTGGCTTTTCTCGATACCCCTTCTTCCCTTTGTCCTCGGAAACACCATGAAAGTTTTGCGCTCTCTCTCTTCAACACCAAAACAATCTCGATACAAAAAATTTTCCATGTAAGAGCTTTCTTGCATATAGCGCGAGCACCCGAGTTGGCCGGTTCGCGCCATCTCTCTATTTAGCATATCCAAAGCTCCATTCTCTCTCTCTCTTTTTTTTTTTTTATAAGAACGCTCGGGCGTTTCATAGGATTAAGTACATAGAAGTTGCGACGCGAAAAATCTCGAATTTATACCCGTGCGGCACATTTACCCCCTAAAATCGAAATTTCCCCAAACGAGCCATTGATCGAGGAGCAAGGGGATGAAAATGAAATTGCTCCTTCGATTTTAAATTTTTCCAGATGGGTGTGGTGGGGACCGGGGGAAATCTTGGGCATCACCGATTTCCGTAATCGTGTCTTTGGTTCTGTACAATAGTTTAATTAATTGGGTGCTCGTGAGGTTTTGGGGAACGGGACACTTGAGAGGATGTTGGTCTTCTAAGATTTCCCTCGGGAAGTGAGGAGGAGGAGGAGGAGGAGGAGGAGCGCATCTCAAAACGTGGATTTGCCTCCCATCTTTTGCCATTGGGTTTGCCCTCCAACTCCAAAGTCCAACTAGTCATACTAATCCTAATATACCCCCCCACTAAATTCTCAATTGAATATTTCGTGGGTCCATTTGCAAACTCAGCATGATTGATCAAAGGCTCAGGAGGTGAATTTCCAATTCGTTAATTGCACGTGGCCTCTTTTTTTTTTTTTTTTTTTTTCGCTTCGCGGGTATTCTCGAAGATGACATTCGAAGGATCTATCCGATCGTCGCGACATTTTCCACTTTCTCGGGCGTCTTGCAAGTCCTTTGAACTGCGATATGATCTGTTCGTACCGATAGCCACGCGCAAGTGAGGAACCGGAAATGTCCCTCTAAAAAGCACGTAAGCTAAACAAATAGAAGCGTAGATGGATGAGAGGGAGAGGGAGAGAGAGAGAGAGAGAGAGAGAGAGAGAGAACGAGGGAGCGGGTGTCGTCGTTGAAAAAAGGCAGGAGACTACAGATTGATCCCATTTCGGCCTCTACGCATGATAAACCAAACAAAGCATTAGTGGAGATGCTATTTGTTCATTTTCACACACTTTTAATGACAATGAAAGAATGCCATGATTTTCAAACAGTGTCGTAAAGTGTAGAGTCTTTTCAGCTATCGAAGTCATCGGGTCTTTGTCTTTGCAAGGAAAAAAAAGAGAGATAGAGAGAGAAATTCAGTCTTGAAATCAATATCAATAGCCTTGGTTTGGACTTAAGCGGATGAAAGAACCGAGACCGAGAGGATCTTTTATTGCGTAGAAAGAAGAAATGGACCTCGAGCTACTCTGATATAAAGCCATTACATATCTTTGTTACGGGCCTAAATACCCTAAAAAAAAAAATTCTATTTTACCCTAAATTTTTTTACACCTCATAGTAAAAAATCTCAACTTTTTGTACCGCCCCAAATCTACCTTTTTTTAAATCATAAAAAAAAAACACCGTTTAGGTCCATTTTGTACCTGAAACCTTTTTTGTCTCGTAAAAATTTCAGCAACTCGTATTTGAGTCTCAAATTTGTTTCCCTCGACAGTTCCTCCAAAATCGCTCTTCGTAATGTGGCATTTGCATTGCCATGTGATTGCTCTAGTTTATTTCCAAATTTCATATCCAAAAAGGCATCTTTTTTTTGGGAGACGAATTTTCATGTCAGCCCAGACGACGTCTTATTGGATGTGAAAATTTTGGTAATAACTAGAACGATTAGGGTCGGCTTTCTCCAATTGCTCTTACTTTTAAGAGGGACTTCCTTTCACGTCGCTCGGGGATATTTGATTTTGGGCTCAGTCTTCAATCTCTCGTGCTCGGGAGTTTTCCATCTCTCGATTGTCAAGAGAAATTTAAGATGGACCGATTTGAAACTCAAGTAAAAATTGTTATTGCAGCAGTCTTCCTACCCAATCAGCAAACGAGGGAATAAGGATGATATGGGGGTGATAAGACACAACCTCATTGATGATGGCTGCGTAGGCCATGCTCGACAGTCCTTAGTGCCACTAGAATCAATAGAATGGATGATGAGATTGGCAAAGATGCTTCGATTGCTTTGTGGATTCAATACCACAAATACACCGAGTTTTGAATATTCCCCTTTACCAAAAGGACGCATTCCATTTCAGCCCCCGACCTCCCTTCCCCCTCTAGAGAGTGGAAAAGAAGAAGAAGAAAGATGCTCTATCGAATTATGGGGTGAATGACAACCATTCTGTTCCAGAAATTTAAAAAAAAATGTTATTTCTCATTTCTTCTTCAAATGTTATTTCTGGAACAATTTTTTCTTTCAGAAATAGAAAAATAGAATTGCGTTACCAAACGAGTTTCTGTTCCAAACCTATTTCAGAAATAGGTTTGGAACAAAACTTTTATTTCAGAAACGTTTTCATGCACTTTTAGCCCAACCTAAAGTGAAATCGAATGAGATGATTTTTTTTTTCTTCAGGTTGTGAGGAGTCATGTATAGCCGGTCCTAGTGCTCTAGGTTTTTTAAAGAGGGAAAGTGATACGAATGATCTGTGAATTTTGATTTAATGTGCGATGTGATCCCTTGAATTTTTAATTTATTTTATGTGGTCTCTCAACTTCAGCCCTTTGAGCTTTTAACTAGCTCAAAGCGGTCCTTGAACTTTTGATGCATGTTCAATTTAGTCCACAAGCTGTATGAAAATGTTCGGTGCTGTCCCTGAACTTGAATCAATGGAAGAATAGCACCAGATATTTGCATATAATCCATGGAATTGCTTAAACATTTACCAACAGTTCTGGGACTGTATTGAACGAATTAAATTTTAGGGACGACATTGCATGCTGAGTCAAAGTTTATGGACCGTTTGAGTGATTATCTCTTTTAAAGATGATATGCAAGGATTACCACGAATTTCAGTGCTAACCATCCAACATTTATCCCGAAAAGCTTGAAAAAAAAAAACCACGTAAAATTCAATTGGGTCGATTTCATTCAATGTCTAGTGCAGATGGTTATCCGTCGAAATTGAAAGGACGTTCGCTCATGTGCTCGCGACGCGGTATTTCACTTTGCCTTTGTACTTGCCACGTGGCATAACAAGTTGAATGGTTATTGCTTTGTGATCCAATATTTGACATTAGTTGAGTTCGAACTTCAAAAATCGATGGAGAGAAGGTCCAATAATGGATAGACTAAAAAATTTTGACTCTTAGGAAAGATGATGGATGAAATGAGAGTTTAACGTCATAGTGCGTTAATTATATTTTTCCATAATTTTTGCTACTACAGCTTTCATTGTTCTTTAAAATTAAAATGAGATAATAACACGAATGATTTCTAAACTTTGACCTAATATGCAATGTAGTTCATGAACTTTTAATTCGATTAATATGGTCCATGAACTTTAACCCAATGTGCAAAATGATCCCTAGACTTTTGATTTGATCAATATGATTCCTACACTTTTGGAACATGTTTGACTTAGTCTCTAAATTTGAAATCAATGGAAAGAATACATTGAACATCTTTCGATATTAATGGAAGGACTACATTAAGTATCTTCCTATAGTTCATGGCCTAAGTTGAACATGTTTCAAAAGTTCAGACCATATTGGTCAACTTAAAAGTTCAGGGATCACATTGCTGATTGGATTAAAGTTTAGGGATCATATTGATCAAATTAAAAGTCCAATGACTACAGTTTAGATAAAAAATCAGGGACAATTTGTGTCATTTTGTCAATTAAAATAGATAAGAATAGATTATTAAAGAGAGACGTTCCAAACGTGTTTTCTATTTACCACTATTTTTGGTATTTTTTTAGGGTCGCGATTTTTTCATTCCCTTTTTGGCTACCACATTTTCCGAATTAGAGTTTTGGCAGCAATATCCCTTGTGGGTCATACCTTTTAGCACATCATATCCATCCTTAGAGTTGAATACCTCATTCAAGAATCATTTTTTGGACTTTGCTAGTATAATACTTTTTTTAATGACCGCGAGAATAACATGTTGTGGGCCATAAATTCTTAAAAGAGTGAGCGCCCCAATAATTTTTAACTATTTATTATTCATTTTTTTGTGACTTACAACATGCTGTCAATTACACAAGCATATTCCTTATTTTTTTTACCCAATACGTAAAAATCCATAAAAAACAGCAAATCATTTATGATACATCAGATTCAGCTTTGTGACAAAACATTGATGACCCTAGAATCAATCTTTTCAACAAGTCTTGCAACTCTAAATGCAACATATAAAGGAAATTTAATTACATCTCGTTGGTTGATAGAAGGTTCTTTAGATATTTGATATACGTGAACAAAAACGTATGGATATTTTATTTTGAAAAAGTAAGATAAATTGATATTTATAAGGAGTGCTAAATTAAATGCTTAGCATAATAATAAGATTGATAATATCGAGATTGCTAAATTTGTTGGTTTTGCGGCGACACCGAGTTAATACATTAGGGATGTCGAAAAGGCAGCCAAAGAACATACGTGAAAAGAGAAAAATAAAACGAAAAGTTAAAAAGCACGCCCAGTGGGACTCGAACCCACAATCGCTTGATTAGAAGTCAAGCGCCTTATCCATTAGGCCATGGGCGCCTTGATGTGAGGGGATCAGTAAATCTATTTGATATTAGAACTCGAGCCCTTTCATAATCCACACCCACCACCGACCTGAAAATACATTTTACTTCTTCCTACATTGAACTTTATGAATTGGCATTCAGTCCTCGAGAGTTTTAGATTATGTTTTTCACTCGAAACGGTCCGAGAGAGCTTCTCGACTCGAGTGAATGGCAACAGCAACAACAGTACTTGAAATTGGCTTGAACTCAGACCAATACAATGATGACTGAAGTTTGAGGTGATACTTCCTCTTCCCCGTGAAAAGTCACAATTGTGACCACCTAGCAGCAAAGATTTGAATACTATTTGAGTTAAGAAAAGAAACCAATCCACGGCATTGGAGCAGTTTGAAGAACGTGTCAGCACAGTATATCAAAATTGAAAAGAACGTCGAGCCATCGCATTTCAAAGACCGGAACAGAGAGGAGAACTTAGTTGGTATAGTCTCTACAAAAGAATACCAAAATTCGCCGGAAGACTGATGCACGTATCATAAACCGTGCTCAAGACCGTCAGGGAATGCAAAGCTAACTGGTCCGAGAGAGAAGATCTACGAGCATATCAGAGTGCACAGATCCCCCATTCTGGCTGGTGAAATGTTGGCGAAAGGAAACACCCTGAATTTGCCATTAGCCATGCAGGTCAAAGTTATCTCGGCATTGCGCTCCACAGACTGCAAAATCTGTTTGAAGCACAAGAAATTGCAAAGTCACAATGGCAAATGTGTCCTCGAGAATATCAAGTTTCTAGAATGATGTTGATATACTATGCAAAGATCTATTATGTGAATTTAACTTGATGTTTCCTGGAAGAAACTGAGAAAAAGATGGTCGTATCGAAAGCATAAAGAAACGACCAGGCAAGCTGGAGCAATGCTGGTTGGACTCCAAAAAGCTATATATATTCCTCACTGACTCTGAGACAGAATATCAAATTCATTCCGAGAGAAGAAGAAAGAAAAGTAGCAGCTTCAGCTTTCGACAAGCAAGGTATAAATTTGTCGAATCAAACACAATGTCAAAATGTGTTATATGCTCCTGGAGGAGCATCCTAATTAACTGTCATAAATCTATGTTGTAGGACTGCAAATTCTCATTAATCTCGATACCTCGCAAGAAGTCGTCATGCCGTTGCAGCTCCATCTTTTTGAGGGGATGCAATTGACGAAGTAGCACCAACTGCAGTATTGGTTTAAGTTGATTCTCGATAGTGCTGCGGCAAGACACCCAGAGAATCTGCACAACAAAGAATATCAATCTATGAGATCTCATTCACCAACAGAGTAAGGAAGACAATTGCTGCAAAGAAAATAAAAACGCCCAACTCACACGAGACCAAAGAGAAGAAGAGCCACAATCCTCAGCACTGGTTTATCCAGCTTCTGCTTCCACTTGAGGGAACTCTGAACACCATAGTCAAAGAGACCAACCTTAGTAGGAGGAAGTTCTCCACGTTGAGGTTTATATAGAGCCACGAAACCAAGTAGAAATCCCGATATGAAGCCTCCAATGCTTGAAAAGTTGTCAACATAGGGCAACAGGCCAACAGCAAAATTGATTGTGAACATTGAGAAAATGATAAGCAGAGCAGCAAACTGCAACACATAAAGAGAGATTTATATGGTGATCGAGAAATCCAGAATGGTAGAATAGATGAACACAGTGAAATAATGGTTAGAACACATAAATACATGCAGAATCAACCTTATCATTGAAATGTCTCCAATATCGTATTAAAACAGCGAGCATAGCTCCCAATAGTCCAAAAAGAGCAGCAGATGAACCGACTTGTGGACCGTCTTGGACAAAAAGTGCAGAAACCAGGCTACCAACCAAGGCAGACAGTGCATAGATCACCCCCGATCTTACTGCAAAGCAAGTAAAATAATGAGGCGGATAATAGCATGAAAAATTAGTCTAACATAACTTAAAACTGATTAAACTTCAAAGGTCATCATGAAGCTAAAATACCTACATGGTCCAAACTCCTGCTCTAGATGAATCCCCAAGTACATGACACTGACCAGATTGATCAATAGGTGGAAAACCCCAGCATGCAACCATGGTGCAGTGACGAGTCGCCAAGTCTGGTGCTCGGTCAGCAATGCTCGTCGGAGAGCCCCCACTGCATCCAGCCTGATAAAACACAATAATAAGTGAACTTTTCTCTCTTTTTTGTCGAGACTTGCAAGACCCAAAAAAAAACGTTGCTACGTTCCATGTTCACATATGCATTGCTGTTACGAGAGGAAACAACTAACCTCACACAACAAAACAGCATCGTCTAGCATCCCTTTTCACAATACTTGAAAAGAAGAAGACGCAGTATATGTGGTAGATGCCACCAAAGTACTAGACATAAAAGAGGATCGCATGTGTTTATCGTGAGAGTGTTAGTGGTTCGACACCTGCTGATTCCGGGAACATCTATCAGGATTCTTACACCCATTTTTTTCCTGCTTCTGACCACCCTGCACCTGTGTGTATGTAGTCTGGCTAGGAAGCACAGGATGGCAGAGAACATTCCTCTAAATTATTGGAGAAGCTTAGAGCACTAGAATTTACTATCCTATTTGATCTGGACGACTATTCGTTTCCATAAGATGAGATCCAGCGAGACACTCCAATTTTGACGGTACATTCTAGATGCAATCTTTGGGAAAAATGGGAGAGCAATTAGAAGCACTGGCACTTGGTCCAGCGATGTGCTCAAAATGTCGAACATCACCACAATGAAAATGAAAAAAAATCACGAGTAATGTGAGAAGAAACGAAGAATCTCACGTCGAAGCCGAAGGTCCGAGCAGTGGGTTTTCGGGGAGCGGCTGGAACGAGAACCTGCCGAGGGCCTCGAGCGCGCAATCCCCGTGGGAGTTCTCTCCGCAGTTGTTGACGGCCATGGTGGCGACGAAGGCGAAGACGTGGAGGAGCACGAAGAGGGAGACTATCCACGTGTCGCCCCGCCGGCGAGAGGCCGATCTGAAGAAAGGTACTCTGTCCTCGTCGCCGCCCCAGGGATGGTCGCCAAAATCGAACGACCGCCTCGGATAGTGGCGGGGCTTGAGCTCGAGCTCGAGCTCTGCGCCGATCTTGGCAGAAGCGGCCATTCGATTCCGCAAGGAAAGCTCGAGCTCGAGCTCGCTCGCTCTCGCTCTTGCTCTCCCCCCACTCTCTAGATGGAGAGGAGGTTAGGGAAATCGTTTCAACTGCTTCGTATCGTAAGCAAATGGGCAGTTATAAGACTCTCGGTCTCCCAACTTGCTCAACTGCATTTACATTAATTTTATTATTATTATTATCGTCGTCGTCGTTTTCAAATTTGACAGAGAAAATTACGCATGTGGAGTTCCCGCCCTTTTACCAATAAAAATAAATAAATCTATAATACAGATCATTTATATCACATTATAAATTGACAATTATATCATGCATAATTACAAAAAAAGAAAAAAATATCATGAATTTATCATTGCTTCCATCAGATATATGATAAAACAAATATGTGAAAAAAAAAATTAAATCATAAAGGCAGAAAAATCTACTTCTCCACGGGAAAAATCGAAACGCCCTTGCCAGCGAGTGGATCGAATCCCTGTTGGGGTAAAGTTAGCTCTCCTTGTGACCCAACCACCTAAGGTGAAATAGGCACAAGAAAAAATGCAATAGTACGAGACCGGGTTTTGTCCTCCTTTGTCGCTATTGCTTGCGAAATCCAAACGTCGTGAGACATAGAACCACAACCACCAAGCCAACCAAGAGTAGCAAATGCTAGACTTGTATACCCCGTGCCCTCTCTAGTTCATAATCAGCCCGGCAAGAATGTTCGACCATAAAGAAGCTATCACATGCCATTTAAGTTGGGCAAGCCTCTTTTTGCGGTTCCAAACTTTGGGGCTTTATATATATTCATAATGATCTCATGCTTGCTTTTGGTAATCGAACCTATATTTGCCCAATGAATACAACCCGCTCAGGGTAAAACTTCCTATGGGTTCGATGAACTTATTATCTTCAAGGAATAGCGCAGCATTTAATGCAGGTCGATGCATATGGTTGCCCGATTGGTCAAATGCTATTAATAAGAACAGAAATTCACTATTCTTAACAGTTGGTTTTGACGACTTCTTGGTTCATCATGCAATTGCTCTAGGTTCATATTAACAGAGAAGATCCGAATGAGTGAGGATGCATGTGTAGCTCTCGCGGGTATAGGCGAGGCCTTCGCTAATGCCCCCTCTATCGATTGTGAGTCGGGGAATTCGCAAAACCCAACCATTTCACCTACTTCATGACCCAACTCTTTCTCGAAGTGGATCGAGGAGGAGGACGAGAATACTTTCAATCGACAGACTTGATGCTTTTGTCTGTTTTTTGTTTCATTGTTTGCATTTGATCCCTTTATCAGCCAAAAAAATTGTAATAAAAATGCATTATATCGTGAGAGAGATTTTACAATGAATCCATTGATTCGAGATGAGTTATTATACACCTTTACTTTATTCTTTCTTTATTCGGTCATGAAGCCTTCTTTAATAATATACATTAAACACCAAGCCAACCCTACCGGTCATTGATAACTTGATTATTTTTAGATAATAGTAGATAGAAACAACGCTCGAGTCTGGTGGAAGAAGCCCTCAACACCATTCCTCTTCTCCCCAGTATATTGTCTTCTACTTAGACCGATAAATCCAAGAGAAATTGCTATATTCTCTATTCAAAGGGTGCAAGATGTGAGATTAAATTCCATTATTTCGAGTACATATTAGAATATATATAGAAAAAGTAACTTTAAAAGGATTTATCGACATATGTCAAACACCTTCTTCGTTAACACGCTGATGATGCTCGGTGATAATTTAAGTTTGTGCATTCATGTAATTCCTCACAGCAAACAACTTAGTGCAAAGCGTAATTTGCGTCAATGGTCACTAGGGCGCGTTTGTTTGGATGAAAATGTTTTTCGGAAATCCGTTTTCCAAACTTTTTTTTTATCTGTTTGGTTTGTTGAAATTGACAAGTCAATCGAAAATACTTTCTGACCAACAAAAATATTCATGCAAGAAATTAGAAAAGTGATTTTTTCAATATGAATAGGGGAAAATATATTTCAGACTTTTTAAATAGTTTATTTTATTTTTAATAATTTAATAATTAATTATTATTTATTTATTTTTTATTTTTATTTTTTTTCCTTTTTGCCTCGGTTTGTTGCTGTTCCTTAGCAATGGCTAGTGACCGGCCACAGGTGTAGGCCGATGAGGCTCGGCTCGCCAGTATCGTGTGAGATCGCGCCTCACCATGGCTTGGTGACCCGGAAGGAAAAGAAAACTAAAAATAATTTGATTTTTTTATTGCCTGAGTTAAAGCAATGAGATCCTAACACCATAAAATATTTTCGGTAATATATCACAAAAAAAACTATCTATTTTTTAGGAAAAATGACTTCTTGGAAAGCATTTTTCTTTAGCATGGAGCTTTCCATGAAACAAACAAACCTTAATGTTAAGTGGCATTCATGATCTTATTACTAAAATTTGATTTCGATTGTCCAATACTCTTAATCTTTTTTATCTTGGGTGCGTTGGTTTTGCGAAAAATAAGTTATTTGAAAAATATTTTTGAAAAAAATGATCTCCTATATGACTTACAAAAATAAATGAATAGAGTTTTTTTTCATCACCTAAAAAATAGTTAGGAATAAAAAATATCGATGTTGATAACATTTTATGTTAACTATTTTTTCTAAATGACATAGGCAATCGTTATACGAAAAATATTTCGCTCATTTTTTTTGCAAAACGAAATGCACCATTAGTTTTAACTATTGTGGAAGAAAGCGATCAAATAATAAAATAGATAAAATAACAAAATAAATTAGACATCAGATTTACGTGGTTCAGTTGTAGAGACTTACGTTCATTAGGAGAGCATCAACGAATTCCACTATAAATCAAACGATACAATAAATGTTACAATCATACTCGACTCATTCAAACACTCTCAGTTTTTTTCGGTCCTCAATTACATCAAATAATCCACAAGTATTTAGCACTACAATTGCTCACGAAATAATATCTCAATTTCATGAAGCAATTACTCAAATCGTACTTTAATATTTAGTCGATTTCGACACTTGAATACTTAATGTAATTCCATGAGAATGTCCATCGTCAAGCACTCGTGAATAACGGCGCTTCAATAATAATTTTACATCCACGACGTTATTTGCTTTATATATGTGTATGTGTGTGGAAGCAAGACCCACAAAAGACACCCTTAAATTATTTATGGAAATACTTCCTTCACAGCTGTTAGGATAATACAATTTTAATCGTATATCCACACACCAACACATTTTTTTGCATAAATTATTTATTGATTGAAAAATCATGTGGTAAAAAAATAATTGACAGTACTGCCAGACTAGCAGTTTTCGCCACCACTCTAGAACTCCATATTTGGCCAACAAGGTCAACGTATATTGATCAGCAGAAAATCCAAGTTGACCAGATAACCCTCCGATTCAAGTCACGTGAAATTCCAAGGGAGAAGTGTCACAAAAGTCCTAAACCTATTGCATTGGTGCCAATTTAGTCCTAAACCTCTTTTTGGTGCCAATTCAGTCCTAAACCTTTTGTGTTTGTGTCAATTAAGTCCTAAACCTTTTAATGGTGCTAATTCAGTCATAAACCTTTTGCATTTGTATTAATTTAGTCCTAAATCTTTGATGTTTATGCTAATTGAGTTAATCCAACTAATTTTGACCAAAAATGACTGATGTGAACATCGATTGTTCTACGTGGCATGACAAAAGTTGATTTGGATATTTTTTTTAATATTATTCTATAATTTTAAATAATTTTTAAGGAATTTTTTTTGTTTTTTTAAAAAATATTTTTAAAAAATATTTAAAATATAAAAAAATATTTAAAAAAATTCACGTTAGCGCAAACCGTGCCATGTAGGACAATTTATTTTGTGCCAATGATTTTCGATCAAATGATCGAATTGACTCAATTGGCATAAATACAAAATATTTAGGACTAAATTGGCACTATTGAAAAAGGTTTATGACTGAATTGGCACAAAAAAGGTTTAAGACTAAATTGGTACCAATGCAAAAGGTTTAGGACTGAATTGATACTAGTGCAATATGTTTAGGACTTTTTTGACACTTTTCCCGAATTTCCAATATTATTACAAAGGCCATAACAATCCGAATATTAGCTCGTAAATATTTTCCTACTCTACCTTGCTTGGCCATTCTATTTTTTTTTTGGTTGGGGCCAATTCTAATTTGATATCAAAACAAAATAGAAAATATTCCGTTTGGAATATTCAAATTTTCTCTTCGGACTCAAGCTCCAGATATATTTTCAACATTAACCGTTCTATTCTTCTGTTGATTCTTCATCTCCATTGGAACTTATTCCGCTCAAAAACTTTGTTGAATCCTCCCTCTTTCGTCATGCCATGCTGCGATCAGTTGTACCTCTCCTATGTTCTTTATCTCCATTAGAATTGTACCTCCATTTCAGTAACTCGAAAAGACTCTTCATCACATGATATTACCGTTCTTTCTTATTCTCGATGTCCATTTTTGGTGGGAAGATTGTTAGCTATCAGTCTTAAGCTTATGGTACAGATGGCAATTCGTCCTAAATTTTTCAATCTGTCAACTTTAATCCTAATCCTTCGCGCGTGAAATTTCAATGTAGTCCTTTCGCCCAATTTCTTGCCGAAAATCGGAAAAATTATGGAATCAAACTTCACAATAATGTTGTCTTTTGGAGAGGCTAATGCCGTCTACCATACATGTCGGCCCCAATATGCAACGTTCCGCGACACGTCGGACATTTATCAACGCCCGTAGTTGTAGCCATCGAATGTTTTGACATAGCCGAATCGAGCTCCTCAGCTTTTCGGGTTTAAAGCTCACAACCCGTACTGATCCAAAATTGAACCGGGCTCCGATCAGGCCGGAGCCGAGCCAACCGGGCCGGTTCGCCTATTCGTGCAAGCGAGCAAGACACTTTTTGACAATGTAGCACCGATACGTGTCTTTTAAGATTTTTTGCGTATCCGATACGTCGCCATATCGGATACGCCCCGACACGCTCAGACACGTGGTCAACGCGTGTCCGAGCGTGTCCCCATGGTCAACCCCCTGGACACGCGTGTCAGGGGGCAAAATGGGAAATTTCCCCATCAAACATGGTCGCCCGAAATTGTCATCCGTAAAATTTGTACTGTAAAAAGTTGGGCCCCTCGTTAATGCCCACCCCAACGCCCACCCCCAAACTCATATGCCGGTCATCTCCTGAGCAGTTGCTTTATAGAGTCCCTTTCACTCTTATTCACGATTTTTTGCCGATGTGGGACATGCAGTTTGCACTCTGGGTGCGAATAAGAGGCCAAACTGTAATTGCCCTGCCTGCTCCCGAAGCTGTAGTTTGTGAATGCCTGTGCCGGTATTTCTTTTAAGTGCACTGTGATATGTCTTGTAGTGTATCAGCCCTTTTGCTCGATTTTTTAAGTTTCCTAGAACCAGTCCTGTTTGGGTTTTGAATGGCTTATGAAAGAAACTAGAAGAAAAGTGAGGAAAATCTCGAATGCACTAGAGCACAAGTTGATCTCATATTAGTTTTAATATAATTCAATATATGTTTCAAGATGCCGACTCCAATTAGTTTGGAATAAAGGTGATTTTGATGTTGATAACAAAAAGTTATTTTGATTAATATACAAAGATTAATATATTTTTCTAGTTTTTGACTAATATTTTTCATCAGATATGAAATAGTTATGACATTTAGACATATATATGATGTTTTTATGTGATATTTGGAGTTCATAAAAACGATAATTTATATATATATATATATATATATATATATATATATATATATATGTGTGTATAACGTAGCCCAACGTATTGAAAATCTCTATTTTTTAAAAAATCACGTATCGACGTATTGTATCGTATCGTGTCTCATATCGCGTATCGTATCGGTGCTACATAGCTTTTTGAACAGCCGTCAATCCAAGAGACGAGATCCGATCGTCTATTGCCTTTTCAGATACTTCCGAAGGTTCTGAATCCGAATCCGAAGATAGGGAAAAGGAAAATGACGTCCGAAAAAGCAAAACAAGAAGAGAGAAAAAACAAACGACAGTGGGTCCTTAAGCCCACGAAGCTGTTCCCGCTTCTCACGCTCGCTCATCCTCTCCTCCCTCCATTTCTATGGTTTTCAAGTTCTCGACTTTCGATTCGTTTTGTTCCCCCATTTTCAGTTTTATTTGGTGGAACTCCCCCAAGAACCAAGAAAAGTCCACCGTTTCTCCCCGTATTCAAACCCCTTCTCTCCTCCTCCTCCTCCTCCTCCTTTGAATCTTCTTCACCTTCCCCTGTTCTTCTTCACGACCCTCTTCAATCTGAAGCGACGCTCTTCTTCTCTCGGATCGGTAAGATTTCTTCCTTCCCCATTTGCTCGCGAGTGGTTGATAAATCCCTTCGGTTTTTTCGTCCTGTTGTTCTGATTCAAGCCACGAGAGTGCTGTTTCTCTGTTGCTCTTTGGATATGCGCCCGTTGCGACTGGACTTGCTTAGCGTGTGATTGCTGTCTGCTTTGGACCTTTTTTTTTTCCCTCATTGGGTATTTCCATTTCGATCGTGCTGTTTGTTTGGAAGTTGAGGAAGAAGAAATTGGAGATATTTTCGTTCACCTTAGTTTAATGAATTAGAAATGATTTGAAAATTTTGACAAATTGTGGTGCCGGATTTTGACCTTTATCTCTTTTCCTGACATGGATGAGACGAGAATGGAGATTTAATGGTTTGTACTGCCCTTTTGTTCAGGTTTTAGTTCTTTATATGTAGGATTGAATCCGCAGATAGACCAAGTTGAATTCTTGCTAGCTTCCTCTTCTTAGATTAGCTCTTTGTTCAGGCTGTTCTTAATCTTAAAAGTGCGCTTGTTGATGTAAAAGGGTTTGTTGATTATGACCCTTTACAACGGTACCTGCTCGTCAACAGTAATGTTTCAGATGGTTACTTTGGTAAGGCCCGACTACGTGTTCCTCTTATAAAACGTTTACTGTGGATTTGATATGATTTTAACATCAAGCACAAGGTTTTTTATTAGGTTCGGTGTCTGCTAACATGAAATGATAATTTTCAATTTGCTTTGGTAAAAGTGCCTTAATGTCACCCAATGTCCTTGGAGCCTTAAAAAGCACCTTGCCTTTTTTTTTTTTAAAATCAGTTTATCATCTATCTGCTTGTGACTACTTAATTCTTTAACCTGCATCGCCTTCTACTCCGTGATAAAGCTGCTTTGGTTTTACCGGCTGGCTACATAACCTCATCCTTGTCAGTCAGAAGTAAATGTACTTTCACTGGTTTCTGCAGGAAACCTTCATTCATAATGTTAGGCTTGTGTTTGAATTAGACTTTTTATATTGATTATATGGTGCAGGAAAATGAAATTCTGAAAACTTGGTTTGAATTAGTTACTATTCAGTAAGTTTGATCGTGCTGGGTCATGGACAAGGAACATTCTAGTCAAGATGCTAACTCTCCACAAGCTGAGAAGGTAAGGGAAAACACAAGTGGTGCTCCCAGTAATAATGATCAAGATAAAAGATTGGATGAAGAAACAGTCATGCACAAGGAAGACACTAATAGAGAAGAAAATAGCTCCTCAGAAACCGAGAAGGTAGAACAAGGTGGAGTTGATAATGTTGGCAAGAGGGTTCAAGATGAACCATCAGAAAAAATAGAATCTCCGAATGATGTCAAGGCCAGTGCAAAGCAAGATGATCAAGATGAAGCATCAAAAAACCTAGAAGCTCTGAGTGATGTCAAGACAAGTGCCAAGCCAGAAAATGATAGCGGAAAAGACCTATCTGAAGCAGTCATGCGCAAAGAAGACACTAATAGGGAAGAAAATAACTCCTCGGAAACCGAGAAGGTAGAGCAAGGTGGAGTTGATAACGTTGACAAGACGGTTCAAAATGAACCATCTGAAAACATAGAAGCTCCGCATGATGGCAAGGCCAGTGCAAAGCAAGATGATCAAGATGAACCATCAAAACACCTAGAAGGTCTCAGTGATGTCAAGACCAATGCCAAGCCAGAAAATGATAGTGGAAAAGGCTTGTCTGAAGCGGTCATCCGCAAAGAAGACACTAATAGGGAAGAAAATAGCTCCTCAGAAACCAAAAAGGTAGAGCAAGGTGGAGTTGATAAAGTTCACAAGACAGTTCAAGATGAACCATCTGAAAACATAGAAGCTCCGAATGATGTCAAGGCCAGTGCAAAGCAAGATGATCAAGATGAACCGTCAAAAAACCTAGAAGCTCTGAGTGATGTCAAGACCAGTGCCAAGCCAGAAAATGACAGCAGAAAAGACTTGTCTGACAAGTTGGATGGGCAAATAGATGCAGAATCTAAAGTTCAAGCGGAAAAATCAGATAATGCCCATAAACAATATGACGCTGGTGAAGAAAAAAATGATGATGGGAACTTGGAACACAGGGCTAAAGAAGAAGTAAGCCAATCTATGAAGGAAACTGACAATATCAGCGAGGAAAAGCGACCTGAGCCCGTTTTTGATGGAACGGAAGTTCCAGGAATGGAAAGTATTAGGTCCACATCTCTCCGGTCTTTGGATCTTGATCCAGAAACTCAAGGAAGCAATTGGCCTGAGAAGGCAGCTGCCATTAAGAACTTTGTCATGGACAAGAGTGCAGACGCAGTCTCCACAGTCTTGCGTCGCCTTTCTGGAAAAAAAGGTGATGATGAGGAAGTCGCTACTCAGGAAAATAAAGAGGATGTAGAGTCCTGCCAAGAAGTTAAAGCTGAAGAAGCTTCTCAAAAAGCATCGGAAAAATCCGCGTGGAACCCTCTTGGCTATTTCAAGTTTACTAGAGATGCTGATGAAGAAAACAAAGCTGAGCAGCAGGAGGTTGTAAGGGAGTTGCTACAACCTATTGTAGCAAAAGGAAGAATCGTTCTTTATACAAGACTAGGTTGCCAGGAATGCAAAGAGGCTAGGCTGTTCTTGTACAAAAAGCGGCTTAGGTATGTTGAAATTAATATCGACGTTTATCCAAGTAGAAAGGTGGAGCTGGAAAAGATTAGTGGTTCTTCAGCTGTTCCAAAGGTCTTCTTCAATGAGATACTTATTGGAGGTTTGAGTGAGATGAAAAACTTGGATGAGACTGGCAAGCTCAAGGACAAGATTGATTATCTAATCGCTGATGCACCATCGCCTGAAGCTCCTTTACCGCCTCTTTCTGGCGAAGATGATGTGTCTAACAGCGGGGCTATTGATGAGCTGGCCATTGTTGTTCGGAAGATGAAAGAATCAGTTCCTGTCAAGGATCGATTCAGTAAATTGCGCAGGTTCACTAGCTGTTTTCTTGGTTCAGAAGCTGTAGATTTCATATCAGAGGACCAATACCTGGAAAGGGAAGAGGTCAGTTTGTAAAATCTTCTTTTATTATTGGTTAAT
Organism: Rhodomyrtus psidioides; assembly: GCA_021437785.1. Taxonomy (NCBI): domain Eukaryota; kingdom Viridiplantae; phylum Streptophyta; class Magnoliopsida; order Myrtales; family Myrtaceae; genus Rhodomyrtus; species Rhodomyrtus psidioides. The sequence continues at coordinate 1,088,315 of JAILYB010000023.1, read as the reverse complement.
GTGTCCATATCATGTAGTTTGGCTTGATTATTCATGTTCGGTTGCACTAATCATCCTTTTTCCTCATGGGTCAGGCTATCCAATTTTGTAGAAAGCTCGCCAGCAAACTCTTCTTTTATCATGTTCTCGAGTGAGTATTTTCTTGTTCTCTTGCTACATTACAATCATCGCGTTCCATGCATTAGATATATAGTTGACTTATCTTAATGCCCTTTGTGATTCTAGTGAGAATGAATTTGAGGACGGTAATCACTTGTATCGATTTCTGGACCATGACCCGATTGTATCCACACAATGTTACAACATTCCTAGAGGTATTGTAGATGTGAAGCCAAAGCCGATAATTGAAATAGCATCACGATTGAGATTTCTGTCCTATGCGATATTTGATGCTTACACCTCAGAAGATGGAAAGCATGTGGACTATAGAAGTATTCATGGAAGCGAGGAGTTTGCAAGGTGAGTTTTCTTTGAATAGGTTGATGATGGTTGATACTTTGAACTCTATCTGTTGTATGAACCAGTATTCAGCAAGGTCTTATTCGTTTAGGTATTTGAGAACTATAGAGGAACTCCAAAGGGTAGAATTGCAGGGCATGCCTACGGAGGAGAAGCTTGCTTTTTTTATTAACCTCTACAACATGATGGCAATCCATGCTATATTGGTGTGGGGTCATCCAGCTGGAGCACTGGAACGTAGGAAGTTATTTGGAGATTTCAAGTATGTTGTTGGTGGATGCACCTATTCACTTTCTGCCATCCAAAATGGTATTCTTCGGGGCAATCAGCGACCGCCTTACAACCTCATGAAACCGTTTGGTGCCAAAGATAAACGTTCCAAGGTAAGGTGCTGATACTATTGTTTTTTACCTTTTTTTTTCCCCAATCTGCTATTGCGTATTTGTCGAGTAGAGTATCATGATAACTGGAATAAGTTTTCGGCTTGTGTATGAACCATTCTTTAGCTCTTTCTTGTCCAAAATATAAGAACGAGATTGCAAACATATCTGCATCTTAACAGGACTATATGCTGGACATTATGTCAAGTACAGCAGGTTTTCGTTTCCTTTTCCTATTCCTATAGCACAAAAGTTGTGAAGTTGCCACATGAGGGCTTTTTCCTCCTAGCATGGTGCTCTATGTAAGCAGAACAATAGAGGGGATAACTCTTTAGATCTTTACCATAGATTGACTTGGGTTGTTTTATGTCTTTTTCTGTTCTACTATACAGTTTGATACATACGTGTAAGTATTTTCTTTTCCAGTCATTGATTGGGGGAGAGTGGTTTTTTAACGCTTATCGCCATGTTATAAGAATGACGAGAGACTCCAGACTTACCAGTCTTGGACGCTTCATATGTTAGGGTGCATTTTCTCTCTCAACATCCAATTTTTTGTGAGGAAAGTTGTATTCTACTCTCCTGAAGAAATTTTCATTTATTTGGAAATAGGTGGCTCTTCCATATCCTGAGCCTCTTATTCACTTTGCACTTGTATGTGGCACTCGGTCTGGACCAGCTCTTCAATGCTATTCGCCTGGGAATATTGACAATGAGTTGACGGAGGCAGCTCGCCTTTTCTTAAGAAGTGGAGGATTTTATTACGATCCGAATACCAAGGTTGTCTCAGTCAGCAAGATCCTTAAGTGGTAAGTTATTGCAGAGGCTTTCAAATGCAGCACGTGCTTTAAATTGGCCCAGATGTCCATGTTGATAGATTGGCTACACCGTGTGATTCTGCCTTTTCTTGCGTGCCCTCACGTCGATGAACTCTACAAATCCTTCGCGAGTCAAAGCTGGAGGCACTTTTAAACAATTTATTGTGCAGTGCCCTTGTTTTCCTGTCATGACAGATATAAAGCATGTGAAATTTTGCTTTGTCCGACTTCTCTTTCTATTTTCCTACTCGAAGAAGCTCATGATATTTTCGTATGTGATTGTGTGACGGCAGGTTCCGTGTAGATTTCGGGAAAAACGAGGTGGAAGTGCTTAAGCTTGCATTGAACTATCTAGGCTCAAAGGACTCGGAGGCCCTACTGGAGATGCTTTCGAGCAATCAATTGAAGGTGACCTACCAGCCATATGACTGGGGAGTGAATTGCTAATCTTAATACATACACACAGCTTCCTTCCCCTGTCATGAAAACTCAGCAGAGTGGAAGAGCTTTCCTCTTCGTCTATATATTTTTCTTTTGCACTTTTTGTGTCATACATAGCTTCCACCTGCTTATAAATTGCAGCACCGAAGAGCTAACATTTTCGGTCCTCGCCGAGATAGGAATAGAATCATGTTTTGTGAGTTTTGCTGCTCAAGAACATCGGTACTTTAGGACAATGGAAGTTCAAATTCAGACTTTCATCATGTTCTCGGCTACCTTTTCATGCAGCCCATGAAACTCTATGGCCTGGTCTGGCTTTATAATAAGGTAGCCTCTTACAAACCGCCGAAGTAAACCTTTAGGCCCAGAACTACTCGTGATCAATGCCACTTTCCACTTCCGGGACACCTGTTTGGTCGAACGCACCACGTAGTGACATAGCATGAGGAATTGACATGAAGCTGCTGAAAGTGAAATCTGAGCCAAAGAGGCTTATCAGTTTTCCTGCCCACATGAGCGGACTGTGGCTAAAGATTGAGGACGTGTTAGCCCAGATAAGTTTGCATTGAATGTAAAGTTCATCATCGAAGTATGGTTTTTCCTTTATTTATTTATTTTATGGCTCATATAGTTTCAGATCAGAAAGGAGTATTAATTCTCGATTGTCCGTGTCGATATGCGTCGGTGTCGATCATTAAAAAAAAATTGTTGTCGTACTTGATTTTTGCATGAGCCACTTGTGGGAGGTGGCAAGGATTGGTTCATAGGTTTGCCACTTGTTGCCCGTTAAAATCTCTTGGTCGGGCTTTGACTAGACTTCCGGGCTTGGCCCAAAAAAATTGAAGCCCAATAAGATGACTAATGCGGGAATTTTTTATCGAACGTTAACAGTTCGTTAAGTAAGAAGGGGTTCCGGATCAATTTTGGACATAGATTGTCAAATGGAGAATGTGTATTAATAGCCGTATGCTTTTCGATAACTTCGTACAGACCTTCGACCAATTCTATCGATGACTTTTGATAAAAACTTGTCGAATAATTCTACGTACTTGTAATTGAGATACAACACCGGAATTTAATCGACGGTGCTAGATCACACTGTAGGATACGACGTCGGAATTTAATCGACGACACCGGACGGGTGGAAATATAGGACACAACGCCGAAATTGAATCGACGACACTAGATAGGGTGGATGAACATTATAATACCAGAATTTAATCAATGGCACTGAACTGGGCGAGCAGACGCCGGAATCTAAACGATGACACCTGACTCTGGATATGAAACATGTCGAAATTGAATCGACGACGGGAATCTGAAAGCTACAACTAGGCTAAGAGTTAATTTGAAAAGATAAGTTTTGTTTGATTTGTTGTGTGTCTTTGACGTTGGATATCCTCAGGTATTTATAGGCATACTCTGGTAACCGTCGAACGGTTACTGCCTTGGGCTCCAAGTACGTTCTCTTCGATGGCTTTTGTGGATAAGGCTTTAGGCGGTTTCCACGCTTTTTCCTCTTAGTTTTTTGGGATTGCCGCTAAACTCTATAACTGCCTCGATCGTGCCTTCTTCCGCGCCTCTTTTCTCTTAGTTTTGGTAAAAATGCCGCCAAAGTTACCATCACACGTGGCATTTCCGTGGCTGATCTTCTTCTGGCTTCTATACACCTGTCCGCAACTAGTCATACTTCTCCCACGTGCACATCACGTGGTCATTAGGGTAACTTTCAGTGTTAACAAATGCCCCCTTTAAAAGAAATAAATCGAAGATTTATCTCTTTTAAGCGATATCTTTTGATTTGATAGCCACCAGCTGTAGTATACTTTTTGATTTCCCTTCCCAAAGCATAATCATTACAACGCATCGATTTTTGGTTCGGATCGTCTCTTCGGATAGAAAGTGCCCAATCGTCTTCTTAAAACCCTAAACCCTTTCCAGTCTTTTGCCTCATCCTTTCTTATGGCATCTCGATCCTCTAATCTTGATCCGAAGCCACTGATCGGCCGTTTCGATAAGTTGAAGGATGAAGGCAATAGTGATTGTTTCCTCGAGCTGTTGAACACCACTGGGGAATATTTTGGGTTTATCCTTGGACCCAGTCTCTGAACTCATATGTTCGTTCCAGCGCCTCTCCAAGCTTGTTTTCCAATGCGTCGAAATGAGAAACTTCCTATTCAAGCTTCTCCTTTGCGGGACATCTGGTCATTCTTGTCTCAATGATTCAGAAGTTTTCTTTCACCCGATGACACATTTCTTGCTTGGTTTCATCGACTCAAAACCGACCCATTGACTACCACCGTCTGGGCGATAGCAAGCATAAGGACAACCCTTGAGGTTAGCTTGCTGTCCCATGATTTGAATAAAGGTCTTTTAGGCTCCGTTATAAGCTTCTGGTCTTCATTAACCAATTGCTTCTTTTTTCCGTGGGGCCCTATGTCAGTGACTCTTCTAGATGTCTTTACCATTGCTGGTCTGGTTACCCATGGTACCTCTATCGTAAATCTTGAAACCCTAGAGGATTGTTCTACTCCTAGTGCTTCCTTGCCTACGGAAAGTTTTTAAATCTTCATTACAAAACTTCTGGTACTGTCACACTCACTGAGCAAACAGCCTTCCTCTTTTTTTGGTTGTCGAAATACCTGTTCTTTAGTCCAGCCATAAAGGTATCTAAAGAGTACCTCGTTCTTGCATCCAATCTTGTACGAGGAAGAGATGTCGCCCTGGGTCCCCTAGCCTTGGCCATTCTGTATAAAAGCATTACCCATGCTTCTCAGTCGATGATGGCACCCAAGAAGGACGGTGCGTTGTCTGGCCCACTCTGGATCCTTCAAGCTTGGACAATACTGTACTTGCCTTTCATGTTTACGAAGGTGCCTAAACCCCAAAAGGATAGTGGTCCCTCCAATATTGGTACCAGACTACTTAAGGCCGTTCCGTTAAAGGTTTTTGCTAATGTTCAACCTTTGAACTTCTATCTCCAGCAGATCTTGTCCTATGACCCGAACAAGGTTGACATGTTCCCATATCGTTCAGCCGAACTCATCTTTTTCCTTGACCTAAAGACTCGTGGGCCTTTTAGTTTCCGTGATTTTTTAGTCTTTGTCCTTTCTCCTAAGGACCTTCCCATTCAGCTATGTCTTAAAGGCAGGTTTTATCTTGAGTTCAAACCTTATTCTCCACAGTATTGCGCCCGGCAGTTTGGCCTTCGACAAGCTATTCCTATGCCTACTCCTTATCTTATAGATTTTTCATTGATGAACAAGAAGGCATATAAACCCGATGATGATTCTTCCTTTGTTTGCTGCGCCCAAGTGACTGCTCTGATGCACTAGCATTTTTCTAAGAACATCACTGGAGCCCTTCGATTTGGCCTTGGGATTACTTCAGATTACACAACTTGGTGGTTATCCTTTAGCTTGGAAAGTCCTTATGAGGCAGCTGTCACTAGGGGTGAGCATGGGTCCAGGGTAGAACCGGGAACCGAAGAACCGACACTGCGGTTCCTGGTCCGGTTCCCGGTTCTGGTAAATGAGGGTCTGGTTCTTGGTTCCCCATTTATAGGAACCGCCGGTCCCGGTTCCAGGTTCTATCCTAGAATCGAACCGGAACCCGAACCGGTATAACACACACAAAAAACCCTAATTTGCCTTTCTCACTTCTTAGAGTTTTTGTTCCCCATTTTAGTCTTCTTTCGCTTTCTTTCTCTCGAGTCTCGACTCAAGCCACAGGTACCTTTGTTGTGATGTGGCCATCGTCAATCTCCCACACCCTCGAGTCAAGCGGTTATCCTTGCCTTGGACTCCGATGCTCTGCTCCCTCCAGTCTCACCGTCCACTAGGCGCCGCCTCCTATGGCGTCCACCGGCTTCACCATCGAGTTTCACACCGACCACTGGTCTCCGCCGCTTCACTCTCTCCCCAGCTCTTCGACGGCTCTTTCCTTGCCGTCAAGTATCAATCGCCTCCATGATTTGAGCACAGAGAAGTAGAGGTAAGAGGTTCCTTTTGAGCTTTATTAGGTATTGGCAGTTTTGCCCAATTGGCTCCATGCTCGGGCTCGAATCCTTCATGCGTGCTTCTTTCCTTTCCGCTATTTGTCCTCCCTTCTCAGCAATTTCTTACTAAGCTGACAGAGAGTGAAATTGGGTAGTGTGCACTATGCAGTCTCCACCCACACAGCGTCCCCAATTTCCTCTTTTTACCGAGTGCCGACACCTTCCTGCTTGCCAAATCTGATTGTTCGAGCAAGATCTGTCAAAGGTGGGTTTATTAGTTAATTTCTAGCCCTAATTTCTTGTCTCTGTGAAGGACTATTGGTTTTATTTTGACAGGCAGGAGTCGCATGACTTCTTCTTCTTCCTTCCTCTCTCCTTCACATCTAAGTTCACCGAGGTTAGATTTTTAGAAAAGGATTTACTGGGTCAGACGCATATGTTTTCATTCATAGTTCATACCTTCACGGGCAAGGCTGACTGATAGCACATTGCATTGCAGGCTGATGAAAAAGGGAATTACAATTATAGGAATATACTAAACACATCGCCGATAATCTTTCACTTCTAATTTTGTGAGTAATTTGTCCATGAGTGCACTTAGTTTGTAACCACGAATCAATTGTCAAGACTCAAGAGTGCATGTTCTGGCAACGGGTCGAACTCATAGTCACCGGAATAGATTAATAAGTCTCACTTCTGGAAAAATTTTGCAGTTAACTGTGCGAGTCCAAACAGTAGTTGCTTTCTCATGATGTCATTCAACCATAGTGGTCTGAGTGGGTTAGTCTTTATTTGTTTTTGATGAAAAGCTTAATGTTTATGTAAATCTGGTTTAGAAAGCTTGTTGGCTATGCAGAACCGAATACAGATAATGCGTCCACTATCAAGTAATAATAAAAAAATGGGAAAGTTGATATACGTGGCAAGTGAATAGCATCTGTGCACTTTCAAAGCAAATGCTTTCATTCTTTTAAATTTTATTTTTCTCATTCAATGTGCTATCACAATGTGCTCTTCACTATGGACCCTTTTGCTTCATCTCTATAGACATGATATTTGATGTAAGCTATTTTTTTTTTGTTATTGTGATTGTGAAGGTGATGTATCAAGATAACGTGTCAATGGAGGTGGAGGGTGAGGAGATGACTCCGAACATGAACTTGGTATTTTCGAAAAATGAATATGAAGAAAAGCCATCCCCGACCGTTGTGAGTGCGACAAACAAGGTACCTGATTCTCGTCGTCCTCCTATTGATAAGAAGCATATGTCCGATTGCTGGAATCATTTTGTGAAAATGATAGATGAGGTGACTGGAAAAGTAAATAAAGTGAGGTGTATTCATTGTGTGGCTGAATTAAAGTATACTGTTTCTAACGGTACTTCTTCGATGTGGAAGCACTTGAAGACGTGCAAGAAGTTTCCTCGCAATGTAGATAAGAGACAGAAGTTCTTTACACCGCGTAATGTAGGCATGGATGGCAAGGCAGGGGGAGATCCTGGTACTGAAAGCGTCTTATCGACTTGGACGTTTAATCAAGATCGTTGTAGGCAAAAGCTTGCTCAATTTATCATAGTTGATGAATAACCTTTTTCCTTGGTTGAGCGTGTTGGATTTCGTGAGTATGTCAGTGAGTTACAACCTCTCTTCAAGCATATACCACGATTTACAGTGGCTAGAGATTGCATGAAGTTGTATCTTCGTGAAAGAACTTGTTTGAAGACCTACTTTGGTAAGCTTAATTCTAGGATCGCACTCACGACTGATACATGGACTTCCATTCAAAACATGAATTATTTGTGTCTCACTACACATTTTATTGATGAAACTTGGAAATTGCACAAAAGAATCATCAATTTTGTGGTGATGCCTAACTACAAGGGTGGAGAGATTGGGAAAATGGTGGAGAAATGCATCTACGAGTGGGGAATAGAAAAAAAGGTATCCACAATCACCGTAGATAATGCTAGTTCTAATGATGTTGCAGTTGGGTATTTGAAGGGTAAACTTTCAAGCGAAGGACAATTGATCTTAGGTGGTAAGGTCTTATATATGAGGTGCACTGCTCATATATTAAACTTGATTGTGAAAGATGGCCTGAAAAAAGTAGATGTGTCTATTGAACGTGTTCGAAATGTGATTAAGTATGTGAGGAGTTCTCTCATGAGAGCTAAAACATTTCAATCTTGCATTGAAAGTGAAAGGATCACTTACAAGGGTTTAGTGTTCTTGACGTCGCAACTAGATGAAACTCCACTTATCTTATGTTATACACTGCTCTAAAGTTCAGAAAAGCATTTGAAAGAATGGAAGAAGAGGACTTGTCTTTCGCTAGTGAGCTTAAAAATGATCTTCCTAAAGAAGATGATTGGGAAAATGCCATTATGCTTTCTGATTTTTTAGAACAGTTCTATAAAGCCACCAAACGGATGTCGGGGAGTTCATATGTCACTTCAAGTGATTATTTCGAGGGGATAGCTGCTTTGTATAAGTATTTGAAAGACACGGTGGGTTCTTCAGATAAAAAGCTTAAAGCCATGGGCACGATAATGAAAGAGAAATTTGACAAATATTATGGGAGTTTAGATAAGGTGAATATGTTGGCATTAATTGCGGTTGCGTTGGATCCTACAAAGAAGTTGCATTATGTGAGTTTTTGTTATGGACAAATTTATGATGATGATTTGAAAATAAATGAGATGTATGATAAGGTGAAGAGTGCATTGGAGGAGTTGTATGAATTTTATGAGCAATCTCTTGCCTCAAGTAATAAAAAATGTGGTGGCCAAGGTCTGAGTGCTAATAGTAGTGGCTCCAATGGTGATGGTAATGAAGGTAACAAAAAATATGACATCCAAGCTTGGAGGAAAACCTTTATGCTCTCGAAAAAAAAGTGTATGATGGTAACAAGTCTGAGCTTGATTGGTAACTTGAAGATGCAGAAGAAGATGCTCTTGATCTTGATCTTTTGATGTGGTGGAAGACTACTGGCTCCAAATATAAAATCCTATCTTTGATGGCTCAGGATAGTTTGTCTGTTCCGGTAACTACCATTGCTTCAGAGTCAACTTTTAGTGCATCGGGTAGTGTTCTTGATGGTTTTCGAAGTTCTCTGACTCCTAAAGTTGTGGAAGCTTTGCTTTGCACTCAAGATTGGTTGAGAGCCATTCGTATGCCGATTGATATTGAAGAGTGCATTGAGAATGCAGAAAAAGTTTGAGTCGGGTAAGTTAAGTTTATATGTTTATATATTGTATTCTTTTGTATATATTTTGAATGAAAGTTCTATTTAATCTCTTCTTTTTTCAGATATGGATTGTCTTAATGAGGAGATTATCATCGGTAAATAGAGTTTACGGCTTGAAGTGGAATTACTGTATGTGGTGATGCTTTCTAATCATTGTTTCAATTTAGTTGATAGTAATTTTAATTTAAAACTAATATTAATTTGTTGTTTTGTTTGGTTTTAGGTGGTTAGATTTCGGGTCGAGTGCGATCGAAAGGGAGCTTGTTGCAACTTTGCACATGAATTTTCATTTGGTAATTTGTGTTTCCTTTTTTTTTATAAGATGATGAATGCTTGGCAGAATTGTCTTTGAGGAGATCACTTGAGATTGCAGACCAATTGTTCATGCTGGACAACTTGAGCTTTCATTCCCATGAATCGGATGGTGCAGAAGATCTTACTTTTGTGACAAGTATATGGGCTTATAGAAAATGCCTGGTGCTTAGGATTTTGGCAGTGGAAAGGCTTCAGTGGCCATATTTTGACCTTTGTAAGTTTTTCGATGGTTTCCATGTAATGTTTGGACTTTTCCATGTCTAGAGTGTAGAGCTGTTTCTGCGTTTTTATCTACTCTTGGGTTTAGTTTTTATATGAACTTTCATTTAGAATGAATCCATTTGTCAGGATTTACAAGGTAATGAATGATATTCAAGTAAAAGTTTATGTAGCCAACTTTGTCTTCATCTTTTTCAATTTACAAGTTTTGAAGAAGGAATTTCCGAAAGGCATTGACATAGTTTATGAGTATGTTGGTGGAGAAATGTTTGATCTTTGCTTGAATGCCTTGGCCATATTTGGACGGTTGATTATAATTAGCATCATTTCTCAGGTATTGCTTCCGTATTTTCTTGACATCCATCTGGGCCGAGATGTAATGCATGGTAGAAGTTATACTTCACATCTTCCCAACATATTGCATGCTTTAGTTTGTCCAATTCCTCCTTGTCTCGTCCCTCTTGTTTCAACCATCATCATTGTCTGCTCATAACCACGATAATCTTTCATAGAAAAGGAGGTGATGGTCAACAAAGAGTGTCCGATGATTATCGATTATGATGCTGATGCTAGCTCTGGTCATCTTTTGATATGCTTGCATTGACAGGTTCTATGGTACCTTGGAACCGGATCCGGAACCTGTGACAGGGTAGGTTCTAGGTTCTAAGGTATAGAGGGTAGGTTCCAGGTTCCGAAAAATGAGGAACCATTAGTAGCGGGTAGGTTCCAGGTGGAACCTACTCGGAACTTGGAACCGTTCACCCCTAACTGTCACCTCACTCCTTAACGGGAAGAGGATCAAGTTTGCAGGCTTGATTGTGAATAAAACAGAAAAAAGGGCGAGAGCAAAGCTCTCCAGCCGGATAGTCCCAAGCATTCAGCAACTTTTTTCGCAAGTAAGAAACGGTCCTTTTTTTTTTTTCGATTTACTAGCCTATCGAGTGTACTGAATGAACTTACTCGTCCTTTCCTGTTAGGTGATGATCCAGACGATGAAGATGATGATGAACCCATTATTGCTCTTCATCGGTGAAAACGTCTCAAGTCTTTGGATGAGCCTTCAATCATCCTCCTCAGTGTTGACGAATCTCCAACTGTTCCTCTTCAGGGTCCTTTAACGAGTGCGGTACAAATTGCCTGAGAGTTTAATGATGGGTCTTTCGTCGACAAGTTACCTGTTCCTACTACATCATCTAGTACCCCAATTCCGTTGTCTTTGGAAGTCTATGATGAGCCTCCATTAGCTCTTGCTCTTCGCCAAGCAGATTCATCCAGCAACCTTCCAGTAATCGATGAGCCATATGGCGAACCTTCTTCTTCGGCACTCATTGTTTTCCAGACATTCGCAGCTGTCGATCTTCCACCCATCTGATCCTCATGATACGCCTCGAGAAAGTATTTCGCCTTCTGTAGAGGCTCTCAGTCGGCTGAAGGTCAAGTTGTCTCGCTCTCTGGACCTCGTTTTCTCTGGATTTTCTTCTTTTGTGGACAACCCTTCAGCCCTTGAGCGCATCAAGTCTACGATGACAGATTTGACTAAAGAAGAGTTTAGCATGCTGCTCCCTTCAAGTATAGCTCATCATCCGAAGAACTTTTTGGAGAACTTCTTAGTTGGTTTCTCCTACTACCCGAAGTGCCGAGATCGAGTGGTTGTTTTAACCAGCTTCGACGATCAATCTTGTAGTACTGAAACTCAAGCGGTAGAACAATCGGTGAATTAGGAACGATGATCTCTCCAATCCATTACGGAAGAGGTGGATGAGATAAACAAGAGAGAACATACCCTCGAGCAACAGAGGCTGGCGATAGAGAAGAAGATAAATGAGACACGCCTTCAACGATCAGCTGTACTTTCTCGTCGATCAACAATTGAAGACCGTCTGAAGACATCTATCATTTCTTTATAAGAGAGGAAGGAAGTAGACCTGGTTAGGATGGCGCATGAAGAAACACGGCGGTGCCAAACTTGGAGTGAATTCATAGCCTGTAACAAAAGGTTTGAAGCTACACTATATAAACTTCTTTTAGATGTTAAGGATGCCTTGTACCCCAAGAGATGAAATAGCCTTTCACTCCATATTTCTTGTTTTCGCGCAAAAAGGTGCCACCATCATCCCACGTTCATGAAATAACTTAATTCAATTATTTCGCTGACCTCTGTATAAATGCGTGTACTGCAGGGTGATTTGAACTCACTCATCATGGCAAACTATCATCAAGTTCTCATTGGTTCTCAAGCGGCTTTTCATCTGTCGCGCCTTGATGACCTTTCGAGCTATGAAGATAATGAGACGTATCTCTTTCCCGTATAGATTGTCAAAATGAAAATGGTCATATCGTCTTAGGTCCATAGCTTAAGCGATTACCTCTTCCTCCATTGCTGGTAGAATGCTTCCCCCGCCATCGTGAAGAAACTTTGCCTGTCGAGCAATCAATCATCTGTGCTTCTGATTGGCTAACCCACAACCATTGGTTTGTCTCTTATCCACTTTTCAATAGGTATTTCTTTAGTTGGTATCAACGGTTGGAGGGAAAGTTTTCTGCTGTGTGAGAAAAGGCTAGGATCGACCGGTCACTAGCATTCTGTGGCATGTCCATCGATCCTTCAGAATACGGGTTGATCTGCAACATATGTTGCTTCTGGTCGCCTTCGACAAATTGTTTCTTCTTTCCCACTAACCCAGTGACTATCACTCTTCTTGACATCTGGTCTCTGACTGGCCTTTCTCCTTTTATCGAATGTGACGTCTAGCATGCAGATGACCCATTCCATCTTGATGTGTTTCATTACGTCAATTCTCCTCATGACGTATTCATGGGTTACCATAGTAACTCCGTAGGACTTCCTTCAGAGAAGGAATCTATTGCTTTTCTCTTATGCTGGCTTTGTTGATATATCTTCTGCCTTTCTACTCTTCGAATCTCTTCGGAGTTACTAGATATTGCCTGCGCACTAGCACATGGTATTGACGTATGATTAGGTCGAATGAATCTTGCATCATTATATCGTGGTTTGATGGACGTGCAAAGTTCCTTGATGGGCGGACATTCGACTCCTTTTTTTGGCTTACTATGGCTCCTACACGGCTGGCTCCGAATTTATTTTCCTCAGCTGTTTCATGAGGAAAGTGGCACTTCCATAACGAAAACATCTGTCAGAAACAACTTTGATTTTGAGATGTTCCTCGAGTGCTTCGACAGCTCCCAAACGGCTCCACTTCTTTTGACAGCTTTCTTTTTGTTTTGTTGTCCCTTGTTGAGTTTGAGTTCTTCAAGTTGCCTGTCGATGGCATTATTTATAGCTTGCTTAGTGAGAGTTCAGATGCACACCTATTATGGATGAGCGTTTTGATCCCAATCTAGTATAGCTCTGAATTTGTCGAATGGAGGCGAATTTTCTTTTGGCTTTGAAATCTACAATCCTCATTACTGTGCTCGCCAGTATTATATTCGATGAATTTTCCTTTCTTTAGTGGTCGAGCAATGAGCTCAAATCTGATTTGCCACATGGAGATCGTACGAACCATTTATGGCCACCTTTCCTTTATCAATTTCTCGGGTCATCCATGCAGCCTGGTGTTCTTTGACAGATGGTGGGCTGATTATCGCCTTTCTCTTTTCCTAAATGACATCGGTGGCATTCTTTCAAGGACTAATCAACTCCCATTGGGCTTATCGCATCCTTTTAAGAAACATGCCCCACTATCTATGTCGAATGTCATTATTGAGCCATCGACTGATGAAGGTATTCTTACGTCCTTTTCTTGTCAAATGCATTCCATCGTAGTTTTACTAACTCTTTCCCCAATGAGATGATTCACTGGCTTCAAACGGTCGTACTGAAGGTATTTTCGGCAACCCTTGGGTGGTTTCAACTAACCTTGTTCGCGCATCAAGCGGCCCATCGAAAATGTCCAGTGACAACTATCACCTTATCTATGCTAAATGGTTGCGGCTTCACGACTTAATAGAAGGAGGGTATACTAGCATATGTGATAACACAATTGCCGAGGATGAGATTAAATCCCTCATTATCTTCTTGGCTCATTTGCTGTACTCGATCCAATGTCGTGCGCTTGAATTTGCTGTCAACGAGCTCTTCCTCATGTTCGGCTCGATTTTGAGGTCATTCAGGGCAAGGCAAAATGACTTGAAGGTAATTGCCAAATTGGAGGAAGACACTTTTCTTGTCAATGAAGAACTTGTTCGTCAACACAACATTCTGGACATCTTGAACAATGACGGGCACATCTCCTTGCAAACCTTGATTGACCAATTGAAAATAATCAAGAAACAGGAGGTAACTTGTGAGTCCTTACACCTTGAACTGTAAAGGCCAATCATCAAAAGGAGGCCATTACTGAGGCTAACTGTAACAGTAAGATGCAACTCCGTGGTTTCGTTCTGAGCATTAGGCAACATGTGCTGTAATTTCCCATCAGTATCACCTTTGTTTGATTTTATTATCTTCAATGAATATCCATCAATTCTGGCGTTGTATGTTCATGATTCATTGTGGTAAGATTTCACTTTTTCTTCCTGGCATTTAATGATAGATTCCATTTCAGATTTTCCTCTTGAATCCGTACAGCCACGATGCTTCGATGGAAATGACAAGTGATTGGAAAATTGTTGTCCACGTCACTAGGGTTAGCCGCATCCTTCCACTTTTCCCATGATGCACTCAATTGCCTCGAAACTCGGTATCTGCCCACTATCTCAACTGCCTTGGTCATTGAAGAATCATGGTCGGATACTCATTATCGTGGGTAAAGAAGTCCTTTGGATTTTATCTATAAATAGCACCTTTCATACCGAGTGGGTCCTCATTCAACCCTCCATCTTTGGGTGCACGAGCAATCTTTTTCCTTTGCAACCATGAAACCTACACTTTCCTCTCCATCCTCATCTGTCTCCTTACCTTCAACCTTCACTTTTGAGTTCGCCTAACTTTGGAAGGAAATTATCTCCTACATGGGCTATACCTACACCATGTTGGTGACACGCCCAAGGCTCTTGACAAATTGAACACCCTCCTGAAGCATGCTGCTCCCTAGCATCTTCCCGCTGGCCACCCATTCCAGGAGGACTTTGATGAGTTCTTCACTACTTTCGACTACGGGGTCGCCAAGTTTCAACAGAACCTGGCGGCGATCGCCCATTACAATCTTGTCGATCATAAACTGTGGTGCAAGATTGAGGAGATTGAGAATGGTGAGGTGGCATACAAGGAGCTCTGCAATGCCCAAGAAGCCATTCTTGCCTCTTACTCCAGCATCCTTCAACTCTGGAACATTCTTTCCGACCGGTTGGTAGCGAGCCGACGAAACCTGAAGAAGCCTCTGAAGGATGCTGAGAGATAAGAGCACGAATTGGGTGAGGGTTGTGAGGTTCGCTCTTTGGCTTCTACCGAGGGTCACGTCGAAACCCTGAAGTCCATGCTGGACATCCTCAACAACCATGTGCAGTTTCAGATAGAGCATCTTCAAAAGTTGGACGAAGAGTGAAACGACTTGGAGGCTTCCCTGGATGAGCTGGTTAAAGCCAAGCGCCATGCCGATGAGGAGAACAAGAAGTTAGATGATCGTCTCTGCCACTTCATCGTTTGCTTTAGGGAGTATCTCCGATAGAAGTAAGGGTAGACCAGGCTGAGCAAATGAGAGGAGAGAAAGGAAGAGAGAGAAATGCAGAGAGAGAGAGAGCGAGAGAAAGAAAAATGTACTTGTTTCCTCTCTGGATGAATAAGATGCATTTCCTTTACTCCTTGCCCCCTTGCTCTTTTGTAATTTCTTGCATTTTTCACATTGACGAGTAGAAATTTTTCAGATATTTTTCATTAATTGATCGATGTAGTTCTTTGCCATCAATCTCCATCATCCGATATGCGTTCCTTGGAAGAACCTCGAGTATCAGGTATGGACTTCCCATTTTGATGACCATTTGCCGAACTTCTCGTTGTCGAGACTTTTGGGTAAAATAGTTTTTCAAACCAAATTGCCTATGTTGAAACGCTTGACCTTCACATGCTTGTTGTAAGCTTTGGCGACCCTTTGTTTTTGGGCTATCAACTTCTTAAGGGCTAAGGCTTGACTTTCCCTCAACTCATAGATGTTTGCGTACATCATTTCATCATACTGCTCTTTTGACATGCCGTCTTGGAGTTTTACCCTTAACGACTGTACCGTAACCTCGAGCGGAAGTACGACCTCTTAGCCATATGTCAACATGTAGGGGCTGACCCCGGTACTCGATCTCTTCGATGTATGATAAGCCCATAAGACTATTGATAGCAACGAATCCCACTCTCTTGGGTTGTCTTCTAGGTGCTTTTTTATGAAGCTAATGATAATTTTGTTCGAAACTTCAGCTTGTTCATTCGCCTGGGCATAATAGGGTGTCAAATGTATCATGTTGATTCCTCTTGACCTAGTAAAGTCCAATATTTCTCGCCCCGTAAAAACTGTTCCCTGGTTAACGGTTATCGTCTCTGGGATCCCAAATCGATGAATGATTCATTCTTCAATGAATTCCCTGAGGACCTTTTGTGTTGCGTTCTTGTAAGAGGCTGCTTCAACCCACTTAGTGAAGTAATCCGTAGCTACCAGAATGAAACTATGCTTCATCGACGAAGTTGGATAGATTTTTCCTATCACGTCCATTACCCATCCTCGAAAAGGCCATGACTTGATGATTGTATTCATCAATGCAGTCGGGACATGCTGGACAGGCCCATGTTTTGGCAGAGTAGACATCCCTTAGCGTAGTCAATGCAATCCTTTGTGATCGTTGGCTAAAAGTATCCATGACGTTTTAACACCCACTTTGTCTTCAGGCTAGCTTGATAAGTGCCGCAAATCCCTTCATGGACCTTTGTCATTGCGAACATAGCCTCTTGCTATCATAGGCATTTCAATAGTAGCCCATCGGCCATCTTTCGATATAATTCATCATCGATCAAGAGATACTTCAAGGCTTGTCTCTTAAGATCCTTGGCACAAGGGCCTGGGTTTCTCAAATAACTTATCAAAGAGATTCTCCAGTCTTGTCGATCAAGGTCCTAACTTGAGCTTTCGGCTATTTCTTGCTGAATCGTCATTATCCAAGTCCCTATTGAAGGCAAAACTTTTATTTGGGTAATAATATGATCAACTAATTCTTTTGAAATTTTGTACCCGGATGCCATCTGAGTTAATTCGTTAGCTTCCGAGTTTTCGCTTATCTTGATATGAATCAAGTCATATTCGACGAAGTTCGATAGCAATTTCCTTGCCAATTTATGGTGTAATATGATCTTCTCACTAAGGCATTGATACTCACCTTTGAGCTGCCTTATCACCAATTGAGAATCACCCTTAATTTTGACTGATCGAGCTTTCATGTCGATTAAAACGTTCAACCCTACAATCGGGGTTTCATATTCGGCATGATTATTTGAATAATCAAAATCAAGTCTGAACATGAGCTTCGCTTTTTGTTGGTAGGGAGATATGATTATAATTCCGGCACCTGACGATCCTGATGTCACTGATCCATTGAAATAAAGTACCCAGAGTGCAATACAAAGATAATTTTCATCATCTTCTATTTTGAAACCCGTTGGGTATTCGGTGATGAAGTCAGACACTGCTGTCGACACCTAAATTTTGATTAATTTTTAATAATTTCCACATAAAAAATTAGAACTAATTTTAGTTCTAAACAAAATCGTATCTCCTATCTATTTTGCATACATTGCATTTGCATTTAATTGAATCTATGATCACAAAGTCAATTCAAGGTTTACGATATGGAAATTTGTCTTTGCCCTGTCCGCATCAATGCTTGCCAATATTGCATAGTGACTGCGACACCCTTAATCCTTCTGTATGGCGTATCATGGGTTGCCATTTTTTTTTTTAAAAAAAAGGGATGAGACGAATGATGATTCCCGCTCATCTGTGGAAACTTTAGAAATAAAAAATCATTAAAAAAATGAGAGATGGTGAGTGGTGTGGTCAAAAGGCCAAGGGAAGAATTTTAAAAGGGGGATACAACAAAGAGAGTCTCGTGAGAGACACCAAGGAGGAGAAGCCAATTTTTTTTTAGCATCAGAACTCTGCTCTTTTGTTGATGGTCTCTTTCCTTTATTTCTTTCCCATTTTTTATTCATGGATGGAACTTGCAAAAAAAAGAAAGAGTAAGAGTGATGGAGGTATTCCGCCGAAGCTGTGAATGGAGCTGTGATCGACTGAGGACCTCTTCGAACTGAATAAAATTCCTGTCCGTAATCCACCCAATGAGAAGCTGCTGCATGGACGCCTTCTCGCACCAATTGACCAAGCTTGCTGGTGATCCGACGAAGGTAGTCACTCATTTTGCAAGAGACATGAGGGAGAGATCGACATCTTGAGGTCGGCAACATTTAACAGGGCCGCAAATTCAGAGTTTGATTGAGGATTGGAGTCAACTTCGTCGCCATTCAAGCTAGCTGAGTTCCCCAAATCGCTGTGCACTTTTGGGAATTCCTTTTGGCCATTGCTGAGCACCAACCAGCAGCATCAACATCTTAGCTCAGCAATCACCATCTCTAGCTGCTATCCTGCCCCCATTGTCTATCCCGGTGCCCGGCAAACCAAGGTGGACGCCTTCATACGGCCATCATCATGGTCTCACGAAGGAGATAAAAGATGGGGACCTCCGCTTTGAGCTGGGCATGGTTTTTGATTATCCACAAAAAAAGTGAGAGAGGAAGTCTTCGACCACCAAAGCTCGGCAAGGCAGAGAATTTTGAAGTGAGATTTCAGGCGATCCGGCGACAACTAGCGGTATCGCTACCTCTACTGACTCCATCTCTGTCCCAAGAGCATTTCGAGTTCCATCACACCGTTGTCGTCATTTCTAAAAGGTGAGTTCTTCGTAGTCACCGAACTCCGCCTCTGATTGTTTAGTTTGTTATGTTCATCTATTTTTCGAGTCTTTTGATGCTTGTTGTTCTTAAGCTCACACTAGTTTCGTTTATGTGTCTATATTGCATCTTTTGTCACTTAAATCCTTAAGTTGATCCCCAACCTATTCGGATTGATCATGAATTCATACGTTCCTTTCAAGCGGAATCAAAATCATCCGATTTCTAGGAGGAAGTGGAGATGTTGAAGTCTGGGGGGGAGCTTAGAGAAGTTCACGAAGAGGACAACCCCAAAAGAAAGAATAAAAAAATATAGAAAGAGAATAATATGATAAAAAAATGGGGAGGATGAGAATGTGTAGAGTGAGTGCACGTTGGGGTCTGACATTGTGTGAGTGTTGTTAATGTACAAAACAAAAAGCAAATAAATAATAATAAAAAAATAATAAATTCAAAAATCAATAAAAAATATAGAAAATCATAAAAAATTCAAAACAATTCGAAAAATTCAGAAAAATTCTAAAATATTCCAAAAAAAAGGAAATGGCCACAATCAACTGGCCAAGGCTCATCCCGGGGGTTTTGAAACCCGATCCTTCTTAAAAATGACGATTTCGCCCTTTGGGCGAATCGTCTCCCAAAAATTGAAGAAAAATCAAGAAATTCCAAAAAAATTCTCAAAAATGGGAAATGGCCACAATCAACTGGCCATGGAATATTTTGGGTAATTCGGTATCCAAATCGTCCAAAAATTGACGATTTTGCCCTTCGGGCCAAATCGCCTCCAAATCTTCCCATTTTATCCTGGACCTGAAATCACACCTTACTTAAGCCTTTATTGCTATATTAGGAAGCCTTTGATTCGAATTGATGTATATTGATGTGATTTATTTATGTACTTGATTGCGCTTTCATTTAAATTGATCGTGGTTGATAGGAACAGTCTTCCAATTTGCATGAAACCCTGAATTAAACCTACCTCACCCGAACTTGCGCATGCATGAACTCTTAGCTAGGAACATCACTCGCGTTAGGTACCGAAAGGGCGTTGGTAATGACACCAGCGTAACCAAGTCCCCGAACCCAAAATCTCTGGTTCCGCAGAACTGATCGATCTCTCCCAATCGGTCAGTGAGGTTTCCGGTCTACCCTCCAAGAAAGACCGGTGGCGACTCCAAATGCATGCACAATTTACACATGCCACCACGACCACACTGAAGGTCGAAAGCGATCGACTCTTATCGTCGAAGAATACTCCCGTCGCGATTTGGTATGGGCCTGGGAGGGCCCGCGCCGATCCAAGACCCGCGATCGGTAATCCATTAGCCGCGTCCGCTTCCGGACGGGTCGCGACAGCTGCCTGCCCTTTAATTGCTTTGAGCGGCATGTAGACCAAATTTATCTCTATCAGAGTAAATGCCTATTTTGCAATCCGACCTCTTATAATTGGCTTGTACAGTATGTACTTAATTACATCCGTTTTGGAAATTACATGCACCGTGGTCGGCTGCATATAATGCCGTAATTTTGTACAGGCATGACATAGTGATAGACACAGCTTTTCGATGGAAGTATATATTGTTTCAAGATCGTTCAACATCCGGCTCAAGTAATATATGGCTTGTTCCTTGCCTTCCTCATTTTTTTGGAACTGCATACTTCCGACTGTGGTGTCAGTCGCAGACAAGTATAGTTTGAGTGGCCTTCTTGCTGGCATCAAAATCGGTGGCTTGGTCAGATATTCTTTGAGCCAATCAAAAGCCACATGATGTTTTTCTTCTCATATGAACTCCCGTTCATTCTTGAGCTTAAGCAATGGGGAAAACATCTCAATTTTTCCTGACAAGTTAGCTATAAAGCATCACATGAAATTCAATTTTCCAATCAACATTTAAAGTTGCTTTTTATTAGCAGGTGATGGCAATTCTATAATGGTTTTGGCTTTATTCTTATCTATTTCAATTCCTATTTGATGAGCTAAAAAGCCCAAGAAATTACCAGCCTTTATCCTGAAAGCACATTTCAAAAGATTCATCTTTAATATAAACTTTTCATCCTTGCAAAAGCTTGTTCTAGTTGTATTAGATGACTTGCCTGGTTGGTTTTGATAATGATATCGTCGATGTAGACCTCCACGAACTCTCCAATCATGCCGTGGAAGATGAAGTTCATTGCCCTTTAATAGGTGGCGCCGACATTCTTCAACCCAAAAGGCATGACGACCTATTCAAAGGTTCCAATGGCACCGGGCACCTAAAAGCTGTCTTGTGGACATCCTCTGTTGCCATGAAGATCTGATTATACCCTGAATGTCCATCCATGAGGGACGTAATTTCAATGTGGGAGGCCGAGTCGATTAGCATATCGGCCATGGGCATCTGGTATTCATATTTCGGCGTGGTATTCAAATCGCGAAAGTCAATGTAGACCCTTAGTTTGCCATTCTTTTTCTTGACCGGGATGATGTTCGACGGCTCTTGGACATATCTCACCGTCCTTATGAATCTAGCGGAGAGGAGTCGCTCAATCTCCTCCTTGACCTTAAGGATTATCTGTGGCGCAAACCTCCTTGGTGATTGTTGGTGTGGTTGAAATCCTTTCTTAATCGGCAGTTGATGTTCGACTACATTCCTTGCTAGACCAGGCATTTCATGATAGTTCCAAGCAAAGCAGTCTCTATATTTTTTTAGCAAGTTTATCACTTGTGTCTTATACAGCTGGTCAAGTAACTTGCTTACGTAAGTCGGTTGTGGACAAGCTTTATCTCCAAAGTTTACTTTTTCTAATGGGTCTTGAGCTTGAATCACCTTGTCATCTTCCTTGATGGGAGACTCTTCGAAGTCTAGAATGCCATCAACCACTTCGTTGGACTTCTCAGCTTGTTCGGCCCTATAGGCTGTGTACCTCTTAATGAGGTCTTGTAATAATTGCTGATTCTCCATCAGCAAACTCGTCGAGCTGCACCGCCGATTCCTTCCTTGGGACCTGCTCGGCATTTCTCTTGTTGAAACGACAGAAAGCAATATCCCTTGAGTCAACCTCAAGGGGTTTCGAGATGCATAGACAATCATCTGGCATGATCTGGTCTCGTCATGATATCCGAGTCCACATGACACAAGTCTGAGGGTTAGCTTTTATGTACTTCATCTTATCCCCATTCCAGAAAGCTAGCATCTAATGTAATGTTGAAGGGATACACTGGTTTATGTATATCCAATCTCTTCCCATGAGCAGATTGTATGAGCTATCGGCATCTACAACATAGAAAGATGTCCTTGATGTTTTGGATTCTACAGTGAGATTTGCAACATATATCCCTTTCACTTCAGTGATCTATCGGTGAAATCGAAAAATTGAATGTTCGATGGGATAATCTCATCGTCAGTCATTCCTGTATTTTTAAAAAATCTATACGTGATGAGATTGAATGTCGAACCATCATCCACTAAAACTTTCATCACCGGTCGCCCATTTATTTTGGCATTGATATTGAGTGACCTTAAGTGATTGGAGATTTCTTCGAGGGGCTTCTTGAATTCTATAGTCTCTTCATTGTTGAAGCAGAACTAAGCACCCTCTTTCTTGTTTAGTAGCTTTATCATCATGATCAACCGAAGACGACTCAAGTCGCATCTCATTAGACAGTTTAACTTGGAGCATGCAAGAGCTTAACGGCGACACAGACCTACTTATACGTGTTCTGAATTGAGACTTTGGTTTCGATGACCTCGGAGATTCGGATCGTACACGTTCTTGCTCTTGAGCTGGCTGTGTCACCTCTGGTTTTCGTTTCCAGTGCAAGTTCCTCGTCCTCCGACGTCTAGGGCGATCCACAGTCCTTAATAATGGTTCAGGATCTATTAGATTTACTTGACGTTGTAGCATACAGACTCTCTTTTTCCTCTGTACCCTCCTTTTCTTGGTGCGAGTCATGGTTTCTTCCCCTTTTTTGGGCCTCGGTGATTTCATACCAAGATCCTTCTTTAGGATTGTTTGTTATCTTAAGAGTTAGCTGTCGACATGGTTTATTTGGGATGTAGTAATCTCGTTGTGTCCCTCTATCAAACTCTTCTCCCCAACCATAGTGAACTTGGTACTGATTATGAACAGGAGGGGGACCATAGCTTACGGAGTAACCAAACTTCCTGCTTGGTTCTCCTAATGTACCAATGGTTAGATCTCCTTCATCGTATCTTTGCTTGAACGATTTGTAGGGCTTCTGTGGAGGAAGAGTTTTCCTGGACATTACATTGCTACTTTGGGGCAATCTTTGATCCTTCTGACCAACCTAGTTGTTCGTCTGGTAATCGTGCTCATGTCGACCCATGTCTTCTAATTTTCTTCTACATCGATCGCACAAATGTGACCACTCTCGTCTCTTTCCTAACTGCTTAAAGGAAACCATTCCAGTCATTACTGGGAAAGGATCAATGTCTATGTCCATGGGTGATTTTCCTTTGTCGTCAGCGAATTTAATCTTCCCCTGACGAATTGCTTCTCGAATATTCTTATTAAGGACTAAGCAATCCGAGGTATTATGGCTCTATGAATGATACCATTTGCAATATTTCTTACGGACTAACTTATCCTTTGATGGTATTTGTCGTCCTTCGGTTAGCCTGATTTGTCCATCGGCCAACAACATATCGAACATTTCCTCTGTTCGATTTGCATCAAACGAATAATACACCGCTTCCTTAGCCTTGGCCATGATAGTTGATTTTTCTTTCATTTTTGATGGCCTTAGCTCTTGACAGGTATATGGTTTGTTTATAATCAATAGGGCCACTGCGACCTCTACGGGGTCTACTCGTCCTTCATCGAAATCAGGTGGCTCGACAAGATTCACATCTCCTCTTCGAGTGTGTCTTTTGTCTTTTTCTCTAAGAAGACACTCATGTTTAACAGCCATAGTAGATAATTCAAATAGATCTGCACATGAATGGCCTACCATTCTGTATCGAATTTCAAATTTCAGTCCGTTGAAGGTGGATTCCTCAAACATCTTCTCAGGTAAGGGAACCAAACACTTGTTCCTGGCTCACTAGAATCTTGTGATAAACTGATCGACAATCTTATTGGACATTTGCTTTATTGTCGATAAGTCGGCCACTGAAAAATTCGGCACAGCTCGCTGGAACTGCCGATGAAAAAGTCATTCAATCTATTTCCGCATTAGCATCGAATTATGTGGCAACATAGTCTACCAAGTGAAGGCCGTTCTCGAGAAAGAAAGCGGAAATAGGCTTAACTTCCAATGGTCGGCATGAATAGCATCTCCACATAATGATAGGAAGTGATTGACGTGTTCATAGGTGGACTGATCATCATCACCAGTAAACAACGTGAACTCTGGTATTTTGAACCCTCTTGGGTATGGGATTGTATCCATCCAATCGGGATATGGCTTTATATAAACATTAATCATGTTCCCTACCATGGGATCATTGTACTCGGCCATTTGTTCAATAACTAGCCGATTCTGGTACATGGGCTGGTATGGTGCCTGGTATCTTGGTTGCTGTAGAACTTGATACGCTGGCTGTTGTGCTTGGTATGCTGGTTGCATGACGGGCTGAAAAGCCTGTAGCATCTGCTGATGTCCTTGTGGTTGCAGAGCCTGATTCGCATGTTGGTACCCTGGCTACACAAATTGCTGATGGATTGCTGTCGCGACCCGTCCGGAAGCGGACGCGGCTAATGGATTACCGATCGCGGGCTTTGGATCGGCGCGGGCCCTCCCAGGCCCATACCAAATCGCGGCGGGAGTATTTTTCAGAAGGATTCGACTATAAGAGTCGATCTCTTTCGACCTTAGTGTGGTCGTGGTGGCATGTGCAACTTGTGCATGCATTTGGAGTCGCCACCGGTCTTTCTTGGAGGGTAGACCGGAAACCTTATTGACCGATTGGGAGAGATCGATCAATTCTGCGGAACCAGAGATTTTGGGTTCGGGGACTTGGTTACGTTGATGTCATTACCAACGCCCTTTCGGTACCTAACGCGAGTGATTTTCCTAACTAGGATTTCATGCATGTGCAATTTTGGGTGAGGTAAGTCTGACTTTGCATATTGACCAGTTTAACATGCTCACGTAATCATAATAAAAAAATAGATGTCAATCACATAAACATCTATCCTACGTGGTGATCATGGAATTATGATTTAATGGGTCTCGAGCCAATGAGACCACATTTAATCATTTTAATATTTTAATATCGGAGAGCCGCTCTTTGCTTCTTCTTGGTTTCTTGAACTCTTCAAGAACTGGGCCCCAAAGAGCTCGCCGACTTAAAAGGCTCCCCCACGTAATCCTTGTAGCATTTACATCAACAATTGACTATGCTAAAAATAAAGATTACATGAAAAATAAAAGGAGTACGCAGCCTCCATTTAATAATTACAATCCAAAATATATAAATAATCATCATACATTCATATATACATCAATCACATTGATTAGGGATTTTTCCATGATCACCACCCTTCCACGTAAGTAATAAATTCACAATTTAAAACTTAAGAAGGCACAATAAAAATTCTACGTTGAATCATATTCAGAATTTTTACGTAAAATAAGATAGCCATAAATTTTCGATTCAAAATTGATTTAGTCTCAATTTTTTTGCTACGTTGATTAATTTATCATATAAAATAATCAACCTCCATTAGCCATGTAAGACGAACAATTCGTTAATACATATTGGCCATAGTATTGCAAAAATAGCAAAAATCAATTAAATGCACGAAAACACCTAAGGATTGGCTCTGATACCACTATTGGGATCCACGTAACACGTAGCGGAAATAAATAACAACCCATACATGTATCTCCAGAGGCGTACTTCGTGCATTTCAATCGAAAAAAATCACAAAGCCTCAAAGGGAGTAAATAGATTACCTCTCGTAGCGTGCTTGAACGGAGGTGTCGGTTCGATGTTCTTCGATCTCAGCCTCCACAAGTGTTAGGCATCTAGTTCGGACGCACCACCAATTGACGAACGGAGAGACGACTAATAACTCCACAACAATTGTGCTAGCAATATGCGAAATCAATATTCCGAACTTAGTATATTTTGCTCACTCAAGATTATGAGAATATAGAGAGTGTTTGTGTTCTTCTCTCTAAGCTCTCAAAAATTTGCCCACTCTACAAAATGTCTCCCCCCTTCAACCTCAAAACTCTTGCCATCCTTTTATAGCCAAAAATACCTTCCAATAAATTGTATTTAAAAATAGCACTAACAATTATAAATTCTATCTAAAAATAGCACTCACAAATAAATGACATTTAAAAATAGCACTAACAATAGCACTCACAATTTATAATACAAAAATGCTATTTAAAAATAGCACTAACAATAGCACTCACAATTTATAATACAAAAATTGTATTTAAAAATAGCACTAACAATTATAAATTCTATCTAATAATAGCACTCACAAATAAATGACATTTAAAAATAGCACTAACAATAGCACTCACAATTTATAATACAAAAATGCTATTTAAAAATAGCACTAACAATAGCACTCACAATTTATAATACAAAAATTCTATTTAAAAATATCACTAACAATTATAAATTCTATCTAATAATAGCACTCACAATTTATGATAAATAAATGCCATTTAAAAATAGCACTAACAATAGCACTCACAATTTATGATAAATAAATGTCATTTAAAAATAGCACTAACAATAGCACTCACAATTTATAATACAAAAAATGCTATTTAAAAATAGCACTAGCAATAGCACTCACAATACAAAAATGCTAAAAAAAGGCACTAACAAAGGTGTTAAAAATAATAACCATTATTATTATTACAAGAGTTAAAGAGGTTACCAAACAATACAAATATGCATAACATATAAATACGTATGACGTATAAATATGTAGAGCATACGTATACATCCGTGAAACCGGGGACTAATTGAAAGAAAAATGTGCAATTAAGCCCTTTTGGTAAAAATTGATTAAATTGGAGGGCAAATTGACCTAATTGCACTTTAAGACTTTAGAATCCAATGTCATAGCTTATAAAAAGTGAGAATTGAAAACTAAAAGACTCGAAAATGATTTTTTTTTAGGCTCGGTTCGGGTTTATGTTTGTGAAGGAACATAGTGACCCGAGCCGAATTTTTGAGATTTAAAGTGACACACTTGAAGAGGAAATTAAAACAAAATTATTGAATATTTTTGGGTATTTTTATGACCACGAATGATATTTTTCTGATTTTTTGGGTATTTTTATAATTAAATAAACTCGAAAAATATTAAAAATACCGAAAAATATTTTTTGTTCAAAATTGGTTCCTAAGGTTAAACCAAGGCTTCCAAAGTTGATTTTGTGATTTTATGACCTTTTTTGATATTTTTAATTAATTTTAAAGAATAAAAATCACAATAATAAATGGTAAAAAAAATCAGGTGTCAACAGCTGCCCCTCTTTGAGAGGAATCTCGTTAGAGGTTTCTCTCAAAGATAAGGTGGCACCTGATTCCTAACCGACTCAACTGGGAAAATAAGAGAAGAAATGTTATGACATCGGACCCTTAAGCCTATTGATAAAAGCTCAAATCAATCCCCGGTTTGCTCTAACAATTTGAACATGGGCCGGAGTGAGAGAAGCTTACCTGAAGCTCACCTGTCGGATGCTGCCGGTTGCGACGACTTTCAAGAAGATGCCTAGGACTCGTCATTCAGAATATCCCAGGGAGATTAAGCTCTGACCTGTATGGTAGGTCATACCATGATGGGATTCCTAACTTGTAGGAACCTAAGGAAGGCGCATCCCACGCTTTGGGATTTGCCAAGAATTTTGATCCGTATGGTGGATCAGACCTTTGTGTTGATCCTTACTGCGATATTTATCAATGAGTTGACCCTTATGGCGGTTTCTACCATATGTGATCCCTCAGGCGGTTTCTACCTTGGTTTGACCCTTCAGGCGGTTTCTACCTTGAGTTGACCCTTCAGGCGGTTTCTACCTTTGATTTGACCCTTCAGGCGGTTTCTACCTTGTGTTGACCCTTCAGGCGGTATCTACCATGTGTTGACCCTTCAGGCGGTATCTACCTTGTGTTGACCCTTCAAGCGGTATCTACCTTTGAGTTGACCCTTCAGGCGGTATCTACCTTATTTTGACCCTTCAGGCGGTATCTACCTTCATTTGACCCTTCAGGCGGTATCTACCTTTGATTTGACCCTTCAGGCGGTTTCTACCTTTGTTTTGACCCTTCAGGCGGTTTCTACAATTGTTTGACCCTTCAGGCGGTATCTACCTTTGTTTTTATTTGAAAATGGGTCTCATGACGAGGGTTCTCCACGTCCGTTGAGATTTCCTTGATATTTTTGAAAAGGGTGTCCTAGGACGAGGGTTCTCCACGTCTGTTGGGACAGTTTGTTGACTTCTTTTGAAAAAGGGTTCTATCCTCACACCTTTTTTTGAAAGATCCCGAAATTTGCCGGGAATTCAGTTTTGAAGCAGAGAAAGATTTTATTTTGACAAAGCTTCATTTGATTCTGTTGAGGCGACATTCTGGGAGCTGTGTTCTCCAGGTATCCTGCAGAAAGTTCAAACCTGAAAGATTTTTCTTCACCCAGAAAACGTTAGTAATCTTTGGGAAGACCACGGCTGTCCATTTGACAAAAACCGTATGACTTAAGTTTTAATCGTGAAATGTGCATTTTGATGCTGGAGGTTATCCAAAGCATTCTTGCAACATGCAAATGTGATCACAAATCCCTTGCACGGAAAATCTGGACCAACAGTTTGAAAATTCCAAAAAGAGTTTGTTCAAAACACCAACTGGAATATTTCTCGACAATGAGGTCTTCTCACCTATTTTGAGATAGTGGTTTTTATAGGGGATGCACTCAATTCCCTACTAACCTGTGCCTAGGTTTTAGGCTCATTCGCAGCGCATACATTTTGATCGGTCGGGAGGTCTTCCACGGGACCGTAATGTTGGGCTTGGATATTGGTCTTCAAGGGGGACTCACTTTTGAGTCAAGGTCATTGAATGAAAGTTTTCACCATCTGCTCCGGGTTTACAAGTCAAGAACCCTGCAAAATGAGAAAGAAATATTCTTGCTCGTACTTCTTCGAGCTAAGCTATATGTTAACCCAAGTGTCTTAGTCAGAGAAGACTGTTTCAGGGTTATGATGTTGGTAGGATTGGGGACCGAAAAAAGGCTTGTTTTTGGCCCAGAATTTATGAGGGGATTGACATTGGTGATCATTGCAAACTTGTCACATGTCTTTTCCATTCTGCATCTTCATTTTTGAGGTGTGCAACCGCTTTTGAGGTGTGCACAAGTCCTTTAGAGAACGTCTCTTGTGGTATTAAGAGATTGACAATTCTGTCCGTGTTTTTGCACCACGGCTGACATCATTTGGGGAGCAGTCTTCTTGATCTGACTTCTTTATGGGTTTTTCTCTCTTCCCAACTAGGCTTTATTGGGATCAATCAAACAGTTTTCACGAGCATCGGCCTTGCTTTTACCAGGCACTTTGCTTTTTCTTGATGCTGGGGATTTTTTCTTTGTTGAAATCCCGCCTTTTCTTTTCCTTTGGAACTACGATGTTCAGAAAATTGTGCTAGATATACAACTTGAATCATAGCACATTTAAACGCCGATATGAGATTTTTCTATAAATCCCATCTCTTGATTTCTTCCGTTCTTGGAGTGATGCAGTTTCCATCTTGAAACATCCCATGATCACCAACAGGGGTTTATGAAATGAATTTGCAGGCTCAACTTGGCTGTGCAAAGGATATGGTGTGTGGGATAGAGAAATGAATGCTTCTCGTCATCCTATAGCACTTGGATTATCATATAAACAACACACAAAGATTAATGTTAGTCCGAGCAAGAAAATTTCTGACCATTTTCTCCTGATGCCGCTGGACTCACCTCCATTTTGCCCCGATGTGGGGTGGTTCTTGACAGGGTTAAGAATGAAAACCGTCGTTCAAAGGGTTTATCAACGGTCACCTGTAGTGTTTGAGGGATATGAAACGAATGCCTCCGTCATCCCAACCCATGTAATCGTTGCGAATAATCCCTACTTCCGTAGGTCCAGATTTTGCTATCTGATCCGCTCCACTTCTCTCTAGTGTGTGTAGGACGTGTTTGGACTAGGCTTTGCCTCTTTTCTTTTGAGAAAACGTCCTTTTAAAAGTCTTGAACTTTTGATTGGAAAAAATCTCTTTCATTTTCTCCAAAAATTTTACCCGTCAAGGGGATTTTATGATGCACCATGCATGTTCTTATTCATATTCAGATAACCTCCTGTTTTAAGACATGAATGCCAATGAAGTTTGAATTCTATGTCTTTTCTAGACATTAGATTCTGAAAGCTTTTCTTTTTATTTAACACCTTCAATGGATTGGGGAAAAGGATACTTACCTGTCCCCCGTGGCCGAAAATCCCTGAAAATGCAGAAGAAACATGTTATTGTATGTTCGCGAATTTTTCAAAAAATTAGAACGATACATCTTACCCTTGGTCGTGTGCCCCTGCGAGTGCACACAGGTTGTGACAATCTGTCCTCCTTGATGGTGAGTCCCTATCAAGGATAAATAACAAGTGTTAACTCATATTCCCAAATTGAAGACAAATTGGGACGATACAACTTTACTCTTGGTTCTCATCCCGTTCTGACGTCTCGTATTGATATGAACCACGTCTATCAAATCCGCTTATCCATGCTTGGAATATTTGCAATATCAATGGTTCAGCTGCCCCCGGTTGGGCAACGTCTGTTTTGTTATTTGAACAGATGGCTCCTTGAGTGATTTATCCACGTTTATCACCTGAGAAGGGAAAGAAATGAGACATTACTTTGGTATGCGATAGAAGATCGTTTAGGAACGATACATCGTTTTACCAAATAGGTGGCTTCGCGGCCAAACGTATTTCGTGTTGAAGGGGTAGATCCCATTATGCTCAGCGGGTGATAATTATGGTTCATGGAACTTGCTCCACGGATTAAGTGATTAATCCACGGCCTTCGGCTTGAAGATGCTCAAAGGGTGATGTTGACACTCACGCGCAATTAGTTCTAGATATTAATGAAAGATGTTCCCGTGGGAACCTTACAATGCGATCAACAACATATGCAATAGGAGTATTCAACCCCTTTTCTCGAAGCATTTTTCATCGAGTAGCCATGCCTTGCATCAGACGTTTGATCACCGGCCTCGCGTCACCACTGCGATGGTCCTCCGGCTCCAAATTGATCGAGCCAAAGATTGAACTCATCGCCAAGGAAATTGCTCGGGTCTTCGAGCCATTGATGTTCAAGTTGGGTATCAACGATTGTTGGGGGCAGATTTCTTTCATTGCCTTCGTTGTGAGGGATTGGAGTTTTTGAGCTGGAACCTTCATCATTGCCCTGTTGGGGTTGAGACATACATTCCTGAAAAGTATTGATCCAAGTGTCCAGCTCCTCATCAAGGAGATCACCTGTTCTTTCTAGCCCTTGGTGCCCAGATTGGGTGTCGTCGACTGCAGGCGAGGGATTCCTCTCTTTGCTCTCGCCGTGAGCAATTTGACCCCTCGAATTGGAACTTCCTCCAATGACCGGCAGGTTCATATGTGCACTCTCTACCAATGCCAGATCCACTTCAAGGACAGCATTAATGACTGATTCGCGCTCAAACTGAGGAATCTCTATGTGCTGGAACTGTGGCATATACTCCTGAGGAGTATTGAGATAGCTCGGCGGAGCATTCTGATTTGGGTTAGAGGAGTCGCTGACACGACTGCTAGTCCCGTCATTGCTGAAACACGGTTGGGTGCTCTTGGCTCTCCAATCATCATGGTTGTAACTCTGCCCAGCACTTGAGCTCCAACTGGCTTTATGATGGTTTAACGCTATCCTTCCATCCCTTAGCAATCTCCTATAGTACTTGAGGTGAGACTCAACGTTAATTCTAGAGAGCCCCGACACATTCATAATCTCGAGTATGCGTAGTGGGCTAGCCGAATCAACTCCCAGCTCTCGAATTGCATCAACAAATTTGGTGTGAAGCTCATAGGTCCAGTAAAACCTTGTTCTCTTATCACCCAAAATATCGTCAATACTTCGGTAGCTATTCTCTACGGGATCTAGTCGTTTCAAAAGTTGTCCAGGGAGGGACTCACCGACTTTGGATTGGCTGGCTGCGACAGCGAGTTCGTCATTAAGAGAATTCCCCCTGTGATGATTCATATCCCATTTCTCAGAGGATGTTGGTGTTGATCCTATGGTGTTGACTTGCTCATGCAGATCTCCGGCGGTATTTGGCTGTGTCGGAAAATGCTGTGGAGAATACGGTAACAGCTGAGCGTTATTCGTCAACAGGGATGGTTCATCGAGGAACACCTCGCCGAGGACAACAGGATTACCACAATTAAGGCAGGTGGCCTTGGTCAGAGCTTCCTTATATCTCGCGCTTTCAGCTTGAAGCTTCTCATTCTCCTCCTTCAGGACCAGTAACTCATGGTCTGCGTATTGCTGTTTCACCCGGGTTCGTTTGTTGGCGAACCAAAACTTGACCTTCGAAAGCTCCAATCCTATCTTTCGGCTCAACTCCATTTTCTGTTGTCTGCTTGGAGTGGGGCATTCATTGAAGAAAGCTTCGAGCTCTCGGATTTGGCCTGGAGTGTGGCGTTGTAGTTGCTTCCTTTTCCGACTCCGGTCATCATTGTATACTCCTTCTTCGTAGCTGAAACCTAGAATTTCATCGCTGGAGGAGTCAGTCTCTATGGCCTTCGGGCAGGATTCAGCTCCAGGATCTTCAAAGTCTCCCAGCAGTTCGTGCTCAGAAATGTCCAGGTCGGGCGTTTCTAGCAGATGGGAATAACTTTTAAACATGATGGATCGGGGTATCTCGGGCTGATCTAGTTCACTCAGCTTTCTCAATTCGCTCTTACGTGTTTGCTCACTCTAGAAATTTTCTCAAGTGATTGTGCGTGTCCTGGAACCATCCTTCAGGCTGCATATGAAGACCAGCAAGCAAGCGCTCCTCCCGAGATCTTGCAATTACTCATCGTCTGTATTCCCCTTTCTTTTTCCTCGTGATAGGATCACAAACTCACTTGCATTGATTCGATTTCATCGAGTAATGCGCTCGTCCCCTAATTCAGTCTTCAAAGTGGTGGGTCTACAATCTTTCGGCGCCTTTTATGATTTGCTAGGCCCGAGAACGTGGGGAGCAGCGGTGGACCCGCAATTAATGACTCTGTTTAATTCATTTAGCTCCATGGGAATTAACGCCATGATCTTCTCTCAACCCCTTTTCATCGTTCAAACGAAAGTGGCATTTTCCCTGTGCATGCTGTTACTCTTCATTTCAGCATCCCGGGCGCTTGGTGAGGAATGAGTTCGTAGCCACTCAAAATTTTAAAGACCGTCTCTGGTTTCAGACTTAATCTAACAAGGGATCATCACAACTGAGCATGACGATGTTCGTCGATAGCGTTGGTTTTCATACATAATTAACTATAGCCATTAAAGAAAAATGTTCCCATAGGAACTTTACAATGGATAAAAAGAGTGATCCACTCGTGAACATGCTCTTCTTCCTATGGGTGTTCGTAGTGACCGACCCATCGTGCCCCGAGCTAGGTGCTAGATCATGGCTGTCCAAGCATGCCAGCTTCCCACTGATTGAACAAGGCATCGAGCCCCTCATCGAAGAAATCGTCTGTCGTGGGTTGACCAGCGGCAGGCAGAGCACCAGCCGACTGTTGCTCGAATGGAGGAGTACGCACTCGCTGTACTTGTGACACGCGCTCTTGAGAAGTGTTGAAATGGCCTGGGAGGACATTCTGATCAGCTTTCAGTTTGCCGGTGGTCGGGTTGCTAGCTTGATTGATGCTTAGATTTGGCCGGGTATCTCTTGATGCCTGAGCATTACAATGGCGGTCGCCTCTAGCTTTTGGGCTCGAGACGGATTCCTCCCGGTTTAGCTCCGCTCGACGTTGTTTTAATAGCTTTCTGTAGGCAGCAAGGTGATTCATGACCAGCTCCTTACTAAGCCCCGGTACATTCATGGCCTTAAATATGCGCATCGGAGTTGCTGAGTCGATCCCCATTTGGTGAACCACGTCTAGGAATCTGGAATGCAGTTCAGGGGGCCAAGCGAACCTCCTCTTATCGTGGCCCAAAATCGCATCGATGGCTTGACGACTGATTAACTCATCTCCAGCAGGACCCGACCCTATCGAAAATTGTTGTGCATGAGGCTGATATGCTTTGAGCTGGTCGGCGGTAACATCCAGCTCCTTGAAACTATAACTCCAATCAAAGCGATGCAAATCCCATCCCCCAGGAGGCATTTGTATCACCTTCGTAGGATCATCCTGCTCATGCGTGACTCCGGCAAAATCTGGTTGAGCAGGAGATGCCCCGAGGGAGTAAGGTGGTAAATGAACGTCTTCAATCATCGCGTGAGGCTTATCGGGGAACATCTTACCGAGGGCGACGAGGTTATCGCAATGAGGGCAAACGGTAATATTGAGAGCTTTTTCATACCTCATGTTTTCTGTTCGCAGCTTTTGGTTTTCTTCCTTTAAAATCTCGACCACCTGACGTTTGCGTTGAGCCCTCGATTTGGATCTCCTATTTTGAAACCAAAACTGGATCCTCGACTGATTAATCCCCAACTCCCGGCTCAATTCAATTCTCCACTTCTTTTTCATGTAATGGCTTTTACTGAAAAGGGTTTCCAGCATTTGGGTTTCCTCCTGAGAGTATTGGTGAGGACGTCTTCTTTTCCCGAGTTGAGCATTGTGGATGTCGTTGTCGTCGTCGCCGTGATCTTGATTTCCGTTGCCAGAAGTGTTGGGCTCCATGGTTTTGGCGTTAGACTTGATCTTGGAATCTTCGAGATCCCTCTGTGGTTCAATTTCTGAGATTTTTGAGTCAGTCGCCTCTAGCAGCTGACAGTAACCTCTTAAATATGTTGGATTGAGAAATGTTTGATTGGTTCTTGCCCACTCAGAGTTCTCCACTCTCTCCTGTATGCTCACTCCCTATAAAGTTTTCTTCGAGTGACTCTGCATGTTCAGGAGACGCTCTTCAAGCATCATTAGGCAAACGTTCCCCCTCAAGACCTTGAATTTCTCGCTTAGCTTTTCAACGTGATGGGACTGCCAAACCCTGTTAGGGCTCTCTTCGATAGTTGCGCTTTCCTCCCACCTAACTCTAATAATGGTGATCCCGACAAATCTTTTACATCTTTTAATTGATGAGCCGGAAATCGCGGACCGAAACGAATCCAATGGTTCTCGTGAGGGGACCTCCTGCTTTACCCCCTAACTGGGCTCCACCAGCATTATTACTGAGACCCTTCATCATCCTCGAGTTGCTATAAAATGAGGAATTAATGTATGGAAGGTTAACGTTCTCGCATAATCAGCTTCTTCCTTCTAATCTCTCTGTTAAACTCGTCTTATTCTCAAGCCAACCCAACGCAAATGGCCTCCTCTCCCGTACGCACTTTTTCAACTGATGTCTTGGCCCAGTGGGAAAAGCTTTATAACCTACTGGGTCGCGGTTACGCGCACATAACCGATCATTCTGCAACCGAGGATGCAATCTGTGTCCTGCTCGAGGACCTTGATACCACTTCTCTCGAAGGTACTACACTGGGGAGGGAATATAGAACTTTCCCGACTCTCTTTGCACACTCCTTAGAGGCCTATCGTGTTGCTAGTCGGGAGGTTCTGGTGGCTCGCGTCTTGCGGGCTCGTTATGAGGATCGATCTGATCATTTGGTGCTGACCAACTATCTGGTTGATAGTTACAAAAAGGCCGTCGAGTTTGCTAATGAGCGGGTCGCGACGTTGCTTCGCGAGAGGAGAAATCTGGTGGATCAATTGGCCATATCCCTGACCACCGGCGAGCATGACCGCCGCAACGTCCTGTTGAGGCTTCAGAGCGACTGGCAGGAAGAACGGCTCGACAAGATAACCGAGGACATAGCTCGCGGGAATGGACTGGTTCGGGACCTGGAAGTAGTCACCGAAGAACACGAGGCCAAGGTCGCCGAAGTTAAGGGAGAATGCAGAAGTCTTCTCCTCAGGCTTGCCGACCACAACATGCGGAGCTGGGAGTATGAGCAGAGCATTAACAACATGGAGGGTCAGTTGGGCTCCTTTGTGTCGTTAATTAGGGCTCACTTTGGCTTTACTTTTCCACCCCGAATTGTATGACCTGCTTCTGAAAACCCTCCGCTGAGCAAAATAAATGAAAGTTCTCGTGTGTGTTTTAACTTCTGCATGGTTCCTTTCTTCGAGCGTTCGAACATCTTCAACTTAGGTGAGCCGAACCATAATATCAATAAGTCGAGCAAATATGGATTTTATAACTCGCTCATGATCAGATGAAAGAATAGCCTCAGACTTATCCAGGAAAAGATTTCTCTCTATTACCTATTTTTTACCTGCAAATAGAAAGACAGAATCAGAAGGAATAATCTGAAAAAGAAAGCATAGACCCCTTTCAATCTTATGCTTGCTCGTGATTAATAAGGACAAGAACTTTTACAAGGGTTTTAATCTTGCGCGAAAAGTTTTTATCAATATTCCTCGAAAGAAAGCATACTATTGAAAGGAATGTAATTCACAATAATCGCTTTTGATCAATTTCGAGAGGAACGAATTACTCAAAAGTGCGAGGCATAATAACGTGTTTTAAATTTAATTGAAGATACGGCATCCAAATCAAGGCCGTTTTGTTAAGAACGAGAGTAATTTGGACATCTATCTCGTCATTAAATTCAAAACAACATCGATATTCTCGATCAATTATCGTGGATTA
This sequence comes from Rhodomyrtus psidioides, assembly GCA_021437785.1. Classification (NCBI taxonomy): domain Eukaryota; kingdom Viridiplantae; phylum Streptophyta; class Magnoliopsida; order Myrtales; family Myrtaceae; genus Rhodomyrtus; species Rhodomyrtus psidioides. The sequence goes on along the minus strand of JAILYB010000023.1, from coordinate 1,051,731 downwards.
CCAGCGACGTAAAACATGCACGAAACAATTCAAGTGTATAATTCCTTCTAGAGAAATTGAGATTGGACTACTCTATACGACCAAAAGGTCGTGTAAGACTTCCAATTTTAATTTCCTCTAAAGGAATTATAAACTTGACTTGGGAGTATTCGGATGATTAGAGAAAATGCCACTATCACATTCCCATGACCCGTCAAAAGAAATACAACCAAGTTCCATCTGAATGTATACACCAATAGATCCCTAATACAATCACTCTAAGGGGTGGGATAGAAAAAGCCTCGATAAAAATAAACCCTATACAAGAGGACTAGTAATGGAAAATGAAACAAAGGAATGTGATCCTAACGTTTAAGGATGCCCCAAGTTCGATCTGTGGCTTCCGGATCACTTGCCCCAACTCGTCATCTTCATTGGACGATATCTCAATAAGGTCCATAGTAGGCTCTTTTGTTGCTCACTCGGTGTTCGCCATGGGATATCATCCTCCTCGTCTTCTATCAAGGACGTTTGGGAAAAACACACACATCTATCCTTGAAATGGCATTTAATCTAATCACCAGAATGCAATGAATGAAATGCCTATATTTATATGAACTGTAATAGATTTGAGGGATAGAGAGTCTTACCAACCAAACTCGTCGACTTATGTGCGGTTTTAGGTGTACCAACCGCCCAAAGACATGCGCATGAGACAAGTGATGGTGAACTTCTAAAAATCAGAGGGTTTGGCACCTAAGGTTAAGGTTCCCACTTCGAGTTCTAGAAAGAGCCGATTCCATTGCACAGCTATCGTTGCATTGGGACTCGATCCATAGTTCGAAGCGAGCGGAATTGAAAAGTGGATTACCCCGCGTTTTTCCTCACGGAGATTCCATTCTCAATTCCTTCTATTGTGTTCCTAAAGGCGGCGCCCGGGGTTTTAGGCGCGGTTGTGTGTGTCCACGTGTTGTGATCATCATAATGCAATTCATGCACAGCAGTTTATCAATCAGCACTTCAAATCATCCACACAACATACATTCCTACGCCCAACCTGCATAAGACAATGTTAATCACGGACTACACCCCTTATTTCTCCAATCTGCCAAAAACATATAACACCTACCATAAGCGGACTTACCTCACCTTCGAGAGCGCCTGCAAAGTTAGAAAAATCACTCAGCGTTTTAATTACGGCCTAAGTCCACTTGAGGTCTAGAATCATATGTTCTAGAGCAAGATTCCCCAGCGGAGTCGCCAGCTGTCGCGACCCGTCCGGAAGCGGACGCGGCTAATGGATTACCGATCGCGGGCTTTGGATCGGCGCGGGCCCTCCCAGGCCCATACCAAATCGCGGCGGGAGTATTTTTCAGAAGGATTCGACTATAAGAGTCGATCTCTTTCGACCTTAGTGTGGTCGTGGTGGCATGTGCAACTTGTGCATGCATTTGGAGTCGCCACCGGTCTTTCTTGGAGGGTAGACCGGAAACCTTATTGACCGATTGGGAGAGATCGATCAATTCTGCGGAACCAGAGATTTTGGGTTCGGGGACTTGGTTACGTTGATGTCATTACCAACGCCCTTTCGGTACCTAACGCGAGTGATTTTCCTAACTAGGATTTCATGCATGTGCAATTTTGGGTGAGGTAAGTCTGACTTTGCATATTGACCAGTTTAACATGCTCACGTAATCATAATAAAAAAATAGATGTCAATCACATAAACATCTATCCTACGTGGTGATCATGGAATTATGATTTAATGGGTCTCGAGCCAATGAGACCACATTTAATCATTTTAATATTTTAATATCGGAGAGCCGCTCTTTGCTTCTTCTTGGTTTCTTGAACTCTTCAAGAACTGGGCCCCAAAGAGCTCGCCGACTTAAAAGGCTCCCCCACGTAATCCTTGTAGCATTTACATCAACAATTGACTATGCTAAAAATAAAGATTACATGAAAAATAAAAGGAGTACGCAGCCTCCATTTAATAATTACAATCCAAAATATATAAATAATCATCATACATTCATATATACATCAATCACATTGATTAGGGATTTTTCCATGATCACCACCCTTCCACGTAAGTAATAAATTCACAATTTAAAACTTAAGAAGGCACAATAAAAATTCTACGTTGAATCATATTCAGAATTTTTACGTAAAATAAGATAGCCATAAATTTTCGATTCAAAATTGATTTAGTCTCAATTTTTTTGCTACGTTGATTAATTTATCATATAAAATAATCAACCTCCATTAGCCATGTAAGACGAACAATTCGTTAATACATATTGGCCATAGTATTGCAAAAATAGCAAAAATCAATTAAATGCACGAAAACACCTAAGGATTGGCTCTGATACCACTATTGGGATCCACGTAACACGTAGCGGAAATAAATAACAACCCATACATGTATCTCCAGAGGCGTACTTCGTGCATTTCAATCGAAAAAAATCACAAAGCCTCAAAGGGAGTAAATAGATTACCTCTCGTAGCGTGCTTGAACGGAGGTGTCGGTTCGATGTTCTTCGATCTCAGCCTCCACAAGTGTTAGGCATCTAGTTCGGACGCACCACCAATTGACGAACGGAGAGACGACTAATAACTCCACAACAATTGTGCTAGCAATATGCGAAATCAATATTCCGAACTTAGTATATTTTGCTCACTCAAGATTATGAGAATATAGAGAGTGTTTGTGTTATTCTCTCTAAGCTCTCAAAAATTTGCCCACTCTACAAAATGTCTCCCCCCTTCAACCTCAAAACTCTTGCCATCCTTTTATAGCCAAAAATACCTTCCAATAAATTGTATTTAAAAATAGCACTAACAATTATAAATTCTATCTAAAAATAGCACTCACAAATAAATGACATTTAAAAATAGCACTAACAATAGCACTCACAATTTATAATACAAAAATGCTATTTAAAAATAGCACTAACAATAGCACTCACAATTTATAATACAAAAATTGTATTTAAAAATAGCACTAACAATTATAAATTCTATCTAATAATAGCACTCACAAATAAATGACATTTAAAAATAGCACTAACAATAGCACTCACAATTTATAATACAAAAATGCTATTTAAAAATAGCACTAACAATAGCACTCACAATTTATAATACAAAAATTCTATTTAAAAATATCACTAACAATTATAAATTCTATCTAATAATAGCACTCACAATTTATGATAAATAAATGCCATTTAAAAATAGCACTAACAATAGCACTCACAATTTATGATAAATAAATGTCATTTAAAAATAGCACTAACAATAGCACTCACAATTTATAATACAAAAAATGCTATTTAAAAATAGCACTAGCAATAGCACTCACAATACAAAAATGCTAAAAAAAGGCACTAACAAAGGTGTTAAAAATAATAACCATTATTATTATTACAAGAGTTAAAGAGGTTACCAAACAATACAAATATGCATAACATATAAATACGTATGACGTATAAATACGTAGAGCATATGTATACATCCGTGAAACCGGGGACTAATTGAAAGAAAAATGTGCAATTAAGCCCTTTTGGTAAAAATTGATTAAATTGGAGGGCAAATTGACCTAATTTCACTTTAAGACTTTAGAATCCAATGTCATAGCTTATAAAAAGTGAGAATTGAAAACTAAAAGACTCGAAAATGATTTTTTTTTAGGCTCGGTTCGGGTTTATGTTTGTGAAGGAACATAGTGACCCGAGCCGAATTTTTGAGATTTAAAGTGACACACTTGAAGAGGAAATTAAAACAAAATTATTGAATATTTTTGGGTATTTTTCTGACCACGAATGATATTTTTCTGATTTTTTGGGTATTTTTATAATTAAATAAACTCGAAAAATATTAAAAATACCGAAAAATATTTTTTGTTCAAAATTGGTTCCTAAGGTTAAACCAAGGCTTCCAAAGTTGATTTTGTGATTTTATGACCTTTTTTGATATTTTTAATTAATTTTAAAGAATAAAAATCACAATAATAAATGGTAAAAAAAATCAGGTGTCAACAATTGCAGGTGGAAAAAGCTGATCCAGCCCTCTGCCTCGAGGGAATTGGTCCTACCCCTTGGCTTGCCACTGCCCTAGGGGGGAACTGGCATTGCCCCTAGGTTTTCGACAGCCATAGGTATGAGTTGCTCATTCATAGGTATGGGGTTTGGCTGAACAATAGTCCCATGTTGGGTAACATGTACATCTTGTCGAGCATAATGGCTAAGGAATGTACCTAGATCATTTGCATGAGGATTGGGCTCATTGGCCGGTAATGCTTCTCCTCGTTGGAAAATCCTCACAGGTACAACTGGTGGCGCATTCTGATCAGCAAGACCTACGTTTGTTATTGGTAATGAGACATTCGTCGTATGAAGACATTCCCAACTTGAGGTTGTGGGAAACTCGGCGACGCCACATGTTGTCCTGACGCACACTCGTGATAAGTGTTATGATTAACGGTCTGACAACGTTGGTCATACGTTGCACTATATGATTAGCAAACTCATGCTGAGCTTCTTCGATTGTACGTCTTATTGAGGATAGCATGATTAGCGTCACTTCAAGGTTTCTTCTCGATTCTTCGACGAGTTGTCGAGGAATATTGCCGTCTTTAACCTGAACCTGATCCTGGATTCCTAGAGCCGTCGAGGACTCCGCTCGTGGTACTTCTTCCATGAGTTCGTCGCCGTCTAAGTTGTTGCGACTTCTCGTCCGTGGCATAGCACTCTCTCGAATTTAACACCAGGTGTCCCACCAGGTGTACCAAAAAAGATTGTTCCGCGTTAAAATCTCTCGGCTGAGCTTTGACTAGACTTCTGGGCATGGCTCAAAAGGATTGAAGCCTAATAAGATGACTAGCGCGAAAATCTTTTATCGAACGTTAGCAGTTCGTTAAGTAAGAAGAGGTTTCGGGTCAGTTTTGGACAGAGAGTGTCAAATGCAGAATGTATATTAATAGCCGTATCCTTTTGATAACTCCGTACAAACCTTCGATCAATTCTATCTATGACTTTCGATAAAAAAAAATTGCCGAATAATTTGTCATACTTGTAACTAAGATACAACATTGGAATTTAATCGACAGTGCTAGATCACATTGTAGAACACGATGTCGGAATTTAATCGACGGCATTGAACTAGGCGAGCAGATGCCAGAATCTAATTGACAAAACCTGACTCTAGATATGAAACATGCCAGAATTGAATCGACGACGGGAATCTAAAAGCTACAGCTAGGCTAAGAGCTAATTTGAAAAGATAAGTTTTGTTTGATGTGTTGTATGTCTTTGACGTTGGATATCCTCAGATATTTATAGGCGTGCTCTGGTAATCGTCGAACAGTTACTGCCTTGGACTCCAATCACGTTCTCTTCGCTGACTTTTGTGGATAAGGCCTTTGGCGATTTTCGTACTTTTTCCACTTAGTTTTTTGGGATTGCCACTAAACTCTGTAGCTGCCTCGATCATGCCTTCTTCCGTGAGCCTTTTCTCTTAGTTTTGGGAAAAATGCCACCAAAGTTACCCTCACACATGGCATTTCCGTGGCTGATCTTCTTTTGGCTTCTATACACCTGTCCACAACTAGCCTCCCATGTGCACATCACGTGGTCATTAGGGTAACTTTCGGTGTTAACACCACTATATCGAGAAAGTTCAGGCAACTAATGAGGCACGACGAGTTTATTCTTAAGATCCGCTCCAAACTTGTCGCATGATTTTTTTTTTGAATAACTACATGAATGTATTGTACTTGCGCTAATTTAGTCATAAACCTTATGACAATTTGCCAATATAGTCCATCCAATCAATTTTGAATGGAAATCGCTGACGTAAATAATTTTTACCATTTAATTTTTTTTTTTGATTTTTTCCCTTTTTCTATTTTTTCTATTTTTTTCCTTTTATTATTCAAATGAGATCAGTGAACCTTCGGTCACATGTGAGGGTTGGCGAGGCCTTGGGTGAGGGTCGCGACGCCCTTTCTAGATCTGGGCTAGGTGAGGGCTTTCCGGCCCTCGCCTATGGTCGCCAACCCTCGTTGGCCATCTTTGAGGCCATGGACTAGCGGAGGGAAATTAGAGAAAAAGAAAAAAAGAAAAAGAAAAAGGGCAAGATAGAAACATAAGGAAAAAAAAATTAGAAAATCTATTGTAAAATTGCAAAAAATGGTTGTTACATAAGTGATTTTCGGCTAAAATTGGCTAGAACAACTATATTGATAAATCGACTAAATTGATCAAATTAAAAAGTTTATGACTGAATGCACAAGTGCATTAGGTTGATTTTTTTTTTTGGGGTAATTCTTCCGATTGTTTACATGCAATCTCACTAGCTCTCCCTAGAGTAGTTAGGTACGCTTAATCCATCAAAATCCAAGAGTATTTTTGAAAAAACCATTTGGTTTATATCACACCAAACATATATCTAGACCACTTAAATGTTTGCAACCCCAACAATTAATTCAAAGTCCGTCTTGTATTGCACATCTCCAATTAGGAAATCTCCAATGTTGCGAAACAAAACTTGAAGTTAGTGGAAAAATCCTTTGAATATAATCCATCTTATTTTGTATTTTGCGACTTACAAAAAACATAAGTGACCTCAATTTTTTAAAGAGATGTCCATGCCACAATCCTAAGACATAATTAATTAAACTATGGAAACTGCTAGCCTGACAGTCATACTGTCGGTTATTTTTGACCACTTGATCTCCCAATCAATGAGTGCTTTATCCAAAACATGCTTACGGTTAAGACTGTACCATCCCTGACAGTATTCTCGGAAAAACGTTTCCCTTAAATTATATCCATCATTTCCATCCCTATCATATCATCAAAGACACAAATATTTGAATCTTCTCATCAATTAGGTAGATGAATTAAGTTCAGCTTACCTTCTCAAGATTTCATTCCATCACATAAAACGTTTATGATGGTCCCATAAGCTTGTTACTGCTTAAACTCGATGGTTGAATTGCGGCGCTGTACTCTTCAAGACCTAGACAGATCCGTTGGATCATCAAAGAGCGATGTAGGCGTATGTGGTAGAAGCTGTCAACTTATGTAATAAAAAGAGTAGAGACGATGATGCTCGTTTTAAGATTGGATTTCGTGTTTCAGCTGGCAAACAGATTATATTGTCCACACTTTTGGATCAAAGGCAAACAGAACCTCTTTTTTGTTCATCGTGTCTCAGTTTGTGCCACATGCATAGGATCTCGATACTTACCAATTTTAATGATGATATCTATATATAAAAAAAAAAAAAAACTTAGTGACAGGTGTCGTGATTCTATTTAGACGTGACCGAGTATAGAGACACAATAAGAGATGGGTGGTCCGCATCTATTTTTATGTGCGTCTAAACCCCAATTCTCTTCCTAGGAATTTTTTTTTCCCACACTTCTGAAGGTAACAACAGAATTGTACTCCTTTTGATGCGGTACTAGGCATCTCACAAGCTGCTACATCTTCAAGTTCGTAAATTCAAGTCTTGGCTTGGACCCTCCCATCATTCCCAGCCATGACCATGTACTTGTCCTTCCTTGTGAGGAGCGTGCACTCAAAACCTAGAGCCCCAGCGATCTGGCTCTGCACATAGTTTGCAACTTCAACCCCGGACTTGCCCCCGCCCTCACACGTGCAAGAGGCCGGCACTTTCTCAAGGATCTGAATAGTATAGCTCGGGTTTGGGTTCATAAAGTGAAACACCGGGTCCCAGTACTTGGGACCGCGGGCCGTGGACCCGTAGAACATGCTAACCCCAACGTCGATCGCCACGGGGACTATGTCCTCGCTCACTCGGGCGAACAGCGGGCTGAACCTCAGCAGGTAGGGCTCCCTGCACGTGGTCCCCTCAGGGCACACCGCGAGGTCGCTGCCGGCCAGGGCCTCCTGCATGAGCTTCGTGTCCCGCTCGCGGTCCCTGGCCAGGCGGACAGTCCGGATCGGGGAGATGGCCTCGTTGAACGGGCTGACGCTGTAGGTGGCCGCGGCAAGGGGCTTGTCGAGGGCATAGGAGAGGTAGATTGGGTCCAAAAGGGTCTTGTGGTTGCATGCATAGAGAATGCCCTTTGCGCCGCCAGCACGTGGATCGGGGTCGAGATCGGGGTTTTGGGGTTTCGAGATGGTGGTCTTCAGTCCTGTCATGGTCAATACAGGGCCTGAGATCGAGTAAGGCAAGAGGATGCCGAGGGTGATTCTGAGGATGGAGAGAGGGAGGCCTACGGGAAGCCACATGAACATGGCGAGGGTGGCGAGCGGGGTTGGTCTGAAGGCCAATTTGCCGTCATGGAAGATCAAGGGCTTTGGGTATTTCTCCCTCGGGAGTAGCTGCCAATTCCTCTTCTCTGCTTGGCTCACCATGTACACTTCCTGTTGAAATAGTAACAGGAAGGTTCTGTCAATTTCTGTTCAGTCTTCTTCGTACTAATAACGCAAGTTATATATCGGGACGCATGGTTAATCCACACGAAAAAGAAAAAGAAAAAGAAAAAGAAAAAGAAAAGGAAAAAGCAATTTTCCAATGCTTGTATTTTGCGATATGATTAATCCTATTTATTATCTGGATATACCAAGAAAGATGGACCGGTCTAACATGTATTGAAAAATGAAATTAACTGTACTGTACTGGTATCTTCGGTCCTTGTGAACGACACTCAACAAATATACATGGTAAATAAGTCAAAGAAAGATCGATGTTACTTCTCTAGATGAGATTGAGTTAAGACAGTCCAATAAATCGGTAAAGTTCAGACAAGCATGAATTGCACATGTAACTGTGGCCTTGATGACGAGTGTTTAGCTCAACATCAGATGATAATGTGGATTTTAACTTAGATACGTCTAATCTAATAGCACAATCTCAGCTTTTCTTAGTTTTCCTTTGGTGGCTCCGATCAACTTGAAACATTCTTCATTACCTCACAGTGAGCAAGAAGCTGGTGATGTTCAAAAGGCCATGGATTGCTGAAGAATCCCACACAAGTTGCGCGAGAACCCATCAATCTCCCCTCATCAAGAAGCCGAACCAGCTCTTGCCTCGCCTTTTGCTTCTCCATCAAGCCCGTGAACCGCCCTCGGAACATCGCCACTTCTCTCCCCACCACCGCGTCGGCCCCCAACCACTCCTCCAGGAACTCCTCGACCATGACCCTCGGCAACCTCGTGACCGCCACCCTCCGCCCGAAACCCGTCATGCCATCGAGCGCCTCGCAGCCCATGTCCTCCAAGAAGAACTTGGGCAGAACCGCTCTCCCGAGCCTAAACCCCTCTCTCCTGATCCCGACAAAGCACACGAACACCATCACGGCGAGCCTCGTTTCCCGATCGAGCATGCGTGCGAAAGGGTACGCGAGGAGCAGCACGAGAGCTCTCAAGAAGCCGCCCGCTTCGAAGGCCACGAGCATGAAGTAAGGGAAGAGGGAAGAGGACCGAAGGAGCGTGCCCTCGAAGTCGAAGACGAGAGTTCCTGAAGAGGGGTCCTCGAGGGTTGTTTTGGCATATTTGGCGAGCTTCTGGGTCGATTTTGCATGGACGTTGGGGGTTGCTTTGGTTCTTGCCAAGAGGACTCTGTTGAGGAAGGAGCATAGGGACTTTGCGATCGATTTTCCAGCCATTTTTTTTTTCTTTTTTCTTTTTTTTTTCGGTTGTGGTCGCGTGGTATCGGAAGCAGGTGACCCTTTTTATATAGCACGTCCAATATTTCTAATTTTTTCGACACGGGCAAGTCATTGTTAAACAAGAAATAATGATAAAAAAAAGGAGAAATGGACCGATGCTTTACTGGACTTGATCAATTAAGATACGTAAACGTGTAAAAAAGGAAAAAAAAAATGCAAGAGTGTCCGTCACGTTGTTCGTTTCCCGTCCTCTGATTTTGGACAAATCAGTTACCCGCTCAATTTCATATGTTGTTACGAGTCTCCATCATTCTTTACTCATGGTATCCACCTTCGACTAGGACGTACAAATTGAGCATATGTATCGCGTCAATCTATGGAAAAATTGTTTACTTTTCTTGAAATGATCCACCGTCGACTCTATTTAACTTATCGATTCCTAAAGCTAATGACAAGTCTATGATTATGATTGAAGTAAAAAAAGAGAGGGATGGAGACACCCTAATTAAGGTGTGGACGAGGGTGTGCTGACACATGTTGTTTCCGTTTGAGTTGTGATTCTTTCACATGTAGAGACGGCAAAATGGATCAAAAACCCATATTTGAACTCACATTTAAGCGTGCGAGTCATAAATGGGTTACTTGACTATTTTGAGCGTGCCATAATTTTTTTTATTTTATATTTTTGTATGAAATCCTGCGAGTCGCCGCACCGATCCTTGCCAACGTTTTTTTTTTCAAATAAATAAAATAAAAAATTTCAGATTTTACAAAAACAAAAAATAAAAAAAATCGCATATATATATTTTTGAAATTATAAAAATTGTTCACAAATTTATAAGAAGTAGGTTTTCGTAAATTAGATTAAATACAGAAGTGTTTCAGTAACACGGGTCAGCTTGCGTATGAGTCGGGTAAGGGTCAAGAAATTTGCGCTACGCATAAATTTGTCAAAATGAGTTAAATGGGTTAATTTTTGACCGTACAGGCCATTTGACAACTCAATCGCAAGTACAGACGAGGGGGGTGGATCTGGATCCCCTACCTTGATTTTGTCAAGGTAGGGGAATCCTCACCCTTGATATAAGAGGGAGAGTATATCAAGGGTGGGGATGGGGGTAAGTCACCTGCCTTTAAGGCAGGTGATCCCCACCCGAGGGGGGTGCGGTTATAATTCATTGGAATCAGAGTGATTCGACGTGTATATTATATTAAATGGATCAGTCATTTTCATGTTGTTGGTCGATATGATGAATTGACCTCAATCTCTTTAGCGGCCGTAAGTTGGGCTCGTGGGCTGGCCTAAACAAAATAAGACCAAGTAGGGCCCAAAAGAAATCAGAGTTTTTTTTTTTTGGTCGAAAAAGAAATCGGAGTTTGAAGGGGAAGGAGGGAGGGAGGTAGTCCTCGGACCGAAACATCTTTATCATGTGTACATGTGAAAACATTGGAATTCACCGCACGTTATGACCGGATGCTCACTCTCCATAGGTATATGCTGTTCCGCCCCCAAGTATTGGGTGATCTTGGGCCTATTTCAACCCAAAAGCTAGCTCAAAGGTTGAGTTTTCCCTCACAATTATAAACCGACCACCAGCCCCTTCCACAACCGATGTGGGACAACCCCAACAATCTCCCCCTCACACATCGGGCCATGGGTCGGGGGGAGCGACAACCCATATCTCTCCCGTGTGACTATTGGATCCAGACTTGTTGGTAACCTAGGCTCTGATACCACTATGTTGGGAAAAACAGGCAGCGGATATAATTTTCCCCCTTTGACTAAACCTGTGAGAAACCGATTCGAGCACAACCAATGGAAATATGCGAATTGAAAGAAAAACAACACCAGAATTTTTACGTAGAAAACCCCTTCAATGCGAAGGATAAAAATCACGAGACCGATCACGGAGTCTATCCGAATCTCCACTATATATTAATCGTTTGGGTACACAAACTCGCTGAGTACAACGACAATAAAATCCCAAAACTATAAGTAGAGATCAAGCAGCAACAACACATTAAACGAGAGAACCGGATGAAAATCACCCCCAAAATATGCAGTCCTGAAATACCCACGAACAGCTACTGTAAATACCTTAAAATCACGATCCAACCGTACAGAATCAAGAACAACGAGTCTTGAAGATGCTATCAAAATTTCAGCCCAATCGGACCACGGGAAGACCTCCGATCGTCGATTTGATCTCAAATGGACGCCCAGAAAAATCTGCTACAGCGCCCCTATTCTATTTTTCCACATTTTTCTGTTCTCTTGGTGGCTGCACTCTCTCGTGCGTACTGTGTGTTTTTATCTGCTGCTGCCCTAGGTATTGAATTAACAAAACAAAGGGCAAGTGGGCTGGACTTGGCTTTAAATAAAAAAAGCCCAACAAATCTCCCCCTCCAGCCCATTAAGGAAGATCCCGACACAAAAGAATTCATTAGAAATCCATGCCGGCCTGACGCCGACAAAACTCATACTTCTCTTTAGTGAGAGCCTTCGTCATCATATCTGAAGCATTATCTTCTGTGTGTACTTTCTCAAGTTCTAACTCTTTGGATTCCAAAGTTTCTCGTATCCAGTGATACCTCACATCAATATGCTTTGACTTGGCATGAAAAGTGGAATTCTTTGCAAGATGTATAGCACTTTGATTATCACAAAGTAAAACATAATCTCTTGAGTGAAACCAAGTTCCTGCGTGAACTCTTTCATCCAAAGCAATTCCTTACATGCTTCAGTTGCTGCGATGAACTCTGCCTCTATCGTCGACAAGGCAACACATTTTTGCAGCCTTGACTGCCAAGCCACAGCTCCCCCTGAGAAAGTAATCAGATAACCAGAAGTAGATTTTCTTGTGTCAATATCCCCTGCCATGTCAGAATCAGTATATCCAACAAGAATCAGCTTATCACTCTCAAATGAAAGTCTCAAACTAGAAGTGCCTCGGAGATATCTCAATATCCACTTCAATGCATTCCAGTGCTCTCTACCTGGATTTGACATAAAACGGCTAACCACTCCAACTGCATGAGCTATATCTGGTCTTGTGCAAACCATTGCATACATCAGACTACCCACTGCAGAAGCATAAGAAACTTTTTCCATCTCTTTCAGATCTTTCTCAGTTGACGGACATTGTTTATGACTAAGCTTAAAGTGTGTAGCAAGAGGTGTACTTACAACTTTAGCTTTGTCCATTTTGAACCTTTGAAGTACTTTCTCTATGTACTTCTCTTGAGATAACCATAATCTCTTCGCCTGTCTGTCGCGAGTGATCCTCACACCAAGAATCTGCTTAGCCGGCCCCAAGTCTTTCATTGAAAATGACTTGCTCAAATCTTGCTTTAACCTGTCAATCCTAGAAGCATTCTGACCAACAATCAACATGTCATCAACATAGAGCAATAAGATAATAAAATCACATTCAGAGAATTTCTGCACAAATACACAATGATCAGAAGTAGTCTTCTTATAGGATTGCTCCCCCATAAAAGACTCAAATTTTCTATACCATTGCCTCGGCGCCTGCTTTAAGCCATACAAGCTTTTCTTCAGTTTGCAAACATAATTCTCTTTACCTTTTACCTGGAAACCCTCAGGCTGCTCCATGTATATGTCTTCCTCCAAATCACCGTGAAGGAAAGCGGCCTTCACGTCCATCTGCTCAACCTCAAGATCAAGGCTAGCTGCTAAACTCAAAACAACTCTAATTGAAGACATTTTCACAACTAGTGAGAAGATCTCATCATAGTCAATTCCCTTTTTCTAATTGAAGCCTTTAACAACCAATCTAACTTTATATCGAGGACGCGAAGTCGTCTCATCTTGCTTCAATCTGTAAACCCATCGGTTCTTCAAAGCTCTTTTACCCTTAGGTAATGCCACCAACTCAAAAGTATGATTGTTATGCAATGACTTCATCTCATCATGCATTGCATCAAACCACTCATTCTTGTTTTTATCTTCTACTGCTTCTTCAAAAGTTTCAGGTTCACCTGCATCTGTCAACAGAACATACTCATTAGAGGAATATCTAGTAGATGAGGTGCGGTCTCTGGTAGACCTCCTCAAAGCAGTAGTTGGTGGAGCTAATGGTGCAATCTCTTGAGCATCAATGTCATCTGAATGATGCTGGTCACCCTGAGCCTGATTTTCAATCGACTGATCATTATGAGTCTGACCCTGAACCTGCTGATCTGTAGTCTAACCATCGTCTTCAACTTGATCATGCAACTGTTCCTGCAACTCAAAAGGTGAAATTGAGCTAGTATCAACTAACATATCAGAATCACGAGAATCTGTCTTCTTCATCTTCTCAATATCACAAATGGTCTCATTCTCAACGAATACTACATCTCGACTTCTGACAATTTTCTTAGCAACTGGATCATAAAGCCTGTAGCCAAATTCATCAGAACCATAACCAAGAAAGATGCACTCTTTTGTCTTGACATCTAACTTGGACCTCTCATATTTGGGAACATGAACATAAACTTTGCAGCCAAACACCTTTAGATGATCATATGAAATTTCCTTTCTAAACCAAACTCTGTCTGGAACATCACCATCTAAAGCAACAATGGGAGAAATATTAAGAACATGTACCACTGTACTCAAAGCCTCTCCCCAAAAAGATTTTGGCAATTTTGCATCTGAAATCAAACATCTGACTCTCTCAATCAGTGTTCTGTTCATTCTTTCCGCTACACCATTTAACTCAGGTGTTTTAGGAGGTGTCTTCTGATGTCGAATTCCCTGTTGCCTGCAATATTCATCAAATGGTCCGATGTACTCACCACCGTTATCTGAACGAATGCATTTCCACTTCTTTCCAGTCTGTCTTTCAACTGAAACTTGAAACTGTTTGAATGCATCTAACACTTGATCCTTCGTCTTCAAGAAATAAACCCATAATTTTCTTGAATGGTCATCAATGAAGGTTACAAAGTAAGCTGCACCACCAAGTGTTAGTGGTTTTATTGGGCCGCAAACATCTGAATGCACTAGTTCTAGCAACTCTGATTTTCTCGAAGACGGATGACTCTTGAAAGAAACTCTCCGTTGTTTTCCTGCTAAACAATGTGCACACTTCTCAAGTCTTGCACTCTTTACTCCAGAGAGTAAACCCTTTTTAGCTAACAAGCTAATTCATTTTTCACTTATGTGACTAAGTCTCTTGTGCCATAATGCAGTTGCATTCTCATCTTCCACAACATTACACATGTCTTTGGAAATCTTAGCCTGAAACAAATATAAGGAAGATTGTTTCATACCTCTAGCCACAACTAATGAGCCTCTGGTGAGTTTCCACTGTCCATGGTCAAAAGTACTGCAAAATCCTGCATCATCAAGTTTTCCAGTCGAAATCAAATTCAAACGAATATCAGGAACATGTCTAACATCTTTCAGAATTAGTTTTGCTCCAGTACTAGTCTCCAAGCATACATCTCCTATGCCAACAACAGTAGCCAAACCGCCATTACCCATCCTTAAGGTACCAAAATTTCCTGACCTGTAGGATGTAAAGAATTCTTTCCTGGAGGTAATATGAAGAGAAGCTCCACTATCAATAACTTAGTTTGAATCATCACATGCAAAATTAACATTATCATCATAGCAAACAATAACAAGTTCATCAGTAGCAGTTGCCACCCGATCATCACCACCATTATTTCTTCTCTCGTTATTTTCATTGCCATTTTTCTTCTCATTCCTCATCTCATTTTTCAGCTGGAAGCAATTTTTCTTCATATGACCCATCTTACCACAGTGATGACACTCAATAGTCTTCTTCCATGATCTTGACTTGCTTCGGCTCTTGTATCTACCTTTCGGATCTCTACTCTGACTTCTGCCACTGTTTTCAACAACTAGAGCTTCTGAATGAGAGGAAGAACCATGTGTTTTTCTTCTCATCTCTTCATTCAGAACACCACTTTTTGCAAAATCCATGGTAACAATACCATCAGGTGCATCATTAATTAAAGACATACGAAAAGTCTCCCAAGATTCCGGCAAGGTACATAGCAACCAAAGTCCCTGCACTTCATCATCAAATTTAATATTCATGGCAGAAAGTTGATCTATCACTCCTTGAAACTCATTCAAGTGATCTGATATAGATTGGCCATCTCTATAATGCAACTCCATAAATTGTTTAATCAAACATATTTTGTTGTTGCCAGTCTTCCGTGCATATAATGACTCCAGCTTATTCCACAATGTCCTAGCATGCGATTCTTTACTGATGTGATTCAAAACATTATCATCGACAAATTGTCGAATAAATCCACACACAATTTTGTGCTCAAGATTCCAATCAGCATCGCTCATATTATCAGGTTTAGTATCAGCAAACACTGGTAAATGCCACCGTTTCACATATAGTAGATCTTCCATCTTTCCTCTCCATACATGATAATTCTTTCCATTTAAACTAACCATTCTGCTCACGTTCGGTTCCATCGTTCAGTCAAAAACAATGCTCTGATACCACTATGGGTGATCTTGGGCCTATCTCAACCCAAAAGCTAGCTCAAAGGTTGAGCTTTTCCTCACACTTATAAACCGACCACCAACCCCTTCCACAACCGATGTGGGACAACCCCAACACCAAGCTGGGGTTATGGTGAATACTCATAAAATTGCTCAGTGGCAATTGAGCGTTCTCTCGAATTGGACTTCACGTCAGCTAGCTCAACTGGTTGAAGTTACGACGTGAATGGTGATAGGTCGAATAGAGATGGACATAGGATCTAGAATCGAACCCGGCTCGCGATCGCCTACATTGGTTTCGCAGAAGATGCCGGACACCCTCCCTTGTCCGCGGCCGGAACCATGGTCTGTAATAATCATCTCTCTAGAGTCCGGATACCCAGTGCTTCCAATCTCAGCATGTAGATACAGAAACCGCCGTCACCGTTGAACCCTTCTCGTGATAAGTCTCGTATTGTTCGTCCTGCCCACCAAATTCGCTTTCCTTTACAACTCGAACCCGTTCATTAGCAATTAAAGTACGCCGCTTTCGGCTCCTATCAAGTCATCCCTAATAAGTAAGGACCGCTCCGAGTGTACTGCAGAATTTGGAGCCCACAGACGGGTTTTCAGAGATGAGGAAGAAGAAGAAGAAGAAGATGGCGTTATTATGGTCAAGTATAGGGCGAAAGACAGATTGCAGGAATGGCTAATGCAAGTATGGGGTGGTGATATCTTTGGAAGACCACGTCAGCATGAAGCCAGAAATTTATTATGCATAAGAAATACCGCGCCAAAGAAATTTATGTCCGTCGTCCCGTTTATAGACAATAGACGAGAACCAAAATCGGTTTGTTTTTATCCGACGTCTCCGAAGAGACAGGAACCAGTTTGTTTGGTTGGGCATAATGCTTGCTATAAAATTGCCGACATTGCGATGCATCACCTAGGACGATTGATAATGGTTGGACCGGTTAGCATCTTCCGGCGAAATTTTAACCGGAATGATTACATTGAAATTTCGCGCAAATATTTATGGCTAAATTGAAAAAATTTAGGATTGAATTGCCATCCCATCAATGTAATAAATTTAAGATTGAATAGGCAACTCATCCTAATTTCCAGTCAAGTGGAGGGGATTGAAGTGGAAGCTACTGTTGAAGACTGTATGGACAAGCACGATTTCAATGAGTGGGCTGTGGGGGCAAAAATTCTCGTCGCCGACGACAGAACACTCGTGGCAAGATCCGAAGAATCGAGAGATTTGTCTCTCCGTGCGCTTTCTACGTGTGCATGTTGAATCTATCGTTCATGAGTTTTTACTAGCGTTTACCGGGTCCTCTGTGCCCATAATCTTAGTTAATACTAAATTATATTCTTAGTTATTGGAACGGGCTCCTATACATTTGCCAGGTACTTCGGTCGGACGTCTACTTCTTTGACTTTGACAACGTGAATGGTGAACCGGTCAGACAATTATAAGGACCGGCAGATTCAACTTCAAGGTTTTGACGGGGGTCTCTCGTCTGAGTACGTTCTTCAGCTCCCTTTTGATTTGTTCCGGTTGTGGTCATTCCCATCCACCAGACCCTTCACAAGATTGGCACTTTAGTATTTTTAATTATCGAAAAAAAATGCTTAATCACAGAGGTGAATGAGATTTTGAAATTAAGAAATCATGCTCTTTGATATTACACGAGATTTTGTGATATCACTGCCAACTATTCTAAAAACTTAAGCGATTAGATCAATATGTGGTTTAATATCTAAATACTCTCTATCACATCCCACTGCTTCACGCATCCTCAATCCTTACAAATCTCTGAAATACAAGGAACTTGGCATTCTATTTCTAAACCTACTTCCATTATGTGCTTATCTATGTCATTGGCAAAACATTTTAGGAAAAAGAAGTTGTCATTGTCTATTGCTCAAAAAAATTCAACATGTTTGATTTTCAATGGGTATTATCCAATGAACGAACAGTCTGTAGGTCGGGTCGACTGACTTTGCGTACACAGTTGATCGGGTAGTATCGACAAAGGAAGAAGATTGCTGTCTCGACTGCTTATATATAAGTATCCATGGAGCTCATCAGGAGCTCAAGCTATCTTACCACCTCCCCGCCCCACCCCCCACCCAAAAATTCAACATGTTTGATTTTGCGGCGAGGGTGAGCTGCTCATTCTCTTTACTTCTCCGTGTATTATCATGTGGATTAAATCTAATCTCAACTACGGGGCTCATGCAATTTCTGTTGACACATCTCACACTCTGCACTGCCGACAACAGCGAAAATATCTTCTTGTCTACGAAAATTTTGCATCGTCGGCAATCGGCATGCTGCCAAATACTGGGCAAAAATGGAAATTCGAAACGATCGATGTGGTCCCCAACTTACCCCTCAACACGTTCCATGGATTCCGAAGATGTGTTAGATTCGGACAAGTACCAAAATCATTTCCTAGAACGTCCCAATCCCACTCTATCTGTATTCTGTACTATTATTCTCTACTTTGCTTGCACCCCCGGACGGGGTCATGTGTGATCAACTTTCGCTAGGAACCCGTAAGCGTTTGTCTCTCCGTTTTGACGAGGTACACCGATCCGACCATTTTAATCCTTCGTTTACAATGGTTCGCAGGTGGAGCAGATCCAAGCGACCCAAATCCGTCCCCTGGATGTACATGTATGTTTTACTAACGTGTTCTCCATATTCGGATGAGATATTGACATGCCTCTGATTCAAAACGACTCTTCAGTATGATTAGTGGCTGTTTACTCTCACTGCAGGAGGGTACATGTACTCGGACAATGGAGGGATCGGCTTCAAGTGTCAAGTCGTTCATGGATCACGTGGTTTTTTTTTTTTGAATGGCTAATTATGGAGTACTGCTGGAAATTAAGTTATGGTTAGAGAACTTCACAGGTCAGGATTGATCGAAGATTGACGTGTTTTCCTTTTATGAATGATGTCCTACTCGATATGTTGTATCGAAAAATAATAGAAACCATTAAGTGAAATGGTTATCCGCCTGCAATTACCAAATTCAATATGTTTTTCTATTTGTTTGGATTTTGTTGATTCGGAGAAATGGGTCTCCGTCCTTGCCCCGATGGAAGAAGTCGATCCCTTATCAACTTCGGTTACCGCCTTCCGTGAAGGGTGCGAAACGGTCAACTGTTTTTGCCGCCAGGGTTGAAGCCTCGAAGGCGAAAGAGACTACTCTTTGAGCTTTCTTGATTTATCACATAAAATAAATCATGTAATAAACTCTAGATTTTTGGAAGAATTAGTTGCGCGCACATTTAAGACGGGCTTCAGAGCCGAAGGCCACGAGTTCGATTCCGCACATCGCCGGTTTAACCCACTCATTAAATCTGGGTTGTCCAATTCAAAATGGACGATCCAGATCAGTCCACCGTTTTTTAGTGAAAAATGATGTGAATTGCTCTGGATTGTTCATTTTGAATTGGATGGCCTAGATCAATCATTGAACACCTACCATTATGGTAGAAAATTCGGATCCGTAAACAAGGCTTTACTAAGGGGACGTATTAAAATATAAAGTGTGATTGGAGAATAGAGATCATCTAAATTATTTTTTGGATCCTAAGATTTGGATTCATCCACCGATGAATAAATGGACGGCCAAGATCGATTGAGGCTTTTTCTAAACCAAACCGACCCCACTCCCCTAAACCTCCTCCCCCCCCCCCCCCCCAAAAAAAACAAAAAAAGCGAAACCCAAATTTTATTTTTCCCATTTTGCCCTTATCTCACCCACCCCTGCTCGCCCCCCAACCTTTATCGTTCTCGATATAAGTTTAAGCTATTAAATTAAAATTTAATAGATAACCTATGGTAAAAAAAAAAACATGCTGGATGCAGCCGATGAAGGCAGTGTTGAATCACTCCGTTAATTGATTCAACTGCCTGCGTGGACTATGGACAAGGTAAGAGCAATCGCAGATGGAGGTAGTGTTGAATCTCTCGGAACAATTCAGCGCGTCTTGTGGAGATAGAAAACGCAACCGTAGCATCCGTAAATCTCCTCAACATCCGACGGCTGTGTCCTCAGAAAACGGCCATGTGGTTCCTTTTCACATGGATGGGCAGACGCCTGCCCTTCCCTTAGAAGGGTAGACGCCTGCCCTTGAGATCCGGGTCGTCCGTTTTTAGATGAACGGCCAAAATCTCCTACTTTTAGAGAGCAACTTTTTGGATTTTTTTTAATTATAATCTGGGCCGTCCATTCATAACAAGGATGGTCCGGATTCCAAAGGCAGGGCCTGCCCTTCTGAGAAAAGGGCAGACGATCCCTTTACTTTTCACATGGAGGGAGATCAACGGGTATTCATGAGGCAAATTTTTAATAGTATTTTCATATTTTTTGAGTTTTCAAATTTTTAATAGCTTTTTTCTATCTTTTTTTCCCTTTTGCGAAATTTTAACCGGAATGATTACATTGAAATTTCACGCAAATATTTATGGCTAAATTGATAAAATTGAAAAAGTTTAGGATTGAATTAACATCCATGTGATAAGTTTAAGACTAAATAGGTAACTCATCCTAATTTCCAATCAAGTGGAGGGGATTGAAGTGGATGCAACTGTTGAAGATTGTTTGGACAAGCCCGATTTCACTGAGGGTGCGTTTGGGAACAGCTTTCCCAAGGCACTTTAGACCGCTAAAGTCCCTTGAAAGAAAGTTGGAGTGTTTGGCAAATTTTTTTTGGCCACTTTGGGAAAAGGTCAACCCTTGCCAAAGTTGAAAGCCCAAAGTACGTGGATACCTGCCTTGAGCTTTGAGCATTCTCGGCAAGCTGGAAACAAGGTAAGTAATTTATTTTTTCTTCTTAAATTGCCCCCACAGATAATTTTTTGTTCCACTTTTGCCCTAAAAAACTATTCATCTTCTTCCCAAACGCCCATACGTTCCAGTGCTCACTGGTTCTCATTCAACGCTAGGTCACTGGTTGTCGAGGTTGAGATCGAGGGTCACGGTGGTCGTCAAGCCGTTGTCTTCGCCGGAGCTATTGCCGTGGTTGATTTGCTGCGAGTCAAGGTTGAGATCGAGCATCGAACGACCCGGAATTGTTCTTTGACCGCAGATCTGCGACCTCGGCTTCGCCTCACTCCGCGTCGCACATCCTCAGCATCGCATCACCTAAGGTCGCGTGACTCCGGCATCTCACCCCTTAAGGTCGATCTACCCCGACGGCGCTGACCTGGGGTCGTGATGTCGGCGATGGGCCTTGCCTGGGTTTCGCGAAACTTCATTGACCTTAGTCGCCTGGGCTTCGCTGAGCTCCAACAGGGGTTGCGACAAGTTCTGTCGCCTCGCTTGGCCGGTGGTTGTTGATACCTAATTTCAGATCAACTTTTTTTTTTTAGTTATTTCATAGAAAATTCATGAAAAATCTATAAAAAGTTAAAAACATTACAAAATCAACTTTGGTGGCCTTGGCCAAGCCTAAGGAACCATTTTTGACAAATTTTTTTTTTCATATTTTTTGCATTTTTTAATATTTTCAGAAAATAGAAAAATATTAGAAAAATCAAAAAAATAGTATTTGAGGTCACAAAATATAGGAAAATAGTCAATATATTTCTTTTAATTTTCTTATCATTTTGACCTCATCAAGAGTCAAAATTCAAGTTTAATTTTGTGTGTTTCTTTGTAATGTACAGAGTTGAATTTGTCAAAAAATATGTTTTGAGTCTTTTTATTTGCAATCTTTTGCACTTTCCGAGTCTTGACATTCAACTTGATTGCCCTACATTTCAATTTGGTTCAATTGTACGCTGATTTGATCAATTTTGGCTTTAGGGACCTAATTGCATAAATTTTTTTTCATTTTAGTCCCTAAAATGCCAAATCCAAAATTAAACTTTTCTGAGAGACACCCATAGAACCCCAATGCTTCCTCCCTATAGGTTTGGATCTCCTAAATCTTACGGTGGGCACAATTGACTCCAATTCATTCGTTAAGAAGTCTAATTTGGCAAAAATCAATTTCGGATCCCATGTTACATTTAGGGTTTTCGATTGATTCCGCATTCGACTTTCACAAAACCACCATATTAGATGGGATTCAGGTCGTGGAAGCCAATTTGGTGATTTAATTGAAAAAATTATGAATTTTTGTACGTCAATTTGTCCTCTTTTTGGGAATCGGGTCAATTGGGTCGGGTTGACCCAACCCAGTCAACCCGTTGACCAAAATTGGTCATGAGCAAAAAACGCTCTGCAGGTTCTTCTTCCCTGGGTTGCGCAGGAGATCAATGGGGAAGAAGAGGCCAAATTGACCTCAAATCCGCACGTCCAAAACTACGACCTTCCAAAGATCACTCGTCCGCACGGTTCCGACGATCTTCAGCGGGCCAGAACCGACGACGCGTGTGCGAGTTCGGCTTGGAACTCCCAAAACAGAACCGGCGATGAGGATTAAAAGGAGCAGAGTTAAAGTCAGTTGAGGGGGGATTCGGTTAGGGGATTTCCATAACAGACGACGCAAAAAAAAAACGCACAGAGAGAGCCGAGAGAGAGAGAGAGAGAGAGAGAGAGAGAGAGAGAGAGAGAGAGAGAGAGAGAGAGAGAGAGAGAGAGAGAGAGAGAGAGAGAGCGATCATCCGCCATTGAAGGAGCTCGGGGCCGAAGGCTTCAAAGGCTCAGCCAGTGCATTCCAAGCTTCGCCAAGCCATACCGTTGCCCTCTTCGACTTCATCTCGACCTTGCGAACGCAACGAACTAACTTGTTCGTCAGTTTATCGCAGCAAAAGGTGAGTTGAGTCTCTAAGCTTGAGGTCGGTCTCCAATGGCATCTAGACTTTCGGCGCGCTGTTTGTTGCGTTTTGAGTTGCAACTCACTCGTCTTGCATCGCTGAGCAACTTTACCTTTGATTGCATGTGATTCCGTCGTGTAAAAACCCGAGTCGGCCTTCAACTCTCTCGGATTGGTCGGGACCCCCATGGCTCGTTCTAGACCAAAGCGAGCCCTCGCGATGGCTAGGTAAGTCTTCTTGGTCCTTGGTGATGCTTCCTGATTGATTTGTTTAGCCAAATAACGCTAGAAGCGGCTAGGACGGTTCCTCGCCGGAGACTAGCTTCGGTACAAATTAGAGGTCTAGGCTAGTGTTGTTCTGGTGCATTGAGGCTTCGATATGTCGTGAAGGAAGTCACGGCGAGTTGAATGCCGTTGGTTTTGTGTCAATCGGATAGCGGAAGGCCGAGATATGGCCTTCCGACGAGGCGACGGCGAGAGGGTGCCGGCGCCGATCGTCTTCTTCGGCGAGGCTGTTGACCGGTCAACGATAGTTGACCGGTCAACGCCCACGTAGCGCTGACGTGGCGCCCGCATGGCAACCACGTCAGCGCCGGTTATTATAACCGAAAGAAAGTTGATCCGACGGTGGTAGGAGCGTCGCGTGTCGCGATCTCTTTTTTTAGAAATAAAAAATCCACCGTAGATCGGAAGGTCACGGTTCAATCAAGCTCTTCAATCTGAGCCGTTGATTCATTGTGAAGATCAGACCGCCTGTAGCTCGACACGTGGCGCAATCTAAGCCTTAGGTTTGAGTTGGGCGGGAATTGAAAATTTTGAGCGGGAGAAATTGAAACAGTGCCGTTTCGGTGCGGGTCGGTTCCGAGTGGGTCGGGCCTCCCTCCCACGGGTCGTGGGCAGGGTCACCCGACCGGGTCCGAATAATATTTTTTTAAAATAAAAAAAAAATCATAAAATGATTTTAAAAATAAAAAATCAGAAAAATCCAAAAAAAATCCAAAAAAATGCTAGAAAATTCCAAAAAATGTGGAAAAATTATTGAAAAATCATAGACACTCCAGAAATCCTCAAAAATCGAGGATTGACCATAAACAACTGGTCAACCCTATTTTTGGGATTTCTTATCCGTTCTTCCGAGACTTGACGATATTACCCTTTAGGGGTAAGTCGCCTCTGCTGTATATGCGAGATAAGACCGATAATTCCAAGGTAAGAACTAGGGTCGGGTAGGCGACCAATTCTTAGGCTTGGGTTTTCAAGTCCCGTCCATTTTCTCAAAATGACGATTTTGCCCCTCAATGGGAAAATCGTCTTTCTTGTCCCAATCGAGTCCCAAAAATTACTTAAAGTTAGGGTTTGGGTCAGGTGGGTGACCAACCATAATATTTAAGATTTTCAGTTCTCGTCTTTGTCCAAATGATGACTTTACCCCTTCAAGGGTAAAATCACTTTTAAATTCCAGAAAAATTCTGAAAATTCCCGAAAAATAGGAAATGAGAGGATTTGATCGCCAATCACATTTCCATCATCTTTTGACTGCATATTCCATATGAAATGACGATTTTGCCCTTCTGAGGCAAATTGTCCCCAAATCTCTCAAAATTACGATTTTGCCCCTCATGGGCAAATCATGACAAAATCACTCCTAAGCCTTGATTGATACTTTTCTAGGCTAATAGGGCCTCATTAGGGATGCTATGCTGCTTTCATGTGTTTTATCCGCATGTACTGGATCTTCGATTTGCGCATTTATTTCTAATGATTGTGAGTGATAGGGTAGCCATTCCCATCTGTATGAACTCCTAGATTTAGGATCTATACCTCACCCATATGTATGAAATCTTTAGATCAGATACACCATTCAACTTTGGTACCGAAAGGGCGTCAACTCTGATAGTTGGCGTAATTAAGTCCCCGATCCCATTTCTATGGTTTCCGCGGAATCAAATAGATCGCTCCCAACTATTCGATAGGGTTTCCGATCGTACCCTCCACGAAACGATTGGTGGCGACTCCTTGGCACGCACACTTATCACATGTCACCAGACCGCACCGAAGGTCGACCACGTATATCCAGCCGTTGCGATTTGGGTAATGGACCCTAGGAGAGGCCCGTGTCCGATCAGGCAGCATCAGGCTGCCCATTAGCCCTCGAGAGCCCCGACACGACCGATGGCGCCTCGAGAGGGTCGCGACAGACTGGCCCTCGAGAGCCCAATGATAAATTCATGATATTTTTTCTTTTTTTGTAATTATGCATGATATAATTACACAATGGTTAGTGTACGTACCTCACCTTCGAGAGCATCTGCAGAAAATAAGATCAGATAAACCAAACAACTTTTTAATCGGCTCAAGTCCTCTGGAATTCGTAACCAGAGATTCTGGTTTAGAATAAGTCCCCAGCGGAGTCGCCAGTCTGTCGCGACCCTCTCCCGAGCGGCAAACTGGATGCTGACGGCGAGGGTTAATGGGCCGCCCGATCGCTGGCTTGATCGGACGCGGGCCTCTCCCAAGGTCCATTACCCAAGTCGCAACTGCTGGATATACGTGATTGACCTTCAGTGTGATCTAGTGACATGTGATGAGTGTACATGCCAAGGAGTCGCCACCAATCGTTTCGTGGAGGGTACGATCGGAAACACTATCGAATAGTTGGGAGTGGTCTATTCGATTATGCGGAAACCAGAGAAATGGGTTCGGGGACTTAGTTACGCCAACTGTCAGAGTTGACGCCCTTTCGGTACCTAAACTGAATAGTTTATCTGATCCTAGGATTTCATACAGATGAGTGAGATGCTGATCCTAAATCTAGGAATTCATGCAGATAGGAATTGCTATCCTATCAATCACAATCAATAGGAATAAATGCGCAAATCAAGGATCCAATGCATGCGATAAAACACATGAAATCAGCATGGTATCCCTAATGAGGCCCTATTAGCCTAGAGAAATATCAATCAAGGCTTAGGAGTGATTTGGACATGATTCGCCCATGAGGGGCAGAATCGTAATTTTGAACAATTCGGGAAAAATTTACCCTTAAAAGGGTAAATCTGTCATTTTAGACGAATTGGGAAGTCAAAAGACAGTGGAAATAGGATTGGCCATCAATCCAATCTATTTCCTATTTTTCGGGAATTTCCAGGATTTTTCTGGAATTTTCAAGCGATTTTACCCTTGGAGGGGTAAAGTCGTCATTTTGGACAAAGGTGAGAACTGAGAATCTTAAATATTAGGGCTAGTCGTCCACCTGACCCGAACCCTATCTTTAAGCAATTTTCAGAACTCGATTGAGACAAGAAAAACGATTTTCCCATTAAAGGGCAAAATCGTCATTTTGAGAAAAGAGGTGGCACTCGAAAACCCAAGCCTAAGAATTGATCGCCTACCTGACCCTAATTCTTACCTTGGTATTATCGGTCTTATCTCGCATACACAGCAGAGGCGACTTACCCCTAAAAGGTAATGTCGTCAAGTCTCGGAAGAACGGATAAGAAACCCCAAAAATAGGGTTGACCAGTTGTCTGTGGTTAATCCTCGATTTTTGGGGATTTCTAGAGTGTCTAGGATTTTCCCACAATTTTCCTATATTTTTTTGGATTTTCTAGAATTTTCTAGAATTTTTAGAATTTTCTAGATTTTATTTATTTATTTATTTATTTTTAAAATCATTTTCCATGATTTTTTATTTAAAAAATGTGATTCGGACCGGGTCGACCCGACCCACTCGGGTCGAAACCTGGCCCAGACCCGGATCCGCGAAACTAAGGCCTCGAAACGACGCCGTATCGCCCTTTTTTATTTTCGAATTACCCCGCTATGATCCAACGGTCCTCATTGCCCCACGTGGCTAGTCCACGATCGCAGGATGGTCTGACCGGAGTCTACGGTTCAGATTGAATGGAGACCTGACCAGAACCGTCTGATCTGACTACTCAATCCTACGGCCACGATTAAAACCCAAGACTAGATCTGGGCTGTCCATTCATATTATCCTAAACGACGCCGCTCTACAACTAAACTAAACGGCACCGTTTGATTTTCTGATTTTAAAACCATTTTCGAATAATTCTATTTATTAATCGGACGGCCACTAGAGTTTAGGTTCGATTTATCTGAACCGTCCGATCTTTTCTATTCGAATAACTGACCCAACGGCCATGCTGACTCGACACCACGTGGACCAATCGCGCATTGCCACCTAGGCCCTTGACTCGCTGACCACGCCACGTCAGCTTCGTCTTCAACCTTGCGACTCCGGCAGAACGGACGGTTGTAGGTCTCCGATGATGATCTAACGATGAGATCTTGATGGAATGGAGCGAGACCAGCGGCAATCGACTCGCAATCATTTCTATTTCAACATATCTGAGAATCGCGATATCTAATCCACAGAATCACAGAAATCATGCAAAGTGCCAAGTATGGCCATGGGAGTTCGACCACAAAGACTACGCGAAATCAGAGCAATTTGTTCCTAGATTGACACGAAAAGAGGTGCAGAAGACTTACCTCGAGCTCCGATTGAGCTCGCTCGGCCCAGATTTGGCTGGGCAAGGATGAACAGGGGCTCGACAATGGGGGTTGGATTGGAAGACTCGATTGGGCATGTTAAGACAAAAATCGATGCAAACAAGATACGCGACGATGGTCAGTGATGTTCAGGGAATGAAACGCACACATTAATTGTACGAATGATTAAGAAATGCGCGAGTCGCCATGAAAGCTTGAAGAAAAACTCGGGACTGCGACTCACCTGTTCTCGCGGATTCCTTGTGCGCGGCCAACGGCGATTGCTTCCTGGCACTCTGGGCAAGCTTCGGAAGGTCTTCTTTGGCTTTGGTTCAGCCGGAAACGGCCCAACCGATGCCTTGCAGTCGAGCTCAAATTCTCGACGACCGGGGTCGGAGAACGGGCTCTCTCTCGCGTTCTCTCTCTCTCGCGCGATTCTACTCTCTTCTCTCTAACTGAACTCCTTCTTCTTTTTAACTGAAAGCCCTTGTAGGCTTATCTAGCATCTCCGAATTTTGGCGCCGATTTGGGGAATTCCAACTGACTTCAATGGCACGTGGCAGCACGTGTTTTTAGGTTCAATTGGTGCCGGGGAGGATGGGTAATTTGCCAAGGTTCATTTGGTTTCCTGGCGAGCCTCATTCCTCACGAATTTGGCATACATTCGACCTGCATTTGTCATTTGTTGACTTTTGCAGGTGTGCAGGTTGACCAGTCGATTATTTGCTGCCCCGGTGATCAATGGTCTTCATTCTGGTCCCGATCGACGGGGATTGACCCAAGGAACTAAATGCCCAGCATTGCTTCTCCCATTGTCGTAGATTTGTCTATCAATTTTCTCCTTGAAATTGCACCTTCCACTGTTCACTCGTGCACAGGCCTGATGAAGAAGAAGACACTGTAGCGGATCGGTTGACCGGTCGGACCGGCGGTCTGACCGGTCCGAACCGGCTCCGAATTGGATTTTTTAAAATTAAACCCAAATCAGTAGGAAATTTTTACAATTGAACCTCATAATCGAATCTAGGGCACGAATTCTATCTAGAAATGTGGTTTTGCCAAAAAATTTTCATCAATTTCTATAAAACCCCCAAATTCCCATTTAATTGAAAATTGGGGATTGTGTAATTGAGGGTCCAAACGATCAAATTGGGTCGAATCACCTATGCCAATTGATTTAAAATGGTGAAATCCATTGGGTAGCATGTTCAATTTGTAATGATAGCCTTTGAATTGAAAGTAATTTCGATTATGCTCAATTTCAAGGACTAAAATGCAATTATGTTTGCAATTGAACAACTTGTCCGAGCAATTAGGTCAAATTGAAATAGGGGACAATTAGATTGAATGTCAAGATCCTAGAAAATGCTAAAACTGTAAATTAAAAGACTCAATTGGTATTTTTTTTTCTCAAATTCAATAGTACGGGTTACAAAGGAACACCCATAATTGAATTTAATTTTGAATTTTTTGTGAGGTCAAAAATACAAGGGATTAAAAATAAAAATATTGGATATTTTTCCATATTTTTTTGACCTCGAATGCTATTTTGCTTGAATTTTTTGAGTATTTTCCTATTTTCTAAAAATACTGAAAAATATGAAAAATATAAAAAATTATTTTTTGGTCAACAATGGTTCCTTGGGATTGGCTAAGGCCACCAAAGTTGATTTTGTAATTTTTTGACTTTTTAGGAATTTTTTGTGATTTTTCAAAGACAAAACTGAAAAAGGACTTAGTCAAAAATCAGGTGTCAACAACCGTGAGTGGGCTCGGGGGCAAGAATTCTCGTCTCCTTCTTGACTTTGACAACGTGAATGGTGAACCGGTCAAACAATCACATCAAGTTTTTAGTGGGGGTCTCTCGTCTAGAGTACGTTCTTCAGTTCCATTTGATTTGTCCCGGTTGCGGTCATTCCTATCCACCAGACCCTTCACAAGACTGGCAATTTAGTATTTTTTCAATTATAAAAAAAAATACTTAATGAGAGAGGCAAATGAGATTTGAAATTAAGATATCCTACTCTATGATATTACATGAAATCAATTGTTCTAAAAGCTTAAGTTATTAGATCGATACGTGATTTAATATCTAAATACTCTCTATCACATCCCACCACTTCACGCATCCTTAATCCTTACAAATCTCTAAAATACAAGAGACTTGGCATTCTACTTCTAAACCTACTTCCATTATGTGCTTATCTATGTCATTGGCAAAACATTTTAGGAAAAATGAATTGTCATTGTCTATTGCTCAACAAATTCAACATGTTTGATTTTCAATGGGTATCATCCAATGAACGAACAGTCTGTAGGTCGGGTCGACTGACTTTGCGTACACATTTGATCGGGTAGTATCGACAAATGAAGAAGATTGCTGTCTCGACTGCTTATATATAAGTAGCCATGGAGCTCATCAGGAGCTCAAGCTATCTCACCACCCCCCCGCCCCACCCCCCACCCAAAAAAAAAAAAAGGAGGAGAAGAAGGTAAAGAAATGGCGTCCAAGGATTTGATTTCATCTGATTGGGGTGTGAAGCTTCTGTGCTTTCTCATGGTGGTCATCCTTCATTCGGTCCTCGTCGTCTCTGCAATAAGCCAAGGAGGCCTTTGCGGCGAGGGTGAGCTGCTCATTCTCTTTACTTCTCCGTGTATTATCATGTGGATTAAATCTAATCTCAACTACGGGGCTCATGCAATTTCTGTTGACACATCTCACACTCTGCACTGCCGACAACAGTGAAAATATCTTCTTGTCTACGAAAATTTTGCATTGTCGGCAATCGGCATGCTGCCAAATACTGGGCAAAAATGGAAATTCGAAACGATCGATGTGGTCCCCGACTTACCCCTCAACACGTTCCATGGATTCCGAAGATGTGTTAGATTCAGACAAGTACCAAAATCATTTCCTAGAACGTCCCAATCCCACTCTATCTGTATTCTGTACTATTATTCTCTACTTTGCTTGCACCCCCGGACGGGGTCATGTGTGATCAACTTTCGCTAGGAACCCGTAAGCGTTTGTCTCTCCGTTTTGACGAGGTACACCGATCCAACCATTTTAATCCTTCGTTTACAATGGTTCGTAGGTGGAGCAGATCCAAGCGACCCAAATCTGTCCCCTGGATGTACATGTATGTTTTACTAACGTGTTCTCCATATTCGGATGAGATATTGACATGCCTCTGATTCAAAACGACTCTTCAGTATGATTAGTGGCTGTTTACTCTCACTGCAGGAGGGTACATGTACTCGGACAATGGAGGGATCGGATTCAAGTGTCAAGTCGTTCATGGATCACGTGGTTTTTTTTTTTTGAATGGCTAATTATGGAGCACTGCTGGAAATTAAGTTATGGTTAGAGAACTTCACAGGTCAGGATTGATCGAAGATTGACGTGTTTTCCTTTTATGAATGATGTCCTACTCGATATGTTGTATCGAAAAATAATAGAAACCATTAAGTGAAATGGTAATCCGCCTGCAATTACCAAATTCAATATGTTTTTCTATTTGTTTGGATTTTGTTATTTCGGAGAAATGGGTCTCCGTCCTTGCCCCGATGGAAGAAGTCGATCCCTTATCAACTTCGGTTACCGCCTTCCGTGAAGGGTGCGAAACGGTCAACTGTTTTTGCCGCCAGGGTTGAAACCTCGAAGGCGAAAGAGACTACTCTTTGAGCTTTCTTGATTTATCACATAAAATAAATCATGTAATAAACTCTAGATTTTTGGAAGAATTAGTTGCGCGCACATTTAAGACGGGCTTCAGAGCCGAAGGCCACGAGTTCGATTCCGCACATCGCCGGTTTAACCCACTCATTAAATCTGGGTTGTCCAATTCAAAATGGACGATCCAGATCAGTCCACCGTTTTTTAGTGAAAAATGATGTGAATTGATGTGGAATGTTCATTTTGAATTGGATGGCCTAGATCAATCATTGCACACCTACCATTATGGTAGAAAATTCGGATCCGTAAACAAGGCTTCACTGAGGGGACGTATTAAAATATAAAGTGTGATTGGAGAATAGAGATCATCTAAATTATTTTTTGGATCCTAAGATTTGGATTCATCCACCGATGAATAAATGGGCGGCCTAGATCGATTGAGGCTTTTTCTAAACCAAACCGACCCCACTCCCCTAAACCTCCTCCCCCCCCCCCCAAAAAAAAAAAAAAACGAAACCCAAATTTTATTTTTCCCATTTTGCCCTTATCTCACCCACCCCTGCTCGCCCCCCAACCTTTATCGTTCTCGATATAAGTTTAAGCTATTAAATTAAAATTTAATAGATAACCTATGGTAAAAAAAAAAAAAACATGCTGGATGCAGCCGATGAAGGCAGTGTTGAATCACTCCGTTAATTGATTCAACTGCCTGCGTGGACTATGGACAAGGTAAGAGCAATCGCAGATGGAGGTAGTGTTGAATCTCTCGGAACAATTCAGCGCGTCTTGTGGAGATAGAAAACGCAACCGTAGCATCCGTAAATCTCCTCAACATCCGACCGCTGTGTCCTCAGAAAACGGCCATGTGGTTCCTTTTCACATGGATGGGCAGACGCCTGCCCTTGAGATCCGGGTCGTCCGTTTTTAGATGGATGGCCAAAATCTCCTACTTTTAGAGAGCAACTTTTTGGATTTTTTTTTTAATTATAATCCGGGCCGTCCATTCATAACACGGATGGTCCGGATTCCAAAGGCAGGGCCCGCCCTTCTGAGAAAAGGGCAGACGATCCCTTTACTTTTCACATGGAGGGAGATCAACGGGTATTCATGAGGCAAATTTTTAATAGTATTTTCATATTTTTTGAGTTTTCAAATTTTTAATAGCTTTTTTCTATCTTTTTTTTCCCTTTTGCGAAATTTTAACCGGAATGATTACATTGAAATTTCACGCAAATATTTATGGCTAAATTGATAAAATTGAAAAAGTTTAGGATTGAATTAACATCCATGTGATAAGTTTAAGACTAAATAGGTAACTCATCCTAATTTCCAATCAAGTGGAGGGGATTGAAGTGGATGCAACTGTTGAAGATTGTTTGGACAAGCCCGATTTCACTGAGGGTGCGTTTGGGAACAGCTTTCCCAAGGCACTTTAGACCGCTAAAGTCCCTTGAAAGAAAGTTGGAGTGTTTGGCAAATTTTTTTTGGCCACTTTGGGAAAAGGTCAACCCTTGCCAAAGTTGAAAGCCCAAAGCAGGTGGATACCTGCCTTGAGCTTTGAGCATTCTCGGCAAGCTGGAAACAAGATAAGTAATTTATTTTTCCTTCTTAAATTGCCCCCACAGATAATTTTTTGTTCCACTTTTGCCCTAAAAAGTTATTCATCTTCTTCCCAAACGCCCATACGTTCCAGTGCTCACTGGTTCTCGTTCAACGCGAGGTCACTGGTTGTCGAGGTTGAGATCGAGGGTCACGGTGGTCGTCAAGCCGCTGTCTTCGCCGGAGCTATTGCCGTGGTTGATTTGCTGCGAGTCGAGGTTGAGATCGAGCATCGAGCGACCCAGAACTAGTTCTTTGACCGCAGATCTGCGACCTCGGCTTCGCCTCACTTCGCGTCGCACATCCTCAGCATCGCATCACCTATGGTCGCGTGACTCCGGCATCTCACCCCTTAAGGTCGATCTACCCCGACGGCGCTGACCTGGGGTCGTGATGTCGGCGATGGGCCTTGCCTGGGTTTCGCGAAACTTCGTTGACCTTAGTCGCCTGGGCTTCGCTGAGCTCCAACAGGGGTTGCGACAAGTTCTGTCGCCTCGCTTGGCCGGTGGTTGTTGATACCTAATTTCGGATCAATTTTTTTTTTAGTTATTTCATAGAAAATTCATGGAAAATCTATAAAAAGTAAAAAAAAATTACAAAATCAACTTTGGTGGCCTTGGCCAAGCCTAAGGAACCATTTTTGACAAATTTTTTTTCAATTTTTTTGTATTTTTTTAATATTTTCATAAAATAGAAAAAAATTAGAAAAATCAAAAAAATAGTATTTGAGGTTACAAAAATATAGGGAAATAGTCAATATCTTTCTTTTAATTTTCTTATCATTTTGACCTCATCAAGAGTCAAAATTCAAGTTTAATTTTGTGTGTTTCTTTGTAATGTACAGAGTTGAATTTGTCAAAAAATATGTTTTGAGTCTTTTTATTTGCAATCTTTTGCACTTTCCGAGTCTTGACATTCAACTTGATTGCCCTACATTTCAATTTGGTTCAATTGTACGCTGATTTGATCAATTTTGGCTTTAGGGACCTAATTGCATAAAAATCTTTTCATTTTAGTCCCTAAAATGCCAAATCCAAAATTAAACTTTTCTGAGAGACACCCATAGAACCCCAATGCTTCCTCCCTATAGGTTTGGATCTCCTAAATCTTACGGTGGGCTCAATTGACTCCAATTCATTCGTTAAGAAGTCCAATTTGGCAAAAATCAATTTCGGATCCCATGTTACATTTAGGGTTTTCGATTGATTCCGCATTCGACATTCACAAAATCACCATATTAGATGGGATTCAGGTCGTGGAAGCCAATTTGGTGATTTAATTGAAAAAATTATGAATTTTTGTACGTCAATTTGTCCTCTTTTTGGCGAATCGGGTCAATTGGGTCGGGTTGACCCAACCCAGTCAACCCGTTGACCAAAATTGGTCATGAGCAAAAAACGCTCTGCTGGTTCTTCTTCCCTGGGTTGCGCAGGAGATCAATAGGGAAGAAGAGGCCAAATTGACCTCAAATCCGCACGTCCAAAACTACGACCTTCCAAAGATCACTCGTCCGCATGGTTCCGACGATCTTCAGCGGGCCAGAACCGACGACGCGTGTGCGAGTTCGGCTTGGAACTCCCAAAATAGAACCGGCGATGAGGATTAAAATGAGCAGAGTTAAAGTCAGTTGAGGGGGGATTCGGTTAGGGGATTTCCATAACAGACGACGCAAAAAAAACGCACAGAGAGAGCCGAAGAGAGAGAGAGAGAGAGAGAGAGAGAGAGAGAGAGAGAGAGAGAGAGAGAGAGAGAGCGATCATCCGCCATTGAAGGAGCTCGGGGCCGAAGGCTTCAAAGGCTCGGCCAGTGCATTCCAAGCTTTGCCAAGCCATACCGTTGCCCTCTTCGACTTCATCTCGACCTTGCGAACGCAACGAACTAACTTGTTCGTCAGTTTATCGCAGCAAAAGGTGAGTTGAGTCTCTAAGCTTGAGGTCGGTCTCCAATGGCATCTAGATTTTCGGCGCGCTGTTTGTTGCGTTTTGAGTTGCAACTCACTCGTCTTGCATCGCTGAGCAACTTTACCTTTGATTGCATGTGATTCCGTCGTGTAAAAACCCGAGTCGGCCTTCAACTCTCTCGGATTGGTCGGGACCCCCATGGCTCGTTCTAGACCAAAGCGAGCCCTCGCGATGGCTAGGTAAGTCTTCTTGGTCCTTGGTGAAGCTTCCTGATTGATTTGTTTAGCCAAATAACGCTAGAAGCGGCTAGGACGGCTCCTCGCCGGAGACTAGCTTCGGTACAAATTAGAGGTCTAGGCTAGTGTTGTTCTGCTGCATTGAGGCTTCGATATGTTGTGAAGGAAGTCACGGCGAGTTGAATGCCGTTGGTTTTGTGTCAATCGGATAACGGAAGGCCGAGATATGGCCTTCCGACGAGGCGACGGCGAGAGGCTGCCGGCGCCGATCGTCTTCTTCGGCGAGGCTGTTGACCGGTCAACGCCCACGTGGCGCTGACGTGGCGCCCGCATGGCAGCCACGTCAGCGCCGGTTATTATAACCGAAAGAAAGTTGATCCGACGGTGGTAGGAGCGCCGCGTGTCGCGATCTCCTTTTTTAGAAATAAAAAATCCACCGTAGATCGGACGGTCACGGTTCAATCAAGCTCTTCAATCTGAGCCGTTGATTCATTGTGAAGATCAGACCGCCTGTAGCTCGACACGTGGCGCAATCTAAGCCTTAGGTTTGAGTTGGGCGGGAATTGAAAATTTTGAGCGGGAGAAATTGAAACAGTGCCGTTTCGGTGCGGGTCGGTTCCGAGTGGGTCGGGCTCCCTCCCACGGGTCGTGGGCAGGGTCACCCGACCGGGTCCGAATAATATTTTTTTAAAATAAAAAAATCATAAAATGATTTTAAAAATAAAAAATCAGAAAAATCCAAAAAACATCCAAAAAAATGCTAGAAAATTCCAAAAAATGTGGAAAAATTATGGAAAAATCCTAGACACTCCAGAAATCCTCAAAAATCGAGGATTGACCATAGACAACTGGTCAACCCTATTTTTGGGATTTCTTATCCGTTCTTCCGAGACTTGACGATATTACCCTTTAGGGGTAAGTCGCCTCTGCTGTATATGCGAGATAAGACCGATAATTCCAAGGTAAGAACTAGGGTCGGGTAGGCGACCAATTCTTAGGCTTGGGTTTTCAAGTCCCGTCCATTTTCTCAAAATGACGATTTCGCCCCTCAATGGGAAAATCGTCTTTCTTGTCCCAATCGAGTCCCAAAAATTGCTTAAAGTTAGGGTTTGGGTCAGGTGGGTGACCAACCATAATATTTAAGATTTTCAGTTCTCGTCTTTGTCCAAATGATGACTTTACCCCTTCAAGGGTAAAATCACTTTTAAATTCCAGAAAAATTCTGAAAATTCCCGAAAAATAGGAAATGAGAGGATTTGATCGCCAATCACATTTCCATCATCTTTTGACTGCATATTCCATATGAAATGATGATTTTGCCCTTCTGAGGCAAATTGTCCCCAAATCTCTCAAAATTACGATTTTGCCCCTCATGGGCAAATCATGACAAAATCACTCCTAAGCCTTGATTGATACTTTTCTAGGCTAATAGGGCCTCATTAGGGATGCAATGCTGCTTTCATGTGTTTTATCCGCATGTACTGGATCTTCGATTTGCGCATTTATTTCTATTGATTGTGAGTGATCGGGTAGCCATTCCCATCTGTATGAACTCCTAGATTTAGGATCTATACCTCACCCATCTGTATGAAATCTTTAGATCAGATACACCATTCAACTTTGGTACCGAAAGGGCGTCAACTCTGATAGTTGGCGTAATTAAGTCCCCGATCCCATTTCTCTGGTTTCCGCGGAATCAAATAGATCGCTCCCAACTATTCGATAGGGTTTCCGATCGTACCCTCCACGAAACGATTGGTGGCGACTCCTTGGCATGCACACTTATCACATGTCACCAGACCACACCGAAGGTCGACCACGTATATCCAACCGTTGCGATTTGGGTAATGGACCTTAGGAGAAGCCCGTGTCCGATCAGGCAGCTTCGGGCTGCCCATTAGCCCTCGAGAGCCCCGACACGACCGACGGCGCCTCGAGAGGGTCGCGACAGACTGGCGACTCCGCTGGAGAATATTCTAAACCAGAATCTCTGATTACGAATTC
Source organism: Rhodomyrtus psidioides (assembly GCA_021437785.1). Classification (NCBI taxonomy): domain Eukaryota; kingdom Viridiplantae; phylum Streptophyta; class Magnoliopsida; order Myrtales; family Myrtaceae; genus Rhodomyrtus; species Rhodomyrtus psidioides. The sequence goes on along the minus strand of JAILYB010000023.1, from coordinate 1,014,905 downwards.
TAGAGGACTTGAGCCGATTAAAAAGTTGATTGGTTTATCTGATCTCATTTTCTACAGATGCTCTCGAAGGTGAGGTACGTACACTAACCACTGTGTTAGATGTTTTTGCAGATTGGAGAAATAAGGGGTGGAGTGATTGTTGACATTTTTCCTGCAGGTTGGAGTTGAAAATGTATGTTTATCTTACGCACATACTGAAGCGGTATTTTGATACAAACTGTTGTGCATGACCTTGCATTGTGATGATCACGACATATCACACACACTAGCGGTCAAACCCCGACTGCAACCACCCCTAGGTTACCTTAGATAGGGAAAGGATGCGAAAGGATCTCGTGTTTGATGGCACTTGAGATTTTTGTGTTCGTTCCCGCTCACGATCCAAATTGACGATTTCTAGCCCTCTTGAGTGGGTACTCTTGGGGAGGACTCTGCCATATTTGGATCGTGGGAGCCTGAGCCATTGGTTCCTCACCTGATTTTTGATTTTTTAGAGTATACCCACTTGTCTCATGCGCATGTCTATGGAAGGTTGGTATACCTAAAAAAAAAATCCCGCTGATCACTGTAAGTATGACTTCTCTCTCTACTTGTTCATTTCCTATTGAAATTTCATGATAGAAAATTCATGGAAATCAACCGAATGCCCTGTGTGTTTGAGTTTACAAATGAAAATTTTTGACAATGAATTTTAGATGCAAAATTGGAACACTTCTAAGCCGTCCCTACAGAATAGATGGTTCATCCAAATTTTCAATCATGGATTAAGATGACATTTTTTATGTCTAAAATTCTTCCAATTCAAGATTTTGGGGCATAAAGTTAAGACCATGTTTGCAATCACATTTTGTGTAGTGATTTCTTAAAAACAAGTGTTGACACCTAAATTTTGATCAACTTTTTTTCCTTTATTTTTCGAAAATTCATAGAAAATCCATAAAAAGCTGAAAAATTACAAAATCAACTTCGGTAGCCTTGGCCAAGCTAAAGGGACCATTTTTGGATAAAAAAAATATTTTTTCATATTTTTTATTATTATTATTTTCGAAAAATATAAAAATAAAAAGAAAATAAAAAAAGTAGTATTCGAGGTCACAAAAATATATACAAATAGTCGGTATTTTTATTTTTAATTTTCTTTAATTTAGGACCTCATAAAATAGTAAAATTCAGGTTCGATTTTAGGTGTTCTCTGATCACCATAAAATTGAATTTGGCAAAAATATTAATAATGATTAAAAGGAAAAAGAGTGAAAACATCATCATTTAAAAGGAAAAAGGGACTAATCATTTTGTCTTCGCTTTTGATTATTTTATTATTATTTTTACTTTTAGTATTTTATTATATTATTATTATATTATTTTTTTATTATTATTTTATTTTTATTATTATTTTACTCTTCCCCCCTCCCCCTCATCATCCGTCGCCTCCTCTTCTTCCTTCTTTCTTCTTCTTTTTCTTCTTCTTCTTCCTCCTCTTCTTCTTCTCCTTCCTCTCCCGTAGCTTCTTCTTCCTTTTCTTTTCTTCTTCTTCGTGGACGCCTAAAATGGAACCCCCCCTTCCGCCGTCGTCGCTAGCCGTCGTACCTCAAAGCCGCCGTGAACAACCCAAGACCTCCGGCCTCCACCCGTTTCGGAGTTTGGTTCGGGTTTCGGATCGGGCCAAATCCGTCATCGCCAAAGCGCGCTATCGCCTCCGGCGACAGCCCCGGAGTCCTACCTCCTCCCTCGGAGCTTATGGAGCCTACGCGCCGCTGGTGGAGCCCAGAAACAGCCTCGGGTCACCACCCCGTCGTCGGAACGTGTCCGGACGCGTCGGAACGTGTCCGGACGTGTCCGGACGCGTCGGAACGTGTCCGGACGTGTCCGGACGCGTCGGAACGTGTCCGGACGTGTCCGGGCGTGTCGGACGTGTCGGAGCGTGTCCGGGCGTGTCGGACGTGTCGGAGCGTGTCGGACGTGTCGGAGCCGTGTCGGAACAGTGTCGGAACAGTGCATGAACAGTGTCGGAACAATGCATGAACAGTGTAGGAACAGTGCATGAATAGTGTCCAATTTTTTAATTTTTTAATTTTTTTTTATTTTTTAGTCTTAATTTGTGAAATTGACTATCGACAGGTAACGGACATGGGGATGGTCGCAGGCTGAGGCTGGGCGATTGAAGGCCGGTGTCCAATCCGGTATGTTTTACGTACCCGATCTGTATATCAGGATTATTTTTCTAAAATATTGCATTTATAGACTTGATTTGTATGTATTTGTTTCAGTCTAGTGGTTAGCTTATTTATCTGGTTGAGTGTTATCTATTGTCAAAGACATGCTTTTTGTTAAAATATTTTCTGAAAATATAAAAAAATATTAATAAATCAAAAATGCCAAAAAAATGGAAAAATTAAAGAAAAACAAAAAAATTGAGAAAAAATTGCAGAAAAATTCTAAAAATTGTCCAAGGCTGAAAATGACAAAAAATTGATTTGTTTTCATTTTTGGGATTTTCTCCCATTTAATCCAAAATGGCGATTTCACCCCTCAAAGGGTAAATCGTCTTTGATATTCTGATGAATTGTGGAAATTGCTTAGAATTTGGTGATGGGCCAGATGGGTGGTTAAACCTTATGTCTAAGATTTCCACATTTCATTTCCATTTTTAGAAAATGACGATTTTACCCTTCGAATGGTAAATCGATTTCTAAAATTCCCGAAAATCACGAAAATTGCCAAAAAAATAGGAAATGGGTCAATTGAGTGACCAAACCTATTTTGACTCCGGATTCATTCCGAAATGATGATTTTGTCCTTTTTGGGCAAATTGTCCCATTTGTCTCAAAATTATGATTTTGCCCCTGATGGGCAAAATCATGTCTAAATCATTCCTAAGCCTGATTGATGCTTCTCTAGGCCAATATGGCCTTATTAGGAATGCCATGTGATTTATTTGTACATTTGAATTCATTGATTTGTGCGCTTTATTATTGATTGTGATTGCCAGGATAGTCATTCCTATCTGCATGAACTCCTAGATTTAGGACTCGTACCCCACTCATCTGTATGAAATCTTAAGTCAGAAAACTCAGTCAACTTAGGTACCGAAAGGGCGTCAACTCTGATAGTTGACGTAACTAAGTCCCCGAACCCATTTCCCTGGTTATCGCATAATTGAATAGAAACTCCCGACTATTCAATAGGGTGGTCCAATCATACCCTCCAAAAAAATGATTGGTGGCGACTCCATGGCATGCACACTTAGCACATATCACTAGACCACACTGAAGGTCGACTACGTATACCTCCGTTGCGATTTGGGTAACGGGCCTTGGGAGAGGCCCGCGTCCGACCAGACTGGACGGCCCATTAGCCCTCGAGAGCCCATGGCGAATCTCGAGAGGGTCGCGACAGACTGGCGACTCCGCTGGGGACTTTAGAGAACTTGAGCCGATTAAAAAGGTGATTGATTTTTTTAACATGTTTTATGCAGATGCTCTTCAAGGTGAGGTACGTACTTTAACCCTTGAGGTGTTAAATATTTTTGCAGATTGGAGAAATAAGGGGTGGAGTACTTGTTAACTCTGTTTTATGCAGGTTGGGCGTAGGAATGAATGATTGTGTGTATGTTTTATATTGAAGCGGTGATTGTTAAATAAGATGCATGTTTATCGCTTTAGCACGACACCGAAAATACACACAACCGCGCCTAAAACCCCGGGCGCCACCTATAGGAAAACAATAGAAGGGATTGAAAATGGAATCTCCGTGAGGAAAAACACGGGGTAATCCACTTTTCAATTCCGCTCACTTCGAACTATGGATCGAGTCCCAATGCACCGATAGCTGTGCAATGGAATCGGCTCTTTCTAGAACTCGAGGTGGGAACCTTGACCTTAGGTGCCAAATCCTTTGATTTTTAGAAGTTTTATCCTCCCTTGTCTCATGTGCATGTCTTTAGATGGTTGGTATATCTAAAACCACCTAAAAAAAAAAAATCGGTGATCCTGGAGTCACATCTCGAAGATTGGAACTGGGGCATCTCCAAGTGTTCGGGCCACATTCCTTTGATTGATTTGACATTCTTAGTCCTCTTGTATAAAATTAATTTTGCTGAGATCCTCTATATCTCGTCCCGTAGATTGATTGTATTAGGGATCTATTTGTATTGTATACATCTTGATAAGGCTCATTTCTATCGAAAATGTGGGCAAATTCCCCAAACCCGTGGAGCATAGTGGAATTCGTCCATTCAGTGCAAAACACATTGGGCCGCAGAGCCACTCGTTTGGTGAAAGGACGTATCGTTCCTAATTGATTTTTAATCAGATCTGGGGATAAGTTTTTCTCCATTCTTTTTATCTCAGGACGTCTCTCCTCTGACAAAGTCAATAGACACAATAACAGAGTCGTCCGCATCAGAATCAAACCCCAAGATACGAATTTGGGTGAACGGTAACCTTGTATCGTTCCAATTTGGTCTTCCAAGACCACATGCCTAACGTGAGTTTTTACTCATTTTACAGGAAGTTGTTGGCGCTGAAAGCCTCAAATGAAAATAGCGCGCTAACAGGGAGGCGAATAGAATCATTGGCCTTAGAAGTCAGGATTCCAGGAGATGGTCTTTGATTATAAGACCTAGTGGATGGTAAAAAGTATCGCTCCTACGTCACATGCTTTGACATGCATTTTGATAAAACCTTCTTTTTTTCCTTGAATAAAAGGAATCTTGAAGAATGGCGCTGGAGTGCGCCCAAAAACACAAATGGATCTTCTCGGGGGCAAATTCTTGAGAAGGATTCGTCGCCCAACCAGATGGGAGATCAAGGACACAAGATAGAGGACCAAATTATGCAAGCCGCGCGTTTGTGTTCAAACGGAAACACAAAACAAGAACAAGGCGGTATCGTTCCAATTTGTCTTGAATTTTGGAACGCAAACTGACACCTAATTCCCTTCTTTGACAGGGGCTCGCCATCAAGGCGAAACAGGTTTTCACATCCCGTGTATTACCCAATGGAACACATGACCAAGGGTAAGATGTATCGTTCTAATTTATTGAAAAATTCATGAACGTACAATAACATGTTTCTTCCGCATTTTCAGGAATCTCCAGCCGCGGCGGGTAGGTAAGTATCCCTTTTCCCCAAGTCGTTGAAGATAAAAAAAAGTGTTAGGACTCTTTCAATCATTATGTCTGAAAAGAGGCATCGAATTTTTAAACTCATAGACATCCACAGTTGAAGTTGGGAGGTTGCCTGAACATGAATGAAACATGCATGTGCATCATAAAGCCCCATTGGGAGGAAATTTTTCGGAGAAAACAAAAAGAATTTTTCCAATAAAAATTGTTCAAACCGTTTAAGGGTGTTTTCTCAGACGAGAGGCGAATCCTAATCCAAACATGTCCAATACACACTTGAGAGATGAGTGAAGTGAGCAGATAACAAAATCTGGGTCTACGGGGGTAAGGACAATTTGCAGCGATTACATGGGTTGGGACGACGGAGGCATTCGTTTCATATCCCCCAAACACTACAGGTGACCGTTGATAACCCATTTGAACGGCGGTTCTCATTCTTAACTCTGTCAAGAACCACCCCACACCGGGGCAAAAAGGAAGTAAGTCCAGCAGCGTCAGGAGAAAATGGTTAGAAATTTTCTTGCTCGGACTAATTAATCTTTTTGTGTTGTTTATATGGTAATCCAAGTGCCATAGGATGACGAGAAGCATTCATTCTTTATCCCATACACTGTATCATTTGCACAGCCAAGTTGAGCCTACAAATTCATTTCATGAACCCATTGGTGATCATTCCAAGACGGATGTCGCACCACTTCAAAAATGGAAGAGTTCAAGACTCAGGGATTACGAAGAGAATTCTCGGACTGATATTTAAAGCATGTTTAGACTATATGTCTAACATGATCCCATGAAGATGAGAAAAAGGGGGATTTCAAAAATGAAAATGAGAAAAATCCCCGGCATCAAGAAAAAGCAAAGTGCCTAGTAAAAGCAAGGCCGATGCTCGTGCTAGTTGTTTAATTGGTCCGCAATGAAGCTGGATGGGAAAATGGGAAATCCCTGAAGGAGCCAAATCCAAAAGGACTGCTCCCCAAATGCTATCAAGCGCAGAACAAAGACATAGAAAGAGTCAGTCTCTGAATGCAACAAGAGACGCTCTTTAAAGAGCTGGTGCACATCGTGAGATAGGTTGCGCGCCTCAAAGGCTAAAGATGCAGAAAAGAAAGGACAGGTGGCAAATCAGCAATGATCACCAATGTCAAACCCGTCACGAATTCTGGGCCAAAAATAAGCCTGTTTCGGTCCCCAATCCTACCAATGTTACAACCCCGAAACAGTCTTCTCTGACTAAGACACTTGGGTTAACATATAGCTTAGCTCGAAGAAGTACGAGCAAGATTATTTCTTTCTCATTTTGCAGGGTTCTTGACTTGTAAACCCGGAGCAGATGGTGAAAATTTTTGTTCAATGGCCTTGACTCAAAAGTGAGTCCCCCTTGAAGATCAAGAACCAAGCCCAACATTACGGTCCCGTGGAAGACCTCCCGACCGATCAAAATGTATGTGCTGCGAATGAGCCTAAAACCTAGGCACAGGTTAGTAGGGAATTGAGTGCATCGCCTACAAAAAAAAAAAAAAACCACTATCGCAAAACAGGTGAGAAGACCTCATTGTCGAGAAATATTCCAATTGATGTTTTGAACAAACTCTTTTTGGAATTTTCAAACTGTTGATCCAGATTTTCCGTCCAAGGGATTTGTGATCACATTTGCATATTGCAAGAATGCTTTGGATAACCTCCAGCATCAAAATGCACATTTCATGATTAAAACTTAAAACATACGGTTTTGTCAAATGGACAGCCGTGGCCTTCCCAAAGATTACTAACGTTTTCTTGGTGAAGAAAAATCTTCCAGGCTCGAACTTCTGCAGGATTCTTGGAAACCCCAAATCCCATAAAAACATTTGCTCCGTGGAGTGGAGCACGCAGGTTTGAACTTTCTACAGGATACCTGGAGAACACAGCTTCCAGAATGTCGTCTCAACAGACTCAACTGAAGTTTTGTCAAAATAAAATCTTTCACTGCTTCAAAACTGAATTCCCGACAAATTTCGGGATCTTTCAAAAGAAGGGGTGAGGATGTGATCCCATTTCAAAATTTAGGCGGTCTCATCGGATGTGGAGAACCCTCGTCATGAGACCCCTTTTCAAAAATCAAGCAGTCCTAGCTTGACGTGGAGAACCCTCGTCCTAGGATCCCTTTTTCAAAAATATCAAACAGTCCTGGCATGACGTGGAGAACCCTCGTCCTAGGACCTCTTTTCAAATATCAAACAGTCTCATCGGACGTGGAGAACCCTCGTCATGAGACCCCTTTTCAAACCAAAACAAAGGTAGATACCGCCTGAAGGGTCAAATGAAGGTAGATACCGCCTGAAGGGTCAAATCAAAGGTAGATACCGCCTGAAGGGTCAACACAAGGTAGAAACCGCCTGAAGGGTCAAATAAAGGTAGATACCGCCTGAAGGGTCAAATGAAGGTAGATACCGCCTGAAGGGTCAAATCAAAGGTAGAAACCGCCTGAAGGGTCAACACGAGGTAGAAACCGCCTGAAGGGTCAGCTTATGGTAGAAACCGCCTGAAGGGTCAAACCAAGGTAGAAACCGCCTGAAGGGTCAACCAATGGTAGAAACCGCCTGAAGGGTCAGCTTATGGTAGAAACCGCCTGAAGGGTCAAACCAAGGTAGAAACCGCCTAAATGGTCAAACCAAGGTAGAAACCGCCTGAAGGGTCAACTCAAAGGTAGAAACCGCCTGAAGGGTCAACCAAAGGTAGATACCGCCTGAAGGGTCAAACCAAAGGTAGAAACCGCCTGAAGGGTCAACCAAAGGTAGATACCGCCTGAAGGGTCAAACCAAAGGTAGAAACCGCCTGAAGGGTCAACCAATGGTAGAAACCGCCTGAAGGGTTAACACAACGGTAGAAACCGCCTGAAGGGTCAACCCAATAGTAAAAATCACTTAAATGGTCAACTCAATGGTCCGATCCACCATACGAATCAAAACCCTTGGCAAATTCCCAAATGTGGGATGCGTCTTCCTTAGATTCCTATCAGTTAGGAATCCCATTATGGTTTGACCTACCATACGGGTCAGAGCTTAACCTCTCTAGAATACTCTAGTAACGAGTTTCTAGAAATTCTCTTGAATCCATCAAACACCGCGAAAATCGCACAAACATCGAACAGGTAAGTGGCAGGTATGTCTCTCTATTATCTCACTCTCTCATGTCAAATAAATGTTTCCCCCTTCAAGAAAGAGCATACATCGACAAGCATGAAAAACTGGATGTCATGACTCCTTTTCCTTTAGTTTCACGAGTCAAGTCGATCAGGACTCAGGTGTCACCTTGTCTTTGAGAGAAACCTCTGAGGGGATTCCTCTGACGAGATTCCTCTCAAAGAGGGGCAGCTGTTGACACCTAAATTTTGATCAACTTTTTTTCCTTTATTTTTCGAAAATTCATAGAAAATCCATAAAAAGCTGAAAAATTACAAAATCAACTTCGGTAGCCTTGGCCAAGCTAAAGGGACCATTTTGGATAAAAAAATATTTTTTCATATTTTTTATTATTATTATTTTCGAAAAATATAAAAATAAAAAGAAAATAAAAAAGTAGTATTCGAGGTCACAAAAATATATACAAATAGTCGGTATTTTTATTTTTAATTTTCTTTACTTTAGGACCTCATAAAATAGTAAAATTCAGGTTCGATTTTAGGTGTTCTCTGATCACCATAAAATTGAATTTGGCAAAAATATTAATAATGATTAAAAGGAAAAAGAGTGAAAACATCATCATTTAAAAGGAAAAAGGGACTAATCATTTTGTCTTCGCTTTTGATTATTTTATTATTATTTTTACTTTTTAGTATTTTATTATATTATTATTATATTATTTTTTTTATTATTTTATTTTTATTATTATTTTACTCTTCCCCCCTCCCCCTCATCATCCGTCGCCTCCTCTTCTTCCTTCTTTCTTCTTCTTTTTCTTCTTCTTCTTCCTCCTCTTCTTCTTCTCCTTCCTCTCCCGTAGCTTCTTCTTCCTTTTCTTTTCTTCTTCTTCGTGGACGCCTAAAATGGAACCCCCCCTTCCGCCGTCGTCGCTAGCCGTCGTACCTCAAAGCCGCCGTGAACAACCCAAGACCTCCGGCCTCCACCCGTTTCGGAGTTTGGTTCGGGTTTCGGATCGGGCCAAATCCGTCATCGCCAAAGCGCGCTATCGCCTCCGGCGACAGCCCCGGAGTCCTACCTCCTCCCTCAGAGCTTATGGAGCCTACGCGCCGCTGGTGGAGCCCAGAAACAGTCTCGGGTCACCACCCCGTCGTCGGAACGTGTCCGGACGCGTCGTAACGTGTCCGGACGTGTCCGGGCGTGTCGGACGTGTCGGAGCGTGTCCGGGCGTGTCGGACGTGTCGGAGCGTGTCCGGGCGTGTCGGACGTGTCCGAGCCGTGTCCGAGCCGTGTCGGAACAGTGTCCGAACAGTGTCGGAACAGTGCATGAACAGTGTCGGAACAGTGCATGAATAGTGTCCAATTTTTTAATTTTTTTATTTTTATTTTTTAGTCTTAATTTGTGAAATTGACTATCGACATTCTAATGGCGATCGACAGGTAACGGACATGGGGATGGTCGCAGGCTGAGGCTGGGCGATTGAAGGCCGGTGTCCAATCCGGTATGTTTTACGTACCCGATCTGTATATCAGGATTATTTTTCTAAAATATTGCATTTATAGACTTGATTTGTATGTATTTGTTTCAGTCTAGTGGTTAGCTTATTTATCTGGTTGAGTGTTATCTATTGTCAAAGACATGCTTTTTGTTAAAATATTTTCTGAAAATATAAAAAAATATTAATAAATCAAAAATGCCAAAAAAATGGAAAAATTAAAGAAAAACAAAAAAATTGAGAAAAAATTGCAGAAAAATTCTAAAAATTGTCCAAGGCTGAAAATGACAAAAAATTGATTTGTTTTCATTTTTGGGATTTTCTCCCATTTAATCCAAAATGGCGATTTCACCCCTCAAAGGGTAAATCGTCTTTGATATTCTGATGAATTGTGGAAATTGCTTAGAATTTGGTGATGGGCCAGATGGGTGGTTAAACCTTATGTCTAAGATTTCCACATTTCATTTCCATTTTTAGAAAATGACGATTTTACCCTTCGAATGGTAAATCGATTTCTAAAATTCCCGAAAATCACGAAAATTGCCAAAAAATAGGAAATGGGTCAATTGAGTGACCAAACCTGTTTTGACTCCGGATTCATTCCGAAATGATGATTTTGTCATTTTTGGGCAAATTGTCCCCTTTGTCTCAAAATTATGATTTTGCCCCTGATGGGCAAAATCATGTCTAAATCATTCCTAAGCCTGATTGATGCTTCTCTAGGCCAATATGGCCTTATTAGGAATGCCATGTGATTTATTTGTACATTTGAATTCATTGATTTGTGCGCTTTATTATTGATTGTGATTGCCAGGATAGTCATTCCTATCTGCATGAACTCCTAGATTTAGGACTCGTACCCCACTCATCTGTATGAAATCTTAAGTCAGAAAACTCAGTCAACTTAGGTACCGAAAGGGCGTCAACTCTGATAGTTGACGTAACTAAGTCCCCGAACCCATTTCCCTGGTTATCGCAGAATTGAATAGAAACTCCCGACTATTCAATAGGGTGGTCCAATCATACCCTCCAAAAAAATGATTGGTGGCGACTCCATGGCATGCACACTTAGCACATATCACTAGACCACACTGAAGGTCGACTACGTATACCTCCGTTGCGATTTGGGTAACGGGCCTTGGGAGAGGCCCGCGTCCGACCAGACTGGACGGCCCATTAGCCCTCGAGAGCTCATGGCGAATCTCGAGAGGGTCGCGACAACAAGGATCACATGATTTTTACAAGAAAAATGTCACAAAGCAATCTTTCAAGATTAATGCCCCCATTTGCATATTAAACGTTTGGAATTAAATGGGCGTTTGATTGATGACCGTGGATCGATCTTTTAATGACGTCTCCTCTTATCTTGAAATCTTGGCGAACATCAGAAGCCCGTAAATAGGGATTATGGGATATGTATTGTTGCATTGCTTTCATTATAGGAGGCGACCTCATTGAGAGATGTTTTTGCTATGTAAAATGCTAAGTGCATCTCCTTTCTGACAGGTTATATATGACAGATATTTGTTGAAGATTTCTTCATCTAATCGCATGCGAGATGTGATCGAACGATGGTAAAACTGTAATCGTTCCAATAAAAAATTTCGAGCGTTATACTTGACTTGCTCGGTTATTTCTTTTGCCAACAGGTCAAAATGGCTGAAGGCCAATGATGGGAGACTTGTTTTCCCTGTAAAATGAAAGGAAATGCGCCTTCATCAGGCGCTACCCATTGGGTTTCCAAAATAAGATGAATTGACTATGATAAGCCCAAAAAGACAACATGAAAAAGGGGCAACCTGATTTGGATCGATCTCTCTAAGTCAAATTAAATTGATTTGCTTATAGGATGACATGGTTACTCACACTTGCAAGTGATTATAAAAAGTGAGTGGGAATCATTAAGGAACATTCCTTCATCCCTGATGCTCAAAATAATGGGAGCTGAGGAAATATGCTCTAGGGATAGTAAATCTGTGATCGTTTCAATTTGAGCTTTTTGTGCAACAATTGACTTATTCATCCCTTCTGTCATGTAGGTGAAATAAAAGGATTATGTGAGGTCGACATTTGTCTCTTTAAAAAAGACTCAATTGTGGACCCTCAAAACTGGAGACCAATGTGACATGACACGATTGCCAATTGAAGCACGTCTCAAGGAGTATAAATACTCGTGTTTCTCACTATGAAATTGATGATCACTCAACCACAAAAGGGTGTATATCGTTCCTCATTTCAATCCTCTCAAGATATGAAATGATCATCTCCTTTTCTATATGTAGGGATGAAGAAAACTGAATGCTTATTTGCGAAGCAACACTTCAAGGTGTAAATGTGCACAAATAGAGATAAATCTACACTTGTGGATCTCAAGTAGTAGGGTGCTTGAGGAGCGTCATGAAATCATGACAAATCGAAAAGACTAAGAAGAGATGATCGTTGCCCATCTTTGGATCAAGAGGGAGTACTTGTTTTAGTAATTGATTTTCATAATCAAATGTCAAACATTTTTCTTTTTCTCTAAACAGATTGAAATGCATCAATAGAGCGAAAGTAGTAAAAGATCACCTAACCTCAAGAAGGAGAGTGACAGAACCCAAGTAGTGTCGAACATCGTGAAACATCAAATGCCGAGACATTCGGATAATTACGATGAAGTTTTATCCTCTAATGTCACAAAAGGGAGTAAATTGTCCCTTATCCTGATTTCATTCCATACAAATGACTAAGATGTTTCTCTTTCATATACAGCAAATGTTAGTTTAAGACACGTGTCAGAATAGATTGAAGGATGTCAAACGCCAAAATCACCTGACATGGAAGTGATCGACTCAACCAACAGGGAAGGCATTGGCGTGATACAATGGAGCTTCATATGGCTAAATCAGCTAACTCAAGACGGAATACTCAGTCGCTGGGGGCAAATCATTTCCCTATCCAGAAAGCATGCCGAAGCCGAAGACATCAGATTTTCCATGGTGATACGTGGGGCAAGTCCCTGAAACAATGGTTATCACTCATGGAACGTAATGGAATGAAATCCATCCTTTGAATACAAAAAGCGTTTCTCCATAGCAACAACGCTTCCAAGAAGAACAATGCCAAGCCATCCCTCTTAGTAGAAAAGGACGTATCGTTCCTAAATAAGTTCCAATCAAATGTGGGAATGCTGTTTCCTATCTTTTTCCTCTCAGGTGAAGAACAGAGTCAAGACACCCAAGAAGCAACGACTTCAAATGACAGAACAGGGAGTACCCACTTTTCATATCATCTCACACATGCATTTAGGATAGATGATTTCAAGAGCGTCATAATGGCTCAATCTGCGAACAAAATTCTCGAGAAAACTTGAAAAAGTTTCTTAACAATTAGAAGTCTCTTTGAAAAGAGCATTCGAAAAGAAAGAATTCAAACGAATCATGCTTGATAAGAAATGCTCTCTGTGAATAGAGTGAAAGGCACGAATCCATTTTTCGTTGAAAAAACGAATCATCTTAGATCACTTGCATCATGCATATCATGCATGCATCATTTATATGCATATTCTTCCTTGAAAGACGTCGACAGGTCAAGGCAAAAGAATCCAAATGAAAGGAAAATGCCAAGACCCAAGGAACAAAGGGTAAATTGTATCAATTCCAATGGTCCATTTTTGTATGCCATTCAGACATGAACCTTCTTTCCTTTGATAGGGAAATATCAAAGGAAAGAAGGTTCAACTATGATGGCTGATATTAAGGCGATGCTGGAAGCCTCCCAAGCCAGACAGACAGTAGCTCCTAACCAGAACAACTCGAGTCTGCCATTTGCACCCGATATGGCTGATAAAGAAACAACGGGAAATACTCAACGTACGGAGGAGGATGTCCGTATGCCAAACATCCAGTCACAACAAAAAGCACCCCCTGTTGTTGTTGTCAACCTCGAGAAGGAGGAAAAGGGGAACCAGACTGTAAAAATCGTAGTGGTGGCTAAGAGATCAGCCAAGATTGAAGAATGTTTAAGCAGCCGGGCTATGAGTTGGCCCGTTTCGACAAGATATCTCCCTTCGCTAAGTGGAGACCCCTCCTGACTACAAGAAATCGGACTTCGTGAGGAAGTATAATAGCTCAGGTTGTCCCCGCGCTCACCTCAAATATTATCTGCGCAAGATGGCGCAATATTCGGATTATATTCCATTACTGATGAACACGTTCCAAGAAAGTATGGCTGGCGCCGCTTTGGCTTGGTTCATTGAATTGGACCTGGATGATTATGATGGGTGGGAAGATCTTGCAGAGGACTTCCTCAGACAGTACAAGTTCAATACAGCTACAGCCCCAACGAGGGAAGACCTTTTACGAACCTCAAAGGCAAGAGGTGAATTCATAAGAGCATACGCCCAGAGGTGGCGAGCTTTGGCGACCCAAGTAAAGCCGTCAATCCTAGAAGACGAGCTGATTGATTTTTTCCTGAAGGCACTCCCCTACGAATACTTCGACAGGTTAAACGCTTCGGGATGTTAGACCCTCGCACACTTGATAAAGGTGGTTGAACGGCTCGAATGGGCCTTAAGAGAAAGAAGACCTCATGAAGCTTCTACCAGAAAACAGTATCCCCTGAAAAAAGGATAAAGAGGCTAGGCTCGACATAGCATTCATACCAGACCCCCATAAACCCAAGGTGCTTAACAGTTCTAATCAGACCAAGGGAGGATCGCCATGGTCGGCACCAAAAGGGCAATAGCCTAGAAGGAGACAACCTTAAAAGTAGTTCTCTCAGCTCCCGAGGCCTTTGTCCAAGCTACTCCCAATGCTGCTAGAACAACACTTGGTGGCAAAGGAACCACCTAGAGCGATAATTACTATATCCTTAAGCTAAAGGTACAAGCTTTGATTGACAGCCAGATTCTAAAGTTTGACAACATGGCTCCAAATGTACAAGAAAACCCTCTCCCTGATCATTAAGCAATTGGGGCAATATTCACTAAAGAGGAGGAAGACCACCTTAAGCTGAAGGTGGACGTACCTAAGCTGACCAACATACTGGCGGTCGTTTCGCTATACCTAAAAGGAGGGGAGATCTCTGCTGACATGAAGAGACTATGTATCGCTAAGATGATTAGCTTGGGGATAATGTCCGATACTACTGATCAAGAATTTGAGGGAGTCGAAGCTTCTCTATCCTTGGAATAAAGCCACTTCATGATCAAAACTGAGTAGGGTAGCACGTGGGACATCCCTCACAAGAATCTGGTAGGTAATTTTGGGCCGATCATTGAGCCAGAAGAAGAATTTGAAGAGGACGAACTGGAAACCAAGAGGCGAAGTCTGGCAGATCGCAGATTCATGGCTAACGCGCTAGAAATGGGTGAAAATTGTAGACAACCTGGGTCAGGGAGGATACAACTTTAAAGTGAAGTACTATGCTCCTCCTAGCTTCTATCAGAGAATGGAGGATATTATACCAGACGGATGGGGAGGCATGGATGATCCCGTTCGACCGGAAAATCCTTTTTCGAAAAGAGCCTGAGTCATCACTTGACCAGATGAGGGTTACTAAGCTTGACACAAAGCAGTATGCTGAAACAAAGAGATCAAATGATCAACAACAGGGTTCACCTGAATTATTCAAAGGAAAAAGAGAATACCCGAGATCCGCAATATCAGCAGTACTAGGTGACGACGACCGACATTATCGACTGAGAGACGAAATCTTTTCAAAGGACTTTGACAACACTGTGTCAATGATCGAAGCTGTTACGATTGTGGTAATTAAATTGGAGGATCTTGATGTCTTGAATGAGGTAGAAGATTGCCTAGTCAAGCCTGTCGTGATTCGATTGCCGGAAGAGGAAGAAGACGACACAGCCGACCTTGAAGCATCTTGTCCGAAGACAATAACCATACAAGTCCCTCCGATAGAAGAGTACGATCCTAAGGCAGTCCATTGGGACTATGGGACGGAGGAAGTGGATGCAGTAATGAGATCTGGACGATTTTACACTCCTAAGGTAATAGGCCGAGGCCGAGGCAAGAGCCGGGGACGCCATGGAAGCCAGAAAAATCAGAACGATTCATTCATTGGTTCTCCAACTTGGAAAGGCAAATCTAAGATGCTTGGCAGCCCATTGAACGAGTACTTCAACAAGAACTCTAGGTGGTTGTTAGAAGAAGACATAACTCCAACAGCAGAACCGGATCTGGCGAACCCTTTCTTGGGAGATAACTGCGTGAATGTCGCCATAAAGTTGCTGGGTGATGAAGCCACTACTTCTGAGCATATTATCTCAAACATACATACCAAAGAGTGAAGTGCCTTCGAAGAGTCAATGCCTCATACTTCAGAAGAACCAGCTGTTATTAACTTGGGCAACTGTGGTTGGGAGAGCCGCTAAGTTGCTATGTGAAAAATTTCAAAATTATCAAGCCCAAAGACGACAAATGTCAAGACATGCCCTATTGGGGCAAAGCAACCGAAAGAGACGATTTCCTTGATCAACGGAAATGCAATACCTCAAAGGGAGTATCACGTTCCTTGGTGATTTATATAAAGTTAAACATGGATGAATACTCATTTCTTCATGAACAGGTACAAAGACCTCTTCAAATAGGATTGGAAATCGTCAAATGATATGAAAAGTACTAAGGCATTTGGCCAAGGTAGACGTCGCCCAATTAGGGCAAATGGATTGATGATATTACAAATACCTTCAAGCATGGACGGAGGGATTCGATAAATGTTGTCCATATCAGTATACAATATTGGAATGGACTCAATCAAAAGAGAATTGTCGACAATTGACAAAAGAAGGGTAGTTGGGTGTCGTATCCAATTTATCTCTTTTTCTCGCATTTGCTAATACAAAACCATTTCTTTCTGTTGCAGAATGCGCCGATAGGACATTATCATGGGTCCAATAAGAGGAGAACATCATAAGGATGGTCACAAGTGACAAGACGCATGAAGCAAACGATTTTCTCAAACATTGGAAGGATGACACATCAAAGGTGAAAAGTAAAGTGAAGATCCAAGTAAGAGATATTCCAAACTGGTAGGGGATTGCATGAAAATGCAAAAATGAATAGAACCATTTGACTGGGGCAAGCATTACCTAGCCATGACAAGTCATACCTAACTGGGGCAAGCGAATCATCTACGCGACTGGATGAAAAAGTGGCATTTCATTCCCAGCAAGATCGATGAACGTGATTGAAGAGTCGTTCACATCAAAGTCAAACCTCAAGATACAAACTTGAGTGAAGGGTAACTTTGTGTCGTTCTAATTTGGCCTCAATGATATTTCTCCTAATATGAATTTGCCCTAATTTCAACAGAAAATTATTGGCATTCAAAAGGACTCAGAGGGAAAGAACTCGCCGACTCAAATTCAAGGCGAAATGATCTTTGGAGATAACATCTTCGGAAGTCAAGCATTCAAGAAATGATCTTTGGCTATAAGATCGAGTGAAGGGTAAAAAGTATCGCTTCCACACCACATGCTTTAGCATACCTTTTGATAAGAATTCATTTTTTTCCTTGAATAAGAAACTCCGAAGAGTGGCATGGAACGTGTTCAAAAGGATGAATGGAGTCATCGAGCAGAATTCATTGCCTAATCAGATAAAGGGATCATCGCCGTAGGTCAAAATGGCCTATTTCTATAATCCGCGCATTGGCATTCAGATTGGAATGTATGATCAAGGAGACCTAACATTGTGATGGTCAGGTGCATGTCCTTTCTCTTCAAAAACTGAGAATTTTAAGAAATTTGAAAATACTTAACCATTCTGTGTTGTTAAGTATCATGCAGATTTTATATATGCACTTCCATTGGAGTGCATGATCAAAGGTAAGGTGTATCGTTCTAATTTCCTGAAATTTAAGAGCATACACTAACATATTCCTTTTATATTTTCAGGGATCCCTAGCTACGCTGGGCAGGTAAGTACTCATTTCCCTATCTCTTAGGTTTTAAAACTTTCAAATTCCTTATTACTAGAATTTGAAGACTTCTTGGAATCTAGCATGCATTCAATTCTCATGTCTAGAATGACACCAAATTTTCACAGTCACGTCATTGGCAATCATGTTTTAACATTGGAGGTTATCTGAACATGGTTGAAATATGCATGATGCATCATAAGTCCCCTTGGAGGGTAAGTTTTGGAGAAAGCAAAATGAACTTTTCCAACAAGAGTTATTTAAACCGTTCAAAAGGATGTTTCCTTAGATAAGAGGCAAACCTGATCCAAACACGTCCTATACATACTTGAGAAATGAGTGGAGTGGTAAGGATAGCGAGACCTTGACCTACGGACGTAAGGGTTATTCGCAGTGATTGCATGGATTGGGAAGACAGAGGCGTTCATTTCTCTATCCTAAATACTACAGGTGACCATTGATAACCCTTTGAACGGCGGTTTCATTCTTTACCCCTGTCAAGAATCACCCCACATTGGGGCCAACTGGAGGTAGGTCCAGCAGTATCAGGAGGTAAATGGTTAGAAATTCTCTTGCTCAGACTTGCATCAATCTTCGTGTGTTGCTTGTCATTTTAACTTCTATAGTAATTCAGGTGCTTTAGGATGACGAAAAGTATTCGTTTCTCTATCCTATACACTTTTACCCTTTGCACAGCCTAGTTGAGCCTATACGTTCGTTTCACAAACCTGTTGGTGATCATGGCATATTCCAAGACGGAAGCAACGTCACTTCAAAAGCGGAAGAGTTCAAAATATAGGATTTATAAAAATTCCTGGACTAATGTTTGAGTGCTGAGATTCAAGTTGTACATCTAGCACACTCATTTGAAAATCCTGGTTCCCAAAAGAAAAAAAATGGGATTTCAACAAAAAAGAAAAAAGAGAGAAAAATCCAATCCTGGGCATAAAGAAAAAGCAAAGTGCTTGGTAAAAGCAAGGCCAATGCCCATTCAAATACTTGTACATTTGTGAATCATGTGTTTGATCTTGTAAATGCCAAAAGATGGCATGATACCTTTGTATAAGTCACTAGTGAGATCTGGTTGTAAAAGAAAATCCCATGGGAGCTGGACTGTGAAAGATACTCCCAGATTATGTCACATTCAGATGACAAAAGCATAGACAAGATATTGACGCCATCTTAACATGAGAGAGATATTCTCTAAGGACAAATGTGCGCCTCGAAGACTGACGATGCTCTCCAAAGACTATCAATGCGCTTCGAAGACTGAAGATGCACTTTGAACCGGAAGGGACAAGATCGGCGGCAAACCTGCAGTGATCACCAATATTAAACCCTTCGCATATTCTGGGCCAAAAATAAGCCTTTTTCGGTCCCCAATCCTACCTACGTTACAACCTTGAAAAGCCTTTTCTAATTAAGGCACTTGGATTGACATAGGGTTTAATGTCTAAGCTTAGCTCGAAGAAGTTCGAGCAAGATTATTTCTTTCTCATTTTGCAGGTTTCTTGACTTGTAAACCTTGAGCAGACATTGAAGACTTCTCTTCGAAAGCCTTGACTTGCACACAAGTCCCCCTTTGAAAACCGTTGACCAAGCCCAACATTACAGTCCCTTGGAAGTCCTCCTGATCTATCGAGGTGTATTCACTGCGAATGATCCTGAACCCTAGGCACAGGTTTGATAGGAAATTCGAGTGCATTCTTGATAAAAGACCATTATCTCAAAAACGGTGAGAAGTCCTTTTTGATGAGAATACTCCAATGGACGTTTTAACCAAGCTCTTTTGGGTAATTTCAGATTGTTTGATTCAAACTTTCCTCACAAGGAATTTTTTTATCACTTCCGTATGTTGCAAGGTGTTTTGGATAACCTCCAGCATTGTAATGTATTCATTGAAATTTTTTTCATGACTATGATATAAGTCATAAAGTGATGTCAGTTTGACATTAGATATCACTTAGAGACCATCGATGTGTCCTCGGTGAGAAAATTTTCAGATTGGAGCTTATACAAGACTCTTGATGACTTCGGCTCCCAGAATAGCTTGTAGCACTCTTGGTAAGAAACAATTTACATGTCTAAACTTATGCAAGATTTCTGGTAATCCCAGATCTCAGAAGAACACGACCTCTCTTAGTAAGAAAGAGTTTACATGTTCAAGCTTCTGTAGGACCCCTGGTATCCCCAGACCTCAGAATGCTACTTCTTTTGTGAAGAATAACTTTCAAGTTTGAGCTTCTGCTGGATTTAGCTTATGCAGAATTCCTGGCAATCCCAGATTTCAGAAGAACACAAGCTCTCTTGGATCTCTGATGACCCTAGACCTTAGAAGGGCATATTTCTTGATAATGCTTGTTTAAGCTTCTGCAGGATTCCCGGCGACCCCAGATCTCAAAAGAACACAAGCTCTCTTAAATCTCTAATGACCCCAGATCTTAGAAGGACATAACCTTCCTTAGTCAAAGCTTCTGCTGGCTTCCTGGTAACCCCAAATCTCAGAATGCTATCTTTCTTGGTTAAACTTCTACAGAATTCATGGAAGCCTCAGGTTCTAGAAGGATGCTTTGCTCTGTGAAGAAGAGCTTTCAAGCTTACTTTCCTGATAGATCATTGGTAACCCCATATCCCAGAAAAATATCTTTTGATAAAATGTTTGTAGGTTGGAGCTTTCTGTAGGATACCTGGAGTCCCCAAATCTCAGACTGTCACCTAACATGTCGAAAGGACAATATTGAGAATCGTCTTTCTGTGAGATTTCAGGTAATCCCTAAATCCCAGAAAAATCTGATCAAAGTTGTTGTAGGTTTGAGCTTCCTGCAGGATACTTGGAGTCCCCAAATCCCGGAATGCCACCTCACATGTCAAAAGGACAAGTTTCGGAACCTTCTTTCTGCGAGATTTCAGGTAATCCCTAAATCTCAGAAGAATGTTATAAAGGTTGTGTAGGTTTGAGCTTTCTACAGGATGCCTGGAGTCCCCAGATCTCAGAATGTCACCTAACATGTCGAAAAGATAATTTTCGAAATCATCCCTCTGTGAGATTTCAATTATATAGGTTTAAGCTTTCTGTAGGATGTTTGGAGTCCCCAGATCCCCAGAATGTCACCTCCAATGTCAAAAGGGCAATCTTCAGAATCATCTCTATGTGAGATTTCAGTTTACAGGTTTGAGCTTTCTATAGGATGTCTGGAGTACCCAAACCCCAGAATGTCACCTCTAAT
The DNA here is from genome assembly GCA_021437785.1 of Rhodomyrtus psidioides. NCBI lineage: Eukaryota > Viridiplantae > Streptophyta > Magnoliopsida > Myrtales > Myrtaceae > Rhodomyrtus > Rhodomyrtus psidioides. The sequence goes on along the minus strand of JAILYB010000023.1, from coordinate 994,015 downwards.
GTCAAAAGGACGACATTTGAAATCATCTCTCTGTGTGAGATTTCAGTTTTACAAGTTTGAGCTTTCTGCTGGATACCTGGAATCCCCAGATCCCAGAATGTCACCTCCAATGTCGAAATGACAATATTCGAGATCGTCTTTCTGCGAGATTTCAGGTAACCCCTAGATCCCAGAAGAATCTCATCAAAGTTTTTGCAGGTTCAAGTTTTCTACAGGATACTTGGAATCCCCAAATCCCATAATAACGCCTTACATGTCGAACGGACGATTTTCAAAATCAATTTTCTGCGAGATTCTAGGTAATCCCTAAACCCAGAGTAGCTCGTTTGGTGAAGCCTAAAGGTTAGGTACACCCCACTTGTATAAATCCTAGTTAATTTCTTAGAATATAGAATAAAAAACTTCTGACAAAATCAGCTTTATGTGAGGTTCTAGGTAATCCCTAAACCCAGAGTAGCTCGTTTGGTGAAGCCTAAAGGTTAGGTACACCTTATTCGTATAGATCCTAGTTAATTCCTTAGAATATAGGATCAAAATGTTCGACAATCCCTAAGAGACTGGGTGCGTCATCCATAGGTTCCTAGCAGAAAGGAGTCTTATTCACGGCCTGATCCCTCTGACGGATCAAACTGTTCGACAATCCCTAAGAGACTGGGTGCGTCATCCATAGGTTCCTAGCAGAAAGGAGTCCTATTCTCGGCCTGATCCCCCTGAAAGATCAAAATGTTCGACAATCCCTAAGAGACTGGGTGCGTCATCCATAGGTTCCTAGCAGAAAGGAGTCCTATTCACGGCCTGATCCCCTGACGGATCAAACTGTTCGACAATCCCTAAGAGACTGGGTGCGTCATCCATAGGTTCCTAGCAGAAAGGAGTCCTATTCCCGGCCTGATCCCTCTGATGGATCAAAATGTTCGACAATCCCTACGGAACGGATGCGTCATCCATAGGATCCTAGCAGAAAGGAGTCCTATTCATGGTCTGATCCACCATACGGATCAAAAACTCTGGCAATCCCTAATAGACTGGGTGCATCATTCACAGGTTCCTATCAAGTGTAGGAATCCCACTCTGGTACGGCCTACCATATAGGCTAGAATTCAACCGCCCTAGGATACCCAAAAGACGAGTCCCTAGGTATCCACTTGAACCCGCTATAGATCGTGCACGCCACACGAGCGTCAGGCAGGTAAGTAACAGGTGAGTATCTCTATCCCGCCTCTCTCTCTCACGTAAGCTGAAACAAAATAAGCAGAGCATTCACTAGCGGAACAAGAAGGATTAAATGTCAAGATTCATTTTTTATATTTCCCAATAGAGTCGATTTAGACTTAGGTGTCACATGTCTTTGAGAGAAACGTCTCACGAGATTTCTCCCAAAGAGGGGCAGCTGTTGACACCTAATTTCGGATCAACTTTTTTTTTAGTTATTTCATAGAAAATTCATAAAAAGTCAAAAAAAATTGCAAAATCAACTTTGGTGGCCTTGGCCAAGCCTAAGGAACCATTTTTGACAAAAAAAAAATAATTTTTCATATTTTTCACATTTTTTAATATTTTCAGAAAATAAAAAAAATATTAGAAAAATCACAAAAATAGTATTTGAGGTCACAAAAATATAGGAAAATAGTCAATATCTTTCTTTTAATTTTCTTATCATTTTGACCTCATCAAGAGTCAAAATTCAAGTTTTATTTTGTGTGTTTCTTTGTAATGCACAGAGTTGAATTTGTCAAAAAATATGTTTTGAGTCTTTTTATTTGCAATCTTTTCTACTTTCCGAGTCTTGACATTCAACTTGATTGTCCTACATTTCAATTTGGTTCAATTGTACGCTGATTTGATCAATTTTGGCTTTAGAGACCTAATTGCATAAAAATATTTTCATTTTAGTCCCTAAAATGCCAAATCCAAAATTAAACTTTTCTGAGAGACACCCATAGAACCCCAATGCTTCCTCCCTATATGTTTGGATCTCCTAAATCTTACGGTGGGCTCAATTGACTCCAATTCATTCGTTAAGAAGTCCAATTTGGCAAAAATCAATTTCGGATCCCATGTTACATTTAGGGTTTTCGTTTGATTCCGCATTCGACTTTCACAAAATCACCATATTAGATGGGATTCAGGTCGTGGAAGCCAATTTGGTGATTTAATTGAAAAAATTATGAATTTTTATACGTCAATTTGTCCTCTTTTTGGCGAATAGGGTCAACTGGGTCGGGTTGACCCAACCCAGTCAACCCATTGACCAAAATTGGTCATGAGCAAAAAACGCCCTGCTGGTTCTTCTTCCCTGGGTTGCGCAGGAGATCAACGGGGAAGAAGAGGCCAAATTGACCTCAAATCCGCACGCCCAAAACTACGACCTTCCAAAGATCACTCGTTCGCACGGTTCTGACAATCTTCAGCGGGCCAGAACCGACGACACGCGTGCGAGTTCTGCTTGGAACTTCCAAAACAGAACCGACGATGAGGATTAAAAGGAGCGGAGTTAAAGTTAGTTGAGGGGGGATTCGGTTAGGGGATTTCCATAACAGACGACGCAAAAAAAATGCACAGAGAGAGCGAGAGAGAGAGAGAGAGAGAGAGAGAGAGAGAGAGAGAGAGAGAGAGAGAGAGAGAGAGAGAGAGGCGATTGTCCGCCATTGAAGGAGCTCGGGGCCGAAGGCTTCAAAGGCTCGGCCAGTGCATTCCAAGCTTCGCCAAGCCATACCGTTGCCATCTTCGACTTCATCTCGACCTTGCGAACGCAACGAACTAGCTTGTTCGTCAGTTTATCGCAGAAAAAGGTGAGTTGAGTCTCTAAGCTTGAGGTCGGTCTCCAATGGCATCTAGACTTTCGGCGCGCCGTTTGTTGCGTTTTCACTTGCAACTCACTCGTCTTGCATCGCTGAGCAACTTTACCTTTGATTGCATGTGATTTCGTCGTGTAAAAACCCGAGTCGGCCTTCAACTCTCTCGGATTGGTCGGGACCTCCATGGCTCGTTCTACACCAAACCGAGCCCTCGCGATGGCTAGGTAAGTTTTCTTGGTCCTTGGTGATGCTTCCTGATTGATTTGTTTAGCCAAATAACGCTAAAAGCGGCTAGGACGGCTCCTCGCCGGAGATTAGCTTCGGTACAAATTAGAGGTCTAGGCTAGTGTTGTTCTGCTGCATTGAGGCTTCGATATGTTGTGAAGGAAGTCACAGCGAGTTGAATGCCATTGGTTTTGTGTCAATCGGATATCGGAAGGCCGAGATACGAGGCGCCGGCGAGAGGGTACTGGCGCCGATCATCTTCTTCGGCGAGGCTGTTGACCGGTCAACGAAAGTTGATCCGACGGTGGTAGGAGCGCCACGTGTCGCGATCTCCTTTTTTAGAAATAAAAAATCCACCTTAGATCGGACGGTCACGGTTCAATCAAGCTCTTCAATCTGAGCCATTCATTCATTGTGAAGGTCAGACCGCCTGTAGCTCGACACGTGGCGCAAACTAAGCCTTAGGTTTGAGTTGGGCGGGAATTGAAAATTTTGAGCGGGAGAAAATTAAACGGTGCCGTTTCGGTGCGGGTCGGTTCCGAGTGGGTCGGGCCGCCCGCCCGCGGGTCGTGGGCCGGGTCACCCGACCCGGTCCGAATAACATTTTTTTTAAATAAAAAAAATCAAAAAATGATTTTCAAAATAAAAAATCAGAAAAATCCAAAAAAAATCCAAAAAAATGCTAGAAAATTCAACAAAATTCCAAAAAATGTGGAAAAATTGTGGAAAAATCCTAGACACTCCAGAAATCCTCAAAAATCGAGGATTGACCATAGACAACTGGTCAACCCTATTTTTGGGATTTCTTATCCGTTCTTCCGAGACTTGACGATATTACCCTTTATGGGTAAGTCGCCTCTGCTGTATATGCGAGATAAGACCGATAATGCCAAGGTAAGAACTAGGATCGGGTAGGCGACCAATTCTTAGGCTTGGGTTTTCGAGTCCCGCCCATTTTCTCAAAATGACGATTTTGCCCCTCAATGGGAAAATCGTCTTTCTTATTCCAATCGAGTCCCGAAAATACCTTAAAGTTAGGGTTTGGGTTAGGTGGGTGACCAACCCTAATATTTAAGATTTTTAGTTCTCGTCTTTGTCCAAATGATGACTTTACCCCTCCAAGGGTAAAATCACTTTTAAATTCCAGAAAAATTCTGAAAATTCTCGAAAAATAGGAAATGGGAGGATTTGATCGCCAATCACATTTCCATCATCTTTTGACTGCATATTCCATATGAAATGACGATTTTGCCCTTCTGAGGCAAATTGTCCCCAAATCTCTCAAAATTACGATTTTGCCCATCACGGGCAAATCATGACAAAATCACTCCTAAGCCTTGATTGATACTTCTCTAGGCTAATAGGGCCTCATTAGGGATGTCATGCTGCTTTCATGTGTTTTATCCGCATGTACTGGATCTTCGATTTGCGCATTTATTTCTAATGATTGTGAGTGATAGGGTAGCCATTCCCATATGCATGAACTCCTAGATTTATGATCTATACCTCACCCATCTGTATGAAATCTTTAGATCAGATACACCATTCAACTTTGGTACCGAAAGGGCGTCAACTCTGATAATTGGTGTAACTAAGTCCCCGATCCCATTTCTCTGGTTTCCGCAGAATCGAATAGAGCGCTCCCAACTATTCGATAGGGTTTCCGATCGTACCCTCCACGAAACGATTGGTGGCAACTCCTTGGCATGCACACATATCACAAGTCACCAGACCGCACCGAAGGTCGATCACGTATATCCAGCCGTTGCGATTTGGGTAATGGACCTTGAGAGAGGCCCGCGTCCGATCAGGCAGCATCGGGCGGCCCATTAGCCCTCGAGAGCCCCGACACGACCGATGGCGCCTCGAGAGGGTCCCGACAGTGGTCTCATCTAGCAGGTGGTCGTCTCTGGCCGACGATCTCCTCGGCGAGCTCTCACCTCGCACGGATCTGGCGAGGCTCGACCTCGCCCGACCATGGCGAGGTCCCGCCTCCCCGCGACCTCAAACGATGGTTGCCAGCGCCAAATCTGGGTCGCCAGTGGCCGTGTGCCCTTCGTCAGCTGGTGAAAGGTTTCGGCTTTTTTATCCAAAAAAAATGCCTTGCAAGTATAATGTTTCCAAACGCTATTTTACCCAAAGTTGCTTTGCAATGGGTTTTTAAGTTACAAGTTACCAAACAGTTTTTGCATTTCACCAAACCCTTTCAGACTAAAGGCATTTGCATTTTCCCAATGACTTTCCCAAAAGTCTTTCCAAATGCACCGTGAGTGGGCTCGGGGGCAAGAATTCTCGTCTCCTTCTTGACTTTGACAACGTGAATGGTGAACCGGTCAAACAATCACATCAAGTTTTTAGTTGGGGTCTCTCGTCTAGAGTACGTTCTTCAGTTCCCTTTGATTTGTCCCGGTTGCGGTCATTCCTATCCACCAGACCCTTCACAAGACTGGCAATTTAGTATTTTTTCAATTATAAAAAAAAATACTTAATGAGAGAGGCAAATGAGATTTGAAATTAAGATATCCTACTCTATGATATTACATGAGATCAATTGTTCTAAAAGCTTAAGTTATTAGATCGATACGTGGTTTAATATCTAAATACTCTCTATCACATCCCACCACTTCACGCATCCTTAATCCTTACAAATCTCTAAAATACAAGAGACTTGGCATTCTACTTCTAAACCTACTTCCATTATGTGCTTATCTATGTCATTGGCAAAACATTTTAGGAAAAATGAATTGTCATTGTCTATTGCTCAACAAATTCAACATGTTTGATTTTCAATGGGTATCATCCAATGAACGAACAGTCTGTAGGTCGGATCGACTGACTTTGCGTACACATTTGATCGGGTAGTATCGACAAATGAAGAAGATTGCTGTCTCGACTACTTATATATAAGTAGCCATGGAGCTCATCAGGAGCTCAAGCTATCTCACCACCCCCCCCGCCCCACCCCCCACCCAAAAACAAAACAAAAAAAAAGGAGGAGAAGAAGGTAAAGAAATGGCGTCCAAGGATTTGATTTCATCTGATTGGGGTGTGAAGCTTCTGTGCTTTCTCATGGTGGTCATCCTTCATTCGGTCCTCGTCGTCTCTGCAATAAGCCAAGGAGGCCTTTGCGGCGAGGGTGAGCTGCTCATTCTCTTTACTTCTCCGTGTATTATCATGTGGATTAAATCTAATCTCAACTACGGGGCTCATGCAATTTCTGTTGACACATCTCACACTCTGCACTGCCGACAACAGTGAAAATATCTTCTTGTCTACGAAAATTTTGCATTGTCGGCAATCGGCATGCTGCCAAATACTGGGCAAAAATGGAAATTCGAAACGATCGATGTGGTCCCCAACTTACCCCTCAACACGTTCCATGGATTCCGAAGATGTGTTAGATTCGAACAAGTACCAAAATCATTTCCTAGAACGTCCCAATCCCACTCTATCTGTACTCTGTACTATTATTCTCTACTTTGCTTGCACCCCCGGACGGGGTCATGTGTGATCAACTTTCGCTAGGAACCCGTAAGCGTTTGTCTCTCCGTTTTGACGAGGTACACCGATCCGACCATTTTAATCCTTCGTTTACAATGGTTCGCAGGTGGAGCAGATCCAAGCGACCCAAATCCGTCCCCTGGATGTACATGTATGTTTTACTAACGTGTTCTCCATATTCGGATGAGATATTGACATGCCTCTGATTCAAAACGACTCTTCAGTATGATTAGTGGCTGTTTACTCTCACTGCAGGAGGGTACATGTACTCGGACAATGGAGGGATCGGCTTCAAGTGTCAAGTCGTTCATGGATCACGTGGTTTTTTTTTTTTGAATGGCTAATTATGGAGTACTGCTGGAAATTAAGTTATGGTTAGAGAACTTCACAGGTCAGGATTGATCGAAGATTGACGTGTTTTCCTTTTATGAATGATGTCCTACTCGATATGTTGTATCGAAAAATAATAGAAACCATTAAGTGAAATGGTAATCCGCCTGCAATTACCAAATTCAATATGTTTTTCTATTTGTTTGGATTTTGTTGATTCGGAGAAATGGGTCTCCGTCCTTGCCCCGATGGAAGAAGTCAATCCCTTATCAACTTCGGTTATCGCCTTCCGTGAAGGGGGGTGAAACGGTCAACTGTTTTTGCCGCCAGGGTCGAAGCCTCGAAGGCGAAAGAGACCACTCTTTGAGCTTTCTTGATTTATCACATAAAATGAATCATGTAATAAACTCTAGATTTTTGGAAGAATTAGTTGCGCGCACATTTAAGACGGGCTTCAGAGCCGAAGGCCTCGAGTTCGATTCCGCACATCGCCGGTTTAACCCACTCATTAAATCTGGGTTGTCCAATTCAAAATGGACGATCCAGATCAGTCCATAATTTTTTAGTGAAAAATGATGTGGATTGATCTGGAATGTCCATTTTGAATTGGACGGCCCAGATCAATCATGGCGCACCTACCATTATGACAGGAAATCGGGATCCATAAACAAGGCTTCACCGAGGGGACGTATTAAAATATAAAGTGTGATTCGAGAATAGAGATCATCTAAATTATTTTTTGGATCCTAAGATTTGGATTCATCCACCGATGAGTAAATGGACGGCCCAGATCGACTGAGGCTTTTTCCAAACCAAACCTCTCCCCCCCCCCCTCAAAAAAAAAACGAAATCCAAATTCTCTTTTTCCCATTTTGCCCTTATCTCACCCACCCCTGCTCGCCTCCCAACCTCTATCATTCTCGATATAAGCTTAAGCTATTAAATTAAAATTTAATAGATATCCTATGATAAAAAAATATGCTGGATGCAACCAATGAAGGCAGTGTTGAATCACTCCATTAATTGATTCAACTGCCTGCGTGGACTATGGACAAAGTAAGAGCAATCGCAGATGGAGGTAGTGTCGAACCTCTCGGAACAATTCAGCGGGTCTTATGGAGACAGAAAATGCAACTGGATCGTCTGCCCTTCCCTTAGAAGGGCAGGCGCCTGTCTTGAGATCCGGGTCGTCCGTTTTTAGATGGATGGCCTAGATCTTCTACTTTTAGGGAGCAACTTTTTGAGTTTTTTATTTTTTATTTTTTATTTTTTTTAGTAATAATCTGGACTGTCCATTCATAACACGGATGGTCCGAATTCCAAGGGCAAGGCTTGCCCTTCTGAGAAAAGGGAAGACGATCCCTTTACTTTTCACATGGAGGGAGATCAACGGGTATTCATGAGGCAAATTTTTAATAGTATTTTAGTATTTTTTGAGTTTTCAAATTTTTAATAGTTTTTTTCTATCTTTTTTCCCCTTTTGCAAACCCCCTCAGTGGCCGGTGAGGACTCGTAGGCCCTCACATAGGGCCCGACGGAGGTCGCCACCCCAAACCCTAAAAATAGAAAAGGCCCAAAAAAGGTAGAAAAAATTTATTTAAAAAATAAAAATAACTAAAAATTCAATAAAATATTAAAATTTACCACGTCAACGCCGTCTAGCTAAATGGACTGAATCAGCATAATTGTAAAAGGTTTAAAATTCAATTGACAAGAAAAAAAATTAGGATTGAATAGGCATAATTGCAAAAGATTTAAGAGTCAATTGATAATTTTTTGTTGACTAAACTCACACAATTATAATAAATTTAAAACTTTTTTGATAAATTTTTCCTTGATTTATTATACCTTCTAATTTTAAAGATGTCGTGGACCCATCTTCAACCCTTCTAGGGTTTGTCCCTCATACACTTCTTCAATTTAATGTATGCTTTAACTGCCTTGGAAAACGTTTGCATGTCTCGAGAGTCAACACAAAATCGTTTCTAATGTAAAAGGGCAACCTTGGTGAGTGTCCAACACGCTTGTTAAGTGTTTTAAATTCAATTTTTAGAATCATTCAACTTCTAAGTCATTCAAGACGTGTATAACTTGACAACAAACAACGCATTGTCGAATGCAAATTTTACTTTGATGGATTAGTTAGAAAGTGTTCTTTGAACCTAAAGTGACAAGCAACTAATATGGATCCGTATCGTTTGCCCTTCCCTTATAAGTGCAGGCACCTGCCCTTGAGATCTGGGCCGTCCGTTTTTAGACGGACGGTCTAGATCTCCTACTTTTATGGGACAATTTTTTGGATTTTTATTTTTTTAGTAATAATCTGGGCCATCCATTCATAACACGGACGGCCCGGATTCCAAGGGCAGGGCATGTCCTTCTGAGGAAAGGGCAGACGATCCCTTCACAACTAATATAATAACCTCGAAGATTGGTTGCATCAGTCTGACGAGGATACCATCTCAAGATCTGTGCTTGAAAGAAAAAATTAGGACAAAGATGACTCCATGGTCCGCTGCTCAATGAAGACCCTGATTCCCGGATCACTCTCTGACGTAGAGACAGGATGAAGGAGAGGGTAGATGGGGTTTACGAGTTAGAGGGATGCACTTATTTCACGAAAAACTCAAGATTTGAAAAATAGATTTCCAAAATTGATTGATTATATCTATCTTAAAAAGTAGTCAACGGAAAATATTTCATTTATGGATAACAATTTATGCATAACTATTTTCGTAGGTGATGTAAATATTTTGTATTAATTCATTTTTTAAGCGATATAAGAGATTATTGTTTGGAAAATATTTTTAAAATCTTGAGTTTTCCGTGAAACAAATGTACTCTTAACGGTGATTCCTGTCTATATTCAAACTATTTTTTTATGCATTTCCAGTAAATAAAATTTATCTTTACTGAACCTTCCAAATATCATACACTTAGATTACCCAACTTTAAACATAAACTCTCTCTCTCTCTCTCTCTCTCTCTCTCTCTCTCTCTCTCTCTCTCCAAAATAGAACGAACTTCAGTCAAAGCAGCTGAAGTTGTTGCCAGCCTAATGAGTGAGCCATCGTATGACCTCGATTGGAGACCTTACATCTAATGTCGCCCAATACCTAATATTTTCTTTGATAATTCCAAAGTATTAATAGTCATAGATATGAATTAATTCGACTCTTCCATACACATCATATTATGTGGCAAAGGAATATTACAAATACATGTACAAGAATCTATGTTTATACCCAGATTTAAGGACAAAAATGTTGGCTTTATTTCATGCAATCTAGTTTGTAGCACAGCGGAAATAGGGCTGAATTTCAGTGGACTAGTGTATCGTGATAGTGTGTGCAATTGTGTAACAAGAAAACACGGCATTATTATGCTCAATAAAGTTGGTGACGGAGATATATCTATAACTATATAATCTTGAGTCTACTTCACAATATAGACAGTAAAATTTACTTTTCTCCTCAATAAAACTACATGCAACGGAAAACAATAGGACATACCCAATATTTATATATATGTAGTAAAGTGAACCTACATGTAAGATAATCCTCTTTACTATATACACCTGAATTATTTCCATACAAGATAAATGCGCAACATTAGATAAGGAACTCTAATAAATACATTGCGCATGATGAGCATAGCTAACTAGAATAATGCAGAAAAAATTGTTCAAAAATTCATCAACCTATTGCACTTTTGTCAATTCAGTCTTAAATCTTTTAATTGTGCCAATTGAGTTCTAAACTTTTTTCACATTTTGCCAACTGACTCAACCGGGCCAATTTTGTGCCGAAAATCATGATGTGGATGCCGGCCTATCATGTCAATAATATTTTAATATTTTTTTGGTTTTTCATTAATTTCTAATTTTTTTCCTTTTCTTATTGTGACCGGCGAGGGTTGCGGGGCTCTTGCCGGATGGATTGATTGACCAAATGTGAAAATATTTATGATTCAATTGGAAGAATTGCAATAGACGGGTGATTGGATAGAGGCCACACAATGCGTTCCGAGTCAATGAAAACTCTCGCAAAGACTAGACATCGGACAGCAACTTCCCGCGAACTCTTGAATTCCAGGCATGGACGGCAGCTGAAAAACTCTGGAAATTCAAAGGGCACATTGAATTGGCAAAAGACTTATTGGCATAAACCCCTACTTTCTACTTCCAACTTTCACACGTCGATCAAGAGCAAAGTTCATGCACCAAACACGAATCGTTTGCTTTATATAAGTGGCGATGGAGCTATGGAGAAACCAAGCTCGTTCGACATCTCAGGAGAAAACGAATAGGGTACGTGAAAAAAGGGAAGAGAAGAGGAAAAAGAGGAGAAGAAGAAGAAGTGGGAAAGAAATGGCACCCAAGGCTATTGCTTCGTCTCCTTCGATTGCGCGAGTTTTGTGCATCTTCATGGTTCTGGTCCTTCAGTTCATAATCGTCTCGGCACGCCCCATTTGCCGGGGTGGGTGACGACGTTTTCTTTTCTTTATTTCCTTCTGATTCATTTTTCGCAACTTAAACTGGTGGACGTTCCATTGGTCATTGTTTAATATCGAGGAAAAAGAATGAAAAAATCTTTAAGCTTTTCATGGTTTGCACTTTGCACGCAGGTCATTCGGATCCAAGCCATCCGAAGCAATCTCCTGGATGTAAATGTATGTACTTACGTTTCTGTTCATACACCCAATAATAATGCGAGACTTTAACAGAATTCAAATTCTGAACGACTATATCCATCTTACTTATATTGACATATTCTCTGGCAAAAAATCCGTGCTGATATGAACTCTTCATTGGTGTTACAGGAGGTACTCACATAAAAAAAAAAGATTGGAACTCTATACTTTTCATGGGAAGGGATGACAAAAATGTTAAAAGTAGATTCAAGCAACTCTTGGTCCAGGCTCAGTTGGTGGGTCGAAATAAGATTTTTCTGTGCCAGACGAAAAGTCGGCATATCTTTCTTCATTATTGGTCTATGAAGCTTGTAATGATGACGGCGTTAAACTCGATCAGTAATTCGACACGGCATTTATGATTTGAAGAGCGATTTGCGATTGATCATGAATGCAAAGTCGTCCATATGTGAAAGGACTTGTGAAAATTTACATTTCCGCATACTCTTCTAGGGCTTGGAAGAATCGAAGTGGATCCAAATGAACTCATGAATCTGTTGAAGTCACGGGCGACTTGCCCTCGTGATCTTCAAGATTCATTTTGCCCCACCCCCATCGAGATGACGATCTTGCTTCTTCTCCCTATGATTTGTGAAGTTGTCGACTTCTTGTATCTTTGCTTCAAAGACATGCGCCGCTGTGTCGGATATGAATATCGTTCAACTAAAAACTGTGAAGGAGCAAGATTGATGTAAGCTTTCAAACTTTTCTGCATCTCAGCAGTTTTGATTTTCTCAAAACTCAAGGCTAAGAGATGACGGGTTCTGAACCACCGGGGGGGCCTAGCGAGCTTACTGGCGGGGCAAATCCTGGTCGAGTCTAATTCACTTTTATTGGAAAAGAAAAAGACAGTGGTTGTTTTTGGGCTCCAAAAGTGATCAGACCAACATGGACTCAAACATGTAATCGTCACACGAGTTTTTCGATCTTACTCCCTACATAATCAAGGTTTTTTGGGCGCGCATGTAACCATTTTGTGTCGGAAAGGGATCGCTTGCCCTTGAGATTTGGGTCGTCCATTTCATGAATGGACGGCCCGGATCATTCCTTAAAAAAAAAAATGGCCCCATAAATATAGGAGATCTAGGCCGTCCGTCTAAAAACGGAAGGCCCAGATCATCCAGACAGAATGTTGTTCGGAGCGGGGATGATTTTAATGTCGGAACTTCCCTGCTGTGCGGAAGTACGCGATCGAACAATAACTATAAAGAACAAGAAAAGAAATCGGATACCAGATGTAAATGGTTCAATCCTAGAGACCTATATTCATGAGAAGAGTAACAACGAATTTCACTATATAATAAGCGATCCAACAGAGATTACAAATTACACTTGAAAAGAGAGAATTTATTACTTTTGGTATGTTTTAACTGTGATTTGAAGATTCTCTTTAATGACAGATAACTAAGTGGATTAATAATGGTCGAAGAAAAAAATTAGTTCAAGCGTTGCAAAGCCGTCGTAAAATAATGTCTTTTTCAATATTGTCAAAATATCCAACAGGGATCGAACAGCCCCATTCGTAGATCTTGAGGTTTACCCCGATTGGATGATGGTCGCCGCCGCCTTAAAAGTCACAAGATGAATAATAGATTCAAAGGAAACACACAAAGATACGATAATCATTTCCCATAAGTAAATTGAAGTCAACTAATCGGAGACAAAGGCCGGTTGGACCACGTATCTTTCCCCGATCTCGGTAGGCTTCAGGAGACATTTTTGACGTTCAACCCCTCCGACAAAATGTCAAGAGATTGTTAGCATGTTCACATCAGGCAGCGATACGGAAGAAGCAACTCGGAAACATAAAATCTCACCTCGAGACGGAGGCGAAAAAATGGAGGCTACAAGCAGGACGTCGAGGTCCCGTCGAGGACGAGATATGGTCCGGTACGGCAGCTAGAGAGCGTAGAAACGGCCGTGCTTTCGAATCGATCATGGACGAGGTTCCGCAATGAAGGTTTCCTAATGCGTGTGATTTGCCCATATCTCTTGATTCTCGGAAGAATTACAAAAAAAAAAAAATCATATATATTACAATTGTGTCAATTCAATCTTAAAATTTTTGTATTTGTGCCAATTAAGTCCATCCGACCAAGATTGAGTAATGTAAAAAAAGATTGAGTAATCTAATAAAAACTTTCGCAGGGAATATTTACTCTTTCAATATCTATTTTAGTTGCAAGTTTAGCTCTTGAATTGGTCCCTCGTTCGTTCGGTCATCCCTGACAGAAAATGAAGGAAAGGTAAAAGTGGAGGAAAAAAGTGTTTTTTTCTCTTTTTTCTATACAATGATCGTGTATATGGACACATATATAATACAAAAGAGAATCAATAAAGAATATATATAATATTTTCCTTCCTATTGTAATTGATCGATATTCCGAATATATTCTGTCAGGGATATACCGTATCAATTAGAATCAAATCAAATATATTCTCCAACACTCCCCCTCAAGCTGGCGGCTTATAGATATCGAAGACGCCTTGCTTGCTCAAAAGATACGTATGCTGTCTTTGACACAACGGTTTTGTGAAGACATCTGCAGGTTGCTCCACAGTACCAATTCCTCGAGTTGTTACTATTCCTGCTTGTATTTTTTCTCGAGTAAAGTGACAATCTACCTCTATGTGCTTTGTTCTCTCGTGAAAAACTGGATTCGCTGCCAACTTAATTGCAACATCATTGTCACAGAATAGTTCGACTGCTCCATCAACTTGAATGCCAAGATCCTGAAGTAAACCTCGTATCCAAACTATTTCATAAACCGTTTTTGCCATACCCCGATATTCTGACTCAGCTGATGATAATGAGACAGTGGGTTGCTTCTTTGTCTTCCATGAAATCAAAGAACTTCCCAATTTAATACAAAAGCCAGTTATTGATCGTCTTGTCATTGGACAGGAGGCATAATCCGTGTCACAGTATGCTGTCATCTTCATGTTGCAATCATGAGATAAGAAAATTCCAAGTCCGGGACATCCCTTTAAGTATTTCACCACTTTCAATGCTGCATTCATATGAGATTGTTTCGGACTATGCATAAATTGACTGAGTATCTGTACTACATAACAAATGTCGGGCCGTGTCATGGTAAGATATATCAGCTTTCCAACCAGTCGTTGATATCCTGATGGGTCTTTAAGAAGAAGATCTTCCTTGGATCATGAAGATAAGCTCTCATCATATTCAAATGTTGTCAACTTAACATTCTGATCAATAGGTATGACAGCAGGTTTGCATCCCGATAATTCTGCTTTTGATATAATTTCTAAGACAAATTTTCGCTGACTGAGTGAAATTCCTCTGTCGGACCGAGCTATCTCAATGCCAAGGAAAAATTTGGGAGGTCCCAAATCCTTGATATGAAACGTAAGATGCAGATACTTCTTGAATCTTTCAATGGCCAAATCATCATTTCCCATAATGAGTATGTCATCGACATAAATCAGTAAGTAAATAGATGAAGGACCTTTGGTCCATGTAAAGAGTGCATAATCATGTTTGGAGTGCTGAAAACCAGCATTTGTCAGTGCCATAGTAAATTTGGCATACCATTGTCTCGATGCCTGTTTGAGTCCATATAGGGATTTATGGAGACGACATACTCGAGACTCCCCCTGACTCCGTAAACCCTGCGGAAGTTCCATGTATATTTCCTCATCCAAATCATCATGAAGAAAAGCATTATTAACATCCATTTGATGTAAAGACCAACTGCGAATGGCAGCAATCGACAGGAAAGAACGTACTGTGACTTCTTTAGCAACAGGAGAGAAGGTTTCATGATAATCAAAACCTTCCCGTTGAGTGAATCCCTTGGCAACTAAACGTGCTTTGTATCGTTCAATTGAGCCATCAGCCCTATATTTGATCTTGTATACCCATTTGCAACCATTGGGTTTCCTGTAAGGAGGCAAGGGAACTAAATCCCATGTATGATTTTCAACAAGGGCTTCTAATTCTGTTTTCATTGTTTGTTGCCAATTCGGGTCGGCCGATGCTATTTCATATGAAGAAGGTTCTTGTTCTTCCGAAATGCGGCTAACATAGCAAGTATGCTCTGGCGACAATCTACTGAATGAAACGTAAGAAGACATAGGATAACGTGTACCGGAAGAGTTTAATGTAGGACATACATAGTCCTTGGTCCAGGTTGGAGGATGAATGTGTCGCCTGGGTCGTCGGGGTGGTTCAGTAGTTATCTGCGGAGAGACTGAAGAAGATGCAGAAATATCTTCATGCGCAGAAGTAGGCGAAGACATATCATGATAAGATTGCGGCGGAGTAGGTGAAGTTGCTTCTTCAACTGGGGGTAGTTGACATCTTGCTACAGAATTGTCCATTATATGTTGTCCGGAAGCTGGTATGACAATATTATACGGTGAAGGCGTGGATAAGTCTTCTGTTGATAAAAAAAAAAAGGTCAAGCAGCTGATGCAGGTGAATCTGATAACAGTCCCATTTCTGAAAAGGGAAATTTGTCTTCATGAAACATAACATCTCGACTGATAAGAAAATGGCCTGTAGAGATGTCCATAACTCTGTACCCCTTTTGCAGAGGAGGATACCCCATAAATACACATGGAAGAGCTCGTGCATCCAGTTTGTTTCGAGGTCCAACCTTTGTCGCATAACATAGACATCCAAAAACTCGAAGATGTGTAATATCAGGTGCTTTTCCAAAGAGCATTTCATAGGGGGTTCGTCCTTTAAGGACACGAGTTGGCATGCGATTGATTAAATAAGCTGCTGTGATCACACAATCACCCCAAAAATTTTCAGGAATTGAAGCTTGATGTTTAAGTGCTCGTGCTACTTCTAGAAGATGTCGATGTTTTCTTTCGACAACCCCATTTTGTTGAGGGGTATAAGTACACGAGCTCTCATGAGATATTCCTAGTTGAGATAAGAAATATTGACATTCTGCCGTAAAGAATTCTTTCCCATTATCTGTTCGGATTTTGTGGATAGGTTTATCGAATTGATTTTTGACTAGGGACAAGAATCTAGATAGGTGAGAAAAAGTTTGACCTTTGGATTGCATGAGAAAAATCCAAGTGGCACGAGTATGATCATCTACGATGGTAAGGAAATATCGAGAACCATCGCGGTGTGCAGTATGATAAGGACCCCAGATGTCCATATAAAGTAAGGAGAAAGCACTCTCGGCACGAGATGTGCTAATAGGAAAAGGCATACGACATTGCTTTGCTAAAGGGCAGATTGCACAATTAGGATGAGGAAAACGAGCACTGTGTCCCAAACGTTGATGAAAAAGATAATTTTTATTATTGGTGGCAGTATTACATATACTACTCTTATTCAATTAATCGAAATCACTGATCCAAAAATAAAGTCCTTGTGCAACTCTACCTAAGCCCATCGGTTTCCCAGTCGAATGGTCCTGAAAAGAACAGCCTTCTGAATTGAAATTTGCATGACAGAAATTATCCGCGCAGATTTTTGACACGGAAATGAGATTGAATTCGAATTCAGGAACATATAGAACATCTTTAAGAGTAATATTCTGGCTAAGTTGGACAGTGCCAATTTTTGTGACATGAATAATGTTCCCATTGGGAAGATGAACTGATATGGGATTTTTTCTGAACGGTAGAGAAAAAATTTTCGTGGAAAATAATATGATCACTAGCACCTGAATCAATTATCCATGTACCAACTGAATCAAAATTGCTCTTACGAAATGAAGTACCTGTAAATCCTGCAGTTTTATCTGATGTGCCCAACTGACTGAGTGCCATCATAATGTTCCGATATTGTTCCTGGGTAATTGTCTGAAGAGCTCTATTTGTTCCACCAGCTGAAACTTGATAAACAAAGGACTATTTTTCCTTTTTCTCTTTGTCAGTTGGTTTACCATGCAATTTCCAACATGTTTCTATTGTATGATGTGGACGTTTGCAATATTCACAATATTTACTTTTATTTTTGAAAGAATGTCCACCCATTTTCTGTGATGGCGCAAGACCCCGAGGACCATAGGGATTGGATGGTCTGAAATTTGTTGCTGACGTGGCCATATGTGCACCGTTTGATCCAGCAAAGAAATGATGGCCACTGGATTCCCTCAGTTGATCAAGTCAGTCCACCTTAAAGCTTGCGTTACCCTCATCATCTTCCTCAGTGGGTGAAAAAATTCCAGATCTGTTCTTCTGGGTATCGCCGAGTTGCAGAGATCGGTAGCTCCCTCTTCCGTCACGGCTCCGCTGTTGCGCCCCCATGGAATTGATGGCGAGGGCCACGCTTTCTCCGGTCGGTGCTGCCACGAGTCGTTGGCTTTCTTCTTGGACCGCCAACTGGAAGATTCGGCCGAGCGGGGGTATAGGGTCCATTGTGAGTATCTGAGTCTGAAAAGGTGCGTAGCTTTCGTTTAGAATCAGTAGAAAGCGCGTTGTCCGTTCTCGTTCTCTAATGGCCCGATATTGCTGAATCGTTGCCTCTGGTCCAACGAGTTCCTCTTCGGCCGCCTCAAGCTCGTTCCACAAAGCCGAAAGTCGATTGAAGCAAGCAGTCACGGAAAGGTTCCCCTGCTTCAATTCTGACAAGGCCTGTGTGAGTGTGAAGAGCTTGGCGCGGTCGAGTCGCCCATACATTTCGCGAATGTTGTCCCAGTAGGTCTTCGCGTCTTCTGTTGGTGGTAATCCGGCCGCAACCTCTGGCGATAGACAATTGGCAATCCATGTTCGTACCAGTTGATTGCAGCGTCGCCAGTGTCGTTGCAATCGTTCATCAGTAGGAAAGGGGACGGTTCAGTCGAGAAATCCGTCTTTTTCTTTTGTGACGAGGGCTCGCCGGAGATCCCTCGCCCAAGTAGTGTAGTGGTCAGTACCTGTGAGTTGGATGCTAATAATCCGAAGTTCCGGGCCGTCGGCTGGCGATGTCTATAGTGCATCGCCGGGTTCAGTCGGCCACCAATAGCTGGGACCGGAAAAAAATGGCGCATAGCCAGGTTGGTGAGTTGACGACATCGGTTGGGGATTGTTCCCCGGAGTGCTCGAATTTTGTCCGAGCCCGAATCCTGTTCCTTCTGTTGGTGCTTGCTGTTGAGTCCAAGTCTGACTGGGATCGGTACCCCATTGGCCGTGAAATGGATACCAAGGAAATTGTGGCCATTGGGTTGGGCCACTAATCAAAGGTGTATGCGCAGAAGCAGGCGCCACCCCAGAAGCTGGAACGGGAGTAGAGTGTTGTTCTTGACTCGGATGTATTTGATCCAAAGACTGATCTTGAAATGTGTTTCCCTCAAAACCCGATTCACTAGCCTCACCGGAATTGATGTTTTGATTTTTTGTCATGGTATTGCAGAGATGGATTCCTACCGGAGTGCTGATTTTTACAAACCAGAAAACGAATACGGAGGCAACCAAAAAAAAAAAAACGCGGAAGCTAGGCCAGGAAAGAGCGCTCTGATACCATGACAGAAAATGAAGGAAAGGTAAAAGTGGAGGAAAAAAGTGTTTTTCTCTTTTTTCTATACAATGATCGTGTATATGGACACATATATAATACAAAAGAGAATCAATAAAGAATATACATAATATTTTCCTTCTTATTATAATTGATCGATATTCCGAATATATTCTGTCAGGATATTCCGTATCAATTAGAATCAAATCAAATATATTCTCCAACAATCCCACCTAATGAATTGTTAGGATTCATTTTTCAATAAAATCTTACGTATTCATAAGTTCCATCCATTCCCATCGCTTTGCAATTAATTGTTAGGTTTGAATTCTACAATGGAGTTCCTCATGAAATTTGGTCTTGAGTCAATTTTCTGTCTTTATTGGCTCAAGGCTCTTGATTTTGTTCTATGAATAGATTCATATAGGGTTAAGTTTGTCTAGCGGCGCTTACGTGGCAATTTCTAATAATATTTTAATATATTATGAAATTGTTTATTTATTTTTCTTTTTGTCTTTTCCTTCTTCCTTCATCCCATTGCTGGATTGCCAACTGGCTAGAGGTAAGAGTGACCTCACCTAGAGACCATGAGGCAGAGCCTCTAGCCGGCCACCTGCCGACCGATCAAAGGAGGAAGAAGAAGGGAAAAAAAAGGAAGAAAAGGAAAAAAAATAAAATAAAATTTTTGAAAAAAATATTCAAAATTGTCATGTTAGCATCGGCCAATCAAAGTTGACGAAAAGGACCGAGTTGACACAAATGAAAAAAAAAAGAAATGAATTGGCAAAAAAATCTTTATGACTAAATTGACATAATTGCAATAGGTTCCGGATATTTTTTATTATTTTTCCCTTGCTTCCCCAAATTGTTGCTTTACGTGTTAGAATGTCTAAATATCACATCACATCGATCATATTAAGCTTTTAAAACATTTGATAGTTGTTCCGTAAAATCTCTAATGATATCAGAGCATAAGATCACGTGTCTAAATCTTTCATGAATAAATTATATATAGCCTTGTTGTATCCATTGGCGAGGAAAATCTTAAGGAATTTGTGAAATAACAATGGGGAAAATTGTCCAAAAGTCCTAAATATATTATATAGCGTCAAATTCAGTTAATTCATTCCTAAACGATTTAAAGTTTTGCCAATTCATTCCTGAACCTTTCGAAAGTTTGTCAGTGTCATCCTTTCTACCAACTATCCAGACAATAAGTTTAGGATTAAATTCACAAAACTTCAAAAGGTTTAGAATTGAACAGATACAATCGAAAAATTTAGAACTAAATTGGCAAATCGTCGAAAGACTTAAGACTAAATTGATGATTTAGGACTGAATTACCCACAGTATAATATGTTTAATACTTTTCGGACAATTAACCTAGTAAATTATTCTTGTTGGGTCGCGAGGATGGGATGCCGGTCAAATTTAGAGTGAACATCTAAGTAGACAGCAACATGTGAGTAAAATTAATTGTAAGATGCTAATGCCATACGCGTCGGACAGCTACTTCTGGTAAATTCATGAATTGTAGTCGCACACGGCAGCATATCATTTTCAGATGGAAAAACCCAAAACCCTAAAAAAACTGGGCATAAACATCTAATTTCTAGTTCCTGTTCTTACACGTTAATCAAGCAAAGGTCCACGGACCAATCAAGCCCATATCATTTGCTTATATAACCGGCGATCGAGCTCTTGAGAAACCAAGCTTCCCTGCCCATCTTAAGAAAAAGAAGAAGAGGCTGCGTGAAAAAGGAGAGAAGGCGGAGGGAAGAAATGGCACCCAAGGCTATTGCTTCGTGTCCTTCGATTGCGCAACTTTTGAGCATCTTCATGGTTCTGGTCCTTCAGTTCATAGTCGTCTCGGCACGCCCCAAATGCCCGGGTGGCAATCCACTTTTGAACAATCTCTTTTATTTTTCATAGCAGTCGTTGTTTCTCATGCATTTTCTGTGATTTACACTAGCTGACGTTCCATTCTGGATTTGGTTGTTCATGGTTAGCGCTTTGCATGCAGGTGGGGGATCAGATCCAAGCAACCCGAAACCTTCCCCTGGATGCCAATGTACGTGTGCTTACGTTTCAGTTTTATACACCCTCTCATACGAGATTTTAGCAGAATCCGAAGTCGAACGGCTGTGCTCATCTTGCTTATATTGACATATTCTAAGGCAAAATCCCTACTGATACAAACTCTTCATCGGTGTTGCAGGAAGTACCTACTCTCATAATAAAGCGGGTCGACTCCATGCATCTTGCTTCAGAAGATAAGTGGAAGTGCGACTAATTCGATGTAAGCTGTCATATTTTTAGGTTAAAAGTACCGCACGACCGCTCTGTAGGCCGTGCGATTAATTCGATGGTTCATTGATGTGCAATGATTTTATTAGCAAGGATTACAGCTAAAATAAGAGGTCCAACGTTTCCGTGATTCAAGCAAATCTTGGTCCCGATTCAGATATCTTTCTGTATTATCAGTCTGCTAAGCGTGTGTTCATGAATAATTACTTAGACCCATCCGACCTAGAGGAAGGACAACGTCCTAAACTTTAAAGACTAATTATTTTTCCTAAGATTGATGGCATTTGGATATGACAAAACTGGCAAAACTTAGGTGCATCTCCCAGAGGTGTCATCGTATGTCTTTGATATATGAAGGATGTGATGAATTTTCACTAAACAAGAGACTTGAGACCAGCTTCATGAGAAGAGAAAACAAATCAACCGGAGGGTCTCGCGTAATTTTTAATGCAGGTCATGTCCAACCCTATATCTTTTTTGCACTGCAATGAAGATTATCATCTTGGGGATGCATGATATCGATCAAGCCGCTGAGTATCGAAAGCACATCAGATCTGAAATATCAGCGGCTTAGTATCCGTATGCAGGGTAACTGTGATATATAAATTCCTTTATCTTACTGAAAATCTACACATCTTCATGCTTCTTCCAGGATATAAATCCCTTTATCTTCCAGAATTATATAATAATAAAAATTCGATGGAAATCTACAAAACTTCTTGCTTCTTCTCTTCAAGCAAGATATAAATTCACCTATGTTCTAAAATTAAATAATTAAAAAAGATTTATGAAAATCTACACAACTTCATGCTTCTTCTCATAAATCCACATATGTTCCAAAATTATATAATTAAAAAAGCTTCTCGAATTCTATCTATTACGTAAAATAGGCGAATAATATCAAGGAAAATTATACACCCAGTCAAAAAGAAATTTCATCTCAACCCAATTTCATCTCTCTACCATCTTCCTCGCACTAGAATGACAACGTGGACCCTAAAGCTCTAGTTAATTGACGGGATAAGTACATTAGAAGTACTATAACTTTTGTACGGCGTTCACTTAAGTGACATAACTTTTAAAAAGTATTCACTTGAGTGCCGAAGGTGACGTGGCAGCCGGAAAAAGGTGACATGGCCGTCGGACATGCTAACGTAGCTCCGACAAAGCTATTTTTTGGAATATTTTATTGTACACTTGGAAATTTTTATAATTTTCTTTTTTTCTAACTTTTCTTATTTTAAATATTAAAAAAAATAGAGAACCCTTGGTTTCTCGGTGGTGGTCGGCGAGGGTCGCCGCCGGCCACCACCAACCGGCCCAGGGGACATGGTCGGCTCGCCCTGAGCCTGCGAGGCTGCGATGGCCCTCGGCGACGCCCGTCGCGACCTCAGGTGGGAATGGTGTGGGCACGAAGCCCTCGCCAGATCTGGGCGAGGGCATCGCACCCCCGCCGGCCTCGGCCTGGAGACGGCGGTCGAGGCTGCGAGGGCTGTCGCGAGGCTGCCCTGGGTCGTCGAGGCTGCGGTGGCCTCACGACAGCCCTCGCAGCCTCGACCGCCATCGTGAGGCCAAGGCCGGCGGGGACGCAAGGCCCTCGCCCGCCCCACCTGAGGTCTCGATGGCCGTTGCCGAGGGCCGTCACGGCCTCGCTGGCCCAGAGCGAGCCGACCCTAGCCCCTAGGCCGGCTCGTGGTGGTTGGCGACGACCCTCGCCAGCCACCACCAAGAAACCAAGGTTGTTTCTCTATTTTTTTTTTAATATTAAATAACAAAAATAAAAATAAAAACATCAAAATGAATAAAAAAATTTAAAAAAATTCCGAAAATATTTTAAAAAATCCATGTGTCACTCAGAAATTAATAAAATAATAGCATGGCACTCAAGTGAACGTTTTTCGCCAGAATTGGTACTCACCCGAACGATTTTGCTCCGAAATGGCACTCAAGTGAACGTTTTGAAAGTTATAGTACTTAAGTGAACGCAATACAAAAGTTATAACATTTGTACTGTACTTACCCCTCAATTGACAGAGCCATAGCTGCCAAAATCATGGCAACTCTTCTGTTTCTCTCTGTTACTGTGGCCACCATTATAGGTCACAACAAGCAAAGCGTAACGTGTGGCGGCGGCAGTGGCCTCGCCATTGTTAGAGGAGGTGCCATCAAGGCTCTCACTTCCTTCCCGAACCACTCTATCCTTCCTCCCTAACCGTATCACAATACCCGCAGCAGCAACCCCAACCCCAGCCCCCGAAGCAAACCCCACAGTATTCTCCACCCAACAACATCCTTCACCATCGACCCAAGATGAAACCCCAATCTCAACAACAACCCCAGCATTATATGAACAATCCGTACAACATTCTTTCCCAACCCCAGTAAGCCTCACCTACAAAATTTCTTTTATTTTTATTTTTATTTTTATTTTTATTTTTGCCTTTTTACCTCGTTTGCTTTCTTATGTGAACGAGAAGATGGTTTTGATTTTTTTATGTTTTATTAACTATGGGTTGGTGGAAATGGGACTTTTTATCATTATTCGTCGAAAGTGCTTGCTCGTTTTGCAACAACGAATGTCTTTCACCGAAATTCGTTCTTCGCTTTTTATTATGAGGGTCATGTGGCGATTCCGGACAGAAAATATCTAGGCGATTATAAAAATCAATGTGGAATTGTACAAACATAAACCGCACCAGAGCTTGACTCGACGGAAAAGTTTAGGAAGTACAATGGAAACAAACTTCGCCAGAGTTTGACTCGACGACGAAGCTTGAAAACGCGGCGGTACTACACCAGAGTTTGACTCGACGACGAAGTACCAAGGATAAATATTCATATCGGAGTTTGACTTAACGGCGTGAATCTGAGAATTGCAACTACATCTAAGGAAATTTGAAATGTAGTGAAAAATAAAGATAAAGGAAAGATGAACTGATAAAGAACATTGAGTTTTGTCGTTGATTGGGCCTTTACAAAAAATATTTATAATCCTACATGAGTTGCAACTTTAAAATTTAAATAAAAGATAACTTCCTAATGGCGGTTATTGTCATTCACGCCCCCTATTTTCTAGGCACTATCACGTTCAAATAACCACCCCTTATCCGTAAGCAGTTTTGTTGCTGACGTGCTCTCCAACTAAATTCTAACTATCGGTAAGTTGCCGACCCCAATGTTCAACAGCTATCGGTAAGTTACCGATGCCAATGCTCACCGACGCATGTTCCCATGGCTTTCATCTGTATGTCAATTTTGGGTGTCAACATATGCCCCCTTAAAAGAATGGAGTGATTTACCAATCATTCAATTCTTTTAATTTAGATAATCAAGAGTCTTTAGGTGCCCCTTGCCATCGGTAACTATTTTGCTACTTAATAGAAGCCAAATCAGCATTAAACAGCACATCAGGAACTAATCGTGATGGATTCACTGCCGATTGATCATCTGGACTTGAAGCTCTCTTACCAACTCCAGCAATACCCAAACATCACGATGGTAGGATGTAGAAACATACCGTGATGGAGGCCTTCAATTGCCTATGTTACTAGAATGCACTCAATTAGTTTGGTGTTGCCTGTCTCGCTCAAAAGTTCATCAGATTCAATTGTTCTGCACAGACTCGAGATGCCAACCATCTTTCTGCGGTGCCATGACCGTTGTAATCCTTTCTGAAACTGGCGAACTTGATTCTTGAGTCTTATTATCTGCAGCAATGGCCATGTCTACCTCCTTCATCACACAATTGACGGTATCGAATATCCTCCTTATAGCAACCATCGTGACTGAGTTCGGCTCCAGCTATCTTCTCTGTTCATCGATAGTTTCTTTGGGATGTCAACATCTCCATCTTGTTCTTGTTCCCACCGGTTGTGCAGTCGATGACTCAGAACACCACCAGGATTGTTAGGATCAAGTTGATTTCTAGTACATACCATCGTATTTCCTCAAATCAGCCACATTGGTGCCACCGAGCGTTCCAAAAAGATGTTTACTCGTTTTGCAACAACGAATATCTTTCACCAAAATTCATTCTTCGATTTTTATTATGAGGGTCCTGTGGCAATTCCGGATAGGAAATATCCAGGCGATTATAAAAATCAATGTGGAATTATACAAACATAAATCGAACCGGAGTTTAACTCGACGGAAAAGTTTAGGAAGTACAATGGGAACAAACTTTGCCGCAATTTGACTCAACGACGAAGCTTGAAAATACGACGGTACGACGTCGGAGTTTGACTCGACGACGAAGCACCGATTCATATCGGAGTTTGACTCAACCACGTGAATCTGATAATTGCAACTACATCTAAGGAAATTTGAAATGCAGTGAAAAATAAAGATAAAGGAAAGATGAACTGATATAGAATGTTGAGTTATGTCGTTGATTGGGGGCCTTTACAAAAAAAAAAACACTTGGGTATTTATAATCCCCTACGGGCGGTTACAACTTTAAAATTTTAATAAAAGATAACTTCATAATGGCGGTTATTGTCATTTATGCCCCCTATTTTCTAGGCACTATTACATTCAAATAACCACCCTTATCCGTAAGCAGTTTTGTTGCAGACGCCAATACTCTCCAACTATCAGTAACTTCCGACGATTGGTAAGTTGCCGATGCCAATGCTCAACAACTATCGGTAAGTTCCAACTATCAGTAAGTTACATATGCCAATGCTCACCGACACCTGTTCCCATGCTTTTCATCTGTATGTCAATTTTGGGTGTCAACAGAAAGCATTTGTCGCAACCCCACAATGCACACGTACAATCAAAGAATCAGATGCATGTTGATTATCCGGTTGAATTGAAGAGGTGATTATAATGACTCCCCAACAGATATTTGACTCCCTTCACAATTCAAACTTTCAGTATGAGTGGGGAAACCGTTTTTCGCAACCCCACATATGAAAGCGTGCACACGTTGGGCAAGCATAAGTTTTTTTTTTAAGTATAATCGGTAATAAGATACCATCTTATGTTCCATTAATTCGATTTTCGCATCTACGAAAAGCCCATGACCCAATGTCCAAAAAAGTGTTGGGATGACAATTTTTGGATTTTGACCGAAGGGACACCACCATCGAGTCGTAACTTTCTTGATGCAGAGAGAAGCGAATCTTGGAAAACAATTCCAAAGAAAACACGAATTTGATTGAATAATGATGATAAGATGTCGATTACAAAAGATGGACGTCATATATATAGAGATATGACTCATTTAGGCATCAGAATAACTAAAGATAACATTATCAAAATCGTATATATCCTATCCTAATATAGAATTCGAATCAAAGATAACAAAATTTCGGAATATTCTAAATTGCCTAAAACAGAAAACTGTCCGAAAAGATAACACGCTAATTGTCCTACATCATTTCTTCATTAAAAAATTTAGATGAGTGGAAAGCTTTCAACCTTGCAATGTTAAGACACCACTTAACTTAGCATAAAGAACAACCGACCTTGCTGAAAGTGCGATTACCAATCGGTTAAAAAGCAAAACTATTGCTAAAAGCATCGAGTCTGCCTAAAAAGCTCAGGCGATATCACCATGAACACCCATCCATCTCGGGAAAGAAGAAAGAATGAGGAAGAGGAGAAGATTTACACACATTCAAACACCAAATTTCTTATTGTTTTGCATACTCTTACACAAACAAAACGCACTCTGCGAAAGAGAAAATCTAAAGACACCCAAGTAGCTTGATTGTCCGAAGGTTAATGAAAAACACTGTCATCTCCATACAAACAACGTGTTGTGATATCTTCAAAATTAACATCATTGTCGCAAGTTGGCAAAGCTTTTGTCGCATTCACACACGCACAACTTGAAAGCATAAGTTTGGCCATAGTATGATCCCGCATAAGATGGTATTGTTACGATTTCCGCATCTACGAAAAGCCCATCCCTGATGACAGCCAAAAAAATATAGTTCTGTTTTGAAAAGAAAAAAATGTTAGGATGACAAATTTTGGAAAATTGGATTGACAAGAAATAAGTACATCATAAATGCCATAATTTTTATACCTCATACCATTTTTTTCAACCACTTGAGTGCCGTAACTTTAAAAAAAAAAATCATTTGAGTGTCATAACGTTGAATTTACTCAAATGCGTTAACTTTTCAAATAACGTTTGCATAAGTGTCAAAAATTTGACGTGGCATGGCACTTGTCATGAACAGCTTTAAAAAGTTGTGGCTGGGATGATGTATTTAGAGGCTACTTGCACTCTAGGGATCTGATAAAAAAATTAGGAAAATTTTCAAAGGGCCTAAAGTGGGTTTTATTTCAAATAAAGGGCTTAAAGTGCCCTAATTGTTTCAAAGAAGAGCATGACTAAGACATTTTTTATCATTTACATTTGCTTATTTTTCCCTTTTTTTTCATTTTTCCATTTATTTATTTTCTCTTTGTTGCGCCGTTGAGGACTCGTAGGGCGCTGCTAAGGGATGGCCTCGTTAAGGCAAGATCGCTCTCATCGGTGGCTAGCCCTTAAGACCGGCCACCGGCAAAAAGAAGGAAAAAGGACAAAAGAAAGAAAAAAAAAGTTTTAAAAATATAAATGACAAATATGCCCTTGGTCAATTTTTTTTTTAAACAACGATGGCACCTCATACCCTTATCTAAAACAATGATGGCTCCTTAGGCGCTTATCTGAAACAAGGTACACTTAGGCCCTTATTAAGAGAAAATAAAATCTTCATGCCCTTATTTGAATTTTTTTCAAAATTATGATATTCAAGTAAGCACCATACGAAAATTGTGGCATTTTTGAAACATGACATTTATGTTTTATTTTGACCTAAACTTGGCAAGCTTTTATCTTGCACAAGTTTTTCGTCCGTCATTTTATTGACTAGATTTTTGCACGTACAAAAAGCTTGAGACCTGATTGTTGGCTTGATTTTGAAGAAAATAAAAGAGTTCAGATCACGAATTTTGGAGAAATCAAACCAAATAAACGGCCATCATGTATTCATCCTTAAAAATCCAATCACTTTTATTAACATCAGTAACTTAGATAATTAGGAAGCTTTAAATCTCATCAGGTCAAACATTTAAATTATCTAATTCGAAAAGATCTTGAAATATGATATTCATGATTTTTTTTTTAAACCAAAAGTGGATCTGGTAGAACTTTTTTGTACGATGTCCCATTTCCTCACATTTTTTCATCTACAAAAAGCACATGATCGGATTGTTTTTTTAAGTCGGGATTGTGAATTTCGATTAATTGAAATTGCTATTCTAAAATTCTTTCTTCCATCGGAGGAAAGATTCTCTGGAAGATCTCGAATTCTATCGATAATGTAAAGTAGGTGAATGATATCAAGGCAAATTATACAACCTGTCATAAAGAAAATTTATGTCTACCCAAATTTTAAGAAAATGTTATGGTCACTTTTGAGAACCCCACGTTTGAAGTTTTCTATGGTGGCACAGTTTGGCAAGCAACTCATAGAGTTCTCTCATGGCATTGAGAAGCAATCATCTACTAGACTACTACTCCCTGCAGCCGCCAGGATTGTCTGTCCTGCAAGAATGCAAAATCTGGAGAAAGCAATGAGAGGCCAACCTGTAGGGTTCGATGTCTGCCTGTGCTATTTCCGAAGCTGCATATGGTGCCGTGGATCTGTCCATCAGTCTCCATGAAACATCACCCTTGACAAAATTTGAAGGCGGTCTCTTCCCACCGGCCCATGCATTCACAGAACTATGCAGTCACATCTATTACTTTATTGCTGTGTGAAGTTGCCTCCATTTACTGTTATTACACTAGCGGTCTAGAATGCCAGAACCTAATTGGAAATCTAGTCAGTCTGGAGATATTGCATATGCTGTCATTTTTTTATTAGCAGTACTATATTAAGGAAAAGTCTTTCTTACATCTGAGGCATGTGTGTAAAGTCCGCAGACAACAAATCATGTGTTGGTTACAACTTTTAGACTTTATCGATAGATCGAATATAGTTGCGATTGACACAGCTTCAATGATTTAAAGAGAGATCTACAATTGACTATGAACGTGGAGTCATGGACCGGATGTGACATTTCTTGAGATCCATCGGACATTGCTGGCCCTTCCCTCGACGAAATTTGGGTAGGATGAACCGCGGCACCATGGGATTTTTACGCGACAATCACTCCGGGCACAGTGTGATTGCAATTTGCATCTGAGAAGGATTTGCCACTGGCCGAAGGACTCAAACCAAGCTCAAAAGCAGTGAATGTGAATGGACTCTTCCTTGTTTGGGATATGAAATCATTAAGGAGTGGCTGAGGCCGCTATAAATCTGTCCCACCTTCTCTTATCATATGTAATTTGGCAAATTAATATGCTTGAGCACCAGTTAGGTAAGTAAGGAAACTTCGATGCCTTATCTTTTTTCTCGTACCGCGGTAAATAAAAATTTTGAGCGGTTAATTTTTATTTTTATTTTGGGTTAAAGTACGTAGAGACACTCGTTAACATGACCCCTCGTCATATCTCTCCTCATAATTTTTTTTTCCCCGTCCTTCCCTGTAACTGTTAAGAAAGGAGATGGCACACACTCAAGTATTGCGTAGTTGCTTTTTCTCAGTTTTGCTTACAACGAGAACGAGTTTGGAAACGTGGAGATTTATGTTCTCCGCGAACACATATATCCTATTTGACTCGTAACCGTTTTTCGTCGGCACATCGGAAGAGATATCGTTGCCAATTACCTCAATGATGTTCCTAGCAATCCACGTTTGATCAACAGCTATTAAGACCAGTGAACTTAGAAGAGAGGCACGAATATTCCACAGCTTCTCCAACACTGAGGAAGACCCTCTCTCTCCCAATCCTGTCCAGGAAGTTGGCCAGCTTCAGCTTGTGGATCACTTGCCAGTTGATGTTGGCCATACCCACCGGCGCAAAAGAAAAAAAAAATGGCGCATTAAGTGTTAATTTCCGCAAGAGGTTCGATGACAAAGGATCGCGAGAGATTGAAATCATGCAGTCTGTTGGGTACTACTTACTTCTAAGCCGACCGAAACCAGCTTCTTGTGCAGTTCCTCGAGGGCGGCGATCCCCGATGTGTCGATGTTCATCACATCTGCCACGAGATGACGGAGTGGAAAATAGAAATAAACAAGGACTTCGCTGATGAGTGAGGCCATTTTAGCACTCTAATCCTAGATTGATTTGAGTTAATCAGGACTTACTGGACATGTCAAGGACCACCACTTGGATCTTTCTCCTCTCGGTTCGTTTAGCGTCATCCTCTGCTGTGACTGACCTCATTATCCTAAAACAGAACAGGATCAAAGATATAATATCTAAACCAGTACCGAATACACCTATATGTTCTTTAGCAACATATGCCTTGATTAAATGAGATTGACTAATAGATCGCCACCTTTCTCTGATGAAATTGGCATTGGCAAAGCACATCAAGCCGGAATTGATGCGGATCAAGAAGACACCGGGAGTTTCGACGGCCATTGGGTACTGTCTAATGTCGCAGAATATGTCCGTCCCCGGAAGCCTTCCTAGCAGTTCTGTGCCCGGTCGAATGGATAGAAATATAATCTTTCCGAACGAGATAGCAACCTGCAATTAGTTCATAGAATTCAAAAATCTTTACCTTCTTTGTCTAAGGTGATGATGCTAAGACTGAACTTTCGTACCAAGAGACACGTGACAGTCGAAATGTCTTTGCTATAAGCACAGAATTTCTGATCTGCTGTTGACAATCATTAAGACACTAATTGACGAAAATTCAGCGCGTCTAGAAATAAATTAATGTACGTTCGATGCAGATGTCTTGTAACAGTGTATGATTTCTTTGGCCGATACGTGCCAAAACGTTAGACCTGAATGAGCTCTCACTTGAATGGATATTCAGGATAAGCTCCAGCACCCACCAAGGAGTTTGAGGCTGAATTATGGAACTCAATTATGATATGGAACCCACAAGTCACGAGACTGGCAATTGTTAGAAAGATTGGCAAACATGATAATATAAATTTCTTTCAGGAATTCAATTCTTTTGTCATGTTAGAGAAGTTGGGAATGAAAACTACCGCAGCTAGAAGGCCGATCTCCACCGATCCGAACAGGACCCCCAAGAAGGCGCCGATGCAGGCTAGGAAGTCAAGCTTGTCGACTCTCCAGATCCGGAGAGCCTCACTCACGTCAATCAGACCCGGAAGAGCCGACAAGATGATCGAAGCAAGGATCGCGATGGGAGTGTAGTACAAGAGCTTGGTGAAGAGCAGCAGTGATAGTAGCACCGTCACGGCCATCACTATGTTCGACACGACGGTCTGGCATCCTGCACTAAAATTCACCGCGGTTCTCGAGAAAGAACCTGTTCTTGGCATGATGAAGAAGCTATATATATTAGGATTCTGAGAATTCGGCCAAGTGAACAGATAGGGAAAACACAGCGTCGACCAATATAATAACAGTGCATAAAACCATTTGGGTTATAGGATAATGTGAACTTCAATCTTGAATGCCAATTAATCTTACTCAATGGCTCCATTGATTATAATTTGCCAATTGAATCGCTTTTGAGAAATTGAGTGACGGAGAGGTTTTATCTTTTGATTTGGCGAAAAGTTTGTGATTAGTACTGAGGGTGCATCGTAAGTTTCCTCCAACTTTCAGGGGAGCTTTACCAGTTGCTACATAGCATGAGGTGAGAGATCCAGCAATATTCATGAATCCCATTGCTACCATTTCCTTGTTCCCGTCAATCTGGTAGCCTTTGATCGAAGCAAAAGACCGGCCAACTGCTATCGCTTCCTGAAGACAGAAATTTCGAAAACCAGTTAAGAGAAACTTCATAGGAAAAAAAAAAATTCTGGACAGATGAAAAGATTTTGGGCATGGAGCTGTACAGTGAGAGCCACAACGGCGCAGATTAGGCCGATTTTAGCAGACTGTCCTACGTGTGGACCTCCGAACTGCAGCTGATGTGCTGAACTTGGATTTAATCCTCCTTTGATGTTCTTCACTACGTTCACACCATGTTTATTAACATTCGTCAGAAAGACTATTAAGGTGGATAGGACTACCGACACTAGAGGAGCAATCGCCGGTAACCAGAAGAGTTTCCTGTTTCTTCGTCCCTGAGAACACGAGCGATTTTTGTTGTTTGGTAATGTAGGACATTTTCGTGAGATAAACAGGAAACGCAGGGGACGCGAGATTTCCTTACGATGAACCTCGCGACGAGGAGGAAAATCAGGAATGAGCATCCTAGGACAAAATTGAGAGGGTACCACTGTCACATGTGCACATTAAAACACAATTGTCAGCCTTGTAGCAGCAGAAGAGACACCATCTGAGACCATCTTAAATGGCAAAACGACAGAACAGTGCCCAACATGATTCGATCAACTCTCGTCCACAAATCTTTTATTGAGGCAGTTTCTCGGAGATACTAGAGAAGACACTGAACTAGGACATACTTGATGGTGAATCGATCTAAATGCCGACTCTAGAACGGAGACGGCGTCTGTTTTTGTTGTGAAGTGGCTAATCCCGAGTAGCCCTTTGAGTTGTTGAAGACCGATGATAATGGCCGCGCCTGCCATGAATCCAACGATGGCGGCATGCGAAAGAAAATCGACCAGAAATCCCAACCTGAGAGACTCAATGTCCTCAAACGAGGTTCTTCCTCGTAGAACATAGTAACAAGTTGGAGAAGTACTATCAAGGAAAAAAAGTACCTAAGCAATCCGAAGATCGCCTGGAATGTTCCGGCAAAGAAAGTCGCAGTGAAAACGAGCCTTCTGTAAGCAACAGGGTCGGTCATAGGATCCTGTATATTCTGAATCATGGAAGAAAGCAAGAGTGATACGACAGCGACAGGTCCAATGGCAATCTCCCTGGAACTCCCCATCAAGGCATAGACGAGAGGCGGGACTACGCTTGTGTCTGAATCCATTGCTCAAAAAATGAACTCTTACATTCAAATGACACTCGAAAGCCAAGAAATAAGTAAAATGAGAGTAAATCATTACGCGAAAACTTACATAGACCATACTGCGGATCCAGTTTCGCCAAGTTAGCATATCCAATGCTCTGCGCGAAAACCGAAACCATTCTCTTAGAACTGAAGAGACAGAGAATACACACTGTCGCATACACAGAACACTGTTGTCTGGTTCAGTACTACTTTTTTACCTGAGGAATGCAGAGGCTCGCCAGCGTCAAACCCGCCATCAGGTCGCTTTTGAACTTCGAGACACGGTAACTTTTGCCCCAGCAGAGTATTGGGAAGAGACCTCGAAAGAGTGAAGCAGCTCCCCTGCATAGAGCTTGCTTGTGCGTCAATGGGGATCTTTTCGCATCATCGCTGCTGTTGTTAGGAAGTAGTGTCTCTCTTATTGAGACAAGCATATCACGCCAGAGTCTAGGAGGGTCAGCTGAACCGAGCATCCATTCAGCTCTCTCAGCCTGATGTTGACCGGCGTTCTCAACGCTCGTTCGCGGAGGCGGCTCTGCTTCAGATTCCAAGCTCTCTGTATCAGGCAGTGAAGCCATGGTTGTGTGAAGCTTTCCTGGGACAAAAAAAACTTGGAGAGCTATTTGTGCATCTACAGTAGCTTTTATACCGACCCGGCTTAGCACGGGCGCGCTCGAGTATTTACGCCGTAAATCGCATAATGTCATTATTTTTGTTCACCGCGAGGGAAGGTTATTTCCGGCCTAGGATTCGGCGATACGCGCTCATGAGGTAATCAGATTTCGACTCCGCCCATTGATCAAACCACGATATTGCATTTGAAAACTATATATATGTATATTCCGCATCCGCGATTGACACAAAAAATACAGCGAGGCCAAAAACAAGGGGAACCTACATGAAGCATCTCTTTGGGCTAATCCTTTGGTTGGCTCATTCTAAGACGTTTGTGCCAAAACGGGACAGAAAAATGCTGCAGAAAACACACATCTTGGTCTACCTATTGCCCGTTTCTTCTGAGGACATAACAGTGTTCAGGACACGTGAGACGGCGCAGTTTGCATGATCGCGCCTTGAGTGGGATACTGCATTGGCATGACTCGGTCCAACAAATAGGTAATCCATCCATAGCGAGTAATGTTACAGTTTGGCTGACTTTGGGCCTGTTTGATAATGTTTCTATTTTCTCTGTTTATGTTCCCCAGAACAAAAAAATACATATATCAGAAATATGTTTGGCAATGTAAATGATTTAGATTCTGATTCTGATTCTGCTTCCGAGAACACTTTTGGACCAAAAATAAGAAGAAGAAAAAAAAGAGTTGTTTCTCCAACCCAAAAAAAAAAAAAAAACACTTTTGAGATCAAAAGGGTACCATAGTCTTCTTTCACTTTTGTCGGGTGCCCGCGAGGCGTGGGCCGAGTCAACCCGACTTGGTCTGGATGTTTTTATTATTATTAAAATTTCAGAAATTAATTAAAAAAACAAAAAGTCAGAAAATGATTAAAACATCCAACAAAATGGAAAATTCATAAAAAAAAATTAAAAATGAAAAAATAAGAAAAAATTCCAAAAAAAATCTCAAAAATTAGTAAATGGGTCATTTCAACTGGCCAATCTTATTTTTGACGATTTTGCCTTTTGATTTCTTCAAGTGATGATTTCGCCCCTCATGGGCAAATCGTTCCAAAAAATCTGAAAAATTTCAAAAAAAAATATATCGAAAAGTAGGAAATGGATCCATTCAACAAGCAAATCCTATTTTTGATAATTTTTCCTTTCGATTTTTCCTAAACCTTGTCTGATTTATTATCGAAGTGCCATGCTGCATCAGTGACAATCCGCATGGTATCAAATATGATTATGTAATTATTTGATTTAAATTATAAATTGGGAATATAAATGAATTCTCAGAACAGAAATTTTGTGCAGTTACCAAATACATTTCTATTCCGGAAACAGAAATTTTATCCAGTTACCAAACGCGAACAGAAATATTACCAAACATGCCTTTAGTTTCCGTTTCATGCGCTTGTGCTTTATCTGGTTTCATAAGTCAGCGTGCACGTGGCTGCTAGTGGCGTGCTAGGAAAGTGTGCCTTTCATTTTGTCGTTTGGCCTTTGGATGAGCTCTAGAATCACCGTTTGCTGCAATTCAGAAGCCTGAGGCTTCGCTCGGCACTTTCTAACGAAACCATTTACGGCCCTGCACTTATGGATTGCCATGTTGCATCGACTCCATTCACTAGAGATCTCGTTTGAGCCCTGTTCAATGGCTGTCCAAGTCCAACCATCTGACATTCACGAAACTCTCTCGAACGTCCTCCTGTAACCTACCCAGTACCCAGCTCCTTTGTGAACGTGAGGACTCACCGTCAAGATCCAGAGCATTCGCACCCACGAGTGAGAAAGCTCCTGTTTATCCAAGACAACAATCATGTTCGATTCCTCTTGGGGCTGAGGAACGTGGGTCACAACTTTCCGAGGAGACGGAACTTCTGATGCCGATGAGAAAACCGAGGAAGGGCGGCTCACAGTGGCATTGATGTCCCCACTCGCACGACTTGACAGATCACGAGCCCATGGCACAGGTTTGGCGTGGGGAGAGGAATTGGGGTTCTGGTCCCCAAAGGGTTCCATTCCATCAAATCCCACTATGAAGCCTCTCATGAATAATGCCACTACCGTCCCAATATCCATCGACCACACTTTTTTAAGGTCAGCCTCAGCCCACTTCTTCTTTCCCTGTATTTTCCATCCTCCTCCTTTTGGCTGAGGATGCTTTTATATTCTGGGGATTGATATAAGGTATAAACCATCCCCAAATTATGTGAAAATGTCCGATATCATCCTTTTCCTATACAAGTTAACATAATATGGTGGTGGGACTTCCCAGCCATGCTCTGTTTGGCAATGTTCCTGTTTTTTGTTTTTGTTCCTCCGTGTTTCTGTTCCCGGATAATTTTTTAGAATCAGAACGCGTTTGGTAACTGCTAAAATTTTTGTTCCAAGAACAGAAACGCGTTTAGTAACTGCATAAAATTTTTGTTCCCAATTTGTATTTAAATCAAATAATTAAATAATTATATTTGATGACAAAGAAAAGAGAAAATAATTAAATCAAATAGTGATTAAGAAAAAGAAACGAAAAATAAAAAAGAGTTGCGAAAAAGAAAGTTAATCTTTTTTAGATTTAAAAATACCATCTTGAAGAGGAAATTGAAATAAAAATATCAACTATATTTGTGTATTTTTCTCACCACGAATGATATTTTTCTAATTTTTTGGGTATTTTATAATTAAATAAATTTTAAAAAATAAAAAAATATGAAAACTATTTTTAATTCAAAATTGGTTCCTAAGGCTCAGCCAAGGCTTTCAAAGTTGATTTTATAATTTTTATGATTTTTTGTTATTTTAAATTAATTTTAAAAATAAAAAAATTATAATTATAATTATAAATCATGTTTCAACAAGAACTGAAAGTATCGAGGAAAAATTCATAGAAGTATATCGTGAAAAACAGTGATTTGCAAAAGTGTTCCGGAACACAAAAATCAACTTTTTTTTAGT
Source organism: Rhodomyrtus psidioides (assembly GCA_021437785.1). Lineage (NCBI taxonomy): Eukaryota > Viridiplantae > Streptophyta > Magnoliopsida > Myrtales > Myrtaceae > Rhodomyrtus > Rhodomyrtus psidioides. The sequence goes on along the minus strand of JAILYB010000023.1, from coordinate 957,199 downwards.
TCTGAAAAGTGGTCCAAAAGTGTTCCGGAACACAGAATCAAAATCATAATTATTTGTATTACCAAACATGTTTATGTTCTTTACTGTTCCTGGGAACAGAAACAGAGAAACGGGAACAATGCCAAACAGACCCTAAAAATTTGAACAGTCGACCAAATGAAAAAACGCTATACGCGAATCGTCATTTGCAAAAGACCAACTCAATATATAATAATTCACGTTATCAAACGAATTCGGATTTGCCGATTAAGCAAACAGAATGATTGAATTGAACATTTACCCTATAATTTAGGAACCACGTTAGGCAAATTAAATGATCAGAGATGGCATTACGCGTTAGACCAAAGTTTAAGAATATTTTGTGTCAATTTCCCTAAATATTCCTAGGGCTACGAGTAGCAATTTCACCACTATGCGCTACGAGCATGGCCTACCGGCCCACTTGAAGGGCACGGTCGGCCCAAAAGGAAAAAATGGGAAATTCCTGAGAAAATTATCAAAAATAACTTGAAAGTGCAAAAATAATAAGTGCTACTAATTTACATGTGTTATTCACTATGAATAGACAATTTTTCACTTTAACTAAACATTCTCATCCACAAACCTCCTTCTATAGCAACTTTAGAACTACTTATAATACCTGAAAAATTCGTACAAATATAAGAAGGGCGACGAAATCAACATTCGAATCTTTTCTAGCATTAGGTCGCGGAGAATTAGTTTCATCCCTTCATTGTCTATTAATCAAGATTGCGATCAAAAGCTTGAGGAAGAGGATAACTTTGTTCGTGCTGAGCGAGCGAATATTTCCTCATTTGGACGATTTTCTTTAACGCAACGATAAATCGGACACTATATTATTTGGAGACCTAACCGAACTAGTTCACCGTCCAGGGAATTTTGCATAAAGTTTCAGGATCTAATTGGACCAATTGAAGGTCGACGGAGGACAGAGTCGTGTCTTCGCTCAATGAATAATGATATCATCTCGTGGTAGGAATCCTTTTGTGAGCATGACCCCAGTCTTGTATGTCCAGTCTCACCCATTGATCACACTAACGCAGAACTCTTTTCTTGAAAACCAGTTAGCCATTTAGGCAAGATGCCATTGGAGAAATCGCGAAGCTCCTCATGAAGTGCAGATCCAATTCCAAAAGGTGAATACATCTGGAACTTCCGTAGTGGATTGGGTATGCAAAGATAATCAAGAATCTCTTTTTTTTTTTTTTACCAGACGGGTCTTGACCAGAGGAGTTACTTGAATAAGAAGTAATTAAATATTAAATTACGCATTCATTCGTTAGCTTAAAAAAATAAAAATAAAAAAGAGGCTGAAGCTTGCATCTAAAGGAGAATATTGGTACAGGGTCCCAGCAATTCTCCTCTATCTTGTCAGATTGTTCTAAAAAGCCGGTCATCTTTTTTCAACGAATGTCCCGAATCAAAAAGTCAGAGAGACTACTTGTTTGCTTTTGCAATCTGGCCCTTCTTTGGTGCTCACAACAAGTGCCATGGGAGCGCCTTTATCACTTGAGGATATGAATCAAGTGATGGTGTTATATCCTAAACCGAATAAGAATAGTCACACAGAAAATTAAAAAAATAAATAAATGACATGCGAGTTTATTCAGGTTCACCTCAGAATAGGGCTGCGTCCTGCAAATGTATTTCACTATAATGTTTAAATTTACACCACAGTCATTCGTTATAATGATTTCTCATACGAGCACAGTATATAAGACTTAAAATGGACAAAAAACCTAGGCCTATCCAAATCCTTTGATCCCACAACAGCGGGACCCCATCATTCCATGTCGTCCGATATGAGAAACAAGGATCCCCAGAGTATTCATCAACTCCAACATCGGGCACCATTATTTGATCATTTAGGTGCTAACTGTAATAGCATAATCCTAAGTATATGTTTGGTGTAAATTTGTTGTATGGTGCACGTCCACCGAGCGAGGTATATTAGTTTGTCGAGCTAGACTTGATCCACTTATTAATTTAGTCTATTGGTTAATGGGCGGAGGATCGATGTACTGTGCTCACCATGAAAATGAAAACGTTCTCTTTTCCTGGTTCTGATGTCTTCAATTCACAATGTTCTAAACTCAAACAGATTTTTCGATCTGCTAACTACTTCTAGGCTGGATCCGCCCCGCTCGATGAATTTGGACATGGTGATTTGCATGCGTCTTGAGGATCGATTAAACCCAAGGCTCGGGACATAGTTGTATTATTGAGAAAGAGGTGACATATATGGAGAAGTGGGGAACTGAATTGATGCCCTATGAACCGGATCTCAATCGAGTGCTAAGATCCTAAGCTCCAAGGTGTGGTGCACCTTGAAATGAAAAGGGCAAACGATAAGTCAGCTGCAAATTGAGAAAAAAGCAGAGGCCCTAATCAACTCCACTCGGAGTCAACGCTTCCCGCACAACTATATGCCCCCTTCGATCCAGAGCCGGTGCTTGCATGCTTCGAGCGAGAGCATGTTTAGCACGAATTGATGAATTAACCGGAGTGCAGTCACGATATGAACCTTAACTATCCAATTCACCTAGTATTCTGAGCTCCTATCTTTGATAAATACATCATTGTAGGATCGAGGAACTGCGGATCGAAGTAACGTAAGTGTTTCGAGATCTCGAAGCAGATCCAAAGGGGGTTGTTGATGCAGCATTTCTCCTTCCAAGAAATCTTTCTCGGCTCCAAGATGAAAGGAGAGAAGCACATAGATTCTGCATTTGGTGTTACTCCTTCCATTGGTGCTGTGAGAATCAACATGGATGGATCTTTTTCTCAGTGATGTTCAAAGATCGTAGTGGAATCATTGTGGAAGGGATGGCTCAGACTGTTCTTCGATGTAAGGAACTTCATGTCTCGATTGAGACCAATCTCTCCTTACCCTTCCGTCCACGTCAAGCGAACCGGGCCCAACGTAGAATTCTCTTCCTTGGGATTGGGCTTCCCATCCAACTTTACGACTTAGGAACATTCTGTGCTGTGATGTTAGTGGGCCGTACTCGGCTACTTTTGCCTGAATGAAATGAAGGCAAAGCCATTTCGACCAAAGATTGGTACATCCTGATACGTCGGTTTTCAGTTACAGTCCTTGTGTCGAATTGGTTTTGAGCAACTCATGATCAAGTACTCAGTTAGCAAGCCAAGTTTCCATATGTGAATGTCTAGACATCCTGTGTTTGAGAGTCGATTAACTTGGTTTGGTCCGTTTTCTTTTTGGTGGCTGCCTTGTTCCGATTCTCTAGGACATCTTGACCGCCACGTTGCAGTCATGTTGATAGCTGAATTCTCGATCAGTTGCGTCAGATCAAATGATGACGAGCCAACTGATTGCCCCCTTTTCACTGGGGGAAAATGTCCAAAAAGCCATAAACATGTTGTACTTTTTGTCAATTCAGTCCTAAATCTTTTAATTTTTCCAATTAAGTCACAAATATTTTGATGTGTGGCTAATTGATTCCCTCCAGCCAAAGTTGGACAGAAATCGCTGATGTGGACGTCGGCCGTTGTACGTGGCATTGTCGACGCTAATGTGGACAAATTTAATAATTTTTAAATATTTTATTTTATTTATTTATATTTCTTCTTTCCTTTTCTCTTTTCATTTTTTTTAAAAAAAATAGATAAACAAAAGTAGTAAAAAAAAAGGAAAGGCAAATTTTCTTATATACAAAAAAAAAACAAAAATGACAAAAAGAGTATAACATGTCGGCCGGCTGCAACTTTGCCACCACCGCCCATCGCAGAGGGACCAAATGGAGGTCGTTGGCCCTGGGCAAGGGTGGTCGGGCCTCACCAAGCTAGGCTCGTTGGCAACATCAATAGGCCTGAGCGAGGGCGCCCAGATCTGTGTGATGCCAAACTTCGGAGAGGCCTTGTCTGCAATCCTGGCTAGGCCCAACGTCGATGCTTGGCCAAGCCTAGCAAGGGGTGCTGACCCTCACTTGGGGCCGATGGGGCCTCGCCTAAGGCTTATGACCTCCGTTGGCCCCTCTGACAATGGGCAGCGACGGAACGCTCCAACCGGCATACTTGTCATTCTCATTTTTTTTCCCAGTTGAATTTTAACTAAAATTTTAGCTTTTATTTTTTAGTTTCTTTAATCTAATTTTAAAACAAAGAAAAGAAACGAAAAAAAAGGAAAAATAATAAATAAATAAAAATTTTGACAAAGACTATTAAAATATTATTAAAAACTATTCATGTCAGCGTTGGTCATGCCATGTAGGTCGGTCGATCAGCATCCATGTCAGAAACTTCCGATCAAAATTGGCCAGATGGACTCAATTGACAAAACATGAAAATATTTAGGATTCAATTGGCAAAATTAAAAGGTTAAATATTGAATTGATAAAAGTGCAATAGGTTTAGGACTTTTTGGACAACTTTTCCCTTTTTGATGCCCAAGGGCGAGAACATGTGATTTATTCACGTCGAGACATATGATTCTCATCAAGTAAAACATCATCCACGCATAGAACTACCAACTCTAAAGGACATTCTAGGGCTTTGTCAATTTAATAATCATTTTTCCAATATAACACAGATTTGTAAGATAACATAGGGAGGAAAAACCCCTTTTTTTATTTTTTGCAAATTCATGATCTTATAGTCCATTTACTAAATGGAAAGCATACACACTGAGCTAGAAGCTTAAACCAAGGTGACGAGTCCAGCATATTTATATTCGTTGGCCTTATTAATTAGATCGATTGCCGCCGCTAAACAGGAGCCCAGATTTCGATAAGTACAAAGAGCGGAACTCCACGCCCCACTGGGCTTTGGACGGCTACTACAATGTAGGAAACGGGAAGCATCTCCCAGTTCCATGTCCCCACACGAACCGAAGAGACGGCTTTTTAGGTTCACTGGGAAACCATTTCTCTCTCAAAACCACAAGACATTGCTTTCCTTCACGAGACCATGTGCTTCACCATTTCAAGAGAGCCCTCCCGGGAGGAACTGAGGAACTGAGGAAGGAGAAGGAGAAGAAGAGGAGGGCGAAGCAAAAGGAGAGAGAGAGGGAGGCCAAGGAGAAGGAGAAGGAGAAGAGGAAGAGGGAGGAGAAGGAAAGGAAGGAGAAGGAGGAGAGGAGGAGAGAGAAGGAAGAGCGAAGGGAGAGAGCGTCGCGGCTGGAGGAGAAGGAGAGGAAGAAACGGGAAGAGTCGAGGAGGAAGAAGGAGAAAGAGAAGAAGACGCAGAAGGCCAAGCATGGACTGCGCAAGAAACGAGCCTAGGTATTTACACTCTTCAGAAGGACCATGTCCGTGGTGGTAATGAAATACTTTCACTTGAGCACAACATGTGGTGCATCTCTTTTCTAGTTATAATCTCGTGCTCCATATGTGTAATAATTAGTTGTGAATTGCATCATATTAATATCAGCACACGAATCGTGGTTATACTTTTTATTTCGATGAACTCCGATGGCTTGTTTGACGAGCATGTAAGAATTTTCCCTGAAATAGACACTTTTTTTTTTTTGTATAATTTGGCTTAGCTGGTCAGAATGTCCAATCCAAAAATATTATCTCGCACGTGGAGGAAGACTATATGTATGTAAGGCACATCGTAATCACGTATTTAAGAGGTATAACATTATACTTGACATTGGTGATTCCTTCCTTATTAATGAGGCGAATGGACACTTTTTTTTATTGCTAATAAAACTCGAGAAGTTAACGGGGAAAGGTGTAAAAAGTTTCTCTAGACAGGTTTATTTTATGAATAATTACAGCATAGATTGGTGTTAAAAAAAATTATACTTGAGTGACTTTTTACTCATTTGAGAGAGCGGATAGTTATAATTCTCAAATCAATGGTGGTTAAGACCACTTTGTGCGCTCTATTTTCTATTTTCTCTTATTTTAATGCCATGTTTGGAGGATTACTAGATACCGCATGTGAGAGTATTCGTGTTTGAAATTGCTGAATCTACCGTAACTAAACGATGTGTTTACTTTGTGGTTGGACATGTCATATTACATGCATGTGTTTGTCACAATCCAGAGATTTTCACGCTCGAAGGACCGTGAACCATAAAAAACAAACATCTCTTTTGAGTTCTCTAGAATATTCTTGAGAGCGGGCAATATTATAAATCTCTCATATTCTAGAGAGTTCCTTATAATCTAATTGATAGAAAGGGATGTGCGATCTCCATTGACAAAGAAGAGATCTAAGGTTGTAATCGAGAGAGTCTTTGTATAAATAGTGATCCTCTCCCTCTCATTTGTATATCTCTTTTATCTTTTTGAGTGTGTGAGGAAAGTCTAACTTGAAAAACTAGATTGAACAAAGTTTTTACATAAATAGGATCTAGAGAGTTCGCAAAATAAGGGCTGCTACTGCGCTACCATTTATCTATAAAAAAAAATTACAATAACAAAAAGCAAAAGCAAAAGCAGGGTATTCTATTCAACCAAACATGTAACCAAAAAAACTTCACAACACAATTTGTTTTTGGAAACTCATACCAACCCTATAACAAATAAAAAAAAATTATGTTTGAGTGTAAAACTCGATTTTAATTTTATGTTTCTAAAAAGCTCATCCTCGTTTTATTGTTAACTCTGCAAAATAGAATAGAAATTATTTAAATTTCCGCAAATATTTGTTACATTGGTCGCTAGTAAAAATGCATGCGATGCTCTTATTGAATTAACATTTTAATTAAATATATTAAGCGTTAACTTCATTAAATAATCATTTATTATCCACTGACTAATTTATTAAAAAAAAACAACAACATTAGCTGTTTTCTACAAAATCACAAAACCAAACATGTTTCATAATTGATATGGTTGGATTTCATTTGCTATTGATAGATAGAATTTTGAATTGATTTGTTGAGATTTTGGAAGATGATAATCTAAACATAAAAGTCTGAATGGTAGGAGACATTATAATGCATATATCGTGTTCCTTTGAATGGATATATACATACATATATAAAAATTATATTCACAGAAAGTTGCAATTAAATGAATTTTTTCATGATAAATAGGAAGTCTTCTATTATCTTAACAGTCCAATCTTTGTCTCAATTACATGATATAACATAGAGTGGAAAGATTTAAGGGTGTCAAATGCATTTTAAATTGATTACTTATACATTATGCATAGAAAATAAAATAAAAACAATATGTTTTTTGAAAATTTCATCTGAAATTTGACAGAATCCAGATTTCGGAAATCTGTATCCCAACCGAAGTTGAGTTGCAAAATCCCTTCTCAAAATTCCACTATAAATAAAGTCTTCTGCAACTCTACTCCGCATTTCGTCGGGTGGGGGAGAAGATGGCGAGAGTTTGTTACCTCATTTTCACTTGTTTCCTTCTGGCATTGGCGAATTGTCAATATTGTCAAGGAGATCTTCCTTCTCCATCGCTGGTATCAAGTTCTACCTGTTCTCAGATCATTTACGACATGATCGACTGCATCTCCTTCTTAACCGGCGCAGGAGGCTCTGCCGCAAAGCCGGACGCTTTGTGTTGCTCGGGCTTCAAGTCGGTGCTAAAAGCAGATGCCAATTGTATTTGCGAAGCCATAAGAGAGGCCCCTCAAATGGGTATCAAACTGAACAAGACGAGAGCCATTGAACTGCCTTCTGATTGCGGAGTTTCTCATTTTTCGGCCTCGAAAATCTGCGGCTGTAATGTTCTTTGGATTCTTTTCAATAGTCTTAGGGTTTACGCCCTTTTTTTCCATTGATAATAAATAACTCATTCTGCAATTTTACTTGCAGTTTTGGACTCTCCAGGAACTCCCACTGGTAAATTAAATTTCTAACACAGAGAAATATCCAGGCATTTCCTTGGTAAAACCATCTTATTGACATAATTTTATTGATTGATGCAGCCAAGTCGCCAGAACCATCTCCAAAGACACCGGTGCCGCCGCCAACAAACACTCCCACTCCGTCGCCGTTGCCATCGACAAAGAGTCCCGCTCCTTCGCCGCGGACAAAGCCTGCTTCATCTCCGACACCACCGCCTGTTTCATCGCCAGAATCACTGGTCTCGCCTGCTCCATCTCCAACACCGTCAACAACCAACACACCCGTTCCAACGCCGGAATCGCCCGTCTCGTTTGCTCCATCTCCAATAACGTCGACATCCAACACACCCATTCCATCGCCTAAATCACCTGTCTCGTCACAGCCAAAATCCATGAGTAGTGCTCCATCTTCTCTAGGGATTAGTCAAGTTCCGGCACCTGCTCCGGAAAATTTAAAATCCGAAGGATATTCCCTGAGGGCCTGCTTTCTGTGGGCCTGCATTCTGTCGTCATTCGCCTTTGCGCGATTCATGTTTCAGTTTAATTAAGCTGTTTAAGATTAAGCTTTTAGCCGTTGAAAGTTTAATTTTCATTGCTTGCTTTCCTCTGTATAAAGAGTTTTTTTTTTTTCATGCGCTTGCTTTTGCTTATTGTAGTTCAGTTATTTTTTTGTAGATAAATGGTAGTGCCAACCTTCATATATAATTACACTTTTGCATCAAAATTTCTTCCCAATTTCTTCTCAATACTTCCCCGATTACAATCGTAGAGTGCAACTTAATCCCTTTGCGCACAAAAACCCCAATGACCCGAACCTAGTCCATCGTCGGGCGACTGAAGCATTGGGGTCTCGATCCCGGGTCCCAGGTCCTATCAATGCCTAGGCAATGGGGACCTAGGCCGGGCAAACCCAGTGGTTCCAAGAGTACCTGAGAGTCATTCATTTCAAGTCTTAGCCAAACACCATAAAATATTGTCATTTTTCTTTAAAAAGAACTTTTCTGAAAAAATATTTTCTGGAAATAAGCGAAATGTATGTTATTGTGATGTTAAAGTTAATCATATTGTGATTTGTAAGAGAAATTACCCAGTCGAACCACAGTTTTGGATTTGCTTTGGATTAAAACTTGCAAGTAAAGACCCGCTTGACAAGGTGGATCTCGAAAGATATGAAAGAAAGATCTTCCACCAATGTAAAACAGAAATAATATAGGCTTATATGCTACCTCTGGCATCTTTCAAAATCCAAATTAATTTAATTGACATAATTTTGATTTGATTTGTAGCGATTTATAAATAATTTTGATTTTCGAATGTTGGGGCACATGTTGCTATTGTCTCCAACAACTTTGATTTTCAAGTATCGGTTGACACACGTTATCGTCACCTAACTGCATGATAAAATAGCCTACGATTTCTTGATTTTAAGTGTTATTTGTTTTCCTTTGGGTTTTCAGATGTATATCTTAGTTATCTGTTAAACCTTACACGTATACCATTCATTAAACCATTTTCTTAAAATTATAATTAATAATGAGTGCGATAAATTGAAATGATTTTTACTTTAATCTTTCATATTCTTTACCTGTCTAAAATATGAGTTGCGGTAAGTAGATTGTAAAAAATAAAAATAATCAAAGGTGATGATTCACAGTGATGGTTCAATTGAGAGTACAGTTGGAACTGGGTAGAACTTGCAACCAACACTGGAACTGTGACAGGACAGGTTTCAGATATATAGATTTCGACCGATGGATTTTGGATTTCATATTGAACCTGGACCAATCTCGGAACTACTCACCCCTATGTAAGCTAGAAAATGAGCACTCTCATTTTATGTAAAAGGAAAATGAAAAAATAATGTTCCCAATTTGGGTCCCTTTTTTGAAAAAATTATAATTAAATTGTTAACATGCAAATGCTTCGATTGTATATATCATCAATTAGTCATAATGGAGAACGAGGACAAATTTTAACGGTTACGGACACAAAATATAAGTTTTAAGACTAAAGATACATTCATTTGATAAGTTTTAGGATTTCTATTGTAATTGTTCCAATTTAATATTCTAAAAGTGCATTTTTTTTTTCTCATCACTAAATTGCATTATCATTATTCCCCGTGGTAAGTTAAATCATTTTAATTTCACAAGCATTTAAAAATTCACTTTTCCCAAGTTTTTGAATGATTTTTTCTTTCTTAAATTACTTTTCAAAAAGATTAAATCTTTCTTACTTCATAGAAAGTTCAATTTCATTTCCCTAAACGCCTCTATCGAAAAATGGAGACATGGCTACATATTGTCGTGCAAGTTGGAGTCTCCAATTGCATAAAATGAGAGATCTCTAAGTGCCCAATTTCGTATATCACGCAACTTGGAGGACTAAAACTGAATCGTCTCCGAGGGCCAAAACGAAAAAGAAATCTTCGAGTGTCAAATTGCAACATAAAAGTCCCACCAAGCTGGGTGAAAGAGAGACAGAGAGAGCCTTGTCAGGAGGTGGACGCATCAACCCCCATCAGTTGTTCGCTTTCAGGAGACGCGGAAGACGACGAGAACTGCAACGATTCCCTCCCAAATGATTGCATCATAACTCGCTCTCCAGGTGGTTGTTTTTATGCTTTTCTTGTGTCTTTTTCTCTTGCGGGTTCTTCTTGCGCGATCATTTATTTCTACCTCGCGTTCGCGATCGTTCTCTTGTTGCAGTGGCATGTTGTGTTGGTTGCGTGTTATTTATGTCAACGGGCATGTCATTGAATGATTCAAGGAAAGATCAATAAACAAGAAAGTGAGAAGGAATCATATTAGGCCGCATCATCTTACGACTCGCTCTGTCCTCGTTTTGTCATACCTTTGAGATCTGTGGTGAGTTCGCTTGATTCTGTTCAAAAAAATTCAGCGAGGTCGGACGTTAATTGTCACCGTGTAAGGATCTTCAAAGGTTCCTCTCCTGATTCTAAGTTCGTGTGACTTCTTTTTCTTGGTTTGTACTTGTACATGGTTAAAGTTCTTAACTTTACTTCTTCGGGGTTTCTTGAATTCATTGGGTGCTTGCACGGCTCATCCTTTTGGTATGAGAGGCATTTTACTGGAAATGTATGAAGTTCAGAATGGTTTCAGCATACTCATCTTTGATGGTCGTTGACATGGGCTCTGTTCATTCTATCATATTTTTCGTTTACCTAATTTCCTTTTGATGAAGCACATCCATCCTGTTGTTATATCTTATAAGTGAGATCCTTTCCATGTGCTTGACTAGTGTTAGAAAATGTCTGCTTAAGGAGATACTAGTGTTGGGTTTAATGCCTTCAGAGTTCTAATGGGATGCGTTTCGTCTTGGAACTCCAGAATGGATGCTGTTGTCTGTAATCCATCTCTTCGAACTCCTTCTTCTCGTTGTTATGTAAGTAACAGACCCTGCGTCTGTCCGGATTTGAGGGGCAGCTCAGTGAGATTATCTTCGGAAGTTTTCAAGGTTGAGATTGGCAGGTCAGAAAGAAGTCATTTCCAATCTAGCGGAAAGAAACTCAGTCCCATCCTAGCTTTAGCTTCTCAAACATCAGTTTCTGATCCAATTTCCACATCTTCAAAGAACAATTACAGTGACTCATCAAAGAAATCAAGTATGTACATTCACTCTCTACCACATTGCCCGCAGATGATTGTTTGAGTGAAGAATTAAAGATTTACTAGTATTTTTTATTTGCTTAATTACACTTAGAAAAAGCTTCTAACCCACTTCATTTCAAAATGCATAGACCTGTCAGATGAGTAATTCCAGATGCTAAACATCAAAGGCCGGTCTATAGAATCGATTTACAAGAGTAATGTGACAAACTTTCATGGCTATTTAAACAAGTGAGCCAAATTCAAGCACCCAATAGAATCTGGCCACACCACTCTGTAAACCAATAATGTAAATCCATTTTTGGTAATTTTAGTATTGTTTTTTCCAACTCGTAATTGACCCTAGACAAAACCATGTGTCCTCTAATGACTAGAAAACTGGACAGCTTTTAGAGTGAAATCTTATGATTTGTCTTCTCTGTCATTTCAGATGAAGCAGCATTGATCCTAATTCGACATGGGGAGTCTCTATGGAATGAAAAGAACCTATTTACGGGTAGTGTTGATGTGCCACTAACCAAGAAGGGTGTGGAAGAAGCGATTGAAGCGGGTAAGAAGATCAGCAACATACCTGTTGACATGATATATACGTCATCATTAATCCGTGCACAGATGACTGCAATGCTTGCCATGACTCAGCACCGCCAACAGAAGGTACAAGCTTAGCCCCTCTCTTGCCATGCAGACTAGTCAATATTTCCATCTGTCAGCTGTCTTAACTCTTAGGGCTGATTATTACATACTCAAGTGGCTTAGGCTATTGGGTGTCTTATACATGCAGATCCGGGTAGGATAATGACAGGCCTGGCGCATAATTTAGGATTTGTTTGTTCAGTTCCATGAGCATTGTCTTCCATGAATGAGAAACCCTAAGGACATTCATGAGTTGTGGTCCTCTGCAATTTTTAGCCTCGGCATATGTTAAGTTTGAGGTTGTATTTCTAGAAAGTGGGTTTCTCTTTAGTGCTGTTGAGACTTCTCTTCTCTGTTTAATCTATTTTTAGCGGGCATGTAGGTGCCAATCATATCGCATGATGAGAATGAGAGGGCAAGAACATGGAGTCGTATTTACAGTGAAGAGACCAAAAAGCAATCCATTCCAGTTATAACAGATTGGCAATTGAATGAAAGAATGTATAGATCTCTTCCCTCCCTGACATTTCTTCTGTTCTTTCTTCCCTCACTGATATTTCTTCTGTTCTTACTTCTTCATTTAACACGTGTGCATAAACCATTATTTTCTCAGGTATGGTGAGTTGCAAGGTCTCAATAAACAGGAAACAGCAGAGAGATATGGGAAGGAACAAGTTCATGAGTGGCGGCGAAGTTATGACATTCCCCCACCTAATGGGGAGAGCTTGGAAATGTGCGCTCAAAGAGCTGTCACGTATTTCCGCGATGAGGTGTTTGACTGACGACCCTGGATCTTTACTTTTTTAATGTGCAATAATGACATAACAACTGGTCTAACAATCAACCTCCCATAGCTTACAAGGCCTTATTCATGTCATTAATTATCCTGTTACGGTGGTAATTGTTCTTGCAGATTGAACCTCAACTTCTTGCTGGAAAAAATGTGATGATTGCAGCCCATGGCAATTCACTGAGATCCATCATCATGTATCTGGACAAATTAACTTCTCAAGAGGTGAAGTGCCATTTTTGGGGGATATAATTGCTCCTCCTGGTCTTTCCTATTCATACTGAATTGAGACAGAAGTTAAATTTTCGTTCTTGGCAGGTTATAAGTTTGGAGTTATCTACTGGAATTCCGCTATTATACATTTTCAAAGAGGGAAGATATGTAAGGAGAGGTAGTCCAGTGGGACCTACTGAAGCTGGTGTCTATGCTTATACTAGGGTATGCTGCTGCTGAGAGTCTCACTCTATAATTCTGATTGTGCTTATTCTCCAGATCTATATGCCGAATGCAGCTATTTAATCTTTGTATCAGTTTGACTTTTTCCTCGGTTCCTGCCTTACATTGTGCTTAAGCAAGAGATAATAGTCTGGTCTCCAGTGGTTTTCATCCTCCTCGTGGCCTCCACTTTTAAAAGTTGCAACATCCATTATATGGAAATCATGCTGTTTAAACAAGACATGAGTTGGGCAAATTAATATGGGAGTTCATAAAAGAGGCCTGGTGGTCATGTAAGATTGTCTTTGAGAACTGTTCTGAAGAACTCGCCTTGCAGACTCTTTGATGTACTTCAGTACAGAAATATTGCGGTTGAGAATATGCTCTGGAGGGATTTATTGTACTAACCAACTTTTTGAAAATGAGTTTCTTATTAAGGTTTACTACAACTTGTGATTATTGCTGTTTGCTCATTTTGGTGTGAACTTCTCAAATAATTAGGTGTAAATATTTGGAAAAATCTCCACTTGTTTCACGGCGGATTTTCATAGATCAGACATGAACACGGGTACTGCTAAGAATTCCTTTCCCAGCAATTGCTCATAGGAAACATATAAATTTAGAAAAAAGAACTAACAGTTTCGGAGCAGTTTCTGTTGTCAACTCGATTCTCTTTTCTGATCCAATAGTTTTATTGTAGAGTTCATGCGTTTCCACTTGCTTAACTTCCTAAGGCCTTGTCTCTCTAAAGGTCAGGCGGGCCAATGCACCAGCCTTGTTCTTATTCATCTTCATTCTTCATCAACTATAAGAAGCCTGCCCTTGGTGATAATTGGAATACCAGGGACCTCGTTAGGGTTGCAAATGATTGATATACCCCTTTTCCCTCCCTACATGTTTGCAAGAATATGTGTTAAATGTGGATAAGCCTTGTCACCAGCCTATTATAATGAGGTAGAGAGCATTAACATTAGTACTCTTTGTCGTGAATTTTGCTACAGACATTGGCTCAGTACAGGCAGAACTTGGATGAGATGTCATATTAATGTCCAAGCAATTAAAAGGTATTCGTCTTATATTTTCTGCCTTGCTTGTAGCTTCTTAATATGCTATCACACGACATCAACTAAGCACTCCTCTCTCTCTGATCTGGTCATTTGCAGGGGGGCTATGTTCTAGTTGGATTGTAATGACGAAGACAGTTATTGGCTTTCTGGAGTATAATGTTGAAGTTTGAAGAGTAGAAGAGCTAGACGTACCTCTCTCCCTCAGAATATGGTTCCCTCAAATTTCTTTGGTTAGGTCCTACCGAAAGGTTCTGTAATGTCTGCAGGATCTTTATAGATGAATTGTTTGGTCTAGTGACCGACTTTAGACTACTTGTGCAATATCTTTTGGAAGTGAAACGAGAAAACAAGACGCTCTGCACTGAGGATGCTCCATTAGGCTTGTGTTCACTTTCTTGCACATTAAAACAGACGGACGCAATGGGTTCTCTTCCCAAATGTCACGTCTGACGGTCTAAGGATGCGCTCGGCACATCAAATGATGTTATAAAGAGAGCATCTCATACAGTCCGAATGAAATAATGTCCTAAGAGCAAGTTCATCATGTTTAAGATGCAGCAAAGAGAACATCTCGTACAGTTCGAATGAAATAATGTCCTCAGAGCAAGTTCATCACGTTTAAGATGCAGCCACCTCACCACCAAATGATAGCAGATCCATTTCAAAGAGAAAAACGCCCAACCACTGGATATGGCTGTGTCGGCAATACGTGGGTTTGGGTGTGTCATGGTTGAAGAAGGATGAAGACTGGAATAGCAAGAAAGGGTACTGAACACAGATATAGAATAAGAACACAGCCGGAGGCAGGCACTGTGCCGATGACCAAAAACCGGACTGCTGTACTAGAACATAAATTGTCCTGATAAATTATCCACATGGTAATATGGCACTGAAGAACTGACGATCCGATGCCTGTGGCAAATTTAAATGGCTTTTAACCCTCGGAATGTGCTTCGTTTATCCATAGCGTGAATATAGTCATACACGTTTGCAAACATGTTTTAAACAAATATCCACAGCATAAAAACCAACAATGAAACGATTCAAGCCATCGATAATGCTGGGAAGACCAGTGCAGATGGCAATGAAGTACCCAGGAAAATCTCGTTGGCACCCATAACTACCTCAATGACACAACAACATCGGCCTTCAACAGTATCGAACAATTGAGAAGTGCAAACTTCTTTGGATGCTTTCCACAACAACAAAAAAATTGAAAAAAAAATGGACTACAACAAAAGGGAGATAAGTTTCCTTCCAACGAACAAGATTCTTGAACCCTCGTAATGGATCTTCAGCGACATGCTGTGTGTAAGATGTATAACTGCAGAATAATTAGAACATATCAAAAGGAACCATTGAACATGACCTGAAACTCCACATCAGAAAGTCACTTGACGCCACAAGGCAACTTCATCTAGCAAATAATCAAAAGAGGATCAGTTCAAGCTCCTAACTAAAATCCTGAATTGGTCAGAGTGCGAAATCCGCACATACATGTCGAGGTTAGAATCACAGCAAAGCTTGCGCTCGTTTTCTTTTAAGAATGCACGCCTGCACTGCGGTTATCGCCTAAATTTGTAGCTCTTGCGGCATCAATGGGAGATGCTATCTCCGTCTCTACCCCACCCATCAGATCCTCTGCCTTCTCATTGTCTGAGGGATCAGAGTCTGATAAAGTAATGGAATCTAAAGAAGCGGAAACAGTTATGACTCCTGCTGGGGTTGCCGATGGAATGTTCCCTCTTGTCCAAGACGATGGCACCCTCTTGTCGTCTTCTCTCATCCTCTCCGCATACTTACCAATCTCAAAACCAGTAGCATCATTGCCACCAAATGCGGATTCCAGCTGATCCATATCAAATATATCCTCCATTATTTTCTTCGAGTTGAGGTCATCTGAGTAGACGAACTTCACCTTATTGTAAGTTTTGGGCTCGAGGAACGGTTTTACCACCTGCAGTAACACAATGTAGTGTTACAGCAACCGACTTATTAGGAATGACTATATCCATCATAATATATTACATGTAAAAAACTAGCCAACAATCACAATTTCCTATTAGCTTAGTTTATGCAACGAAAAAGTAACAAGTGAGACCAAATGCTGTTCATGCAGACAGTTCTAATCCATTTTATCCGCTTTTTTTTATTTCAGAAAGGGTACGTACATGATAACACTAACAATATGGTGCAAGTGTTAAGGTGAAAGTACCATAGCAGAAGACAAAAGGGAGAGGACAGATGGAGAATCATACCGAAAAGAATGGTTCAAAGAATTTGGGAGGGTTATATAGAATGGCAACACCAAGACGTTCCGGGTAATGATCCTGTAATACGTGGGCCGTCTCCTTTGTCACCTTCACTGATATGTGTGACAGATTGAAACCCTGGAAATCTATCAGCCAGACCATCTGCTCCTGGTTGGATGGCAGATTCAAAATAGCATTTTCCATGCAATAAACCAAGTACTTAATTTGTCCTTTTGTTGACTTCGAGTTCTGCATTTAAAACCAAGTCTAAGTAAACAATTGTAAGACAGTGCATGGCATCGCGTTCCAATAAACTAGGTTGCCTTCTTGTTAGACTGCGCCAACAATTCAAGCTCATTCTACTTTAAGCCACACAAGTATCTGTGAGGGAGTTATCTTGTCAAACAGTATGCAGTTTCTTTGAAAAGATCAACTATTCCAACATATATATCTATGAAATGAACTTTCTTCATAATGTGAACTTCCCAAGATGCATCGCATAAGAACGGGTCAACAATCCAATTTCTTGCATAAAGAAGCTGATATGTTCATGGACTAATATCTCTTGCATGATTTCCACATAAATCAATTTAAATGCAACTGCAACCCTGAAAGGAAGAAGAATGATGTAACCTGGTGACTAGGTCTCATGACCAGAACTGTCCTGCCATGTTTATCTTTATAATTTGTTCTGTAGATTTTCCCAGTCTCGGCTTCTTGAGCAATGTCTTCCTGCATGATACATTGAACTGCGTCAAAAAGGTTTGGAAATATGTAGGTAACAACAATTCTGCTCAACTGGCTCAGCAGAGAATGTTCAATTATTATTCGGTTAAGCGAAACAAAATAAAAAGAACATACACACTTTATGCAGTTCAGTCCAGATAATATTCTATTCCTAATTACGCTTGAACAAAAGCAATAGTACAGGCCTGATTGGCTGTGTGAGCCAATCTTTTAGTAATTGGTCTCACTCGAATCCACAAGAAGTTTGAAAACTAAATAGCAACTAAGAACTACCACCCCTCGGGAAAGAGGCATTGAAATCGTGGAGGATAAATTGGAAACTCAATGTGATACAACATACCCAGCGAATTTCTTCAGGCTTATATTCTGATCTCCACTTCAAGGTATCTTTGACCATCTTAGTTGCTTTCTTCACATTCCAGTTCCGAGCCCTTAGATGTCTAGCAAGTGACACGTCCGAACAATAAACCGATGACTTCTCTGGCAATGCTGCCGTGCCAATCAATCTCCTGACCTCGTTAATCTACAAAACATGAAGCATCATAAGTAGACAACTTTGCTCCAGTGACATGATCTTCGCATACACAACATTCAAAATTGGGAAAGAGGCAGCAGTAATGTACAGTCCAATTCATGCACTGAATTCTATATACCTTTGCCTGCTGTTCTTCAGATGTTAAAACTTTCTCATTCCCATTTGAAGAGGATTTCTTGGACTCAGAGCTCATAGCTTCAAAGAAGTCACTACTAGATCAGCTGTTGGCACTTTCAATAACAAAAGGAATTATCTCTACTGCTGTTAGTATTTTCACATTATCAGTATTGCTAATATCAAAATTAAGTGATAAAATATACTTTAAGAATCAACAAACTGAAGCAGCACAACCCTTTTAAAAACTCGACTTAGAAATACATAATTGAAGGAACTTTCAAGAAAATCTGGCCAAAATTAGTGTCAATTATCCCGCGAAAAAAGAAAGAAAGAAAGAAAGTGCAATCCTAGGAAGTAACATGCTAGATAGAGCGCGTTGGAAAGCCTCAGTTTGGATGGTGATGGATATTCGAAAATTTAAACAACAGTTTGTCCAATCCTAGGAAAGATAGTCACCAGATCGTTTGGACAGAACTCTTAACTAACAAGAAATTATGGCAACCAACAAAACCGTCAGATTATCTCTTTGATTTCTCTTTTGCACAGTTCTCACATGAATATGTGATACGTTGGTAACTGTCAATCCGTAATGTCCCAAAATTGCCTTAGATGTACAAATAAATCACCCAGAGTAACTTCTTGGAATGTAGCACTTCAAAAGGCTGATGTGCCGTGTACTTAGCAACTCTAGAGCAAAACTAAGCTCATCAGGCTTGCAGACTATATGCAAATCTACCATCATGAAAACTGCTGACAAATCAACCTTGCTGGGAAAATTGCTGTCACAATCATGCGACATTAGCCGTATTTCCTTTTAGTAACGTTATTTCTAAAGTTTCGATCAAGCAACTCAAGCTTTTCAATGAGACAGTGTGCACACAGCTAATTAGGTTGCAAAGTCACAAAGTAGGACATTGTAGCGCAGGTCCATATTTCAGGGTTAGAGGAGAGGATTTTTACTTGAACTTAGCGTAACGTTACCGTGAAGTTGCTTCCTGGGTTCGGACTTATGACCTCAGGGAGCAACCTTACTGTTACACCAGCTGACTTCTACTTTCGTCACAGGAACTCTCTTGGTATCCAGGCTTTTTCGAGGGGCAAAAATTATGCCACTTTGTCTAGGATAAGCTCCAAAGAAGATGGAACATAGAAACATGAAGCCTCAACCCACTAAGCGATTCCTAAGGAAAGTTAACTTTTTTCATCAATGACACAAAAAGCAATTCCCCAAGCTTCTATGTTCCACAAAAGTTGGATTCGGAAGGCATGTGAAGTTTAAGCACCAAATCATTATCTTCTTCTTTTCCGTGGAAAACAAACGGCGAATTTCCGTCCTCCCCGTACACAGCAACCAGCTCAAGTCATTTTGACCTGATGGACCAATCAGCATTAAGTACAGCACCAGGAAGATTTCAACGTGACAAAGACCCGGTTATCTCTTTCGACAGGAATTCGCAGGACCCGACTGGATTTGGACCATGTACAACGACAATAACGGTCGAACGACCAGCAACCGAATAGTAACAGTCAAGGAAAATCGTGAAATTCAGCTCCCGACTACCTCGGGATCTTCTTATCCAAAAGAAGATAACAACACCCAAATATACTGAAAATTCCTGATCAGTCCGCCCCCATAAACATCCACCGAAAATTCAAAAAAAAAAGAGAAGAAAGAAAGAAAGAAAAATATGGAATCCCACGGTGTAAAACGACGAGCGAATGAGATGGCGATGTCCCAAAGGTGAGAGTCCAACCTGGAACGAATCAAAGAAACGGGAGAGGTAAACCGACGCTTCAGGAGATCCACAAGAAGCTGCTTCGGAGAAACAGAGGGGAAAACAGGGTCAGCCTTCCAGCAAAGGGAAACTCCGTACAAATAGAGGCCGAGGAAGGAGGAGAAGTCCGCTTGCTTTTTGATTGCTTCCGACCGGATATTATGCGGATCTCTTGTTGCGGGCACGGCGAGCGGAGGATTGAGAGCTACGAAATTGGCTCGTGGGTTCACTCTTGTCCCACATGGAAACGTCAATAGAAAATCTTGCCCTGTTTTTTTTTTTTTTCCCTCATCTGAAGTATCGCAAATTTAACGGCCGGCGAAACTAATATTTTTCGTTTCTTCGTCTATTTATTTTTTCCTTTTTAGGGCCTATTTGATAACGGCCGGCGAAACTAATATTTTTCGTTTCTTCGTCTATTTATTTTTTCCTTTTTAGGGCCTATTTGATAATATTTCTGTTCTAAAAAAGTGATTCTGATTACAATCACTTTTTTTTATTCTCTTCCATGTATGAGTTTTAGAAAATCAGAACGCGTTGATAACTGCATAAAATTTATGCTCCCGGAACAAAAACGCGTTTGGTAACTGCACAAAATTTATGCTCTGAAAAATAATTTCTCTTCTCAAATTTTCATTTAAATCAAATAATTGCATATCATATTTGATGACTTTCCTCGACCCCACAAGTGCGAGATTCTCTTATACCATCACATCCATTTTCCAAAATAGGGATGTTTTAGATTTGTTCCTTAGAAGGATAATACGCTAAAATTATTATTTTTTTCATGCTTCTTTTGAGGCTATGCACATGCCAAAGATGAAATTTTTGTAATTTTTGAGATTTTTTTTGGATTTTTTCTGAATTTTTCTATTTTTTTAAAAAATTAATGAAATTTCCATTTTTGGATTTTTAAATTTTTTATTAATTTCCTAAGTTCTTTATTTTAAAAATATATATATCTGGACTGGGTCGGGTTGACCCGCTCACGTCTCGCTGCGCGGGCGCTCGACAAAAGTGAAAGAAGACTAACGTTGCCTTTTTTTATTTCCAAAAGTGTTCTTTTTTTTTAGAATTAATAATTTTTTGTTTCGTATTTTTTATCCAAAAGTGTTCTTAGTTACCAAACATGTATTTCTGATTCTTTTTTTTTGTTCCGAAGAACAGAAACAGAGAAATGGAAACATTACCAAACAGACCATTAAATTATTTATTTTCCGTAATAAAATTCTTTCGAGATGGAAGTTGGATCAGAAGTTTTTATTCCTATTTTGCCTTTGCTTGTGAATAATAATAATAATAAAAAGGATAAAGAGGGGTTTGCTGGTTGGGAATGGAAAGCTAAAAGCCTTGCTTTTAAGTTTTAACTACCCGGCTGGCCCTAAGCGGAAGCCCCTTTTAAAATTTGTTAGATAGCGCAAAGGCAGATCTCATTGAAACCTACCCCACCCCGCCCCAAGCAGCCACCTACCCCTCCCCCCACCCCAACTTTGAAAATTTCTGGAAACCGAACAAATCACACTTTCCAATTTTCAGACGAGGGAAAAGTAGACAGTCGACTACCATAATAATAGAGGATCATTGAGATTCCCACCCTCGTATGGGGGGATCCACTCACATGGAGGGTGGGGATCAACATAAGGGAGGATTTGGAAATCCTCTCCCCTTCAAAAACACGGTAAAATATTCAAATATTAAATTAAATCTCTCTTTTTTTTACCATTAAACTCCGTAAAAAAAATGAAGAAAAAAAGAAAATGGAGAAAAATTTTAAAAAAAATGTAAAATAGGCAAGAAGCCCTTTATTATACTTGTTGGTGTCCAACATACCATCTTGAGAGTTAGTAAAGACATCAATCGGTCAAGATCTATCGATAGCTCAAATCTTTTCAGCTTCGTTGTTGGGGGATGAACTCGCGGGCTTAATTCACAAAAACGATAGAGGTTGCAGCAGAATCTTAATATCCACCTAGACGAGACCCACCGCACCCACCATATCAGATTTGTAGGTTGCAATCTTAAATTCGAGAGAGAGAGTATGAAGATTCGATATATTCCGCATGGGTCTAGGCTTCACGAAAAGGAATACTCAGATTTGATTTCCCAAAACCCATTTGAGTAGAATTGGGGGGTTCGACAACTATTACCAAAGAGCCCTTGGGATGAAAGTTAGCATTGAAAAAGTTGAAAGCTCAATATTAATAGGAATTAGCATTGAGCTTTCAGCATTTAGCTAAATACTGAGTTAGGTTTTTTTTTTTTTTCCTTTCAAACCTACCATCATTTATTTTTTTTCAAATTCCATTCCCCCTCATTTGTTATATTATTTTTTAAAATAAAAAATCCAAACCTTAGGTTACGACAGTCAGCCAAGGCTGTCGGGGGTGGGGCGACCCCTTGCATTCATTGCTTAGGGTCGTGGGACCTTCAACAGCCATCGCATGGGCTGCATGAGCACGGAGTCGCACGACCCAGGGTGGCCCTCTCTAGTGACCCCCGGCCGCGAGCCCAGGCGAAGGTTGCGTAACCCTAGCAATCCTTGTCTGGGCTCGTGTGGCCTAGGCAAAGGCTACCAGTGGTTGTGCAAGCATAGTAAGCCCTCGCTAAGGTTCTCTCGACCCTTGGCGGCCACAGTCGTTGGCTTGCCGGAGATCGTGAGCCCAGGATTTGGATTTTTTTTTTGTTATTTAAAAAAATAAAATGATAGAAAGCCCCTTATTAAATTTTTTTTGTCAAACACTAATTAGCCCAAAAGCTATTTTTAATTTTTTTTTTTTGCTAAATGCTATTTGTATTTCTCCCAAGCC
This sequence comes from Rhodomyrtus psidioides, assembly GCA_021437785.1. Classification (NCBI taxonomy): domain Eukaryota; kingdom Viridiplantae; phylum Streptophyta; class Magnoliopsida; order Myrtales; family Myrtaceae; genus Rhodomyrtus; species Rhodomyrtus psidioides. The sequence continues at coordinate 934,606 of JAILYB010000023.1, read as the reverse complement.
CCTTAAGTTAAAGATATTTGCGTTTCTCCAAACCCCATTTTCAATGTTGAACCAAAGCCACCCTAATGGCCAGTTTGATAAGTTTCTATTTTCGAGAATGATTTCTGATAAAAATGATTTTTCCTGATTTTGTTCCAGGGAAGAATTTCTAAACAGAACTAATCGGAAAAAAAATATAAATGCATCTGGTACGACCGTCGGCGTCGGCGTCGGCGTCGGCAGCGGCAGCAGTAGATGGTGTACTATTTCTAAAATGATATTGTTTCTGATTTTGTAGCAGATTTTGAAAATCTTGTCCTTTTCATTTTTATGTCGAAGATCCTTTTTCTGGTTAACATTTACCATTCTTCCATCGGAACTCCCCGACAAGACACTCAGAACGGCGGACGCGATCAAGCAAAATTAAAGGCCGCCGCCGCAAAAATGGCCGATCCACCGAATCCTCAAAACCCTAATAAATTTCCGGCTCCTCGTACATGAATTTGGCCCCTCGGAATGATGCTAATCTCATGGCGGTCGGCCCTGTCCCTGCTACTAGCCTCTTCCCTCTTCTTCTTCGACGAGTGGATCTCCACCCCGTCTTGCAGATTCGTTCCTCACGCGGACCACGACGCGCGCGATGCGGCGGCGGATGATCGCGACGGTATGAAGGTGATGATTGTCTCCGACTTGCTCTTGATGGGGTCTGACGCTAGCTTTGTGGACACCTACTTCGGGGACTATTACCTCTCCAAGTTCTTCAAGGTACGTCCAGACACGGCGGATTTCAAATCCTCGGACCGCGTCTAGTCATTAGGGTTTGGTTCGCTTTAATTGCGGTGATCTTTGATTGGGATTTGGATAGGAGTAGTGGGTGAATGTTAGTGGATGGTATCTTCCCTCAATGCGGAAAAAGAACTTTCAGTAGGAAAGAAGCAGAAAATGTCAGCTTTTTGGGCTATGTTGGCAGAAAATGTGAGTTACTCTATTTGAAACAGTCGATTAGCCTCCTGCTGCTACTTCTCAGGTTTTGCTTTGCACAAAAGAGTATCACCTTTTTGGCGGCTTTGGCATCTGCATATGGGACGGCTTGTGATTTCCAGAACTTTTGTTGATAATTGCACCTTAGGTTAAACGTGACTTCATTGAGCATTAGGCATTCTTATATTAATGTTTTCTTGTGCATGGATTTCGCGTGCTAGTGGAATGACTGGGGACATTTGCTGATAGTTGGCTGGAAATAGGTGACGCAATGCAAAACTGGAACACTGCTCCGTTCTGCTGTAAATAGGTGGATCTTTTTCAAAATGATTAGATTTGTTGGGGAGTCAAGGAATTAGACTTGCTAAATCTTTATGCTTCTAATTATAACACTTGAATACTGAAGTAATCAAGGAGAAGGTCAATACAAGCGCTTATGGTCAATCTCAGTGTTAGGGTAATGGACCACTGAATAGTTAATGAACTTTATATTATACATTTCTTTCTGCTTCTGCTCTATATCCCTTTTTCGCTTTGTAATATGTAAACAGAAATCATTTCAAACTCTCAAGCCTGATATGCTGGTGGTATTGGGCGATTTTTCTGCCAGAGGTTCGGAGCTGTCGAGACGCAATTGGGTCCCTGTACTTCATCAATTTCATAGATTGATAGGATCGCTCATTACCCTCCCTTTCCATGTCATTTTGGGTGACAGAGATATTGGAGAATGCAGTGGACTAGATTCTCAGTTGGTTGACTGGATATCCAGTCATCTCCCTGGATTAGATTCAGCTGGTTGTGGTGCCTTTGAGATGGAGAATATTACCTTTGTCTCTCTTAATAGTGTTGCATTGCTTTGTGGCAATAATGCCCTGCGATTTGGCGTGGAAGAAGTGATAGAGAGGGAAAGCTTAGACTTCCGAGCAGAAATTGAAGGGGCGAGAGCACAAATGACCAATGACTTTAGTTTAGGTAAGGAAATGTCTCCAAACTTTGCTTGGAGAGAGAATTCTATGGCATCTGGCTCTGGTCCTGTTCTCTTGCTTCACTTCCCATTACACCCAACAGGAAAGAGCAGAAACGATGGGCAACATTGTCATGGGAAAGCTTATAGCAACTCGTTGGTGGATGTCAATGAACTGCAGCAGAGGTACACTTAATTCTTCCATTTCAAGTTTCATTTTTTAGTAAATTCTGATGTTCATTGGATTATGGTTGTTAGTTTTCATTTAACATTTCTGTAAGGCTCACTCTTCTTCTTCTCATATGTTCAGTCATGTGCACAATATAACTAGTAAACCTATGTAGTTATCCCTCATAAATGTATTTTGTACTGCTGCGGACAAGTTTGAACAGAGTATTGAGAAGTACTTGCGTTTTCTCGTTTTTTAAAGAAGATGCAAATTTTTGCTTTATTTGTCGAGAGCTGGGGAACATATAGCAGTTTACTTGTTGCCAATAACATTAGATTTGGAACTTCTCCCTACGTTGAACACCCAAATTTTTTTTAAGGCATATGAATGTGCCAAACTGCTAAGAAATGAAAGCGAAAATATAAAAGACGGTCCGGGCCAATATTTTGAGATATAATGTAGGGACTTCCTGGAGTTGTCAGAGCTACACCATAGTTTAGGATAAGTTGCAAATGAAACTTAAGATGACAGTAGAATTAGCTAAAATAACAGATATTAATTGGTTATTCTTTGCTTAAATGTGCCACAGCTTGGAAGAGAAGTGCCCCTTGAAGTACACAACGAGCTGAAAATAAGTGTTGCGGGTTTCCCTTGTTTGGGTGCCAGCGGCTTTGTGCTCACTTTATAGACAAGACGCTTAAGATTCTGACTGGCCCTTGCTACTTTTCTTATTTTATTAAGTAATTATGTTGAATTACTGGAAGTTTCATTTCTTAGTCCCTTGTTGGATATTCCTTTTGGTCAGAAGGCTTGCTGGGAGTGGGCCCTATGAGTCATTATACACTATCCCTCCAAATGCAACAGAATACATCTTCCAAGCTCTTAGACCAAGGTAGGGGAAATTTTTTTTGTTGCTTTTCTCATTTTCCATTGAGTATTTTCAGTTGTACGAGGCTGTAGCCTTTTATGGAGTTTCAGTAGATTCTAGCGCGACTTCCAACTGATTTCACGTGAGCTCTATGTGAAGAATTGGAAATGAGCTCAAAGGCAAAGGGCAGCTTCAATTGAGAGAGAGGGAGGGAGGGTCATGATTTTGCGTAAAGGACATAGGGCTGCCAGCCTTCACTGGCTACATCAGAGAGTCATGCCCTTTGCTAACAGTGGGAGAGGGTGACAACCCTCTGTCCACTGTAGTACCCTATCGGCCTCTACCGCTGTCAGCAAAAGTCACGTGGCCCTCCGGGACTCTCACCATTTTTCCCTGTTTTCTTCTTTGTTTTCGTTTTATCTTAATGCAGTTATTGGTGCCATATGTAACACCATGTCGGAGTTATGTGATTGCCAAAGATGTCACGGAGAAGGACATGGTAGCTTTTGGTCAAAAAATTGGTTGAAAGAGGTCAAAAGTGCATAACTAGAAAGTTTCCAAGCTCATGACATTGGGTAACACCAATTCGAAGTTTAACGGTGCAATTGAAAAAGTTTACTGACCCCAAGGGATAGTGACATTTAGCAAGATCTACTCTAAATCAGGAAGTAGACAAAACTCTGCATTTGGAAGGGGATGATGGTTGTTATGGTTAATTACCTGATGATAAACCTGGTTTCAGTCAGAGAATATATTTCTTGTCATATGTTGTATGGAGCAAGGTAAATGCTGGCAAGGCATATTAATATTATTGGCTGCGTGACATCAGTAATACGGAGCTGATTAGTCTAAAGCTAGTTTATCTTTCATAAAATTAACCCCATTTTCCTTTAATAAGATCTATTATTGTTGTCGTGTTTATTATGCCTGTATTCACCTGTATTTGTAACTTAACTGTATGCCTTTATGTAACTGCAGAATTGTTTTTAGTGGGCACGGTCTTGATTTTTGTGATTACCGACACCTGGACGGAACTCGTGAAGTAACTCTTCCAGCCATGTCTTGGCATGCCAGGGATGATCCTGGATTTGTCATCGCCACATTTAGAACAGGCAAATCTGTAGGTATCAGTCATTGTTCTCTGGGTAGGCAATCGTATGCATTCATCTATATCTTTATGTTGGTTCTGTTGGTGGTAGTGAAACTTCTAATGACGTTTTTGACGACATTCCTGTAGCTCTCCTGTAATATTTCTCATACGAATGCGGCTGTTTATCGCCTCTAAATTTCAATTACCCTCTGATCATGTATTTTTGGCCAAGTCGGTTCGAGTCTGGGTGGGCCTGAACCAGCTAAGATGTGTTAACTGGTTTAAGTATAGATTTGTCCCCTCATCTTGTCATTTCCCTTTTCCATAGTGATACTCCAATTCAGAAGAAGTTTCGATTTTGATCCCTACTATTCAATTCTCGATAATTCCCTTCCACAAGGACAATCAGGGACTTTTATGACTCGCATGAATCGTTGGAGACTTTTATGACTCCCATGAATCGTCCTAATTTTGTTCTTTACGAATGGGCCAATTAGGCTTGCGAACATAGTTTGGCACACGACTAGTTCTCAAGGCGGTGGAATTAATGGAAAACTACCTGACAATTCATTATGCTTATTACTTATTGATCCTTCTCACCTGCAAATAGGGAGAGGTTGCGGTTTCGAATCTTTTCTTGTTACACTTTGAAATGCTAATGGAATTACGTAGCAAGCAATAAGATCCTTAAAATTGCAAGATGAAGGGCTGCCTAATCCGCATTTCAGGCAATCACGGTGATTGGGTACTCTTGATCTCCCACCTCCAAGAAGCGCCACCCTTCTTCAATTATCATCACGCCATTTTCATCGGCTCGGCTCAGGTGGTCGCAAGGGTTCAATGCCAATTGGACCTCCACGGTTTGGCCTGCCTTCAGTTCCACACTCTGGAAGGCAGCCAGCTGCTTCATCGGACTCCCGCTGCTCGGCTTCGCATGCCTCACGAAGAGCAACACCGGGTGCTTGCCCACCATGTCGCCATGGTTCTTGACTTTGACTGTGACGACAGACTCGCTCTTCTTGCAAAACTCTGCTCTCAAATCTGAAACCGGACTGTATCGAGGGGAGGAATCCGAGCCTTGGTCAGGTTGAGATTTAGGGGATTGGTTTAGGTAGAAAAGCTCCTTGGTAACAGATACGAACTTGTAAGAATATTCCGTGTAGCTAAGCCCGTATCCATACTCGTAAACCGATTGGCCTTCGTAGAACCGGTATGTACGCCCGGGGTAGCCAGTGGATGGTTCAGGCCTCATCCTCATGTCAGTCATTTGCACTCTGGTGAATTCTTGTGGGTACCAAGTCACTGGCAATCTCCCTCCTGTTTCAGAAGGGGAATAATTTAATCACGACCTCCTGATTTTGTCAAAGAAACTCCGGTACAAGCACGAAGAAATGAAGAGGGGTCGTAGGATTTTACCAGGATTATGTTCACCGAAGATGATTTCTGACAGCGCCATCCCGCCGGCCTCACCAGGATAACCGGCCCACAAGATGCTTCCGATGTTGTGATCATCTCTGGCGAATCTTATGTCGACAGGACCTCCACAAAGGAGGACCAAAATTACCGGCTTCTTTGCAGCTTGGGCGACTGTCGTTATGAGCTCCTGTTGCCTGCCGGGGAGGACCAAATCGACACGATCGAAGTCCTCCCTCTCCTGAGTTTGATCTAACCCCATGATCAGCACCACATAATCTGCCGCCTTCGCTACTTCCACTGCCTGGGCAATCGACGGTGATGAGCACGCCACAACGTCGCAACCCGGCTGATACCTCGTGTCCTTCACGTAACTCTGCAGAGCCTGCAGCAGCGTCACGGACTTGCACGGCGGTCCTGCGTAGTTCCCGAGCAGCTTCCAGGCGCTGTTAGCATTGGGGCCTATCACAGCAAGCGTCGTGGACTTCGATCTCTGAAGAGGCAGACGCTTATGCCTGTTCTTCAGAAGCACGATGCCGCTTCGAGCAGCCTCGAGAGCCAAATCTTGATGCTTTTGGGAGCAGACCTGATCCGGGCCTATGTCGCCGAAAGGTCGTTTCTTGGGGTCGCCATTGAAGAGTCCTAGCCTCATTCTTACCGAGAAGAGGTTGCGAAGCGCTCTGTCTATCTCGGATACTGGCACTTTCTTTTGCTGGACGGCGGATTTGGTGTGTTCCTGCAGGTAGGTTCCGCAGTTGACATCCATCCCTGCCGGTTTACGTACCATTCAATGATGTTAGCTTCACAAAATTTCACGCGCATCACGATCATTTCATCCGAAACCGAAAGCATATAGTTGAGAAATTGTGAGGTGATTGGTGATACGGTGATCGCTGGTGTAGTATCCCTGCCATTTTTAAGGCAATGATCAGTCCCCTGGTTTGTGTTTCTTCTTTAGGATTTTTGCCCCCCTTTTTTTTCATTTCTGTCTTGAGTGATATGAACCTCCTCATTTCTCCAGTGTCATCAGTTCATGCGTGAAAAAGGAAACTGGAAATGTCCAAAGCCGAACATTGTATGCAAGAAAGAAGTTCCGAGAAAAAACCACGCCAAGGCTCGACTAGCCGGAAATCAAAGAGAGAGATTCTAATGCTGGACCATTCGTCGGAAATCAAATCTCGAATCTTGCCAGAAACATAAAGGAATTATGCGAAAAAGATACTGACAAAAAAAAAAATACAGAATCAAAGGAACACATGCAGACTACTTGGGACAGATTCACAGAACGTGGTGAAGAAAAGGCAAACACAAAGGGCCAAGGCATTGACCCTTTGAGTCTTGAGGATAAGAAATGATGGACCAATCTGAATTATAAGGGAGCCCAAGCCAATTCTCATCAGCTTGTGGTGGTGGTGGTCCCATTCATATCCTCAACTCTTGTATTCATCAACCAAGATTGAAGGACTTACCATTTCTTTTTACAGTTGATTAACGATATAACCTCGTTTCAAATGTAATGTTTCCGTCGCTATTACTATACATGATTTGAAAGGGTTGTAACGAAAGTAATTTTCCTAATAGAGCGATCTCTCTCTTCAGGTTACTCTCCTGTAGTCGATATCTCATGAGTGTTTTTTCTACTGATAGGGGAAAATATTACGTGATCATCTTTACACAGCATTGCCTAATAAGATGAGGCCATAGGGCGGCGCAACATTTTACCGATAGACACAACTCGTGTAAAATTTTAGGCTAGCCATGAGCTTGTGTCATGAAAATGCGTAGGATTGGATTAACATACCGGCTTTGAGGACATCGGCGACGGCATCCTCTGGCGTCTTCGCATACCCTTGATTGTCGTGAATGATGGAGACGGCGTCGCAGTCCGATGTTATGTACCTGCCATATCTCAGCTCCTATCAGTCGACAAACCATCATCATCTTCTTCTCTACAAAACCCATCTAAGTAAAAAAACGAGGACACGCCGCTTTTGCTTATTTTACCCGTGGAAAGACCATTGCCGACGGGCGGTGTCAGATAGGAGGTTGTAGTTGGCGCAGCTGGGGACGCCGTTGACCCGGTTATAAGCGCACATGATCCCGCTGGCCTTCCCGTCCTGAATGCACCTCTGAAACGGCGGCTGGAACGTGTCCGCCATGTCTTGCGCCGTCACCTGAATCGACCCGACACGAATACCGCAAGTTAATTAAGACTAGGCAGTCCAAATAGCAACCCGAATCTTACCATAACTGCTCCTAATCAGGTCGAAATGGCAACCTAAGAAGCGAACTTCCATGCTTAGGCGCCGAAGCGAGAATCAAGATTGTTGTTTGTTTCATTGTATCTTCATGGCATGAAAACTATTCATGATAATTTACGCTCTTTTCTCTCACAATGAGTAACTTCACCTACCATGAAGACATTGCGCCAAAAAGCTATCTTCCTAGCTATATATATTACTATAAAATAAGAAGAAGAAAACCCTCGAGCACATCTTTCTAAGGAAGTGTGAACAGTAGAGCTCAGACGTCTTTCGGATATTGATCAACTAATTCCAAGAATTGAATTCATACAACCATCGTTGCTTAGGGGTAATTGATTTCAGAATGGGTAATTCTCATTTCAGAATCGAGAACCGCCTGTTAGAGATCAATTTTACAAAACGGAAACCATGAATCCATGAAATTTAATCACTTCTTGATCTCTTCTAACTTTCCCATGACAGCACCGGCAAATTAATGCTTTCAAGCCTCCTTGCAAATCTTATTGCAAAAATGGCATTAAGGGGTTTCTTTAGATATTCAAAAACTAAAAACAGAGAGATATAATATGGAAGGAATGCATTCATGGAGTAGCCCTAAGCTTGAGTTAAAAAAATATATATCTATATTATATAAATAAGCCCGGTCCGATTGATCTGATTGAGTGATTTCCACATGAAATCAGGAACCGAAACGGTACCCACCAGTTCAAACAAATTGGAATCGGTACCCGATGAAAAGTGAGAACCACTCAAAATCAGCCGATTGGGTATGGTCCGAATTAGTTCGAGTGAATTCCTTTTTTTTTTAACCCCTGATCACGACCCACAAGACCTCCTCTTGTAAAATTCACTCATGTATTGGCCGAATTCGATTTTATTTTTTTAATTTTTTTTTCCCTGTACCAGCCACTATTGTCTTTTTTGTTACCCTTTATTATAAAACAGCAGATTTGCAGCACTTCTGCTTTTTAAAAGCCAACAATCAGTGAAGCCCCAATCGATGGGCACTCGTGATCTGCTTCTGCTCTAAAGATCACATGCTCTAAGTCTAATCGGCATGGGGGAGAGGAATCTTTGAACCCTGTCCTAAAAACCGCTCCAAAACCAAGACACAAACTTCCAAAACGCTCCTGGAGCAGCAATTTAGCCCCGCAAGAAAAAGACGCTTGGGAATTCTGCCAAGAACTTGGAAGAAACGATGAAGAACAGAGGAAAAGATGAAGATGCGTGGGAGGGAGAGTACGCGTGCTAGGCTGCTAGCTAGCGGTCATCTGTCTGTCACTGACCCGGGCATCGAAGACGAACCGGTTCACGCCCTTCCAGTTGTCCAGATCGTATGCGGTGAAGTGCTTGCAGCAGGCGGACGCTTGGAGTTCCCCACGGGGCTTCCCTCCGCCTTGGAAGTCGTCGCCCTGGACGCCTCGCACGTACGAGACCGCGTACTTTCCGGTGACCATCGGGTCCTCGCCGGGCGTCTCCTGCCCTCTCCCCCACCTCGGGTCTCTGAATATGTTGATGTTCGGCGCCCAGAACGTCATCCCCGTCGCCTGCCCCGAGTTGTACACTGCCCTCGCCTCAGTCCCTATCACCTGCAATGCCACCGATTCGGGTCGGGTCGCAGCGTTTCTTGAAATGGGATTGGTCTTTTTGAGGTCGCGAGCTTACCTGGCCGATGCGGTACCAGAGCTCGGCGTCGAAGGAGGCGGCGGTGAGGATGACCTGGGGGAAGCTGGTGGCGGACTGGATGGTGCCGTTGAAGCGGATGCCGCGGCCGGCGTTGGAGACGCCGTGGAGGGACTCGGACCACCACTCGTAGGCGGGGACGCCGAGCCGGGGGATGGCCGGGGCGGAGCTGACAAGCTGCGAGATCTTCTCGTCCAATGTGAGCCTGGAGACGAGGTCCTGGGCTCGCTTGCTGATGGGGAGGGAGGCCCTGCAGAAGGCGAAGGAGTTGGTGGAGGGGCTTGATGGGTCGCACGAGAACGGCGGGGCCTGGGCGGAGGCGGGGGGAGGAGGGAGGAGGGTGGCGACGGAGGTGAAAGTGACGAGGAGAGAGAGGATTTGGACTCGGCGGGTCCTCATCTTGGTGGGTTCTTGGTTGGATGGAGGATGGTGAGTGAGTGAGTGGCTTTTGAAGGGGAGAGAGTGAGTGAGTGAGAGCAGGGGGTGAACTCACTGAGCTGTGAAGAGAACTCCATTCTTGACTTATTCATTGCTTTATTTTTCTTTCTCATAAAAAAAAATTGCAAAATCTGTAGGGATAACTTGAGGTGTCAATACAGTTTTTGACCCACTTTTTAATCCACTTTTATTCACTTGGATGAAAATTTTGAAAAGTGGATCAAATATGAACTGAGACTTATAAAACCTGTTTAAATATGGGTCTCAACATAACCCATTTTCGACCTATTTTCTTCCTATGGCCTTAGCTTCCCAACCCACTTGTAAATGGACTTCAACTTAAGTATATTAGTTTACACTTTTTACTTTTTTATTTTAATTTTTATAAGTAAAACAAAGAAAGAACAATAAAATAAAAAAATAAAAATTGTTAATCGACAGCCACCCATTGACCGTCGCTCATCGTCTGCCGCCGCCGCTGCGAAGATCCCTGAACTTTAACTTAATATGCAATGTGATCCATGAACCTTTAATTTGATCAACATAGTCCCTGAACTATTTGACTAATATGTTCCCTAAACTTTTAAAACTTGTTCAACTTAGCCCTTAAATTATGAAAAGATGTTTAATGTAGTCCTTCAATTAATTCTAGTTTAGGGATGATATTGGATTTTTTTTTTTTTTATAGTTCAATGACTAAGTTAAATATGTTCCAAAATATTCGAGAATCGCATTGAACAAATTAAAAATTCAGGAATTACGTTGCACATTAGGCTAAAATTTAAGGACTGTTGATCAAATTAAAATTTCAAGGATAACATTGCACATTAGACCAAAATTTATGGATCGTTTCTGTCATTTGCCCAAATCTTTATTGGATGAAAGGGAAAAATATGCCTCGAAGATACCTTCGAATGTCATCCATACTTAACCACTCCTTCGATGCACTTGATACACAATCTTACGACACATAAACTATAAATTAAGTACACAAAATCTTGTAAAGATTCGAAAGTTATAGGGTTTGATACCCAAAAAAACCTTCAACTTTAGCATTTATGACAATTATATCCAAAACTTTTCTTGTCTCATCTCAAACTTTTACGTTTATCCCAATTCTACAAATATAATACCCAAAAAACCTTAACTTTACCATTTGTCCCAATTATATCCGTTTTTTTTTCTCATAAAAATCCTCAACTTTTACTTTTGTCTCAATTCTATTACTGTCAGCCTTCTGTCAATAATCACCATTAGTTAATCTTATGTGGCTCGAATTTTCTCACCAAACTTACCAATAGATTATCGAAATTTAAAAACAGTTGATTTTAGAGACTATGAGATTTTAGATCATTCGTCCAAATATCTCAATGTCGAGTCATTCTTTGGATTGTTGGGTGCCCAAGAGAATATGAAACACACAGTCTTGAATGACTCTGTATCTCTCTATAATATATAAGGGAAGCAAATAATAGAAGAAGGGGATTTTTTCATGTTAGCTTATTGATGTGTAATTCATTAACGGCATGGAAATACCACGTGAGATTAACTAACGGTGATTATGGACGGAAAGCTAATGGCATTAGAATTGGGACAAAAGTAAAATTTGAAGATTTTTTATGAGATAAAAATATTTTGGATATAATTGGGACATATGCTAAAGTTGAGGATTTTTTGGTACTAGACCTGTAGAATTGGGACAAAAGTAAAAGTTTGAGGTAGAATTGGGATAAAAGTAAAAATTTAATTTTTTTTTATGAGTCAAAAAAAATTTGGATATAATTATCACAAATGCTAAAGTTAGAGATTTTTTTTTTGGGTATTGGGCTTAAATTTTAGGACGTGGCTCTTGGAGTTATTCAATTTCCTAGGGGTATCAATGGGCGGGGTCAAATTATTTTTTATTTTCATTTTTTTCGAAATTAAAATTAATTGACAAATCTATCAAATGAAAGAATATAAAAAGAAAAAATTAAATTAAAAGGAAAATATGGATGTTAAAAACCATCCGGGTGTCGGCCCGGCCAGCGCCGGCCCCGCCCGAGTATCAAGCCCGGGCCGGCTCGGCCCGAAAATCAACTGAATTTACAGGCCGGGTCAGGCTGGGGCGTCTGGGCCTTTTTGACACCCCTACTAAATTTCTCGGGCAGCTTAGGCTGCGTTTGGTAACGTTTATGTTCCTGGGAACATATTTGGAGCAGAAACATTTTTTTATGTTTCTGTTACCGGCTACGATTTTTGGGAACAGAAACGCGTTTGGTAAGTTAAAAAAAAAATACTTTTCTCGCCAAAAAGAATGATGCGACCGCGGCAGGCGACCGGCGGCGCTGGTGCGGCGGCAGCGACTGGTGGCGGCGGCGGCGGCCGACGATCGGCGGCGGCGGCGACCTGCGATCAGCGGCGGCGGCGACCTGCGATCGGCGGCAGCGGCAACCGGGGACTGGGGGGGCGGCGGCTGGCGACAGGGGGCGGTCAACCGGCAGCGGCGACGATCTGTGACCGGCAACTGGGGCGGCGGCGGCCGGCGACGGGGGGCGGCGACCGACGGCGACCAGAGAGCATTAGGACCAAAAGTGTTCCAGAAACAAAAAGGCATGCTTTTTTTGTTTCTTTTTTTAGGATCAAAAGGAACACTTTTGGAACATTTTTTTGTCAAACGCGTTTTTGTTCCAAAAGTGTTCTCAGAATACTTTTGGAATTGAAACACATTACTGGAAGTGTTGCCAAACGCAGCCTTAAGAGTTTTCGAGCGATACTAGGAAAGCAACAAAACAACCTATGTGAAAAGAAGAGTGTTTCAGCCGTTAGTAAAGTCCACGTGGGCTATTCGAAGGTATGATCGGGTTACTGCTTGGGGAAAACATGAATCAAATCGAAAGAAGAGGTGAGATACGACAAGTTATTCTCCTGTTGGGATAATGATTGGCCTTGGCGTCGGCCTCGGCCCGGCGGAACCACTTTTTCCTGCGGCGAAAAGTCAAAGCTCTTTCGAGTTACGGTCGTGCTTCAATGATGCAATGCTGACTGGGATTCGGATGGGAGCATTTCACGAATCAGATTTGAGTGTTCGCGTAGATTTCGTAGACCTTTGCTCCTGAAGCGAAAAGTTGATCATTTTTGTCTCGCCATACTCAATCAAATGTAATCCAAGTACTAGGTTAGAACTGTATTTTGAAGTACGGCCACGACAGACCCCTCCCCTCCTTCACAAGTTACCTCTTTCAGAGAAGAAGAGGCTCGAAAACTCGTCAAACCTAGATGTTTAAGATTGAAAGATAATGAAAATAAGAGGGTAATCATATCCTAATCTAAGACAATGTCCTCTGTAACGGTGATTGTAACAATCGTTGTAGTCTTCATTTTCCCATAAAAAAAAATCCAATGAAGTCTAGAACTTCTTTTTATTCAACTCAAGCAATCATTCCGATAAAATCTTTTGCTTCGCCGCCTTCCGCTATTATGCAAAATCAAGCCGTGGGAATGAAGTTGAGATGGAATTGAGCTAAATTCAATTAGGGAATCGGCTCCGACAAGTAAGTTTCACGGAACCTAAATTGAAAGGCTAAAAACTCATATAAGCGGGGACGCCCTACCCTTCCTTTCCCCTCCTTCACAAAGGTCCCTTTTCGATAGAGAAAAGGCTCCAAGCTCTTCAACCTAGAATTTTACAGTTTAAAGTGAGACGGTGATAGATTGAAAGATAATTCAAAACAATGTCCTTTCTGACAATCACTAGTGATCTTCGCTTTCTTGCTAGAAAGCTCAATAAAATCGGGACTTCTTGTCGATAATGTTCTTACTCGATTCAGAGAATTCATCCCCCGTAAATCTTTTGCTTCACAACCTTCCGCTATTACGCAAAACCGACCCGTGGGAATGAAATCGAGATGGAATTGAATGGAATGGAACGACTCCTCTAACTTCCCCTAGGTGCTAAAAATTGCTGATATATCATCACCGTTCACCAACCTTCATGGGCCCGGAATGGTAGAACAGCAGAACTGCTGGACCAAATGTTTGGCCCATTATGGGCAGGTTTGCTTTTAGCAGATTTGAGCCCAAGGCCCATTATTATTGGGCCTTGCAAGCATTGTTCCTTTGTCCTCGCCCTTTGTAAACTGTAACGTATATGTCGCAACACTCTTTGGTTTCATTCTTTAGACTGACTTCATTACATTTCCGGCATCTTTTTTTCTCTCTTCTCACTTATAAACTTCCTAAATTACGCTCGCTTTCACATCTTATAATCACCTATTTCATACATAACCACTCAATTTCCCCTTAACCCTAAGTATAAAATGAGGATCGATTTCAAACGCACGGCATGTCGAACCCTTTCTTTTACACTAACACATTCGTGGTTGTTGATTTCAATAGCTGATGAATTTGTCGAACCATAGCTACAACTTTAAATGGTGATGGATCTTAATTGCGTTATAAATGAATCAAGAAAATACGTACCGTATGAAAGTTCATATAAAATAATCGTATCTACTTATCACGATAAGATGTTGTGAGGAAGTAATCATCTACTTGAGGAATTCATTTCTTATCGTGTCTTCCTAAATTTTCTCTCGATTGATATATTTACTGAGCAGGTCCAACTTGAATCTCACTAATGCTCCCCAGAGATACCCAGTTGCGATTCCCACAAGGAGCGTCGTCAAGTCAAATGTATTAAATAAAGACGGCGTAACTTATCGTGGCTCGGAGAAATTTCCACGAGAGCTTCCTTACGTCTCGATGATGTCATGCGCAGCACTTGTTCATGTTCATACTTCATGTAGAAGAAGGAAGGAAGATGGTAAAGAGCCTCTATCACAAGCAATTAGTGTCGAGACAAAGATAAATTTGACATGCCCCATCAATATAATTTAAGCTTTAGGCAGGATTACGCAACGCCTTATCTGCCCGTCAAATCAAAGCCCCCAAAAAAAAAAACCTGACGTAAAGTGACGTTCAATGTTGCTTTTTCCATCATCTAACAGTCAATGGTAGCGGACCGGAGGTAATAGTTCGATAATTTCTCTCGTGTATCCTCAACTTCAAAATTCAAGACAAGTTGTCATCATCATGCAAGATTTTTTTTTTTTTGGGTCCAAAAGAAGAAGAAGGAAAACTGTAATGTCATTACCATGCATCGACTTGTTGTGGAAATTCTCCTATATTTTGATTCTGACAAAACTATCAAGAGGAATTGCATAACGTTTTATGATGCAGAAAGAATGTGTAAGCAGCAGGTTGAGTGGATCTAATTCTGTCGCATGGACCAATGGTCAGATGGAGTGCTTCTGGACCAAGGGTTAGATGGAAGTGCTTCTGACGTGGTCAGATGGAAGTGCTTCTGACGAAGGGTCAGATTGGAACGAAGGGTCAAATGGAAGTGCTTCTGACGATCCACATGCAGTGACAGATGGACCGCATCTAATCTCCGTATTACCATTCCAACTTAACTGATCATTTAGGAAAGTTTTCTTATTAAGACAAAAATCAAAGATGATCAGTTTCTGCATTTTCAAAACGCGAAGACCCACGAATGACAGGTTTCTGATCAAGGCGAGATTTCCTATGGAAGCTTGTGATATTCGATTGATCTGATGTCCCCTCCAATAAATTAAGGGACTTTCTACAATGGGATATTACCTTCTAAAGGATATCCTTTCGGGAACCAACTCAGACTTACCACATTTATGGAAGCTGGAGATTTAGTTGTATGGGCGACTGAATCATAAGGGTTTAATATCTTCCTCAACGGTCTACATATCTTCTGGAGATACAGTCTCATTCAATCACGATTGATGGCGTCCAATCAAAGATTGAAGAGCGATCCCTTGGCCGTGAATCCAACCGCTAGTTTGGAGGCAGGGGAGTATAAAAGAAGAACCATGATGGACTGAAAAAAAAAAAGAGGGCGAACAACAATCCAAAGTGCAAGTGTAATCCGAGTCTTACCCGAGAATATTATGAGTACTCAAAATCCTATTCATTGTGAGAATCTGTGAGAGAGAAAAACCAAGTGATTGAGTGTTTGTAATTCTCTTGATTCTACAAAGTGAAAATCCAGCCGATCGGCTGTCATCGTGGGAGAGTGGACGTAGGCTTGACAAGCCAAACCACTACAAACATTGCGTGCATATATCTCTTCCTTGATCTCTATCGCTGTGATTAGTTTATATTGTATATTGATACTGTTCCTAGATCACGAATTGAAATTGTTTTCAAAATTTCGCAAGTAATTTCAATTAGTCGTAGATTCACCTATTCACCCCTCTCTAGGTGACATTGCTAGATCCAACACGACTATTATACCATAGTAGGGAAAATGAGTGCTGGGGTCCCGGTGATGTAAGGCAAGGTTAGAGTGAGGTGCCACAACTCACGGGGCATAGATCCATGGTAGCGAAATAGCACGTGCAACGCCTAGTGAGCCGAGAACACCAGACAAGCCTTCTTTCTATAATTGTTCATCCAGTTTAGCTCGGACTCTAGTCCCTCGAGCGAGACATATCATCTTTAGAGCAACAATTGATTTCGGCATGCCATGACCTTATCGATATAATGACATCAGCTCCTGATCAATTTGTCCACGGGAAGCCAACCCCATCTTTAGAGCTTTTCCGAATTATAACTGTCGCCTTCTAAAACTCCTAGCGCAAATGTCCTGAGCCACTCCTATGAACCAGTCTTATTCATCCCTTCTGCATCACTCACTATTCACCCCAACGTCACTAGCTCCAGTAACAAGGGTAATAAGCACGGGAGAATTCCGTCCGTGACAGAAGCAAGTACAAAAAGGGAAAGATTTAGGCTGCGTATGGTAGCGTTTCTGTTCCAGGGAGCATTTTTTGAATAGAAACATTTTTTTGTGTTTCTGTTCAAAATTACGATTTTTAGGAAAAAAACGCGTTTTGTAATTTAAAAAAAAAACACTTTTTTCAGTTGCCGACCGGCGACCGGAGGTGGGCGACGGCTGGCGGCGAGCGATGGGCGGCGGCGGCTGGTGACCGGCGACAGCGGCCGGTGGGGGTGGCCGGGGACAGGCGACGGCGGTGGCCGGCGACCGGAGGTGGGCGACGGCCGGCGGCGGGCGATGGGCGGCGGCGACCGGCGGCAGTGGCCGGTGACCGGCGACGGCGGCCGGTGGGGGTGGCCGGGGACAGGCGGCGGCGGCCCGAGACCGGCGGCCGGAGATCGGCGACGGCGGCGGCGGTGGCCGGCGACCGGCCACGGCGGCGGCGATCGGCGGCGGCCGGCGACGGCGACGGCAACCGGCCGCGGCGGACGGCGACCTGCGACGGCGGCGGCGGCCGGATGTCGGGGACGGGGCCGGAGGCCGACTACGGGGCCGGCGGCCGGCGACGGGGCCGGCGACCGGCGACGACGACCGGTGGGGGCGACGACGGCCTACGACCTGCGGCGGCGACGGCTGCCGTGGCGGCCAACGACCGGCGATGCCGGCCGGCTGCGGCAGCCGGCGACGGCGGAAGGTGGCCAGCGACAGCGGAAGGCGGCCGGCGACCGGCGACGGCGGTTGGCGACCGTCGACGGCCGGCTTTTAGCTAGGCGACGAGTGGTAATCGCGTCGGTGACGATGGATGGTGGTTTCAAAAGTGTTCCAAAAAGTGTTCCAAAATCCTAGAAGCAAGTTTTTTTTGTTCCTTCAAAAGTGTTCCCTGGCACAAAAGTGTTCCGCAGAACACTTTCGGAACACTTTTGAACCATACGCGTTTCTGCTCCAAAAGTGTTCCCGGAACACTTTTGGAACAGAAACAGTTTCCCCAGCCACCATCCATACGCAGCCTTAGTTACTGCCCGTCAGAAACATTCGCGTGCCGAACCACCCACAATCATTTTTCATAAACAACACTCAAGAACCATGATTTTGCGAAACAAAAACACCCATCGATACGCAATTTATTGTGACCACGTCACGCCTTGTCGTTGCTGCCTTCAACATTGCCTCTTGCTGTCGTCCGCCGTCGTTGTACCTTGCCGATGTATCCGAATATCGAGTTAACGACAACAATAGTACGGTGGCTGCCGAGGTAGCCATAGTATCGTCGTAGTTACGGATATAAGCACCTACGGTCTCTAAAAGGAGAGTAGCCATTTATATTAATGAAACATGAGAGCATCATAGCATGAACATAGTCAAAATTTTTAACTTACCTAACTATTTTATATCAGTAATTTAACCTAATATGCAATGTGGTTTATCCTTATACATTTTTTTATACTAGTAATTCAACAAATAAGTCATGCCTGTTTCAGACTACTAGTAAGCTAGGGGAAAATTTAAATCCGTTTGGCTCGAGAGGATACATGGGACTATATAAGAGATCATATGCTTGAATGATGATAAGGGACTAGAAACTTTTATTTTTACATTTTTTAAGAATTACTTTTTAATATTTTAATTAATTATCTTTTACTTTTTTACTTTTTTTAATGACTGTTTTGCCCGGCCGACGACTGGCCTTGCGCTAGGTTGGCGATGCTTGGTCGGGCCTCGATCGAGGCCGGCGACGGTTCGCCTAGCTTCGCGCGAGGCTATCGAAGCCAAGCCTGGCCTCGATCGAGGTTGCTGAAGGTTTGCCTGGCCTCGCGCCAGGCTGGCAACGCCTAATTGGTCTCGCACGCGGTCGGGGACGATTTGCCTAGCTTCGCTAGATTTGGCGAGGTCGGCGACGGCTCGCCTAGCCTCACGCGATGCCTAGCTAGGCCTCGATTGAGGCTGGCCGCCGACGCTGACCGTGACCGACAACCGGTCGAAGGAGAAGAAGGGTTAAGGAAAAAAAAAAGAAAAGGAAGAGAAATTTTTTTTAAAGAAAGTAATTTAAAAAAATAAGTTCTATTCTTTTTTCTAAAAAAAATAAGATAATAATAAAAATAATTAAATTTTTTGTTCGAAAAAATAAATAGAAAATGAAAAGAAAGTAACAAAATAATTAAAAAGAAAGAAGATGTGAAAGAGTGAAGGAAAGGAAGATGAGGAAAATGTTTTTCTCTTCTCAAATAGAGGAAAATATTTTCCTCACTTTTAAAGGAGTTTTTTTATATAGAGAGAAAATATTTTCCCGAACTAGCTTATTTTCTATCCCCCAAACACTAAAAAATCCAAAAAATGTTTTCCCAAAAGTTATTTTTCGTGAAGTAAACAGAGCTTAGAATAATTTAGCAATCACCCCAAATCTTATGATCCACATGAATAAATAATAGATTTTCCATTAAAAGTAAAGGTTTATTTTTTTTATTTTTTTCCGTTTTTTCCTAAAAGTTAGTCATGTTTATCAGACGGGATTTTTTTTTTTTTGGCCACAACGCGTTCTTTTTATAAATTATTAAGAGGGAGCAGAAAAAATTGGAAATTCCTGAATAGACATTTACTTTTAAAATGAAGGAGAGAATGTTAAAAAAAGTAAGAAATAAATCTATTAAAAGTCCTAAAACTTATCGCGAAAGTATAATGAAGTTCTAAAATTTTCAAAAAGTACAATGATATTCTAAAATCGATCATGAAAGTGCAATCGAGTCTTAGAACTTTCAAAAAGTGCAATCAATTTCTAAAACTTATTTCGAAAGTGCAATCGAGCCCTAAATTTTTTTAAAATGTGCAATTAATGAAAGGACCTAATTAGACCAAACTGACAAATTTCAAGATGCGTTCGCACTTTCTAGAAGTTTTAAGATTCGATCGCACTCTCGTAATAAATTTTGTAGCTTAATTGTACTTTTTAAAAAATTTAAGATTTAATCATATTTTATTTTAAAACTTTTTAATGTACATATCCTCGAAAAGTCGTGACAACATGTGGGCTTCGTACATCTAAGGTGTACCGTTCGCCCTCTCACCACTATCAAAGTACTGCTTGGTATCATGAGTTTTCACGTTTGATACCAATTTGGATCTCGCCGCAATCTTAGTATATCGAGAACTTGTCGGGATTAAGCGTACAAACATAACGAAATAAAGAGTAAAAGCGAGAAGGGATAATCGAGGCGCAAAATTTATCCCGATTCACCCCTTGGACTTGGGTTGTTACATCCATGAGATGATTGTACTATAATTATTACTTTTTCGCTTCTCTGTTACAACTCTCAGTCACAAGAGAAACAAATTATTGACAATAGCTATTTATGTGTCTAAGCTCAAAGTATCAATCAGATACGAACTCGGATTATAAAAGCTTCCTAGCGTCCCATCCTAGGAGCGATGCCTCCTGCCGGGGCTGCTCTCGGATTCGTTTGCTCTTATATCGATGGGGAAGTATAAATTTTATCCCAACAAAACTGGCCATTGATTTGAACTCGAATTAAACCGATTTGCGCTTCAATCGCTCAAAACCGGAGAATCGAACGGCTGTTGGAACCGGCATCATCCCAGGTTGTCATGCTCTGTTTTGAACGTGACTGGCAGATTGACCTACTCATCTGTGGGCACGGGCGCGTGATCTATGTCAGGTCCAAATGAGATTTAGATTGGAATGTAATATGCTTTTGTGGGTTTTGGTGACTTTGCAGACGGGGGTGTTCTGGAGGCTAAGGTATGAGTTTTGTTAGCGTTTTTCTTAAGGGAGGGCAATTTTGTCTTTTCGATTACGAGCTTTTTTTATCTTGAGATTTGAAGTGGTATTGTGGAAAATAGAGAATGAAAAGTGACAAGAAAGTGAATTAAATAATTAAGTACGACGCAAATCTCGTGTAGATTTGTAAATTTTACGAAGCCCGCACCCGATGGGTCTTCGATCGATACTGAAAAAAGCAACAATTTTATGTGAAGAGCAATTTTCATTCGTTAGTAAGTCCACATGGTTATTTAATGATCTGACCATATTACTTGGAAAAGCAAGGATCAATCAAAGGCTCAGTTTATTTCGGAAAAAAATAAGTGGTTTAAAGAATTGTTTTTTATTATATTGTTTTTTTTTGTAAAGGTAAGAGATATATTGACTTTTGCCAGAAGAAACTATACAAAGAAGTAGCCCGACACCACAAAAAATCTGTACACATGGTGACACTAACTGTCACTAGGGGTACAAGGGTGTCGTGGAACCCAGAAGGAAGCAAAAGTTCCATAAGAAAGTAGACAAAAAGGCCAAAACAGGCTGGCCAAAAGAAAGGACGACCCTCTAACTACTCAAAAATTGACGAGTCAATATCCCAGCACGCTTGCATCCTCCTATTCCGAGGAGTATCTTCAACATGCTAAAATGTGAGTGCTCTGTCTTTGACGACTTTAACTAAGTGCTGCTTGATGGCCGGCACAAAAAGGATCCTGTTGCGGAACAAAATGCGATTTCACTCCCTCCAAATAACATGGCAAAGTGCAGCAAAGGAGAAACGAGCAATCTGATGATAGAAAGAACGGCCAGTCGTTTGCTGAGAGGCCCATCGTAGGTTATCATCCCAGCAGCGATTAAACCAAGCAAAATTACATTTGGCTGCCCAAAACATAACCAAGGCTCTCGTGTGTTGGCAGCCAAAATATAGATGATCGATACTATCCGGTCTCGTTCTACAAAAAGCGCAAGCAGCATTCGTATCCAAAAAACGACTATAAACGAGAAGAAGCACCTGAGTTGGGAGACGCTTCAAAGTGGTAAGCTAGAGATGAAATGAATGACTGATCAAAGTTTTTTATTATATTGTTTATAAAAAAAATTAATAAATAAAGAATATTTTCAATCGGCTACATAAATATTTAAATGCAAATTACTATTAATATATATCTTGTTAAATATTTCTCTTTTGTTTTCGTGAAACAGAACCTTTTCAGCCGGGTCCCCATGGGCCATTCAGATCAGATCAGGAGTACAAAAGAGAATTTGTTCTCTTGTTGGAGATAATTGATTGGTCTTGGCCCATTTCGGGGGTGGGCCCCCTTTTTTCCTGCGGAGAAAAGTCAAAGCTCTTCGACTCTCACGGATCGGACTTTCCTTGAATCAGACGATGCCGACACTGGGAGGCGGAGCCAATGTCCGTTCGTACAGCTTTCGTTAGATTGTTTGTTCCGAAAAGCCGATCGTCTTCGTGTCTAGAACCTTTTTTTTTTTTTTTTGCTCGATTCGAGCAATCATTCTGATGATTCCTTTGCTTCGCCGCTGTTATATGAAATCGAAGTAGTATTGAATGAAATGCAACGGCTACCGATAGAGAGCTCCGGAAAGACGGATTGCCTATCTTTCCCTTCATCTTGGGCGAAATACGACGACGTAGAATGGTTGGAAATGGAAACTCTGTGCAAAATTGCAGATATATCATAACCGTTCGCCAACCTTCATGGGCTTGGAACGGTAGGCCCATTATGTGGAGGTTTTCTTTTACCTGATTTGAGCCCAAGGCCCATCATTCTTGGGCTTGGCAAGTGGCGAGCAAAGAGCACCGATCGTACATGCAAAGAGCACCAATCTGATTGCGATTCGTGCAAGGGAGCACCGTCGGGTCAACGGGCATTAAATAAAAGATGGCGTGACTTGTCAAAGAAGGGTCGGAGAAATTTCCGTGAGGAAGAAAATGACGTCACGTGCAGTGCTCGTTCATCTTCTTCATGCTTCGTGTGGAAGAAAAGAAAGGGGAAGATGGTGAAAGTGCCCCTATCGCATTTCGGGTTATCTTCCCGTCAAAAGCTATAAAAAAAAAACCCTTTGACGTCGACTGACAATTAGTGTTTGCTTTTTTTTTTTTTTCCCATCATCTAATAGTCAATCAATGCTAATGGTAGCTGTGGGAATAGTTTGATAATTTCTCTCGTTTTAACTCAACTTCATTCAACCACCAATTCATATCTAAGAACGTTTATCTTTTGGAAATAATTTTGCATGCCACCTTGTTGACGACAATTCATTATTGACCTCAAATTGAGATTGGATCGTGGAGGTAGATTTGATAATAGATTGAAAGTTGATCATTTCTTTCAACAACAAAAAAAATTCGGAGCAGGACCTATAATTTGGGATTCTTTTTTCCTGAGACTAAAAAAGCTCATGGCGGATTTGGGACTTAGGGCTTTTTCTGAGGTAAAAAAAAAAAATGGCTAAGGTGGGTTGGGTGGCGACCTCGCCAACGTCGACTCTTAGCCTGGTCTGGGTGAGGGCTCGTAACCCTTACCTGATCTGGGAGAGGGTCGCAACCTCTGAGCGAGGGCCTACAGGCCCTCATCTATCGTCAGCCAAGGTCGCCAGCCACTAGCTAGGTCCCAGTGACTTCGGCCAACCCTTGCCCCAACATCACTGGCCCTTTCAGCAATGGTAGGGGGCGATAGTGGCGAAGGCGAACAGGGGCCATCATTGGTTTTGATTTTTTTTTTTAAAGATTAGTTTAATTAATACATATTTTAAAAATCAAGTTTGTACCAAAAGAACTTTGTTTTGAAGTTATCTTTTTGGTTTTCATCCACATTGGCACCAAATAGTAGAGAGAAAGTAATAAAAAGATGACACGTCGGCATTTTCGTTATTCAAATTGGACGGACTTAACCAAATGACTCGATTGCACCATTTTGATAAGTTTTAGATTTGATTACACTTTATGAAAGTTTTAGGATTCAATTAAACTTTAATGACAAGTTTTAATGTATTTAGTGAACATACCCCTTTAGGGTACAGTTGGCTACGAGAAAATTTCCATTCGTTTGACTCAAAAAGAGTGACGTGACTATATAAGAGATCATATCCTTGAGTGATGATAAGGTACAGGCACTTTTTTGCCCTTTTTTTTTTTTTATATATAATCTTCTTCTTCTTTTCGATTAAAGGTAGCCCAGTTCGAGGGTACATAGCCAACAACTATGCAAAGCACATGCTAGATACGTAGGAGCCGAAACTCCGATGATTCACACTAGGCGTGGGAGGCTGCTATGCTTTCCTACCCGGCAGTAGCCAATCGAAGTCGACGTAGAGCCTGCCTTCTTCACTGCTGCTCCATTAAGAAGAGAGATTTTTTTTTTTTCTTCCCTTCATTCCAAATAATACTTTCGAATTTTTTAAATTCAGGATTCACATAAAATAATTTAAGGACTTACTCAGGTCCAGTCACTCCAAATCTTATGATCTACATAAGTAAAGCATTTCCCGATGCATGAACCAGAAATTTTCCCTGCTAAAAATGTACGAAAATAAAATGCATTGTTAAAGTAAAAAGGGTCCTTGGAGCACTGCTGCAGTAGTACTTCGTCCCACGTGCATCGACTCCCCCAAAGTCACGACAGCACGTGGGTTTCGTACATCTTAAGTTGTTTTCCCTTTTTTAAGGAACACGAAACCAAATATTGTCCCTACCTCTCGCTGTCTTTACTGTTCGCCGTCCTCTATTTCTCGAAATACTACCTTGGCATCTTGAGTTTTCACCTCTTATATGCCAATTTGCATCTCGCCTCAGTGTTTTCCAATCGAAAACATGTTATGATTCGGCATAGAAACACACAAAAAAATAAAATAAAATAAAATAGGGACTAAAAGCGAGAAAAGAAAAATCGTAACGTAAAATTTATCTTGTGCAGTCTAGTAAGAAATTTCACTGTAATTAACATACTTCACATCTCTTTGTTACAACTCTCAATTATAAAAAATATAAATATAAATATAAATATATATATATATTATATATATATATATTATATATAACTACAGCTATTCATGGATCAATGCCCACATTACTAATGAAATATGAATTCAAATAATAAAAAGTCATCTAGCATTTCTGGAGCACTGTCCCCTGCAATCTCCTCTCGAACAACCTCGAATCTCCGATGCCATCCTATCTACAAAGAGTATGGATCACATCCTAATAAAATTGGCTCTCGTTCTACTTAGGGTGGTGCGCATGAAATCTTGCCCGGCCCAAGAATGACTTATGGCAAGAAAGTTGATTTTTCAGCTTTTACTTTGAAGTAGAAGTTGAATTTTCAGTTTCTGCTCCAGAAGTTGATTTTTGATAGAGAAATGCGTTTGATAACGATTAAAAAAGATGATGTTTGAAACATTACGAAAAAAATGTTCGATGGGGGCGACCGGTGGGCGGCGGCGACGAGGACGATCGGCGGCGGTGGGCGGAGGCGTCGGCGCTCGGCGGCGGCGGCCAGGCGGCGACAGGCTGGCGATGGCGGGCAGTGGTGGCGACGGGCCGCGATGGCCGGTCCCGCGTGAATGACTTCTCAATGGGAGAAGTAAAAATTTGTTACTTCTTAAAATCGCTCGAAAATCTTGTCAAAAATAGAAAATCTTGCCAAAAGTCAAATTTTTTACAAAACGAATTTCTACTTCGGCAGTGTTTTTATCAAACGAATTTTCGTACCAGATGTCGATCTGGCAAGAAAATTAAAAAATTGGCAAGGTTTCACCCGCACTCTTATAATTAGCTCGGAAACGATTCGATAGGAACCCTCTCCCTCTCACCAACTCATCTAGGGGGCAAAGGGATGCGACCTACCTATGTTAGGTTTTCTCAAAAGAGGGAGATTGGAAATTGGAAATTGGAAATTGGAGTGTAACACGCTTTGTGGGGCTTTTGGCGGATTTCGCTGACCAAACGCTTTTGCTTGGGGGAAGCTTAGATAAGTGTTTTGTTTTTTTTTTTAAAGGGAGGGTAATATAGTCTTTTCAATTTTGAGCCGTTTATCTTGAGATTTGAAGTGGTATTGTGGAAAAATAAATAAATTAGAGGATGGAAAGTGACAAGAAAGTGAAGAGGGCCACCCCGGAGATCTGTAGGGTTCCTCCCAAATGGCTAAAGAGAAACCAATCATAATTAATAAAAGCGAAATTACATGGCTCCGTAAGCCCAAAAAAATAAAATAAAAAGATCGAATTAAATTATACCCCGGTCACTCCACTGTGTATGTGTAGTAGCGAGAGACACATTTCGACTATTTAACATATCATTGAAAGGAAATGGCTAGCCGAAATACTCTTTTCGTGACGGACAAAGCAACAACAGCGAGGACATATCCAATCCCTTCACGTCACCGTGATTCCAACCTATCAATGAATGGGGGGGGGGGGGGGGCCTTCTAGTTGTTGTTGCTTTGACCGCATCGCCGCTATCTTTTAAGGAGTCGTTGTAAAGTCGGAGGGCGTCCTTCCTGTATCTCTTGCTTCTACACGTGTACATAGGAGTGATCACGGCACCATCTAATTCTATTTTATCTATAGATATGTGTGTGTGTGTGTGTTTTTTCCTCCATAGCCATGTAATTTCACTTGGGAATAATTATGCTTTGTTTTGTTTTGGATATTTGAAAGGAACCCTATCGATCATCTTCGCGTCTTTTACTCTTGTAGTCACTTTCCACCTTGGATTGCCCACAATACCACTTCGAATCTCAAGATAAAAAAAAATCTTAAATTAAAAAAAGACTATATTACCCTCCCTTGAAAAACACCAAAAAGCACATTTGCTTTAGCCAGCCCCCGTTGGAGAGCCACCAGCTTGCGCCGCAACCGCCAATCAAAGCCGGTCTTCAACGTCCTTTTCGCCTTTAACAAACGGGAGACCCCCAGCCCAACCACGGTCAAAACGAAACTCAACCACGGTTAAACTCGCCATGCTTTACACGTCAAAGCTACAAGGCGAAAGAAACATTTTGACAGCTGGGACGCCCTCGCGGCAGAACAAGCATCGCATGTGCTCAGCCCACGTGAGCCCATTCAACCTCAGTCGTCGGATTTTATGGATCAGACGTGGAGCCCACACCATCCAACAAATTAAAGACAGAGCAAGATCACGTGTTACGGAACGCGTGCAATGACCCTGCGGCTCCCGGGGGGGGGGCCCGGGGGACGATCTCGATTCCGCGTTGCTTCGCGCGCGCGAGAGGATAAGATAATAAATCGCGAAAAGCCGCAAATAACCGCGAATTAGCCTTGCCCTTTTTAATTAAACGACCCACCGTTTGCTCTATTGATCTTTTTTTTTTTTTTATGGCCCCCCCATGTAATTTTAAGGTTACGGGATTAGGTTTGGGGAGTGGCGATTTAGCGGAATAAACGAGTGGACGACATATGACTCGGACGTGGTGCGGTGGCCAGTGGCCACAATCTAGACACTTCCCTTCTATTTGGGTGGCCTCCCGGTTCCTTCCCGCTAGCATCCAAAATCAAATTCGATTTTTTTTTTTTTGCTGCTTGGTCTAATTAAAAAACAAAAGACAATTGATTTGGGGGGTTCTTATCTACAAATCGATCGTGGCCCTTATGCTAAAGGTGGATATAAAGTCAATTTAGGAGAATAGGCCTAATCATGATTATATTCAATGATTAATTTTAATCCCGGCTCGACAAGAGGACAATAGATTACGGCAACAATTAGAGAAAAAGTGAAAGAATACGTTGCTTCATACTCACGCGTACTTGACGGGATTCCAGCTAGTGGTGGGGAGGGGGAGTAGGGGGGGCCCCCACCTGCTGGCATGTTGATTGTAGGTCCAACGCGCAAGCAACTCTCCCGGTCAAAAGCTTTAGTGGGGGTGGGGGTCCAATTTGCTGTTGACCCTTCACTTCCTCTCGAACCTTCATTTCAGTCCTCACTCCTCATCTAGAATAATAAGGCATTTTAGCAATTTCAAAATATTCATTCTCACCCCGCTTTTTTTTTTTTTTTTTTTTTTAAAACTTCATTTTTTTCAAAGGGTGTAATTTCGAAGAGAGTCGAGATCGACTTATCGGTTAAAAGACGAGGAGTCATTTGATAATTAGGCCTCAAATTAGTAATCTGTAGAATAGGCCCGATATTAATTCAAATGTATACCGATTTGAAATTGTTCAGTAGGGGGTCAGATCGAATCAGGTCGGGTCGCAAATTGCTGTAAAATGGTCGAGATCGATCAAAGGGGCGGGTCACGCGCGTCGTGTGAAGATTTAATTTACTGAAAGGGAAAGGGAAAGGGAAAAGGGAGCTCGAAAGTTTGATTTCACATGGCAAAGGGGAGGTGTGCAAATTTGTCAAAAGAGGAGGGATGGGGGAAAGGAAAAGAGGAGGAAAAAAAAAAAAGAAAAAGGAAAAATCCCGGACGTGATCCTGATGGCAAAAGCATAACCACTCCACAATCTGAACGCATCCGCGACGAAACTTTAGAAACCGAATCGCACCTCGACAGCTCCGAAGTCCTTACCGACACCTTTCGGTTGGCGACGGACACGTGTCGACTCCTAGGCAAGTTCCGGACACGCGTCGCCCCGTGATTCGGTTCAGGGGAGCTGGGTACAGAAGACGAGGCATCATCATTCATCATTACTGCCACTGGTAGCTGGCCAAACAGTTCGACGGGGGGCATACCGGTCAATTCGCAGACGACGGAGGATCGGGGAGGAGGAAAAATCGTAAACAATGCTCCAAGGGTCTATAAAATGAAAGGGACGAGGCGGCCATGGTGCGATCAACGAAGCGAGGTCTTAGAAATTTACGAAAACTAGCAGGAAAAGAGTGCTCGCGTGTTCTTTCTTCTTCAACGCTCCTTCCTTCCTCTCCCCCCCTCTGTAACATCCCGCTTCTCTGAGTCCCTTTCTGTTAATCATCTGTCTTTCTGCAAAAGTTGTGATTTCTTTCTTTCAAGGTTTGTCCTCAGGATTTTTTCAGAAGCAAACTTAGGAGAGAAAAAACTGAATTTTTACGAAAGCCAGGTGTTTTCAGAATCGAGATCCAGGAGCCCCTGTTTTTTTTCCCTCTTTATTTTTTTGGGTTTTGTTTTTCATTTGGATCAGCCAAGAGGGTGATTTTTGGTCCCTCCCAGGTTGATCTCTAGGTGTTCTTGGAGTGACAGAGGTTGTGTATTTGTTAACCTCTTGAACCCTTTGGAGAAAATTCCTCTTTTTTGGTCGTTTTTGTAGAGCTTGCAGATTTCCAGGTGTTATTATGGCAGCTACCATGGATTTCTACAGTAGTAGATCGGCTCTCCCGTCGTATCCATTTTCCAACGGCGGTGATGAGCTGATGGAAGCTCTCTGCCCTTTCATCGGCGGCTACAGTGCTTCCACATCTACCCCTTCTCGTTCCTCCCCTTCTCTCTCTTTTGAACCCGTGTCGTACACAGATGGTCGCTCGATCCGGCCGGACTCACTCGGCCTCGAGCTACGTGGTCCGATCGGTCTCAACCATCTCACCCCATCTCAGATCAACCAGATCCAAGCACAGATGCAGTTCCCAAGCCCCAGCTTGTCCTCCTACAACAGCTACAACTGCCACCCCAACATGCTTCTGGGCCCTAAGCCTGTGTCCATGAAGGTTTCGGGCTCGGCGGGCAAACCGGCCACGAAGCTGTACCGGGGAGTGAGGCAGAGGCACTGGGGCAAGTGGGTCGCCGAGATCCGGCTGCCCAAGAACAGGACCCGGCTCTGGCTTGGCACCTTCGACACAGCGGAGGAAGCCGCCCTCGCCTACGACAGGGCAGCATACAAGCTGAGGGGCGACTTCGCTCGGCTCAACTTCCCCCACCTCAAGAATTGCGCCTCGGCCGACCTTGGCGACGGCGGCTTCAGGCCGCTGCATTCAGCGGTCGACGCGAAGCTGGAGGCCATATGCCAGAGCCTCACCCAGAAGCAAGCCGACGGCGCCAAGAAGCCCTCGGCCTCAGGCCGGTCCCGAGCCGCGGCCGCAGGTGCTGCAGCCGCGCGGGAGGCTTCTTCGTCCTCGGCCTCGGAGGTGACGGAGGTGAAGGGATCTGAACCGGAGAGCGAAGGGTCGGCGGGGTCGTCGCCGCTGTCGGATCTGACGTTCGAAGACTTCGCGGAGGCCACGTGGGAGTGCGTATCGTTTCCGGAGACGTCGACCTTGCAGAAGTATCCGTCGGAGATCGACTGGGACGCAATTTGATGTTGAAAAATTGTTCCTTTTTTCCTGTTTCCGTTTCTGTGTAGTCGTCAATAGTTAGCTTTGTGTCTTTGCTTAGAACAAAATTCAGGAAGGCGGGGAGTGGTCGCTGCGATGAAGTTTTTTGGAGTTGCAGTAGAGACCGCTCAGGCTCTTGCCTTGTTGTTAGGAAGGATTAATAGATTTACCAGAAGTCAAAAACCATGGTGATTTTAGGGGTTTTTATTCCATTGTAATTAGCTTAGCTAGTAGCAGGCCTGTAGCTAAGAAGTCTGCCCTGTTCAGCTGAAAGTTTTTTGTCTGCTGGGCGATGGCTGTTGTTCTTACTTGTCATATGTAATTCGTTTGTCTATGTAAAATTATGGCCTTCTTTCATTTCTGTAAATATGATGATCCCTTCTCGTCCCTTGCTATTTTTCAGTTTCGTTTCTTCTATGTGCGGAACTAAAGGTGGGCTGAAACGCGACAGTTAGTGCAACATCAGATCCAGATAGCTTCAGTTCAGAACATTAGTTTTGTAGTAATCTCAAAGACAGCGAAGGGTAGAATAAAATTGTCATCTGAAACTCGGTAAATTAGCGAAAAAATAAGATTGACAAAAGAGCCCTGCCCTTTCTCGCACGTCAGATGATATTCTTTTGCTGGCCAGACAGCCGCTGCTGCTTCTTTGGTTTTATATGGAATTTGTCAAACCATCTTCGTTTCGTTCTTTGTACGTAGCTTGTGGCGGGCGCCACGTCTCTGTTTCTTCACCCACGCATTTGTACTTTGCTTTCGAAATCTTGCTGAAGTTTCGCGTTCATCTATCCGTCTAAAATCGACGGAGGGTCATCTCATAACCCCAAAGCCTCGTCGTTCGCTATCTATGTGACTCCCACGAGTTTATCTCAAGCACTAAGCAATCGCGAGTAGAATGGATGGATGAACCCGCCTCTGTCGGTGAAGAATATGAGCATGCGAGCTTCATCCCCCTTTATTAATGGAGAGGAAAATATCACGAAATCAATCAAGAGTTAAATTAAAGCTTGAAGAACGGTAGCCTTTTGGATTTGTTCTTGTTCTTGTTGTCTTGTCCTGGGCGAAAAAAAAAAGTCTCGACAGTCTCACAACCCTACAACTGGGAGTCGCATGAGCATTCAACGAAGAGCATATAAGAGTGAAAATATGGGGAGCTGGGAGCTCTCTTGCGAAAAGTGGAACTTTCTTGTGTGCTATTTTCTAATCTTCGAACGCGAAAAAATTGCCGGAAAAATATTTCCTGGGATAAGTCGCGGTAGGATATATTTCGTTTAGTTACACACCTATTCAATTCCTTGGTTCATCTAATGACTTATGGACCCGTCTTTTTCTATATGTCGTGAACTACTAGACTTTGAATCTAAGCCAAAAAACTTGATCGGGCTTTCGAATATTGTTTACCCAACGAATATGCTAGTGAGCGAATATCCACGGAATCTTCAACTGGGGAACCTGTATGATGTATCCATCAAGCTAACCTTTTAATTATTCGTTGCTGTCGGTAAGTAAGAAAGGTGGAATTACTATTAAATGAAACCCCACACATGGGTCAGCCAGATCCATCACGCCCGGAACCCACCGCGCCATGCCCGGGGAAAGGTCAAGTTCATTGGATTCACTGCGCGATTTGGGGATTAAAGAAACGATACGAGTACGATAAAAGCAAAAGTTGCAGAGGCTCGCTTCGTTGAATCTGGGCTCGTGAACTTGTTCCAAAATCAAAGCTCTTTTTTTTTTTTTTTTTCAAAGTATTATAGCTGAGTCTCTCCGGCATTCGCGCATGTTGTCTGAACGTGGGGACGTTGCCCCCGCGAAAATTCAACCGATTCAGCAAAAACCCGAATCGAGTGGAAAAAGAGAGAAGCATCCAGGCCTCGTCTTCTTTGGCAGCTCTCGGGGCAGGCCAGATCTCTCTCAAGATCCGCCGCTTTTTCGGATTCGAGTGCTGCGGCCAAAGTCCTGTCTACTGTCTAATTGAGGGATTTTTTTTTTCAGGGAATTGGGCCCGAATCTGCCTCCTGTCTACGTTCCTTTTACCAAATCCACGTGCAAGTTTGAACCTCAGAGCCCATAAATGAGATACGAGGCAGATACGAGGAAAGGCATTTTCCGTTTAGGCTTTAGCTACCCAGTCCGTAATTGTGTCGGTCGTGGGATCACCACGATGGCCTAGTTCAGCATTTTAGGACCGGGGCAACGCTGTAAGTAGGAGAATGTTCGACAGATGTAGGTGGAGCTTCTCTCGATTTCCGTTACGACGCTGCAATTTTCAAATTTTGTTTAGAGGCCCTTCTCCAAAAATCAGTCTGCTTATGTTTAATCACACCCATAACGAGATTCGCAATTTGCGTTCGCGGGCTAAATTCGGATTATCAATTCGACTCGACAATCGGGTCGTTGCAGAACATCAAGGTCTTCATTAGACATGCTAAAAAATCGCATGCTTTAATTTTTTTTTTAAATCGATTTTCAGTTCACTTTCAGATTTATTAAAATGTGTTTTTCATCAACTTGCCAGAATCGTCAAATGAATAGTCGATCCCTGAGGTTTTGTGACACGACGGACCGTGCCCCTTTCGGCGTAGAAAACTGGTGGTTCTTGAGCATTCCATAAAGTTTTAGAGTATTCCATGGGCGGGCGATACCTAAATTTTTCGTGTCTATATTTATCGTGGGTAAATGATAGTTGGGGATATGTAATCTCAGCCGGTAGATCGAGAAGGGATCTACGGACGATATTCGCGAGTCTTTGTATATAAGGGGATCTCTTCCCGTCACTTGTATCATCTCATTCTCATGAGCAATACATTTTTAGAACTTCTCTCTCTAGTTTCTCTGTCTAAGAGTGTGGTGAGTTTGACCGGAGTAAGGCTGACTTAGGGGAAAAGCACCTAAGGCCGTAGGAGTCGGTCAAAAAGCCTCGTAGTCATTTTATGGAAGATCAAACCCCTGAGATCGACAAGCTCAAACACTAAATCCAAATTTTGGAAGTCCAATTTGCTGAGTCTCAAAAACCCAAACCCTCTTTTTCCACAGATCCTTTGTTTTCATCTTTACAAAGGTCTCCGGCTAAATCTGCAGGATCGTCTTCATCAATCGGCCCGTGACACTGGCCTGATGCTTTGTAATGGCT
The DNA here is from genome assembly GCA_021437785.1 of Rhodomyrtus psidioides. Lineage (NCBI taxonomy): Eukaryota > Viridiplantae > Streptophyta > Magnoliopsida > Myrtales > Myrtaceae > Rhodomyrtus > Rhodomyrtus psidioides. The sequence goes on along the minus strand of JAILYB010000023.1, from coordinate 901,806 downwards.
TTCTGGGCAATCTTCGAAATTTTGAAACTTTGTTGCCAGTTGCCTCCACGAAGAACGAGGCGTCGTCTGCCTCATATCCCTTTAACATTCCCCTTCATTTTGTCATCTGAACTAACCTTACAAGTGAGGAAATATGTGATATTCCGTACATTATCAAATAAAAAGTACATAACCCTATTTATTTAATAAGCTTTATGGGGGTGACTATCTAAAATACCTGGATAACCATTACAATTAATCAGGAACAATTAAGGAAAATATACAAAATCTCCTAAATAGGCCTAATTCCAAAAAAAAAAAAAAACCCCCCAAACTTTAAGTTTAGTCTCAAAAATACCCCAATTTTTTTTTTTGTCTAGAAAAAAACCCTCAACTTTCAATAGAGCCCCAAATCTGCTCTAGCTAACTCTGTGTCAATAATCACGGTTAAATCTTCTGACATGGCAATTCCACTTCAGTAGAAAATCCACGTTAGCCTCTGATGTGGAAAAAATTAACAAAAAAATCGACGTTCTGAGTGAATATAGGGAAAAAAAATTAGGGCACTGTTGACACCTGATTTTTAATCATCTTTTATGTCAATTTTATTTCTAAAATTAATTAAAAATAGCAAAAAAGGTCATAAAAATTTAAAATCAACTTTGAAAGCCTTGACCTAGCCTTAGGAACCAATTTTGAACAAAAAATATTTTTCATAATTTTTAAAATTTTTTCGAATTTATTTAATCATAAAAATACCCAAAAAATCATAAAAATACCATTCGCGGCCATAAAAATGAATAAAAATAGCCAATAATTTTATTTTAATTCCCTCTTCAAGTTGGTTGTTATAAATCTCAAAAATTAGACTTGGGTCACTATGTTCCTTCATAAACATAGACCCAAATCGTGCATAAAAATTGCTTTTTGAATTCTTTAATTTTCAATTATTACCTTCAATAAGCCATGACATTTATATCAAGAACCCTGAAGTGATATTGTGTCGATTTACCCTTCAATTTGATCAATTTTAACCAAAAGGGCTTAATTGCATAATTTTCTTTCAATTTAGTCCCCCGTTTCACAAATTTCAAAATTAAATTCTCTTTAGGGACATCCATGAAAATCAAACACCTCTACCCTATATTCTTCATCGTCCCGAACTCATTGGTGGACCAATTTGATCGTTTGAGCCTCCGATTTGCCGAAAATCATTTTCGGATCCTAGGCACAATTTGGGGTTTTCATTAAATTCCAACTCAATCGTTCACAAAAATACTCATTTTAGATACAAAAAAATGCCGAGGAGTCCGATTTTGGCATCAATTTCATGAAAAACGGTCAATTAAAGGTTCAATTGGGCGAGAATTGATAACCGGATCGGTTGGGTCGGACTCGACCCGACCTGACCGAACCGACCGAACCGGGTCTGCAAAGGGGACATTCCCTGCTCTTGTCCCTCACGTACATGGGTACAGGGACAAAAAAAAACAGAGAGCAAGGGGGAGCGTCGCGGACACAAAAACGACAGAACATAGTCCTTTTGCAGAGAGGATGTGAAGGGCGTGGGCGTCCTTTCCGACCTAGGGTAGCTCCGGGATAAAAGCCGAGAGGATACCGAGAGAGAAGGGGATTCTCGATTTTCCAAAAAAACAGGGGAGAGAGGAAGCCGAGAGTGATAATCAGCTGTGGAGGGAGATTCGGGCCGCGAGAAAGCTCGAGCAAACGTCGTGAGGCTTCAGGTTAACGAGTTCACCACCCCCGAAGCCCCAGTCGTCGCCAGTATCGCGAAAAAAGGTCAGTAATTCCCTGGCCGTGGACTCCCCTGTTTTCCCCTGCCTCCGACGCCGTTTGCGCTACTGTAAGTTCGGCTTCGTTTGGCCTGCATGCCGACGTCTACTTGTGTTCCAGTAGCCATGTACGAGTGTCACTTTGCTTCGACTTCTCTTGCGGGGCCTTTACTTTCAGCTTGAATGTTATTTTTCTCTCGCATGCCATGTGTTTGATAAAATGCCCAAATGAGTGTCTTGATTCGTGGCTCTCGATCGTGCCGTGTTCATCCTCTTTTTATGCGAGTCTGACCTATAACCTTCCCTAAAACGACTACTAAGCCTTGCTTGCTCCTTGTTTTGTATCAAACTGACATAAAAAACGAGATCGAACCTTCGTCGGTCTCGGCCGGAACCGGGAGCTCCCACAGAGGAGCACGGTGGATTCCGAGCTCTAATGGCGCTTAGGTAAGCCTCTTAAGCTTTGTTGGATGCTTGTGAATGTTTAGAACCGAGTTTAGTCGTGAAATTTTTTTTGCGAAAATCGTCGCAGGAACCGGTACTGTTCACGGTCAGCCGGGGGTTTTTCGAGTGTCGTTTATCATGGTTTTTGTGTTGGATGTGTTGCTGTGTTGATGGGGGGTCGTTTGGGTGAATTTGGTTGAAGAATTCGCACATTTCGGGTCCGGTCGCGATTTTCCGGCAAAGATTCCGGCGAACTTGCCAGAAAAATCACTGTTCCGGTGAGTCGCCGGTCGTCTTCTCCGGTGAGCCTTTCAACGATAGTTGACTGGTCAAGGGTGACGTGGCGCGCCACGTCAGCCGTCGGGGGGGGGGACTTCTTTAAAAAAAAAGTCAAAAACCCTAGATCCGGCGGTGTGGATTTAGACACGTGTCGTGATCAAGATTTTCAAAAATTTTAAAAAAATATTTTTCAGAATAAAAAATGATTTTCGGTAATATAATTAAAAAAAGATCGAATGGCCATGAGCGTGCCAAGTGGCACTCCTTGAACCGTCTGATCAAATGTTTAATTGATCTCAATCGGACGGACCAGGAAGAGCCACGTGGCATATCATGAAACGTCCGATGGGGTTAATTATCAGAAATTCGAAAAATCATTAAAAATTGTTAAAAAAATAGAAAAAATGTTTTTTTTTTATAAAAAATTTAAATACGGTGTCGTTTAGACCGGCTTTCGGCCCTTATGGTAGGGCTGGGCGCCCGCGAGGCACGAGCCGGGTTTACCCCGGTCCGGAGAATTTTTTTAATAATAATAATAAAAATTTAATTTTTTTTTTATAAAATTCAAAAATTAGATTAAAAATAGGAAAATTATATAAAAAAAATAAAGAGAAATTTTAAAAAAATTCGGAAGAATAAAAAAAAGGAAATGGCCACAATCTACTGGCCACGACTTATTTTGGGTCTTTCGAACCTCGATCTTTCCAAAATGACGATTTTGCCCTTTAGATAAATCGTCTCCCAAAAATTGAAGAAGTTCAGAAAATTCCAGAAAAAATTCCAGAAAAAAGGAAATGACCACAATCAACTGGCCATGACCTATCTTGGGTCTTTTAAAACCCGATCCCTTCCAAAATGTCGATTTTTCCCTTTAAGCAAATCGTCTCCCAAAAATTAAAGAATTTCAGAAAATTTCAGAAAAATTCTAGAAAATAGGAAATGGCCACAATCAACTAGCCATGACCTATTTTAGGTCTTTTAAAACCCGATCCCTTCCAAAATGACGGTTTTGCCTTTTAGGCAAATCGTCTCCCAAAAATTGAAGAAATTCAGAAAATTCTAGAAAAATTCTAGAAAATAGGAAATGACCACAATCAACTGGCCATGACCTATTTTGGGTCTTTTAAAACCCGATCCCTTCCAAAATGACGGTTCCTCCCTTTTGGTAAACTGTCTCCAAAAAATTGATGAAAAATCCAAAAAATCCATAAAATAGGAAATGGCCACAATCAACTGGCCATGACCTTTTTTTGGTCTTTCGAATCCCGATCTTTTCAAAAATGATGATTTTGCCCTTTAGGCAAATCGTTTCTCCAGAAATCCCAAAAAATTCAAGAAATTTCTCAAAAATTGGAAATGATCATGATCAACTGGCCATGACCTATTTTGTTTAATTCAACACTCGAATATTCCAAAAATGACGATTCCGACCTTCAGGCAAATAGTCCCCAATTCTTCCTATTTTACCCTTGATCCTAAATCACACATTCCCCGGCTATGCTAGGTGGACATTGACTTGAATTGATGTGCATTTACGTGATTCATTTATGTACTTGATTGTGCTCTCCTTATATTGATTATGATTTGATAGGACTAGTATGCCAATCTACATGAAACCCCTGAATCAGACTTACCTCACCCAAAATTGCGCCTGCATGAAATCTTAGTCAGGAAAATCACTCGCGTTAGGTACCGAAAAGGCATTGGTAATGACGCCAACGTAACCAAGTCCCCGAACCCAAAATCTCTGGTTCCGCAGAACTGATCGATCTCTCCCAATCGATCAGCGAGGTTTTCGGTCCACCTTCCAAGAAGGACCGGTGGCGACGCCAAATGCATGCATACATAGCACATGCCACCACGACCACACTAAGGTCGAAAAGCGATCGACTCTTATCGTCGAAAAACCTCCGTAAAAAATTAACTCCCGACGTGATTTGGTATGGGTCTGGGAGGGCCCGCGCCGATCGAGGCCCGTGATCCACATTGCAGAGTGGGGGCCCGATTTGGCAATCCATTAGCCCGTTCGACGACCGTTCAAAAAAACGGGTCGCAACAGGCACGCTGCTTCTTTTCTTGAACTCCTGCTCCACATCGACTCCCACGTCTGTATGCCAAGGGGCGAAGTGAGCGAGCTTCTCCATTACGCTTGACTCTACGGTGTATGCGACGAAGTAGAGTGAGTGAGCTTTTCTCCGTTGCGCCTTCTGTACCCGACTCGTTTCGTTCGAAGGAATTGATCGTAGACAAGGAAATCGACTCTCGCATGAGCTCGCGCTCGGAAAGGCTCGCGTTCGATCTCTTCACCCATTGAGGAAACGACTAATATTAGAGAAATTGAAGAAGTTTATTCTTCAAGATTAAAGCTGCGAGTGATGTTTGGAAAAATCGCTAATTCATGTGAGTTTGAAGTGAAGAGCACTAAATACTATCTGTTTGAAGATTGACTGTGATGAAGGTTTTATTAACGATTTAATCATTTTCTGATGATTTTGATATAGTCTGAATCCAAATCCTTGTTTCAATGTTACTTCTACAATCCATAGCTGAGACGCTTACCACTTGTTTGATTATACTCCTGAATTAGATCGATGAGAATTTCATGTCAGATTTTGACTTAGGCAATCATGATTGAACTTCTTTGATGTGTTTTTGTGACTTTCACTACAATATGATGATTGCATATCACAGGAAATAATTGAGCAAAAAATAAAGCACGGTCCTGCTGGTCAAGGCATAACTAGGATGCGCACTCGTAAAGAGTTGGAATTGATATGTCCCTGTGATACAGTCAAGAACTAATTTTTGGAATTGCTCTATCTGAAGTTATTTTAATACAATCCACATATAGCTAATCGATTTATTAACCATATATCAGACATGATTCTTGATGTGATTTCATAGTTGCCAAGTACGCTATTGAACTTTTGTTGCTGAAATAGTGTAGGTTTATTAACATCGGATATGGTGGAAAATAAGATGTTGGGTGCTTCAGAATACAACGACAATTTCCTTAGGGACACGATTTTGAATTTCATGATCGCGAGGGGAAGATACTAGCGTTATTTTTCTAGATTATTTCCACAAACCTGTTTGTTGAAATGAGAATAAGAGGAGATCGGGTCCGTAATATCAGAGGAAGAAGAAAATCCGAGGGTTTTCACGATTATTGGGCATCTGCACAAGATGGTTTAATTTGCTTGGCATGTTGTGCAAATCTCTGAGGCTTAGGCTATACCCGCAGGTTAAAGCCTCATGTCCTTCCTGGTGGACACAGAGTCGATCCCGACTCAAATATACTCTTCCGTTGTATTCAATGGGAAGATGAAATTGGCATAGGGAGAGGATTTCTTGGAATTGTAAATCTATATATTTCGAATATTTATGTTTATATGCCTTCCGCTTACTAACGGAAGACCAATGTTGTAATGCAAAGAATGAGAATGATATTTTAGTTGTATTCTAGCAGCATGAATAATGTTTTTGGCCTTGGTCTTGAATTGAATGTCTAAGTTTAGAGTCCTATATTTCATTTATTGGCGTTTAACTGTATAAGCACCATTAGCAAATTATGCCATGAATAGAATAAAAAAGTTCAGAGTACATACTGATACTGCAAATTTAATAGGAGGAGTACTCATTTCATTATAATCCAATGTACACCATTCAGCCAAAAAAAAAAAACAACTACAACTAAAAGATCACCACCCTTCAGATGGATTCAAAATCTGTCACCTAAATCAAAAGAGGATTCAAAAGATGGATTTATAATCTGCAGAATCTAGATGGATTCAAAAATACAACTGTAACTGAAAAGGATCATGGATTCACATTTTGCCACCTAAGCCAAATCGCCACTGCATAGTACTCAAATTCACAATCCACTAGATCGGCCACAGTAGCCGAATCCACTCATAAAATATATTAAAAAAAAACTAACACTTTGCAGTCTACAACAAAATGTCCTCATCTAAGAAAGCATTGAATATCCACTAGAATTTTTTCCTCCACAATTTCATAATCCACCACCAATTCAAGATTGATTAGTGTTGACACTTGATTTTTAATCATCCTTTATATCGATTTTACTTTCAAAATTAATTAAAAATAGCAAAAAAAAGTAATAAAATTACAAAATTAATAAAAATTTGGAAAATTCAATAAAAAATAGAAATTCAAGAAATGTGGGAAATTCTAAAAATTCCAATTTTTTTTTTTCAGAAAATAGGAAATGACGACAATCAAATGGCCATGACCTATTTTAGGTCTTTTGAAATCCGACCCCTTCCGAAATGACGATTTTGCCCTTTAGGCAAATCGTCTCCCAAAAATTGGAGAAATTTCGAAAATTCCAATTTTTTTTTCCAGAAAATAGGAAATGGCCACAATCAACTGGCCATGACCTATTTTGGGTCTTTTGAAATCCGACCCCTTTCGAAATGACGATTTTGCCCTTTAGGCAAATCGTCTCCCAAAAATTGGAGAAATTCCGAAAATTAAAAAAAAATTCTAGAAAATAGGAAATAGCCACAATCAACTGCCCATGACCTATTTTGGGTCTTTTGAAATCCGACCCCTTCCGAAATGACGATTTTGCCATTTAGGCAAATCGTCTCCCAAAAATTGGAGAAATTTCGAAAATTCCAAAAAGATTCTAGAAAATAGGAAATGGCCACAATCAACTGGCCATGACCTATTTTGGGTCTTTCGAACCCCAATCCTTCCAAAATGACGATTTTTCCCTTTTGACAAATCGTCTTCCAAACATTGAATAAATTGTAAAAATTCCAAAAAATTCCAGAAAATAGGAAATGGGCACATTCAACTGGCCAATCCTATATCCAAAGCTTTAGGTTCTTAATCCCTCCAAAAAAATGACGATTTCACCCCTCATGGGTAAATTGCTTTGAAAATTAAGAAAAGATCTGAAAAATGTCATAAAATAGGAACTAGGTCATCTCAACTGCCCAATCCTTTTATGACTCTTTGGGTTCCTAATCCCTTAAAAATGACAATTTTACCCCTCATGGGTAAATTACCTTTGTTTTCCCAAAATGACGATTTCGCCCCTCATGGGAAAATCATTCCAAAAAATGTCAGGAAATAGGAAATGGGCCATTTCGACTAGTCAATCCTTTTTCTAACGCTCTTGGGTTCCTATCCCTTTCTAAAATGATAATTTTGCCCCTTATCGCGAAATTCTCATTTATTTTTCTGAATGACAATTTTTCCTTTCATGGGCAAATTGCCTTCAAATCATTCCCGAACTCATTTCGTACTTCAAATGTCCATTCTCTAAGCCAATAGGACTATACTAGGAAGCCATTGATTTGAATTGACGTGCATTGACGTGGTTTATTTATGCACTTGATTGCGCTTTCATTAAATTGATTGTGATTGATAGGACTAGTCTTCCAAATCTGTATGAAACCCTGAATCAGACTTACCTCACCCCAAAATTGCGCCTACATGAAATCTTAATTAGGGAAATCACTCGCGTTAGGTATCGAAAGGGCGTTGGTAATGACACTAGCGTAACAAAGTTCCCGAACCCAAAATCTCTGGTTCCGTAGAATTGATCGATCTCTCCCAATCGGTCAGTGAGGTTTCTGGTCCACCTTCCAAGAAGGACCGGTGGCGACTCCAAATGCATGCACACGTTGCACATGCCAGCACGACCACACCAAGGTTGGAAGCGATTGACTCTTATTGTCGAGAAATCCTAAAAAATACTCCCGTCGCGATTTGGTATGGGCCTGGGAGGGCCCGCTCCGAGAAAGCCCGCGATCCACCTCACAGAGTGGGAGGGCTCGATCGGTAATCCATTCGCCCGTCAACACGAAAGAAAAATCGACGACGGGTCGCGACAGATGGCGACTCCGCTGGGGACTTGCTCTAGAACCTATGGTTCTAGACCTGAAGTGGACTTAGGCCGTAATTAAAACGTTGAGTGATTTTTCTAACCCTGCAGGCGCTCTTGAAGGTGAGGTAAGTCCACTTACAATAGGTGTTATATGTTTTTGCAGATTGGAGTGATAAGAGGAGTAGTCTGAGATTGGCATTGTCTTATGCAGGTTGGGCGTATGAATGTATGTTATGTGGATGATTTAAAGCGTTGATTGATATATAAACTGTTGTGCATGACTTGCATTGTGATGATCACGACACAACCACACACAACCGCGCCTAAAACCCCGGGCGCCCCCTAGGAAACCAATAGAAGGAATTGAAAGTGGAATCTCCATGAGGAAAAGCATGGGGTAATCCACTTTTTAATTCCGCTCACTTCGAACTATGGATTGGGTCCCAATGCAACGATAGTTGTGCAATGAAATCTACCCTTTCTAGAACTCGAGGTGGGAGCCTTGGCCTTAGGTTCCAAACCCTATCTTGATTTTTATAGTTTTATCCTCACTTATTTCATGCGCATGTCTTTGGATGGTTGGTATACCTAAAACCGCACATAAGTCAACGAGTTTGGTTGGTAAGATTTTTTCATCCCTCAAATTCATTACGGTTCATGTAAATGTGAGCATTTCATTCATTGCATAATTCTAGTGATTGGATTAAATGCCATCTTGAGGGTAGATAGATGTACTTTCTCCCAACTTTCTCATTGGAAGACCAAGTTCGTACCTTGCCATTACGAGCACAAGGTGGAAAAGAAGAACTTTCTGTAGAGGTCATTGAAGTCTTGTCCAATGAAGATGACGATTTGCGATAGGTGATCCTAAAGTCATATCCCAAGGACCAAAACTGGGGCATCTCTAAGTATTAGGATCACATTCTTTTGATTTGCTTTGCATTTCTAGTCCTCCTGTATAGGATTTATTTTCCTGAAATCCTTTGTATCTCATCCCTTAGATTGATTGTATTAGGGATTTATTTGTATTGTGTTCATTTTGATTGAAATCTCGTGTATTTCTTTTGATCTATCATCGGAATGTGATAGTGGCATTTCCTCCAGTCACTCGAATACTCCAAATTCAATTTTATAATTCCTTTGGAAGAAATTGAAATTGGAAATCTTATCTGACATTTTGGCCATATAGGGGAATCCAATCCCAATTTCGCTGGAAGGAATTATAAAGTTGAATTGGTTTATGCATGTTTTGCATCATTGGTAACCCACGATAATTGACCAAGATTATTTGTGTTGTCCAAATTTAATGAAAAGATAGATATTGACACCTGATTTTTTACCATTTATTATTGTGATTTTTATTCTTTAAAATTAATTAAAAATATCAAAAAAGGTCATAAAATCACAAAATCAACTTTGAAAGCCTTGGCCTAGCCTCAGAGACCAATTTTGAACAAAAAATATTTTTTGGTATTTTATAATATTTTTCGAATTTATTTAATTATAAAAATACCCAAAAAATCAGAAAAATACCATTCGTGGTCAGACAAATACACAAAAATATTCAATAATTTTGTTTTAATTTCATCTTCAAGTGTGTCACCTTAAATCTTGAAAATTCGGCTAGGGTCACTATGTTTCTTCACAAACATAAACCCGAACCGAGCAAAAAAAATCCTTTTCGAGTCTTTTAATTTTCAATTCTTGGTTTTTATAAGCTATGACATTGGGCTCTAAAGTCTTGAAGTGCAATTGGGTCAATTTACCCTCCAATTTGATCAATTTTGAACAAAAGGGCTTAATTGCACAAATATCTTTCAATTTAGTCCCCGGTTTCACGATTTTTGAAATTAAATTTCATAAGGCCATACCCATTAAAGTTAAACACGTCCACCCCATAGTTTTCATCATGCTGAATACACTGGTGGGTTCAATTCGGGCTAATTTGATCGTTTAGGCCCTCGATTAAGCGAAAAATCATTTTCGGATCCTAAGGACAATTTGGGGTTTTCACTAAATTTCAATCAATTGATTCATGAAAATACTCATATTTGATAGAAAACATGTCAAGGAGTCCGATTTTGCCATCAATTTTATGAAAATAGGATGATTCGGTGCCCAATTTGGCAAAATTAGGTCGAACCGGGCCGGTCGGGTCAAGCCCGACCCGACCAGGTCCGACCGGGTCTACAACTAAGTTGCAGACCCACCGGCCAGCGCACCAAAGAACAGGGAAGCAGGGGAGCGGCAACCGATCGTGGGAGTCAATTTTTTAAGAAAGAAAGGGCAACGAACGTGGGAGACAAGTGTGTATGTTGGCTTTTGATAAAGGGATGGGCACAAAGGCCGGTGGAAAGAGGAAAAAGAGAAAAGGGAAGTGCTCGGGGCTTTAGAAAAAAAAAAGAAAAAGCTCGGCCGAGGGGAGGGCAAGGAGAATCCGAGAACAGGAGAGTTGGCGAGGGAGGCAGGAGCTCAAGGAAGCTGGGCTGAGGACGATCGGACCACCTCGAGCCGCCGTCGCCGCCGGCGAAGCCAGGTCAGTGTCGCCCCCCCTGTTTTGCCCTGTTTTGTGCTGTTGAACAGGGTTCTTCGGTCCGGCTCGATTTCAATCGAGTCGGACCAGAACCGATAGTACCCGAACCCCCTGAGGACGCATATGGAAATAATAAATAGTCATTTTAACTCGGTATCCCTCTTGGAGCTTCGACGAAATCATTTCAACGGTTTTCTGATGGTGCACGCCACATGTTCGATGAATGTCCTAAAATGAGCCGAGTGGGTCGATCCGAATAACGAGCTATGGTCAGCTATACTTCGTGTTTTCATGCTCAAAATCTCATTTAGAATCATCCCTAAGCCTGGCTGTATCATTTTGTTGCATGAATTGACCCGTAAATGGCTGAACCGAACCCATCGCCGACTTCGCCGGAGCTCGGAGCTGGGGACCGCCAGCCGCTAACCACCGGACCTCATGGACCTCAGGTAAGCCTCTGGACCTTCATTGGATGTCTTTAGAATGAATTAAACCAAGCTTGGACATAGAAAATTTTATGGCAATGGGTCGCCGGAGCCGGGACTGTGGCTGTCCGGTTTACCCTTTTTCGGCGTGTTCGTGGCCTTTATTTCTGTCTTACGTTGATGCTGAGTTCGTAGGGGGGCCGAATGCTAAAAAAGGAGTGAAACTTTTGAAGATTTGGCCCCGGTTTTGGCTTCCCGGCGAGGTTTCCGGCGAAGAGGCCGGAATATTTACTATTCCGGCGTCTTCTCCGGCGGCCCTCGTCGGTCAAAGGTCAAAATTGCTGACGTGGCTCGCCACGTGGGCAGCCACGTCAGCTGGGTGGGGGCCGCGCGGATAAAAAAAAAATAATATTAAAAAATCGATCGGACGGTGGAGAGCGCGCCACGTGGCTGGATCTGGAGCGTCCTCTCTCATTTGGCGAAACGACGCCGTTTTGATAGCTGAGGGTGCGGGCCGGATCTGGGTCGTGGATCTGGGCGTGGGCCGGGTCCAACCCGGCCCGGATAATAATTTTAATTATTAAAAAAATTCAAATAATAATAAAAAAATTCAAAAATCAATAAAAAATAGAAAATCATAAAAAATTCAAAAAAATTCAGAAAATTCAGAAAAATTCTAAAAAATTCCAGAAAATAGGAAATGGCCATATTCAACTGGCCATGACCTGTTTTGGGTCATTTGACCCCCAATCTTTCCAGAAATGACGGTTTTGCCCTTTCGGCAAACCGTCTTCCAAAAAAATTCTAAAAAAATCCAAGAAAATCCCCAAAAATAGGAAATGGCCACAAACAACTGGCCAAGACTCATTCCGGGTGTTTTGAACCCCGACCCTTCTTAAAATGACGATTTCGCCCTTTGGGCGAATTGTCTTCCAAAAATTGATGAAAATTCAAGAAATTCCAAAAAAATTCTCAAAAATGGGAAATGGCCACAATCAACTGGCCATGGAATATTTTGGGTAATTCGGTATCCAAGTCTTCCAAAAATTGACGATTTTGCCCTTCGGGCTAAATCGCCTCCAAATCTTCCCATTTTACCCCGGTCCGAAATCACACCTTTCATAAGCCCTTATGGCTATGCTAGGAGGCCATTGACTGGAATTGATGTGCATCGATGAGATGTATTTATGCACTTGTTTGCGCTTTCATTTAAATTGATTGTGATTGATAGGAATAGTCTTCAAATCTGCATGAAACCCTTAACCAAACCTACCCTACCTAAAATTGCGCCTGCATGAATTCTTAGCTAGGAAATCACTCGCGTTAGGTACCGAAAGGGCGTTGGTAATGACACCAGCGTAACCAAGTCCCCGAACCCAAAATCTCTGGTTCCGCAGAATTGATCGATCTCTCCCAATCGGTCAATAAGGTTTCCGGTCTACCCTCCAAGAAAGACCGGTGGCGACTCCAAATGCATGTACAATTTGCACATGCCACCACGACCACACTGAAGGTCGAAAGCGATCTACTTTTATCGTCGAATCCCTCAAAAATACTCCCGCCGCGATTTGGTATGGGCCTGGGAGGGCTCGCGCCGATCCAAGGCCCGCGATCGGTAATCCATTAGCCCCGTCCGCTTCCGGACGGGTCGCGACAGCTGGCGACTCCGCTGGGGACCTTGCTCTAGAACATATAATTCTAGACCTCATGTGGACTTAGGCCGTAATTAAAACGCTGAGTGATTTTTCTAACCATGCAGGCGCTTTCAAAGGTGAGGTAAGTCCGCTTATGATAGGTGTTATATGTTTTTGCAGATTGGAGTAATAAGGGGGGTAGTCTGTGATTAACTTTGTTTTATGCAGGTTGGGCGTAGGAATGTATGTTGTGTGGATGATTTGAAGTGCTGATTGATAAACTGTTGTGCATGACTTGCATTGTGATGATCACGACACATGGACACACACAACCGCGCCTAAAACCCCAGGCGCCGCCTTTAGGAACACAATAGAAGGAATTGAAAATGGAATCTCCGTGAGGAAAAACACGGGGTAATCCACTTTTCAATTCCGCTCGCTTCGAACTATGGATCGAGTCCCAATGCAACGATAGCTGTGCAATGGAATCGGCTCTTTCTAGAACTCGAGGTGGGAACCTTAACCTTAGGTGCCAAACCCTCTGATTTTTAGAAGTTTACCATCACTTGTCTCATGCGCATGTCTTTGGGCGGTTGGTACACCTAAAACCGCACATAAGTCGACGAGTTTGGTTGGTAAGACTCTCTATCCCTCAAATCTATTACAGTTCATATAAATATATGCATTTCATTCATTGCATTCTGGTGATTAGATTAAATGCCATTTCAAGGATAGATGTGTGTGTTTTTCCCAAACGTCCTTGATAGAAGACGAGGAGGATGATATCCCATGGCGAACACCGAGTGAGCAACAAAGGAGCCTACTATGGACATTATTGAGATACCGTCCAATGAAGATGACGAGTTGGGGCAAGTGATCCGGAAGTCACAGATCGAGCTTGGGGCATCCTTGAACGTTAGGATCACATTCCTTTGTTTTATTTTCCATTACTAATCCTCTTGTATAGGGTTTATTTTTACTGAGGTTTTTCTCTATCTCACCCCTTAGAGTGATTGTATTAGGGATCTACTGGTGTATACATCCAGATGGGAAGTTTGTTGTATTTCGTTTGACGGATCATTAGAATATGATAGTGGCATTTTCTCTAATCATCCGAATACTCCCAAGTCCAGTTTATAATTCCTTTAGAGGAAATTAAAATTGGAAGTCTTGCACGACCTTTTGGTCGTATAGGGTAATCCAACCCCAATTTCGCTAGAAGGAATTATACACTTGAATCGGTTCATGCATGTGTTACGCCACTGGTAATCCACGATAATTGATCAAGAGTATCGGCATTGTTTCGAATTTAATGACGAGATAGATGTCCAAATTGCCCTCGTTCTTAACAAAACGGCTTTGATTTGGATGCCGTATCTTCAATTAAATTTAAAACGCGTCGTTATGTCTCGTACTTTTGACTAATTCTCTCTTCTCAAAATTGGTCAAAAGCGATTATCGTGAATTACATTCCTTTCAATAGTATGCTTTCCTTCGAGGAATATTGATAAAAACTTTTCGCACAAGATTAATCCTTGTAAAAGTTTTTATCTTTATTAATCACGAGCAAGCATAAGATTGAAAGGGGTTTATGCTTTCTTTTTCAAAATTATTCCTTCTGATTCGGTCGTTTCATTTGTAGGTAAAAATAGGTAATAGAGAGAAATCTTTTCCTGGATAAGTCTGAGGCTATTCTTTCATCTGATCATGAGCGAGTTAGAAAATCAGAACACATCTACTCGACTTATTATGGATCGGCTCATCCAAGTCTAAGATGTCCGGATACTCGAAGAAATGGATCATATAAAAGCTGAAACAAACACACAGGGGCTTTCATTCATTCTCGCTTAAACCAGATCATATAATTCATCGGGGTGGAAAAGTAAAGCAGAAGTGAGCCCTGGTCAAAGACACAAAGGAGCCCAGCTGACCCTCCAGGTTTTGGATGCTTTGTTTATATGCACCACTCCGCGTATCATGGTCCGCAAGCCTGAGGTGAAGGCGTTTGCGTTCATCATTGACTGCAACAACCTGAGTCTCGTGATCTTCCGCGACTGCTTTCAAGTCCCGAACAAGTCCATTCTCACGAGTTATATCCTCATTTATGGCGTTGAGCCTTTCTTCCAGCCACTCGCTTCGATTCCTTAGCAAGGCATTACGACGATCGCGCTCATAGGTAGCCAAGGATAGAGCTAAGTCCTCCACCAGGTTCCTCCTCTCGCGAAGCAATGTCGAAACCCGCTCTTTGGCGAACTCAACAGCCTTTTTGTGACTGTTAGCCAGGTAGTCAGCCAGCGCTAGGCGGTCGGACTGATCCTCATAACGGGCTCGCAGGACACGAGCCACGGTAAGTCCCCGGTGAGCAGCGCGGTAGACCTTCAAAGAGTTTGTAAAGAGCGTTGGAAAAATTCTGTATTCCCTCCCCAGCGCAGTACCCTCGAGGGAGGTGATGTCCAGGTCCCCGAACATGACTCGGATTTCATCCTCGGTTTCGGGATGATCAGCTATGTGAGCATAGCCTCGACCCAAGAGGTTATAGAACTCTTCCCATCGAGCCAAAGCTTATGCTGAGAAAGTGTGAACATGGGAAGAGGCCATTTTCGACGGGGAGGTGTGTAATGGAGCGATTAGAAGATGGAAGCAAATTATATGAGAGCGTTAATCTCCCAAACACCAACTCCGCATTTTATAGCTGTCGCGACCCTCTTGAGGTTGTCGGGCTCTCGAGGGCTAATGGGCCGTCCTGTCTGGTCGGACGCGGGCCTCTCCCAAGGCCCATTACCCAAATCGCAACGGAGGTATGCGTGATCGACTTTCAATGTGCTCTAGTGACATGTGCTAAGTGTGCATGCCATGGAGTCGCCACCAATCATTTTTTTAAGGTATGATTGGACCACCCAATCGAATAGTTGGGAGTTTCTATTCAATTCTGCGAGAACCAGAGAAATGGTTTCGGGGACTTAGTTACACCAACTGTCAGAGTTGACGCCCTTTCGGTACCTAAATTGACTGAATTTTCTAGCCTGAGATTCATGCGGATGAGTAAGGTATGAACCCTAAATCTAGAAATTCATGTAGATAAGAGTGATTATCCTAGCAATCACAATCAGTAATAAAATGCCCAACTCAAGGAATCTAGATATGGAAATAAATCACATGGCATTCCTAGTAAGGTCCTATTTATCAATCACAGCTCAAGAATGATTTAGCTGTCCTACCCATTCTACACACGATCTAACCTAAGAAAAGCATTAGGAAGCATCGCAGGAGTTCGAGAGTACTCACATGGGGTTCGCCGTGCCCTGGTTTGGTCTTGGACGAGCTATCGAGCTCATGCCGACCCGATTATATTTGGGGATCCACTCGGCATTTTACACCATGAAATCATGTGAAACAAAAACGAAAATATTCAGCAAGGGGCATTTATTGTAGATGGTGGTCAATCTAATTGGACATCAAGACTAAAAAAGATGTAGAAATTTACAAATTAAAAGACTCGAATGATATTTTTTTTTTTGCCAAATTCAACTCTATGCGTCGTGAAGAAACACATGCAATTGAACTTGAATTTTGACTATTTATGAGTTCAAAATGAAAAGAAAATTAAAATAAAAATATTGACTATTTTTCTATATTTTTACGACATCGAATGCTATTTTTCTTCATTTTTCATGTATTTTTCTATTTTGGAAAATATTAAAAAATTGAAAAATTATTTTTTTGTCAAAAATGGTTCCTTTAGCTTGGTCAAGGCTACCAAAGATGATTTTTTAATTTTTTAACTTTTTATATATTTTTTATGAATTTTTTAAAAATAAACTATGAAAGACTGATAAAAAATCAGGTGTCAACAATAGCGTCTCGAGAGTGGAGAAAAGTTGCAGCAATAATGCTTGTGGAGCCGGGTTAATTAATGTAAAGCGGGGGCTGCTCCTCCCGTGAATCATCAGACATGTCCTGGTCCGTGATTTCAGGCTAGCCAAATGAAAGCTGCAAAAGATCCTTTGGTCTCACCATTATTGATTTTTGGTGAGAGGCGAGCGCAACTATCGAAGAAGTCGCGAAAGGATTGGGTTGTTCCATCACGCATAAAGCTGGGCGGCGAGTGAACGGCTCTGCCACTTAAAAAAGGGAAGACAGTGCTGAACATGCATGACTATTGAGGAAAAGTGAAAGGCGAGCGCTACTATCGAAGAAACCGCAGAAGGATTTGGTTACCCCTTCGTGTCGGAAAGCTGAGCAAGAGGTAAACAGTTCCGTCGTTTCAAAAACGGAACGCTGAACAGACCTGGCTTTCAAGGAAAAGGAGGCAACAAATCGAAAGAGCGAGTATACAAAAGAGAACAGAGAACCCCGAGTGACGAGTTCGTGGAAGACCTCAAATCCTCCAGAATCAAATTCGATATCGAGGCCATGAAACTCAATATTACCGGTGACGAACATCAAGATCGCAGTGGTGACGACGGCAGTGGCCACGACGCTCAACCCCGGAAAAGAAAAAGTCGCCAGCGCTACGCTCGGAAAGAAATCCAGGAGCTTGAAGCTTTCTTCGATGAATGCCCTTGCCCAAGCGAGGAACAAAAGATTGAATTGGGCCGGAAGCTGGGAATGAATCCTATGAGAATCCATTTTTGGTTTCAGAATAGACGTTTCAGACTAGGTGTCCAACACAGGCGTAAGGAGATCACGGCCCTAAAAGAGCAGAACCAAAACCTTCAAATGGAAAACATGTGGTATGAGAAAATCCTCAGTACTATTACCTGCCCTGACTGTGGTGGCCCTACCACCCTCAGTAAATTGTTCCCCGGTAAGCGTTCTACGAAGATGGAAGGTGCTCATTTATCCCCCTGCTCTCTTGAGCCATCTCCGGTACAATCAGATCCTGCTAATGGCGCGCATGAGCAGATCGATCCTACAGAAATTATACCAGTGTCTTCGGAGGAAGAAGATACGTGTCGTTATGATCGGAGTCACCTCATCGAAGCCCATGAATCTCCTCCACAACAGCTTCCGGTAAGATCAGATACGGTTCAAGAGGAGTTAGAGGTTAGTCGGCAGGCTATCAACGCCACTCTGGACGACGAGAAGAAGAAATTCACTTGGCCCCCGGAGCTTCATCTCAAGTTCTTGGACGCAGTTCGACAGATAGGACTCGACTTCATAGGTCCGACAAGCATACTTAGGGTCATGAACGTACCGGGACTTACCAAGCAATTAGTCGCGAATCACCTTGGTTGCTACAGAAGGGCGTTAGGACAGCGTTATGCAGAACTGAATCCGAGCAATAGACTCGGCTGCGAACCCAGCACCCTTATGACAAATGAGGCCCGGTCGAATCTGGACGACTATTGGGGATTTGATCAGGATATCCTCGCGAGTCATTTCAATATTCCTCAAGAACACGCATCACAAGTGCAACGAGTAAGCACTCCTCCGTCCGAGCAGCAGCTAGTCAGTGTTCATCCTGTCGCAGATCAGCCCACCACGCCCAGTGCTCAAGGGTTTGCCCAATCAGAGCATGTGGCTTCAGATGATCTAATGGGAGAATGCTTGGAGCATTCTTATTTCCCTAATCCCCAAGTGGGAGATGCTTGTGGTAGTCAATCGATCAAATCTCCTCTTATAATCCCAGACAAAGATGGAGGTTCCAGTTCGAAGAACCCGTCGGGCGATGCAGCTCAACCTACACATCAATCGTTCGAGGGGTTGGGTGATTTCTTCGATGAAGGACTTGATACCTGGTTCGATCAGTTGGAAGCTATTAAAGGTTGGCAACCATGATCTGCAGTTGGTAATGGCACACCTAAGCCAAGGCCAAATTGGTTGGTCATTGCACATGCCCAAAGAAAGAAGGGGATGTACGCGAGAAGGATGTCTCTCCTATTGTAAAGTCCTCATCGGTGCATGCGTTTGTTTCTTCAATAGCTAGAGTTGATTTTGCATAATGTTTTCTGCGAACGTCATCTCGCGTGTATACGGTAATTCCTTGTTATTAAGTTCAAGGTAAAATCAGCCCCGACGCGTGAAGGCAGAATTGATGGCATGAGTTACTAGCAGAATGTGATCGAGCTCGAAAATGAAAGATTGCTAGCGGCCCCAAACGCTATGACCACAAAATCAGGGGCAATATTTAAGTTTCGAGCAACTACAAATCTACTTCTCACGAGGCATTCAAGTCAATCAAATATAAAGCGTCGGGCTGTGAGAATGATGCGTAGTCAAGCTGTTGACACATGCGGAAAAGGAGTCGCGTAGATCCGAAAGCAAAAACCTTTCTTGGCTAGTCAACAATGCAGAATGAAAGAGCGTATATAAACAAACTCGCATTTATTTCATTCAGCGGGAAAGTTTACAAGTGGATCACTGAGGGGGAACAGTAAACCCAAAATGAGTTCTGACAAGCATAACAAAAAGGCTTAACTGACTCTCCATGCTATCCATGCCTTGCTTACAACCCATACTCTGGGAATCGAGGTCTACAAGCTTGAAGAAAAGGAGACGACATTTCTCCTTAAGTTCGTTCACCTTGGTCTCATAGTACTCGAACTCAAGCTCTAAGTCCTGAGCCAACACCCTCCCGCGAGCTATATCCATGCTCAGGTCTTCAAGCCTTTCCTCCAACCAGGCACACTGGAACCTCAGCACGAGGTTGTGCCGGTCTTGCTCAAAGGCGGTGTCAAAAAGAGCCACATGCTCCACCAAGTTGTCCCTCTCACGGACCAGCATCGAAACCTGGGCGTGGGCGTATTCAACAGCCCTTTTATGGTTATCGGCCGTCAGCATGGCCAACATCAGGGACTCAGCTCGGTCCTGATAACGGGCTCGCACGATACCAGCCAAAGTGACCTCCCGGCTAGCAACTTCATAAGCCTGCAGGAAATTGTTGAAGAGAGTTGGGAAGATCACAAACTCCCTTTGCAGTTTCGTACCTTCAATACACACAGTATCCAGGGCCGGAATCAGAGTACAAACTTCAACCGCAGCTTCAGGATGATTGTTTATGTAGCCATAACCTCTACCCAAGAGGTGGTAAAATCTCTCCCATTGGGTCGAAGTTTCAGCTAAGGCAGCAGGCACAGAGGAGGAATCCATATGCGATGGAATGACGGAGAGGAGAGTGGGAATGTGAAGAGTGTTTGAGAGGCTGAGTCTGATAAGGCTAAAGTGTTAATCTTCTTGACATCAATCTATCACCTTATAAATGCTCGAGTAAACAGAGAGAAGTGGTAATAATATTTTATGTGCAGTACAGCCAAGCGGGTTTCGTTAATGCATCCCCGATGAGTCACGAATCCACCACCGTCCTGTGATCTCGGATTTTACGAAACATAATGGCGCCGAAAGGTGGGCAGGCTTGTTACTCTAGAGACTGGGCCATGGGGACAAGCGTAGTGCTCGACAAAGCGAAATCAACGCAAGAGATCTTCAGGCTCCGTTCACGTAGAAAAGAGCAAAAAAGGACAAAGTGGGAATTACGAAGCCTTGAGAAGAACGCTCGTCAGGTAGCCATCACAAAAGACGAAGTGGGAATTACGAAGCCTTGAGAAGAGCGCTCGTCAGGTAGCCATCACAAAAGGATGAAGTGGGAATCTCGAAACATTGAGAAGAGCGCTCGTCGGGTAGCCATCACCTTTGATCAAAGAACGGTGATCCGGCTCCTTTAACCTTTCAGAATTTGCAGAGAAAGTGAGGATCCAAGGAGGAACAAAGAAAGCTGAGTTAACGGAAAATCAAGCAGTGATATTCCGGTCAAAATGTTCAAGGGATTCTGTCATTTACTGGAAGCGCCAGACTTGGAGGTCTCCGAGCTTGAGCTGCTGGAAGAATTTGAAGATCTCAGGACCGAACCTGACACGAGGGCCATGGAGACCGATCCTTCTAATGATAAAACCCGCGGCTTGGTTAACGAGAACAGTACCCGCGACGGTGATCAGCGTCAGAAAGGGGAATGTCTCCAACGCAACACTTCAGGTCAAGTCCATAAACTCGAATTGTTTTTCAGGGAATACCCATATCCGGACATGGAACAGAAAATCAAAATGGGCCAGGAGATAGGGTGGGAGCCTCGGAAGGTCAAGTGTTGGTTTGAAAACAAACGAACCCGGCTGAAGCAGCAACACGATCGGCACGAGTTAGCGATTGTGAGGGAGGAAAATGAAAAGCTTCGAATAAAAAACATTCAGTACAAAAAAGCTCTAAGCATCGCTATTTGCCTTGAGTGCGGTAACCCTGTTCCCACGGACGGAGTATTCACTGAAGAGCCAGATCTGGGGGTTTATAATGCTCATTTGTTGCAATGCCCTTCGCAACATCTTTCGGAACAGGCGGGTACCGCCGAGGATCTACAAGAGGAAACTAGTGCTATAAGGTCAAAGTCGACGCCCATTGTGGAAGGGAACATGCGTCATGACAAGTCGGGTCCGCTCAATGATGAACTCACCATCATGACCAGCCGATCTGAGACCACTAAATCCCCTCCAGAGCAACCTCCAACACGACCAGATTCCGAGAAGAGTAACAGCCAAGTTGCTGACACCACTTCGGCTAGCAAGAAAATAAGATTTCGTTGGACCCCGGAGTTTCATAGCAAATTTGTTGATGCAGTTCAACAGTTAGGGATCAGTTTTGCTTGCCCATCGCGCATACTCGAAATCATGAACGTGCCGGGACTGACTAAAAATATGGTCAAGAATCACCTTTGGCGCTACAAGAAACTACTGAGAGATGGACGAGCGTCGCTAGACCAAGATAGAGGCAGTTCAACACGACCAGATTCCGCGAAGAGTAGCCGCCGAGTTGCCAACCCTACTTCGGCTAGCAAGAAAACAAGGTTTTATTGGATCTCGGAGCTTCATAGCAAATTTGTTGATGCAGTTCAACAGTTAGGGATCAGTTTGGCTCGCCCATCGCGCATACTCGAGATCATGAACATGCCGGAACTGGA
The DNA here is from genome assembly GCA_021437785.1 of Rhodomyrtus psidioides. NCBI lineage: Eukaryota > Viridiplantae > Streptophyta > Magnoliopsida > Myrtales > Myrtaceae > Rhodomyrtus > Rhodomyrtus psidioides. Next base: position 879,915 of record JAILYB010000023.1, on the reverse strand, counting down.
TAGAAATAAAGTCAGGAACCACCTTTGGTGCTACAAAAGACTACTGAGAGATGGACGAGTGGCGCTGGACCAAGATAGAGGCAGTTCAAGTTTAAACGATGAGCATGGCTGTGATCGCAATCCTCATGAAGCAGGAAGCATCCAATCACCTCTTAACACCGATGGGACTGACAATTACACGGTCGATTGTTCAGGCATCAATCAGAGTACTCCCCTGGGTTATCCTAGTACTCCTCAGGAGTATGTACCGCAATTTCAGCAAATCGGGACTCCCCAGTCTGAGCACCGACTGGCCGTTAATGCTAGTCCTACAGCGGATCTAACATTGGCAGGAGATGCACGTACAATCTTGCGAGACGATTACGGAGATTCCGGCTCGAAGAATCAGGTGGTCCGTGACGAAAATGGCGAAAAGATTCCTTCTCCAGTAGTCGACAATACTCAACCTGAGTGTCAGTCGCTCGATGGTTCAGACGATCTCCTTGAAAACATCTATTCTTGGTTCGATCTGCTGAATTCCCCCCTGAGTTTCCCTGGTACTCCTCAAGAGTATGTACAACAATTTCAGCAGGTATGGACTCCCCAATTTGTGCACCAACCGATCGTTAGTGTTATTCCTACGGCGAATCCAGCATTGGGTACAAACCTACTGGACAACGATGAAAGTACCAACTCGAGAAGTGAGGTTGTTCATGTCGAAAGTAGTGTGAGGAACCCATCGCCAACGGTTGAGGATGCCCGACTTGGGCGTCAATGGCTTGAAATTTCAAGTGAGTCCCTCAGTGAGCAACTCGGCGTGTGGATCACGCATAAACCGAGGAACCAGGTGGTTCATGCCGAAAATGGGAGAAGTCCGTCACCCGCAATTAAGGATGCTCAACTTGAACGACTCGAACAGTCAGACGATATCCTGAATGAGCAACTCAGCCTATGGGTCAAGCATTTTGGAACAAGTGCATCTTCGCAGTCGTGACCGGTACCGGCGACCGGACATCTGGTTCGAAGCTCGTGTGCTAAATCATTAGAAGGCTCGGGAGAGTGAGAGGTGAATACGTCGAATGAATGTGTTACGGGTCTCGTTGTAAAGTTCCCACGGGAACATTTTAATTAACGCTTAAAGCTAACCGCTCTGAGTGTCAGTATTACCCTTTGAGCATCTTCGAGCCAAGAGCCGTGGATTAATTACTTAATCCGTAGAGCAAGTTCCATGAACGATGACTATCACCTGAGGAGCATAGTGGGATCTACCCCCTTTCAGCACGAAATACGTTTGGTCACGAAGCCTCCCATTTGATGATAAACATGGATAAAGCACTCAAAGAGCCAGGCGTTCAAATAACAGAACAAACGTTGCCTAACTGGGGGCAGAGGAAACATCGATGTTACAAACACTCCAAGCATGGATAGGCGGGTTCGATAGATGTTATTCATATCAAAACACAACATCAGAACATGATGAGAACCAAGAGTAAAGTTGTATCGTCCCAATTTATCTTGAATTTGGGAACATGAATTGACACTTATTATTTATCCTTGACAGGAACTCGTCATCAAGGCGAGCAGATTTCCTACAAACCCGGTATACTCGTTGGAGTATATGACCAAGGGTAAGATGTATCGTTCTAATTTTTTGAAAAATTCGTGAACATACAATAACATGTTTCTTCCACATTTTCAGGGGTTTTCAGCCGCGGGGGAAAGGTAAGTATACTTTTCCCCAATCCATTGAAGGTGTTAAATAAAAAGAAAAACTTTCAAAATCTAATGTCTAGAAAAGACATAGAATTCAAAATTCATTGGCATTCATATTTTAAAACAGGAGGTTGTCTGAACGTGAATAAGAACGACACGTCACAAAATCCCCTCGATGGATAAATTTTGGAAAAGAAAAAAAAATGGATTTCTCCAAATATGATTATTTGTCAAACCATTCAAAAGGAAGTTTACTCAAAAGAGAGGCATGCCTAAATCCAAACACGTCCTCTACACACTTGAGAAAGGAGTGGAGCGGATCAGATAGCAAAATCTGGACCTACGGAAGTAGGGATTATTCGCAGCGGTTACATGGGTTGGGACGACGGAGGCATTCGTTTCATATCCCTCAAACACTGCAGGTGACCGTTGATAACCCCTTTGAACGGCGGTTTTCATTCTTAACCCTGTCAAGAACCACCCCACATCGGGGCAAAATGGAGATGAGTCCAGCAGCATCAGGAGAAAATGGTTAGAAATTTTCTTACTCGGACTAACATTAATCTTTGTGTGTTGTTTATATGGTAATCCAAGTGCCATAGGATGATGAGAAGCATTCATTTCTCTATCCCACACACCGAATCCTTTGCACAGCCAACTTGAGCCTGCAAAATCGTTTCATGAACCCGTTGGTGATCATTGCACATTTCAAGATGGATGCAGCATCACTTTAGAAACGGAAGAGCTCAAGACTAAGGGATTACAAAGAAATTCCTGGGTTTATGATAAAAGCATGTTTAGACTTTCGATCATATGTCTAAAGTGATCTCCTGAAGATGAGAAAAATGGGGTTTCAAAAGAAAAAAAAAAGAGATGAGAATGAGAAAAAACCCCCGGCATCAAGAAAAAGCGAAGTGCCTGGTAAAAGCAAGGCTGATGCCCGTGCAAGCTGTTTGCTTGATCCCCAATGAAGCCTAGTTGGGAAGAGAGAAAGACCCCTAAAGGAGCCAGATCAAAAAGACTACCCCCCAAATGGTGTCAAGCGCAGAACAAAGACATAGAGAGAGTCAGTCTCTGAATGCAACAAGAGACGCTCTTTAAAGAGCTGGTGCACACCTCAAAATCGGTTGCGCACCTCAAAGACTAAAGATGCAGAAAGGAAATGACAGGAGGCAAATCAGCAATGATCACCAATGTCAAACCCGTCACGAATTCTGGGAAAAAAACAAGCCTTTTTCGGTCCCCAATCCTACCAATGTTACAACCCCGAAACAGTCTTCTCCGACTAAGACACTTGGGTTAACATATAGCTTAGCTCGAAGAAGTACGAGCAAGACTATTTCTTTCTCATTTTGCAGGGTTCTTGACTTGTAAACCCGGAGCAGATGGTGAAGACTTTCATTCGATGGCCTCGACTCCAAAGCGGGTCCCCCTTGAAAACCAATATCCAAACCTAACATTACGGTCCCGTGGAAGACCTCCCGATCGATCAAAATGTATGCGCTGCGAATGATCCTAAAACCTAGGCACAGGTTAGTAGGAAGTTGAGCGCATTCCTTACAAAAGACCATTATCACAGAGCGGTGAGGAGCCCTCTTGGATGAGAAATTCTCCAATAGATGTTTTGAACAAACTCTCTTTGGAAATTTCAAATTGTTTGATCCAGATTTTCCGTGCAAGGGATTTGTGATCACATTTGCATGTTGCAAGAATGCTTTGGATAACCTCCAGCATCAAAATGCACATTTCATGACTAAAACTTAAGTCATAAAATTTTGTCAATTGGACAATTATTGTCTTCCCAAAGATTATTAACACTTTCTTGGTGAAGAAAAAATCTTTCAGGTTTGAACTTTCTGCAGGATACCTGGAGAACCCAGCTCCCAGAATGTCGCCTCAACAGACCCAAGTCCTAGCATGACGTGGAGAACCCTCGTCCTAGGACCCATTTTCAAAAATATCAAACAGTCTCATCGGACGTGGAGAGCCCTCGTCATGAGACCCCTTTTCAAAAATCAAGCAGTCTCATTGGACGTGGAGAACCCTCGTCATGAGACCCCTTTTCAAAAATCAAGCAGTCTCATCGGACGTGGAGAACCCTCGTCATGAGACCCCTTTTCAAAAATCAGACAGTCTCATCGGACGTGGAGAACCCTCGTCATGAGACCCCTTTTCAAAGCAAAACAAAGGTAGAAACCGCCTGAAGGGTCAAAACAAAGGTAGAAACCGCCTGAAGGGTCAAAACAAAGGTAGAAACCGCCTGAAGGATCAAATCAAAGGTAGAAACCGCCTGAAGGGTCAAATCAAAGGTAGAAACCGCCTCAAGGGTCAAATCAAAGGTAGATACCGCCTAAAGGGTCAAACAAAGGTAGAAACCGCCTCAAGGGTCAAAACAAAGGTAGATACCGCCTCAAGGGTCAAATCAAAGGTAGATACCGCCTAAAGGGTCAAACAAAGGTAGAAACCGCCTAAAGGGTCAAAACAAAGGTAGAAACCGCCTAAAGGGTCAAACAAAGGTAGAAACCGCCTAAAGGGTCAAAACAAAGGTAGAAACCGCCTAAAGGGTCAAAAATATGGTAGAAACCGCCATAAGGGTCAACTCATTGATAAATACCGCCATAAGCATCGGCACAAAGGTCCGATCCACCATACGGATCAAAATCCTTGGCAAATTCCCAAAGAAAGAATGCGCCTTCCTTAGGTTCCTAACAGTTAGGATTTCCATGATGGTATGACCTACCATACAGGTCAGAGCCTAATCTCCCTAGGATATTCTGAACGACGAGTCCTAGGTATTGTCGCGACCCCCTCCCGGAGGCTCGGAGGCGGGAGCGGGGCTAATGGGCCGCCCGATCGCTAGCTTGATCGGACGCGGGTCCTCTCCCAAGGCCCATTACCCAAGTCGCAACTGTTGGATATACGTGGTCGACCTTCAGTGTGGTCTAGTGACATGTGATGAGTGTACATGCCAAGGAGTCGCCACCAATCGTTTCATGGAGGGTACGATCGGAAAACCCTATCGAATAGTTGGGAGTGATCTATTCGATTCTGCGGAAACCAGAGAAGTGGGTTCGGGGACTTAGTTACGCCAACTGTCAAAGTTGACGCCCTTTCGGTACCTAAGCTGAATGGTTTATCTGATCCTAGGATTTCATACAGATGAGTGGGGTACAGATCCTAAATCTAGGAGTTCATGCAGATGGGAAATATTACTCTATCACTCACAACCAATAGAAATAAGTGCGCAAATCAAGGATCCAGTACATGCGGATAAAACACATGAAATCAGCATGATATCCCTAATGAGGCCCTATTAGCCTAGAGAAATATCAATCAAGGCTTAGGAGTGATTTGGACATGATTCGCCCATGAGGGGCAGAATCATAATTTTGAACAATTCGGGGAAAATTTACCCTTAAAAGGGTAAATCTGTCATTTTAGACGAATTGGGAAGTCAAAAGACAATGGAAATAGGATTGGCCATCAATCCAATCCATTTCCTGTTTTTCGGGAATTTCCAGGATTTTTCTAGAATTTTCAAGTGATTTTACCCTTGGAGGGGTAAAGTCGTCATTTGGACAAAGACGAGGAACTGAAAATCTCAAATATTAGAGTTGGTCGTCCACCTGACCAAAACCCTAACTTCAAGCAATTTTCAGAACTCGATTGAGACAAGAAAGACGATTTCCCCACTAAAGGGCAAAATCGTCATTTTGAGAAAAGAGGCGGGACTCGAAAACCCAAACCTAAGAATTGGTCGTCTAATCGACCCTAATTCTCACCTTGGCATTATCGGCCTTATCTAGCATGCACACAAGAGGCGACTTACCCCTAAAGGGTAATCTCGTCAAGTTTCGGAAAATTGGATAAGGAACCCCAAAAATAGGGTTGACCAGTTGTCTGTGGTCAACCCTCGATTTTTGGTGCTTTCTGGAATGTCTAGGATTTTTCCAATATTTTTCCACATTTTTTTGGAATTTTCTGGAATTTTCTAGCATTTGTTTTGGATTTTCTAGGATTTTTCTGATTTTTTTTGATTTTTTTGATTTTTTTAAAATCATTTTTGAATTTTTTTATTTTAAAAAATATTATTCGGGCCGGGTCGACCCGACCCACTCGGGTCGGAACCCGGTCCAGACCCGAACCCGCGACAACCTTGATCGAAAACGACGCCGTATCACGCTTTTTATTTTTGGATTTTCCGGTTTTAATCCGACGGTCCCTGATGGACCACGTGGCTTGTCCGTGTCGCTTAGATCTGGTTACTAAAACCTACGGTCCAGATTGGATGAAGACTCAATCAGAGCCGTCTGATCAGATTACTTGAACCTACGGCCATGATTAGATCCGGAGACTTGATCTAGACCGTCGATTCACACTAACCTAAACGACGCCGCACGGCCACTAACCTACACGACACCGTTTCAGTTTATTTTTTATTTTCTGATTTTAAAACATTTTCGGATAAACCTAATTACTAATCGGACGGTCACTAGAATTTACGTTCGATTTATTTGAGCCGTCCGATCCTTTTTATTTGAATAACAGACCCAACGGCCGTGCTGACTCGACACCACGTGGACCAATGGCCGAATGCCAACTAGGACTTTGACCGGTTGACCGCGCCATGTCAGCTTCGTCTTCAACCTCGCGACTCCGGCAGAATGGACGGCTGTGGCTCTCCGACGACGATCCTACGGTGGAATCATGATGAAATCGTGCGAGACTAACTCTAATCGACTCGCGATCGTCTCTACCTTAACATATCTAAGGATCGTGGCGTTTTATTCGCAAAAACACGAGCATCATACAAAGCACCGAACACGGCCATGGAAGCTCAATCATACGATTTAGTCAAAATTAGAGGAATTCAGTCACAGAATAGCACCAATGGAGGTTCAGAAGACTTACCTCGAGCTCCGATTGAGCTCGCTCGGCCCCGATTTGGCTGGGCAAGGATCGGCTATGGAGGCTAAATCGGAGGACTCGATTCAGGGTATGCGAGCAAAGTCGATGCAAAATGGAGATGCGAGCATGGTCAGTAATGTCTAAGGGATGAAAAGCACACGGGAATTGCAAAGATTGAAGCCAAAATCAAAGTCCGCCATTGAAGACCTGAGCTTGAGTTTTAAGTTCGGGATTACCTGTTCTGGCGGTTTTGGGCTGCGCGGTTGATGGCGGTCGCTTCCTAGCACTCAAAGCGAACTTCTGACGGTCTTCTTCAGCTTCGGTTTGGCCGGAGACGGCCTAACCAGCGCTTTGCAGTCGAACTCAAGTTCTCGACGACGGAGGGTCGGAGAACGAGCTCTCTCTCGCGTTCTCTCTCTCTCTCTCGATTCAGTTTCGCCCTTCTGCAACTGAATCAACCTCCTCTAAACAGAAAACGAACGCAGGCTTTTATAGCTGTTCGATTTTTGGCGCCGAACGGTGGAACTTCAACCAACTCCATTTGGCACGTGTAGTCACGTGCAAATAGGTCAGAATGACGTTGGAGAGGATGGGCACTCCGTTTAATCCCATTTGGCTCTGCGGCCGGCTTTATTTCGCACGAATTTGGCAAGGATTTGAGCTATTTTTTGTTTTTGTTGACTTTTGCAGGTCCGGCGACCTTGACCGTCCGATTACTCCCTCCTCAGGCAACCATTGGTCGTGATCTTGGTGTCAATCAACGGGGGACGATCTAAAGCTTTAAACCCCCACCAGTGTGTCTCCGATTGTGGTCGATTGGTCTGTCAATTTACCTGTCAAAGCTTGGCTTTTCACTGTTCATTTGCGCAGACTCTCGGGGAAGAAGATAACACTGTTCTGGACCGGTTTGACCGGTCGGACCGGCGGTCGAACCGGTCAGAACCGGTTCCGAACGGGATTTTTCAAATTAATCCCAAATTAATGGGAAAAGTTTGCAATTAAACCTCAAAATCGAATCTAGAGCATGAATTCTATCTAGAAATGTGGTTTTGCCCAAAAGTTTTCATCAATTTCTACAAAACCCCCAAATTTTCATTTAATTGGAAATTGGGGATCGTGTAATTGAGGGTGCAAATGATCAAATTGAGTCAAACCACCTGTTCCAATCGATTTAAAATGGTGAAATCCATTGGGTAGCATGTTTAATTTGCAATGATAGCCCTTGAATTGAAAGTAATTTCAATTATGCTTAATTTCAAGGACTAAAATGCAATTTTAGTATGTAATTTTGTCAAATCCGTGCAATTGAGCATATTGTGCAAACAATTGAGCTAAATTGAAATAGGGGATAGTCAGATTGAATGTCAAGATCTTAAAAAATGCCAAAATTGCAAATTAAAAGACTCAATTGTTATTTTTTCTTCAAATTCAATAGTACGGGTTATAAAGGAACACCTAAAATTGAATCCTATTTTGAGTTTTTTGAGAGGTAAAAAATAAAAGGGATTAAAAGGAAAAATATTGGATATTTTTCCATATTTTTTTGACCTCAAATGCTATTTTTCTTGATTTTTTAAGTATTTTTCTATTTTCCAAAAATACTAAAAAATATGAAAAATGTGAAAAATTATTTTTTGGTCAAGAATGGTTCCTTGGGCTTGGCCAAGGCCACCAAAGTTGATTTTGTAATTTTTTGACTTTTTATGAATTTTTTATGATTTTTCAAAAAAATAAAAATGAAAAAGGCTGGGTCAAAAATCAGGTGTCAACAGCTGCCCCTCTTTGAGAGGAATCTCGTGAGAGGTTTCTCTCAAAGACAGGTGACGCCTGAGTCTAGACCGACTCGACTGTGGAAAAGAAAAACGAATCTTGACACTCAATCTTTCTTATCCCACCGGTGAACGCTCTGCTCTTCATTTTTTCGTAGAAGTGAGAGAGAAAGTAGAGAGACCCACCTGCTATTTACCTGTTGATTACTTGCCTGATGTTCGTGCGGCATGCGCGGCGTATAATGGGTTCAAGTGAATACCTAGGGACTCGTCTTTTGAGTATCCTGGGGCGATTAAACTCTAGCCTGTATGGTAGGCTGTACCAGAATGAGATTCCTATACTTGACAGGAACCTGTGAATGACGTACCCAGTCTCTTAGGGATTGTCAGGGATTTTGATCCGTATGGTGGATCAGACCTTGAATAGGACTCCTCTCTGCTAGGAACCCATGGATGACGCACCCAGTCTCTTAGGGATTGTCAGTAGTTTTGATCCGTATGGTGGATTAGACCATGAATAGGACTCCTTTCCGTTAGGAACCTATGGATGACGCACCCAGCCTCTTAGGGATTGGCAGGGGTTTTGATCCGTATGGTGGATCAGACCATGAATAGGACTCCTTTCTGCTAGGAACCTATGGATGACGCACCCAGTCTCTTAGGGATTGTCGAACATTTTGATCCTTCAGGGGGATCAGGCCGAGAATAGGACTCCTCTCTGCTAGGAACCTATGGATGACGCACCCAGTCTCTTAGGGATTGTCGAACATTTTGATCCTTCAGGGGGATCAGGCCGAGAATAGGACTCCTCTCTGCTAGGAACCTATGGATGATGCACCCAGTCTCTTAGGGATTGTCGAACATTTTGATCCTATATTCTAATGAATTAACTAGGATTTATACAAATGAGGTGCGCCTGACCTTGAGGCTTTACCAAATGGGCTATTCTGGGTTTAGGGGTTACCTAGAACCTCACAGAAAGCTGATTTTGAAAATTGTCCTTTCGACATTGAAGGTGACATTCTGGGACCTGGGAGCTCCAGGTATCCTATAAATTTGAAATCTCACAGAGGGATGATTTCGGTGATTGTCCTTTTGACATTGGAGGTGACATTCTGGGATCTGGGAGCTCCAGGTATCCTGCAGAAAGATCAAACCTGCAAAAACTTTGATAAGATTCTTCTGGGATCTAGGGGCTACCTGAGATCTCGCAGAAAGACTATCTTGAATGTTGTCCTTTTGACATTGAAGGTGACATTCTGGGACCTGGGAGCTCCAGGTATTCTGCAGAAAGTTCAAACTTGAAATATATTCTTCACAAAAGAAGTAGCATTCTGAGATCTGGGGATACCAGGGGTCCTACAGAAGCTTGAACATGTAAACTCTTTCTTACCAAGAGAGGTTGTGTTATTCTGAGATCTGGGATTGCCAGGAATTCTGCAGAAGTTTAGACATGTAAATTGTTTCTTACCAAGAGTGCTGCAAGCCATTCTGGGAGCCGAAGTCATCAAGAATCTTGCGAAAGCTCCTACCTGAAAATTTTCTTACTAAAGGCACATCAATGGTCTTTAAGTGATATGTGATGTCAGATTGACAGCACTTTATGACTTATATCATAGTCATGAAAAAATTTCAGTGAATATATTACGAGGTTGGAGGTTACCCAAAACACCTTGCAACATACGGGAGTGATCAAAAGTTCCTTGCAGGGAAAGTTTGAATCAAACAATCTGAAATTACCAAAAGAGTTTGGTTAAAATGTCCAACGGAGTATTCTCATCAAAGAGGACTTCTCACCGTTTTGAGGTAATGGTCTTTTACCAAGAATGCACTCGAACTTCCTATCAAACCTGCGCCTAGGGTTCAGGATCATTCGCAGTGAATACACCTCGATCGATCAGGAGGACTTCCAAGGGACCGTAATGTTGGGCTTGGTCAACGGTTTTCAAAGGGGGACTTGCGTGCAAGTCAAGGCTTTCGAAGAGAAGTCTTCAACGTCTGCTCCAGGTTTACAAGTCAAGAAACCTGCGAAATGAGAAAGAAATAATCTTGCTCGAACTTCTTCGAGCTAAGCTTAGACATTAAACCCTATGTCAATCCAAGTGCCTTAATCATAAAAGGCTTTTCAGGGTTGTAACGTAGGTAGGATTGGGGACCAAAAAAGGCTTGTTTTTGGCTTAGAATATGCGAAGGGTCTAACATTGGTGATCACTGCAGGTTTGCCGCCGATCTTGTCCCTTCTCGTCCAAAGAGCGTCTTTAGTCTTTGAAGTGCATATTTGTCTTTAGAGAACGTCTCTCTCATGTCAAGACGGCGTCAATACCTTGTCTATACTTTTGTCATCTAAATGTGACATAATCTGGGAGTATCCTTTGCTGTCCAGCTCCCTTGGGATTTTTTATAATCAGATCTCACTAGTGACCTAAACAAAGGTATCATGCCATCTTTTGGCATTTACAAAATCAAACACATGATTCACAAGTGTACAAGTATTTGGACGGCATTGGCCTTGCTTTTACCAGGCACTTTGCTTTTTCTTGATACCCAGGATTGAATTTTTCTCTTTCTTTTCTTTTTCTCATCTTTTGTCGAGATTCCACATTGTTTTTTCTTTTGGGGATCAGAATTTTCAAATGCGTGTGCCAGATGTACAACTTGAATCTCAGCACTCCAACATTAATCTAGGAATTTTTCGCAAATCATGTGTTTTGAACTCTTCCGCTCTTGAAGGGACGTCGCTTCCGTCTTGGAATATGCAATGATCACCAACGGGTTTGTAAAATGAATGTATAGGCTCAACTGGGCTGTACAAAGGGTAAAAGTGTGTAGGATAGAGAAACGAATGCTTTTCGTCATCCTAAAGCACCTGAATTACCATAGAAGTTAAAACGACAAGCAACACACGAAGATTGATGCAAGTCTGAGCAAGAGAACTTCTAACCATTTACCTCCTGATACCTCTGGACGTACCTCCAGTTTGCCCCACTGTGGGGTGGTTCTTGACAGGGGTATAGAATAAAATCGTCGTTCAAATGGTTATCAATGGTCACCTGTAGTGTTTATGATAGAGAAACGAATGCCTCCGTCGTCTCAATCCATGTAATCACCGCGAATAACCCTTACGTCCGTAGGTTAAGGTCTCGCTATCCTTACCATTCCACTTATCTCTTAAGTGTGTATGGGATGTGTTTGGACCAGGCTTGCCCCTTGTCTGAGGAAACACCCTTTTGAATGATTTAAACAACTTTCGTTTGGAAGAGTTCATTTTGCTTTCTCCAAAACTGACCCTCCAAGGGGATTTATGATGCACAATGCATATTTCAATCATGTTCGGATAACCTCCAAGTTTAAACATGAATGCCAATGACATGACTATGAGATTTGAATATATGCTAGATTCCAAGAAGCCTTCAAATTCTATCAATAAGGATTCCGACAGTCTTGTAAACCTAAAAGATTAGGGAAGGAATACTTAACTGCCCAGCGCGGCTAGGGATTCCTGAAAAACATAAAAGGAATATGTCAGTGTATGCTCTTGAATTTCGGAAAATTAGAACGATACACCTTACCCTTGATCATGCATTCCTATGGAAGTGGATAGATTCGCGAAAATCTGCATTTTTCTTAACAACACAAGATGGTTAAGTTGTTCTAAAATTTCTTGAAATTCTCAGTCTTTGGAGAAGAAGACGTGCACCTGACCACCATGACGTTAGGTCTCCTTGATCATGCGTTCCAACTTATCGCGACCCTGCTTCCTTGGATCCTGCAATATTGAACACATGCTAATGTATGCATAGATGCGTGACATGCTTATGCAAAGACTAACATGAAGAGTAGGCTCAATTCGAGGCAAGGGCATATGACCAGAATCTGATTTTATTTCAAGGGTAATATTTCTTCACAGCATCTGAATTCACAGGGTGCCCCAATTCTTCTCCCTCGGAGTTTACAAGAATTAATGCTCCTCCCGTGAGGATCTTCTTAACAATGTAGGGGCCTTCGTAATTTGGAGTGAATTTTCCCCTTGGATGGGTAGTACTTGGCAAAACTTTCCTAATTACCAAGTCATTTACTTCGAAGTTTCTGGTCTTGACCTTTCGATTGAACGCCCTGGCTACTCTCTTCTGGTAAGTTTGCCCATGGCAAATGGCTTTAAGACGTTTCTCATCTATTAAGTTCAGCTGTTCATATCTGTGCTTGAAATACTCTGACTCAGAGAGTTTATCTTCGGATAAGATTCTCAAAGAGGGAATCTTAACTTCTACTGGCAGAACTACTTCCGTCCCATATACCAAACTATAGGGAGTTGCCCCTGTAGAAGTCCTGATCGACGTTCGGTAAGCCATCAAGGCGAAGGGCAGCCTTTCGTGCCAATCCCTGTAGTTTTCTGCTGTTTTAGCCAAGATTCTCTTGATGTTTTTATTGGCGGCTTCCACTGCCCCATTCATCTGTGGGCGGTAAGGAGATGAATTCAGATGTCGAATGCTAAAATGATCCAGCAGACCATCGACAATCTTGTTGTTTAGGTTGGACCCGTTATCTGTGATGATCGCTTGAGGGGTACCATACCGGGATATGATATCTCTTTTGACAAATCTTGCCACATTTCTTGCAGTGACATTCTTGTAAGAGCTGGCTTCTACCCATTTGGTGAAGTAATCAATCGCTACCAAGATGAAGCGATGACCATTCGAAGCCATAGGATTAATAGGCCCTATCATGTCTATCCCCCACATAGCGAAAGGCCAAACTTCAGACATTTGGTGTAGTTCGTTCGGGGGTGCGTTAATCTTATCCCCATATATTTGGCATTGGTGGCATGACCGGACGTGCTGACAGCAGTCTGATTCGATGGTCATCCAATAATAACCTAGCCGCATGATCTTCCGGGCAAGGAGGTGGCCGTTCATGTGAGGCCCACACGCACCTTCATGAATCTCTTTCATGAGAATATTTGCTTCTTTGGCATCTACGCATCTCAGTAGAGTGGAATCGAACGATCTCTTGTATAGAATTTGTCCATTGAGGAAGAACTTGCTGGCCATCTTGGTTATGTATTTTCGGTCTCCTGACTGGCATCCTTCAGGGAATTCCCTTTTCAAGAGGTAATTCTTGATGTCATAGTACCATGGCTCTCCATCACATTCCTCTTCGATTAGCATGCAATAAGCTGGCTTTTCAACAATGCCGATCCTCAGAGGTTCTATATCCAACCCTTCAATCGTTTGTAACATCGAGGCTAGGGTGGCTAATGCATCTGCGAATTGGTTGTGAGACCTTGATAGGTACTCGAATGACACTTCTTCAAACTTGAGTATCAATTCTTCAAGGTATTCATGGTAGGGGATGAGCTTTGCATCTTTCGTCTTCCACTCCCCTTGTGTCTGTAGAATAATGAGTATGGAGTCTCCAAAGACTTGTAACCTAGGTATCTCCATAGCAAGGGCCAGTCGTAGACCCAGAATGCACGCCTCATATTCTGAAATATTGTTGGTACAAGGGCAAGTTATCTTTGCCGCGACAGGGTAATGTTGACCATCTGGGGATATCAGTACTGCCCCAGTGCCTGCCCCTGATAGGTTAACAGCACCATCGAAATACATGATCCACTTATCCTCTGCTAAGTTCAGAATTCGGCCTTCTGTGTTCGTTACTTCAGGGGATTCAGTGCTCGATGGGTTTTCTGCCAGCATGTCCGCTATAACTCTTCCTTTTACCGACTTCTGCGGAGAACATTTAATGTCAAATTCAGACAACATTACTTGCCATTTTGCCAGTTTCCCAATTAAAGCGGATTTCTCTAGGAGGTATTTGACGGGGTCGTTCTCTGTTATGAGCTGAATGTGATGATGTAGGGTATACTGCCTTAGTCTTCGTAGTACCCATACTGTTGCTACGCAGGCCCTTTCAACTGGTATATATTTTGCTTCAGATGGCGTGAATTTCTTACTCAGGTAATAAATGGCCCTCTCTTTTCCATCTATCGGGCTTGTCTGGGCAAGTAAGGCTCCCAAGGACTCTTGTCGTATGGTCAGGTATAAGGTCAATGGGTGACCGGGAATTGGTGGCACAAGCACCGGTGGTGTGATCAAATAGTTTTTGATCATTTGGAATGCCTTGCTGCACTCGGCGTCCCACGTTATTTTCGCGCCTTTCTTAAGCAATTTGAAGATAGGCTTAGCCACATCAGACAGCTGATTGATGAACCTAGCAATATAGTTCAATCTCCCTAGAAGGCTTCTCACTTCTTTTACTGTGGATGGAGTTGATAAATCGTGGATGGCCTGGATTTTTGAGGGATCAATCTCAATGCCCCTGTTGCTGATTATGAACCCAAGGAGTTTCCCGGATCTTGCCCCAAACACGCATTTGTTAGGGTTCAGCTTTAACTTGTATTTGCGCAGGCGCTCAAACAGCTTCCTTAATACCTGTATGTGTTCTTGTCCTTTTTTGGATTTAGCGATCATGTCATCAACATATACTTCAATCTCTTTGTGGATCATGTCATGGAATAACGTGACCATAGCCTTCTGGTAGGTAGCCCCGGCGTTTTTCAATCCAAAGGGCATGACTTTGTAGCAAAAATTCCCCCATGGTGTGGTAAATGCAGTCTTGGGTTTGTCTTCTTGTTTCATGAAGATTTGGTTGTATCCCGAGAATCCATCCATGAATGAGAATAATTCATAACCCGCCGTACTATCCACCAATACATCAATGTGGGGGAGTGGAAAATCATCTTTTGGGCTTGCTCTATTCAGATCTCGGTAATCTACGCAGATCCGAACTTTTCCGCCTTTCTTCATGACGGGGACTATATTTGCAACCCAGTCTGAATATGGGATAGCTTCAATGAAGCCTACCCTAAGGAGTTTCATGACTTCTTCCTTAATCTTGTCTTCTAACTCGGCTTTCATCCGCCTACTGCCTTGTTTGACAGGTTTGATGCCAGGATCCGTGGGCTATGCATGTTCCACAATCTTAGGATCAAGGCCTGGCATGTCCGCGTAAGACCACGCGAAGATGTCTTGATATTCTTTTAGTAGCTTGGTGAACTCGAGCCTTTCATCACGGGATAGGTGTCCGCCGATCTTGACCTCTTTGACGTTCACGGTGTCTCCCAAATTAATAACAATTGGTTCTTCTGAGGTAGGAGGCTTTGACTCTTCAAAGGTATTCCAATCCCTACGGATAGACGCGTAATCCTCGTCTTCATCTTCCTCAATGTTATAGGAGTGGTTAATGGAGGGATCCGAATTTTGTAACAACCTGGTATGCATGTTTGAGATGATATGCCTGAAATGTCATGAGTATGGTTAGTTTGTGCTCAGTAAAAATGACATGCATGATTATGTAAAGTCTTTTTTTTTTAAAAAGTCTTTCCGAAATAGATGTAGGTACAGATGGGACTAATCCTCATGTCATTGGATATCCCGGCCCCTTGAAAATCTTTTGAAGATTAGGAATCATATGGCAAATCAGGCCTCAAGCTTCTATATGGAAGACCATTATCATCATCGGGCTGATTCGTGGTTCCATATGTCCTTAACAAAACATGCATGGTTTTATTGAATGCGAAATGGGCCGCGTTACAAGATGTGCTATTTGGACCAACGGCCGGAGATCCAAAGGCGTTTTCTTATGCGTTCACTAAGGAAAGAAAATACAGTGAAATGCAGAAAGTTCTAAACACAGTATTTAAAGATGAAGGAAGAGTCTATTTACTCAGAAGAAGTGGCTTCACTGTCCAACCACTCCATGATGACATTCACAGAGTCATCTTCGAGAAAAGGATTTGTCAGATCTGGTTCCATCGGCGAAGTGATACCCTCTTCAGATAGCCATTTGGAGTTCTGGTCGAAGTAGGTACTTAAGGGATTCTTGAACATTCGAGACCTTCCCTTCCAGGTTGGAGAACCGATGAATGAGCTATTCGGGCTGTTTTCGCCTCCACGGCGTCCCAGGCTTTTGCCTCGGCCTCGGCCTGTTGCTTTCGGGACAGAATCATTCATGGGATACTTCTGGTACCCCAAGCCCATTTTATGTGGATTAGCCTTCAACTGTAGCGGGGCATTTATACCCTGATTATGTTTGCCTAGGCCTTTTTCAGGATTGAACCCGTATGCCAGCAGCATCTTAGCTGGTAGAAGACTGGCTTCTGAGATGTAAGGAGTTCTCAACTTCGACCCTACTGGGGTATGAACTGTTGCTACCAACTCTAGGGAGTGATAGCTCGCTTCAGTTTTCTCTTCAGGCTCAATATAGGGAATGGCACTGTTCTGGTATGCCTGGAGGTCGACTTCCCCATGTACGGTAATCACCTTCCCATCTACAACGAAACGTACTTTTTGGTGCAGGCTCGAAGGGACAGCTCCTGCGGTATGGATCCAAGGTCTTCCTAGCAGGAATCCAAATGCACTGGGCAGATCCATTACTTGAAAGTTTATAGAGAACTTTGTCGGGCCGATGAATACGTCAAGCTCGATCTCTCCCTCTACAGTCTTCCTCATGCCGTCGAATGCTCTCACAGCTGTCTTGGATGTCTTGATCATCTCTTCCTTGATTCCCAGCCTCCTTATGGTAGCCAAAGGACAGATGTTAAAGGCTGATCCGTTATCGATCAATACGTGTGCCACTCTTTTGCCGTTACATTGGGCAGAGATGTATAAAGCTTTGTTGTGCCCTCTTCCTTCCATGGGGAAGTCCTCGTCAGAGAAGCTCAACTGGTCTTTTAAGAGAATTGCCCCTACAAAGTCCCCTAGTTGGACCTCATTGATTGTTTCAGGGACATGTACTTCATTGAGTACCTTCAATAGTGCGTTCTTGTGCTTCTCTGAATTGATGAATAGGTCTAGCAGGGATATCTGAGCGGGCATCTTCCTCAGCTGCTCTATCACTTCCAACTCACTGGTTTTGATGATCGATACGAGCTTTTCGGCATCTTCCTTCGAGACATCTCTTTTTTCGGATTCACCCTCTCTGGGGGCATAAAATCTTCCAGACCTCATTATTACATCTACTTGTGTGGTCCCATAGTCCCAATGAACAGCTTTGGGATCATACTCTTCTACTGGGGGGACTTTTATCGTTACAGTTGTCTGATGAGGTATCTCTGGTCCTGACGTGTTGCTTTCTTCCTCCTGAGGTAATTGAATTACGACAGGCCTCACTGGGCAATCTTCTACCTTGCTCAGGCTATCCAGCTCATCCAATCTGATCACCACGGCCGTGGCTACTTCGATCATCAATATGGCGTTGTCGAGTTCTTCCATACCTTTTGAGGTTTCTGGTTGAGAGAGATCATCCATACCTCCCCATCCGTCCGGTATGATGTCTTCAATCTTCTGATAAAAGCTGGGAGGGGCCGAATATTTCACCTTGAAATTGTATCCTCCAGAATCTTGACCCAGGTTGTCTATAATTTCGTTCTTCTCAAGTGCGTCAACCATAAACTTGAGGTCTGCTAGACTTCTCCTTCTGGCTTCTATTTCGTCTTCTTCAAATTCTTCCTCTGACTGAGTAGCTGGCCCCAGGCTGCTTACCAAGTTCTCATGTGAGGTACCACAGGTGTTACTCTGCCCAGCTGTGATCAAGAAGTGGTTTCTTTTCAAAGATAGAGATGCTTCGATCCCTTCAAATTCTTCATCAGTAATGTCGGACACTATCCCCAAGCTCTTCATCTTGTCGATACACAACTTCTTTTGGTCGGTTGATATCTCCCCTTCTTTTGGGTATGATGAAGCGATTGTTAGCAGGGTGTCCAGCTTAGGCATATCTACCTTCAGTTTAAGGTAATCCTCCTCTTCTTCAGTGAATATTGCCCCTATTGCTTGATGATCTGGCAACGGATTTTCTTGTACATTTGGGGCTGCATTGTCAAATTTCAAAATCTGACTATCAATTAGGGCTTGCACTTTCAGTTTCAGGACATAGCAGTTATCCACATTATGCCCTCTTTCGCCCATATGGTAGGCACAGGTCTGGCTCTCATCAAAGCCAGGATATCTTGCGGGGTTTGCCCTAGGTGGTTCTTTTGCCACCAAGTGTTGCTCCAGCAGCATCGGGAGTAGCTTGGATAAAGGTCTCGGGAGCTGAGAGAATTGTCTCTGGGGTTGCTTTCTTCTAGGCTCTTGTACCTTTGGCGCTGACCAGGATGATCCGCCTTTGGCCTGATTAGAATTGCCAAATGGCTTTAACTTGTGGGGATCTGGTATAAATGCTATGTCTAGTCCGGCTTCTCTTTCCTTCCTCAGAGGATACTGCTTCCTAGTAGGAGCTTCCTGAGGCCTTCTTTCTTTCAAGGCCCATTCCAGCCTCTCAGCAACCTTAATCAGGTGTGCGAATGTCTGACATCCAGAAGTGTTCAGTCTGTCAAAGTACTCGTAGGGGAGTGCTTTTAGGAATAAGTCGATCAGCTCCTCTTTTGGGATTGAAGGCTTTACTTGGGTAGCCAAGGCTCGCCACCTCTGAGCATATGTCCTGATCGATTCGCCCCTCGCTTTTGAAGTTCGTAGGAGGTCTTCTCTTGTTGGGGTTGTAGCCGTGTTAAATTTGTACTGCCTGAGGAAGTCTTCTGCAAGGTCCTCCCATCCGTCATAATCCTCTAAGTCTAGCTCAATAAACCAAGCCAGAGCGGCGCCAGCCAAACTCTCTTGGAATGTGTTCATCAACAACGGAATGTAATCCGAGTAGTGCGCCATCTTGCGCAGGTAGTACTTGAGGTGGGCACGGGGACAGCCTGTCCCGTTGTATTTTCTCACGAACTCTGGCTCCCTATAGTCAGGAGGAGTCTCTATTTTAGCAAAAGGAGATATTTTGTCGAAGCGGGCCAGCTCATAGCCCTAGCTGTTTAAACATTCTTTGATCTTGGCCGATCTCTTAGCCTCCACTTTGGCTTTTACAGTCTGGTTCACTTTTTCCTCCTTCTCGAGGTTGATAACAACAGGGGACGCTTTTTGTTGCGACGGGGTGTTTGGCTCACGGATATCCTCCTCCGCCCGTTGAGTATTTCCCGTCGTTTCTTTGTCAGCCATATCGGGTGCAAGTGATGGATGTGAGTTGTTTAGGAACCACTGTCTGTCTGGCCTGGGAGGCTTCCGTCATTGCCTTAATATCAGCCATCACAGTTGCCATTGAACTATTTGATATTTCCCTATCAAAGGAAAGAAGGTTCTTGTCATTTCCCTTTCATTTGGATTCTTTTGCCTTGACCTGTCGACATCTTTCAAGGAATAATATGCATATAAATGATGCATGCATGATATGTAAGATGCAAGTGATCTAAGATGATTCTTGTTTGTAACGAAAAAATGGATTCGCGCCTTTCAATCTATTCACAAAGAGCATTTCTTATCAAGCATGTCAATCTATAAAGTTTGAATTCTTTCTTTTCGAATGCTCTTTTCAAAGAGACTTCTAATTGTTAAGAAACTTTTTCAAGTTTTCTCGAGAATTTTGTTTGCAGATTGAGCCATTATGACGCTCTTGAAATCATCTATCCTAAATGCATGTGTGAGATGATATGAAAAGTGGGTACTCCCTGTTCTGCCATTTGAAGTCGTTGCTTCTTGGGTGTCTTGACTCTGTTCATCTCCTGAGAGGAAAAAGATAGGAAATATTATTCCCACATCTGATTGAAATTTATTTAGGAACGATACGTCCTTTTCTACCAAGAGGAATGGCCGCGCATTGTTCTTCTTGGAAGCATTGTTGCTATGGCGAAATGCTTTTTGTATTCCATGGACGGATTTCATTCCATTACGCTCCATGAGTGATAACCATCGTTTCAGGGACTCGTCCCATGTATCACTATGATGAATCTGATGTCTTCGACTTCGGCGTGCTTTCTGGATAGCGAAATGATTTGCCTCCAGTAACCGAGTACTCCACCTTGAGTTAGCTGATTTAGCCATATGAAGCTCCATTGTATCGCGCTAACGCCTTCCCCGTTGGTTGAGTCAATCACTTCCATGTCAGGTGATTTTGACGTTTGACATTCTTCAATCTATTCTGACACATGTCTTCGACTATCGTTCTCTGTATATGAAAGAGAAACATCTCAGTCATTTGTATGAAATGGAATCAGAATAAGGGACAATTTACTCCCTTTTGTGACAACAGAGGATGAAACTTCATCGTAATTATCCGAAGGTCTCGGCATTTGATGTTGCACGATATTCGACACTATTTGGGTTCTGTCATTCTCCTTCTTGAGGTTGGGTGATCTTTCGCCACTTTCGCTCCATTGATGCATTTCAATCTGTTTAGAGAGGAAGAAAAATGTTTGACTTTTGATTATGAAAATCAATTACTAAAACAAGTACTCCCTCTTGATTCAAAGATGGGCAACGATCATCTCTTCATGGTCTTCTTGATTTGTCATGACTTCATGCCACTCCTCAAGCACCCTACTACTCGAGATCCACAAGTGTAGATTTATCTCTATTTGTGTACATTTACACCTTGAAGTGTTGCTTCGCAAATAAACATTCAGTTTTCTTCATCTCTACATATAGAAAGGGAGATGATCATTTCATATCTTGAGAGGATTGAAATGAGGAACGATATACACCCTTTTATGGTTGAGTGATCATCAATCTCATGGTGGGAAACACGAGTATTTGTACTCCTTGAGACGTGCTTCAATTGGCAATCGTGCCATGCCACATTGGCCTCCAATTTTGAGGGTCCACAATTGAGTCTTCTTTAAAGGGACAAATGTCGACCTCACACAATCCTTTTATTTCACCTACATGTCGTGAGGAAGGAAAACGTCAATTGTTTGCACAAAAAGCTCCAATTGAAACGATCACAGATTTACTATCCCCAGAGTATATTTCCTCAGCTCCCATCACTTTGAGCATCAGAGATGAAGGAGTGTTCCTTAACGGTCCCAATTTATTTTTTCATAATCACCTGCAAGTGTGAGTAACCATGTCATTGTTTAAACAAATCAATTTAATTTGGAACGAATACACCCTTTTCAACTTAGAGAGGTCGATCCAAATCAGGCATGCCCCTTTTTCATGTTGTCTTGTTTTGGGGTTATCATAGTCGATCTATCTTATTTTGGAAAACCAATGGGCGGCTCCTGATGAAGACGCATCTCCTTTCATGTTACAGGGAAAACAAGCCTCGCACCATTGGCCTTCAGCCGTTTTGACCTGTTGGCAAATGAAATAACCAAGCAAGTCAAGTATAACACTCGAAGTTTTTATTGGAACGATTACAGTTTTACCATCGTTTGATCACATCTCGCATGCGATTAGATGAAGGAATCTTCAATAAATGTATGTGATGTATAACCTGTCAGAAAGGAGACACACTTAGCATTTTGCATAGCAAAGACATCTCTCAATGAGGTCGCTTCTTATAATGAAAGTGAGGCGACAATACATATCCCATAATCCCTATTTACGGGCATCTGATGTCCGCCAAGATTTCAAGATAAGTAGAGACATCATTAAAAGATCGATCCACGGTCATCAATCGAACGCCCATTTAATTCCAAATGTTTAATACGCAAATGGGGGCATTAATCTTGAAAGATTGCTTTGTGACATTTTTCTTGTGAAAATCATGTGATCTTTGTTTTTTAAGAAATCACTAGACAAAATGTGATTGCAAACATAGCTTTAACTTTATGCCCCCAAAATCTTGAATTGGAAGAATTTTAGACAAAAAGAAATGTCATCTTAATCCATGAGTGAAAATTTGGATGAACCATCTATTCCGTAGGGACGGCTTAGAAGTATTCCCACTTTTGTATCTAAAATTCATTGTCAAAAACTTTCATTTGTAAAATCAAACACCCAGGGCATTCGGTTGATTTCCATGAATTTCCTATCATGAAATTTCACTAGGAAATGAACAAGTAGAGGGAGAAGTCATACTTACAGTGATCAGCGGGAATTTTTTTTTTTTTTTTTTTGGTTTTAGGTATACCAACCTCTCATAGACATGCGCATAAGACAAGTGGGGGGTATACTCTAAGGAAAATCAAAAGTCAGGTGAGGAACCTATGGCTCAGGCTCCCACGATCCACATGAGGCAGATTCCTCCCCAAGGGTACCTACCCAAGAGGGCTAGATATCGCCCATGCAGATAGTAGGCGGGAATGAATACGAAAGTCTCAAGTGCCATCAAACACAAGATCCTTTTCGCACCCTTTCCCTATCTAAGGTAACCTAGAGGTGGTTGCAGTCGGGGTTTGACCGCCGGTGTGTGCGATGTGTCGTGATCATCACAATGCAAGGTCATGCACAGCAGTTTGTATCAAAACACCGCTTCAGTATGTGCATAAACATACATCCCCAACTCCAATCTGCAGAAAAAAATGTCAACAATCACTCCACCCCTTATTTCTCCAACCTGCAAAAACATCTAACACAATAGTTAGCATACGTACCTCACCTTCGAGAGCATCTGCAGAAAACAATGTCAGATAAACCAAACAACTTTTTAATCGGCTCAAGTCCTCTGGTCTGCGAAACCAGAGATTCTGGGTTCGATCCCCAGTGGAGTCGCCAGTCTGTCGCGACCCCCTCCCGGAGGCTCGGAGGCGGGAGCGGGGCTAATGGGCCGCCCGATCGCTAGCTTGATCGGACGCGGGTCCTCTCCCAAGGCCCATTACCCAAGTCGCAACTGCTGGATATACGTGGTCGACCTTCAGTGTGGTCTAGTGACATGTGATGAGTGTACATGCCAAGGAGTCGCCACCAATCGTTTCATGGAGGGTACGATCGGAAAACCCTATCGAATAGTTGGGAGTGATCTATTCGATTCTGCGGAAACCAGAGAAGTGGGTTCGGGGACTTAGTTACGCCAACTGTCAAAGTTGACGTCCTTTCGGTACCTAAGCTGAATGGTTTATCTGATCCTAGGATTTCATACAGATGAGTGGGGAACATATCCTAAATCTAGGAGTTCATGCAGATGGGAAATACTACCCTATCACTCACAACCAATAGAAATAAGTGCGCAAATCAAGGATCCAGTACATGCGGATAAAACACATGAAATCAGCATGATATCCCTAATGAGGCCCTATTAGCCTAGAGAAATATCAATCAAGGCTTAGGAGTGATTTGGACATGATTCGCCCATGAGGGGCAGAATCGTTATTTTGAACAATTCGGGGAAAATTTACCCTTAAAAGGGTAAATCTGTCATTTTAGACGAATTGGGAAGTCAAAAGACAATGGAAATAGGATTGGCCATCAATCCAATCCATTTCCTGTTTTTCGGGAATTTCCAGGATTTTTCTAAAATTTTCAAGTGATTTTACCATTGGAGGGGTAAAGTCGTCATTTGGACAAAGACGAGGAACTGAAAATCTCAAATATTAGAGTTGGTCGTCCACCTGACCAAAACCCTAACTTCAAGCAATTTTCAGAACTCGATTGAGATAAGAAAGACGATTTCCCCACTAAAGGGCAAAATCGTCATTTTGAGAAAAGAGGCGGGACTCGAAAACCCAAACCTAAGAATTGGTCGTCTAATCGACCCTAATTCTCACCTTGGCATTATCGGCCTTATCTAGCATGCACACAAGAGGCGACTTACCCCTAAAGGGTAATCTCGTCAAGTTTCGGAAAATTGGATAAGGAACCCCAAAAATAGGGTTGACCAGTTGTCTGTGGTCAACCCTCGATTTTTGGTGCTTTCTGGAATGTCTAGGATTTTTCCAATATTTTTCCACATTTTTTTGGAATTTTCTGGAATTTTCTAGCATTTTTTTTTTTGGATTTTCTAGGATTTTTCTGATTTTTTTTTATTTTTTTGATTTTTTTAAAATCATTTTTGAATTTTTTTTATTTTAAAAAATATTATTCGGGCCGGGTCGACCCGACCCACTCGGGTCGGAACCCGGTCCAGACCCGAACCCGCGACAACCTTGATCGAAAACGACGTCGTATCACGCTTTTTATTTTTGGATTTTCCGGTTTTAATCCGACGGTCCCTGATGGACCACATGGCTTGTCCGTGTCGCTTAGATCTGGTTACTAAAACCTACGGTCCAGATTGGATGAAGACTCAATCAGAGCCGTCTGATCAGATTACTTGAACCTACGGCCATGATTAGATCCGGAGACTTGATCTAGACCGTCGATTCACACTAACCTAAACGACGCCGCACGGCCACTAACCTACACGACACCGTTTCAGTTTATTTTTTATTTTCTGATTTTAAAACATTTTCGGATAAACCTAATTACTAATCGGACGGTCACTAGAATTTACGTTCGATTTATTTGAGCCGTCCGATCCTTTTTATTTGAATAACAGACCCAACGGCCGTGCTGACTCGACACCACGTGGACCAATGGCCGAATGCCAACTAGGACTTTGACCGGTTGACCGCGCCATGTCAGCTTCGTCTTCAACCTCGCGACTCCGGCAGAATGGACGGCTGTGGCTCTCCGACGACGATCCTACGGTGGAATCATGATGAAATCGTGCGAGACTAACTCTAATCGACTCGCGATCGTCTCTACCTTAACATATCTAAGGATCGTGGCGTTTTATTCGCAAAAACACGAGCATCATACAAAGCACCGAACACGGCCATGGAAGCTCAATCATACGATTTAGTCAAAATTAGAGGAATTCAGTCACAGAATAGCACCAATGGAGGTTCATAAGACTTACCTCGAGCTCCGATTGAGCTCGCTAGGCCCCGATTTGGCTGGGCAAGGATCGGCTATGGAGGCTAAATCGGAGGACTCGATTCAGGGTATGCGAGCAAAGTCGATGCAAAATGGAGATGCGAGCATGGTTAGTAATGTCTATGGGATGAAAAGCACACGGGAATTGCAAAGATTGAAGCCAAAATCAAAGTCCGCCATTGAAGACCTGAGCTTGAGTTTGAAGTTCGGGATTACCTGTTCTGGCGGTTTTGGGCTGCGCGGTTGATGGCGGTCGCTTCCTAGCACTCAAAGCGAACTTCTGACGATCTTCTTCAGCTTCGGTTTGGCCGGAGACGGCCTAACCAGCGCTTTGCAGTCGAACTCAAGTTCTCGACAACGGAGGGTCGGAGAACGAGCTCTCTCTCGCGTTCTCTCTCTCTCTCTCGATTCAGTTTCGCCCCTCTGCTACTGAATCAACCTCCTCTAAACAGAAAACGAACGCAGGCTTTTATAGCTGTTCGATTTTTGGCGCCGAACGGTGGAGCTTCAACCAACTCCATTTGGCACGTGTAGTCACGTGCAAATAGGTCAGAATGACGTTGGAGAGGATGGGCACTCCGTTTAATCCCATTTGGCTCTGCGGCCGGCTTTATTTCGCACGAATTTGGCAAGGATTTGAGCTATTTTTTGCTTTTGTTGACTTTTGCAGGTCCGGCGACCTTGACCGTCCGATTACTCCCTCCTCAGGCAACCATTGGTCGTGATCTTGGTGTCAATCAACGGGGGACGATCTAAAGCTTTAAACCCCCACCAGTGTGTCTCCGATTGTGGTCGATTGGTCTGTCAATTTAGCTGTCAAAGCTCGGCTTTTCACTGTTCATTTGCGCAGACTCTCGGGGAAGAAGATGACACTGTTCTGGACCGGTTTGACCGGTCGGACCGGCGGTCGGACCGGTCAGAACCGGTTCCGAACGGGATTTTTCAAATTAATCCCAAATTAATGGGAAAAGTTTGCAATTAAACCTCAAAATCGAATCTAGAGCATGAATTCTATCTAGAAATGTGGTTTTGCCCAAAAGTTTTCATCAATTTATACAAAACCCCCAAATTTTCATTTAATTGGAAATTGGGGATCATGTAATTGAGGGTGCAAATGATCAAATTGAGTCAAACCACATGTTCCAATCGATTTAAAATGGTGAAATCCATTGGGTAGCATGTTTAATTTGCAATGATAGCCCTTGAATTGAAAGTAATTTCAATTATGCTTAATTTCAAGGACTAAAATGCAATTTTAGTATGTAATTTTGTCAAATCCGTGAAATTGAGCATATTGTGCAAACAATTGGGCTAAATTGAAATAGGGGATAGTCAGATTGAATGTCAAGATCTTAAAAAATGCCAAAATTGCAAATTAAAAGACTCAATTGTTATTTTTTCTTCAAATTCAATAGTACGGGTTATAAAGGAACACCTAAAATTGAATCCGATTTTGATTTTTTTGAGAGGTCAAAAATAAAAGGGATTAAAAGGAAAAATATTGGATATTTTTCCATATTTTGTTGACCTCAAATGCTATTTTTCTTGATTTTTTAAGTATTTTTCTATTTTCCAAAAATACTAAAAAATATGAAAAATGTGAAAAATTATTTTTTGGTCAAGAATGGTTCCTTGGGCTTGGCCAAGGCCACCAAAGTTGATTTTGTAATTTTTTGACTTTTTATGAATGTTTTATGATTTTTCAAAAAAATAAAAATGAAAAAGGCTAGGTCAAAAATCAGGTGTCAACAGGTATCTTCTTGAAAGTCGTCACAGTGGGCAGCATCCGGCAAGTAAGCTTCAGGTAAGCCTCTCTCACTCCGGCCCATGTTCAAATTGTTAAAGCAAACCGGGGATTAATTTGAGCTTTCATCAAAGGGCCTTAAGCGATTCAATGTCGTAGCATTTCTTCTCTCATTTTCCCAGTTGAGTCGGTTAGAAATCAGGTGCCACCTTATCTTTGAGAGAAACCTCTAACGAGATTCCTCTCAAAGATGGGCAGCTGTTGACACCTGATTTTTTACCATTTATTATTGTGATTTTTATTCTTTAAAATTAATTAAAAATATCAAAAAAGGTCATAAAATCACAAAATCAACTTTGAAAGCCTTGGCCTAGCCTTAGAGACCAATTTTGAACAAAAAATATTTTTTGGTATTTTATAATATTTTTCGAATTTATTTAATTATAAAAATACCCAAAAAATCAGAAAAATACCATTCGTGGTCAGAAAAATACAAAAAAAATATTCAATAATTTTGTTTTAATTTCATCTTCAAGTGTGTCACCTTAAATCTTGAAAATTCGGCTAGGGTCACTATGTTTCTTCACAAACATAAACCCGAACCGAGCAAAAAAAATCCTTTTCGAGTCTTTTAATTTTCAATTCTTGGTTTTTATAAGCTATGACATTGGGCTCTAAAGTCTTGAAGTGCAATTTGATCAATTTTGAACAAAAGGGCTTAATTGCACAAATATCTTTCAATTTAGTCCCCGGTTTCACGATTTTTGAAATTAAATTTCATAAGGCCATACCCATTAAAGTTAAACACGTCCACCCCATAGTTTTCATCATGCTGAATACACTGGTGGGTTCAATTCGGGCTAATTTGATCGTTTAGGCCCTCGATTAAGCAAAAAATCATTTTCGGATCCTAAGGACAATTTGGGGTTTTCACTAAATTTCAATCAATTGATTCATGAAAATACTCATATTTGATAGAAAACATGTCAAGGAGTCCGATTTTGCCATCAATTTTATGAAAATAGGATGATTCGGTGCCCAATTTGGCAAAATTAGGTCGAACCGGGCCGGTCAGGTCAAGCCCGACCCGACCCGGTCCGACCGGGTCTGCAACTAAGTTGCAGACCCACCGGCCAGCGCACCAAAGAACAGGGAAGCAGGGGAGCGGCAACCGATCGTGGGAGTCAATTTTTTAAGAAAGAAAGGGCAACGAACGTGGGAGACAAGTGTGTATGTTGGCTTTTGATAAAGGGATGGGCACGAAGGCCGGTGGAAAGAGGAAAAAGAGAAAAGGGAAGTGCTCGGGGCTTTAGAAAAAAAAAAAGAAAAAGCTCGGCCGAGGGGAGGGCAAGGAGAATCCGAGAACAGGAGAGTTGGCGAGGGAGGCAGGAGCTCAAGGAAGCTGGGCTGAGGACGATCGGACCACCTCGAGCCGCCGTCGCCGCCGGCGAAGCCAGGTCAGTGTCGCCCCCCCTGTTTTGCCCTGTTTTGTGCTGTTGAACAGGGTTCTTCGGTCCGGCTCGATTTCAATCGAGTCGGACCAGAACCGATAGTACCCGAACCCCCTGAGGACGCATATGGAAATAATAAATAGTCATTTTAACTCGGTATCCCTCTTGGAGCTTCGACGAAATCATTTCAACGGTTTTCTGATGGTGCACGCCACATGTTCGATGAATGTCCTAAAATGAGCCGAGTGGGTCGATCCGAATAGCGAGCTGTGGTCAGCTATACTTCGTGTTTTCATGCTCAAAATCTCATTTAGAATCATCCCTAAGCCTGGCTGTATCATTTTGTTGCATGAATTGACCCGTAAATGGCTGAACCGAACCCATCGCCGACTTCGCCGGAGCTCGGAGCTGGGGACCGCCAGCCGCTAACCACCGGACCTCATGGACCTCAGGTAAGCCTCTGGACCTTCATTGGATGTCTTTAGAATGAATTAAACCAAGCTTGGACATAGAAAATTTTCTGGCAATGGGTCGCCGGAGCCGGGACTGTGGCTGTCCGGTTTACCCTTTTTCGGCGTGTTCGTGGCCTTTATTTCTGTCTTACGTTGATGCTGAGTTCGTAGGGGGGCCGAATGCTAAAAAAGGAGTGAAACTTTTGAAGATTTGGCCCCGGTTTTGGCTTCCCGGCGAGGTTTCTGGCGAAGAGGCCGGAATATTTACTATTCCGGCGTCTTCTCCGGCGGCCCTCGTCGGTCAAAGGTCAAAATTGCTGACGTGGCTCGCCACGTGGGTAGCCACGTCAGCTGGGTGGGGGCCGCGCGGATAAAAAAAAATATTAAAAAATCGATCGGACGGTGGAGAGCGCGCCACGTGGCTGGATCTGGAGCGTCCTCTCTCATTTGGCGAAACGACGCCGTTTTGATAGCTGAGGGTGCGGGCCGGATCTGGGTCGTGGATCTGGGCGTGGGCCGGGTCCAACCCGGCCCGGATAATAATTTTAATTATTAAAAAAATTCAAATAATAATAAAAAATTCAAAAATCAATAAAAAAAATAGAAAATCATAAAAAATTCAAAAAAATTCAGAAAATTCAGAAAAATTCTAAAAAATTCCAGAAAATAGGAAATGGCCATATTCAACTGGCCATGACCTGTTTTGGGTCATTTGACCCCCAATCTTTCCAGAAATGACGGTTTTGCCCTTCCGGCAAACCGTCTTCCAAAAAAATTCTAAAAAAATCCAAGAAAATCCCCAAAAATAGGAAATGGCCACAAACAACTGGCCAAGACTCATTCCGGGTGTTTTGAACCCCGACCCTTCTTAAAATGACGATTTCGCCCTTTGGGCGAATTGTCTTCCAAAAATTGATGAAAAATCAAGAAATTCCAAAAAAATTCTCAAAAATGGGAAATTGCCACAATCAACTGGCCATGGAATATTTTGGGTAATTCGGTATCCAAGTCTTTCAAAAATTGACGATTTTGCCCTTCGGGCTAAATCGCCTCCAAATCTTCCCATTTTACCCCGGTCCGAAATCACACCTTTCATAAGCCCTTATGGCTATGCTAGGAGGCCATTGACTGGAATTGATGTGCATCGATGAGATGTATTTATGCACTTGATTGCGCTTTCATTTAAATTGATTGTGATTGATAGGAATAGTCTTCCAATCTGCATGAAACCCTTAACCAAACCTACCCTACCTAAAATTGCGCCTGCATGAATTCTTAGCTAGGAAATCACTCGCGTTAGGTACCGAAAGGGCGTTGGTAATGACACCAGCGTAACCAAGTCCCCGAACCCAAAATCTCTGGTTCCGCAGAATTGATCGATCTCTCCTAATCGGTCAATAAGGTTTCCGGTCTACCCTCCAAGAAAGACCGGTGGCGACTCCAAATGCATGTACAATTTGCACATGCCACCACGACCACACTGAAGGTCCAAAGCGATCGACTTTTATCGTCGAATCCCTCAAAAATACTCCCGCCGCGATTTGGTATGGGCCTGGGAGGGCTCGCGCCGATCCAAGGCCCGCGATCGGTAATCCATTAGCCGCGTCCGCTTCCGGACGGGTCGCGACAATAGATGTCCAAATTACTATCGTTCTTAGCAAATGGCTTTAATTTGGATACCATATCTCCAATTAAATTTAAAACATCAGAATTGTGTTTTGCACTTTTGAACATTCCACCGATTTTTTGGAATTGATCGAAAGAAATCATCGTGGATTACATCCCTTTTAATGGTATGCTTTCTCTTGAAGAATATTGATAAGAACTTTTCACACAAGGCTAAAGCTCGTGTAAATATTCTTATCCTTATCAATTACACGTAAGCATAAAATTGAAAGGATTTATGCTTTCTTTTTCAAATTCTCTCTTTTGATTCTGTCTTTTCATTTAAAACAGGTGAAAAATAGATAGAGAAGAAATATCCATTTGTGGATAGGTGTGAGGAATTATGGAACGAGTTGTGCATGGTAGACACTTGTTGAAGACTCATTCATCTGATTACATGCAAGATTATGATGGAACGATGGTAAAATTGTAGACGTTCCAATAAACACCTCGGGTGTTATACTTGACTGGGACCTTCATGTCTTTTGTCAACAGGATAAAATGGTCGAAGACCAACAAAGGGAAACTTGCCTTCCCTACAAGATGAAAAGGTGGAATAAAAGATTGTTTGAGCGTAGACCTTTAAGGCGTAAGGTGAAGGCGACATGGCACGATGAAGGAAACTGTTGTCTGTGAAGTAACACTTCAGGCTGTTGAAGTACTCAACCACAAGTAAACCCGTGCTTGCGGATGTCAAATAGCAGAATGCTTGAGGGACGCCATGAAATGATGACAAGACAAAAGATGCATGAAGAAATTGGAATGCATCGATCAAGCGAAACTGACAGAAGATCACGCAATCTTCACAAGAAGCGCAATGAGACCAAGAAGTGTAAAAAATTGTAGAACATCAAATGCTGAGATCTTCGGAAGATCGTAGAGTCATATCATTTGGGGTCACGAAAGAAAATACAAAGTAGGTACAGACGTCAGAGAAGATTGAAGGACGCGAAGGGCCAAAGTCACCTGACATGGAGTGGACCGACTCCAACTAAGCGTGAACGCATCAACACAGCACGATCGAGCTGCCTATGACTGAATCAGCCAGCCCCAGGCGAAGCACCCAGTTGCTAGGGACAAATCACTCTTCTACCCGGAAAGGGTACCGAATGTCGGAGATGTCAAATTCACCATGGTGATACGTAGGGAAAGTCCTTGAAGCAGTAGTTATCACCCATGAAGCATGATGAAGTGGAGTAAATCCATCAAAAACAGAACGCATTAAACCCTTCTAAATGAGAAGAAGAACGATGCGGAGCCATCCATTTGGTAAAAGGACGTATCGTTCCAAAATGATTGTCCTCTAGATGTGGGAATAATGTTTCCTTTCCTTTCCCTCTCAGGTGATGAGCAAAAGCAAATGACCCAAGAAGCAATGCCTTCAAATGACCAAACAGGGAGTACCCATATTCATGGCATCTCAGATATGCACTTTAGTTAAATGATTTCAAGAGCTTTCTAATGGCTCAATTTGTGAATAAAATCCTTGAGAAAACCTGAAGAAGTTTCTCACCATTTAGAAATCTCTCTGAAAAGAGCGCTTGAAAAGAGAAATTCAAGTTTTGTAGATTGACATACTTGATAAAAAATGCTTTATTTGAATAGAGGGAAAGGCACGAATCCATTTTTTTTTGTGGCAAGCACGAATCAGCATAGATAACATGCATCATGCATATCATGCACATATCCTGTGTACGAAGAACCCAAAAGGAAAAATCCCAACTCTCCCTGGACGAATTTCAAGGGTAAATTGTATCGATTCCAATAGTCAATTATACATGCCCTTTACTCTTTGGTAGGGAAACGTCAAATATCTCAAATGGCGACTGTGGTTGAGAGAGTCACCAAATTGCCACAAGACAGATTCTAAAATCCTCAAGCTGACCAGAGATAGGTGAAAATGATCAAAGACTCTGGTGGTTGAGATGGATGACCAGAATCGGCAAAAAATCCATGGGAGCAAGTTCCTCCCTTTTTTTCGAGAAGCCGAGCCGGGGGAAAGTTCTCATGAACCCCCACAAAACCGCATTGGGGCAAGGTTATCAAACTCAGAGATGACAAACATCAAGACAAGCCTTACTTGGGCAGAATGTCTGAAAAGCACCATTCCTTCAAGCATTGGAAGGACGAAGCCCCGAAGGGAGTATCTCAGTCCTAAAATTTCAAATGAGGTCAAATAAGGACCCATGCATATCTCTTCGTATGCAGGTGCATGGACATCTTCAAATTGGATTGAAAATCGTCAAAGAACATGGAAAGTGCTAAGGCATTTTGCCAAGACGGACGTCGCCTAATTGGGGCAAAGCAGTTGTTGATGTGATCAAGGATCATCTTACGAACAACACATACAAATACAGACGAGAGGATGTGATAGTCATCGTCCATATCAGTATATGATATTAAAATGGCCCTCATTAAGTGAGAAGCTTCGACAATCGACAAAAGAAAGGAACATGTCGATAGGATGTTACCATGGATCCCAAGAAAGAAGACATCCTAAAGAAGATGGGGATTGCAGCAAAATGCAAAAAGGAATTTAGCTGGGGAAAACATCACCTAGCTATGACAAATCACACCTAACTGGGGCAAGTGAATCATTTGTGCGTTGGACAAAGGAAGACGTTTCGTCTCCGGCAAAGCCAATGGACGCAATAGCAGAGTCGTCCGCATCAGAATTAAACCCCAAGATACAAACTTGGGGTGAATGGTAACTTTGTATCGTTCCAATTTGATCTTCGATGATCCTATGCTTAATATGAGCTTATTCTCTTTCCACAGGAATTTTTGGCACTGAAAAGCCTCAAAAGAAAAGAACTCGCCGACATGGAGACGAATAGAGTTATCGACCTCAAAAGTCAGGACTCCAAGAAATGGTCTTTGATTATAAGACCGAGTGGAGAGTAAAAAGGTATCGCTTCCACATTGCATGCTTTAATATGCATTTTGATACGAATCTCCTGTTTCCTTGAATAAGGAACCCTGAGGAGTGGAGTGGAAGACGTCTAAAAGCACGAATGGATCTCCTCTAGTGCAAATCCTTGAGAAGGATTCGTTGCCCAACCAGACGGAGAGATCGTGGTCACAAGCTAGATGGCCGACTCCTACAAACCGCACATTTGTGTTCAAATGGAAGCACAAAGCAAGAGGGCTCGCCGTCAGGGCGAACAGGGATCTCCAGCCATGACGGACGGGTAAGTATCCATTTTCCCAATTCATTGGAGATTGAAAATTTTCGAAATTCTTTCAACTCTCACGTCCCAAAAAGACTTAGAATTTTCAATTCATTAACATTTATGTTTTGAATCGGGAGGTTGTCTAAACAAGAATGGACCATGCGTGGTGCATCATAAAATCCCCTTGGAGGAAATTTTTGGAAAAAATAAAAAAGATTTTTCCAAACAAAAGTTGTTCAAACCACTCAAAAGGATGTTTTCTCAAAAGATCAGAGGCAAAGCCTAGTCCAAACACGTCCTACACACACTTGAGAGATGAGTGGAGTGGATTAGATAGCAAGATCTGGACCTACGAAGGTAGGGATTATTCGCGGTGATTACATGGATTGAGACGACGGAGGCATTTCGTTTCTTATCGCAAATACTACAGGTGATCATTGATAACCCCTTTGAATGGCGGTTTTTCATTCTCAACCCTGTCAAGAACCACCCTACATCGGGGCCAAATGGAGGTGAGTCCGGCAATATCAGGAGAAAAATGGTTAGAAATTTTCTTACTCGGACTAACGTCGATCTTTGTGTGTTGTTTATATGGTAATCCAAGTGCCATAGGACGACGAGAAGCATCCATTTCTCTATCCCATACACATTTACCCTTTGCACAGCCAAGTTGGTGATCATTGTATATTCCAAGGCGGAAGCGGTGTCACTCCAGTTGCGGAAGATCTCGGGAGATGAGACTTATCAAAAACTCCAGGTCATTGTTCAAGTGTGCTAAGAGCCAAGTCATATATCTAGCATAATTACCAAGGATCCCACTTCCAACAAGGGATTAAAAAAAGGGGCATCAGGAAAATGCAAAATGTCTGGTAAAAGTAAGGCCGATGCTCGTGTAAACTGTTTGTGTTGATCCCCCAGTGAAGCCTGGTTGGGAAAAGAAAAAACCCCAAGGGAATCAGATCACAAAGGTTACTCCCAGGCTGCGTCGCCTCTAGATGGCAAAAGCATGAATGAAGTAGGCGTCCTCTTAACACAACGAGAGGTGCTCTCTAAAGAACTTGTGTACGCTTCAAAGGCGGTTGTACACCTCAAAAATTGAAAATTCAGAAAGGAAAGGACAGGTGGCAAATCTGCAATGATCACCAATGTTAAATCCTTCGAAATTTCGAGGCCAAAAATAAGCCTTTTTCGGTCCCCAATCCTACCAATGTTATAACCTGAAGTAGTCTTCTCTGACTAAGATACTTGGGTTAACATATAGCTTAGCTCGAAGAGGTACGAGAAAGACTATTTCTTTCTCATTTTGCAGGGTTCTTGACTTGTAAACTCGGAGTAGATGGTGAAAAATTTTCATTCAACGGCCTTGACTCAAAAGTGAGTCCCCCTTGGAAATCGATATCCAAGCCCAACATTACGGTTCCCGTGGAAGACCTCCCAATCGATCGAAATGTATGCGCTGTGAATGATCTTGAAACCTAGACACAAGTTAGTAGAAAATTGAGCGCATTCCCTATAAAAGACCCTTATCTCAAAGCAGAGGAGAAGTCCTCATTGTCGAGAAATACTCCAACTGATGTTTTGAACAAACTCTTTTGGAATTTTCAAAATGTTTGATCCAGATTTTCTGTGCAAGGAATTTGTGATCACATTTGCATATTGCAAGAATGTTTTGGATAGCCTCCAGCATCAAAATGCACGTTGCATAAGAAGAACTTAAGTCGTACAAATTTTTTCAGATGGACAGTCGTTGTCTTCCCGAAGATTACTAACGTTTTCTTGGTGAAGAAAAATCTTTCAGGCTCAAACTTCTGCAGGATCCT
Organism: Rhodomyrtus psidioides; assembly: GCA_021437785.1. NCBI lineage: Eukaryota > Viridiplantae > Streptophyta > Magnoliopsida > Myrtales > Myrtaceae > Rhodomyrtus > Rhodomyrtus psidioides. Next base: position 844,574 of record JAILYB010000023.1, on the reverse strand, counting down.
TGGCGATCCCCAAATCCCCGGAAGAGCGTCTCACTCTAAGAAAAAGAGCTTACAAATTTATTTTTCTGCAGGATCTTTGGAAACCCCAAATCCCAGAAAAACATATACTCCGTGAAAGGGAGTACATTCATTTGATATCTCTACAGGATTCCTGGTAACCCCAGATCCCAGAAGGATATTTTGCTCCATGGAAGTTTTATAACTCTACAGGATTTCTGGCAACCCCAGATCCCAGAAAGATATTTTACTTCGTGAAATGAAGCACACGTATTTGATGTTTCTGCAGGATTGTTGGAAACCCCAAATCCCAGAAGAACATTTGCTCCGTGAAATGGAGTACCCATGCTTGAACTTTCTACAAGATACCTGGAGAACCCAGCTCCCAGAATGGTACCTTCCTCAGTAAGAAAATCTCAGGTTTCTCCAGATCCCAGAATGGCACCTCTCTTGATAAAATGAGTTGGGTTCGAGCTTCTTTTGATCACTGTTTTTCCTGATCTAAGAATGGCACCCAAAAACAATTTTTAAAATCGTTACCGCTCTTGCTCGCCCACAAAGCAACATTAGGGTAATTCAGTGTCTTTCCTATAAACATTCATTATGAATTCCTCAAGTCAGGATGATCTAAAATTGATTCGTTACCGCTCTTGCTTGCCCACAAAGTAGCATTTGGATAATTCTATGTCTTTCCTATAGACATTTATTAGTGACTCCTGTTAGGATGATCTAAGATTGATGCATTATTGCTCTTTGCCCATAAAAAAAACATTGGGATAATTTTGTGGCCTTTCTTACAAGCATTCCTTTCGGTAAACCCCTCATTAGGGGAGCGGCTTCCTAAGTCCTTTCCTAGAAGGTACACAGGACGAATCCCCATAAGACAGGATTGGTCGCCTTTAGAATCCCTTTAGTTTGGAATTCTACCATGGGTTAACCTACCATACGGGTTAGAACAAAACGAATCCCAACAAGACGGGATTTTTCGTTTTTAGAATCCCTTTATTTGGGAATTTTACTATGGGTTGGCCTACCATACGGGTCAGAAGCTTAATCTCCCTAGGATATCCTGAATGACGAGTCTTAGGTATCTTCTTGAAATTCATTGCAGCAAGCAGCATCCATATGCCCACAGGTGAGCTTCAGGTAAATCTCTCCCTCTCCGGCCCATGATTCAAACTGTCAAAGCAAACCGGGGATTAATGTGAGCTTTCATCTAAAGGTCTAAGGATCCGATGTCATGGCATTTTCCTGTCCGATCGAGTCGGTTAAGACTCAGGTGTCGTTTTATTTTTTAGAGCAACCTCTGACGAGCTTACTCTAAAAAAGGAGCAGCTGTTGACACCTGATTTTTCATCATCCTTTATGTCGATTTTACTTTCAAAATTAATTAAAAATAGCAAAAAAAGTCATAAAATTACAAAATTAATAAAAATTCAAAAAATTCAATAAAAAATAGAAATTCAAGAAATGTGGGAAATTCTGAAAATTCCAAAAAAAAAATCTAGAAAATAGGAACTGGCCACAATCAACTGGCCATGACCTATTTTAGGTCTTTTGAAATCCGACCCCTTCCGAAATGACGATTTTTCCCTTTAGGCAAATCGTCTCCCAAAAATTGGAGAAATTTCGAAAATTCCAAAAAAAAAATTCCAAAAAATAGGAAATGGCCACAATCAACTGATCATGACCTATTTTGGGTCTTTTGAAATCCGACCCCTTCCGAAATGACGATTTTGCCCTTTAGGAAAATTGTCTCCCAAAAATTGGAGAAATTTCGAAAATTCAAAAAAAAAATCCAGAAAATAGGAAATAGCCACAATCAACTGGCCATGACCTATTTTGGGTCTTTTGAAATCCGACCCCTTCCGAAATGACGATTTTTCCCTTTCGGCAAATCGTCTCCAAAAAATTGGAGAAATTTCAAAAATTCCAAAAAAATTCTAGAAAATAGGAAATGGCCACAATCAACTGGCCATGACTTATTTTGGGTCTTTTGAACCTCAATCCTTCCAAAATGATGATTTTGCCCTTTTGGCAAATCGTCTTCCAAACATTGAAGAAATTCTAAAAATTTCAAAATATTTCAGAAAATAGGAAATGGGCACATTCAACTGGCCAATCATATATCCAAAGCTTTGGGTTCTTAATCCCTCCAAAAATGACAATTTCACCCCTCATGGGTAAATTGCTTTGAAAATTAAGAAAAGATTTGAAAAATGGCATAAAATAGGAAATAGGTCATCTCAACTGCCCAATCCTTTTTATGACTCTTTGAGTTCCTAATTCCTTAAAAATGATAATTTTACCCCTCATGGGTAAATTGCATTTGTTTTCCCAAAATGACGATTTCGCCCCACATGGGAAGATCATTCCAAAAAATGTCAGGAAATAGGAAATGGGCCATTTCGATTGGTCAATCATTTTTCTAACGCTCTTGGGTTCCTATCCCTTTCTAAAATGATAATTTTTCCCCTTATCGCGAAATTCTCATTTGTTTTTCTAAATGACGATTTTGCCCTTCATGGGCAAATTGCCTTCAAATCATTCCCGAACTCCTTTCGTACTTCAAATGTCCCTTCTCTAAGCCAATAGGGCTATACTAGGAAGCCATTGATTTGAATTGACGTGCACTGACGTGGTTTATTTATGCACTTGATTGCGCTTTCATTAAATTGATTGTGATTGATAGGACCAGTCTTCCAATCTGCATGAAGCCTTGAATCAGACTTACCTCACCCCAAAATTGCGCTTGCATGAAATCTTAGTTAGGGAAATCACTCGCGTTAGGTATCAAAAGGGCGTTGGTAATGACACCAGCGTAACAAAGTTCCCGAACCCAAAATCTCTGGTTTCGTAGAATTGATCGATCTCTCCCAATCGGTCAGTGAGGTTTCCGGTCCACGTTCCAAGAAGGACCGGTGGCGACTCCAAATGCATGCACACATTGCACATGTCACTACGACCACACCAAGGTCGGAAGCGATAGACTCTTATCGTCGAGAAATCCTAAAAAATACTCCCGTCGCGATTTGGTATGGGCCTGGGAGGGCCCACACCGAGAAAGCCCGCGATCCACATCACAGAGTGGGAGGGCTTGATCGGTAATCCATTCGCCCGTCAACACGAAAGAACAATCGACGACGGGTCGCGACATTGAGTGCATGGAAGTTCCGAGATATCATTTGAAGATTGGCCTTGTGAAACTTGAACATTCATTGCTCTTGTTTGTCTGTCAGAGAAGGATGGACCTCCGATGTCAATAACTCTTTCATCACCAGGCATCTGCATCACAAAAACTATGACATATGAATTTGTTTTCCTTTTTGATGTATGTAGAAAACATTTGGCATTACAGAGATATTACCGTTAAATACGAATTTCCAGTTTCAGAGACGAAAAGACCATATCCTTGTCGAGCCTAAAGATACAAAATGAGCATTAAACATTAATCATAATATACAATATTATTGCGAAAATAAAATGTGGCCAAAAAAACTAACTTGTGCTCGCTCCTTCTTGATGATAGCAGAGTCACTTCCAGATGTCCTACTAGCTTGCACACTATCCTGCGCACCAATAGCTTTTTTTGGTCTTCCTCTTTTTGCCTATGAGCGAAAAAGCATAAGAAACACCATCATTAACGATTATGAGTGCCTCCAAAAAATTATTATTTGAAATTATAAGTCCAAATAAGGCTTACTTTGGAAGGCCTAGGTGCCGTAGGATTCTTGCATGTTTTCTTGTTATGCCCATACTGAAGGCAATTTGTCGCATTTGGATTCCAACCTTTGTCAATTTTTTACCATCACTACCTCGCTCATATTTGTCCTTGATTATGTTTTTCTTTTCTCTCCCCCTTTTCCTTCTATAGGGGGGGGGGAGGGGTTTAATTGGCTCACCTCTAACTTTATGCCACATTTGTTGTCCATTCATGGCTGGGAGGCGAAATTGATAACATCTGTCATAAGCATCTTTCTTGAAACAAACGTTAACATAATCATTAATATCTAACTTCATAAAACTAATGCAACATATAGCATGTTTACACGGTACCAGATATATCCCATTCCCTTCAAGCACAAGTCTTCCTAGCCAAGTCAACCACAAATCTTTTGTCAAATACTTGAACCTCAAGGTTGTGGCAATGCAATGCCTGGACTCTAGCTTTGTCTCCTCCAACTTTTTTCTAATCCTTGGGCAAATTGGATCTGTTTGATCCACCATTAACTTACTTCTCTCTACCATCCTCTCCATCAACATAATTCTAATTGTGTCAAGCATATCAAATATGGGATTTGCTCTTGGTATGCAAATATAACCATTGAATGTCTCACTTAAGTTGTTATCAATCGCATCACACTTGGCACCTGTCTTAATGAAAGCCTGACAGAAGTGCTTATGGCCTTGCCTCATAAAATCATCATAACCTTTGGGGCACTCTTCCTTCAAATCCGTCATTGCTAGGTCAAATTCAGCTCTAAATGTACATCTCATAGCCCTCCAGAAGAAATTCTTAAAAGCGTCCCCTTTGTGTAATTTTTTTCCAATTAGCATATATGTGTCTTGCACAATTTCGATGCTCTGCTTGTGGAGATAGGCATGAAACTGCATTCATTAGGCCCTATACCCAAAAAATCAGCCAAAAAAATAAACAAGTCACATTAATAATTGTACTATTGTAGTGTAACAACCAATGAAGAAAAAAGATGAGATATGACCTTTTGCTAATCACTAATAAAAGTCCAACCATCTCCGTTGTCTATGCCTAGGTCGGTAAATAACAAGGTAAGAAACCAAGTCCAAGATGCCTCAGACTCAACTTCTGCAACTGCCCAAGTTATTGGAAACATTTGATTGTTTCCATCTCGTCCTACCGCACACAACAAGATACCCTTCAATCCCGTTTTAAGAAAGCACCCATATAAGCCTATGACACGCCTGCATCATGCTAAAAACCCACTTTTCAACTCAGCAAAGCCCACGTAAAATCTCTCAAATACTTTGATTGTTGGGTTAACTTTTATGTCAAACGTTCCATTCTTGCTAACTCTCTTGAGCTCTTACAAAGAAGATCTCATCATGTCATATTGCTCCTCTATCGGGCCCCTTATATCACTAAGTGCTTTCCATATAGCTCTGTAACATTTCTTCTTGTCAAGTGTCAGGGCAAACCTTTCTCTTGCAACTGTTTGCATTCTGCAGCCGAGTAAGTGAGTCTTGCTCTAATCTTAGGCATGTACTCTTGACCAAGCCATGAAGCAGTGTCCTGCCTATTTTTTAGACTTCTATTGCAACTATGGGAACATCCAACTCTCTTTATGTCAAAAGTTCTCTCATTTTGAATCCAGCCGCCATACAACCTCCAGCCGCATCCTCTTGGACACATTGCTTCCATTTTTTTTTTATATTGACACTTTTCCCAAAAAATGTCAAATCCATTAATTATAGCGTACCTTTTCACAGCATTCCTAAATTGTTCATGAGATTCAAATCTCATGCCCAGGCTAAACACTTTCTCGTTATGGCCACACTTAGGATCATACCTATTAACCGTTAAGCTTGATATGCCTCTGATTTCTTCAAAGTCATCAATATCAGGTCCACTTAAACATTCATTACCAGAAATCGGAGTCTTGATCAGTTGTTCCGTCTTTGTGAAAACCTAAATTTCGGCCACCATCGACATCCTCCCTTCGTACATTGGCAGAATCCAAAACTGAAACTGGACTATCATATGCCTCATCCTCCCCCTCCATTCTTGCTTCTTGAAATTCTTTCATTATCTCCCTTGTCACCAACTCTTCATCATCCGATATATTTGGTTCATCTTTCCAGCCCAATGGACTATCATCATTATTACTTTCATTCTCCTAAAAAAACACACAAAGTTATTAAGTGATAACTAAAAACAATATGCTAACATAAAGAGTCAACACTTGAATGAACTCACCATTGCTCTCGATTCAATCCAGGAATACTCTAATCATCAATGAGCAAAAACTTGCGAACAAAAGGACATTCAACCTGCAAGTTCAATGTCGAACACATCACACTGATTAAAGCGAACTATAAACAACACAATTCACATCCTAAGAACAATTGACTACCATAATAATTAACCAATATTATTCTACAATTGGATTGAATTCTATTCGAGAAATAAGGACTTTCAGCACATCTTTTGATATTTCTCCTGCTAGAAATAACATTGACAACCAAGAGAAAACGAATCCCATTTAAAAAGGTGCTAGGTGACGATCAACGCAAGGAAACTATAGCAGCACCAAATACATGGTCGTAACAAGATGTTCATCTAAGTCAAAACATTGAGAAGTGAAATCTAAATGCAAAGCTACAGGACCGATGAAGAAACACAAAATATCCTGATTCAGCATTGAAGAGCCACCGAATACATTATAAGGAAGTTGGAAATGCAAGTACCACACCATAAAGAAGTAAACTGCTATGAAGAGCCACCGAATACATTATAAGGAAGTTGAAAATGTCAGTTGAAATCTGACATGAAATTTTCATTGATCTAATTCAAGCGTATAATCAAACAAGTGGTAGGCGTCTCTGCTATGCATTGTAGAAGTAACATTGAAACAAGGATTTGGGTTTAGACTATATCAAAATCATCAGAAAATGTTTAAATCGTTAATAAAACCTTCATCACAGCTAATCTTCAAACAGATAGTATTTAGGGCTCTTCACTTCAAACTCACATGAATTAGCGATTTTTCCAAACATCACTTACAGCTTTAATCTTGACGAACAAAACTTCTTCAGTTTCTCTAATATTGGTCGCTTCCTCAATGGGTGAAGGGACCGAACACGAGCCTTTCCGAGCACGAGCTCATGCTAGAGTCGATTTCCTTGTCTGCCATCAATTCCTTCGAACGAAACGAGTCAGGTGCAGAGGGCGCGACGGAGAAAAGCTCGCTCGCTCTACTTCGTCGCGTACACAGTAGAGTCGAGCACAATGGAGAATCTCTCTCACTTCGCCTCGTGGCGTACAGATGAGGGAGCCGACCGGCAGTTGAAGAAAAGAAGCAGCGTGCCCTATTTTTTTTTTCATATTCACTTAGGAACGTCGACGTTTTTGTTAAGTTTTAACCGTGATTATTGACACAGAGTTAACTAGGGAAGATTTGGGACTCTATTGAAAGTCGAGGTTTTTTTTAGACAAAAAAAAGTTTGGGGTATTTTTGGGGCTAAACTTAAAGTTTTGGTTTTTTTTTTTTTTTGGAATTAGGTCCTCTTAAATATATCTCTAACTTTCCCTCAAACTCGAGGTGACTTAAAAGAGATCGACTTGAATTTGGAGGAAAAATCCAGAAAATGCCTAGGTGGACGTGTTTTGGTGAAGACGCAACATTCTATTCTGTAGAGGGTAAACTCGAGCATCGTAACACCAGCTTAAAGTCTCATAAGTGCAGGTACAAATAGGAAAGCCAAGATGCAATTATGGAGCACCTCCTTGCCAGTGGAGACAAGTCTAACAGTACAACGAAGAACATCATATAAGATGAAACGATAGTTTATTTCAATGTGCTGAGTGCATTCATAGAAAACATTATTATGTGCTATTTGGATAGCATTTTGATTAACACAATGAATGACCCTTCCGCTATTATGACGCACTCCTAGGTCTTCCAATAGCCATCGCAACCATAGTAACTCGAGGTGTGCAAGGCATGGTCATGTACTGAGTAACAATGTGAACAGCATAAGCGATGTAAGATCGGGTAATAGTGTTATATATAAGACTATTGACCAGTTATCGACAATAGAGTGCAAAATTCGAAAGATGAATCTCATCTGTAACATCAAATATGGTATCGGTCTCAATAGGAATTGTAGTGGCCATGTTATTAATGAGTCCAGCTCGAGAAAGAAGATCAGTTGTATATTTGATTGTGAAAGATAATTATCAAAGGAACATGAATTAACCTCCAAGCCTAAAATGTGGTTGAATCGCCCAAGACATTTCATTTCAAACTGTTGATAGAGATATTGTTTGCATTTTGAAATGTCATTTGATCATTGCCACTAAACTGTGTCGTCCACAAATAAGAGTAGCATAATATACCCACAAAATGTGCTCCACACAACAAGAGCATGGTCATAGGCCCATTATCATGTGCCAAGATTTGTAATGATCCACATTATCATGTGCCTTTATATTTTAATCCAATATACCCATTTACAACCTATGGCGGATCTATAAAGAGGCAAATCAACCAGATCTCATGTACACGATTTGTCCAAGGCTTGCCACTCGTGCCATTATTGCTTCCAGAGAGGATTGGTACTTGCTCTTTTATGTGTGCGGGGTTCATCAAAAGAAGCAATGGAAATTACAAAATTGAACAAAAGGTTGACTTATAGGATGGAGCAAACATGTCAGAAGCTGCCGAGGTTGTATCGCCATAAGCACCTGCTCTAATACCAAGTTAAGAATTTTGTTGAAAAAGAGAGACGAGTATAATATCCCGTCTATTATCAAATGAATTGTACATGAGCAAACTTATAAGCTCTATAAGATGATTATCTAAAGTAGCAGAACGTCAATTACAATCAATCATGACCAATTAAGGGAAATATACAAAATCTCCAAAATATATCTCTAACATCCGGGTTGAGTTTTTCTCCGATATAGCTATCGATGAAGTCAATCTGTTTAACTGTATATCCGTCTCTTGACACAGTTCTATCACGTTCCATTCCATCGATACGAAAACGGACCCAGTGCTTAATTTCACGGTTGAACCACCTCCTCAAATGTTATGAGTCTTGACCTAAAACTGGTTGGGATTGAACGCCCGCCAGGACCAGAAGGAAATGTCAAGCTGACAATAACTAATGTATGGCAAAGCGAAACTTCCCAAAGAATATTAAGCAAACCGACACTAATTCCAACTTTGTCATCCTTACGAAAGCATCGATTCCTTCTTCATTGTCGTGCGAAAAGGCTTAAACCATTAATCACATGCTTGAAACACAAATAGATTTCCATTTTCTGTCTTTTGTGTCCGAAAGTCCATTCTTATTCCACGTGAAGGAACTTACTCTGAAGCTCCTTTGAGGTTCCTCCAGGGTGTTCTTCGACCCCATAGGTCAAAAACAGGTGGCCCTGGAGATGCCATGAGGCTCCCCAAGTCGGAGAATTAAGAAGGGTAGGTCTCATTTTACGGTTCTAAATGCTTCTAAAGCTTGAAAGATCTGTCAAAAGGAAAGGGGAGAATTAGGCAGCTCAAAAGGGGAGGCTGAAAAAAGCGGTGTCATGGTTGATTCGAGGGTCTTAAATAATGAGAATATATCATGCTTTTCGAGAAAAGTAAACCATATAGAATCTCATTTCTCTCTCTCATTTCGCAATTTCATACTTGCGCATCCTCTCTTGACCATCTTTCAATAATCCGCCGGTTGTCTAGTACGTGTCGAACGGGCACTATTGTTCGAGGAACAGTCCAGTGCTCCCCTACAGTAAAGCAAAAAAGATCTAAAACAGAAAATTGCTCAGGGATTCTTTGGTATTTGTTCTTCTTCTTTTTGCATGTGTTTGAATTTTCAAAAGATAAAATATTGAATTGGTGTCTCAACTAAAACCCTTTACAAACCAAACTTAACATACAAGAATGCATGAATCGTGTATTGCTCCTAACAAATAATATGTCGGGCCCGTTGGGAAATGTACGACACCTTCAACTTGCCTTTAAAACGGACTACAACGTAAGATGACTTTCATTCGTTGGGTCACCGGTCGAATATTATTTAAATCGATGTAGACCCCTTAACGTTCTTCACCTATTCATGATGGATCGCGTGGCAATAAACATTGTCGTTCAATGGTCAACAAGGGGCAAAAATCTTCCACAAAATTAATCTGTTTGCTTTGTGTTGTAAATTGTCGAGTTGTTCATTTGTGGGATAATTCAAGAACATTCACATTTGCTTGTCTTTTGAAAATAATTTCTTAGATAAACAATTTTCAGAAATTAATTTTTTGGCACCAAACCAGGGAACTTCAAATTATTATATAGCAAAGTTGTCGGTCTATAACTTTTTGGGCCAACTCTTAAAAAGAACATCATAATTTTTTTTTTCCATATGTTGGTTTGACAATTTTTTTGGTTGATAAGGAAGAACTCCACTGCCCGAACATGGAAGAGTCCCTACAAATCATATTACACAAAGAAATGTTGTTCTAGTGAAATGAATGTACCAATTTGCAGAAGTCTCAAGATACTTCAATGATCAATCTCCCCTCTTTATGTCAAATCATCTCAATTTAGTGGAGACAAATCGGGTCGATTTATCGTTGAAAATACGATATATTGACGAGAACATATGCACTCACCTCATATAGTGCCACTCCGTATTTAATGTTAGATCCAATCTCAAGGCAGAATTCTTTTTTTCCTCGCTAAAAATTACGGATACTTTCCCGTAATAGTACATTTCATGATGAGTTGTCACGTGTAAAAAAATTGTCGGTAAAAGAGACCAATGAGTATATTTTTCGAATAACCCGTCGTTACTTATACATACTCTTATGAAGTTGCCAAAATTTTTAGTTTGCAAATTAGCAATTTTTGTACAAACTTACCATTTTTATTTGCAGGACTTACTAATGCTTCGAATTTTGTAACCTTTTGTGTGAAATTACCAAATTTGGAGTGATTTGCCAACAGGTATAAGGTTAACATGCCAAACCCAAAGATGGTACTTCATAAATTATGAGAATCTTGATCCTTCATCCCTAGCTAACCATCTCCCAATTTTCCATAGTAACAACCCTAGGAGTCCTCCAATATTTTACAAAAGTTCCCATAACTAAAGTAATTATATACTTCCTCTTGGGACGAAATCTTTAGAAAAATAATTAGATATATATATATATATTTTTTATAAATTATGTTGATTCTATATATTTTTCAAGGTTGCACGTATACCTTATGTTAATTGTGCCTATCTTGATTGATATATGTTACCTTCAAATAGTCATTTCCTAAAACATATCAATAGATTGATGTACTCTTTCTCCTTTCTTTCTCTCTATATAGAAATATATACGAATTCGAATTCGGTTGGCCTTTTAAGACAATGATATGTCACCTGAAAAGACTCAAGCATTGAATAGGAGAGTCTCTTTGAACAATGTCAGCACGACAAATCTTCGAACTGCTCAACATGACATACATTTTTGAATCACTTTGGCCTTAGACAGTCTCAAATGTACTTGACTGTTGTGGACAGCCTTACAACCAAGCGACATGCCATGTCCAAGTAATGTGCACACTTGCTGTTGGTTTTGGCAAAAAGCGTACATAGGTTAGGTCGGACAACCGGATTCAATGGCCTTTCCTAGGGGCGGTGGTAGATGTGTTCTTTATTACTGTCCGAGTCCGAATATATGCCATTGTTTTCAATACTCGTGTCGTCAAAATTGAAAAAATTGTACGTGTACACCTGCTCAGAACTTTGAAAAGTCCTTCGACATCAATGCGGCGATCTTTCTTGTTATTAGGGCCTTCTTTGACCATCTGGAAGGGCCGTATCTCGATGCATTGCCCTTGAAAGATCAACTCCGTTCATAAAGCATGATAATTAAACTATAACTCTTTCACTCTCTAGGACAATTACTTAAAAGCTATGTCTCTGCTCCAATGTTGCTTATGACATTCTGAATTTTCCTGCACCGGCTATCTCCACTAATTTTGCACCAGCTTTTGGAGGGAGATTCCCACATTGTGCATCTTATTTTATTGCAAGGTGAAATCAGCATAGGCGTTTCAACACCACATTATCGACATATAGCTTCGAACACTTTTCAGGGTTGGAAAAATATTGAAATATTGCCCACGCCGTTTGACAACGTCCTACATACTCTTTATATTGACGTGGCCTCCTCAGACTTTCTTAACGGAACTTGTGAAGAAACAATAATACGAGAATTTCCATAAATAAGTCCATGCAATTTGCAACATGATGAGGTTTATGAAAAAAGTGAAAACTAAAGCCATGATCATCATGCAAGCCGCAAATAATTGGTGCAGTGAGAAAGGGAGCGAGGTAAAGAGTGGTCCCTATAGTCAAACTCGAGTGTTCTTCGCGAGAAAAAGTGCAAAAGAGTCTGATGAAGAAGGTTCCTGGCATAGTGCTCCTCTATAAATCCCGCTTCACAACCCCAACTCCCATACCGCAAGTTGCGTCTTGAATCGCAAGCTAGAGCTCAAGCGTGCTTCTGATTCTCCCACACTTTCGCAATCTCATCAATCATTTCTTTTCATTAAACCTTGTTCCATTCTCTCCCTCTCTTCTCCATTCAAAATTAAGGTACATATCTGTTTTCATGTAGATCTGGAATGACAAAAGTACATCAACTTGAGTTTGCTTGTTTCTCAAAATTGTAAATGTGTCGTTTGGCTTAGGAAGAGAGAAAGAGATGACAAGGTCGAGCGCTCGCGCCAACATTTCCATGTTCTCAAGCCCCTCATCGTGGTTCCGAAACAAGAAGCTTCTGAGGATCGAGCCCGGCGGAGGAGAAGAAGGTGAATGCGTTGCGAAAAACCACGCGTGGGTCGATTCGATGAGAGATTCTTCTCCAACTCGCGTCAAGTTTCCGGGGACCGGAGAGCATAATTCCTGGATTGTAAGTCACAGTCTCATATGCCAGTTCTCTCGACCCTTTTCATCACTTTTAACTAAAAGGGCGCAGGAACACTCTAAAAGGAGAACAATCCGAAAGATTCTCCTCTTTAGGATTTAAAAATCAATTCTTCACATGTAGAAATTCATTTTGAATAGCAGTTTTCCGATTAAACAATGAAAGGTAATTCGAAATTCACGCCAAGCCTCTCCGAGGAGTGCCGTAACGTGGAAACGACCAGGATAGCTTTGATATTTCTCGAGATGTCCAGAGAATCTCGGTTGATATAATTTCATATGATTTCAAAAACTCGACAGATTCATCATCCTTCGGCGTTGAAGATGTTCGACCTGATAACGAATGCTGCGAAAGAGAAGGAGATAGTAATTTTCCTTGATTACGACGGCACCCTCTCACCAATTGTTGAGGACCCCGACCGAGCTTTCATGTCTAATCAGGTTTTTCTCTTTCTTCCTCGCCTATTTTAATTACTCGTGTTTTTTTTTCATTACTCAGAGGCACATACATACACATAAGCCGAGCCATCTGAAATCATGAAACACCCTGCAAAGTGCAAACCCGCGGACCGAACGAGTCCAAGCCTTTGACCTGTGTAGATGATCCCGAACCAGGTTGCATGTCATGCTAGTTTCCTCTAGCTTCCACTATATAAAACTTACTCTCCTTTTGCACATATCAGATGAGAGAAGCTGTCAAGGAAGCAGCAAGGTGTTTCCCCACAGCAATAATAAGCGGGAGAAGCAGGGACAAGGTGCACTGTGGTTACTGTAAAAACTAAATGCATGTTTGAATTGTTCCTGTAGTGTTTTCTTGTTCTTGTCCTATTAATTTATGATCCCTTTTACAGTTTTCCCAAGAGTTTGTGCATGTGTTTGGGTTCCACATATTGATTTTTTTTTTTTTGGGCCTCATGCAGGTATACAACTTTGTGAAGCTACCGGGGCTGTACTATGCAGGAAGCCATGGGATGGATATAAGAGGACCTTCCAAAAGTCAACTCAAAAGCAAGAAAGTGAGCATTTCATGTTCTTCTTTCTCTAAAAGATCCCTCATCTGTATTTTTTTCTATCATGTTTCATGTGTTTTCCCACTTAATAACAATCGAAAGGCTTTAATGCGATTACTAGGGTGATGAAGGAGTCCTTTTCCAACCTGCAAGTGAATTTTTGCCCATGATCAATGAGGTAATTTCATGAGCATTATATATCTATTTTTTTTTTTTTTTGCAAGTCCAGCTTGAGACCAGCATCAAGGTGGTCACCATATCATACCAATTATTATTATTGTTTTTGCATCCATGCAGGTGTATAGAGCTCTGTTAAATAGAACAAAATCAATTCCTGGTGCTAAAGTGGAGAACAACAAATTTTGTCTGTCCGTGCACTACCGCAACGTCGATGAAAAGGTAAAACAACGAATCCGGAAATAACGGTTCGTCGAAATATTTGAATAACCCGTAATTTCTAAAACCAAATAACATTCATCAGCTCCCATTTTATCGGGCTTCTAAGATTACTGGCTAGTCCACTGGCCGCTCCAACCGTTGACTCCAGCCCTAAAACAAATGCTGTAAAGCTCAAACTTCTGTTTTCACTCTACATACATTCTTCACCTTTGCAGAGGTGGGCTGCATTAGCTGAGCAAGCTAGATCAGTTCTCAGCGAGTACCCAAAGCTTAAACTCACTCAAGGAAGGAAGGTATATTATTATCTTATGACATGAACTTTTTCTTATGGGGTTCTAGCGAAAGAGAACTTGATTATTTGTTGTAAATAACCGACGATCCAATGCTCACACTAAGCAGGTGCTTGAAATTCGCCCGATTATCAACTGGGACAAGGGGAAGGCTCTTGAATACTTGCTAGAGTCGCTAGGTGAGTACCCCACATTTATCAGTCATAGTCATGGAAATTTGTTCATGATGCTTGTCATTATCAGGACTTGACATATAATTGAAAGATATATTCCTCCACTGGTTTCCTTACCTTATTTAATATATGAATAGAAGTATTTGCCTCCTGTGTTTCCACATTTTGAATTTTTTGGGCACGTTTATTGCTTAGACCAATGTCAGAAAGAAAAAGTTACAATAATCGTTCATGCACTGACTGTGCCTGTATCCTGTGACATATAATTCACGTAGGATATGCTCATGATAGCAACGTCCTACCCATCTATATCGGAGACGATCGGACGGACGAAGATGCGTTTAAGGTACAATAATTTCTATGGCACAAACTTGATGCTCATTCCTTAAATGCTTTTTTGGGTCCTGGTATTGTTGGAGTGACTCTTACGAGTTCGACGGTTTTAGGTTTTACGTGACAGAGGACGAGGAATGGGAATCCTCGTGTCCAAAGTAGCAAAAGAAACACGTGCCTCTTATTCCTTGCAAGACCCGCCTGAGGTATTGACATACACGGAGAATTTCTTGCGCCCGCCTGCAATTATTGTTCTTTGCTTTTTGAATAATGGTGGATTCTTACCGTAGATGCTTACGACTCCTGGGTGATGTAACAGGTGATGAGCTTTTTGATGCGCTTGGTGGAGTGGAAACGGCAAACGAGCCGAGCACGTCATCTGCTGTAAACAGCAGAGGAAATTTGGTCTTTATGCCTAATTTTTAATAGTTCCGTATGAAAGACGACAGACCCTTAGTTAAATACATGACATTCTTGTCAACAAAGATTGAGCTTGTACTATTGATCAGATGGTTACTACCTAGAAAAGAGCTTGAACTAGGCTTAAGGATGACTCAGAACTAAAACTCTGTCAGCTCAAGCTCCAAGCAAACTCACAGTTTCTTGAATGAAATAAGTGAATTCTCGCAATCTGTTGACAACGAAGTACTATCAGCTTCTTTATAAGGGAAACTATGAGCTTGGCTCGGTGATTAAGCAATGAATAAGTAGCTTTCGACTAATGGCACCAATAAGATTTTGAAGCAGAAATGCTGATATAAATATAATTAGCTTTATACAACCACCCATACATGTTGCATAATCCTTTTCGAGGGCATATTCATGCTACTTTTGTCTAAAGGCATGACAACACTTCTAAACATTAGGCAACAGCCGTTTCAGTGAGCAATCTTTGCTCCCGTTGTTGTCGTAGTGCTATTAGTTGCCCATGTTTATTCGGTGTAATACGACAATTTAAACGTTGCTGTTATAACTCTAGAGCAAAGTTCCTTTTTCTTACTGCAACACAGCAAAAACAATAAGGATGAGCATCCCTTCAGGGTAGAACCTGGAACCGGACGGTGGGGAATTACTGCAATATAAATCTTGTAATGTAAAGCTTGACACCTAGATTCACATATAATTGCTGCAGAATTATCTTGTTAACCTGGGTTAATATGTTATATTTTAGCAATAAAATAATTATCTTTTGTTTATACTTTTGATAGGTCCAATCAAACAAACCCTAAGAAGAAACAAGGATCGCTATTACAGAAAAGAAACGAAAAAAACCGACTTAGCTAGTCTCAATATAAGACGTGCAAAAACATGTGAAATATGCATATACACGATGGAGAGAACCCGTACACAGTACAGCCCCATGGCAGTAGTGATGACAAGATAAACTCTACAAATTTAGGGTTTAAAAGATGGAGAAGAGGTATGGAAGGAGTCAGACAAGTTTCTCCTTAGGGTTCGACCTAGGAAACACCGCAATCCAAGAAGGAAGAAGCTAGCCAAAAAAAAAAAATTTTAATTTGAATATCACCACAATTTTTTTTTTTTTTTTTTACCACTAGCTTCAAATAGAAAAAATAAAGAACAAGGCCACATAAAAATCATGATTTCGATGGTTCCAATTCCAAGATTTCGTCACATTTCACGACAGTACATGCTTGCAATCCATGCCATCTTTAGTAAGTTGACGATTTTTCTCAAAGGTTCTTGCGCTCCGTCTCGCAACTCTGGGAAAGAACACGAGCATCTTTTCCCAGCTTGTCCACCGTGAATTGGCACGAAGCAACATACCTCGAGATCGAACCATTTAGCTTCCAGACCTTCCGTCTGGCCGGAACGTCCACATGCAACGCGAACTTCACGTGATTCTTGGTCTTTTGGTTGCTTGTCAAGCTTTTCTGCATCTCCTTGGGTAACGCGGTATTCGACCCGTTGAGGACGATATCGACGGCCTTCGACGTCTTTCTGTCTTGGTCGAAAGGCGCGAACTTCCCTGTCGCGACTGCCTTTTGTTTGAAGGCGAGCGAGACGACCCCTCCTTGCTCGTAGATGATGCTCGTATACGCATTCGGGTTCTTGACCGTCAATTTGACGTCGTATACGAGTTTGGTCTTTTTGTCATGCGGCTTCGTCAGGTTCTTGACGAAGCAATGGTCGACATGGAAATTAGGGTTTTTCGGCTTCAAGAAGAAGGAGGAAACGATAGCGAGGATGCCCAAGGCGAGGAAAATCACGATGACGGTCACGAAGAGGCAGCAGCACCAGGAAGAACGACACCACGACCGCTTCTTCGTCCCTGCGGGCTTCCGGTGGCGCTCGACGATCAAGGCGTTCTCCGGGGGTGGCACGCGGTAGATCTGGTCCTTAGGGATCTGGACGACATAGGTGTCGGAGGCGAACGCGTGCTCTGGACTGCCAGGTTTGGGCACGAGAGTGAGGTCGGGGTTGGCTTCGTGATGGCCGCCGCCGTCGCTGCCGCTGTGGCGCCCGCTCGCATGGGGGGGAGGTGAGAACCGCTCCTCCATGGGGAGATGGGGAGCGGTGGAGAGAAGTGGGAGGGATGGATTGTGATGTCAAAGGAGAGGTTGGATTGGCTTGCATGGGGGAGGGTTTGGTGGTTGCATGAATTGCTGGATTTCGTGGGAGAGCGACAATTTCACAAGGGAAAAGGTTATAATTAGAGATTGCTTTACTGGGTCAATCGGTTTCCGTTTAATTAACCGCTTCTAATGAGCATTAATCTTTTTTCCTTTCCGAGCTTCTAAGGCATCTAGGCTGAAGGGCCTCGCGACTATTCAACATCGTTTCGTTAGCATCGATTCGCTGGTAGATCGTGTGAAAGATTAGCTCGTCGGGAGGAGGAAGAACACCATTTCAGAAGTAACGATTCAGAAGTAACGAACGAGCTAGACGCAAACTTGGACAATTCTCTACACTTAGGGTCTGTTTGGTTTCGCATTTGTAATGAGCTTTGGAGCTTTAAAGTCTTTTAACCAAAAACAAATGAGGTTTGGTTTATTTCTAGAGAACTTTCGGGGAAATCCAATTTGCATTTTCCTAGGCCTTTGGCCTAAGGCAGGTCCTAAGTTGCTTTCTTTTATTTTTTGGGTATCGGAGTGCGAATAGGCCTTTTTTTTCCTTTCAACTTTGGCCTCGCTTAATTTTCATAATTATGAAAAAGTCATCGAAAGCCCTAATTTGCCGGCGAAGGCCTAAGCTACCGGCGAGCCACCGCCAACCTCGCCTGACTTTATATGAGGCTTGGGTCGTGCAACCCCAGGCTGCATCGCGCGACCTCAGTCGAGGTTGGTCGGCAGCCGATTTGGCTCGCCAGCCAAATAGTTTGACATTTAAAAAAGAAAATTGCAAAAGTTCTTTATAAAGAGTAATTTTTACCAAACATTGCTTAGATCAAAATTGCTTCCTAATGTGTTTCTGAAATACATTTTACCAAACATTATTTGCATTTTAGAAAACTCATTTAGCCTACAAAGGTTTTTGCATTTTCCCAAAGGCATTTCCCCAAAGCGGAATCAAATAAACCCAGGAGATGTTTGGATCTGGGCCTTTTCTATTTACCTAACTTGCTAATTATTCTTATCATTCCTAACCCGACCTATCTTATGATGCCGGAGCATTCCTCAAAGACGTTGAAGGCCATTAATGATCTCTTATCTTTTCAAGGGTAGTTGAATGACCTTTAGATTTTCAAAGTCTTATTAATTGTGTTGCGTCTTCTCTAAGAGTCAAGTTCTAGCTCCTAGGAATTTATGGTGGTCTCTATTTTATATAAGTCTTTTGGTCTTTCCCAGGTAGGTTTGTATTTCATCGAAAAGTCTCATTTACTCAAGTTTGGAGGGTTGTTCCATGCTCGCCTATATAAGGGCACTATGATGAATAAAAATGACAGACTTGTTGATTGATAAATTGAATTGAGCCTTTGGCTTGTTAATAAGAAAGAGTTCTTATTTCTACTCTTATCCCTTAGGGGGATTCCTACGGGTGGCGAGTATCTACTCTTATCCCTTGGGTGGATTCCTACGAGTGGCGAGTATTCTACCCCATAGTTCTTCACTTCTGTTACCTCTTACTTCTCTACACTTTTTCCCGGCATCAAGTTGGTATCAGAGCTTTGGTTCAATGGTTGGTCGTCATCGACGTGGACCAAACATTGAGTCTCCTACAGCTCAACAAAGAGACTTACGAGACGTGAAGGTGGATGATTTAAGGAGACAAGTGCAGCAACTGCAGGAGCGTTTGCAATGCTTCGAACATCTGGGACGTGATGATCTGCGTCACGATTCAGATGGTATTCCCTCTGACGAAGAAGATGTCAACCCCTTTGCTAGTGCTCGAAGTGATGCTTCGAGTGAGGAGAGGCTTCCTCAATGTCAGTATCGAAGTCCTCATGGATTTCGACAAGATTCGTACATGAAGGTTGATATTCCTGAATTCGAAGGGAAGCTTCAACTCGAAGAATTCATGGATTGGCTACACACGGTCGACAGGATTTTTGACTACCAAGACACATTGAATGATCGAAAGGTAAAGGTTGTTGCCATTAAGCTTAGGAAGTATGCATCTATTTGGTGGGAGCATATGAAGAAGCAAAGATCTCGTGACGGAAGGAGTCGCATCGTCACATAGGAGAAGATGCGAAAAGAGTTGAAGAAGAAGTTTATTTCGATGAACTATCGGCAGAATACTTTCCTCCAATTCCACAATTTGAAGCAAAAAGAGTTGTTCGTGGAGGAATATACCGCAGAATTCGATCACCTTATGATGCTTTGCGACGTGTCCGAGTCGGAGGAGCAAACTGTTGCTCGATATCTTGGCAGACTTCAACAAGAAATCGATAATGTTGTCCAACTTCAGCCTTATTGGACTTATAATGATGTCTGTCAACTTGCTCTTAAGGTTGAACGACAACTTAAAGAGGCTCGTGTTATTTCGCGATATCATAACAAAGAAAACTTTTACAAAGGGGAGAGTTCTTCTCTTCCTAAACTGAAAGCTATTTTTGCAAAACCCGTGTCGAAGAATATTGGAGCATCAAGTTCCAATCGCTCTAACTCTATCAAATGTTTCAAGTGCCAAGGGTTTGGACATATTTCCTCTGATTGTCCAAATCGCAAGATTGTCTCTCTAGTGGAAGAAGAACTAGAAGATGACAATCATGAAGACTCCCCTACTTTCGATGAAGATCCAGAGGAGGGAGAAGAAGTTATCTATGGAGACCAAGGAGAGTCATTAATCATTCGTCGAATCTTGAATGCTATTCCTGATGGAGACGGTACGTGGCTACATAACAACGTTTTTCACACTCGATGTACCTCTCATGGAAAGGTGTGAGATGTTATCATCGATAGAGGAAGCTGTGAAAATGTCGTGACAACAACGATGGTGGACAAATTACATCTCAAGACGGAGAAGCACCCACAACCTTACAAGCTTTCTTGGCTTCGCAAAGGAAATGAGGTACAAGTCGATAAACGATGTCTCGTCGATTTTTCCATTGGAAAAAAGTATTTCGATGAAGTGTGGTGTGATGTCATTCCCATGGATGCTTGCCATTTGCTTCTCGGGAGGCCTTGTCAATTCGATAGAAAAATCAAGCATGATGGGTTAAAAAATACTTATGTTTTTGAGAAAGATGGAGTCAAGATCATCTTGGGTCCTTCCAGATTGGAGAGTATTCCTAAACCATCTATTGGGGAGGGAAATAACTTGCTCTCTAAATCTAAAATCAAGATCATCATGGCGTATGTGCATCGATAGTAGAGCGGTAAACAAAATTACCATCAAGTACCGCCTTCCTATTCCTCGGCTCGATGATCTTCTCGATCAACTCCATGGCGCTACTATTTTCTCCAAGATTGATATTCGGAGTGGGTATCATCAAATCCGAATGAGAGCCGGAGACGAATGGAAAACTACTTTCAAAACTCGAGATGGCCTCTATGAATGGATGGCTATGCCTTTCGACCTCTCTAATACTCCTAGTACATTTATGCGCATCATGAATCATATTTTTAAATCATTTATTGGGAGCTTTGTTGTCGTTTATTTCCATGACATTCTTGTTTATAGTTCGACACAACAACAACACTTGGAGCATCTTTGACAAGTTTTCAAGGTTCTGCGAGAGCAAAAATTGTATGCCAACCTAAAGAAGTGCCACTTCTTTACCGATAGCCTTATTTTCTTGGGTTATGTTGTCTCTGAAGAAGGCATCAAGATGGGATCCGAGCAAGGTGGAGGCGATCTTAAGTTGGCCGGTGCCAACATCGATACATGATATCCATAGTTTCAATGGCTTAGCTTCATTTTACCGTCGATTCATCAAGCATTTCAGCCCCATCATTGCTCCTATCACGGAATGCTTGAAGGGAAGAAATTTCAAGTGGACCAAAGAGGCACAATAGAGCTTCGAACTCCTTAAAAGAAAGGTAACCGAGGCTCCTATTTTTGCACTCCCAAATTTTAATAAAGTCTTTGAAGTTGATTGTGATACTTCTAATGTTGGAATCGGCGCGGTTCTTTCTCAAGAAGGAAAACCACTTGCATTCTTTAGTGAAAAGCTGAATAATTCCCATAAGAATTACTCTACTTATGATAAGGAATTCTATGCTAGTGTTCGGGCTTTGGATCATTGGCAACATTATTTGCTGTTCAATGAGTTTGTTCTTTATTCGGACCATGAAGCCCTGAAGTATGTGAATACTCAACATAAACTCAACACTCGACATGCCAAGTGGGTTAAGTTTCTTCAAGCTTTCACTTTTCTCATCAAACATAAAGCTGGAGTTCTTAATCGCTTTACGGATGCATTAAGCCGTCGACATTCATTGCTTTCCACTATGCAAGTGAACGTCTTAGGCTTCGATATGATCAAAGAGCTTTATGAAGATGATCTAGATTTCGGTAAGATTTGGAAAGATTGTTCCAAAGGTCCAATTTAGCAATTCTTTTTGCACGATGAATTTCTTTTCAAGAATAATTGTCCATGCATTCCTCGAGGTTCTTTGAGGGAAACCATTATCAAAGAAACTCATGAAGGAGGCTTAGCGGGACATTTTGGAGGAGACAAGACTTGCTCTCTTGTCAAAGAAAATTTTTATTGGCCTCGAATGGAGAAAGACATCATGCGGCATGTGGATCATTGTCGAACTTGTCATATTGCCAAAAGTCATGCGCAAAATACTGATCTGTACACTCCATTGCCAGTACCAACAGCACCTTGGGAGGATGTGAGTCTTGATTTTATGGTAGGCTTACCTCGAATGCAAAGAGGTAAAGACTCGATCATGGTGGTCGTTGATCGATTCTCCAAAATGACGCATTTCATGCCTTGTAACAAGACATTAGATGCGACTCATGTGGCGAATCTTTATTTCCAAGATATTGTGAAGCTACATGGTATTCCAAAGACAGTGACCTCTGATCGGGATTCCAAATTCGTGAGTCAATTTTGGCATACACTTTGGCTTAAGCTGAATTTGCTTACAACCGTTCTTCAAACCAAACAACCGGAAAGAGCACTTTTGAAGTAGTGTACGGGAAAAATCCTAATAGTCATTTGGATTTAGCTCAACTTCCTATCACTCATCATATTAGTGGAGACGCTGAGGAACATGCGAATTACTTGAAAAGGCTCCATTAGTAGGTTCGGGACAAGATTATGAAGCACAATGCCAAGTACCAAGAAAGAGCGAACAAGCATCGACGGCCTGCGGCTTTCAAAGAAGGAGATTTGGTTTGGGTTCATCTTCGGAAGGAACGATTTCCTCGAGGTCGTCATGGAAAATTAAAGCCTAGAGCCGATGGACCTTTCAAAGTACTACAAAGGATCAGTGACAATGCATACAAGATCGAACTCTCTCGTGAGTATGCTGTTTCTGCAACATTCAATGTTACCGATCTTTCCCCTTATCATGGAAAAGAAGGACGACGGAAACTCAGAGACGAGTTTTCACGCAACAGAAGCGTATGATGCCAGAGCATTCCTCGAAGACGTTGAAGGCCATTAATGATTTCTTATTTTTTTTCAAGGGTAGTTGAATGACCTTTAGATTTCCAAAGTCTTATTAATTGTGTTGCGTCTTCTCTAAGAGTCAAGTTCTAGTTCCTAGGGATTTATGGTGGTCTCTATTTTCTATAAGTCTTTTGGTCTTTCCTAGGTAGGTTTGTATTTCATCGAAGAGTCTCATGTACTCAAGCTTGGAGGGTTGTTCCATGCTCGCCTGTATAAGGGCACTATGATGAATAAGAACGGCAGACTTGTTGATTGATAAATTGAATTGAGCCTTTGGCTTGTTAACAAGAAGGAGTTCTTGTTTCTACTCTTATCCCTTAGGTGGAATCCTACGGGTGGCGAGTATCTACTCTTATCCCTTGGGTGGACTCCCACGGGTGGCGAGTATTCTATCCCTTAGTTCTTCACTTGTGTTACCTCCTACTTCTCTACGCTTTCTCCCGGCGTCATCTTCATCCGAATACTTTTAACTCATTTCTTCTTTTCGATTTGCTTTCAATCCATATGCTAGCAACTAATACTTTTAACAATGGTTCAACCATGAACATTATTATAACAATGGATCAATTTGAACAAAATAGATTGGAATTTTTGTGTGCCTAAACCCAAGTCAAATACATCAACCCCTCCTCTCTCTTCCTAGGGTTTCTCTTGCCTTTGCCGCAGCCAATACTCTATTGAGCAGATCTCATCGAGGGAGGAAGAGAGGGCTTTCTCTCTTTCTCTCCCTACCCCTCACCTCCACCCACCCCAGCTTGTGTTACCTCCCTCTCCATCTCTATTTTCTTTATTTTATTTTTTTCATTTTTTGTTTCTCTATCTTTTCGGTTTCTCCATCGATTTTGTGGACGCGATTGACATTTCAACGGAAGCAAGTTCTGAAGATCGAAGTGTGAGTGTTTCGGAAGGATTTGCTCTATTTGAATCTGCTCGCCCACTTCGGTTAGCGGTGCTTGCTCTAGATAGTCGAGCGCTTCACAAGTTTTCGAGGTTCGTTTGCTGCTATTTTAAGCAGTCGGCTTGTCTGAAAGTGATTTTATGATCAACTACTATCTATTGTGTAGTTTTTATCTCTCAATCTAGAGCTATATCTAGATTTGAGTGCTCTTCTATCCCGATATAGAGATAGATTTGGAATTTAAAAGACGTTTTATGTGTTATGTAACCTTTGGGTGCTGTTATGTTCTGCTGGGGACGCTGTACCTAGGCTTGCATCGGCTTTAGGCAAAACTATAGTTACTAGAGAAAAATTTCTCGGCAGGTACCCATCATTGATGGTGATGCGAGATTTGGTGATCGATTGCCGTGTGAGCTTTGATGTTACCACATATGCATCTTTGGGGAATAGGCTAGTCCTTGCAAGCGGTATCAAGTTGATTCACTTTTTAGATTTTTCTGTTTTACTTGTGTCGCGACCCTCTCGAGCGTTATCTGGCTAGCGAGGGCTAATGGGCCGCCCGATCGTCGCTTGATCGGACGCGGGCCTCTCCCAAGGTCCATTACCAAAATCGCAACGGCTGGATATACGTGGTCGACCTTCAGTGTGGTCTAGTGACATGTGATATGTGTACATGCCAAGAAGTTGCCACCAATCGTTTCTTGGAGGGTACGATCGGAAACCCCATCGAATAGTTGGGAGCTGTCTATTCGATTCCGCGGAAACTAGAGAAATGGGTTCGGGGACTTAGTTACGCCAACTGCTAGAGTTGACGCCCTTTCGGTACCTAAGCTGAATGGTTTATCTGATCCTATGATTTCATACAGGCGAGTGGGGTACAGATCCTAAATCTGGGAGTTCATGCAGATGTGAATGACTACCATATCACTCACAATTCATGAAAATAAATGCGCAAATCAAGGATCCATAACATGCGGATAAATCACATGAAATCAGCATGGCATCCCTAATGAGGCCATATTAGCCTAGAGAAGTCTCAATCAAGGCTTAGGAGTGATTTGACATGATTTGCCCATGAGGGGCAGAATCGTAATTTTGAACAATTCAGGGATGATTCGCCTTGAAAGGGAAAATTTGTCATTTTAGATGAATTGGGAAGTCAAAAGAAGGGGGAAATAGGATTGGCCATCAATCCAACCCATTTCCTATTTTTCGGGAATTTTCAGGATTTTTTTTTGAATTTAAAAGTGATTTTACCCTTAGAGGGGTAAAATCGTCATTTTCGACAAAGACGGGGGTTGAAAATCTTAAACTTTAGGATTGGTCGACCACCTGACCCAAATCCTATTTTTAAGCAATTTCCAAAAATTTTATTGGAACAGGAAAGGCGACTTACCCTTTGAGGGGTAAAATCGTCATTTCAGGGAAAATGATGAGATTTGAAAACCCTCGCAGAAGGACTCGCCACCTTACTGGCCCTATCCTAATCTAGGCATTTTCGACCAATCTCAAAATACAAAGCATGGACGAATTACCCCTAAAGGGCATAATCGTCGATTATTGGAAGAACGGATAAGAAACCCCAAAAATAGGGTTGACCAGTTGTCTGTGGTCAATCCTCGATTTTTGGGGGTTTCTGGAACGTCTAGAATTTTTCCACAATTTTTCCATATTTTTTTGAAATTTTCTTTGATTTTCTAGCATTTTTTAGGATTTTCTAGGATTTTTTGTTATTTTTTAAAAATCATTTTCCGATTTTTTTTATTTAAAAAAGAAATATTTCGGACCGGGTCGACCTGCCCCACTCGGGCCGGAACCCGGCCCAGACCCGGACTCGCGAAACCAAACACGCCGAAACGACGCCGTTTCCCTTTTTTTTTTTCTGATTATTCGGATTTAATCCGACGGTCCCTAATGGACCACGTGGCTAATCCACTCCCATTGGATCTAATTACTAGGACCTATGGCCTAGATTAAACGATGACTCTCTCGGGATCGTTTGATTGACTTACTAAATCCACGGCCACAATTAGAACATAGGACTTGATCTGAACCGTCCATACCCACTTAACCTAAACGACGCCGCTTTACTACTAACCTAAACGGTGCCGTTTCAACCAGTTTTGCTTTTCTGATTAAAAACTATTTTCGAATTATCCTAATTTCTAATCGGACGGTCCCCATTTAATAAACTCGGTTAACCTAGACCGTTCGATCTAACGCTGACTTGTCCTAACAGACTAATGGTCGAGCTGACTCGACGCTAGCGTGGACCAATGGCACCTCGCCACCTAGGACGCTGACTCGTTGACCTTGCCACGTACGCATCATCTTCAACCTCTCGACTACGACTGAACGAACGGCTGTGGATCCCCGATGACGATCCAATGGTGGCTTCTTGATGAAATCGTGCGAGACCAACGGCAATCGACTCATGATCGTCCCTAATCTAACATATCTAAGAATCGCAGCACATCGTTCGCAAAATCGCAAGCATCGAGCAAAGTGCAGAGTACGGCCATGGAAGCTCCATCACGCAGACTACACGAAATCAGATCAATTCATCTATAGATTGACATGGCAGGAGGTAGACATGGCCGGTTCCGATTCAGGAACCGGCCCTTAAGAGGCCGGTTCCGGTTCCGAACTTTTAATTTTATTTTTAAAATAATAAAATAAAATAAATAAATTACAAATTATAATTAAATTGTACATTGTAATAAAATTTGGAAAAAAAAAAAGAGAGAATGAATGGGCTTGAACTTAATGAATTATCATTAAGCGCCTACATATCTTCTTGGGGATATGAGAATCAAAGCCCATGTAGTTCTCTTACCTTGGGTAACCCCCAACTTACCTCATCGTCAATCGTCGCTACCCGTTGTGGTGGTGGTAGTATCTCCACAGTCATCACTGAAGAATTCGTGTTCTCGATCCAACTCTTGTTGGCGAAATTTAGCCTTTGTCCAATCATCGACACAAGCTTGACACTCCACACTTTCCGGACTTAATCTTGAACGGCGATGGCCCAAAATTAATCCTCCAGCACTAAATGCTTGTTCAACCGCCACTGTTGAAGAAGGGGTCGTTAATATTTGTTTCGCGATGAGGGAGAGAACTGGAAATTGAGTTAAATGATTCTTCCACCACTCAAGAATCTTGAAATCTGCGTTGTTTTCTGAATCGCTAAACTCAAAAGAAATTGTTAAATAGTTTTCTAATTCGGAAATACTACATGTTGATGTCCCTTTAAGTTTTTTTTGCCTAGTCTTGAGCATTTTATACCCTCTACTAAGTAGTGAAATACCCGCATCACTTTCTGAGACAATATGCTGGGCAGATTCATATCCACTATCGCTTAAACCATATCTATTACAAAATTCATTATATAATGCTACTATAGCTTCTTTAACATCTACTTGTATAATTGAAATATTTATTACTTCATCCAAATGTAAACAATCATAATAATAAGCAGTCAGATAATCTAATAAACTATCTAATTTAGTACGTGGATCGAAAACAATACCAACTAAATAGACAAGAGGAATGTTTAAATAATAATGCAACCATTTTTCTCGCATTACTAAAATACTCGAAGCTAAGTCAGTATCTTTTTCATATGCATTAAAAATATTAGCAATATTAATGCACTCTATTAAAAATAAATGCGTAGTAGGATAATAAATACCAGATAAAATTTTAGTAGCATCATTAAAAATTTTCAAACAATCTATTTTTTTTTTTGCAAACGTCCCAATGTTGCGGAAGTAAAGCAATATCAGGAACATTATTTGAAATAAATGAACATAATAAATCTTTGTAATCAAAAGTTTGTAGAAGCATCTCGTAGGTAGAATTCCAACGAGTAGAAACATCTTTTGGAAACCTTCTTGCCGTTCTCCTATTTTCTTTACAAAATTTTCCCCACACTTTCATAAGTTGAGGGCGGCTCCATAAAAATCTAATTGCACTATTTATTGGGTGGAGAGAAGTTACAAGAATTCGTAAACCATCTTGAACACATAAATTCAAAACATGACAAGCACATCTAATGTGAAAAAATTGTCCGCCAAAAGAGGGTTTACACATTTTTTCTAACTTAGGAATGGAAGCAGTATTTGCGGCGGCATTATCAAAACCAATTGAAAAAACTTTATTAATCAAACCATATTCTTCTAAAACTTGCCTAATTATTCTATAAATATTATAGGCCGTATGCCTTTCAGGAAAAATTAGAAATGCAAGAAGTCTTTTTTGAATAACCCAATCATCACCTATCCAATGGCACGTGACACCCATATAAGAATTAATATTCCAAGAATCACTCCAAATATCACTACCTATATGTACACGTCCTTTGAATTCTTCAAAAAATGTTTTCAATTTATTTTTTCGATCTTTATAAATTCGTTTAAGTTCACGTTTAAGAGTAGTTTTCGGAACAGATGGTGCTTGCGGAACCAGCGCAGTGTTTACTAAATATCTAAAATTAAAATTTTCACCAGTATTAAACGGAGCATGCTCAAGGGAAACATATTCAGCTAATGTTTCTTTATAAAGTGCATTAGTGAAACGGAATAAAGGATGAGGGTTAGGAATGGCGAACCCGGAAATTTGTTGTTGGCTAGTGTCGATCCCCACTTGCGTTGGATGTTTTTTCGTCAAATGCCGACGAAATGTTCCATAGCCATCTCTTTTACCAAGTTTGTATTTTTGCGGACAATATTTACAGCTTATATCAAATTTACCTTCATTTTCATTCTACACTTTGTCAAAGTGTAGCCATAAGTCGAATTCTCGGCTCTTCCGTGCCGGCTCATTTGGTATCGACGATCCTTCGACACCAGTGGCAGTAGCAGTAGGAGGATAAAGACTTTCTTGCGTTGCGACGTGCTCG
The DNA here is from genome assembly GCA_021437785.1 of Rhodomyrtus psidioides. Taxonomy (NCBI): domain Eukaryota; kingdom Viridiplantae; phylum Streptophyta; class Magnoliopsida; order Myrtales; family Myrtaceae; genus Rhodomyrtus; species Rhodomyrtus psidioides. The sequence continues at coordinate 815,867 of JAILYB010000023.1, read as the reverse complement.
ACGTTGGGATTGGGAACATCGTCGTCTTCCCAAGATGCATATTCACGATGATCATATTCATGAACAGGAAAATCGGATTCTCCCATCTCCATCGGGCTCTTTCCCTTTCTAGTATTTCTGCTTCCACTTGCCATTTTTTGAGAGAATTGATCGGAAAGTTGATTCAAAGAATTGAGACAGAATTTAGAGAGAATATCGGACCGAGAGAATTTGACTTGAGAGTTGAGACTTGAGAATATTGGAGAGAATTGAGAGAAATTGTGAGAAAAATAAAGAGGGATTGTGAGGTTTTTATAGATTTTTTTTTTTAAAAAAAGAAAATTCGCAACGGGCCAAGGCCAACGGTCCTCGGCCCGTTGGGGAAGAGTTAGGCTCTTCCCCTGCCAAGCGGGCGAGGGGGGGCCCACTGCCCCCCACGCCACCCCCCCCCTTTTTTTTTGCCGGTTCCGGTTCGGGCCCGTGGGACAGGTCAACGGGCTGGTTCCGGTTTCGGTTCGGGCCCGTGGGACCGGTCAACGGGCCGGTTTCGGGCCGATCAACGGGCCGGTTCCAGGTCTACGGGCCCAAATGGCCATGTCTAGCAGGAGGTACAGAAGACTTACCTCGAGCTCCGATCGAGCTCGCACGGCCTAGATTGGGCTAGGCAAGTATGAATAGTGGTCGGCTATGGAAGCTAAGTTCGAAGACTCGATTCAAGGTGTTCAGGCAAAATCGATGCAAAATCAAGATGCGGGTATGGTCAGTGATGTTCAGGGAAGGAAACGCACACACAAATCGCAAAAAAGAACGTGAAACAGGCAAGTCGCCATTGATGCACAGTGAAGAGCTTGAAGCTACGTCTCACCTATTTCCGCGGTTTCAGGCGGCGCGATCGGTGGCGTTCGCTTCCTGGCACACTAGACGACCTTCTGGCAGTCTTCTTTGGCTTCAGTTTGGCCGGAGACGGTCCAACCAGCGCCCTACAAGTTCGAGCTCAACCCTCGACAATGGCGATGGAGGGGAGCTCTCTCTCTTTCGTTCTCTTTCTCTTTTCGATTCTGTTTTTGCCCTTGCTAACTGAACTCACCAATCTCCTTAACTGAAAGCCTTCGCAGGCTTATATAGCTTCTCCAATTTTTGGCGCCGATTTGGGGAGTTTCAACCGACTCAAATAGCACGTGTTACCACGTGATTTTAGGTTCGATCGGCGTCGGGGACGACGGGCATCAAATGGCAATTCTGGTCGGGGCCCCCGACGATTGCATTTGGCACGAATTTGGGCGAATTTCATCCAAATTCTATCGTCGTTGACTTTCGCAGGTGCCGCAGCCTTGACCGGCCGATTACTCATTCCTCCGGCGACCATTGGTCGTGATCTTGGTGTCAATCGACGGGTAAATGCCTAAGGAATCAAACGCCCACCATTGCATCTTCAATTGTAGTCGATTGGACCATCAATTTTGTCACCAAAATTAAGCTCGGCACTGTTCATTTGCGCAGGAAACTGAGGAAAAAGAAGACACTGTAGCGGACCGGTTCGACCGGCGGTCTCACCGGTTCCGACTTACAATTTTCCAAATTAAACGCAAATTAATGGGAAATATTTGTAATTGGACCTCAGAATCGATTTTAGGGCATGAATTTTATCTAAAAATGTAATTTTGCCCAAAAGTTCATATCAATTTTTATAAAAACCCCAAATTTTCATGTAATTACAAATTGGGGAATTGTGCAATTGAAGGCTCTAATGATCAAATTGGGCCAAATTACCTATGCCAATCGATTCAAAATGGTGAAACCCATTGGGTAGTATGTTTAATTTGCAATTATAGTCCTTGAATTGAAAGTAATTTCAATTATGCCCAATTTCAAGGACTAAAATGCAATTAAGTATGCAATTGAGCAATTTGTTCGAACAATTGGGCTAAATTGAAGTGGGGGACAATCAGATTGAATGTCAAGGTCCTTAAAAATGCCAAAATTGCAAAAAACAAGACTCAATTGATATTTTTTTCTCAAATTCGATCATATGTGTTACCAAGGAACACATACAATTGAATTTGATTTTGGACATTTTGTGAGGTCAAAAAGACAAGGGATTTAAAAGAAAAATATTGGCTATTTTTTCATATTTTTGTGACCTCAAATGTTATTTTTCTTGATTTTTTTAGTATTTTCCTAATTTCTGAAAATATTAAAAAAATGCGAAAAATATGAAAATTTATTATTTTTTGTCAAAAATGGTTCCTTAGGCTTGGCCAAGGCCACCAAAGTTGATTTTGTAATTTTTTTTGACTTTTTATGGATTTTTTGTGATTTTTTTTTTCAAAATAAAGCTGAAAAAGACTTGGTCAAAAAGTCAGGTGTCAATCACTTGCTTTGTGGGATTCGCATATATGTCTTGAAGTTATGTACGAAAAAAATACTTTTTCATATTAAATGAAGATGTTGGTTCCGAAAAAAAAAAAAAACCAAAGTCAGATTCCGCTCTTCCAAAAGGACCTGACAATCCATATACTAGCAACTAATACTTTTTGTGTGGATCTCAGGTGAGAGGCAAAACCTACTCTCAACAATTTTGTCAAGAGCATGCCGGAAAATCATTGCCACACAGCGTCGCGTTAGCATATTGCCGAGGGATGTAAGGTCAGAGTCCTAGACTTGATCATGGACCAAATTGGCCCAAAGACAATGAAAACATGTTGGATGATACCATATATTGTCATGAATTCTTGGGTCGGTTTCATCATTTCAGTCCCATCGGGCGAAGATCTAGAAAGGCTTATTAGCACCAATAGGCCCGAGGCCCGTACGAATCTAACATTTACATCCAGGGTGTGAGGGGAGGCAGCGGCCCTTTCTTGATCAATGCGATCAACACGAACTGGGAAGCGCACCAATCTTTTGTCAAATATCAAGCCTAAACTTGGGCCATTCTACAATAGGAAACCGTCCCTAGCGGTGGTCCGTTGGGTGTCGTCGGGAAACCGCACGGCGCCAAGGATCAACGCGCCAGGCGGTCCTAGCAAGCACCTGGGACATGGAAAACTCGGGTCTCTTTTGCCGACTCACCGGACACCCCTCGCTCGGTGCAATACCGAGTGACACATCCGGGTTGGCCGGCGTATATTCTCAGTGAAAAAGATGACCATGAAATTAATCCAAGTCATTGTAAAATAGACTTTGCTGGGGAAAGAGAATAGGGAAAAGAATAAGGGCGGCGTCCACGAAATGATGGGAAAGGAGGAGGAGGAGGAGGAGGATGAGGAGTCAGGAGGAATCTTTATGGGTCCGGAAGAAAAGCCAAGTCCCTCACTTCTCTTCCCCCACAAAGCGAATCGATTACATGCAATATGCATCCCCGGATCGAGCGGAGCACATGCAGCCCCTTTCCCCCTCCCCATCAAACAATGCCACTCACATTCGATTTGCTCGCTTTTGGCGCAGCTTTTCTTGCTTTTTGCACTCGAAAACTTCCTTCTCTCTTCGAAGCAACCGAACTCCGTGAGGTTCACAAAGCTTATCGACTTCACTTCGCATGGACCACCCCCACCCCAAGTCCATGGATCACGTGAAGGTCACATCGTCCCATCGCACAACACTAATCGAGTCCAATCGCCTCTCGCCGACGAGCGTTCCCGGCGAGCATTTCTGAACATCTTCCCACAACAGTACCGCAAGTCTCGCTCATCGTTCGAAAGGTCGAATGGGTCCCAAAACCAAAAGGCGAGGAGGAGTGGGGGAGGGGGCCTAAACTAAAATCGATCCTCATCCGAACACGCAAAGGTGTGGGTAATGGGGTTGAGGAGGGGGGCCAAACTCCCTCTCGCATGCTCTCGATTGCTAGCCGCAACCATAATTGCATCCTCATTCCTCGTTCGCGAACTTTCTCGGTGGCCCCCTAAGAATTCTCCTCTTATTAATTGGGATAGTCACGAGAAAAAAAGAGAGAGTCGATAACCAATAATTTTTCTCTCGCTAGAATCGAATCTAACTTCATGTTGATATCCACTTTTATATTGACTTATCATATCGTAGGGGGGGCCGTCCGCCCATTCTCTAAACGAAAAGAAGCAAAACCAAATGATTTCCTTTAGCTTACATTATTCGTTCTCTACGAAGCAGGCCAAACCAAATCGCTTCCTATCTTTAAATTGTCCGAGTCCCATACACAAAACAAGTAGTTGGCTTCGCAACTCGTTTTTACTCTACTCTTTCCTATATCAACAACTTTCAACTGCCGGTTTTTGCTAGGTATATGCAGCACAAATTAGGGATAATCGATTTCAGGATCGGTCTAAATTCTACCTTGAGATCTGGAGCCTCGGGACTGGTTTGGAACTTGAAACTTACCCTGCTTGAAACTTAAAACCTATCCTATCAATCGGTTCCGAGGTCGATTCTTGAATCTACCCAAGAACTGACCAATTTCTTATTTATTTTTTCTGCTTCAGTTTTTTTTCTTCCTTTTCAGTCAAGCAAAATGAAAGTGAACGCAATAACAAAAATCCCCATTTATCAATAATAACAATTCATAAAAGATGAACACATGAAATAAAATCAACAATAACAAATTCAAAACACGTAACGTGAAAAAGGTTCATGCTTCTCGATTCGATTCCCACGCAGGGAGTGAATCGCACATTACTGGTTCCAATTTTTTTAGAATGTGGAACTAGACCGGTAATATTGGGAACCTGGAACTAGACTGGTTCTTATGACCGTTTCGATTTGATTCCCGATTCTACCCTAGATGCTTACCCCTAGTTAGACAGACATTTTTTTTTGCGTCGTTATAGAGGAGAATGATACTTCAAAAATGATGGGATTTATCGCAACCGAATTAGAACATTCAAACAGAGGATCAAGAAAAATTGGACGACGCACAGTTTACCCAAGTTCACCCTAGAATATGGCTACGTCCTACAAAGAGATTTCACTATGATATTCGGTTTACAGCCACTCAACTCGTTACAATGATCAGCATAAACGAGCAAAATATATATGCTATAAACGGGCCCAAAACCTAAACCTAGCGAAACCTCTATTAAGCCCACAACATACGTGTTAACTTAAATAAAAGTCCAAATCCATTGAGGTTTCGGGGGCGTTGCCCCCGAACCCCCGCCCGCTCGCCAGCGAGCGGGGCAGCCGTCCGCTGACCGGGCAGCGGAAGCCCCGCCCACTAACCTGGCAGGGGGACACCCGTGTCGGGGGCGCTGCCCCCGAACCCCCGCATCCCGCGCTCATGGGTTACATGTCGTTTTTTATTTTCCTAAACTCACGTGGGTGTACCCAGTGTGAGAAACAAGGGTCCCCGAAGTATTCGCCAACTCCAAAAAAAAAAAAAAAAAACACCCCACACCCTCAACTGGTTGGCCTCGGAGTTAAGTCCAACCTTTTCCATGTTTTACTGAGAAACTGCGACAAAAGTATCCTCCGACAACGAGCTAATCTGAATCACACTACAAGTTGAAAGTGGTAAAGGTAAAGCTAAAAAGGAGAGTGCAATTGAGTGGTGGCTGATGTACCAGTGGCCATTGGAAATGGACAGTGAACATGATCTGGCCAAGGCATAGAAGATGAGGGGGGTAGGACAGCGTGGTGGGCTTTGTTAACTTTGATCTATCTTGCCACTTACATTAAACAATGCTAAAGTATACCAACACTGATTTGCAAGATTAAACACACTAACCGGTGAGGTAGATTCTTCTTAAGAGTTTAGCATGAACCCCTTGTTTAAAGACCGGCTTACGTTCGGTACGCGTACGAATTTTGTAGTCCGATCTCGATATACCTGGCATCATTTGCAAATATTTAAAGGGTCTGGCATGGAAAAAAAGAAAGGGTAAAGGCCAAGAAAGAAACTCCCCTTGAACCGTGACCCCATTTCAATTGGGAAGCAAAAAGCAGTGTCAAACCAACCCCAATGAACTAACGAATTGTAAAAGAAAGAAACCAAAAGAAAGAGCAGAGGAGAAAGGCAAAGAGAAAAAGCTGTCCCTCCTCCCCTTTCCTCCCTCCAAACTTTCTTTAAAAACCCACCAGCAAATCACACCTCAAAAGCCCAAAAAAGCACACACGGTCCAGAACCAGCTCCCAAAGATCATCCGAGTCACAAAACTTAGCCGGCAAAGAAGGAAGTCCTAGATAGAAGATAGAAACAGGAAAACAGAGGAGACACCATGAGAAGAAGAGAAGCAACCAAACGAGGAGCTCCTTCAACGGATTTCCTAGTGTGCTTCCCTCCTAGGGCTCACTTACAGCTGATGCCGAAGCAGGTTAGTAGCCCGGCGAGGCCCTCGGAGCCCAACAAACTCCACCCCCATTCCCACCACCAACACCACCAGCCGCCGCGGCACCGCCATCGCCGGTCTAAGTCTTTCACCAGAGGAGCCCAAGCAAGCCCTGTCTTGTGGGTCAAAACCAAGCAAATTGGCCCGGTAACGTCCGAGCCGACCTCCCCGAAAGTCACGTGCGCCGGGCAGATCAAGGTCAGGACCAAGACTGGAGCTTGCAAGAGCTGGCAGTCGGTGATGGCGGAGATCGAGAGGATTCACAACGATGACAAGCGTAAGAAGAGGCCAACGTGGGGGGAAGCGCTTGGCTTCAACAAGGACATAATGCAGTTCTTGACATGCTTGAGGAACATAAAGTTTAAATTTCGATGTTTTGGCTCTTTTCCTGATGCACAGATCACTAGTGATGAGGAAGTTGATGAAGACGACGAATGCCGTGACCATCACAACGACCGCGTGGCAATAGACGGAAATGATAGCAGCGAGACTTCAAGGACCACATTCTCTAAATGGTTTACGGTGTTACAGGAGGGCAATACCAAGATCAAAGACTCGTCCAAACACGACAGGAAAGAGAAAGGAAGGTCTTGGGATGACGGGTGTTTTGATGCACCTGTTGCTCCTCCGCCGAATGCTCTGCTGCTTATGCGGTGTCGGTCTGCTCCGGCAAAGGCCTGGCTGGTCAAAGGAGAAGAACATGAACAAGGCGAGAATTGTGGAGATAATAAGTTCGAGCGAGAAGCGGATAGAGAATTAGAGACTAAGAAGAACTTGAAATTGCTAATCGACGAGGCAAAGAAGGAAGAAGAGGAGGAGAGGAAGCAGAAAGAGTGCTTCATGATGAGATACGATGCAGATTACTATAATATCTCAACCGATATTGCGAAGGAAACTTGGGTCTCCGGCGGACAGAGAGATGCACATTTGAGAAGTCGAAGTTCCAAGAGTTGATGTTGGCAGCTATATGGTTTTCTATTTTGTTTCCTTCTTCCTTTTTTGCTTTCTTGTGCTTTGCTTCTCCAGATATTCTGTCTTCCCACGGGACAGAGGACTGCTAATACCAATCACTGGAAGTGTTATCGTTTTCGACCACGGTTTAACATTGATTGCAACTGTACAGCTTCCTGGTATCCTATCAGCATCAGTGTCAATCTCGGATTGTCCTCATTGATCTATATAAAGATTGCGTGGCTTCGATTGTTTGATCTCCAACTTCTTCTGCATATTCTGTAATATTTTGACAATGAGGTCCTTTTACTTAGTAAAGCCCGAGTCTTATGCACAAAGAAAGAGAGTTAGGAATATGCTTTAGTCGAATAGACAAACTGGTGGAACGCGAACAGAGGATTGTCATTTGTACCTTCACGACGATAATTTGAGCATTGGAGAGTTTTGATATTTTGCATTTCCTGAGGAATCCATGCCTGATATGCTCGACCGATGTTGCCGTGCAGCACCAGTCTCCACTTTTTCGTCTAGCGTATCAGGAACATCAGGATAGTTCCATTTGTTCTTTCCATTTGGACATTCTGCAAGAGAAACAAACTGACAGGGAAACGCAGCATGGTTTGAGGGGGCAAAGCTCGCTTTTCCAGTGACTCTGTAGAGGGGAAAAAGTAAGAGTTGGCAGAGACAAGTTCATCTCCCAGGATGGGCCAACATTAAAACAACGAACATGTGACAGCCACTTTTTCTTAGAATTGAGCATTTCATGCTGCAGAAGCTCATCTACGGAGATCATCGAGAGACCTAAGTTCGACCGTTAACATATCTAGCTGCGCTTGATTTCATTCAAATGTTTAAGGCCGCGATCAAGCTTGATAGATTAATCGCTCCATACCATAGCAATTATCCAATCGAAGACTCTACTATACCAATATCTCTACCCAAGACATACGAAAAAGTCAAGGACCTAAATACTGTATAGAGCAACCTTATGATTTTCCTTACGGTTGGTCCTGCCAAACTGAAACCTATCAAACCTTGTTTTTCTATGCAACAGTAGCTTCCCACTGATCGGGGCCCATTATTTCAGAGGCACAGTAACAGCTCTAGAACTAGGACTTTTACACTAGATTTGAACTAACAAACCATGTTTGTGCTTGTAAGAAAGGGAATTGACGGTGGCCGGCATAGGCCTCTCAGGACTGAAAAGTGAAAATTTGCCATCAGTTGTTTCTTTCCCTGCATCAGAAACAGGAGAGATTCAACTATTGCCGAGGTGGGCCTCAACCATAGCAATGCTTCCCAACAGCACTCGAGCCTCGCCAACGGAACGGTTCACCTCACATGATTAAGGTTGAATTGCCTGCAATGCCTCTATTAAGAACACTTTGAACATAGAATAATCTTTGTTTACTCGGTATATCCTAGCTATCTAAGTCTCTCTGTCATCTGTGGGTAAGTATCTGTCTCCAAGACCCAGCATCAATTCAGTTGCTGCCCACCAGATTACTGTTCCATATGAGTGCAACTTCAGCATTCATAAAAGGTACATTGAAAATGACAGAATTGTCAGTGTGGACTTCCAAACTAACAACGTTCAGAGAATGAGGAGTCGTCTGAAAAACTGAAATGAAAGTGGAATATTGCAGTTGGCCCCAATAAGAGCATCTTTTAAAGCTATTCATTTGTTTATATTTTACACATGTTGGGAACTTTGTAGACCCACCAATGATTCAGCCTCGTGTTGGGTTTCCCATGTGCATGTCTCATCACAATAACCCCCAAACTATCGACGGGCTCCCTTCCCTCAACAGAACTGGAGAGAAAAATATAACCTTTAGCAAATTGAAATTTGTTATTAATTTTATCATCCTATGTATCAATTGAAAATTTTCAAGATTCTAAACAGGGAAATGAGCATGCTCATAATTTTTAGATGGCAATTTGGAAGAAAGGACTTTTAGATGGCGGTTCAAAACACTTAAGAAGTGTTAAGAGTGTAAATTTGTAGAAAAGAAAAAAATGTGACTCAAAGCTGAAATATTTAAATTGCAGAGAAACTATATGGGACAAAGCACAATAAGAAAAAGAGATACCAAACCTAAAAATAATTTAAGGGGCAAGTCTACTATAGATTGTTAACGGACAGGTTATGCGCATTACATGCCTGTAAGGCTGTAACCGCACCAAGGCAGGGTTATGGTTTCCAACAAGAGAAACAACAAAACAACACTCAAATGCACTTTTCTTCAAGCAAATTGATGGTGAAGATTGGCGCTGAAGAGACCATCAACCGTTCAGCTGGGTTTTGTAGCCGATATCATCACGAAACGCCGATTCCGGGTACATTTAAAATCTTCCAGTCCACATGTTTTGCAGAGATCTTCCAGTTCTTGTTCTGATAGGAAAATCTGGCTTCCTGACATCCGGAACATATTCTACATTTCCATACAGATCACCAATATCAGGTGTGAATCTTAGCTTACTCTCGCAAAGTTCGGTCGCGTCACTCGAGAAGAGAAACATCTTAACCAGAACAAGAATCGGAGATAGCCAACCATCTTTTCCATATAGTGTGCGTCACAACATCGTGTTTCAGAATAGAGATATATGAAGTACTCGTTCAATTGACATACCCTTTGCATAGGTTTCAGGAAAGGATTGAGAGCAAAAGGACCGTCATAGATCATGGTTGTCGCAATGAATACTCCACCAGGCCGTAGAACTCGACTTATTTCAGCGACCTACAACACCAAAAGGGCATTATGGGATATCATATGCTAGTGAAAGTAAGAGAATTAGTACAACATATTGTCTGCTTTCTGCTGGTGAAAGAGTCTCGAGTGTACGAATGAGTGAAGTGCCACTCCTACGACAGGGGAAAAAAAACAGGAGTGAAAAAACTAGAAGATCCTTACAGCTGATGAAGGAGAAGACCAACAATGAACAGCAGCACCGGCATGCACAACATCGACAGAACTCGAAACAAAAGGGAGTCTTGAAATATCAGCTCTGACGAGAATCAAGTCCCTAAAGCAAATTGAAAGATTTAGACAAATAATCCTTCTAGATTTCTTCTTATTGCGCATAAATTAGATGGAGTCGCAACAGCCAAACTATATGAGATAGGGGTCAGAGCCTCACTCCTTTGGGAAGTTCTCCTCCTGCTTAATGAATTCATAGCATTCCCGGAGCATGTTTTCTGAGTAGTCAAGCGCGACAACAAGGGAAAACAGCCCACTCTTGGCGAAGAGCCTAGCAAATGGACCACTACCGCAACTAGCATCAATGATATTCCCACCTAAGACGGGCTCAAGATATCCTTTAATCAACTCAAACTGCAATCAAAGTCATGAAGTTGATAAGCAAGTGCAGAAAAGAGATTCCAACTAAATGAAACAACTCGCTTGTATTCTTCAAGAAGCATTCGAATAAGTTGAGCTATAATCAGCAGCAGCTAGACAGTTCACATTTTGTTTTCCCTATTATACAGAGAGACATTTGCATTGAGCTAGATAATTGAACTCAAACGGCTATGTTGTTTGTCTCGACTCATAATGAAGTTCATTTTAGTGGACAGAGATAAAATCTAGAATAATTCTACCAGGAAACTCGTTGCTTGTCTTGTTTTTTTGGGAATACAATGACGACGGAATCATGAAATAGGGGATTGTGATTAACCTCCTTTTCTGGACCAGGCCATCCTCCCAATGCAGAAAAGCCTTGACGCCAGCCCCTCTCATACACATATGAGATCAGTGGTAACCTGAAACGATCAATATGATACACGACAATTGCGCTTTAGGCATATAAACATCTCATCACATTCATCCTCGACATCATTAAGAGCAGAATAGGACTTGCAATACATGAGATCAATGCACTTGAATGTTATCCTACGCAAGTACAAGGGTCAATGGACTCGAATGTTACACCTGCTGAAAAAGAACAAATCCCACAAACCTGAAAAATTCCGTGGCCGGGGCCATGGCTTCAGTATATTCCTTGGCTCCACTCGAGGCTGTAAGCTCGAGATGAGTTTTGTTGCCGAAGTATGTCTTCTTACAGGTGCTACATAGTAAAGTAGACTCAGGCACAGTATCCCTGCAGAAACATTGAAGTCATATGACGATGGAGCCGAGTCGAACGAATCCAAACCGAGAGCTTAAGATCTGTTGTGATTTATGTAAATGTCCCCCCATTAGCTTTCATGTACCTGAGGAATTAATGGACTTACATGGATAATGCTGGACCCGCATGCGTTAGAGAGTTGTAACAAATCGGACAAGCTAAAATGCTCTTCTTGGAGGTAACCTCCTTGTCAGCTACAATAGGATCCTGCAACACAAGCAAATTGCTGAATCAAACCAGGAGTCAATTTTCTAGCTGCAAAGTGTTGGAATCTGTTGATCCTTGCAGATATGTTGGGATCAGAGTCGACCATGTTAAGCAACTAAATGAATCTTTGTTTATAAATGCCTCGGATGATTCTTCATACATCCCCGATTTTCCGACATACATGTGATATCGAAGGATGAGGTAGTCTTGCGCTCGACTTTTCAGACTCCTCACTCGCCTTTCCACTTGAAATTAATTGACGACCTTCACTACTAAGTCAGAATGCCAGACAATGCATCAAGGGGAGCACTATATACTTCAAATCACGCAATTCCGTAGCGAAAACGGATCAAATTGCATAATTTTTTTTTTACAGCACCACGGCTTCTAGACAGGATATAAATGATCAAATTGAGGGACACAAAATCCGGTAGAAACTTGATCGCCACCTCAGAAGCATTGTTTTTGCTCTAGTCATTTCGTTTTCACTTTTGAATTGCTCCTACCCTGCTCAAGATCTAACATATCCTTGGACCGAAACATGATGTGCGAAAACGCAAAGCAAAAGGAAAGAGAGATGGAGCATCGCACCTGCGTCGCCGTCTGAACGGAGGCTCTCACTACTTTCGCAGCATGAACGCGCTTACTGAAGATCGAGGAGCTGGGCATGAAGGTCGAAGCGACACGCCTCCGGGAACCGAGTTGACTCGGCCGAGCCACGGTGACGAAGTTGCTGCCGCTGAGCGTCGCCATAACTCTCTCTCTCTCTCTCTCTCTCGCTCTCTCAACTGAGGTAACGAGGAACAGACTCGACAGCAACAGAGGAAGTCGCGCAGAAATAACGTTTTGTTTGGTTTCCCCGATTGGGGTCGACAGTTTTTTTTTAAGGAAGAAACGCCCAGCTGTCTGTTCACCCAAAAATAACGTTAGTGTCCTAACAAATTTAAATGGTTGTCTGGGCTAGGCAACCGCATGACTTTTTGGAATGAAATTTTTTATTTTATTTTTCATTTTTTGTGTTACTGTGTAGGGATTGTTTTTGAAGTTTTGAAGCATTGAATGCGTATAAAACAAGTTCCATCGGTGCATTCCAGCCCCTTGATTGGTCACTCGACAAGTGCATTGGAAGACTACTACTTACTAAAAACCTTTTAGGTATTGACACGCCGGGCTTATACCGGTAGTCTTATCCCATTTAAGAACCGCTTGTTTGTTTGTGTGTATACACCAACGAATATGCCGGGCATACGCATATTAATTGCGTTACGTATCATCTGCACGAGACTGCACAGGCTGATAAAAAAGCTCGTTTCGTTCACGTTTTTAAATAGGTATTATTCATTTCTAATATCTCAAAAAAGATGGTCCCCTGTCCGCTTGAACAAATTGAAGTCATAGTGTAATGATACTTGAGCTAGGATCTCGACTTACAGTGCTTTTATCAAGTAATATGATAGTCTGGAAGTCTGCGGTGATAATGAACATGGAAATTCGCGGACCATATTTATCGCCCAACGTGCATTTGCAATTTCAATTTGTAAAACGAAACTTCCAATACGTACTCTGGTATACCTAGCATTATTCTATCACTTACGTAATCGTCTTGGATGTTTTGGTAAGGTCTGAGTTAGAGAGTCCCCCATGAGTTTCTGCTCACTCTTTTTTGGTTTTTTTGGTCAGACTGCTGACGTAGCGTTGACCTCAATTGCTCGCTCCCAATGGTGAAGCCGACCTCGGGTCGACCCATCCGCACCTGGGCTTCCGCCTATGTGGCCCATGCTTCGGCCCGGGCCACCTGAACCGGCTTCGAGCACGTGGGCTAGTCAAGAGCCACACCAAGCCTGGGCTGTAGAAAATTAGGCCCACGTTCCACTACATCGAAGCGCCATTCAGGTTTATGAGATCAAACCTTTTTTTTTTTCTCTTTCCAAATGAGAGAAAAAAGGCTGCAAAAATGAAAAAAAGAAGAAGATGTAGAGAGACTGATGCAAATAAAGATAACGATCTTCGTAATATGGCGTAATATTTTATATTTTAGGCGTTTTTATAAATTTAATGGCGTTTTTGTAATTTTGTGTTTCTTAGGTCAATTAGGTTTAGCATCTTATATAAAGATGTTTAGGGTTTCGAGGTTTTAAAATTTATGACAGTTTTTTTTAAATATTTGAAGAATATACGATTTGATATCGTTTATGAGAGAACAGCGATTGTTCCTCGTTTATCGAATTCGATTTTTCTATTTAGCATTGGTTTCTATCGCGCTTCGGCATCAGAGACTCCATCTGTTCCTCAATTTATGATTATGGATATTCTTACAAGTATCTCTAGGTTCTCCTAATACAATGCTAGAACTTTAATACTGCATTGCTGACACATCAAAATAGATTTTACGATTACGAGTTCACCGTGTTGAATTGGTAGGTCGATTGACATACTATGCTCGCAAGTTTCTCTTGATTCCAGCTTTTTAATCCGACGTTCTTTCAACTCGGCCCTTAGTATCGCACGCCGCCTTAGACGTAGAAAAGCCAGTCGTCTAATAGTAGAAAGCATCCGATTAGTTGACATACGGAAACCTTAGAACTAAAGTTGTGAGCTTGGATGTCCATATATCTAAAAATACCAAATTCAGAGGTCACAATGCGATTATAGTTCAACCAGAGCGCAATATTTAGGCTCTAAGTCACCTTCTGGCAAAAGCCAATTAGGGGCGCAATAATAATTTCATGTCTGATTTTGGTGGGCTTTGCTCATGCTGGGCACACCAAACGGTGGCGGAGGAGGGGGCGGTTCCAAATTTCAAATTCGTATGTTGATTTGTTTGTTGGGTAAACCCCATCTTTCTTCTTCTACCCAAGTTTGAAAAAAATGGAGATAACAGAGAATACGCAGGTCAGATCATCGAATAAAATTTATCCGTTAATACAATAATTCTCTCTCTCTCTCTCTCTCACTCTCTCTCTCTACGCATTCAATTCAAATCCTTTATCTTTGCTTATAAAAAAGCAGCAGCAGCAGAGCAGCAGGGAGAGAAAGAGAGAGACAGGGGAAGAAGAGTAGCTGCTACTCCAATATACGTTTTGTTCACTTCCCCATCTTCTTCTCTTATATCCAGCTCAAACTCAAACTCAAACTCAAAGGCAAAGCAAGGAAACCCCATCACACGAATCTTCGAGATCTCGAGGTCAACCCCGTCATTTCACGCTCCTCCCCTCTGCTTTTCTATCTCTTCCTCCCTTCTTCTCTGTTGCCCACAAGAAACTCCAGGTTCTTGCCATTGCCAGAGAAATAACCCATCGTCACTGTTCGGACATTTTCTTCTTTTTTCTTCTCTGTGAAAGGTTTTGTTTGGCGTGACTTCTTTCTTGGGTGTTCTTTTTTATTTTTCCCCCCCTCTTGTTCGCTGTTGGAAAAGAAAAATGGAGAGAAGCACGCCAGTGAGGAAGCCTCACAATTCCACTTCAGATCTGCTCACATGGTCGGAGACTCCTCCTCCCCACGATTTGGTCGCGCACGGTTCGGCTTCTTCTCGTTCCAATGCTCGCTCTCACCAGGTACACGTTTGCTTTGGTTCGTTCTTGATCTTTCATTTTTTTTTAGTTTCTATTTGATGCGATGAGTATGCTTCTGCCCCCCGTTTTTTTTTTTTTTTTTTTTTTAGTCTTTGGCTTTCCTTTAATGGGTTGTTCTGGCTTTCCTTTAATGGGTTGTCCTGGGGATTGATGGTTAGCCTTCGGATGGGATCAGAAAAGTGGTGTTTGGAGGTCAAGTGACTGATGAGGAGGCTGAGAATTTGAACAAAAGGTTAGATCTGCTCTCCTTGTTTTTTTTCCCCTCTCCCTTCTTTTTCGATGATGTTTTGTGTTTTATTTTTGTCCCTTAAATGCAATGATTCATTTGGCTGAATGGGTCGTTGTGGCAATTTGGTTTTTCTCCGCCGTTTTAGCTATTTGTCCGCATTCTTCGTGTTCTCCACTTCTTTGGATTTTCTTTCTTCAGATATCATGGTCGGATTGTATAACATGGGTTCAATGTGGATTTGTAGTGATCGATCTGCCAGAAATGAGGACAGAAACTTCATTTCATATTAATCTTTATCACCTCCATTTAATTTACAAAAAGAAGGGTAATTTATTGTGGTGGCTGTTGATCGAGTAATCTTGATCAATTGGGTGGATCTTAGAAGGTCACATGCCTCGGTAGGTTGAGCTTGACCACTTTTCTTGGCCTTAGAAATCTGGTTGCTTTCTTGAGCTTGATTCTGTTGCGAGCCTTGATGTCTAATTGAGATAGTTCAGTCACTCCTGTTCCATTCAAGGGCTCTTCCCCTTACTGCTAATTAGATGGAAAGAGTAAGTTCGTTGGATGCCAAGATTTGAGAAGTAACATTTCTTTGGCGACTATCGTGTGGGGCTCCTTCAATGTCTGCCGAGCTTCTTTAGTCATGAAAATTCTGATCTGATCATCCCATTGACAATCTACCCCACTCCGATCTAAATACAATTGTAACAGGCGCTTAGCTGATGGGAGCTGCTTTTTGATGTCTTTCAATTTGCCCTTTGTGAAATAGCTTATTGTGACAGTAGAAGCTCTAGTCCATGTAAAACTAGGGCTGTTCTTAGTCCATGCATGGAAACGAGATGGCATTTTGTTCATAAGTCACACTTCATGCATGGCCAACATCCTTCTCAAGTGCTGCAATAGAGAACAACTGTTTTGTTGCTAGATTAGGAAAAGCTTAAATCCAGATGTAATATGTACAAACAGAAAAGTCATCACACACACAATTACAAAAGCATGCACCTGCAAACATGTCTATCTAAAAAGCCAGTTACTTGGTTATCTGTCTGTCTATCTATCTATGTATCTAATTTCGTAGACATTCAGAATCCGGATGAATATCTGACAACAAATACACATGCGCCCACGCACACAAGCATGCATGTTTGCTCGCGGGCATACACTCATACACACGCGACCTTTTTATATCCTCCTCATCGAGGGAATTTCATAAGCTTTCACAATGCCTTTGCACTTTGATACTGCTTATTGTGGCTTTGTCCTCGTCTTCTCCAAATAATAGTGCTTTTGCAATCTTCCAGGAAACCTTGTTCTGGCTACAAGTTGAAAGAGATCAGCGGTAGTGGGATTTTTGCTGCCAATGGGGAGGATGATTCATTGGAACCTGGAAGTGCTAACCCTGCTTCAAATAACAAAACAGGAATAAGGATGTACCAGGTATGTTTTACTATGCTGATTGTTTTTGACCTATTAAATTGGTGTCGAGTCCACCATCATGTGAGCTCTTTTGGTGGTTGATATTACTAGCAAGCCCTTGCCGGCATCAGCCACATCTCGTTTGCTGAAGAAGAAAGCATTTCCCCCAAAAAGCCCTCCACTCTTCCTGAGGTTGCAAAGCAGCGAGAACTGAGCGGAACATTGGAAAGCGACTCTGACATGAAGTTGAAAAAGCAAATATGTGATGCCAAGTGCAAAGAATTGAGTGGACATGATATTTTTGCTCCTCCTCCAGAAATTTTGCCAAGGCCATTGGCTACACGGGCATTGGACATGAATCAAGACATGGGAGAACCTGCACCACGTCATGTCCGGACTTCTGTCAAAGTCTCTAATGTGAGCGAAATCTATATTTACTTTAACATGCTCTTCTGTTATAGTTTCTTCACTTTTATTTTTTTTTAGCAATGGAGTTCAATAGCCTGACTGATAGTTCCTCTGACTTCATCAGCCTGCTGGAGGTCAGAGCAGTATTATCTCTAATGAGGAACCTGGGATGAAAACTGCCAAGAAAATCTATGACAAGAAATTCTCCGAGCTATCTGGAAACAACGTCTTCAAGGGGGATGCACCTCCGACGTCTGCAGAGAAATCACTGAGTTCGGCTAAAATGAGAGAGATTAGTGGCAACGACATCTTTGCTGATGGAAAGGCAGAGTCTAGAGACTACTTTGGCGGCGTCCGCAAGCCTCCAGGTGGCGAGAGTAGCATTGCGTTGGTTTAACCAAGCTTTAGGCCTAACGGTTTTACGCACAGTTTTATCTTTCAACATGTGTTATTCCTAGTGGGATTTGGTCTCATTTGACACTTCGGGAGTGTGGGGGTTTGGGAATGATGTTTCGGTTTCGAATTTGTCTAGATGTACGAACTGTTTGCAGACCGGTGTGTTGATAGCATTGGTTTCTTCAGATTCAGAGGAGAACTCAAACTGATTTATGCTTCAAGTTGCATTCTCTGGTTCTTTTCAAGGTGGAAGTGTCAAATAGATCAATGGTTTTCTAAGAAAACTCTTTATACCATCTATGTTCAAGATGTAGCTTTGAACGCTGTGCATGCTCACAAGGGATTTTGGCTATATGCTTCCCGCTTTGCGTACGTTACTAGTACTAAATGAGAACCATGCCAACCCAAACTCCCGTGCGAAGACAAGCGCGATTTTGATTCGGAGATTGGAGGACAATCAGAATACGAACTCTGTCCGGCCTGCAATGAAAATATTTCGTAGATTCTACCAAGGGTCATGCCTCGCTTCATGTACTCCAGTTGCTCTTGCTCTTGCTCTTGCTCTTGACAGGTAGGGAAACTTTTGCTTGTCCATCCATCAAGTTGGTGTTCTTTCGGCGATCAGTTTGCTTCCCTACTTTTTCTCATTGTTTCATTTTTGGGCCTACTCCAAGTTTTGAACTTGGAAATCAGCCCTGGAAACCAACCCCCAACAGGCCCTAGGCACTTCCCTGTTAGGATTTTAATCTGATCTGGACCCGCCACGGATTAATTGGCAAGGCTTCCTAAGGTGTGCCGCGAAATGTTCCATGGCCATTGCATCATGGTTGTACTTATTGAGATTTGCCTCCCCATCAATTTGGAATTAGTAGCTGAATTTCTTGTGGGAAGTGGGTAGAGGTGTCGAATATGGTCCAACTCATATAGACCCATATCCGACCCGACCAGCGATTGAACCATACCCGACCAGACCCGTTTTGACCCATATTATCATAACACAATAATATTTCTAAAATACTTCCATATAATAAAAAATCTAGTGAAATTTTTTAAGCGACCGGGACTGGGGCCGGTGACTAGTCTCGGCCCCGACCCCAGTCCTGGTCACCGGCCTCGACCCTGCCCCGGTCCCAGTCCCCGGCCTCGGCCCAGGTATTCGGGCCTCAAACCCAGTCTCGATCCTCGGCCCTGGCCTCGGCCCCGATCCCAGTCTTGGCCCCTGGCTTAGTATCCGGTCGCCGATCTCGGCACTGGTCACCGGACCCGGTCACGATCCCGATCCCCGGCCCCCGACCAGGTTTCGGTATCCGGGCCCCAGCCTCGGACCCGGTCCTCGGCCACTGCCCCGGCCTCGGTCTCCGTATCCGATCCCCGGCCCCGAAATTCGGGCCTCGGCCTCGGACCCGATCTCGGTCCTCGGCCCTAGCCTCGGATCGGGTCTCGGTCCCTGTCCTCGGCCCCGGCCTTGGCCCTGGTCCCCGACCCACGTCTTGGCCCTCGGTCTCGGTATCCGGTCGTCGGTCTCGGCACCAATCGCCGGCCCCGATCTCGCTCCCCGGCCCCGGCTCTAATCCCGGTCCCGGTATCCGACCCTGCCCCGGACCCGGTCCCCGGTCCCAGGTCCCCGTCCCCGTCCCTATCCTGATCCCCGGTCCAGTTCCCGATCCCCGGTCCCGGCCTCGGTCCCCCTCACAGCCCTTGGCCCCGGTCTCAGTCCCGGTCCGGTCACCCCAGGGCTTGCGACCAACGACCGGGACCATTTGCAACTCGTGGAAGGAAGTTGTGCTTATGGGTCAAATATGGGTTGAAAATGGGTTTAAGTGTTTGACCCATTCAATTTTACTTCAACCTTTTAGACCTATTTTTAGTGAGCCATTTAAAAATTAATGACCCATATATGACATATTTTATACAAAATATGTGTCAAATATGAGTTTATGACCCATATTGCCAGCTCTAGAAGTAGAGATGCAGGAATGAACAACGGTGGGGAGATTGCCGTGGTACTGCTAATATCAACTTCAAGGCTCCTAGTGGTTGATTTAACGTTAATATTAGACCTGTCAAAATAGGTCTAAAAATAGACCCATTTATCTTTAAATGGGTCATTAAAGGGTCACTCTTATTTCTCTTGTTAGCCATAGCCATAAATGTGTTTTACAACAGAAAGGCAAAAATAGATAGGTCTTAATGGGTTTGGTCTAAACCCATTTACGACCTATTTAATTTAATCTCATCTTCTTCTATCAATAGAAGGGGAACGGGGCCGGGGCCAGGTCAGCGAACGAGGCCGGGGACAAAGGCCGGGTCCAGGCTTGAGACCGGGGTAGGGTCCGGAGCCGGGCCGGGTTCGGGATTAGGGCTGGGTTTGGGATTAGGACCGGGTTTCGGGTTCGGGTCGGGGTCGAGGCCGGGGACTGGGGTCGGGGAGGAGACTGGGGGCGGGGCCGGGTTCGGGGTCTGGGCCAAAGACCGGGGTCGGGTCCGCGAATGGGGTTGGGCTGGGGAACGAGGCCGAGGACCGGGGCCGGGTCTAGGGCCAGGGCCTGGGATCGGGGGTCAGGGTCAAGGGTCGGGTGGAGACCTGGGGCGGGGCCGAGTTCGGGGAAGGGGACCAAGGTCGGGGTCGGGGACTCGGGTCGGGTCTGCGATCGGGGCCGGGGCCGGGGACCGAGGCCAGGGACCGGGTCCGGATCCGGGGCCGGGGCCAGGGCCGGGTCCGGGAGCCTGTTAACACATGATTTTTAATCATATTTTATTTCGATTTTATTTCTAAAATTAATTAAAAATAGCAAAAAAAGTTATAAAATTGCAAAATTAACTTTGGAAGCCTTGGCCTAGCCTTAGAAACCAATAATATTTTATTTTTCGTAATTTTAGTATTTTTTTGAATTCATTTAAATATAAAAATACCCAAACAAAATCATAAAAAATACCATTCGTGGTCAGAAAAAATGCACAAAAATAGTCAATAATTTTATTTTAATTCCTTTTTCAGAATGATCACTTTAAATCCCGAAAATTCGACTTGAGTAACTATGTTCCTTCACAAACATAAACCCGGATCGAGCATAAAATTTCCTTCTTGAGTCTTTTAATCCTCAATTTCCACTTATAATAAGCTATGACATGGACATCTAGAGTCTTGAAGTGCAATTGGGTCAATTCGGGTTCCAATTTGATCAATTTTGACAAAAAAAGGACTTAATTGCATAAAGTTCTTTTCAATTTAGTCCCCGGTTTCACCAATCTTGAAATTAAACTCTCTCGGACAACACCCATGAAAATAAAATGCCTCTCCCCTATGTTTCTCGTCATTCTGGATTCGATGGCGCTCTCAATTTCGACTGATTCAATCGTTTAGACCTTCAATTAACAGAAAATCAGTTTCGGATCCTAAACTAAATTTGGGGTTTTCACTCAATTTCGAACTAAAAATTTCTGAAAATACCCATTTTGAGTGTCAAATATACTGAGAAGCCTAATTCCAGCCTCAATTTCATAAAAGAATGGTCGAATTGGATCCTAATTGGACCGAAAATGCAAGAACGGATCCTCCGGGTCGGGCCCGACCCGACCCAGCGAATCCGGGTCTGCACACCAGAAAACCGGTAGCCACATTTTACGCACGCTTCTCCCCTTTTTGCTGGAAATCGCGTGACCTCACCTCCTGGACGTCCTAGAACCTTCGCTTTGTCGTCTACTGCACGAGGAATGGTACTGAGCAA
Organism: Rhodomyrtus psidioides; assembly: GCA_021437785.1. Taxonomy (NCBI): domain Eukaryota; kingdom Viridiplantae; phylum Streptophyta; class Magnoliopsida; order Myrtales; family Myrtaceae; genus Rhodomyrtus; species Rhodomyrtus psidioides. Next base: position 794,557 of record JAILYB010000023.1, on the reverse strand, counting down.
GCTGGCGTGAGGTTTTTCTTGGACGAAAAACGACAAAAATCGTTGGAGGGGGGTAGGAGCCAAAAAAACAACAACCGAGAGAGAGGAGGGGAGCGCTCGGGGGGAGGAGCTGGCCATTTTGGCATCTCATGCAGATACGCACCCATACGTGTGAGAGAAAAGAGAGCAAGAAGGGAGCTCGGCCATGGCGTTTTAGAAAAAAAAAACGGAGTAATGGGAGCCGAGAGAGAGAGTAAGCTGCGGGAGAGAGCTTCCAGCGTCGCCGGCACCCAAGTTAACGCCACTGTGCTTCATAACACTCAATACATCCTCATCGAACTCTTAATCGTCACCGGCGTGGCCAAGAAAGGTCGATTAACCCCCAAAAATCTCTCCCCCTATTTTTTCTTCTTCGAATATCCTGTGGGTTCGGCTCGGTTTGGTTCTCGACCAAACCGAGTCAAACTGAATGCATGTCGACGTCCTTTACAGTGCCTGTGGTGATGTTTAAATGTTTTCTTGATTCGGTTTTGCACGTAGTGCCCATGGATCTAAGCCTAAACGCTTATTTTTCGCATGCCTACCAAGTGTTCGACGAAATGCCCTCGGTCCGTGCCTATGTATTAGCTCTTGGTCGTGTCCTCCTCAACCATTTTTTGTGCGAGTCTCTCTCTAAATCTTGTCTAGAACCAACCCCAAGCTCGTCTTGATATTTATTTTGCATTGAAACGCGACAAAAATCGGACTCGGAGCTTCACTATTCTCGGTTCGGACCGAGAGCTCGCATGGAGGAGCACGGTGGATGACGAGCCCTAACCGGCCTCAGGTAAGCCTCTAAACCCCCACCGGATGCTCTCTGAATGACTGAAGTCAAGCTTGGACGAAAAAAAAAATTCTGCAAAAATCCTTGCTGGAATTGAATCTGTGGAGGCTTGTTTCGCCGGGTTCCGGCGTGTTTTTGGCCGTAAATATGACATATGTTAATGTGGGGTGTTCAAGGAGTCGAATGGCGCAAGAATGATCGAAAAATATGGAGATTTGAGCTCGGTTTGCATTTTCCGGCGAGGATTTCGGCGAACTCGTCGGAATAATAACTGTTCCGGCGAGGCGCCGATCATCTTCCTCGGTAGAGGGGTCCTTGGTCAACGAGTCAAACCGCTGACATGGCTTGCCACGTAAGCAGCCATGTCAGCCGCGTGGGCCCGACTCGAAAAGAAGAACAAAACCTGGATCGGACGGTCGTGGAGGCGCCACGTGTCGCGATTTGGCAATTTTCAAATTAAATAAATGAATTTATATTAATAAATGGGTTTTCAGAAATAAAAAATTAAAAATGATCCGATGGCTAGGGTAGTGCCACGTGGCAAGGAGGAGACCGTCCGATGGAGGGTATATTTATTGCAATTTCAGATAAATTAGAAAATGGTTTTAAAAAATAGAAAAAGTTTGAAAAACCAAAACTGTGTCGTTTTTAGACCGGTTTCCGACCCTTTTGGTCGGGCCGGGCGCCCGAGAGGCGCGGGCCAAGTTTGACCCGATCCGGATAATATTTTTAAAATAATTAAAAACTCAGAAAATTATAAAAAAAATTCAAAAATTCGAAAAAATCAGTAAAAAATAGAAAAATCATAAATATTCAGAAAAAATGAAAAAAATCTAAAAAATATAATTTTGTTTTTCAGAAAATAGGAAATGGCCATAATCAACTGGCTATGACCTATTTTGGATCTTTCGAACCACAATCCTTCCAAAATGACGATTTTGCCCTCTTGGCAAATCGTCTTCCAAAAATTGGAGAAATTCTGAAAATTCCAAAAAATTCCAGAAAATAGGAAATAGCCTCAATCAACTGGCCATGACCTATTTTGGGTCTTTCGAACCCCAATCTTTCCAAAATGATGATTTTGCCCTTTTGACAAATCGTCTCCCAAAAATTCCAAGAAATTTCAGAAAATAGGAAATAGCCACAATCAACTGGCCATGATCTATTTTGGGTCTTTCGAACCCCAATCATTTCAAAATGACGATTTTACCTTTTTGGCAAATCGTCTCCTAAAAATTGATGAAAATTCCCAAAAAATTTCAGAAAATAGGAAATGACCATAATCAACTAGTCATGACCTATTTTGGGTCTTTCGAACCCCAATCCTTTCAAAATGTCGATTTTGCCCTTTTGGCAAATCGTCTCACAAAAATTGATGAAAATTTCCAAAAATTTCAAAAAAATAGGAAATGACCACAATCAACTGGCCATGACCTATTTTGGGTCTTTCGAACCATAATCCTTCCAAAATAACGATTTTTCCCTTTTGGCAAATCGTCTCCAAAAAAATGATGAAGAAATCCAAAAAATCCAGAAAATGGGAAATGACTATAGCCAACGGGTCAAGACCTATTTTTGGTCTTTCGAATCCCGATCTTTTAAAAAATGACGATTTTGCCCTTCCGGAAAATCATTTTCCAAAAATTACAGAAAAATCCTGAAAAATAAGAAATGACCATAGTCAACTGGTCAAGGCCTATTTTGGGTAGTTTGAATCTTGATCTTTTCAAAAATGACGATTTTGCCCTCTTGGCAAATCGTTCCTTGAGAAATCTTGAAAAATCCAAAAAATTCTCAAAAATAGGAAATGACCACGATCAACCGGTCACGACCTATTTGGTTTAAATTGACACTCGAACCTTAAAAAATGACGATTTCGTCCTTCAAGCGAATCGTCCCCAAATCTTCCTATTTTACCCCTGGTCCAAAATCACATCTTCTCTAAGCTTTTAAGGCTATACTAGGAGACCCTTGATTTGAATTGATGTGCATTGACGTGGTTCATTTATGCACTTGATTGTGCTTTCATTATATTGATTGCGCTTGATAGGACTAGACTTTTAGTATGCATGAAATCCCTGAATCTGACCTACTTCACCCAAAATTGCGCCTGCATGAAATCTTAGTTTGGAAAATCACTCGCATTAGGTACCGAAAGTGCGTTGTTAATGACACCAACGTAGCTAAGTCCCCGAACCCAAAATCTCTAGTTCCGCAGAACTGATCGATCTCTCCCAATCGATTAGTGATGTTTTCGGTCCACCTTCCAAGAAGGACCGGCGGCGACTCCAAATGCATGCACACATTGCACATGCCACCACGACCACGCCAAAGTTGAATCCGATCGACTCTTATTGTCGAAAAAATTCGTGAAAAATTTACTCCCGTTGCGATTTGGTATGGGCCTGGGAGGGCTCGCGTCGAGAAGGCCCGCGATCCACATTTCAGAGTCGGGGTCCCGATCGGCAATCCATTAGCCGGACGACCGTCAGAAAAAAAAGAAACAGGTCGCGATAGGGCCGGGGCCGGGGCCATTGCTAGGGCCATGGTCGGGGACCGAGGTCAGGTCCAAGCTCGGGACCGGGGTCGGGTCCAGGCTCGGGCCCGGGACTGGGGCTGGGGCCGGGGCCGGTGACGGTATCGGGACAGAGGCTGGGGTCGGCGATGGTATCGGGATCGGGGCCGGCGACTGGGAGTTGGGGGCGGGCATCGGGACCGAGTCTGGAACCGGTGGCGGGGACAGGTGCTGGGGCCAGGGTGGCGGGGATTGCGGCCTGGGGCGGGACTAGTGGTGGGGATCGGGGCCAGGGTGGCAAGGACTGCGGTCCGGTCCGCGGCTGGATTCCCGAGGTGGGGGACGGGGGCCATTGCCAAGGCTAGGGCCAAGGCCAGTGCTAGGGTCTGAGGCTGGATCTCGGGGGCTAAGGCCGGGTCCGGGCCCGCAACTGAGGACCAAGGCCTGGACCGTCGATGGAACCGACACCGGGCCAGTGACTAGGGGTCGGGGCGAGCACCGGCGCTGGGGCTGGGACCGGTGGCGGGGACCGTGGCAGGGGCCAGATCGGTGGTAGGGACCTAGGCCGCGGTGGCGGGGACCGGTGGCGTGGATCGGGGCCGGGCCGGGTATGGGGTGACCCATATCCAATAAAATTGCCGATTTGTATTTCATGAAAATATTTCAGCAATATAATTTTATTAAACAATCATAATAAATAAATTTTCATAGATTAAATTAAATATAGAAGTGTTTTCTTAAATGGGTTGGCTCGGGTATGGATCGTGTATGTGTTGGATTGGATATGGGTCGATAAATTTGTATTGTGCATAAATGGGCCATATACGGGTTAATGAGTCGATTTGGGTCGGCCCATTTATGACCTGACCCAAACCTGACCCAGCCCACCCATTTGACACCCATAGTTAATATTAATGGTTTGGATAGCACTCATGTGTCTTGATCTCTAGAGTTTTCCCCTAGAGTTGTCTACCGTGAAATATTCTTAAGGACGAGCGAGACAACAATTGTCTGGCGCTGTTTAATGTCGATGGTTAGGAAAATGGGAGATGCAATCTGAGCCTTCAGATCGAATCTAAATCAACGATTGTAATCTAAAAGTCTATATAAAAAAAAGGTCCTCCTTCTCAATTGATTATCCAAAAAAAGGGATCCAAGAAATACAATACAAAAGCATTCTCCCAAAGCTTCTCTCTCATCCAAGAAAGCCTAAGCCGCCGCACGGATTGACCCTCTAGTGTCGGCCCCTGACACATGCACACACGCCTAAAGGAGGTGTTATAAAATATTAAGAAGGCAACGTAATCTGTAGTTTCCACATGAAGTGGGAATGACCCAAGCACTAAGCAATATGGTGGAGAAATATGTAGTTTCTCAAGCTACTAAATGAAATCGAGACTTTTTTCTCAAGCAAGTAACTGAAATCAAGCCTTTAACCTCCGGTCCAAATAATAATGTTCGACTAAAAGGCCAGAGCCTCAGCAGTTTCTGCAGCATTGTTCATCGAATTGGTAGCACTGCTATGCTATGACATGATTGCAAGGAAACCAAGTTCACTGTCACTTACTTATTTACTAGCAGTCTCGATTAAAGATCAAAATCAAAGACTTCTCAGAAGTACATAAACCAACGCCATGATAAGACGTAATTTGCTTTGCATAGCTTTCTGGGGATCAAGCCTCAGCATGGCCAATCAGTGCCAGAAGCATTTTTTCATAGTCTCCAGTAGTGTCCTTCACAATGGCGCGATCTAGTGGCACGCTGTTCCTCCTCTGGTACTCCTCACTTATAAACTTCATGTCGACCTCAGCCCTGGTAGCAACCACTCTGGTCAGAGCCCCTTCATCTGTTCCTTGCCTATTGATGGCTAGACGAAGAACCTTCTCAAAATACTTCTCAGGGCGAGTCAGGCACTTGACTGTAGCTCTCAGAATAGCCAAGAACTCGTCTTTCGGATCAGTTTTCAAATCCTGCGAACACGAAGGATAGAGAATTAGTCAATTCTTAGTCTAAAATAGAGATAAGTTCAATAAGTTCTGATGCATACTACCAAAGGTCATAGTCTGGAAGTGATCCATGCCAGAATGCAGCACAATACAGAATAATGAAAAAGTTGGAATCGGGGGCTATTTTAGGTCTCAATGTTTAAAAACAAGACATCGTCAAGTTGTCTCTTGCTTTCAGCAACAACATGACTGCTAACCAAAAGCTCATAACCAAAAAATACTCACTGGCGCTTTCATCATTGAGGAACTATAAACTTTAGACATACAGGTCAAAGCAACATGAAAGGGCCGGTTCATAGAAATTTCCAACTCACCTTATTGATATCATTTCCAAACTCATTTTTGTAGTGATTCAGCGTAGCATTAACCTGTGCTTTGCTCCTAGTAGCCAAAATCCTTACGAGATCCTCGTGGCTGTAAGCCTTCTCTGAAATCTTCTCATGGATTATCTTAGCCTCTGCTTTTGCCAAAGTCATGTTCACCTCATCGCCATCATAACGGTATGAGCTCACGAGAGGTACCAGCAGCTAGGAGACAAAGAAACCATATCAAATTACGGTTTTTTCCCAACAGGCAAGGAAATTACTTACATCAACACCTAATAGCAAAATGAAATGATTCGGGATAGATAAGAGTTATTTCACAGGTTGTCATAGGGCCAATCTTTTGATGATGGACCTGGTTCTTCATTTAAGATAGGAGAAAGGGGGTCCAGTAAACAAGCGTATAATATGGTCTGCAGAGTTTCATGAAACCATCTTCAATAAAATAACAAACCAAAATATCAGAAAGTGCTCTCAGTCACACCGGCATCCCAACAAGCATTCTCTACAAAACTCCAAAACTGTCTTAAAGATTTTAACACCCCGCAACTTATATTCTCAGAGTCCCTGTAATGTGCTGAATCAGGCAGATTTGATTTTACTTGCCTTTCATCAATCACAAAGAATATTTCACAGGACTTTATTCTGAGTATCACACAGCTACAGAGGCTTCATTGTACAGTGTACTTATTGCAAAATGCAAGGATAAAAGTAACTCAGAAGAACAACCATCGGGATTGGGAGACTTCATGGCATAGTTCAGGCAAGCGTAAAAGCAGTACCTTACGAAAATCTCCAGTTGTATGATGAGCCACGTCCTCTTCCAGCGACTTCTTGTATCGAGCATGATATGCTTGTCTTGCCAAAAGCAACTGCTGCGGAGACCTTGTGCAGGCTATTTCCATGAGAACCTGATTGCTTGAAGTCCATCTTTTCGTTGCTTCATTAGCCAAGTACGCATCACGCTCAGCCGGACCAAGCGTCCAAAGGACCACCAGCCTCTGATGACGTGGAAATTACAGGGATGCAAAGAATTTAGAAATCATGTCATGCTCTATTCGATAATCAACGGAAATATTGGAACGAATATGGATTAACATGAGGAAAGAGGGATGCGTCTCCATGGAACGAATTCAAATAGTTAAAGAAGATCAGACCTCGAAATCATTGGTAAGTTCTCTGTCCAATGCCTTGAGGAGGTCCTCGCCATAAGTCTCGGCATAGGTTTGCATAATCAGCTTCCTCTGTGCCGCATTCCTATGAGCCAATATGGATATGATCAACTTCTCATTTGTCCCCCATCCTTCAAGATCGTTCATGAGAATCACCAAATGAGAAAACGATTAAATTAGATAATAAGTTTGACATTTTCTTTTTTGAGACCACACTAAATCCCGGGCTCAAGGTAGAAAACAATTGTCTTTACTTGTTCCAGCGAACAACATATTGCAGCTACAGGAAACATCCTCTGTACAAGAGAATCTTGTATCTTTCGTTTCATTCGGACCATTCATCAAGTGAATTAGCTAATAGAAATAGCGATCGCAGAAGCGACAGAACCAAAAAGCCGCGACACAATGGAAGAATCAGGTCGAGTTCAAGACAAATCATTATGATCGAATCGTTTTTGCATGTCCAGAACATTCCTAGATCCAGAAATAGTACGATGTCAACAACGGATCACCCCAAAAGTAAGAAAAGCACAAGAACACTAGAGCAGATCGCCACAGAAAGATCACTCCGATCGGATCACGATCTCCACGCAGATCATAGATCCAGACGCGGAAAACAGAACACGATCGTCGACGACCAAACAACACACGATCGTCAAACATCAAGCAGGGCTGGAATCGGAGGAGGCAGCACGAAGAAGAGAGAAAAGGTGGTGAGGGGAGAGCGAACCTTTGAATGCTTTCCGGAGTTGCTCGCAGTCATCGGCCACTGAGGGCACTGGCTCTGGGACTCTGAGAGTCGACATTGTTGAGGGAACGGAGAAGGTTTGGGGGTGTATGCGTCGAAGCGAAAACGAGAGAGGAAGAAGGAGACAAAGCAGAGAGAGAGAAAGTTGGCCTCCGCTTTTAAGGACAGAGGGGTGAAGAGAGAGTGCGCGCGAGCGACTTCACCGTAACATGGAAAGCACTAAGCCGGGGGCGCTGTAAGGGCGCCACGTGTCTTTGCTATAGCTGTAGCCTGTATCCACTATCCACTCTCTCGAAGTGGAAACCCGAGGGACGCGGAGTGAGATTGAGCGATGCAGCACGCGGGGGCCCAGGCCCGTTGGGCGGATTTAGACAAAATTTTGAAAAAATTTCAATGAGGGTCTTGAACTGTCTTCTTTTTTACAAATAAATCCTTAAAATGGACCATATTTCAAATAAATGCGCATTATCATTTTCTCAAATAAGAGCTTAAATTTTATTTTATTTTAAATAAAGATCTAAAGTGATCACGGCAGTTTAAAAAGGGGGGGTGATCTTATCGATTGGTCAAAAGCATTTTCTTCCTTCATATACATTTTCTATATTTTCTTTCTTTTCTAAAACTCTAAAAAAGAAGAAGAAACCTAAGGTCTCCTCAGCTTGTGGCCGCCACCTCATTGCCGATGGGGGGGCGGCGGCGGGCGGCGATGGTTGTTGGGATCTCAAATGCTTTGAGGCCCTCGCCAAAACTGGGGGAGGCGAGCCCCTTGCCCAGATTTAACAGAGAATCGTTGCCCTCTCCCGCTTCGCCTGTGGTTGATGAGGATCATCAGCCCTCGCCGAGGCCCCACTAATGATGGGGAGGGCAAAACTTTTTTTCCCCTTCTTCGTTTAAGCTAAAATGACCATTTCAGGTTCTTATTAATAAAATGAAGGCACTTCGAACCCTTATTTGATATTTTTTTTTCCAAAAATTTTCAAGTTTGGTTAATAGTCAGGCTGGGTTGGGCTAGGGTTTTGAGATATGGCCTGAGATCTGGCCGCGCCCATATGTTCATTTGAAAAGTATACTAATAATGCAATCTTTAAAGTAAAGTCTATATTTTTGACCAAAAAAATAAAGTAAACTCATATTTCTAGTATAGGATTGAGAAATAGTATGAAAGTCATAGGTAAAATACAATACTGATACCGACACCGATACCGACACCGACACGACACGTCGACACGCCATTTCTCAAAAATAGAAAAATACGATACGTCGGGGACACGTCGTATTAAATATATATATTTTAAATATAAAAAATAAATAAAATGGGATATCGACTTGCATTTCTTTTTATAGTTCTAATTTAATTTAGAACAACTAAAGTCTTAATAAAAATCAGAACATCTTTTTGAAATTTATGTATTTTTGGAGGGAAGATAAATTAACCAAGAGCGATTAATAAATTTTCGTGTAATTAAAACTGGCCAATGGACAAAACAAATACAAAATAAAATAATTCCAATAAATCGTAAACACGTAATTACTTTAGTTTGCAATGACACTGTTGACTGTCCACTGTGACTACTCACCGGTCAATCATGAATTAGGGGAAACGCGAAGCTATCTATCATCACGAACCTCTCCTCTCTCTCTCTGAGCTGTCCCCATTCTCTCTTTGCTTTTTTGAAAATTCTCTCCTCTCTCTCTCCCCTCTGTGTCTCGTGATCGCGACTCTCGCCGACGCCCTCTTGGCTCTCCACTCCCCCTCTCGATTTCGACCAGTCGTCTGTCAAGGACTCAAGATATGGGTCTCCTCCGCTCGCTTCATCAGTCCGAAGATGGACGCGATTTCTCTCTCTCTCTCTCTCTCTCTCCTCTCTCTCTCTCTCTCTCTCTCTCTCTCTCTCTTCTCTCTCTCTCTCTCTCTCTCTCTCTCTATGTCTCGCGTATCTCGCCCTCTTGGCTCTCCACCTCCCCCTCCCGATTCCGACCAGCCTGTCAAGACATGGGTCTCCTCCGCTTCGCTTCATCAGTCCGAAGATGAACCGATTTCTCGTCGGCTTCATCAGTCCGACCCTCGCTCTCTGAGAAGACTCTGGACGCGATCGAAGACATGGGTCTCCTCCGCTCTGCTCATCAATCCGAAGATGGACGCGATTTCTCTCTCTCCTCTGTGTCTGCGACACGTTCGACACGCGTATCAGACGCGTATCGAAAACGCTGACCGGGGTGTCGGAATTTCGATACGCGTTGACCACGTATCGGACGCGGTATCCGGCCGTGTCGGACGCGTATCGGTGTCCGATACGCGTCGACACTGATACGCACGCCCTATAGGCGTATCGGTGCATCATAGTTCATAACACGGACGGCTTGAATTTGAAGGTTAGAGCCTAATCTTTTGAGGAAAGTTTAGGCGATCCCTTTCCGCGGCCCTTGGACCCCACACCACTTGGTTTGCACCTTTAAAAAAAATCGATGTCTTTTTTATTTTTTGCAATTATCGATATCAATATTTATGATGGATAATTTTGTCAATTTCAGTTTTTGCATTATATAAAGATCTTGTTATCCTTAATCGTGAATATTACCTAAAATCAAAATTACTTTTTCATTCTTACCCAAAAAAAAAAATTACTTTATCATTGATCGAGTTCGATATAAATCATGAATAATTTTGTCAATTTCCAAATATATTAGGAGGCTTTCTCAACAGTTTGCACCGTTTTATTAAAAAAAAAACTTTGGCTTTTTTTTTTCTTTGATTTTGCTATTTTTTCAAGTTTTTTCTCTTCTGACCATTGCACCTAGTCGGTGCAACATTGGCGCCACGCGCATTAAAAAAAAAAGAAAAAAAAAGAAAAAAAAATCACACGTCAACATTTTCTACTAGGCAAAGCGAATGGAGTTATGAAGGGAGTCGACTAAAACCAATTTTACAAGTTGTATGAGTTGATCGTATTTTTTGAACATTTTTAGACTCAATGGCATTTGCGTGATGAGTTTTAGAATTTTGATACACTAATCTCTGGAAATAATCCTTACTAAAATTGGTTCTCTCTTTCTGAAGTACGTAAAGTTACTCATAAATTTTTATCTAAGTGAATCATACTCTGATCTGTATTTCATTTTCTTTAATTGGATGAAACTTCACAAAACACACCAATTGTGATCGTTTGAGCTTGTCACATTTTCCACCCGTCAAATTGTAACAAGTAAATGTATATCATGATCTTGTTGTCTTTAAAGCCAAATTTAAGGATTGCACGTCGCAGCTGTAGGCCATCTCTTCCGGGTTGGAATTGCAAATGACAGTAATTCCTAGGGGTGAGCATGGGCCGGGCGGACCGGTTCCGGACTTAGACCCTGAAACCGACTCTGTTATAATCGGTTCGCAATTTTTGGAATCGAGAACCGACCCTATTTGCCTTGTAACCTGCTTTGGAGCCGACCCTGTTTTTTGATTAGGTTTCAGGTCTACCCGAAAACTCGTTTTCCTTTTTTTTCCCATCAAAATAATATGAGTATCGATAAAATGAGCAATAAAAATTACAATCCAATGAAAGGAACATTCAACAAATAAAAATTAAATGAGAGGAGGTGAGGAGCCGAGGGCCGTGAGCAATGAGCATGAGCAACAAGGGGCAACGACGCACTAGGGAGTCTAGACCTAGAGTTTTTTTTTTTTAATAGCAACTAAAAACCGGTCCGGGTGGGCCTATACTTAGAACCGGAAACCGAACCAGTTTAAACCGGTTCTCAAAATTTAGAATCGGTACCCGGACCGGTTTGAGCGGGAACCGGTTCCCGACACTATTTTTCGGGTGGGCCGGTCTGGGTTCCGGGTCAACCAGGTCCGGTTGCACACCCCTAGTAATTCCCAATTGCTTTCAAGTAACTGATGTACCATTACAGAAATAGATAATGGAATTAGCTAAGATAAATAAAGTACAGGAGACGTGTGCTCCAGAAGCTGCAGTAGAAAGACTGAAATATCTCAATAAGTGAAGCATGTCGGATCAACTAGTTCCTCCAATTTGATGTCCTCTGACGCGCTCAACACGGTCCAGCTACGCGCTGATATTGCTCGAGAAACTTGTTGCATGCTTGGACGATGCTCTGGTTTGGGGCTTAAGCACGAAAATGCCATCTTTATCAGAAAGGCCACTTCCCCTAGCGCATTACCTTCCGGGTATGGAATTCTCTCATCTAAAACTTCTTTTAGTGGCCAAGAAGCTGTTGAATTGCTCGATGATGATGATGAAGATGAGGATGCAAGAGAAGAAACGAAATCGCCTGGATGGCTTCCTATGATTACTTCCAATGTCACCACTCCGAACCTATAAACATCGCATTTCTCGTTCACTTCCATTGTGTATGCGAGCTCTACATTGAGAGAAGAGCAAAATTTTCTAGCTTTCATACAGTAAAGATGCTTCCTAAATCTAGACAGATTTTGAGGAAATCAAATTTAAAGAATTATATAATAGACTAGTAAATTCTTAGATTACGGAATTTTAAATGTCGCATTTGTTTAGGAAAAAGTTCTAGTTTAAAGAAGGGTGGCCTGATCTCAGTTAATCTTTAATTGAACCTTCAAATTGCATGGATAGCGTTGGCCTTGGTTCTAGGAATTTAAAAGTATATAGGAAGGTGGTTAAGGATGAGGATCTCATGTATGATCATTTTACTTTACACATAATTGAAGTGGGGTGAAATTTTGAAGAAATCAACTGACCTGAAGCTGCATATCCAAATGTGCCTACAAAGGAAGTCCAATTGGATGAACAAGGTTGTAGAACCTTAGCCGTGCCAAAATCAGAGACGTGAGCTTCGTATTCTTCATCTAATAAAACGTTCTTGCTTGATACGTCTCGATGAATTATAGGAGGTGAGCATTCATGGTGCATGTAAGACAAAGCATAGGCCACACCTTTAACAACATTCACTCTCTTATTCCAGTTAAATGTTGTTATCCCTTCTTCATTGCTCAGAACATCCTTCAAGCTGCCACATTCCAAGAACTCGTACACCAAAAATGAATGTGGATAATGTTGGGCCTTTTAATGGGTCCAGCCCATTAGATTGTTAATAGAAAACCTAGGGCAGCAGCAGCTCTTTCATAAAAGATACACGCATGAGAGAATAAAGAGGTGCAGTCACAGAACAGTAGCTAGAGAGAAAAACGCAGCAGCCTTTCTACGTGTCAGGCGGTGATCAAATCGACGATCGGAGGTCTTCTCGTGGTCCGATTGGGCTGAAATTTTGACAGCATCTTCAAGACTCGTTGTTCTTGATTCTGTACGGTTGGATCGTGATTTCAAGGTATTTACCGTAGCTGTTCGTGGGTATTTCGGGACTGCATATTTTGGGGGTGATTTTCATCCGGTTCTCTCGTTTAATGTGTTGTTGCTGCTTGATCTCCACTTATAGTTTTGAGATTTTATTGTCGTTGTATTCAGCGAGTTTGTGTATCCAAACGATTGATATATAGTGGAGTTTCGGGTAGACTCCGTGAGCGGTCTCGTGGTTTTTATCCTTCGCATTGAAGGGGTTTTCCACGTAAAAATTTTGGTGTTATTTTTCTTTCAATTCGCATATTTCCATTGGTTGTGCTCGAATTGGTTTCTCACAGGTTTAGTCAAAGGGGGAAAATTATATCCGCTGCCTGTTTTTTCCCAACATAGTGGTATCAGAGCATTGTTTTTTGACTGAACGATGGAACCGAACGTGAGCAGAATGGTTAGTTTGAATGGAAAGAATTATCATGTATGGAGAGGAAAGATGGAAGATCTACTATATGTGAAACGGTGGCATTTACCAGTGTTTGCTGATACTAAACCTGATAATATGAGCGATGCTGATTGGAATCTTGAGCACAAAATTGTGTGTGGATTTATTCGACAATTTGTCGATGATAATGTTTTGAATCACATCAGTAAAGAATCACATGCTAGAACTTTGTGGAATAAGCTGGAATCATTATATGCATGGAAGACTGGCAACAACAAAATATGTTTGATTAAACAATTTATGGAGTTGCATTACAGAGATGGCCAATCTATATCAGATCACTTGAATGAGTTTCAGGGAGTGATAGATCAACTTTCTGCCATGAATATTAAATTTGATGATGAAGTGCAGGGACTTTGGTTGCTATGTACCTTGCCGGAATCTTGGGAGACTTTTCGTATGTCTTTAATTAATGCTGCACCTGATGGTATTGTTACCATGGATTTTGCAAAAAGTGGTGTTCTGAATGAAGAGATGAGAAGAAAAACACATGGTTCTTCCTCTCATTCAGAAGCTCTAGTTGTTGAAAACAGGGGCAGAAGTCAGAGTAGAGGTCAGAGTAGAGGTCCGAAAGGTAGATACAAGAGCCGAAGCAAGTCAAGATCATGGAAGAAGACTATTGAGTGTCATCATTGTGGTAAGATGGGTCATATGAAGAAAAATTGCTTCCAGCTGAAAAATGAGATGAGGAATGAGAAGAAAAATGGCAATGAAAATAACGAGAGAAGAAATAATGGTGGTGATGATCGGGTGGCAACTGCTACTGATGAACTTGTTATTGTTTGCTATGATGATAATGTTAATTTTGCATGTGATGATTCAAACTGGGTTATTGATAGTGGAGCTTCTCTTCATATTACCTCCAGGAAAGAATTCTTTACATCCTACAGGTCAGGAAATTTTAGTACCTTAAGGATGGGTAATGACGGTTTGACTACTGTTGTTGGCATAGGAGATGTATGCTTGGAGACTAGTACTGGAGCAAAACTAATTCTGAAAGATGTTAGTCATGTTCCTGATATTCGTTTGAATTTGATTTCGACTGGAAAACTTGATGATGCAGGATTTTGCAGTACTTTTGACCATGGACAGTGGAAACTCACCAGAGGCTCATTAGTTGTGGCTAGAGGTATGAAACAATCTTCCTTATATTTGTTTCAGGCTAAGATTTCCAAAGACATGTGTAATGTTGTGGAAGATGAGAATGCAACTGCATTATGGCACAGGAGACTTAGTCACATAAGTGAGAAAGGAATCGGCTTGTTAGCTAAAAATGGTTTACTCTCTGGAGTAAAGAGTGCAAGACTTGAGAAGTGTGCACATTGTTTAGCAGGAAAACAACGAAGAGTTTCTTTCAAGAGTCATCCGCCTTCGAGAAAATCAGAGTTGCTAGAACTAGTGCATTCAGATGTTTGCGGTCCAATAAAACCACTAACACTTGGTGGTGCAGCTTACTTTGTAACCTTCATTGATGACCATTCAAGAAAATTATGGGTTTATTTCTTGAAGACGAAAGATCAAGTGTTAGATGCATTCAAGCAGTTTCAAGTTTCAGTTGAAAGACAGACTGGAAAGAAGTTGAAATGCATTCGTTCAGATAACGGTGGTGAGTACATCGGGCCATTTGATGAATATTGTAGGCAACAGGGAATTCGACATCAAAAGACACCTCCTAAAACGCCTGAGTTAAATGGTGTAGCGGAAAGAATGAACAGAACACTGATTGAGAGAGTCAGATATTTGATTTCAGATGCAAAATTGCCAAAATCTTTTTGGGGAGAGGCTTTGAGTACAGTGGTACATGTTCTTAATATTTCTCCCATTGTTGCTTTAGATGGTGATGTTCCAGACAGAGTTTGGTTTGGAAAGGAAATTTCATATGATCATCTAAAGGTGTTTGGTTGCAAAGTTTATGTTCATGTTCCCAAAGATGAGAGGTCCAAGTTAGATGTCAAGACAAAAGAGTGCATCTTTCTTGGTTATGATTCTGATGAATTTGGCTACAGGCTTTATGATCCAGTTGCTAAGAAAATTGTCAGAAGCCGAGATGTAGTATTCGTTGAGAATGAGACCATTTGTGATATTGAGAAGATAAAGAAGACAGATTCTCGTGATTCTGATGTGTTAGCTGACACTAGCTCAATCTCACCTTTTGAGTTGCAGGAACAGTTGCATGATCAAGTTGAAGACGATGGTCAGACTACATATCAGCAGGTTCAGGATCAGACTCAGAATGATCAGCCGGTTGAAGATCAGGCTCAGGGTGATCAACATCATTCAGATGACATTGATGCTCAAGAGATTGCACCATTAGCTCCACCAACTACTGCTTTGAGGAGGTCTGCCAGAGACCGCATCTCATCTACTAGATATTCCTCTAATGAGTATGTTCTGTTGACAGATGCAGGTGAACCTGAAACTTTTGAAGAAGCAGTAGAAGATAAGATAGGAAGGAATGGTTTGATGCAATGCATGATGAGATGAAGTCATTGCATGACAATCACACTTTTGAGTTGGTGGCATTACCTAAGGGTAAAAGAGCTTTGAAGAACCGATGGGTTTACAGATTGAAGCAAGATGAGACGACTTCGCGTCCTCGATATAAAGCTAGATTGGTTGTTAAAGGCTTCAATCAGAAAAAAGGGAATTGACTATGATGAGATCTTCTCACCAGTCGTAAAAATGTCTTCAATTAGAGTTGTTTTGAGTTTAGCAGCTAGCCTTGATCTTGAGGTTGAGCAGATGGACGTGAAGACCGCTTTCCTTCACGGTGATTTGGAGGAAGACATATACATGGAGCAGCCTGAAGGTTTTCAGGTAAAAGGTAAAGAGAATTATGTTTGCAAACTGAAGAAAAGCTTGTATGGCTTAAAGCAGGCGCCGAGGCAATGGTATAGAAAATTTGAGTCTTTTATGGGGGAGCAATCCTATAAGAAGACTACTTCTGATCATTGTGTATTTGTGTAGAAATTTTCTGAAGGTGATTTTATTATCTTATTGCTTTATGTTGATGACATGTTGATTGTTGGTCAGAATGCTTCCAGGATTGACAAGTTAAAGCAAGATTTGAGCAAGTCTTTTTCAATGAAAGACTTGGGGCCAGCTAAGCAGATTCTTGGTATGAGGATCACTCGCGACAGAAAGGCGAAGAGATTATGGTTATCTCAAGAGAAGTACATAGAGAAAGTACTTCAAAGGTTCAAAATGGATAAAACTAAAGTTGTAAGTACACCTCTTGCTACACACTTTAAGCTTAGTCATAAACAATGTCCATCAACTGAGAAAGATCTGAAAGAGATGGAAAAAGTTCCTTATGCTTCTCCAGTGGGTAGTCTGATGTATGCTATGGTTTGCACAAGACCAGATATAGCTCATGCAGTTGGAGTGATTAGCCGTTTTATGTCAAATCCAAGTAGAGAGCACTGGAATGCATTGAAGTTGATATTGAGATATCTCCGAGGCACTTCTAGTTTGAGACTTTCATTTGGGAGTGATAAACCGATTCTTGTTGGATATACTGATTCTGACATGGCAGGTGATATTGACACAAGGAAATCTACTTCGGGTTATCTGATTACTTTCTCAGGGGGAGCTGTGGCTTGGCAGTCAATGTTGCAAAAATGTGTTGCCTTGTCGACGACAGAGGCAGAGTTCATCGCAGCAACTGAAGCATGTAAGGAATTGCTTTGGATGAAAGAGTTCACGCAGGAACTTGGTTTCAGTCAAGAGAGGTATGTTTTACTTTGTGATAATCAAAGTGCTATACATCTTGCAAAGAATTTCACTTTTCATGCTAGGTCAAAGCATATTGATGTGAGGTATCACTGGATACGAGAAACTCTGGAATCCAAAGGGTTAGAACTTGAGAAAGTTCACACAGAAGATAATGCTTCAGATATGATGACGAAGGCTCTCACTAGAGAGAAGTATGAGTTTTGTCGGCGTCAAGCCGGCATGGATTTCTGATGAATTCTTTTGTGTCAAGATCTCCCTCAATGGGCTGGAGGGGGAGATTTGTTGGGCCTTTTAATGGGTCCAGCCCATTAGATTGTTAATAGAAAACCTAGGGCAGCAGCAGCTCTTTCATAAAAGATACACGCATGAGAGAATAAAGAGGTGCAGTCACAGAACAATAGCTAGAGAGAAAAACGCAGCAGCCTTTCTACGTGTCAGGCGGTGATCAAATCGATGATCGGAGGTCTTCTCGTGGTCCGATTGGGCTGAAATTTTGACAGCATTTTCAAGACTCGTTGTTCTTGATTCTGTACGGTTGGATCGTGATTTCAAGGTATTTACCGTAGCTGTTTGTGGGTATTTTGGGACTGCATATTTTGGGGGTGATTTTCATCCGGTTATCTCGTTTAATGTGTTGTTGCTGCTTGATCTCCACTTATAGTTTTGAGATTTTATTGTCGTTGTATTCAGCGAGTTTGTGTATCCAAACGATTGATATATAGTGGAGATTCGGGTAGACTCCGTGAGCGGTCTCGTGGTTTTTATCCTTCGCATTGAAGGGGTTTTCCACGTAAAAATTTTGGTGTTATTTTTCTTTCAATTCGCATATTTCCATTGGTTGTGCTCGAATTGGTTTCTCACAGGTTTAGTCAAAGGGGGAAAATTATATCCGCTGCCTGTTTTTTCCCAACAGAGAACTCGAGCAAAAGCCATAGAGCTTGACGATATTCCGATGCCGAGCTTCGGTCAAAGCATGAATCTCCCTTTCAAATGCTTTTCGACTGGCCATTTCCAAGTCCATTGTTTCTTTAAGTTTCTTTACAGCAACAGTCTCACTTGTTTGCATCTGGGCCTTGTAAACATTGCCATGCGCTCCCGCCCCGACGCAATATTTGGCATCAAACTCCTCCGTGGCTTCGATAATGCTCTCATAAACCATTCTTCCATCAAAGCTCCAGATTGCCCACGGGTTTTCATTGCTTTCATAATCCAAACTAGCCTCTGTTTTCCTTACTCTTCGGCATCCAATACTTGAAGCTCCCACAAGGGCCACAACAAGAAGCAAAGAAATTAGGCTACTCAAAGTAGGAATCAAAACTAGCAGCAGCTTTTTGTTTCTACCTTTCGAAGTTGTTGTTGCACATGGCCTGAGACCAGCAATAACTCCACATAAGCCTTTGTTCCCTCTCGCAACTCCAATTGTAGGATTGTGAAAGGTTAAAGGACCCTCTAACTCATTATATGATATGTCAATGGATGTCAAGCTTGTCATATCATCAAACGTCGATGCAATTGAACCCGATAGCTGATTGTGTGAGAGATTTGAGTATTTCCAATCTGTGCAATAGCCCAAGTTGTCTCGGTATTTCTCCAGTAAGCAAATTTTGACTCAGATCGAGATGTTGAAGAGATTGAAGATTCCCGATCTCCATGGGAATACTCCTTTCTAGATTATTCATGCTAAAATTTAAGAATAGAAGGTTGGAGTCCTCCCCAAGTTGGGAAGGAATTGAGCCACTCAAGTTGTTTGCTGCAATGTTGAGTTTCTGCATACTGGACAATGCTCCAAGTTCCTGAGGGATGTGACCAGCAAGAAAGTTGCAGTCCAACAAAAGCTCTAGCAGCAACTTCAATTTTCCTAGGTCTTTAGGAATTTCCCCAACAATATCATTTGAAGAGAGGTCAAGTCTTTGCAATCGAGTCAGGTTTCCAAGATGAGGTGGTATGGCACCAGAGATTTTATTGTTGGAGATCATCAAGCTCGTCAAATTTCTACATTGACCCAATGTCGGTGGTAGCTCGCCGTAAAGTTCGTTGTTGCTCAACTCAATGTAATTCAAGAAGGGGTACACACCAAGAGCATATGTTATATCTCCCTTGAGCGAGTTGTTTTGGAGCCTAACTCTATACAAACTTGAACAATTTTTTAGGCTTCTTGGGATGGGTCCAGTGAAGCGATTGTTTGACGCAGTAAAATTTACAAGAGATTGGCTACTGCATATTTCTTGCGGCAATTGGCCAACAAAGTCGTTATCAGATAGCTGTAGGTTTGTAAGCGATGTGAGATTATTCATCTCGGGGGGAAGAAAGCCTGACAACTCATTTAGGAAAAGGGAAAGAACATTCAAATTGCTTAACTTACCTATGGAAGACGGTATAGGACCCGACAAACTATTGTTGAAAAGGCGAAGGTCATATAGATTGGTCAAGTTGCCTATGGATGACGGGATAGGACCCGTTAAATCATTGGCTAGCAGTTGCAACGTTCTCAGGGATCTTATTTTTCCAACTTCTGAAGGTATGAGGCCAGAAAGTTGGTTGCTGTAGAGGAAAAGAAATTTTAAAGCACTCATATTTCCTAGAGTTGTTGGAACAGATCCATCGAGAGAATTTTCTGCTAAGTTAAGGAGAAATAGAGACCCCAACATTCCCATTTCCTTTGGAATGGGCCCAACGAGCACATTTTCGTTAATTACCATCTGTAACAAGCTGCTCATGTTTCCAATGGAAGAAGGAATTTGACCGGTTAAACCATTCATCTCAAGGTCGAGCACTTGTAAAGAACGTAATGACGCAAGTTGAGTCGGAATGTTTCCGGAAAGGTAATTAAAAGAAAATATAAGCCGAGTTAGCTTGGAAAGATTGCCAATGCTCGGAGGGATGTTTCCGTAGAGGGAGTTGTTGGCAAGCTCCAGGGTGACCAAGTTGGGTAAACGGGAGAAATTGAGATGGTGAAGTGTACCGTGTATGTCAGAACGCGAAAGTATCAAGCTGATGACACTCCCGAAAGGATCACAAACAATTCCGCGCCATGAACAAGGGCTGCTTCCGTTCCACGAAGACAAAGTAGAGCGACTCTTCTTGTCTAGGTTATACTTCCATTTTAGGAGTGCCTCCACTTCCATTCCGGAAGAGCTTCGTGTTGAAGCAAGACAAGACATTTCTTGCATGAGCATGAGGAGGACATAAGCGAGGAACAACATTGAGAGTCGTTCTTTCTCGGAGGCTATGACAAGTTTAGGTTATGTTTGGGTGGGCTTTCTTCTTTTCAAGGCGCATATGTGTTGAAATGGACCAAGCACAACCAGCGTACTTAAAGAAGAAATCGGGATCATCAAGCCAACAACCAAGTCAATTATTTTGGAAGTTTTATTACGGTCCTTATCTCTCCGTTATGTTTTCCGACACCACGTATGTAAAGGTGTAATCGGTAATTTGCAGCATATAAAATTTCCGAGGCACTTGTGTTCAAAAAAGTTGCAGAAAAACTTTCCTTGTTTCCGACCAACAAAAAAAAAAAAATCCACCAGGGACCTGTCGAAAAAGCATGAAACTCAAGAAATGCACGAGGAAGACCTATGCAGACCACCACCAAGAAGATTTCTCTGAAGCATCGTAAGTGATCCGTCAAGGACGGGCGACCTGATGGAATAGAAAGTGACACGAAAGTTCACATCCACTGCATAGAAGATGTGAATTTGGAAGAAGATTCCTTCACTCCGTGAAACGCGGCATAGAAGAAGATTGGACAAATTCCCCATGTGCATACTGCATGAAACACGAATCCAAAGATATTAGGAAAATGGTCCAACAGTGGGAAAAGAGTGAAAAAAAAATCATAAACTTATTGTATTAGTATCAATTCAGTCATAAGCCTTTTATTAATGTCAATTTAGTCTTCAACATTTTGCATTCGTGCCAATTGAGCCCTAAACCTTATGCATTTGTACGTCAATTGATTTAATTCGGCCAACTTTGGCTGGAAATTGCTGACGTGGACGTCGATTGTCCTACGTGACATGACTGGCACTAACATCGATATTTTTTTAATATTATTTTAAAATATTCATAATAATTTTCTTTATTTGTTCTTGTACTTTCTTTTTTTTTTTTCCTTTGATTGGGGGCCGGGAAAGGTGGCTAGCTGAGCCCTACGGCCCTAGGCGAGGGCGTCGCGGCCCTCCCCGGCCACAATGAGGGATTGGGAACCCTCGCCCAATAGTCGGTGACGGCCAACGACCATTGCTAGTCCCAATAAAAAAAGAAATGCAAGAAAAAAGAAAAAAAAGTAATAAATAAATTAAAATAATATTAAAAATATCCACGTCAGTGCTAGACATGCCACATAGGACTACCGATATCCACGTCAATGATTTTCGGTCAAAATTGACTGAATTGACTCAATTGGCAAGAATGCAAAATGTTTAGGACTCAATTGATATAAATGCAAAATGTTTAAGACTGAATTACCACCAATAAAAAGGTTTGGGACTGAAATGACACTAATGCAAAATATTTAGACTGAATTGGCACCAATAAAAGATTTCTTGCATGGGCATGAGAAGAGGGATCAATTCCTGATCGGTCCATTATGCTCGACCCTAATTTTTGGGTCTTGCGTCTCTGGGTCCGTTATAGCTTTATTACATACGGCCAGGGCATTGTTATAAAATATGAATGCCAAATTCCTCGATAAGTACTATAAATATAAGTACACGATAAAAATTTCACCGCTGGGGACCTTGGTATTCTCGTTCTGCTGATTGAGTTGTTGGATGTACAAATCGGGCATTTGCAAAAGACTTTTCCTATGCTGGTGCGCACAAGGAAAGTTTGAACTGCTTTATTTATGCCACTTTTGAGTGATTATTCCACTTAACTTGACTCGCTTCTTGATGTATTACATACTACCTCAATTTGTCCGGATCGTTGATCACGTGTGCTTCTAGATAGCAATGGCCAAAGATAGACAATATATAGGTGAGTCGGCCAAATCCGACGAGAAATTTATTAAATTATGTCCCGAATTTTCATCATTGGACAATACCCGACCAAAAATGATTTATGTGGGCCGTGTTTGAAAACTTGATATTGTGAATGCGGTTGCACACATTTTTCAAATGGTGTCGAAGGCGCATGAGCTGCATTCTTCTGACTTCTACGGGCTCCACGCGTTTAACGAAGAAGACTCAAAATCTTTAGCATTATAAGGAGTTGCAAAGAAGACAGCCTAGATGATAGAATTGTTCTCTGCACACATAAATGAAGCAGGCCCTACTTTTGAAAATATTAAAAAGGGTAACACTATTTTCACTCCTATTTTTGGCTAAGATACTTCTTTTTTCTTGTTAGTTTACTAAAATACCCTCATCTTCCTGTTCAATTTATTATTATTTTTATTTGGCTAATCCACAAAACTGCCTTTATTTCTTCCATCTCTCTCATTAATTCCATAATATAAAGGGTCGTCCTGGTCGACCCTCTCCCGGCACTAACGAGGGCCTACTGGCCCTCACCACTGGTTGGCAAGGTGGGGCGGCCCTCTCACCAGTGTTTCCATTTTTTTTTTTATTTTTTTTTATTTAATTTAGGTAAAAAATTGAATTATAATTATATTTTGAACCAATATGCCCCTGGCTAGCCGAAAAATTTAGCTAGCCAGCCTGCCGATGAGGAGAGGCCCTTATTTGAAACATGCATATTC
This sequence comes from Rhodomyrtus psidioides, assembly GCA_021437785.1. NCBI lineage: Eukaryota > Viridiplantae > Streptophyta > Magnoliopsida > Myrtales > Myrtaceae > Rhodomyrtus > Rhodomyrtus psidioides. The sequence continues at coordinate 771,771 of JAILYB010000023.1, read as the reverse complement.
GCTTCTGGCCTTTATTTGAAACAAGAGAGTCACTTCAGGCCCTTATTTGAGAAAATGAGGGCATTTTGGGCCCTTAATTGAATTTTTTCCTAATGTAAATGCTTCTTTATACTCATTAACATTGTCAATGTTACTTTATGGCCTCGTTTTCTTATTCACAATAAGTTTCTATTTATGAGATCTTGTGAACACACAATTAATTGATTTTTTTTTTTCGAATAGCGTGAATGAAACTCGAAAAGAAATATTGATCAAAATATGATAAAGGTTAATTTGTTAAACATATTTATATTTAGGTTGTATTTAAATATTAACAAAGAATAAACACCTAAAAGAGAAAAAAACGTGAAACCTCTTGCTATTCAACCCATGCTATGATTTGACCAAAAAAAGAAAAAATCTCATCTATGAAGAAAGTAATTAATATCGATTATACATTCAATATTATAGCAAGTGGATCAGAATTTTCAAACATGCTTAAATTTTCCCAAAAAATATCTGATGTGAGTTTGAGAGTGCAAAATGTGCAAATAAATTATCAATCTCATTTTGCAATTCATAATAAAATATGAAAAGCTTAAAAGAAAGCACAAATCAACTATGTTTAACTTTAGAGACCTATAAATTTATTCCGAAAATCACCCACAAGGTCAAAATTTGCTAGATAATTAGATTGAATTTTAATTTTCAGCTTTGAAATAAAGTTACCCTCAAATTATTTCATAACAATAGGCAGCTAATTAACTAGAAATTGCTAACCCTTTATACAACTTTTGTAATTAAAAAATGAACCAAAATTTAAAATAACGACATTCTCTCGGCAAAGGGAAAACATGATACATGATAAGACGATACTTTATTAGGTGTAGTTTGACATTTATATTGTCAAATTAATTTAAGAGATAAAATATAAATATGGGAGTTATATTGGTTAGGTTGATAAAAAAGAACCAATAAATTAAAGAGAGAGAAGGGAATTTCAGTCTGTTGATTAAAAAAACAAGTAGCTTAGCCAAAATGAAGGTGGAAATAACGCCGCCCGATTGAAAAGTTATGGGCTTTGTTTGTTTTACTCATTCATTTCCTCACATGACTACCGAAGAGAAACAAAGAATTCACATGTAATATAAGAGCTTCTTGTGAGTTCTTAACAAGCGAACAAATTAAAGAGAGAGCTCAAGAGACAAAGAGAGTTTAGATTTCGAATAGATTTGTGCATCAAGTCTTGTTCATCAAGTTGAGTTGTTAAAAACCGTGGGTATTGGGTATAATCCAGGATTAGAAAACAATCGATCGTGAGGGATTGTAAATTTTATAATTCTCCAACTTAAAAATGGATTATTTGTGAACTCTTCCCATAGGCATAGGTTTCGACATTCGGACCGAACTACGTAAATTTTCCATGTCCTTTTATTGTTCCTCGTTTGATTTCTCTATCGATTTCTATAAATGCCGATTTAATTGCAAAGGTTACGATTTACTTCCACTGCGATGCCGATAACAACTGAATTAATTGAAGAGACCTCAACTTAAAAATCATCCTATCGGAAGAGGCAACTGTGAAACCACTAACTCAAAAGTTTGTTGACCAACGAGAGCAATTTGACCAAGGTAACGGCTTGCAATGATATGTAGCCACAAGTTATAACGTCGATAAGACGAAGTTACTAGAGAAATCAAAGAATAATGATAAAAGAAGCTACAATTTTAACTAGTTTGATCTGAGTGCTGGTACCAGCTTCAGGGGGAGAGCCAATTTTCAAGAAATCCATTATGAATCCAATGTTACCTGACAATGTCATATTCTCAACTGCACTAGAAAACCCATGCACGATTTTTCCCGCTGGACATCTAATTATTCTACTTCTCTTCCTCTCTTTTTTTTTTTTTTTCCTTTTGTACCCTTTTTAACTTTTACGTGTTACATGCTTATCTTAAAGTCCAAAAGCAATGCTTAGCTTCCTCGAAGTTTTTGTATGCTTAGCATGATCCATTCCACTTGGACAGTTGGACTTTCATGTGGGAATTAATAGGTCAATTGTCAAATTATCGAAGAAGAAACTGGACTTTTGTCGGCCTAATTCAAAAAAAAACATCAAACTTTGACGTTTGTCCCAAAAATATCCATAACTTTTTTTTGTCTCCTAAAAAACCTTCAACTTTTGATTTTGTCCCAAAAAAACCTCAAACTTTGATCTTTGTCCCAAAAATATCCACAACTTTTTTTGTCTCATAAAAAACCTCCAACTTTTGATTTTGTCCCAAATTTACCACAATTATTAAAAAAAAAATGAGTGTTTCGCGCCCAGTTGAACAGAACCCATGATTGTTCGACAAAGATAAAATGTACTTCCAATTGTTTCAAGGAAAAATGTTTGACACATTGCAGCCGCATTAATTCATTTTGAGACATAATTGAGTTACTCGAGATTCACATAAAAATTTAAGTGGGAACAAGATATTAACAAATCTTTTTCTTATACTTCAAATCTTTACCGAAACGATGATCACAAGAAAGCATTGGGGGCAGCAGCTTTTCGTCACAGAGGCAGGGTCGACAACAGCTTGTTGTCACAGATGCAAGGTCGGCACGATGGTCCTCGGTGGAAGGCTCGATTGGCATCGAGGACTATCAACGGGTAAGGAGCCGATGACGAGGGTTGCTATTGTCTCGGGATAAGGCTACACCATCGAGTGACGGTTGAGAATCACTTGGAGTTTCGACAGAAGCTAAACGGCCAATGTCGGGACGTCGGGAATTCTACGAGATGGGTTTTGAGGGTTTTTTTGTGATCGGACTAGTAGATTTGGGACAAATTCAAAAGTTGAAGGTTTTTTAGGAGATAAAAAAAAAGTTGTGGATATTTTTGGGACAAATGCCAAAGTTTGAGGTATTTTTGGGATTGGATTGGTAGATTTGGGACAAAATCAAAAGTTGAAGGTTTTTTATGAGACAAAAAAAAGTTGTGGATATTTTTGGGACAAAGGCTAAAGTTTGAGGTTTTTTTTGGGATTGTGCCGACTTTTGTCATGGCCGGAATTCTAGTAGTGTTTCTGTAATTACTCAAAAGTTCTAGTCTACGTTAAATTCAGTCTTCCTCGCCTCTCGTTCTGATTATACTAATGGACTGATCAATTGGCAATCATCAACCATGAAAAACGTACTTATGGGGGTCCACACAAGTCATGTAGTGAAATAACGTGGAAATTAACAAATCTTGCAGTTCAAAATCCAACGAGAGAAGAAGGAATTAGCATAGATATCAACGAGAAATGATAAAAAAATACTAGAGATTTACATGATTCTGTCCGAGTGTTGATACTGCTCAACAGAAAGAGTCAACCTTCAAGAAACTCAATATGAATCAGGATAATACAGAGCTTATGATTTACTCGAATATATGTAAGTCCTAAATTATATCTAGAACAAAACCCACAGATATTATCTCATAATATTTAGTGCTGCTGAGTTTACAATAGGAAATTCCTGCATGATTTTCCCCTCTTTGTGTGCACGATAGAAAACTTTGGACATCTAGTTATTCTACCTCTCTTCCTCTTTTTGCCTTTTTATCTTTTTTGACTTGTACGTGATGCATGCTTCTCTTTTAACGACTTTGCTAACATAATAATTGTTGTACAGAATAAGCTATCGAACAATAAATAGACAGAATAAGAAGATAAATTGGACACCAGATGTACGCAATTCTGTCGTAGAGACCTACATCCACGAGGAGAGTAGCAACAAATTTCATTATAGATAAAGAGACACATGAAGATTACAAGCTACACTCGAGTCATTCTAACACTCTCAGTGTTTTTCAGTCCCAATTACATCAAATAACCCGTAAGTATTCAGCCGTCACAATTCCTCATGACATAATCTCTCAATCTTTTGATGAAATAAAACGCAAATCTTACGACAAGATTTAACCAACTTCGACATTTGAAAAATTGATGTAATTCCATGAACAAAACTAACGAATGAAAACCCTCTCAAGCACTTGGCAACAAGACGACACTTCAATAACTCTTTTGTGATCAACAGCGCAATCCATGAGTACACAGTGAAATGTATATGCACTATGCTCGACAAACCCAAATTGAATTCTAAAGGGAATAACTCAGATATTTTCTTCTCAATCAGGAAGATTGATTCACGTAGATTTCAAAAGTCCAAGTTGGACTTTATCCTTTTGATCTGACACTTAAAAAAAAAAACGTAAACACACTCCGTTCGCAAAATTCATTCTCTAATTTCGTACGTCAGTACTTTTAGACTTTAAACTGTTATGCTTATCCACAAAGCGATTCAGATCGAGTTTGATCTATTGGGCTCAAATTCGAGACATAATTTCAATAATCTCCACCTTGGCTCAAACACACCTTGCTCGATGTTTGAGCCAAGTCATAATCGCTTCGCTAATAATTTCGAACTTCATTACTACCTTTCCACAGCCCTCATGGGTTCAACTACCATAGACATCTTCCAAGTCCAAGCCATGCTTGAATTTCGGCATAACCATAGATCTCATTAAAACACCAACTGCACATGCACTTTTAACTGATCCACAAGAACTTTCAGACACAAGCTCCTTAACCACAGATAAAGCAAAACCATCGTTATATCCATATCTGTCAGGGGATCGACTATGAACCTTGTAAACATCATCAGTTACAACAACTGTTGGCTCTACAGGTTCCTCCTCGCTGCAAGAGCCATATGTGTTGATTACCATACTAGTACCTGCTATCTCAGGAGTTTCTGGTTGCAGCTCTACCTCAAGCTGAACACCGTCCAGATCCGTATTAATACTACCACAAATACTCATTATTAGAAGTACTGGAGACTATCGAAGGTAACTTTTTCTGCTGCGAACATGTGAATTTATATTCGGACACCACAACTAATAACCCCATTCACTTCTTGCATAGCCATGAAATATGCACTGTGCTCTCACATCAAGCTTGCCATCACTTACTCAAAAATCACATGGACAACCAAACATTCCAAAAATAGAATAATCAGCAATGTTACCTGACCACACTTCTTCGAGAGTTTGATATCCGATCACAATCGATGGGGATCTGTTCACCAGGTAGCTCACCATACTAAGCGCATCCACTAGAATTCTCCTAGCAATACTAGCACTAGAGATCATTTTATAGGCTGTCTCTATTAATGTTCCGCTCATCAATTCTGTAAACTGTTGGGGTTTACTGATACTAGTGCGGTGTCTCACTATGCCATTTTTCATGCAGAATTTATTTATCAGCTCCTAGCAAAACTCCATGTTACTATCAGTTTGCACATGTTTGATCGACTTACCGGTCTCTGTCTTGATCAAAGCTCTCGATCGCGTGTTTCTGACAACAACATCAAACTTGTGCATTAGCACAAACAACCAGATCTTCCTCGAGTAGTTATTATACTCTCGAATTGATTCTAATGTCACCGGAGCGAAACCTGTCAATGTCTCACCCTTAAGTTCATACATGCCACCATGCTTGATTCCTTTCATTATCACCAAGACACCTCGAACAACCTTCATAATTTCATATTGTGAAGAATACCTGCATCCAGCTGAATCAAAGGTACTCAAGGAAATTAAATTCTATTTGAATTCTGCAACGTGTCTCACTCTAATCAGTGTCCTCACAATACCATTATGCTTTCTGATTTTAACATCATCAATACTCACAACATTGTATTCAGTGTTGTTCCTCAACTGGGCATTACCACTATCCGTGCATCGATAATTAGTAAACTAGTTTCTATTTGGTGTAATTTGAAATGAATAATCAGATCCATAATCCATCCATCAAATGACAAATTCTCACTCATAGACAAGAAATTATCGACATCATCAGAATTATTAACTGTAACTACAATATCATCCACAGATGCAACTCTAATTTCTTACCCTTCTCGTTTTTCAGTTTAAGGTAATCCCTTCTAAGATGCCCCCTCTTGTCACAGTTCCAACAGATAGCACCACCAGTTCTAGACTGACTGCATCTATTCGAGTTCACAGTACTTCTGCTTACACGAGTACCAATTCTTTCTCTATTTTCACCTACTAAAGTAGTAGACACAGGTTCGTCATATTCTCTTCTATGGATATTCACTTGGAATTAAATCTCGAATCCCATCAAATGTCAAACTTGTTGACCCAGAAGAATTACTAACAACAGTAGTAATAGTATTCCAACTATCAGGTAATGAGGATAACAGAATCAAATCACAAACCTCCTATTCAAAGTCAATATCAACTGAACTTAATTGACTATCGATCACATTACATTCATTGATATGATTAGCAACTGACACACCTTCGCTTATCTTCAAATTAAATTACATCGAATAGACCTTGTTGATCGCATAGGGCTTTTCGTATATATTCGACATGGCTTTCATCAAACCCGCAATGATCTTCTCTTTTACGATATTAAACGTAACGTTACGAGCCAATGTTAGCCGAACAACACCCATCACTCATCTATCTAGTAATTCTCAATAAGCTTGCTTCATCGTATCTGGTTTCTCCCCAAACAAGGGTAAGTGTAGTTTCATGTGATATAGATAATCCTTAACCTGCATATTCTAGAAATCAAAATCCTTCCTGTTAGCAATATCACCAATGTGGTGATTATTGAAAAATTCTCAATCTTATTTTGATGATAACAAAGATAATCAAAGGCTACAATGTATGCATTTAATGAACTACCAGGTTATATATGCACAAGCTAATATACAGATGATGCATCAGATGTTCTTGAGACAAAAATCTGCTCTGCCAATATTTAGAGTGCTCTATCGATCTTTGGTGTTGGTAGCCGATTTTCGAGATGAACGAGATATTGGGTGATGAAGATGTCTACAAGCTGGAAGGATCTTCAAATAAGGTGAACATCTAGAAGGACCTTGATCAAGGATGAACAAGCCGAGAAAAACGAGGATGTTCGTGATGGCTTGGAGGTACAAAGATCAAGTGAATAGTGGATGAACCTTGGTGGTGGTGAACAAGCATAGAATGAGGATATTCGATAAAGTTTGGAAGAACTATGAAGATGAAAGATCGGATGTACCATATTGTTATCGAAGTAGCAGATCTTTGGCAAAGAGCAGCTGCCTTATAAAGATCGGGTGGAAGATTGAGAAAATATTGATGATCCTTGTGAATTCAATGAAGGTGAGGAATCAGTTGGGATGTTGATATCCTTAGAAATCTTTGCATTCTAAAGAAGCTGAGAGGATCACTGGTGGATTATTCGCAAGTCGACCACAAAAATTTTCATTAAACAGCATCAACAGATTATTAAAGATCTGGACGTTTTGATTGTGGGATCAACTGACCAGTTCTTTGGTCTTGAAGAATATAGCCACTATAATGATTGTGAGTAATCTAAGTTCAACGAAAACTAGGTACAATGATGAAGATCTTGACAAGGAGGAGAATAAGTCAAAGATGACGAAGCCTTCATGATGACTTGGAGGTTCCATAGTCAATCTATCATCAATGTGACGTCTTTGGATGCTGAGATAATCAAGAGGATAATTGAATAATAGATCACAAATTATTTCCATGGTTTTTTTTAGCACCAATGGACCAAAAGATCAGGTATGACAATGTTTATGTCGATATCGAGTTTGGTGATGTTTAAACAACGAACATGCGTAGAAGTTTCGTTAGAAGAAAATATAACTGTTGGCAGGTGAAAGATCCGCAGAGAAATGTTAGAAAGTCTATTGGGTGGATTATAGCTGTTGGCATCTGTCAGTTTTTTCAAAACAATGTCAAAACAATAGATGTTTCAGAACAGTGTCATAAATAGCAACTGCAGCAGTTTCAACGGATCTCTAACGGCTAGTTGAACTTCTCAAGCTCCTCCACTAGGAAGAATGAAGTTGTCTATATAATGGAAGACCTTCTAGGCCAAAATATTAGAGAGAGCACAATGTAAAATGCATATACATGCTATGAGCTACTTCTCTCTCGTTGTTTCTTGGTTCTCCAAATATCTTCTCTGGTATCTTTCTATGTTGTAATTGTGCTAAAGATCAACTGTACAAGAGTAAGAATAACAACTGAGTCCCGATAGAGTGATCTATTAAGTGAAAGGATCAGTGCTTGCCAATTGTAACTTGTTGACTAGATTACTTGTGAATTCCAACTCAAGCTGTGGCTGTTAGTATTTAGAGTGGACGTAAGCCTGAGGATAAAGCCGAACCACTATATATCTTGTGTACTTGCATTTTACTTGATCTTTTACTCAGTCTTGCACACGTTCAGATATTATTTTGTGAAACATATGCTAAATACATATTTTTATATCATCTACTTTTTGAGTATTCTTATTTCTCATGATCTTCAAATACTTCAACACACAATCTTCTCACGGTATTTCAAACATCTGATGACTTGATCTTTACAATATCTCACCAGATGTTTGACTCGATATTTGAAGTTTACCGTTTCTACACATTAGTTCCACCAGACATTTATAATATTCGTTGCACTTGATTTTCAAATATACTTTGGTGGTTTTAGTAAATCACTGTGTGTTCTTAATCTCTTTCACTTTCAAGAACAATCAGCTCATGGCACTCGAAATATTTGCTGACCTGATCTTTCTAGAGTGGTTGTTGTTTTTCGCAAAATTGTCAAAGTTATTTGCAATAACCTATTCACCTTTTCTAGGTTGTGTAGTTAGCCCCTACACTTCCCCTCAAATCTGTTGATTTTTCGCTTTTAACTTCTTCTTTCACTATCGATTCGCTTCAACTCAAACAAGTCTAGCTCTGATATCAATTGTTGCGCGGAACAAGTGATCGAACAATAAATAAATATAACAAGAAAATAAATTGGACACCAGATATACATGGTTCAATTGTAGATGTCTACTTTCATGAGGAGAGTAGCTACGAATTCCACTATAGATCAGGCGATGCACGAAAATTACAAACCATACTCGGTCACTCAAACACTCTCAGTGTTTTCCATTCCCAATCACATCTAATAACCCACAAGTATTGAGCCCTCTCAATTCCTCATGAAATAACCTTTCAATCTCTTGATGGAATAAAATGCGAATCTTGCAACAAAATTTATCCAGCTTCGACACATGAATGATTGATGTAATTCCACGAACAAAACTAACGAATGTAAACACTCTCAAGCACTCGACAAAAACATGGCACTTCAATGACTCTTTTGTGATCAACAATGCAATCCACCAATACACAGTGAAATATATATGCTTTATGCTCGACGAACCCAAATTGAATTCTGAAGGGAATAACTCAGAATATTCTATTTCCTATTTAATCAGGAAGATTGATTCATGTGGATTTCAAAAGTCCAAGTTGGACTTTATCCTTTTGATCTGACACTTCAAAAAAAGGCAAAAGTACAGCTGAAATGCTAATATTTGTGTACGGAGATCATTTTAGTGCAAATATTTTTTTTTTGGATTACTTAAGTGCCAAATCTGGAAAAAAAATGAAAACTTAAGTGCCAATTTTTCTTAAAAAAAATCACTTAAATGCCAATTCCGGTGATTTGGCATTTAATTGATCATTTTTTCTCCGATTTGGCACTTCAGTGATCCAAAAAAAAATTAGCACTAAACTGATCTCCGTACACAAATATTGGCACATTTGCCGTACTTTTGCCCTTCAAAAAACACGTAAACAAACTCTATCCGCGACATTCGTTCTCTGATTTCATATGTCCACACTTTTGGACTTTAAACTTTTATACTTATCCACAAATTCGAGACATAATTTCAATAATAATATTTGGGTGACCGTGAAAGCCACAAATTCTTAAAAGAGTGAACTCCACAATAATTTTAATTAATTGTTATTTATTTTTTGTGAGACCATTCGTAGAAACAAAGGCTTATGCGGAGTTCTGATATACTAGTCTTTGAAAATAATCCTCACTAAAATTGGTTCTCTTTCCGAAGGAAGTAAAGTTACTCACATAGTTTGACCTAAACAAATCGTACTTTGATCTGCATTTCAGTTTTCCTTAATTTGTGATGTCGGTGCGCATCCAACTAAAATAATTGGACGAAGCATCACAAATCTAGCTGCCAGCTTACACCATTTGTGCTCGTTTGAGCTTATCGCATTTTCTACCGTCAGCGTTTCAGATTCTCAATGACAAGCCAAATTGTAACAGGCAAATGTAATAGCTACAAGAAATATCATGATCTTGTTATCTTTTAAGCCATTCTTAAGGATTGGACGTCACAGCTGTAGCCTGTAGGCCGTCTCTTCCGGGTTGGAATTGCAAATGACAGTAATTCACAAGTGCTTTCAAGTAACTGATGAGCCATTACAGAAATAGACAATGACATTAGCTTAGATAGATAAAGTGCAGGAAACAGTTTGCTATACAGGCTGCAGTAGAAAGACTGAAATATCTCAATAAATGAAGCATGTCGGATCAACTAGTTCTTCCAATTTGATGTCCTCTAATGCGCTTAACTTGGTCGAGCTATGTGCTGATATCGCCCGAGAAACTTGTTGCATGCTTGGACGATGCTCTGGTATGGGACTCAAGCACGAAAATGCCATCTTTGTCACCAAAACCACTTCCCCTAGCACATCATCTTCCGGGTATGGAATTCTTTGATCTAAAACTTCTTTCAGTGGCCAAGAAGCTGTTGAATTGCTCGATGATGATGAAGATGAGGACGCGAGAGAAGATATGAGATCGCCCGGATGTCTTCCCACGATTACTTCTAAAGTCACCACTCCGAAACTATAAACATCGCATTTCTCGTTCACTTCCATTGTGTATGCGAGTTCTACATGAAGAAAAGAGCAAATTTTTTCTAGCATTATTACAATTTGTATGCTTCGTAAATCTAAACTGATTTTGAGTAAATCAAATCTAGAGAATTAAGTAAAAATTAATGCATACTTTATATTCCAACTGGATTTAAAATATTCCGTTACTTTAGGAAAAAGTTTAATTCACCATTTCAAGTGGTGGCCTACATCTCACTAAATTGATCTTTAATCGAACCTTTAGATCGCATGAATAGGTTTTGGCTTGGTGTTAGGTATTGAGAAGGTTAATGGAAGGTAGGTAAGGATGAACATCTTTTACGATCATTTTCCTATCGATAAAATGAAGTGGGATGAAATTTTGAAGAAGCCAACTTACCTGGAGCTGCATATCCAAAGGTGCCTGCAAAGGAAGTCCAATTGGACGAATAAGGTTGTAGAGCCTTAGCCGTGCCAAAATCAGAGACTTGAGTTTCGTATTCTTCATCCAGTAAAATATTCTTGCTCGATACGTCTCGATGAATTATAGGAGGAGAGTGTTCATGGTGCATGTAGGACAAAGCATAAACCACACCTTTAACAACATTCACTCTCTTATGCCAATCAAATGTTGCCATTCTCTCTTCATTATTCAGTACATCCTTCAGGCTGCCAGATTCCAAGAACTCGTACACCAAAAATGAATGTCGAGAACTCGAGCAAAAGCCATAGAGCTTAATGATATTCCGATGCCGAACTTCGGTCAGAGCGTAAATCTCCCTTTCAAATGCTTTTCGACTAGCAATTTCGATGTCAACTGCTTCCTTAAATTTCTTTACGGCAAGAGTCTCACCTGTTTGCAATTGGGCCTTGTAGACACTCCCATATCCTCCCATACCGATGCAATATTTAGCATCAAACTCCTCCGTGGCTTCAATAATGCTCTCATAAGCCATTCTTCCGTCGAAGCTCCATATTGCCCACGGGTTTTCATTGCCTCCATCAATTGAACTAGTGCCCGTTTTCCTCACTCTTCGGCGTTCAATAGTTGAAGCTCCCACAACAAGGAGCAAAGAAAGTAGGCAACCCAAAGTAGGGATCAAAACTAGCAGCAACTTTTTAATTTTGTTTCCGCCTTTCAACGTTGTTGCTGTACAGGCCCTGAGACCAGCAATAACTCCACACAAGCCTTTGTTCCCTCTCACAACTCCAATTGTCGCATTACGAAAGGCAGGAATGTTTGGTAAAGGACCCTCTAACTCATTGTATGATATGTCGATGGATGTCAAGCTTGTCATACCATCAAAGGTCGGCACAATTGAACCCGAGAGCTGATTGTGTGAGAGATTGAGTATTTCTAATACGTGCAATCTCCCAAGTTGTCCAGGTATTTCTCCCGTTAGCAAATTTTGACTCAGATCGAGTTGTTGAAGAGATTGAAGATTCCCGATCTCAATGGGAATACTCCTTTCTATATTATTCATGCTAAAATTTAAGAATAGAAGGTTGGAGTTCTCCCCAAATTGGGTAGGAATTGAGCCACTCAAGTTGTTTGCTGCAATGTTGAGTTTCTGCAGATTGGACAATGCTCCAAGTTCCTGAGGGATACGGCCCGCAAGAAGGTTGCAGTCCAATGAAAGCTCAAGCAACAACTTCAATTTTCCTAGGTCTTTAGGAATTTCCCCAACAATATCATTTGAAGAGAGGTCAAGTCTTTGCAATTGAGTCAGGTTTCCAAGATGAGGTGGTATGGCACCAGAGATTTTATTGTTGGAGATCATCAAGCTCGTCAAATTTCTACATTGACCCATTGTCGGTGGTAGCTCGCCGTAAAGTTTGTTGTTGCTCAACTCAATGTAATTCATGTAGGGGTACACGCCAAGAGCATATGTTATATCTCCCTCGAGCGAGTTGTTTTGGAGCCTAACTCTATACAAACTTGAACAATTTTTTAGGCTTCTTGGGATGGGTCCAGTGAAGCGATTGTTTGACGCAGTAAAATTTACAAGAGATTGGCTACTGCATATTTCTTGTGGCAATTGGCCAACAAAGTCGTTACGATCTAGATGTAGCTGCGTAAGCGATGTGAGATTATTCATCTCCGTGGGAAGAAAGCCTGACAACTCATTTAGGAAAAGGGAAAGAACATTCAAATTGCTTAACTTACCTATGGACGACGGTATAGGACCCGACAAACTATTGTTGAAAAGGCGAAGGTCATATAGATTGGTCAAGTTGCCTATGGATGACGGGATATGACCTGTTAAATCATTGGATTGCAGCTGCAAATGTCTGAGGGATCTAATTCCTCCAACTTCCGAAGGTATGGAGTCAGAAAGTTGGTTGCCATAGAGGTAAAGAAATTCCAAAGTACTCAAATTTCCTATAATAGTAGGGATAGATCCATTAAGATCATTGTTTGAAAAATCAAGGAAACTGAGTGACCCCAACATTCCTATTTCCTTTGGAATGATCCCAGTGAGTATATTCATGCTAAGATCTATCCTCCGCAAGCTGCTCGTGTTTCCAATGAAAGAAGGAATCGGACCGCTGAAATTATTACCTTGAAGCCCTAGAACTTGTAAAGATTGCAACCATCCGAGTTGAGTCGGAATGTTTCCCGAAAGGTTATTTTGAGAAAAGTTAAGGTGAGAGAGCTTGGAAAGATCACCAATGCTCGGAGGGATGTTCCCATGGAGCTGGTTGTTGCCAAGCTGAAGATTGACCAAGTTGGGTAAACGGGAGAAATTGAGATGATGAAGCGTACCGTGTATGGTAGAGTTCAAAAGGTTCAAGCTGGCGACACGCCCGAAAGGATCACAAACGATTCCGAGCCATGAACAAGGGTTACTTTGATTCCACGAAGACAAAGTGGAGTGGCTCCCCTCGTCTAGGTTAGACTTCCATTTTAGGAGTGCCTCCACTTCCATTTTAGAAGAGCTCAGCGTTGAAGCAAGAACAGAAATTTCTTGCAGGAGCATGAGGAGGACATAAGCGAGGAACAACATTGAGACTTGTTTTTTCTTGTAGGCCATGACAGGTTTAGGTTATTTTTGGGTGAGCTTTCTTCTTCACTAGGCGCATATGTGTTGCAATGGACCAAGTACCACCGGCGTATTTATAGAAGAAATCGGGACCATCAAGTCAAGAGACAAGTCAATTATTTTTTGAATTTTGATTTTGATACGGTCTATCCCTCCGTTATATATTCCGAGGCAATTCTTTGGACAACACTATGTATGTGAGATGAGATATAAAATATTAAAACCTACCGAGGCACTCGTGTTTCAAAAAGTTGCAGGCAATCATCGCTTGTCAACGACATTAGATGATTTTCGACCAAGAAAAGAAAAGAAAAGAAAAGAAACAACACGACATTAGATGATTGGCCTACATTTTTCTTAATTTAAGTAGAGTAAAGCTCTCTTTTTTTCTTATTTTATTACACACTAACTCTGTCTCAAGAACTTCGACCAAACAAAGTCTGTCTCAAGCACAAATGTGACATGTCAAGTAATTCTTCTCTCCACGGATTGCGGGCTAAACTAAACAGCTATCGCTGGGCAAGCTCGGCCCTGGGCGGGGCATTTCTTGCATGAGCATAAGGACACAAGCGAGGAACAACATTGAGGGTTGTTTTCGTGACGAGGCCATGACAGGTTGTTTGGGTGGGACTTTTCCTCGCTTCTAGCCGCATAAGTGCTGAATATCTGTGATGTAGGACAACTGACATCGTAATTTCACTAATCAGGATGTCACCAATTCGGGGAAGTTACCTAATGTCCAACTTACCGATCGGACGACTTTCCGAATCTCGCAGACGACTTATCGAGCTTTCGATTTGCCGAGTATCGTTTCGATTCAATTTCAATATTTGTTTTAGGATATCTTTAGATTTGATTTGCAATATTTCCATATTCGTTTTCTATTTTAGGAAACTTAGTAATAGAGATATGTGCGATATTCGTTTTGAATTCTCTTTTAATTAAGATAAGATTTGATTCGTTTTAGCGTTATCTTTTGTAATTATATTTCTTTTAGGAGTCTTATCTTTATAAAGGACATCCGCTCTTTGTAATATTCAGACTTTCATTAATCATATTCAGAGTATTCTGAGGAATTGATTTCCTGTTTATCACTACCTTGCGTCATTTGGTATCAGAGCGAGGTTTCTCCTGGCGACGATGACATAGAATGTGAATCGACAAACCTCCGCAGCTGAGGGCGATGAGCCTATTTCGCGTGAGGAATTTACTCAGTTCGTTGAGGCAAATCGGCAATTTGCTGAGGAGACTCGACGGACTCTGCATGACCACCAACGGATGATGCAAGAATGGCTTGCCGCTACCCAACGGCTGTCTGCAAACCAAAGCCACACACCTGGCTTTCTTCCAGCCGAGCGAATTTATGTCGCTCGTGATCCCGAAGTAGCTATGGATCGTGGGGCAAATCACCGACAACACCGACAAAGGCGACAAGCCTATGTCGAGGATTTTGAAGAAGAGGATTTCCCGGACGTGCCTATTCGTGGAGTTTGCCGTTATGGAGGATTCCAAGGAGAGCATGTTCGTGGAGGTCGACGATAGTTAGGTTACCGGCGGTATTTCGATCAATATCAATTGAATGTTGATCTCTCTACCTTCAGTGGCAATCTGAATTTTGAAAACTTTCTAGATTGGCTCTGGGATGTTGAGGAATTCCTTGAAGCCATGGAGATCAATGAGGAAGACCAAGTAAAATTTGTGGCGAAAAAGTTGAGGCGCGACGCTTTAGACTGGTGGGAGCAGATGCGAATATCCCGACGTCGGCAAGGAAAAACGCCCATCCGAACGTGGAGACGAATGAAACAGATGTTGAAGGTACGGTTTCTCCCACCTGACTATGAACATGTGTCAATGAAGGGTGATGAGGTCGCCCTTGGCGACGTTTCCTAGGTGGCGTGCGAGATGGACGATTGGAAATTCGCCTCGGTCGATGGCGATGCACCGATTTTCAACCCAGATGATGGGTGGAGTGGACCCGAAAACAGTGTTATCAACGAGAACTGTTCCTATGTTTTGGCTACTGAAGGTGGAATTCCAAGCGGCGTTGCTGGACCCCAAGTTCTTTTGGAAGTGAACGAGCCCGAGCGGGAAGATGAACACGTCGCCCTTTTGAAGGACTTTGCTGATGAGCTTGTTGTCGGGGTTCGACGTCACGAAGCAAGAGACGACACCTTAAGTTCACCGGGTTCGCAATTGTCAAGGGGAAGGAAGCGCCCAAATCCAGCTTCCACGTCAGCATTAATTGATCCCATGTCGGGAGTCGATGTGGGAAACGAGGGTCAGATTTTACGGCCTCCAGCTGGATCATCCCAAGCTCCCGAATGCAGACCGTGGGTTCGTGGTGATCTTATGAGGAGATTATCCACATTCCAATCTATGACGTGGTTCGTCAAACCTAAGGCTGTAAGTGCTGTAAATTGTGCTAGAAGAGGCTGGGTTAATGTTGATATGGATCCTATAGCATGCGAAGCATGTGGAGCACGAGTGTTTTTTTCAACGCCATCATCTTGGTCACGAGAGCAAGTTGAGGAGGCAACTCTGGTATTCAACTTAAAGTTGGACAATGGGCATAAATCACTCTGCCCATGGATTGACAATGCCTGTGATGAATCTCTGGCTCAGTTTCCTCCCACATCACCTCCAGTTTCGGTTAATCTATTTAGGCAACGCTATTTTTCTCTTGTACAACTATTGGCTCTTCCCGTCATAATGTCCTCAGCTATTCAATCGATGAAAAGGGGTTGAAAGAGGACAAGGAAGATGTGGAGACACTGGAAGTATATGAGGAATCAAATTCAGACACGACAGACGTTATAACTCGAGGACGAGTTCTTTTGAAGAAGGGGAGACTGATGTAGGACAACTGAAGTCGTAATTTCACTAATCGGGATGTCACCAATTCGGGAAAGCTACCGAATGTCCAACTTACCGATCGGACGACTTACCGAATCTCGCAGATGAATTATCGAGCTTCTGATCTGCCGAGTATCGTTTCAATTCAAGTTCAATATTCGTTTTAGGATATCTTTAGATTTGATTTGCAATATTTCAATATTCGTTTTCTATTTTAGGAAACTTAGTAATAGAGATATATGTGATATTCGTTTTGAATTCTCTTTTAATTAAGATAAGATTTGATTCATTTTAGCGTTATCTTTTGTAATTCTATTTCTTTTAGGAGTCTTATCTTTATAAAGGACGTCCGCTCTTGGTAATATTCAGACTTTCATTAATCGAATTCAGAGTATTTTGAGGAATTGATTTCCTGTTTATCGCTACCCTGCGTCAATCTGCCAAGTACTGCCAACGTATTTATAGAAGAAATTGATGGACCATCGAGTCAACAAGCAATCAAGTCAACAATCACTTCTTCCTGCTGAATGCCAGAAAATTTCAAATTCCAATTTAAGGGGAAATTACACATAACTCTCTTAAATTTTGCGAGATAATACATGTTTATCCCTAATCTTTCAATATCTAAGACAATTACTTTCACGAATTCTCATTTTGTTACGGCCGTTATTTTTTCCTTCATATTTTCCATCGTCATCCGCAATACACATCGTACGTTTAATATGTGGCTATTATTTGGAAAGACTTATTAGTCTTTCGTTGAGCAAGGACTTAGAACGTTAGTGTTGAAATATTTTGTTATCATAAAGAGGTGACTCGTGAATGAAAAGAGGCGACTCTTCGTTACCAAAGAGAGGTTATTGGCAGTTGTGAAAGGAAGATATTTTAAATATAAAGAGTTTGGTGATGGTTTGGGATAACATACCTATTCTCAAGAGTTGTATTGATTCGATATCTTTAAATGTAGACATTGTAAGTTATTGACAATTGTCACGGCTATTCACAACTTCACAGATATATGACTCTCTTCTTCTTCTCTTTTCACACACACAATTTTGACAACGCATTCAAGGTGAAATCTTTAAGAGAGAGATTGAGTAATTGTTGAGCTCGTTTTCTCTGCGGCTTTGGTGTATATCCTAGATGTATATTTGTTCTAAACTCGGCAGCTACAATAGAGGGGGCAAATAATACCTTAAGGACAATGCAAATAATACCTTAAGGACAGTGATCGTCATCAAGCATCAAAGCATTACTGATTTATTTCTACTTTTCTATCTTCACCAGATTCTCAAGTTTACCCCAACAGTAAGTCAACAAAGCGAGAACTTCCACTTTCCTTGTAAGTCCACCACGTCCCGCTAGAAGTGAGATGGTGATTCTAGAGGAGTCTTCCCTGCAGTGTAATCCAGGCATCGAAGGAGACTGCACAGATTCGGCAAATATGGACAGGACCGGCACTCCATTTTCCTTGGAGTGGGCCATGTGAGGAGTAGCGTGATACGTGTAGAACACGACATGTGGACGTGACCATGTCAAACAGATTTCGACAGGTTAAAAAAGAAAGAAAGAAGCAAATTAGAGGAAGCTGGAGCTAAAATAAGGAGTTTCAAAGTCCATAATCGTGACTTTTAGGCGTGTTAGATAGATTATACAGTACAGCACATCCCCTAAAACCGTCCAAGGAGAAAAGTTAAAGCCGCATGGACACGACATGATTATTCGAAGTGCAATCACTTTCATCACTTATATCGAGAGCTTTGCTTTGATCCGTTCATCTTTTTCTTTGAATTGCCCTTTTTTTCACTTCTCTTTTAGCCTAGGCATTTCCTATTTTTATGTTTTTTCCATACTAACTCTTGTGTGGCCAACCACTTGTCTCACTTTTTGTGTGTGTGTGTGTGTTTTTTTCTTCTTTTTCTTTCTTTGCGGGTTCCACCTTCTTTTTTCTTCTTATTTCTCTGTCAGAGACAATTCTTCCTTTACCTGCTTTTGATGTCCCTATTTTCCTCTCGTTGTTTATGAATTGTCAAAGAGTTTCAATTAAGCATATTAACATGTCAGGGCTCAGAACACCATCAACATAGCTAGAATTTAGAAACATAATTATGATCTAAAGGAATTTGTGTACTTGATTTGGGATCCATCGTTCTTGATGCGAAATAACGACCATCCAAAGCTCAAGTACTCTCCTCTATTACCCTTTGTATCCCTGGCTTATTGAGATAGCTCCTTAATAACGTCAATCCGTATGCGTTCCTTATGTTGAAAATATGTCTCGAATTTGAGTCCCGAATGAAACTCGGGAGTTAGGCACAAGTTGGCATTGACTCGGGAGTTAGGCACATTGGCACTGACTCGGGAGTTAGGCACAAGTTGGCATTGACTCGGGAGTTAAGAGTTTGGCAAGTTTGGCAAGTATGAAAGACAAGAGTTTGGCAAGTATGAAAGACAAGAGTTTGGCAAGTTTGGCACCTCTTTCTTTTGACTTGGAAATTAGGCATAAGTTGGGCACAATTTGGCATGCTTCCTCCTTCCATATGGCTATATAAGGAGAAGAAGATGCAATTGAAGAAGTGCACCGAAACCAAGTCGTTCGGTGGCCGAGAGAAGAGAGAGTTCTTCTCGTGAGGGTTTTGCTTGTCGTAATTACACCTGAGTGTTTTTGCCAGATAAATTCTTGTGAGTAGAATTTGTATAATTCCTTGAGTGAGGTTTCACTAGGAATTGTGAGGGGCTAAACACTGTGTGAGTTTGAGGTGTAATTGGGGTTTGGGAAACACCAAGAGTGTGTTTGAGTGCTCGAGTGATTGATCTCGTTGTATCGCTTTCTATAGTGGATTCTGTGCTGCTCTCCCCGTGGACGTAGGTTCCGACATTCGGACCGAACCACGTAAATCTCGTGTCATTTGTTATTATTTCTTTTATCTCTCTATCGACTTTGCAAACGCTCATCGATCCGATTCCGCTGCGACACCGATCAAGGTGTCCTATTTCACAACAATTGGTATCAGAGCTAGGCTTGCTTGAGTTGAAGCAAATCGATGGCGACAGAAGCTAAAGTGAAAATCGACAGATTTGAGGGGAAGGACTTTGGTTTCTGGAAGATGCAGATAGAAGACTACTTATATCAGATGAAGCTGCATGAGCCCCTGTCTGGGCAAAAACCAGAAACGATGAAGCAACCCGATTGGGAATTGCTGGATAGACAAGCGATGGGTGTTATTCGGCTGACGTTGGCTCGTAACGTCGCATTTAATATTGTCAAGGAGAAAACCACTGCGGGTTTGATGAAAGCCCTGTCGGACATGTACGAGAAGCCCTCTGCGATCAACAAGGTCTATTTGATGAGACGTCTGTTTAACTTGAAGATGAGCGAAGGTACATCTGTTGCTAATCATATCAATGAATTCAATGTGATAGTTAGTCAATTGAGTTCAGTTGAGATTGACTTTGAAGATGAGGTACGTGCTTTGATTCTATTATCCTCATTGCCTGATAGTTGGAATACTACTGTTACTGCTGTTAGCAATTCTTCTGGGTCAACTAGTTTGACGTTTGATGGGATTCGAGATTTAATTCTGAGTGAGGATATTCGTAGAAGAGAATCTGGCGAATCTGTATCTACTGCTTTAGTAGGTGAAAGAGGAAGAGCTAGTACACGTGTTAGCAGAAGTAGTATGAACATGAATAGATGCAGTCAGTCTAGGACTGGCGGTGATGTCTGTTGGAACTGTGGCAAGAGGGGGCATCTTAGAAGAAATTGTTTTAAGCTGAAAAACGAAAGGGGTAAGGAAATTGTAGTTGAATCTGCAGATGATGTTGCAGTTGTAGCTGAAAATTCTGATGATGTCAATTGTGTCTTGTCTGTCACTGAGAATTCGTCGTTTGACGGATGGATTATGGATTCTGGTTGTTCTTTTCATGCTACACCAAACAGGAACTGGTTTACTTCTTATCAATGCATGGATAGTAGTAAAGTGCAGTTGGGAAACAACGCTGAATGCGATGTTGTGGGTGTTGGTGATATTAAAATCAGAATGCATGATGGTATTGTGAGGACATTGACTGGGGTAAGACATGTTCCAGAATTGAAAAAGAACTTAATTTCCTTGGGTGCTCTAGATTCAGCTGGATGCAGGTATTCCTCACAAGGTGGAGTCCTAAAAATTGTTCGAGGTGCTCTGGTGATAATGAAGGGAATCAAACATGGCAGCCTGTATGAACTTCAAGGTAAGACATTGATAAATTTTGCTCATGAGACGTCGACATCTGTTCGAGAGTCTAACGGCTACTCGAGGAAGGCTTGGGTGTTTGTGCGAAAGCACATGTTTGATGCTGTTGTCAGGAATACGCAGTCGAGAGCTTTGATCGGAATGGAGACTGGTAAGTTGATCAAGCATGTGCGAACTGACAGTGGCATGGAGTCCTGCTCGAAGCTGGTAAATAAATTCTGCATGGAAAAGGGCATAGTGAAACATCGCACTAGTGCTAGTAAACCACAACAGTTTGCAGAATTGATGAGCAGAGAGTTACTAGAGACGGCCCGTGAAAAGATCTCTAGTGCTGGTATGGCTGGGAAAATTCCAGCAGATGCGCTTAGTATGGCGAGCTACCTGGTAAATAGATCCCCATCGACTGCGATTGGATATCAGACTCCCAAAGAAGTGTGGTCAGGTAATGTTGCTGATGATTCTAATTTTAGAATGTTTAGTTGCCCGTGTTATTATCGAGTAAGTGATGGTAAGCTCGATGTGGAGGCAAGGTGCATATTCCATGGTTATGCACAAGGTGAGTGTGGCAATCAGTTGTGGTGCCCGAATATAGATTCACCTGTTTGCAGCAGAGAAGTTACCTTTGACGAGTCTCTAGTACTTCTAGCTAGGAGTGTTTGTGGCAGTGTTTATACGGATCTGGACGGTGTTCAGCTTGAGGTGGAGTTGCAACCAGAAACTCCTGAGGTAGCGGATACTAGCGAAGTAATCGACACATATGATATTTGGATTAAGGTGGAGCCGGCAAAGCCAACGATTACTATAGCTACTGAATTTGATAAGGAGCATGTTGGACTTTCTGTCAGATATGGATACAATAATGATTTTGCTTTATCTGTGATACAGAAAGTTATGTTAGAAAATCCTTATGGAGTAGCTAACTGTACAGGTGGAGCTGATGTCCTGAGGCCTATGATTATGGCAAAGTTCAAGCGTGGCTTGAACTTGAAATATCTTTGTGCAGATTGAGCCCAAGAGGGCTGTGGGAGAGTAGCAGGCGAATTCATTGAAGCGATTGTGACTTGGCTCAAATGTCGAGCCAATGTGGAGATTGTTGAAAATATGTCTCGAATTTGAGTCCCGAATGAAACTCGGGAGTTAGGCACAAGTTGGCATTGACTCGGGAGTTAGGCACATTGGCACTGACTCGGGAGTTAGGCACAAGTTGGCATTGACTCGGGAGTTAAGAGTTTGGCAAGTTTGGCAAGTATGAAAGACAAGAGTTTGGCAAGTATGAAAGACAAGAGTTTGGCAAGTTTGGCACCTCTTTCTTTTGACTTGGAAATTAGGCATAAGTTGGGCACAATTTGGCATGCTTCCTCCTTCCATATGGCTATATAAGGAGAAGAAGATGCAATTGAAGAAGTGCACCGAAACCAAGTCGTTCGGTGGCCGAGAGAAGAGAGAGTTCTTCTCGTGAGGGTTTTGCTTGTCGTAATTACACCTGAGTGTTTTTGCCAGATAAATTCTTGTGAGTAGAATTTGTATAATTCCTTGAGTGAGGTTTCACTAGGAATTGTGAGGGGCTAAACACTGTGTGAGTTTGAGGTGTAATTGGGGTTTGGGAAACACCAAGAGTGTGTTTGAGTGCTCGAGTGATTGATCTCGTTGTATCGCTTTCTATAGTGGATTATGTGCTGCTCTCCCCGTGGACGTAGGTTCCGACATTCGGACCGAACCACGTAAATCTCGTGTCATTTGTTATTATTTCTTTTATCTCTCTGTCGACTTTGCAAACGCTCATCGATCCGATTCCGCTGCGACACCGATCAAGGTGTCCTATTTCACAACACCTTATGTGAGGTTGTTATGGGTTTGTTTGATCTAGAGGATGAATTATAGTGCTATTTATACGGTTTCCAATCAGGCCCCTCTCATCATAGTCTGTGCTTAGCTCGGCCCACATAATGCTGGGCCCCTATTGGACTGGACAAGAATCTTTATATCTTACCTTACAAGACCACCTTAAATGGTAAATTAATCCCGTAAAGCGTAAATTACAATCTTAATTAATATAAACCCACGTTAGGAAAAACTTTACGTTTCCTGTTGAGAGGCTTCTAAGATTTCTATATGAAATATTCTATGCTCATTCCATAATCACGCGCATCCTTTGGTCTTCGTTCCATAGCCACTGTGTGTGGTCGAAGCCCCCAGCTTGGCTCCTCAAGAGTATTAACTTGTTTGTGTTTATCAACGACAAGCCATTTCCACTACCACCCCTATTGTCCGATGGAGGTCAATTTGTACCCCCTCGACGCATCCCTTTGGGGTCCAAGGATGTGCTTGGCCTCATCGACTCTGTTATCGACTCGTTATCCTGTGTGGGTGGCATGAGGACTGTTTTGGTCCAAGAAGTTGCCAGACATGTTCAGCTTGTCATCCTAGGATAGGTTGACGATGCAGTGAGTGGATGTCCGTCTCGAGAACTTGACAGCTTGAGGCAGGGGGCCGGTGACGACATTGAGGATGATCTTTTTATGGGATTTGTTGGGGTCATCATCGTACGTTTACTTTCGTCATTGTGCATTCAATTCTTACTAATGTGGGACCAGTAAGAGAATTGCCTACGAGAGAAAACAGAGAAGTGATGAGAAGAAGGAAAGTGGGACCCACAAGAAAACAAAAAGCGCGACCATTTTCTTTTTGTCTTCGTTCTTCTTCTTTTTTTTTTCCCCCTACTTTTGGGTCTTTTGGCATCTGACATTTGTTTTCGTCCCAGGATAGCTTGAATTGGTAGATCGATTCACGGCAATGTAGCTTTACTACATACAGGGACGACATTATCGAAATTTCATGAATTCCAAGTTGCTCTATAATTTCGTATAAAATATAAGTACACACTCGACGGAGGGTTCCTCGGATATTCTGTAAATTAAGTTAGTTCGATGTGGAATTCAGGACCACCTGTTACCGAATGACTTTTCTTCGGCCTGGGTACACAAGAAAAGTCCCAACTGCTTTAAGGCTGCGTATGGTAGCGTTTCTGTTCTTGTGGGCATTTTTTGAACAGAAATATTTTTTTGTGTTTCGGTTCAAAACTACATTTTTTTGGGGAAAAAACGCGTTTGGTAAGTAAAAAAAAAAAAAAAAAAAAATACTTTTTTCGGTCTCCGGCTGGCTGTGGTGGCGAAGGCTGGCTACGACGGCCGGCGATCGGCTGTGGAGGCCGGCGACCGACCGTCGGTGACTGCGGCCGACGACCGACGGAGGCGGCGGAGGTCGGCGATCGGGGGAGGCGGCGACGGCCGGCCACCGGCGGCGGAGGCCGGGGACCGCTGGCTGCGGTGACGGCCGACAATCGACGACGGAGGCCGCGGCGGAGGCGGCGACTGCGGCAGATGACCGGCAGCAGCGGCCACGGCCGACAACCGGCGACAGGCGTCCGGCGATCGCAATCGGCGACGGGCATTTGTCGGTAGCGGTCGGCGACCGGCGGAGGCGGCCGGCTTTTAGCGAGGTAGCAGGTGGTAGCCGCGTCGGCGACGATGGATGGTGGTTTCAAAAGTGTTCCAAAAATCCAGAAGCTAGTTTTTTTTGTTCCTTCAAAAGTGTTCCCTAGCACAAAAGTGTTCTGCGGAACACTTTCGGAACATTTTTGAACCATACACGTTTCTGTTCCAAAAGTGTTCCCGGAACACTTTTGGAACAGAAATACTTTCCCTGGCTACTATCCAAACGTAGCCTAATTGACCCCAGTTTCTTTCCCCAATGACTTGACTTAGATTCTCGTCTTGGGGTCTTACATGGTATGCCGTGCTTGTATGGACTGCTGATTATGTCTGCTTCCCGACTGGTATTAAAAGGGATGCTACGTGGGTGATGCGTAGGGTCGGGTCAATCCCACAAGAGTGCCCTGCAAAAACCTCTAATTAAAAGCTATCCCATTGGAGGGGGGAACCGTGGAGCCTAAGACCCGTTTATTTCGACTTTGAAAATGAGTTTTAGGAAAATACAAAGACTTTTATTTTAAGGGATTTTGAAAAAAAAATGCAAATTATATTTGATAAAACTTCTATTGTAAAGAAACTATAAGTTAAAATAGTGTTTGGCAAAAAAAAAAAACTGCAAATGGCTTTGGCTTTAATTTACTTTTTTTTTATAAAAATAAAAATGAAAAGCCCAATGCTAATCCCTATCAATATTGAGCTTTCAGCCTTTTCCAAGGATAGCATTTAGCCAAATGTCCCTTGAAAATATTTGCCAAACACTCCAAAAGTTTCCCAAGGAACTTTGGAGGCCAACAACCTATTGGAAAAGTTAAACCAAATGCACCTTAGCTCAGAAGGGCGGTTTGACATGACATTTCATGAAATAGCCACCAGTCATGGCATATAGCCAGAGCAATAATTAGGCTACCGCGTGCCGATCAACATCCCATGACCGAAATAATTCACACTTTGAAGTACTAAGAAAGCAACTCAGGTAAGCTTCTTCTTCCTCATTTAATAGAGAGTGGATACACTCTCCTCTCCAATTACATTGGATGATAATGGGCTCCTCTTCTATTTACCATTAATCAGGCCATGGAGTTCTAAAATGCAATCGATCATCAGTGGGTAGGCCAAAAAACTGAGCAATGGCATAGTCTTACTCTTACTTACGAGCAATTTTGTAACACTCGATAGATTTTACCATCTTAAATACTTTGCAGATCAAGGTGGTTGGCCAATTGGTGAACTGGACATTTTCCTTCCACGAGGTCGCGAGTTCCATTCGCGTGCGAGCAATATGACGAACGGCTCGAGCTTTGTTATCTAACCACGACATTTTTCGTGTGAAGAAGCTTCTTGACTATTACTGTTAGCGTCAATGTGTCAATAGCTAGGGAAAATAATTACGTATTTGTGGCCGGAAAAACAAGAAATTCAAGAAACGCATAAGGCAGCCCTATTTTCGATTCTCTTTCTTTTTTATTGTATTTTTTTTTAATAAAAAAAAGTTGATGGTTGTTTTGAGCTATATTTTCTCTCTGTTTTAATGTAGAGATCGATGTCGTACAACGTAGAAGCCATAATCAAGAAATAACAACTTTGGCGTGAGGTGTTGTAGGCGCAATTGGATAAATCATACCCGATCATACAGTGATTATCATGGAAAGGGATTGCCTCAGAAGGTTAAGTCATGCCCTTGAAATCTGGATCGTCCGTGTTATAAATGAACGGCTCAGATTATTACTAACATATATATATATATATATATAATTCAAAAAATTGCCCCCTAAAAATAGGAGATTTGGGCCATCCGTCAAAAAACGGACGGCCCGGATCCCAAGGGCAGGTGCCTAACCTTCTGAGAAAAGGTTAGGTGATCATCATCCCATGCTTTTGGTTAAATAATAATAATAATAATAAATTTTAGGCTCCATTTATTTCGAGCAATACAAGCAATGAAAAAAATATCTTTTAAATTATTTATGCTTTTGGTAAAAATAAAAATAAATTTTAGGGTCCATTTATTTCGAGCAATACAAGCAATGAAAAAAAATATATTTTAAATTATTTAATTCTTGTGAAACAAAGGAAGCCTTAATGTGGCGTTAGAAAATGGCCAAACAGTATATGAAGAAAATAATTGTACCTCAAAAATTTAATATTGCCGATAAATTATAAATTCGCCGCCGGACAATCATGAAATACAAAAAATGCACACCAAAAGTCCTTCTCTCGAATTGTTTTTCTTTTTCCTTCTTAGAAAGAATAAGTGTACGGGAAGTCTTAGCTCTGATATCTCATTCCAGGCGCGGATCGCTACTATACTAGTCTATCCGGAAGTAGCCATTCCGAAGAATGACGTTGAGTTTACCTTCTCCAACTACACTCCTAAGTTGAGAGAAAATATTTTTCTTCCCTTCATCCTAAAGAATACCCTCGCATGTCTCAAAGTTTAGACGAAACCTCTTAAGGTCTTGCTTAGGACCAAGCGCTTGCCTTAATGCGTATACACAAGTACTAACATGAGGAGACAAAATTACGAAATCCGTCCAGGAAAGGGGATGTGATGGGAAGAGAAAGTGACATTAAAGTTCACATCCCACTTAAAAAGATAGCGATTTGGAAGAAGATTTCTCCGCTCGATGAAACACGGCATAGAACATTGGACAAATTCCTCATGTACATAGAGCATGAAACACGAGTCCAAAGTTATTAGAAAGTGGTACGTAGAATAGTACATACACATTGGCGCAGAAGGAAAGTTCGAACTGCTTTAATTGATTTCAATTTTTTGATCGATCATTCCACAATGACTTAATTCGATTCTCTTCTCAATGTCTTACACGTCGAGTTTATCTGGATCGTTGATCATATGTGCTTTCGACAGGAATGGCTACACATAGACGATATATAGGTGTTAAGTTGAGTAGGGTATATCCCAGGAGGAATACATTGAAAAGATCTCCACTTAAAAGTAGAGGTGGCAAATGAATGTGTTGGGTCGGGTCGAATATGGTCCGACACATATTGACCCATATTTAATGACAAAAACCCGACCCGACCCGCGACTGACCCATACCCGATCCGACCCGTTTTGACCCATATTATCAAAACACAACAATATTTTAAGAAAATAATATTACTAAAATATTTCCCGACCTCGGTCCCTGCACCGGCCCCGTCCTTGGCCCTTGCCCGGCCCTGTCCTTGGCCCTTGCCCGGCCCCGTCCCTGATCCCCGGCCTCGACACTGACCTCGATCCCGACCCCGATCCACCGGCCTCGGAACCAGTCCCAACCCCTGACCCTGGCCTCGGGACCCAGCCCCGGGTCTCGGACAGGGTCTCGACCCCTGACCCCCGACCCCGGCCCCTGGGATCAGGCCCCGGGACCCGGCCTTGGGACCAGGCCTCGGCCCCGGCCCCGGGACCTGGCCTCAGGACCAGGCCCCGGCCTCGGGACCAGGCCTGGGCCCCGGTCGCTGTCCTGGTCTCGGCCTAGGGACCCGGCTTCGGGACCAGGGCCTGGTACAGCACGACCATTGCTCATTTTTTGGCCTACCCACTGATGATCGATTGCATTTTAGAACTCCATGGCCTGATTAATGGTAAATAGAAGAGGAACCCATTATCATCCAATGTAATTGGAGAGGAGAGTGTATCCACTCTCTATTAAATGAGGAAGAAGAAGCTTACCTAAGTTGTTTTCTTAGTACTTCAAAGTGTGAATTATTTTGGTCATGGGATGTTGATCGGCACACGGTGGCCTAATTATTGCTGTAGCTATGTGCCATGACTGGTGGCTATTTCATGAAATGTCATGTCAAACCGCCCTTTTGAGCTAAGGTGCATTTGGTTTAACTTTTTCAATGGGTTGTTGGCCTCCAAAGTTCCTTGGGAAACTTTTGGAGTGTTTGGCAAATCTTTTCAAGGGACATTTGGCTAAATGCTATCCTTGAAAAGGTTGAAAGCTCAATATTGATAGGGATTAGCATTGGGCTTTTCATTTTTATTTTTATAAAAAAAGTAAATTAAAGCCAAAGCCATTTGCAATTTTTCTTTTTTGTCAAACACTATTTTAACTCAAAGTTGCTTTACAATAGATGTTTTATCAAATATAATTTGTATTTTTTCAAAATCCCTTAAAATAAAAGTCTTTGTATTTTCCTAAAACTCATTTTCAAAGTCGAAATAAACGGTCCTAAGTGGCTCCACGGTTCCCCCTTCCAATGGGATAGCTTTTAATTAGAGGTTTTTGCATGGCACTCTTGTGGGATTGACCCGACCCTACTCATCACCCACGTAGCGTCCCTTTTCATACTCGCCGGGAAGCAGACATGATCACAAGTCCGTACAAGCACGGCGTACCATGTAAGACACCAATAAGAGAATCTTCCAAGTCAAGTCATTGGGGAAAGAAACTGGGGTCAATGAAGGCAGTTGGCACTTTTCTTGTGTGCCCAGGCCGAAGAAAAGTCATTCTGTAACGGGTGGTCTTGAATTCCACATCGAACTAACTTAATTTGTAGAATATCCGAGGAACCCTCCGTCGAGTGTGTACTTATATTTTATACGAAATTATAGAGCAACTTGGAATTCATGAAATTTCGATAATGTCATCCCTGTATGTAGTAAAGCTACATTGCCGTGAATCGATCTACGAATTCAAGCTATCCTGGGATGAAAACAAATTTCGATAATGTTGAGTAGGGTATATCCCAGGAGGAATACATTGAAAAGATCTCCACTTAAAAGTCATCCTATTGGAAGAGGCAAGAATGGAACCAAGTTTATTGACCAACGAGAGTAATTTGGCCAAAGTAATCACTTGCCATGATATGTAGCTATAAGTTCTAACGTTGGAAGACAAATTAACTTACAAGATAAATCAACGACAGACGATAAAAAAACATTAGAATTCTATGAGAAAAAGTATAAAAAAACGTTTTAAACCTATTGCATTGGTATCAATTCAGTCATAAACCTTTCAATTGGACTAATTTAGTCATAATTTTTTTTTGGATTGTTAACAATTTGTCCATCCGATCAATTTTGGTTAGAAATCGTTGACGTGGATGTCAGCGATGCCACGGAAAATGACTGGCACTATCGTGGCCATTTTTTAATAATATTTTTAAATTAATTTTTAATCAATTTTTTCTTTTTTTACTTTGAAACTCAATGTCCGGCCACCCTTGTCGACCCTTGGGTGAGGGCCGGATGCTAGCGAGGGCCGCCTCCGCCAAGGACATTGCGGCCTTTCTCGCCGCGCGCGAGGCCGCAATGGCTTTGAGCGAGGAGGGTCGTGACCCTTGCTCAGAGCCAATGAGGTTTGTCGGTCATCCTCGCAAACCAAACCCCAAGTTTTAGATTAAAAGAAAAACAAATTTAAAAATATATATTTAAAAATATTGTTAAATAATGACCACGTCAGCACTGATCGTTCTACATGGCATCACCGGCGCTCACGTCAGCGATTTCCTGCCAAAATTGGCCGGATGGACTAAATTGATACAAATGCAAAAAGGTTTAGGAATAAATTTGTCCAATTGAAAGGTTTATAATGGAATTGGTACCAATGCAATAGGTTTAGGACTATTTTGGTACTTTTCCCGAGTTTTATGTGGATCGATTTGAGTGCTAGTATCAACTCCATGGAAAGAAGCGATCTTTAAGAAATCGATTGTAAATTTGATGATTACAGAGCATGCAATCGTTCAAGTGTTTTCCAACTGCTAACAAAATCACGTTCCTCCACAGAATCAATTTAGCAACAACCAAGCTCCAGTAAATCATATATCAATCAGCAACGATCAAGCTCCACCGAATCAGATGCCAAAATTTCCTCCTCTACATCAATAATCAAATCAGATATTTACTTTCCATTTTTGATTCCTCTCCGAGTCCTATGCAGCACAATCAACAGCACGAGCATTGGTTTTGAGGCTTCAATTTCAATCCATCACTGAAGGAAGTCGTACAATTAGAGAGTTCCTTCAAGAGGTAGCAACCATCGCATATCAATTGGCAATTATTGAAGAATCTCTCTCAGCCAATGAATACCATGGCCTAGAATTTTTCGGATTAGACACATCGATCTCTGTTGTCTCTCAATTGGAGGTACTCTCATACAACGCTCTTCACAAATTGCTACTTCAACATGAAGGAAGACTATAGTTGAGCAAAATGACCTCCAATGCTCCTCTACATGCTCCTTTTATTTCTCACCAGACATGATTTACACATCAACAAGCTAAAGAAGGCTCTCAAAATTTTGATCCATCAATCGCAGGAGCATCCAACACCAGTCCACTCCTACCGACACCAATAGGGTCTCCCAACTATCGGTCGTTTGGTGGAGGTGGCAAGCAACGCAACGACATTGGGCCATTTTGTCAGATATGCTACCGCCAAGGCCATGAGCCAACAATTGCAGGGAGCGCTTTAATCCCCAGTTTGTACACCACCACCACTTCAGACAAATTATTCAATCCCAACCGAAGCTGCTCAATTAGCGGCTTACTATGCCCCTTTTAATAATCCACCTTCTTGGCATCCTATTTTCAGTGGCTCTCAAAAGGTCAAGGAAGACCGAGATGGAATTGAGAGTTGACTCGAGACACGGAAGTTTATATGGCTGCAGATTAAGGATATAAGAATCCTTTGTTAACTAAGTTAAGAATCATCAAGGGCATTGGTAAGGTGTGAGATGGACGCCATCATGAATTGAAGGAATGGCCATAGGATAGCGTGACTACATGTGTCGGCCCATTGGTGAGTCAAGGAATTAGACCAAGCCTTGAATTGAAGTAAAGTTGCATGAAGAAGGACCCACGATCCAAGAGCCCGCATTCTCGGTTTTCAGCACACGTCGAAAGTAAAATGGGTCGTTTGAGCTCGTCCGGAGGCCGAATTGAGCTCTGTTTTCTCTTATGCGACCGTAAGATCATGAGGAACATGAATTTGAGGTTTGTTTGTCAATAAAGTGGAGAAAACTTAGTCAGTTTGGATGAAAATGGACCTGGACGTGCTTGCGTGACCAGTTCAATGTCGGTGCATGTCTCACAAGTGTCCTAGGGGAAAGCCAAGTGTCGAGTAAAGAGAAAAGAGGTGGTGACTAGAGGAGAATTTAGTGTGCATGCCTACAAGCGGCATGCATGCAAGGACTAAAGATCAAATGGCGAATTAGCTCGCCGCATGTCCGCGAAATGTCGACAGAAAGGGGACAAGTGTCACGGAAACTTCGTCCTCAAGTTTTTCCCTTACCCAGCTCTATATAAGGGTGTGCTTGAGGTGAGAAGAAGGTTTTTGGCTCTCCTCATCCCCTGTGACATTCTGAAATCCGGCCCTTTTCGAAGTAGGATTTCATGAGACATCTCGTCAGTGCATTTCAGATAAATCTCGCTCAGAGTTGGCCACTCTTGAGAAGACTAACCGATGGGGAAAGGCTAAGTGGGATTTAAGTACGTGGACCAAAGAACTCGACCATGGATTGGTGCCTTGACCATAAGGATTGTCGATGGGATATTTTGAGCCATGATAGGCCGGTCTAAGGTTGGTCTTGGAACGATTTGCCAGTGTTATACAATTGGATCACGGGTGATTCCGTTTGACCATCGTATAATTCGCGAATCAACCTAAACCAATTCCTGACGATCGCGTCCTTTGGAACTAGCGATTGACCTTCGCAATTACATGACAACCAAGGTCGCCATGACTCGAGTAACTCTTAAACGTGACATTAGTCACGGGTCGATACGCGTAACTCCTGAGAGCCGCCCGTTAGTTTGAGATACTCTGGAGTCGCCACTGACGGATTTTAGCCACGAATTGGACTTCGGAATTGGACATCGGATATTCGAGAATTCCAACGGTAATAGATTGAAAGTCGCCTCACCAAGAACCATTAAGGTTGTGGTTCGTCCCATGTCGATCAGAAAAGTGAAATTCGGACCGACGATTGGAAATGACCCTTTTACCCCTTAATTGGTACACTTCTCTTTGGAAATAGCAAGGGCAAAATGGACATTTGCCACCCCTAGCTTCAGCCGAAAATTGAAGGGCAATGAGGTCAATTGGCCCTTGAATTATTGAGTTTGGATTGGACTAAGTGATTTGACAATTTTCCCTTAAACCACCCCCACCAACTTGTCATTCTAGGATACTATTCTTTGTCATAAGCCTTCAACCACTCATGTCCTCTCTCTTGAATTTGGATAAAGACTCATCTCTCTCTCTCTCTCCCTCCATTTCGGACGAAGCCTTCTTCCCTCTCTCTCATTCCCTCGTTCTCTCTCTTTCTCGCTTGCTGCCCGCCGAACCAATTCCGAAGTCGCTCCTTGTTTGCCCCATATCTCCTTCGTCCCTTGTTATATTTTGACGAGCCATATACCGTTGGAAAGCTTATCGTCTTTCCGTTCCAATGACATATTGTGGGTCCAAATCCACCCAGCCAATCGTCCCGTGGAACCGTTTTAAGGAGGAAAGGTCGCTGCCCAGAATCAGCCAGACCCGAGTTGCAAGAATCCGACCTTGGGAGTTTGTTGAGGCAAATCCTTGGGGTAAGACACTCCCTAAACCTTGTTAAGATATTGAGTAACATGTCCCTAAGATTTATTTTGGGTTTTAATGGATTTAATGGACCGATTTCTTGTTGTTCTTGGTCGTTCAAAACCGGACCGTTTCTGCTCTACTTAGAACCAAGAAGAACAAAGGCTGTTCTTGAGGAAATCTTGTACCATCTTAAGGTGAGTGACCTTTGGGACCTTGTTTATCATTTTTAGAGGTCGTACGGTTGTATTAGAAGTGCTATAGGTTGAGTTTCGTTGGTGATTTTCGGTTGGACCTCCTAGGAACCAAATCTGCCGCCGGTGACCCAAGTTGCGCCGCAAGCTCCTCAGCCACTTCCAACCGGTTTTCTTGGACTTTTGAGCTCGGTAAGCTTATTCTAACCCTTAGTTAGGACCTTGTGTCATGGAAGGACCGAGTGAGATGAGTTAGATAGTGGTTTTAGGGGCTGTTCTTAATAGAACCCGATGGAATCCGAACTTGTGATGTTAGGACAGATTGTGATGGAGGTCTTATGGCAAGTGAAATGTTGAGATCATGATTGAATTAGGCTAATGAATTGGTTCGTGTATGGACCGAGTGCCTTGTGTGCCATAGTGATGTGATAGAGCTTGATTTGAGCTTTGATTGGATTAGAGAACCATTAATTGATCCCCAGGTGCATTCGGCCTTGTTATGAAATAATGATATGTGACATGAAATTGAATGAATGGCCCTAAATTCTATTCTGGCCGTGAGCTATGATGGAGGGTTAATTGATTTAAATGACACCATAATTGTGATTTCGGCCTTGCTTGATGAATTGGTGCTCT
This sequence comes from Rhodomyrtus psidioides, assembly GCA_021437785.1. Classification (NCBI taxonomy): domain Eukaryota; kingdom Viridiplantae; phylum Streptophyta; class Magnoliopsida; order Myrtales; family Myrtaceae; genus Rhodomyrtus; species Rhodomyrtus psidioides. The sequence goes on along the minus strand of JAILYB010000023.1, from coordinate 738,005 downwards.
TGAAGGTATTAATGGATCAATTGATTGCATTGGCTTGTAATGGCCTTGATTGACTGAATGAGGTGAAGTGATCCATGGAAAAAGAAATTGGTACGTTTGAATCGACTTGTATTCGATCATGAAGCATCAAAGAAAGCCATGTCTGGGTGATTAATGCAATATAGTTCATGACACACAATTGAGCTTATTATGGTCGAATGGTGCCTAGATTGATGATATGCCATGGTACGGAATTGTGATTTAAAATAGCCGAGTGGTCCTTGTATGGACGATATGCACATGTGTTTGTTGTATACTATGATTGGTTGAATTATAAGCCTATGTGCATATAATGCCCTGTTGCGTTAAACGCGAGGCTTAGTTATATCCTGATGCGTTAAACGCGGGATAGACCTGAGGCGTTAAACGCGGGTTATGAGATGGCATTTGTAACCTGATGTGTTAAACGCGGGTTCAGTGGTTAACCAAGCCTGAGGCGTTATTACGCGGGCTAAGCCATGAGAATTACAGTTATATCTCATAATTATATCATATATATTATATATGAATATGTATAAGCTATCCTTTATATTATAAGATATTAAGTGCCCAAAGTACGAAGCCTAGCCTAGAATTGTGAATTGTATGACAATATGAGCATTAATCGAATCGCCGCATGCCGTTTGCCTTGTGTTTGTGGTTTGGTCATTGCATACGTGTGGGAGTGTCTGGAAGTACTAAGTGCCTAGCTTAGGGTTAGGATTAGCTTATTGAGATTTATCTCACCCCGTCGTGGGACAACCTTTTTTCAGGTCCTAAGCGATGGAAATCATGGTTGCCATGGACTGGCATTCGAAGAAGTGATATGGAGAGAATGGATATAAACTCACTTGTGGTCTTAGAAATTTTACTTCGATTTGTGGATTTAGATTTGAACCATTGGTATTGGACGACGGTAACCTTGAAGTGTATTTGAGAGAAATTGAGGAGTGCACATTTTTATGTCCCAAGCCATCTTGTCTAAGTGTTATGTATGGAGTTTTATTTATCGCTTCCGCATGTGCATTTCATTCCGCGAGTGTATATCAGAGGCGTATTGATCCTGGGGAATAGTCGTAAAGACAGACCAGAAAGGGATGTTGGCACGCTCGTAAGGTCGCGGGACGTGACATCCCCTCTCCATCTCCTCACGTCGGCCAGCAGAGGACTAAAAGGAGGAGGAAGGACAGAACCCGTTCTGTCAACTAGGGGCTGGAACCGAGAGAAATCGAGGGACAATCAAGGCTATACTCAACTCCTATTCACAAATCCAGACAAGGAATCATTCGAATTCTTTCCTATAATTGCTAGAATGTTAGAATAGAGTATATCTTAGTGCTGAGATTGGTTTGAAGTCGGGCTGGTATGAGAAACAGTGTGCTGTTCAGATCGGATCTACAATGAGTCTACTAGATTGTGAATTTTACAAAGCTTCGTGTGTCAAAAATTTGACCAACCTTCATCCATGAAACTTGTTCATAACATTCTTGGCTATAACATAATTTAATATCAAAATTTTTGGGATTGGATTAGAATTTGTAATTCATTTAGAACCTCATGGGTTCTGTCTGTTTTTGGTGAGTTTAGCTGTGACCTCTATCAGTTCGTGATTTTCTACAAATTTTAGAAAAATGAACTGAATCAACTTCTCTTCACAAAAGTTTAAGAAGACATCTTGGACTACAACATATAAAAATTTTGGATTTTTATAGACCCGTTAAGCTAATGAAACAAGGCTGCTTCTTTGAAGTTTCCATTGATTTTCTCTGAAGGTCAGATTTCCTCTAGAGTGTGTGAATTACTGCAATTTTTCTAGATCGAATCAGCTTATGATTCATGAAACGATGTTCATCAATGTCTTAGATACATCATATTAAAATTTGGTGATTTTTGGAGCTCATTAGCTAATCTAAAGGTAGTAACTTCCGTTAACCATACAGAACTGAATTTCTGTTTGATGAACCAACTTTAAGGGGTCGAATAGTAAAAGCTTAAATTCCAGTTTAGATGCGTCGAAAGCATTATGTTTACCTAAACTCGGAATAGAGGGAATGGATGTGTTGGTTCGGTCATGAAGAAGGGAAGGTACTAGGAGAGAAGGCGAGCTTGGTTAAGGCTGCTTCAGACTACCTAGGAACTATAGAATAGTAGTTCCGATTATGATTTAGGGACTCAGTTGTTGCGACCCTCCCTCGCGGAGCGAGGGGCAAGGAAGGAGGGCTAATGGGCCGTCCGATCGCTAGCTTGATCGGACGCAGGTCTCTCCCAAGGTCCATTACCCAAATCGCAACGGCTGGATATACGTGGTCGACCTTCAGTGTGGTTTAGTGACATGTGATACGTGTATATGCCAAGGGGTCGCCACCAATCGTTTCGTGGAGGGTACGATCGGAAACCCCATCGAATAGTTGGGAGCTGTCTATTCGATTATGCGGAAATCAGAGAAATGGGTTCGGGGACTTAGTTACGCCAACTGCTAGAGTTGACGCCCTTAAAGTACCTAAGCTGAATGGTTTATCTGATCCTAGGAATTCATACAGACGAGTGGGGTACAGATCCTAAATCTAGGAGTTCATGCAGATGAGAATGACTACCCTATCACTCACAATCAATGAAAATAAATGCGCAAATCAAGGATCCATAACATGCGGATAAAGCACATGAAATCAGCATGGCATCCCTAATGAGGCCCTATTAGCCTAGAGAAATATCAATCAAGGCTTAGGAGTGTTTTTGACATGATTCGCCCATGAGGGGCAAAATCGTAATTTTGAACAATTCAGGGATAATTCACCTCGAAAGGACAAATTTGTCATTTTAGATGAATTGGGAAGTCAAAAGACGGGGGAAATATGATTGGTCATCAATCCAATCCATTTCCTATTTTTAGGGAATTTTCAGGATTTTTCTGGAATTTAAAAGTGATTTTACCCTCGGAGGGGTAAAGTCGTCATTTTGGACAAAGATGAGAGCTAAAAATCTCAAACATTAGGGTTGGTCGTCCACCTGACCCAAACCCTAACTCTGACCAATTTTCAGGACTCGATTGAGACGAGAAAGACGATTTTCCCATTGAGGGGCAAAATCGTCCTTTTGAGAAAATGGACGGGACTCGAAAATCCAAGCCTAAAAATTGGTCGCCTACCCGACCCTAATTCTTACCTTGGCATTATCGGCCTTATCTCGCATATACAGCAGAGGCGACTTACCCCTAAAGGGTAATATCGTCAAGTCTAGGAAGAACGGATAGGAAACCCCAAAAATAGGGTTGATCAGTTGTCTGTGGTCAATCCTCGATTTTTGGGGATTTCTAGAGTGTCTAGGATTTTCCCACAATTTTTTTTGGAATTTTATGGAATTTTCTAGCATTTTTTTTGGATTTTCTAGGATTTTTCTGATTTTTTTATTTTTAAAATCATTTTCTGATTTTTTTACTAATAAAATGTTATTGGGACCGGGTCGGGTGACCTGGCCCACGACACACGGGCGGGCGGCCGGACCCGCTCGGACCCAACCCGAAACGGCACCGTATTGCTTCTCCCGCTCAAATTTTTAATTCCCGCCCAACTTGGATCAACGCTCTGGATTGCGCCACGTGGCGGACGCGCGGATGGTCTGATCTAAGGTAGGCAGCCGACGGCCACGATTGGAAGGCAAGATTGAATCTTGACCGTTCGATCCATGGCATTTTTTTATTTCCGAAAATCCTTTTTATTTCCAAAAATGCGAGATCGCGACACTTGGCCAACTATCCACCGTCCGATCATTTTTTGTTATTCGGTTATAACAACCGATGTTGACGTGGCTGCCACGTGGGCGCCACGTCAGCGACACGTCAGCGTTGACTGGTCAACTCTCGTTGACCAGTCAACAGACTCGCCGCGGAAGACGATCGGCGCCGGCTCTGTCTCGCCGGCGCCTCGTCGGAAAGCGATTTCTTCATCTACGGACCACCAAAGCTCGCGAAACCACCGCCATTCAACTCGTTTCGATCTCCTCTACAACATATCAAAGCATTGACATAGCAGAATCATAACTCACACACATGCCATCTCCGATCGAAGCTAAGCTCCGGCGGCTACTCGTCCTAGCCGTTTCTAACGTTGCTTAACTGAACAAATCGATCAGGAAGCATCACGAAGGGCTGAGAAAGCTTACCTGGCCATCGCGAGGGTTCGGTTCAACCTAGGAGGAGTTATAGCATTCACGGCCAGTCGGTCAAAGTCGGGGGTTGACTTGATGGTTTTATACATCAAACAAGCGAAAAGAAAATGTAACGGAGATCAGCCATGCTCAATGAACATATTAAGACCAAAAACAAACAAAACGATCGACAGAATCATGAGATGCCATTGAAGGCCGAGGTCAAGCTTGAAGATGTTTCTCACCTTTCTTCGAGATCAGAGGCTGATCGAACGGGTTCGGGAGCTACTTCGGAGCTCCAGGAAGTCGACGACGATGATCACCAGCGTCGATTTTGCTGAGGATGATCCGACGAAGCTTGCACAGGTAAGCTTCGGCCGCCTCTGTCTGTCTCTCTCTCTCTCTCTCTGCGAGCTCTCTCTCTGAGCTCTCTGTTCTTCTCTGTGCGTTTCTTTCTCTCTCCGCCTCTCGCTCGCTTCGCGAGCTCTCGTTTTCGTCTTCCCTCTCTCCGCCAGCTCCTCCTCCACGAGCCCTCTCTCTCTCCTTTTCTGCTCGTCCGTCCTCTGGACGTTCGGTTCTTGCCCTCCTTCTCTGTTTCTTCGTCGTCGTTTTTGTTATTACGTCCGTTGGCGAACTCCTCTAACCGACTACCCCCTCCAACTGATTTCTCGTTCCTCTCAATTGCCCCCGTTCCCTCTCGCCCGTTCTGTTTTTTTTTTTTAGCGTGAAAAGCTTTGGGGAGATGGTGAACAGTGACCGGGTCTCCGGGTCGGGCCCGTCCGACCCGTCAGACCCGGTTCACGAATAATGGCCAAATTGAACTGGTAATTGGCATTTTTTCGCAAAATTGAAGCTTCCAATGTTATTCACGGCATGATTTCTCTTTGGAAATGTGGTTTTTGTGACTAAAACACTTAGAATCATGTGAAAGCCCCAAAAATGAGATAGGATCCGAAATTCAATTTCGTCAAATTAGGGTGCTTAATGAAGGAATTGGCATCAATTGAGCTCACCATTAGATTCAGGGGGTCAAAACCTGTAGGGAGGAAGTATTGGGGTTCTATTGGTCTCTCTCAGAAAAGTTTAATTTTGGATTTGGCATTTTGGGGACTAAAATGAAAAGATTTTCATGCAATTAGGTCCTTAAAGCCAAAATTGATCAAATCAGTGCACAATTGAACCAAATTGAAATGTAGGGCAATCAAGCTGAATGTCAAGACTCGGAAAATGCAAAAGATTGCAAATAAAAAGACTCAAAATATATTTTTTGACAAGTTTAACCCTGTGTGTTACAAAGAAACACACAAAATTAAACTTGAATTTCAACTCTTGATGAGGTCAAAATGATAATAAAATTAAAATAAAAATATTGACTATTTTCCTATATTTTTGTGACCTCAAATTCTATTTTTTGTTGATTTTTCTAGTATTTTCCTATTTTCTAAAAATACTAAAAAATGTGAAAAATATGAAAAATTATTTTTTGGTCAAGAATGGTTCCTTGGGCTTGGCCAAGGCCACCAAAGTTGATTTTTTTTTTTGACTTTTTATGGACTTTTTGTAATTTTTCAAAATATAACTGCAAAAAGACATGGTCAAAAATCAGGTGTCAACAGCTGCCCCTCTTTGAGAGGAATCTCGTGAGAGGTTTCGCTCAAAGACAGGTGACACCTGAGTCTAGACCGACTCGACTGGGGAAAAGAAAAACGAATCTTAACACTCTATCTTTCTTGTCCCGCTGGTGAATGCTCTGCTCCTCATTCTTTTGCTGACGTGAGAGAGAAAGTAGAGAGACCCACATGCTATTTACCTGTTGATCACCTGCCTGATGCTCGTGCGGCATGCGCGGTGTATAGCGGGTTCAAGTGAATACCTAGGGACTCGTCTTTTGAGTATCCTAGGGCGGTTAAACTCTAGCCTGTATGGTAGGCCGTACCAGAATGAGATTCCTATACTTAACAGGAACCTGTGAATGACGCACCAAGTTTCTTAGGGATTGTCAGAAGTTTTGATCCGTATGGTGGATCAGACCTTGAATAGGACTCCTTTCTGCTAGGAACCTATGGATGACGCACCTAGTCTCTTAGGGATTATCGAACATTTTGATCCTTCAGGGGGATCAGGCCGAGAATAGGACTCCTCTCTGCTAGGAACCCATGGATGACGCACCCAGTCTCTTAGGGATTGTCGAACATTTTGATCCTTCAGGGGGATTAGGTCGAGAATAGGACTCCTCTTTGCTAGGAACCCATGGATGACGCACCCAGTCTCTTAGGGATTGTCGAACATTTTGATCCTTCAAGGGGATCAGGCCGAGAATAGGACTCCTCTTTGCTAGGAACCCATGGATGACGCACCCAGTCTCTTAGGGATTGTCGAACATTTTGATCATTCAGGGGGATCAGGCCGAGAATAGGACTCCTCTTTGCTAGGAATCCATGGATGACGCACCCAGTCTCTTAGGGATTGTCGAACATTTTGATCATATATTCTAAGGAATTAACTAGGATCTACACAAGTGAGGTGTGCCTAAACCTTAGGCTTCACCACAAGAGCTATTCTGGGTTTAGGGGTTACCTAAAACCTTATAGAAAGCTGATTTTGCCAGAAGTTTTCGATCATATATTCTAAGGAATTAACTAGGATCTATACAAGTGAGGTGTGCCTAACCTTTAGGCTTCACCACATGAGCTATTCTGGGTTTAGGGGTTACCTAGAACCTCACAGAAAGTTGATTCTGAAAATTGTCCTTTCGACATGCAAGGCGTTATTCTGGGATTTGGGGATGCCAATCATCCTGTAGAAAAACTTGAACCTGCAAAAACTTTGATAAGATTCTTCGGGGATCTAGGGGCTGCCTGAGATCTCGCAGAAAGACTATCTTGAATATTGTCCTTTCGATATTGAAGGTGACATTCTGGGATCTAGGAGCTCCAAGTATCCTGTAGAAAGTTCCAACCTGTAACACTGGGATCTCACGGAGAGATGATTTCCAAAGATTGTCCTATTGACATGGGAGGTGACATTCTGGGATCTGGGTACTCTAGATATCCTGCAGAAAGCTCAGACCTGTAATACTGGAATCTCACACTAGGGAGATAATTTCAAACATTGTCCTTTTGACATTGGAGGTGACATTCTGGGATCTGGGGACTCCAAGTATCCTGCAGAAAGATCAAACCTATAAATTTGAAATCTCACCGAGGGATGATTTCGAATATTGTCCTTTTTGATATTGGAGGTGACATTCTGAGATTTGGGGACTCCAGGTATCCTGCAGAAAGCTCAAACCTACAACAACTTTGATAAGATTTTTGTTTGGGATATGGGGTTACCAAGGATCCTGCAGAAAAATAAACTTGAAAGCTCTTCTTCACAGAGCAAGGCATCCTTCTGGAATCTGGGGCTACCATGATTCCTATAGAAGTTTAACCAAGAAAAATAGCATTCTAGGATCTGGGGTTACCAAGAATCTGTCATAAGCTCAGGCATATAAACTCTCCTTCTTAGAGAAATGTGTCATTCTAGGACTTGGGGCTACCACGAGTCCAAGAGAGGTCGTGTTTTTCTGGGATTTGGGGTTACCAGAAATCCTAGGGGTGAGCATGGTTCCAGGGTAGAACCTGGAACCTGTAGAACCGGACCGGTAGGAACCGATTGGTTCTAGGTTCCAAGGTAAGAGGGTACGTTCCAGGTTCCAAAAATTTGGAAACCTACTTTGACGGGTAGGTTCCAGGTTCTAAGTAGGTGGAACCTGGAACCGAAACCTGGAACCTGAAGCAATCTTTTATATTATTTTTTAGTATATGTCATCACGTCATTATGATGGATTTCATAAGGACGTTAATGAGTATGTAATTTGAAACTACTTTATCATCGAGTTTTTTACTCTATTATTATTTTATATTTTTCGTGTATATATGTATGAGTTATAGTTAATAGATTTTAGTAGTAGATGGTGGTCATTAGAGGTAATTATTCGCATTGATCGCTCAATCAATAATATATGTGGAACCTGGATAGAACTTGAAACCGCTCACCCCTACTTTCTTCTATTTTGGTGCAAATGGAGTTTTATTGATAGGTTTTAGGGTACCCTGGAACCGGATCCAGAACCTGTGACTGGGTAGGTTCCAGGTTCCAGAGTATTGAGGGTAGGTTCTAGGTTCTAGAAATTGAGGAACCTGTAGTAGCGGGTAGGTTCCAGGTTCTAGGTGGAACCTACCCAGAACTTGGAACCGCTCACCCCTAAGAAATCCTGCAGAAGCCTGAACATGTAAACTCTTTCTTACCAAGAGAGGTTGTGTTCTTCTGAGATCTGGGATTGCCAGGAATTTTGCAGAAGTTTAGACATGTGAATCGTTTCTCACCAAGAGTGATACAAGCCATTTTAGGAACCGAAGTCATCAAGAATCTTGCAGAAACTCCAACCTGAAAATTTTCTCACCAAGGGCACATCAATGGTCTTTAAGTGATATCTAATATCAAACTGACAGCATTTTATGACTTATATCAAAGTCATGAAAGATTTCAATAAATGCATTATGATGCTGAGGTTATCCAAAACACCTTGCAACATACGGAAGTGATCAAAAATTCATTGTGAGGAAAGTTTGAATCAAACAATCTAAAATTACCCAAAAGAGTTTGGTTAAAGCGTCCATTGGAGTATTCTCATCAAAAAGGACTTCTCACCGTTTTTGAGATAATGGTCTTTTATCAAGAATGCACTTGAGTTTCCTATCAAACCTGCGCCTAGGCTTCAGGATCATTCGCAGTGAATACATCTCGATCGATCAAGAGGACTTCCAAGGGACCGTAATGTTGGGGTTGGTCAACGGTTTTCAAAGGGGGACTTGCGTGCAAGTCAAGGCTTTCGAAGAGAATTCTTCAATGTCTGCCCTAGGTTTACAAGTCAAGAAACCTGCAAAATGAGAAAGAAATAATCTTGCTCGAACTTCTTCGAGCTAAGCTTAGACATTAAACCCTATGTCAATCCAAGTGCCTTAATCAGAAAAGGCTTTTCAGGGTTGTAACGTAGGTAGGATTGGGGACCAAAAAAGGCTTGTTTTTGGTTCAGAATATGCGAAGGGTTTAACATTGGTGATCACTGCAAGTTTGCCGTCGATCTTGTCCCTTCTGGTTCAAAGAGCGTCTTCAGTCTTTGAAGTGCATTGATAGTTTTTGAAGAGCATTGTCAGTCTTCGAAGCGCACATTTGTCTTTAGAGAATATCTATTTCATGTTGAGACGGCGCCAACATCTTGTTTACGCTTTCATCATCTGAGTGTGACATGATTGGGAGCATCTTTCGCAGTCCAGCTCCCTTGGAATTTTCTTTTACAACCAGATTTCACTAGTGACCTATACAAAGGTATCATGCCATCTTTTGGTATTTTAGAAGATCAAACATATGATTCACAAGTGTACAAGTATTTGGACGGGCATTGGCCTTGCTTTTACCAAGCACTTTGCTTTTTCTTGATACCTAGGTTCGGATTTTTCTCTCTTTTTCTTTTTCTCATCTTTTGTCGAAATCCCACCTTTTCTTTTCTTTTGGGAACCAGGATTTTTGAATAAGTGTGCTAGATGTTCAACTCGAATCTCAGCACTCAAACATTAGTCCAGGAATTTTTACAAATCATATCTTTCGAACTTTTTCGCTCTTGAAGTGACGTCGCTTCCGTCTTGGACTATGCAATGATCACCAACAAGTTTGTGAAGCGAACGTATAAGCTCAACTAGGCTGTGCAAAGGGTAAAATTGTATAGGATAGAGAAACGAATGCTTTTCGTCATCTTAAAGCACTTGAACTACCATAGAAGTTAAAATGACAAGCAACACACGAAGATTGATGTAAGTCCGAGCAAGAGAACTTCTAACCATTTACCTCTGGGTACTGTTGGACGTACTTCCAGTTTGCCCCACTGTGGGGGTGGTTCTTGACATGGGTAAAGAATGGAACCGCCGTTCAAAGGGTTATCAATGATCACCTGTAGTGTTTATGATAGAGAAACGAATGCCTCCGTTGTCTCAATCTATGTAATCACTGCGAATAACCCCTACGTCCGTAGGTCAATGTCTTTATCCTTACCACTCCACTTATCTCTCAAGTGTGTATAGGACGTGTTTAGATTAGGCTTGCCTCTTGTCTGAGGGAACGTCCTTTTGAACGGTTTAAACAACTTTTGTTGGAAAAGTTCATTTCGCTTTCTCCAAAACTTTACCCTCTAAGGGGATTTATGATGCACAATGCATATTTCAATCATGTTCAGATAACCTCCGAGTTTAAACATGAATGCCAATGCCATGACTGTGAGAATTCTGCATTTTTATAGACATGATAATTGAATGCATGCTAGATTTCAAGAAGCCTTCAAATTCTAGCAATAAGGATCCTGACAGTCTTAAAACCTAAGAGATTGGGAAAGGAATACTTACCTGCCCAGCGTGGCTAGGGATTCTTGAAAAACATAAAGGAATATGTCAGTGTATGCTCTCGAATTTCAAAAAATTAGAACGATACACCCTACCCTTGATCATGCTCTCTGATGGAAGTGGATAGATAAAATCTGCATGTTACTTAACAACACAGAATGGTTAAGAATGTTCAAATTTCTTAAAATTCTCAGTCTTTGAAGAGAAAGGATATGCACCTGACCATCACAATGTTAGGTCTCATTGATCATGCATTCCAATCTGAATGCCAATGCGTGGATTACAAAAATCGGCTATTTTGACCTATGACGATGATCCCTTTATCAGTTTTGGCAATGAATTCCGCTCGATGGCTTCCTTCATCTTTGGAACGCGTTCCATGCTATTCTTCGAAGTTTCATGCTCTTCGTTTGCTGTCTCCTGTCTTCATCAGACGTTCCTGGTACTCGCCGTTGAGGACCTTGCTTCCTAGAGTCCTGCAATATTGAACACATGCTAGTGTATGCATGGGTGCATGATATGCTTATGCAATGACTATTATGATGACTTGGCTCAATTCGGAATGAGTCATATAACCAGAATCTGATTTTATTTCAAGGGTAATATTTCTTCACAGCATCTAAATTTACAGGTTGCCCCTGTTCTTCTCCCTCGGAGTTTACAAGAATCAATGCTCCTCCCGTGAAAATCTTCTTGATAACATAGGGACCTTCGTAATTCGGGGTGAATTTACCTCCCGGATGGATAGTATTCAGCAAAGTCTTCCTAATAACCAAGTCATTCACTTCGAAATTCCTGGTTTTTGACTTTTCGATTAAATGCCCTGGCTACCCTCTTCTGGTTAGTTTGTCCATGGCAAATGGCATTAAGATGCTTCTCGTCTATTAAATTTAGCTGTTCATATCTGTGTTTGGAATACTCTGACTCGGAGAGTTTACCCTCTGATAAGATCCTCAAAGAGGGGACCTTAACTTCCACGGGTAGGACTGTTTCCATCCCATACACCAGACTATAGGGAGTTGCCCCTGTAGAAGTCCTGATTGATGTTCGGTAAGCCATTAAGGCGAAGGGCAGCCTTTCATGCCAATCCCTGTAGTTTTCTGCTGTTTTAGCCAAGATTCTCTTGATGTTTTTGTTGGCTACTTCCACAGCCCCGTTCATCTGCGGGCGGTAGGGGGATGAATTCAGATGTCGAATACCAAAGTGATCCAGTAGATCATTGACAATCTTGTTGTTCAGGTTGGATCTATTATCTGTGATAATTGCTTGAGAGGTACCATACCGGGAGATGATGTCTCTTTTGATGAATCTTGTCACATTCCTTGCAGTGACATTCTTGTAAGAACTGGGTTCTACCCATTTTGTGAAGTAATCAATCGCTACCAGGATGAAGCGATGACCATTTGAAGCCACATGATTAATAGGCCCTATCATGTCTATGCCTCACATAGAGAAAGACCAAACTTTAGACATTTGGTGTAGTTCATTTGGGGGTGCATTGATCTTATTACCATATATTTGGCATTGGTGGCATGACCGGACATGTTGACAGCAGTCTGATTCGATGGTCATCCAATAATAGCCAAGCCGCATGATCTTCCTGGCGAGGAGGTGGCCGTTCATGTGAGGCCCACATATACCTTCATGGATCTCTTTCATGAGAATATTTGCTTCCTTGGCATCTACACACCTCAACAGAGTAGAGTCAAATGACCTTTTGTACAGAATTTGTCCACTGAGGAAGAATTTGCTGGCCATTTTGGTTATGTATCTTCGGTCTCCCGCTTGACACCCTTCAGGAAACTCCCCTTTTGAGAGGTAATTTTTGATGTCATAATACCACGGCTCCCCATCAAACTCTTCTTCGATTAGCATGCAGTGGGCTGGCCTTTCAATTGTGCCAATCCTTAGGGGTTCTATATCCAACCCTCCAGTCGTTTGTAACATTGAGGCCAGGGTGGCTAACGCATCTGCAAATTGATTGTGAGATCTTGATAGATACTCGAATGACACTTCTTCGAACTTAAGTGTTAATTCTTCAAGGTATTCGTGATAAGGGATGAGCTTTGCATCTTTTGTCTTCCACTCTCCCTGTGTCTGTAAAATGATGAGCATGGAATCTCCATAAACTTGCAACCTAGGTATCTTCATAGAAATGGCCAATCGTAGGCCTAGAATGCACGCCTCGTATTCTGAGATGTTGTTAGTGCAAGGAAAAGTTATCTTCGCCGCCACAGGATAATGTTGATCATCAGGGGATATCAGTACTTCCCCAGTGCCTGCCCCTGATAGATTAACAGCACCATCGAAATACATGACCCACTTGTCCTCTGCTAAGTTCAGAATTTGATCTTATGTTCTTATTACTTTAGAAGGCTCACCGCTTGACGGGTTCTCTGCCAGCATGTCAGCTATAACTCTTCCTTTTACTGACTTTTGTGGAGAATATTTGATGTCAAATTCAGATAGCATCACTTGCAATTTTGCTAATTTCCCAATTAAAGCGGGTTTCTCCAGGAGGTATTTGACATGATCGTTTTCTATTATGAGCTGAATGTGGTGATGTAGGGTATACTGTCTCAATCTACGAAGTACCCATACCGTTGCTACACATGCCCTTTCAATTGGTATATATTTTGCTTCAGATGGCGTGAATTTCTTACTTAGGTAATAGATGGCTCTTTCTTTACCATCTATCGGGCCTGTTTGGGCAAGTAAGGCTCCCAAAGATTCCTGTTGTATAGTCAGATATAAGGTCAATGGGTGACCAGGGATTGGTGGCACAAGTACCGGTGGAGTGATTAGATAGTTCTTAATCTTTTGGAATGCCCGACTGCATTCTGCATCCCATGTCACTCTCGCGCCTTTCTTGAGTAATTTGAAGATTGGTTTAGCCACATCAGACAGCTGATTGATAAATCTGGTAATATAGTTCAGTCTCCCCAAAAGGCTTCTCATTTCTTTTACTGTGGAGGGAGTTGGCAGATCATGGATGGCTTGAATATTTGAGGGATCAATCTCAATGCCCCTGTTACTGACCGTGAATCCGAGAAGTTTCCCAGATTTTGCCCCAAACACATATTTGTTAGGGTTCAACTTCAACTTATATTTGTGCAGGCGCTCAAATAATTTCCTTAACACCTGTATGTGATTCTGCCATTTCTTGGATTTGGCGATCATGTCATCGACATATACTTCAATTTCTTTGTGGATCATATCATGAAATAATGTGACCATAGCCTTCTGATAGGTAGCCCCTGCGTTTTTTAATCCAAAGGGCATGACTTTATAGCAAAAGTTCCCCTAGGGTGTGGTAAATGCGGTTTTTGGTTTGTCTTCCCGCTTCATGAAGATTTGGTTGTATCCCGAGAATCCATCCATGAATGAGAATAATTCATAACCTGCCGTACTATCCACCAACACATCAATGTGAGGAAGTGGAAAATCATCTTTTGGGCTCGCTCTATTCAGATCTCGGTAATCCACGCAGATCCGAACTCTACCATCCTTCTTCATGACAGGGACTATATTTGCAATCCAGTCTGAGTATGGGATAGCTTCAATAAAGCCTACCCTGAGAAGTTTCATGACTTCTTCCTTAATTTTGTCTTCCAACTCGGTCTTCATCTGTCTGCTACCTTGCTTGACATGTTTGATACTGGGATCCGTGGGTAATGCATGTTCCACAATCTTAGGATCTAGGCCTGGCATATCAGCGTAAGACCATGCAAAAATGTATTGATATTCTTTTAGCAATTCAGTGAACTCGAGCCTTTCATTTCGGGATAAATGCCCGCCGATCTTGATCTCTTTGATATTCACGGCGTCTCCCAAATTAATGATGATCGGTTCTTCTGAAGTATGAGGCATCGACTCCTCAAAGGCATTCCAATCTCTGCGGATAGACGCATAACCCTCGTCCTCATCTTCCTCAATGCTATAAGAATGGTCAATGGAGAAATCCGAATTGCATAACAACCTGGTATGTATGTTTGAGATTATATGCCTGAAATGTCATGAATATGGTTAGCTCGTACTCCGTAAGAATGACATGCATGATCATGGAAAGTCTTTTCGAAATAGGTACAGGTATAAACGGGACTAATCCTCATGTCATTGGACATCCTGGCCCCGTGGAAATCTTTTAGAAATTAGGAATCATATGGCAAATCAGGCCTCAAGCTTATGTGCGGAAGACTACCATCATCATAGGGCTGATTCGTGGTTCCATATGTCCTTAACAAAATGTGCGTGGTTTTACAAGCTGCGCTATTTGGACCAACGGTTGGAGATCCAAAGGCGTTTCCCTATACGTACAATAAGGATTGAAAATGCAATAAAATGCAGAAAGTTCTAAATGCAGTATTTAAAGACAAGGGACGAGTTTCTTTACTCAGAGGAAGTGGCTTCATCACCTAGCCACTCTATGATGACATTCACAGAGTTGTCTTCAAGAAATGGGTTTGCCAGATCCGGTTCTATTGTCGGAGTGATATCTTCTTCTGACAACCACTTGGAATCTTTTCTGAAATAGGCGTTCAAAGGACTATTGAATATCTTCGACCTGCCTTTCCAAGTTGGGGAACCAATGAATGAACCCTTTGAGTTGCTCTGGCCTTCATGACGTCCAAGGTTCTTGGCTCAGCCTCGGCCTGTTGCCTTTGGGACAGACTCATCTACATGATATTTTTGATACCCCAAGCCCATTTTATGTGGTTAGCTTTTAACTGCAGGGGGTATTTATCCCTTGACCGTGTTTACCTAGACCTTTTCCAGGGTTAAACCCATATGCCAGTAGCATCTTAGCTGGTAAAAGATTGGCTTCGGAGATGTAGGGGGCTCTCAACCTTGTCCCTACCGGAGTATGAACTGTCTCTACTAGTTCTAGAGAATGATAGCTTGCTTCTGTCTTAACTTCAGGTTCAACGTAGGGAATGTCACTATTCTGGTATGTCTGGAGGTCGACTTCTCCATGTACGATAATCACCTTCCCATCCACTACAAAGCGTACTTTTTGGTGCAAGCTCGAAGGGACGACTCCTGCTATATGGATCCAAGGTCTTCATAGCAGGAATCCAAATGCACTGGGCAGATCCATTACTTGGAAGTTTATAGAGAATTTTGTCGCGCCGATGGATACGTCAAGCTCAATCTCACCCACCACAGTCTTCTTCATTCCGTCGAAAGCTCTTACAGCCGTTTTGGATGCCTAAATCGTTTCCTCATTGATTCCTAACCTTCTCAAGGTAGCTAAAGGGCAAATATTGAAGGCTGATCCATTGTCGATCAGTACGTGTGCCACTCTTTTCCGTTTACATTGCGTGGAGATATATAAGGCCTTGTTGTGCCCTCTTCCTTCCATGGGGAAGTCCTCATCAAAGAAGCTCAATTGGTCTTTTAAAAGGATCGCCCCTACAAAGTCCCCCAATTGTACCTCGTTAATTGTTTCAGGGACATGTACTTCGTTAAGTATCTTCAACAGTGCGTTTTTGTGCTTCTCTGAGTTGATGAATAAATCTAGCAGGGATATTTGAGCTAGCATCTTCCTCAACTGCTCTATTACTTCGAACTCGCTGGTCTTAATGATTGATATGAGCTTTTCTGCATCTTCCTTCGAGACCTCCTTTTTTTCGGATTCACCTTCCCTAGGGGCATAAAATCATCCAGACCTCATTACTGCATCTACTTCCTTCGTCCCATAGTCTCAATGGACTACTTTAGGATCATACTTTTCTACCGGAGGGACTTTTATAGTCACTATCGTCCAATAAGATGACTCTAGTTCAGCTGTGTTGTCTTCTTCCTCTTGCGGCAATCGAATCACAACAGGCTTGACTGGGCAATCTTCCACCCTGCTCAGACTATCAAGTTCTTCCAATCTGATTACCACGGTCGTAGCGGCTTCGATCATTCATACAGTGTCGTCAAAGTCTTTTGTAAAAAGCTTTTCCATGTCCTTCAAGGTTTTTGGTTGAGAGGGATCATCCATACATTCCCATCCGTCTGGTATGATATCCTCAATTTTCTGATAAAAGTTGGGAGGGGCTAAATAATTCACTTTGAAGTTGTACCCCCCAGAATCTTGACCAAAGTTGTCTACAATTTCGCCCATTTCAAGCGCGTTGGCCATAAATTTGCGATCTGCCAGACTTCGCTTCTTGTTTTCCAGTTCATCTTCGTCGAATTCTTCTTCTGGTTCAGCAACTAGTTCGAGACTGCCTGTCAGCTCGTTGCAAGGGCTGTCCGACACGTTCCCCTGCTCAATTTCGACCACAAATTGACCTCCCTCCAAGATTAGAGAGGCATTGACTCACTTGAATTCTTTATCAGTAACGTTTGATATTATTCCCAAGCTCATCATCTTGGCGATGCATAATTTTCTTACGTCAGCAGAGACTTCCTCCCCTCTTGGGTATAGTGAGGCGACCGCTAGTATGTTGGCCAGCTTAGGTACGTCCACTTTCAGCTTAAGGTAGTTTTCCTCCTCTTCAGTGAATATCGCTCCTGCTGCTTGATGATCTGGGAGTGGGTTTTCTTGCACATTTGAGGTCACATTGTCAAATTTTAGAATCTGACTGTCAATCAGAGCTTGCACTTTCAGCTTAAGGATATAGCAGTTATCCACATTATGTCCCCTCTCGCCCATATGGTATACACAGGTCTGGCTCTCGTCAAAGCCAGGATACTTAACAGGGTTTGCCCTAGGTGGTTCTTTTGCCACCAGATGTTGCTCTAGCAGCATTAGGAGCAACTTGGATAAAGGCCTCGGGAGCTGAGAAAATTGCTTCTGGGGTTGCCTTCTTCTAGGCTCTTGTACTTTCGGCGCCGACCAGGACAATCCGCCTTTGGCCTGATTAGAATTGCCGAACGGCTTGGGCTTATGGGGGTCCGGTATAAATGCTATGTCAAGTCCGGCTTCTTTATCCTTTTTCAGGGGATACTGTTTCCTAGTAGAAGCTTCATGAGGCCTTCTTTCTCTTAAGGCTCATTCTAGCCTTTCGGCAACCTTAATCAAGTGTGCAAATGTTTGACATCCAGAAGTGTTCAGTTTGTCGAAGTACTCGTAGGGGAGTGCTTTTAGGAATAAGTCAATCAGCTCTTCCTCTGGGATTGATGGCTTTACTTGGGTAGCCAAAACTCGCCACCTCTGGGCGTATGTTCTGATTAATTCACCTCTTGCCTTTGAAGTTCGTAGAAGGTCTTCTCTTGTTGGGGCTGTAGCCGTATTGAACTTATACTGTCTGAGGAAGTCTTCTGCAAGATCTTCCTACCCATCATAATCTTCTAGGTCTAGCTCAATGAACCAAGCTAGAGCGGCGCCAGCCAAACTCTCTTGGAACGTGTTCATTAATAGTGGAATATAATCCGAATAGTGTGCCATCTTGCGCAGGTAATACTTGAGGTGGGCACGGGGACAACCTGTCCCGTTATATTTTCTCACGAACTCTGGTTCCTTATAGTCAGGAGGAGTCTATACTTTAGCAAAATGAGATATCTTGTCGAAGCGGGCTAACTCATAGCCCTGGCTGCTCAAGCATTCTTCGATCTTGGCCAATCTTTTGGCCTCTACTTCAGTTTTCACAGTCTGCTTCCCCTTCTCTTCCTTCTCGAGGTTGATAATAACAGGAGAGGCCTTTTGTTGTGACCGGTTGTTTGGCTCACGGATGTCCTCCTCTGTACGTTGGGTATCTTTCGTCACATCCTTATCTGCTGTATCAGGTACAAAAGAAGGACCCGAGTCGTTCTGGTTATGAGCCATTGTTTGTTTAGCTTGGGTGGCTTCCAGCATTGCTTTGATGTTGGCCATCATAGTTGCTAGGGTAGTCATCTGAGACTCCAACATGCCCACACGCGGAGTCAATTCTTGTTGCTCCATTCTTGTCTTAAGACGAGTACGGAAACGATGTGTTGGTAATTCCGTGATGAGAGTGTACCTGTTCCAGAAGGATCCCCAGTGAGTATTTCTTTTGTCTTCGACAAAAAGAAGTAGCTAATTCTTTTAGTTGCATGCTTCTTGTCAGTAGATGAGAAAAAGGGCTACCTCGTGAGCCTTAGCCTCATGTAAGTAGTTCTTTTAACCATTTTCTGACAAGAATTCATGAAATTAAAAGAAGCGTAATTTCTGACGATAGTTTTTATGCATTCGCAAAACATGCATATATTCATGCTTGGGTGTAAAATAATATCCAGTACAAGTGAATATGCATGAAATGGCACCATAATGTTCACTTATTTTACACTTGACAGAATAGTCTATTCAAGCCTAGGACGCTTGAGGCCTAAGGTGTCCTCATCATAATCCAGTATGGATTCCCCTCTTTAGTCTGGGGCTCCTCATCCTCTGAATATGACAGCGGTCCCATGTCTTCGGGTACGTACGGCTCTATTCCAGGTACATATGGTACGATGTATTCGGGTATATAGGGCTCGACAAGGCTCCGTCTGGTCGCTTTAAAGTGCTGAATGTATTCTATAGTGGCCCTATGAATGTTTTCTTCACGAGTCATGTTTTCTGGCCAACTTATTTCTTCGGCCTGAGAATTCTTCAAAGAGCGTATGATGGATGCCACCTTGGCTTCAAACTGTCTTTTGTCCTCCTCCATGAGGGTTTTGCTCGGTATGTCAAAAGAAAAGATACCAGGTTGTGGCGGAGAAGGGATCTCTTATACTGCCCCAAACTGTCGGATCACCCTTTTTGGATAGTATGCGGTAGCGCCCGTGAATCCTAGCAAGGGGACTGGACTTTTGTCGTCACAGGCTAATTTGACTTTGCCCAGCGTTGGCAACCTTAGCCGCCATCGGAGTTGTTCGGGCTTTAGAACTTTAAGGAAGTTCTTCCACTCTATGAAGTTGAACTTAGGAATACGTGTATGGGTTCTGACAAAGGTTTTAAGAGGATGTGCATCGGGGCTGATTTCAGTGAAACCTATGCGGATGTGAAATTGTCTGACATGGGATGTGAACCACAGATACAGAAGATCACTAGAGGCTCTAAAGATTCACTTCTTATTTTTCTTGAAGTTAAGGAAAGGAAGGTTTCAACAAGGATGATGTTTGAGTAATCCCACCCACAACAGACTTGTCTGGCTACTATAGCCATGATAGGGTCGAAGGTGACAGATGAGATTGGGAATAGCACAAAGCTGAAGAATGCCAAGATGAAGGCTCTACCAGATTTGGTCCCTTTAGCAGTAGGGAGGCGGGAAAATCGATCTATAAGGAAAGATAGAGAGATTCGTCCAGAATTATTTTTTGCATCTGCTTTGACTTCGTTTAGGCTTGTGTCAAGGAATTCAACCACCTGACTCAAGGGTTCAAATCCTACGGGGGGTCGGACGAGCGTGTGAGTGAACTCAATTCCGATGACGGCGCTGTACTCTTCAATAGTGGGAGTAATCTCCAGTCCTTCCATGCAGAATGTAGCGGTGGTAGGATCCCAATAGAGCACCATGGCTTGGATAAAGGCAGGTGGACACTCAATCTTCAACAGGTCTAACAGGTATCCTAGTCGTGATTAAGCATACTTCTGGCTGGCTTCGCCCATGCTATCCCACCACGATTGGAGTTCGGCCCGGGGAACTTTGAACACTTGAATATCACTCTTTCCCATCAAGTCTAAAATATGCAAATGATTTTAAAAAGTCAATCGTCAAAAATTACTTTAAACACATGATTATGCAGATGCCATGAGGTATGCATGGGCTAACTTAATTGCATAGTTCAATTTGAAGAAATGAAAATTATGACCTTTTTCAGGTCTCGAAGGCCTGACTTAAAGCCTAACTTGAATTTCAGGGAAGTGAATTATGCAATTTAGTCAGGTTCACTCAGTGACTAAGGGAAACAGTAATGTCACATTCCATTGGTCAATACATCAAATGAACAAAGTGGAATGAACTTTTATTACAATCAGGATGCCTAATGAAAGAAAGGTAAAGAGAGATTCTTCAAACAAGAAAGCCATAAAAGGCCGATGGAATGTGAGGATCTAAATCACTATTTTCCTAGAGGTCTATCCAAATGACAGTCAGTCGGGAACTCTCCTCTAGTCAAGCGTAAGGGGGTTGTCTTCAATGCTTTGGTCGAAAGGTCGTAGTTCCTCTGGCCATTCTCTGGTCCATGGTATGATGACTTCAGGAGCCTTCTCGGGTTTCACCTTCTTGAGTGTGATGCGTTTTGGCTTTGTCCTGATCGCTGGGCGCCTCTTTCTTCCCCAAAAAGTGATCATGGGTATACTTTCTTTAGTCAGTAGTTCAGCCTTCCGACGGGCATATGCATCCCTGGCCAACCGGTTGCGAGGCTGTCTCTTCATCTCCAGATAATTTTTAAACTTCTCGTCCGCTTGTCGCTTAAATCTGAGGTTATTGACATAGTAACGGGTTTGGCAATCTTCGGCATATCCCAACTTACGTCCAGTCAACTCTCGGCCATGCACGAATCTGGTGAAGTGTAGCCTTGTATTTGGTCCAGGGCGAGTGACTTTCCTTAGGTACTCGAAGGTTACCAATTCTGTCGAACTCTTAGGGAACAACGACATCCTACCCTATTACCATTGTTGTTTCAATTAGTCACTTGAGTGATTTTCATGATGCGAATGCATATGAATGTATGTAATGTATGAGTCATATCATGGAGCAGGGAATAATAAAGTACATTGGAAATAAATGCCTTAACAACCGTACTTGGGGGAATGTGGAATGTCCCCCTGGATCAATGGGCGGTTTTAGGTATACCAACCATTCATAGACACGCGCATGAGACAAGTGGGTATACTCTAAAAATCGAAAATAAGGTGAGGAACCTACGGCTCAGGCTCCCACGATCCACATGAGGCAGATTCCTCCCCAAGGGTACCTACGCAAGAGGGCTAGATATCGCCAATGCGGATGGTGAGCGGGAACGAATACGAAAGTCTCAAGTGCCATCAAACACAAGATCCTTTTCGCACAATTTCCCTATCTAAGGTAACCTAGAGGTGGTTGCAGTCGGGGTTTGACCGCCAGTGTGTGCGATGTGTCGTGATCATCATAATGCAAGGTCATGCACAGCAGTTTGTATCAAACACCGCTTCAGTATGTGCGTAAAGCAAACATACATTCCCAACTCCAACCTGCAGGAAAATGTCAACAATCACTCTACCCCTTATTTCTCCAATCTGTAAAAACATCTAACACAATGGTTAGTGTACGTACCTCACCTTCGAGAGCATCTGCAGAAAACAAGGTCAGATAAACCAAACAACTTTTTAATCGGCTCAAGTCCTCTGGTCTGCGAAACCAGAGATTCTGGGTTCGATCCCCAGCGGAGTCGCCAGTCTGTCGAGACCCTCCCTCGCGGAGCGAGGGGCAAGGAATGAGGGCTAATGGGCCATCTGATCGCTAGCTTGATCGGACGCGGGCCTCTCCCAAGGTCCATTACCCAAATCGCAACGGCTGGATATACGTGGTCGACCTTCAGTGTGGTCTAGTGACATGTGATACGTGTACATGCCAAGGAGTCGCCACCAATCGTTTCGTGGAGGATACGATCGGAAACCCCATCGAATAGTTGGGAGCTGTCTATTCGATTCTGCGGAAACCAGAGAAATGGGTTCGGGGACTTAGTTATGCCAACTGCTAGAGTTGACGCCCATTCGGTACCTAAGCTGAATGGTTTATCTGATCCTAGGATTTCATATAGACGAGTGGGGTACAGATCCTAAATCTAGGAGTTCATGCAGATAGGAATGACTACCCTATCACTCACAATCAATGAAAATAAATGCGCAAATCAAGGATCCATAACATACGGATAAAGCACATGAAATCAGCATGGCATCCCTAATGAGGCCCTATTAGCCTAGAGAAATATCAATCAAGGCTTAGGAGTGTTTTTGACATGATTCGCCCATGAGGGGCAAAATCGTAATTTTGAACAATTCGGGGATAATTCACCTCGAAAGGGCAAATTTGTCATTTTAGATGAATTGGGAAGTCAAAAGACGGGGGAAATAGGATTGGTCATCAATCCAATCCATTTCCTATTTTTAGGGAATTTACAGGATTTTTCTGGAATTTAAAAGTGATTTTACCCTCGGAGGGGTAAAATCGTTATTTTGGACAAAGATGAGAGTTGAAAATCTCAAATATTAGGGTTGGTCGTCCACCTGACCCAAACCCTAACTCTGAGCAATTTTCAGGACTCGATTGAGACAAGAAAGACGATTTTCCCATTGATGGGCAAAATCGTCATTTTGAGAAAAGGGACGGGACTCGAAAACCCAAGCCTAAGAATTGGTCGCCTACCCGACCCTAATTCTTACCTTGGAATTATCGGCCTTATCTCGCATATACAGCAGAGGCGAGTTACCCATAAAGGGTAATATCGTCAAGTCTAGGAAGAACGGATAGGAAACTCCAAAAATAGGGTTGACTAGTTGTCTGTGGTCAATCCTCGATTTTTGGGGATTTCTAGAGTGTCTAGGATTTTCCCACAAATTTTTTTAAATTTTCTGGAATTTTCTAGCATTTTTTTGGATTTTCTAGGATTTTTCTGATTTTTTTATTTTTAAAATCATTTTTTGATTTTTTTATTAATAAAATGTTATTCGGGCCGGGTCAGGTGACCCGGTCCACGACCCACGGGCGGGCGGCCCGACCCGCTCGGACCCAACCCGAAACGGCACCGTATTGCTTCTCCCGCTCAAATTTTTAATTCCCGCCCAACTTGGATCAATGCTCTGGATTGCGCCACGTGGCGGACGCGCAGACGATCTGATCTAAGGTAGGCAGCCGACGGCCACGATTGGAAGGCAAGATTGAATCTTGACCGTTCGATCCATGGCATTTTTTTATTTCTGAAAATCCTTTTTATTTCCAAAAATGCGAGATCGCGACACTTGGCCAACTATCCACCTTCCGATCATTTTTTGTTCTTCGGTTATAACAACCGATGCTGACATGGCTTCCACGTGGGCGCCACGTCAGCGACACGTTAGCGTTGACTGGTCAACTCTCGTTGACCAGTCAACAGACTCGCCGGGGAAGACGATCGGCGCCGGCTCTGTCTCGCCGGCGCCTCGTCAGAAAGCGATTTCTTAGTCTACGGACCACCAAAGCTCGCGAAACCACCGCCATTCAACTCGTTTCGATCTCCTCTACAACATATCAAAGCCTTGACATAGCAGAATCACAACTCACACACATGCCATCTCCGAACGAAGCTAAGCTCCGGCGGCTACTCGTCCTAGCCGTTTCTAACGTTGCTTAACTGAACAAATCGATCAGGAAGCATCACGAAGGGCTGAGAAAGCTTACCTGGCCATCGCGAGGATTCGGTTCAACCTAGGAGGAGTTATAGCATTCATGGCCAGTCGGTCAAAGTCGGGGGTTGACTTGATGGTTTTATGCATCAAACAAGCGAAAAGAAAATGTAACGGAGATCAGCCATGCTCAATGAACAGATTAAGATCGAAAACAGACAAAACGATCGACGGAATCATGAGATGCCATTGAAGGCCGAGGTCAAGCTTGAAGATGTTTCTCACCTTTCTTCGAGATCAGAGGCTGATCGAACGGGTTCGGGAGCTACTTCGGAGCTCCAGGAAGTCGACGACGATGATCACCAGCGTCGGTTTTGCTGAGGAAGATCCGACGAAGCTTGCACATGTAAGCTTCGGCCGCCTCTCTCTCTCTCTCTCTCTCTCTCTCTCTCTCTCTCTCTCTCTCTCTCTCTCTCTGCGAGCTCTCTCTCTGAGCTCTCTGTTCTTCTCTGTGCGTTTCTTTCTCTCTCCGCCTCTTGCTCTCTTCGCGAGCTCTCGTTTTCGTCCTCCCTCTCTCCGCCAGCTCCTCCTCCGCGAGCCCTCTCTCTCTCTCCTTTTATGCTCGCCCATCCTCTGGACGTTCGGTTCTTGCCCTTCTTCTTTGTTTCTTCGTCGTCGTTTTTGTTATTGCGTCCGTTGGCGAACTCCTCTAACCGACTCCCCCCTCCAACTGATTTCTCATTCCTCTCAACTGCCCCCGTTCCCTCTCGCCCGTTCTGTTTTTTTTTTTTTAGCGTGAAAAGCTTTGGGGAGATGGTGAACAGTGACCGAGTCTCCGGGTCGGGCCCGTCCGACCCGTCAGACCCGGTTCACGAATAATGGCCAAATTGAACTGGTAATTGGCATTTTTTCACAAAATTGAAGCTTCCAATGTTATTCACGGCATGATTTCTCTTTGGAAATGTGGTTTTTGTGACTAAAACACTTAGAATCATGTGAAAGCCCCAAAAATGAGATAGGATCCGAAATTCAATTTCGTCAAATTAGGGTGCTTAATGAAGGAATTGGCATCAATTGAGCTCACCATTAGATTCAGGGGGTCAAAACCTATAGGGAGGAAGTATTGGGGTTCTATTGGTCTCTCTCAGAAAAGTTTAATTTTGGATTTGGCATTTTAGGGACTAAAATGAAAAGATTTTCATGCAATTAGGTCCTTAAAGCCAAAATTGATCAAATCAGTGCACAATTGAACCAAATTGAAATGTAAGGCAATCAAGCTGAATGTCAAGACTCTAAAAATGCAAAAGATTGCAAATAAAAAGACTCAAAACATATTTTTTGACAAGTTTAACCCTGTGTGTTACAAAGAAACACACAAAATTAAACTTGAATTTCAACTCTTGATGAGGTCAAAATGATAAGAAAATTAAAAGAAAAATATTGGCTATTTTCCTATATTTTTATGACCTCAAATTCTATTTTTTGTTGATTTTTCTAGTATTTTCCTATTTTCTAAAAATACTAAAAAATGTGAAAAATATGAAAAATTATTTTTTGATCAAGAATGGTTCCTTGGGCTTGGCCAAGGCCACCAAAGTTGATTTTTAAATTTTTTTGACTTTTTATGGACTTTTTGTGATTTTTCAAAATATAACTGTAAAAAGACTTGGTCAAAAATCGGGTGTCAACATCAGTGAGGCTCGGTTTCCAAAAATTCAGAATGGTCTGGGTGTTCATTTGGGACCTAAGATCGTGAATCTCGTGAGATTGACTGACCCCAGAATGTCCTCAAGGCTCGAGAGCCTTAACCGAATGCTTACTAGAGCCATTGATTTCAGGATTGCTTTCTTACACCGAGTTAGAAGACCCGCCTTGGTTAGAATTGTGATGTTACCCATGGGATTTATTGTGGATGCTAAATTCTCGAGACTTGCAAATCTCTTGCTTACCATTGTGTTGATACCTAAATTTTGACTAAACTTTTTTAGTTATTTATTCTTATAAATTGAGAATTAATTTTAGTTCTCACAAAAAAATATTTGCTTTAATTTTCATGCATAACATATTTAATTTTTCTCACTCATGCATAGCATCAGCATTTACCTACATCGGCAATGCGAGATTGATTTGACAAGCAACTGGACTAGAGCAATAATCGGTCGATTTTTGGCTATAATGGGATAGAAAGTGCCGAAAAATCAATGGGACCTGGTTCTAGTTTATTTTTAATTCAATTCATCCCATTTTAGCTCATTTAAATGTTCAAGGCTTTTATTTAATTGATTATTGATTAATTAAAGCCCAATTTGAGCTCAAATTTGCGCAATTGGACCCATAATGCTTTGGAATTCTCAGCCAATCCATCTCCATGCTCTCATGGAAAATTCCCTGATATTTTAATGGAATAGGACTCTTGAATTTCAGAATTTTAAATCCTACGACTAAGAATTGATCCTATTAGGATTACTAATCTAACGGCTTAGATTGAGTCCTAGTAACGTTAGGTTTAGTAAACCCTTGCTCTATAAATATGTCATTATACTCTAGGATTGAAGGAGGCCAAAAAATTTCACATACAGTAGTTTTGAGAGGCGACACAACTGCCATCACATGACACAAAAAGTGAAGAGAATCTTCGTCCAGAGAAGAAGAAAAAGAGTGTGGAGAGAAAGAGAGGATCCCGTGGTTTACCCGTTCGAGCCCCTCTGACGACGAATCTGTGCCACATTCGTTGCTCGCCTTGCGGTTTCTTAAGCTTTTGGTCGTAACTACCGTGCTCCCCGCGAAGAAACCAAACATGACAACTCACTGATTACTTGAATAACGTGTTCCCTCGTTCTTTTTACTGCTAGCGAAGCTCAAGCAACTCTACTGACTTAGCACACACCATTGTGCGCCCCTCCAAGTGCGAGTCTTACTCGGCATTAAAAGGCGATCGCGGGCTCTAAAGCAACACCAGCGATGACCAGCCTTACCTTCGATTTCTCCGACCATGAGTCCAAGACTCCAATGTTCACCGAATTGAAGGATGGAGGCTGTCAGTCCAAGAGGTGAGTTCCTTCGTTTCCTTTCTATTACACCTTGTTGACCATGACCAAGAATATCTAGTCAAAGGGGTTCATAGCCACGTGATTTATGGTTCTAAGCCATAAAAGAAGGAAAATAAAATAGAAGGAAAGTACGAATCTAAGACTTTGGTGGGATTAAAGCAATATCCACAAGTCAAAGACATCCATCAAGAATTCTGTGTTGCTGAGCATAGTCGAATTTTGCGCGTCCGCCGGAGCACCCACTGACGAAGTGCTTTGCTCAGTTAGCACAATCCAGCTCTGTCCAGCCATAAATTGCCACAGTTCGGGGTTGGTTTAAGGACAATTATCCTTTATTTTGCCGTTATTTAAAGTCTAACCTTTTTTATGCTTGGGCAAGAACGTTTGGGAGCAGCCTCTGGCAAATCGGGTCCAAAAAGTGCTACTTTGGGCAAATTTCCAACTTGCGCGTGGGTTGTAAATTGCTTGGAAAAGGTGCTCAAGTTGGTAGAGAAAGACGAACAAAGATCTGTAAAGCAAGTAGCAAATTCGTGGTGTCACGCTAATACACAAACAAGTGACCGAGCCATACCTCGGAGTAATGCCGAACAGCCGCCGTTCTTGCCATGAGCCATTGTCATTGAACCTCCGCAGTTGAGCCGATCCGAAATTCATCTGATCCCGGCGATCCGTCGAGAATCCATTCGAATTTGGAAACATTATTCGCAAATTAGGTAACAAGCTTATCCGAAATATCCAGAATATCCTAATATTACAACACCTAGTTTGAGTTTATTGCTATCTTTAATGATTCTCTGCATATTATTATTGCCTATCCTGAAAGGATCTAAATCCTTATATATTGGGTAATGTTATCGTTAGAGACAGCGCGATATTATCCAATAGTTTACTTTGGCATGTTATCTTTAGTTATTTGGTCCTTTATTTGAATTGCATCTTATCTTGTTTGTTTATTCATGTTTAACTCGTTTGCTATAATGTTTGAACATTAGTAAACAATATTGCCCATAACACATGCTCCCTTTGTGCCTAGACCATTCGGAAAATTAAATTGCATGCCTTGGTCATGATCTCATGGAATGAGATGGCAATTTAGTATAAGGCTTCGTGTTTTGTCCATTTGGCAAAAGGGACGTTGTTGTTTTATATCTCTATCCGCATACTGGCTCGAATCTTCGACGATGTAGCAAATAAAAATTATTCTATATCCTAGATCTTTGGGGATAAGTGAATTGTTTGAAAATTCGATTTTAAAAGTGTTTTATGGGCAATATTATTATTTTTTTGTTCAGATTTTCATTGTTTTCATGCTTAAATTAATTTCCCAAAAAAAAAATACAAAAAATGCCATGCTTTTCTTAAGTTAGATCACATTTTCTTTGACTCTAGGATAGCATTTTACTTCATTTTTCACAAATCCGAAAATACACAAAAAAATACCAAAAAATGTCATTCGCATTGCATAGCATATAACTTAGCTTGCATCATCACATTTTCTATGTCATGCATATTTGTCACGGCATCATGCGTATGTGCCATGTCATTATGCCATATTATACATCTTTGCCATGTCATTACTCATGTCATAAAATTAGATTGCATTATCATTGCATTTAATAAAAGAAAATCCAAAACAATTCAAGTCATCAAACTATGAATTTTTATGAAAATTAGGTACCGAAAGGGCATTAATTTTCTTAATTAATGTAACCAAGTCCTCGAACTCATTTTCTCTGGTTCATAGAGATAAAATAGTTCTTCCGCTATTTTATATAAGTCTCTAATCAACCTACCGTAAATGATTAGTTGCGCCTCCGTTTGAACATTTTTTTCATAAATAACATAAGTTGCGATTTGGTAAGACTTGAGAGGGTCTGAATTGGGTTAGTTAATTTAATTGACATAATAATCCATTAGCCTAATATCGCGACACATTGTAAAGAAAGTGACTAAAGGACAAGCACTCATATTAGTTTGTCGACGTATGATGGGCTGGTACACTAATGCCTAATGTTCAGCACTGGCTTTATGTACATGATGCATGTTACTCCATGGTTATTGAGAATGATTGGCACCTTGAGCCTTATGCGGGAAACAATCTTGAGCCATGTGCAGGAGATGTACCTGAGCCATGTGCGGGAATTGTTCTTGATCTATGTGCGGGAGTGCCATGAATTATAGAAATTCCCGAGCCATATGCGGAGACAATCCTGAACCATGTGCGGGAGACATTTCTGAGACATATGCGGGAGTTGTTTCTAGTTTCTGCGCGGGTGATAACAGGGCTTGTGATCGTTTATTGATGGAGTTGCTTTGTTATGATCATGATTCTATTTTGAAACTTTACATGAGATGAGTTGAGCTGGTGTGGCTGTCCATGGGGAACATATGGACGAATGCTGTGCTTGAGACTAATTGGTTAAATATTAATTGAATAAAACCTGGCTAGGTGGCGAGGTTAGAATGTTCCTTACTGAGCTAGTAAGCTCATCCTTGTATTACTTTACCCATTTCAGGTCGTTGGATGTGGCAATCCTACCCTGGTCGGCATCGTCAAGAAGGACCGGAGACCCGGGTGCTACACCTTCTGCCATGGATATCCAGTCATGGTATCCAAATTCAAGGGCCACCCACCACATCACCAACAACATTTTCGGTCTTTCCCAGGTCACTCCGTACATAGGCAACCAACAATTGACTGTGGGTGATGGAGTTTTCTCCTCCCATCAATTACAATGTACATTTGTGCCTTCATCAGGTCGTTAATTTCGTCCCTTTGATGTTTTGGTTGTTCCTAATATTATGAAAAATCTGCCGTCAATTTCTAAATTTTCTCGCGTTAACAATTTCTTTTTTTTCTTATTTTACCCTTCCTCATTTGTTGCTCTATGTGCTCATACCGGTCAGGTATTCCTTGTCGCGACCTAAAATTAGGCTAATGGATTATTAGGTCAATTAAATCAACTAACCTAACTCGGACCCTCCCAAGTCCTACCAAATCGCAACTTAGGTTCATTCATAAAAAATGTTCAGTTGGAGCCGCCACTAATCATTTATGGTAGGTTGATTAGAAACCTATATAAAATAGCGGGAGAACTATTTTATCTCTACGAACCAAATAAAATGAGTTCGGGGACTTGGTTACATTAATTGAAAATTAATGCCCTTTCGGTGCCCTATTTTCATGAAAAATCCTTAGTTTGATGAATTGAATTTTTTGGGATTTTCTTTTATTAAATGCAATGCTAATGCAATCTAACTATATGACATGTGAAATGATATAACATGGCATAGTGACAAGATGACGTGGCAAAATGCATGACGTGGCAAACTAAATTATACGATATGCAATGCAAGTGACATTTTTTGTTTATTTTCGGATATATGAAAAATGAAGTGAAAAAGCTATCCTAAAGTCAAAGGAAATGTGATTTGACTTAAGAAAAAGCATGGCATTTTTTGGGGATTTTTCAAGAATTTATCTAAGCATGAAAACACAGAAAATTTGAACAAAAATAAATAATATTGCCCATAAAACACCTTTAAATCCCAAAATCTGATTTTATTCACAACATCCCCCGAGATTAGGGTTAGCAAGTGAATATTTTATAAAATAACCGTCGTCTCAATATACATGGGGCAAACCTTGAAATTCTATTTGGGAATTAGCAATCCGCTCCTCAAGATTGATAATTTGATATCTAATTCACACGTACAGGGCACGATCGTACTTCGACATCGAAGTCATATGTTGCCTTTAATGTACGTTTTTCGAGGGACAATGCACAATTGGGGAGCATGTGTTATGGGCAATATTATTTATTTATGTGCAAATTATATCATAAAAAATTAAGTAATCAATATAAGGATATGATATGATGCAATTCAAATAAGATAACTACAAATAATATGCCAAATTTAACAATAAGATAATACTGCATTAAATTGTAACGCAGTATTACCCTATCAATAAGGATTTAGATCCTTTCAAAAATATGCAATAATATATGCAAGAAATCGTTAGACATATGCAAATAATTCAAGTTAGGGAAGTATACCTGCAAGATAGCAATTGATTTAAACTAGGCAATGTAATATCCAAATTATTCTAAGATAGGATAATTACCTAATTTGCAAATCAACTTCCAAATTTGAACTCAGGCCGATGGCGGCTTGCGGATCATGGCTCTTCCGATGAGGGACTCAAAATGAACATAAGAGAAGGATGCTCAGACTAATTTGGTCGATCAATGGTGATTTTGAATATCGTTGATCTTAGAAGGCACTTCTGGACTTCAATGAGAATGCCGAAAAGTGAAAGTGCATGGTATTGATTTTGAACACTACTCTCCCAAGGAAAGCAATGGCCATCAACAGTGAGGACTACAAGCTAAATCCAAAGCCCACCGCTTGACGAATTCCACTAGAGGTGTGCCTAAGAGAAAAGCATATTTTGTGATGTCCACCCACCTCTTGGACTTTTGCTCTTGACCATAGATTTTCCTCCTTCACGATCCCTTTTATTAAAATGAGTGACACGTCCAAGAACCTGCAAAGTGAAGAACACGGAATGCCTTCCCAAAGATGGCAAGGCTAACACCGTACGTAGTTGGGGGTTCACATCTGAAGAACCATTGGAACTGGTCGACTTCGCCGATCTCGCTAGGCTGCCTCATCAATATGGAATTAATGGGAGACTGCTGGGATTACGAGAATTAATCCATGAGCGGCGAACTGAGCTCCTTAGCATCGCGCAAGGAAGGAGATATTTTCTTAGAGCTCCATTTTAGTCTACAAAGGAAAACTTTAGTGGAGAGCAGAGAAACCATGAAGTAACATTCAGAAAGAAAAAATCAAAGAAGCCAATTCGCATGCGACCCAAGCAGAATTTTATAGTTGCTCTCTCCTCCTTCACACATGGTTAAGCTCATGCGTTAAATGTTGGTCAGTTAAGGACAGCCTTGGGAAAAACTTCTCTTTTGTCTCTTGTGCTCTAAGACCTTGTGTTAATCGGATCTCCACCTCTTAGGTAACTGAAAGTCGTCGAAGATGATGCAGGAGACATGACGCGGCTAGGCGCTGGAATTCGCTTGATGGTAGGCATCACTGAACCTATCGCTGGTTGAACCAAGGGGAAAGCATCGGCTGGTCGTTGCGAAGAATTCGTCGGAGATCCTGCCAAAAAAAAAAAGAGCCGATCGCCAAAAGAAATCGCGGCTGTCCGTCATAGGGCTCGAGGGTCGCTTGCTAGAGCTCGCTAGACTTATTGGCGCTCGACTTGATCTCCTGGAAACTACCCAGGAATCGTCGTCCGAGAAGTGTTCTTGATGAAGGACTCGAACGGTATTAGGCAGGGACCACCTTCTTTTGACCGAGGAATAAAAAGAAGTGACTCGCTCCCAGATCTCTCCCCACTTTGTTCGTCTATATCCCTTGTGCCTTCTCTTAATATTCTGTACAATAGGTGGCCTCCAAGAACACTCTTTTTTTCCTCTCACTCAGCCGTATGTGTAGATTATGTGGCCTTTTTTTTTTTTCTGTGCGTGAACCTTAAGGATGTATTTATAGCAAAATAACTAGGGTTTGAATGGACTAAAAGGCTCCACGCCAAATCTCATTAAGGGCTAATAGGCTCTATTAGCTTGAAGTTCAAGGCCCTTAATCACCTCCAATTCACATGGGTCTTAATTAATTAAGAAACGATTAAACGAAGGCCTTTAACAATTAAATGAGTAAAATGGGCTGATTTAATATTAAAAATAAGTCCAATCCCCGTGAATATTTTCGGCACTCTCTTTAGTCGGATTTCTTCATGCCATGCGATCACTCGTTAGTTTAAGCGCAAATCTTTGGCATCGACCATGAATATAAATGCATGAAAGAAATAAATATGCAATGCATGTGATTTTTTTTTTGTGAGAATTATGGTTAACTCTCATTTTATGTTTAAATAAATGATTTTTCTAAAAGTCAAAATTTAGGTGTCAACATTCCTCTGAGGTCATCTTGAGAATGGTCTTTATCGGATCTCCACTTCTGACAAGTCTCCTTCTGCCTTTCTTAGCTCCTTCAATTTGTGGCATCAACGCTTGGGTCATGTGTCATATAGAGTAGCACATCTTCTCCAGTCCACCTAAACTAAATTTTACAAGTTGTCTCCCTCACATTGTACGATATGTACTCTTAGTCAGAGTAAATGCTAACCCCAACCCCCTTTTCTGTCTAGAGCTAAATTTCCTCTTGAAGTGGTTCACTTTGATGTTTAAGGTCCATCCCCTGTCATTTCTGTTTCG
The DNA here is from genome assembly GCA_021437785.1 of Rhodomyrtus psidioides. Lineage (NCBI taxonomy): Eukaryota > Viridiplantae > Streptophyta > Magnoliopsida > Myrtales > Myrtaceae > Rhodomyrtus > Rhodomyrtus psidioides. The sequence continues at coordinate 704,824 of JAILYB010000023.1, read as the reverse complement.
GGATATAAATATTATGTCGATTTTGTCGATAATCATTCCATATTCACTTGGTATTATCCATTTACCACTCATGACCAATTTGCAAACATTTTCAAAGCTTTCAACAAATTTGTAGAAATTCAATTACAACGTCAACTTCAGAAAATTCAGCGTGTTGGCACACCAAAATTTCGCCGCTCTACTGAAGTGCGCAACCATCTCCTGCAACATAGCATTCATCAACGAGTATCTTGTCCCTATGCCTCATTTCATAATGGCACAGCAGAACGCAAACATTGCTACATTGTCAAGACAAGCCTCATGCTTATGTCCATGCCTCAGTTTCCTACCAGTTTTGGGAGTATGCCATTGAAACGGTGGTACATTTGATCAACAATACTTCGAGTCCTCTCCTCAACAGTCTTACACCATGGCAGACACTATTCAAAACGCCACAAGAGATTTCCCACCTTAGGGTTTTTGGGTGTACAGTTTTCCTATATTTGTGTCCCTATGCTACTCACAAGCTTGCCCCAAATCTCAACGCTGCATCTTTCTTGGCTATCCTCGAGGGTACAGAGGCTATTGATGTTACTGCCCACGAACGGGTAAAATCTTCATTGCGGCTGATGCGATTTTCGATGAGTGCACCTTTCCATTTGGAGATCCATCTTCTTCATCACCATGTTCTACTTCTCCCCCTACAAATGTAATATTGCCTCTACCTAGACCATGACTCTGAGTCCACACCATCACTCTCACCACCTCTATCTATAACTCCTACCATGGCTTCGGAGACTGACACTTCCAACTTCTCTACTTCGGACTTCCACCTCAGTTTCAGCACATCCATGGTCACTCGATTGAGAGATGGCACAATTCATCGGCGATCACTCACAAAAAATCAAACTTTTTCTTTGACTATAGGCACGCATAATCCTGTCGAGCCTACTTGCTTCACGTAGGCGTCCCAAGATCTAAATTGGCTAGCAACTATGGCGATAGAATCTGACGCCTTAATATAAAATGAAACTTGGAAACTTGTACCACCACCTTTTAATGTCTGCCCCATCGGCTGCAAATGGATTTTCGAACTCAAGCTCAAGTCTGATGGCTCCCTTGAAAGGTACAAGGCTCGACTAGTTGTTAAATGCTATCACCAACAACCAGGAATTGACTATACAAAGACATTCAATCCACTACCAAAACCAGTCACCATTTGTACAGTCCTTGATGTAGCTTACTCTAGAGGGTGGCTCATTCTTCAACTAGACGTCTCTAATGTTTTCCTTTGGGATTAGTGTCAAAAAAGTTCTAAACCTATTGCGATAGTGCCAATTCAGTCATAAACAACTTTTTTGTGCCAATTCAATCCTAAACCTTTTGCATTAATCGAATCAACTCAATTATAGCTTACTCTAAAGGGTGGCTCATTATTCATGTTAGCGCCACTATTCCACAGAGGATAATTGACATCCATGCTAGTGATTTTTGATCAAAATTGGCCGAATTAACTCAATTGGCATAAATACAAAATATTTAGGACTAAATTGGCACTAATGCAAAAGGTTTAGGATTGAATTGGCACAGATGTAAAAGGCTTATGACTGAAATGACACAAAAAGAGGGCTTATGTGACGCCCTAGAAATTCATCTTTTGTAAATGGCCTGAATTCAATAAAAGGAAAGGAATTGAATTTCAGTTGGTATGAAATTTTGGGCTGTAAGGAATTAAGAGATGAATTTTGGACGTTTCTCTAAATTGGCAGTCAATTAAGTTAGGCTTCGAAAATCTTAGTTGCTGCGAATTTGAATCGAAATCCTCGCGCCCGAGCCTAACCTGTAAAATAGACCAAAATGCCCTTCGTCTAGTGTACAAAATTTCATTCAATCCTAAAATGTCAAATTACCAAAATGCACCTCAATTATTCACTAAAGGACAAAGAATTCAAATCCAATGTGGGCCCCACCTTGGTCAAGTCCCCCAACCACCACTCCCACCTACCAATCAACCCCATCCACTCTTTTCTCTCCCACGTGCAACTCTATTTCACCATTAGCAGATCTCTCTCTTACTCCCCTCCTTGTTCACATGAGACCCCTCCCACGACCGAGACTCCTCCTCCTTCGTGTGTGATTTCTTTGCGTCACCACCACCACCGAACCTCCTCCGCTCCTCCACCAACCCGTCGCCGCCACTCCGCCTCACTCCGACCACTGTTGGGCCGTCAATCGACTGCGAACAGCCCCGGGTCCGATCTGCTCTATTTTCGCGTCCGGGGTCTGCTTGAGCTTCGATAACGGCCAACGGCAGTTCCCGACCACCACCAGCCACTCTGCCACCCTGCTACCAGCCAGACGTCACTGTGTCACCGTCATCGTCAGCTCGCAGGTCGTCGGAAGGCCCAGAACAACCGCCCGACTCGCTTGCCCTGTTTCAATGCCGTGAGTCGGCTGAGCCACGCCAGCCCTTGCTGTCTTTCCCGACCACCACGGACCACCTTTCTTACTCCCCTCCGACAGCCAGGCCACCGAGCAACCGTCGGACGCCTCTGCAGGACCGCTGAACGGCTGCGAGAGTCGGGAGTGCCTTGTTTTGAGCTTGATCTGTTCCACCGTCCCTCGCCGTTGTGTCGTCGCCTTCCGCCACTCACCACCACCCCTGACGACCACATGTGAGGCTGTGACCTCCCTATCGACCCTTGGACCTTGTGGAAGCCGATCGTTGCCTGTGGAGCCTCGAAAAGCCCCCAACTACCCTCCCCTGTTCTGACCCGAGACCTCTACCCTGTTTTCCTCTTCTGTTCAAGATGTCACCGCCGCCTCCGGCCATCCTCCGCCGTCATTATCACCAATCACAGCAACCCTCGACCACCCGGAGACCCCCGACCTTGGCTAATCCTCCCATTGGCCTTTGGACAACTAGAAATCCCTCAAACCAGCCCGATGTCCACTGGATCCCCTATTTTTGCTACTATTCTGAGGCTGTTCACTTCTGGTCGGAGCCATTCCAACCACCGCGAGCCTCCGTCGTCGTCTACACGAGGTCGTGCGAGCTGTGGTTTGTTGACATTAGGTCCGGTGAGCTTCGAGAAGTCAAAAACCCTTGAGGAATCGAAGATTGTCTTAAGGGATTCGTTACTATCGTCGTTCGTTGTCGCAGCTGTATCGTTGTCACGGGGACCGCCCAAGCTAGTTGAATTGTGAGTTAGCCCCTAATCCTTGATTATGGAGCTAATTGCACTTAGGATTAGTTAATTAGTCGATTAGGGTACTTAGTTAGAATAATCGTGGTCGATTTAGATAGAAATCGGGTTTAGGGTAAATAGTTGCGATTAATTAAGTTAGTCGATTTAGCTAGTCGTCTGTGGCTAGTTGGCTGTTAGAATCGATTGATTGACTGATTGGGCATCGATTGCCGTTGTTTGATCGCGAGCGAGCGATAGTTCAGAACCGAGCGATCGATCGATAATTTAATGAAATTGAGATTAATCAATGCTGTTTGATAATTGAATTGGTTAATCGATCGTGTTTTGACTGCTTGACTGAGTGCAGTTGATTGATTGTGATGTGACATGATTGAATTTCTGAGTGTTTCATCGTCCGTGTCGGGCGCAAACTTAGTTATGAGGTTGTGCATTCATATGACCTGTGTGAACTCAAAACTGCATGATTTAGCATGAAAACGGCCTTGGGCTGAGTCTTTGAGCACATTTGTATGAGCATCCTGCCTAAATCAAAGATGACAAAATTGATTGATTGTCGGGTGTCATGTGAAACATTTCTGCCCAAAGGTGATTATATGATGATGTATGTATCTCTCAAGGTGAAATTTCACATTATGCTAATTGAAAATATTGGTTATATTTTAGTCACATTTTCTATGAACGGTGACTCTGTTAGAATTGAGATTTATCTGGGTTCAAGCTTTGAGAACTCAATGAGGATTTTCTGTTTACACATGACTGGCAAATATTTATATTGCTCTTGTCAAGAAAGACCCCATAGTTCTCAGTTTTGTTAGTGAGAACTTTCAAAAGTATTATGTGCTTACTAGGTAAAGAGCGATCGGATTCGCTTATTTGATATAAAGCGATTCATTAAAGAACACTTGAAAAGCGTTTTTGCCAGTTAACTGCATTGCTAAGTAAATAAAGGAAGTCTTAAAGGTTTTGACATTATATCTCGTCTATTACTGAGAGTAGTAAATATCTGCAATGACTCCTCAACCAGGTGTGTTGGTTCTATTAAGATTAAAGATTACGTCTTAAAGTTGATAGAATTGCATATTTAGTGGTCCCAAAAACCATACTATAAAGAAATACATAAACCACCGGCCATTCTGACTATTTGAGTCCAATGAAATCATCATTTAAGAAGGATGGTGATCGCCACATCTTTTATAAGAAGAACGATCACATAAAGAAAGACTACAGTTAATACAAAAACTTGGATATCTAAATATGATCATAAAGTAATGATTCTTTGGTATTGATTTGTGAATTTATTTTTATCTAAACTCTCATCTGATTTGTGATGGCTAGATAGCGGTACCACATATTATGTTGCGTTTACCATATAGGAATTCATAAAATGAAAGATACCAAATCAGGATGAATCAAGCTCACTATAGAAACAACTATAAAGCTGACGTTGAATTGATGAGAATGTTATTTCGGATTCTGGTTTTAATGTGACATTAAGAAATGTATTTTATGTATTCTCCTTAAAGACAAAATTTATTTTTCGTATTAAGTTTGGACATGTGCAGTTGCTCTTTTAAGATTTCAAATAAAGCAATTACTATTTTTTAATTAAAATAAAGCTGGGTATTACTTTATGTCCAATGGATTGTACATATTATGTTTATCTTCCAATGAATTATACGTTGCTAATACATTTGAAATGTTGTTTGCAAAAGTTCTCTGCCTAAGGAACAATCATGCACATTATGGAATAAATTTCTTGGTCACATCAGTAAAGAAAGAGTGAAAAGACTGATAAAAGCAAGCATTCTGCTCACTCTTAAAAGTGACCTAGACACATGCGTAGATTGAAGCATAGGTAAGATAACTAAGATAAAGGATGAAACTGTAATCGATGGTTATGACCTATTGAAGGCCATTTATACTGGTATAAGTGGATCTTATATGGCAATATTGTGTAGAGTTTTTATCACATTTAAGATGATTATTCTCTATATATTTTTTTACTTGATTAAATAAAGGTTTAATTTCCATGACAAGTTCAATATATTTCTAATTATAGTTAATAAACTTAAAAAAATTGTCAAATTTGATCAAGGTGGTGAGTATCATGGCTGACATGGCAATGCTGGAAAGCTTAAAGAGCCATTTATCGAATACTTAAAAAGATCCTGGGATAGTGACTTAGTTTACTATTCTTGATGTTCTTGAATCAAAAGGTGTGACCGAATGACAAAATCACATCCTATGGATATGATGAAGAGTATGATTTATAAAAACAATTTATATGATTTTCTGTGGGGTGAAATTTTGAAAGTAACCCATCATGTTTTTACCAAAAATACTGGACGTTAATCTAGTTAGAATCATATTAAGGTTTGAGGTGTTCATGCAGAAATAAAGTTACATAATCCAACATTAGATAAGTTGGATTCCAGAACCACTCAGTTTTACTTCGTACCTTACCCAAATCATCTAAAGGGGTATTGATTTATCATAGAAAAAAGAACAAGAATTGTGAAATGACAGATAGCTAAATTGCTAGAGCTTGATGTAGCCGAATAAGGGTAGTTGCTCACAGACTATTAAAGGTAATGGTGTGTTAATGATAACTGTGTTGTTTTTCTGCCTATACAGATGATCTAAATTACGGTTTGATTCTATTGGGGTTTGGGATCTTGTTATTAAAACAATTCCTGATGAAGTTTATCAGACCCCACAAGTGCAGAATAAATGTTAAAATATCTCTTTAAAAAAAAATCTATCAGGCATAGGCGATCAGTTGTATTAAGTCATACTGTATAGTCTATCCAAAAGAGCATGACTACAAAATCGACTATGTAATTGATCTAGTAATTTATACAGTTGCTACTTATTGTTCTTAATTAGAACTGTGGTTGGGCGCATGGTAGATGAGATACAGACTATGAAATATACGATGTTTGAAAGCTTATTAGTATGCCTCAAGGTCACAAGTCCATCTGCTGCAATTGGGTGTGTATAACTTAAAGGGACTCAAGATGAAAGTTTTTATCTACTTTATTATATCAAATTATACTTTGATCATTGTTTTATTTGAGAATTTTAAAGACAGATTGGTAGCCAAATTTTTTCACTCGTAAAGAATGAGTAGACTTAAAATAATTTTTATTCAGTCTCTCATAAAGAATTTTTCAGAGTGATCAAGGTATTAATAGCTCATTATTATAAGGATTTTTGTCATACATATATTAAAACTTCTTTTAATTGGATACTTCGAGGAAATCTATGTTATGCAACCCGAAGGTTTTGTAGCAGATGATTCGGATAAACTTATGCATAAAGAAAGATGAACCCATACAATGCCATGGAATAAAGTTTGAACATATTCATGGGTATTCTAGACTGAAAGGTCAGTTTATGGGTTTAAGGAAGTTTTTAGACAATTGTTGCTTGAAGTTTCATAACGATCTATCAAGAACAAAGTAAATTACTATATACTACAAGATCAGTGGGAGGAGTTTATTTTCCTTGTGTCTTATATATACGATATCTTACTTGAAAGTGATTTTCTTGAATTACTATAGAAGGTGAAGCAGATATTGTCAAAGCATTTTGACATGATTGATCTTAATAAGGAATATTTTGTTCTAGGCATTGAGATCCAAATGGATCATTCTTGCCACATGTTGGGTTATTTCTAAAGGACACACATTGATTGTATTTGGTATAAAGTGTAAAAAGTCAGGAGTTGCTCCTATCATTAAGAGCTATAGACTGAATCTGTCATAGTATCTTCATAAAGTTATGAAGAAAACCCAAATAAAGAATGCGGCATATCAGGGTGCACTTAAAAGCATCAGTTTTGAGGTACTTAAAGAGAACAAAAGACTATATGCTAATTTACAAACATATTCAGGACCTGCAGCTAGTAGGGCATTCGGATTCAAGCTTTGTTAGCTATCAGCATGATGTGAAGTTGGCAACTGTAGACATTTATATGTCTGAAGAGAAGTGCAATATTACAGAAAAGTGTAAACAGAAATCTATGTAATCCTCGATCAAGAAAGCAGAGTTTGTAGTATGTTTTTCAACTGCTATTCAGGTTATTTGGATCCGAAATCTCCTTAAAGAGTTGATTGTATTTAATTTTGTGGATAGACCCATACAGTTGTATTGTGACTGTAACTTTGCAGTATTGTTTATTAACAGCAGAAGAAGTCTCAAGGGTCTAAACTAGGGTGATCGGTTCACAGGATGTGTGGTTTTACCCTAAAACCGGGAACCATCCGCTGGAGACCGATTTGGCAAAACGCGAACCGTGAACCAGCCGCTTCTTCTATGAACCGCGAACTAACCGAACCATCGGTTCGGTCCGGCTTTTGGTTGGATTCCGATTGCGTTTCTACTGAGCAAAAAATGAAAAAATAAAATAGGCGAGGAAACAAATTCGTCTCGTTCCAGAGCTAGCAATTGGTTAAAATGAGCAACAGCATGCCAAGCTACAGATACAGGGAAAATGGTCAACCATGAATGGTGGTTCAGAGAGTTACTACGCCACAAGAAACCTAGCTAGGAAGGGACCTGGCAAATATAACAACCAGCCATGCGTCAATGCAGAGAGTTTTTCGTGTTAGTTCACAGGCCCAGTAATCGTGTCCAAAGTGAGCTCGTTTATCTTCATAAAATTACAAGTCAAGCAGATGGGCCACCAAGTGAAAATGCTGAATTCCAACGGTGAAACTACACATGTAACTAGATCGTGGGAGCAAACAGAAGCTGAAGGGTATCGTTGGACATAGATAGGGTTTTTCTGGATATGGGCAGCTTCTGTTTTTGTTGTTTAAGGATTGGGTGGGCTTTGAGAGGAATAGTCTCATTAAAAATAATACATATTCAGATTATATAAAGGACTGGTTCATGGGTCGGTTGGATGATTCGCCTTCAAATCCGTAAACCGAACCAATAAAATCGGTTCTTGAAAATTGAAACCGAGAACCGAACCGTACCCGCTAAAAATCATCCAAAATCAACCGGTTGGGTACGGTCCGGTCCGGTTTGGTTGGATCGTGGTTTTTCTGCTCACCCCTAGTCTAAACATCTGTCGATCAAGTTTTTTACCATAAAGGTAACACATGTAAGAGTGACACTACAGTAGAGCTTATTACACAGAAGATAAGGCTGTAGACTCACTAACTTAAGGTCTTTACCCATACGCATTTGGATGACATGTCACAGACATAAAAGCGTTGTGGAATGTTGATATGACATGTTAATTGATGGGTTAAGTAGCATCATGAGATGTTGTTGTTCTGTGGGAGTTGTTTTCGGTATTTGCTCTAATAAAGTTTACATCTGTGTTTGTTATATTTTGTAACATTTAGGTATGTATAAACTCTATTGCATGCAATAAAGCATTTTATAATTAAGGTGAGTTGAATACATATACCAGTTGAAAATCTCAAGGCATCGTGTAAACTTTGAGTGATGGCTGGGGCATTTAATTTTAGTTGAAATCATATGTCTTGTTACACGTAAAGTATAGTTAACTATAAATGTAAGACATATGTTGGTTCATTGAAACCGTAAAAATGTTCTCTCGTGACACATCCGGTTTAGTGACACAAAAAGTGAGAGAATGGTGACTGATAAGGGGGATAACATATAAGGTGTCTCTAATATTTGAGATGTTATCCGATTACTACACTACCATATCAAATTCATATCAGTAAAGTTAAGAGTATTTGTGATCGTGGATGGTTCTGTGTCTTCTGATGCAGTTATTGGCATGGTCCGGTTCGGATTGACTGTTGGGAATTATCTCTAGACTAATATAAAGATGTGCATATACAGTACAATTTCAATTAATATAGCCAAAGTGAGAGAATGTTAGAATATATTATAATATATTCGTGTGGGCTTTATTAATTATTATTGTAAATTAATTGGTCTATTAAAGAAAGATATATACAGTTTCTAAATTTTAGTTGGATATGGGGCTGGATAGTATGGGCCGAGATAAACCTAATCTTTGATGAGGAGATATGTTTCATTCTCCATAAATAAAGCTCAAGTTCCTCTTCTTAACCCTGATGTCCACATAACCTTACATCTAGAGTCGTCTGAAGTGATATGTGAGGGGCCGTCTCATTGAAGCCAGTGATAAATGGGGTTCATAGAGGAGAAGCTCTTGAGCACAGGATCGTCGCAATTCCGCATCAAGAACGATGGATCTGAAAACAGGTGTGTCGATTCTTTAACTTTATGGATTAGTGATTCGTGAATCTATACGTGATGATCTTGGTCCCTGCATACGGATTATAGTCGCAGCTCACAGATGGCACCAAACGATAAGCCAAAAACCTGCACTAATTAATTAGCAAAAGTCATCCAGAACAAGGCTGTTTTGGACTGAGAACATCTCTGGACAGTGGGCGATTCGTCCTTGAATAACGGCTGAAACTTGGACTATGCAACAACGACTATCGGCCCCAGTGAGGATCTCACGGACTGCTCGTGCTAGAGGGACTTGCTAAGGATCACGTCGGTGCAATGACTTTGTCTTGAACTAGCAGAAACGGTGTCAGCGTCGGGAGCTCGTAGGCGTGGCAAACGTCGGCACGGGGATGCAGGAAAATCACCATCGTTGGGTGAGCCCCAGTGTGGAGCTCTTACCCTTTTTTTGCTCTGAAAATTCTCAAGGTCAATTTTGTGGACCTCTTCCTGTGAACGAAGACCCACACACATACACACACATATATAAAGCTTAGGGTTTCGTTCAACCAAAAGGCTAATCTTCCGCTTCCCTTTCGCAATAATAATAATAAAAAAATCAATTATGATATTTTGATTAATCTCCAGGTCAACCAACGTATATATGAAAAGATGGGCCGAACTCTTTTGCTTTTCCATGATTTTGTCTACGAATTCATCGTGCAATTTGAATTCAAGGCCGCTCAATAACTTAGGCTTAAAATGAGGCAGAACTGAAGACCGAATTAAACCCATGTAGATTTCCCAATTAGAGTCCACAACCTCCCATGCTTCAACCGAATTTTCTAATGGGCTTTGATCTTTCGACTCGTCGTTTCTCATCCGCTATGAAGTGCAAAATGATAATGCATGCTAACAAAAATTAAATATGAATCTTAAATTGATTATTTTTGGTCTTGTTTAGAACTAAAAATAGTTCTATGGAAAAATATTTGTAAATATTTAGATGTCAATAGGAATTGAAAGGAAAGAGAGTGAAATTATGGAAGAAGAAACTGGACTTTTGTCATGGTCCCTAGAATCTCTAATACTTTTCTTTAATTACTCGAGGTTCTATATGGTTTTTGCATCAAAATAATCTAGTCTATGTTAGAGGTATCACAAGGGTGGATCGAGTTGAGTTTGGTTTGGATCGAATATGGTTCAACTCATATCAACGCAATACAATTTTCACTACCCATACCAGACCCAACCTCGACTTGACCCATGCCCAACCCGACCCGTATCCTAAAACACATCCATACATATTTTTGCGTATGAAAATAAATACCCACTCATTTAACCAACTTTCAAGCTCTCCATGTTAATTTGTTAGTATGATAAAATGTCATATCAAATAAAAAAAGCAAAAATAAAATATAGAGATGTAAATAAATAATGAAAAACGTTAAAAAAATAAAAATACGTATAAAGAATTAAAAGGTGCGCATGTATTGTGACGCATTTGTGGATGCATGCTTTATTAAACGAGCTGAATTTTTCTTGATAGATAAAAGAGAGAGACAAAGAGAGTGACCTGTTTTGCTCGTTCTGATTATACTAATGAACTGATCAACTAACAATCATCATCTATGAAAAATATGCATTTAAATCTGACACGAGAAGAAGAAATTACCAGAGACATCAACGTGAAATGACTAAGAATACCTGAGATGTACAAGTATATATGCGTTATCATATGACAGCAAGGAGCAAAGCAGTGCCAGAAGTAACTTCGCTCTCCTTGTGGCATTTGGCTGCTACAGAATGACCGATATATCTCAATGAGTGAAGCATGTAGGATCAGCTAGTTCTTCCAACTTAATGTCCGCTGATGCGGTTAACACGATCGGGCTATGTGCCGAAATCGCTCGGGAAACTTGCTGCATGCTCGGACGAAGCTCTGGTTTGGGACTTAAGCACGAAAGTGCCATCTTTGTCACCAAAACCACTTCCCCCAGCACATTGCCTTTTGGGTACGGAATTCTCTGATCTAAAACTTCTTTCAGCGGCCAAGAGTCTGTTGAATGGCGCGAGGATGATGGAGATGTGGACACAAGAGATGATATGAGATCGCCCGGATGTCTTCCCATGATTACTTCCAATGTCACCATTCCAAAGCTATAAACATCACATTTCTCATTCACTTCCATAGTGAATGCCAGTTCTACATAAAGAATTAAGTATAAATCAACACATTCTTTAGATTCCAATGGCATTTTAGATTTTTCATTTCTTTTGGAAAAAAGTTTCCCTTGTTAATCGGCTGCCGAAATCTTAGTTAATCCATTATCGAACTTTGAAATCTTATGAATAGCTTTGGAATCGGTGTTAGGTATTTATAAGTTTAAAGAAAGGTAGTTAGGAATGAGGTTCTTGTATAAGCTTTTTCTGATCTATAAAGTTGAAATGGGATGAAATTTCGAAGAAACCAACTGACCTGGAGCTGCATACCCAAAGGTGCCTGCAAAGGAAGTCCAATTGGATGAACAAGGTTGTAGAACCTTAGCCGTGCCAAAATCTGAAACGTGAGCTTCATATTCATCATCTAGTAAAATGTTCTTGCTCGATATGTCTCGATGTACTATAGGAGGAGAGCATTCAAAGTGCATATAGCACAATGCATAAGCCACACCTTTAACGACATTCAATCTCTTACTCCAGTCGAACATTGTTATCCTTTGTTCGTTTTTCAGTATACCCTGCAAGGAACCCAATTCAAGAAACTCATACACCAGAAAGGAGTGGCGAGAGCTCGAGCAAAAGCCGTACAGCTTGACGATATTCCGGTGTCGGGTTTCCATCAAAGCTTGAATCTCTCTTTCGAATGCTTTTCGACTGGCCATTTCAACATCTGGTGCTTCGTTAAGTTTCTTTACTGCAACAATCTCGCCCGATCGCAGCTTGGCCTTATAGACACTCCCATGTCCTCCCATGCCGATGCAATATTTATCATCGAAATCCTCGGTGGCTTCAATAATGTTATCGTACACCATTCTTCCATCATAGCCCCAGATTTCAAACATATTTTCACTGCTCGCTTTTGTCAAATGGTTCTCTCCGTGCCTTGCTCTTCGGTGTAATATGCTTGAAACTCCAACTACAAGAAACAACGCAAGCACGCAACCAGAAGTAGGAAGTAAGATGAGCAGCAAATTCTTGTCTCTGTTTTGCCTATTCCTCGCCAACGCCGGGCACTGCGTCAGACCTACAATGTTTCCGCACAAGCCTTTATTCTCTCTTACAGTGGCAATTGTGGCATTATGAAACGCTGGAATGTCTGGTAAAGGACCCTCTAACTCATTATAGGATACATCAATGGATGTTAGGCTTGTCATATCATCGAAAGTCGGTGAGATTGAACCCGAGAGTTGATTGTGTGAGAGATTGAGTGTTTCCAGACTGAGCAATTCTCCAAGTTGTGGAGGTATGGCTCCGATAAGCAAATTTAGACTTAGATCGAGACTTTGAAGAGAGTGCAGATTGCCGATCTCACTTGGAATGCTCTGCTCAAGATTATTTCTGCTTAAATTTAGATACTGAAGGTTCAAACACTCCCCGAGTTCTCTAGAGATAGAGCCACTTAGCTTGTTTCCTGCGACGTTGATTTGTACCAGTTCAGACAATGCTCCAATTTCAGGAGGAATATAGCCCGCGAGACGGTTGCCATCCAGCCAAAGCTCTAGCAGAGACTGCAACTTTCCAAGTTCTTTCGGAATTTCCCCGGTAAGTTCATTTGAAGATAAGTATAGTTCATGTAGTCGAGTCATCTTTCCAACATTACGCGGTATCATGCCTGATAATTTATTGCCAGAGATTTTCAGGCTGGTCAAATTGCTCCATTCACCTAATCTCGGTGGAAGCTCTCCATAAAGTTCATTATTGCTCAACTCAAGGTAATCCAAATAGGGGTATGAGCCAAGAACATGTGAGAAGCGTAATTTGCTTCATTCTCTTATATTGTTCAACGTAGAAAACCAACACTTATACAATATGTCGCTTAACAGAAAAAGGAAAAGAAAGGTCTACCAAATATATCTACTTAATTACAGAAGATACTAGAAAATATTCTAATAAAAAGTAAATCCTAGAGATACACTAAATATTAGAAAAATCAGAATGTAATATTCATCTTCCGTAAAGAATGTAATCTTCATCTTCCGTAATACTCCCCCTCAAGGTGGCGCATGGAGGTCACGAATGCCCAGCTTGCTGACAAGAAATTCAAATTGATTTCGACTCAATGCCTTCGTAAAAATATCTGCCAATTGAAGTCTAGTGGGTACGTACTCGGTTCTAATACTGCCTGACTGTATATATTCACGAACAAAGTGACAATCAATCTCGATGTGCTTTGTTCGTTCGTGAAACACCGGGTTTGCCGCAATGTGTAAAGCTGCTTGGTTGTCACAAAAAAGATTCATCGGTTTGTCATGCAATACTCCAAGGGAGACAAGTAAAGTGCGTAACCAAATCAGTTCACTGGTTGCAATTGCCATAGAGCGATATTCAGCTTCAGCAGAGGACCGAGAAACTGTGGTCTGCTTCTTAGTTCGCCAGGATAAAGGACAACCCCCGAGCATGACAAAATATCCACTAACTGATCGCCGAGTGATCGGGCAACTTGCCCAATCGGAGTCACAAAAGGCAGTCAAATGAAGTGAATTTGGAACTGATAATAGAATCCCTTGTCCCGGTTTTCGCTTAAGATATCGTAGAACTCGCGTAGCTGCTTCCCAGTGCTGCTCCTTCGGTTCCTGCATGAACTGGGAAAGTACGTGGACAGAATAACATAATTCAGGCCGAGTGATAGTGAGATAAAGTAGGCGTCCCACTAATCGTCGATAACGACTGGGATCTGTCAAGGTAGGTCCAGTAGCTATAGCCAACTGGTGTGATTGCTCCATCGGGGTAGACACTGGTTTAGCTGCTAGCATGCCGCATTCTGATAGTATGTCAAGTACATACTTCCTCTGACACAAAAATAACCCCGAAGTCGTCCGTGTTACTTCAATTCCCAGAAAATATTTTAATTGGCCAAGGTCCTTGATATGGAAACACTCATCAAGGTACCGTTTCAATGCTGCACACTGTATTGAATTATTTCCTGCCAAGATAAGATCATCAACATATACTAGCACAGCAAGAAAAGTGTCGCCATGAGAATATGTGAATAACGAATAATCTGCTAATGATTGAGTAAAACCATAATCCTTCAATGCATTAGAGAGTTTTGAAAACCAGTTTCGAGATGCCTGTCGAAGACCATATAAGGACTTTTGTAATCGACATACGCGATCTGAGCCCCTTGTCGCGAACCCTGGTGGAAGTTTCATATAAACTTCCTCATCCAAGTCGCCATGGAGAAATGCATTGTTGACATCCATCTGATGTAACTCCCAATTGCGAGCCAATGCCACTGCAAGAAGACAACGTACGGTGACTAATTTAGCCACTGGTACGAAGGTTTCATGGAAGTCCACGCCCTCTATCTGGGTGAATCCCTTTGCTACAAGACGAGCTTTATATCGCTCAATACTGCCATCAGCTCGGCGCTTGATTTTGTAAACCCATTTGCATCCTATGGGTTTCTTACCTTCCTGTAAAGTTGCTAAAGTCCAAGTCTTATTTTCTTCTAATGCTTTAATTTCTGCAGCCATCGCTTCTCTCCACAAATGATTTTTAATGGCTTCAGTATAATTCCTAGGCTCAATATCAGAATCAACAGCAGCTAAAAAAGCGATGTGAGGCTCAGTAAATTGTTCATAAGAAATAAACCTCTCAATGGGATAGACCGTACCTGAAGATTTCGATGGAGTGGGCTGAGGAGTTGGGGTCTTCGTTTGGACCGTATGGCACACATAATCTCGTAGATGAGCTAGCTGTCTTTTCTGTCGTGTAGGGCAAATTGGGATTGAAATCTGGTCATCTAGCAACTTGTTTGGTTGCTCTTCAACTTGGACTGCATTGTCACAATCTTGTATCATCATCTGCCCAATTTCTTCAATAGCTTGGCTAGGAACCTTTTCTTCCTCCCCTTGTGGTTGATTCCACTCCTCATCAACAGGATCTACTGTTGTTGTTTGTTTGAAAAACAAAACAAAATAGTGCCTTTTTTGTATCCCACATAGGATGCAAGGGAGAGAGAAAGTCTCTTTATTAATTGGAAAGCTGTTATAGCTTTTCAAATAAAGAGAAATGGGTAAATGGGATAGTCCCCACCATACCCGCGTGCGGGTGCGCGTGTAATTGCGCGATTTTGGCGCGATTATTAGGCGCACTTAGCACTTTGCACGCTTGCGCGGTCGCGAGTAATTAATGGCACTAATCAACGATCAATTTATTTTTACTTTTCGAATTTATAATTAAAATAATTTTTTGATTACAACCGAAACAGTGCGACTGTTTCACGTAGACGTTGCAATTATTGAATTTAATTTTTTCGAAATTCAATTAACTGTTTATGTCCAAGAGTTGCAATTTTTCAGAAGTGGCAGTTTTTCGGACAATGAAAAGTTGTGTCCGAATAAACTAATTTTGGACAACGAAGAGTTGTGTCCAAATCAACTGCACTTCAGACATGAAGTGGTGTCTGAAATTAACAACTTTTGGAAACGAATAGTTGTGATTGAATGGTACTTTTTGAGACATGAAGTGTTGTCTTCTTTCAAGTTTTATATATTGAGTGATTTGTTCAATTTTCTGATATTGCTTCTGAACTTCAAGTTTTTTGTTTTTCTCAAAAGATACACAGCCATCGTTTCCGATTGTTTCCCTTGAGAGATCCTGGAGATTTATCAGAATTGCTATCTGCTATTCTCGTGAGACTTTGTTGTATCCTGAAGGATATTTGCCGAGACCATTAGCAACCTTGTGGGGCAAATAAATCCTTAAAGAAAGTGTCTTACACGCCTCAAAGTCTGATTCTGTTGTTAATCCCATACGAAGTTATTTTCCCAACAATTTTAAGGATTTATTCGCACAACAATGGAGTCAGAATCCATCAAAGTCATGAACCAGGACATGGTGAAACTGGACCGATTCGATGGCAACAACTTCGCTCGTTGGAAAGACAAGATGATGTTTCTCCTCACTGCCCTGAAGATATCCTATATCCTCGACCCCGATTTGATGCCCATAGAGGATCCAGTGCCTACCACTGCAGGAGGAGAGCCTAGTGCACAAGATGTTGAGAGAGTCAACAAGGAGAGGAAGAAACGTGAAGAGGACGAATTGCTTTGTCGAGGCCACATATTGAACACGTTATCCGATCGTCTCTATGACTTGTTCACTGAGATGAAATCTGCTAGAGAAATATGGAACGCGCTCGACTTCAAGTATAAAGCAGAAGAGCAAGGTACGAACAAATATCTGATCGCTAAGTATTTTGACTTCAAGTTCATTGATTCTAAACCCCTGTTGGAGCAAGTCCACGAATTGCAAGTACTGGTCAATAAAATTCGTGCTCTCAAGATAGAAATTCCTGAATCTTTTCAAGTTGGGGCAATTATAGCAAAATTGCCTCCGAGTTGGAAAGATTATGGAAAAAGGATGCTGCATAAATCTGAGGATATCACTTTGGAACAAATTCAGAAACATCTTCGCATTGAGGAAGAGTCACGTTTACGTGATAAATCTGTTTCGTATGATACCAAAGTAAATGCTGTGGAGGGAAATGGATTTCAATCCAAAACCCACCAGAATTTGAAACGCAAGAGAGGGCAGAATTTTAAGAAGCCACAGAAGAAGAAAAAGGGTAGTTGCTTTGTTTGTGGCAAGGAGGGTCACTATGCAAAGGAGTGCAGGCACCGCAAGAGTACATTCAAGGACAAGAACACTTCAACAGTTAAGGCAGATGCAAATATGGTTGAAGAGAACTACGTGGCCATGGTTTCAACCAAGTTTTCGAACTTGGACATTTCTGATGAAGTTAAGGATTCTGTGGCCATGATTTCTGAGATTAATTCTGCTTCTATCGAATCTTCTTGGTGGATAGATTCTGGTGCAACAGTGCACATATGCAAGGATCGATCAATGTTCAGACACTTCGAAGAAACTGTTGAAGCTCATCTCCAAGAGGTCGAGATGGCAAATAAAGTTCTTGCAAAGGTCGCTGGCAAAGGCACAGTTGCTTTAGACTTTACTTCTGGAAAGAAGGTTTACCTTGTTAATGTACTATTTGTACCCGAAATCAAGAGAAATCTGATTTCTGTTGATTTGCTTTGTAAGAGGGGATTTCGGGTTTTATTTGAGTCCGACAAGGTTATCCTGTCGAAGAATGGACTGTTTGTGGGAAAGGGTTACTCCAATGAAGGCATGTATCAACTAAGTATCAATAATAATATCGTCTCTTCTGCTTATGTTGTTGATACCCCTCATTTATGGCATAGTAGATTAGCACATTTAAATTTTCGTTATTTAAAGAATATGAAAAAATCAGATTTGATAAGTTTTGATGGTGAATTAGACAAATGTGAAATCTGTGCTAAGTCTAAGTTGACAAAAAGACCATTTCCTAGTGTTAATAGAAATTCGAATTTATTAGATTTGGTACATAGCGATATATGTGAATTCAATGGCATGTTAACACGTGGTGGTAAAAGGTATTTCATTACCTTTGTGGATGACTGCAGTAGATATTTATATGTCTACCTCCTAAGATCAAAAGATGAGGCGTTTACTATGTTTAAGAAATATAAGGCTGAAGTGGAAAATCAATTAGAAAGGAAAATTAAAGTTCTACGTTCAGATAGAGGCGGAGAATATTTCCTAAATGATTTTTCAGCCTTTTGTGAAGAACATGGTATTATTCATCAAACTTCAGCACCATATACTCCACAGCAGAATGGTTTGGCTGAAAAAAAAAATAGATCTCTTGGAGAAATGATTAATTGTATGCTTTCTAATTCAAAGCTACCAATTAATTTATGGGGTGAAGCATTGCTTGCTGCATGTTATATTCATAACAGAATACCATCCAAGAAAAATAACATTAGTCCATATGAAGTTTGGAAAGGTAGAAAACCGAACTTGTCACATCTTAAAGTGTGGGGGTGTTTGGCATACTACCGAGTGCCAGATCCTAAGAGAACAAAACTTGGTCCTAGAGCCATGAAAAGTGTATTTCTTGGGTATGCTGAAAATAGCAAAGCATATAGGCTTCTTGATTTAGATTCAAATGTCATTGTAGAATCAAGAGATGTCGAGTTCTTTGAGAATAAATGTTCTACGGATTCTGAAAATTTTGAGAATAATGCTCAAACGCAAGATACGAATAATTCAGAACCTATAGAAACATACGTAGATTCTCATAAGAAAATAACAAATGATTCTGATGACGTGATTGAACCAAGGAGAAGTACTAGAGCAAGAAAATCAAAGGATTTTGGTCCAAACTTTATTACCCATGTTTTCCTCGTTGAAGGAGACAGAGACAATAAAGTGGTAAATAAATACCCTTTAGTATTAAATTTAGAAGACGATCCTAAAAGTTTTAGTGATGCTATGTCTTCTAGAGATGCTTCTTTTTGGAAAGAAGCTATAGATGATGAAATGGACTCGATCATGTCCAACAATACTTGGGTATTAGCAGACTTACCAAGAGGATCTAAACCAATTGGGTGCAAATGGGTATTTAGAAGAAAATACAATTCTGATGGTACCATCCAAGCCTTTAAGGCTAGGTTAGTGGCTAAGGGATATAGACAAAAAGAAGGAATAGATTATTTTGATACTTATGCTCCTGTAGCACGTATAACATCTATTCGAATTCTTTTTGCTCTAGCATCCATTTACGATCTCTGTGTTCATCAAATGGATGTCAAAACTGCCTTCTTAAATGGAGATTTAAATGAGGAAATTTACATGGAACAACCAGAGGGTTTTGTTCTTCCTCGAAATGAGGAGAAAGTATGTAAATTGATTAAATCTCTTTATGGGCTTAAGCAAGCACCGAAGCAGTGGCATGAGAAATTTGATTCAGTCATATTATCCAATGGTTTCAAGCATAATAGTGCTGATAAGTGTATTTATTCTAAATTCACTAAAGACTATGGTGTTCTAGTTTGTCTATACGTTGATGATATGCTTATCTTTGGAACTAATATGACTGGAATCACTGAGACTAAGAAGTATCTAACTTCAAATTTTAAAATGAAAGATTTGGGAGAAGTAGATACTATCTTAGGTATCAAAGTTAAAAAACATAGTGGGGGTTATTCTTTGAACCAATGTCATTATATTGAGAAAATGTTAAGTAAATTTAAACATCTTGGTTTCAAAGAAGTAACTACTCCGTTTGATCCCAGTAATAAATTAAATTACAATACTGGTAGAGCAATAGCACAACTTGAATATGCTAGTGCTATAGGGTCTTTAATGTATGCGATGCATTGTACTAGACCTGATATTGCCTTTTCCGTATGTAAGTTGAGTAGATATACTAGTAATCCAAGTATAGAACATTGGAATGCCATTACCAGAATTTTTGGTTATCTTAAGAGAACTAAAAATTTGGGATTGTTCTATAATAATTATCCGGCTGTATTAGAAGGATACACCGATGCCAGTTGGATTTCTAGTGTGGGAGATAAATATTCCACTTCTGGATGGATCTTTACTTTAGGTGGATGTGCTGTATCTTGGGCGAGCAAGAAACAGACATGCATAACTCACTCAACTATGGAATCGGAATTTATTGCTTTAGCGGCAACTGGAAAAGAGGCTGAGTGGATTAGAAATTTGCTGTTGGACATTAAACTATGGCCCAATCCTATGCCTCCTATTTCTATTCATTGTGATAGTCAGGCTACGTTAGCAAGAGCTTATAGTAGCACTTATAATGGAAAGTCTAGACATATCAGTCTTAGACATGAGTACGTGAAACAATTGATTCAGAATGGTACCCTAACAATTGTTTACGTGAGGTCAAGTAAGAATCTAGCCGATCCCTTTACAAAGGCTCTATCAAGAGATGTGGTAAAGGTGACTTCAAATGAAATGGGGCTGAAACCCTTTACTTAAAATCACCAGTAATGGTAACCCGACCTAATACTAGCATATCACTAGTTACAAGGTTTAATGGGTAAAAACAAATTACTGAAAGCGATTGTTTTATACTGGCATTAGCCCGGACATGAGAAGTCAGTATTGTCTGTTACAGTTAAGAGGCTGAGTTATACTCTTAATGAAGTATAATACGATTTAGTAACGTGTTTGTTAGTAACAGAAACACGTGGTAATACTTCACCTATATGGGCTTAGAAGTGGTGCCGCTTCTTACGAAAGTTGGGGTTGCTTTCTAGAGAGCTCATGAAACAGGTACAAGCACAAGGCCATAATAGTGCTGAGTAAATATGAACTTCTCGTTGAGACAAGAGATTCGTATATGTGCGGTATGTCCGATTCTATTATATAGAGTAGCAAATTTAAAGCCAGCAGCTATTTGTCACTCTGATAGAGTTTTGAGATACTTGCACTAAATGAAGGTTTAACTCGAAAGAGACCTTCACGTATGTATATTGATCTCATGGAAATTTTGGCTGTATTTTTGAGAAATTTTATTTTACAAATTTGTTTTACAAACAAAGTGGGGGATTGTTGTTGTTTGTTTGAAAAACAAAACAAAATAGTGCCTTTTTTGTATCCCACATAGGATGCAAGGGAGAGAGAAAGTCTCTTTATTAATTGGAAAGCTGTTATAGCTTTTCAAATAAAGAGAAATGGGTAAATGGGATAGTCCCCACCATACCCGCGTGCGGGTGCGCGTGTAATTGCGCGATTTTGGCGCGATTATTAGGCGCACTTAGCACTTTGCACGCTTGCGCGGTCGCGAGTAATTAATGGCACTAATCAACGATCAATTTATTTTTACTTTTCGAATTTATAATTAAAATAATTTTTTGATTACAACCGAAACAGTGCGACTGTTTCACGTAGACGTTGCAATTATTGAATTTAATTTTTTCGAAATTCAATTAACTGTTTATGTCCAAGAGTTGCAATTTTTCAGAAGTGGCAGTTTTTCGGACAATGAAAAGTTGTGTCCGAATAAACTAATTTTGGACAACGAAGAGTTGTGTCCAAATCAACTGCACTTCAGACATGAAGTGGTGTCTGAAATTAACAACTTTTGGAAACGAATAGTTGTGATTGAATGGTACTTTTTGAGACATGAAGTGTTGTCTTCTTTCAAGTTTTATATATTGAGTGATTTGTTCAATTTTCTGATATTGCTTCTGAACTTCAAGTTTTTTGTTTTTCTCAAAAGATACACAGCCATCGTTTCCGATTGTTTCCCTTGAGAGATCCTGGAGATTTATCAGAATTGCTATCTGCTATTCTCGTGAGACTTTGTTGTATCCTGAAGGATATTTGCCGAGACCATTAGCAACCTTGTGGGGCAAATAAATCCTTAAAGAAAGTGTCTTACACGCCTCAAAGTCTGATTCTGTTGTTAATCCCATACGAAGTTATTTTCCCAACATCTACTACGTGAGTTGGTGTGAAAAAAAGGAAGAGATTCTTGTTCCTCATTTGTAGGTTTATGAGAAAACGGGAAATTCTCTTCATAAAAAACAACGTCACGAGATACCAGTAATTCTTCTTTTTCCAAATCAAAAACCTTCCAACCCTTCGTGCCGTATGGATATCCCAAAAATACACATTTTCTTGCCCTTTCTTCAAATTTATCTCTGCCCTTTAGTGGCTTGTGAGCATAGCACAATGCACTGAAAACTCGCAAATGACTATAATCTGGAGGTTTCCCAAACAAAAGTTCAAAAGGAGTTTTTCCAGATAATAACGTAGTTGGGGTATAATTGATTAAATAAGCAGCAGTTAATATGCATTCACCCCAAAAACGAATTGGTAAATTCGCTTGAAAACGTAGTGCCCGTGCTACATTGAGGATGTGTCTGTGCTTTCTTTCAACTCTCTCATTCTGTTGCGGCGTGTAGGTACATGATGTCTGATGCATAACTCCATTTTTTGAAAAAAAATCTTTCATAGAATTAGAAATAAATTCACGGCCATTGTCACTTCGCACCATTTTAACTACTCGACCAAATTGGATTTTTATCATATGATAAAAATCAACAAACACTCTGTATGTCTCTGATTTTTCCTTCATCAAATATACCCATACTGCCCGACTATAATCATCGACAATAGTTAAAAAATAATGTGCACCGGAGAGAGATCCTGTCTGATATGGCCCCCTAAATATCACAACGCAATAAATCAAAACATCCACCGGCTTTATTATCACTTAAAGGAAATGAGGAACGAGTTTGTTTTGCACGACAACATACATCACACAAATCAACCTTTCCTTTATTTATTTTAATACCGGTGATCAAATTCAAAGCTTGCCGTGATGGGTGCCCCAATCTTTGATGCCAGATGTCAATATTCTGTTCCTTGACTGCTGGAAAAGCTGAATGAGTGCCCATACGTCCAAGATAATAAACCCCTTCTCGAAGATTACCCACTCCAATCGATCTCTTCGAGGGTAGGTCCTGTATGTCACATTGAGAAGAGAAGAACGTTACTGAGCAATTCATATCTGAACTCAATTTTCCGACAGAAATGAGATTGCATTTAAAATTTGGGACATATAGAACATCGCGCAAAATAAAATCAGGGCTTAAATAAACATCGCCTCTCTTGATGGCGTGAGTAACTTTTCCGTCAGGAGTTCGTATAGGATATCCATCCGTGATATTTCTCGATCGATGTAGAAGGAAAAGTTGCCCTGTCATATGTTCAGAGGCACCACTATCGATAATCCAATTTGTGGAAACATCATTGGGCCAATAGATCTTACCGGTAAGTTGATCATTCAAAGTGGGCGGTTTCATCGCCACGAGCAAACTGACCAAATGCTGATATTGATCGTTGCTAATTGTTGTTTTTGTTTGAATCCCCTTCGAATCTCCTCGATAATTATCTGCAATAGCATCGGAACTGCTAACCTGTGCGGAATGTACTGCCGCATAAGTATTTCCTTTGCGTCATTTTCCATCTCGCCTTGGCTCCCAATTTGGAGGATATCCAATCAACTCCTAGCAACGACTCTTCTCGTGCCCAACCTTCCCACAGTGGTCACATTTCGGTTTTCCAAATGGTACTTTCTTTAGGCCTACTCTTCCAACTGAGAAAGCAGCACCCTCGATCTTCTCTTCCCTCCCTCGGACAATTGATCGTTGACGTTCCTCCTGTGTGATCATAGAATAAACCTTACCGAGGGATGGGAATGGCTCGAGATTGAGAATTTGAGAGAGAACATTCCCATAGGTCTCGGCATTAAGGCCCATAAGAAACTGATGGATCTTCTCCACCTCCTTCTTCTTTGCGTACATCGTGGCTGCAGCACAGGTACATTCTGGGATGTCATCATAGTCATCAAGCTCATCCCATAATACCTTCAGTTTGGTATAATATTCCACAACTGAGAGTCCTCCTTGTCGTAGGAGCCCAATCTCAGTTTTGATCTCGTGTATGCGAGGTCCGTTACCTTGAGCAAATCTCTCCTTCAACTCGTCCCACATTACCTTTGCTTCTTCTGCATATGCCACGCTTCCCTGTAAATTCTTGTCGAGTGAATTGAAAATCCATGAAATTATCATGGAATTACAAATGTCCCAGGCATTAAATTCTGGAGTTGACGAATTCGGCTTCTTTAGCGATCCATCAACAAATCCGAGTTTGTTTTTCGCCCGCAATGCGCGTTTCGTCGCCTTCGACCATGTTGCATAGTTATCTCGGGTCAGCACGCATGACACAAGTATGCTTCCAGGATTGTCGGAGGTGTGGAGATAGTATGGTGAAGAAGGGTCAATCACTCTCTTTGTGGACACTTCTGTAGCCATATCGTAAACGATGCGGGTTTGGTGTGTTTAGGTTCTTTGGCTCTGATACCATGTGAGAAGCGTAATTTGCTTCATTCTCTTATATTGTTCAACGTAGAAAACCAACACTTATACAATATGTCGCTTAACAGAAAAAGGAAAAGAAAGGTCTACCGAATATATTTACTTAATTACAGAAGATACTAGAAAATATTCTAATAAAAAGTAAATCCTAGAGATACACTAAATATTAGAAAAATCAGAATGTAATATTCATCTTCCGTAAAGAATGTAATCTTCATCTTCCGTAATAGAACATCAGTAATGTTGTCTATTAGATGGTTATTTTGGAGCCTAACTCTATACAAGCTCGTACAATTTGTCAGGCTTCGTGCTATTGGTCCCGTGAAGTGATTGTTTTGAGCAGTGAAGTTCTCAAGAACTTGACCACTGCA
The DNA here is from genome assembly GCA_021437785.1 of Rhodomyrtus psidioides. Taxonomy (NCBI): domain Eukaryota; kingdom Viridiplantae; phylum Streptophyta; class Magnoliopsida; order Myrtales; family Myrtaceae; genus Rhodomyrtus; species Rhodomyrtus psidioides. Next base: position 680,104 of record JAILYB010000023.1, on the reverse strand, counting down.
TATATCCGGGGGCAGTTGGCCGACAAGCTGGTTATCAGATAGTTGTAGGCTTGTGAGGGATGTGAGATTGTTGAACTCAATGGGAAGAGAGCCTTCAAGGCTATTTTGATATAGAGCCAGTTTAACAAGGAGACGTAGTCTTCCTATCTCTTTCGGAATAGAGCGGGACAACTTGTTTTGGTACATGTGCAATTCATTGAGCTTGCTTAAGTTTCCGATACTAGGAGGTATAGGGCCAGAGATACTGTTTTCAAAGAGGAACAAGCGGGTCAAGTCGCCCAACTTCCCGATCGTTTCCGGGATAGATCCTGTGAGATTATTAGCATAGATAGAGATTTCAGAGAGAGATCTAAGGTTTCCGATTTCAGGAGGAATAGGACCGGAAAGCTTATTCTGGAAAAGATAAAGAATGTTTAAGTTGCTTAAGTTCCCTATTGAAGACGGGATGGAACTTGTTAGATCATTGAATAACAGCTGAAGATGTACGAGAGATTTCATTCCTCCAACTTCTTTAGGTATGGGGCCAGAGAGTTGGTTTTCATAGAAGTAAAGAAAGGCTAAATTGCTCAAATTTCCTAGAGTTGGAGGGATAGATCCATGGAGGTAATTGGCTGATAAGTCGAGCTCACTAAGAGACACCAACATTCCTATTTCTATGAAACAAACGGAGCCTAGGGGTGTTTTAGGGTATGAGTAGGGTGAGCTTGTCTTGTTCAATGGCCGATGTATTTGTAGTAGAATGAAGTGTATCTTTGTTTGGGAGTGGTTCCGCTACAGTAGAATGGCCTATGCATAGCTATTGTTATATTTATTCTTTTTCGCATGAAATAGAAAGATGGGGACGCTAATTATAGCGAAATCCTCTGCTGGATATAACCCTAATTTAAGGGTGAACCAAGATAAGTATTTACGTTTCGACTTGTCTTTCTCGCTACTCTTTATTGTCGTTCTGATTGTGCGCCGAGTTATAAGAATCTTTAAGTCATCCAGGACCAAGTCAAAATATTGGTTCCCACTCCAACCTCACCTTATGGCTTCAATAGATACCCCGTCCCGTGACATCTTCATCAATATTACGTCTTACTATTAGACTAATTCATAGTACTATAGACTATCGTAGGATATTGTTGGCTGCATGCTCTTGGATGTCATTTGTCGGTGTTTAAAAAAAAATTCAAGTTCTTGGAAAAGAAATTCTTCTTAGTTTAATCCATTTCATAAGACTTGGGAAACATTGACTTATTCTAGCCGTGATGAAAAGTATGAAAAACCATAGATATCACAAGTCTCCCAATAAATCTTGTGCGATGGTGATATGATTAGCTATTACGTCCTTTTCTTTGTTTTCTCTCTTCTTTTTTTCCTTTCTTCTAGACACTATATTCAACGTCGTGGCCAAAGCATGACCATATGAACGTTGAACGATTCTTCCATGCTTATTGACTCCATTTAGCACCAAGGTAGAACCGCCACCTGATGATGCCTAGAAGGCAAGGATATGCGTTTTGCTAAGCCCTGGTCAAACTAACTGGTACATTTTTCTAATTACATGAACATATTGTTTCGTAAGCCTATACGAGTTCACTGTAATTGTCTTCTCAATGGAGAAATGGTGACTCCTGAGAGCCAATAGGAATCCTGGGCCGGTTGTTAAGGTCACTTGGGAGCACACGTCGAGGTCAACAAGAAGGCGATGACCGAGGAATTTACGTTTACTCAATCACCATTTGAAACATATCCGAAGATGCCGGCAAAAGACGTCCAGATGAATAAGATTGAGATATCTGAGAGAGGCTGCAGATTTCCAATCTCAACAGGAATACTCCTAAGATTGATTCCACTTAAATTTTAAATATTAAGGTACATGCAGTCCCCCGATTATCCAGGAATCAAGCCGCTCAGCTTGTTTTCTGCGATGTTAATCCTCAGTAAATTTTGGAAGAGTTCCGATCTAACTGGGAATAGACTTTGAAATATGATTTCCATCCGGCGAAAGCTCTAGCAGAGAGGATCAGTAATACAGCCCTTTAACTGGTTGTTGTGGAGCTTAAGTCTAGACAACCTTGTGCAATTTTTTAAGCCCCACGGTATTGATCCTATGAAATGATTTTCACTTGCAGTAAGCCATTCAAGAACTCGACCATTGGAGATATCTGGCAGCAGTTGATCGACAAGCTCGTTTTCGCTAATATAAAGTCTTATGAGAGTTGTGAGATTACTAATCTCGATGGGAACATTGCCTTCTAGGTTATTCTCAGATAGAAGCAGATCTATGAGGAGTCCCAAATTTGTCCTATCTATTTCGGAATAAAGACAACTCATTTCAGTATAGGGCCAACGTGTCAAGTCTGCTCATGTAATCTTTAACGGAAGAAATCTAGCCAAAGAGACAATTATTTTGACATTCTGAATTTCGACCCATTTCAAAGCTTATGAATGAATGAAATGCCTATATATGACCCCAAAAAAAAAAAAATGCTACCATGGATTGGTACTTTGGCCATAAGGATTGCTGAGGGAATATTTTGGTCTATCAAAGGCCGATCTAAGATTGGTCTTAGAACAATTTTCGAGCGTTATGCAATTGGTTCACGGGTGATTCTGTTTGACCATAATATAATTTGCGAATTAACCTAAACCAAATTCTAACGATCGCGTCCTTCGAAACTTGCGATTAGCCCTCATAATTACATAACAATTAAGGTCGCCATGGCTCGTATGACTCTTAGACGTGACAATAATCAGGTCGATACGCGTAACTCTTAATAGCCGCCCGTTAGTTTGAGGTGCACTGAAATCACTATTTATGGATTTTAACCACGATTTGGACTTCGAAATTGGGCGTCAGCTATTCGAGAATTCCAACAGTAATATTTTGGACGTCGCCTCATCGAGGTCAATTAAGTTCTAAGATCGTCCCTTAATAATTAGAAGATTTGGAATTAGAGCTATAAGTTAGAGATTACCTCTTACCCTTGATAATTGCTAATTCCTCTAGATATTTATGAGGGCATTATTGTCAAAGAGATTGTCTTGAATTTATGGATAAGGAGACAAGATGACGTTATGGATAAGGAAGCAAAGTTCAAGATTGTGTGGGACCATCTAGTCAATCACTAGTGTCCATCTATCACCTTTTCAACTAGTCAAACTTGTCTTTGGCCAAAAAAAAAAAAACTAGTCAAACTTGTCCATTACCTAATCACATTCTTGTCCCCCAACTTGCATGCTAGCTTCTTGAGGAATCTTTGGACAACTTGGGAACACAACACACTCTTCCTCTCTCATTTTCTCTCACCCGACCATCCCTCACTCTCATCTATCTCTCGTTCCCTCTTGGCCGCTCACCTCATCAACGCTATCCCCCTCCTCCATCCGACTCAGCCGTGTGCTGCCATGCCGCCACCACACCTCACCGGCATCCTCTCGTCCCCTACTCCACTGTGGACCACCGCGACACCCAACAAGTCCCCCGACCAGCACCATTGGAGCTGTAGGCCGAGAGAACCACTACTCGACCAAGTCTGCCCGTGAGTTCGGAGGACTAATTTTGGTGGTTCATTTGGCTTGTCTAGGCCATTTGAAATGTGAGTGACCACTAGAACTTAGTTTAGCTTGTTGTGTGGTTCATGGTTGGTCTTGAGGATAGTTTTGATGGTTGATTTCTCGTGAAACTTCAAGGGAACCGAACCAGCCCTCTAATTCCCAATTTTGGCCGTGAGTTGTAGAGGAGATTTCACGGGCTTGCCTTGCTTGAAATTCTTGGTAAGTGGCCTCTAAACTTATCTTAGTCTGTTAGAAAGACAATGGTTGGAGTTTAGAGTGAATTGGATGGAGTTTAATGAGTGATTCTTGCACAAACCCTCTAGGGACCGAATCTGTCCCTTACTGACCAGCATTGCGTCGTGACTTTGCACTGCCCGTTTCGTGAATTTGCTTGGCCTGAGCTTGGTATGTTGCTCCTAAACTTAGCCTAGGACTCTAGGTTACTAATGAATGGTTTATAGTTGAATTTAGAGAGTTTTAGGGGCTGTTCTTGTATAAAAAACATCGTAAGACCCAAGAGCCCGCATTTCCGTTTTTCAACGCATGTCAAAAGTAAAATAGCTCGTTCGAAGTTGTTCGGAGACCGAATTGAGCTCTGTTTTCTCCCATGCGACCGTAAGATCATGAGGAATATGAATCTAAGGTTGAATTACTCAAAAAGTAAATAGAATTATATCAGTTTTACTGAGAGCAAGTCTCGACATGGAAATCGAATATGCAGTTTTGGGGGTTAACTTGTGCTTGATTGTTTTGGAGCTTGAAATGAGAAATCTATAGTTAAATGGTTATTTGACTACGTTATATTCAACCTTGGGGAGAATTGTGGATGGGAATGACTAAACGCCTTGCTTGTTTTCATTATACTCAATCATGAAGTCTAAAATGGGATTGAGGCCTAATTGAGTTAGGTGGCCAAATTACCAATGCTGGCCATGAATGATATGTTGATGTTCTCATTGTGCAATTCAATTTGTGCTTAAGTGAGTACCATGATTTATTATCTGAATTTATGTTGTTTGGATCCCGAGCAAGTTGGCCAATTGAATGAGTACATATTACCCTGTAGCATTATAACGCTGGGTTTGAGTTATATACTTATGAAATCACATATTAACCTAATAAGGTTAAGTATGACCCAAGAATTATTATCACAAGGGTCCTGGTAAACATAATAGCCTGGGTGTGACAACGAGGGCGTTTGCCAAATGCAAGTACGACCTAAGAGTCGTGTTTCTACGGGGGGTCCGAGCAGATGAATTATTTATTCGACCTGGGCGTTACAACGAGGGTCCTGCCTAGTACTTTGTGATTATCAAGCTATGTCCCGAGTGCTACGGAGAGAGCTGAATAGCGAGAATCGAGCTAATTGTTAGAAGTACCTTATGAGAACCAATTGATTGATTAAATGCCTAAAGTACGAAGCTTAGTCTTAATTGTGAAATTGTGACTTGAATTGAAGCGCCTAATTGTCGTGCCTTTTTCCTATAGTCTCAGTTACCATGTTATAGAATTGCATGTTTTAAAAGTGTTTGGAGGTACTATTGACCTAGTCTAGGTTTAGGAATGACTTATTGAGATTTATTTTCATCCTGTCGTGTGACCACATTTTCAGACCCTAAGCCTTGACTATGGATGCCATGTCGCAACGTTTTGGGATCCCGATAGAAATCGAGACCGTAATCACGGATTTCTCAGTAGGTGAGAATAAGGTGTACACTAGGAAGACTAGTATAGTTTGGGTCGACGCAGGAGGCGATTACTAGAGTCCCCACACCTACATGGCTTGGACGTATAGGGATGGTGCTACACATGTTGGACCGCTTGAAGAGTGCGTCATACCCGATGAGATGATGGAAGCTACAAACCCGACTGAGGTTATCCACCCTGACGAATCGATAGCTGATTCTGACCCTGGGCCTAATGATGAGGAGCTTGAATCGGGACAAACCGATGCCAGCAAGCCTGACGCTTAGGTGTAACTGTAACATCTACCCTCTTTTTGGGCACCTTCTTAGGATTAGATGAGTGGGACTTTATTAGAGGTTTCCCTTTTGTCATTGTGTATCGCTTAACTCTGAGCCCAGCTAGGAATTTGAAATTTCATGTTGTAATCGACTAAATGTTGTCGCGAACTAAAAATTATTATTATTTAGGTTAACGGATTATTAGGTTAATTAAATAAACTAATCTAATTCGGACTCTCCCAAGCACTACCGATTCACGATCTTCAAATCATTTTATGCGAAAGATCTTTGTTTGGAGTCGCCACTAATCTGTTTATGGTAGGTCGATTAGACATTTAAATAAAACATTGGGAGAAATGCTTTATTTCTACGAACTAGAGACTTCGAGCCGGGGACTTGATTACGAGCTAGCTTAACCGAGCGCCCTTTCGGTACCTTTCTTTTTCACAAAAACGGTTTTGTTGGCGATCTTTAATGGTTTCTAAATTTAACATGCAAATCCTCCAATCAAGGCAACTAAATATTCAATCTTACAAAACAATCTTCGAGATATGCAATATTTTCTGAAATTGGCAAGTAAATATTTTAATTTTTTTTAAAAAAATCAGAATTTTTAGATCTACAAATACGCTCTCCCTATTTGAACTTTGGTTCGTCTTACGAACTGATCTTACGGATTAGGGGACCAGCATTGAAGAATTGAGGACGAGAATAAATAAAAAAAAAAAAACAATCTCGTGGGTGTTCTCAAACACCAATGGATTTGCATGATAAGCTTCCTGCACAATCGCCAGTCTCCTCTCCTCTTTTTTTTTTTCGTTTCCTCTCCTCCCTTTTTCAACGAGCGAAGTCTGCTTGTTATAGCAGATATCACTCACGCTCCTTTGGAAAGCCTGGACTCACGGAATCAATTACTGAAGCATGGCGCTGGATTGGCTTTTGAGGATTGGCTGTCAATCAGTGCAAGAATGATTTCTTTTTCTTCATGAGTACGAGATTCATTCTGTCTATTCCATTGTGAGATTCATTCTTGAAGATGAAATAAGCATCGAGGCTTTTTTATCCTCTTTCCTTTTCTTGCAGAAAAATTCCCAAACTTCTATTTCTTGTCTTATTTGCTCCTATGACCAAATATAGTACTGTAATGAATACACGCCGAATCCTGTTTTGCCCAACTTTTCCAGCAGAGAATATTTGGTCGACCATTGAATGGCTTGACCCAATATTGAATGATCCATCGCATAATCCTCTCTTTTTTCCTTTTTCATTTTTTTTAGGCACACGTGGGCTTCTTCATAAACCAACGGTGGCCGAGTACAAGTCCCTCCATTACATTTGTTCCATCAAATAATTGATCATGCACGAGCATAGTGGAGTCCACTCAGATTGCCACGCGGCCAAAATCTTAGTGTAAAAATTCTTATTTCAAATTTCGGTCATTCAAAGGATAATGTGTTTGGGCAAATTTTCATCTTTGCAGTTTCTTGTGATGTTAATTCAATTAAGCTCAATGCCCTTCACCTGTCGTCGATCCGAAAATTATATGAAAGCTGACTTAATTATTATTATTATTATTTTGCTAGGGACTAAGTTTAGTTCCTAATTTTTTATGCACAAATAATTAAATAAGAAATCAAAATTTAGGTGTCAATAAATGTTTGTTGTATGTTTATCCTAAGTCATTTTGTATTATTCATGTACGGGGTTTGTGTTCGCTTCCGCATGCGTATTTCACATAGCGCTCGAGATGTTAGCCATTGGATCCTGGGAAGTTACCGAAACCAGAATGGTTTGGCGGGATGTTATCGTGCTCGTAAGGTTCGAGGCGTGACAGTTATCGTAGAGCATGAGATTGGGGAGAGGTCTGAGCATTCTTAGTTCTATAGGAATAGGATCATACTTCTTGTTTTGGTAAAGGAAAAAGACAGTCAAATTGCTTAAGTTCTGGACATTGCATATGAAGTTAAAGATGTTACATCTGAACCTTTGGATATTTACTTCGTGGATATCGTATATGACTTGGATATCATTGGAACAACATGGAATGTGTTCAAACTCTACGTGAAGTCTGTTCAAACTTAGAAAATATTCAAACTCAAAGAGTATTCAGATTCAGACGCTGATGTAGGACGAGCTCAGACTTTGAGGAGAGTATCAAAAGCAACATTCAGATTTAGACTCAAATCATTTCTACAATGGTTAGTGATCTGGCTTGCATTTTTTTTCTTATGATAGATAAGTTGTTTTCCATAATGAAGAAATCTAATTATTGAAATATAGATTCAAATTGTATGGGCGATTGAATCCATGGAGATTCTGATTTTATCTCTCAATGTCTACTAAATCTTCTTTACACAATCTTGTCTAGCGAGTTGATTGGAAAGTGATCCTTTGAATGTTGTCTAATGGCTAGTTTGGAAGTGGAGGAGTATAAAAGGAGACCATGGTGTTGAAAAAACCGAGATGGTCAAGAATAAAAAATTTCAAAATTTAAAGAGAGCTTCAATTCTGTAAATTTATCTTCCGTGAATGTTCAATTATAAATCTTTGAGAGGTGCTAGCAATATCTAGCTTGTGTTTAGGAGTGAGATAGAGAGTCCTATCTGCTTGAGTATATTAGCAACACCTACTTCGAGAAGAAGTGCTTGGGTATAAGCAGCACTTGCTACTATAACCTTTATTGATTTATTAGTGAAATCCAGCTAGTAGGCTATGTGCGTGGAGTGGACGTGGGCTTGCAATGAGCTGAACCACTATAAACATCGTATACAAATTTCTATATCCCTTAACTTTTATTTATTGCATTTGAGAATTTATTGTACACACGTGAATATGAATATATTGTTGTTCATGCTCAGATTTTGACTTGGTTCTAAACATGATTGTTTAATTCGGCATTAATTTAACTAGTTCTTTAAAATCCCCCATTCACCATTCTCTAGATGATATAGCTAACCCCATCGACTGGTATAAAGGCTTGATGTTGGGCATATCACCAATGTGTTGTTTGTTAGAAAATACTCAATCTTATTTTGATGGTAACAAAGAAAATCAAATGTTACTAATATATGTATTCATTTAGTTATACAAGATTATATATGCACAAGCCAATATGCAGATGATGCATTAGATGTTTTTGAGATGAGAAGTGCGTTGCCAATGTTTAGAGTGCTCTATCGATCTTTAGGGTTTCACTGCTGATCTTTGTGATGAACAAGATATTGAGCGGTGAAGATGTCTACAAGTTGAAAGGATCTTCAGATAAAGTGAAAATCTGGAAGGACCTTGATCGAGATTGAATAAGCTAAGAAGAGTGAGATGTTCGTGATGGCTTAGAAGAATGGGATGTTCAATAGACCTGGTGATGATGAATAAGTCTAGAGCTATGATGTTCATCGTAGCTTGGTAGGATAACACTTGTGAAGGTGAATAGCTTGGTGGAATTGCAATTGCCAATATGCGCAGAATGGCTGGAAGAAAGATCGGGTGTGTGATATCCCCTCCCTAGTCCCACATTGCCTAGGCCAAGGTCTTGACTTGGCTTATAAGCCTTGGGGGCTCCTTAGACTTGCATGAAGCTTTTTCCCGGTTGAGTGCTCGGAAAGCAAAACCGTGCGGGTTACAAAGCCCAAAGCGGACAATATCGTGCAAGTAGGACCCCGACCGTTACAAATGGTATCAGAGCTGACCCTCAACCTCATGTGTGGACTCTCGGCCGTAGCTGGGTAGCGGTGTCTTCCGTGAGCCCCAGTGCTGTACGGGCACAACGGGGACATTGTGTCCGAAGGGGGGGAGATTGTGACATCCCCTTCCTAGTCCCACGTTGCCTCTAGTCCTACATTGCCTAAGAGGAGGTCTTGGCTTGTCTTATAAGCCTTGGGCCCTCCCTTGACTTGCAAGACGCGTTTTTCGGCTGTTGTATGTGCGACGCTCAGAGGAACAAAATCGTGAGGACTGTGTACCCAAAGCGGACAATATCTTGCAAAGTGGCGCAGCGGAAGCGTGGTGGGTCCATAATCCACAGGTCCTAGGATCAAATACCAACTGTAATAGCCTAGGCCCACCGCGCACCGCTGCGCCACTTTACAAGATATTGTTCGCTTTGGGCACACAATCCTCACGGTTTTGTTCCTCCGAGCGTCGCCCATACAACGGCCGAAAAACGCATCTTGCAAGTTAAGGGAGGGCCCAAGGCTTATAAGCCAAGCCAAGACCTCCCCCTAGGCAATGTGGGACTAGGGAGGGGATGTCACAATCTCCCCCCCTTCGGATACAACGTCCCGGTTGTGCCCATACCTCATTGGAGCTCACGGATAGCACCGCTATCCAGCTACGGTCGGGAGTCCACACATACGGTCGGGGGCCGGCTCTGATACCATTTGTAACGACCGGGGTCCCACTTGCATTATATTTTCCGCTTTGGGCTTTGCAACCCGCACGATTTTTTGCTTTCCGAATACTCAGTCGGGAAAAGGCCTCATTGTTGACACCTGATTTTTTACCATTTATTATTGTGATTTTTATTCTTTAAAATTAATTAAAAATATCAAAAAAGGTCATAAAATCACAAAATCAACTTTGGAAGCCTTTCTTTAGCCTTAGGAACCAATTTTGAACAAAAAATATTTTTCGGTATTTTTAATATTTTTCAAGTTTATTTAATTATAAAAATACCCAAAAAAATCAAAAAAATACCATTCGTGGTCAGAAAAATACCCAAAAATATTCGATAATTTTGTTTTAATTTCCTCTTCAAGTGTGTCACTTTAAATCTCAAAAATTCGGCTCGGGTCACTATGTTCCTTCACAAACATAAACCCGAACCGAGCCTAAAAAAAAAAAATCATTTTCGAGTCTTTTAGTTTTCAATTCTCACTTTTTATAAGCTATGACATTGGATTCTAAAGTCTTAAAGTGCAATTAGGTCAATTTGCCCTCCAATTTAATCAATTTTTACCAAAAGGCCTTAATTGCACATTTTTCTTTCAATTAGTCCCCGGTTTCACGGATGTATACGTATGCTCTACGTATTTATACGTCATACGTATTTATACGTTATGCATATTTGTACTGTTTGGTAACCTCTTTAACTCTTGTAATAATAATAATGGTTATTATTTTTAACACCTTTGTTAGTGCCCTTTTTTTAGCATTTTTGTATTGTGAGTGCTATTGTTAGTGCTATTTTTAAATAGCATTTTTGTATTATAAATTGTGAGTGCTATTGTTAGTGCTATTTTTAGTGCTATTTTTAAATGACATTTATTTATCATAAATTGTGAGTGCTATTGTTAGTGCTATTTTTAAATGGCATTTATTTATCATAAATTGTGAGTGCTATTATTAGATATAATTTATAATTGTTAGTGCTATTTTTAAATAGCATTTTTGTATTATAAATTGTGAGTGCTATTGTTAGTGCTATTTTTAAATAGCATTTTTGTATTATAAATTGTGAGTGCTATTGTTAGTGCTATTTTTAAATGTCATTTATTTGTGAGTGCTATTTTTAGATAGAATTTATAATTGTTAGTGCTATTTTTAAATACAATTTATTGGAAGGTATTTTTGGCTATAAAAGGATGGCAAGAGTTTTGAGGTTGGAAAGAGAGAGACATTTTGTAGAGTGTGCAAATTTTTGAGAGCTTAGAGAGAAGAACACAAACACTCTCTATATTCTCATAATCTTGAGTGAGCAAAATATACTAAGTTCGGAATATTGATTCCGCATATTGCTAGCACAATTGTTGTGGAGTTATTAGTCGTCTCCCCGTTCGTCAATTGGTGGTGCGTCCGAACTAGATGCCTAATACTTGTGGAGGCTGAGATCGAAGAACATCGAACCGACACCTCCGTTCAAGCACGCTATGAGAGGTAATCTATTTACTCCCTTTGAGGCTTTGTGATTTTTTTTCGATTGAAATGCACGAAGTACGCCTCTGGAGATACATGTATGGGTTGTTATTTATTTCCGCTACGTGTTACGTGGATCCCAACAGTGGTATCAGAGCCGATCCTTAGGTGTTTTCGTGCATTTAATTGATTTTTTTGCAATTTTTGCAATACTATGGCCAATATGTATTAACGAATTGTTCGTCTTACATGGCTAATGGAGGTTGATTATTTTATATGATAAATTAATCAACGTAGCAAAAATTGAGACTAAATCAATTTTGAATCGAAAATTTATGGCTATCTTATTTTACGTAAAAATTCTGAATATGATTCAACGTAGAATTTTTATTGTGCCTTCCTAAGTTTTAAATTGTGAATTTATTACTTACGTGGAAGGGTGGTGATCATGGAAAAATCCCTAATCAATTTGATTGATGTATATATGAATGTATGATGATTATTTATATATTTGGGGTTGTAATTATTAAATGGAGGCTGCGTACTCCTTTTATTTTTCATGTAATCTTTATTTTTAGCATAGTCAATTGTTGATGTAAATGTTACGAGGATTACGTGGAGGAGCCTTTTAAGTCGGCGAGCTCTTTGGGGCCCGATTCTTGAAGAGTTCAAGAAACCAAGAAGAAACGAAGAGCGGCTCTCCGTTATTAAAATATTAAAATGATTAAATGTGGTCTCATTAGCTCGAGACCCATTAAATCATAATTCCATGATCACCACGTAGGATAGATGTTTATGTGATTGGCATCTATTTATTTATTATGATTACGTGAGCATGTTAAACTGGTTAATGTGCAAAGTCAGACTTACCTCACCCCCTGCATGAAATCCTAGTTAGGGAAAATCACTCGCGTTAGGTACCGAAAGGGCGTTGGTAATGACATCAACGTAACCAAGTCCCCGAACCCAAAATCTCTGGTTCCGCAGAATTGATCGGTCTCTCCCAATCGGCCAATAAGGTTTCCGGTCTACCCTCCAAGAAAGACCGGTGGCGACTCCAAATGCATGCACAAGTTGCACATGCCACCACGACCACACTAAGGTCGAAAGCGATCGACTGTTATCGTCGAATCCCTTTGAAAAATACTCCCGCCGCGATTTGGTATGGGCCTGGGAGGGCCCGCGCCGATCCAAAGCCCGCGATCCGCACCCTTGTGCGGGGGAAGGCCCGCGATCGGTAATCCATTAGCCGCGTCCGCCTTCGGACGGGTCGCGACAGCTGGCGACTCCACTAGGGACCTTTGTTCTAGAACCTATGGTTCTAAACCTCAAGTGGACTTAGGCCGTAATTAAAACGCTGAGTGATTTTTCTAACCCTGCAGGCGCTCTTGAAGGTGAGGTAAGTCCGCTTATGATAGGTGTTATATGTTTTTGCAGATTGGAGCGATAAGGGGGATAGTCTGTGATTAACATTGCCTTATGCAGGTTGGCGTAGGAATGAATGATTGTGTGTATGTTTTATATTGAAGCGGTGATTGTTAAATAAGATGCATGTTTATCGCTTTAGCACGACACCGAAAACACACACAACCGCGCCTAAAACCCCGGGCGCCCTTCTATAGGAAAACAATAGAAGGGATTGAAAATGGAATCTCCGTGAGGAAAAACACGGGGTAATCCACTTTTCAATTCCGCTCATTTGGAGCTATGGATCGAGCCCCAATGCAACGATAGTTGTGCAATGGAATTTGCTCTTTCTAGAACTCGAGGTGGGAACCTTGACCTTAGGTGCCAAATCCTTTGATTTTTAGAAGTTTTATCCTCACTTGTCTCATGTGCATGTCTTTAGATGGCTGATATATCTAAAACCACCTAAAAAAAAAAATCGGTGATCTTGGAGTCACATCTCGAAGACTGAAACTGGGGCATCTCCGAGTGTTCGGACCACATTCCTTTGATTGGTTTGGCATTTTTAGTTCTCTTGAATAAGACTAATTTTGCTGAGGTCCTCTCTATCTCGTCCCTTAGATTGATTGTATTAGGGATCAATTTGTATTGTATACATCTCGATAAGGCTCATTTATATCGAAGGTAGGGGCAAATTCCCCAAACCCGTGGAGCATAGTGAAATTCGTCCCTTCAGTGCAAAATGCATTTGGCCGCAGAGCCACCCGTTTGGTGAAAGGACGTATCGTTCCTAATTGATTTTTAATCAGATCTGAGGATAAGTTCTTCTCCATTTTTTTTTATCTCAGGTGATAAAAGAGACAATGCACCCAAAAGCTCATACATTCAAATGACAAAACAGACGTCGCCCAGCTGGGGCAAATGAACCGTAGGCATTGCAAATACCTTCAAGCACGGATGGAGGAATTCGATAAATGTTGTTCATATCAATATGCAACGTCAAAACGGAATGCAAATCAAGTGTAAAAGGACGTATCGTTCCAAAATGATTATTTCCTTGATATGGGAATAATGCTTCCTTTCCTTTTCCTCTCAGATGATGATCAAGAGCAGAAGACGCAGGATGTAATGCTTTCAAATAACAAACAGGGAACATCAAATACCTCAAACGGCGACTGTGATCAAGAGAATCACCAAACCGCCACATGACGAATCCCAAGAATATCAAGCTGTCTTGAGACAGATTAAATTGTTCAAGGACTCTGACAATCGAGATGGATGATCAGAATCTGCAAAAATCAATGGGAGCAGGTTCCCCCCATTTGCTTTGAGGAGCCAAACCGGGGGCAAACTCTCATGATCCCCCATGAAAGCGCATCAGACCAGGGTCATCGAATCCAGAGATGACAAACAGCAAGACAAGCGTCACCTAGCTGTGATAAATCACGCCTAACTGGGGCAAGTGAATTAATTTTGCGCTGGACAAAGAAAGATGTGTCTTCTCCGGCAAAGTCAAATAGCAGAGTCGTCCGCATCAGAATCAAACCCCAAGATACGAATTTGGGCTAACGGTAACTTTGTATCGTTCCAATTTGATCTTCGAAGATCACGGGCTTAACATGAGTTTTTCTCATTTAACAGGAAGTCGTTGGCGCCGAAAGCCTCAAAAGAAAAGAGCTCGTTGATAGGGAGGCGAATAGAATCATTGGCCTTGGAAGTCAGGATTCCAGAAAATGGTCTTTGATTATAAGATCGAGTGGAGGGTAAAAAGTATCGCTTCCACACTTCATGCTTTGACATGCATTCCGATAACAATTTCCTTTTTCCTTGAATAAAAGGAACTCTGAAGAGTGGCGCTGGAATGTGTCCAAAAACACAAATGGATCTCCTCTGGGGCAAATCCTGGAAAATGATTCATCGCCAACCAAACGGAGGGATCAAGGCCACAAGATGGATGGCCAACTTCTGCAAGCCGCACGTTTGTGTTCAAATGGAAACACAAAACAAGAACAAGGCTGTATCGTTCCAATTTGCCTGGAATTTTAGAACGCAAACTGACGCCTAATTCCCGTCTTTGACAGGGGATCACCATCAAGGCGAAACAGGTTTTCACATCCCATGTATTACCCGTTGGAATACATGACCAAGGGTAAGATGTATCGTTCTAAGTTTTTTGAAAAATTCATGAACGAACAATAACATGTTTCTTCTACATTTTCAGGGATCTCCAGCCGCGAGGGACAGGTAAGTATCCCTCTCCCAAATCCCTTGAAGATGTTGAGTAAAAAATAGAGAAGAAAAGAAAAGCTCTCAGAGTCTAATGTCTAGAAAAGACATAGAACTCAAATTTCATTGGCATTCATGTTTTGAAACAGGAGGTTGTCTGAACATGAATAAGAACATGCATGGGGCATCATAAAATCCCCTTTGACGGGTAAAATTTTTGGAGAAAATGAAAGAGATTTTTCCAATAAAAAAATTGTTCAAAACTTTCAAAAGGACGTTTTCTCAAAAGACAAGAGGCAAAGCCTAGTCCAAACACGTCCCACACATACTGGAGAGATGAGTGGAGCAGATCAGATAGCAAAATCTGGACCTACGGAAGTAGGGACCATTCGCAGCGATTACATGGATTGGGACGACGGAGGCATTCGTTTTTTATCCCCAAACACTACAGGTGACCGTTGATAACCCCTTCGAACGACGGTTTTCATTCTTAACCCTGTCAAGAACCACCCCACATCAGGGCAAAATGGAGGTGAGTCCAGCGGCATCAGGAGAAAATGGTCAGAAATTTTCTTGCTCGGACTAACATTAATCTTTGTGTGTTGTTTATATGGTAATCCAAGTGCCATAGGATGACGAGAAGCATTCATTTCTCTATCACACACACTGAATCCTTTGCACAGCCAACTTGAGCCTGCAAATTCATTTCATGAACCCATTGGTGATCATTCCAAAACGGATGCAGCACCCCTTCAAAAATGGAAGAGTTCAAGACTCAGGGATTACGAAGAAGATTCCCGGGCTGATATTTAAAGCATGTTTAGACTTTCAGACATATGTATGACATGATCCCATCGAGGATGAGATGAACCGGGATTTCAAAAAAATAATAGTAATAATAAATCCCTAGCATCGAGAAAAAGCAAAGTGCCTGGTAAAAGCAAGGCCGATGCTCGTGTAAATTGTTTGATTGATCCGCAATGAAGCCGGATGGGAAAAGAGGAAATCCCTAATGGAGTCAGATCAAAAAGACTACTCACCAAATGGTGTCAAGCGTGGAGCAGAGACGCAGACAGAGTTGTCAATCTCTTAATGCAGCCAGAGACACTCTCTAAAGAGCTGGTGCACACCTCAAAATCGGTTGCGCACCTCAACAACTGAAGGTGCAGAGAGGAAAAAGCAGGTGGTAAATTTGCAATGATCACCAATGTCAAACCCTTCGTAATTTCTGGGCCAAAAACAAGCCTTTTTCGGTCCCCAATCCTACCAATGTTACAACCCCGAAACAGTCTTCTCTGACTAAGACACTTGGGTTAACATATAGCTTAGCTCGAAGAAGTACGAGCAAGACTATTTCTTTCTCATTTTGCAGGGTTCTTGACTTGTAAACCCGGAGCAGATGGTGAAGACTTTCATTCAATGGCCTCGACTCCAAAGCGAGTCCCCATTGAAAGCCAATATCCAAGCCTAACATTACGGTCCCGTGGAAGACCTCCCGACCGATCAAAATGTATGCGCTGCTGTCGCGACCCTCTTGAGGTTGTCGGGCTCTCGAGGGCTAATGAGCCGTCCTGTCTGGTCGGACGCGGGCCTCTCCCAAGGCCCATTACCCAAATCGCAACGGAGGTATGCGTGATCGACTTTCAGTGTGGTCTAGTGACATGTGCTAAGTGTGCATGCCATGGAGTCGCCACCAATCATTTTTTTAGGGTGTGATTGGACCACCCAATCGAATAGTTGGGAGTTTCTATTCAATTCTGCGAGAACCAGAGAAATGGTTTCGGGGACTTAGTTACACCAACAGTCAGAGTTGACGCCCTTTCGGTACCTAAGTTGACTGAATTTTCTAGCCTGAGATTCATGCGGATGAGTAAGGTATGAACCCTAAATCTAGAAATTCATGCAGATAGGAGTGATTATCCTAGCAATCACAATCAGTAATAAAATGCGCAACTCAAGGAATCTAGATATGCAAATAAATCACATGGCATTCCTAGTAAGGCCCTATTTATCAATCACAGCTCAAGAATGATTTAGCTGTCCTAGCCATTCTACACATGATCTAACCTAAGAAAAGCATTAGGAAGCATCGAAGGAGTTCGAGAGTACTCACATGGAGTTCGCCGTGCCCTGGTTTGGTCTTAGACGAGCTATCGAGCTCATGCCGACCCGATTATATTTGGGGATCCACTCGGCGTTTTACACCATAAAATCATGTGAAACAAAAACGAAAATATTCAGCAAGGGGAATTTATTGTAGATGGTGGTCGATCTAATTGGACGTCAAGACTAAAAAATATGTAGAAATTTACAAATTAAAATACTCGAATGACATTTTTTTGCCAAATTCAACTCTATGCGTCGTGAAGAAACACATGCAATTGAACTTGAATTTTGACTATTTATGAGTTCAAAATGAAAAGGAAATTAAAATAAAAATATTGACTATTTTTCTATATTTTTACGACATCGAACGCTATTTTTCTTCATTTTTCATGTATTTTTCTATTTTTGGAAAATATTAAAAAATATTAAAAAATATGACAAATTATTTTTTATCAAAAATGGTTCCTTTAGCTTGGTCAAGGCTACCAAAGATGATTTTTTAATGTTTTTAACTTTTTATAGATTTTTTATGAATTTTTTAAAAATAAACTATGAAAGACTGATCAAAAATCAGGTGTCAACAGCTGCGAATGAGCCTAAAACCTAGGCACAGGTTAGTAGGGAATTGAGTACATCCCCTATAAAAATCACATCTCAAAACAGGTGAGAAGACCTCCTTGTCGAGAAATATTCCAATTGACGTTTTGAACAAACTCTTTTTGGAATTTTCAAACTGTTGATCCAGATTTTCCGTACAAGGGACTTGTGATCACATTTGCATGTTGCAAGAATGCTTTGGATGACCTCCAGCATCAAAATGCACATTTCATGATTAAAACTTAAATCATACGATTTTGTCAAATGGACAGCCGTGGTCTTCCCAAAGATTACTAACGTTTTCTTGGTGAAGAAAAATATTTCAGGCTCAAATTTCTGCAGGATACCTGGAGAACCCAGCTCCCAGAATGTCGCCTCAACAGACTCAAGTGAAGCTTTGTCAAAATAAAATCTTTCCCTGCTTCAAAAACTGAATTCCCGACAAACTTCGGGGTCTCTAAAAAAGAGGGGAAGAAAAACCCTTTAAAAAGAAAAGTCCTATCAGACGTGGAGAACCCTCGTCCCAGGACCCATTTTCAAAATATCAAACAGTCTCATTGGACGTGGAGAACCCTCGTCATGAGACCCCTTTTCATAATTTAGGCAGTCTCATCGGACGTGGAGAACCCTCGTCATGAGACCCCTTTTCAAAAATCAGACAGTCTCACCGGACGTGGAGAACCCTCGTCATGAGACCCATTTTCATAATTTAAACAGTCTCATCGGACGTGGAGAACCCTCGTCATGAGACCCCTTTTTCAAAACTTAGGCAGTCTCATCGGACGTGGAGAACCCTCGTCATGAGACCCCTTTTCAAAATTTAGGCAGTCTCATCGGACGTGGAGAACCCTCGTCATGAGACCCCTTTTCAAAATTTAGGAAATCTCATCGGACGTGGAGAACCCTCGTCATGAGACCCCTTTTCATTTAGGCAGTCTCATCGGACTTGGAGAACCCTCGTCATGAGACCCCTTTTCAAAGTCAAAACTGATGGTAGACACCGCCTGAAGGGTCAAACAAAGGTAGATACCGCCTGAAGGGTCAAATGAAGGTAGATACCGCCTGAAGGGTCAAATGAAGGTAGATACCGCCTGAAGGGTTAAAATAAGGTAGATACCGCCTGAAGGGTCAACTCAAAGGTAGATACCGCCTGAAGGGTCAAATGAAGGTAGATACCGCCTGAAGGGTCAAATCAAGGTAGATACCGCCTGAAGGGTCAAAATATGGTAGATACCGCCTGAAGAGTCAAATCAAAGGTAGATACCGCCTGAAGGGTCAAAATCAAAGGTTGATACCGCTTGAAGGGTCAACACATGGTAGATACCGCCTGAAGGGTCAACACAAGGTAGAAACCGCCTGAAGGGTCAAATCAAAGGTAGAAACCGCCTGAAGGGTCAACTCAAGGTAGAAACCGTCTGAAGGGTCAAACCAAGGTAGAAACCGCCTGAAGGATCACATTAATGGTAGAAACCGCCTGAAGGGTCACATATGGTAGAAACCGCCATAAGGGTCAATTCATTGGTAGAAACCGCCTGAAGGGTCAACTCATGGTAGAAACCGCATGAAGGGTCAAATTAAGGTAGAAACCGCCTGAAGGGTCAACTAAAGGTAGAAACCGCCTGAAGGGTCAAAACAAGGTAGAAACCGCCTGAAGGATCACATTAATGGTAGAAACCGCCTGAAGGGTCATATATGGTAGAAACCGCCATAAGGGTCAATTCATTGGTAGAAACCGCCATAAGGGTCAACTCATTGATAAATATCGCAGTAAGGATCAACACAAAGGTCTGATCCACCATACGGATCAAAATCCTTGGCAAATCCCAAAGCGTGGGATGCGCCTTCCTTAGGTTCCTACCAATTAGGAATCCCATCATGGTATGACCTACCATACAGGTCAGAGCTTAATCTCCCTAGGATATTCTGAATGACGAGTCCTAGGCATCTTCTTGAAAGTCGTCGCAACCGGCAGCATCCGACAGGTGAGCTTCAGGTGAGCCTCTCTCACTCCCGGTCATGTTCAAATTGTTAGAGCAAACCGGGGATTGATTTGAGCTTTTATCAATAGGCTTAAGGATCCGATGTCATAACATTTCTTCTCTCATTTTCCCAGTTGAGTCGGTTAGGAATCAGGTGCCACCTTATCTTTGAGAGAAATCTCTAACGAGATTCCTCTCAAAGAGGGGCAGCTGTTGACACCTGATTTTTTACCATTTATTATTGTGATTTTTATTCTTTAAAATTAATTAAAAATATCAAAAAAAGGTCATAAAATCACAAAATCAACTTTGGAAGCCTTGCTTTAGCCTTAGGAACCAATTTTGAACAAAAAATATTTTTCGGTATTTTTAATATTTTTCAAGTTTATTTAATTATAAAAATACCCAAAAAAATCAGAAAAATACCATTCGTGGTCAGAAAAATACCCAAAAATATTCGATAATTTTGTTTTAATTTCCTCTTCAAGTGTGTCACTTTAAATCTCAAAAATTCGGCTCGGGTCACTATGTTCCTTCACAAACATAAACCCGAACCGAGCCTAAAAAAAAAATCATTTTCGAGTCTTTTAGTTTTCAATTCTCACTTTTTATAAGATATAACATTGGATTCTAAAGTCTTAAAGTGCAATTAGGTCAATTTGCCCTCCAATTTAATCAATTTTTACCAAAAGGCCTTAATTGCACATTTTTCTTTCAATTAGTCCCCGGTTTCACGGATGTATACGTATGCTCTACGTATTTATACGTCATACGTATTTATACGTTATGCATATTTGTACTGTTTGGTAACCTCTTTAACTCTTGTAATAATAATAATGGTTATTATTTTTAACACCTTTGTTAGTGCCCTTTTTTTTAGCATTTTTGTATTGTGAGTGCTATTGTTAGTGCTATTTTTAAATAGCATTTTTGTATTATAAATTGTGAGTGCTATTGTTAGTGCTATTTTTAGTGCTATTTTTAAATTACATTTATTTATCATAAATTGTGAGTGCTATTGTTAGTGCTATTTTTAAATGGCATTTATTTATCATAAATTGTGAGTGCTATTATTAGATAGAATTTATAATTGTTAGTGCTATTTTTAAATAGCATTTTTGTATTATAAATTGTGAGTGCTATTGTTAGTGCTATTTTTAAATAGCATTTTTGTATTATAAATTGTGAGTGCTATTGTTAGTGCTATTTTTAAATGTCATTTATTTGTGAGTGCTATTTTTAGATAGAATTTATAATTGTTAGTGCTATTTTTAAATACAATTTATTGGAAGGTATTTTTGGCTATAAAAGGATGGCAAGAGTTTTGAGGTTGGAAAGAGAGAGACATTTTGTAGAGTGTGCAAATTTTTGAGAGCTTAGAGAGAAGAACACAAACACTCTCTATATTCTCATAATCTTGAGTGAGCAAAATATACTAAGTTCGGAATATTGATTCCGCATATTGCTAGCACAATTGTTGTGGAGTTATTAGTCGTCTCCCCGTTCGTCAATTGGTGGTGCGTCCGAACTAGATGCCTAACACTTGTGGAGGCTGAGATCGAAGAACATCGAACCGACACCTCCGTTCAAGCACGCTACGAGAGGTAATCTATTTACTCCCTTTGAGGCTTTGTGATTTTTTTTCGATTGAAATGCACGAAGTACGCCTCTGGAGATACATGTATGGGTCGTTATTTATTTCCGCTACGTGTTACGTGGATCCCAACAGTGGTATCAGAGCCGATCCTTAGGTGTTTTCGTGCATTTAATTGATTTTTTGCAATTTTTGCAATACTATGGCCAATATGTATTAACGAATTGTTCGTCTTACATGGCTAATGGAGGTTGATTATTTTATATGATAAATTAATCAACGTAGCAAAAATTGAGACTAAATCAATTTTGAATCGAAAATTTATGGCTATCTTATTTTACGTAAAAATTCTGAATATGATTCAACGTAGAATTTTTATTGTGCCTTCCTAAGTTTTAAATTGTGAATTTATTACTTACGTGGAAGGGTGGTGATCATGGAAAAATCCCTAATCAATTTGATTGATGTATATATGAATGTATGATGATTATTTATATATTTGGGGTTGTAATTATTAAATGGAGGCTGCGTACTCCTTTTATTTTTCATGTAATCTTTATTTTTAGCATAGTCAATTGTTGATGTAAATGTTACGAGGATTACGTGGAGGAGCCTTTTAAGTCGGCGAGCTCTTTGGGGCCCGATTCTTGAAGAGTTCAAGAAACCAAGAAGAAACGAAGAGCGGCTCTCCGTTATTAAAATATTAAAATGATTAAATGTGGTCTCATTAGCTCGAGACCCATTAAATCATAATTCCATGATCACCACGTAGGATAGATGTTTATGTGATTGGCATCTATTTATTTATTATGATTACGTGAGCATGTTAAAATGGTTAATGTGCAAAGTCAGACTTACCTCACCCCCTGCATGAAATCCTAGTTAGGGAAAATCACTCGCGTTAGGTACCGAAAGGGCGTTGGTAATGACATCAACGTAACCAAGTCCTCGAACCCAAAATCTCTGGTTCCGCAGAATTGATCGATCTCTCCCAATCGGTCAATAAGGTTTCCGGTCTACCCTCCAAGAAAGACCGGTGGCGACTCCAAATGCATGCACAAGTTGCACATGCCACCACGACCACACTAAGGTCGAAAGCGATCGACTGTTATCGTCGAATCACTTTGAAAAATACTCCCGCCGCGATTTGGCATGGGCCTGGGAGGGCCCGCGCCGATCCAAAGCCCGCGATCCGCACCCTTGTGCGGGGGAAGGCCCGCGATCGGTAATCCATTAGCCGCGTCCGCCTTCGGACGGGTCGCGACACTCATGCAAGTCTAAGGAGCCATCATGGCTTATAAGCCAAGCCAAGACCTCCCCCTGGGTAATGTGGGACTAGGGAGGGGATGTCACTGGGAGCATCGGATTGCTATCGAAGCAGCAAATCTTTGACAAAGAACAATTATCTTTCAAATATGGTTGAAGATTTTGATGATACCAATGACCTACGTAAGTTCAGCAAAGACTAGGTACAAGGATGAAGATCTTAACAAAGAGGAGAACAAGTCAAAGATGATGAGATGTACATAATGGCTTGAAGGTATCATGCTGATTATATCATCAAAGTGACGTCTTCGGAAGCTGAGATACTCAAGAAAAATCATTGGATAATTGATCACAAGTCATCTAGATGATTTTTCCATAAACAACATCAATGTACCCCTCAATGTACCCAAAGATCAAACGTGATAATGTTTAGGTCGATGCTGGAAATATCGGGTATTGGTGATGTTTGAACGGCAAGCATGTGCATATTTTTTTTGGAAAAAATATTATAGCCGTTGGCATATAGAAACGTGCAATGAAAAGATCAGGAAATCTATCAGGAAACAGGAACAGAGTGTCCATCAGCTTTGCTAGAGATCAGTGTTAGAAAAGGAACTGCTGCAATAGTTCCAACGGGTCTGCAATGGCTGGTTGATATTCTGAAGGTTCTCCAACGAAGGATCAGTCCACTATCAAATTCGAAGAGTTCGTGTAGCTTCTCCTACGGTTGAGAATCGTCGTGCTGTAGTTGTTCACCTCCTTGGAGAAGCAGCTTATGCTGGTGTTGGCCTTGTTGCTCTGCTCGCAGAGGGATTGGAATTGGGCCTGGATTACCTGCGTAGTGGGCACATCGCAGGGGGAGGCCTTCATGCAATTGTTGAGGAGGATGCCGTTGTTCCCCATCGGGGCATAGTTGCTACCGTAGAGCCGCTCGATGGACCCGAACGGTTGATTGCACTTGGCCTCGATGGTGATGGAGACGGCATCCGGAGACGGGGACTGTACCAGGAAATCCCCTAAAAGGGCATCCCTGTCCTTGGTGCAATTGAGCTGGATCGGGCAGCCTGGGGAGAACCCGAAGAGGTACATCAAGTTCTGCTTCGCGGGCACGCCAGCACCGTAGGTGTTAGATTTATGTCTCAAATTTGAATTGTTTGTGAATATATATGGATTTCTGGAGAGGAAATCTTGATAATATGTGTCCACGTTTGGACGGCTGGCCAAGACATCTTCTTGTGGACTACTTCGCTACTGTACAGAGAGGTCCTTGAGTGGGAAAGTAATATTCCGTGGGCCCCATCTAAAGAAAGTGGATGAAAGGAAATAAAAGGCAATCATGTTTCTTCTCCTCCAATTGCCTTCAAAAGCCGAGACGCAAAAAGCAGACCGAGCCACGCTGCACGAAGAAAAGAGTTGCCGCACAGTAACGAGAAAACGAGCCGCGAGCGAAGAAGAGAAAAATAGAGACGACGATATGGTATTTCTTCTTTTCGGTCACACGGGTTCGGACGCAGTGAGCTTTGTGCTTCATGAGTTTTATCTATTATATCCAATTGATTTGTTTATTGTAAACACTTCGGGTTTTGGGTATTATCTAGGTACGGGAAACACGAGAGTATTGAGTGATTGTAAATCTGATTATAGTGGATTGTTCTTGCTGGCTCTCCTCGTGGATGTAGACACCGACATTCGGACCGAACCACGTTATATCTGGTGTCTTTTATCGTTCCTCGTTATTTTCTCTAGGCTTGCGCATTGACGTATTTGCAAGATCCTGGTTATTTCTGCGCATTAATATTACATCAATTGGTATCAGAGCTTAGGGTCAGATTTCTAGATTATGATTTGGGGCTTTTGCTTGTCTTGTTTTTATCTGGAATTCTGTTGCTGTAATTATATCTGGGATGAAAGCTGAAATTGATAAATTTAACGAGAGGAACAACTTTGGGTTATGGAGCCTCAAGATGGAGGCATTGTTGACAACTCAGGGTTTGGCAGAAGCATTGGAGGGTAAGGCTAAGTTGTCCGAATCAATGAAAGATGCTGATAAGGATGTGTTGATGAGGAAAGCTAGGAGTCAAATCCTGTTGAATTTATCGGATGAAGTGCTAATAGAGGTAGGCGAGGAGAATGGTACCGCAGCATTGTGGGCAAAGTTTTAGTCGCTCTATGTAAAGAAGGGTTTGAACAATCGCTTGTACATGTTGAAGATGATGTTCCAGTTCATATATACTGAAGGTACGTCTATCAGAACCCACCTAGATTAATTTAATAAACACATGATGGATTTGAAGAACGTCGGTAAGACTCTTGAAGATGAAGAACAAGGCATGATGTTGTTGGATTCTTTACCAGAGTCATGTGAGCACTTTACTGATTCTCTATTGCAGGGGCGTACTACGATTACCTCAGAGGAGGTAAAGTCCGCTTTGTTTTCTAAAGAGTGGTAGAGAAAGTTGCGAGATAACAATCTAACGCAGGATGTAGCGCGTGGACTAGTGATTCGGGGTAGAGAGCAACATCGAGGGTCCAGTAGCAGCAGAGGTAAAAGCACGTCTAAGTCACGCCATAGAAAGTCTAAGGGACGCGTGAAGTGCTTTGAATGTCACAAGAAAGGGCATATCAGGAGAGACTGTCCTAAGTTGAGAAACAGAGGTGATAAGCAGAAGGCCACAAGCGGTGTGGCGAATATTGCTAAGGAGAGCACTAGTGATGCAGATGTTGTTTTGTGTGTGACTACAGGTTCGTCAAGAGATGAATAGGTGCTAGATTCAGGGAGTTC
The DNA here is from genome assembly GCA_021437785.1 of Rhodomyrtus psidioides. Lineage (NCBI taxonomy): Eukaryota > Viridiplantae > Streptophyta > Magnoliopsida > Myrtales > Myrtaceae > Rhodomyrtus > Rhodomyrtus psidioides. The sequence goes on along the minus strand of JAILYB010000023.1, from coordinate 654,784 downwards.
TTATCATATGACGCCTCATAGGAACTGGTTTACTACTTACCAGACTGCAAATGGTGGTAGAGTTCTGTTGGGGAATAACACAGCTTGTAAGGTTGTGGGGATAGGGACAATTCATATTCAGATGCATGATGGCGTAGTTCGCACATTAACAGACGTGAGGCGTGTATCGGAGCTCAAGAAGAATCTTATTTCTCTGGAGACACTCGATGATATCGGGTGTAAGTACACCGCTGAAGGTGGAGTGCTGAAGATCTCTCGAGGTGCCATTACAGTGATGAAAGGGAAGAAAGTAAATTCTCTCTATCATCTACTAAGAGAGACCGTGATAGAAGCTGATGTAATTCATCAGGTGAGTCAGATTCTAACTTGACTCGGTTATAGCATATGCGTTTAGGGCACATGAGTGAGGCAGGTATGACGATACTGAGTGATATGGGCTTGTTAAAGGGTCAGAAAATAAGTAAGTTAGACTTATGTGAGCACTGTATCTTTGGGAAGCAGCGCAGGATTAAGTTTACTACATGTATTCATTCGACCAAGCAACCAGTTGAATATATTCATTTTGCATCTTGTACTTTTAACTTGGAATTTGAGCTTGCATCAAAAGGTTTCTTAGAGTCCGATGTCATTAGCATTTTGTTCTCCCCAGTCAAGTCGGTTAAGACTTAGGTGTCATTTTATCTTTGAGAGCAACCTCCGACGAGCTCACTCTCAAAGATGGGCAGCTGTTGACACCTGATTTTTAATCATCTTTTATTTCGATTTTATTTCTACAATTAATTAAAAATAGCAAAAAAGAGTCATAAAATTGCAAAATCAACTTTGGAAGCATTGGCTTAGTCTTATGAACCAATTTTGGACAAAAATATTTTTCATAATTTTTAATATTTTTTTGAATTTATTTAATTATAAAAATGCCCAAAAAATCAGAAAAATATCATTCGTGGTCATAAAAATGTACAAAAATACTCAACAATCTTATTTTAATTCCCTCTTCAAATTGGTCTGTATAAATCTCAAAAATTTGACTTGGGTCACTATGTTCCTTCACAAACATAAACAAGAATCGAGCGTAAAAATTGCTTTTTGAGTCTTTTAATTTTCAATTTCTACTTGGACAAGCCATGACATTGGTACCAAGAACCTTGAAGTAAAATTGTATCGAGTTACCCTCCAATTTGGTCAATTTTAACCAAAAGGGCCTAATTGCACAATTGCCTTTCAATTTAGTCCCCGGTTTCACAAATCATGAAATTAAATTCCATATGGGCATACCCATTCTAATAAAACACTTCTACCCTGTAGTTTTAATCGTTTCGGACCCATTGGTGGCCTCAATTTGGACTGATTCGGTCGTTTAAGCCTTTAATTAAGCAAAAATCATTTTCGGATCCTAGGCATAATTTGGGATTTTTGCTAAATTCCGATTCAATTGTTTGCGAAATTACCCATTTTAGATGGAAAACATGCCGAGGAGCCGATTTTGGTATCAATTTCATGAAAAACGGTCAGTTACGGACTCAATTGATCGAAAATTGATAACCGGATCGGTCGGGTCAAACCCGACCCGACCCAACCCGACCGAACTGGGTCTACAACAGGGAACATTGCCTACTCTCTTTCACGTGTAGGAACAGGGGACAGTGGGCAGAAAATGAAAATGGCGCCCGCGATAAAAACTGGAAAATCAGTCCTTTTTTAGAGGACATGAGCGCGTGAAAGTCCTTTGGGGGGATCCGACGAGGCTCCAGCATATACAGGAGCTCGTCCACAGTAGCAGAGGGGAGATCTCGATTATTAAAAAAAAAAGGGCAAACCAAGAGAGAGCACCAAAGAGAGGAGCGATTGTGGGAGGTGAGCGTCCGGAGAGTGCAAAAAACTGTTGGAAAATATGAGGTATTTTGATGGGTGATTGAATGAGGAATTGTTTCTCAAAGAACACTATTGAGTTGGAAGTGGGAAGTGACAAAGCACTAGTCCTACATAGGAAGGGAAGAAGGCCTTGAAGTGCTTTTATATGTGGTTACACTTCTTTTGAGTGGTAACTATTGTAACAAGTATTATGCCTTGCGTGCACGCGCAAGGGGGAGAAAATCCCGGACCCCGACGGAGGCCCGACAAGTTGAACATGAGCGGGAGCGAACGACCTGCGTATGCGAATGAAGGACCGAAAAGTGGGCCTCGCGACAAGCCCATTTTTGCCTTATGTTTTAATTTTTTCCAACTCAAGCCATTAACCGTTTTTAAGTTATTTACCGGTGTGTTAATGGTATTAACTAAGTAACGACTGTTATAATTTTGTGGTTACATAATTAAATACATAACGACTCTAAACGACTGAATTTATTTAGCCGTTATTCTTTATTTTCGCAATGCCCCGCTTAGCCTATAAATAGATGGTTTCCCATTCTGTTTCATACACGACACAAGAACTATGGACTACGAAAATCACTTCTGCCTCTTTTGAATTATCTGCATTTGCATTGTTTTCGATAGTGTTCTCGTGTTGTTCAAGTTCGCCGGAAGCTTTAGAGTGTTGTGCTTGCCTCTATCGCTGCTTAACCGTTGTATCCTGGGAGACAGACGTTCACGAAACCTCAAAGCACGTACTGGAGGGGACGAATCTGTTTTAAGGAAATTGTGTCAAACACAGACCTCGGTATTCTTTATTAATTCAAGTTCTTTTTATACTGTTGTATTTTCGTGCAGAGGGAACTGCTTCTGACGAGTCCAGATTCAGTGCTTCTGAAGTTGCTTCTGGAGGTTCAGAAGGAACTGCTTCTGACCGGGTTCAGAAGGAACTGCATCTAACGAGTGCATCTGAGTTGCATTTGATGGCTCAGATGCAGTTGCATCTGACGGGCTCAGATGCAGTTGCATCTGACGAGTTTTGAACAGTGCATCTGATGGGTTCCGATGCAGTTGCATCTGACGAGTTTTGAACACTGCATCTGATGGTTCAATTTTTCTGCTTCTGACCTGTATATGATGGTTCAGTTTTGTCTGCTTCTGACCTCTTTCTGAAGGCTGAGATTATGTGCTTTTGCCAACTTAGTGTTTTCATATTTAAGGCAGTTTTCTTACGTTTATTATTGTCATTCGAATTGTAAGTATCCTCAATATCTATAAAACAGTATTGTTCATTTTTAACACTGTTTTTCCAACAATCTTAAAATAGATTTGTTTCGATTCTATTCGACACTTACAATTCGAATGGCTACTGGAAAAGACGTTGTTGATGTGCCTGTTGATGACATCACCAAAAGCTCTACCTCTGCTGTTCATCAGCTTGGATCATCTTCTACTTCTGCTGCGCCTTCTTTCCACCACGGTGAGAAACCTGAAAAGTTCAACGGATCGAACTTAAAAGGTGGCAGCAGAAGATGTTGTTTTATTTAACAACACTGAATCTTGCGAGATTCTTGACTAAGGAACCTCCTAAGGTATCCGATGTAGGAATTATATCATGAATGAACTACATGACTCATTGTACAATGTTTATTGTGCAATAAAGACGGCAAAGGAGTTATGGGAATCCTTAGACCGGAAATATAAAACAGAGGATGCTGGAGCAAAGAAATTTATTATCGGTCGATTCCTTGATTATAAGATGGTGGATTCTAAGGCTGTAATCAGTTAAGTGCAAGAAATTCAAGTGATCTTGCATGAGATTCAGGCTGAAGGAATGAAATTGAGTGAAACCTTCCAAGTGGCTGCGTTTATTGAGAAGCTATCTCTTGGGTGGAAGGATTTCAAGAACTACCTCAAGCATAAGCTAAAGGAAATGAACCTGGAGGAGCTGATTGTTAGACTTCGAATTGAAGAAGACAACAGAAGCTCTGAACGCAAAGGATTCAATCCTGCTATAGCTAAGGCAAATGTTGTGGAGCATAAACATGGCCACAAGAACAAGAAGGTCGCCAAGCCGAAGTTGGGACCAAAATGAGGAGTTTCCAATAACAAGTTTCTAGGGAAATGCTTCAACTATGGCAAGACGAGTCACAGATCTGTGGATTGCAGACTTCCAAAGAGGAAGAATTATGAGACAAATATGGTGAATGACATGACAAAAGACATGTCAGACATAAACCTCTCTGTAATGATTTCTGAAGTGAACTTAATTGGGTTCAATCCAAAGGAATGGTGGATTGACACTAGGGCAACTAGGCACGTGTGCTCCAATAAGGACATATTCACAACTTTCGAACCAATTGATGGGGAGAAAGTGTTCATGGGAAACTCTGCCTCTTCTGCGGTTGAAGGCCAAGGGAATGTGCTTCTGAAGATGACTTCTGGGAAAGAGCTGACTCTGAATAATGTATTGTATGTGCCGGAAATTCGAAAGAATATGGTCTTCGGATCACTGTTGAACAAGCATGGATTTCGCATGGTGTTCGAGTCAGATAAAGTTATTTTGTCTAAATCTGGAATGTATGTGGGGAAGGGCTATGTAACTGATGGGTTTTTTAAGCTCAATGTTATGACAATTATCAATAAAGATAATAAGCCTTCCGTTTATTTGCTTGAGTCCTCCAATTTATGGCATGGTAGACTCGGATATGTTAATTATGATACATTGCGTAGATTAATTAACTTGGAACATATACCTTCATTCCAAATTGATTCAAAACACAAATGTGAAATTTGTGTTGAGACAAAATTAATGAAATCATCGTTTCAATCGATTGACAGAAGTACCGTACCTCTTGAATTGATTCATAGTGATGTTTGTGATTTGAAATTCGTACAAACAAGAGGTGGTAATAAATATTTTATTACCTTTATCGATGATAGCACTAAATATTGCTATGTGTATTTGCTTAAAAGCAAAGATGAAGCTTTAGAGAAATTTATTCTCTATAAGAATGAAGTTGAAAATCAACTTGATAAGAAAATCAAGAGATTGAGAAGTGATAGAGGCGGTGAGTATGAAGTACCAATTAGTGAATTTTGTACACAACACGGAATTATACATGAGGTAACTACGCCTTATTCACCTCAATCAAATGGTGTTGCCGAACGTAAAAATCGCACATTGAAAGAAATGATGAACGTGATGTTACTAAGTTCAGGTTTACCTCAAAATATGTGGGGTGAAGCTATTTTGTCAAGCAATTATCTTTTAAATAAAGTACCTCGAAAGAAAGAGGATAAAACCCCTTATGAGCTATGGAAAGGTAGAAGACCATCTTACAATTGCTTACGAGTGTGGGGGTGCCTTGCTAAAGTAATTGTTCCAACACTAAAGAAAACTAAGATAGGTCCTAAAACGGTGGACTGTATCTTTATAGGCTATGCACATAACAATAATGCATATCGATTTCTTGTGCATGAATCTAAGATTCCAGATATACACAAGAATACGATCATGGAGTCTAGGAAAGCTTCATTCTTTGAAGATGTATTTCCTTACAAATCCAATGATGATTCAAGTTCGCCTAAACGAACGAATGAAACTATGAATGATGAAAGTCATGATTCAGATCATGAACTAAGACGTAGCAAAAGAGCAAGAGTGGAAAAATCATTTGGAAATGATTTTCTAACTTATTTGTTAGAAAAAGAACCACTAACTTATACAGAAGCTGTGAGTTTTTCTAAGGGACCTTTATGGAAAGAGGCAATAAAAAGTGAAGTTGATTCTATTTTGCAGAATCATACTTGGGAGCTAGTGGATCTTCCTCCTAGTTGTAAACCTTTAGGGTCCGAATGGATCTTTAAAAGGAAGATGAAAGCATATGGCTCCATTGATAAGTATAAAGCCAGACTTGTAATCAAATGATACAGACAACGAGAAGGTTTAGATTACTTTGATACTTATTCTCCTGTGACGAGAATAAACTTCATTAGGATGATACTTGTAACTGCAGCATTGCGAAATCTAGAAGTACATCAAATGGATATAAAAACGCTTTTCTAAATGGTGATTTGGATGAAGAAATCTATATGGAACAACCTGAAGGTTTTGTAGTTCCAGGACAAGAAAGGAAAGTATGTAAATTGGTAAAATCGTTGTATGGTCTAAAACAAGCGTCAAAGCAGTAGCATGAAAAGTTTGATAAAGCAATGATTACCAATGGTTTTAAAATCAATGAATGTGATAAATGTGTCTACATTAAAGAGACAGAGAATGGATATGACATTCTATGTCTGTATGTAGATGACATACTCATTATTGATAGTGATGACAGAATGATCAAATCTACCAAGAATATGTTGAATTCAAGATTTGACATGAAAGATATGGGACTTGATGATGTGATTTTAGGGATTAAGATCACAAGAACGTCAGAAGGTTTAGTTTTAAACCAATCACACTATGTGGACAAGATTCTTGAAAAATTCAGCAAGAATGATTCTGGTATTGCTAGAACACCATTAGACAATAGTCTTCATCTATCCAAGAATAGAGGAGAGGGTATTTATCAAGTAGAATACTCCAGAATTTTTGAAAGTTTAATGTACTTAATGAGTTGTACTAGACCAGATATTGCCTATACGGTTAGTAGATTGAGTAGATATATGAGCAATCCGATTGCTGACCATTGGAAAGCAATAGTAAGAGTACTCAGGTACCTACGGTATACTCGGAATCATGGCATGCACTATACCAGGTATCCATCTGTATTAGAAGGATATAGTGATGTAAACTGGATATATGATATAAAAGACTCAAAATCTACTAGTGGATATGTTTTCACATTGGCAGGTGCGGCTGTATCTTGGAAATCCTGTAAACAAACTGTTATAGCCAGATCCACAATGGAATCCGAGTTTATAGCTTTGGATAAATATGGTGAAGAGGCTGAATGGCTACGCCATTTCCTAGAGGATATTCCAAAACGGCAAAAACCTGTGCCACCAATCTGTATACATTGCGATAGTCAATCTGCGATTGGAAGAGCACAGAGTAACATGTATAATGGTAAGTCTAGACATATACGTCGTAGACACAATACCATTAGACAACTACTCTCAACTGGAATTATCTCTATTGACTACGTAAAGTCAAAGGATAATATTGCGGATCAGCTAACCAAAGGGTTAAACAGAGAGTTAGTTGAAAAGTCAACAATAGGAATGGGACTAAAGCCCATTATAGAAAAAGTTGATATAAAGGAAAATCCAACCTAGCTGACTAGAGATCCCAAGATCTGGGTTTAAAGGGACAACCTAATTATATGAACTGAATGATATCACTGTGGGGGTCTATCCCTCAAACCATTTCTATAAAAGAAACAGTGATTTGATATCTCTCACATATGTGGAGAAAAATCAATTATAGTGGGGGTTTATCAAGAAAAGGATAGCAATTATGCTTTAATGATTCTTAAGTAGAGTAAATCAATTACTCAAGATAAGTAATCACCTATGTGAGAGAGAAGTAGGGCCGTTTCAAAGGAGAATTATTGAGGGCTGAATTCTTTAGAAACTCTCGCACAACCAGGACGATGTTCATGGCCAAAACGAACATACTCATGAGAACTGAACAAACATTTAGATGATTCATGTGTGAAGTATATGGGTCATTTACTAAGAAAGCAGGACAGTTCAAGGACATCATGTCTACTAAATAGCTGGTAAATTAAATATACTTTCCCAAGGGAAGGTTCAAAGGGTGATACCTACCTATCCTATGCAGGTTTCATTTGTTGAACACTATCATAGAGTCAAAACCAAAATAATTTTCATTCATGTGGGGGATTGTTGGAAAATATGAGGTATTTTGATGGGTGAGTGAATGGGGAATTGTTTCTCAAAGAACACCCTTAAGTTGGAAGTTGGAAGTGACAAAGCACTAGTCCCACATAGGAAAGGAAGAAGGCCTTGAAGTGCTTTATATGTGGTTACACTTCTTTTGAGTGGTAACTATTGTAACAAGTACTATACCTTGCACGCACGCGTAGGGGGGGTGCAAATCTCGGACCCCGATAGAGGCCCGACAAGTTGAATTTGGGCGCGAGCGCACGGCCTGCATACGCGAATGCAGAACCGGAAAGTGGGCATCGCGACAAGCCCATTTTTGCCTTCTGTTTTAATTTTTTCCAACTCAAGCCATTAACCGTTCTTAAGTTATTTACCGGTGTGTTAATGGTTTTAACTAAGTAACGGCTGTTATAATTCTGTGGTTACAGAATTAAATACATAACGGCTCTAAACGGCAGAATTTATTTAGCCGTTATTCTTTATTTTCGCAATGCCCCGCTTAGCCTATAAATAGATGGCTTCCCGTTCTGTTTCATACATGACATAAGAACTACGGATTACGAAAATCACTTCTTCCTCTTTTGAATTATCTGCATTTGCATTGTTTTTTATAGTGTTCTCGTGTTGTTCAAGTTGGCGGGAAGCTTTGGAGTGCTGTGCTTGCCTCTATTGCTGCTTAACCGTTGTATCTTGGGAGATAGACGTTCACGAAACCTCAAATCACGTACTAGAGGAGACGAATCTGCTTTAAGGAAACTGTGTCGAACACAGACCTCGATATTCTTTATTAATTCAATTTCTTTTTATACTGTTGTATTTCCGTGCAGATTTTGCTCTTTGGAATGTTGAGCTTTTATCCTCATGAAGGGTCAGATTCACTGCTTCTGGCAAGTTCAGATTTAGTGTTTCTGAAGCTGCTTCTGGAGGTTCAAAAGGAACTACTTCTGGCCGGGTTCAGAAGGAAGTGCTTCTGATCGGGTTTAGAAGGAACTGCATCTGACGGGTGTATCTGAGTTGCATCTGACGGGTTCAGATGCAGTTGCATCCGACGAGTTTTGAACAGTGTTTCTGACGGGTTCAGATGCAGTTGCAACTGACGAGTTTTGAACACTGCATCTGATAGTTCAGTTTTTCTGCTTCTGACCTGCATCTGATAGTTTCGTTTTTTCTGCTGCTGACCTTCTTCTAAAGGCTCAGATTCTGTGCTTCTGCCAACTTAGTGTTATCATAATTAAGGCAGTTTGCTTATGTTTATTATTGTCATTCGAATTGTAAGTATCCTCCTGTTGACACCTGATTTTTTATCAGTCTTTCATAGTTTATTTTTAAAAAATTCATAAAAAATCTATAAAAAGTTAAAAAAATTAAAAAATCATCTTTGGTAGCCTTGACCAAGCTAAAGGAACCATTTTTGATAAAAAAAAATAATTTTTCATATTTTTTAATATTTTTTAATATTTTCCAAAAATAGAAAAATACATGAAAAATGAAGAAAAATAGCGTTCGATGTCGTAAAAATATAGAAAAATAGTCAATATTTTTATTTTAATTTCTTTTACATTTTGAACTCATAAATAGTCAAAATTCAAGTTCAATTGCATGTGTTTCTTCACGACGCATAGAGTTGAATTTGGCAAAAAAATGTCATTCGAGTATTTTAATTTGTAAATTTCTACATCTTTTTTAGTCTTGACGTCCAATTAGATCGACCACCATCTACAATAAATGCCCCTTGCTGAATATTTTCGTTTTTGTTTCACATGATTTCATGGTGTAAAACGCCGAGTGGATCCCCAAATATAATCGGGTCGGCATGAGCTCGATAGCTCGTCCAAGACCAAACCAGGGCACGGCGAACCCCATGTGAGTACTCTCGAACTCCTTCGATGCTTCCTAATGCTTTTCTTAGGTTAGATCGTGTGTAGAATGGCTAGGACAGCTAAATCATTCTTGAGCTGTGATTGATAAATAGGACCTTACTAGGAATGCCATTTGATTTATTTGCATATCTAGATTCCTTGAGTTGGGCATTTTATTACTGATTGTGATTGCTAGGATAATCACTCTTATCTACATGAATTTTTAGATTTAGGGTTCATACCTTACTCATCCGCATGAATCTCAGGCTAGAAAATTCAGTCAACTTAGGTACCGAAAGGGCGTCAACTCTGACAGTTGGTGTAACTAAGTCCCCGAAACCATTTCTCTGGTTCTCGCAGAATTGAATAGAAACTCCCAACTATTCGATTGGGTGGTCCAATCATACCCTAAAAAAATGATTGGTGGCGACTCCATGGCATGCACACTCAGCACATGTCACTAGACCACACTGAAAGTCGATCACGCATACCTCCGTTGCGATTTGGGTAATGGGCCTTGGGAGAGGCCCGCGTCCGACCAGACAGGACGGCCCATTAGCCCTCGAGAGCCCGACAACCTCAAGAGGGTCGCGACACCTCCATATCTATAAAACATTATTGTTCATTTTTAACACTGTTTTTCCAACAAAAACAAAGAGAGACAGAGTGACTAGTGAGAAGGAAAGGGCTGCTCTTGGTGGGGTTAGTACCACAGAGGCTAGAGAGGTTCAAACAAAAAAAAAGCAACGTTCTTTCACCCGTCGCCGCCTCTATCGTGTCTGACCAGTCGCTTTAACTCACTCGACGATTGCTGACCCAACACACCTCGCTTCCGGCCAGATGGGAGAATGGAGATGAAGAGATGTCTGGTTCTTGTATTCCAAAAAGACAAAAAAATGAGGGAACCCTGAGAAATAAAGAGGGAGTTCCAGGGGGAGGATTTGGGAAAAGAAAACAGAGAGAGAGAGAGAGAGAGGAGCTTGTGAAGGGTCTGGTAGTTGAAGAAGAGGAGGCTTGGTTCTCGTATAAAAAAAGGACAAAAAAATGAGTGAACCATAAGAATAGAGTAGAGTTGGGGGATGTTTTTCGAAAAAAAATTGAGAGAGCATTCCAGGTTGAGTGGTGAATGAGGTTCTTCTTTTGGGGGAAGCCAGGAGTGTGAAAGGATTTCCGATTGAAAGAACCAAAAGGGGGTTCACGAAGAGAAAAATAGAGAAAAATAGAGAAAAATGCAAGATAGAGTGGGGAAAAAGGGTTCTTCGAGGGGTCTTCGTCGGTGAGATTCTAAAAGAAAAGAAAAGAAGGTGATACAACTCCCAAACATTCTCCTCCTCTTAACAGGTGGTTCTGGGTTCCATAAAGAAAAAAAAGCGTAAAGAGAAAAGAGGCTGAGACCAAACAGAGAAAGAGATGGAGTAAAAAAAAAGAGAACTCCCTTTCTTAAGTCTCAGTCCTCTACAGTCGCCGTCCGTCGCTCAACTTTCTCGGTCATCGGAAGCCACATTCCTCCGTTACCGTCTCTGGAGGCCGCGGACTGAAAGGGTACTTGCCGGACCTTCCTCACCGACCCTCATTCTCACTCGGTTCTATCAAAGCACTCAAGCTTCAACGCAACCCGAAGTACGTTCTTGACGAGGTAACTTCTATCACTCTTTTCAGCCTTGTTTTGGGTAAGGCGAGAATCAAGTCTCCGTCCATACGCGAGTTAGTTTCTTCTATTTCGGGTTGCCATTTGCCGATGTTTAGTATGTATATGTGGTGTTTGAAGTCTCAACGTTGCAAGTCTAAAATGCTCACGTTTCACTCCTCTTCCATCGCGTACTTGGCGAAAGTCTTAAACTCATGCATGTATCCTGGTTATTTTTTTTTTTTTTTAAATTTTCCTTGTCGAGCCTTTTGCATCTAGTCGTCGCATCAATAGATGAATAGATAAAGGGGGTGGTCTGGTGAGGCTAGACGAGGGTCAGATCCGGAGGCTAGCAAGCGGCATGCCACTGGTGTTGGTTCTATGGAGTCTGTCGCAGTGTCGGATTCGACGGACACTTTTGATGAAAGCGAGTTTGATGGCGATCGTCGGCACTGTCGCGACCCGAAATTTTCTTTACGGTAACGGGCTAATGGATTGTCGAATCGGGCCCCTACTCTGCAATGTGGATCGCGGGCTTTCTTGACGCGGGCCTGTTGACACCTGATTTTTGACCATCTGTTATTACGATTTTTATTTTAAAATTAATTAAAAATAGTCATAAAATCACAAAATCAACTTTGGAAGCCTTAGCCTAGCCTTAGGAACCAATTTTGAACAAAAATTATTTTTTAAATTTTTTAATATTTTTGGAATTTATTTAATTATTAAAATACCCACAAAAAAAAATACCATCCGTGGGGGTGGACGATTGAAGACCGGTGTCCAATCAGGTCGCCGATATTGCGAAGTCGATTTAATGCCTGCCGATATTGCGAAGTCGATTTAATGCCTGCCGATATTGCATGGTGACTGCAATACCATTGATCTTTCTTCATTGTGAATCGTGGACTTCCATTTTGATAATAAAAAAAGGAGCACTTGGTGAACATGATTAAAAAGCAAAAAGAAAAGGGATTCACGCCCTTTTTCTTCGGTGGTCAAGCTAACGCACCATGATTCCAGAAAAATATATAATGAAAGAGAGTGGGAGACAATGGGGTGTCTGTAGACCATCCATTGAAAAGAGGTTGGCCACCAAGGAATAAAAAAGGGAGAGAGGGTCTGATCATGGGGATATAAAAAATCATGCACAAGAAAAAGCTGGACGGAGGTCCTACGTCACGGCTGCCTTCGAAGACCTCCTCAGGCCTCCAATCTCGAGAGCCCCGGCCTCCATGGCGAACTGTTTCTGCTCGCCGCTGTCCACCGCTGCACCGTCGATGTTCCGACCATCACCGACCCCCGAAGTCTTCCTCTGACCACGTTGAAGCCCCACCATTGCCCAAGCTACGGCATCACCTCCAGCCGTCATCCTGACCGCCGCGCGTCGCCAGTAAATCAAGAGCAGACCCGGCATCCCTCATGCTCTGTTTTCACGTTCGTTGGGCGTTTCATGGTCTGCAGTCCTTGCGACCACCTTCGACCCTTCCGAACGCCGCCAGACGGTTCCTCTGATCTTCCTCAATGCTTCGACTCCGGCCCGGGCGCCGCGCGCCGCCGAGAAGGCCCAAAAAGACCCGTCGACCTCCATGCCCTGTTTTGGGAAACTGAAAGGCCACTCGAGCTTCGCCAGTCCTCGTCATTGCTCTTGACGACCAGTAGCCCTCGTCTCATCGCCTTCTAGCCTCACTAGCACCCTCAAACCGCCGCTTAGCCCACGGACCATCATGGGAGCCGATTGCTCTGTTTTAAGGTTTGAAACTGTCCCGGAGCTTCTCCGCCCAGCTCCGTTGTCTTTGCCACGGATCACCGCCTCCACTGGTCGTCCTCAAGTTACCCATCGTCCATCACCGACGCTGACAGCCGTCCGACGTCATTGGAGGCTGCGAAGAATGCCGACCAGGCTCCCCTGTTCCAGCAGCTTGGATCCCTGTTTTGCGCCGGTTTCTGTCTAGTGGTGATTCTGTCGCCTCCGGCAGCCTCGAGCCATCGTCGATACCTCTCCACACCTCCTTCCCTGACGGCGGCTCTATGCCGTCCCCAGCCTGCCACCCGACGCCCTTGGGGCTGCTAACGGCCATGCCTCGCTTTCCACCATCGGCGCGCCCTGTTCCATGGGTCGTGGCCTATTCAAGGCCGGGTTCGTGGGCCGGCGACTTGGGCCGTGGCCCGGGAGGTGGGCCAGCGACCTGGGCCGTGGCCCAGGAGGTGGGCCGAGTATCTGGGCCCGTGTGCCAGGTCCGCGGGCCAATTTGGCCGAAGGCTTTGGCTCGTGGGTCGGAGAGATTGGGCCGTCGTACTAGAATTTTGGGCTCATGATCCACCGTATTCAAGGTTCACGTCGAAGGATTTTCCGAAGATCATCGTCAATCTCGATTTGAGTATTTGACTGTGTCGCACATGGAGATGGTCATACGCTGGGGATTCGGCGCCTGAAGGCCGATATCTAATCAGGTATATTTTGCGTACCCTATTCGTATATTAAAGTCATTTTTTTTTTCTAAAATATGGCCATTATAAACTTGATTTGCATGTATTTACTTCAATCAAGTTGTTAGTTTGTTTATCTAGTCAATTGTCATAGGTTGTCGAGGAAAGTATTTTCGAATAATAAAAAAAAAAAAGTCAAAAATTCAATAAAAAAAAATAAAAAATCATAAAAAATAAAAAAAAAAAATCGGAAAATTCAGAAAAATTCTAAAAAATTTCAGAAAATAGGAAATGGTCACTTTCAACTGGCCACGACCTGTTTCGGGTCTTTTGACCCCCGATCTTTCCAAAAATGACGGTTTTGCCCTTCCGGCAAACCGTCTTCCAAAAAACAAATTCTAAAAAATCCAGGAAAATCCCAAAAAATAGGAAATGGCTACAATCAACTGGCCAAGACTCATTCCGGGTGTTTTGAACCCGATCCTTCTTAAAAATGACGATTTCACCCTTTGGGCGAATCGTCTCCCAAAAATTGAAGAAAAATCAAGAAATTCCAAAAAATTCTCAAAATGGGAAATGGCCACAATCAACTGGCCATGTAATATTTTGGGTAATTCGGTATCCAAATCTTCCAAAAATTGACGATTTTGCCCTTCGGGCTAAATCGCCTCCAAATCTTCCCATTTTACCCCGGTCTGAAATCACACCTTCCCTAAGCCCTTATGGCTATACTAGGAAGCCATTGACTTGAATTGATGTGCATCGATGTGGTTTATTTATGCACTTGATTGCGCTTTCATTAAAATTGATTGTGATTGATAGGAATAGTCTTCCAATCTGCATGAAACCCTGAATCAAACCTACCTCGCCTAAAATTACGCCTGCATGAACTCTTAGCCAGGAAAATCACTCGTGTTAGGTACCGAAAGGGCGTTGGTAATGACACCAACGTAACCAAGTCCCCGAACCCAAAATCTCTGGTTCCGCAGAACTGATCGATCTCTCCCAATCGATCAGTAAGGTTTCCGGTCTACCCTCCAAGAAAGACCGGGTGGCGACTCCAAATGCATGCACAATTTGCACATGTCACCACGACCACACTGAAGGTCGAAAGCGATCGACTCTTATCGTCGAATCCTTTGAAAAATACTCCCGTCGCGATTTGGTATGGGCCTGGGAGGGCCCGCGCCGATCCAAAGCCTGCGATCGGTAATCCATTAGCCGCGTTCGCCTCCGGACGGGTCGCGACAGCCGGCGACTCCGCTGGGGACTTTGTTCTAGAACATATGGTTCTAGACCTCAAGTGGACTTAGGCCGTAATTAAAACGCTGAGTGATTTTTCTAACCCTGCAGGCGCTCTTGAAGGTGAGGTAAGTCCGCTTATGATAGGTGTTATATGTTTTTGCAGATTGGAGCGATAAGGGGGGTAGCCTGTGGTTAACATTGTCTTATGCAGGTTGGCGTAGGAATGAATGATTGTGTGTATGTTTTTTATTGAAGCGGTGATTGTTAAATAAGATGCATGTTTATCGCTTTAGCACGACACCGAAAACACACACAACCGCGCCTAAAACCCCGGGCGCCGTTTATAGGAAAACAATAGAAGGGATTGAAAATGGAATCTCCGTGAGGAAAGACACGGGGTAATCCACTTTTCAATTCCGCTCATTTTGAGCTATGGATCGAGCTCCAATGCAACGATAGTTGTGCAATGGAATCTGCTCTTTCTAGAACTCGAGATGGGAGCCTTGGCCTTAGGTTCCAAACCCTATCTTGATTCTTAGAGTCAAACCTCACTGGTATCATGCGCATGTATGTGAATGATTGGTACACCTCGAAAACAAAAGGTCATTCAGCGCCGCTTATGAATCAAAATCCAAATACTTGTGTGAAGAATCAGTCGCGAGCTTAAACGAACCAGGATGGCATGGAAAAGCGCTGGACCACCCTGGAGAGTCAACTGATGAGGACAAACACCACGTACCGGGGCAGCCGGACCAAGTGTAAAGATGTGTCGTTCCTAATTGATTTTCAATCAGATACCAGCATAATATTTTCTATCTTTTCCCTCTCAGGTGAAAAACAGGATAAGATGGTTAAAAACAAACGAAGGAAAATTTGTCTTCCCTACAAAATGGAAAAGAGTGCACCTTCATCGGGCATCACCCAGTGGGTTTGCAAAAACAAGATGGATTTATTGTGATGAGCCTTAAATAGAAACCGTGAAGCTGGGGCAACCTAATTTGGATCGGCTCTCTTGAAGTCGAAAAGGGTATATTCGTTCCAAATTAAATTGATTTATTCACAAGCTGATATGGTTTTCCATTCTTACAGGTGATGACAAAAATGAATGGGACCACTGAAGAATTTCCATCCTCGTGGATGCCCGAAGTGACTAGAGCCGGGATAGTAAATCCGTAATCGTTTCAATTAAAGCTCCTTACGCGGTGATTGACTCTTTCACTCCTTTCATCGCGCAGGTTGTTGAAGTACCCAATCACGAGTAAACCCATTCTCGCGGATGTCAAATAGCCTGAATGCGTCAATGCGGCAGGATCAAATTGCCTACGACTAAATCAGCCAACCCCAGACAAAGCATCCAGTGGCTGGGGACAAATGTTGGAAAGACAAAACCCCGAAAGGAGTATCTCTCTCCTGAAATTTCAAATGGAGTCAAATAAGGACCTACACCTGCTTCTTCATGTGCAGGTGCATGGACGTTGTCAAAATTGAATTGAAAATTGCCAACAAATAAGGAAAGTGCTAAGGCATATTGCCAAGACGAACACCGCCCAACTGAGACAAAACAGTTGTTGACTTGATAGAGGATCATCTCACGAACAACACCCACCCACGAATGCAGAGGAGATGAAGCAACATTCATTGTCCACATCAGTATACGATATTGAAACGACCCCCATCAAATGTGGCGCGTCATTTATCAACGAAAGAGATGAATACGTCAATAAGACACCACCATGGATCCCAGGAGAGAAGACATCCCCAAAGAGGATGAGGATTGCAGCAAAATGCAAAATGCAAAATGAAGTTAGCTGGGGCAAGCGTCACCTAGCTACGACAAATCACACCCAACTGGGGCAAGTGAATCATTTGTGCGCCGGACAAAGAATGACGTTTCTTCTCTGGCAAAATCAATGGACGCAACTGTAGAGTCGTCCGCATCAGAATTAAACCCAAGATACGAATATGGGTGAACGGTAACATTGTATCGTTCCAATTTGGTCTTCGAAGACCACATGCCTAACATGAGTTTTTACTCACTTAACAGGAAGTCGTTGGCACCGAAAGCCTCAAAAGAAAAGAACTCGCCAACGAGGAGACGAATAAAATTATTGACCTTGGGAGTCAGCACTCCAAGAAACGGTCTTTGATTACAAGATCGAGTGGAGGGTAAAAAGTATCGCTTCCACACTTCATGCTTTGACATGCATTTCGATAACAATTTCCTTTTTCCTTGAATAAAAGGAACTCTGAAGAGTGGCGCTGGAATGCGTCCAAAAATACAAATGGATCTCCTCTGGGGCAAATCCTTGAGAATGATTCATCGCCAACCAAACGGAGGGATCAAGGCCACAAGATAGAGGGCCAGATTCTGCAAGCCGCGCGTTTGTGTTCAAATGAAAACGCCAAGCAAGAACAAGGCGGTATCGTTCCAATTTGTCTTGAATTTTGGAACACAAACTGACAGTTATTGTTTGTTTTTGACAAGGGCTCGCCATCAGGGCAAAACGGGTTTTCACATCCCATGTATTACCCGTTGGAAATACATGGCCAAGGGTAAGATGTATCGTTCTAATTTTTTGAAAAATTCGTGAACGTACAATAACATGTTTCTTCCGCATTTTCAGGGATCTCCAGCCGCGGGGGACAGGT
The DNA here is from genome assembly GCA_021437785.1 of Rhodomyrtus psidioides. NCBI lineage: Eukaryota > Viridiplantae > Streptophyta > Magnoliopsida > Myrtales > Myrtaceae > Rhodomyrtus > Rhodomyrtus psidioides. The sequence continues at coordinate 637,267 of JAILYB010000023.1, read as the reverse complement.
AAGTATCCCTTTCCCCAATCCATTGAAGATGTTGAATAAAAACTGAGAAGAAAAGAAAAGCTTTCAGAATCTAATGTCTGGAAAAGACATAGAATTCAAATTTCATTGGCATTCATGTTTTGAAACAGGAGGTTGTCTGAACATGAATAAGAACGTGCATGGTGCATCATAAAATCCCATTGATGGATAAAATTTTTGGAGAAAAAGAAAGAGATTTTTTCAATCAAAAGTTGTTCAAACTTTCAAAAGGACGCTTTCTCAAAAGACGAGAGGCAAAGCCTAGTCCAAACACGTCCTATACACACTTAAGAGAGAAGTGGAGCGAATAAGACAGCAAAATCTGGACCTACGGAAGTAAGGACCATTCGCAGCGATTACATGGGTTGGGACGACGGAGGCATTCGTTTCATATCCCTCAAACACTACAGGTGACCGTTGATAACCCCTTTGAACGGTGGTTTTCATTCTTAACCCTGTAAAGAACCACCCCACATCGGGGCAAAATGGAGATGAGTCCAGCAGCATCAGGAGAAAATGGTTAGAAATTTTCTTGCTCGGACTAACATTAATCTTTGTGTGTTGTTTATATGGTAATCCAAGTGCCATAGGATGACGAGAAGCATTCATTTCTCTATCCCACACACTGAATCCTTTTGCATAGCCAAGTTGAGCCTGCAAAATCATTTCATAAACCCGTTGATGATCATTGCACATTCCAAGACGGATGCAGCATCACTTCAGAAACGAAGGAGTTCAAGACTTAGGGTTTGCAAAAAAATTCCTAAGTTAATGCTTAACCTTGTTAGACCTTTGATCGTAAGTCTAACACGATCCCATGAAGATGAAAAAAAAATGGGATTTCAAAAAATGAATGAGAAAAATCCACGGCATTGAGGAAAAGCAAAGTGCCTGGTAAAAGCAAGGCCGATGCTCGTGTAAGTTGTTTGATTGATCCGCAAAGAAGCCGGATGGGAAAAGAAGAAATCCCTAAAGGAGTCGGATCAAAAAGACTATTCCCCAAATGGTGTCAAGCGTAGAGCAGAGACGCAGATAGAGTCATCAGTCTCTTAATGTGACGAAACACTCTCTGAAGAGCTGGTACACACCTCAAAATCGGTTGCACACCCCAAAAACTGAAGGTGCAGAGAGGAAAGGGCGGGTGGTAAATTTGCAATGATCACCAATGTCAAACCCTTCGTAATTTCTGGGCCAAAAACAAGCCTTTTTCGGTCCCCAATCCTACCAATGTTACAACCCTGAAATAGTCTTCTCTGACTAAGACACTTGGGTTAACATATTGCTTAGCTCGAAGAAGTACGAGCAAGACTATTTCTTTCTCATTTTGCAGGGTTCTTGACTTGTAAACCCGGAGCAGATGGTGAAAACTTTCATTCAATGACCTCGACTCCAAAGCGGGTCCCCCTTGAAAACCAATATCCAAGCCCAACATTACGGTCCCGTGGAAGACCTCCCGACCGGTCAAAATGTATGCGCTGCGAATGAGCCTAAAACCTAGGCACAGGTTAGTAGGGAATTGAGTGCATCCCCTACAAAAACCACTATCTCAAAACAGGTGAGAAGACCTCCTTGTCGAGAAATATTCCAATTGATGTTTTGAACAAACTCTTTTTGGAATTTTCAAACTGTTGATCCAGATTTTCCATACAAGGGATTTGTGATCACATTTGCATGCTGCAAGAATGCTTTGGATAACCTCCAGCATCAAAATGCACATCTAATGACTAAAACTTAAGTCATAAAATTTTGTCAATTGGACAATTGCTGTCTTCTCAAAGATTACCAATATTTTCTTAGGGGAAGAGAAACCTTTTAAAAAAAAAAGAAGTCCTAGCATGACGTGGAGAACCCTCGTCCCACGACCCCTTTTAAAAAAAAAAAATCAAGCGGTCCTCGCATGACGTGGAGAACCCTCGTCCTAGGATCCCTTTTCAAAAATATCAAACAGGCCCTATCGGACGTGGAGAACCCTCGTCTCGGGACCCCTTTTAAACAAAATCAAGCAGTCTCATCGGACGTGGAGAACCCTCGTCTCGGGACCCCTTTTAAACAAAATCAAGCAGTCTCATCGGATGTGGAGAACCCTCGTCATGAGACCCCTTTTCAAAATTCAAACAGTCTCATCGGACGTGGAGAACCCTCGTCATGAGACCCCTTTTCAAAATTTAGGCAGTCTCGTCGGACGTGGAGAACCCTCGTCATGAGACCCCTTTTCAAAGTCAAAACCAAAGGTAGAAACCGCCTGAAGGGTCAAAACAAAGGTAGATACCGCCTGAAGGGTCAACTCAAGGTAGATACCGCCTGAAGGGTCAAATCAAAGGTAGAAACCGCCTAAAGGGTCAAACAGAGGTAGAAACCGCCTAAAGGGTCAAAACAGAGGTAGAAACCGCCTGAAGGGTCAACTCAAGGTAGATACCGCCTGAAGGGTCAACTCAAGGTAGAAACCGCCTGAAGGGTCAACTCAAGGTAGATACCGCCTGAAGGGTCAACTCAAGGTAGATACCGCCTGAAGGGTCAACTCATGGTAGAAACCGCCATAAGGGTCAACACTAGGTAGATACCGCCTTAAGGATCAACACAAAGGTCCGATCCACCATACGGATTAAAATCTCTGGCGAATCCTCAAGCGTGGGATGCGCCTGCCTTAGGTTCCTGCCAGTTAGGAATCCAATAATGGTATGACATACCATACAGGTCAGAGTTTAATCTCCCTAGGATTTTTCGTGACGAGTCTTAGGCATTTTCTTGAAAGTTGTCGCAACCGGCAGCATCCGACAGGTAAGCTTCAGGTAAGCCTCTCTCACTCCGACCCATGTTCAAATTGGTAGAGCAAACCGGGGATTAATTTGAGCTTTTATCAAGACTTAAGGGTCCAATGTCATAGCATTTCTTCTCTCATTTTTCCAGTTGAGTCGGTTAGGAATCAGGTGCCATCTTGTCTTTGAAAGCAACCTCTGCGAGCTCACTCTCAAAGAGGGGCAGCTGTTGACACCTGATTTTTGACCATCTGTTATTACGATTTTTATTTTAAAATTAATTAAAAATAGTCATAAAATCACAAAATCAACTTTGGAAGCCTTAGCCTAGCCTTAGGAACCAATTTTGAACAAAAATTATTTTTTAATTTTTTTAATATTTTTGGAATTTATTTAATTATTAAAATACCCACAAAAAAAATACCATCCGTGGGGGTGGACGATTGAAGACCGGTGTCCAATCAGGTCGCCGATATTGCGAAGTCGATTTAATGCCTGCCGATATTGCATGGTGACTGCAATACCATTGATCTTTCTTCATTGTGAATCGTGGACTTCCATTTTGATAATAAAAAAAGGAGCACTTGGTGAACATGATTAAAAAGCAAAAAGAAAAGGGATTCACGCCCTTTTTCTTCGGTGGTCAAGCTAACGCACCATGATTCCAGAAAAATATATAATGAAAGAGAGTGGGAGACAATGGGGTGTCTGCAGACCATCCATTGAAAAGAGGTTGGCCACCAAGGAATAAAAAAGGGAGAGAGGGTCTGATCATGGGGATATAAAAAATCATGCACAAGAAAAAGCTGGACGGAGGTCCTACGTCACGGCTGCCTTCGAAGACCTCCTCAGGCCTCCAATCTCCAGAGCCCCGGCCTCCATGGCGAACTGTTTCTGCTCGCCGCTGTCCACCGCCGCACCGTCGATGTTCCGACCATCACCGACCCCGGAAGTCTTCCTCTGACCACGTTGAAGCCCCACCATTGCCCAAGCTACGGCATCACCTCCAGCCGTCATCCTGACCGCCGCGCGTCGCCAGTAAATCAAGAGCAGACCCGGCATCCCTCATGCTCTGTTTTCACGTTCGTTGGGCGTTTCATGGTCTGCAGTCCTTGCGACCACCTTCGACCCTTCCGAACGCCGCCAGACGGTTCCTCTGATCTTCATCAATGCTTCGACTCCGGCCCGGGCCCCACGCGCCGCCGAGAAGGCCCAAAAAGACCCGTCGGCCTCCATGCCTAGTTTTGGGAAACTGAAAGGCCACTCGAGCTTCGCCAGTCCTCGTCATTGCTCTTGACGACCAGTAGCCCTCGCCTCATCGCCTTCTAGCCTCACTAGCACCCTCAAACCGCCGCTTAGCCCACGGACCATCACGGGAGCCGATTGCTCTGTTTTAAGGTTTGAAACTGTCCCGGAGCTTCTCCGCCCAGCTCCGTTGTCTTTGCCACGGATCACCGCCTCCACTGGTCGTCCTCAAGTTACCCATCGTCCATCACCGACGCTGACAGCCGTCCGACGTCATTGGAGGCTGCGAAGAATGCCGACCAGGCTCCCCTGTTCCAGCAGCTTGGATCCCTGTTTTGCGCCGGTTTCTGTCTAGTGGTGATTCTGTCGCCTCCGGCAGCCTCGAGCCATCGTCGATACCTCTCCACACCTCCTTCCCTGACGGCGGCTCTATGCCGTCCCCAGCCTGCCACCCGACGCCCTTGGGGCTGCTAACGGCCATGCCTCGCTTTCCACCATCGGCGCGCCCTGTTCCATGGGTCGTGGCCTATTCTAGGCCGGGTTCGTGGGCCGGCGACTTGGGCCGTGGCCCGGGAGGTGGGCCGGCGACCTGGGCCGTGGCCCAGGAGGTGGGCCGAGTATCTGGGCCCGTGTGCCAGGTCCGCGGGCCAATTTGGCCGAAGGCTTTGGCTCGTGGGTCGGAGAGATTGGGCCGTCGTACTAGAATTTTGGGGTTCATGATCCACCGTATTCAAGGTTCACGTCGAAGGATTTTCCGAAGATCATCGTCAATCTCGATTTGAGTATTTGACTGTGTCGCACATGGAGATGGTCATACGTTGGGGATTCGGCACCTGAAGGCCGATATCTAATCAGGTATATTTTGCGTACCCTATTCGTATATTAAAGTCATTTTTTTTCTAAAATATGGCCATTATAGACTTGATTTGCATGTATTTACTTCAATCAAGTTGTTAGTTTGTTTATCTAGTCAAGTGTCGTAGGTTGTCGAGGAAAGTATTTTCGAATAATAAAAAAAAAACTCAAAAATTTAATAAAAAAATAAAAAATCATAAAAAATTAAAAAAAAATCGAAAAATTCAGAAAAATTCTAAAAAATTTCAGAAAATAGGAAATGGTCACTTTCAACTGGCCACGACCTGTTTCGGGTCTTTTGACCCCCGATCTTTCCAAAAATGACGGTTTTGCCCTTCCGGCAAACCGTCTTCCAAAAAAAAAATTCTAAAAAATCCAGGAAAATCCCAAAAAATAGGAAATGGCCACAATCAACTGCCAAGACTCATTCCGGGTGTTTTGAACCCGATCCTTCTTAAAAATGACGATTTCACCCTTTGGGCGAATCGTCTCCCAAAAATTGAAGAAAAATCAAGAAATTCCAAAAAATTCTCAAAATGGGAAATGGCCACAATCAACTGGCCATGGAATATTTTGGGTAATTCGGTATCCAAATCTTCCAAAAATTGACGATTTTTCCCTTCGGGCTAAATCGCCTCAAAATCTTCCCATTTTACCCCGGTCTGAAATCACACCTTCCCTAAGCCCTTATGGCTATACTAGGAAGCCATTGACTTGAATTGATGTGCATCGATGTGGTTTATTTATGCACTTGATTGCGCTTTCATTAAAATTGATTGTGATTGATAGGAATAGTCTTCCAATCTGCATGAAACCCTGAATCAAACCTACCTCGCCTAAAATTACGCCTGCATGAACTCTTAGCCAGGAAAATCACTCGTGTTAGGTACCGAAAGGGCGTTGGTAATGACACCAGCGTAACCAAGTCTCCGAACCCAAAATCTCTGGTTCCGCAGAACTGATCGATCTCTCCCAATCGATCAGTAAGGTTTCCGGTCTACCCTCCAAGAAAGACCGGTGGCGACTCCAAATGCATGTACAATTTGCACATGTCACCACGACCACACTGAAGGTCGAAAGAGATCGACTCTTATCGTCGAATCCTTTGAAAAATACTCCCGTCGCGATTTGGTATGGGCCTGGGAGGGCCCGCGCCGATCCAAAGCCTGCGATCGGTAATCCATTAGCCGCGTCCGCCTCCGGACGGGTCGCGACAGGGCCCTCCCAGGCCCATACCAAATCGCGACGGGAGTTAATTTTTACGGGGGCTTTCGACGATAAGAGTCGATCGCATTCGACCTTGGTGTGGTCGTGGTGGCATGTGCTATGTGTGCATGCATTTGGAGTCGCCACCGGTCCTTCTTGGAAGGTGGACCGGAAACCTCACTAATCGATTGGGAGAGATCGATCAGTTCTTCGGAACCAGAGATTTTGGGTTCGGGGACTTGGTTACGTTGGTGTCATTACCAACGCCCTTTCGGTACCTAACGCGAGTGATTTTCTTAACTAAGATTTCATGCAAGTGCAATTTTTGGGTGAGGTAAGTCTGATTCCAGAGGTTTCATGCAGATTGGAAGACTAGTCCTATCAAATCACAATCAATATAGGGAGAGCGCAATCAAGTGCATAAATGAACCACGTCAATGCACATCAAGTCAAATCAATGGCCTCCTAGTATAGCCTTAAGGGCTTAGGGAATGTGCGATTTAGGACCAAGGGTAGACTGAGAAGATTTGGGGACGATTTGCTCGAAGGGCGAAATCGTCAATTTTAGGGAGGTTTGAGAGTTGAAACAAACAAAATAGGTCATGGCCAGTTGATCTTGGCCATTTCCTATTTTGGAGATTTTTCTTGAAATTTTTCCGGATTTCTCGAGAAACGATTTCCCTAAAGGGAAAAATCGTCATTTTTGAAAAGATCGGGATTGGAAAGACCAAAGATAGGTCTTGACCAGTTGGTCGTGGTCATTTCCCCTTTTCTGGATTTTTTTGGAATTTTTCTAAATTTCTTGGGAAGACGATTTGACAAAAGGGAAAAATCGTCATTTTGGAAAGATTAGGGCTTGGAAGACCTGAAATAGGTAATGGCCAGTTGATTGAGGCCATTTTCTATTTTCTGGATTTTTGGAATTTTCTTGGAATTTTTGGGAGACAATTTGCCAAAAGGGCAAAATCGTCATTTTGAAAAGGGTCGGGTTTCAGAAGACCAAAAATAGGTCATGGCCAGTTGATTGTGGCCATTTCCTATTTTCTGGAATTTTTCTGGAATTTTATGAATTTCTTCAATTTTTGGAAGACAATTCGCCTAAAGGGCAAAATCGTCATTTTCAGAAAGATTGGGGTTTTGGAAGACTCAAAACATGTTATGGCCAGTTGACTGTGGTCACTTCCTATTTTCTGAAATTTTTTTGGAATTTTTCTAAATTTCTTGGGAAGACGATTTGACAAAAGGGCAAAATCGTCGTTTTGGAAAGATTAGGGCTTGGAAGACCTGAAATAGGTAATGGCCAGTTGATTGTGGCCATTTTGTATTTTCTGGATTTTTGGAATTTTTCTGAATTTCTTTGATTTTTGGGAGACGATTTGCCTAAAGGGCAAAATCGTCATTTTGGAAGAATTAGGGCTCGAAAGACCCAAAATAGGACATGATCAGTTGATTGTGATCATTTCCTATTTTCTGTAATTTTTCGGAATTTTTTCGAATTTCTTTGATTTTTGGGAGACGAATTGCCTAAAGGGCAAAATCGTCATTTTGGAAGAATTAGGGTTCGAAAGACCCGAAATAGGACATGGTCAGTTGATTGCGACCATTTCCTATTTTCTGAAATTTTTTAGAATTTTTCTGAATTTTTTTTAATTAATTTTTTTTTGAAATTTTTTTTAATGATTTTCTATTTTTTATTGAATTTTCGCATTTTTTATAAAATTTTTTGAATTTTTTTTTAAAATATTTTCCGGACCGGGTCAAACCCGGCCCGACCCTATGGGTCGGAGACGGTCTAAACGACGCCGTTTTTGATTTTTTCAAATTTTTTTATATATTTTTTATTATTTTAAAACCATTTTCTAATTTATCCGAATTTTTGAAAATTAAAACCAATCGGACGGTCCCCACCTTGCCACGTGGCACTACCCTAGCCGCCGGATTAATTTAATTTTGAAAATGTCGGATCACGACACGTGGCACAATTCCATCCGTCCGATTTATTTGATCTTGAAGCCACAAGATCGCGACACGTGGCGCATCCACGTCCGTCCGATCTAGGGTATTTTCGAAAATGTTATTTATTATTATAAAATATTTTATTTATTTTTTCAAAATTCCTAGATCGCGACACTTGGTACATTGCCCACCGTCCGATCTAGGGTTTTTTTCTCTTTTTTTTTTCTTTTTTTTTTACGCCGACGTGGCCGCCTACGTGGCGCGCCACGTCAACGTTGACTGGTCAACAAAAGTTGACCAGTCAACCCGGTCGTCTGAGAAGACGACCGGAGAAGGAGGATTCCGGCGGTTCCGCCGGAATCCTCGCTGGAAAACCGGGACTGAGCCCAAACGCGCGAAATCTTCGACCAAATTCATCCGAATGATTCCCCATCAACACAGTAACATAACCACCACAAAAAAGACGACTAAGGACGCCCGAAATGCCCCTGGCCAGCCGTGAACAGTGTCGGTTCCGGCGAGGAATTTTGCGAAAATTTTTTGGCAACCAAGCTCGGGTTAGGACGTTCAAACAGCATCTAACAAGGTTCAAGAAGCTTACCTGAGCTCTTTTAGAGCTCGGCGGACACCACCTACGCCGGACCGAGCTTCGGCTCGGGTTTGGCCCCGGGGAGCTCCAACCATCGATTCCGGCGCGGATCGATGAAAAACAAAGAGCACACCAGGCTTAGCAATGATTCTAGAACGCATTAAGGCCAAGAATGTGTCGAAACACGCTCAAATGAGACTCGGCCGTGGCCATTGTGCCTAGAAACAACCGGCGGACATTTTGTCGAACGGTTGGCAAGCATTAGGAACAAACGACATTCGAGCGGGAAACGGGGGAATCCGGGCCAAACCGACACAAACTAACACCCAAACATCATTATAAAGACTTGAAATAACGTCGGCATGCATTCGGTTTGTCTTGTTTTCGCCGGAAGCTAAACCGGACCGAAACTCACAGTGTTAAAAAAAAATGAGTGTAAAACCGGGTAGGGGGACCGACCTTGGCCGAGCGTCACCAGCGGCTCCGGGGTTCGACGACAATGCTTCGAGCTCCCTGATGCTTATAGAGCCCACGACGAACGCTCGATCGCCCTTTTTCCTCTCGGTTCTCTCTCTAACTTGCGGATCTCGCTCTCTCTCTCTCTATTTTTGAAAAAAAACCGTGAGATCCCTGCTCTCTCTCTCTCTCTCTCTGACCTTATAGCCGGGGGCCGTCCGGACGCCGAGGACGATCACGCACCTCCCCACGTCTGCAAAAAGGACTGCCATCCTCAGTTGGTCGCGCGACGCTCTCCCCTGCTCCTGCTCTGCCGTTTCCTTTTCTGCAAATTCCCTGCTGTGTACGTGAGGAACGACAGCCTGTTGCTTTGGCTGTAGACCCGGTTCGGTCGGGTCGGGTCGGGTCGGGTCCGACCCGACCGATCCGGTTGTCAATTTTCGCCTAATTGAACCCCTAATTGACCTTTTTTTTATGAAATTGACCCCAAAACCAGACTCCTCGATGTGTTTTCCATCTAAAATGAGTGTTTTCGCGAACAATTGAATTGGAATTTGGCGAAAACCTCAAATTACGCCTTGGATCCGAAATTTATTTTCGCCAAATCGGAGGCTTAAACGATCAAATTAGTCCGAATTGAGGCCACCAATGAGTTCGGGATGATGAAAACTATAGGGTAGGGGTATTTTATTTTCAGGGGTGTCCCTAGAGAGAATTTAATTTTAAGATTCGCGAAACCGGGGACTAAATCGCAAAGAAATTTGTGCAATTAGGTCCTTTTCGTCAAAATTGATCAAATTGAAGGCCTAATTGACCCAATAGCACTTCAAGGCTCTAGATTATAATGTCATGGCTTATTAAAAAATGGAAATTAAAAATTAGGGGACTCAAAAGGTAATTTTTAGGCTCGATTCGGGTTTATGTTTGTGAAGCAACATAGCTATCCGAGTCGAATTTTCGAGATTTATAAAGAGCAACCTGAAGAGGGAATTAAAATAAAATTATTGACTATTTTTGTGTATTTTTCTGACCACGAATGGTATTTTTCTGATTTTTTGGGTATTTTTATAATTAAATAAATTCGAAAAAATATTAAAAAATTTGAAAAATATTTTTTGTTCAAAATTGGTTCCTAAGGCTGGGACAAGGCTTCCAAAGTTGATTTTGTAATTTTATGACTTTTTTTGTTATTTTTAATTAATTTTAAGAAGTAAAATTTAAATAAAACGTGATTAAAAATCAGGTGTCAACAGCTGCCCCTCTTTGAGAGTGAGCTCGTCAGAGGTCGCTTTCAAAGACAAAAATGACACTTGAGTCTTAACCGACTCGACTGGGGAAAAAGAAAGGCCATGACATTAGACTCTAAGAAACCTATCGGTGAAAGCTCAAATTCGTCCCCGGTTCGCTTTAACTATTCGAACGTGGGCCGGGGAGGGGGAAGTTTACCTGGAGCTTACCTACCTGTCCGCTACTGTGCTCGTGGAATATGATAGTTCGTCGTTATGCTCCTGGGGCGTTGAAATCGCGGGCTCGGCTTCCCTTTTTTTGTTTTTGTTTTTGTTTTTGTTTTTTTATTTTTTTTTTACCTTCGTAGCTTCTGACTCGCTATACCAGGTTTTATTCCTCCCTTTGTAGCTTCTGGTCCGCTATACCAGGGTTTTCATTTCTCCCTTTATAGCTTCTGATCCGCTATACCAAGGGTTTCATTTCTCCCTTCGTAGCTTCTGATCCACTATACCAGGGTCTTGAAAGTCTTTTCCGCGGCTACCGGCTGCACTCCATTCCGAAGGGCGAGAGCTTCGAGGCATGGCTATCCGGCGCGTGCTTCGTGGAAAAGGCGATCACCGTATCTCTAGGCGGCAAGTCGAGAGCGTTACGGGCTCCGATCTTGAACTGTGCTTTGAGACACCTCTGTCGTATATCCCTGTCTGGTGGGATTTTGGGTGGAAGAAATCTTCTGTAGCTGAAAATTGGCGATCCGGTCCGGAAGATGACAGATCCGCGGCTACCAACCTGTGAACACTTACAGAGATATTTATCTAGGTCATCGTTCTTTCGAAGCGGCAAGCGAGCCATTTGAGCTCCAGTCTTGGGTCGGCTTCTAAGCACCTATTTGCTTTAGGGGATCCCATGACGCTGACTAGCGGGGTCAGAGGGGACTTCTTAAATTTTCCTTGAGTTTTTCCTTTGAAAAGTGTTCTTGGGACGAGGGTTCTCCACGTCTGATGAGATTTTTTGTTTTTGAAAGGGTTTTCCATGACGAGAGTTCTCCAAGTCAGAGGGTATTTTTGTGTTTTTTGAAAGGGTTCCCAGGACGAGGGTTCTCCACGTCTGATGGGACTGCTTGACTATCTTTTTTATTTTTTATTTTATTTTTTTAAGGGGTCCTAGGACGAGGGTTTTCCACGTCTGATGGGACTGTTTGATTGATTTTGAAAAAGGGTTCCCCGGACAAGGGTTCTCCACGTCCGATGGGATTTTTTGAGTTTTTGAAAAGGGGTCCCACGACGAGGGTTCTCCACGTCCGCTGAGACTACTTAGTTTTTTGAAAAGGGGTCTCAGGACGGGGGTTCTCCACGTCCGCTGAGACTGTTTGATTTTTTATTTTTGATTTTTGATTTTTTTTAAAGGGGTCCGAGGACGAGGGTTCTCCACGTCTGATGGGATTGTTTGATTTTTGAAAAAGGGGTTCCCCAGACGTGGGTTCTCCACGTCCGATGGGAATATTTGATTTTTTTGAAAAGGGTCCTCAAGACGGGGGTTCTCCACGTCCGCTGAGACTGTTTGATTTTTGATTTTTGATTTTTTTTAAAAAGGGGTCCTAGGACGAGGGTTTCCCACGTCTGATGGGACTGTTTGATTGATTTTGAAAAAGGGTTCCCCGGACGAGGGTTCTCCACGTCCGATGGGATTTTTTGAGTTTTTGAAAAGGGGTCCTAGGACGAGGGTTCTCCACGTCCGCTGAGACTACTTGATTTTTTGAAAAGGGGTCTTAGGACGGGGGTTCTCCACATCCGCTGAGACTGTTTGATTTTTGATTTTAGATTTTAGATTTTTTTAAAGGGGGCCCAGGACGAGGGTTCTCCACGTCTGATGGGATTGTTTGATTTTTGAAAAAGGGGTTCCCCAGACGTGGGTTCTCCACGTCCGATGGGAATATTTGATTTTTTTGAAAAGGGTCCTCAGGACGGGGGTTCTCCACGTCCGCTGAGACTGTTTGATTTTTGATTTTTAATTTTTTTAAAAAGGGGTCCTAGGACGAGGGTTCTCCACGTCTAATGGGATTGTTTGATTTTTGAAAAATGGGTTCCCCAGACGAGGGTTCTCCACGTCCGACGGGACTATTTGATTTTTTGAAAAGGGTCCCGGGACGAGAGTTCTCCACGTTTGATGGGACTGTTTGATTTTTTGAAAAAAGGTTCCTCGGACGAGGGTTTCCATGTCCGATGGGACTTTTTGTTTTTTGTTTTTTTTATTTTTTTAAAAGGGGTCCTAGGACGAGGGTTCTCCACGTCTGATGGGATTGTTTGATTTTTGAAAAAGGGGTTCCTCAGACGAGGGTTCTCCACATCCGATGGGACTATTTGATTTTTTGAAAAGGGTCCTCAGGACGGGGGTTCTCCACGTCCGCTGAGACTGTTTGATTTTTGATTTGTTTTTAAAAGGGGTCCCAGGACGAGGGTTCTCCACGTCTGATGGGATTGTTTAATTTTTGAAAAAGGGGTTCCCCGGACGAGGGTTCTCCACGTCCGATGGGACTATTTGATTTTTTGAAAAGGGTCCCGGGACGAGGGTTCTCCACGTCTGATGGGACTGTTTGATTTTTTGAAAAAAGGTTCCTCAGACGAGGGTTTCCATGTCCGATGGGACTTTTTGTTTTTGATTTTTTTTTTAAAGGGATCCCAGGACGAGGGTTCTCCACGTCTGACGGGATTGTTTGATTTTTGAAAAAGGGTTCCTCGAACGAGGGTTTTCCGCGTCCGATGGGACTTTTTGTTTTTGAAATGGGCTTTCCCATGATGACGTTTTTCAACGTCAGATGGATTTTTTTTAAAGGGTTTTCCCATGACTGCGGCTCGCAATGTCGGATGGGGTTTTAGTCTGATTTTGAAAAGGGGTTCCCATGACCAGCAGAGGGGATCTTGTCTTAATGTTGTCAAAAATTTCATTCAGCCAAAAAATTTATCAGGGTATACTAATGATGTAGGAGATCATCCAAAACATCTTGCATCACGATGTGACAATCAAAGCTCCTTTTAGGGAGGGTTTTGGATCTAATGATCTGAGATAAGCAAAATGGTTTGGTTAAAATGCCAATTGGAGTACGTTCATCAAAGAGGGCTCCTCACCATTTTTCAGGAGGTTTCTTTTCACTTCATGTCCTTTTTTAGACACTCAAATTCTCTCTCGAACCTATGTTCAAGGTTTCGAAACTATTCGCAGTGTATACCCTTGATTGATCAAAAGGGGCTTTTAAAGGACTGTAATGTTGGGTTCGGTCAATGGTTTTCAAAGGGGACTCGTGGTCTAGTCGATGCCAATGAATTGAAAATCCTCGTCATCTGCTTCGGGTTTACAAGTCAAGAACCCTGCAAAAATGAGAGAGAAATAGTCTTGCTCGTACCTCTTCGAGCGACGCTTAAAATCATTTAAACTCTACGTTAACTCAAGTGCCTTAGTCGAAAAAGACTTTCAAGGGTTGTAACGTAGGTGAGAATTGGGGACTGAGGAAGGCTTGTTTTTTGCTCAGAATACATGAAAGGGGTTTGATGTTGGTGATCATTGCAGATTTACCACCAATCTTGACCCTTGGACTGATCTTCAGAAAACACCCTCGTTGTTCAAGGATGGTGTAGTCGTCACTTGGACGCGCCTCGGCTGGGGATAACTTCATGACTTGATTCCAATGGGCATTTTCCTTTACAAGTAGATTCCACTGGGGATTAACATTTGGATATTCTGGAATCCTTTGGATGATTTATAAATACACAAAAATGTGAATAGGCATTGGCCTTGATTTTACCAGGCACCTTGCTTTTTGATGTCCGGGATTGGCTTTTGCTTCTTCTTTTTTTTTTTTTAATCCCGCCTTTTCTTTTTCTTCTCTTTTTTTTTTGGGCAAGATTTTTTTAGATTATGCTAGACACACATGCGAACAAAATCTTAGCACATTGAAGAGTTAATTTATGCCTTGTCTATAGACCCAGTTCTTTTAAGTCCTCCCGATTTGAGATGGCGCCGTCTTCATCTTGGAATGGGCAATGATCACCAACGGGGCTAACGAAACGGATATGCAGGCTCAATGGGGGTGCGCAAATGATGAGTGTGTGTAGGATAGAGAAGCGACCGCTTTTCGTCGTTCTAAAGCACTTGAATCACGGTACGAGTTTGAATGTAAAGAAACACTCGAAGATTGATGATTGTTCGAGCAAAAAGATTTCTAACCATTTACCTCATACTGCCGCTGGAATTCCTTCTGATTGGCCCCAATGTGGGGTGGCTCTTGACAGGGTTATAGAATTGAAGCCTCCGCCCAAATTGGTTAACAATGGTTGACCTGTGGTGTTTGGGATGGAGAACAGAATGCCCTTCGTCTTTTCAATCTAGGTAACCACTGCGAATGATCCCTACATCCGCGAACACGGTTCCTATTCTAGTTCTTACTTCACTCATCACTCAAGTATTTGTAAGGACGTGTTTGGGCATGGGTTGCCTCTCATCGTCTGAGATACTCCTTTTGACAATTTTAAACATTCCCTTTTGAAAATTCATTTCTTTTTATCCAAAACGTCCCTTACTGGGATCCTTGATGCAATATGCATGTTCCAATGCATGTATTGGATGATTCCAAAAGCTTTTAAATGTGAGTGCAGATGAAAATATTTCAAGAATTTCGCATGCATTTTTTTCACACGTAGAATTATTGAGTATCTCTAGACTCTTCGGAATTTCAATGGCTCAAAGACCTTTCAAAGTTGAAAGAAGTGTTTCCGAAAATTTTAAGCTCTAAGAGATAAGGGAAGGGGTACTTACCTGCCCGCCATGGTGGGGAGTCCCTGGAGACGCAAAAGAGATGTATTAGTATGCGTTCTCAAATATAGAGAAAACTGGAACAATACAACTTCACCCTTAATTATGCGTTCCCATCTGGATGTAATTGCACAGAGTCTGAGGATGTACAATCCAACTTGATCGGATGAGATGGTCAAAAGCTTGGAGCTTCTTTGGAGTCTTAAAGGAGAGGGATACTCACCTGTCTTCATGACGGCTAGTCCCTGTCAAGATAAGAAATGAAGAGTTAGTGTACGTTCCGTATTAAAAATGAATTGGAACGATACCACCTCACTCTTGATCCGTCTGCCCCGGTCAGGTGGCATTTGCCCCGGTTAAGTGGAATTTGCCCCGGTACCTGCCCCAGCTAAGTTGACTGTGCCATCGAAATACATAGTCCACTTGTCATCCGAGAGTGTCCAAATACGGCCTTCGACTTCCTCTTCTTCGTCTCATGACCTTGTGAACCTTCTGCTAGCATATCGGCGATG
Organism: Rhodomyrtus psidioides; assembly: GCA_021437785.1. NCBI lineage: Eukaryota > Viridiplantae > Streptophyta > Magnoliopsida > Myrtales > Myrtaceae > Rhodomyrtus > Rhodomyrtus psidioides. The sequence continues at coordinate 621,644 of JAILYB010000023.1, read as the reverse complement.
GCTCGTCCTTTCACTGACTTCTGATTCGAGCTTCTTATGTCAAATTCAGACAGGAGTACCTGCCATTTAGCCAATTTTCCCACCAATGACGGCTTCTCTAGCAGGTATTTGATCGGATCATTCTCCGTGACTAACTGAATACTATGGTGAAGGGTGTACTGCCTCAGCCTACGGAGTACCCATATTAGCGCGACGTACGTTTTCTCTATCTCCAGGTATTTCGCCTCTGACGCGGTGAACTTCTTGCTTAGATAATAAACTGCTCGCTCTTTGCCATCTTCGGGATTCGTCTGAGCGAGTAAGGCTCCCGAGGACTCGTTGTGAATAGCGAGGTAGAGGGTCAGAGGAACGCCACGAATCGGGGGCACCAATATCGGTGGATTAACCAGGTATTCTTTAATCCTGTCAAACGCTTGTTGACATTCGTGGTCCCACTTGATTCTAACATTTTTCTTCAGGAGCTTAAAGAACGGCTTGGCTGTTTCTGAAAGCTGGGATATAAAGCGGGCGATGTAGTTCAATCTGCCTAAAAGGCTCCTCACCTCCTTAACTGTTGAGGGGGTCCCAAGATTAAGAATGGCTTGGACTTTGGTGGGGTCGATCTCGATGCCATGACTGCTAACTAAAACCCCAGCAACTTGCCAGATCTTGCCCCAAATACACACTTCGCGGGGTTCAACCTCAGCCGATACTTCCTGAGTCGTTCGAACAATTTCCTCAACACTGCGGTGTGATCCTCACCACATCTGGATTTCGCTATCATGTCGTCCACATACACCTCTATTTCTTTATGCATCATGTCATGGAAAAGGGTAACCATCGCTCTCTGATAGGTTGCCTCAGCATTCTTTAGGCCAAACGGCATGACTTTGTAACAGAAAGTGCCCCATGGCGTGATGAATGACGTCTTGGCTTTATCTTCTTTCCTCATGCGGATTTGGTTGTAACCAGAGCACCCATCCCTAAAAGAGAACTGCTCAAATCCAGCCGTACTATCAACCAAGACATCAATATGTGGTAACGGGAAGTCGTCTTTGGGGCTAGCCCTGTTCAGATCCCAATAATCCACGTAGACTCGAACTCTCCCGTCTTTCCTCATCGTAGGGACGATGTTAGCGATCCATTCTGGATACGCAATTACCTCAATGAACCATACCTTGAGGAGCTTCATTATTTCCTCTTTAATTTTCTTCGCCAACTCGGGTTTTGTCCGCCTAAGTCTCTGCTTTTTAGGCGGAATACTGGGGGCGGTCGGTAGCGTATTTTCCACAATACTGGGATCTGACCCCGGCATATCCGCATACGACCAGGCGAAAATGTCCTGGTACTCTTTGAGAAATTCAATTGTCCTAAACGCCTCTGTCGACGACAGACTTTCACCGATCTTCACTTCACTGACGTCCTCTGAGGTCCCTAGGTTCACTGAAATGGTACCCTCTGTGGTGGGTGGTCTAGATTCTTCATGGGGATCCCAGCTATACTTGACCTCTCCCAGATTCTGTTCTTCATCCTCCTCTTCGATTTGGAGAGTAGCTCCCTCTCGAGAACCCGAGTTACTCAATAACCTGCTATGCATGCTTGGAATGGTATGCCTGGAATGTCACAGAGATGGTTAGTTGTAATATAAGGAAAAGCCCATGTATGATAAGTTTCTTGGGAGACGTCTTAGAAAAAGGAAAATTAAATCTAAAACGTGAGATGGGAGCTAGTCCTCATATCATTGGACATCCTTGCTTCCCAAAATTTTGAAAACTAGGAGACGTGTGGGAAATCAGGTCTCAGGGCTTTACCTTTCTTTTCGTCTCTTTTTTTTTGCATTTTCTTTTCTCTCATTTGAATCGTCATCGACCGATTTGTGTTCCCACACGTCCCCCATTTTTGATTTTTTTGATTTTTTTGATTGATTTTTTTTTATTTTTTTTATCTTTTTGATTTTTTGTTCTTTTTGATTTTTTGTTTTTTTTGTTGTTTTTTTTTTTGAAATCGCACTTGGAACTACAGATGAACTACAATGCAAATAGACTAAAGAGTGACGATGGAAAGGAGGAAGTGACTCCCTTATCCGTGCAGTCTGCTGTCATCGATCGTCCGGTCAGCTGGGCTGGCATAATCTTCGATAGGGTTATCCATGTACACCATGTCCAGTCCTTGGCAATCCGATGACGAGTCTTGCTGGCTGTTCTGCTTTATCTCCTCGAGATCCAAAACGCCATTGTCGATGAGTTTCTGCACCTTGATTTTCAGTCGAATACAGTTGTCTGCGTTGTGCCCTTTCTCCTCTGCATGGTAGGCGCACGACTTGGCTTCATCATATCCTTTGGACAAGGGATGATTATACCTCGACACCTCCTTGGTCACCATCCCTTTTTCCAAGAGTATTGGGAGCAGTTTTGATAGTGGCATGGGAAGTGATGTAAACTGCATTGGCGATTTCTTCTTGGGCTCGCAAACTCTCGATGTTCCGCACAAGGCATTATCCCGGATAGGAGTTGGTGCCGACGGGTTCTCCTGCTCCAATGAGCTTGGTACGACTGTCTTGTTAGCCTCACATATCAGATTTTGCTTTCTAAATGGCATCTCACTTCCTTTGGTGGCATCCCAGATGAACTTTCTGTCCTCTTGGGGCGCTTCTTTCATACGCTCATCGTACTCATCTAATTCTTCGATCTCTTCAATATCCTTGACGCTCAATGAATACCCAGCAGGGATCTCCCATGACTCCTCCCTCATAGTTTCTATCGCATATCCTTCATAGGTTAAGTTAAACTTCGCGAAGGATGATGTAAAAGCAGGGTCTTCAACCCTACCGATGGTGCCCATATTACCCTTCTCGGCCAAGCATGGTTCTTTTCGCCCCATCGAGGTGGTACATTTCTTTGGGTTTTGAGAAGATAAAGCTTGTATCTCATGTAACTCGGGTACGTTGGTGATAAGCCTTAGATAGCCTTTCGGTCCATCCTCGGATACATCACTGATTTCGTGATCTTGCAAAAGGTTTTGTTGGATGTTGGGGCATGCCTTATCGAACGCCAGTAGGTTGTTGTCGATGAGAGCCTGTACATCATATTGTAGTGCTCGACATTTGTCTACATTATGTCCCTTCTCACCCATATGGTATGCACATGTTCGGTTCATGTCGAACCCTGGGAATCTTGGCGGCTTCGCCCTCGGTATTTTTTTGGCTACCAACCTTTCCTCCAACAGTCGGGGAAGCAGTTCTGACATAGGAAGTGGTAGTGGTATAAAGAATGGAGGACCTCTCCTGCTTGACTGGTCAGCTTTCTCTATCTTGGGCACTGGTTGTCTCCGGCGAGGAACGGAATCAGGTGATTGATGTCTCGACTTGTGTTCAGAAATTTGACTCGCGACCGTCATTCCTCGATAGTTGGTCTTCATCTCCCTGACCGGTTCTTTACTCGTTTGAGAATATTTTCCGCGACTTTCTTTGTCTCTGATTATACTATCGCGCTTAGCCCATTCCATTCTTTCACCCGCATGTACAAATTGTGAAAATGATTGGTAATGAGCCGTACTCAACCGATTAAAGGAATTATAGGGGAGAGCTTTCAGACAGTGCTCTATTAACTCATCTTCGTCCAGCGGGGGTTGGACTCGGGCTGCTTTCGCTCTCCACCTTTGTACGAATGATTTGAAGCTTTCATTTCTCCTTTGCTTCACAAGTACCAGATCCATTCTGGTACGGGTGGCCTTCTTGTTGAAATCGTATTGCTGAAGAAACTGATTGGCCAAATCGTCCCATTCTAAGATACCCTTGGCGGCAAGCGCTGTAAACCATCCTAACGCAGGACCAACCAGGCTATGCCGAAAATTCTGGACAAGAAGTGAATCATCCCAGTCATAATCAACCATTGCTTCCAAATAGTAATCGATGTGAGTTTTCGGACAGCCAATGCCATCGTATCTCTTGGCAAATTCTGGTCTTTGTAGAACCTCAGGCATCCTCCCTTTAAGGCATGTGGGAGAGGCGTTGCGTGGACAGGTTTCGATGCTGATTGGGTTCGCGTGACCTTCAACGCTCTTATGGTGGCTAGAGTCATTCTCTCGAATCAGGTATGTGACGAACAGATTCTCTCCAGTCAATGCATCTTCCTCAATAATACCAAGCTTTCCCTTGTGCTGTTTTTCCAGATCGGCCATCATAGGCTTGCTTTCGGAGACGACTTCCGCTCCTACGGCTTGATCAATGTCCGATATTTTAGGCAAAACCGATCGTACGGTCAGGTCAAGGTTAGAGCCCGTCGGGGATGCCCCTTGTGTGGTGAAGATGAGTGCCTTCATCTCTGTCACGTTGCAATCACCTGAGTCATCTGGCTCTCTAGGGTGGTCAAGCGTTTCTCCACGCTATCCCGGTCCATCTTAACCTATGACTAAGTCTCCACGCAGGTTTTTGGATTTCTCTTTTGGAAATTACCTGTTTTAAATTACAGAACTATGTTATAAAGGGAAGTAAAGCATGAATCCTTCCAATTTTATGCATTCTTGTGATTAACGAAGATAAGGACTTTTACAAAGCCTTAGCTCCGTGTGAAAAGTTCTTTATCAATGTTTTTCAAAAGAAAACATACAATTGGAAGGAGCGTAATCCATGGTTATTACTCTTGGCAAATCCCCAGAAAAATCTGTGGAATGTCCAACAAGATAAAAATGCAATCCCAATGTGTCCTAAATTCAGTGGGAGATAGGACATCCAAATTGAAATTGTTTACCAAAAACAATTCAAATATCTAATTTCCTCTTGAATTCAGAAAGCACGGATGACTTTAATTAATCACCATGGATTACCAATGATGCATGATATAGGCCGGTTCAATTCCATGTCCCAGGCACCATGAAATGAGGATTAGATTCTCGTACTTGCGTTGAACACGTCAAGTGTGAGTCCTAACGAAAATTTCATTTGGATGAGACATGTAATTGAGCCGAAAAATCCGAATGATTGAGAGAAATTCCAGTGTCGCGTTCCGATGTCAGGACGCTTAGAAATGACTCAAAGGCCAAAGTGCCAAAGGTAGAAGGGAGTTCCACAGGCGGACCCTCCTTACAGACTCGAGGACTCGGATAGATAAATAATTAAAATGAGACAAACGGAATGCGACCCTATAGAACCTAAGGAGATGCCCCAAGTCGAGTCTTCGGGGAATGTCGCTTGTCGTCCTTGCTCCGGCTAGCTTGGGTCGCCGTCTTCATCAGATGAAATGTCTATGGGGGTGGGAGAGGACGACTGGCTCTCGAGAGAATCCTCTTCGTCTGATGAAATCTCGATGACCACTCGAGAGGGTCTTGGATCGGTTATGGTCCTTCGAAACGCCTTCTTCCGCTTTCGATAAAGGTTCATCATCCCTTCCATATTATGCTCGTGTTTGTGCTTGCGCTCGAGTTGCTCGGCGGACTTGGTGTAGAAGCAATCCGTCCCTCGGATGAGGTTTCGTCCAGTAAGTGCCCTCCCTTGGACAAATCGGAAGGAGTGGAATCCGTTGAATTCCTCGGTAGCTCGATGACGGATGGCACGTCGCTCGTACTCGAATATCTCGGGAATCTTGGACCGACTTGGAGAGACCACCTCTACTCTATCCATACTATAAAATGGAATTGGACTCAACCATTGGATTTGATGAATGCGGCATGTCGTACGAAATCAAAGATTGCAGATAAATTAAATAGAAGTGGAAGGACCTTACCACAAGCGGTACCTAATGAACTTTGGTTTTAGGTATACCAACCATCCAGACACATGCGCGTGAGACAAGTGAGGTTTTGTTGACACCTGATTTTTGACCATTTATTATTGTGATTTTTATTCTTTTAAATTAATTAAAAATATCAAAAAAGGTCACAAAATCATAAAATCAACTTTGGAAGCCTTGGCCTAGCCTTAGGAACCAATTTCGAACAAAAAATATTTTTCGTAATTTTTAATAATTTTTTGAATTTATTTAATTATTAAAAATACCCAAAAATAGAAAAATACATGAAAAATAGAAAAAAATAGTACTTGGGGTCATGAATTATTGAATCACCCGTTTGCTCCTCAGAAATCCACTACAAGCTAAATTATTCAAATTCCCTAAAGTGGGCCCCACCTATCATTATCCCACCAACCAACCACTCATTGGTCAAAGGTCAGAAGCCCATTCTCTCTCTTTTTTGACCAAGAATCTCTCTCTGTCCTCAACCTGACGGACAACGTCTTCTTGGTCTTCGGGGGTTCTTCTTCATGAAAAAAAAAACATCTTCTTGGGGGGATTGATTTTTTTCTTTTTCTATGGCATCTCCCCCCTTTGCCGAACGCACCACCACCAGCCAGTCATCACCTCGTCACGCCACCGCTCCGTCGATGCTGCCGCCTTAGCTCGTCGCCAGTCAGCCGCCGTCGTACCCGCACCAGCCGCACGCCCGGTTGCCGCGAGCTGCTCCCGCCGAGACCAGCCAAGGACCCGCGCGACTCAAGCCCAATCCCCTAAAACCCACGACACGGCAGCCCGTTTATCCCATCTGCCACCTCGTACGTCGTCATCGTCACCCACCACCTCAACCGCCGACCGCAACTACTGCCATGCCAACCCGAGGGACTTAAAGCCGAACCCCCACGCCGTCAGTGACCCATAAGTCGCAGGGAACTGAGAAACCCGAGCTGCTGTTGCCGGCCTCTCGCGACCCGAACCCAGGCGGTCCAGCCGTCGTCATCAGCCTGCCACCTTGATGCCTTTGGAGCCGTGAATCGCCTCAGCCGTCCCCCTCCCCTATATCCGACGGTGCCCCGTTTCGCAGGCCCGTGAGCTGGGTCGCGGCCGAGATTTTGGCCCAAGCGTTCGGGCTCAGAGGGCCATTCGGCCTGGCCTATGGCCGGGATTTTGGGCCGGTTGTCTGGGCCATTGTGACTGGTCCGTGGGCCAAGTTGGCCGAGAAAGTTGGCCCACTGGCCAAGAATCCGGGCCGTGTCCGAATATATATTTATATTTTAAGTTTATTTGTTTATTTATTTGTAAAATTGACTTTTAACATTCAAAGGTGGTAATGGACAGGCGATGCGCACGGAGAAGGCTGGGGCTGGGCGATTGAAGGCCGGTATCCAACCCGGTATGTTTTACGTACCCGATCCGTACATCAAGGTTATTTTTCTAAAATGTCGCCATTATAGATTTGGTTTGCATGTATTTATCTCAGTTCAGTAGTTAGCTTATTTATCTGGTTGAGTGTTGTCTATTTCCAATGATATGCTTTTTGTTAAAATATTTTCTGAAAATATAAAAAAATATTAATAAATCAGAAAATGCCAAAAAAATGGAAAAATTAAAGAAAAACAAAAAATTGAGAAGAATTGCAGAAAATTACTAAAAAAAATTCTAGAAAATTCCCAAGGCTGAAAATGATCAAAAGAAATTGATTGGTTGTCGTTTTTTCAGGATTTTCTCCCGTTTAATCCAAAACGACGGTTTTACCCCTCAAAGGGTAAATCGTCTTTGATATTCCGATGAATTGTGGAAATTGCTTAGAATTTGGCGATGAGCCAGATAGGTGGCTAAACCTTATGTCTAGGATTTCCACATTTCATTCTCATTTTTAGAAAATGACGATTTTGCCCTTCGAATGGTAAATCGGTTTCTAAAATTCCAGAAAATCATGAAAATTGCAAAAAAATAGGAAATGGGTCAATTGAGTGACCAAACCTATTTTTGACATTGTTTTACTCCGAATTCATTCCGAAATGATGATTTTGCCTTTTTTGGGTAAATCGTCCCTTTTGTCTCAAAATTACGACTTTACCCCTTATGGGTAAAATCATGTCTAAATCATTCCTAAGCTTGATTGATACTTATTTAGGTTAATAGAGCCTTCTTATGAGTGTCATGTTGATTTGATGTGTTTATTTTGCATATTTGGATTCATTGATTTGCTCCTTTTATTATTGATTGTGATTGCCAAGATAGTCATTCCTATTTGCATGAATTCCTAGATTTAGGATTCGTACTCCACTCATCTGCATGAAATCTTAGGTCAGAAAATTCAGTCAACTTATGTACCGAAAGGGCGTCAACTCTGACAGTTGACGTAACTAAGTCCCCGAACCCATTTCTCTGGTTATCGCAGAATTGAATAGAAACTCCCGACTATTCAATAGGGTGGTCCAATCATACCCTCCAAAAAATGATTGGTGGCGACTCCATGGCATGCACACTTAACACATGTCACTAGACCACACTGAAGGTCGACTACGTATACCTCCGTTGCGATTTGGGTAACGGGCCTTGGGAGAGGCCCGCGTCCGACCAGACTGGACGGCCCATTAGCCCTCGAGAGCCCATGGTGAACCTCGAGAGGGTTGCGACAGACTGGCGACTCCACTGGGGACCTTGTTCTAGAACCTATGGTTCTAGACCTCAAGTGGACTTAGGCCGTAATTAAAACGCTGAGTGATTTTTCTAACCCTGCAGGCGCTCTTGAAGGTGGGGTAAGTCTGCTTATGGTAGGTGTTATATGTTTTTGCAGATTGGAGAAATAAGGGGTGTAGTCCGTGATTAACATTGTCTTATGCAGGTTGGACGTAGGAATGTATGTTGTGTGGATGATTTGAAGTGCGGATTGATAAACTGTTGTGCATGAATTGCATTGTGATGATCACAACACGTGGACACACACAACCGCGCCTAAAACCCCGGGCGTCGCCTTTAGGAACACAATAGAAGGAATTGAAAATGGAATCTCCGTGAGGAAAAACGCGGGGTAATCCACTTTTCAATTCCGTTCGCTTCGAACTTTGGATCGAGTCCCAATGCAACGATAGCTGTGCAATGGAATCGGTTCTTTCTAGAACTCGGAGTGGGAACCTTAACCTTAGGTGCCAAACCCTCTGATTTTTAGAAGTTCACCATCACTTGTCTCATGTGTATGTCTTTGGGCGGTTGGTACACCTAAAACCGCACATGAGTCGACGAGTTTGGTTGATAAGACTCTCTATCCCTCAAATCTATTACAGTTCATATAAATATAGGCATTTCATTCATTGCATTCGGGTGATTAGATTAAATGTCATTTTTAGGATAGATATGTGTGTTTGTCCCCAACGTCCTTGACAGAAGACGAGGAAGGTGATATCCCACGACGAACACCGAGTGTGCGATAAAGGAGCCTACTATGAACATTTATTGAAGTATCACCCAATGAAGATGACAAGTTGGGGCAGGTGATCCTGAAGTCCCGTCTCAAAGATCGAAGCTGGGGCATCCTTAAACGTTAGGATCACATTCCTTTGATCACATTCTTTTGTATAGGATTCATTTTGCTGAGATCCTCTCTATCTTATCCCTTAGATTTATTGTATTAGGGATCTATTTGTGTTATGTATATCCGAGTTGAAATTTGCTGTATTTCTTTTGATTTATCATTGGAATGTGGTAGTGGCATTTATACTAATCACTCGAATTCGCCAAAATCAATTTTATAATTCCGCGGGAGGAAATTGAAATTGGAGGTCTGACACGACTTTTTAGCCGTATAGGGCAATCCAATCCCAATTTCGCCAGAGGGAACTATAAACTTGAAATTGGCTCATGCATGTTTTGCATCATTGGTAATCCATGATAATTGATCAGGATTATATCTTGTACTTTTGAACATTCCGTTGATTTTCTTGGAATTGATCAAAAGCGATTATCGTGAATTACATTCCTTTCAATAGCATGCTTTCCTTCGAGGAATACCGATAAAAGCTTTTCGCACAAGATTAAAACCTTTGTAAAAGTTTTTTGTCCTTATTAATCATGGGTAAGCATAAGATTAAAAGGGGTTTTTTCTTTCTTTTTCAAATTATTCCTTCTGATTCTGTCTTTTCATTTGCAGGTAAAAAATAGGTAATAGAGAGAAATCTTTTCCTGGATAAGTCTGAGGCTATTCTTTCATCTGATCATGAGCGAGTTATAAAATCAGGACATATTTGCTCGACTTATTGATATTATGGTTCGGCTCACCCAAGTTGAAGATGTTCGAACGCTCGAAGAAAGGAACCATGCAGAAGTTAAAACACACACGAGAACTTTCATTTATTTTGCTCAGCGGAGGGTTTTCAGAAGCAGGTCATACAATTCGGGGTGGAAAAGTAAAGCCAAAGTGAGCCCTAATTAACGACACAAAGGAGCCCAACTGACCCTCCATGTTGTTAATGCTCTGCCCGTACTCACGACTTCGCATGTCCTGGTCCGCAAGCTTGAGGAGAAGGTTTCTGCATTCTCCCTTAACCTCAGTGACCTTGATCTCGTGTTCCTCGGTGATTATTTCCAAGTCCCGAACTAATCCATTCCCGTGAGCTATGTCTGCGGTTATTTTGTCGAGCCGTTCTTCCTGCCAGTCGCTTTGCAGCCTCAATAGGACATTGTGGCGATCGTGCTCGCCAGCGGTCAGGGATAAGGCCAATTGATCCACCAGGTTTCTCCTCTCGCGAAGCAACGTCGCGACCCTCTCATTGGCAAACTCGACGGCCTTTTTGTGACTATCGGCCAGATAGTTGGTCAGCACCAAATGATCAGACCGATCCTTGTAACGAGCCCGCAAGACGCGAGCCACGAGAACCTCCCGATCAGCAACGCGGTAAGCCTCTAGAAAGTTTGCAAAGAGGGCTGGGAATGTTTTATACTCCTTCTCCAACTCAGTACCCTCGATGGAAGTAGTGTCTGTGGCCGCGAATAGAACGCGGATCTCAGCCTCGATCTCCGGATGATCGGCTATATAAGCATAGCCCCGACCCAAGAGATTATAGAGTTTTTCCCATCGGGCCGGGACTGCGATTGAAAAGACGCAAGCATGGGAAGAGTCAGAGGAAGAAGCAGAAGATGAAGCCATTTCTCGTTGGAAGATGGAGGGGAAGACGAGTGCGATGGAATGAATGAAAGTGAAAGCTGGGCAAAGGAGAGCACTAGCCTTCTCCCCGTTTCATAGTAGCTCAAAGATGGAGAAAAGTTACAGCAATAATGCTTGTGGAGCCGGGGTAATCAAGTAAAGCAGAGGCCGCTCCTCCCGTGAATCACGACGCCCGCCTCGATCCGCGATTTCAGGCCTGTCGGACAAAAGTTGTAAATAAAAAAAATAAAATAAAAATCATCGGTTTCATCATATTAAGTCTAAGCGGGAGACGCGCGTAGTTACGCTTCCTCGAAAGCGAAGTGGGAGACAGACGTAGACATCGAGAAATGAAATCGATTCGGCGCCTTTCCGTGCTGAAAAGAGAAAAGAGGACGACAAAGCAGGAAACACGGAATCTTGGGAGAGACGTTCACTTGATGATCTTCGTCCATATTTAGAGAACGTTCCCTGGGCAGGTAGAATCACTCAAAAGAAAGTTTGGAGAGAGTAAGCATACCAGAGAAATTACAAAACCCAGAATAAGTAAAAAAAAAGATATCGAGCGACCTCTCCCTGATCCGATATGTTTGGGAGCTGCCGTCAGTTGTTAGAAGTGATCGGCTCAAACATCTTAGATATCGTCCAATTCGAAGACCTCGAAGGTTATGGGATCCAACTTGATACCGAAGTCAGGGAATCCTACCCTTTCGGCAGCAAAGCGCGGGAACCCGATGGTGACGACAGTGGTAAGAGGTGTTTCTCACGTTACACCCCAGATCAAGTTCGAGAGCTTGAAGCGGCCTTCAGCGAGAACCCTCTCCCGAGCAGGGAACAGAGAGGGAAGCTAAGCCAGAAAGTGGGACTGAAACCCCAGAAGATTAAAGCTTGGTTTGAATATAGGCGAGTCAAATTGAGGGCCCGAAACAGACAACAAGAAATTGCCATTCTAAAGGAGGAAAACGAAAAGCTTCGAGTGGAGAACATAAGGTATAAAGAAGCTCTCGACACTATTCTTCGTCCTAACCGTGACGGTCCTATCACCCTTGGTGAAATATCCCTAGACGAGTCATGTTCGGGGACCGATAACGCTCCTTCATCGTCTCGCCCCCCTGCACAACTTTCGAGACAATCGGATCTTGTTCCCGACCGTGAAAAGATAAGGCGGCGTTGGATGCCTGAAATTGAAGATAAATTTATTGACGCGGTTCGGCGGATAGGGATCGACGCGGCGCGTCCACGACAAATACTCAAGATCATGAATGTACCTGGGCTAGCTGATACAAGCGTTAGGAGCCGCCTTAAGTACCATAGGAAGTTGCTGAAAGAAGGCAAGGTAACACTAAAGCTGAGAAAGGCCGGTCTGAATGTAGACGACTGGTATGCCTACAACCGCGACACTTCTCCACTCGAACAACCGCCGGTCACCAGTGTTCTTCCCATTAGCGATCAACCTATTGCGTCCAGTACTCAGATACCTGCCCAACTCAAAGAACCTGGCGACTTCCATGATGAAGACCTTCATCCATGGGTCGATCAGCTGAATTCCCCTTTGAGTCGTCTCAGTACCCTACAAGATTATTTGCCACAATCCCCGCGAATAGGGACCCCACGATATGAACACCAGCCTGTCGTTAGTGCTCTTCCAGGGGCGAACCCAGTGTTAGCAAGAGATACACGTATAAATTTGCAGGGCAATGATGAAGGTTCCAGCTCAAAGACTCCAGTCCCTCACAATGAAGGCGATGAAGGAAATCTGCCCCCAACAATTGTTGATACCGAACTTGAACATCAATGGCTCGAAGACCCGAGCAATTTCCTTGGTGATGAGTTCAATCTTTGGCTCGATCAATTTGGAGCCGGAGGGCCATCGCAGTGGTGACGCAAGGCAGGTGATCAAACGTCTGATGCAAGGCATGGCTACCCGATGAAAAATGCTTAGAGGAAAGAGGTTGAATACTCCTATTGAATATGTTGTTGATCGCACTGTAAGGTTCCCACGGGAACATCTTTCATTAATATCTTGAACTAATTGCGCGTGAGTGTCAACATCACCCTTTGAGCATCTTCAAGCCGAGGGCCGTGGATTAATCACTTAATCCGTGGAGCAAGTTCCATGAACAATGACTATCACCCGCGGAGCATAATGGGATCTACCCCTTCAATACGAAATACGTTTGGCCGCGAACCCACCTATTTGGTAAAATGATGTATCGTTCCTAAACGATCTTCAATCGAATACCGAAGTAATGTCTCCTTTCTTTCCCTTCTCAGGTGATAAACGTGGATAAATCACTCAAGGAGCCATTTGTTCGAATAACAGAACAGACGTTGCCTAACTGGGGGCAGATGAACCATTGATGTTGCAAACACTCCAAGAATGGATAGGCGGATTTGATAGATGTTGTTCATATTAATACGCAACATCAGAACGGGATGAGAACCAAGAGTAAAGTTGTATCGTTCCAATTTGTCTTGAATTTGAGAATATGAATTGATACTCGTTATTTATCCTTGACAGGGGAATCGCCTTACAGACGAACAGGTTTTTACATCCCATGTACTACTCATTAGAGTACATGACCAAGGGTAGGATGTATCGTTTCGATTTTTGAAAAATTTGTGAACATGCAATGATATGCTTCTTTTACATTTTCAGGGGTCTGCAACCGCGACAGGTAGGTAAGTATCCCTTTCCCAGTTGGCTGGAGATAAAAAAAATGTTAAAATCCTTTCAGCCGTCATGAAAATTATCCAATGCATCGATGTTCATGATTTAAATCGGGAGGTTGCCCAAAGCATGAATAAAACATGCACGATACATCACAAAATCCCCTCGATGGATAAATTTTGGGAAAGAAAGAAATGAATTTTTCCAAATATGATTATTTGTCAAATCATTCAAAAGGAAGTTTGCTCAAAAGAGAGGCGATCCCAGTCCAAACACATCCTACATACACTTGAGAGATGAGGGAAGTGAATCGGATAGCAAAATCTGTACCTACGGAGGTAGGGACCATTCGCAGCGATTACATGGGTTGGGACGACGGAGGCATTCGTTTCATATCCCCCAAACACTACAGGTGACCGTTGATAACCCCTTCGAACGACGGGTTTCATTCTCAACCCTGTCAAGAACCACCCCACACCGGGGCAAAAAGGAAGTAAGTCCAGCAGCATCAGGAGAAAATGGTTAGAAATTTTCTTGCTCGGACTAACATTAATCTTTGTGTGTCGTTCATATGGTAATCCAAGTGCCATAGGATGATGAGAAGCATTCATTTCTCTATCCCACACACCATATCCTTTGCATAGCCAAGTTGAGCCTACAAATTCATTTCATGAGCCCATTGATGATCATTGCACGTTCCAAGATGAAGGCATCGGGGATTACGAAGAGGATTCCCGGGCTGATATTTAAAGCATGTTTAGACTTTCAGACATATGCCTAACATGATCCCATCGAATATGAGAAAAACGGGATTTCAAAAAAAATGATGATTAGAAAATCCCCAACATCAAGAAAAAGCAAAGTGCCTAGTAAAAGCAAGGCCGATGCTCGTACAAGCTGTTTGCTTGATCCCCAATGAAGCCTAGTTGGGAAGAGAGAAAAACCCACAAAGGAGCCAAATCCAAAAAGGCTGCTCCCCAAATGCTGCCAAACACAGAACAAAGACATAGAGAGAGTCGGTCTCTGAATGCAACAAGAGACGCTCTCTAAAGAGCTGGTGCACACCTCAAAATCGATTGCGCACCTCAAGGACTAAAGATGTAGAAAGGAAATGACATGAGGCAAATCAGCAATGATCACCAATGTCAAACCCGTCACGAATTCTGGGCCCAAAATAAGCCTTTTTCGGTCCCCAATCCTACCAATGTTACAACCTTGAAACAGTCTTCTCTGACTAAGACACTTGGGTTAACATATAGCTTAGCTCGAAGAGGTACGAGCAAGATTATTTCTTTCTCATTTTGCAGGTTCTTGACTTGTAAACCCGGAGCAGATGGTGAGAACATTCATTCAATGGCCTCGACCCCAAAGCGGGTCCCCCTTGAGAACCATTATCCAAGCCCAACATTACGGTCCCGTGGAAGACCTCCCGATCGATCGAAATGTATGCGCTGCGAATGATCCTAAAACCTAGGCACAGGTCAGTAGGAAGTTGAGCGCATTCCTTACAAAAGACCATTATCACAGAGCGGTGAGGAGCCCTCTTGGATGAGAAATTCTCCAATAGATGTTTTGAATAAACACTTTTTTTGGAAATTTCAAAATGTTTGACCCAGATTTTCCGTGCAAGGGATTTGTGATCACATTTGCATGTTACAAGAATGCTTTGGATAACCTCCAGCATCAAAATGCACATTTCACGATTAAAACTTAAGTCATACGATTTTTGTCAAATGGACAGCCGTGGTCTTCCCAAAGATTACTAACGTTTTCTTGGTGAAGAAAATTTTCAGGCTCAAACTTCTGCAAGATACCTGGAGAACCCAGCTCCCAGAATGTCGCCTCAACAGACTAAAGCGAGGCTTTGTCAAAATAAAATCTTTCACTGCTTCAAAACTGAATTCCCGACAAATTTCGGGATCTTTCAAAAGAAGGGGTGAGGATATGACCCCTTTTCAAAAAAATTTAGGCAGTCTCATCGGACGTGGAGAACCCTCGTCATGAGACCCTTTTTCAAAATTCAAACAGTCTCATCGGACGTGGAGAACCCTCGGCATGAGACCTCTTTTCAAAATTTAGGCAGTCTCATCGGACGTGGAGAACCCTCGTCATGAGACCCCTTTTCAAAGCCAAAAACAATGGTAGAAACCGCCTGAAGGGTCAACACAAGGTAGAAACCGCCTGAAGGGTCAAATCAATGGTAGATACCGCCTGAAGGTTCAACTCAAGGTAGAAACCGCCTGAAAGGTCAAATTAAAGGTAGAAACCGCCTGAAGGGTCAAATTAAAGGTAGAAACCGCCTGAAGGGTCAACTCATGGTAGAAACCACCTAAAGGGTCAACCAAAGGTAGAAACCGCCTAAAGGGTCAACTCAAAGGTAGAAACCGCCATAAGGATCAATCCAATGGTCCGATCCACCATACGGATCAAAACTTTGACTAATTTCAAATGTTAAAGAAGTTGTTTTCCTAGGTAAGCCTTGTTGTAGGCGAACCGCTTATGGTCTAATCCACCATACGGATCAAAATCCTTGGCAAATCCCAAAGCGTGGGAGGCGCCCTTCTCAGGTTCCTACCAGTTAGGAATCCCATAATGGTATGACCTACCATACAGGTCAGAGCTTAATCTCCCTAGGATATTCTGAATAACGAGTCCTAGGCATCTTCTTGAAAGTCGTCGCAACCGGCAGCATCCGACAGGTGAGCTTCAGGTAAGCCTTTCTCACTCCGGCCCATGTTCAAATTGTTAGAGCAAACCAGAGATTAATTTGAGCTTTTATCAAGAGCCTTAAGAATTCAATGTCATAGCATTTCTTCTCTCGTTTTCCTAGTTGAGTCGGTTAAGAATCAGGTGCCACCTTATCTTTGAGAGAAACCTCTAACGAGATTCCTCTCAAAGAGGGGCAGCTGTTGACACCTGATTTTTGACCATTTATTATTGTGATTTTTATTCTTTTAAATTAATTAAAAATATCAAAAAAGGTCACAAAATCATAAAATCAACTTTGGAAGCCTTGGCCTAGCCTTAGGAACCAATTTCGAACAAAAAATATTTTTCGTAATTTTTAATAATTTTTTGAATTTATTTAATTATTAAAAATACCCAAAAATAGAAAAATACATGAAAAATAGAAAACAATAGTACTCGGGGTCATGAATTATTGAATCACCCGTTTGCTCCTCAGAAATCCACTACAAGCTAAATTATTCAAATTCCCTAAAGTGGGCCCCACCTATCATTATCCCACCAACCAACCACTCATTGGTCAAAGGTCAAAAGCCCATTCTCTCTCTTTTTTGACCAAGAATCTCTCTCTGTCCTCAACCTGACGGACAACGTCTTCTTGGTCTTCGGGGGTTCTTCTTCATGAAAAAAAAAAACATCTTCTTGGGGGGATTGATTTTTTTCTTTTTCTATGGCATCTCCCCCCTTTGCCGAACGCACCACCACCAGCCAGTCATCACCTCGTCACGCCACCGCTCCGTCGATGCTGCCGCCTTAGCTCGTCGCCAGTCAGCCGCCGTCGTACCCGCACCAGCCGCACGCCCGGTTGCCGCGAGCTGCTCCCGCCGAGACGAGCCAAGGACCCGCGCGACTCAAGCCCAATCCCCTAAAACCCACGACACGGCAGCCCGTTTATCCCATCCGCCACCTCGTACGTCGTCATCGTCACCCACCACCTCAACCGCCGACCGCAACTGCTGCCATGCCAACCCGAGGGACTTAAAGCCGAACCCCCACGCCGTCAGTGACCCATAAGTCGCCGGGAACTGAGAAACCCGAGCTGCTGTTGCCGGCCTCTCGCGACCCGAACCCAGGCGGTCTAGCCGTCGTCATCAGCCTACCACCTTGATGCCTTTGGAGCCGTGAATCGCCTCAGCCGTCCCCCTCCCCTATATCCGACGGTGCCCCGTTTCGCAGGCCCGTGAGCTGGGTCGCGGCCGAGATTTTGGCCCAAGCGTTCGGGCTCAGAGGGCCATTCGGCCTGGCCTATGGCCGGGATTTTGGGCCGGTTGTCTGGGCCATTGTGACTGGTCCGTGGGCCAAGTTGGCCGAGAAAGTTGGCCCACTGGCCAAGAATCCGGGCCGTGTCCGAATATATATTTATATTTAGAGTTTATTTGTTTATTTATTTGTAAAATTGACTTTTAACATTCAAAGGTGGTAATGGACAGGCGATGCGCACGGAGAAGGCTGGGGCTGGGCGATTGAAGGCCGGTATCCAACCCGGTATGTTTTACGTACCCGATCCGTACATCAAGGTTATTTTTCTAAAATGTCGCCATTATAGATTTGGTTTGCATGTATTTATCTCAGTTCAGTAGTTAGCTTATTTATCTGGTTGAGTGTTGTCTATTTCCAATGATATGTTTTTTGTTAAAATATTTTCTGAAAATATAAAAAAATATTAATAAATCAGAAAATGCCAAAAAAATGGAAAAATTAAAGAAAAACAAAAAATTGAGAAGAATTGCAGAAAATTACTAAAAAAAATTCTAGAAAATTCCCAAGGCTGAAAATGATCAAAAGAAATTGATTGGTTGTCGTTTTTTCAGGATTTTCTCCCGTTTAATCCAAAACGACGGTTTTACCCCTCAAAGGGTAAATCGTCTTTGATATTCCGATGAATTGTGGAAATTGCTTAGAATTTGGCGATGAGCCAGATAGGTGGCTAAACCTTATGTCTAGGATTTCCACATTTCATTCTCATTTTTAGAAAATGACGATTTTGCCCTTCGAATGGTAAATCGGTTTCTAAAATTCCAGAAAATCATGAAAATTGCAAAAAAAATAGGAAATGGGTCAATTGAGTGACCAAACCTATTTTTGACATTGTTTTACTCCGAATTCATTCCGAAATGATGATTTTGCCTTTTTTGGGTAAATCGTCCCTTTTGTCTCAAAATTACGACTTTACCCCTTATGGGTAAAATCATGTCTAAATCATTCCTAAGCTTGATTGATACTTATTTAGGTTAATAGAGCCTTCTTATGAGTGTCATGTTGATTTGATGTGTTTATTTTGCATATTTGGATTCATTGATTTGCTCCTTTTATTATTGATTGTGATTGCCAAGATAGTCATTCCTATTTGCATGAATTCCTAGATTTAGGATTCGTACTCCACTCATCTGCATGAAATCTTAGGTCAGAAAATTCAGTCAACTTATGTACCGAAAGGGCGTCAACTCTGACAGTTGACGTAACTAAGTCCCCGAACCCATTTCTCTGGTTATCGCAGAATTGAATAGAAACTCCCGACTATTCAATAGGGTGGTCCAATCATACCCTCCAAAAAACGATTGGTGGCGACTCCATGGCATGCACACTTAACACATGTCACTAGACCACACTGAAGGTCGACTACGTATACCTCCGTTGCGATTTGGGTAACGGGCCTTGGGAGAGGCCCGCGTCCGACCAGACTGGACGGCCCATTAGCCCTCGAGAGCCCATGGTGAACCTCGAGAGGGTCGCGACAGGTTTGACTCTAGAAATCCAAATGGCTTCAGTATGGAACCTAACGGCTTCCCACTATTCAAGTCGATAAATTCATCCATAAGCGCAATCCACAACAAATGGATAAAAGAATCGACTTGAATAGTGAGCGAGATCAAATATGGTCGACTCAAGCGCAAATCCACGCCAGAGCCTTGCATATCGATTCCCTATCTATGGTTACCTAAAAAGGTGATTTCGCGGCCTGGGTTTGGGCGCTTTGTGCAAAAGTGTCATGATCCTCAAATATGCAGGTGAATCATGCACGACAGTTTATATATCAATCAGCGCTTCAAAGTCATCCACATGACATACATTCCTACACCCAACCTGCACAAGACAATGTTAATCACAGACTACTCCCCTTATCACTCCAATCTGCAAAAATATTTAACACCTATCATAAGCGGACTTACCTCACCTTCAAGAGCGCCTGCAGAAAACATGTCAGAAAATCACTCAGCGTTTTAATTACGACCTAAGTCCACTTGAGGTCTAGAACCATAGGTTCTAGGGTTCTTTCTCGTCCCCAGCGGAGTCGCCAGTCTGTCGCGACCCGAAATTTTCTTTACGGTAACGGGCTAATGGATTGTCGAATCGGGCCCCTACTCTGCAATGTGGATCGCGGGCTTTCTCGACGCGGGCCCTCCCAGGCCCATACCAAATCGCGACAGGAGTTAATTTTTACGGGGGTTTTCGACGATAAGAGTCGATCGCATTCGACCTTGGTGTGGTCGTGGTGGCATGTGCTATGTGTGCATGCATTTGGAGTCGCCACCGGTCCTTCTTGGAAGGTGGACCGGAAACCTCACTAATCGATTGGGAGAGATCGATCAGTTCTTCGGAACCAGAGATTTTGGGTTCGGGGACTTGGTTACGTTGGTGTCATTACCAACGCCCTTTCGGTACCTAACGCGAATGATTTTCTTAACTAAGATTTCATGCAAGTGCAATTTTTGGGTGAGGTAAGTCTGATTCCAGAGGTTTCATGCAGATTGGAAGACTAGTCCTATCAAATCACAATCAATATAGGGAGAGCGCAATCAAGTGCATAAATGAACCACGTCAATGCACATCAAGTCAAATCAATGGCCTCCTAGTATAGCCTTAAGAGCTTAGGGAATGTGCGATTTAGGACCAAGGGTAGACTGAGAAGATTTGGGGACGATTTGCTCGAAGGGCGAAATCGTCAATTTTAGGGAGGTTTGAGAGTTGAAATAAACAAAATAGGTCATGGCCAGTTGATCTTGGCCATTTCGTATTTTGGAGATTTTTCTTGAATTTTTTCCGGATTTCTCGAGAAACGATTTCCCTAAAGGGTAAAATCATCATTTTTGAAAAGATCGGGATTCGAAAGACCAAAGATAGGTCTTGACCAGTTGGTCGTGGTCATTTCCCATTTTCTGGATTTTTTTGGAATTTTTCTAAATTTCTTGGGAAGACGATTTGACAAAAGGGCAAAATCGTCATTTTGGAAAGATTAGGGCTTGGAAGACCTGAAATAGGTAATGGCCAGTTGATTGAGGCCATTTTCTATTTTCTGGATTTTTGGAATTTTCTTGGAATTTTTGGGAGACAATTTGCCAAAAGGGCAAAATCGTCATTTTGAAAAGGGTCGGGTTTCAGAAGACCAAAAATAGGTCATGGCCAGTTGATTGTGGCCATTTCCTATTTTCTGGAATTTTTCTGGAATTTTATGAATTTCTTCAATTTTTGGAAGACAATTCGCCTAAAGGGCAAAATCGTCATTTTCGGAAAGATTGCGGTTGGGAAAACTCAAAACAGGTTATGGCCAGTTGACTGTGGTCACTTCTTATTTTCTGAAATTTTTTTGGAATTTTTCTAAATTTCTTGGGAAGACGATTTGATAAAAGGGCAAAATCGTCGTTTTGGAAAGATTAGGGCTTGGAAGACCTGAAATAGGTAATGGCCAGTTGATTGTGGCCATTTTCTATATTCTGGATTTTTTGGAATTTTTCTGAATTTCTTTGATTTTTGGGAGGCGATTTGCCTAAAGGGTAAAATCGTCGTTTTGGAAGAATTAGGGCTCGAAAGACCCAAAATAGGACATGGTCAGTTGATTGTGACCATTTACTATTTTCTGTAATTTTTCGGAATTTTTTTGAATTTCTTTGATTTTTGGGAGACGATTTGCCTAAAGGGAAAAATCGTCATTTTGGAAGAATTAGGGTTCGAAAGACCCGAAATAGGACATGGTCAGTTGATTGCGACCATTTCCTATTTTCTGAAATTTTTTAGAATTTTTCCGAATTTTTTTTTAATTAATTTTTTTTTAATTTTTTTTAATGATTTTCTATTTTTTATTGAATTTTCGCATTTTTTATTAAATTTTTTTTGAATTTTTTTTAAAAAATATTTTTCGGACCGGGTTAAACCCGGCCCGCGCCTCTCGGGCGCCCGGCCCGCCCCTACGGGTCGGAGCCGGTCTAAACGACATCGTTTTTGATTTTTTCAAATTTTTTATATATATATTTTTTATTATTTTAAAACCATTTTCTAATTTATCCGAATTTTTGAAAATTAAAACTAATCGGACGGTCCCCACCTTGCCACGTGGCACTACCCTAGCCGCCGGATTAATTTAATTTTGAAAATGTCGGATCGCGACACGTGGCACAATTCCATCCGTCCGATCTATTTGATCTTGAAGCCCCCAGATCGCGACACGTGGCGCATCCACGTCCGTCCGATCTAGGGTATTTTCAAAAATGTTATTTATTATTATAAAATCTTTTATTTATTTTTTCAAAATTCCTAGATCGCGACACATGGCACATTGCCCACCGTCCGATCTAGGGTTTTTTTCTCTTTTTTTTTTTTACGCCGACGTGGCCGCCTACGTGGCGCGCCACGTCAACGTTGACTGGTCAACAAAAGTTGACCAGTCAACCCGGTCGTCTGAGAAGACGACCGGAGAAGGAGGATTCCGACGGTTCCGCCGGAATCCTCGCCGGAAAACCGGGACCGAGCCCAAACATGAGAAATCTTCGGCCAAATTCATCCGAATGACTCCCCATCAACACAGTAACATAACCACCACAAAAAAGACGACTAAGGACGCCCGAAATGCCCCTGGCCAGCCGTGAACAGTGTCGGTTCCGGCGAGGAATTTTACGAAAATTTTTTGGCGACCAAGCTCGGGTTAGGACGTTCAAACAGCATCTAACAAGGTTCAAGAAGCTTACCTGAGCTCTTTTAGAGCTCGGCGGACACCACCTACACCGGATCGAGCTTCGGCTCGGGTTTGGCCCCGGGGAGCTCCAACCATCGTTTCCGGCGCGGATCGATGAAAAACAAAGAGCACACCAGGCTTAGCAATGATTCTAGAACGCATTAAGGCCAAGAATGTGTCGAAACACGCTCAAACGAGACTCGGCCGTGGCCATTGTGCCTAGAAACAACCGGCGGGCATTTTGTCGAACGGTTGGCGAGCATTAGGAACAAACGACATTCGAGCGGGAAACGGCGGAATCCGGGCCAAACCGACACAAACTAACACCCAAACATCGGTAGAAGGACAGCAGGAGTGCCAATATTTGTGTACGGCGCTCACTTTAGTGCCAATATTTTTTTTTGGATCACTTCAGTGCCAATTTTTGCCAAAAACGATCATTTCAGTGCCAAATCTGACGTGTCTTGCCGGAAATCATGACACGTGTCCTAATGTGATCTGACGTGGCTTCCCGGAAATCATGACACGTGTCCTGTTGGCACTGAAATGATCGTTTTTGACAAAAATTGGCACTAAAGTGATCCAAAAAAAAATATTGGCACTAAAGTGAGCTCCGTACACAAATATTGGCACTTGTAGTGTTCTTCTGCCCCCAAACATCATTATAAAGACTTGAAATAACGTCGGCATGCATTCGGTTTGTCTTGTTTTCGCCGGAAGCTAAACCGGACCGAAACTCACAGTGTTAAAAAAAACAGAGTGTAAAACCGGGTAGGGGGATCGACCTTGGCCAAGCGTCACCAGTGGCTCCGGGGTTCGACGACGATGCTTCGAGCTCCCTGATGCTTATAGAGCCCACGACGAACGCTCGATCGCCCTTTTTCCTCTCGGTTCTCTCTCTAACTCGCGGATCTCGCTCTCTCTCTTTATTTTTGAAAAAAAAACCATGAGATCCCTCCTCTCTCTCTCTCTCTCTGACCTTATAGCCGGGGGCCGTCCGGACGCCGAGGACGATCACGCACCTCCCCACGTCTGCAAAAAGGACTGCCATCCTCAGTTGGTCGCGCGACGCTCTCCCCTGCTCCTGCTCTGCCGTTTCCTTTTCTGCAAATTCCCTGATGTGTACGTGAGGAACGACAGCCTGTTGCTTTGGCTGTAGACCCGGTTCGGTCGGGTCGGGTCGGGTCCGACCCGACCGATCCGTTTGTCAATTTTCGCCTAATTGAACCCCTAATTGACCTTTTTTTTTTATGAAATTGACCCCAAAACCGGACTCCTCGATGAAATTGACCCCAAAACCCCAAATTACGCCTTGGATCCGAAATTTATTTTCGCCAAATCGGAGGCTTAAACGATCAAATTAGTCCGAATTGAGGCTACCAACGAGTTCGGGACGATGAAAACTATAGGGTAGGGGTATTTTATTTTCATGGGTGTCCCTAGAGAGAATTTAATTTTAAGATTCGCGAAACCGGGGACTAAATCGCAAAGAAATTTGTGCAATTAGGTCCTTTTCGTCAAAATTGATCAAATTGAAGGCCTAATTGACCCAATAGCACTTCAAGGCTCTAGATTATAATGTCATGGCTTATTAAAAAATGGAAATTAAAAATTAGGGGACTCAAAAGGTAATTTTTAGGCTCGATTCGGGTTTATGTTTGTGAAGCAACATAGCTACCCGAGTCGAAGTTTCGAGATTTATAAAGACCAACCTGAAGAGGGAATTAAAATAAAATTATTGACTATTTTTGTGTATTTTTCTGGCCACAAATGGTATTTTTCTGATTTTTTTTGGGTATTTTTATAATTAAATAAATTCGAAAAAATATTAAAAAATTTGAAAAATATTTTTGGTTCAAAATTGGTTCCTAAGGCTGGGCCAAGGCTTCCAAAGTTGATTTTGTAATTTTATGACTTTTTTGTTATTTTTAATTAATTTTAAGAAGTAAAATCAAAATAAAATGTGATTAAAAATCAGGTGTCAACAGGCGCTGGTAGTGGTCGGCGATGGTCATGGTGGTGCCAGGGCGGTCCGTCAAGTCCATGGATTTTTTTTTATGCGAGCGAGTATGGTGTTGATCGTCGGTGTCGGCGGCGGTCGGCGAAAGACGAAGTGGCGGGTGACTGAAGTATTGAGCTGTGATGTTTATGGAGGGAGGCGTCTGAACAGAAGGACGGATGAAGAAGAAGAAGTCCGGGGAAGAAGAGAACGTAAAAAAAATAGATTAAAATAAATTAAAATAAAAAATAGCCAAAACAAATAAATAAGGTGGATGTGCAGATTAGGTGTGCGTGGATTTGAGTCTAAATTGCTATTGGGCTGGCGCGTAGGCTTATTTTAAAATCTGCAAATATTGGGCTTTTGGAAGAGAATTCAGAAAGAAGATTGGTCCAGCTTTAGGTTAATTGGGCTTTAGAACAAGTGGGCCTCTCTTGTTTTAATTTTCATTTGGGCTCTCGACTCCCTCCTAGGCTCGAGACTCTAGAAGGGTTGGGTTTAGAAGCCCAATCCGGA
The DNA here is from genome assembly GCA_021437785.1 of Rhodomyrtus psidioides. NCBI lineage: Eukaryota > Viridiplantae > Streptophyta > Magnoliopsida > Myrtales > Myrtaceae > Rhodomyrtus > Rhodomyrtus psidioides. Next base: position 596,915 of record JAILYB010000023.1, on the reverse strand, counting down.
TCACCATTTTCAGAATTATAAAATCAAAAAATTAATTAATTAGAGAAAATTTATTGAAATTTTTTTAAAAAATAGTTTTCTTGGATATTTAGCCTAATTAATATCTTAAGACCCTCTCCCGCGATGGTGGATGGCCGATGTCCATTCCGATTCGTTTCTTTTGTACACCCGACTTTATTGTTGAGCTTTATTTCATTTTATTTGCGGCTTTGTATCCAAATACCTGAGGGCGGCGGGTTTTTATTTATCGCTTTAGAATAGCTCTTTATCCTTCTTTTTTATGCCCTTGGAATGCTTTGGTTGAATTTTCTTTTTAAGATAAAGTTCGAAAATTAGAAGAATATCATAAAACAAACCCCTACAATACCATTTTGCGTGAATGCTTAGCATGGTTGTAAAAACATGATTAGGAACTAAAAAGCAATTAAACCTCGCATGATCACCTTAGGCAACAATCAATCTCGCGGTAACCGCAAAGGCTTTAGTAGATGTACTAGGGTAAATTAATCCCCGAACCCAAGAAAATTTCTGGTTGCGTAGAATTGAGTAGTCCCTCCTAACCACTCAATAGGGTTTCCGATCTACCCTCCTCGAAAGATCGGTGGCGACTTCCTTTTTGTGTGTACACTCGCACATGCCATCTGATCACACTAAGGTCGAATACGAATTTTCCAACGTTGCGACTTGATATGGGCTTGGGAGAGCCCGAGCCAAAAGGGAGCCTGCACTCGAGGCCCTCTCTTGGCCATCCATTAGCTTGCCTTTCTCGATTTATTAGTCGAAAATCGAGGTCGCGACACCGGTAAATTAAGTAGGTTTAAAGGGTGACACATACCTATCCTATGTAGGTTTCATTTGGTGAACACTATCACAAAGTCAAAACCAAAACAAATTTCATTCATATGGGGGATTGTTGAAAAATTGAGATATTTTGATGGGAGAGTGAATGAGAAATTATTTCTTAAAGAACACTATTGAGTTGGAAGTGGGAAGTGAAATTATGCTAGTCCCATATAGGAAAGAAAGAAGGCTTGTGAGTGCTTTATATGGAGTTTCTCTCCTTTAGAGTGGTAACTTTCATAACACATGCGCTATGGCTCACGCGCATGCGTAGGGGGGGTGCAAATCCTAGACCCCGACAGAGGCTCGACAAGTTGAAATTTGGGCGCGAGCGCACGACCTGCTGTCGCGACCCGTCCGAAAATCAAAACGGACGCGGCTAATGGATTACCGATCGCGGGCTTTGGATCGGCGCGGGCCCTCCCAGGCCCATACCAAATCGCGGCGGGAGTTTTCTTTTGAGGGATTCGACGATAAGAGTCGATCGCTTTCGACCTTAGTGTGGTCGTGGTGGCATGTGCAACTTGTGCATGCATTTGGAGTCGCCACCGGTCTTTCTTGGAGGGTAGACCGGAAACCTTACTGACCGATTGGGAGAGATCGATCAGTTCTGCGGAACCAGAGATTTTGGGTTCGGGAACTTGGTTACGTCGGTGTCATTACCAACGCCCTTTCGGTACCTAACGCGAGTGATTTTCCTATTTAAGAGTTCATGCAGGCGCAATTTTGGGTGAGATAGGTATGAGTCAGGGTTTCATGCAGATTGGAAGACTATTCCTATCAATCACAGTCAATTTTAATGAAAGCGCAAGTCAAGTGCATAAATAAATCATGTCAATGCACATCAATTTCAATCATGGGCCTCCTAGTATAGCCATAAGGGCTTAGGGAAGGTGTGATTTAAGACTGGAGGTAAAATGGGAAGATTTGGAAACGATTAGCCCGAAGGGCAAAATCGTCAATTTTTAGAAGATTGGATACCGAATTACCCAAAATTTTCCATGGCCAGTTGATCGTGGCCATTTCCCATTTTTGAGAATTGTTTTGGAATTTCTTGATTTTTCTTCAATTTTTGGAAGACGATTCGCCCAAAGGGCGAAATCGTCATTTTCAAGAAGGTTCGGGGTTCAAAACACCCGGGATGAGCCTTGGCCAGTTGTTTGTGGCCATTTCCTATTTTTTGGGATTTTCCTGGATTTTTTAGAATTTTTTTGGAAGACGGTTTGCCAGAAGGGCAAAACCGTCATTTTTGGAAAGATCGGGGGTCAAATGACCCGGAACAGGTCATGGCCAGTTGAACGTGGCCATTTCCTATTTTCTGGAATTTTTTAGAATTTTTCTGAATTTTCCGAATTTTTTGATTTTTTTTTTATGATTTTTGATTTTTTATTGATTTTTTGATTATTTTATTATTATTTTTGAATTTTTTTTTTAATATTTAAAAATATTTTCCGGGCCGGGTCAAACCCGGCCCGCGCCTCTCGGGCGCCCGGCCCGACCCTAGGGGTCGGCACCGGTCTAAAACGACACCGTTTTATTTTTTAAATGTTTTTTCCTATTTTTTAACAATTTTTTTGATTTTTTATCTATTTTATTTAATTATCCGAAAATTCCCCGGATCGAACGGTCCACGTCGTGCCACGTGGCTTCGTCTCGTGCGTCCGATCAAAGACTAGATCGGACGTCCCTCAGTGAGCCACGTGGCCAAATCGTAGCCATCGGATCAAAAATCAATTATTTTCCTTTTTTTAGAAAAACCTTCGGATCGAACGCTCCACGTTGTGCCACGTGGCTACTCCTGGTGCGTCCGATCTTGGACAAGATCGGACGATCCACAGAAAGCCACTTGGCACATTCTCGGCCGTCGGATTGATTTGAATTAATTATCGGAAAATCATTTATTTAATTTTCCAAAAATCCAGGATCGCGACACGTGTCGCGATCGTGGCCGTCCGTTTGTTTTATTTGAAAATAAGCGGACCGGACCCCACCCGGCTGACGTGGCTGCCTACGTGGCACGCCACGTCGGCCGTTGACCGTTGACCGGCCGGAGGGTCGCCGGAGAAGACGATGAACAGTGAAAAATCCGGCGGGGAATAGTAAAAATTCCGGCGAGGTCGCCGGAAAATTGCGAAACGGGCCCGAAACTTGGTATTTTTCGCCCGTTCTTGCGGCATTCGACTCATTAGACACTCAGCATCAACATACAACAAAAAGAAGGCCGTGAACACGCCGAAAAATAAGTAAACCGGGCCTCCCCGAACCCGGCTCCGGCGAGGTATTTTCCGAATTTTTTTTCTTATCAAAACTCAATTCTAAACCATCAAACAACACCCAAGGAGGGTCTAGAGGCTTACCTGAGCTCATTTCGAGCTTGAAGACCGCCGGAAGTTCCCCGTTGAGCTCCCGGTCCGGAGGGTGGTCGGCAAAGGTTGTGGTCCGGTTTTCACCGAGATTTAATGCAAAATAAATGGCAAGTTGAGCTTAGGGATAGTTCTAGTGGAGACTCAAGGCCATATTCGTGCTAAATGAAGCTCGGGAAGACACGGCCGAGGCAAAACCGAGCCGAGACATCCATCGGCATTTCATCGAACACATGGCGTGCCTATGAGAAACGGTGGTCGGAGGAGAATACCGACCTGCTTGGAGCTCTCCGACGGCCACTGAGTACCCGGTGATGATCCGTGAAGATGCTTGAAGCTCCGCCGAAGCTCCTCTCGTCCGGTCTTCGCCAAAAAAAATCCCCTCCCCTATTCACGGACGAGCTCGGTTTTAACCGAGAATCTCCCTCGGTTTGGCATGGCCGACCGGCGTTTTTGCGCCCATGCCTCTGCCAGAACGCCAAATATTCCTCTGCCAATGTTTCCCACGCTTGGTTGCCATTTTTTCTTAGAAAAATCGACCCCGCACGTTCCCCTGTTCTGTTCTGCAGCTTGCTGTCCACGTTCTGCAGAGTGGTCTGCAACATTGTTGCAGACCCGGGTCGGACCGGGTCGGGTCGGGCCGGACCCGACCGACCCGGTTCGGCCAAATCGCCCAAATCGCCAAATTGACCCCCCAAATGACCTCTTTTCATGAAATTGATGGCAAAATCGGATTCCTTGACATGTTTTCCATCAAATATGGGTATTTTCGTGAATCAATTTATTGAAATTCTGTGAAAACCCCAAATTGTCCCTAGGATCCGAAATTTAATTTCGTCAAATCGAAGGCCTAAACGATCGAATTAGCCAAAATTGAGCCCACCAATGGATTCAGCATGATGAAAACTGTTGGGTAGAGGTGTTTAATTTTAATGGGTGTGCCCGTGTGAAATTTAATTTCAAAAATTGTGAAACCGGGGACTAAATTGAAAGATTTTTATGCAATTAAGCCCTTTTGGTTAAAATTGATCAAATTGGAGGGCAAATTGACCCAATTGCATTTCAATACTTTGGAGTCCAATGTCATAGCTTATAAAAATCAAAAATTGAAAATTAAATGACTCGAAAGGGATTTTTTAGGCCCGGTTCGGGATTAGGTTTGTGAAGGAACCCCATGAACCGAGCTAAATTTCCCTTATAAAAAGTGAAAATATTGAAGAGGAAATTAAAATAAAATTTCTGAATATTTTTGTGTAATTTTATGACCACGGATGGTATTTTTTTTTTATTTTTTGGGTATTTTAATAATTAAATAAATTCCAAAAAATATTAAAAAATTCAAAAAATGTTTTTTGTTCAAAATTGGTTCCTAAGGCTAGGCTAAGGCTTCCAAAGTTGATTTTGCAATTTTTTGATCTTTTTTGCTATTTTTAATTAATTTTAGAAATTAAAATTATAATAAAAGATAGTAAAAAATCAGGTGTCAACACCTGCCCCTCTTTGAGAGTGAGCTCGTCAGAGGTTGCTTTCAAAGACAAAATGACACCTGGATCTTGACCGACTCGACTGGGGGGGAAAGAAATGCTATGACATCGGACCTTCAAGTCTTTTGATGAATGCTCAAATTAATCACCGGTGTACTCTCGCGATTCGAACATGGGTCGGAGCGAGAGAGGCTTACCTGACGTTTACCTGCCTGTTGAATGCTGCGCACGCGGAGTCTGAGGAGGTTTTTTTTTTTTTTTTTTTTTTTTTTTTTTTTTTTTTTTTTTTTAACCCTTCGTGGCGTCTAGTTCGCCATGCTGGGTTTTATTACTCCCTCCATAGCTCCTGATTTGCTACTTTGGGGTCTTGAAATTCTTTTCCACGGCTACCGGTTGCAATCCATTCCGAAGGGTGAGAGCTTCGAGGCGTGGCTATCCGGCGCGTGCTTCGTGGAAAAGGCGGTCACCGTATCCCTAGGCGGCAAGTCGCGAGCGTTATGGGCTCCGATCTTGAACTGTGCTTTGAGACACCTCTGTCGTGAATCCCTGTGTAGTGGGACTTTGGATGGAATAAATGTCTTTCCCGCGGCTACCGGCTGCAATCCATTCCGAAGGGTGAGAGCTTCGAGGCGTGGCTATCCGGCGCGTGCTTCGTGGAAGAGGCGGTCACCGTATCTCTAGGCGGCAAGTCGCGAGCGTTATGGGCTCCGATCTTGAACTGTGCTTTGAGACACCTCTGTCGTGAATCCCTGTGTAGTGGGACTTTGGGGAAAGAAATCTTCTAAAGCTGAAAATTGGCGATCCGGTCCGGAAGATGACAGATCCGCGGCTACCAACCTGTGAACACTTACAGAGAGATTTATCTGGTCATCGTGCTTTCGAAGCGTCAAGCGAGCCTTTTGGGCTTCAGTCTTGGGTCGACTTCTAGGCACATATTTGCTTTAGAGGATCCCATGACGCTGACTAGCGGGGCCAGAGGGGATTTCTCAGTCGGAGGTTTTCTACGTCCGGCGAGACAGTTTGATCTTTTGAAAAGGTTCCCAGGACAAGGGTTCTCCAAGTCCAATAGGATTTCCTGATTTTTGAAAGGGTCCCCGAATTGGAGGTTTTCCACGTCCAATGGGATTGATTGTTTTTGAAAAGGGGTCCCAAGTCGGAGGTTTTCCACGTCCGCTGGGATGGTCTGTTTCTCAAAAGGAGATCCCAACACGGAGGTTTTCTACGTCCGATGGGATTGCTCGGTTCTTCGAATGGTTCCCAAGTCGGAGGTTTTCTACGTCCGATGGGATTTCCTGATTTTTGAAAGGGGTTCCCGAATTGGAGGTTTTCCACGTCCAATGGGATTGCCTATTTTTGAAAAGGATTCCCAAGGCGGAGGTTTTCCACGTCCGACGGGATTGTTTGATTTTCTTGAAAAGGTTCCCAAGTCGGAGGTTTTCTACGTCCGATGGGAATGTTTGGTTCTTCAAAAGGAGTTCCCAACACGGAGGTTTTCTACGTCCGATGGGATTGTTTGATTTCCTTGAAAAGGTTCCCAAGTCGGAGGTTTTCTACGTCGGATGGGATTGTCTGGTTCTTCAAAAGGTTCCCAAGTCGGAGGTTTTCTACGTCCGATGGGAATGTCTGGTTCTTCAAAAAGTTCCCAAGTCTGAGGTTTTCTACGTCCGATGGGATTTCCTAATTTTTGAAATGGGTTCCCGAATTGGAGGTTTTCCACGTCCGCTGGGATTTCCCGGTTTTTGAAATGGGTTCCCGAATTGGAGGTTTTCCACGTCCAATGGGATTGCCTATTCTGGAAAAAGATTCCCAAGGCGGAGGTTTTCCACGTCCGACGGGATTGTTTGATTTCCTTGAAAAGGTTCCCAAGTCGGAGGTTTTCTACGTCCGATGGGAATGTTTGGTTCTTCAAAAAGTTCCCAAGTTGGAGGTTTTCTACGTCCAATGGGAATGTCTAGTTCTTCAAAAGGTTCCCGAGTCGGAGGTTTTCTACGTCTGATGGGATTGTCTGGTTCTTCAAAAGGTTCCCAAGTCGGAGGTTTTCTACGTCCGATGGGAATGTCTGGTTCTTCAAAAAGTTCCCCAAGTCGGAGGTTTTCTACGTCCGATGGGATTTCCTAATTTTTGAAACGGGTTCCCGAATTGGAGGTTTTCCACGTCCAATGGGATTACCTGTTTTTCTGGGAAGGGGTCTCATGACGAGGTTTCTCCACGCCTGATGAGATTGCCTGTTTTTCTGGGAAGGGGTCTCATGACGAGGTTTCTCCACGCCTGATGAGATTACCTGAATTTTGAAAAGGGGTCCCATGACGAGGTTTCTCCACGTCCGATGAGACTGCCTAAATTTTGAAAAGGGGTCCTAGGACGAGGGTTCTTCACGTCATGCTAAGACTGCCTGATTTTTGAAAGGGGGTCCTAGGACGAGGGTTCTCCACGTCATGCTAAGACTGTTTGATTTTTGAAAAGGGGTCCTAGGACGAGGGTTCTCCACGTCATGCTAAGACTGCCTGATTTTAGAAAAGGGGTCCTAGGACGAGGGTTCTCCACGTCATGCTAAGACTGCCTGATTTTTGAAAGGGGGTCCTAGGACGAGGGTTCTCCACGTCATGCTAAGACTGTTTGATTTTTGAAAAGGGGTCCTAGGACGAGGGTTCTCCACGTCATGCTAAGACTGCCTGATTTTTGAAAAGGGGTCCTAGGACGAGGGTTCTCCATGTCATGCTAAGACTGCCTGATTTTTGAAAAGGGGGTCCTAGGACGAGGGTTCTCCACGTCATGCTAAGACTGCCTGATTTTTGAAAAGGGGTCCTAGGACGAGGGTTCTCCACGTCATGCTAAGACTGCCTGATTTTTGAAAAGGGGTCCTAGGACGAGGGTTCTCCACGTCATGCTAAGACTGCCTGATTTTTGAAAAGGGGGTCCTAGGACGAGGGTTCTCCACGTCATGCTAAGACTGTTTGATTTTTGAAAAGGGGTCCTAGGACGAGGGTTCTCCACGTCATGCTAAGACTGTTTGATTTTTGAAAAGGTTCCCAAAACGGAGGTTTTCCACGTCCGATGGGATTACTTGGTTTCTACCATGATTTGACCCTTCAGGCGGTTTCTACCATAATTTGACCCTTCAGGCGGTTTCTACCATAATTTGACCCTTCAGGCGGTATCTACCTTTGAGTTGACCCTTCAGGCGGTTTCTACCTTTGAGTTGACCCTTCAGGCGGTTTCTACCTTCGAATTGACCCTTCAGGCGGTATCTATCATTGAGTTGACCTTTCAGGCGGTTTCTACCTTCGAATTGACCCTTCAGGCGGTTTCTACCATCGGTTGACCCTTCAGGCGGTATCTACCTTGGTTTGACCCTTCAGGCGGTATCTACCATGATTTGACCCTTAAGGCGGTTTCTACCTTCATTTGACCCTTCAGGCGGTTTCTACCATGATTTGACCCTTCAGGCGGTTTCTACCTTTGTGTTGACCCTTCAGGCGGTATCTACCTTTGGTTTGACCCTTCAGGCGGTTTCTACCTTTGTTGGTTGAGGCAACATTCTGGGAGCTGGGTTCTCCAGGTATCCTGCAGAAGTTTGAGCCTGAAATATTTTTCTTCACCAAGAAAATGTTAGTAATCTTTGGGAAGACGATGGCTGGCCACTTGCCGAAGCCGCATGACTTTAGTTTAATCATGAAATGTGCATTTTGATGCTGGAGGTCTTCCAAAGCATTCTTGCAACATGCAAATGTGATCACAAATCCCTTGCACGGAAAATCTGGATCCAACAATTTGAAGATTCCAAAAAGAGTTTGCTCAAAACATCAATTGGAATATTTCTCGACAAGGAGGTCTTCTCACCTGTTTTGAGATAGTGGTTTTTATAGGGGACGCACTCAATTCCCTACTAACCTGTGCCTAGGTTTTAGGCTCATTCGCAGCGCATACATTTTGATCGGTCGGGAGGTCTTCCACGGGACCGTAATGTTGGGCTTGGATATTGGTCTGCAAGGGGGACTCTTTTTTTGAGTCAAGGCCATTGAACGAAAGCTTTCATCATCTGCTCCGGATTTACAAGTCAAGAACCCTGCAAAATGAGAAAGAAATAGTCTTGCTCGTACCTCTTCGAGCTAAGCTATATGTTAACCCAAGTGTCTTAATCAGAGAAGACTGTTTCAGGGTTGTAACTTTGGTGGGATTGGGGATCGAGAAAAGGCTTGTTTTTAGCCCAGAATTTGTGAAGGGATTGACATTGGTGATCATTGCAAATTTGCCACCTGTCTTTTCCATTCTGCATCTTCAATTTTCGAGGTGCACGACCACTTTTGAGGTGTTCACAAATTCCTATGAGAGCGTCTCTGGCTGCATTAAGAGGCTAACAACTCTGTTTGCGTCTTTGCTCCGCGCTTGACACTGTTTGAGGAGTAGTCTTTTGAATCTGACTCCTTTTAGATTTTTCCCTCCCCTTTTCAAACAGGTTTCACTGGGGGATTGATACAAATTGTTCACCCAAGCATCGGCCTTGCTTTTACCAGGCACTTTGCTTTTTCTTGATGTTGGGGGCTTTTTCCTCATCTTTTCCTTTTCCTTTTTCTTTTGAAATCCCGCTTTTTCTCAACTTCGGGAGATCGTGTTAGACATGTGACCAAAGGTCTAACAACTTTAAGCATTATCTTAGGGATTTCTTTGCAAACCCTAAGTCTTGAACTCTTCCGTTTCTGAAGTGATGATGCATCCGTCTTGGGACTTGCAATGACCACCAACGGGTTCTTGAAATGAATTTGCAGGCTCAACTTGGCTGTGCAAAGGATATGGTGTGTGGGATAGAGAAATGAATGCTTCTCGTCATCCTATGGCACTTGGATTACCATATAAACAACACACAAAGATTAATGTTAGTCCGAGCAAGAAAATCTCTAACCATTTTCTCCTGATGCTGCTGGACTCACTTTCGTTCTTGCCCCGATGTGGGGTGTTTCTTGACAGGGTTGAGAATGGAAACCGCCGTTCAAAGGGGTTGTCAATAGTCACCTGTTGTGTTTGGGGATATGAAACGAATGCCTCCGTCATCTCGATCCATGTAATTGCTGCGAATGATCCATACTTCCGTAGGTCCAGATTTTGCTACCTGATTCGCTCCACTCTTCTCTCAAGTGTGTGTAGGACGTGTTTAGATTAGGCTTTGCCTCTCGTCTTTTGAGAAAACGTCCTTTTGAAGGTTTTGAACAACCTTTGATTGGAAAAATCTCTTTCATTTTCTCCAAAAATTTTACCCATCAAAGAGGATTTTATGATGCACCATGCATGTTCTAATCATGTTTAGACAACCTCCTGTTTTCAAAACATGATTGTTAATGGAGTTAGAACTCTATGTCTTTTCTAGACATTAGATTCTGAAAACTTTTCTTTTTCTCTTTTTTCTCTTTTTTGTTTAACATCTTCAATGGATTGGGGAGAGGGATACTTACCTGTCCCTCGCGGCTGGAGATCCCTGAAAATGCGGAAGAAACATGTTATTGTATGTTCATGAATTTTTCAAAGAATTAGAACGATACATCTCACCCTTGGTCATGTGTTCCCATGGGTAATACATGGGATGTGAAAACCTGTTTCGCCTTGATGGCGATCCCCTGTCAAAGACGGGAATTATGTGTCAGTTTGCGTTCCAAAATTCAAGACAAATTGGAACGATACCGCCTTGTTCTTGCTTTGTGTTTCCGTTTGAACACAAACGCGCGGCTTGCAGAATTTGGCCCTCTATCTTGTGGCCATGATCTCTCCATCTGGTTGGCAATGGAACCTTCTCTAGGATTTGCACTATAGGATATTCATTCATGCTTTTGGATGCATTCCCACGCCAATCTTCAAAGTTCAATCAAAGATCACTTCTTGGAGTCATGGCTTCCAAAGTTGATAATTCTATTCGCCTCCTTGTCGGCGAATTCCTTTCTTTTGCGGCTTTTTGGCGCCAACAATTTTCTGTCCATCTTGACGGCGAATCCCTGTCAACAATAAACATCAAGTGTCAGTTCGTGTTTCGAAATTCAAGATAAATCGAAACGATACTGCTTTACTCTCGCTTCGCGCCTCCTTTTGAACGCAAATGTAAGGCTTGTTGAAGTCGGCCATCTAGCTCGCGACCATGATCTACCCATCTGTTTGGCCACGAAATCCTTCTCTAGGATTTGCACTGGATGAGATCAACTTCTGCTTTTGGACGTATTCTAACGCCATTTTGCGGGGTTCCATTTCCTGGCAGCTTGCCCCCTACAACGGATATTTCTTTTCGCTTCCACGTTGGGCGAGATCCTTTCTTTTGTGGCTTTTTGGTGCCACCAATTTTCTACCAAATGAGAACAAACTCATGTTAAGCATGGGATCTTTGGGAGACCAATTTGGAACGATACAAAGTTACCGTTCACCCAGGTTTGTATCCTGGGGTTTACTTCCGATGAGGACGACTCTGTCATTGCGTCCATGGATTTTGCCAGAGAAGAAATGTCCTTCCTTTGTCCGGCACACAAATGATTCACTTGCCCCGGTTAGACGTGGTTCATCATGGCTAGGTGATGCCTGCCCCAGCTAAATTCATTCCTGCGTTTTGCTATAATCTCCATCCTCTTTGGGGATGTCTTCCCTCTTGGGATTCCTGATGACGCCTTACTGACGTATTCCTTTCCTTCGTCGATTATTGACGCTTCTCATTTGATGTGGGTGATGGATGCTGCTTCATCTCGTCTGTATTTGTGGGTGTTGTTCGTGAGACGATCCTCAATCACGTCGACAACTGCTTTGCCCCAGTTGGGCGGTGTTCATCTTGGCAGCATGCCTTGGCATTCCCATGCTCCTGGACGATTTTCAATCCGATTTGAAGACATTCATGCACCTGCATATGAAGAGACAGGTGTGGGGATTTATCTGGCTTCATTTGAAATTTCAGGAAGGAGGTACTCCCTTCGAGACTTCGTCCTTCCAACATTTGAAGGAGCAGTGTTTTCCAAGTATTTTGCCCCAGTGAGGCTTGTCTCGGTGTTCGTCATCTCTGGGTTTGATAACCCTGGTTCGATGCACTTTCATAGGGGATCGTGAGAATTTGCCCCCGGCTTGGCTCCTCGAAGCAGGTGGGGGAGCCCGCTCTCGTGAATTTTTGTCGATGCTGGTCATCTATCTCGATTGCCAGACTCTTCGATTATTATTATTTTTTTTGTCCCTAGACAGCCTGACAATCTGGGGATTTGTCATGTGGCGGTTTGGTGATTCTCTCGATCACAGCCGCCATTTGAGATGTTCGATGTTCCCCTATTGAAAAGAAGAAATCTCATGAGTAAAGGGCATGTATAATTGACTATTGGAATCAATACAATTTACCCTTGAAAATTATCCTGCGGGAATCGACATTTCTCCCTTTGGGTTCTATGTATGCAGGATATGTGCATGATATGCATGATGCATGTTAGGTATGCTTGCAACAAAAAATGAGTTCGTGCTTTTCACTCTATTCAGAGAAAGCATTTTTATCAGATGTGTCACTCTGCAAAACTTGAATTTTTCTTTTCAAGTGTTCTTTTCACAGAAATTTCTAAATGATGAGAAACTTCTTGAGGTTTCTCTCAAAAGTTTTGTTCACAAATTGAGCCATTAGAATGCTCTTGAAAATATTTAGCCAGAATGCATGTCTGAGATGCCATGAAAAGGATACTCATTGTTTGGTCATTTGAAGGCACTGCATCTTGGGTCCTCAGCTTTTGATCATCACCTGAGAGGAAAAAGAAATGAAACATTATTCTCATATCAAGAAAACAATGATTTTGGAACGATACGCCCTTTTACCCGAACGATGGCTCCGTATCGTTCTCATTCTCATTTAGAAGGGTTTGATGTGTTTTGTCTTTGATGAATTACTCCACTTCATCAGGCTTCGTGGGTGATAGCTATTGCTTCGAAACTTTCCCTGCACATCCCTATGGTGAATTCGGGATACATTAGGTACCCCTTCCGGGTAGAGGAGCGATTTGCCCCCAGCAACTAAGTGATTCGTCTGGGCTGGCTAACTTAGTCGCAGGCAGTTTGAACACGCCGCGTTGATGCATTCATGCTTAGTTGGAGTCGGTCCACTCCTTGCCAGGTGATTTTGGTACTTCGCACCTTTCGAATTCTCTAACGCCTGGTATCTATTCTGTATTTTCTTTTGTGACACCAGATGATATGATCTTACGATCTTCCGAAGATCTCAGCATTTGATGTTCTGCAACGTTTTGACACTTCTCGGTCTCATTAATACGTTTTGATTTCTTCATGCATCTTTTGTCTTGTCATTACTTCATGACGTCCCTCGAGCATTCTGCTATTTGACATCCGTAAGCATGGGTTTACTCGTGATCGAGTACTTCAACAGCCTGAAGTGTTACTTCACAGGCAACAATTTCCTTCATTGTGTCCTGTCGTATTCACCTTACATTTTAACAATCTTTTACTCCACCTGTACGATGAAATGAATGAGTGACTCGATTGCTGCATAAGGAGCTTTAATTGAAACGACTACGGATTTACTATCCCCGCACTGGTCACTTCTAGCATCCAAGATGCTGGAAATTTTTCCATGGGCCCATTCATTCTCGTCATCACCTGCAAGAATGAGAAACCATATCAACTCGTGAACCAGTCAATCCGATTTGGAACGGATACAACTTTTTCGACTTAGGGAGAGCCAATCCTAATTAGGTTGTTCCTTCTTTATGCTATCTGCTTAGGTTTTATCAAAATTGATCCATCTTGTCTTTGCAATCACGATGGGTGACATCTGACAGAGGTACATCCCTTTTCATCTTGTAGGGAAGGCAAGTTCCCCTTCGTTGGTCTTTGACCATCTTATCCTGTTTTTCACCTGAGAGGAAAATATAGGAAATATTATGCCGGTATCTGATTGAAAATCAATTAGGAACGACACGTCTTTACACTTGATCCGGCTGCCCCGGTCAGGTGGCGTCTGCCCTAGTTGAGTGGGATATGCCCCAGTCGACTGCTTTGATCCTTTCACAATTTTTACGGTTCCCTTTTCAATTAGGGGATACTGCCGTTTGGAGTTTCCCGTCCCTTTTCATCTTGGTGGGCTTTGCCCCAGTATGTTGTCTTAGTGAGAAGTTGACTCCTTTGTCTGTCTTCAAACATCCATCCTAGTGGTTCGAGTTGTCGACTAGCTTCGATATTCTTGAAGGACCACTCCTGAGGATCAATAAAACACAATCAACAAATTTTCAAATCTAAAGAGATTAGGTTACAGCTAATTCTCTTTCGCATGTGGCTTCTTTGATTGCATGCTGTTCCACATCTTGAAAGATGGCAATGGGAAATACGTCCTTTTTCAGCTGACTGTTTTTCTTGATAATTCCCTGGTCGGACAGTCAAGTTAGAATTTAAGGCTGTCGGGGTACCCCCCTGTGTGGTGAGGATGAGTGTCTTCATCTCTGTCATCATTGCGAACACCTAAGCCAACTGACTCTCCAGGGTGGTCAAGCGCTTTTCTATGCCATCTTGGTCCATTTTAACTTGTGACTGATTCTTCACACGAGTCCTCGGATTTTGATTCTGGAAATTACCTGTTCGAATGACAGGAATATGTCAGAAAGGGAAGTAAAGCATAAATCCTTTCAATTTTATGCTTTCTTGTGAATAACGAAGATAAGGACTTTTACACAAGCCTTAACCTCATGTGAAAAGTTTTTACCGATGTTTTTCAAGAGAAAACATAAAACTAAAAGGAGCGTAATCCATGGTTATTACTCTTGGCAAATCCCCAGAAAATCTGTGGAACGTCCAAGAAGATGAAAATGCAATTCCAATGTGTCCTAAATTCGGTAGGAAATAGGACATCCAAATTGAGATGATTTCCCGAAGGTAATTTGGATATCATGTCTCCTCTTGAATTCAGGAAACATGGACGACTTTAGTTAATTACCAAGGATTACCAAGGGTGCATGCTATAAACCGGTTCAATTCCATGTCCGGCGTACCATGAAATGAATGTTAGATTCTCGTACTTGGGTTAGACATGCCAAGTGTGAGTTCTAACGAAAATTTCATCTGGGTAAGACATGCAATTGAACCGAACAATTCGAATGGTTGAGAGAAATTCCAGTGCCGCATTCCAATGTCAAGACACTTAGACAAGACTTAGGGATCGAGGTGTAAAAGATAGATGGGAGACCCACAGACGGGTTCTCCTTACAGACTCGATGATCTTGATAAAAGGAAAGGGACGATTGGAACGTGGCCCTTATGAACCTAAAGAGATGCCCCAAGTTGGGTCTTCCGAGGACGGCACTTGGTGTCTTCGGTTCGGCTATTTCGGGTTTTCATTTTCATCAGATGCCCTTCTGATAATGTCCGGTAGGTGTCTCGAATTTGCTATTATCGCCTGTCCTTCAACTTCCGGTATGGTTACCGGACCATTCCTTGGACAACTTGAAAAGGGTGAACTCCGTTGAATGTCCCGACAGTCCGATGGCGGGTGACACGTCGCTCATACTTGAATACGTCCGGGATGTGGGACCGACTTGGAGAGATCATCTCTACTCTATCCATACTCTATAATGGAATTGAACTCAACCCTCGGATTTGATGAATGCAACATGTTGTGCAATATAAAAAAGAGCTGCAAGTGAATTTAAATAGAAATGGCAGGACCTTACCATGAGAGGTACCCAATGATTTTTGGTTTTTAGGTATACCAACCATCCACAATACATGCGCATGAGACAAGTGAGGCTTGACTCTATAAATCAAAAAAGGGGTTAGGTATGGAACCTAAAGGCTTCCCTCTATCCGAGTCGATAAATTCGTCCATGAGCGCAATCCACAACAAATGGATAAAAGTCTCGACTTGGATAGTTAGTGGGATCGAATATGGTCGACCCCAGCGCGATCCACGCTAGAGCGTTGCATATTGATCCCTGATCTATGGCTACCTAAAAGGGTGATTTCGCGGCCTGGGTTTGGGCGCTTTGTGCATAGTGTCGTGATCCTCAAATATGCAGTGAATCATGCACAACAATTTATATATCAATCGGCGCTTCAAATCATCCATATAACATACATTCCTACGCCCAACCTGCATGAGACAATGTTAATCATAGACTACACCCCTTATCACTCCAATCTGCAAAAACATATAACACCTATCGTGAGCGGACTTACCTCACCTTCAAGAGCGCCCGCAGGGTTAGAAAAATCACTCAACGTTTTAATTACGGCCTAAGTCCACTTGAGGTCCAGAACCAAGTGTTCTAGAACAATATCCCCAGCAGAGTCGCCAGCTGTCGCAACCCGTCCGAAAATCAAAACGGACGCGGCTAATGGATTACCGATCGCGGGCTTTGGATCGGCGCGGGCCCTCCCAGGCCCATACCAAATCGCGGCGGGAGTTTTCTTTTGAGGGATTCGACGATAAGAGTCGATCGCTTTCGACCTTAGTGTGGTCGTGGTGGCATGTGCAACTTGTGCATGCATTTGGAGTCGCCACCGGTCTTTCTTG
Source organism: Rhodomyrtus psidioides (assembly GCA_021437785.1). Classification (NCBI taxonomy): domain Eukaryota; kingdom Viridiplantae; phylum Streptophyta; class Magnoliopsida; order Myrtales; family Myrtaceae; genus Rhodomyrtus; species Rhodomyrtus psidioides. Next base: position 580,719 of record JAILYB010000023.1, on the reverse strand, counting down.
GAGGGTAGACCGGAAACCTTACTGACCGATTGGGAGAGATCGATCAGTTCTGCGGAACCAGAGATTTTGGGTTTGGGAACTTGGTTACGTCGGTGTCATTACCAACGCCCTTTCGGTACCTAACGCGAGTGATTTTCCTATTTAAGAGTTCATGCAGGCGCAATTTTGGGTGAGATAGGTATGAGTCAGGGTTTCATGCAGATTGGAAGACTATTCCTATCAATCACAGTCAATTTTAATGAAAGCGCAAGTCAAGTGCATAAATAAATCATGTCAATGCACATCAATTTCAATCATGGGCCTCCTAGTATAGCCATAAGGGCTTAGGGAAGGTGTGATTTAAGACTGGGGGTAAAATGGGAAGATTTGGAAACGATTAGCCCGAAGGGCAAAATCGTCAATTTTTAGAAGATTGGATACCGAATTACCCAAAATTTTCCATGGCCAGTTGATTGTGGCCATTTCCCATTTTTGAGAATTGTTTTGGAATTTCTTGATTTTTCTTCAATTTTTGGAAGACGATTCGCCCAAAGGGCGAAATCGTCATTTTCAAGAAGGTTCGGGGTTCAAAACACCCGGGATGAGCCTTGGCCAGTTGTTTGTGGCCATTTCCTATTTTTTGGGATTTTCCTGGATTTTTTAGAATTTTTTTGGAAGACGGTTTGCCATAAGGGCAAAACCGTCATTTTTGGAAAGATCGGGGGTCAAATGACCCGGAACAGGTCATGGCCAGTTGAACGTGGCCATTTCCTATTTTCTGGAATTTTTTAGAATTTTTCTGAATTTTCCGAATTTTTTGATTTTTTTTTTATGATTTTTGATTTTTTATTGATTTTTTGATTATTTTATTATTATTTTTGAATTTTTTTTTTAATATTTAAAAATATTTTCCGGGCCGGGTCAAACCCGGCCCGCGCCTCTCGGGCGCCCGGCCCGACCCTAGGGGTCGTCACCGGTCTAAAACGACACCGTTTTATTTTTTAAATGTTTTTTCCTATTTTTTAACAATTTTTTTGATTTTTTATCTATTTTATTTAATTATCCGAAAATTCCCCGGATCGAACGGTCCACGTCGTGCCACGTGGCTTCGTCTCGTGCGTCCGATCAAAGACTAGATCGGACGTCCCTCAGTGAGCCACGTGGCCAAATCGTAGCCATCGGATCAAAAATCAATTATTTTCCTTTTTTTAGAAAAACCTTCGGATCGAACGCTCCACGTTGTGCCACGTGGCTACTCCTGGTGCGTCCGATCTTGGACAAGATCGGACGATCCACAGAAAGCCACTTGGCACATTCTCGGCCGTCGGATTGATTTGAATTAATTATCGGAAAATCATTTATTTAATTTTCCAAAAATCCAGGATCGCGACACGTGTCGCGATCGTGGCCGTCCGTTTGTTTTATTTGAAAATAAGCGGACCGGACCCCACCCGGCTGACGTGGCTGCCTACGTGGCACGCCACGTCGGCCGTTGACCGTTGACCGGCCGGAGGGTCGCCGGAGAAGACGATGAACAGTGAAAAATCCGGCGGGAATAGTAAAAATTCCGGCGAGGTCGCCGGAAAATTGCGAAACGGGCCCGAAACTTGGTATTTTTCGCCCGTTCTTGCGGCATTCGACTCATTAGACACTCAGCATCAACATACAACAAAAAGAAGGCCGTGAACACGCCGAAAAATAAGTAAACCGGGCCTCCCCGAACCCGGCTCCGGCGAGGTATTTTCCGAATTTTTTTTCTTATCAAAACTCAATTCTAAACCATCAAACAACACCCAAGGAGGGTCTAGAGGCTTACCTGAGCTCATTTCGAGCTTGAAGACCGCCGGAAGTTCCCCGTTGAGCTCCCGGTCCGGAGGGTGGTCGGCAAAGGTTGTGGTCCGGTTTTCACCGAGATTTAATGCAAAATAAATGGCAAGTTGAGCTTAGGGATAGTTCTAGTGGAGACTCAAGGCCATATTCGTGCTAAATGAAGCTCGGGAAGACACGGCCGAGGCAAAACCGAGCCGAGACATCCATCGGCATTTCATCGAACACATGGCGTGCCTATGAGAAACGGTGGTCGGAGGAGAATACCGACCTGCTTGGAGCTCTCCGACGGCCACTGAGTACCCGGTGATGATCCGTGAAGATGCTTGAAGCTCCGCCGAAGCTCCTCTCGTCCGGTCTTCGCCAAAAAAAATCCCCTCCCCTATTCACGGACGAGCTCGGTTTTAACCGAGAATCTCCCTCGGTTTGGCATGGCCGACCGGCGTTTTTGCGCCCATGCCTCTGCCAGAACGCCAAATATTCCTCTGCCAATGTTTCCCACGCTTGGTTGCCATTTTTTCTTAGAAAAATCGACCCCGCACGTTCCCCTGTTCTGTTCTGTAGCTTGCTGTCCACGTTCTGCAGAGTGGTCTGCAACATTGTTGCAGACCCGGGTCGGACCGGGTCGGGTCGGGCCGGACCCGACCGACCCGGTTCGGCAAAATCGCCCAAATCGCCAAATTGACCCCCCAAATGACCTCTTTTCATGAAATTGATGGCAAAATCGGATTCCTTGACATGTTTTCCATCAAATATGGGTATTTTCGTGAATCAATTTATTGAAATTCTGTGAAAACCCCAAATTGTCCCTAGGATCCGAAATTTAATTTCGTCAAATCGAAGGCCTAAACGATCGAATTAGCCAAAATTGAGCCCACCAATGGATTCAGCATGATGAAAACTGTTGGGTAGAGGTGTTTAATTTTAATGGGTGTGCCCGTGTGAAATTTAATTTCAAAAATTGTGAAACCGGGGACTAAATTGAAAGATTTTTATGCAATTAAGCCCTTTTGGTTAAAATTGATCAAATTGGAGGGCAAATTGACCCAATTGCATTTCAATACTTTGGAGTCCAATGTCATAGCTTATAAAAATCAAAAATTGAAAATTAAATGACTCGAAAGGGATTTTTTAGGCCCGGTTCGGGATTAGGTTTGTGAAGGAACCCCATGAACCGAGCTAAATTTCCCTTATAAAAAGTGAAAATATTGAAGAGGAAATTAAAATAAAATTTCTGAATATTTTTGTGTAATTTTATGACCACGGATGGTATTTTTTTTGATTTTTTGGGTATTTTAATAATTAAATAAATTCCAAAAAATATTAAAAAATTCAAAAAATGTTTTTTTGTTCAAAATTGGTTCCTAAGGCTAGGCTAAGGCTTCCAAAGTTGATTTTGCAATTTTTTGATCTTTTTTGCTATTTTTAATTAATTTTAGAAATTAAAATTATAATAAAAGATAGTCAAAAATCAGGTGTCAACACCTGCGTACGCAAATGCAAGACCAGTAATGGGCCCTACGACAAGCCCATTTTTGCCTTCTATTTTAATTTTTTTCCAACTCAAACCATTACAAATTTTACGTAATAGCTGTTGAGCTAATTAGCGGCATGTTAATAGAATTAACTAAGTAACGGCTACTATGATTCTGCCGTTACATAATTGAATGCATAACGGTTCTGTAATTATGGCTCTGCCGTTAACAGAAGCATAATGGCTCTGCTGCCGTTACAAAAGCATAACGGTTTTACTATTATGATTCTACCGTTATGGTTCTGCTGTTACATAATTAAAGTTATAACGACAGATTTATTGAGCCATTATTCCTTATCTTCGAAATGCTCTCATTGACCTTATATATATAAGGTGTGTGAGTGTGTGTGTGTGTGTGTGTGTGTGTGTGTGTGTGTGTGTGTGTGTGCGTGTGATCTCCCATTCTAAGATTTTGAGAGATATCGAAAAGAAAAAATAACTTCCATCTCTTTCTATCCTATGCATTTGCATCGATTTTGATGGTGTTCGTGTTTGGTCAAGTTTGCCGAAAGCTCTGGAGTACTGTGCTTATCTCTGTAGCTGTTTTACCGTTGTATCTTGGGAGACAGACGTTCACGAAACCTCAAAGCACATACAGGAGGGGACGAATCTGTCTTAAGGAAACTGTGTAGACATGCCTCAATATTTGTGTCATTTTCATTTTTTAGATTTGTCATTGTAATTTCTGTGTGTTTAGTTCTGATTTAATATCAGCTCATGTATTGTTCATCTAGCTAGTTCTTTTGCCGATCCAGTGTTGTGCTTCTGCCGACTCAGCGTTGGTGTTTCCGCCTAATTTAACTTTTTACCTTTGCCATTTGATTGTAAGTTCTTCTAGCCAGTGCCATTGCGAATACCCTCCAACAATCCTTCCAAGGAACAAAAAAGAAAACTTTTCAATCAGATTTTTATTTACTTTTTTTTTCGCGCATATCTGTTTTCCTACCTTACTAGTATGATTGTGATGATATTTGAAATGCTTCCGGTATAATTCTCTAACATTTCAATTATTTTGAAACGATTACAAAATCCATTGATATTGTTTTTTGGTCAGAAATAACGGTACTTACATTAATAATAGTACGAAACCTAATTACATGGAAAATCAAAATCTAAACATAAAAGAGTCAATAACTGAAGATGTGGTTTAGTAGGCAGGGCCTAATGACCCTCGCCCCATTATCACCAAGGTGGAGATGACAGACTGGTTTTGTTTTGTTGATCTCAATGTTAAGAATGCCCCCCAGACAGTTGTGGAAAAGTACCAGTTTAGTCAATTTACTTGACTATCCCAGAGAACAAGGGATAGAGCCTGTGAGATTGTTAGTGAAAACGTCGAGAATGCTTAGATTACTCAAGTTACCTATGGACAACTAGCATCTAAAGATCAATGAGGGATCTCATTCTTCCAAATTCTTGAGGTATGGGGCTCTCGAAAGTTGGTTGTTGTAGAGGTAAAGATATCCCAAGGTACTCAAATTTCCTAGAGTTTCAGAGATGGAACCATTGAGATAATCGGAAGCTAAATCAAGTTCAAAAACTTGGACGGATTCTCATAGATTAGCAACTTGACGTCAGTGGTAGGGAAAATTGCAAATAACTATATACTATCTAATGAATGTAGTTAAAAATATGAAATTTTCTTTTTTTTCTCAATCTATAATAAGGAGGAAACTGTCTTTTGGCTACTCTCCGGTCGGTGTTGCATACTCGTGTTTAACCTCTAATTAAACTTAACTTTATGAAACATACAAGGAAATCCAGCTGAAACAGGTCGTCATACCCTTAGATCCGGGTCGGCATTTCTTTTCAATAATGACACTTTTTTTAAAAAATTTCACAAGCTTTTATTTTTTTTCCTGATGCGATGTCATGTGCATTCGAATTACATAAGTAAATGTCATGTCAGTATTTTTCATTGGGCAAATTGGACGAAATTAATTGAGACTCATTTGTACTAATTTGACAAGTTTTTGGACTTCATTGCATATTTTGAAATTTGGGACTCAGTTTGCACTTACCCCTAAAAGTTAATCCCTACTAAAATATGGTCTCTCTCTTTGAAGAATGTATAGATACTTACCTAATTTGATCTAAGCAAACATAGCGGACATGCACGGCAGAATTCGAAAGGTTCAAGCTAGTGACGATCCCAAAAGAATCACAACCGATTCCGTGCCATGAACAAGGGCTGCATCCATTCCACGAAGACAAAGTATAGCGACTCCCGCTGTCTACTGTCTAGCTTAGACTTCCATTTTCAGGAGTGTCTCCACTTCCTCATTTCTGGTGTGATTACTAGCACCAGCAAGAGCCAGTAGAGAAGAGATTCGAGATGAAGCAAGACAAGGCGTTTTTCATGAGAAGTAGAGAGAAGTGAGGAACAACACTGAGGACAATGAAGTCGAGTATGTGTTGAAATGGACGAAGTACAACCGAGATTTACTTATAGTACAAAATTAGGACCATGAAGTCGAGTATTGCTTGATGAAATTCCAGAAATTCAAAAAAAAAAAAAGGTCAAGAAGGTTTACCTTTTTTTTTTTTTAAATGAAAGTGAACTTGAATAACGTAATTTAGAGAAGATCCTCTCCACTCCTGAGACACGGCACATCAAAGACTTGGACGGATTCCCATACATTTGCAACTTGACGTCAATGTAGGGAAAAATGCAAATAAAGATACTAGCTAATCAATGTAGTTAAAAATAAGTAATTTGCTTGTTTCTCAATCCCTAATAAGGAGGAAGATCTCTTTTGGCTCATCTCCGGTCGATGTTGCATACACATATTTAACCTCTAATTAAACTTAACTTTAAGAAACATACACGAAAATCCAGCTGAAACAGGTTATCATTCCCACAGATCCGGGTCATCATTTCTTGTCAATAATGACTTTTTTAAAATTTGACAAGTTATGCAACTCATGTGCATTCGAATTACATAAGTAAATGTCATGCCAGTATTTTTCATTCGGCAAATTGGACTAAATTTACGGAGATACTCAATACTACTAATTTGACAAGTTTTTCGACTTCATGCACTTTTCGAATTTTGGGACTCATCTTGCACTTACCTCTAAAAGTTAACCCCTACTAAAATATGGTCTCTCTCTCTCTCTCTCTTTGAAGAGATACGTACCTAATTTGATCTAAGCAAACGACACTCTAATCTGCATTTGAGTTTTTGTATAATTTATGATGGTGGTAGAGATAGTCCATAAAGCTTGATGCCAGCTTATACCATTTGTGCTCTAGCAACTTTTGAGCGTATCACCTTCTTCACCGTCAGTATTTGCGATTCTACAACACAAGTCACCAATAACGACGAATGGTAACAAGTAAATCGCTGTATTCCATCTCTTTCGGGTTGAAATTGCAAATCGCGGTGATTCTTAAGTGCTTTGCATTAATTGACAAATTGTAGAGATAGATAATGAAGTTGACTAGGATAAATAAAATACATGACACAGCTTGTTGCATGAAGAGAAGTATTGCAAACCGATTCAGAATGAACACACAAATAACAGAAGAAAAATAGATGACGCACAATTTACCTAGGTTCACCCCAGAATAGGGTTACGTCCTGCAAAGAGATTTCACTATGATTTGTGTTTATAACCGTACAACTCCTTACAATAATCTATCAAACGAGCGGAATCTCCGTCTGCTGATCGAACAACGGGACATCCGTTTCGAGGGCATTTTGTGCGCAGGTGTCATATGTCGTTGAATCACACTTCAGTTTCCCTAAGCTCACGTGGGCGTGCCCGGTGTGAGAAACAAGGGTCCCCGAAATATTCGCCAACTCCAACACTGCACAGGCTGCAACAAAAAGACCAAAATATATATCTCAATAAGTGAAGCATGCAGGATCAACTAGCTCTTCCAATTTGACGTCCTCCGACGCGATTAACGCGGTTGAGTTATGTGCCAATATCGCTCGAGAAACTTGTTGCATGCTCGGACGATGCTCTGGTTTGGGACTTAAGCACGAAAATGCCATCTTTGTCACGAAAGCCACTTCCCCTAGCACGCCACCTTCCGGGTATGGAATTCTTTGATCTAACACTTCTTTCAGTGGACAAGAAGCTGTTGAATGGCGCGAGGATGATGAAGATGAGGACGCAAGAGAAGATATGAGATCACCTGGATGTCTTCCCATAATCGTTTCTAGTGTCACCACTCCGAAGCTATAAACATCGCATTTGTGGTTCACCTCCATTGTGTATGCGAATTCTACATAGAGAAAAGAGCAGATTTTTTCTAGCTTTTATATAGTATCCATGCTTCGTTAATCTAAACTTATTTGGAATAAGTTCTGTATCAATTAAAGCATAGTTTAGATTTAAATGAAAATTTTAAAAATTTAATTTCTCCAAGGAAAATTTCCAATTTATTATTTGGTGGGCCTAAATCTCAGTCAATCTATTATTGAACCTTCAGATCGTGTGAATAGCTTTGGATTTAGTGTTAGGTAGTTAGACGTATAAAGTAAGGTAAGTAAGGATGAGGATCTTGTATAAGCATTTTCATGTCAGTAAAATGAAATGAGTGAAATTTTGAAGAAACCGACTGACCTGGAGCTGCATATCCAAAGGTGCCTGCAAAGGAAGTCCAGTTGGATGAATAAGATTGTAGAACCTTAGCCGTGCCAAAATCAGAGACGTGAGCTTCGTATTCTGCATCCAGTAAAACGTTCTTGCTAGATACGTCTCGATGAACTATAGGAGGTGAGCATTCATGGTGCATGTAGCACAAAGCATAAGCCACACCTTTAACAACATTCACTCTCTTCTTCCAATCAAATGTTGTTATCCTCTCCTCATTGTTCAATACATCCTTCAAGCTGCCACATTCCAAGAACTCGTACACTAAAAACGAATGTCGAGAACTCAAACAAAAGCCATAGAGCTTGACGATATTTCGGTGCCGAGTTTCGGTCAACGCATGAATCTCCCTTTCAAATGCTTTTCGGCTAGCAATTTCGACGTCCACTGCTTCCTTAAGTTTCTTTACAGCAACAGTCTGCCCTGTTTGCAACTGGGCCTTGTAAACACTCCCATGTCCTCCAACACCGATGCAATATTTGGGATCAAACTCCTCTGTAGCTTCAATAATGCTCTCGTAGACCATTCCTCCATCAAAACTCAATATTGCCCACGGGTTTTCATTGGTTCCATCTTTCGGACTACCCTCTGTTTTCCTTACTCTGCGGCGTACGATACTCGAACCTCCCACAACAAGAAGCAAAGAGAGTAGGCAAGCTAAAGTTGGCACCAAGATCAGCAGCAGCTTTTTGTTGTTGCTTTTGCCTTTGGACCTTGTCGTTGGACATGGATTGAGACCAGCAATAACTCCACACAAGCCTTTATTTCCTCTCACAACATCAATTGTAGCATTAAGAAAGGCTGGAATTTTTGGTAAGGCACCCTCTAACTCATTGTATGATATGTCAATTGACATCATGCTTGCCATATCGTCAAAGGTCGACGCAATGGAACCCGAGAGCTGATTATGTGAGAGATTGAGTGTATACAATATGTGCAATAGCCCAAGTTGTCCAGGTATTTCACCCGTAAGAAAATTTTGACTCAAATCGAGAATTTCAAGAGATTGAAGATGGCTAATCTCGACGGGAATGCTTCTGTCAAGATCATTTCTACTCAAATACAAAAACTGAAGCCTCGAACACTCCCCAAGCTGTCTGGGAATCGAGCCACTCAGGTTATTTCCGGCGACGTTTAGGCTTGACAGATCGGACAAGTTTCCAAGTTCTTGAGGGATGTTGCCTACAAGATGATTGTCATAGAGCGAAAGCTCTAGAAGAGACTTCAGTTTTCCAAGGTCTTTTGGAATTTCCCCAACGAGACTATTTGAAGAGAGGTCAAGTATATGTAATCGGGTCATGTCGCCAACTTCAAAGGGTATCACGCCTGAGATTCGATTGTTGGAGATGTTCAGGCTTGTCAAATTGCTATACTCACCCAGTCTGGGGGGCAGCTCACCGTAGAGTTCATTGTTGCTCAACTCAAGATAATATAAATAAGGGTATGTGCCGAGACCCTCGGATATATTTCCCTTGAGCTGATTGTTCTCGAGCCTGACTCTAATCAAACTTGTGCAGTTTCTGAGGCCTCGCGGAATTGGACCAATGATGTGATTATCGAACGCGGAAAAATATTGAAGAACTCGACCACCGCAAATATCTTGGGGCAATGGGCCGACAAAATTATTGCTGCCTAGCTGCAGGTTTGTGAGCTTGCTTAAGTTACCTATTGTGGACGGAATCGAGCCAGAGAAATTGTTACCCATAAGCACGAGAGTAGAGAGAGACCCGAGCATTCCTATTTCTTTGGGGATATGACCAGACAGCTTATTTTGGTAAAGGTGAAGGATATTCAGATTGGTCAAATTCCCTATGGATGGCGGGACAGGGCCAGTTAAATCGTTGTCTAGCAGTTGGAAATCTATGAGGGATCTCATTCCTCCAACTTCCGAAGGTATGGAGCCAGAAAGTTGATTGCTATAGAAGTACAGAAATGCCAAATTACTGAGATTTCCAAGAGTCGTAGGGATGGATCCATTGAGATCATTGTCTGATAAATCAAGTTGATTGAGAGACCCCAACATTCCTATTTCCTTTGGAATGGTACCAACAAGTTGATTATTGGAAAGTCGTATATCAAACAACTTCCTAATGTTTCCAATGGAAGAAGGAATTGGACCGGTGATGCGGTTGTTGATTAGGAATAGAGTGGACAAGTTGCTCATGTTTCCAATAGAAGAAGGAATTGGACCGGTGAGGCGGTTGCTCACGAGGTTGAGATAATTGAGAGATTTAAGCATTCCTATTTCTTTAGGGATGAAACCAGAAAGCTTATTATCTGAAAAGGATAGATAGGACAAGTTGGTCAAACTACCTATTTGACTGGGAATTGTGCCGCTTAAATTATTAAGACCCAAATCCACATATTGTAAAGATCCCAACGACCAGAATTGAGCCGGAATGTTCCCCGAAAAGTTGTTTCGAAGCAATACCAGATAAGTAAGCTTGGCAAGATGAGCCATGGTCGGAGGGATGATTCCGAAGAGGGAGTTGTTGGCAAGATTTAGAGCAACCAAATTCGGCAACCGGGAGAAATTGAGATGATAAAGCGTACCACGTATGGCAGAATCTGAAAGGTTCAAGCTCGTGATGCTGCCGAGATGATCGCAACTGATCCCGCGCCATGAACAAGCGTTGCTCCCATTCCACGAAGACAAGGTAGAGCGACTCTGGCTGTGTAGCTTAGACTTCCAGGTTAGGAGTGCCTCCACTTCCTCATTTACCGTTTGGTTACTAGCACCAGCTATGGCCGCTAGAGAAGAGCTCGGAGACGAAGCAAGACAAGCCATTTGATGCACGAGCATGAGGAGGACGTAAGCAAGGAACAATATGGAGAGTTGTTTCTGAGACGAGGCCATGTTAAAAGATGACTCGAATTTGAGCCGGTGACGAAAAAGGAAATTGAAGATACGGTTTCTTCTTCTGCTGCAGTCCGTTTTGTAGTCCAAGAATATATATTATAAGATAATGCTTGTGGTGGCATGCTGAGTCTTTCGTGCAGAAAAAGTCAATAAATAATAAAAAAGGAAATCATGAAGACATCACGATCAGAGAAATATGGAAGTTCAAGTTTTGGAAGAGGTCATCTCCAAAAGCGCGTGGGACCCGTTTTAGATGCAATATTCTGTGGGGTTTTTTTTTTTTTTAAGAAGTTGAAGAAAGAAACGTGGACTGGTGTGTGTGTATATATTCTTAGGGTTGCTTTGTTCTCGAGTGAAGACCACGTATGAGTGTTTTGAGCTATATGTTTTTGGTCAAAATATCTATGTTTTGCGAAAAATAACTTCCTGAAAAATGTTTTCTGAATTTTCCCGTATTTGGTTCTCGGACAATAAGTTAGTCTAGAAAAAAAAAATTCCACCGATGAAAAAAACTTCAAAAGTAGGGAAAATATTTTCCTCTTTTTGAGACGAGAAAAACATTGTCCTCATCTTTCTTTCCTCCTCTCTTTCTCACACCCTTTCTTTATAATTATTTTTTCCTATCTTTTCATTTTTTTACTTATTTTAAAAAAAATCAAAAATTTAATTCTTTTCTTTTCTTTTTCTTTTTCTTTTTCTTTTTTCTTTTCTCCTTTTTCCACCTTGCTCCGCCTGCCGCTCGTTCCTCCTTCCTCTGCCGACCGCGGACCTCGGCGACGATCATCCGTCCGGTGATCGGCCATGACGTGAGAGAGCTCGAGGCTTGGCTAGTCCCAACGATCTCGAGGTCACCCAAGGCCGGCGAGCCACGACCCGCAAGATCCAGCCATCCAAATGCCAGCCCGTATCATGGCCTGTCCAGCCAAAAAAAAAGAAGAAAAGAAAAGAAAGGAGGGGGTGTGTACTATTTGCTTTGCTTGCGCAATCAGCATCCAAGTTACACGCCAGGTTGCACCAGTGACAATGAGAGGCTTGGACTCAGTAGAACAAATTACTCACACAGATTCTTCAATCTGGTGAGCTCGTGGCTTGCAAGCCTCGAGCGAGCCAAAGATCGCTGGGACCGGTCAAGATTGATCCATGACGTAATCGTGGTCTGTTATCATCGTGACATCCTGTTAGACGAATTGTCTTCTTTCCCCAAACTTAAAACCATTTGGAAATGGTACAATATGAATATATAGTATATCCAACAACACCGTCCATGGAGAAAGATCAAATCCACATGGACACGACAAAGATTATTCGAACTGCGATGGCTTCCTTGGCATGTCATGTATGATCTCAAAACAAGCGTTGAGAGTTTTGTTTTGATCAGTTTGAATTTTTCATTTTCCCGTTTTTTTTTCCGACTTCTGGGTCTTTTGGCATCAGCGTTGGTTGTGCGTCTCTCTGATCCCTTCTTTTCGAGGAAATATTAGGTACTCCCGAAGCAATGCTCCTTTACCAATTAAATCGCGACACCTGGATCAATGGGTCCCACACTAACTCCCGTTTTTCTCGTTACTTTTTTTTCTCTCCCCTTTTACTTTTGGCAAAATGACACAAATAGTCCTTAAACTTTGGCAAAATGTGCAATCTGGTCCCTAAACTATTAATTTGTTCAATTTAGTTCCTGAATTTTGGCAGAATGAACAATTTGATCCCTAAACTTTTAACTTGTTCAATTCAGTCTCTGAACTTTTAGTAAATGTTCAATTTAGTCCCTGGACTATATGAAAATATTCAACGTTATCCCTGATCTTAAATTAATAAAAGGACTATATTGAATATTTTCCTATAATTCAAGGATTAGATTGAACATACACTAAAAGTGTAGGGACTAAATTGAACAAGTCAAAAGCTTAGGGACCAAATTGCACATTCTACCAAAGTTCATGGACTAAATTGAACAAATTAAAAGTTTAGAGACCGGATTGCACATTCTGTCAAAGTTCAGGGACCATTTATGTAAATATCCCGTTACTTTTTCTCTTTTCTTCTTCCTCTATCCTTCTCCTCTATCCAGATGAACACCCCGACGACCGAAGCTTCTTTGCTTCGTTGGTGTTGCAGAACCTCCACTTGCCGTCGCCCCAGCAGAGTCATCGGCGTCGCGTCCAAGCCAAACCCTCGCAGGCTCACGGCTCCCATGCCTTCGAGAGCTCAAGCCGGCAACAGCCATGGCCATAGACCTCGAGCTCCACAGCCATGGCGGCTATGGATATGGAAGGCGTTGGTGACGCCACAGGGTCCTGCTCATCTCTCCCATCTGCTCTCTCTCCTCCAGCCGAAGCTTCGTCTAATGGGTCCATGGCCGACGTCTTCTCTGTTCCCAATCACGGAGCTTGAGCTCACGACTCGCGGCCTCCTTTGCCACCAACAAGTTTTCAGTCTTGGGTGCGAAGCTGGAGCGCACGGCTCACGGCCACCATGGCTATGGAGCTCGCGGCTGCCATGGCTATGGAGCTTGAGATCTGTGGCCATGAGCTTCGCGCGAGAGAGGAAGAAGAATGAAAGTGAGGGGGGAGAGAGAAAAAAAGTAATGGCAGAAAGGGGGAGAGAGAAAAAGTAACGACAGAAATAATCGCGAGTTAGTGTGGGACCCATTGATCCAGATGTCGGGATTTAATTGGTAAAGGAGCATTGCTCCGGGAGTACCTAATATTTTCTCCTTGTTTTCATTCATCAATTCATAGTACTGTAGCTTTATTGCTTACAAGGACGATGGATGTGTTAAAGATTGTCATGACGAAAAGAAAAAAAAAAGTCAAAAGGAAAAGCGCCGTTGTTGACAGTAAAGATATTGAAATTTTTTTTTTCAATGTTATGTGGACATCAAGAAAAGGGAAGTCCGATGGCGCAGTCATGGTCAACAGGGCATATAAAAACGAAATCAAATATGCGAAAAGGCGTATCTTGAGAAGTTTGTTTTCGGATCTCCTAGAGCAGAGATACGAGAAACGTGATAAAGTTGATTTCCTTTTTTGGGTTACAAAATATTCGGCCATGGAATTGACTGTATATTACATGGAGGTTTCCTTTTTTTTTTTCTTCTTCTTCTGGTTTTTCACGTGAAGAGTGACATATACGTGTGTGTATATATATCTATTTTGCTCGTTAGACGAAGATCATCGCAGCAAGGGGGTCTTCGTAAGTTCGGAGGAAGCGAAGACGTGAAGATCGTGATCAATTGAAGCACCGCATATGTGAGTGCTCGAACGTGGGTCTTGAAGCGCCGTTTTACGAGTGAGTGCTTGACATTGGGTCTTCGTTTGTTCGCGGAATTACATCAAGAGTTCAAGTGTCGAAGCCATTTAAAATATTGAGTGGAATTCATTGCTGCTCCAATTTATTTTACTCATTCTGTCTATTTTATTGTTCGACCGCTTGGTTCCGCGCAACAGGATGAATTCGAAATTGCTCGATAAATTCCTAGGACAGCCAATCCAGATCAAAATCCGCACACCGAGGCTCACCGCGAGAACCGCAAGTTTGATACATCGGATGATAATGGGCTCCTCCTCTATTTACCATTAATCATGCAACGGATCATCCGTGGGTGGGCAAAAAAACTGAGCAATGGCATGGTGTTACTGACAAGTAATTTTGTAGCATTCAATAGATTTTTCCATCTTTGCTACTTTGGAGTCTTCTTCTTGACATACCATCAAGGTGGTTGGCTTATTGGTGAACCGGTCATTTTACTTCCGCGAGGTCACAAGTTCCATCGCGTGTGAGCAGGATGCCGATCGGCTTGGACTGAGTTATCTATAGCGCCAATGTGTCGATAGTTAGCGACAAAGATTATAGTAACGCTGTCGACGAGAGTAACGAAATAAGAAAATGGCCAAATTACTCACGTGGATTTTTTCCTCCATCCCCCCAACATTTATGCTGTTAAATTGACAGTCGCAACATTTGTCCATTTCAATATCCGAATTTTTCCTTTGCTTTTGTTACTCTAGGAAGCTTCATTCTTTCAGCAGACCACGCGGCCCTTACGCTTGGGCGGTCATGTTGGGACCAAAGAAAAGTAGAAGCCTCAACCGTGCTTTCATTAGTTGGCCAATACTGATCCACTTTAATAGATCATATCGATGTAGAAAATGCTTCTTATTTGGATAAATTGGAACGTCATTAGACGGATTTGACTTGGACGGATGAGCCGACGATCATCAGCAAAGCGATACACATCATCTCGTAATCGTGACCGCACGTCATGACGAGTTGTTCACCATTCATTTGACATGTGGGGCGCTCTATTTGGTATTTGGATCGTCTTTCCGTGACATGCATGATATTACTCAAATCTGGCCGTCCAAATAAAAATGAACGGCCTGATTTGAGTAATTTCACGCATATCACGGAAATCTCAATGTTAGGCGATCTGGATCCATCTATTTGCAAAGACTTCTTAGTCTTCTTCAGAGCAAGGATTTGATATTGACTATGCACTCGTTGGAGTGCAATCCCAACCTGCATTATTGACTGTGCACTCGTTGCCATAAAAGCATGAAAATCAACAAATGCACAAAAAAGTCCTGCTTTTTCTTTTTATTTTTTCTTTATCTTTGACCTATATTTTCTCCCATTTTCATATCATAAATATAGAAACCATCATCAAGAAAACACAAGTTTGGCACGACCGTAAATCTTTCCCCATCATATCATAAACAATTTCTGTAGATTGATTATCATAATCGACAAGGTACTTCCCAAAAGGTTGCAGTCCGAGCAGTGGCTTATCATCGCACTCAATTTGAAAACTTCGATGGTTGATAGTTTAGTGCCCGTCCGGAATCCATCCTTCAAGCTCACAGATGCAACCCAGTCTTCCAAAGAAACAATCGTCAAGATGCTAATAACATGGCGAAGCAAAAGCTTTGAACTTGCAGCAGAGAGGGAAGGGGGCTTCGGTGAAATTCAGTGGCTCGAACTAAAGATGGACTTCTGCATGTGTCCCGTTTGAACAAATTTTTTTTTTCTCAAGTGAATACTCGCAATTGACTGGGTCAACTATGCGTAGATCTTCGAGTCATTTATGCTCGATCCATCGGTTTTACCGACCTAGTACCTACGTAGAGTCCCAGTTCAAAGACAAGTTTTCATTTATACTGTTCTTTCTTGGAAGAGATAGACAGTGGCATGAGAGCTTTCACTGTCAAGACCAGTGAAGAAGAGGCCACAACATTCAAATCAATTCAACGCGAACAAGACCCGCAACTGGCCTACATTGCCTTCGTCAACAGTAAGTCTTGCCATTTGTCTATTTGTGATCACGAAAGTCCCTTGTCAGCATTGGCAATTAGTGGTGTGCAAACTGGACCAAACCGGCCCGAACCGGACCGGACCGGGCGGATTGGTCCGGTCCTTAAGGTAGACGGTCTGGTCCCCGGTTCCAATAAATGAGACCGATGATTGGGCGGTTCGATCCCCGGTTCATGTATTAGGACCGGACCATACCAGCCCGGCTCGGACCGGACTGCCTATAATATATAGTTATATATACACAATTAGAAAAAAGAAATATAAATATTTGAAAACAAAACAAAACAATGATTAAAAAAAACTTACCTACCTTTTCATTCAACCGAGGTTATAAATTATAAATTAACATGCAATCAAAGCATATTTTATTCTAAGGACTAGATTTTTATAAGCAGTTGGTTGGTGTTAGCGGTTCTACTAGACCGGGACAAGATCGGACCGGACTGGACCACCGGTCTTCCCGGTCCGGTCTCTGGTCCCGAAAATATGAGGACCGAGACTACTGGTCCGATCCTCGGTTCCATGCCGGGATCGGACCGGCCCGAACCATGCACGCCCCTACTGGCAATACCCAAATTTAAGTCTCTGAAAAAGAAATTCGCTTTACGGTGTACTAATTTGGTTGAAAAGAATTTTCGTGAATTTTTTTTTTCCCTGAACTTTGGGATGTTTGGAGCGCCAAGAAATGGTAAATCAATTGGGAAGGTTAATATTTCCGGTCAAAGATGGTTTTATGCACTAAACATCGCCTCGAGCATGTCTCACTCAGGCCACGTTGAAGCAAATCTACGATATTAAATCCTTCATATTAACAGGGAATTTGGAACTCTTTAACTTATTGTGAATTTAAACTGTAAAAAGATGAGTAAAATTGAAAATCAAAGCCTACTGCGCTCTTGGCTCTCGCTAACCTCAATCCTTCATTAAGGAGATTGGTCGATATATGTTTACTGTCTGACGACTCCGGGTCTTTTTGGTTCTGCTCTGGGGATATATCTTTGGGAAAATGCAAATGCCTTTGGGCTAAGGGATTTTTTGAAATGCAAATAGTGTTTGGTAGAATGTATTTTAGAAATACATTGGGAAGCAACTTTGACCTAAATTATGTTTGGTAAAAACTACATTTTGTGAAGAACTTTTGTTAATATGCATATTTTAAAAAAAAAATCTTCAATTATTTGCCAGTGTAACTCAGCCACCAGGGAGCCAAATCGGCAGTTCGCGCCTCAGGCGAGGCTAGTTGGCGGTCAATTTGGCTTGCCAGCCGCTCGTTGGAAGTTGAGGCCTTGGCCGAGAAATTAGGGTTTTCGAAATCATTTCCAAAATTATGAAACTTGAGTGATGTTAAAGTTGGAAGAATAAAAACATCTATTTTCATTCCAAGAATGCTACTTTCCAAATGCAATTGCATTTCCTCAAAGTTGAACAAAAAATGAAAAACACTGTGACTTTAGATCCCAAAACCCATTTGCAAAACTCTATCAATAGTAGTAACATAGTTCCCAGAATGGATAACTTGTCCCGTGTTTAGCTGATGCTATTCGAATCATTGGATCTGTTTCTTTGTGTTTTCCATAAAGCAAATTATAAACATTTTGTGAAAAATTAGATCTGAATGAATGTGAAAATATTTGTCTGTTGTGAAAGTTTCCAGTGGTCCGAGCAAAGAAAAGGTCAATCGCAAGATTTAGATTTAATGAAAAGATCAAAGTAGAAGCATATCCACAAATGTTCGAAGTTGACTAGGCCATATAGTTGATAAAAACAGATGTGTATTATTGTACACGTAACAGAGCAGTCAAATCTGTCTTTAGGAGTCAATATGGATTGACAAAAACGATTCAACTGCTTTCATGATTTGTGTCGCGCGGAACAAGCGATCGAACGATATAAATAGACAAAGCGAGTAAAGTAAATCGAACACCAGATGTATGTGGTTCAGTTGTAAAGACCAACGTCCACGGGGAGAGCAGTAACGAATTCTACTATAGAACGAGCGATATATGGAGATTACAGATCACTCGAGTTACGCAAACACACTCTTGGTGTTTCCCAGCTCCAATTACATCCAAGAACGCACACAGTGTTTAGCCCGCAATTCCTAGTGAAATAATTTTTCGATCTCGCAAAGGAATTAAAACATAAATATAACCTCAAGATTTAATCGGCTTTGACACTTAAATTCTTGATATAATTCCATGAGAATATCAACCGCCAAGCGCTCGTAAATTAAACGGCGCTTCAAGACTTCTTTTCGCATCAACGACGACTCCACAACGAAGTCCCTCTCTGCACGCCCTCCTTAATCAACAAACGGTGCACGCCTCAGAGGAAGCCTTGACGGACGAATTCTCTGCGCGCTAACTTCTTCACGAAGACCCACACATACGAAAACATATCCTTGCGTGCACACAACCCACATAATACAATCTTTGACTAAGTCCACTCTTTTTTTCCTTTCTCTATTCACCACGCCACCTTTTTCAATAAAGCAAGAAAGCTAATATCCTTTCTTTATTTCTTTAGTTGCCATTATCTTCTTTCCTTTTCAATCATGAAGATTGATTCACGTGGATTCAAAAGTCCAAGTTGGACTTTATCCTTTTGATCTAACACCTTTAAAAAAAATGTATGAACCAGCTTCATCCGCAACGTTCGTTTTCCGTCTTCGTACGTCACTACAAAAAAAAACATTTTGCTACGATTTTTGTGACAAAAATTTCGCCACAATTCATAGCAAAAGGGTTTTACGACGAATTTTGCGACACAAGCAAAATTCGTAGCTAACTCTGCGTCGCAAAATTTGCGACGAAAACTATATTCGTAGCAAATTTTGCGACGAATCACTGTTCATAGCAAATTTTGCGACGAAAACCGTATTCGTCGCAAATTTTGCGACGAATCACTATTCGTCCCAAATTTGCGACGAATACGGTTTTCGTAGCAAATTTTGCTACGAATCGCAGTTCGTAGCAAATTTTGAGATGAAAACCGGATTCGTCGCAAATTTGCGACGAATTTTGCGACGAAATATATTTTTCGTAACTAATCATGTGTCGCAACATTTGCGACGAAAATGATGTTTCGTCGCCAAATTTTGCCACGAAAAAGCGTATTGGTCGCTAAAATTTGCGACGCGGGATTAGCTACAAATTTTTTTTCATCGCAAAATCAATTAGCGATGAATTTTGCTTAATTTTTTCATTATTATTATTATTATTTTGCCAAAATAATTTTCTTTTGTTTTTCGATTTGTGACGACCGATCACAGGATGGGTTTTGCGTCGAACTTTGGTGTTGGTAGGATAAAATAATTTATTTTATTTTTTTGATTTTAAATTTAATTACAACAAAATTAATTTCTAAAACTTGATATTTACCATTGATTAAACAAATAACAAGATCCAAATATTATAAGAATATGAAAACGAAATACATTCATCGGTTTCTGCAGCTCGTGCGGCATAGGCAAGAAAAAGTTCTAGATACAAAGTATATAAATAACCTCTATGGCCAACAATACAGGAACCATATTTTGTAGTTGCCCAAACTTTGCTCCAACATGTTCCTTGACCTCTCATATCTTACGACTATTATTGCATCCCTAGTTAATGCCTGAGATGATTAAAGTTGGATGATTAAGAAAGGAGGAAAAACATGATCTGTGGTATAACCAGCTTGAGAAAAACTGATAAGGAAGTATCAAAATCAAACAAATGTATCCTTGGAGATTGCAACATGATCAGATTTTCCAAACCAATTCCTTTTAAGTAACACACTTACTCAACTAACTTAACAGACCTGAATATGTGATACTATGGATAAGACATATATAACGCACCATTTCAGAAAAAAATGAGTGTCTATTATTTCCAACCAACCTATCAATAGAGATTATGTATAGCAACATGTGTTGGTCACCTCTTCCCACCCTTTTCCTTATCCAAAAAAGAAAAGTACGAGCAACATGCATTGAAAGATATACACCAAACAGAATTGCTATATCTCATCTGTGGCGGTACAAATAACATTAGCGGAATTTCAAACAAGCAAGAAAGAGTGGTCATTGAAGCTATAATGAAATCATTGCTAGAACAAAATTCACTTCTATAGGTAAACCTCTTATTACATTGACCTGATTTCTAATAATTGCAAAATATTTATAGTTGCAATATTAGAAAAAAAGTGTTTAATAACTCACATTTACATAAGCATCGTCCCCAATATCACACCAAGCCCCATCGACCTGTGCCTTTGTGAAGTGGCACTTAGCTTGCATAATATTGTTATCCCCTCTATTAGATGAAATGTAATATTAGAACATGTAGGAAATAATATTGTTGGCAAAGAAAAGAAGACCAACCAATCTCGGAAAAAAATGAGCATGTTTTCAAATCTAATATTACTCTTTATTGCTGCTGACCACCGTTTTCTTCTGCAAGATAGAAAAGGCACAATGGCAATGTATCAATACAAATAATATAATGACATATTGATATTAGCAGAGCAAAAAAGGAATATTCAAAGCAACAAATGAAATTGCATGTTGATAATCTCAAGTAGAATGGAAGTAAGGGCTCTTTGCCTTTATGTAGTTGACCTTGTATGACATTTCCATTATTCATCTACACACTAGAGAGCTGGAATGTGAACATGACATTGCAAAAGTCATTGGTTTGAGACAAATTATTCATAACACAAGCGCAAAGATTCCTCTGTTTTGACTGACTCTCCCGCCATGAACAAATGCCATCACTAAATTAGCTAGTTTAGTTTAGGTAATTATCCTCCAGGCTAAAGGATCGAAAATTACACCAAGGAACGGATGAGTAAGCCCCTTTAATGAGCTACTTGGGAGTACAAAACTTCATCAGAAGTAAGCTTCAATACCTTCCACAAATGATAGATGCCTTGAATGTCTAATGATTCAAGTCTTAACAGTTTAGATTACAATGGATGAGAGCATTCTGACAAACCATTAAGTCAATCGGAGCCTAGTTTTACCTTCTAAAAAAAAAACAAATGCAAGAGGGACCAAAAGATACGGACTTCACATTTTGAAGGTGCAAAATCTAGGCATACAGTTCAAAAATCATATCTTCTCTAGACATCCTTCTCTAATAGTAGAACTACGACCTCTAAAGTACCACATTTCAACAAGCAGAAACAAACCAGCGCCAAAACTCAATGGCAAGTCATTGAGCTGAATCAGATTTGAGAGAAAATGACTAGATAGAAAAGGAATAAAACGAAAGACTACTTGGCCCAAACCAAGGTAACGTTTCGGCCATTTCTGGCGAGCTTCCTCGGTAGGGATTAGAGCCCCAACGAACCGGCACTCAGACTCCTCATGACTGCCGTCGTCGGCACGAGCATTCGTCGAAGGGACGCTATCCTTGACCGGCTCTTTGCCGGCATCATTGAAACTCTCATTGGCATAACTGCTGAGCTGCTGCTGCTGCTCCGCCTCTACAGGCGCCTCCTTCGGGTTCTCTGCCTTCCTCCTCTTGGCAAGGGCAGAAGCTGCTACTGATCTAACATAAATTTATAGGTATAGCAGGGCATTCAAATCCCTTGTCGTAGGATACTACGTCTTTCTGTATTTTAGTTGGTTTGGGAAGAGCAAAATGAAAGAGCTTTCCAAGGGAAATAAGTTTCTTCTCAAATGCTTGTCAAAAAACTATAAATAAATCTCTATTGCACAACTAACTCTGATTTAAGCAGTACAGAATGCCTCATCCATTTGTCTAAGCATGTTTATCACATAGCTGCATTACATGCTCCTTCCAGATCAGCAGTTATAGTGCCAAGTTTCATAGCTAGAGGGTAGCCAGTCTCCTTGTAATGTTCAACAGCATGATTGTTGCCACCAGTTCCATCCCAATTTCTCTGTCCACACAGAATCATTCCATCAGTCAAATTGAGCCATAGATTCTCTGTCTTGTCACACTTGGCACATCTCTAACCAGAAGGAGGAACAACAACACCATTGTCAATCTATAGCAAGTTTGTGGCATATGGACTAACTTTCTTCTTATCTGCTACCCAAGCAGCAACCTGAAGATTTGTGAGAAATGCTCTTATTCAGATGTCCCGAAGATCTGCAAGAAATGTGATGAAACTAGGGCATCTAGTGGCACACTACTGTTGACCATTACTGTTTACAGAGATAGGTTATGAATGAGAAACCTGCTTGAAAGAGAAACACAAAGTAGGAAAGCAAATTGAACAACGGAAACCTGTTGACTATGACCTGTTAACTCATTCAAGGACAGAACATCAAGTATGCATATCAATTAGAAAATTTTATAATATATTCTATTAATATCTTCGCCAGCAGTGTAAAGAATGACAGTATTAAATGTCAAAGGAAAAGTACTTCCAAGTGCTTTGTGCATTGGATTGTTGAATAAAGACTACTATTTCATATACTGTATATCCAACCAAACGCAATCCACTTTAGCAGCAGCCTTGCAACTAAGTCAGGTCAAAGAATAGACAATCCTACAATCAAAGTTAATTATTATAGATCCAAAGTCGAATCTCAGATAGAGCTGGAACAAGAGGGAAAAAATGAAGAGTAATTCTCATCCGTAGTTGTATATGCAAAAATCAAGACTAGATTCTTCTCTTCCCTGCTCTTTAAATGGTTTTTAGTACAGTACAACAGTAGTGAAAATTTCATGCCAGGTTGAAGAGACATGTGTCACGGGCCGATCGATTCAAGACTCGATCCTCGATCAGACTCGCACGGCACTTAGGAACTCCGCTCCCTAAGTTAGCATTTCCCACTCAAACTCACCACACTCTAGAGAGAGAAGCTCTTGATTTCTATAACTCGTGAGAATGAGATGATACAATGAGGGGGTGGAGGTCCCCTTATATACAAAGACTCGTGGATTACAGACCGTAGATCCCCTCTCGATCTAACGGTGGAGATTGTATCTACCAACTCCCTAACTATCCATAATAAATACAGACACGAGAATTTCCCATATCGCCCGCCCTTGGAAGACTCTAGATTCCTCAAGAACTTGCCAGGGACTTCTTCCTCGAACATGCCACAATCTTCGTGTCAAAACCCTCCTGGACGATCTTCTTTCTCCCAGACCGTGTCATTCTCCCCCACCTAATCTGGCGACGCCCTCGTCGCGCTCTCCGCCAGGTACGCCTCGACCTGCTTTTGGAACTGCCACAATGACTCGGCAAGTTCCCATGTTGCTTCACTCTCGGGTAGACCCTTCCATCGGATCAAATACTCCTTCTTCGGTGCGCAATACCGCTTCCTAACCACCCGATTAGCCAAGATACACTCGACGTCTTGATCATAGGATATCTTTGCCCCAAACGGTGCTCGTTGCGACTTATTCCGATCCGGATCCTCCTCATCTACATGGAAAGGTTTAAGCATACTCACATGGAACACCGGATGAACCTTCAACTTGGCCGGGAGCTCCAACTTGATCCACCCGTTGGACAACTTTGAACGACCCCTCGTATCGTCGAAGTAGTGCCTTGTGAACATCTTTGTACCGCAATGGCAATTTGCACAGCACCAGGTCTCCGACTTCATACTCCATGTTAAATATGTCTTGAATTTTATGTACTCGGCCCGGTTCATCACCCGACCCGACATATTTTTTGTGCGACCCAAAATTGGAGAGAAAATTGAGATTTGGTTCGTGACGCGGAGAGTTGGGCCGATAGGCCCAACTCGGAGAAAACGAACAAATCTCCATAGGGATGCGACAGATCGCAAAGGGGGTTCGAGGGAGAAGCCCCCGAGAAAATTTTTTTGGGCTCTATTTACTACTACTGCTAGGGTTTTTTGGTGTACGACAATTTTTCGTCATCTGAGAGATTTGTGAGTCGTGCGATTTGTTCAGTCGCTGAGAACGACTTTTGTAATCTGTACTCTCATTGATTATAGTGGAATCTCGTTTTGCCTCGCCCGTGAACGTAAATCATCTTGATCGAACCACATAAATCCTTGTTGTTCTGTGTTTGTTTTCCGCGTTCGTCACAACAAACTAGTATCAGAGCGAGTTCATTTCTGGGATTCTTGAAGATGACATCTTTGAAGTTTCAGATCTCATCTTTTGACGGCAAGAACAGCTTCGGATTATGGAGAATAAAGATGAAGGCTTTATTGAAGCGAGATGGCACTAGATGGAAAATATCCAGACTACATGACCTTGGCTGAGGTTGAAGAGATTGATGAGAAGGCGCACAGTTGTTGACACCTAAATTTTGATCAACATTTTTATTTTTATTTTTATTTTTATTTTTATTTTTGAAAATTCATAGAAAATCCATAAAAAGTTGAAAAATTGAAAAATCAATTTTGGTGACCTTAGCCAAGCTAAATGAACCATTTTGACCAAAAAAATAATTTTCATAATTTTCATTTTTTTAATATATTTTCGAAAAATACAAAAAAAAGAAAAAAAGAAAAAGAAAATCAAGAAAATCAAGAAAAATAATATTTGAGGTCACAAAAATATATAAAAATATTTGGTATTTTTATTTTATCCATTTTCCGACCTCATAAATAGTAAAATTCAGGTTTGATTTTAGGTGTTTTTTGATCATCATAAAATTGAATTTGGCAAAAATATTAGTAATGATTAAAAGGAAAAGGAGTGAAAACATCATCATTTAAAAGAAAAGGGGACTAATCATTTTGTCTTCGCTTTTGATTATTTTATAATTATTTTTACTTTTTAGTATTTTATTTTTTTATTATTTTATTATTTTATTATTTTATTTTTAGTATTTAAGGCACCTCCCCCCCATCATCCGTGGTTCCTTCTCCTCCTCCTCCTCCTCCTCCTTCTTCTTCTTCTTCTTCTTCTTCCTCTTCTTCTTCTTCTTCTTCTTCTTCTTCCTCTTTCCTCTCCCTTTCCCGAACCATCTCACTGTTTCGGTCATAACTCCGTCGTCCAATATCAGATCGAGGCGAAACCACCTCCAATAGAAAGCTTATCGTCTTATCTTTCCAAGGATATATTATAAGGCTCATTTGGCCCAGCCATTCGTCCGATGGAGCCGTTTGAATGAGCAAAGGTCGCTGCTGACCCTGTAACGACCAGTTTCTGCCGCCGCCGTCGTCCTCCACGATCAGCCCTTCCGGCGACCTTTGCGCCTCCCTCTGACCATCACAGGTTAAGTTAAGATGTCATTAACAATTTCCCGTTGGTTTCGTGAATTTTCGAGGTCTGGTTAAATTATGGTGATTTGTTGAAAAACAGTCGACGCAAATCGAGCGAATTGAGGTATTGTGGTCATATCTCACTCATTTGGACTCCTTTTAAGGTGAAATTTTCGGTGATGGCTTCCTAAGATGATAGGCTATGTTCTGAAATTTTAAGGTTGCTGAATATTTGCTGTGTATTTACTTTATGTCATAGCATTTCTATATTTCGCATAAAAGACCCAGAATCGGAAGGCCGAGCCTCCTGTTGGTGTCTAAATATTTGCTGCGTATTTACTTTATGTCATAGCATTTCTATATTTCGCATAAAAGACCCAGAATCGGAAGGCCGAGCCTCCTATTGGTGTCTAAATATTTGCTGTGTATTTACTTTATGTAATAACATTTTTATATTTCGCATAAAAGACCCAGAATCGGAAGGCCGAGCCTCCTGTTGGTGTCTAAATATTTGCTGCGTATTTACTTTATGTCATAGCATTTCTATATTTCGCATAAAAGACCCAGAATCGGAAGGCTAAGCCTCCTATTGGTGTCCAAGGTGTTTTATTTATTTATTTTCTGTAAATTATATTGTGCTACCCCAGAATCGGAAGGTCGAGCCTCCTGCTGGTGGTTTATATCCCCACACATTGTTGCACGAGCACCGACGGACTCCGACGTCGTAAAATTCACCGGATCCCATCTCCTTTGCTTATGTTTATGTTGTATAATGACTTAATATCTTCTTTATTTTTTGCATTGTGTTGCGTCCTATAAAAACAAAAACAAAAAAATGCTAGATTGGATGGTTGCAGATGAGCCACGTGCCGTGATCCGATGATTTTCAGAATAAAAAAAAATATTTTTAACATTAAAAGAAATAAATTTCGAATTTTACAACAATTAAAATGATTCGATTGTCACCGAGACGCCACGTGGCGAGTTAGGGACCGTTCAGTTGGGACTTATTTTCAGGAAATTTATAATAAAAAAAAATCAAATAAAAAAAAATTCAAAAAAAGTGAATATTAAGGAAAAATTCAAAAAAAATTTGAGAAAAATTGCAGAAAATTCAATCAACTTAGGTACCGAAAGGGCGTCAACTCTAACAGTTGACGTAACTAAGTCCCCGAACCCATTTATCTGGTTATCGTAGAATTGAATAGAAACTCCCGACTATTCAATAGGGTGGTCCAATCATACCCTCCAAAAAAATGATTGGTGGCGACTCCATGGCATGCACACTTAGCACATGTCACTAGACCACACTGAAGGTCGACTACGCACACCTCCGTTGCGATTTGGGTAACGGGCCTTGGGAGAGGCCTGCGTCCGACCAGACTGGACGGCCCATTAGCCCTCGAGAGCCCACATGCAACCTCGAGAGGGTCGCGACAACAGTGCGATTCGGTTGTCTTTAGATGACAATGTTTTGCGAGAAGTCGCCGATGAGGAAACAGCGGCTGGTCTCTAGAAGAAACTGGAAAGTCTCTACATGAAGAAATCTTTGACATTGAGACTTTATTTGAAGCAGCGTCTTTATACCCTAAAGATGCGTGAAGGTACGCCTGTTCAGGAACACTTGGATGAGTTTAATAAAATTATTATGGATATGAAAATTTAGATATTAAACTCGAGGATGAAGATCAAGCTTTGATCGTGTTATGTTCACTGCCTGCCTCATACGAAAATTTTGTGAACTCGATGCTTTATGGACGTGAATCCATAACTTTGGAGGATGTTAAAACATCATTGAGTTCTGCAGAACTGAGAACGAAGTTGAATGGGAACAACAGTGGAGACAGAGCAGATGGTTTTCTTGTGAGAGGCAGAACCAAGAGCAGGGATAAAGTCTTCAGAGGAAAATCTGTTAATCGTTCAAAATCTAGGCCACCTGGAGATAGTACGAACGTCGAGTGCTACTATAGTCACAAGAGGGGACATTACAAATCAGATTGTCCTTTGCTCAAGACAAAGGATAAGCAGCATGCTCAAAGACAAGATGCGGCGAATGTTGCTGACAAAAATGAGTCTAATGCGTCAGACAATGTTCTTACGGCATGCTCTGCTGTTAGTTTCTCTAATGATGTTTGGATAATGGACTCGGGAGCATCATATCATATGTGCCCAAATAGAGAATGGTTCACCACATATGAGCCAATGAATGGTGGATCAGTCTTGATGGGAAATGATGCTGTATGCCAAGTTTTGGGAATTGGTACTGTTCGGATTAAGTGCCACGAC
Organism: Rhodomyrtus psidioides; assembly: GCA_021437785.1. Classification (NCBI taxonomy): domain Eukaryota; kingdom Viridiplantae; phylum Streptophyta; class Magnoliopsida; order Myrtales; family Myrtaceae; genus Rhodomyrtus; species Rhodomyrtus psidioides. The sequence continues at coordinate 553,164 of JAILYB010000023.1, read as the reverse complement.
AAAGCAGTGAGAACCTTGACTGAAGTAAGGCACATACCAGACTTAAAGAGAAATCTTATCTCTTTGAGCAGTTTGGATTCCATTGGGTGTGTGTACTCAGGTGGATGTAGAGTTCTCAAAGTATCCAAAGGAAATTTGGTTGTGATGAAAGGAAGCAAGGTGAATCACTTGTATCATTTGCAGGGTAGCACAATTTTGGGTACTTCAATTGGCACATCAAATTCTGTTTCGGATAATGACAGAACGAAACTGTGGCATATGCGTTTAGGCCACATGAGTGAGCGTGGCATGACAGTTTTGAGTAAACGCGGTTTACTTTGTGGTGAGCAGACAACCTCGCTGGATTTCTGTGAGCACTGTGTATTTGGAAAACAGTGCAGAGTCAGTTTCAGTACAGGCACGCATTTGACGAAAGGCACACTCGACTACATCCATTCTGATTTATGGGGACCAGCACAGGTTCCATCTAAGGGTGGTGCTCTTTACTTTGTGACGTTTATTGACGACTATTCCAAGAAGGCTTGGATTTATTTTCTGAAAAGAAAAAGTGACGTGTTTGAAACCTTCAAGAAGTGGAAAGCCCTTGTTGAGAATCAGACAAGGAAGAAGATCAAACGCCTTAGGATCGATAATGGTCTTGAGTTCTGTGGTGGTGATTTCAATGAATTCTGTGCAGATGCAGGTATCGTTTGACACCGTACAGTTAGGCACACTCCACAGCAAAATGGAGTGGCAGAACGGATGAACAGAACTCTATTGGAGAGAGCAAGATGCTTGCTCTCTAATGCTGGGATGGAAAAGAATTTTTGGGCTGAAGCAGTTAACACAGCTTGTTATCTGGTTAATCGTTTTCCTTCAACAGCAATAGAATGCAAGACTCCTTTCGAGATGTGGTCAGGTAAGCCTTGTGACTATTCTAATCTAAAGATTTTTGGATGTCCTGCTTACTTTCATGTTAAGGATGGTAAGTTAGAACCTAGAGCAAAAAAATGTATCTTTGTTGGGTATGCTGATGGGGTGAAAGATTATCGTTTGTGGTGCCAGGAACCTAACTCACCTAAGTTCATTATTAGTAGGGATGTTACTTTTAATGAAATCCTTATGCTTGATCAAAAGAAGGTTGTTGATGAGTCTGCAGGAAAACATGAGAGTGATAGGAATGAGGTGGAGGTTCAGGTGGAACTTCGAAAAAAGACCTCTCAGAATGATTTGAGCGAGTAAATTGTTACTGTCGATTCAAGTTCAGATGAGGAAGTTTTAGATGAGGTGGAGCAGCCATACGCTATTGCTATTGGCAGAGAAAGGAGGCAGACTCGTCCTCCTAAAAAATATGGGTTCTCTGATATGGTGGCTTATGCTCTTACGACAGCAGAAGATATGGGTATTCAGGAACCTTCTACCTATGCTGAAGCTATTACTTGCACAGAATCAGAAAAATGGGATGTTGCTATGGCTGAAGAACTTGAATCACTCCACAAGAACCAGACTTGGGATTTGGTGCCGTTGCCAAAGGGAAAAAGAGGCATTGGGTATAAATGGGTCTTCAAGAAAAAGGAAGGCATTCCAAGTGTAGAAAATGCTAGATGCAAGGCATGGCTTGTAGCTAAAGGCTACAATCAGAAGGAGGGAATTGATTATGATGAAGTGTTCTCTCCTGTGGTAAAACACACTTCCATTCATTTGTTGCTGGCTATAGTTGCTCAATTTGACTTGGAGCTTGAGCAACTTGATGTGAAGACTGCTTTTTTACATGGTGAGCTTGAGGAGACTATTTATATGGCCCAGCCCGAGGGCTATTATGTAGAAGGCAAGGAAGAACATGTCTGTAGATTGAAGAAATCCTTGTATGGTTTGAAGCAGTCTCCAAGACAGTGGTATAAAAGATTCGACAACTTTATGATAGGGAGTGGTTATCATAGGAGCAGCTATGATAGTTGTGTCTACTTCAGGAAGGGTTCAGATGGATCTTTTGTCTATCTTCTTTTATACGTGGATGACATGCTCATTGCTGCAAAGAACATATCAGATGTGTTGATCTTGAAGAAACGTCTCAGCGAGGAGTTTGAGATGAAAGATCTGGGTCCTGCCAAGAAGATCTTAGGAATGGAGATTAAGAGGGACAGGAAAGCAGGGAAGTTATATCTCTCGTAGATGAGTTATATTGACAAGGTACTTGAGAAGTTTGGCATGCAAAATGCTAAGCCTGTCAGTACACCGTTAGCATCTCATTTTAGACTCTCGGCTATACGGTCACCTCAATCAGAGGTCGAGGAGACTGCGATGTCTCATGTCCCATACTCCAGTGCAGTTGGTAGCCTGATGTATGCCATGGTATGTACTCGTCCCGACATTGCGCATGCAGTTAGTGTGGTTAGTAGATATATGGCACACCCTGGAAAGGTCCATTGGCAGGCAGTGAAATGGATACTTAGGTATCTTAGAGGTTCCGCAGAGCTGGGCCTAGTGTTTGATAGAAACAGTTCCAACGGTACCTCAGTTGTGGGATTTGTGGATTCTGATTTTGCAGGTGATCACGATAAGAGAAGATCTTTGATTGGTTATCTTTTCACACTATCTGGTTCGGCTATTAGTTGGAAGTCAACCCTACAGTCGACAGTTGCTTTGTCTACTACAGAGGCAGAGTATATGGCAGCAGCAGAAGCGGTAAAAGAAGCTATTTGGTTAAGGAATCTTGTTCAGGAACTTGGGCTCTAGCAGGAAGACAATTCAGTTGTCTTTTGTGACAATCAAAGTGCTATATACTTGGTTAAAAATCAAGCATATCATGAGAGGACTAAGCACATTGATATCAGGTACCACTTTATTTGAGAAGCATTTGCTGAGAGAAATATGATGGTAAAGAAAATTGGTACTGCTGACAATCATGCTGATATGTTGACCAAGTCAGTCTCCGCCAACAAGTTTAAGCATTGGTTGAACTTGATTGGCATGCTTGGTTGAGCTTTGCCCCTTCTGGGGCCTAGTGGTGAGGTAAATGAAAGTTCTACATTTTTTGATGAAGTAGATATGTTCTTTCGTTGCATCCCTTATTTCCTACACCGAGTTAGCTCACGTAGGCTTAGGGATGATGGGAGAATGTGTTCGGCTTCTTGACTATTTTCTTTAAATTCAAGCCAAGGTGGAGATTTGTTAAATATGTCTTGAATTTTATGTACTCGGCCTGATTCATCACCCGACCCGACATATTTTTTGTGCGACCCAAAATTGGAAAGAAAATTGAGATTTGGTTCGTGACGCGGAGAGTTGGGGCGATAGGCACGACGCGGAGAGTTGGGCCGATAGGGAGTTGGATCGATAGGGGTACGACATATCGCAAAGGGGGTTCGAGGGCGAAGCCCCCGAGAAAATTTTTTTGGACCCTATTTACTACTGCGGCTAGGGTTTTTTGGTGTACGGCGGTTTTTCGTCATCTGAGAGATTTGTGAACCGTGAGCTTTGTTCAGTCGCTGAGAACGACTTTTGTAATATGTACTCTCCTTGATTATAGTGGAATCTCGTTTTGCCTCACCCGTGGACGTAGATCACCTTGATCGAACCATGTAAATCCTTGTTGTTCTGTGTTTGTTTTCCGCGTTCGTCACAACGCTCCACATGCCGCCTTTTCTGATCTGCCCACTTTTTCATCATCTTCGATGCCTTGTGTAAACACGTACGAGCGAGATCAGCTTGCTCGTGCCACTCCATGGCACATTTGTGTGCGGCGGGGTTGCTTCCTTTATGACTTGTGGCAATCGCGCTCGGTGTGAGCGGTTGTTGCCCCATGACCAGCTCGAACGGACTCTTCCCGGTCGATTCACTACACTGTAGGTTGTAGGAGAACTAGGCTACGTCGATCAACTTCACCCAATCTTTTTGAGTCGCACTCACGTAGTGTCGCAAGTATCCCACCAGCAAGTTGTTCACCCGCTCCGTTTGACCGTCGGTCTGCGGATGTAGACTCGTAGAGAAATTCAAGTTCGTCCCTAGTAGCTTGAATAGCTCGGTCCAAAACCTCCCTGTGAACCGAGGGTCTCGATCGCTCACAATGGTGCGTGGAACTCCCCAAAGCTTGACGATGTGCCTCATGAACAGCTTGGCCGCTTCTTCGGCTGGGCAGTCATCCGTCGCAGGCACGAACGTCGCATACTTAGAAAACCTGTCCACCACGACCATCAACGTCCGACAGCCTTCGGACTTTGGCAATCCCACGATAAAGTCCTTGGAGACGCTCTCCCATGGATGCTCCGGAACCGGCAGTGGCTCCAGAAGACCAGCTGGTGACTTCTGCTCCAACTTGTCTTGTTGGCACACCAGACACGTTCGAATATACGCCTCCACATCGTCGCTCATGTGTGGCCAAAAGTAATGCTCCTCGACCAGAGCATGGGTGCGATGCATACCTGGATGGCCGGCCCATTTTGAGCCGTGGCACTCTCGCACAACTTCTTTTCTCAGCTTCCCATGGAGCGGGACATAGAGTCGACGCCCTTTCGTGTACAGCAGGCCATCTTCGCACTAGAATCTTCGGGTCTTAACCTCTTTCGCGTAACCAAGAAGAGCCTTCGCGGTGGGATCATGCATCAATCCCTCTTTAATCCTGTCGACCAATGGGCATTCTAGTCGACTCATGGCGGCCAACTCCGCCTTTCGACTTAGCGCATCCACCACGGAATTGGACTTCCCCGGCTTGTACTCCAGCACGTAGTCGAACTCTGCCAAGAAGTCTTGCCACCGGGCTTGCTTCGGGCTCAACTTCTTCTGGGTCTGGAAATAGCTCGTGGCCACATTGTCCGTTCGCACCACGAACCGTGTTCCCAGCAAATAATGACGCCAAGTTCGTAGACAATGCACCACAGCCGTCATCTCCTTCTCTTGGACGGTGCATCTTCGCTCGATCTCGTTGAGCTTCCACGACTCGTAAGCCACGCGATGACCATCCCGCATCAAGACACCACCAATCGCAAAATCGGAGGCATCAGTCTCTACCTCGTATGACTTCGAGTGATCGGGCAACGCCAACACGGGCTTTTCCATCATGGCCTGCTTCAGTTGCTCAAACGCTCTTTGGCATCAATCCGTCCACTCCCATGGTTTGTCTTTCTTCATCATATCGGTGAGCGGAGCGGTAATGCTCGAGTAACCCTTCACGAACCGCTTGTAGTAGTTAGTCAAGCCAAGGAAGGAACGCAGCTCGGGAACTTTCTTTGGCGGCTCCCAACCCACGATCGCCTCAATCTTGGTCGAATCTATCCGTACTCGACCTTCCCCCACGATGTGCCCAAGGAAAGGCACCATCGGCTAAGCAAAAGAACACTTCTCGCGCTTGACGTAAAGTTCATTTTCACGCAACGCCTGCAAGATCTTCTTGATATGCTCGATGTGCTCCTCCAATGTCGTGCTGTATATGACAATGTCGTCCAGGTACACCACAACAAATTGATCAAGGAATAGGTGGAGTACCTTATTCATCAGCGTGCAGAACGTTGCTGGGGCGTTTGTCAGGCCAAAAGGCATGACCAAGAACTCAGATGAGCCGTATCTCATGACACAGGTTGTCTTTGGCTCGTCCCCTTCCGCTATCCTTACTTGATAATAACCCGATCGAAGATCTAGCTTGGTGAACCAGCGAGCACCACCAAGTTGGTCGAAGAGATCCGCAATCAAAGGGATCGGGTATTTGTTCTTCACGGTCAGCTTGCTCAGTGCCCAGTAATCGATACACATTCGCAGTGAACCATCTTGCTTCTTTTGGAACAACACCAGGGCACCAAATGGAGCCTTGGATGGGCGGATGTAACCAGCATCGAGCAGATTCTTCAGTTGTTTCCTCAGTTCTTCCAGTTCTGGGGACGCCATGCGATACGGAGCCATGGCGGGTGGTCGTGCATCAGACACAAGCTCAATCTTGTGGTCCACCTCTCTTCGAGGCAGCAATACCTTTGGCAGCTCGGGAGGCATCACATCCTTGAATGACTCGAGGACATGAGTCACCTCCATCGGGACATCTCCTTCATCGACTCGGGGTTCTTCCGCCTTCAGGACGGCCAGGTAAGTTTCTTCTCCATTCTTCACCCCTTTCGACAGTTGCATGGCCAAGAGCACCTTGTTCCTCGACCCACGCGTAATGGCAACCACACATTGATTCCGATTATCTAGAATACACAAACAATCCACAAATGGAATGACCAAGGCACTGATTCTATCCAGGAATTGCAAACCAATTACCATATCATAGTCATCCATAGGGAATACCTCGATGTCTTCTTTGCTCGCCCATGGCCCGATATGGATCTCCACATCCTTCGCTATGCCAGCCATGGGGACTTCTTTGGAATTCACCGTCTTCAGAAAACCACTTCCCTTCTCGACTCGGAGATTGAGTTTCTTCGTGGTTTCTTCGGACATAAAGAGGTGGGACGCTCCAGTGTCCACCAGTGCTTTAATCACCTTGTCGCCGATCTTTACATCGGTGAACATCAAGCCTTTGGACTTATCAGCCTTCTTCGACTTGATCGAATTGAGGATGCGCAATGCTCCCAGTCGTGCCTCCTCCTTTTCTTTCCGCTTCTTGGTTTCTTCCAATTCTTTGACAGCAAAAGCAATTTGGCCTTTTGATGAACAGTCGCGAGCAAAATGTGGGCCGTCGCAGATGAAGCACTTGACATGGAATCGTTTCTTTCCGTGATCCTTTCCGCTTGATTCAGCCTTCGACTCGCCCTTCGCCTTAGGAATTGGGACGGCCTTTCTTCGACTTCTCCACGACGTCGGCGTTCTTCCCCCTCGTCCCGTCCGCGACCTCCTCGCCTTGGACACGAGTATCAGTGGAATCCATCACGTCTCGTTGGATGAACACCTGGCTATGCTGGTTGGAACTCGGCTCTGATACCACTTGTCACGGGCCGATCGATTCAAGACTCGATCCTCGATCAGACTCGCGCGGCACTTAGGAACTCCGCTCCCTAAGTCAGCCTTTCCACTCAAACTCACCACACTCTAGAGAGAGAAACTAGAGAGAGAAGCTCTGGATTTCTATAACTCGTGAGAATGAGATGATACAATGAGGGGGTGGAGGTCCCTTTATATATAAAGACTCGTGGATTACAGACCGTAGATGCGTCCTCGATCTAACGGTGGAGATTGTATCTACCAACTCCCTAACTATCCACAATAAATACAGACACGAGAATTTCCCATATCGCCCGCCCTTGGAAGACTCTAGATTCCTCAAGAACTAGCCAGGGACTTCTTCCTTGAACGTGCCACGATCTTCGTGTCAAAACCCTCCTGGACGATCCTCTTTCTCCCGGACCGTGTCACATGTCTAAAAGATTCAAAATTCAGCAGCAATGTCACTTAAGGTATGGCAAACAATAAGCACAAGAAAAACAAGCACTTCTAGATGATCTCAACAGCTAGAAAGATCATTTGGCCGGGAATTTCAACACATAGGTGCAGCCCCAACCACCCTAAAGAACACAGGAACTTGAAGACTTAAGGATGTTCAATAATTCCAAGTGAAAGTAACAGTAGCAATGCTTATTCTGAAGACAGTATAAAAGATGTAAAGTCAGGTAACCTTACCATCTTCTGTCGATTAAGGTAGTACTCTTGGCGCATGACCTTCAAGTCGTAATCACCTAAGTAAATAGGTCAATTGTATGAAAAAAAAACATTAAAGTCGTCATGCTTTCTATAATTAAAAACATGATTCATTTTTCTCGAGAGGGAAACATGAATGAAGTACCTTGCAAAAGCAAGAAAATATGTAATTGTAGGAACAGAAGCTAAGATATAAATTTCCAAGCACGTACTGCCTTTTCTCTTCGAACACTCTATAAATCAACAAGATTGTGTCTCATAAACAGAGCTTGTTTAGCTATGAACAAAAGCTAGACGAATGGAATCTAATAATAAGCTTGCCTCATTTTACCTTTCACAAGTATGAAAGAAAGGTAGTAGCAACACAACATAATTATCATAAGCCCCAAAAACACACAAAACAAAGTATGATGATGTGTTGCATACCATCGGCATCTCGAGGAGGACCAGAGCCACCAGATATCTTCCCTTTTGCATCGGATGGAGGGAAAATCTAGAGATGGGAATCTGAGAAAAGATCAATTCTATTGGGCTCCAAAGAAAAACATAATGATGTTGATGTCAAACAATAAAGACATCAATTTCCATGAGATAATCTCAACGAAGGCTGAGTGGACTTTGAATTCAGAACTGGACGAGCTGAAGTGATCCTTTGATCAAACCTACGCAGCATATCATTGACTTGAACAATAGAACTATCCTCCCGCAAGAGTTACCCAAGTCGGGCTTTCCCACGTTTTCTCTGCCCACAAAAGACAACCTAAATCTCATGAACAGCAAAACACTAAGTATGACGAACACCACAGGATTGGCTTTGGAAAAAGATAAGTCCTACAGATAACAGACCCGAATTCCTCTTCCTAATCGTGCCTGATTCATGACATAGCTATCTGCGCATGGCAAAAGCGGACTTCGTACCAAACTCAAAGCATAGACAGCCTCATCTTAGACAAAAACACACTCAACCGTGTTTTCAGCAGTCAAGCGCAGAGCAGAAAGCAAAACACTAAGGATCTCCTCAATCATAGCACATTCCTACTCGCATAAGCAACCCAGACTCTACAATTCCACACCGGTACTTGAGAATTTGACAGCTACATGTCCTGGATCTGGGACGACCTGCAAAAAATCGAGCAAACTGAAGCTAAGATCAGAATATACAAAATCGGCCATGCTCGCAGCAACCAAAATCGAGAATTGAGAAGTGATGAAGAGTTTGCGCTCGAGGACAGAGGGCGCGGCTGGGTTGTCGGTCAGGGCTAGGGTCAGAGGCCAGCGATGGGACGTGACGGAGCGACGAGCGGGTGAGGCGACGCGGCTGAGTGCTCGAGGCCGAGGGGGGCTGGTCGCGGCCTTGGTGGGTCTCGAGGTGAGGCGAGAGAGAGTCGAGAGAAGACGATGAAGGGTGATAACTGCGACAGTGTGAATGAAACCTAGCGAGAAGTGAAATTTTGGAATGAAAGGGGAGGAATTTTGCTCGATTGGCGCCTGTGAAATTTTGCTCACTAAATTGGCGCCTGTGAAAAGGGGGGGGAATTATTATTGAATATTTTCTTTCTATTTTTATTTTTGAAAGAAAATAGAATTTAAGAGGAATTTGAATTTGAAATTCTATCCTATTTGTAATTTCGTCGCAAATTAGTGACGGATCACTTGTTCATCTATAATTTTTCATGGCTAATTTTTTTTTTTGTAGTGAATAATAATAACATTAATAGTTATAATAATGAATAGTTGTCTTGATTTATTAGAAATTGATAGGTAAGGACTTGTTGAGCTACGCACTTATGTAAAAACGAATAAGCCTCGATTCCAAGAAATTATATCCTTTGTTAAAGCATTCACTGAGGAAGCAGAAGGCCCTTTGGAGGAAACTATCCAGGAACAGAAGGAATACTTTCTAATTCATGAACAAGGACAATAGAAATAAATAAATTGATCGCTCTTCATTTATGCTAATTAATGTAATATTTACTTAATTAATAATATATTTGATTTTTAAATTTAAAGAATATTCGCTCTATTTTCATTTATCTATTAAAAACAATTAATGTAAATTAATATAAAATATAATATAAGAAAAAACATAAATAAGCTTATCCTTCTAAAGAATCGATCTTCCTTTTAGTCATTTTTTATTTAAGTTGTTCGCCGTTTAAAGAAAGCAAGGATCCCAAAGAATCAATGTTTCTTTTAGTTATTGAATCTCTATTTGGTTGATTAATGTGTGATATTCTAAATCCTTATTACTAATATTGAACGAAACTATACCTTATAGAATCACATTGAATATTTGATGATAGATTTCATACCTTGCTAAAAAGAAAAGAATCACTTGATTTCATTTTTCCGAATGACACAATTACAATATATGTTTATGGTGATTAGATATTAGCTTAATATCATGACGAAATTAGCGACGGATTATTTTGCGATGAACTATTTTGATCGCTAATTAGCGACAAAATTAACCACAACACTTGCCGCGGGAAAGGAAAAAACTAAAAACATATAGACAAATAATAATAATCAACAATAACAATATTAATAACAATAATTATGATAAAAAGATAAAAAAATTTCATTAAGAGAATAGACTTTTGGGAATTGCGTATTCAATTCAAAGATGAATTAATATAATTAAATAATCCAATTAGATATATTAATTTGAAAAATATTCAAATTCAAATATATATTCGAATACATGTCAATCTAGTATAGATAGAGAGTATAGAATATAGTGGGTAGAGGGAATCGAACTCGCATAGTTAGCTTGGAAGGCTATAGGTTATAGTCGACGTCGATTCATCATTTTTAACGTCTCTAATTCAAAATCGAACATGAAACTTTGATTTCATTCAGCTCCTTTATGGAAGATGGATCAATTCCCACATATAGATATATCTAAAATAAGACGTGAACGAAATAAAATTTAATATATTTTACTTTTTTTTATTAATAGCTCCGATTTTGCGACGAATTAGCGACGAACTCCTATTTTCATTGCTAAAATTGAATAACATAGTTTTTTAAAATTTTATTTATGTCATTTTAGCGACGAAAAAGAAATTTCGTCGCAAAATTAAGATCAATAGCAATAATGTAATTGAGAATGATTTGTAACTGGGAGCAAAGTCTATAAACTGTTTCCACCCAGTACGAAACTTATTTTGCTACGAAACACATAATTCATCGCTAAATTTGCGACGAATCCCTCATTACGTCGCAAAATTGGAGAAATTTAAAACAAAAATAAATATTTAGCGACTAATTATTTATTTTGTCGCTAAATTAATTTAATCTAAAATAATGATTTTGCGACGAAAAATATAATTCGTCGCTAAATTTGCGACGAATTATCAATTTCGTCGCAAAATTTGAAAAATTTAAAATAAACAAATATATTTAGCGACAAAATCGTTGTTACGTCGCTAAATTAATTCAATTTAAAATAATGATTTTGCAACGAAATACAGAATTCGTCGCAAAATTTGAGAAATTATTAAATAAAAATAATTATTTAGCGACAAATTATTTATTTCGTCGCTAAATTATTTTAAATAAAATAATGATTTTGCTACAAAAAAATAGACTTCGTCGCTAAATTTGCGAGGAATTCCTCATTTCGTCGAAAAATAAAAATAAAAATAAATATTTAGCAACGTATTCACTATTTCGTCGCTAAGTTAATTTAATTTAAAATAATGATTTTGCAACGAAACATATAAGTCGTCGCTAAATTTGCGACGAATCCATTATTTCATCGCAAAATTTGACAAATTTAAAACAAAAATAAATATTTAGCGACGAATTATTTATTCCGTAGCTAAATTAATTTAATTTAAAGTAATGATTTTGCGACGAATTCGTAATTTCGTCGCAAAATTTGAAATTTTAAAATAAGAATAAATATTCGTCGCAAAATTTGAAATTTTAAAATAAGAATAAATATTTAGCAACGAAAAATTATTTCGTCGCTAAATTAAAAAACAATGATTTTGCGACAAAAAATGTAATTCGTCGCTAAATTTACGACGAATTACTAATTTCGTCGTAAAACCTAAAAAATTTAAAATAAATATAAATATTTAGCGACGAAATCGTTATTCCGTCGCTAAATTAATTTAATTTAAAATAATGATTCTGCGACGAAATACGGAATCCGTAGCAAAATTTGAGAAATTATTAAATAAAAATTATTATTTAGCGACGAATTATTTATTCCGTCGCTTAATTATTTTAATTAAAAATATTATTTAGCGATGAATGTTGTTTTCGTTGCAAAATTTAAGAAATTTTAATAAAAAATAGATATTTAGCGACGAATTCTTGATTTCATCACTAAATTAATTTAATAAAAATAAAGATTTAGCGACGAAAATCATTTTTTGTAGCTAAATTTGTGACGAATATGTTTTTTCGTCGCTAATTTCGTAGCTAATTTGCTACGAAAGTAGTTTCGTTGTTAAATCCGTGGCTAATTTGCTACGGACATTGTTTTCGTAGCTAAATTCGTCGCTAATTTGCCATGAATTTGTTTCGTCGCAAATTAGCTACGAATGTTTTTCGTCGCTAATTTTGTCGCTAATAGCGACAAATTTTTTTTCCCCGTCCTTATTTTCGTCGCAAATTAGCGACGAATTTGTTTCGTCGCAAATTTTCGTCGCTAAATTCGTGTTTTTTTGTAGTGCGTCCGCACTTTCGGACTTTAAACTTTTTTGCTTATCCGATCGCAGTAGATGGAGACGACGGACGGCAAGTCTCAGACGAGGAGGCCGTCTATCTTGAGGATCAAGTTCCGCAGGCTCAAGACGAGGATGGGCAAGAGGTTGAAGAAGATGGGGAAGGGCATGCTGAGGACGGTCTCCGAGTCCAGAGTTGGTGATTACAAGCAGGAGGTCACGAAGCAGATAAAGAGGAGTTGCCTGCTTTATTCAGATTTGGAGACAGCACCAAGCCGATCGCAGTCGATGGAGATCTGTTCTAAACATTCTAAAAATAGAAATTATCAGCAACGTTACCTGACCACACTTCTTCGAGAGTCCAATATCCGATCGCAGTCGATGGAGATTGTTCACCAGGTAGCTCATCATACTAAACGCATCTCTTGGAATTCTCCTAGCCATACCAACACTAGAGATCTTTTTACAGGCCGTCTCTAGTAACGTTCTATTCATTAATTCTGCAAATTGTTGTGGTTTACTAGCGCACTATTGTGGTGTTTCACTATGCCCTTTTTCATGCAGAATTTATTTACCAGTTTTGAGCAGGACTCCATGCTACTGTCAGTTCACACATGCTTGATCAACTTACCAGTCTTTATTTCGATCAAAGCTCTCGACCGCGTATTCCTGACAACATCATCAAACTTGTGCATTAGAACAATCACCCAGGCCTTCCTCGAGTAGCCATTAGACTCTCGAACAGATGTCGACGTCTCAAGAGCGAAACTTATCAATGTTTCACCTTTAAGTTCATACATGCCATCATGCTTGATTCCTTTCATTATCACCAGGGCACCTCGAACAATCTTCAGAACTCAACATCGTGAAAAATACCTGCATCCAGCTAAATCTAGAGCACCCAAGGAAATTAAGTTCTTTTTCAATTCTAAAACATATTGTACTCCAGTCAATGTCCTCACAATACCATCAAGCATTCTGATTTTTACATCACCAACACCCAAAACATCGGATTCGCCGTTGTTTCTCAACTGTACTTTACTACTATCTGTGCATTGATAAGTAGCAAACTAGTTCCTATTTGGTGTAGCATGAGAAGAACAACCAGAATCCATAATCCACAATCCATCCGTCAAATGAACAACCAGAATCCATAAGACACTATCGACACCATCAGAATTTTCAGCTACAGTTGCAATATCATCCGCCGATTCAACTCTAATACCCTTAACCCTTTCGTTTTTCAACTTTAAGCAATTTCTCCTAAGATACCCGTTCTTGCCACTGTTCCAACAAACATCATCGCTAGTCCAAGACTGACTGCGTCTATTCATGTTTATACTACTTCTGCTAACACGAATACTAGCTCTTCCACTTTCACCTACGAAAGCAGCAGATACAAATTCACTAGATTCTTTTCTACAGATATCCTCACTCAGAATTAAATCTCGAATCCCATCAAACATCAAACTTGTTGATCTAGAGGAATTACTAACAGCAGTAACAGTAGTATTCCAACTATCAGGCAATGATGATAATAGAATCAATGCATGTATCTCAGCTTCAAAGTCAATATTAATTGAACTCAATTGACTAACGATCACATTGAATTCATTGATATGATTAGCAACTAACGCACCTTCGCTCATCTTCGAGTTAAACAGACGTCGCATTAAATAGACCTTGTTGATAGTAGAGGGCTTCTCATACATGTCCGACAAGGCTTTCATCAAACCCGCAGTGGTCTTCTCTTTAACGATGTTAAACGCGACGTTACGAGCCGACGTTACAAGCCAACGTCATCCGAATAACACCCATCACTCGTCTGTCCAGTAAATTCCCAATCGGCTTGCTTCATCGTATCTGGCTTCTTCTCGGACAGGGGCTCGTGCAGCTTCATCTGATATAAATAATCTTCTATCTGCATCTTCCAGAAACTAAAGTCCTTCCCTTCAAATCTGTCGATTTTCACTTTAGCTTCTTATGTCGCCATCGATTCACTTCAATTCAAGCAAGCCTGGCTGTTATACCAATTGTTGCACGGAACAAGTGATCGATCAAATAAATAGACAGAACGAGTAAAGCAAATTGGACACCAGATTTACGTGGTCCGGTCGTAGAGACCTACGTCTTCGGGGGGAGCAGCAACGAATTTCACTATAGAAAAAGCGATACACAGAGAATACAGATAACTCGAGTTACACAAATACTCTCAGTATTTTTCAAGCCCCAATTACATATAATTTTGTACACAGTGTTTAGCCCACAATTCCTAAGGAAATAATTTCTCAATCTCGCAAAGGAATTAAAACACAAATCTAACCTGAAGATTTAATCGGCTTTAACATTTGAATTGTTGATGTAATTCCACGAACAAAACAAAGATCCAATAGCAAGCCCTCGTTTGAAAAACGGCGCTTCAAGAATTCCCTTTGTTTTCTCTGGATATGGACGGCACAAAGATTGCTTTCTCTAATTTTTCAACAATAGCACACTTGAATATATATAAACAAGCCATGCAAGGATTGGAGAAATAAATAGAATCTCGGGAAGTTCGGTCAATGATATCCAATATTGACTTTCCTTGTTTTGTCTCTCTCTTTTTTTTCTCACGTTGAAAAATAAACCAAGGAAGCATATGCGAAACATATTCAACAGAATTTTATCCCATCTCTAAAAGAGCTCAATCCGAATGAAATATCCAACGTGATATATAGCTAACTCCTTATTTATTTCCGCAATTCAAATTTTCGCTTTGGGCTTAAACTCGAGACATGTAGACATATTCTAACAAAGATGCTCATGTTTCCAATGGAAGAAGGAATTGGATCTGTGATGGTGTTGTTCGCTAGGTACGGGTAATTAAGAGACTTAAGCCTTCATATTCTTTAGGAATGAAACAAAGCTTATTATACGAAAGGAATAGACCAGTTAAGTTGCTCAATCTACATATCTCATGGGGAATTGGTTCGGTGAAATTATTATTTGAAAGCTCTAGAACTTGCAAAGATCGCAACATCCCCAGTTGAGGTGGAATGTTTCCCAAAAGAATGTTTTGAGAAAAGTTAAGAAGTGTAAGCTTGGAAAGATCGCCAATGCTCGGAGAGATGTTCCCGAAGAGTGAGTTGTTGGCGAGTCTAACGAAAACCAAGTTGGGCAACTAAGAGAAATTGAGATGGTGAAGCATAACGTGTATGATAGAATTCGAAAGGTTCAAGCTGGTGATGCTCCTGTAAGGTTCACAACCGATTCCGTGCCATGAACAAGGGCTGCTTCCATTCCACGAAGACAAAGTATAGCGACACCCGCTGTCTAACTTAGACATCCATTTTTAGGAGTGCCTTCACTTCCTCATTTCTGGCTTGGTTACTAGCACCAGCAAGAGCCAGTGGAGAAGAGATTCGAGATGAAGCAAGACAAGGCATTTCTCATGAGAAGGAGACAAGTGAGGAACAACACTGAGGATTGTTTTTTAGATGAGGCCATGGCAGATTGTTTAGGTTATTTGGGGTAGGGTTTTCTTCTGATTGTAGGCGCATATGTGTTGAAATGGAAGAAGTGCAGCCGAGATTTATTTATAGAACAAAATTGTGGTCCATAATTTGTGGATAACTCAATGTTTGGAGTTATAGTGGTTAATAGCCAAGAAGGTTTACATTTTTTTTTTTGGTGAGCTTGAATAATGTAATTTAGAGAAGATTCTCTCCGCTCGCCAAACACGGCACATCAAAGATTTGGACGGATTCTCAAAGATTTGCAACTTGACGTCAGTGGCAGTTAAAAATATGAAATTTTCTTTTTTTTCTCAATCTCTAATAAGGGGGAAACTATCTTTTGGCTACTCTTTGGTCGATGTTGCATACGCGTGTTTAACCTCTAATTAAACTTAACTTTATGAAACATACACGGAAATCCAGCTGAAACAGGTCGTCATACCCTTAGATCCGGGTCGGCATTTCTTTTCAATAACGACACTTTTTTTTTAAAAAAAAAAATCCCAAGCTTTTATTTTTTCTTGATGCGATATCATGTGCATTCGAATTATATAAGTGTTGCGACTTAAAATTTAGGTTCATAGATTATTAGGCCAATTAAATTAACTAACCTAATTCGGACTCTCCCAAACCCTACCAATTCGCAACTTAGATTTCATGACTTTTTAATTTAGGAGCCGCCACTATCTTTTCTCGGTAGGTAGATTAGAAACCTAAATAAAATAGTGGGAGAACTTCCTTATTCCTATGAACCAGAGTTAATGAGTTCAGGGACTTGATTACGTTAATTAAAAATTAACGCCCCTTCGGTACCATTTTCATGACAATGCCCTTTTCGATTGGTTCATGTAACTTAAAATGTTTTTGGACTTTTTTTGTTTTAGTTTTTTTTTTTTTTGGATTTTCGAATTTCTTAAAAAAAAAAGATTTGAACAAAATCAAACAAGAATGCCCATAATATACCTTAATATCCGAATTTCCGATAATTCACTCATTTCCGATGATTCGGATTAGAGTAGAATTTTTAACGCTACATCCTCGAAGATTCGAGTCAGTATGCGAGTACGTGTATAAGACGACAACGTTCCTCTTGCCAAAGGGAAGGAATACGCGGTCTTATACTAAATCATCATCCCACCCCACAAGATCATGGGTAAGGCATATGATTTAATTTTTCGAAGGGACTAGACACAAGGGGAGCCTATATTATAGGCATGCTTGTTTAAAAGTGTGCAAATATTTTAAAAAAAATCTCCTAATCAAAGTGACTTTCGGCCAATCTAAGGTAGGTACCGAAATTTTAAAGGGGGTAAGCCCCTATCCACAAAGGATTGCATCATTTAAATTAGGAAAATTATCTTTCAAGATATGAAGTGAATTTTTTAGATAATTCTCCAGATTTTTAAAGATATCTTCAGTCCGGGTGGAATCTCATCAAATTTGGTTTGAGGAATTATCTTTAAGGCCGACAATGAAGTTAATCTTTGATAATCTTCAAAATTTTCAGACATACTCTAACCAAAATTATCTCTAATGATGGAACATTACCAGAAAATTATGAGATAAATCCGGTCAATTAATTGATAAGCATTCTCGCCCGAAGATAGTTAAAGATGAACCTTTGAGATCCAAATAGTTGTTAACAACAGAATAACCATTAGCCAAAACAAGAAACATTCATTCATGAGTACCCATGGCAATTGGATCATGACAAGATATGCACGCCAAGAACACTGACTTGTTCTACATGAGAATTATCCCAAACCAACTAAATAAGCCAAGCATTCAACTTGAGGGTCTAAAGCATAACACCATGCTTATATAGAGCTTAACTAGGTCAAATCACATGCTTCCACTTTGGCCATTTAAAATAAAAAGCTTTAATACCAAAAAGGCCATTAAATCCTAATGGGTAAATTGGACCAAATTAGGTCCAACAAATCCATTTAAACCTTGTACAATTCAGCCCCTGTATAATAGGCCTTATTCGAACAATGTAAATTAATATTTGAGGCCTTTTCCTGAAGAGATTTTAATGGGATGTCTCAAGCTTAAATTAGACCAATAAAGGCCTAATTACCTTAAGGTTTCTCGGCACTACTTCTTCCATGCTAGCTGAATTTCAAAATGAGTTCTAGCCCAACCTCTTGTCAATTTTGCTCATTTCGACACCGCCGATCCAAAACAATGCTAACGCAATGCATGAATGCTAAAAATAAATATGAAAAATGATCTGATTATTTTCGTAAGAATTAAAATTTAATTCCTGATTTTTATATGCAAAATAAATTATTAAAAGGAAAGTCAAAATTTAGGTGTCAACAATAAGTAAATGTCATGTCAGTATTTTTCATTCGGCAAATTGGACGAAATTAATTGAGATTCATTTGTACTAATTTGACAAGTTTTTGGACTTGATTGCACATTTCGAAATTTGGGACTCAGTTTGCACTTACCCCTAAAAGTTAATCCCCACTAAAATATGGTCTCTCTCTTTGAAGAATGTATAGATACTTACCTAATTTGATCTAAGCAAACATAGCGGACATGCACGGCAAAATTCGAAAGGTTCAAGCTAGTGACGCTCCCAAAAGAATCACAACCGATTCCGTGCCATGAACAAGGGCTGCTTCCATCCCACGAAGACAAAGTATAGCGACTCCCACTGCCTACTGTCTAGCTTAGACTTCTATTTTCAGGAGTGTCTCCACTTCCTAATTTCTGGTGTGATTACTAGCACCAGCAAGAGCCAGTATAGAAGAAATTCGAGATGAAGCAAGACAAGGCGTTTTTCATGAGAAGGAGAGAAGTGAGGAACAACACTGAGGATTGTTTTTGAGATGAGGCCATGGCAGGTTGTTTAGATTATTTGGCGAATATGTGTTGAAATGGACGAAGTACAACCGAGATTTACTTATAGAACAAAATTAGGACCATGAAGTCGAGCATTGCTTGATGAAATTCCAGAAATTCAAAAAAAAAGTCAAAAAGGTTTTTTTTTTATTTTATTAAAGTGAACTTGAATAACGTAAGAGATTCTCTCCACTCGTGAGACTCGGCACATCAAAGAGTTGGACGGATTCCCACACATTGCAACTTGACGTCAATGTAGGGAAAAATGCAAATAAAGGTACTAGCTAATCAATGTAGTTAAAAATACGTAATTTGCTTTTTTCTCAATCCCTAAGGAGGAGGAAGATCTCTTTTGGCTCATCTCCGGTCGATGTTGCATTCACGTATTTAACCTCTAATTAAACTTAACTTTAAGAAATATACACGAAAATCCAGCTAAAACAGGTTATCATTCCCTCAAATCCGGGTCATCATTTCTTTTCAATAATGACTTTTTTTTAAAAAAATTGACAAGTTTTTTTTTATGCAACGTCATGTGCATTCGAATTACATAAGTAAATGTCATGCCAGTATTTTTCATTCAGCAAATTTGACAAGTTTTTCGACTTCATGCACTTTTCGAATTTTGGGACTCATCTTGCACTTACCTCTAAAAGTTAATCCCTACTAAAATATGGTCTCTCTCCGGCAATTTTCCAAAAGAAATTTTTTAAAAAAAATATTTACCAAAATAATAGTAAAAAAATAATAATTACCGAATTGGGTGCCAATCGGCAATTGGGGCACCCAATCGGCACTTGGGCCGCCGATTGGGGCCGAAATTTATTTCTTTTATTTTCTTTTTTTTTTCAATGGATTCGTCTCGAAAAATTATGCGAAATCAACAAAAAATTTGTTCCAAACGGACACCCGAGCGATGAGATATGCCCTTTCAAAGTATTATTCCTTCGGATTTTTAAAACTTTGCTAATTTAGACATTCATTTAAACGAATAAATTATAAAAGTATCAATTAACTAATAAATTATATTGAAATTACGTAAACTTTGAGGAAAAAAAAACACTACATAATTCATATTCCACCATTAAAATTGTCTTTTAATTTATATTTTTTTATAAAAGTTTTCAATTAAATAATAAATTATATTGAAATTACGTTAACTTTGAGGAAAAAAAACTACATAATTCATATTCCACCATTAAAATTGATTTTTAATTTATATATTTTTTTATAAAAGTATCAATTAAATAATAAATTATAATTGAAATTTTATTAATAATTTAGGCATCAATTGAAAACTTTTATAAAAAAATATAAATTAAAAGTCAATTTTAATGGTGGAATATGAATTATGTAGTGTTTTTTTCCTCAAAGTTTACGTAATTTCAATATAATTTATTATTTAATTGATACTTTTATATTTTATTCGTTTAAATGGATGCATAAATTGGCAAAGTAATCGGCGGTCCAAGTGCCAATTGGGGCCAAAATTTATTTATTTTTTCTTTTTTTTTCAATGGATTCGTCTCGAAAAATTATGCGAAATAAAAAAAAATTCGTTCCAAACGGACACCCGAGCGATGAGATATGCCCTTTCAAAGTATTATTCCATCGGATTTTTAAAACTTTGCTAATTTAGGCATCCATTTAAACAAATAAATTATAAAAGTATCAATTAAATAATAAATTATATTGAAATTACGTAAACTTTGAGGAAAAAAACACTACATAATTCATATTCCACCATTAAAATTGACTTTTAATTTATATTTGTTATAAAAATTTTCAATTAAAAAATAAATTATATTGAAATTTCGTTAACCTTGATGAAAAAAAACTACATAATTCAAATTCCACCATTAAAATTGATTTTTAAATTATATTTTTTTTTATAAAAGTATCAATTAAATAATAAATTATAATTGAAATTTTATTAATAATTTAGGCATCAATTGAAAACTTTTATAAAAAATATAAATTAAAAGTCAATTTTAATGGTGGAATATGAATTATGTAGTGTTTTTTTTCCTCAAAGTTTACGTAATTTCAATATAATTTATTATTTAATTGATACTTTTATAATTTATTCGTTTAAATGGATGCCTAAATTGGCAAAGTTTTAAAAATTCGATAGAATAATACTTTGAAAGGACATATCTCATCACTCGGGTGTCCGTTTGGAACGATTTTTTTTTTATTTCGCATAATTTTTCGAGACGAATCCATTGAAAAATAAAATAAAATAAAAAATAAATAAATTTCGGCCCCAATCGGCACTTGGGCCGCCGATTGGGTGCCCCAATTGCCCCGATCGGCAATTGGGCCGCCGATTGGGACCCAATTCGGTAATTATTATTTTTTTAATTATTTTGGTAAATATTTGTTTAAAAAAAATTATTTTGGAAAATTGCCCGTCTCTCTCTCTCTTTGAAGAGAGACGTACCTAATTTGATCTAAGCAAACGACACTCTAATCTGCATTTGAGTGTTTGTATAATTTATGATGGTGGTAGAGATAGTCCATAAAGCTTGATGCCAGCTTATACCATTTGTGCTCTAGCAACTTTTGAGCGTATCACCTTCTTCACCGTCAGTATTTGCGATTCTGCAACCCAAGTCACCAATAACGACGAATGGTAACAAGTAAATCGCTGTATTCCATCTCTTTCGGGTTGAAATTGCAAATCGCGGTGATTCTTAAGTGCTTTGCATTAATTGACAAATTGTAGAGATAGATAATGAAGTTGACTAGGATAAATAAAATACAGGACACAGCTTGCTGCATGAAGGGAAGTATCTCAAACCGATTCAGAACGAACACACAAATAATAGAAGAAAAATAGATGACGCACGGTTTACCCAGGTTCACCCCAAAATAGGGTTACGCATTGCAAAGAGATTTCACTATGATTTGTGTTTACAGCCGCACAACTCCTTACAATAATCTATCAAATGAGCGGAATCCCCGTCCGCTGACCGGGCAACGAGCACCCATGTCGGGGACATTTTGTGCGCAGGTGTATATGTCGTCGGATCACACTTCAGTTTTTGTGAGAAACAAGGGCCCCCAAGTATTCGCCAATTCCAACATTGCACAGACTGCAACAAAAGACCAAAATACCTCAATAAGTGAAGCATGCAAGATCAACTAGCTCTTCCAATTTGACGGCCTCCGATGCGATTGACGCGATTGAGTTATGTGCCAATATCGCTCGAGAAACTTGTTGCATGCTCGGACGATGCTCTGGTTTGGGACTTAAGCACGAAAATGCCATCTTTGTCACGAAAGCCACTTCCCCTAGCACGTCACCTTCCGGGTATGGAATTCTTTGATCTAACACTTCTTTCAGTGGACAAGAAGCTGTTGAATGGCGCGAGGATGATGAAGATGAGGCCGCAAGAGAAGATATGAGATCACCTGGATGTCTTCCCATAATCGTTTCTAGTGTCACCACTCCGAAGCTATAAACATCACATTTGTGGTTCACCTCCATTGTGTATGCGAATTCTACATAGAGAAAAGAGCAGATTTTTTCTAGCTTTTATACAGTATCCATGCTTCGTTAATCTAAACTTATTTTGAATAAATTCTGTATCAATTAATTCATAGTTTAGATTTAAATGAAAATTTTAAAAATTTAATTTCTCCAAGGAAAAATTCCAATTTGTTAATTGGTGGGCCTAAATCTCAGTCAATCTATTATTGAACCTTCAGATCGTGTGAATAGCTTTAGATTTAGTGTTAGGTACTTAGACGTATAAAGTAAGGTAGGTAAGGATGAGGATCTTGCATAAGCATTTTCATGTCTATAAAATGAAATGAGTGAAATTTTGAAGAAACCAACTGACCTGGAGCTGCATATCCAAAGGTGCCTGCAAAGGAAGTCCAATTGGATGAATAAGATTGTAGAACCTTGGCCGTGCCAAAATCAGAGACATGAGCTTCATATTCTGCATCCAGTAAAACGTTCTTGCTCGATATGTCTCGATGAACTATAGGAGGTGAGCATTCATGGTGCATGTAGCACAAAGCATAAGCCACACCTTTAACAACATTCACTCTCTTCTTCCAATCAAATGTTGTTATCCTCTCCTCATTGTTCAATACATCCTTCAAGCTGCCACATTCCAAGAACTCGTACACTAAAAACGAATGTTGAGAACTCAAACAAAAGCCATAGAGTTTGACGATATTTCGGTGCCGAGTTTCGGTCAACGCATGAATCTCCCTTTCAAATGCTTTTCGGCTAGCAATTTCGACGTCCACTGCTTCCTTAAGTTTCTTTACAGCAAGAGTCTCCCCTGTTTGCAACTGGGCCTTGTAAACACTCCCCTGTCCTCCAACACCGATGCAATATTTGGGATCAAACTCCTCTGTAGCTTCAATAATGCTCTCGTAGACCATTCCTCCATCAAAACTCAATAATGCCCACGGGTTTTCATTAGTTCCGTCTTTCGGACTAGCCTCTGTTTTCCTTACTCTTCGGCGTACGATACTCGAACCTCCCACAACAAGAAGCAGAGAGAGTAGGCAAGCTAAAGTTGGCACCAAGATCAGCAGCAGCTTTTTGTTGTTGCTTTTGCCTTTGGACCTCGTCGTTGGACATGGATTGAGACCATCAATAACTCCACACAAGCCTTTGTTTTCTCTCACAACATCAATTGTAGCATTACGAAAGGCTGGAATTTTTGGTAAGGCACCCTCTAACTCATTGTACGATATGTCAATTGACATCAAGCTTGCCATATCGTCAAAGGTCGACCCAATGGAACCCGAGAGTTGATTATGTGAGAGATTGAGTGTCTCCAATTTGTTCAATAGCCCAAATTGTCCAGGTATTTTACCCGTAAGCAAATTTTGACTCAAATCGAGAGTTTCAAGAGATTGAAGATTGCTAATCTCGACGGGAATGCTTCTGTCAAGACCATTTCTACTTAAATTCAAAAACAGAAGCTTCGAACAGTGCCCAAGTTGTCCAGGAATTGAGCCACTCAGTTTATTTCCGGCCACGTTAATGCTTGACAGATCAGACAAATTTCCAAGTTCTTGAGGTATGTTGCCTACAAGATGATTGTCACAGAGTGAAAACTCACCGAGAGACTTCAGTTTTCCCAGTTCTTTTGGAATTTCCCCAACAAGACTATTTGAAGAGAGGTCAAGTCTTTGTAATCGGGTCATGTTGCCGACTTCAAAGGGTATCACGCCTGAGATTCGGGTATTGGAGATTTTCAGGCTTGTCAAATTGCTATACTCGCCCAGTCTAGGGGGTAGCTCACCATAAAATTCATTGTTGCTCAACTCAAGATAAAGTAAGGAAGGGTATGTGCCGAGACTCTCGGATATATTTCCCGTGAGCTGATTGTTCTCGAGCCTGACTCTAATCAAACTTGTGCAGTTCCTGAGGCCTCGCGGAATGGGACCAGTGAAGTGATTGTCACTCGCGGAAAGCATTTGAAAAACTGGACCGCTGCCAATTTCTTGTGGCAAGTGGCCGACAAAATTATTGCTGCCTAGCTGCAGGTTTCTGAGATTGCTAAAGTTACCTATTGTGGACGGAATCGAGCCAGAGAGATTGTTATAGAAAAGCACGAGACCCACGAGAGACCCAAGCATTCCGATTTCTTTGGGAATAGGACCAGACAGCTTGTTTATATGAAGATAAAGGGTAATCAGATTGGTCAAATTCCCTATGGACGACGGGATAGGGCCTGTTAAATCATTGTCTAGCAGCTCTAAATGTACGAGGGATCTCATTCCTCCAACTTCCGAGGGTATGGAGCCAGAAAGTTGATTGTCATAGAGGTAAAGAGATGCCAAATTACTTAGATTTCCAAGAGTCGTAGGGATGGATCCATTGAGATCATTGTCTGATAAATCAAGTTGATTGAGAGACCCCAATATTCCTATTTCCTTTGGAATGGAACCAACAAGTTGATTACTGGAAAGTCGTATATCAGACAACTTGCTAATGTTTCCAATGGAAGAAGGAATTGGACCGGTGATGCTGTTGTTCTTTAGGAAGAGATAATTGAGAGATTTAAGCATACCGATTTCTTTAGGGATGAAATCAGAAAGCTTATTATCTATGAAGGATAGAAAAGACAAGTTGGTCAAACTACATATTTGACTGGAAATTGAGCCGGTTAAATTATTAAGAGCCAAATCCAGGAATTGTAAAGATCCCAACGACTCGAGTTGAGTTGGAATGTTCCCCGAAATGTTGTTTCGAGAAAAGTTCAGATAAGTAAGCTTGGCAAGATGAGCCATGGTCGGAGGGATGTTTCCGAAGAGGGAGTTGTTGGCAAGATTTAGAGCGACCAAATTCGGCAACCGGGAGAAATTGAGATGATAAAGCGTACCACGTATGGCAGAATCTGAAAGGTTCAAGCTTGTGATGCTGCCGAGAGGACCGCAACCGATCCCGCGCCATGAACAAGCGTTGCTCCCATTCCACGAAGACAAGGTAGAGCGACTCTGGCTGTCTAGCTTAGACTTCCAGGTTAGGAGTGCCTCCACTTCCTCATTTACCGTTTGGTTACTAGCACCAGCGATGGCCGCTAGAGAAGAGCTCGGAGACGAAGCAAGACAAGGCATTTGATGCACGAGCATGAGGAGGACGTAAGCGAGGGACGACATGGAGAGTTGTTTCTGAGACGAGGCCACGACAGGTTTAAAGGGGTGGCTGTTCTTCATTTCGAGGTTGTGCATGTGTGTTGAAATGAACCAAGTATAACCAACGTATTTATAGAAGAATGGGGACCATAAAGTCTACAAACAAGTTACTTTCTTCCTGGCCAATGTGAAGCGATCCGCAAATCTCTTGAATTATCAATATTACGCAATTACTTCATTTTGCCACTTCCGTAGACCGAAGACTGGGATGTAAGTCAACAAGGCTAAAACTTAATGCTGCTGAAATATAATCCCAACAGCTTCAATAAATCCACAACGACGTCCTATTAAGCGAAAACTTATGAGTGTTTTGAGCTCTATGTTTTTGGTCAAATATCTATGTTTTGCTGAAAATAACTTCCTGGAAAATGTTTTCTGAATTTTCCCGCATTTGGTTCTCGAAAAATAAGTTAGTCTAGAAAAAAAATTTCCACCGATGAAAAAAACTTCAAAAGTGGGGAAAACATTTTCCTCATCTTTCTTTCCTCTTTTCATTTTTTTATTTATTTAAAAAAAATAAAAAATTTAGTTCTTTTCTTTTCTTTTCTCCTTTTTCCACCTTGCTCCGCCCGCCGCTGCTTCCTCCTTCCTTTGCCGACTGCGGACCTCGGCAACAATCATCCGTCCGGCGATCAACCATGACGTGAGCGAGCTCGAGGCTTGGCTAGTCACAACGATCTCGAGGTCGCCCAAGGCTGGCGAGCCACGACCCGCAAGATCCAGCCATCCAAATGCCAGCCCGTAGCATGGCCTGTCCAGCCAAAAAAAAGAAAAAGAAAAGAAAGGAGGGGATGTGTACTATTTGCT
The DNA here is from genome assembly GCA_021437785.1 of Rhodomyrtus psidioides. Lineage (NCBI taxonomy): Eukaryota > Viridiplantae > Streptophyta > Magnoliopsida > Myrtales > Myrtaceae > Rhodomyrtus > Rhodomyrtus psidioides. Next base: position 527,057 of record JAILYB010000023.1, on the reverse strand, counting down.
TTGCTTGCACAATCAGCATCCAAGTTATACGCCAGGTTGCACCAGTGACAATGGGAGGCCTGGATTCATTGGAACAAATTACTCACACAGATTCTTCAATCTGGTGAGCTCGTGGCTAGCAGGCCTCGAGCGAGCCAGAGATCGCTGGGACCGGTCAAGATTCATCCATGACGTAATCGTGGTCTGTTATCATCGTGACAACCTGTTAGACGAATTGTCTTCTTTCCCCAAACTTAAAACCATTTGGAAATGGTACAATATGAATATATAGTATATCCAACAACACCGTGCATGGAGAAAGATCAAATCCACATGGACACGACAAAGATTATTCGAACTGCGATGGCTTCCTTGGCATGTCATGTATGATCTCAAAACAAGCGTTGAGAGTTTTGTTTTGATCAGTTTAACTTTTTCATTTTCCCGTTCTTTTTCCGACTTCTGGGTCTTTTGGCATCAGCGTTGGTTGTGCGTCTCTGATCCCTTGTTTTCATTCATCAATTCATAGTACTGTAGCTTTATTGCTTACAAGGGCAAAAAAACTGAGCAATGGCATGGTGTTACTGACAAGTAATTTTGTAGCATTCAATAGATTTTTCCATCTTTGCTACTTTGGAGTCTTCTTCTTGACAAACCATCAAGGTGGTTGGCTTATTGGTGAACCGGTCATTTTACTTCCGCGAGGTCACAAGTTCCATCGCGTGTGAGCAGGATGCCGAACGGCTTGGACTGAGTTATCTATAGCGCCAATGTGTCGATAGTTAGAAAAGATTATAGTAACGCTGTCAACGAGAGTAACGAAATAAGAAAATGGCCAAATTACTCACGTGGATTTTTTCCTCCATCCCCCCAACATTTATGCTGTTAAATTGACAGTCGCAACATTTGTCCATTTCAATATCCGAATTTTTCCTTTGCTTTTGTTACTCTAGGAAGCTTCATTCTTTCAGCAGACCACGCGGCCCTTACGCTTGGGCGGTCATGTTGGGACCAAAGAAAAGTAGAAGCCTCAACCGTGCTTTCATTAGTTGGCCAATACTGATCCACTTTAATAGATCATATCGATGCAGAAAATGCTTCTTATTTGGATAAATTGGAACGTCATTAGACGGCTTTGACTTGGACGGATGAGCCGACGGTCATCAGCAAAGCGATACACATCATCTTGTAATCGTGACCGCACGTCATGACGAGTTGTTCACCGTTCATCTGACATGTGGGGCGCTCTATTTGGGATTTGGATCGCATAACATTGAGGTTTCCGTGACATGTGTGACATTACTCAAATCAAGCTGTCTAAATAAAAATGGACGGCCTGATTTAAATAATGTTACGCATGTCACGGAAATCTCAATGTTAGGCGATCCGGATCCCTCTATTTGCAAAGACTTCTTAGTCTTCTTCGGAGCACGGATTTGATATTGCTTGCTGGAGTACAATCCCAACCTGCATTATTGACTATGCACTCGTTGCCATAAAAGCATGAAAATCAACAAATGCACAAAAAAGTCCTTTTTCTTTTTATTTTTTTAATCTTCGACCTATATTTTCTCCCATTTTCATATCATAAATATAGAAGCCATCATCATGAAAACACAAATTTGGCACGACCGTAAATCTTTCCCGATCATATCATAATCAATTTCTATAGGTTGATTATCATAATCGACAAGGTACTTCCCAAAAGGTTGCAATCCGAGCAGTGGCTTATCATCGCACAGAATTTGAAAACTTCGATGGTTGATAGTTTAGTGCCCGTCCGGAATCCATCCTTCAAGCTCACAGATGCAACCCAGTCTGCCAAAGAAACAATTGTCAAGATGCTAATAACATGGCGAAGCAAAAGCTTTGAACTTATGGAGCTTTCGACACCCACGTCAGGAATTCTAGGAGGAGTAGAAGCACAAGAGCAGACAGAAATAGGGGAGCTTTCGTGGCCTGCAGCAGAGAGGGAAGGGGGCTTCGGTGAAATTCAGTGGCTCGAACTAAAGATGGACTTCTGCATGTGTCGCGTTTGAACAATTTCTTTTTTCTCAAGTGAATACTCGCAATTGACTGGGTCAACTATGCGTAGATCTTCGAGTCATTTATGCTCGATCCATCGGTTTTACCGACCTAGTACCTACGTAGAGTCCTAGTTGAAAGACAAGTTTTCATTAGTACTGTTCTTTCTTGGAAGTCATAGACAGTGGCAAGAGAGCTTTCACTGTCAAGACCAGTGAAGAAGAGCCCACAACATTAAAATCAAATAAACGCAAACAAGACCCGCAACTGGCCTACATTGCCTTCGTAACAGTAAGTGTTGGAGAAGGATCCGATTTGATCCTTGACTCTGATTCTAATCATGGAGATTGACAATTACTTGATTCAGTCAATTAGGATTAATTAGGAAAATGTATCATGTATTCTTTATTTCATTCTTTTTTTGTACTATAAATATTGGCATGTATTGAATACACAATACAACAAGTGAAGACATTTTCAATATTCCCTCTTCACTTACATTTTCTGTCATGGTATCAAAGCTTTCGGTTCTGACCTAGCTTCCGCAAAAAAAATTCTTCAGAATTGCCCCCGATAGCTCTCTAATCTCGTTGTTGCAAATCCCCTCCGGCAAGATGAATTAGCACATCGGGTAGGAATTCAAACACCTGCATACATGCCAAACAGTCAACAAACAATCCTACCTACGATGGAGGAATCATCCAACAATTCACCTCAGAATCAGACCTTACAGCAATATGATTCGATGCACCACGAAGAAAATCCTGCACAACATCCCTCGGCTCCAGCACCAACTCCAATCCAGCCCTCCAGTCATGTCCAGTGGCTGCCAACACAATGGATTCCAGTTTAAGGCCAATGGAGTGCTGGGTTCAATCAACAAGAAGCCCAGCCGACTGGATCCGGACTGTCACGTTCGGACCACACACCTGACTTCACTTCACCGGGTCAAGGGATGAATCCCTACCTTGGACTACAACTCGGTTTCTACCCGTACCCTCTTTCGGCTGCTAGCGGCCGTCCAGAACCCAGCGACGCGCTTTACACATCGCTGGCCGATGGACCGGAGCTCCGGCTTATTAACTTGCAACTCACCGGTCTCGATAACTATAATACATGGGCTCGGGAGTTCCGGCGAGCCCTTGTGACCAAAGACAAGGACGGATTCCTTGACGGAATCGTGCCTCTTCCAATCGATGAACGGACACAGCGATATTGGCGCAAATGCAACCAACTTGTTCGCACCTGGATCGGGAACTGCATAGCCCCCGACATCGCCGCCGGTCTCCCACCGACCAAAGACTCAAAAACGATGTGGGATAGCATTCGGGAAATGTACGGAAAAATGGATCGAGCGAAGCATTTCTCGCTCACACAAGCCCTATCAGAGTTCAAGCAAGGGAACCTCTCGGTTACCGCTTGCTTCAACCTTCTCTCGGCTCTATGGAACGAGCTCGAGGCGGCTGAAAAGGAGCTTCAAGGGCCCGAATCGACATTGGAACAGTACAGAGAAATCCGAGAAAGAGAGAAGGTAACTCGTTTTTTGTTGATTCTAAACGAAAATTACTCACAGTTTCGTTCCCAAATCCTTGCCATGGATCCCATTCCTCCGCTTGGCCGGATCTAACAGCTAACGGTACAAGAAGAAAATCAGCGGCTGGCCACAACGGAGTACGTGAAGGTGGGAGAGAGCGTGACGCTCGCTGCTCTGAGAATGACACCTCAACGACCGTCGAATGCGTTGGGACGGCCAGTGTTGCCGCAAGTACAGGCCTCCATCGGGTTGTATGAGAGAGAGGCTGCATGCTGGGATGAAGAGAACCCAAAAGGTAGGGTTTTACGGATGGACGGTCCAGATTACAAGAAGGGATCACACGGCTCTTTTTCTCTCATCCAGGAGGGTGAATCAGGCGGCTCTCATCAGTCCAAATCCTATGGCCCACGAAGCACCACATCGGCAAGAGAAAATGGATAAAATTTTAAAAATAAAGGTAAATATTGTGATTATTGCAAACGTCCACATCACACTATTGATACCTATCGGAAGTTACATGGAAAACCAAATGATAAAGAGAAAAGAGAGAAAGATTTTTCTGCTTATCAGGTTTTGATACAAGGGACTGATAGGGCACATCAGACTATTACTAATGATCAATGCCAGTATATCATGAGGGCATTGAATCAATTAAAGATCACAGACAAGACAACAAGTTTTTCAGGTACTTCCTTTCTCAAGAATAATAGTTTTTCAGTTGCTGCATGGATAATCGACTCTGGAGCTAGTGACCACATAATCTGTGATGAGCAAATTTTTTCTGATCACCAGCAAACAAATCCTGATGCATCTGTTCGTCTTCCCAATGGTAGTATTACCCATGTCACCAAAATTGGAACAGTTCACCTTAGTTCAAGCATTAACCTTAAAAATGTTCTCTACATCCCTGAATTTGAATTCAATCTTATATCAGTTTCCAGGACTTGTGAAGACAACTCTTGTCATGTCATATTCAATTTCGAAAATTGTTTCTTTCAGGACCATTTGACTGGCAAAATGATGGGCTTGGGTGGTGCCGCACAAGGATTGTATTTTTGGATTAGTTTTCCAAAGGGTTTTGATTTATCCTGTAATGCTACCACCAGCAATAAAAATTCTCTTCTTCATCAATGTTTGGGTCATAGTGCTCGTTTTCCTCATCCAAATTGTCAAATTTGTCCCTTGGCAAAACAATCACGAACACCATTCCCGATAAGCACATCTCGAGCTGCTTTTGCATTCTCTCTGCTTCACATAGATATCTGGGGTCCCTATCATACCTCAAACCATGATGGCTCTCGCTATTTTCTCACAATAGTAGATGATCACACTCGCGCTACTTGGGTTTTCCTCATGCAATCCAAGAGTCAAACATTCTCCAAATTGTCAAATTTCTTTTCCTTAATCAAAAATCAATTCGACAAGTCTATGCATAAAATTCGGACAGACAATGGACGTGAATTTTTCACTACAGAGTGCCAATCTTTCCTTGCTTCTCATGGGATAATTCATGAAACATCTTGCACCTACACTCCCCCAACAAAATGGGGTTGTAGAGCGCAAACATCGCCATCTCTTAGAAGTAGCTCGAGCCCTAAAATATCAAGCCTCTATTCCTGAAATTTTTTGGGGTGATTGTGTGGTCACAGCGGCTTATTTGATTAATCGCATGCCAACTAGAATTCTTGAGGGAAGATCTCCTTTTGAAGTACTTTTCAATAAATCATCGGAAATTGGACATCTGAGAGTTTTTGGCTGCTTATGTTACACAACAAATGTGGGTCCTCGGCACAAAATGGATCCTCTTGCCATTCGGTGTGTATTCATGGGATATTCTCTCCTCCAGAAAGGTTACAGGGATATGGAAATATCCAGATGAAGGTTCTTTGTTAGTCGAGACGTTTCTTTCCATGAAGATATATTCTCATTTCAGGAATCGGGATGTTCCTCTCAAACTACCATATCAGAGTCAAAACATCATCAATTCTTATCTGAAGACGATTTGTCTATGACTTCACCATATATTTTGGTCTCTCCTGATCAAACGACAGAAGCTCCTGAATACTTAAGGCAAACAATGAGTCACCTATGCCATCCACCGAGGAGGAAGAATTGTCAGTTCCATCTTCATTTGCACAGCAGCATATTGATCAGTCGTCTCCCTCTTTATCAGAACGACCAATTGTCGAACCACCTCGGCGATCCGGACGTCAAATTCGTCCTCCTACATGGACAAAAGATTACATTTGTCCCACGCTGGATTCTCCAGGTACACAATATCCTGTATCTTCTTATGTCTCCTTTAATCGACTGTCAGCAGAACATATGTGCTGTATTAGTCGCATATCTGAGGAACAGGAACCTTCATCTTATGAAGAAGCAGCATGTGACCTGCGATGGCAACAAGCTATGGAAGTTGAATTACTGACGCAGAGAGAAACGATCTTGGAAAACAATTCCAAAGGATGCACGAATTTGATTGAATATTTGTATCGATTACAAAGACGGATGTCCTATATATAGAGATAGGACTCCTTTAGGAAATAGAATTGCTCAAAGATAACATATGACAAATCAATCTAATCTAATCAAAAGGAATTTAAATCAAATATCGCGATTATCAATATCGCTAAAATTCTTAAAATAGCAAAATACCTAAAATTTTATCTAAAATTGTAATATTACGTTTTCCGAATATTATACGCCAGTTGTCCGGCATCATTCTCTTCCTCTTCAGAAAAACTCGTCCTCGAGTTATAATGTGGTGTCTGGATCCGCTTCCTCTTGTATCTCTAATGTCTCCACCTATTCCTTTTAAAAAACATGATTGCTTGAGCGGGTCGCTAGTAAAATCCCATCGCAGTACTGTCAGCTTCCCACTTTGTGATTGTCATGTGAAAACCATAATCCATACAAGATTGCACTGCTTTTGTCACATATGTTTCAATGCCTGCAATTAAACTCTCTTTGACCGGTATCACAAAATCAATGTGCATTGTTATTCCACTAGCTAATGCTGTAGCCTGACCACTAAAGAAGTCATCTATTATCTGACCCCCCATAAGCCCCGTAGCAAGATGAATGTGCGGATCAATCTCACCTGGCTTGACATATTCGTCAGTAACATCGAGTATGGTGACATAATCACCTATCTTGATATTGGGCTTCACAATAACAATTGTCCCATCATGAGTATCCTTTGTTTTTGATATATCCATAGGTGAAGTCTGGGGTCGATCCTCAATTGAGTCACTCTAACCTTCAGTCATTTGTAGGGTATCTCTACTAATGGATACATCATCATTTGTCATAGTAAGATCTGTACTTCCCTTAGAAGTCGCATCAACATCATCATCACAATCAAGAAAAGCATCCTGAATTATGCTATGAACTTTTGTTTTTGTTGCTACATGCTCAGCAATCTCACTCTAGTTTTCTTCGTGAGGTTTCAATGCTCCCAAGAGAAGCAATGTCCCATGATCAGTACAATTTCCATTGATTACAACATGCAACTTCGCAGGTTTCATAAGAATGAAGTCTAATGAAGACATACCTGACCCGAATTTACCTCTATTAAAGCAGTCAGTACATAAGTCAAAGTCCACCTACTTTTGATAATGGTAACGCTTCCGAGAACAATCAGTGGAACAAGAATTGCAGTGGTACTCCACATATGGCCCTTTGTGTTTTACTAAATCTTCAACAATTGCAAATTCTGAAAATAACCCAGACGACATAGGTGGAGCAGCTTGGTTGTTTCTTGGGGCGATAGAAAGACATGGTTGTATTGTGTCAAAGCGGTATAATTTTTCTACCATAGGATCCTCCGTTGCAATTCCAACGTCAACTTTGTTCTTCTTTTGGATAGCCCGCGAAATACGTGCATCTTCATTTAAAGGACGAAGAGTGATTTTCTGCTTCGTTCCTTCTCTCACCTTTGATTCCTCCTCTAATTTCTTGAAAAGTTGGTTCTTGCCCTTGACATGAGCTTCGGATGTCTTAGTGGGAGAATAGGAGAAAGAAGGGTACAAAGAATCTAGCGAGTGGTTTGAATTTAACCAATCTTGTTCATAGGCAGGTGGAAGAAATCGAACCTTTAGCATTCGTTTCATCCGTCTCCATGTTCGGATAGGAGCTTTTCCTTGACGACGTCGGGATATTTGTGTCCGCTCCCACCAAGCTAGAGCGTCGCGCCTCAACTTTCTCGCCACGAATTCTACTTGCTCTTCTTCATCGATCTCCATGGCTTCAAAGAACTCCTCAACCTCCCAGAGCCACTCCAGAAAGTCTTCGATATCTGAGTTGCCATTGAAGGTAGGGAGATCAACTTTCAATTGATATTTTTCGGGATATCGTCGATAACCTCCATGTCGGCGATTCTCACGAACTTGCTCATCCTAGAATCTTCCATAACGGCGACCTCCACGAATAGGCATGTCCTGGAAATCCTCTTCTTCAAAATCCTCGACATAGACTTGTCGCCTTTGTCGATGATGTCGGTGATTTGCCCCACGATCCATAGCTACTTCGGGATCACAAGCGACAGAAATTCACTGGGCTGGAAGACGCCAGGTATGGGGTTTGTGGACAAACGCTGTATGGCTTCAAGGAATTCTTGAAACCTCCGATCGGTTTGATCCACGAATCGATTGAACTCAGCCCGTGTATAGGCTCGTTTTCACGGCCCTCAGCTACGGGGAGATTGATATTCACGTTATGAGTTATCGTCACAGGAGAAACCTGCTCTGATACCAAATGACGCAGAGAGAAGCGATTTTGGAAAACAATTCCAAAGGATGCACGAATTTGATTGAATAATAATGATAATGTATCGATTACAAAGACATATATCCTATATATAGAGATATGACTCCTTTAGGAAATAGAATTGCTCAAAGATAACATATGACAAATCAAATCAAATCTAATCAAACGGAATTTAAATCAAATATCGCGATTATCAATATCGCTAAAATTCTTAAAATAGCAAAATACCTAAAACTTTATCTAAAACCGTAATATTGCGTTTTCCGAATATTATGCGCCAGTTGTCCGGCATCAATTACGTGCCCTTATGGATAATTATACTTGGGAAATAGTTCCTCTGCCTCCACATAGAAGACCCATTGGCTGCAAATGGGTATATAAAATCAAATACAAGGCAGATGGTTCCATTGAACGTTACAAGGCTCGGCTAGTTGCTAAAGGTTTCACGCAACGAGAAGGTTTTGATTATCATGAAACCTTCTCTCCAGTTGCTAAAGAGGTAACTGTCCATTCTTTTCTATCAGTTGCTGCGTTTCGTGATTTGGAAATTACATCAGATGTATGTCCATAATGCTTTTCTTCATAGGGATCTAGAAGAAGAAATATACATGGAACTCCCATAGGGTTTACGCAGACAGGGGGAGTCTCGAGTATGTCGTCTCCGTAAATCCCTGTATGGTCTCAAACAGGCTTCTAGGCAATGGTATGCCAAATTCACTACTGCACTCACAAATGCGGGTTTTAAGCATTCTAAGCATGATTATGCCTCGTTCACATGGACCCAAGGTACTTCATCAATTTATTTATTGATATACGTTGATGATATACTCATTATGGGAAATGATGATTCTGCTATTACAAGATTTAAGGATTATTTGCACTCTACCTTCCATATCAAAGATTTGGGACCTCCCAAATATTTTCTTGGTATTGAGATAGCTAGATCTGACAAGGGAATATGTCTTAGTCAGCGAAAATTTGTATTGGAGATCATATCTGAAGCAGGATTATCGGGATGTAAACTAGCCATTATTCCCGTTGAGCAAAATGTTACGCTCACAACACTTGAATATGATAAGAGCTCCACGTCATCCAATGAAGACCCGTTACTTAGAGATCCATCAGGATATCAGAGACTCATGGGAAAATTGATTTATCTCACCATGACCAGGCCTGATATATGCTATGCAGTGCATATACTCAGCCAATTATGCATAACCCGATTGTTATATGAATGCAGCACTAAAAGTTGTGAAGTATTTGAAAGGATGTCCAGGATTTGGAATCTTATTATCACGTGATTGCAACATGGAAATGACAGCTTATTGTGATACAGATTATGCGACTTGTCCAATGACCAGAAGATCTATCACAGGTTTTTTGCATTAAATTAGGAAGATCTTTAATCTCATGGAAGACAAAGAAACAATCAATTGTTTCTTTATCATTAGCTGAATCAGAATATTGGGCTATGGCAAAAACTGTTTACGAGATAATTTGGATACGGGGTTTGCTATCAGATCTTGGGGTACAAGTCGATGGAGCGTGTAAATTATTTTGTGATAATGATGCAGCACTCAAATTGGCAGCTAATCTAGTTTTTCATGAAAGAACGAAACACATAGAGATTGACTGTCATTTTACTCGAGAAAAAATTCAAGAAGGGATGGTTATCACTCGAGGAATTAGAACTGTGGAGCAGCCTGCAAACATCTTCACTAAGCCTTTGTGCAAGAGACAGCATGCATATCTCCTAAGCAAGCTAGGCATCCTTGACATATATAAGCCGCCAGCTTGAGGGGGAGTGTTGGAGAAAGATCCGATTTGATCCTTGACTCTGATTCTAATCACGGAGATTGACAATTAATTGATTCATTCAATCAGGATTAATTAGGAAAATGTATCATGTATTTTATTTGATTATTCTTTTGTATTATAAATATTGGCATGAACTGAATACACAATACAACAAGTGAAGACATTTTCAGTATTCCCTCTTCACTTACATTTTCTGTCAGTAAGTCTTGCCATTTTGTGATCACGAAAGTCCCTTGTTAGTACTGGCAATTATAGGTGTGCAAACTAGATCAGATCGATCTGAACCGGATCGAGACCGGACCAGACCGGGCGGATTGGTTCCGTCCTTGAGGTAGACGGTCCGATCCCCGGTTCCAATAAATGGGACCGATGATCGGGCGGTCCGGTCTCCGATTCCATGTGTTATGACCGGATCAGCCCGGCCCGGACCGGACCGAACCGAACCGCCTATAATATATATTTATATATACACGCACACAAACAATTAGAAAAAAGAAATAGAAATATTTGAAAAAAAACAATGATTAAAAAAAACTTACCTGCATTTTCATTCAATTGATGTTATAAATTGTAAATTAACATACAACCGAAATATATTTTATTCTAAGGACTAGCTTTTTATAAGCAGTTGGTTAGTGTTAGCGGTCCTACTGGGCTGGGACAGGATCGGACCGGACCTCCGGTCTTCCCGGTCCGATCCCTGGTCTCGAAAATATGAGGACCGAGACTACTGGTTCGGTTTTTGGTTCCATGTCGGAATCGGACCGGCCCGGACCATGCACGCCCCTACTGGCAATACCCAAATTCAACTCTCTGAAAAAGAAATTCACTTTACGGTGTACTAATTTAGTTGAAAAGAATTTTCGTGAATTTTTTTCCTGAACTTTGGGATGTTTTGGAGCATCAAGAAATGGAAAATCAATTGGGAAGGTTAATATTTCTGGTCAAAGACGGTTTTATGCACTAAACATCGCCTCAAGCATGTGCAAACTCAAAATAGAATATGAGGAGTCAAGTAGATGACACGTCTCACTCAGGCCACGTTGAAGCAAATCTACGATATTACATCCTTCATATTAACAGGGAATTTGGAACTCTTTAACTTATTGTGAATTTAAACTGTAAAAGGATGAGTAATATTGAAAATCAAAGCCTACTGCGCTCTTGGCTCTCGCTAACCTCTGTCCTTCATTTAGGAAATTTGTCTCTATATGTTTATTGTTCGACGACTCCGGGTCTGTTTGGTTCTGCTGTGGGGAAATATATTTGGAAAAATACAAATGCCTTTGCGCTAAGGGATTTTTCGAAATGCAAACAGTGTTTGGTAGAATGTATTTTAGAAATACATTGGGAAGCAACTTTGACCTAAATGATGTTTGGTAAAAACTACATTTTATGAAGAACTTTTTTTTTTATAATCAAGGCGTCCGGGCCAGCTTGCGCACACCTCGACTATTCCTCGGGGGAGACTAGCACAGCAATTCATCGCCATGGCTCCCCACTTAAATCACATGTGCTCATATGGGGAATCAAACCTGAGACTAGTGCACCTAACCGTACAATCTCAAGTGCACCCTAACCAACTGAGCTACCCATGAATGGGTACTTTTGTTAATATACATATTTTTTTTAAAAAAAAAAACTTCAATTATTTGCCAATGTCACTTCAATTATACGGTCGGGTCACCGTCTAGGTACTTTTGGTAAAGAGAATCTTTCTTCTTTTTCTTTTTCCTGGAGGAAGGTCTGTCATCCTCATCATTTGGGTTTAAGCAGGAGGAACAGGAACAATCAACATCCCAAAAATAATGTCTGGAGGGATCCTTAAAAAAATGGATGCGTCGTCTATGGTCATTAAAAGATTGGACATGAGCTTTAGGATCATGTTCTTCCATACTGACTGACTCAGTTGGACATGGGGCGAAACATAGGATGGTGGGGAATGATGGGAAAACAGAGGAAGAAGTGTCTTCCTTTTCTTTAGTGAATTTGATAGTGACAGTACCATCCTTTTTCTTGGTGTACTGTGGCTCAAAAGATTGAACAGGTCTAGAATTCTGGTGAAGCTTTTCATAGTTGGTCACCCAACTGTCGGGAATGAGTTTGACAAGTTGATCTCTTGGAAGTTGACGAGGGACATGGATACATGAAGTCTGGTCGTTGTCAATAGAGATAAGCAAAGCATCTTCAGTACTGGGAAGGTTAAGGTCAATGGCATGGTTTTGTACTCTATACACCATCTGGTAGTGAAGAGTAGCAATTAGGGTTGATGTAGTTTGAGGAGCATCAGTGATCTGTAACTGGACCTTCAAAGCAAAGAGTAGGTTGGGATCTGCCAAGGCCATGTTGAAATTTGGGAAGAGAGTGACAAACATTGTGCCTGCATTCAGAGTGGTCTGAACTGTGCCGATGCAAGCATGCTGGTATTCCAAGAAACGGGTATTAAGGAGAGTAACCCGAGCAACTACGGGCAAGCCTTTTCGTCCATGCAAGGATAGGGCCAAACAGATGGCGCCGAAATGAAGGTGAGTGTAACCTTGTTGAGCCCACTGAGTAGGAAACTCAGGTGGAATCTGAAGAGTTATAAGGTGCTCTTGCTGCGTAGACATGATAGGGTGCTGGTCAAGTTTAGTGGACCGGACGTATTCTTTGACAGAACGAGGGGTGTGTTTGATGAGGTGTTTGATGGAGCGGATGGGAGAGAATGATGGTGGTTTGCAAAAAGCTGAATAAGGATTCATAAGTGGGAGTTGTGTTTCTGAGAACTTGCGATCATCATTCACATAGGATACCTCATAGAGGTAATCCAATTTGGATGAAGTGGTTTTGCGGAGTTCAGGTGGTAGAGGTAAGGAAATGGGGGTTTCCAACTAGACAGGCGCTGAAATATCTGTGGAGGGTTCTATGAGAGTATGAGTTTCTTCTTTCCCGTCAGCAGGTCTCGAATATCAGAATACTAATCTTAACTCAGTTTCGACAATGTTTGGCTCTGATGCTCATTCATCTTTTCTTTATTGGCCAACCACAAGATTCAAAAGAACTCAAAAGAAAAGAATTCTTTGAAAGAAAATGTTGTTCTCTGGCAAAAAAAGATCCACTCAGTCACGTGTGTGTTGAATATGTAAAAATTTGTCAAAGTCTTTGTGCGTTAAAGTCCTTATTTTAAATAAGCCTGAGCGAGATGAGCAGGTATGCTATCCCCACAAACACGACGCTCCTGGCCTTAAAGGGGGACTGCCTGTTTGCTCACTCAAGCTCATTCTTGAAGCTTAACCCTTAAGGTTCCAGATATTTCTGTTTCACAGGTTCCACATTGTGGCAAGTGAAGAGCATACTAGACCAAACAATCGTACCACTAAATCAACAAGAGGATTCTAATCTTCAAAGAACCATGCTTATAGGAAAGAAGAAGAAAGGGAACTTAGAAACTCATGATATTTTCAGAAAACACACTGATATTTCACATAAGGCAGCTTCTGCTGATTACAACGCATTCGAATGCCTTTTATAGGCTTATAACACTTCAACAGGACTTCTGAAAAAAAAAAAAAAACACAAATTCACGAGTAAAAACTGAAAAAGTCTTCAGGTGAACAGTACTGCTACAGTGCTACAATACTGCTATAGTGTCACTGCTACAGTAACTTTTGCTACAGTACATGAACTGTACTTTTCCCGAAAAAGTCTTTCGAAGGTTGCAGAAAAGTCAGGCCACGAACTAACTTGTACCTACTCTTATCTGCTTATTTAAAACAAGGACTTTGACGCACAAAGACTTTGACAAACTTTTACATATTCAACACACACGTGACTGAGTGGTTTAAAGCCGACGACGATCTGGGTCTGGATGATAATTGACGTCGTCAGAGTTGGAACTGTCTGGGCCGTTTTTTTCTTTTTTGTATTTATTCCAATACCACTGGTCTTCAAGTTGGGACAATCTGATATTTGAGTCTTCAAATAGTGGGGGACTATCTTCTTATTCTGCATCGTGCCTTTCTCCTGACAAAATATCTTCCATAGTAACTGGGTCTTGCGGATATTGTTGAAGGACTTGATTAGAGCTAGACGGCATTTGAGGCTGGGGCCATTGTTGGAGCTGAGGCCACGTATACGAGCTAGATGGCTGGTCCTGGGTGTTGGATGCAATATCCTGTGTAGGATAAGGATTTTGTGACAATGGTCCTCCCCAAGGGTCTTGAGTGTCAATATCCATAGACGAATCCGGCTGGCTTCTTCTATATTCTTCTAAAGCTTGAATGGTTTGAGGATGCATTTTTGGCCTATCCCACGAGAGATTCATCATGTGGTGGTATGGCCAAATCTCAGGAGGAACTCATTGATTTTCTTCACATAAAATCTTTTGGAGTTCTCTATACTCGTGCTGCATCAGTGTGATGGATCTGGGAGTAGTGGTGTGGATTATAAAAATTTGCCGGTGAAGATTGGGCTTGAAAGTAGTAGTGCCATAGTGCAATGCCTGATCTCGTACATCTCCTGTTGGGCTAAAGAAAACCCAAGGCCTGTGAAAAATGACTGTGATGTGCCTTTCTAGTTCATCCATTCGAAAACGTCTTTGGGAAATGAAATTATTCTTCCATGCTGCTAAAGGCTGAAACCAAGTGAGCATTTTTGTCAAAACCTTTTGGTTTGAGAAATCTCCCATTAGTGCTCTAGACAGGACTCGGACAATTTTGTCTGTGGGAAATTCAATTGCACTAGCATATACATTGAGAAGATGCCAAAAGAACCATTTAAGATCTTTAGGAAAATCATGACCACCGCAGAATATCGATAAACGGATAATTTGGATTAAGACCATGCGGTCCTAGCATCAATCCTCCATGGATACTGAATATGCGGTAGTAGTACATGTGCATATAATATTTCACATTTTCAGTGAAATTATTTTCTGCAACTTCTCTTGGAACTTCTGGAGGGTAATTGTAAGAATTCCATGGTGTATCTCGCATTGGTGCAGTGCGAAATGTTCCCGTGTTCTATGAATTTCTACGCACATACATGTTGATGGATTCAACCGGTTGCTTCGGCCTGAACAAGAAATCTGCAAGGACATTCTTCTTTCCTGCTATGTGTTTAGCATTAAATGAATATTTTGAGAACCATTCGGCCCACCTTAACAGCTGTGGGTGGGAAATTTGTTTCTGCTTGAATTTGAGCATTTGGGAAAATGAAGACATATCAATTCGACCAAAAAGTGATGCCCAATAAGGTGGTATTCAAACTTCTTGATGCCATATTTGACTGCGAGAATCTCCTTAAAAGTGGAGTGGTAATGCATTTCTGCAGGGGTGAATATTCCACTTTTGTAAGCACAAATGAAGCGCTTACCTTTGATTTCTTTAAGGATAATGGCTGCCCAATATTTGTCACTAGCATCTGTTTGCAAAATTCGCTGGCCAGTGGAAGGAATTTGCAAAGGAGGGAGATACTGCAAAACTTCTTTGAGATGAGCTATAGCCTGTGTCTGCTTTGGTCCCCATGGGGGCATCTTTCTTCAACATCCTCTGAAGAGGAAAAAGTGGTTTAGAGATCTTTGGCACAAAGTCTCAGAGATAATTGACAATTCCAAGAAAAGCCTGGACATGGCTAACTGTCAAATTCTCAGAGGGAAATTTTTGAAGTTTTTCTGCAAGGTGAGGACCCGGACAGTAGGTGCCTTCTTTCAAATGCATGCCTAAGAACTCAATTTCTTTTTGAGCAAAAATCATCTTCTTTTGGGAAAGCATGATTCCATGTTTCTGGACAATATCAACTAACTGGGAAAGCAATTTGCAATGGGATTCTTCATCCGGACTGTAGAGAAGAATGTCATCAATGTAAATCTGGGCATGTGGGAGAATGGGGTGAAAAATTCTACACATTGCTTTCTTAAAAAATAGAAGGGTTGTTTTAAGACCAAAAGGGACAACTGTCTATTGAAAATGCTGGTTTGGAATGCAAAAACCAATTTTAGGACTGCCATCAGGATGAATTTCAATTTGCCAAAAACCTACTTTCATATCGAATTTTGAATAGATCTTAGTCTAGGCTAGGCTACCAAACAAGGAATTTTTGTGAGGCAAAGGGAATTTGTCATCTTGAAGGAATTTATTCAAAAGTTGGTAATTAATCACCAATCTGAGCTTACCACGATTCTGTTCGGCTCGCTTATTCACATAAAAGGCTTCACAAGCCCGTTGTGAATTAGAAGGTTCAATGAGACCTTGAGAAAGGAGCTCAGAACATTCCTTCTAGGAAAAAGCAAGATGTTCAGAATTCATACCAGAATGACTAGCTTTTGTGGGACTAACATCTTCGCTTTTCTTGAATGAGAGTTTGACAAAGAAGTCAGGGTTTTTCCAAAGAGGGTTCGAACAAGTTTGGACAAATTGAGAGTGAGATTCAGAACAAGATGATAAGAGACTTTGGGTAAATGGGTCAAGAATTTCTGGCTGAATAATGAAAAGTCTTTGGATATCCACATGCTTACGAAACTGGTCACCAAACTGTAAGCTAGTGGGTTTGATTCTTAGCTGGGAAAGCTGGGCAAGAACATCCTAACCAATGATAAGGTCTTTATCTGAGGAATTACAACCAAGGATTTTTGTG
This sequence comes from Rhodomyrtus psidioides, assembly GCA_021437785.1. Classification (NCBI taxonomy): domain Eukaryota; kingdom Viridiplantae; phylum Streptophyta; class Magnoliopsida; order Myrtales; family Myrtaceae; genus Rhodomyrtus; species Rhodomyrtus psidioides. The sequence continues at coordinate 510,322 of JAILYB010000023.1, read as the reverse complement.
GATAAGGAACAACCTGGAAAGATTTGGAGTGTGATGGTTTTGCTGTGAAATTTTGTGGTAAAAGTATCACCGGAAGCAGAATGAAAATACCTCGTATAAGGCATCCATAATTTTTCTGGGAGTACTTTTTTACATCCATGAGAGATGCAGCCGCGCCGATATCAATGAGGGCAATGACTTGGATGGGTTTATCATTTTCTGAAGTGTGGATTTGGATGGCATATAGGAGAGTGGAAAACAGGTTGGACATGGAAAAAATCAGAGATAGCATCAGGGAAAAATACAAAGATATCACCAGGTGATTCATCAGAGTCTGAGGAATATGTTTGAAGGGAAAAAAGTGTGTTGGGTGAAGGTTCATCTTCTACAGAGAAGACAGACTCGATATCTTCATCATCCTATGGGATACCTGTGGTGGAAGAAATCTTTTGGATCATGTAGCTTTCTTGGTGCTTTGCCTGGGGACAATTTTTAGACGGACGACCCAGATCTCCTATTTTGAGGGAGTAACTTTTTGGATTTTTTATTTTTTTAGTAATAATCTGGGCCGTCCATTCATGACACGGACGGCCCGGTTTCCAAGGGTAGGGCTTGCCCTTATGAGAAATGGGCAGGCAATCCCTTCACCGTTTAGTATGCGTGGCCCTCTATTTGCGGAGACTTTTGCATAGAGCAAAGACTGGGATGTAAGTCAACAGGGCTAAAACTTAATGCCACTGAAATATAATCCAAAGCAGCTTTAATAAATGCACAACGTAGTCCTATTAAGCGAAAACTCAATACTTGAGTGTTTTGAGCTATATGTTTTTGGTCAAAATACCTATGTTTTGAGAGAAAGAAGGGGACATATCAACATACATCCAAAACAACTCAATTTCTTATGCTATTTAGCTTCCAGTCCTTTACATTTCCCATATCGTTACATTTGGCAAGGCCATTTGCTTTATCTGTAATTTATAAGCTTTCCTAAGAGTATTGTAACTTAACTCAAATCCTTGTTCATCCATTGTCATTTTTCACCATGCTTCTTTGAGGATTGAGCCATAGACCTACTTAATAAAAATCGAAGAACGAATTTCGATGAACAATTTTCTTTGTTGCAAAAAAACCGAACAAGTGTTTTCCGTGAAGTGTAATCAAGGCATTGAAGAAGACTGCACAGATTCTGCCAATATGGACAGGACCGGCACTCCATTTTCCTTGGAGTGGGCCATGTGAGGAGTAGCGTGTCACGTGTAAAACTCGACATGTGGACGTGACCATATCAAATGGATACCGACATGTAAAAAAAAAAAAGCAAATTAGAAAAAGCTGGAGCTAAAATAAGGAGTTTCAAAGTCCATAATCGTTCCGACCAAAAAGAAAAAAAAATCCATAATCGTGACTTTTAGGCAGGTTAGATAAATTATTTTCTCTCAATACTTAAACCGATTGAAAACGGACTAATATAATACACAGTACATCGCCTAATACAGTCCAAGGAGAAAAGTTATAGCCGCATGGACATGACATGATTATTCTAAGTGCAATCACTTTCAACACATATATAATCTCAAGCAAATATCGAGAGCTTTGCTTTGGGGGTCCCACCTTTTTTCTTCTTCTCTGTCAGAGACAATTCTTTCTTTCCATGTTTTTGATGTCCTTATTTTCCTCTCGTTGTTTATGAATTGTCACAGAGTTTCAATTATACATATTAACATGTTAGGGCTAAGAACACCTGATGGAATCTTGATCTTCCGGTCAGCTGCTAAAAACCTTAGAATGACATCCTAGGATCAAGATAGCTAGAATTTAGAAACACAATAATGGTCCAAAAGAATTTGTGTACTTGATTTGAGATCCATTGTTTTTTATGCTGAATACGACCATCCAAAGCTCAAGTACTTCTTTTCTATCCTTTATATCCCTGACTTAACGAGATAGCTCATCATCGACATCAATCCGTATGCGTTCCTTATATGAGGTTGTTATGAGTTTGTTAGATTTAGAGGATGAATTATAGTGCTATTTATATAGTTTCCAAACAGGGCCCTCTCATCATTGTCCGAGTTTAGCTCGGCCCACGTAATGTCGGGTCCATATTAGACTGGTTAAGAATCCTTATATCTTACCCTACAAGATCACTTTAAATGGTAAATTAATCCCGTAAAACATAAATTACAATCCCAATTAATATAAGTTAGCCCACATTAGGAAAAACCTTACACTTCCTGTTGAGAGGCTTGTAAGATTCCTATATGAAATCTTCAATGCTCATTCCATCATCAGACGCATCCTCCTGGTATTCTTTCCATGGCCACCGTGTGTGGTCGAAGTCCGCAACTTGGTTCCTCAAGAGCATTAACATGTTTCTGTTCATTAACGAGAAGCCGCGGTCCATCTGCGCTCTACCTTTTCCACTACCCCACTGTTGCCCAATCGATGCATTTTGCAGCACAATATTTTTGTATAAAATATAAATACACACTCGATGGAGAGTTCCTCGGATATGCTGCAAATTAAGTTAGTTGGGCGTGGAAGTCAGGACCACCCATTACCGAAGGAAGAAAAGTCCCAACTGCTTTAATTGATCCCAGTTTTTCCCCCCCAGTGACTTGACTTAGATTCTCTTCTCGATGTCTTACATGGTATGCCAAGCTTGTACGGACTGTTGATCATGTCTGCATCCCCACGGGTATGAAAAAGGTGCGCTACGTGGGAATGAGTAGAATCGGGTCAATACGGCAAGAGTACACTGAAAAGACCTCTAATTAAAAGCTGTCCCATTGGGAAAGGGAAACGTGGAGCGACTTGGGACGCGTTTGCTTCAACGTTGAAAAGGAGTTTTAACGCAGCGTTCAGCGATAGAACAAACAAGCAAATCTTGCTTGAGAGAGAAATCTCAAATTTTAATATCAAAAGGTATATTCTGTCCGCTCAAACGTCACAAAATACCTTATATAGGTGTTAACCCTAAACCTAACCCTACTATGATTATAAAATATCAAAATTCAAAATTACAAAATACCACTAAAATTAACAAATTGCCTAAAAATAAGGATTACGTAATATCACATAATATGATGTAGATAATATTTCGTAGATTGTTAACCCTATCCGCATCATTCTCCCCTGCTAAGAAAAAGATTCGTCCTCGAATCTGGTTCATCTTCAATTCAGTCTCTTTAAATTCAATCCTGTATCCAAGATTGCGAAATCTGCTTCGTCCAGGGACGGCCTCTCCAACGAATCAAGTAATATATAAGCTTGAGCCCCAAGAAATTCTTTGAAAGCACATCTTCAGGCTTATTCATTAAAAAACACATTTCAAAGTGTAGACAACTTCCTTCCTTGTTTGTTTCACTTCCACTGGGGCTTTTAACTTCTTCAAGTTCAAATTCTATGGATGAATCGTCACTATAGCTTAAGTAATAAAAGACGTGGCTGGGTTTAGAAAACTGCAGCGCAAGGTCTTTTGCCTCTTTCACTTTTGAGGGTTGAGGCAAATAGAAATTGCCATCCAATAGAACGAACGCGATCCAATCCACATGCACAAAAGCTGCTTTTATGGGGCATACTGTTCCTTCTTCTTGGTTGGGAACGAATGAATCTTTCAAGTCAACGTGCAAATCTATTCGCCGATTTGAAACATCACCCTCCTGACAAATTTTGATAGCCCCATTTACTCCTCCCCTCAAATCCACATCCCAAACATTGACAGTCGCGTCATTGCCGCATGTTATGACAAACTGCAGCTCGTCAGTGGCAGAAGACGCGAGATCATTCACACGGCCATCATGAGATTCAATTTCCAGTTTCAACTTAACACCATTGCCCTTGCCAAAAACATCCACCTGAACCAAGTGTCTCAAATATGCAGCGCCAAACAATAAACCATCTGAACTCCAAATCACACGAGTAATAGAATTACCTGAACCTCCAATCATAGATTCCTTAGACTTCGTGGAGCATGCTTCCATATTCCAGTCTTTATCTACTATTTTCTTTTCACCGCCACTCATCCCACGAACTTTTGCATCAACAATTGGCCTGTTTGAGAAAGCCATCAAATCAGATGGACGTGCCTCTTTTTTCTTGATGCTGTCGACCAGCCAAGCTTCCTTGACCACGGTTACGTCTCTTTCCATTGCTTCCACAATTTTTGTTGAGCCGCCATGCTTAGTGCCCGAATTTTCCAAGCCATTATTCAAAGTTCTAACCGCTTTAGTACAAAATTTCGGCTTTGTACATTCGACGATCTCACACTCGTCGGCATCTCGATCTAACAATCCAACCTTCATAGTACTCTCTTTCCTCCAGTTATCATTAACAGATTCACTAACTCCTTCTGAATCAACAACCGGAAAATCTCGCGAACGCCGAGAAAAATCACGATTTTGCCCTAAGCTCATCAATTTCTGCTGGAACTGCTCATAGTCGGGTGGAAGGAACTTTTGCTTCAGCAACCTCTTCATTCTATGCCAAGTTTGAACTCTCTCTTTTCCTTCTAGCTTTCTCGTATTCTGCGATCTCTCCCACCATATAGATGCAGCTCTTTTCAATCTATAAGCTACTAATCTCACCTGTTTCTCATTAGGGATCTCCATATAATCGAAAAAATTTTCAATACTAGCAATCCAATCCAGAAATTCTTCTATATCAAGACTTCCATCAAAATAAGGTATATCGACTTTTAATTTAAAGTCGTTACCTTCACGATTGTAGTAGCGTCGTTTGCCATCTCTTCTATCGCGATCGTCGTAATGCCGTCTTCCGTCTCGATATCCCCTTTGAAATCCTTCATAACGATTTCTGCCATCATAACTAGATCGTCCTTCATAGAAATAATTCTCTGAAAATAAAGGGTTATTCTGCCTGCGGACAAGAACAGGCCTGACAGGGTCACCACGAGCAAGATCTGCACCCGGCCTTCTGTCGTTCCGCCGATTCCGGTTTACATCAACGCCAAGACCGTCGGATCGATCCGCCAATTTGTCAAATCGTGCTCCGAAACGATCTATGTGTTCCATTAAACGCTGCTCCAAACGTTGCAGCGTGCCGTCCCCATGGATTGGGGCTCCAGTCTTCCGAGCATCGTCGCGAAGACCACCGCCAGTCGCCATAGGCTCTGATACCACCTGACGCAGCGTTCAGCGATAGAACAAACAAGCAAATCTTGCTTGAGAGAGAAATCTCAAATTTTAATATCAAAAGGTATATTCTGTCCGCTCAAACGTCACAAAACACCTTATATAGGTGTTAACCCTAAACCTAACCCTACTATGATTATAAAATATCAAAATTCAAAATTACAAAATACCACTAAAATTAACAAATTGCCTAAAAATAAGGATTACGTAATATCACATAATATGATGTAGATAATATTTCGTAGATTGTTAACCCTATCCGCATCAAGTTTTGAGGAAATATAAAGACTTTATTTTAAGGGTTTTGAAAAAATACAATTTATAGTTGGTAAAACATCTATTGTAAAGCGACTTTGAGTGAAAATATTGTTTGGTAAAAAAAATGCAAAGGACTTTGGGTTTAACTTACTTTAAAAAAAAATTAAAATAAAGACTCTCCAGCAAAGGGCTCTGGCCGCCAATGAGCCAGATTTATAGTCGACGGCCGTCATGGGGTCACGCCACCCCAAGCGTCGCGTGACTTCGCTAGATAGATCTAGTCTTGTCGGCCTTTCGGCGGCCCTATGCCAGTCCTTCGCCAATCAACCTAAATAAGAAGAAGATAAACACCAACAATCTAGGGTTTCATTTTAAAGAATGGGTAAACATGAATATTTAGTAATGTTTTGAGAGAAAAATAGGTAACTGACTAATATTCGTAATGAGGCTTTCAGCATTCCGGAAATGTGGAAAGCCCGATGCTAATTCCTATTAGTATTAGGCTTTCAACCTTTCCAAGACTGGATGCCCTTTGAAAAGACTCGCTAAACACTCCAAAGGGCAGTACGAGTCATGGCATATAGCCAGAGCAATAATTGGACCACCGCGTGCCGATCAACATCCAATGACCAAAATAATTCACACTTTGAAGTACCAGGAAAGCAACTTAGGTAAGCCTCTTCTTCCTCATTTAATACTTCCCTGTATACACTCTTCTCTCCAATTACATTGGATGATAATGGGCTCCTTTTCTATTTACCATTAATCAGGCCATAGAGTGTTAAATATATTCTAATTTGGGTATATTCAATTGTGGACTTTATTAATTGTTGCTGTAATTATTAATTGGTCTAATAAAGGTAAGATATATACAGTTTCCTATTCTAGTCGGATATTGAGCTAGATAGTATGAGCTGAGATAAACCTAATCCTTGATGAGGGGATATGTTTCATTCTATATAAATAGAGCTTAAATCCCTCTTCTAAACCCTAATGTCCACATAACCTTACATATAGAATTGTCTGAAGCGACAGTGAGGGTTCGTCTCATTAAAGCCAGTGTTAAAGGGGTTTCATAGAGGAGAAACTCTTGAGCATCGGATTCTCGCAATTCCGCATCAAGAACGATGAATCCAAAACAAGGTGCGTTAATTCTTTAACTCTATGGATTATGGATTCGTGTATCTGTACGTGTATATCTTGAGTCGTTGCATACGGATTAAATATGCAGCTTACATAGAGTGCTAAAATGCAATGGGATCATCAGTGTGTAGGCAAAAAATGGCATAGTCTTAATCTAACTCGCGAGTAATTTCGTCGCACTCAATAGATTTTACCATCTTTAATACTTTGCAGTCTTCTTCTCGACAAACCATCAAGGTGGTTGGCAATTGGTGAACTGGACACATTTTTCATCCACGAGGTCGCGAGTTCCATTCGCGTGTGAGCAAGATGACGAACGGCTCGAGCTTTGTTATCTAACCACGACATATTTCGTGTGAAGAATCTTGACTATTACTGTTAGCGTCAATGTGTCGATAGCTAGGGAAAATAATTATGATAACGCCATCCGCGAGAGTAACAAATTAACAATAAGAAAAAAAATAAGAAATTGCGATTTTTCACTTAAAGATTTGGAGATTGAGAGAGAAATGACAATACATGGATGCTGGTTTTCCGATCAAATAACTTATCTCTATATTGGCCAATCCAAGGTTTATCCTGTTAATTAGTTACCCTTTTTCTCAATTACAAGCAAGCAGGAATTAGAGTAGAACAATTTGCATAATTTTCTTCGTTTCCATGAATAAAACAATATATATATACACACACACACTCACTTCTAGTGACCCTTTTACATCTCACATCACAAATTGCACATAGCATATTTAATCAGTATGGCCCTTTATTTGCAAAGACTTATCAGTATGCTTTAGAGCAAGAACCGGGATTGTAAGTCAAGTCAACAACGCGAGAACTTAATATTGCCGAGATACCATTCGATGCTGCCCTAAGTAAAAATTACGTATTTGTGGCCAGAAAAACATGAAATTCAAGAAACGCATAAGGCAGCCCTATTTTCGATTCTCTTTCTTTTATTTTAATTTTTTTTTTTATAAAAAAAGCTGATGGTTGTTTTGAGCTATATTTTATCTCTGTTTTAATGTAGAGGTCGATGTCGTACAACGTAGAAGCCATCATCAAGAAATAACAACTTTGGCATGAGGTGTTGCAGGCGCAATTGGATAAATCATACCCGATCATACAGTGATTATCATGGAAAGGGATCGCCTCATAAGGTTAGGTCATGCCCTTGAAATTTGGGTCGTCCGTGTTATGAATGGACGGTTCGGATTATTACTAACAAAAATAAATATAAAAAATTCAAAAAATTGCCCCCTAAAAATAGGAGATCTTGGCCATCCGTCAAAAAAAGGACTGCCCGGATCCCAATGGCAAGTGCCTAACCTTATGAGGAAAAGTTAGGTGATCATCATCCCATGCTTTTGGTTAAAAAATAATAATAATAATACATTTTAGGCTCCATTTATTTTGAGCAATACAAGCAATGAAAAAAATATCTTTTAAATTATTTATGCTTTTGGTAAAAATAAAAATAAATTTTAGGCTCCATTTATTTCGAGCAATACAAGCAATGAAAAATATATATTTTAAATTATTTAATTCTTGTGAAACAAAGGGAGCCTTAATGGGGCGTTAGAAAATGGCCCACCAGTATATGAAGAAAATAATTGTACCTCAAAAATTTAATATTGCCGATAAATTATAAATTCGCTTGCCGGACAATCATGAAATACAACAAATGCACACCAAAAGTCCTTCTCTCGAATTGTTTTTCTTTTTCCTTCTTAGAAAGAATAAGTGTATGGGAAGTCTTAGCTCTGATATCTCATTCTAGGCGCGGATCGCTACTATACGAGTCTATCCGGAAGTAGCCATTCCGAAGAATGACGTTGAGTTTACCTTCTCCAACTACACTCCCAAGTTGAGAGAAAATATTTTTCTTCCCTTCATCCTAAATAATACCCTCGCATGTCTCAAAGTTTAGACGAAACCTCTTAAGGTCTTGCTTAGGACCAAGCGCTTGCCTTAATGTGTATACACAAGTACTAACATGAGAAGACAAAATTACGAAATCAGTCCAGGAACGGGGATGTGATGGGAAGAGAAAGTGACATTAAAGTTCACATCCCACTTAAAATGATAGCAATTTGGAAGAAGATTTCTCCGCTCGATGAAACACGGCATAGAACATTGGACAAATTCCTCATGTACATAGAGCATGAAACACGAGTCCAAAGTTATTAGAAAGTGGTACGTAGAATAGTACATACACATTAGCGCAGAAGGAAAGTTCGAACTGCTTTAATTGATTTCAATTTTTTGATCGATCATTCCACAATGACTTAATTCGATTCTCTTCTCAATGTCTTACACGTCAAGTTTATCTGGATCGTTGATCATATGTGCTTTCGACAGGAATGGCTACACATAGACGATATATAGGTGTTAAGTTGAGTAGGGTATATCCCAGGAGGAATACATTGAAAAGGTCTCCACTTAAAAGTAGATGTGACAAATGAGTGGGTTGGGTTGGGTCAAATATGGTCCGACCCATATTGACCCATATTGACCCATATTTAATGACCAAAACCTGACCCGACCCGCGACTGACCCATACTCGACCCGATCCGTTTTGACCCATATTATCAAAACACAACAATATTTTAAGAAAATAATATTACTAAAATATTTCCCGACCCCGGTCCCTACACCGGCCTCATCCCTGACCCTTGCCTGGCCCCCGTCCATGATCCCCGAGCCCCGGCACCGACCCTGATCCCGATCCCGATCCCAACCTCGGTCCACCGGCCCCGGAACCGGTCCCAACCCCTGACCCTGGCCCCAGGACCCGGCCCCGGGTCTCGGACACGGCCCCGACCCCTAGGACCCGGCCTCGAGACCAGGCCTCGGCCCCGATCGCGGTCTTGGCCTCGGCCTAGGGACCCAGCTTCAGGATCAGGGCCTGGTACAGCACGGCCATTGCTCAGGTTTTTGGCCTACCCATTGATGATCGATTGCATTTTAGAACTCCATGGCCTGATTAATGGTAAATAGAAGAGGAGCCCATTATCATCCAATATAATTGGAGAGGAGAGTGTATCCACTCTCTATTAAATGAGGAAGAAGAAGAAGCTTACCTAAGTTGTTTTCTTAGTACTTCAAAGTGTGAATTATTTTGGTCATGGGATGTTGATCGGCACGCGGTGGCCTAATTATTGCTCAGGCTATATGCGAGTAGATGAACGAATATGAAAAGGAGTTCCAATGACTTAAATTTAATTGACGACCGTGCCGATATTGATGCTTCCATTGGAGAATGACGGATGGTGAGAGTTACGATGACGTGACGCGAGAAAGAAAATTTGAGGCGTAACAAGATAATTTGAAATGAGCATTGCATGTACGTCGCGACAATAAGATCCACTAAGTAGAAATACCCAATGCATGATTGGAATTGGTGTATGATAGTCCCGCGATGAAGTTTGGGAAACACGACTGGCGTAAAGGAAGGTTTCGAGTTTATGAAAGCCATAAGGATGTGGAGTATTTGCTTGCCAAGAAAATTAAATGAGAAACAATGTGGATAAAGTTGCCTAAGGGATGAGAATATGAGTAATTGGAAGAAAAGCCAAACCTTCGAGTATCTGGAGGAGAAACCTTGAAATTGGGGATGGAAACCATGGAGTTTCCTTGACGAGGAAATGCGGTAATAAAGGAAAGCGTAACCGTGGCAAGTTGGTGGAACAGTTGGTCATTGGAGAATCTCGAATGTAATCGAGGAAGAACTACTAAAGGCTCAATCGTGAGTTTGCTTGAGAAGTTGAGAAGACTATAGTTCGAACTGGGCAGTCGAGATTAAACTAATGGAACTTATATGTTCCCGACGCTACGGATTGAAAGATTATGTCCGAAAAGGTGGAAACACTGAAGAGTACGTTTTCTTGATGGATTAGTGATGATCATGGTAGGGAAGGATCATGAGCCTTCTACGACGTCCAAGAAAAGTGTTCCGACAGAGAATTTGAAAAGCGAGATTACAGTGTGACGTGCATATTTCCTCGAATCAAGAGACAAATTGAAAGGAAGATCTGAATGCTCAAAAGTGCACCACCGATGGATGTTATGAATGTCGAAAGAGAATAGAGAAAAGTAAATACATGATGAGGACTGAAGGAAACAAGTCCTGAGGAAGGATGACTTGTGTCGGAAAAGATAAATGAGAACGCCAAGTAATGGGAAGAGTTATCTTGGAGAGTGATGATACGATGAGGCGTCTATACCCCATGAAATTGGATAACTGAAAAATGACGAATTTCGAGGATGAAATTTCGTTGAGGGGAGAAGAATTGTGACATTCCGAATTCCAACCCCTCTCGAGGCCATGGAATAGAAATATATCAATCGGTGTATTTCAGTTATAACTCGCTCGGAGTTGGCCACTATCGAGTTAATTGACCGAAAGGGAAAGACTATCGCGGAGTCGGGTACATGGACCTGGGGAATTTGAATAAGAATTGGCACTTTGACCATAAGAATTATCAAGGGGATATTTTGGACCAGCAGAGATCGATCTAGGAACGATCATGGAATGCCTTGCTAGTGTTATACGTTGGGATGCGGGTGATTCCGCCTAACTAAGGTGTAATTTGCGAGAATTTCCTAAATCGGATTCCGATGATCAGGACCGCATGAACGAGTGATAAACTCTCGCAATCACATGACAACCAAAGTCGCCACGGCTTGAGAAAATCCCAAGGTCGATGCGCGTAGTGCCTGCAAGAGTCGCCCGTCAGTTTGAGATAAACTGGAGTTGCAGTCGAGAGCCCGACATGAAATTGGACCTTGAGATTGGGTATTGGATAATGAGGAATTCCAACATTTGAAATGAAATGGACGTCGCCTCATCGGGAGTAAAATTATATTGAAAAGTGAAATTTCGGACGACAAGTGTGAAATGACCATTTTGCCCTCAAAGTTTAGCCTTGTTTTAAGATTTGAAGAAGGGCACTTTAGTCAATCTGAAGGTTAAAGTAGTCATTTGATGCCAAGATTTTATGAGCTTAAGGACAAGTGTCATGATTGAGAGGGATTAGCATTAATGAGGATTTTTTTTACCAACCATTCAACCACTTTGACCAAGAGGGGATTAAGAAAAGTCTTCTCTCTCTCTCTCTCTCTCTCTCTCTCTCTCTCCTCTCATTTTTCGTCGGCCATCTCCTTCCCCTCACTCTCTCTTTCTTTTTCTTCTTCCTCCTCTCTCACGCTCGCCCCAGCTCGCTGCCCAGTCCCGACAGCTCCACTGTTTTGGCCGTAACTTCTTCGTCCAATGGCCGATTGAGGTAATTCCACCTCCATTAGAAATCTTGTTGTCTTTTCTTTCCAAGGACATATTATAAGCTTGATGTGGCCCAGTATTCTGTCCCGTAGGTCGATTTGAGTGGGAAAAGGTCTGGATGGGACAAATTCTGATCCGATTTTGGGAAGAGCTCATTTTCGTCCACTTCAAGAGCTCAATTGCCTCCAAATTTTCGGTGAGGTCTCCTTGACTTGTAGTATAAGAGTTTTATTAGCTAGAGTTGAAGTTTCATTAGGGTTTGGTTAAGTTTTGTGGATGAAATGAAGTGATTCTTGTGGAACAGAATTTGGTCGTTCACGAGCCGTGCAGAACCGAGCTGATCTGAAGTCCTTTGAGGTGCTGTGTTGCTCTAAAATTTACGGTGAGCCTTCCAAACACATAGATTGATGTAATGGAAAGTTTTTTTTTGTGATAATGGGAGCTTAGAGGTTGAATTATGGACTGTTTGATGTCTTTGAACCAGAATCGGTTCTGCCTTGTTAAAGACTGAGTGAACCGAACCCATTTATGGTTCGTGGGGGTACCGCCTTGTCATAAAATCCTTGGTAAGACCTCTTGGGATGTTAATTGATGTGTTAATGAGGCCTTGGCTTGATGGAATTGAGAAATGGATAAGTTTTGATGTAGGAATTGTGAAATTTTCCTAGGATACTAAACTTCCCTGTACCGACCAGCATTGGATGAGCTTGGTGGCTGCTATTGCTTGGATTTGCTAGCTAGATTAAGTGGTAAGAAGATTTCTAGCCCTTAGTTAGGATGTTGGGTTACTAATGGGTGAGTTTTAGTTGAATTAAAAAGTTGTTTGGAGGTGAAACACGGGGATCTTGAGATGCCGCCTAATCTGTCTTCGACGCGCACCGTTTTTAAAACGAGTCGTTCTAAGTTGTCCGGTACTCAAATTAAGCTCCATTTTTGTCCATACGTGTCAGGACCCTCCCTCGAGGCGGAGCGGGCTCATGGGCCGTCCGATCGCTGTATGATCGGACGCGAGCCTCTCCCAAGGTCCATTACCCAAATCGCAACTGCTGGATATACGTGGTCGACCTTCAGTGTGGTATAGTGACATGTGATAAGTGTACATGCCAAGGAGTCGCCACCAATCGTTTCGTGGATGGTACGATCGGGAACCCTATCGAATAGTTGGGAGTGGTCAATTCGATTCTGCGGAAACCAGAGAAGTGAGTTCGGGGACTTAGTTACGCCAACTGTCAGAGTTGACGCCCTTTCGGTACCTAAGCTGAATGGTTTATCTGATCCTAGGATTTCATACAGAAGAGTGAGATACAGATCATAAATCTAGGAGTTCATGCAGATGGGAATAGCTAACCTATCACTCAAAATCATTAGAAATAAGTGCGCAAATCAAGGATCCAATACATGCGGATAAAACACATGAAATCAGCATGGCATCCCTAATGAGGCCATATTACCCTAGAGAAAAATCAATCAAGGCTTAGGAATGATTTTGGCATGATTTGCCCATGAGGGGCAAAATCGTAATTTTGAGCAATTCGGGAAAAATTCACCTCAAAAAGGTAAATCTGTCATTTTAGATGAATTGGGAAGTGAAAGGACAGGGGAAATAGGATTGGCTATCAATCCAATCCATTTCCTATTTTTAGGGAATTTTCAGGATTTTTCTAGAATTTAAAAGTGATTTTACCCTCGGAAGGGTAAAATCGTCATTTTGGACAAATATGAGAACTGAAAATCTTAAATATTAGGGCTGGTCGTCCACCTGACCCGAACCCTAACTTTAAGCAATTTTTAGAACTCGATTGAGACAAGAAAGATGATTTTCCCATTGAGGGACAAAATCGTCATTTTGAGAAAAGGGGCGAGACTCGAAAACCCAAACCTAAGAATGGATCGCTTACTCGACCCTAATTCTTACTTTGGCATTATCGATTTTGTCATACGTACGCAGCAAAGGCGACTTACCCTTAAAGGGTAATGTCGTTGAGTTTCGGAAGATCGGATAAGAAACCCCAAAAATAGGGTTGACCAGTTGTCTGTGGTAAACCCTCGATTAGTGGGGATTTCTAGAATGCCTAGGATTTTTCATAATTTTTCCACATTTTTTGGAATTTTTTGGAATTTTCTGGCATTTTTTTTGGATTTTCTAGGATTTTTCTGATTTTTTTATCTTTTTAAAATCATTTCCGAAATTTTTTATTAAAAAAATATGATTCGGACCGGGTCGGAACCCGGCCCAGACCCGAACCCGCGAGACCAGCTCCTTAAAACGACGTCGCATCACGTTTTTTTATTTTCGGTTTAATCGGATTTAATCTGACGGTCTCTAATGAACCGCGTGGCTAATCCACAGCCATCGGATGGTCTGACTAGAACCTACGGTTCAGATTAGGCGAAGACTCGATCAGGGCCGTCTGATCGGACTATTTAAACCTACGGCCACAATTAAAACCTAAGTCTTAATCTGAACCGTCCAATCCTACTAACCTGAACGACGTCGCCTCTTGACTAACCCATACGGCGCTGTTTCCATCATTTTTTATTTCTGATTTAAAATCATTTTTCGAATTATCGTAAATTCTAATCCGACGGCCACCATTTATTCAACTCAACTAATCTCAGCCGTTGGATCTACATATTCGAATAACAACCTCCAACGGCAGAGCTGACTAGACTGACACGTGGACCAATGGCCGATTGCCACCTAAGCTTTTTGACTCGTTGACCGCGCCACGTTAGCTTCGTCTTCAACCTCGCGACCATTGCTGAACGAACGGCCACGACTCTCCGGCGATGATCCGACGGTGGAATCTTAACGGATTGGAGCGAGACCGGCGGTAATCGACTCACGATGACCTCTATTTTAACATATCTAAGAATCGTAACATTTTATTCACAGAATCGCAAGAATCATGCAAAGTGCCGAGTACGGCCATGGGAGTTCGATCGCGTAATTTATCTAAAATTACAGTAATTCAATCACAGAACAGCACCAATGGAGGTTCAGAAAACTCACATCGAGCTCCGATTGAGTTCGCTCGGCCCAGATTTGGCTAGGGAAGGATGAACAGTGGTTCGACAATGGAGGTTGGATTGGAAGACTCGATTGGGTGTGTTAAGACAAAATCGATGCAAACAAGATATGCGACAATGGTCAGTAATTTTCAAGGAGTAAAACGCACATAGTAATTGAAAGAATAGGCAAGAAATGCTAGAACCGCCATTGAAGCTCAGTTCAAGAATCGAAGCTCGGCCTTACCTGTTCTCGCGATTTCGCGGGGCGCGGCTGGCGGCGATCGCTTTCTGGCGGTCTGGGCGAACTTCGAACTGTCTTTTCTGGCTTTGGTCTGGCCGGAGACGGCCCAACCGGCGCCTTGCAGTTGAACTCGAGTTCTCGACGGCAAAGGGCCGGAGAACGAGCTTTTTCTCGCCTTCTCTCAAAGAACAAAACGCCCACCAGTACTTCTCCAATTGTAGTTGATTTGTCGATCAATTTTCTCTTTGAAATTACATCTTCTACTGTTCACTCGTGCACAGGCCTGATGAAGAAGAAGACAATGTAGCGGACCGGTTCGACCGGTCCAACCGGTGGTCAGACCGGTCCGAACCGGTCCCGACTTGCAATTTCCCAAATTAAATCCAAATTAACAGGAAATTTTTGCAATTGAACCTCATAATCGAATTTAGGGCATGAATTCTATCAAAAAATGTGATTTTGCCCAAAAGTTCATATCAATTTCAACAAAACCCCAAATTTCATTTTAATTGCAAATTGAGGAATTATGCAATTGAAGGTCCAAATGATCAAATTGGGTTAAATTACCTGTGCCAATCGATTCAAAATGGTGAAACCCATTGGGCGGTATGTTTAATTTGCAATGATAGCCCTTGAATTGAAAGTAATTTCAATTATGCTCATTTTCAAGGACTAAAAATGCAATTTTAGTATGCAATCTTGCCAAATTCGTGCAATTGAACAATTTGTACAAACAATTGGGCTAAATTGCAATAAGGGATAGTTAGAATGGATGTCAAGATCCTAGAAAATACCAAAATTGCAAATTAAAAGACTCAATGGGTATTTTTTTCTCAAATTCAATAGTATGGGTTACAAAGGAACACCCATAATTGAATCTGATTTTGACCTTTTTGTGAGGTAAAAAATACATGGGATTAAAAATAAAAATATTGGCTATTTTTCCATATTTGTGTGACCTCAAATGCTATTTTTGGTCAAAAATGGTTCCTTGGGCTTGGCCAAGGCCACCAAAGTTGGTTTTTTAATTTTTTTTGACTTTTAATGAATTTTTTGTGAATTTTCAAAAATAAAACTAAAAAAAAAATTTGGTCAAAAATCAGGTGTTAACAGCTGCCCCTCTTTGAGAGGAATCTCGTGAGAGGTTTCACTCAAAGACAGGTGACACCTGAGTCTAGACCGACTCGACTGGGGAAAAGAAAAACGAATCTTGACACTCAATCTTTCTTGTCCCACTGGTGAATGCTCTGCTCTTCATTCTTTTGCTGACGTGAGAGAGAAAGTAGAGAGACCCACCTGCTATTTACCTGTTGATCACCTGCCTGATGCTCGTGCGGCATGCGCGGTGTATAGCGGGTTCGAGTGAATACCTAGGGACTCGTCTTTTGAGTATCCTAGGGCGGTTAAACTTTAGCCAGTATGGTAGGCCGTACCAGAATGGGATTCCTATACTTGACAGGAACCTGTGAATGACGCACCCAGTCTCTTAGGGATTGTCAGAAGTTTTGATCCGTATGGTGGATCAGACCATGAATAGGACTCCTTTCTACTAGGAACCTATGGATGACGCACCCAGTCTCTTAGGGATTGTCGAACATTTTGATCCTTCAGGGGGATCAGGCCGAGAAATAGGACTCCTTTCTACTAGGAACCTAATGGATGACGCACCCAGTCTCTTAGGGATTGTCGAACATTTTGATCCTTCAGGGGGACCAGGCTGAGAATAGGATTCCTCTCTGCTAGGAACCTATGGATGACGCACCCAGTCTTTTAGGGATTGTCGAACATTTTGATCCTATATTCTAAGGAATTAACTAGGATTTATACAAGTGAGGTGTGCCTAACCTTGAGGCTTTACCATATGAGCTATTCTGGGTTTAAGGGTTACCTAGAACCTCACAGAAAACAGATTTTGTCAACAGTTTTTTATCCTATATTCTAAGGGATTAACTAGGATTCATACAAGTGAGGTGTGCCTAACCTTTAGGCTTCACCACATGAGCTATTCTGGTTTTAGGGGTTACCTAGAACCTCACAGAGAGCTGATTCTGAAATTTGTCATTTCGACACGCGAGGCGTTATTCTGGGATTTGAGGATTCCAAGTATCCTGCAGAAAACTTAAACCTGTAACATTAGGATCTCATGGAGAGATGATTTCTAAAGATTGTCTTCTTGACATGGGAGGTGACATTCTGGGATCTGGGTACTCCAGGTATCCTGCAGAAGGCTCAAACCTATAAATTTGAAATCTCACAGAGGGATGATTTCGGGGATTGTTCTTTTGACATTGGAGGTGACATTCTGGGATCTGGGGACTCCAGGTATCCTGCAGAAAGCTCAAACCTATAAATTTGAAATCTCACAGAGGGGCGATTTCGAAGATTGTCCTTTTGACATGCGAGGTGGCATTCTGAGATCTGGGTACTCCAGGTATCCTGCAGAAAGCTTAAACCTGTAACACTAGGATCTCATGGAGAGATGATTTCTAAAGATTGTCTTCTTGACATGGGAGGTGACATTTTGGGATTTGGGAACTCCAGGTATCCAGGAATCCTGCATAAGCTTGAACTTGAAAGTTATTCTTCACAAAAGAAGTATCATTCTGAGGTCCGGGGATACCAGGGGTCCTACAGAAGTTTGAACATGTAAACTCTTTCTTACCAAGGGCACACCAATGGTCTTTAAGTGATATCTAATGTCAAACTTGACAGCACTTTATGACTTATATCATAGTCATGAAAAAATTTTAATGAATGCATTACGATGTTGGAGGTTATCCAAAACACCTTGCAACATACGGAAGTGATCAAAAACTCCTTGTGGGGAAAGTTTGAATCAAACAATATGAAATTACCAAAAGAGTTTGGTTAAAATGTCCAACGGAGTATTCTCATTAAAGAGGACTTCTCACCGTTTTGAGGTAATGGTCTTTTACCAAGAATGCACTCGAATTTCCTATCAAACCTGCGCCTAGGGTTCAGGATCATTCGCAGTGAATACACCTCGATCGATCAGGAGGACTTCCAAGGGACCGTAATGTTGGGCTTGGTCGACGGTTTCCAAAGGGGGACTTGCGTGCAAGTCAAGGCTTTCGAAGAGAAGTCTTCAATGTCTGCTCCAGGTTTACAAGTCAAGAAACCTGCAAAATGAGAAAGAAATAATCTTGCTCGAACTTCTTCAAGCTAAGCTTAGACATTAAACCCTATGTCAATCCAAGTGCCTTAATCAGAAAAGGCTTTTCAGGGTTGTAACGTAGGTAGGATTGGGGACCAAAAAAGGCTTGTTTTTGGCTCAGAATACGTGAAGGGTTTAACATTGGTGATCACTGCAAGTTTGCCGTCATCTTGCCCCTTCCAGTTCAAAGAGCGTCTTCAGTCTTTGAAGTGCATTGATAGTCTTTGAAGAGCACTGTCAGTCTCCGAAGCGCACATTTGTCTTTAGAGAATATCTCTTTCATGTTGAGACGGTGTCAACATCTTGTTTATGCTTTCACCATTTGAGTGTGACATGATTGGGAGCATCTTTTACAACCAGATCTCACCAGTGACCTATACAAAGGTATCATGCCATCTTTTGACATTTACAAGATCAAACACATGATTCACAAATGTACAAGTATTTGGACGGGCATTGGCCTTGCTTTTACCAAGCACTTTGCTTTTTCTTGATGCCCAGGATCGGATCTTTTTCTCTTTTTTTCTTTTTCTCATCCTTTGTCGAAATCTTACCCTTTCTTTTTCTTTTGGGAATCAGAATTTTCAAATGAGTGTGCTAGATGTATAACTTGAATCTCAGCACTCAAACATTAGTCCAGGAATTTTCCATAAATCCAATATTTTGAACTCTTCTGCTCGGGAAGTGATGTCGCTTCCGTCTTGGAATATGCAATGATCACCAACGGGTTTATGGAACGAACGTATAGGCTCAGCTGGGCTGTGCAAAGGGTCAAAGTGTATAGGATAGAGAAACGAATGCTTTTCGTCATCTTAAAGCACTTGAACTACCATAGAAGTTAAAATGACAAGCAACACACGAAGATTGATGCAAGTCTGAGCAAGAGAACTTCTAACCATTTACCTCCTGATACCGCTGGACGTACCTCCAGTTTGCCCCAGCGTGGGGTGGTTCTTGACATGGGTAAAGAATGAAACCGCCGTTCAAAGGGTTATCAATGGTCACCTGTAGTATTTATGATAGAGAAACGAATGCCTCCGTCGTCTCGATCCATGTAATCACTGCGAATAACCCCTACTTCCGTAGGTCAAGGTCAAGGTCTTGTTGTTCTTACCACTCCACTCGTCTCTTAAGTGTGTATGGGACGTGTTTTGATCCGGCTTGCCTCTTGTCTGAGGAAACATCCATTTAAACAGTTTAAACAACTCTTGTTGAAAAAGTTCATTTTGTTTTCTTCAAAACTTACCCCCCAAGGGGATTTATGAGGCATAATGCATATTTCAGATATCCTCCAAGTTTAAACATGAATGCCAATGACACGACCGTGAGAATTTTGCGTCTTTCTAGACATGAGATTTGAATGCATGCTATATTCCAAGAAGCCTTCAAATTCTAGCAAAAAAGGTTCTGACAGTCTTAAAACCTGAGAGATAGGGAAATGAGTACTTACCTGTCCAGCGTGGCCAGGGATCCCTGAAAAACATAAAAGGAATCTGTCGGTATATGCTCTCGAATTTCAGAAAATTAGAACGACACACCTTACCCTTGATCCTGCGCTCCAATGGAAATGGATAGATTCATGAAAATCTGCATCGTCTCTGGTCACCATGACAGTAAGTCCTCTTGATCATGCATTCTAATTGGCTTCATTCATTTTGGAAAGTGCTCTTGTGCCCTTCTTTTGAAGTTTCATGTTCTTCGTTTTGCTGTCTGCTGTCTTCATCGGACATTCTTGGTATTTGCCCTCGAGGACTTTGCTTCCTTGAGTCCTGCAATATTGAACATATGCTAATGTATGCATGGATGCATGACATGCTTATGCAATGACTATCATGAAGAGTAGGCTCAATTCGAGGTAGGGCATATGACCGGAATCTGATTTTATTTCAAGGGTAATATTTCTTCACAGCATCTGAATTTACAAGGTGCCCCAGTTCTTCTCCCTCGGAGTTTACAAGAATTAATGCTCCTCTCGTGAGGATCTTCTTGATAATGTAGATGCCTTCGTAATTTGGAGTGAATTTTCCCCTAGATGGGTAGTACTCGGCAAAACTTTCCTAATTACCAAGTCATTTACTTCGAAGTTTCTAGTCTTGACCTTTCGATTGAATGCCCTGGCTACCCTTCTCTGGTAAGTTTGTCCATGGCAAATGGCTTTAAAACGTTTCTCGTCTATTAAATTCAGCTGTTCATATATGTGTTTGAAATACTCTGACTCAGAGAGTTTATCTTCTGATAAGATTCTCAAAGAGGGAATCTTGACTTCTACGGGTAGAACTGCTTCTGTCCCATACACCAGACTGTAGGGAGTTGCCCCCGTAGAAGTCCTGATCGACGTTCGGTAGGCCATCAAGGCGAAGAGCAGCCTTTTGTGCCAATCCCTGTAGTTTTCTGCTGTTTTAGCCAAAATTCTCTTGATGTTTTTGTTGGCTGCTTCCACTGCTCCATTCATCTGTGGGCGGTAAGGAGATGAATTCAGATGTCGAATGCTAAAGTGATCCAGTATATCATCGACAATCTTGTTGTTTAGGTTGGACCCGTTATCTGTGATGATCGCCTGAGGGGTACCATACCGGATATGATGTCTCTTTTGATGAATTCTGCCACATTTCTTGCAGTGACATTCTTGTAAGAGCTGGCTTCTACCCATTTTGTGAAGTAATCAATCGCTACCAAGATGAAGCGATGACCATTTGAAGCCACAGGATTAATAGGCCCTATCATGTCTATGCTCCACATAGAGAAAGGCCAAACTTCAGACATTTGGTGTAGTTCGTTTGGGGGTGCATTGATCTTATCACGGTATATTTGGCACTGGTGGCACGACCGGACGTGCTGACAGCAATCTGATTCGATGGTCATCCAATAATAGCCAAGCCGCATGATCTTCCTGGCGAGGAGGTGGCCGTTCATGTGAGGCCCACATATTCCTTCATGGATCTCTTTCAAGAGGATATTTGCTTCTTTGGCATCTACACATCTCAATAGAGTAGAATCAAAGGATCTTTTGTACAGAATTTGTCCATTGAGAAAGAACTTGCTGGCCATCTTGGTTATGTATCTTCGGTCTCCTGGCAGGCTTTCTTCAGGGAATTCCCCTTTTGAGAGGTAATTCTTGATGTCATAATACCATGGCTCTCCATCAAATTCTTCTTCGATTAGCATACAATAAGCTGGTTTTTCAACTATGCCGATCCTTAGGAGTTCTATATCCAATCCTCCAGTTGTTTGCAACATCGAGGCCAGGGTGGCTAACGCATCTGCAAATTGATTGTGAGATCTTGATAGGTACTCGAATGACACTTCTTCGAACTTAAGTATCAATTCTTCAAGGTATTTGTGATAAGGGATGAGCTTTGCATCTTTCGTCTTCCACTCTCCCTGTGTCTGTAGGATGATGAGCATGGAATCTCCAAAAACTTGCAACCTAGGTATCTTCCTGGAAATGGCCAATCGTAGGCCTAAAATGCACGCCTCATATTCTGAGATGTTGTTGGTGCAAGGGAAAGTTATTTTTGCCGCCACAGGGTAATGTCAATCATCAGGGGATATCAATACTGCCCCAGTGCCTGCCCCTGACAGATTAACAGCACCATCGAAGTACATGACCCACTTGTCTTATGCTAAGTTGAGAATTTGACCCTCTGTGCTTGTTACTTCAGGAGACTCACCGTTTGACGGGTTTTCTGCTAGCATGTCAGCTATAGCTCTTCCTTTAACCGACTTCTGTGGAGAACACTTGATGTCAAATTCAGATAGCATTACTTGCCATTTTGCTAATTTCCCGATTAAAGCGGGTTTCTCCAGGAGGTATTTGACAGGATCGTTCTCTATTATGAGCTGAATGTGGTGGTGTAAGGTATACTGTCTCAGTCTGCGAAGTACCCATACCGCTGCTACACAGGCCCTTTCGACTGGCGCATATTTTGCTTCAGATGGTGTGAATTTCTTACTCAAGTAATAGATGGCTCTTTCTTTACCATCTATCGGGCTTGTTTGGGCGAGTAAGGCTCCCAAGGATTCCTGCTGTATAGTCAGATATAAGGTCAATGGGTGACCAGAAATTGGTGGCACAAGTACCGGCGGTGTGATCAGATAGTTCTTGATCATCTGGAAAGCCCTGCTGCATTCAGCATCCCATGTTACTTTCGCGTCTTTCTTAAGCAATTTGAAGATTGGCTTAGCCACATTAGACAGTTGATTGATAAATCGGGCAATATAGTTTAGTCTCCCCAGAAGGCTTCTCACTTCTTTTACTGTGGAGGGAGTTGACAGATTGCGGATAGCTTGAATCTTTGAAGGATCAATCTCAATGCCTCTGTTACTGACTATGAACCCAAGAAGTTTCCCATATCTCGCCCCAAACACACATTTGTTAGGGTTCAGCCTCAACTTATATTTGCGCAGGCGCTCAAATAATTTTCTTAACACCTGAATGTGATCCTGTCCTTTCTTGGATTTGGCGACCATGTCGTCGACGTATACTTCAATTTCTTTGTGGATCATATCATGGAATAATGCGACCATGGCCTTCTGATAGGTAGCCCTGGCGTTTTTTAATCCAAAGGGCATGACTTTGTAGCAAAAGTTCCCCTAGGGTGTGGTAAAAGCAGTCTTTGGTTTGTCTTCTTGTTTCATGAAGATTTGGTTATATCCCGAAAATCCATCCATAAACGAAAACAATTCATAACCTGCTGTGCTATCCACTAACACATCAATGTGAGGAAGTGGAAAATCATCTTTTGGGCTTGCTCTATTCAGATCTCGGTAATCCACGCAGATCCGAACTTTACCATCCTTCTTCATGACGGGGACTATATTTGCAATCCAGTCTAAGTATGGGATAGCTTCAATAAAGCCTACCCTAAGAAGCTTCATGACTTTTTCCTTAATTTTGTCCTCCAACTCAGCCTTCATCCGTCTGCTGCCTTGCTTGACAGGTTTGACACCGGGATCCGTGGGTAATGCATGCTCCACAATCTGAGGATCAAGGCCTGACATATCAGCGTAAGACCATGCGAAGATGTCTTGATATTCTCTCAGTAACTCTGTGAACTTGAGCCTTTCATTTCGGAATAAATGCCCGCCGATCTTGACCTCTCTAATATTCACGGAGTCTCCCAGATTAACAATGATTGGTTCTTCTGAAGTAGGAGGTGTCGATTCCTCAAAGGCATTCCAATCTCTACGGATAGACGCATAACCCTCGTCTTCATCTTCCTCAATACTATAAGAATGGTTACTGGAGAAATCCGAATCTCGTAACAACCTGGTATGCATGTTTGAGATGATATGCCTGAAATGTCATGAGTATGGTTAGTTTGTATTCCATAAGAACGACATGTATGATCATGGAAAGTCTTTTCGAAAGAGTTTTCGAAATAGGTACAGGTATAAATGGGACTGATCCTCATGTCATTGGATATCCTGGCCCCAGGGAAATCTTTTTGGAAATCAGGAATCATATGGCAAATCAGGCCTCAAGCTTCTGTGTGGAAGACTGGTATTATCATTGGGCTGATTCGTGGCTCCATATGTCTTTAACAAAATATGCGTGGTTTTATTGAATGCAAGATGGGCCGCGTTACAAGATGTGCTATTTGGACCAACGGCCAGAGATCCAAAGGTGTTTCCCTATATGTACAATAAGGAAAGAAAATACAATAAAATGCAGAAAGTTCTAAATGCAGTATTTAAAGACAAAGGAAGAGGTTCTTTACTCAGAGGAAGTGGCTCCATTGTCCAACCATTCCATGATGACATTCACAGAGTCATCTTTGAGAAAAGGATTTGTCAGATCTGGTTCTATTGGTGAAGTGACATCTTCTTCAGACAACCATTTAGAGTTTTGGTTGAAGTGGGCATTCAAAGGGTTATTGAACATTTGAGACCTGCCTTTCCAAGTTGGAGAACCGATGAATGAGTCATTCGGGCTGTTTCGGCCTCCCAGGCGTCCCAGGCTTCTGCCTCGACCTCGGCCTGTTGGCTTTGGGCCAGATCCATCCATGTGATATTTCTGATACCCCAAGCCCATTCTATGTGGGTTAGCTTTTAACTGCAGTTGGGTATTTATTCCTTGATTGTGTCTGCCTAGACCTTTTTCGGGGTTGAATCCGTATGCCAGTAGCATCTTAGCTGGTAGAAGACTATCTTCCGAGATGTATGGGGTTCTTAGCCTTGTCCCTGCCGAGGTATGAACTATTGCTACCAGTTCTAGGGAATGATAGCTCGCCTCTGTTTTTACTTCGGGTTCAACATAAGGTATGGCACTGTTCTGGTAGGTCTGGAGGTCGACTTCTCCATGCACAGTAATCACCTTCCCATCTACTGCGAAGCGTACCTTTTGATGCAAGCTTGAAGGGACAGCTCCTGCTGTATGGATCCAAGGCCTTCCCAACAAGAACCCAAATGCACTGGGCAGATCCATCACTTGGAAGTTTATAGAGAACTTTGTTGGGCCGATGGATACGTCAAGCTCAATCTCACCCACCACAGTCTTCTTCATCCCGTCGAAAGCTCTCACAGCCGTTTTGGATGTTTTAACCGTTTCTTCATTGATTCCCAATCTTCTCAGGGTAGCCAAAGGGCAAATGTTGAAGGCTAATCCATTGTCGATCAATACGTGCGCCACTCTTTTTCCGTTACATTGCGCGGAAATATACAAGGCCTTGTTATGCCCTTTTCCTTCCATGGGGAAGTCCTCGTCAGAGAAGCTCAATTGGTCTTTTAAAAGGATCGTCCCCACAAAGTCCCCTAATTGTACCTCGTTAATTGTTTCGGGGACATGTACTTCATTAAGTATCATCAACAGTGCGTTCTTGTGTTTTTCAGAATTGATGAATAAATCTAATAGGGATATCTGAGCGGGTAACTTCCTTAGCTGTTCTATCACCTCAAACTCGCTGGTTTTGATGATCGATATGAGCTTTTCCGCGTCTTCCTTTGAGACCTCCCTTTTTTCGGATTCGCCCTCCCTGGGGGCATAGAATCATCCGGACCTCATTACCGCGTCTACCTGTGTGGTCCCATAGTCCTAATGGACTGCTTTAGGATCGTATTCTTCTACTGGGGGGACTTTTATAGTTACAATTGTCTGATGAGACACCTCCGGTTTAGTCGTGTCGTCTGCTTCTTCTCGCGGCAGTTGAATCACAACAGGCTCGACTAGGTAGTCTTTCACCTCGCTCATGCTATCAAGTTCTTCCAATCTGATTACCACTGTCGTAGCGACTTCGACCATCGATACGGTGTTGTCAAGTTCTTCTATGCCCTTCGAGGTCTCTGGTTGAGAGAGATCATCCATACCTCCCCATCCGTCCGGTATGATGTCTTCAATTTTCTGGTAAAAGCTGGGAGAGGCCGAATAATTCACTTTGAAGTTGTACCCCCCAGAATCTTGACCAAGGTTGTCTATAATTTCGCCCTTCTTAAGTGCGTCGGCCATAAATTTGAGGTCTGCTAGATTTCGCCTCTTGGCTTCCAGTTCGTCTTCTTCGAACTCTTCCTCTGACTGAGTGACCGGCCCAAGACTGTTTACCAGATTCTCATGTGAGGTACCCCAGGTATTACCCTACTCAGTCTTGATCACGAAGTAGCTACCTTCCAAAGATAAAGAAGCTTTGACTCCTTTGAACTCTTCATTGGTGATATCAGACATTATCCCCAAGCTCATCATCTTAGCGATGCATAGTCTCTTTTGGTCAGTCGAGATCGCTCCTGCTTTTGGGTATGATGAAGCGGTTATTAGCAGGTCGGTCAGCTTAGGCACATCTACCTTCAGCCTAAGGTAGTCTTCTTCCCCTTCAGAGAATATTGCTCCTACTGCTTGATGATCCGGTAGTGGATTTTCTTGTACATTTGGGGCCGCATTGTCAAATTTTAGAATCTGACTATCGATCAGGGCTTGCACTTTTAGCTTACGGATATAACAGTTATCCACATTATGCCCTCTCTCGCCCATATGGTAGGCACAGATCTGGCTCTTATCAAAGCCAGGATACCTTGCAGGGTTTGCCCTAGGCGGTTCTTTCGCCACCAGGTGTTGCTCTAGCAACATCGGGAGCAACTTGGATAAAGGCCTCGGAAGCTGAGAGAATTGATTCTGGGGTTGTTTTCTTCTAGGCTCTTGCACTTTAGGTGTCGACCAGGATGATCCTCCTTTGGCTTGGTTGGAATTGCCGAACGTCCTGGGTTTGTGGGGATTTGGTATAAATGCTATGTCGAGTCCGGATTCTCTCTCCTTTTTTAAGGGGTATTGCCTTCTAGAAGCTTCATAAGGCTTTCTTTCCCTTATGGCCCATTTTAGTCTTTCGGCAACCTTAATCAAGTGTGCGAATGTTTGACACCCGGAAGTGTTTAGCCTGTCAAAGTACTCATAGGGGAGTGCTTTCAGAAATAAGTCAATCAGCTCCTCTTCTGGGATTGATGGCTTTACTTGAGTGGCCAAGGCTCGCCACCTCTGGGCATATGTCCTTATTAGTTCACCTCTTGCCTTTGAGGTTCGCAGAAGGTCTTCTCTTGTAGGGGCCGTAGCCGTATTGAATTTGTACTGTTTGAGGAAGTCCTCTGCAAGATCCTTCCACCCATCGTAATCTTCTAGGTCTAGCTCAATGAACCAGGCCAGAGCGGCGCCGGCCAAACTCTCTTGGAATGTGTTCATTAGTAGCGGAATATAATCTGAATAGTGCGCCATCTTGCGCAGGTAATACTTGAGGTGCGCTCGAGGACAACCTGTCCCATTGTATTTTCTTACAAACTCTGGCTCTTTATAGTCAGGAGGAGTCTCTACTTTAGCGAAATGAGATATCTTGTCGAAGCGGGCTAACTCGTAACCTTGACTGCTCAAGAACTCATCGATTTTGGCCAACCTTTTAGCCTCCGCTTCAGTTTTCATGGTCTGCTTCCCCTTCTCCTCCTTCTCGAGGTTGATAACAACAGGCGAGGCCTTTGGTTGTGATCGGCCGTTTGGTTCATGTATATCCTCCTCTGTATGTTGGGTATCCCTCGTTACTTCTCTATCTGCTATATCAGGTACCGAAGAAGGGCCTGAGTTGCTCTGGTTATGGGCCGTTGTTTGTTTAGCTTGAGTGGCTTCCAGCATGGCCTTGATGTCAGCCATCATAGTTGCCAGGGCAGTCATCTGAGACTCCAACATGCCCACGCGTGGAGTCAATTCCTTGCTGCTCCATTCTTGTCTTAAGGCGAGTACGGAAACGATGTATTGGCAGTTCCGTGATGAGAGTGTACCTATTCAAAAAGATTTCTAGTGAGTGCTTCGCTTATTTTGGCAGAAAGAAGCAGTTAATTCTTTCAGTTGCATGCTTCTTGTCAGTGGATGAGAAAAAGGGCTACCTTGTGAGCCTTAGCCTCATTTAAGTAGTTCTTTTAGTCATTTCCTGATATGAATTCATGAAATTAAAAGAGGCGTAATTTCTGACGATAGTTTTTATGCATTCGCAAACTATGTTCACATTCATGCTCATGTGTCCAAGATAGTATCTAATAGAAATAAGAATGTATGAGAAGGTGTCACAATGTTTGCTTATTTTACACTTGACGGAATAGTCTATTCAAGTCTAGGATGCTTGAGGTCTAAAGTATCCTCATCATCCCAGTATGGATTCCCCTCTTCAGTCTGGGACTCCTCGTCTTCTGAACATGACAGTGGTCCCATGTCTTCGGGTATGTACGGCTCTATTCCAGGTACGTACGGCACGATGTATTCGGGTATGTAGGGCTCGACAAGGCTTCGTCGGGTCGCTTTGAAGTGTTGAATGTATTCTGTGGTGGCTCTATGAATGTTTTCTTCACGAGTCATGTTTTCTGGCCAACTTATTTCTTCGGCTTGCGAATTCTTCAAGGATCGAATGATGGATGTCACCTTGGCTTCAAACTGTTTCTTCTCCTCCTCCATGAGAGTCTTGCTTGGTATGTCAAAAGAAAAGATACCAGGTTGTGGTGGAGAAGGGATCTCCTGTAGAGCTCCAAACTGTCGAATCACCCTCCTTGGATAGTATACGGTAGCGCCCGTGAATCCTAGCAAAGGGACTGGACCCCCGTCATCGTAAGTCAATCTGACTCTGCCCAGCGTTGGCAACCTTAGCCGCCATCGGAGTTGTTCGGGTTTTAGGATTTTAAGGAAGTTTTTCTACTCTATAAAGTTAAACTTAGGAACACGTGTATGGGTTCTGACAAAGGTTTTAAGAGGATGTGCATCAGGGCTGATTTCAGTGAAACCCATGCGGATGTGGAATTGTCTGATATGGGATATGAACCACAGATACAAAAGATCACTAGAGGCTCTAAAGATTCCCTTTTTTATTTTTTTTGAAGCGATTTAAGGAAAGGAAGGTCTCGGCAAGGAGGATGTTTGAATAATCCCACCCACAACAGACTTGTCTAGCTACTACAGCCATGATAGGGTCAAAAGTGACAGATGAGATCGGGAATAGTACAAAGCTAAAGAATGCCAAGACAAAGGCTCTACCAGATTTGGTTCCTTTAGCAGCAGGGAGGCGGGAAAATCGGTCTATAATGAAAGATAAGGAGACTCGTCCAGAATTGCTTTTTGTATCTGCTTTGACTTCATTCAGGCCTGTGTCGAGGAATTCAGCCACCTGACTCAGGGGTTCAAATCCTATAGGGGGTCGGACGAGCGTAGGAGTGAACTCAACTCCGATGACGGCGCTGTATTCCTCGATAGTGGGAGTAATCTCTAGTCCTTCCATGCAAAATGTAGCGGTGGTGGGATCCCAGTAGAGCGCCATGGCTTGAATAAATGCAGGTGGACACTCAATCTTCAGCAGGTCCAGTAGGTATCCTAGTCGTGATTCAGCATACTTTTGGCTGGCTTCGCCCATGCTGTCCCACCATGATTGGAGTTCGGCCCGGGGGATTTTGAATACTTGAATATCATTCTTTCCCATCAAGTCTAAAATATGCAAATGATTTTGAAAAGTCAATCGTCAGAAATTACTTTAAATGTATGAACGTGCAGATGTCATGAGGTATGCATGAGCTAACTCAATTGTATAGTTCAATTGAAGAAATGGAAATTAGGACCTTTTTCAGGTCTTGAAAGCCTGACTCAAAGCCTAATTTGAATTTCAAGTAAGTGAATTATGCAATTTAGTCAGGTTTACTCAGTGACTAAGGGAAATAGCAACGTCACATTCCATTGGTCAATACATCAAAAGAACAAAGTGGAGTGAACTTTTATTACAATGAAGATTCCTAATGGAAGAAAGGTAAAGAGAGATCTTTCAGACAAGAAAGCTGTAAAAGACCGTTGGAATGTGAGGATCCGAATCACTCTTTTCCTAGGGGTCTATCCAAATGATAGTTGGTCGGGAGTTTTTCCTCTAATCAAGTGTAAGGGAGTCGTCTTCAGTGTTTTGGTTGAGAGGCTGTAGTTCCTTTGGCCATTCTCGGGTCCACGGTATGACGACTTCAGGAACCTTCTCGGGTTTCGCCTTCTTGAGCGTGTTACGTTTCGGTTTTGTCTTGGTCGCGAGGCACCTTTTTCTTCCCCAGAAAGTGACTATGGGTACACTTTCTCTGGCCAGTAGTTCAGCCTTCCGACGGGCATATGCCTCTCTAGCCAACTGGTTGCGACGCTGCCTCTTCATCTCCAGATAGTCCTTAAACATCTCATTCGCTTGTCGCTTGAATCTGAGGTTATCGACATAGTAACGGGTTTGGCAATCTTCGGCGTATCCCAACTTACGTCCAGTCAGCTCCCGACCATGCACGAATCTAGTGAAGTGCAGCCTTGTGTTTGGTCCAGGGCGAGTGACTTTCCTCAGGTATTCGAAGGTCACCAATTCTGTCGAGCTCTTAGGGAACAGCGACATTCTAACCTATTACCATTGCTGTTTCAATTAGTCACTTGAGCGATTTGCATGATGTGAATGCATATGAATGTATGTAATGTATGAGTCATATTATGAAGCAGAGAGTAGTAAAGTACATCGGAAATAAATGCCTTACCAACCATACCTGGGGGAATGTGGAATGTCCCCCTCTTATCAATTGGCGGTTTTAGGTATACCAACCATCCATAGACATGCGCATGAGACAAGTGGGTATACTCTAAGAAATCAAAAAACAGGTGAGGAACCAATGGCTCAGGCTCCCACGATCCACATGAGGCAGATTCCTCCCCAAGGGTACCCACCTAGGAGGGCTAGATATCGCCAACGCAGATGGTGAGCGGGAACGAGTACGAAAGTCTCAAGTGCCATCAAACACAAGATCCTTTTCGCACCCTTTCCCTATCTAAGGTAACCTAGGGGTGATTGCAGTCGGGGTTTGACCGCCAGTGTGTGCAATGTGTCGTGATCATCACAATGGAAAGTCATGCACAGCTGTTTGTATCAAAACACCGCTTCAGTATGTGCATAAAAATAAACATACATTCCCAACTCCAACCTGCAGGAAAAAATGTCAACAATCACTCCACCCTTTATTTTTCCAATCTGCAAAAACATCTAACACAATGGTTAGTGTACGTACCTCACCTTCGAGAGCATCTGCAGAAAATAAGGTCAGATAAACCAAACAACTTTTTAATCGGCTCAAGTCCTCTGGTCTGCGAAACCAGAGATTCTAGGTTCGATCCCCAGCGGAGTCGCCAGTCTGTCGTGACCCTCCCTTTGAGGCGGAGCGGGCTAATGGGCCGTCCGATCGCTGTATGATCGGACGCGGGCCTCTCCCAAGGTCCATTACCCAAATCGCAACTGTTGGATATACGTGGTCGACCTTCAGTGTGGTCTAGTGACATGTGATAAGTGTACATGCCAAGGAGTCGCCACCAATCATTTCGTGAAGGGTACGATCGGGAACCCTATCGAATAGTTGGGAGTGGTCTATTCGATTCTGCGAAAACTAGAGAAGTGGGTTCGGGGACTTAGTTACGCCAACTGTTAGAGTTGACGCCCTTTCGGTACCTAAGCTGAATGGTTTATCTGATCCTAGGATTTCATACAGAAGAGTGGGATACAGATCCTAAATCTAAGTTCTTGCAGATGGGAATAGCTAACCTATCACTCAAAATCATTAGAAATAAGTGGCAAATCAAGGATCCAATACATGCGGATAAAACACATGAAATCAGCATGGCATCCCTAATGAGGCCCTATTAGCCTAGAGAAATATCAATCAAGGCTTAGGAATGATTTTGGCATGATTTGCCCATGAGAGGCAAAATCGTAATTTTGAGCAATTCGGGGAAAATTCACCTCGAAAAGGTAAATCTGTCATTTTAGATGAATTGGGAAGTGAAAGGACAGGGGAAATATGATTGGCTATTAATCCAATCCATTTCCTATTTTTAGGGAATTTCTAGGATTTTTCTGGAATTTAAAAGTGATTTTACCCTCGGAAGGGTAAAATCGTCATTTTGGACAAATATGAGAACTGAAAATCTTAAATATTAGGGCTGGTCGTCCACCTGACCCGAACCCTAACTTTAAGCAATTTTCAGAACTCGATTGAGACAAGAAAGATGATTTTCCCATTGAGGGACAAAATCGTCATTTTGAGAAAAGGGGCGGGACACGAAAACCCAAACCTAAGAATTGATCGCTTACTCGACCCTAATTCTTACTTTGGCATTATCGATTTTGTCATACGTACGCAGCAAAGGCGACTTACCCTTAAAGGGTAATGTCGTCGAGTCTCGAAAAATCGGATAAGAAATCCCAAAAATAGGGTTGACCAGTTGTCTATGGTCAACCCTCGATTTTTGGGGATTTCTGGAATGCCTAGGATTTTTCACAATTTTTCCACATTTTTTGGGAATTTTCTGGAATTTTCTGGCATTTTTTTTTGGATTTTCTAGGATTTTTCTGATTTTTTTTTATCTTTTTAAAATCATTTCCGAAATTTTTTATCAAAAAAATATGATTCGGACCGGGTCGACCCGACCTACTCGGGTCGGAACCCGGCCCAGACCCGAACCCGCGAGACCAGCTCCTTAAAACGACGTCGCATCACGTTTTTTTTTTATTTTCGGTTTAATCGGATTTAATCTGACGGTCTCTAATGAACCGCGTGGCTAATCCACAGCCATCGGATGGTCTGACTAGAACCTACGGTTCAGATTAGGTGAAGACTCGATCAGGGCCGTCTGATCGGACTATTTAAACCTACGGCCACGATTAAAACCTAAGTCTTAATCTGAACCGTCCAATCCTACTAACCTGAACGACGTCGCCTCTTGACTAACCCATACGGCGCCATTTCCATCATTTTTTATTTCTGATTTAAAATCATTTTTTGAATTATCCTAAATTCTAATCCGACGGCCACCATTTATTAGACTCAACTAATCTCAGCCGTTGCATCTACCTATTCGAATAACAACCTCCAACGGCCGAGCTGACTAGACTGACACGTGGACCAATGGCCGATTGCCACCTAAGCTTTTTGACTCGTTGACCGCGCCACGTTAGCTTCGTCTTCAACCTCGCGACCATTGCTGAACGAACGGCCACGACTCTCCGGCGATGATCCGACGGTGGAATCTTAACGGATTGGAGCGAGACCGGCGGCAATCGACTCACGATGACCTCTATTTTAACATATCTAAAAATCGCAACATTTTATTCACAGAATCGCAAGAATCATGCAAAGTACCGAGTACGGCCATGGGAGTTCGATCGCGTAATTTATCTAAAATCGCAGCAATTCAATCACAGAACAGCACCAGTGGAGGTTCAGAAAACTCACCTCGAGCTCCGATTGAGCTCGCTCGGCCCAGATTTGGCTGGGGAAGGATGAACAGTGGTTCGACAATGGAGGTTGGATTGGAAGACTCGATTGGGTGTGTTAAGACAAAATCGATGCAAACAAGATATGCGACAATGGTCAGTAATGTTCAAGAAGTAAAACGCACATAGTAATTGAAAGAATAGGCAAGAAATGCTAGAACCGCCATTGAAGCTCAGTTCAAGAATCGAAGCTCGGCCTTACCTGTTCTCGCGATTTCGCGGGACGCGGCCGGCGGCGATCGCTTTCTGGCGGTCTGGACAAACTTCGAACTGTCTTTTCTGGCTTTGGTCTGGCCGGAGACGGCCCAACCGGCGCCTTGCAGTTGAACTCGAGTTCTCGACAGCAAAGGGCTGGAGAACGAGCTTTTTCTCGCCTTCTCTCTCTCTCGCACGTTTTAGTTCGTCCTCCACCAACTGAATCGACCAACCTCCTTAACTGAAAGTCCCTACAGGCTTATATAGCATTTTGATCTTTTTTTGCACCAAACCGTGGGACTAACAGACTCCAATGGCACGTGCCATCACGTGATTTTAGGCTCAATCGGCGTCGGGGGCGATAGGCATCTCGTCTGATTCTGTTTGGTCCTCCGGCGGGTCTTATCCTGCGCGAATTTGGCACGAATTTGGCTTGTGTTTGGTATTTACTAACTTTACAGGTACCGCAGCTTTGACTGCCCTCGCCGGAGCTCGTCCGGCGGCCATTTGTTTCGGGGCTGGTCTCGATCGAAAGGTCTCGAGTCAAAGAACAAAACGCCCACCAGTACTTCTCCAATTGTAGTTGATTTGTCGATCAATTTTCTCTTTGAAATTACATCTTCTACTGTTCACTCGTGCACAGGCCTGATGAAGAAGAAGACACTGTAGCGGACCGGTTCGACCGGTCCAACCGGTGGTCAGACCGGTCCGAACCGGTCCCGACTTGCAATTTCCCAAATTAAATCCAAATTAACAAGAAATTTTTGCAATTGAACCTCATAATCGAATTTAGGGCATGAATTCTATCAAAAAATGTGATTTTGCCCAACAGTTCATGTCAATTTCAACAAAAACCCCAAATTTCCTTTTAATTGCAAATTGGGGAATTATGCAATTGAAGGTCCAAATGATCAAATTGGGTTAAATTACCTGTGCCAATCGATTGAAAATGGTGAAACCCATTGGGTGGTATGTTTAATTTGCAATGATAGCCCTTGAATTGAAAGTAATTTCAATTATGCTCATTTTCAAGGACTAAAAATGTAATTTTAGTATGCAATCTTGCCAAATTCGTGCAATTGAACAATTTGTACAAACAATTGGGCTAAATTGCAATAAGGGATAGTTAGAATGGATGTCAAGATCCTAGAAAATACCAAAATTACAAATTAAAAGACTCAATGGGTATTTTTTTTCTCAAATTCAATTGTATGGGTTACAAAGGAACACCCATAATTGAATCTGATTTTGATCTTTTTGTGAGGTCAAAAATACAAGGGATTAAAAATAAAAATATTGGCTATTTTTCCATATTTTTGTGACCTCAAATTCTATTTTTCTTAATTTTTTTGAGTATTTTCCTATTTTCTAAAAATACTAAAAAAATATAAACAAATATGAAAAATTATTTTTTGGTGAAAAATGGTTCCTTGGGCTTGGCCAAGGCCACCAAAGTTGATTTTGTAATTTTGTTTGACTTTTTATGAATTTTTTGTGATTTTTCAAAAATAAAACTAAAAAAAAAAACTTGGTCAAAAATCAGGTGTCAACAATACGTCCGTTAGACCTCGAGGGTTAAGACTATGAAATTGGGTTTCTAAAAAAAAGGTAGTAGTAAAATGTCAGTTTTCTTGTGATGGCTGCTGGTTGCGGAAGCTCGGATTGGCCAATTTTGTATATTGGAGTTATTGACGACTTGCCTTGATAGAATGACTCTTAATGCGCCTAGAAATAACTATATAGGTATTGATTTGTGAATTTATTTTATCTAAAGTCTCATCTGATTTGTGATGGCTAGATAGCGGTACAACATATTATGTTGCGTTTACCATATATGAATTCATAAACTGAAAGATACCAAATCAGGATGAATCGGGCTCACTATAGAAATAACTATAAAGCTGACGTTGAATTGATTAGAATGTCATTTCGGATTCTGGTTTTAATATGACATTAAGAAACATATTTTATGTATTCTCTTTAAAGAAATAATTTATTTTTCGTATCAAGTTTGGACATGTGCAGCTGCTCTTTTAAGATTTCAAATAAAGTAATTACTATTTTTTAATTAAAATAAAGCTGGGTACTACTTTATGTCCAATGTATTATACATATTATGTTTATCTTCCAATGAATTATACGTCGCTTATACAGTTGAAACGTTGTTTGCAAAAGATATCTGCCTAAAGAACAATCATGCACATTATGGAATAAATTTCTTGGTTACATTAGTAAAGAAATAGTGGAAAGACTGATAAAGGCAAGCATTCTGCTCACTCTTAAAAGTGACCTAGACACATGCGTATATTGAAGCATATGTAAGATAACTAAGATAAATGATGAAACTGTAGTCGATAGTTATGACCTATTGAAGGTCATTTATACTGGTATAAGTGGACCCTATATGGCAATATTGTATAGTATTTTTATCACATTTAAATGATGATTTTTCTCTATATGTTTTTGTACTTGATTAAATAAAGGTTTAATTTCCGTGACAAGTTCAACATATTTCTGATAATAGTCAATAAACTTTAAAAAAAATGTTAGATTTGATCAAGGTGGTGAGTATCATGGTTGACATGGCAATGCTGGATAACTTAAAGAGCCATTTATCGAATACTTAAAAAGATCCTAGGATAGTGACTTAGTTTGCTATTCTTGATGTTCTTGAATCAAAAGGTGTGACCAAATGGCAAAATTGCATCCTATGGATATGATGAAGAGTATGATTTGTAAAAATAACTTATATGATTTTATGTGGGGTGAAACTTTGAAAGTAACCCATCATGTTTTTACCAAAAATACTGGACGTTAATTTAGTTAGAATCATATTAAGGTTTGAGGTGTTCACGCAGAAATAAAGTTACATAATCCAACATCAGATAAGTTGGATTTTAGAACCACTCAGTTTTACTTCGTACCTTACCCAGATCATCTAAAGGGTTATTGATTTATCATTAAAAAAAAGGACAATAATTGTGGGATGACAGATAGCTAAATTGCTAGAGCTTGATGTAGTCGAATAAGGGTAGTTGCTCACATACTATAAAGGTAATGGTGTGTTAGGGATAATTGTATTGTTTTCCTGCCTATACAGATGATCATGGAGCATTCTAAATTACGGTTTGATTCTATTGGGGTTTAGGACTTGTTATTAAAACAATTCCTGATGAAGTTTATCAGACCCCACAAGTGCATAATAAAGGTTAAAATATCTCTTTTAAAAAAAATCTATCAGGCATAGGCGATCAATTGTATTAAGTCATACTGTATAGTCTATCCAAAAAAGCATGACTACAAAATCGACTATGTAATTGATCTAGTAATTTATACAGTTGCTACTTCTTGTTCTTAATTAGAACTGTGGTTGGGTGCATGATAGATGAGATATAGACTATGAAACATATGATGTTTGAAAGTTTATTAGTATGCCTCAAGGTCACAAGTCCATCTGCTGCAATTGGGTGTGTATAACTTAAAAGGACTCCAGATGAAAGTTTTTTTCTACTTTATTATATCAAATTATACTTTGATCAGTGCTTTATTTGAGAATTTTAAAGATAGATTGGTAGCCAAATTTTTCCACTCGTAAAGAATGAGTAGACTTAAAATAATTTTTATTCAGTCTCTCATAAAAAGTTTTCCAAAGTGATTAAGGTATTAATAGCTCATTATTATAAGGATTTTTATCATACATATATTAAAACTTCTTTTAATTGGATACTTCGAGGAAGTCTATATTATGTAACCTGAAGGTTTTGTAGCAGATGATTCGGATAAACTTATGCATAAAGTAAGATGAACCCATAAAATGACATGGAATAAAGTTTGAATATATTCATGGGTGTTCTAGACTGAAAGATCTGTTTATGGGTTTAAGTAAGCTTTTAGACAATTGTTGTTTGAAGTTTCATAACGATCTATCAAGAACAAAGTAAATTACTATATACTACAAGATCAATGGGAGGAATTTATTTTCCTTGTGTCTTATACAGACGATATCTTACTTGAAAGTGATTTTCTTGAATTACTATAGAAGGTGAAGCAGATATTGTCAAAGCATTTTGACATGATTGATCTTAATAAGGAATATTTTGTTCCAGGCATTGAGATCCATATGGATCGTTCTCGCCACATGTTGGGTTATTTCTAAAGGACACACATTGATTGTATTTGGTATAAAGTGTTGCAAGTCAGGAGTTGCTCCTATCATTAAGAGCTGTAGACTGAATCTGTCATAGTATCTTCATAAAGTTATGAAGAAAACCCAAATAAAGAATGTGCCATATCAGGGTGCACTTAAAAGCATCAGTTTTGAGGTACTTAAAGAGAACAAACGACTATATGCTAATTTAAAAACATATTCAGGACCTGCAGCTAGTAGAGCATTCGGGTTCAAGCTTTGTTAGCTGTTAGCATGATGTGAAGTTGGCAACTGCAGACATTTATATGTATGAAGAGAGGTGCAGTATTATAGAAAAGTGTAAACATAAATCTATGTAATCCTCGATCAAGAAAGCGGAGTTTGTAGTATGTTTTTCAACTGCTATTCAGGTAATTTAGATCCGGAATCTCCTTAAAGAGTTGACTGTATTTAATTTTGTGGATAGACCCATACAGTTGTATTGTGACTATAACTCTGCAGTATTGTTTATTAACAGCAGTAGAAGTCTCAGGGGTCTAAACATCTGTCGATCAAGTTTTTTACCATAAAGGTAACAAATGTAAGAGTGACACTATAGTAGAGCTTATTACACAGATGATAAGGCTGTAGACTCACTAACTTAAGGTCTTTTCCCATACGCATTTGGATGACATGTCACAGACATAAAAGCGTCGTGGAATGTTGATATGATATGTTAATTGATGGGCTAAGTAGCATAATGAGATGTTGTTGTTCAGTGGGAGTTATTTTCGGTATTTGCTCTAATAAAGTTTACATCTGTGTTTGTTATATTTTGTAACATTTAGGTATGTATCAACTCTATTGCATGCAATAAAGCATTTTATATTATAATTAAGGTGAGTTGAATACATTTACCAATTGAAAATCTCAAGGCATAGTGTAAACCTTAAGTGATGGTTGGGGCATTTAATTTTAGCTGAAATCATATGTCTTGTTACACGTAAAGTGTAGTTAACTATAAAGGTAAGACATATGTTGG
Source organism: Rhodomyrtus psidioides (assembly GCA_021437785.1). Classification (NCBI taxonomy): domain Eukaryota; kingdom Viridiplantae; phylum Streptophyta; class Magnoliopsida; order Myrtales; family Myrtaceae; genus Rhodomyrtus; species Rhodomyrtus psidioides. The sequence continues at coordinate 471,949 of JAILYB010000023.1, read as the reverse complement.
TTTATTGAAACCGTAAAAATGTTCTCTCGTGACACATCCGATTTAGTGACACATAAAGTGAGAGAATGATGACTGATAAAGAGGATAACATATAAGGTGTCTATAATATTTGAGATGTTATCCGATTGCTACACTACCATATCAAATCCATATCAGTAAAGTTAAGAGTATTTGTGATCGTGGATGGTTCTGTGTCTTCTGATGCAGTTACTGGCATGGCCCGGTTCGGATTGACTGTTGGGAATTATCTCTAGATCAATATAAAGATGTGCATATACAGTACAATTTCAATTAATATAGCCCAAGTGGGAGAATGTTAGAATATATTATAATATATTCGTGTGGGCTTATTAATTATTATTGTAAATTAATTGATCTATTAAAGAAAGATATATACAGTTTCCAAATTCTAATTGAATATTAGGCTGGGTAGTATGGGCCGAGATAAAAATAATCTTTGATGAGGAGATATGTTTCATTCTCCATAAATAGAGCTCAAGTCCATCCTCTAAACACTGATGTCCACATAACCTCATATCTAGAGTCCTCTGAAGCGATATGTGAGGAGCCGTCTCATTGAAGTTAGTGATAAAAGAAGTTCATAGAGGAGAAGCTCTTGAGCACAGGATCGTCGCAATTCCGCATCAAGAACGATGGATCTGAAAACAGGTGCGTCAATTCTTTAACTATATGGATTAGCGATTCGTGAATCTATACATGATGATCTTGGATCCCTGCATGCGGATTATAATCGCAGCTCACAGATGGCACCAAACGATAAGCCAAAAACTTGCACTAATTAATTAGCAAAAGTCATCCAAAACAAGGCTGTTTTGGACTGAGAACTTCTCTGGATAGCGGGCGATTCGTCATTGAATAATGGCTGAAACTTGGACTATGCAGCAACGACTGTCGCCCCCAGTGAGGATCTCACGGACTGCTCGTGCTAGAGGGACTTGCTACGGATCACATCGGTGCAATGACTTTGTCTTGAACTAGCAGAAACGGTGTCAGCGTCGGGAGCTCGTAGGCGTGGCAAACGTCGGCACGGGGATGCAGGAAAATCACCATCGTTGGGGGAGCCGCCAGTGTGGAGCTCTTACCCTTTTTTTTCTCTGAAAATTCTCAACGTCAATTCTGTGGACCTCTTCCTGTGAACGAAGACCCACACACATACTCACACATATATAATAAAGCTTAGGGTTTCGTTCAACCAAAAGGCTAATCTTCCGCTTCCCTTTCGCAATATAAAAAAAAATCAATTATTATCTTTTGATTAATCTCCAGGTCAACCTACGCATATATGAAAAGATGGGCCGAACTCTTTTGCTTTTCCATGATTTTGTCTACGAATTCATCGTGCAATTTGAATTCAAGGCCGCTCATTAACTTAGGCTTAAAATGAGGCAGAACTGAAGACCGAATTAAACCCATGAAGATTTCCCAATTAGAGTCCACAACCTCCCATGCTTCAACCGAATTTTCTAATGGGCTTTGATCTTTCGACTCCTCGTTTCTCATCTGCTATGAAGTGCACAATGATAATGCATGCTAACAAAAATTAAATATGAATCTTAAATTGATTATTTTTGGTCTTGTTTAGAACTAAAAATAGTTCTATGGAAAAATATTAGTAAATATTTAGATGTCAATAGGAATTGAAAGGAAAGAGAGTGAAATTATGGAAGAAGAAACTGGACTTTTGTCATGGTCCCTAGAATCTCTAATACTTTTCTTTAATTACTCGAGGTTCTATATGGTTTTTGCATCAAAATAATCTAGTCTATGTTAGAGGTATCAAAAGGGTGGATCGAGTTGAGTTTGGTTTGGATCGAATATGGTTCAACTCATATTAACGCAATACAATTTTGACTACCCATACCAGACCCAACCTCGACTTGACCCATGCCCAACCCGACCCGTATCCTAAAACACATCCATACATATTTTTGCGTATGAAAATAAATACCCACTCATTTAACCAACTTTCAAGCTCTCCATGTTAATTTGTTAGTATGATAAAATGTCATATCAAATAAAAAAAGAAAAAATAAAATATGGAGATGTAAATAAATAATGAAAAACGTTAAAAAAATAAAAATACCTATACAGAATTAAAAAGGTGCGCATGTATTGTGACGCATTTGTGGATGCATGCTTTATTAAACGAACTGAATTTTTCATGAGAGATAAAAGAGAGAGACAAAGAAAGTGACCTGTTTTGCTCGTTCTGATTATACTAATGAACTGATCAACTAACAATCATCATCTATGAAAAATATGCATTTAAATCTGACACGAGAAGAAGAAATTACCAGAGACATCAACGTGAAATGACTAAGAATACCTGAGATTTACAAGTATATATGCGTTATCATATGACAGCAAGGAGCAAAGCAGTGCCAGAAGTAACTTCGCTCTCCTTGTGGCATTTGGCTGCTACAGAATGACCGATATATCTCAATGAGTGAAGCATGTAGGATCAGCTAGTTCTTCCAACTTAATGTCCGCTGATGCGGTTAACACGATCGGGCTATGTGCCGAAATCGCTCGGGAAACTTGCTGCATGCTCGGACGAAGCTCTGGTTTGGGACTTAAGCACGAAAGTGCCATCTTTGTCACCAAAACCACTTCCCCCAGCACATTGCCTTTCGGGTACGGAATTCTCTGATCTAAAACTTCTTTCAGCGGCCAAGAGTCTGTTGAATGGCGCGAGGATGATGGAGATGTGGACACAAGAGATGATATGAGATCGCCCGGATGTCTTCCCATGATTACTTCCAATGTCACCATTCCAAAGCTATAAACATCACATTTCTCATTCACTTCCATAGTGAATGCCAGTTCTACATAAAGAATTAAGTATAAATCAACACATTCTTTAGATTGCAATGGCATTTTAGATTTTTCATTTCTTTTGGAAAAAAGTTTCCCTTGTTAATCGGCTGCCGAAATCTTAGTTAATCCATTATCGAACTTTCAAATCTTATGAATAGCTTTGGAATCGGTGTTAGGTATTTATAAGTGTAAAGAAAGGTAGTTAGGAATGAGGATCTTGTATAAGCTTTTTCTGATCTATAAAGTTGAAATGGGATGAAATTTCGAAGAAACCAACTAACCTGGAGCTGCATACCCAAAGGTGCCTGCAAAGGAAGTCCAATTGGATGAACAAGGTTGTAAAACCTTAGCCGTGCCAAAATCAGAAACGTGAGCTTCATATTCATCATCCAGTAAAATGTTCTTGCTCGATATGTCTCGATGTACTATAGGAGGAGAGGATTCAAAGTGCATATAGCACAATGCATAAGCCACACCTTTAACGACATTCAATATCTTACTCCAGTCGAACATTGTTATCCTTTGTTCGTTTTTCAGTATACCCTGCAAGGAACCCAATTCAAGAAACTCATACACCAGAAAGGAGTGGCGAGAGCTCGAGCAAAAGCCGTACAGCTTGACGATATTTCGGTGTCGGGTTTCCATCAAAGCTTGAATCTCTCTTTCGAATGCTTTTCGACTGGCCATTTCAACATCCGGTGCTTCGTTAAGTTTCTTTACTGCAACAATCTCGCCCGATCGCAGCTTGGCCTTATAGACACTCCCATGTCCGCCCATGCCGATGCAATATTTATCATCGAAATCCTCGGTGGCTTCAATAATGTTATCGTACACCATTCTTCCATCATAGCCCCAGATTTCAAACATATTTTCACTGCTCGCTTTTGTCAAATGGTTCTCTCCGTGCCTTTCTCTTCGGTGTAAAATGCTTGAAACTCCAACTACAAGAAACAACGCAAGCACGCAACCAGAAGTAGGAAGTAAAATGAGCAGCAAATTCTTGTCTCTGTTTTGCCTATTCCTCGCCAACACCGGGCACTGTGTCAGACCTACAATGTTGTTTCCGCACAAGCCTTTATTCTCTCTTACAGTGGCAATTGTGGCATTATGAAACGCTGGAATGTCTGGTAAAGGACCCTCTAACTCATTATAGGATACATCAATGGATGTTAGGCTTGTCATATCATCGAAAGTCGGTGAGATTGAACCCGAGAATTGATTGTGTGAGAGATTGAGTGTTTCCAGACTGAGCAATTCTCCAAGTTGTGGAGGTATGGCTCCGATAAGCAAATTTAGACTTAGATCGAGACTTTGAAGAGAGTGCAGATTGCCGATCTCACTTGGAATGCTCTGCTTAAGATTATTTCTGCTTAAATTTAGATACTGAAGGTTCAAACACTCCCCGAGTTCTCTAGAGATAGAGACACTTAGCTTGTTTCCTGCGACGTTGATTCGTACCAGTTCAGACAATGCTCCAATTTCAGGAGGAATATAGCCCGCGAGACGGTTGCCATCCAGCCAAAGCTCTAGCAGAGACTGCAACTTTCCAAGTTCTTTCGGAATTTCCCCAGTAAGTTCATTTGAAGATAAGTATAGTTCATGTAGTCGAGTCATCTTTCCAACATTACGCGGTATCATGCCTGATAATTTATTGCCAGAGATTTTCAGGCTTGTCAAATTGCTCCATTCACCTAATCTCGGTGGAAGCTCTCCATAAAGTTCATTATTGCTCAACTCAAGGTAATCCAAATAGGGGTATAAGCCAAGAACATCAGTAATGTTGTCTATTAGATGGTTATTTTGGAGCCTAACTCTATACAAGCTCGTACAATTTTTCAGGCTTCGTGCTATCGGTCCCGTGAAGTGATTGTTTTGAGCAGTGAAGTTCTCAAGAACTTGACCACTGCATATATCCGGGGGCAGTTGGCCGACAAGCTGGTTATCAGATAGTTGTAGGCTTGTGAGGGATGTGAGATTGTTGAACTCAATGGGAAGAGAGCCTTCAAGACTATTTTGATATAGAGCCAGTTTAACAAGGAGACATAGTCTTCCTATCTCTTTCGGAATAGAGCGGGACAACTTGTTTTGGTACAGGTGCAATTCATTGAGCTTGCTTAAGTTTCCGATACTAGGAGGTATCCGATACTAGGAGGTATAGGGCCAGAGATACTGTTTTCAAAGAGGAACAAGAGGGTCAAGTTGCCCAACTTCCCGATCGTTTCCGGGATAGATCCTGTGAGATTATTAGCATAGATAGAGATTTCAGAGAGAGATCTAAGGTTTCCGATTTCAGGAGGAATAGGACCGGAAAGCTTATTCTGGAAAAGATAAAGAATGTTTAAGTTGCTTAAGTTCCCTATTGAAGACGGGATGGAACTTGTTAGATCATTGAATAACAGCTGAAGATGTACGAGAGATTTCATTCCTCCAACTTCTTTAGGTATGGGGCCAGAGAGTTGGTTTTCATAGAAGTAAAGAAAGGCTAAATTGCTCAAATTTCCTAGAGTTGGAGGGATAGATCCATTGAGGTAATTGGCTGATAAGTCGAGCTCACTAAGAGACACCAACATTCCTATTTCTATTGGAATGGACCCAAGGAGATCATTATTGAAAAGCCGTAACCTCATCAAACTGCTCATGTTTCCAATTGAAGGTGGAATGCGATTGCCGATGTGGTTACTATATAGAAACAGATCATTGAGAGATTTGAGCATTCCTACTTCTCGAGGGATGAACCCGGAGATGTTATTGTTTTGAAGGTATAAGCCAGTCAAGTTACTCAAACTTCCTATAGAATTGGGGATCGAACCCGTGATATTGTTCGATGATAAGTCCAGAACTTTTAGAGACTGCAATGATTCGAGTTGGGTTGGAATGTCTCCAGAAATGAGGTTTTGAGATAAGTCTAGGTAAGCAAGCTTGGAAAGATTGCTGACACTCGAGGGGATGTCTGATGGGATAAATCGACTGTGAGGCTCTCAACAAGCACTCTCAAAGGAACTTTGTTTACACAAGGAAGAGGAGACGGAAGGTGGCTTTTCAATATACTGTATTCACAATCGATTCACCCATACTGAAATGGTTACAAGACTCACCTATTTATAGGCTTATTCTAGCCGTGATGAAAAATATGAAAAACCAGAGATATCACAAGTCTCCCAATAAATCTTGTGCGACGGTGATATGATTAGCTATTACGTCCTTTTCTTTGTTTTCTCTCTTCTTTTTTTCCTTTCTTCTAGACACTATATTCAACGCCGTGGCCAAAGCATGACCATATGAACGTTGAACGATTCTTCCATGCTTATTGACTCCATTTAGCACCAAGGTAGAACCGCCACCTGATGATGCCTAGAAGGCAAGGATATGCGTTTTGCTAAGCCCTGGTTAAACTAACTGGTACATTTTTCTAATTACATGAACATATTGTTTTGTAAGCCTATACGAGTTCACTGTAATTTTCTTCTCAATGGAGAAATGGTGACTCCTGAGAGCCAATAGGAATCCTGGGCCGGTTGTTAAGGTCACTTGGGAGCACACGTCGAGGTCAACAAGAAGTTGATGACCGAGGAATTTATGTTTACTCAATCACCATTTGAAACATATCCGAAGATGCCGGCAAAAGACGTCCAGATGAATAAGATTAAGATATCTGAGAGAGGCTGCAGATTTCCAATCTCAACAGGAATACTCCTAAGATTGATTCCACCTAAATTTTAAATATTAAGGTACATGCAGTCCCCCGATTATCCAGGAATCAAGCCGCTCAGCTTGTTTTCTGCGATGTTAATCCTCAGTAAATTTTGGAAGAGTTCCGATCTAACTGGGAATAGACTTTGAAATATGATTTCCATCCGACGAAAGCTCTAGCAGAGAGGATCAGTAATACAGCCCTTTAACTGGTTGTTGTGGAGCTTAAGTCTAGACAACCTTGTGCAATTTTTTAAGCCCCACGGTACTGATCCTATGAAATGATTTTCACTTGCAGTAAGCTATTCAAGAACTCGACCATTGGAGATATCTGGCAGCAGTTGATCGACAAGCTCGTTTTCGCTAATATAAAGTCTTATGAGAGTTGTGAGATTACTAATCTCGATGGGAACATTGCCTTCTAGGTTATTCTCAGATAGAAGCAGATCTATGAGGAGTCCCAAATCTGTCCTATCTATTTCGGAATAAAGACAACTCATTTCAGTATAGGGCCAACGTGTCAAGTCTGCTCAAGTAATCTTTAACGGAAGAAATCTAGCCAAAGAGACAATTGTTTTGACATTCTGAATTTCGACCCATTTCAAAGCTTATGAATGAATGAAATGCCTATATATGACCCAAAAAAAAAAAAAAAACGCGACCATGGATTGGTACTTTGGCCATAAGGATTGCTGAGGGAATATTTTGGTCTATCAAAGGCCGATCTAAGATTGGTCTTAGAACAATTTTCCAGCGTTATGCAATTGGTTCACGGGTGATTCTGTTTGACCATAATATAATTTGCGAATTAACCTAAACCAAATTCTAACGATCGCGTCCTTCGAAACTTGCGATTAGCCTTCACAATTACATAACAATTAAGGTCGCCATGGCTCGTATGACTCTTAGACGTGACAATAATCAGGTCGATACGCGTAACTCCTAATAGCCGTCCGTTAGTTTGAGGTGCACTGAAATCACTATTTATGGATTTTAACCACGATTTGGACTTCGAAATTGAGCGTCAGCTATTCGAGAATTCCAACAGTAATATTTTGGACGTCGCCTCATCGAGGTCAATTAAGTTCTAAGATCGTCCCTTAATAATTAGAAGATTTGGAATTAGAGCTATAAGTTAGAGATTACCTCTTACCCTTGATAATTGCTAATTCCTCTAGATATTTATGAGGGCATTATTGTCAAAGAGATTGTCTTGAATTTATGGATAAGGAGAGAAGATGACGTTATGGATAAGGAAGCAAAGTTCAAGATTGTGTGGGACCATCTAGTCAATCACTAGTGTCCATCTATCACCTTTTCAACTAGTCAAACTTGTCTTTGGCCAAAAAAAAAAAAACTAGTCAAACTTGTCCATCACCTAGTCACATTCTTGTCCCCCAACTTGCATGCTAGCTTCTTGAGGAATCTTTGGACAACTTGGGAACACAACACACTCTTCCTCTCTCATTTTCTCTCACCCGACCATCCCTCACTCTCATCTATCTCTCGTTCCCTCTTGGCCGCTCACCTCATCAACGTTGTCCCCCTCCTCCATCCGACTCAGCCGTGCCCTGCCATGCCGCCACCACACCTCACCGCCATCCTCTCGTGCCCTGCTCCACTGTGGACCACCGCGACACCCCACAAGTCCCCCGACCAGCACCATTGGAGCTGTAGGCCGAGAGAACCACTACTCGACCAAGTCTGCCCGTGAGTTCGGAGGACTAATTTTGGTGGTTCATTTGGCTTGTCTAGGCCATTTGAAATTTGAGTGACCACTAGAACTTAGTTTAGCTTGTTGTGTGGTTCATGGTTGGTCTTGAGGATAGTTTTGATGGTTGATTTCTCGTGAAACTTCAAGGGAACCGAACCAGCCCTCTAATCCCCAATTTTGGCCGTGAGTTGCAGAGGAGATTTCACGGGCTTGCCTTGCTTGAAATTCTTGGTAAGTGGCCTCTAAACTTATCTTAGTCTGTTAGGAAGACAATGGTTGGAGTTTAGAGTGAATTGGATGGAGTTTAATGAGTGATTCTTGCACAAACCCTCTAGGGACCGAATCTGTCCCTTACTGACCGGCATTGCGTCGTGACTTTGCACTGCCCGTTTCATGAATTTGTTTGGCCTGAGCTTGTCGTACGTTGCTCCTAAACTTAGCCTAGGACTCTAGGTTACTAATGAATGGTTTATAGTTGGATTTAGAGAGTTTTAGGGGATGTTCTTGCATAAAAAACATCGTAAGACCCAAGAGCCCGCATTTTTGTTTTTCAACGCGTGTCAAAAGTAAAATAGCTCGTTCGAAGTTGTTCGGAGACCGAATTGAGCTCTGTTTTCTCCCACGCGACCGTAAGATCACGAGAAATATGAATCTAAAGTTGAATTACTCAAAAAGTAAATAGAATTATATCAGTTTTACTAAGAGCAAGTCTCGACATGGAAACCGAATCTGCAGTTTTGGGGGTTAACTTGTGCTTGATTGTTTTGGAGCTTGAAATGAGAAATCTATAGTTAAATGGTTATTTGACTACGTTATATTCAACCTTGGGGAGAATTGTGGATGGGAATGACTAAACGCCTTGCTTGTTTTCATTATACTCAATCATGAAGTCTAAAATGGGATTGAGGCCTAATTGAGTTAGGTGGCCAAATTACCAATGCTGGCCATGAATGATATGTTGATGTTCTCATCGTGCAATTCAATTTGTGCTTAAGTGAGTACCATGATTTATTATCTGAATTTATGTTGTTTGGATCCCGAGCAAGTTGGCCAATTGAATGAGTACATATTACCTTGTAGCGTTATAACGCTGGGTTTGAGTTATATACTTATGAAATCACATATTAACCTAATAAGGTTAAGCATGACCCAAGAATTATTATCACAAGGGTCCTGGTAAACATAATAGCCTGGGTGTGACAACGAGGGCGTTTGCCAAATGCAAGTACGACCTAAGAGTCGTGTTTCTACGGGGGGTCCGGGCAGATGAATTATTTATTCGACCTGGGCGTTACAACGAGGGTCCTGCCTAGTACTTTGTGATTATCAAGCTATGTCCCGAGTGCTACAGAGAGAGCTGAATAGCGAGAATCGAGCTAATTGTTAGAAGTACCTTATGAGAACCAATTGATTGATTAAATGCCTAAAGTACGAAGCTTAGCCTTAATTGTGAAATTGTGACTTGAATTGAAGCGCCTAATTGTCGTGCCTTTTTCCTATAGTCTCAGTTACCATGTTATAGAATTGCACGTTTTAAAAGTGTTTGGAGGTACTATTGACCTAGTTTAGGTTTAGGAATGACTTATTGAGATTTATTTTCATCCTGTCGTGTGACCACATTTTCAGACCCTAAGCCTTGACTATGGATGCCATGTCGCAACGTTTTGGGATCCCGATAGAAATCGAGACCGTAATCACGGATTTCTCAGTAGGTGAGAATAAGGTGTACACTAGGAAGACTAGTATAGTTTGGGTCGACGCAGGAGGCGATTACTAGAGTCCCCACACCTACATGGCTTGGACGTATAGGGATGGTGCTACACATGTTGGACCGCTTGAGGAGTGCGTCATACCCGATGAGATGATGGAAGCTGCAAACCCGACTGAGGTTATCCACCCTGACGAATCAATAGCTGATTCTGACCCTGGGCCTAATGATGAGGAGCCTGAATCGGGACAGACCGATGCCAGCAAGCCTGACGCTTAGGTGTAACTGTAACATCTACCCTCTTTTTGGGCACCCTCTTAGGATTAGATGAGTGGGACTTTATTAGAGGTTTCCCTTTTGTCATTATGTATCGCTTAACTCTGAACCCAGCTAGGAATTTGAAATTTCATGTTGTAATCGACTAAATGTTGTCGCGAACTAAAAATTATTATTTTTTAGGTTAACGGATTATTAGGTTAATTAAATGAACTAATCTAATTCGGACTCTCCCAAGCACTACTGATTCACGATCTTCAAATCATTTTACGCGAAAGATCTTTGTTTGGAGTCGCCACTAATCTATTTATGGTAGGTTGATTAGACATTTAAATAAAACATTGGGAGAAATGCTTTATTTCTACGAACTAGAGACTTCGAGCCGGGGACTTGATTACGAGCTAGCTTAATCGAGCGCCCTTTCGGTACCTTTCTTTTTCACAAAAATGGTTTTGTTGGTGATCTTTAACGGTTTCTAAATTTAACATGCAAATCCTCCAATCAAGGCAACTGAATATTCAATCTTACAAAACAATCTTCGAGATATGCAATATTTTCTGAAATCGGCAAGTAAATATTTTAATTTTTTTAAAAAAAATCAGAATTTTTAGATCTACAAATACGCACTCCCGATTTGAACTTTGGTTCGTCTTGCGAACTGATCTTACGGATTAGGGGACCGGCATTGAAGAATTGAGGACGAGAAAAAAAAAAAAATCTCGTGGGTGTTCTCAAACACCAATGGATTTGCATGAAAAGCCTGGACTCACGGAATCAATTACTGAAGCATGGCGCTGGATTGGCGTTTGAGGATTGGCTGTCAATCAGTGCAAGAATGATTTCTTTTTCTTCATGAATACAAGATTCATTCTGTTTATCCTCTTTCCTTTTCTTGCAGAAAAATTCCCAAACTTCTATTTCTTGTCTTATTTGCTCCTATGACCAAATATAGTACTGTAATGAATACACGCCGAATCCTGTTTTGCCCAACTTTTCCAGCAGAGAATATTTGGTCGACCATTGAATGGCTTGACCCAATATTGAATGATCCATCGCATAATCCTCTCTTTTTTCCTTTTTCATTTTTTTTAGGCACACGTGGGCTTCTTCATAAACCAACGGTGGCCGAGTACAAGTCCCTCCATTACATTTGTTCCATCAAATAATTGATCATGCACGAGCATAGTGGAGTCCACTCAGATTGCCACGCGGCCAAAATCTTAGTGTAAAAATTCTTATTTCAAATTTCGGTCATTCAAAGGATAATGTGTTTGGGCAAATTTTCATCTTTGCAGTCTCTTGTGATGTTAATTCAATTAAGCTCAATGCCCTTCACCTGTCGTCGATCCGAAAATTATATGAAAGCTGACTTAATTATTATTATTATTTTTGCTAGGGACTAAGTTTAGTTCCTAATTTTTTATGCACAAATAATTAAATAAGAAATCAAAATTTAGGTGTCAATAAATGTTTGTTGTATGTTTATCCTAAGTCATCTTGTATTATTCATGTACGGGGTTTGTGTTCGCTTCCGCATGCGTATTTCACAAAGCGCTCGAGATGTTAGCCATTGGATCCTGGGAAGTTACCGAAACCAGAATGGTTTGGCGGGATGTTATCGTGCTCATAAGGTTCGAGGCGTGACAGTTATCGTAGAGCATGAGATTGGGAAGAGGTCTGAGCATTCTTAGTTCTATAGGAATAGGGTCAGACTTCTTGTTTTGGTAAAGGAAAAAGACAGTCAATTTGCTTACGTTACCGATGGATGATCGGATCGAACCTGTTAAGTTAAATCTCTGGGTATTAATTAGTTGTTGTGTGGGCCATAGAATTGATATTTAATTTCTCTTGTGCATCAAGGAAAATCCTTCATGATATTTTGAAAATGACAAAATCATCAAATGCTACTAATGTCTTTAATTGGTTGAGAATAGCCAATTGAAAGATGCATAATCTATTATGCAGATGTTGTCTTTACAAAATATATGAATATTATGAGTTTTCTTTCAAAGATGAAAAAGACATGGGCGCAGAGGTGTCTAAACACTAGAGGTACCTGAGTGCAAGGTGAGCAAGCCTAGAATGAGAAGTTATGGTAAAGCTTGGAAGGACCTTCGATAGATGAACATCGAGGAAGAGTTACAATTGCCAAAACGCTTGGAGGGACCACAAGAAGGAAGTTCAAATAAAGTTCTGGACATTGCATATGAAGTTAAAGATATTACATCTGAACCTTTGGATATTTACTTCGTGGATATCGTATATGACTTGGATATCATTGGAACAACATGGAATGTGTTCAAACTCTACGTGAAGTCTGTTCAAACTTAGAAAATATTCAAACTCAAAGAGTATTCAGACTCAGACGTTGACGTAGGACGAGCTCAGACTTTGAGGAGAGTGTCAAAAGCAACATTCAGATTTAGACTCAAATCATTTCTACAATGGCTAGTGATCTGGCTTGCATTTTTTTTCTTATGATAGATAAGTTGTTTTCCATAATGAAGAAATCTATTTATTGAAATATAGATTCAAATTGTATGGGCGATTGAATCCATGGAGATTCTGATTTTATCTCTCAATGTCTACTAAATCTTCTTTACACAATCTTGTCCAGCGAGTTGATTGGAAAGGGATCCTTTGAATGTTGTCTAATGGCTAGTTTGGAAGTGGAGGAGTATAAAAGGAGACCATGGTGCTGAAAAAACCGAGATGGTCAAGAATAAAAAATTTCAAAATTTAAAGAGAGCTTCAATTCTGTAAATTTATCTTCCGTGAATGTTCAATTATAAATCTTTGAGAGGTGCTAGCAATATCTAGCTTGTGTTTAGGAGTGAGATAGAGAGTCCTATCTGCTTGAGTATATTAGCAACACCTATTTCGAGAAGAAGTGCTTGGGTATAAGCAGCACTTGCTACTATAACCTTTATTGATTTATTAGTGAAATCCAGCTAGCAGGCTATGTGCGTGGAGTGGACGTGGGCTTGCAATGATCTGAACCACTATAAACATCGTATACAAATTTCTATATCCCTTAACTTTTATTTATTGCATTTGAGAATTTATTGTACACATGTGAATATGAATATATTGTTGTTCATGCTCAGATTCTGACTTGGTTCTAAACATGATTGTTTAATTCGGCATTAATTTAACTAGTTCTTTAAAATCCCCCATTCACCATTCTCTAGATGATACAGCTAACCCCATCGATTGGTATAAAGGCTTGATGTTGGGCATATCACCAATGTGTTGTTTGTTAGAAAATACTCAATCTTATTTTGATGATAACAAAGAAAATCAAATGTTACTAATATCTGTATTCATTTAGTTATACAAGATTATATATGCACAAGCCAATATGCAGATGATGCATTAGATGTTTTTGAGATGAGAAGTGCGTTGCCAATGTTTAGAGTGCTCTATCGATCTTTAGGGTTTCACTGCTGATCTTTGTGATGAACAAGATATTGAGTGGTGAAGATGTCTACAAGTTGAAAGGATCTTCAGATAAAGTGAAAATCTGGAAGGACCTTGATCGAGATTGAATAAGCTAAGAAGAGTGGGATGTTCGTGATGGCTTAGAAGAATGGGATGTTCAATAGACCTGGTGATGATGAACAAGTCTAGAGCTATGATGTTCATCGTAGCTTGGCAGGATAACACTTGTGAAGGTGAATAGCTTGGTGGAATTGCAATTGCCAATATGCACAGAATGACTGGAAGAAAGATCGGGTGTGTGATATCCCCTCCTAGTCCCACATTGCCTAGGGGGAGGTCTTGACTTGGCTTATAAGCCTTGGGGGCTCCTTAGCCTTGCATGAGGCTTTTTCCCGGTTGAGTGCTCGGAAAGAAAAACCGTGCGGGTTGCAAAGCCCAAAGCGGACAATATCGTGCAAGTAGGACCTCGGCCGTTACAAATGGTATCAGAGCTGACCCTCGACCTCATGTGTGGACTCCCGGCCGGAGCTCGGTAGTGGTGTCTTCCGTGAGCCCCAGTGCGGTATGGGCACAACGGGGACGTTGTGTCCGAAGGGGGGGAGATTGTGACATCCCCTTCCTAGTCCCACGTTGCCTCTAGTCCTACATTGCCTAAGGGGAGGTCTTGGCTTGTCTTATAAGCCTTGGGCCCTCCCTTAACTTGCAAGATGCGTTTTTCGGTTGTTGTATGGGCGACGCTCGGAGGAACAAAATCGTGAGGACTGTGTGCCCAAAGCGGACAATATCTTGCAAAGTGGCGCAGCGAATGCGTGGTGGGCCCATAACCCACAGGTCCTAGGATCAAATACCAACTGTAACAGCCTGGGCCCACCGCGCACCGCTGGGCCACTTTACAAGATATTGTCCGCTTTGGACAAATAGTCCTCACGGTTTTGTTCCTCCAAGCGTAGCCCATACAACGGCCGAAAAACGCATCTTGCAAGTTAAGGGAGGGCCCAAGGCTTATAAGCAAAGCCAAGACCTCCCCCTAGGCAATGTGGGACTAGGGAAGGGATGTCACAATCTCCCCCCCTTCGGATACAACGTCCCGGTTGTACCCGTACCTCATTGGAGCTCACGGACAGCGCCGCTATCTAGCTACGGCCGGGAGTCCACACATACGGTCGGGGGTCAGCTCTGATACCATTTGTAATGACCGGGGTCCCACTTGCACGATATTGTCCGCTTTGGGCTTTGCAACCCGCACGATTTTTTGCTTTCCGAACACTCAGCCGGGAAAATGCCTCATGCAAGTCTAAGGAGCCCTCATGGCTTATAAGCCAAGCCAAGACCTCCCCCTGGGTAATGTGGGACTAGGGAGGGGATGTCACAGGGTGCATCGGATTGCTATCGAGGCAGCAAATCTTTGACAAAGAACAATTATCTTTCAAATATGGTTGAAGATTTTGATGATACCAATGACCTACGTAAGTTCAGCAAAGACTAGGTACAAGGATGAAGATCTTAACAAAGAGGAGAACAAGTCAAAGATGATGAGATGTACATAATGGCTTGAAGGTATCATGCTGATTATATCATCAAAGTGACGTCTTCGGAAGCTGAGATACTCAAGAAAAATCATTGGATAATTGATCACAAGTCATCTAGATGATTTTTCCATAAACAACATCAATGTACCCAAAGATCAAACGTGATATTGTTTAGGTCGATGCTGGAAAAATCGGGTATTGGTGATGTTTGAACGGCAAGCGTGTGCATATGTTTTTTGGAAAAAATATTATAGCCGTTGGCATATAGAAACGTGCAATGAAAAGATCAGGAAATCTATCAGGAAACAGGAACAGAGTGTCCATCAGCTTTGCTAGAGATCAGTGTTAGAAAAGGAACTGCTGCAACAGTTCCAACGGGTCTGCAATGGCTGGTTGATATTCTGAAGGTTCTCCAACGAAGGATCAGTCCACTATCAAATTCGAAGAGTTCGTGTAGCTTCTCCTACGGTTGAGAATCGTCGTGCTGTAGTTGTTCACCTCCTTGGAGAAGCAGCTTATGCTGGTGTTGGCCTTGTTGCTCTGCTCGCAGAGGGATTGGAATTGGGCCTGGATTACCTGCGTAGTGGGCACATCGCAGGGGGAGGCCTTCGTGCAATTGTTGAGGAGGATGCCGTTGTTCCCCATCGGGGCATAGTTGCTACCGTAGAGCCGCTTGATGGACCCGAACGGGTGATTGCACTTGGCCTCGATGGTGATGGTGACGGCATCCGAAGACGGGGACTATACCAGGAAATCCCCTAAAAGGGCATCCCCATCCTTGGTGCAATAGAGCTGGATCGGGCAGCCTGGAGAGAACCCGAAGAGGTACATCAAGTTCTGCTTCGCGGGCACGCCTGCACCGTAGGTGTTAGATTTATGTCTCAAATTTGAATTGTTTGTGAATATATATGGATTTCTAGAGAGGAAATCTTGATAATATGTGTCCACGTTTGGACGGCTGGCCAAGACATCTTCTTGTGGACTACTTCGCTACTGTACAGAGAGGTCCTTGAGTGGGAAAGTAATATTCCGTGGGGCCCATCTAAAGAAAGTGGATGAAAGGAAATAAAAGGCAATCATGTTTCTTCTCCTCCAATTGCCTTCAAAAGCCGAGATGCAAAAAGCAGACCGAGCCACGCCGCATGAAGAAAAGAGTTGTCGCACAGTAACGAGAAAACGAGTCGCGAGCGAAGAAGAGAAAAATAGAGACGACGATCTGGTATTTCTTCTTTTCGGTCGCACGGGTTCGGATGCAGTGAGCTTTGTGCTTCGTGAGTTTTATCTATTATATCCAATTGATTTGTTTATTGTAAACACTTCGAGTTTTGGGAATTATCTAGGTACGGGAAACACGAGAGTATTGAGTGATTGTAAATCCGATTATAGTGGATTGTTCTTGCTGGCTCTCCTTGTGGATGTAGATACTGACATTCGGACCGAACCACGTTATATCTGGTGTCCTTTATCGTTCCTCGTTATTTTCTCTAGGCTTGCGCATTGACGTATTTGTAAGATCCTGGTTATTTCCGCGCATTAATATTACATCAATTGGTATCAGAGCTTAGGGTCAGATTTCTGGATTATGATTTGGGGCTTTTGCTTGTCTTGTTTTTATCTGGAATTCTGTTGCTGTAATTATATCTGGGATGAAAGCTGAAATTGAGAAATTTAACGAGAGGAACAACTTTGGGTTATGGAGTCTCAAGATGGAGGCATTATTGACAACTCAGGGTTTGGCAGAAGCATTGGAGGGTAAGGCTAAGTTGCCCGAATCAATGAAAGATGCTGATAAGGATGTGTTGATGAGGAAAGCTAGGAGTCAAATCCTGTTGAATTTATCGGATGAAGTGCTAATAGAGGTAGGCGAGGAGAATGGTACCGTAGCATTGTGGACAAAGTTTCAGTCGCTCTATGTAAAGAAGGGTTTGAACAATCGCTTGTACATGTTGAAGATGATGTTCCAGTTCAGATATACTGAAGGTACGTCTATCAGAACCCACCTAGATTAATTTAATAAACACATGATGGATTTGAAGAACGTCGGCAAGACTCTTGAAGATGAAGAACAAGGCATGATGTTGTTGGATTCTTTACCAGAGTCGTGTGAGCACTTTACTGATTCTCTATTGCAGGGGCGTACTACGATTACCTCAGAGGAGGTAAAGTCCGCTTTGTTTGCTAAAGAGTGGTAGAGAAAGTTGCGAGATAACAGTCTAACGCATGATGTAGCGCGTGGACTAGTGATTCGGGGTAGAGAGCAACATCGAGGGTCCAGTAGCAGCAGAGGTAAAAGCAGGTCTAAGTCACGCCATAGAAAATCTAAGGGACGCGTGAAGTGCTTTGAATGTCACAAGAAAGGGCATATCAGGAGAGACTGTCCTAAGTTGAGAAACATAGGTGATAAGCAGAAGGCCACAAGCGGTGTGGCAAATATTGCTAAGGAGAGCACTAGTGATGCAGATGCTGTTTTGTGTGTGACTACAAGTTCGTCAAGAGATGAATAGGTGCTAGATTCGGGGAGTTCTTATCATATGACGCCTCATAGGAACTAGTTTACTACTTACCAGACTGCAGATGGTGGTAGAGTTCTGTTGGGGAATAACACAGCTTGTAAGGTTGTGGGGATAGGGACAATTCGTATTCAGATGCATGATGGCGTAGTTCGCACATTGATAGACGTGAGGCATGTACCGGAGCTCAAGAAGAACCTTATTTCTCTGGGGACACTCGATGATATCGGGTGTAAGTACACCGCTGAAGGTGGAGTGCTGAAGATCTCTCGAGGTGCCATTACAGTGATGAAAGGGAAGAAAGTAAATTCTCTCTATCATCTACTAAGAGAGACCGTGATAGAAGCTGATGTAATTCATCAGGTGAGTCAGATTCTAACATGACTCGGTTATGGCATATGCGTTTAGGGCACATGAGTGAGGCAGGTATGACGATACTAAGTGATTTGGGCTTGTTAAATGGTCAGAAAATAAGTAAGTTAGACTTATGTGAGCACTGTATCTTTGGGAAGCAGCGCATGATTAAGTTTACTACATGTATTCATTCGACCAAGCAACCAGTTGAATATATTCATTTTGCATCTTGTAATTTTAACTTGGAATTTGAGCTTGCATCAAAAGGTTTCTTAGAGTCCGATGTCATTAGCATTTTGTTTTCCCCAGTCAAGTCGGTTAAGACTCAGGTGTCATTTTTTCTTTGAGAGCAACCTCCGACGAGCTCACTCTCAAAGATGGGCAGCTGTTGACACCTGATTTTTAATCATCTTTTATTTCGATTTTATTTCTAAAATTAATTAAAAATAGCAAAAAAGAGTCATAAAATTGCAAAATCAACTTTGGAAGCCTTGGCCTAGTCTTAGGAGTCAATTTTGAACAAAAATATTTTTCATAATTTTAATATTTTTTTGAATTATTTAATTATAAAAATGCCCAAAAAATCAGAAAAATACCATTCGTGGTCATAAAAATGTAAAAAAATACTCAACAATTTTATTTTAATTCCCTCTTCAAATTGGTCTTTATAAATCTCAAAAATTCGACTTGGGTCACTATTTTCCTTCACAAACATAAACAAGAATCGAGCGTAAAAATTACTTTTTGAGTCTTTTAATTTTCAATTTCTACTTTGGACAAGCCATGACATTGGTACCAAGAACCTTGAAGTAAAATTGTGTCGATTTACCCTCCAATTTGGTCAATTTTAACCAAAAGGGCCTAATTGCACAATTGCCTTTAAATTTAGTCCCCGGTTTCACAAATCATGAAATTAAATTCCATATAGGCATACCCATTCTAATAAAACACTTCTACCCTGTAGTTTTAATCGTTCCGGACCCATTGGTGGCCTCAATTTGGACTGATTCGGTCGTTTAAGCCTTTAATTAAGCAAAAATCATTTTCGGATCCTATGCATAATTTGGGATTTTTGCTAAATTCCGATTCAATTGTTCGCGAAATTACCCATTTTAGATGGAAAACATGACGAGGAGTCCGATTT
The DNA here is from genome assembly GCA_021437785.1 of Rhodomyrtus psidioides. NCBI lineage: Eukaryota > Viridiplantae > Streptophyta > Magnoliopsida > Myrtales > Myrtaceae > Rhodomyrtus > Rhodomyrtus psidioides. Next base: position 452,745 of record JAILYB010000023.1, on the reverse strand, counting down.
TGGTATCAATTTCATGAAAAACGGTCAGTTACGGACTCAATTGATCGAAAATTGATAACCGGATCGGTCGGGTCAAACCCGACCCAACCCGACTGAACTGGGTCTACAACAGGGAACATTCCCTGCTCTCTTTCACGTACAGGAACAGGGGACAGTGGGCAGAAAATGAAATTGGCGCCCGCGACAAAAATTGGAAAATCAGTCCCTTTTTAGAGGGCATGAGCGCGTGAAGGTCCTTTGGGGGGATCTGACGAGGCTCCAGCATATACAGGAGATCATCCACAGTAGCAGAGGGGAGATCTCGATTGTTAAAAAAAAAGAGCAAACCAAGAGAGAGCACCAAAGAGAGGAGCGATTGTGGGGGGTGAGCGTCCGGAGAGTGCAAAAAACTGTTGGAAAATATGAGGTATTTTGATGGGTGAGTGAATGAGGAATTGTTTCTCAAATAACACCATTGAGTTAGAAGTGGGAAGTGACATAGCACTAGTCCCACATAGGAAAGGAAGAAGGCCTTTGTTGACACCTGATTTTTGACCATCTATTATCGTGAATTTTATTCTTCAAAATTAAATTAAAAATATAAAAAAAGGTCATAAAATCACAAAATCAATTTTGGTGACCTTGGCCAGCTAAAAGAACCATTTTGACCAAAAAAAAAATTTAATTTTTTTTTTATATTTTCGAAAAATAAAAAAAAGAAAAAGAAAAGAAAAGAAAAGAAAATAATAATAAAAGAGGCAGTAGAGAATAAAAAAAAAATAAAAAAAATAAAATAACAAAGAAGGGGGATAGTGATCCGACAAAAATTGATGCCTAGTTGCTTTTGTCTACATGAGCATTCCATTGTGCATAAAATAAGAGCATAAAGAGATGATGGGAAATACTCAATACACAGTCAAAGTCTAATATGGCAAACAAGCCATAGTGGGGGAGATTTTTTAAAGAAAAAAGAAGAAGAGAGGAAGAAGCTGGCCATGGACAGAGAGCATCGAGCTTGTTAATCCGGATTTCTTTTTAAAAAGGAACTCGGAGGTTCATGATAAAAGGAACCGAAGCTTTGGACACCCATCTTCAGCCGTTCCCACCATCATCTGCAAGGACCATCATCGCCATAGAAAAAAAGAATTTGAAGAGAGTGGGGCGCGGCTAAAAAGAAGGCGGGGGACTCCGGTTTTCTGGTAAGAGCCCACGGCAACGACACGGTCACCACCGTCGCCTACCCCACCTGCTACCACCGTGCTCCGTCCTCGTCAGCTGTCGTCGAGCCGTACTTCAGCCGAGCCATCGTCACCCTTGCTGACGGGCCCATGACTCTCTACCTGCATCAGAACTGTCACCCCACAGTTCGTCGTTTCCCAACCACCTACCATGATCCCGTCGGCCTCAGGGGGACGTAGATATAGGAATCCGACAGCCACAAGTTCTATCCTGAACGCAAGCTATCTAGCCGTCAGTAACCCTTCCGCCAGACTGTGACCCTCCACCCGAGTCTCGTCAAAGCCGTAGCTCACGCGAATGGTCTGAATCTGTGTATGATCGAAAGTTAGATGGAGTTGTTGTCGGGTCGCCGCTCGAGACCACCGCGTAAGCTTAACTCGTCACCGTCAACACCGCCTCCATAGCTGAATATAATGGTGATGCGAGCTCGCTCGAGCTTCTCCGAACTCGGACCTGTCTACGGCTCGACAGCCGCCCCTAGATGACAGCCCGTGGTTAGAGGCCACCTCGAGTCAGGGGGTCGACCATCCATCGCTGAGGCTGCCTCACCGTCGACGAGGTCCAAAAAGGATGACGGCGTGGCCCTCGTCGAACTCGGCCCAAGCCGAGAGCTCCAACCAATATGAGCGATGATCTTTGAGTTTCAACGTACTTCAGGATAGGCTAGGAGCAGTTTCATTCTGAGAAGGGAGCTCACTTCTTCGAGCAGAGGAGAGAGAGTCGGAAGTGGACAGTAAGAAACCACCATCACGGTACACTGAGGATTCGAGACAATGTTTCAAAGCCGAGCTCACCACGCGACTTTCCCGCGGCCATTCACTTTACTGCGTTGTTGATCTCCGAGACAGGAGGAAGGGAGAAGCCATTCAGAATCGAGAGCTCCCTATCATCAGAGAAGCCGTTCGGAATCGAGTGACTGAGGGTTCCCTATGTCGCCAACGCATCGTTGCTATCACCATTACAGGTACGTTCTCCCTGCCATCCTACTGCACTGTTAGGCGATTGGTCGAACCGGCCGAAATAGTTAAATAGGCATAGCGGCTTGTGGTCTGAGTTGCATGAATGTTACTTTTGTTTTCGCTCAGTTTGATTGCTAGATAAATTAGAGTCCCTCGTCTGCATGGTTATGCATGGTACGCGTGATGCCGAGTCTCCATGAGGCTCGTTTCCTTTTTTATCAAACTGGTAACTAAAAAAAGGGTCCAGAAAAGAGGGAATGAGGAGAGTGAGGAAGAGCTCATGGAGATGAGCTTGAGGCAACCAGGTCCTGAGCGGTGACCATCAATGGGTCTGACGGTGCGGACGGCATGTGTAGAGCAGTAGTGCGGCTGTGGGACGAACGGTTTTCGATGGTGCGGTGGCATCGGGCCGGCGGTCGTGCGTCACCAACGACGGCGTCTTGACTGAGTTCTTGGAGAGCTCGCTCCGAGTCCCGGATCTCGTCTTGCCCGACAAGATCTTCCCGAAGCAGAAGTTCATCGAGGACCCCTCGAGGATCGATTTCGGCTCGCTGGGTGCCCCGGGCTGACGGAGTGCAGGCTGTCGATCGGCTCGAGTCATTCCTCGGGATTCATCTTTTGAAGACGCCGTCGGGGCTCACTGCTGAGCCAGAGGCGTTGAGTCTCGATGGCAGGCGTGTCTCGTGAAAGAGACAATGAACAGTGGCGCGAGCATGGCCTTCCCACGTCCTTTCCGTTTGGCTGCTCTGGGCTCTTTGGGTGGGTTGGCCCAGGAAGTTTGAAGAGAGAAGGTTGGTCGGGTCGGCTGGGCCTGTTCTCTTCCTTTGCCAAAGTTGGGCCTGTTTTAAAATAGAGGATGAAAAGTAGAAGTTGGGCCCGGGTACCTCTCGCGTGAACCAGGTCGGGCTCTGGTTCTCTCTTCCGGGCCTGATCAGGTCCAATGATCTGACCCAGGCCCAGGTCCGAGAACCGACCCGGACCCGGCTCCCTTTTATAAAAAAAAAATCAATAAAAAATAGAAAATCATAAACAATTCAAAAAAATTCGGAAATTTCAGAAAAATTCTAAAACAATTCCAAAAAATTCTCAAAAATGGGAAATGGCCACAAACAACTGGCCATGGAATATTTTGGTAATTCGGTATCCAAATCATCCGTAAATTGACGATTTTGCCCTTCGGGCTAATCGTCTCCAAATCTTCCCATTTTACCCCGGTCCGAAATCACACCTTCCCTAAGCCCTTACGGCTGTGCTAGGAAGCCATTGATTTGAATTGATATGCATTGATGAGATTTATTTATGCACTTGATTGCGCTTTCATTTAAATTAATTGTGATTGATAGGAATAGTCTTCCAATCTGCATGAAACCCTGAATCAAGCCTACCTCGCCTAAAATTGCGCCAGCATGAAATCTTAAATAGGAAAATCACTCGCGTTAGGTACCGAAAGGGCGTTGGTAATGACACCGACGTAACCAAGTCCCCGAACCCAAAATCTCTGGTTCCGCAGAACTGATCGACCTCTCCCAATCGGTCAGTAAGGTTTCCGGTCTACCCTCCAAGAAAGACCGGTGGCGACTCCAAATGCATGCACAAGTTGCACATGCCACCACGACCACACTAAGGTCGAAATCGATCGGCTCTTATCGCCGAATCTCTTTGAAAAATACTCCCGCCGCGATTTGGTATGGGCTTGGGAGGGCCCGTGCCGATCCAAAGCCCGCGATCCGCACCCATGTACGGGGGAAGGCCCGCGATTGGTAATCCATTAGCCGCGTCCGCCTTCGGACGGGTCGCGACAGCTGGCGACTCCGCTGGGGAACATGTGTTCTAGAACCTATGGTTCTAGACCCCAAGTGGACTTAGGCCATAATTAAAACGCTGAGTGATTTTTCTAACCCTGCAGGCGCTCTTGAAGGTGAGGTAAGTCCGCTTATGAAAGGTGTTATATGTTTTTGCAGATTGGAGTGATATGGGGGGTAGTCTGTGATTAACATTGTCTTATGCAGGTTGGCGTAGGAATGAATGATTGTGTGTATGTTTTATATTGAAGCGGTGATTGTTAAATAAGATGCATGTTTATCACTTTAGCACGACACCGAAAATACACACAACCGCGCCTAAAACCCCGGGCGCCGCCTATAGGAAAACAATAGAAGGGATTGAAAATGGAATCTCCGTGAGGAAAGACACGGGGTAATCCACTTTTCAATTCCGCTCATTTCGAACTATGGATCGAGCCCCAATGCAACGATAGTTGTGCAATGGAATCGGCTCTTTCTAGAACTCGAGGCGGGAACCTTGACCTTAGGTGCCAAATCCTTTGATTTTTAGAAGTTTTATCCTCACTTGTCTCATGTGCATGTCTTTAGATGGTTGGTATATCTAAAACCACCTAAAAAAAAAAAAATCGGTGATCCTGGAGTCACATCTCGAAGACTGGAACTGGGGCATCTCCAAGTGTTCGGACCACATTCCTTTGATTGATTTGACATTCTTAGTTCTCTTGTATAAGATTAATTTTGCTGAGATCCTCTCTATCTCGTCCCTTAGATTGATTGTATTAGGGATCTATTTGTATTGTATACATCTTGATAAGGCTCATTTCTATCGAAAATGGGGGCAAATTCCCCGAACCCGTGGAGCATAGTGGAATTCGTCCCTTCAGTGCAAAATACATTTGGCCGCAGAGCCACTCGTTTGGTAAAAGGACGTATCGTTCCAAAATGATTATTTTCTTGATATGGGAATAATGCTTCCTTTCTTTTTCCTCTCAGATGATGATCAAGAGCAGAGGACGCAGGATGTAATGCTTTCAAATAACAAACAGGGAACATCAAATACCTCAAACGGTGACTGTGATCGAGAGAATCACCAAACCGCCACATGACGAATCCCAAAGTGTGGGATACGCCTTCCTTTTGTTCCTACCAGTTAGGAATCCCATAATGGTACGATCTACCATACAGGTCAGAGCTTAATCTCCCTAGGATAAAATGATGAGTCCTAGGTATCTTCTTGAAACTTATCGCCACCGGCAGCATCCGACAGGTGAGCTTCAGGTAAGTCTCTCTCTTCGCGGCCCATGTTCAAATTGTTGAAGCAAACTGGGGATTAATTTGAGCTTTTATCAGGAGCCTTAAGGATCTGATGTCATAGCATTTCTTCTTTCATTGTCCCAGTTGAGTTGGTTAGGAATCAAGTGTCATATTGTCTTTGAGAGAAACCTCTAACGAGATTCCTCTCAAAGAGGGGCAGCTGTTGACACCTGATTTTTGACCATCTATTATCGTGAATTTTATTCTTCAAAATTAAATTAAAAATATAAAAAAAGGTCATAAAATCACAAAATCAATTTTGGCGACCTTGGCCAGCTAAAAGAACCATTTTGACCAAAAAAAATTTTAATTTTTTTTTATATTTTCGAAAAATAAAAAAAAAATAAAAAAAAAAGAAAAGAAAAGAAAATAATAATAAAAGAGGCAGTAGAGAATAAAAAAAAATAAAAAAAATAAAATAACAAAGAAGGGGGATAGTGATCCGACAAAAATTGATGCCTAGTTGCTTTTGTCTACATGAGCATTCCATTGTGCATAAAATAAGAGCATAAAGAGATGATGGGAAATACTCAATACACAGTCAAAGTCTAATATGGCAAACAAGCCATAGTGGGGGAGATTTTTTAAAGAAAAAAGAAGAAGAGAGGAAGAAGCTGGCCATGGACAGAGAGCATCGAGCTTGTTAATCCGGATTTCTTTTTAAAAAGGAACTCGGAGGTTCATGATAAAAGGAACCGAAGCTTTGGACACCCATCTTCAGCCGTTCCCACCATCATCTGCAAGGACCATCATCGCCATAGAAAAAAAGAATTTGAAGAGAGTGGGGCGCGGCTAAAAAAAAGGCGGGGGACTCCGGTTTTCTGGTAAGAGCCCACGGCAACGACACGGTCACCACCGTCGCCTACCCCACCTGCTACCACCGTGCTCCGTCCTCGTCAGCTGTCGTCGAGCCGTACTTCAGCCGAGCCATCGTCACCCTTGCTGACGGGCCCATGACTCTCTACCTGCATCAGAACTGTCACCCCACAGTTCGTCGTTTCCCAACCGCCTACCATGATCCCGTCGGCCTCAGGGGGACGTAGATATAGGAATCCGACAGCCACAAGTTCTATCCTGAACGCAAGCTATCTAGCCGTCAGTAACCCTTCCGCCAGACTGTGACCCTCCACCCGAGTCTCGTCAAAGCCGTAGCTCACGCGAATGGTCTGAATCTGTGTATGATCGAAAGTTAGATGGAGTTGTTGTCGGGTCGCCGCTCGAGACCACCGCGTAAGCTTAACTCGTCACCGTCAACACCGCCTCCATAGCTGAATATAATGGTGATGCGAGCTCGCTCGAGCTTCTCCGAACTCGGACCTGTCTACGGCTCGACAGCCGCCCCTAGATGACAGCCCGTGGTTAGAGGCCACCTCGAGTCAGGGGGTCGACCATCCATCGCTGAGGCTGCCTCACCGTCGACGAGGTCCAAAAAGGATGACGGCGTGGCCCTCGTCGAACTCGGCCCAAGCCGAGAGCTCCAACCAATATGAGCGATGATCTTTGAGTTTCAACGTACTTCAGGATAGGCTAGGAGCAGTTTCATTCTGAGAAGGGAGCTCACTTCTTCGAGCAGAGGAGAGAGAGTCGGAAGTGGACAGTAAGAAACCACCATCACGGTACACTGAGGATTCGAGACAATGTTTCAAAGCCGAGCTCACCACGCGACTTTCCCGCGGCCATTCACTTTACTGCGTTGTTGATCTCCGAGACAGGAGGAAGGGAGAAGCCATTCAGAATCGAGAGCTCCCTTTCATCAGAGAAGCCGTTCGGAATCGAGTGACTGAGGGTTCCCTATGTCGCCAACGCATCGTTGCTATCACCATTACAGGTACGTTCTCCCTGCCATCCTACTGCACTGTTAGGCGATTGGTCGAACCGGCCGAAATAGTTAAATAGGCATAGCGGCTTGTGGTCTGAGTTGCATGAATGTTACTTTTGTTTTCGCTCAGTTTGATTGCTAGATAAATTAGAGTCCCTCGTCTGCATGGTTATGCATGGTACGCGTGATGCCGAGTCTCCATGAGGCTCGTTTCCTTTTTTATCAAACTGGTAACTAAAAAAAGGGTCCAGAGAAGAGGGAATGAGGAGAGTGAGGAAGAGCTCATGGAGATGAGCTTGAGGCAACCAGGTCCTGAGCGGTGACCATCAATGGGTCTGACGGTGCGGACGGCATGTGTAGAGCAGTAGTGCGGCTGTGGGACGAACGGTTTTCGATGGTGCGGTGGCATCGGGCCGGCGGTCGTGCGTCACCAACGACGGCGTCTTGACTGAGTTCTTGGAGAGCTCGCTCCGAGTCCCGGATCTCGTCTTGCCCGACAAGATCTTCCCGAAGCAGAAGTTCATCGAGGACCCCTCGAGGATCGATTTCGGCTCGCTGGGTGCCCCGGGCTGACGGAGTGCAGGCTGTCGATCGGCTCGAGTCATTCCTCGGGATTCATCTTTTGAAGACGCCGTCGGGGCTCACTGCTGAGCCAGAGGCGTTGAGTCTCGATGGCAGGCGTGTCTCGTGAAAGAGACAATGAATAGTGGCGCGAGCATGGCCTTCCCACGTCCTTTCCGTTTGGCTGCTCTGGGCTCTTTGGGTGGGTTGGCCCAGGAAGTTTGAAGAGAGAAGGTTGGTCGGGTCGGCTGGGCCTGTTCTCTTCCTTTGCCGAAGTTGGGCCCGGGTACCTCTCGCGTGAACCAGGTCGGGCTCTGGTTCTCTCTTCCGGGCCTGATCAGGTCCAATGATCTGACCCAGGCCCAAGTCCGAGAACCGACCCGGACCCGGCTCCCTTTTATTAAAAAAAATCAATAAAAAATAGAAAATCATAAACAATTCAAAAAAATTCGGAAAATTCAGAAAAATTCTAAAACAATTCCAAAAAATTCTTAAAAATGGGAAATGGCCACAAACAACTGGCCATGGAATATTTTGGTAATTCCTTATCCAAATCATCCGTAAATTGACGATTTTGCCCTTCGGGCTAATCGTCTCCAAATCTTCCCATTTTACCCCGGTCCGAAATCACACCATCCCTAAGCCCTTACGGCTGTGCTAGGAAACCATTGATTTGAATTGATATGCATTGATGAGATTTATTTATGCACTTGATTGCGCTTTCATTTAAATTAATTGTGATTGATAGGAATAGTCTTCCAATCTGCATGAAACCCTGAATCAAGCCTACCTCGCCTAAAATTGCGCCAGCATGAAATCTTAAATAGGAAAATCACTCGTGTTAGGTACCGAAAGGGCGTTGGTAATGACACCGACGTAACCAAGTCCCCGAACCCAAAATCTCTGGTTCCGCAGAACTGATCGACCTCTCCCAATCGGTTAGTAAGGTTTCCGGTCTACCCTCCAAGAAAGATCGGTGGCGACTCCAAATGCATGCACAAGTTGCACATGCCACCACGACCACACTAAGGTCGAAATCGATCGGCTCTTATCGCCGAATCTCTTTGAAAAATACTCCCGCCGCGATTTGGTATGGGCCTGGGAGGGCCCGTGCCGATCCAAAGCCCGCGATCCGCACCCATGTACGGGGGAAGGCCCGCGATCGGTAATCCATTAGCCGCGTCCGCCTTCGGACGGGTCGCGACAGCCTTGAAGTGCTTTTATATGTGGTTACACTTCTTTTGAGAGGTAACTATTGTAATAAGTACTATGTCTTGCGTGCACGCGCAGGGGGGTGAAAATCCCGGACCCCGACGAAGGCCCGACAAGTTGAACATGGGCGCGAGCGCACGACCTGAGTATGCGAATGCAGGACCGAAAAGTGGGCCTCGCGACAAGCCCATTTTTGCCTTATGTTTTAATTTTTTCCAATTCAAGCCGTTAATCGTTTTTAAGTTATTTACCGGTGTGTTAATGGTATTAACTAAGTAACGGCTGTTATAATTTTGTGGTTACATAATTAAATACATAACGACTCTAAACGACTGAATTTATTTAGCCGTTATTCTTTATTTTCACAATGCCCCGCTTAGCCTATAAATAGATGGTTTCCCGTTCTGTTTCATACACAACACAAGAACTTCGGACTACGAAAATCACTTCTCCCTCTTTTGAATTATCTGCATTTGCATTGTTTTCGATAGTGTTCTCGTGTTGTTCAAGTTCGCCGGAAGCTTTAGAGTGTTGTGCTTGCCTCTATCACTGCTTAACCGTTGTATCCTGGGAGACAGACGTTCATGAAACTTCAAAGCACGTACTGGAGGGGACGAATCTGTTTTAAGGAAATTGTGTCGAACACAGACCTCGGTATTCTTTATTAATTCAAGTTCTTTTTATACTGTTGTATTTTCGTGCAGAGGGAACTGCTTCTGACGAGTCCAGATTCAGTGCTTCTGAAGCTGCTTCTGGAGGTTCAGAAGGAACTGCTTCTGACCGGGTTCAGAAGAAACTGCTTTTGACCGGGTTCAGAAGGAATTGCATCTAACGAGTGCATCTGAGTTGCATCTGACGGGCTCAGATGCAGTTGCATCTGACGGATTCAGATGCAGTTGCATGTGACGAGTTTTGAACAGTGCATGTGATGGGTTCAGATGCAGTTGCATCTGACGAGTTTTGAACACTGCATCTGATGGTTCAATTTTTCTGCTTCTGACCTGTATATGATGGTTCAGTTTTGTCTGCTTCTGACTTGCTTCTGACCTCTTTCTGAAGGCTCAGATTATGTGCTTTTGCCAACTTAGTGTTTTCATATTTAAGGCAGTTTGCTTACGTTTATTATTGTCATTCGAATTGCAAGTATCCTACATATCTATAAAACAGTATTGTTCATTTTTAACACTGTTTTTCCAACAATCTTAAAATAGATTCGTTTCGATTCGATTCGACACTTACAATTCGAATGGCTACTGGAAAAGACGTTGTTGATGTGCCTGTTGATGACATCACCAAAAGCTCTACCTCTGCTGTTCATCAGCTTGGATCATCTTCTACTTCTGTTCCGCCTTCTTTCCACCATGGTGAGAAACCTGAAAAGTTCAACGGATCGAACTTAAAAGGTGGCAGTAGAAGATGTTGTTTTATTTAACAACATTGAATCTTGCGAGATTCTTGACTAAGGAACCTCCTAAGGTATCCGATGTAGGAATTATGTCATGAATGAACTACATTACTCATTGTACAATGTTTATTGTGCAATAAAGACGGCAAAGGAGTTATGGGAATCCTTAGACCGGAAATATAAAACAGAGGATGCCGGAGCAAAGAAATTTATTATCGGTCGATTCCTTGATTATAAGATGGTGGATTCTAAGGCTGTAATCAGTCAAGTGCAAGAAATTCAAGTGATCTTGCATGAGATTCAGGCTGAAGGAATGAAATTGAGTGAAACCTTCCAAGTGGCTGCGATTATTGAGAAGCTATCTCTTGGGTGGAAGGATTTCAAGAATTACCTCAAGCATAAGCGAAAGGAAATGAACCTGGAGGAGCTGATTGTTAGAGTCGAATTGAAGAAGACAACAGAAGCTTTGAACGCAAAGGATTCAATCCTGCTATAGCTAAGGCAAATGTTGTGGAGCATAAACATGGCCACAAGAACAGGAAGGTCGCCAAGCCGAAGTTGGGACCAAAAGGAGGAGTTTCCAATAACAAGTTTCTAGGGAAATGCTTCAACTATGGCAAGACGAGTCACAGATCTATGGATTGCAGACTTCCAAAGAGGAAGAATTATGAGACAAATATGGTGAATGACATGACAAAAGACATGTCAGACATAAACCTCTCTATAATGATTTCTGAAGTGAACTTAATTGGGTTCAATCCAAAGGAATGGTGGATTGACACTAGGGCAACTAGGCACGTGTGCTCCAATAAGGACATATTCACAACTTTCGAACCAATTGATGGGGAGAAAGTGTTCATGGGAAACTCTGCCTCTTCTGCGGTTGAAGGCCAAGGGAAGGTGCTTCTGAAGATGACTTCTGGGAAAGAGCTGACTCTGAATAATGTATTGTATGTGCCGGAAATTCGAAAGAATATGGTCTCTGGATCACTGTTGAACAAGCATGGATTTTGCATGGTGTTCGAGTCAGATAAAGTTATTTTGTCTAAATCTGGAATGTATGTGGGGAAGGGTTATGTAACTGATGGGTTTTTTAAGCTCAATGTTATGACAATTATCAATAAAGATAATAAGCCTTCCGTTTATTTGCTTGAGTCCTCCAATTTATGGCATGGTAGACTCGGATATGTTAATTATGATACATTGCGTAGATTAATTAACTTGGAACATATACCTTCATTCCAAATTGATTCAAAACACAAATGTGAAATTTGTGTTGAGACAAAATTAATGAAATCATCGTTTCAATCGATTGACAGAAGTACCGTACCTCTTGAATTGATTCATAGTGATGTTTGTGATTTGAAATTCGTACAAACAAGAGGTGGTAATAAATATTTTATTACATTTATCGATGATAGCACTAAATACTGCTATGTGTATTTACTTAAAAGCAAAGATAAAGCTTTAGAGAAATTTATTCTCTATAAGAATGAAGTTGAAAATCAACTTGATAAGAAAATCAAGAGATTGAGAAGTGATAGAGGCGGTGAGTATGAAGTACCAATTAGTGAATTTTGTGCACAACACGGAATTATACATGAGGTAACTACACCTTATTCACCTCAATCAAATGGTGTTGCTGAACGTAAAAATCGCACATTAAAAGAAATGATGAACGCAATGTTACTAAGTTCAAGCTTACCTCAAAATATGTGGGGTGAAGCTATTTTGTCAAGCAATTATCTTTTAAATAAGGTACCTCGAAAAAAAGAGGATAAAACCCCTTATGAGCTATGGAAAGGTAGGAGACCATCTTACAATTGCTTACGAGTGTGGGGGTGCCTTGCTAAAGTAATTGTTCCAACACTAAAGAAAACTAAGATAGGTCCTAAAACGGTGGACTGTATCTTTATAGGCTATGCACATAACAGTAATGCATATCGATTTCTTGTGCATGAATCTAAGATTCCAGATATACACAAGAATACGATCATGGAGTCTAGGAAAGCTTCATTCTTTGAAGATGTATTTCCTTACAAATCCAATGATGATTCAAGTTCGTCTAAACGAACGAATGAAACTATGAATGATGAAAGCCATATTTCAGATCATGAACTAAGACGTAGCAAAAGAGCAAGAGTGGAAAAATCATTTGGAAATGATTTTCTAACTTATTTGTTAGAAAAAGAACCACTAACTTATACAGAAGCTATGAGTTTTTCTAAGGGACCTCTATGTAAAGAGGCAATAAAAAGTGAAGTTGATTCTATTTTGCAGAATCATACTTGGGAGCTAGTGGATCTTCCTCCTAGTTGTAAACCTTTAGGATCCAAATGGATCTTTAAAAGGAAGATGAAAGCATATGGCTCCATTGATAAGTATAAAGCCAGACTTGTAATCAAAGGATACAGATAATGAGAAGGCTTAGATTACTTTGATACTTATTCTCCTGTGACGAGAATAAACTTCATTAGGATGATACTTGTAATTGCAGCATTGCGAAATCTAGAAGTACATCAAATGGATATAAAAACAGCTTTCCTAAATGGTGATTTGGATGAAGAAATCTATATGGAACAACCTGAAGGTTTTGTAGTTCCAGGACAAGAAAGGAAAGTCTGTAAATTGGTAAAATCGTTGTATGGTCTAAAACAAGCGTCAAAGCAGTAGCATGAAAAGTTTGATAAAGCAATGATTACCAATGGTTTTAAAATCAATGAATGTGATATATGTGTCTACATTAAAGAGACAGAGAATGGATATGACATTCTATGTCTGTATGTAGATGACATACTAATTATTGATAGTGATGACAGAATGATCAAATCTACCAATAATATGTTGAATTCAAGATTTGGCATGAAAGATATGGGACTTCCTAATGTGATTTTAGGGATTAAGATCACAAGAACGTCAAAAGGTTTAGTTTTAAAACAGTCACACTATGTGGACAAGATTCTTGAAAAATTCAGCAAGAATGATTTTGGTATTGCTAGAACACCATTAGACAATAGTCTTGATCTATCCAAGAATAGAGGAGAGGATATTTCTCAAGTAGAATACTCTAGAATTATTGGAAGTCTAATGTACTTAATGAGTTGTACTAGACCAGATATTTCCTATACGGTTAGTAGATTGAGTAGATATACGAGCAATCCAATTGCTGACCATTGGAAAGCAATAGTAAGAGTACTCAGGTACCTACGGTATACTCGGAATCATGGCCTGCACTATACCAGGTATCCATATGTATTAGAAGGATACAGTGATGTAAACTGGATATCTGATATAAAAGACTCAAAATCTACTAGTGGATATGTTTTCACATTGGCAGGTGCGGCTGTATCTTGGAAATCCTGTAAACAAACTGTTATAGCCAGATCCACAATGGAATCCGAGTTTATAGCTTTGGATAAATGTGGTGAAGAGGCTGAATGGCTACGCCATTTCCTAGAGGATATTCCAAAATGGCAAAAACCTGTGCCACCAATCTGTACACTTTGTGATAGTCAATCTGCGATTGGAAGAGCACAGAGTAACATGTATAATGGTAAGTCTAGACATATACGTCGTAGACACAATACCATTAGACAACTACTCTCAACTGGAATTATCTCTATTGACTACGTAAAGTCAAAGGATAATATTGCGGATCCGCTAACCAAATGGTTAAACAGAGAGTTAGTTGAAAAGTCAACAATAGGAATGAGACTAAAGCCCATTACAGAAAAAGTTGATATAAAGGAAAACTCAACCTAGCTGACTGGAGATCCCAAGATCTAGGTTCAAAGGGACAACCTAATTATATGAACTGAATGATATCACTGTGTGGGTCTATCCCTCAAACCATTTCTATAAAAGAAACAGTGATTTGATATCTCTCACATATGTGGAGAAAAATCAATTATGGTGGGGGTTTATCAAGAAAATGATAGCAATTATGCTTTAATGATTATTAAGTAGAGTAAATCAATTACTCAAGATTAAGTAATCACCTATGTGAGAGAGAAGTGGGGCCGCTTCAAAGGAGAATTATTGAGGGCTGAATTCTTTAGAAACTCTCGCAGAACCAAGACGATGTTCATGGCCAAAACGAACATTCTCATGAGAACTGAACAAACGTTTAGATGATTCATGTGTGAAGTATATGGGTCATTTACTAAGAAAGCAGGACAGTTCAAGGACATCATGTCTACTAAACAGCTGGTAAATTAAATATACTTTCACAAGGGAAGGTTCAAAGGGTGATACCTACCTATTCTATGCAGGTTTCATTTGTTGAACACTATCACAGAGTCAAAACCAAAATAATTTTCATTCATGTGAGGATTGTTGGAAAATATGAGGTATTTTGATGGGTGAGTGAATGAGGAATTATTTCTCAAAGAACACCCTTGAGTTGGAAGTTGGAAGTGATAAAGCACTAGTCCCACATAGGAAAGGAAGAAGGCCTTGAAGTGCTTTATATGTGGTTACACTTCTTTTGAGTGGTAACTATTATAACAAGTACTATGCCTTGCGCGCACGTGTAGGGGGGTGCAAATCTCGGACCCCGATAGAGGCCCGACAAGTTGAACTTGGGCGTGAGCGCACGGCCTGCGTACGCGAATGCAAAACCGGAAAGTGGGCATCGCGACAAGCCCATTTTTGCCTTCTGTTTTAATTTTTTCCAACTCAAGCCGTTAACCGTTCTTAAGTTATTTACCGGTGTGTTAATGGTTTTAACTAAGTAACGGCTGTTATAATTCTGTGGTTACAGAATTAAATACATAACGGCTCTAAACGGCATAATTTATTTAGCCGTTATTCTTTATTTTCGCAATGCCCCGCTTAGCCTATAAATAGATGGCTTCCCGTTCTGTTTCATACACGACATAAGAACTACGGATTACGAAAATCACTTCTCCCTCTTTTGAATTATCTGCATTTGCATTGTTTTTTATAGTGTTCTCGTGTTGTTCAAGTTCGCCGGAAGCTTTTGAGTGCTGTGCTTGCCTCTATTGCTGCTTAACCGTTGTTTCTTGAGAGACAGACGTTCACGAAACCTCAAAGCATGTACTGGAGGGGACGAATCTACTTTAAGGAAACTGTGTCGAACACAAACCTCGATATTCTTTATTAATTCAATTTCTTTTTATACTGTTGTATTTCCGTGCAGATTTTGCTCTTTTGAATGTTGAGCTTTTATCCTCATGAAGGGTCAGATTCACTGCTTCTGACAAGTTCAGATTCAGTGTTTCTGAAGCTGCTTCTAGAGGTTCAAAAGGAACTACTTCTGGCCGGTTTCAGAAGGAACTGCATCTGACGGGTGTATCTGAGTTGCATCTGACGGGTTCAGATGCAGTTGCATCCGACGAGTTTTGAACAGTGCTTCTGACGGGTTCAGATGCAATTGCAACTGACGAGTTTTGAACACTGCATTTGATAGTTCAGTTTTTCTGTTTCTGACCTGCATCTGATAGTTCCATTTTTTCTGCTTCTGACTTGCTTCTGACCTTCTTCTAAAGGCTTAGATTCTGTGCTTTTGCCAACTTAGTGTTTTCATATTTAAGGTAGTTTGCTTACGTTTATTATTGTCATTCGAATTGTAAGTATCCTCCATATCTATAAAACAATATTGTTCATTTTTAACACTATTTTTCCAACAAAAACAAAGAGAGACAGAGTGACTAGTGAGAAGCAAAGGGCTGCTCTTGGTGGGGTTAGTACCACAGAGGCTAGAGAGGTTCAAAGAAAAAAAAGCAACGTTCTTTCACGCGTCGCCGCCTCTATCGTGTCTGACTAGTCGCCTTAACTCGCTCGACGACCGCTGACCCAACACACCTCGCTTCCGGCCAGATGGGAGAATGGAGAAGAAGATATGTCTGGTTCTTGTATTCCAAAAAGACAAAAAAACGAGGGAACCATGAGAAATAAAGCGGGAGTTCCAGGGGGAGGATTTGGGAAAAGAAAACAGAGAGAGAGAGAGAGGAGCTCGTGAAGGGTCTGGTAGTTGAAGAAGAGGAGGCTTGGTTCTCGTATAAAAAAAAGGACAAAAAAATGAGTGAACCATGAGAATAGAGTAGAGTTGGGGGATGTTTTTCGAAAAAAAATTGAGAGATCATTCCAGGTTGAGTGGTGAAGGAGGTTCTTCTTTTGGGGGAAGCCAGGAGTGTGAAAGGATTTTCGATTGAAAGAAAACAAAAAAAAACATACATAGAGAGAACCAAAAAGGGGGTTCACGAAGAGAAAAAATAGAGAAAAATGCAAGATAGAGTGGGGAAAAAGGGTTCTTCGAGGAGTCTTCGTCGGTGAGATTCTAAAAGAAAAGAGAAGAAGGTGATACAACTCCCAGACATTCTCCTCCTCTTAACAGGTGGTTCTGGGTTCCATAAAGAAAAAAAAAAGCGTAAAGAGAAAAGAGGCTGAGACCAAACAGAGAAAGAGATGGAGTAAAAAAAAAGAGAACTCCCTTTCTTAAGTCTCAGTCCTCTACAGTCGCTGTCCGTCGCTCAACTTTCTCGGTCATCGGAAGCCCCATTCCTCCGTTACCGTATCCGGAGGCCGCGGACTGAAAGGGTACTTGCCGGACCTTCCTCACCGACCCTCATTCTCACTCGGTTCTGTCAAAGCACTCAAGCTTCAACGCAACCCGGAGTACGTTCTTGACGAGGTAACTTCTATCACTCTTTTCAGCCTTGTTTTGGGTAAGGCGAGAATCAAGTCTCCGTCCATACGCGAGTTAGTTTCTTATATTTCGGGTTGCCATTTGCCGATGTCCAGTATGTATATGTGGTGTTTGAAGTCTCAACGTTGCAAGTCTAAAATGCTCACGTTTCACTCCTCTTCCAACGCGTACTTGGCGAAAGTCTTAAACTCATGCATGTATCCTAGTTATTTTTTTTTTAAAAATTTTCTTTGTCGAGCTTTTTGCATCTAGTCGTCGCGTCAATAGATGAATAGATAAAGGGGGTGATCTGGTGAGGCTAGACGAGGGTCAGATTCGGAGGCTAGCAAGCGGCATGCCACTGGTGTTGGTTCTATGGAGTCTGTCGCAGTGTCGGATTCGAAGGACACTTTTGATGAAAGCGAGTTTGATGGCGATCGTCGGCGCTGGTAGTGGTCGGTGATGGTCATGGTGGTGCCAGGGCGGTCCGTCAAGTCCACGGATTTTTTTTTTATGCGAGCGAGTATGATGGTGATCGTCGGTGTCGGCGGCGGTCGGCGAAAGACAAAGTGGCGGGTGACTGAAGTATTGAGCTGTGATGTTTATGGAGGGAGGCGTCTGAACAGAAGGACGGATGAAGAAGAAGAAGTCCGGGGAAGAAGACAACGTAAAAAAAATAGATTAAAATAAATTAAAATAAAAAATAGCCAAAACAAATAAACAAGGTGGATGTGCAGATTAGGTGTGCGTGGATTTGAGTCTAAATTGCTATTGGGCTGGCGCGTAGGCTTATTTTAAAATCTGCAGATATTGGGCTTTTGGAAGAGAATTCAGAAAGAAGAATGGTCCAGCTTTAGGTTAATTGGGCTTTAGAACAAGTGGGCCTCTCTTGTTTTAATTTTCATTTGGGCTCTCGGCTCCCTCCTAGGCTCGGGGCTCTAGAAGGGTTGGGTTTAGAAGACCAATCCGGATCACCATTTTCAGAATTATAAAATCAAAAAATTAATTAATTAGAGAAAATTTATTGAAAACTTAAAAAAAAAAATAGTTTTCTTGGATATTTAGCCTAATTAATATCTTAAGACCCTCTCCCGCGATGGTGGATGGCCGATGTCCATTCCGGTTCGTTTCTTTTGTACGTCCGACTTTATTGTTGAGCTTTATTTCATTTTATTTGTGGCTTTGTATCCAAATACCTGAGGGCCACGGGTTTTTATTTATCGCTTTAGAATAGCTCTTTATCCTTCTTCTTTATGCCCTTGGAATGCTTTGGTTGAATTTTATTTTTAAGATAAAGTTCGAAAATTAGAAGAATATCATAAAACAAACCCCTACAATACCATTTTGCGTGAATGCTTAGCTTGGTTGTAAAAACATTATTAGGAACTAAAAAGCAATTAAACCTCGCATGATCACCTTAGGCAACAATCAATCTCGCGGTAACCGCAAGGGCTTTAGTAGATGTACTAGGGTAAATTAATCCCCGAACCCAAGAAAATCTCTGGTTGCGTAGAATTGAGCAGTCCCTCCTAACTGCTCAATAGGGTTTCCGATCTACCCTCCTCGAAAGATCGGTGGCAACTTCCTTTTTGTGTGTACACTCGCACATGCCATCTGATCACACTAAGGTCGAATACGAATTTTCCAACGTTGCGACTTGGTATGGGCGTGGGAGAGCCCGAGCCAAAAGGGAGCCTGCACTCGAGGCCCTCTCTTGGCCTTCCATTAGCTTGCCTTTGTCGATTTATTAGTCGAAAATCGAGGGCGGGTCACGACACCGGAAAATTAAGTAGGTTTAAAGGGTGACACATACCTATCCTATGCAGGTTTCATTTGGTGAACACTATCACAAAGTCAAAACCAAAACAAATTTCATTTATGTGGGGGATTGTTGAAAAATTGAGATATTTTGATGGGAGAGTGAATGAGAAATTATTTCTCAAAGAACACTATTGAGTTGGAAGTGGGAAGTGAAATTATGCTAGTCCCACATAGGAAAGAAAGAAGGCTTGTGAGTGCTTTATATAGAGTTTCTCTCCTTTAGAGTGGTAACTTTCATAACACATGCGCTATGGCTCACGCGCATGCGTAGGGGGGGTGCAAATCCCAGACCCCGACAGAGGCTCGACAAGTTGAAATTTGGGCGCGAGCGCACGACCTGCGTACACAAATGCAAGACCAGTAATGGGCCCTACGACAAGCCCATTTTTGCCTTCTATTTTAATTTTTTCCAACTCAAACCATTACAAATTTTACGTAATAGATGTTGAGCTAATTAGCGGCATGTTAATAGCATTAACTAAGTAACGGCTACTATGATTCTGCCGTTACATAATTGAATGCATAACGGTTCTGTAATTATGGCTCTGCCGTTAACAGAAGCATAATGGCTCTGCTGCCGTTACATAAGCATAACGGTTATGCTATTATGATTCTACCGTTATGGTTATGCTGTTACATAATTAAAGTTATAACGATAGATTTTTTGAGCCATTATTCCTTATCTTCGAAATGCTCTCATTGACCTTATATATATATATATGTATAAGGTGTGTGTGTGTGTGTGTGTGTGTGTGTGTGTGTGTGTGTGTGTGTGTGTGAGATCTCCCATTCTAAGATTTTGAGAGATATCGAAAAGAAAAAATAACTTCCCTCTCTTTCTATCCTATGCATTTGCATCGATTTTGATGGTGTTCGCATTTGGTCAAGTTTTCCGAAAGCTCTGGAGTACTGTGCTTATCTCTGTAGTTGTTTTACCGTTGTATCTTGGGAGACAGACGTTCACGAAACCTCAAAGCACATACAAGAGGGGACGAATCTGTCTTAAGGAAACTGTGTAGACATGCCTCAATATTTGTGTCATTTTCATTTTTTAGATTTGTCATTGTAATTTCAGTGTGTTTAGTTCTGATTTAATATCAGCTCATGTATTGTTCATCGAGCTAGTGCTTTTGCCGATCCAATGTTGTGCTTCTGCCGACTCAGCATTGGTGTTTCTGTCTAATTTAACTTTTTGCCTTTGCCATTTGATTGTAAGTTCTTCTAGCCAGTGCCATTGCGAATACCCTCCAACAATCCTTCCAAGGAACAAAAAAGAAAACTTTTCAATCAGATTTTTATTTACTTTTTTTTTTCACGCATATCTGTTTTCCTACCTTACTAGTATGATTGTGATGATATTTGAAATGCTTCCCGTATAATTCTCTAACATTTCAATTATTTTGAAACGATTACAAAATCCATTGATATTGTTTTTTGGTCAGAAATAACGGTACTTACATTAATAATAGTAGGAAACCTAATTACATGGAAAATCAAAATCTAAACATAAAAGAGTCAATAACTGAAGATGTGGTTTAGTAGGCAGGGCCTAATGACCCTCGCCCCATTATCACCAAGGTGGAGATGACAGACTGGTTTTGTTTTGTTGATCTCAATGTTAAGAATGCCCCCTAGACAGTTGTGGAAAAGTACCAGTTTAGTCAATTTACTTGACTATCCCAGAGAACAAGGGATAGAGCCTGTGAGATTGTTAGTGAAAACGTCGAGAATGCTTAGATTACTCAAGTTACCTATGGACAACTAGCATCTAAAGATCAATGAGGGATCTCATTCTTCCAAGTTCTAGAGGTATGGGGCTCGAAAGTTGGTTGTTGTAGAGGTAAAGATATCCCAAGGTACTCAAATTTCCTAGAGTTTCAGAGATGGAACCATTGAGATAATCGGAAGCTAAATCAAGTTCATTGGGAGACCCCAACACTCCTATTTCCTTTGAAATGGACCCGACAAGTTGGCTGTGGAAAAGCAGCACGATCATCAAGCTGCTCATGTTTCCAATGGAAGAAGGAATTGGATCTGTGATGGTGTTGTTCGCTAGGTACGGATAATTAAGAGACTTAAGCCTTCAAATTCTTCAGGGATGAAATAAAGCTTATTATACGAAAGGAATAGACCAGTTAAGGCGCATATGTGTTGAACTAGAAGAAGTACAGCCGAGATTTATTTATAGAACAAAATTGGGACCATGAAGTCAAGTATTGCTTGATGAAATTCCAGAAATGCAAAAAAACAAAAAAAGGTCAAGAAGGTTTACCTTTTTTTTTTTTAAATGAAAGTGAACTTGAATAAAGATACTAGCTAATCAATGTAGTTAAAAATACGTAATTTGCTTTTTCTCAAACCCTAATAAGGAGGAAGATCTCTTTTGGCTCATCTCCGGTCGATTTTGCATACACGTATTTAACCTCTAATTAAACTTAACTTTAAGAAACATACACGAAAATCCAGCTGAAACAGGTTAGGGAGCGCATGAAATCACTTCTCCACTCCAGAAGCCATTTTGGCAAGAAATTGAATTTTCAGCTTTTGCTTTTGAGCAGAAGTTGATTTTTCAATTTCTGCTTCAGAAGTTGATTTCTGGTAGGGAAACGCGTTTGATAACTGAAATAATTTTTATTTTTGAAGTAGAAATTCGTTTGATAATGGCTCGAAATTTCTATTTCTGAAGTAGAAATACGTTTGGTAATGACTCGAAATTTGTACTTCGGGAATATTTTTACTTCGAACCGAAAATAAAAAACGAACCCACGCTCGACCAAAAGAAGAACAAAGCCATAACCCTATCTTCAAATCTCCTCCTCCTCCTCCTTCGCTCTCCTCTGCTCCAAAGAAGATCGTCGCTCCTTGAGAACGGAAGACAGTCGTCGATGGCCATTGATGTTCGACGCCTTGCGCTCCTCCCCTTCGTGGCCACTCTCGTCAGCCGTTGGATGCGCATCACCGAAGCCCTTGACCCCTCGACGACGGACGACAGCCAACGACTCTGACGATGCGCCTGCGGATGTTCGCACCACGACGACTCGGTGAGTTCCCCCGATCGAGTGGAATCCCTAGAAATCACCAGCTATAGTCTTTTGTTCTGTCGATATGGGTATTTAGATCAGTAAAGGTTGTCGAAACTCAACCTAGGTTCTTGCTGAATGTGTGATTTCAGATACATCGCAGTCGTCAAAATCACGTTCGTCTTTCATTCTAGGGTCGGGTTGGGTTCCAGTTTGTGAGGATCAAGAATCGACCCCTAGGCTCACGAAACGGAAGTTCTGACATTGAGGAAAAGAAAATGACTTCTCTAATTGTGAATGCAATCAGGCTACGCGATTACGAAATACAAACGAGTTTTATTAACCGGCGCATCAAAATCCATCTTTGATTAGCGAAAATCTTCACTGCAGAATCTACATTTAGAAATTATCTTTGTCTACATTTGCAATTTGTGATAAGCTGCTCTAATTTGTGATAAGGTGTTCTGCTCAGTTAAATGATCTAAAGATTTCATTCTTTATGGCAGGAAGCATTCCGGTCAGTTTAAAGGATCTATAGAATATACACCCGCAAATCGACTTCATCACATAAGTGATCCACCCTGTTTGTCCTTCCCCAGCTCGTGTTTTAACCAATTTTCTGCAATTTACGCGCAAAGTGAGTCCATACATGGAATAGAATAAGCCATTTTTTTCCTTAACAAATTTCATGCTATCCTCACTTGTCCCTTGCAGATGGCACAATCGAAGACGTTTGTTCCTCCAATGGACAAAGATACACATGTGTTTTGCTATTGTGGCCCGTGTCGCGACCCGTCCGAAAGCGGACGCGGCTAATGGATTACCGATCGCGGGTCTTGGATCGGCGCGGGCCCTCCCAGGCCCATACCAAATCGCGGCGGGAGTATTTTTCAGAAGGATTCGACGATAAGAGTCGATCGCTTTCGACCTTAGTGTGGTCGTGGTGGCATGTGCAACTTGTACATGCATTTGGAGTCGCCACCGGTCTTTCTTGGAGGGTAGACCGGAAACCTTACTGATCGATTGGGAGAGATCGATCAGTTCTACGGAACCAGAGTTTTTGGGTTCGGGGACTTGGTTACGCTGGTGTCGTTACCAAC
Organism: Rhodomyrtus psidioides; assembly: GCA_021437785.1. NCBI lineage: Eukaryota > Viridiplantae > Streptophyta > Magnoliopsida > Myrtales > Myrtaceae > Rhodomyrtus > Rhodomyrtus psidioides. The sequence continues at coordinate 429,883 of JAILYB010000023.1, read as the reverse complement.
GCCCTTTCGGTACCTAACGCGAGTGATTTTCCTAACTAGGATTTCATGCAGGCGCAATTTTGGGTGAGGTAAGTCTGACTTTGCACATTAACCAGTTTAACATGCTCACGTAATCATAATAAATAAATAGATGTCAATCACATAAACATCTATCCTACGTGGTGATCATGGAATTATGATTTAATGGGTCTCGAGCCAATGAGACCACATTTAATCATTTTAATATTTTAATAACGGAGAGCCGCTCTTCGCTTCTTCTTGGTTTCTTGAACTCTTCAAGAATTGGGCCCCAAAGAGCTCGCCGACTTAAAAGGCTCCCCCACGTAATCCTCGTAGCATTTACATCAACAATCGACTATGCTAAAAATAAAGATTACATGAAAAATAAAAGGAGTACGCAGCCTCCATTTAATAATTACAACCCCAAATATATAAATAATCATCATACATTCATATATACATCAATCACATTGATTAGGGATTTTTCCATGATCACCACACTTTCACGTAAGTAATAAATTCACAATTTAAAACTTAGGAAGGCACAATAAAAATTCTACGTTGAATCGTATTCAGAATTTTTACGTAAAATAAGATAGCCATAAATTTTCGATTCAAAATTGATTTAGTCTCAATTTTTGCTACGTTGATTAATTTATCATATAAAATAATCAACCTCCATTAGCCATGTAAGACGAACAATTCGTTAATACATATTGGCCATAGTATTGCAAAAATTGCAAAAAATCAATTAAATGCACGAAAACACCTAAGGATCGGCTCTGATACCACTGTTGGGATCCACGTAACACGTAGCGGAAATAAATAACAACCCATACATGTATCTCCAGAGGCGTACTTCGTGCATTTCAATCGAAAAAAATCACAAAGCCTCAAAGGGAGTAAATAGATTACCTCTCGTAGCGTGCTTGAACGGAGGTGTCGGTTCGATGTTCTTCGATCTCAGCCTCCACAAGTGTTAGGCATCTAGTTCAAACGCACCACCAATTGACGAACGGGGAGACGACTAATAACTCCACAACAATTGTGCTAGCAATATGCGGAATCAATATTCCGAACTTAGTATATTTTGCTCACTCAAGATTATGAGAATATAGAGAGTGTTTGTGTTCTTCTCTCTAAGCTCTCAAAAATTTGCACACTCTACAAAATGTCTCCCCCTCAACCTCAAAACTCTTGCCATCCTTTTATAGCCAAAAATACCTTCCAATAAATTGTATTTAAAAATAGCACTAACAATTATAAATTCTATCTAAAAATAGCACTCACAAATAAATGACATTTAAAAATAGCACTAACAATAGCACTCACAATTTATAATACAAAAATGCTATTTAAAAATAGCACTAACAATAGCACTCACAATTTATAATATAAAAATGCTATTTAAAAATAGCACTAACAATTATAAATTCTATCTAAAAATAGCACTCACAAATAAATGACATTTAAAAATAGCACTAACAATAGCACTCACAATTTATAATACAAAAATGCTATTTAAAAATAGCACTAACAATAGCACTCACAATTTATAATATAAAAATGCTATTTAAAAATAGCACTAACAATTATAAATTCTATCTAATAATAGCACTCACAATTTATGATAAATAAATGCCATTTAAAAATAGCACTAACAATAGCACTCACAATTTATGATAAATAAATGTCATTTAAAAATAGCACTAACAATAGCACTCACAATTTATAATACAAAAATGCTATTTAAAAATAGCACTAGCAATAGCACTCACAATACAAAAATACTAAAAAAAGGCACTAACAAAGGTGTTAAAAATAATAACCATTATTATTATTACAAGAGTTAAAGAGGTTACCAAACAGTACAAATATGCATAACGTATAAATACGTATGACGTATAAATACGTAGAGCATACGTATACATCCGTGAAACCGGGGACTAATTGAAAGAAAAATGTGCAATTAAGCCCTTTTGGTAAAAATTGATTAACTTGGAGGGCAAATTGACCTAATTGCACTTTAAGACTTTAGAATCCAATGTCATAGCTTATAAAAAGTGAGAATTGAAAACTAAAAGACTCGAAAATGATTTTTTTTTAGGCTCGGTTCGGGTTTATGTTTGTGAAGGAACATATTGACCCGAGCCGAATTTTTGAGATTTAAAGTGACACACTTGAAGAGGAAATTAAAACAAAATTATCAAATATTTTTGGGTATTTTTCTGACCACGAATGGTATTTTTCTGATTTTTTGGGTATTTTTATAATTAAATAAACTCGAAAAATATTAAAAATACCGAGAACTATTTTTTGTTCAAAATTGGTTCCTAAGGTTAAACCAAGGCTTCCAAAGTTGATTTTGTGATTTTATGACCTTTTTTGATATTTTTAATTAATTTTAAAGAATAAAAATCACAATAATAAATGGTAAAAAAAATCAGGTGTCAACAGCTGCCCCTCTTTGAGAGGAATCTCGTTAGAGGTTTCTCTCAAAGATAAGGTGGCACCTGATTCCTAACCGACTCAACTGGGAAAATAAGAGAAGAAATGTTATGACATCGGATCCTTAAGCCTATTTATAAAAGCTCAAATCAATCCCCGGTTTGCTCTAACAATTTGAACATGGGCCGGAGTGAGAGAGGCTTACCTGAAGCTCACCTGTCGGATGCTGCCGGTTGCGACGACTTTCAAGAAGATGCCTAGGACTCGTCATTCAGAATATCCTAGGGAGATTAAGTTCTGACCTGTATGGTAGGTCATACCATGATGGGATTCCTAACTTGTAGGAACCTAAGGAAGGCGCATCCCACGCTTTGGGATTTGCCAAGGATTTTGATCCGTATGGTGGATCAGACCTTTGTGTTGATCCTTACTGCGATATTTATCAATGAGTTGACCCTTATGGCGGTTTCTACCAATGAATTGACCCTTATGGCGGTTTCTACCATACGTGACCCTTCAGGCGGTTTCTACCATTAATGTGATCCCTCAGGCGGTTTCTACCTTGGTTTGACCCTTCAGGCGGTTTCTACCTTGAGTTGACCCTTCAGGCGGTTTCTACCTTTGATTTGACCCTTCAGGCGGTTTCTACCTTGTGTTGACCCTTCAGGCGGTATCTACCATGTGTTGACCCTTCAGGCGGTATCTACCTTGTGTTGACCCTTCAGGCGGTATCTACCTTTGATTTTGACCCTTCAGGCGGTATCTACCTTTGATTTGACCCTTCAGGCGGTATCTACCATATTTTGACCCTTCAGGCGGTATCTACCTTGGTTTGACCCTTCAGGCGGTTTCTACCTTGAGTTGACCCTTCAGGCGGTTTCTACCTTTGATTTGACCCTTCAGGCGGTTTCTACCTTGTGTTGACCCTTCAGGCGGTATCTACCATCAGTTTTGACTTTGAAAAGGGGTCTCATGACGAGGGTTCTCCACGTCCGATGAGACTGCCTAAATGAAAAGGGGTCTCATGACGAAGGTTCTCCACGTCCGATGAGATTTCCTGAATTTTGAAAAGGGGTCTCATGACGAGGGTTCTCCACGTCCAATGAGACTGTCTGATTTTGAAAAGGATTTTTTTTTAAGGGTTTCTCTTCCCCAAGAAAATATTGGTAATCTTTGAGAAGACAGCAATTGTCCAATTGACAAAATTTTATGACTTAAGCTTTAGTCATGAGATGTGCATTTTGATGCTGGAGGTTATCCAAAACATTCTTGCAACATGCAAATGTGATCACAAATCCCTTGTATGGAAAATCTGGATCAACAGTTTGAAAATTTCCAAAAAGAGTTTGCTCAAAACATCAATTGGAATATTTCTCGACAAGGAGGCCATCTCACCTGTTTTGAGGTGATGATTTTTAGGGGATACACTCAATTCCCTACTGACCTGTGCCTAGGTTTTAGGCTCATTCGCAGCGCATACATTTTGATCGGTCGGGAGGTCTTCCACGGGACCGTAATGTTGGGCTTGGATATTGGTTTTCAAGGGGGACCCGCTTTGGAGTCGAGGCCATCGAATGAAAATCTTCACCATCTGCTCCGGGTTTACAAGTCAAGAACCCTGCAAAATGAGAAAGAAAGAGTCTTGCTCGTACTTCTTCGAGCTAAGCTATATGTTAACCCAAGTGTCTTAGTCAGAGAAGACTGTTTCAGGGTTGTAACATTGGTAGGATTGGGGACCGAAAAAGGCTTGTTTTTGGCCCAGAAATCACGAAGGATTTGACATTGGTGATCATTGCCAATTTGTCACATGTCTTTTCCATTCTGCATCTTCCATTTTTGAGGTGTGCAACCGCTTTTGAGGTGTGCACAAGTCCTTTAGAGAACGTCTCTTGTGGTATTAAGAGATTGACAATTCTGTCCGTGTTTTTGCACCACGGCTGACATCATTTGGGGAGCAGTCTTCTTGATCTGACTCCTTTATGGGTTTTTCTCTCTTCCCAACTAGGCTTTATTGGGGATCAATCAAACAGTTTTCACGAGCATCGGCCTTGCTTTTACCAGGCACTTTGCTTTTTCTTGATGCTGGGAATTTTTTTCTTTGTTGAAATCCCGCCTTTTCTTTTCCTTCGGAACTACGATGTTCAGAAAATTGTGCTAGATATACAACTTGAATCATAGCACATTTAAACGCCGATATGAGATTTTTCTATAAATCCCATCTCTTGATTTCTTCCGTTCTTGGAGTGATGCAGTTTCCATCTTGAAACATCCCATGATCACCAACAAGGGTTTATGAAATGAATTTGCAGGCTCAACTTGGCTGTGCAAAGGATATGGTGTGTGGGATAGAGAAATGAATGCTTCTCGTCATCCTATGGCACTTGGATTACCATATAAACAACACACAAAGATTGATGTTAGTCCGAGCAAGAAAATTTCTAACCATTTTCTCCTGATACCGCTGGACTCACCTCCATTTTGCCCCGATGTGGGGTGGTTCTTGACAGGGTTAAGAATGAAAACCGTCGTTCAAAGGGTTTATCAATGGTCACCTGTAGTGTTTGAGGGATATGAAACGAATGCCTCCGTCATCCCAACCCATGTAATCGTTGCGAATAATCCCTACTTCCGTAGGTCCAGATTTTGCTATCTGATCCGCTCCACTTCTCTCCAGTGTGTGTAGGACGTGTTTGGACTAGGCTTTGCCTCTTTTCTTTTGAGAAAACGTCCTTTTAAAAGTTTTGAACTTTTGATTGGAAAAAATCTCTTTCATTTTCTCCAAAAATTTTACCCGTCAAGGGGATTTTATGATGCACCATGCATGTTCTTATTCATGTTCAGATAACCTCCTGTTTTAAGACATGAATGCCAATGAAGTTTGAATTCTATGTCTTTTCTAGACATTAGATTCTGAAAGCTTTTCTTTTTCTCTCTGTTTTTTATTTAACATCTTCAATGGATTGGGGAAAGGGATACTTACCTATCCCCCGCGGCTGGAGATCCTGAAAATGCGGAAGAAACATGTTATTGTACGTTCACGAATTTTTCAAAAAATTAGAACGATACAATTTACTCTTGGTCGGGTAATACATGGGATGTGAAAACCTGTTCGTCTGTAAGGCGATTCCCCTGTCAAGGATAAATAACGAGTATCAATTCATATTCTCAAATTCAAGACAAATTGGAACGATACAACTTTACTCTTGGTTCTCATCCCGTTCTGATATTGCGTATTGATATGAACAACATCTATCAAATCCGCCTATCCATTCTTGGAGTGTTTGCAACATCAATGGTTCATCTGCCCCCAGTTAGGCAACGTCTGTTCTGTTATTCGAACAAATGGCTCCTTGAGTGATTTATCCACGTTTATCACCTGAGAAGGGAAAGAAATGAGACATTACTTCGGTATTCGATTGAAGATCGTTTAGGAACGATACATCGTTTTACCAAATAGGTGGCTTCGCGGCCAAACGTATTTCGTATTGAAGGGGTAGATCCCATTATACTCCGCGGGTGATAGTCATTGTTCGGGGAACTTGCTCCACGGATTAAGCGATTAATCCACGGCCCTCGGCTTGAAGATGCTCAAAGGGTGATGTTGACACTCACGCGCAATTAGTTCTAGACATTAATGAAAGATGTTCCCGTGGGAACCTTACAGTGCGATCAACAACATATTCAATAGGAGTGTTCCACCCCTTTAGTCTAAGCATTTTTCATCGAGTAACCATGCCTTGCATCAGACGTTTGGTCACCTGCCTTGCGTCACCACTGCGATGGCCCTCCGGCTCCAAATTGATCGAGCCAAAGATTGAACTCATCGCCAAGGAAATTGCTCGGGTCTTCGAGCCATTGATGTTCAAGTTGGGTATCAACAATTGTTGGGGGCAGATTTCCTTCATCGCCTTCATTGTGAGGAACTGGAGTCTTTGAGCTAGAACCTTCATCATCGCCCTGTTGGGGTCGAGACATACATTCCTGAAGAGTATTGATCCAAGTGTCCAGCTCCTCCCCAAGGAAATCGCCTGTTCTTTCTAGCCTTTGGTGCCCAGATTGGCTGTCGTCGACTGCAGGCGAGGGATTCCTCTCTTTGCTCTCGCCATGAGCAACTTGACCCCTCGAATTGGAACTTCCTCCAATGACCGGCAGGTTTATATGTGCACTCTCTACCAATGCCAGATCCGCTTCAGGGACAGCATTAATGACCGAATCGCGCTCAAACTGAGGAATCCCTATGTGCTGGAACTGCGGTATATACTCTTGAGGAGTATCGAGATAGCTCGGCGGAGCATTCTGATTTGGGTTAGAGGAGTCGCTAACACGACTGCTGGTCCCGTCATTGCTGAAACACGGTTGGGTGCTCTCGGCTCTCCAATCATCGTGGTTGTAACTCTGCCCGGCACTTGAGCTCCAGCTGGCTTTATGATGGTTTAACGCTATCCTTCCATCCCTTAGCAATCTCCTATAGTACTTGAGGTGAGACTCGACGTTAATTCTAGAGAGCCCCGGCACATTCATAATCTCGAGTATGCGTAGTGGGCTAGCCGAATCAACTCCCAGCTCTCGAATTGCATCAACAAATTTGGTGTGAAGTTCATAGGTCCAGTAAAACCTTGTTCTCTTATTACCCAAAATATCGTCAATACTTCGGTAGTTATTCTCTACGGGATCTAGTCGTTTCAAAAGTTGTCCAGGGAGGGACTCACCGACTTTGGATTGGCTGGCTGTGACAGCGAGTTCGTCATTGAGAGAACTCCCCCTGTGATGATTCATATCCCATTTCTCAGAGGATGTTGGTGTTGATCCTATGGTGTTGACTTGCTCATGCAGATCTCCGGCGATATCTGGCTGTGTCGGAAAATGCTGTGGAGAATACGGTAACAGCTGAGCGTTATTCGTCAACAGGGACGGTTCATCGAGGAACACCTCGCCGAGGACAATAGGATTACCACAATTAAGGCAGGTGGCCTTGGTCAGAGCTTCCTTATATCTCGCGCTTTCAGCTTGAAGCTTCTCATTCTCCTCCTTCAGGACCAGTAACTCATGGTCTGCGTATTGCTGTTTCACCCGGGTTCGTTTGTTGGCGAACCAAAACTTGACCTTCGAAAGCTCCAATCCTATTTTTCGGCTCAACTCCATTTTCTGTTGTCTGCTTGGAGTGGGGCATTCATTGAAGAAAGCTTCGAGCTCTCGGATTTGGCCTGGAGTGTGGCGTTGTAGTTGCTTCCTTTTCCGACTCCGGTCATCATTGTATACTCCTTCTTCGTAGCTGAAACCTAGAATTTCATCGCTGGAGGAGTCAGTCTCTATGGCCTTCGGGCAGGATTCAGCTCCAGGATCTTCAAAGTCTCCCAGCAGTTCGTGCTCAGAAATGTCCAGGTCGGGCGTTTCTAGCAGATGGGAATAACTTTTAAACATGATGGATCGGGGTATCTCGGGCTGATCTAGTTCACTCAGCTTTCTCAATTCGCTCTTACGTGTTTGCTCACTCTAGAAATTTTCTCAAGTGATTGTGCGTGTCCTGGAACCATCCTTCAGGGTGCATATGAAGACCAGCAAGCAAGCGCTCCTCCCGAGATCCTGCAATTACTCATCGTCTGTATTCCCCTTTCTTTTTCCTCGTGATAGGATCACAAACTCTCTTGCATTGATTCGGTTTCATCGAGTATTGCGCTCGTCCCCTAGTTCAGTCTTCAAAGTGGTGGGTCTACAATCTTTCGGCGCCTTTTATGATTTGCTAGGCCCGAGAACGTGGGGAGCAGCGGTGGACCCGCAATTAATGACTCCGTTTAATTCATTTAGCTCCATGGGAATTAACGCTATGATCTTCTCTCAACCCCTTTTCATCGTTCAAACGAAAGTGGCATTTTCCCTGTGCATGCTGTTACTCTTCATTTCAGCATCCCGGGCGCTTGGTGAGGAATGAGTTCGTGGCCACTCAAAATTTTAAAGACCGTCTCTGGTTTCAGACTTAATCTAACAAGGGATCATCACAACTGAGCATGACGATGTTCGTCGATAGCGTTGGTTTAACTATAGTCATTAAAGAAAAATGTTCCCGTAGGAACTTTACAACGATAAAATGAGTGATCTACTCGTGAACATGTTCTTCTTTCTATGGGTGTTCGTAGTGACCGACCCATCGTGCCCCGAGTCAGGTGCTAGATCATGGTTGTCCAAGCATGCCAGCTTCCCACTGATTGAACAAGGCATCGAGCCCCTCATCGAAGAAATCGTCTGTCGTGGGTTGACCAGCGGCAGGCAGAGCACCAGCCGACTGCTGCTCGAATGGAGGAGTTCGCACTCGCTGTACTTGTGACACGCGCTCTTGAGAAATGTTGAAATGGCCCGGGAGGACATTCTGATCAGCTTTCAGTTTGCCGGTGGTCGGGTTGCTAGCTTGATTGATGCTTAGATTTGGCCGGGTATCTCTTGATGCCTGAGTATTACAATGGCGGTCGCCCCTAGCTTTTGAGCTCGAGACGGATTCCTCCCGGTTTAGCTCCGCTCGACGTTGTTTTAATAGCTTTCTGTAGGCAGCAAGGTGATTCCTGACCAGCTCCTTACTAAGCCCCGGTACATTCATGGCCTTAAATATGCGCGTCGGAGTTGCTGAGTCGATCCCCATTTGGTGAACCATGTCTAGGAATCTGGAATGCAATTCAGGGGGCCAAGCGAACCTCCTCTTATCGTGGCCCAAAATTGCATCGATGGCTTGACGACTGATTAACTCATCTCCAGCAGGACCCGACCCTATCGAAAATTGTTGTGCATGAGGCTGATATGCTTTGAGCTGGTCGGCGGTAACATCCAGCTCCTTAAAACTGTAACTCCAATCAAAGCGATGCAAATCCCATCCCCCAGGAGGCATTTGTATCATCTTCGTAGGATCATCCTGCTCATGCGTGACTCCGGCAAAATCTGGTTGAGCAGGAGATGCCCCGAGGGAGTAGGGTGGTAAATGAACGTCTTCAATCATCGCGTGAGGCTTATCGGGGAATATCTTACCGAGGGCGACGAGGTTATCGCAATGAGGGCAAACGGTAATATTGAGAGCTTTTTCATACCTCATGTTTTCTGTTCGCAGCTTTTGGTTTTCTTCCTTTAAAATCTCGACCACCTGACGTTTGCGTTGAGCCTTCGATTTGGATCTCCTATTTTGAAACCAAAACTGGATCCTCGACTGACTAATCCCCAACTCCCGGCTCAATTCAATTCTCCACTTCTTTTTCATGTAATGGCTTTTACTGAAAAGGGTTTCCAGCATTTGGGTTTCCTCCTGAGAGTATTGGTGAGGACGTCTTCTTTTCCCGAGTTGAACATCGTGGATGTCGTTGTCGTCGTCGCCGTGATCTTGATTTCCGTTGCCAGAAGTGTTGGGCTCCATGGTTTTGGCGTTAGACTTGATCTTGGAATCTTCGAGATCCCTCTGTAGTTCAATTTCTGAGATTTTTGAGTCAGTCGCCTCTAGCAGCTGACAATAACCTCTTAAATATGTTGGATTGAGAAATGTTTGATTGGTTCTTGCCCACTCAGAGTTCTCCACTCTCTCATGTATGCTCACTCCCTATAAAGTTTTCTTCGAGTGACTTCGTATGTTCAGGAGACGCTCTTCAAGCATCATTAGGCAAACGTTCCCCCTCAAGACTTTGAATTTCTCGCTTAGTTTTTCAATCGTGATGGGACTGCCAAATCCTGTTAGGGCTCTCTTCGATAGTTGCGCTTACCTCCCACCTAACTCTAATAATGGTGATCCCGACAAATCTTTTACATCTTTTAATTGATGAGCCGGAAATCGCGGACCGAAACGAATCCAATGGTTCTCGTGAGGGGACCTCCTGCTTTACCCCCTAACTGGGCTCCACCAGCATTATTACTGAGACCCTTCATCATCCTCGAGTTGCTATAAAATGAGGAATTAATGTATGGAAGGTTAACGTTCTCGCATAATCAGCTTCTTCCTTCTAATCTCTCTGTCAAACTCGTCTTATTCTCAAGCCAACCCAACGCAAATGGCCTCCTCTCCCGTACGCACTTTTTCAACTGATGTCTTGGCCCAGTGGGAAAAGCTTTATAACCTACTGGGTCGCGGTTACGCACACATAACCGATCATTCTGCGACCGAGGATGAAATCCGTGTCCTGCTCGAGGACCTTGATACTACTTCTCTCGAAGGTACTACACTGGGGAGGGAATATAGAATTTTCCCGACTCTCTTTGCACACTCCTTAGAGGCCTACCGTGCTGCTAATCGGGAGGTTCTCGTGGCTCGCGTCTTGCGAGCTCGTTATGAGGATCGATCTGATCATTTGGTGCTGACCAACTATCTGGCCGATAGTTACAAAAAGGCCGTCGAGTTTGCTAATGAGCGGGTCGCGACGTTGCTTCGCGAGAGGAGAAATCTGGTGGAGCAATTGGCCCTATCCCTGACCACCGGCGAGCATGACCGCCGCAATGTCCTGTTGAGGCTTCAGAGCGACTGGCAGGAAGAACGGCTCGACAAAATAACCGCGGACATAGCTCGCGGGAATGGACTGGTTCGAGACCTGGAAACAATCGCCGAAGAACATGAGGCCAAGGTCGCCGAAGTTAAGGGAGAATGCAAAAGTCTTCTCCTCAGGCTTGCCGACCATGACATGCGGAGTTGGGAGTATGAGCAAAGCATTAATAACATGGAGGGTCAGTTGGGCTCCTTCGTGTCGTTAATTAGGGCTCACTTCGGCTTTACTTTTCTACCCCGAATTGTATGACCTGCTTTTGAAAACCCTCCACTGAGCAAAATAAATGAGAACTCTTGTGTGTGTGTTTTAACTTCTGTATGGTTCATTTCTTCGAGCATCCGAACATCTTCAACTTGGGTGAGCCGAACCATAATATCAGTAAGCCGAGCAAATATGTCCTGATTTTATAACTCGCTCATGATCAGATGAGATAATAGCCTTAGACTTGTCCAGGAAAAGATTTCTCTCTATTACCTATTTTTTTTTTTACCTGCAAATAAAAAGACAGAATCAGAAGGAATAATTTGAAAAAGAAATCAAAAACCCCTTTCAATCCTATGCTTGCCCATGATTAATAAGGACAAGAACTTTTACAAGGGTTTTAATCTTGCGCGAAAAGTTTTTATCAATATTCCTCGAAAGAAAGCATACTATTGAAAGGAATGTAATTCACAATAATCGCTTTTGATCAATTTCGAGAGGAACGAATTACTCAAAAGTGCGAGGCATAATAACGTGTTTTAAATTTAATTGAAGATACGGCATCCAAATCAAGGCCGTTTTGTTAAGAACGAGAGTAATTTGGACATCTATCTCGTCATTAAATTCAAAACAACGCCGATATTCTCGATCAATTATCGTGGATTACCAGCGACGTAAAACATGCATGGACCAATTCAAGTGTATAATTCCTTCTAGCGAAATTGGGGTTGGATTACCCTATATGACCAAAAAGGTCGTGCAAGATTTCCAATTTTAATTTCCTCTAAAGGAATTATAAACTTGACTTGGGAGTATTCGGATGATTAGAGAAAATGCCACTACCACATTCCCATGACCTGTCAAAAGAAATACAACCAAGTTCCATCTAAATGTATACACCAATAGATCCCTAATACAATCACTCTAAGGGGTGAGATAGAGAAAGCCTCGATAAAAGTAAACCCTATACAAGAGGACTAGCAATGGAAAATGAAACAAAGGAATGTGATCCTAACGTTTAAGGATGCCCCAAGTTCGATCTGTGACTTCCGGATCACTTGCCCCAACTCGTCATCTTCATTGGACGATATCTCAATAATGTCCATAGTAGGCTCCTTTGTTGCTCACTCGGTGCTTGTCATGGGATATCATCCTCTTCGTCTTCTATCAAGGACGTTTGGGAAAAACACACACATCTATCCTTGAAATGGCATTTAATCTAATCACCAGAATGCAATGAATGAAATGCCTATATTTATATGAACTGTAATAAATTCGAGGTATAGAGAGTCTTACCAACCAAACTCGTCGACTTATGTGCGGTTTTAGGTGTACCAACCGCCCAAAGACATGCGCATGAGACAAGTTATGGTGAACTTCTAAAAATCAGAGGGTTTGGCACCTAAGGTTAAGGTTCCCACTTCGAGTTCTAGAAAGAGCCGATTCCATTGCACAGCTATCGTTGCATTGGGACTCGATCCATAGTTCGAAGCGAGCGGAATTGAAAAGTGGATTACCCCGCGTTTTTCCTCACGGAGATTCCATTTTCAATTCCTTCTATTGTGTTCCTATAGGCGACGCCCGGGGTTTTAGGCGCGGTTGTGTGTGTCCACGTGTTGTGATCATCACAATGCAATTCATGCATAGCAGTTTATCAATCAGCACTTCAAATCATCCACACAACATACATTCCTACGCCCAACCTGCATAAGACAATGTTAATCACGGACTACACCCCTTATTTCTCCAATCTGCAAAAACATATAACACCTATCGTAAGCGGACTTACCTCACCTTCACGAGCGCCTGCATGGTTAGAAAAATCACTCAGCGTTTTAATTACGGCCTAAGTCCACTTGGGGTCTAGAACCATAGGTTCTAGAACACAGTGTCCCCAGCGGAGTCGCCAGCTGTCGCGACCCGTCCGAAAGCGGACGCGGCTAATGGATTACCGATCGCGGGTCTTGGATCGGCGCGGGCCCTCCCAGGCCCATACCAAATCGCGGCGGGAGTATTTTTCAGAAGGATTCGACGATAAGAGTCGATCGCTTTCGACCTTAGTGTGGTCGTGGTGGCATGTGCAACTTGTACATGCATTTGGAGTCGCCACCGGTCTTTCTTGGAGGGTAGACCGGAAACCTTACTGATCGATTGGGAGAGATCGATCAGTTCTACGGAACCAGAGTTTTTGGGTTCGGGGACTTGGTTACGCTGGTGTCGTTACCAACGCCCTTTCGGTACCTAACGCGAGTGATTTTCCTAACTAGGATTTCATGCAGGCGCAATTTTGGGTGAGGTAAGTCTGACTTTGCACATTAACCAGTTTAACATGCTCACGTAATCATAATAAATAAATAGATGTCAATCACATAAACATCTATCCTACGTGGTGATCATGGAATTATGATTTAATGGGTCTCGAGCCAATGAGACCACATTTAATCATTTTAATATTTTAATAACGGAGAGCCGCTCTTCGCTTCTTCTTGGTTTCTTGAACTCTTCAAGAATTGGGCCCCAAAGAGCTCGCCGACTTAAAAGGCTCCCCCACGTAATCCTCGTAGCATTTACATCAACAATCGACTATGCTAAAAATAAAGATTACATGAAAAATAAAAGGAGTACGCAGCCTCCATTTAATAATTACAACCCCAAATATATAAATAATCATCATACATTCATATATACATCAATCACATTGATTAGGGATTTTTCCATGATCACCACACTTTCACGTAAGTAATAAATTCACAATTTAAAACTTAGGAAGGCACAATAAAAATTCTACGTTGAATCGTATTCAGAATTTTTACGTAAAATAAGATAGCCATAAATTTTCGATTCAAAATTGATTTAGTCTCAATTTTTGCTACGTTGATTAATTTATCATATAAAATAATCAACCTCCATTAGCCATGTAAGACGAACAATTCGTTAATACATATTGGCCATAGTATTGCAAAAATTGCAAAAAATCAATTAAATGCACGAAAACACCTAAGGATCGGCTCTGATACCACTGTTGGGATCCACGTAACACGTAGCGGAAATAAATAACAACCCATACATGTATCTCCAGAGGCGTACTTCGTGCATTTCAATCGAAAAAAATCACAAAGCCTCAAAGGGAGTAAATAGATTACCTCTCGTAGCGTGCTTGAACGGAGGTGTCGGTTCGATGTTCTTCGATCTCAGCCTCCACAAGTGTTAGGCATCTAGTTCAAACGCACCACCAATTGACGAACGGGGAGACGACTAATAACTCCACAACAATTGTGCTAGCAATATGCGGAATCAATATTCCGAACTTAGTATATTTTGCTCACTCAAGATTATGAGAATATAGAGAGTGTTTGTGTTCTTCTCTCTAAGCTCTCGAAAATTTGCACACTCTACAAAATGTCTCCCCCTCAACCTCAAAACTCTTGCCATCCTTTTATAGCCAAAAATACCTTCCAATAAATTGTATTTAAAAATAGCACTAACAATTATAAATTCTATCTAAAAATAGCACTCACAAATAAATGACATTTAAAAATAGCACTAACAATAGCACTCACAATTTATAATACAAAAATGCTATTTAAAAATAGCACTAACAATAGCACTCACAATTTATAATATAAAAATGCTATTTAAAAATAGCACTAACAATTATAAATTCTATCTAAAAATAGCACTCACAAATAAATGACATTTAAAAATAGCACTAACAATAGCACTCACAATTTATAATACAAAAATGCTATTTAAAAATAGCACTAACAATAGCACTCACAATTTATAATATAAAAATGCTATTTAAAAATAGCACTAACAATTATAAATTCTATCTAATAATAGCACTCACAATTTATGATAAATAAATGCCATTTAAAAATAGCACTAACAATAGCACTCACAATTTATGATAAATAAATGTCATTTAAAAATAGCACTAACAATAGCACTCACAATTTATAATACAAAAATGCTATTTAAAAATAGCACTAGCAATAGCACTCACAATACAAAAATACTAAAAAAAGGCACTAACAAAGGTGTTAAAAATAATAACCATTATTATTATTACAAGAGTTAAAGAGGTTACCAAACAGTACAAATATGCATAACGTATAAATACGTATGACGTATAAATACGTAGAGCATACGTATACATCCGTGAAACCGGGGACTAATTGAAAGAAAAATGTGCAATTAAGCCCTTTTGGTAAAAATTGATTAACTTGGAGGGCAAATTGACCTAATTGCACTTTAAGACTTTAGAATCCAATGTCATAGCTTATAAAAAGTGAGAATTGAAAACTAAAAGACTCGAAAATGATTTTTTTTTAGGCTCGGTTCGGGTTTATGTTTGTGAAGGAACATATTGACCCGAGCCGAATTTTTGAGATTTAAAGTGACACACTTGAAGAGGAAATTAAAACAAAATTATCAAATATTTTTGGGTATTTTTCTGACCACGAATGGTATTTTTCTGATTTTTTGGGTATTTTTATAATTAAATAAACTCGAAAAATATTAAAAATACCGAGAACTATTTTTTGTTCAAAATTGGTTCCTAAGGTTAAACCAAGGCTTCCAAAGTTGATTTTGTGATTTTATGACCTTTTTTGATATTTTTAATTAATTTTAAAGAATAAAAATCACAATAATAAATGGTAAAAAAAATCAGGTGTCAACAGCCCGAAAGCTCCTCTGCGAACAGCAATATCGAAGGAAAACTGGGGACGATACCATGGCTGCCCAAGATACAATCGCAGTAATAAAGGGGAAAGTTGTAGTTTTTTCATTTGGGTAGATGGGGCAATGAATCCTTAAGTAGTGTGGCCACAAGTTTCCGGCGGAACAATGCCAAACGAGAACCAATATCGACTCCTGATGAGGATGATGGTTGTTCAATAGTCGCAGAGGTCCAAGCTCTCAAGGCACAACTGAAACAAATGAAACAAGTAAAAGAAGAGTCGGCCTACTTGAAGAAAGAAATTGGCAGACTGAGGATAATTGTGGTTGTATTGTTGTTATTTATAGTAATAACACAGTTTATGTAGCTGCCATAGAGTAAAAAGGATTATGAACTTATTCTATATGTATATGCTCTCTGTTAGTGGGCTGAATGAAATGAATGGTTTTTTGATATGGGTATTTATCAAAAGTTTCTGTCTCATGATACCCTTTTATCTTTATATTTGCCACAAGTTTCTCTCTATGTGCCGTGCTTGAAATTTGCTGGTGGATCGATTCGTGTTCAAGAATCTAGTTGCAACATTTAGCTTCGTTGAGTTTCACATCGGCCTAGTTTGCTGAGTTATGATTCATACCAGTTGATTGCATTTTTGAGTTTCAAAAGCATGCGTGGTTATAATTCATAGCAGTGGATTTGATAGTGATTCCACAGTTTGCTTGTCATACCAGGTTTCATTATGCTTTCCTGTGCGTTGTGTCATCTTCATTGTATTTTCGGTACAATTTACATAGTCTCTTGAGATGCCTCAACTGTTTTGCTATTAGGGACTGATTGACTGGTTTCTTTTTTTCAATTACATTGAAAGACGGAGACTTCAGCTACTTGGCATCACTTGCATGCTAATTGCATCGTCAAATTATTCCCTTCACCTTTTAGTTTGGTTTTCGTTTGTCAGTTATTTCTATGATGCTATGTCTTGCATCACACATGAGATCAGTACAGCAAGTATTTCCTTGGGTGATCAAATATAGAACATTTACTTCATTACCAAGAAGTAACTACAAATCGAGGACTATAACTCTGCATAGTGGAGGCAAAGATATTAACCTTTTTTGGCTTCTAATGGAAGAAGTGATCTGATTCTGTCAAAAAAAATTTTTTTTGTTCTTTGGGAAGATCTTGCATTACGAATCCTAGAAACTACTTTGCTTCTTGTTTGCAAAGTTCATGAGACAATGCGTGTCCTGCAAAGCTTAACACAGTGTGCCCTCTATATCGTTTGTACGAAGTAAGAAGAAATTTGTGCTCCGCGAGTTGAAGATTTTGCTTTATCGCGGACAATACTTACACCAGAGAAAAGGTGCGCACTACTACTCTTTACTGGCCTACTTGAATCTTCGACACTTTGTTGCATACGAAAACAAACGATTTGTTGTTTCTTTTCATAACAAATTTTCCTTAAAATTTTGTTAAGTGGCAGTAACCTATGCAACAGCCAAAGTCCTCACTTGCTTTAGCTTGTTCCTTTGCCTAACTAAGATGCGCAACACTGACAGCTGCTCAACCATCATCATTATGCAACTGAAATTATTATGAATCCCATTAACCAAAAGGAATCACCAAATTATGCATCAGACAATGATTTTTTATTTTTGGTGAAGAACATGACCGGTATGTATCACACAGCTCAAAATTGGAACAAACAATACATGATTTAAGGGAAATCCGACTGAGAAATGATTAGATTCATGTGCAATATCCTTCATACACCCAAATATATAGTCAATGAGTAGAGTCAGTACAATTAGCCTTGGCCGATCACTGACTTCTGACCATTTTTACCCAACTGACACATGACATGCCTCAAAATTGGAACACATATGAGATGAGATGATTTATGTGCAATCTGCTTCACATATGACAGCATAACTGCAGGTTGGTTACAAAATGTGATGACAGTTTGAATCTTTCTCCCACCACCAGGCAGCAAGCACCTCTTCGAGAAAAAAGCACTTTCGCCTTCCACCACTCCTGTCTACCAATTTGAGCATAAAAAAGCAGATTACAACTACAATAAAGAAGCGGCTTATTACACAGACATGCAACAAGAAGTCCAGATTGATAAAATACCTTGTGAAACAGACATAACTACCTTGTGCAACATTTCTTTCCTGACCTGTAATAAAAATTGCAGGTTTAAAACAACAAGATTCGACTGGAGACAGTTACTTTTCCAAGCCAGATAGAAAGCAACATGCGAGACATAAGTCATAGAAATCGTTCCTTGTCTTCAAAGATCATCATAGTAAACAGTTTTAAAATTCAGAATGCAAATTCGCAATCTGAGCAAATGTCCACAGACATGCATATGCTTACAATAGCAATATCACAATCTAAGCAAAATAATGCAAAAAACATTGTCAATATGACTGAAACATGCGACTAAGCAATAGTAACTACATAGCAGAAGTTAAAACAGAGTAAATGCAATCAATTGAGAGAGTCTTCAAAGTCTGACCTGATGCATCACATTTGTGTCAATGCTGAAAACTCAAACAAATGAAGTCAAGCTCAAGGCACAAAAATAAGTCTCGGACTCCCCCAACAGCTATTCATCGAAGGAATTAGGAGGAAAACCAGCTTGGAGGCCAAAAGTTACATATTCACCGTACAAATTTCACCGGCCAAGCTCAAAAAAGCCATATACAATCAGCTTATATAACATCACATTTCCAAAAGTTGCAATACGAACATTAGGAACCCAACATCATGGAATCTCATCCATACCATGATCCCTTGCCATTTTATTGGCAATACTTTTCCTAAAAATGCTCATCTCAGTTCCCTCCTCGATCGATATAATATCTTCTGGAACCACATCATCCACAGGTTCATACACATACTCAGGATTTCCATATTCAGAAAAGTTTCTATCCCTCCTGTCTTGGTCACGGATATAATTATGAATAGCACAACATGCTATGACAATATGTGCTTGCTTCCTAACTGAAAATGGCGGCATGCGTCGTAAAACCCAAAAACGATTCTTTAATGCCCCAAAGGATCTCTCAATGACATTTCTAAGTGAAGAATGTCTATAGTTGAAAAGCTCTCTTGCCGTTGTTGGTCTCGCATTTCTTCTGAAATCATTTATGTGATACCGATCACCTTTAAAAGGTGTTAAAAATCCTGGAGTTGATGCATACCCAGAATCTACCACGTAGTATTTTCCTATAACAAAGCATTCAGGGTCTTCATCATGACACGCAATCACAGCAAACTCACAAGGACAATTACTCATTTTAAAGCAAATAATTACCTGGAGGGGGTCGGGGAAATTGTAGTGTGGGATTCTCGAGTGCTGATGCGAGCACCCGACAATCATTAGCAGATCCTTCCCAACCAGCGTACACAAATGTAAATTTCATATCAAACGAACACACGCACAATACGTTTTGGGTGGTAGTTCCCTTCCTACCTCTAAAACGGTTCTGTAGCGCAGCTGGTACTCTCGCATCAATATGAGTGCCATCAATGGCGCCAACGCACCCCTGTCACAATTATCACAGACCAACGTTAAATGACATAATCAAGAACTTCTAAGAACTTGTGCAAAGAAAGAATAAAAAAACATACCTTAAAGTATGGTTTATGCTTAGGATTCATAAGAATCTCCGGTGGAACAACATCAAAGGGAGGTGGTGCGATAATCTCCTTTGCAAGATTTCGAACTGCTTTCAGAACTAACTTAAAATACCAACTAATAGTCTGCCCTGAACGTTGGAATCTCTCGGTCAAGTCTCTGTTGGAACTACCATGACATATTAGATATAAAAAAATCCCAACCTGCTCATCTACTTTAAGATATCGACTGTCACCCAACCAACCTCTTGCAGTCAACAATCCACATAGGTTAAGAAAAACATGCCTCTCCATTCTAAATGCTTCGTATACTCTATCGGCATGTCCATAAAGAATTTCCCTTATCCATTGCGCTCCTGACAAAACACTGTCCCTAATCGGTTCTCTCATACGCATGGCAATATGCAGCTTACCAAGACACAACCATGCCATTAGTATAAGATAATAGTCATCATCAAAGTCTTCCCAACTTGGTTCATCTCCTTCAACTGAAGCAACCGCACTAGCTCCATCCATATTTCCTATCAACCAACGGCATCAACAGATGACATGGCAATATATTGTCAGGTGAAATGAGCGAAACAAATGAAAGACTTTATCTTATGACAAGTAAAGAAATATAAATAATAGTCAACACATAACTAGGCAATTCAATATCCACCAAGAAACCAGTCGCAACATAACCATAGTAGTGTCCAAAAAGCAAACCTAGAATGTCTCAAATACATAGGTCTTTTCATCTTATAAGTCCACATTTAAATTCATAACATATACAAACATCTACTTAAATAGAATCAAGCACTGCATATCGCCATTCGGGTTCCGTCAGGATGAAACCCTCTCTCCAAGCAGCATTCATGGAACCATGATTCAGTGCTTTGGCATAAAGAGAAGGTTCCATATCAGGCATGCTTTTCAGGATGGCAATGAATGCTCCCATGGAGTAGGGGTCTACAGGCTGTGAGGCTTGTGAGGTGACAGAGGGATGCGATGATTGAGACATTTTAAATTTGAGAGAGTCTTGAATGGCTTTGCATGCGCGGTCAAATTCGTATGAAGTGCCCTTTCTCCTCCTCTTCAAATTTGGAGTCCTATTCAGCCTGTGCTTCTGACGAACTGGGGTACCCATAAGGTCATCATCTGACACTTGAGAAGTTTGGTGTTCATTAAATAACCCATCTTCTGTCAGAGGTTCTTGCGCCCTTTCTTCCTCCGGTGTACCTAATGGGACACTACCAGCAAATTCATCCCCAGGACCGTCCTCTGATGACATCTGATCCTGCATATTTCCTGTTGCAAACTCCCCATTAGCATATGTACCCTCAAACACATCACAAAGCTGAGGATACAAAGGAAACCCTTCCTTTCTGAATGTAGCCCAGTCAGTATGTACCTGGGCCATTTTCAAAAGGACATTTAGCAATAGGTTCATACACATAAACATACATACGAAGCTAGCAAAAAAACCTAAAAGTCAGGCTATACCTTCACATGAGTCTCCCACAGACTTTCATCGTCCACAACAACCTTGTTGTTTATACTGTCCCATCCAAATCCGGATTGGCTAAGGAGCTTCTTGAAACTGCCAAACTGCTTCTTCAATTTGAATACCTTGTTCTTGAACTTGTCCATCGAATATTGGCACCCTGTCTGCCTATTGAACTCGCGATGAATGTTATTCCACCCCGCTTTGTTGAAGGTACAGGTAGTTCGATTCCCCTTCTTAACCTCGTCTACCATCAAGCTTACCAATAATTGCGTCAATGGCTCGGTCCATTTAGCAATGACAGTTTCTTTTTGGGATGCCATTTAATGTAAACTGATCGAGTATAAAATGAGCCAAATCATTAAAATGAATTATAACATTCGTCCAATCGATAGAGAACTTGCTTATGCGCATTTCATAATAATTAGTCTGCTGAAATTGTAATTTTGCAATGACAAAGTTGTGAATATCACTACCTTTGTTGACCAAATGCAATCCTTCCGGAGGGTATCGCTTATATCATGACATTCCTGTTCAAGAAATCACATAGAATGTCAAAAAGGAATGTTATGTGGACAGAAAGCATGAAGCAAGAAGTTTCATTGCCAAAAGAGATGTCTACATACATGCATTAAACCACAATAAGCATTATCAAGCGTTCCAAGTTCAAAGCAGTTGAACAGATTCGCCTATGTACACACAAGCGTAGTAACAAATGAACAGGGAAGAAAGATGTACAACAACAAAATTCTAAACAGTTTTCGGCGCATCACTGTCACAAGCTATGCTCGAGCTCAGTACCATTGTGTCTGACTTTGAGGGTTAGATAAATGAGTACCAATGTCAGTTGATGAAAAAGAGAATTTTGAGTTAATTAATGGCATCTTTGCTTCCTGTGCTTAGTTGCGCGGTTGTAAATGTTTAAAATCGACACTAGTGCTGTAATCTACTTGTGCACCATTGGTCCAATGTTTAGCAGTTCCTGCAATCATCTTCTGGGCATGCATTTTAGTACTGTTTGGTGAGAACTTTGGTTTGTTCACTGAAAGTTTGGCTGTGGTACGACCCCAAACTTTGAAAAGTTGCATCTACCTCAATGAACATTTTTGTTTACGCACTTTGCAGGTTGAGAAATCGCAGAGAAATCGCTAAGCACAGTAGCAAAGAAATCGCAGCAACAGGAGTTAGCGATGATGAAGGCGTACCAGGACTCCTCCACTTCAAAGGTTGGAACTTTGCACTGGCTCGAAGACAGGGAGACGAAACCCATCGACCAACGCTCTCCCAATTATCCGAAAGATGTCAAAGTTCCGACATCTCCGAGCTATGATAGAACCGAAAAGAGGCGACGCTTTTAGAATCGGAATAAGCAGTGAAAAAGGATGAACGTGCAACCGCCGAGGTGAGAAGAAAGTGAAGCCGAATGTTTGCGAGAAAACCCTAACCTCGCAGATCTGAGTTCGATCCACACAAACGATGAATCGCGGTTGAGAAGAGGTCGCCGGACGTGCGAATCAACAGGCAATAGCAGAGGCGGAGATGGCTGCGTGGTTGACCGCGAGCATTGTGGAGCGTCGATCTGGAGAGAAAAGTTCGTCGACGAGGAGAGAGAACTCGAGCGTACAGAGAAGAGATATATGAGGTTCCAAATCTGATCGACAAAAGCCATTCTGGACCGCCGAAGTAAAAAAAATTTACTTCTCAGATGGGGCGCAAAATCTGATCCGGCAAGATTTTTCACTTCAGAATTGGAAAAAACCACCAGAAGTCAAATTTTTTATCAAACAAATTTCTACTTCGGCCGTGTTTTTATCAAACAAATTTCTCTGCCAGATCGACTTCTGGCAGAGAAATTCAGAAATTGGCAAGATTTCATGCGCAGCCTTATCATTCCCACAGATCCGGGTCATCATTTCTTTTCAATAATGACTTTTTTAAAATTTGACAAGTTATGCAACTCATGTGCATTCGAATTACATAAGTAAATGTCATCCCAGTATTTTTCATTCGGCAAATTGGACTAAATTTACGGAGATACTCAATACTACTAATTTGACAAGTTTTTCGACTTCATGCACTTTTCGAATTTTGGGACTCATTTTGTACTTACCTCTAAAAGTTAATCCCTACTAAAATATGGTCTCTCTCTCTCTCTCTCTCTCTCTCTCTCTCTCTCTCTCTCTCTGAAGAGATACGTACCTAATTTGATCTAAGCAAACGACACTCTAATCTGCATTTGAGTTTTTGTATAATTTATGATGGTGGTAGATGTGAGATTTGGTGGGATCACTACTAACTGCTTTAAAAACTTAAGCTATTAGAAGAAGCGTGGTTTAATATTTATTTATTTTAACACTCCCACTCACGCTTAGTTTGGTCTTTTGCCTAGTACTAAGCATGGACATATTAATTGGGGAGGCAAATAGGGGCCTGAAAAGATTTGAACTCAGGACCTCCTACTCTGATAGGATGTAAGATTTGGTAGGACCACTTGCCAACTGCTCTAAAAGTTTAAGCTATTAGAAGAAGGCGTGGTTTAATATTTAATTATTCTAACAGTAGAGATAGTCCATAAAGCTTGATGCCAGCTTATACCATTTGTGCTCTAGCAACTTTTGAGCGTATCACCTTCTTCCTCGTCGGTATTTGTGATTCTACAACACAAGTCACCAATAACGACGAATGGTAACAAGTAAATCGCTGTATTCCATCTCTTTCGGGTTGAAATTGCAAATCGCGGTGATTCTTAAGTGCTTTGCATTAATTGACAAATTGTAGAGATAGATAATGAAGTTGACTAGGATAAATAAAATACAGGACACAGCTTGCTGCATGAAGAGAAGTATCGCAAACCGATTCAGAACGAACACACAAATAATAGAAGAAAAATAGATGACGCACAGTTTACCTAGGTTCACCCCAGAATAGGGTTACGTCTTACAAAGAGATGTCACTATGATTTGTGTTTACAACCGCACAACTCCTTACAATAATCTATCAAACGAGCGGAATCTCCGTCCGCTGATCGGACAACGGGACACCCGTTTCGAGGGCATTTTGTGCGTAGGTGTCATATGTCGTTGGATCACACTTCAGTTTCCCTAGGCTCACGTGGGCGTGCCCGGTGTGAGAAACAAGGGTCCCCGAAGTATTCGCCAACTCCAACACTGCACAGGCTGCAACAAAAAGACCAAAATATATATCTCAATAAGTGAAGCATGCAGGATCAACTAGCTCTTCCAATATGACGTCCTCCGACGCGATTAACGCGGTTGAGTTATGTGCCACTATCGCTCGAGAAACTTGTTGCATGCTCGGACGATGCTCTGGTTTGGGACTTAAGCACGAAAATGCCATCTTTGTCACGAAAGCCACTTCCCCTAGCACGTCACCTTCCGGGTATGGAATTCTTTGATCTAACACTTCTTTCAGTGGACAAGAAGCTGTTGAATGGCGCGAGGATAATGAAGATGAGGACGCAAGAGAAGATATGAGATCACCTGGATGTCTTCCCATAATCATTTCTAGTGTCACCACTCCGAAGCTATAAACATCACATTTGTGGTTCACCTCCATTGTGTATGCGAATTCTACATAGAGAAAAGAGCAGATTTTGTTTAGCTTTTATACAGTATCCATGCTTCGTTAATCTAAACTTATTTTGAATAAATTCTGTATCAATTAATGCATAGTTTAGATTTAAATGAAATTTTTAAAAATTTAATTTCTCCAAGGAAAAATTCCAATTTATTATTTGGTTGGCCTAAATCTCAGTCAATCTATTATTGAACCTTCAGATCGTGTGAATAGCTTTGGATTTAGTGTTAGGTAGTTAGACGTATAAAGTAAGGTAGGTAAGGATGAGGATCTTGCATAAGCATTTTCATGTAAGTAAAATGAAATGAGTGAAATTTTGAAGAAACCGACTGACCTGGAGCTGCATATCCAAAGGTGCCTGCAAAGGAAGTCCAGTTGGATGAATAAGATTGTAGAACCTTAGCCGTGCCAAAATCAGAGACGTGAGCTTCGTATTCTGCATCCAGTAAAACGTTCTTGCTAGATATGTCTTGATGAACTATAGGAGGTGAGCATTCATGGTGCATGTAGCACAAAGCATAAGCCACACCTTTAACAACATTCACTCTCTTCTTCCAATCAAATGTTGTTATCCTCTCCTCATTGTTCAATACATCCTTCAAGCTGCCACATTCCAAGAACTAGTACACTAAAAACGAATGTCGAGAACTCAAACAAAAGCCATAGAGCTTGACGATATTTCGGTGCCGAGTTTCGGTCAACGCATGAATCTCCCTTTCAAATGCTTTTCGGCTAGCAATTTCGACATCCACTGCTTCCTTAAGTTTCTTTACAGCGACAGTCTGCCCTGTTTGCAACTGGGCCTTGTAAACACTCCCATGTCCTCCAACACCGATGCAATATTTGGGATCAAACTCCTCTGTAGCTTCAATAATGCTCTCGTAGACCATTCCTCCATCAAAACTCAATATTGCCCACGGGTTTTCATTGGTTCCATCTTTCGGACTACCCTCTGTTTTCCTTACTCTGCGGCGTACGATACTCGAACCTCCCACAACAAGAAGCAAAGAGAGTAGGCAAGCTAAAGTTGGCACCAAGATCAGCAGCAGCTTTTTGTTGTTGCTTTTGCCTTTGGACCTTGTCGTTGGACATGGAGTGAGACCAGCAATAACTCCACACAAGCCTTTATTTCCTCTCACAACATCAATTGTAGCATTAAGAAAGGCTGGAATTTTTGGTAAGGCACCCTCTAACTCATTGTATGATATGTCAATTGACATCATGCTTGCCATATCGTCAAAGGTCGACGCAATGGAACCCGAGAGCTGATTATGTGAGAGATTGAGTGTATACAATATGTGCAATAGCCCAAGTTGTCCAGGTATTTCACCCGTAAGCAAATTTTGACTCAAATCGAGAATTTCAAGAGATTGAAGATGGCTAATCTCGACGGGAATGCTTCTGTCAAGATCATTTCTACTCAAATACAAAAACTGAAGCCTCGAACACTCCCCAAGCTGTCTGGGAATCGAGCCACTCAGGTTATTTCCGGCGACGTTAAGGCTTGACAGAACGGACAAGTTTCCAAGTTCTTGAGGGATGTTACCTACAAGATGATTGTCATAGAGCGAAAGCTCTAGAAGAGACTTCAGTTTTCCAAGGTCTTTTGGAATTTCCCCAACGAGACCATTTGAAGAGAGGTCAAGTATATGTAATCGGGTCATGTCGCCAACTTCAAAGGGTATCACGCCTGAGATTCGATTGTTGGAGATGTTCAGGCTTGTCAAATTGCTATACTCACCCAGTATGGGGGGCAGCTCACCGTAGAGTTCATTGTTGCTCAACCCAAGATAATCTAAATAAGGGTATGTGCCGAGACCCTCGGATATATTTCCCTTGAGCTGATTGTTCTCGAGCCTGACTCTAATCAAACTTGTGCAGTTTCTGAGGCCTCGCGGAATTGGACCAATGAGGTGATTATCGGACGCGGAAAAATATTGAAGAACTCGACCACCGCAAATATCTTGGGGCAATGGGCCGACAAAATTATTGCTGCCTAGCTGCAGGCTTGTGAGCTTGCTTAAGTTACCTATTGTGGACGGAATCGAGCCAGAGAAATTGTTACCCAGAAGCACGAGAATAGAGAGAGACCCGAGCATTCCTATTTCTTTGGGAAAATGACCAGACAGCTTATTATTGTAAAGTTGAAGGATATTCAGATTGGTCAAATTCCCTATGGATGGCGGGACAGGGCCTGTTAAATCGTTGTCTAGCAGTTGGAAATCTATGAGGGATCTCATTCCTCCAACTTCCGAAGGTGTGGAGCCAGAAAGTTGATTGCTATAGAAGTACAGAAATGCCAAATTGCTGAGATTTCCAAGAGTCGTAGGGATTGATCCATTGAGATCATTGTCTGATAAATCAAGTTGATTGAGAGACCCCAACATTCCTATTTCCTTTGGAATGGTACCAACAAGTTGATTATTGGAAAGTCGTATATCAAACAACTTCCTAATGTTTCCAATGGAAGAAGGAATTGGACCGGTGATGCGGTTGTTGATTAGGAATAGAGTGGACAAGTTGCTCATGTTTCCAATAGTAGAAGGAATTGGACCGGTGAGGCGGTTGCTCACGAGGTTGAGATAATTGAGAGATTTAAGCATTCCTATTTCTTTAGGGATGAAACCAGAAAGCTTATTATCTGAAAAGGATAGATAGGACAAGTTGGTCAAACTACCTATTTGACTGGGAATTGAGCCGCTTAAATTATTAAGACCCAAATCCACATATTGTAAAGATCCCAACGACTAGAATTGAGCCGGAATGTTCCCCGAAAAGTTGTTTCGAAGCAATACCAGATAAGTAAGCTTGGCAAGATGAGCCATGGTTGGAGGGATGATTCCGAAGAGGGAGTTGTTGGCAAGATTTAGAGCAACCAAATTCGGCAACCGGGAGAAATTGAGATGATAAAGCGTACCACGTATGGCAGAATCAAAAAGGTTCAAGCTCGTGATGCTGCCGAGATGATTGCAACCGATCCCGCGCCATGAACAAGCGTTGCTCCCATTCCACGAAGACAAGGTAGAGCGACTCTGGCTGTGTAGCTTAGACTTCCAGGTTAGGAGTGCCTCCACTTCCTCATTTACCGTTTGGTTACTAGCACCAGCGATGGCCGCTAGAGAAGAGCTCGGAGACGAAGCAAGACAAGCCATTTGATGCACGAGCATGAGGAGGACGTAAGCAAGGAACAATATGGAGAGTTGTTTCTGAGACGAGGCCATGTTAAAAGATGACTCGAATTTGAGCCGGTGAAGGAAAAGGAAATTCAAGATACGGTTTCTTCTTCTGCTGCAGTCCATTTTGTAGTCCAAGAATATATATTATAATATAATGCTTGTGGTGGCGTGCTGAGTCTTTCGTGCAGGAAAAGTCAATAAATAATAAAAAAGGAAATCAAGGAGACATCACGATCAGAGAAATATGGAAGTTCAAGTTTTGGAAGAGGCCATCTCCAAAAGTGCGTGGGACCCGTTTTAGATGCAATATTCTTGTGGAGGTTTTTTTTTTTTTTAGAAGTTGAAGAAAGAAACGTGGACTGGTGTGTGTGTATATATTCTTCGGCTTGCTTTGTTCTCAAGTGAAGACCACGTATGAGTGTTTTGAGCTATATGTTTTTGGTCAAAATATCTATGTTATGCGAAAAATAACTTCCTGAAAAATGTTTTCTGAATTTTCCCGCATTTGGTTCTCGGACAATAAGTTAGTCTAGAAAAAAAAAATTCCACCGATGAAAAAAACTTCAAAAGTAGGGAAAATATTTTCCTCTTTTTGAGACGAGAAAAACATTGTCCTCATCTTTCTTTCCTCCTCTCTTTCTCACTCCCTTTCTTTATAATTATTTTTTCCTATCTTTTCATTTTTTTTACTTATTTAAAAAAATTCAAAAATTTAGTTCTTTTCTTTTCTTTTTCTTTTTCTTTTTTTCTTTTCTCCTTTTTCCACCTTGCTCCGCCCGCCGCTCGTTCCTCCTTCCTCTGCCGACCGCGGACCTCAGCGACAATCATCCGTCCGGCGATCGGCCATGACGTGAGAGAGCTCGAGGCTTGGCTAGTCCCAACGATCTCGAGGTCGCCCAAGGCCGGCGAGCCACGACCCGCAAGATCCAGCCATCCAAATGCCAGCCCGTATCATGGCCTGTCCAGCCAAAAAAAAAGAAGAAAAGAAAAGAAAGGAGGTGGTGTGTACTATTTGCTTTGCTAGCGCAATCAGCATCCAAGTTATACGCCAGGTTGCACCAGTGACAATGAGAGGCCCGGACTCAGTAGAACAAATTACTCACACAGATTCTTCAATCTGGTGAGCTCGTGGCTTGCAGGCCTCGAGCGAGCCAAAGATCGCTGGGACCGGTCAAGATTCATCCATGACGTAATCGTGGTCTGTTATCATCGTGACATCCTGTTAGACGAATTGTCTTCTTTCCCCAAACTTTAAATCATTTGGAAATGGTACAATATGAATATATAGTATATCCAACAACACCGTGCATGGAGAAAGATCAAATCCACATGGACACGACAAAGATTATTCGAACTGCGATGGCTTCCTTGGCATGTCATGTATGATCTCAAAACGAGCGTTGAGATTTTTGTTTTGATCAGTTTGAATTTTTCATTTTCCCATTTTTTTCCGACTTCTGGGTCTTTTGGCATCAACGTTGGTTGTGCGTCTCTCTGATCCCTTCTTTTCGAGGAAATATTAGGTACTCCCGGAGCAATGCTCCTTTACCAATTAAATCGCGACACCTGGATCAATGGGTCCCACACTAACTCCCGTTTTTCTCGTTACTTTTTTTTTCTCTCTCTCCCCTCTTACTTTTGGCAAAATGACACAAATAGTCCTTAAACTTTGGCAAAATGTGCAATCTGGTCCCTAAACTGTTAATTTGTTCAATTTAGTCCCTGAATTTTGGCAGAATGAGCAATTTGATCCCTAAACTTTTAACTTGTTCAATTCAGTCTCTGAACTTTTAGTAAATGTTCAATTTAGTCCCTGGACTATATGAAAATATTCAACGTTATCCCTGATCTTAAATTAACAAAAGGACTATATTGAACATTTTCCTATAATTCAGGGATTAGATTGAACATACACTAAAAGTGTAGGGACTAAATTGAACAAGTCAAAAGTTTAGGGACCAAATTGTACATTCTACCAAAGTTCAGGGACTAAATTGAACAAATTAAAAGTTTAGGCACCGGATTGCACATTCTGTCAAAGTTCATGGACCATTTATGTAAATATCCCGTTACTTTTTCTCTCTTCTTCTTCCTCTATCCTTCTCCTCTATCCAGATGAACACCCCGACGACCGAAGCTTCTTTGCTTCGTTGGTGTTGCAGAACCTCCACTTGCCGTCGCCATAGCAGAGTCGTCGGCGTCGCGTCCAAGCCAAACCCTCGCAGGCTCGCGGCTCCCATGCCTTCGAGAGCTCAAGCCCGCAGCAACCATGGCCATGGACCTCGAGCTCCACAGCCATGGCGGCTATGGATATGGAAGGCGTTAGTGACGCCACAGGGTCCTGCTCATCTCTCCCATCTGCTCTCTCTCCTCCTGCTGAAGCTTCGTCTAATGGGTCCATGGCCGACGTCTTCTCTGTTCCCAATCACAGAGCTTGAGCTCACGACTCGCGGCCTCCTTTGCCATCGACAAGTTTTCTGTCTTGGGCGCGAAGTTGGAGCGCACGGCTCACGGCCACCATGGCTATGGAGCTCGCGGCTGCCATGGCTATGGAGCTTGAGATCTGTGGCCATGAGCTTTGCGCAAGAGAGGAAGAAGAATGAAAGTGAGGGGGGAGAGAGAGAAAAAGTAACGGCAGAAGGGGGAGAGAGAAAAAGTAACGACAGAAATAAACGCGAGTTAGTGTGGGACCCATTGATCCAGATGTCGGGATTTAATTGGTAAAGGAGCATTGCTCCGGGAGTACCTAATATTTTCTCCTTGTTTTCATTCATCAATTCATAGTACTGTAGCTTTATTGCTTACAAGGACGATGGATGTGTTAAAGATTGTCATGACGAAAAGAAAAAAAAAAGTCAAAAGGAAAAGCGCCGTTGTTGACAGTAAAGATATTGAAATATTTTTTTTTTCAATGTTATGTGGACATCAAGAAAAGGGAAGTCCGATGGCGCAGTCATGGTCAACAGGGCATATAAAAACGAAATCAAATATGCGAAAAGGCGTATCTTGAGAAGTTTGTTTTCGGATCTCCTAGAGCAGAGATACGAGAAACGTGATAAAGTTGATTTCCTTTTTTGGGTTACAAAATATTCGGCCATGGAATTGACTGTATATTACATGGAGGTTTCCTTTTTATTTTCTTCTTCTTCTGGTTTTTCACGTGAAGAGTGACATATACGTGTGTGTATATATATCTATTTTGCTCGTTAGACGAAGATCATCGCAGCAAGGGGGTCTTCGTAAGTTCGGAGGAAGCGAAGACGTGAAGATCGTGATCAATTGAAGCGCCGCATATGTGAGTGCTCGAACGTGGGTCTTGAAGTGCCGTTTTACGAGCGAGTGCTTTACATTGGGTCTTCGTTTGTTCGCGGAATTACATCAAGAGTTCAAGTGTCGAAGCCTTTTAAAATATTGAGTGGAATTCATTGCTACTCCAATTTATTTTACTCATTCTGTCTATTTTATTGTTCGACCGCTTGGTTCCGCGCAACAGGATGAATTCGAAATTGCTCGATAAATTCCTAGGACAGCCAATCCGGATCAAAATCCGCACACCGAGGCTCACCGCGAGAACCGCAAGTTTGATACATCGGATGATAATGGGCTCCTCCTCTATTTACCATTAATCATGCAACGGATCATCCGTGGGTGGGCAAAAAAACTGAGTAATGGCATGGTGTTACTGACAAGCAATTTTGTAGCATTCAATAGATTTTTCCATCTTTGCTACTTTGGAGTCTTCTTCTTGACAAACCATCAAGGTGGTTGGCTTATTGGTGAACCGGTCATTTTACTTCCGCGAGGTCACATGTTCCATCGCGTGTGAGCAGGATGCCGAACGGCTTGGACTGAGTTATCTATAGCGCCAATGTGTCGATAGTTAGCGACAAAGATTATAGTAACGCTGTCGACGAGAGTAACGAAATAAGAAAATGGCCAAATTACACACGTGGATTTTTTTCCTCCATCCCCCCAACATTTATGCTGTTAAATTGACAAGTCGCAACATTTGTCCATTTCAATATCCAAATTTTTCCTTTGCTTTTGCTACTCTAGGAAGCTTCATTCTTTCAGCAGACCACGCGGCCCTTACGCTTGGGCGGTCATATTGGGGCCAAAGAAAAGTAGAAGCCTCAACCGTGCTTTTATTAGTTGGCCAATACCGATCCACTTTAATAGATGATGTAGAAAATGCTTCTGATTTGGATAAATTGGAACGTCATTAGACGACTTTGACTTAGACGGATGAGCCGACGGTCATCAGCAAAGCGATACCCATCATCTCGTAATCGTGACCGCACGTCATGACGAGTTGTTCACCGTTCATTTGACATGTGGGGCGCTCTATTTGGTATTTGGATCGCCTTTCCGTGACATGCATGATATTACTCAAATCAGGCCGTCCAAATAAAAATGGACGGCCTGATTTGAGTAATTTCACGCATGTTACGGAAATCTTAATGTTAGGCGATCTGGATCCATCTATTTGCAAAGACTTCTTAGTCTTCTTCAGAGCAAGGATTTGATATTGACTATGCACTCGTTGGAGTACAATCCCAACCTGCATTATTGACTGTGCACTCGTTGCCATAAAAGCATGAAAATCAACAAATGCACAAAAAAGTCCTGCTTTTTCTTTTTATTTTTTCTTTATCTTTGACCTATATTTTCTCCCATTTTCATATCATAAATATAGAAACCATCATCAAGAAAACACAAGTTTGGCACGACCGTAAATCTTTCCCCATCATATCATAAACAATTTCTGTAGGTTGATTATCATAATCGACAAGGTACTTCCCAAAAGGTTGCAGTCCGAGCAGTGGCTTATCATCGCACTCAATTTGAAAACTTCGATGGTTGATAGTTTAGTGCCCGTCCGGAATCCATCCTTCAAGCTCACAGATGCAACCCAGTCTTCCAAAGAAACAATCGTCAAGATGCTAATAACATGGCGAAGCAAAAGCTTTGAACTTGCAGCAGAGAGGGAAGGGGGCTTCGGTGAAATTCAGTGGCTCGAACTAAAGATGGACTTCTGCATGTGTCCCGTTTGAACAATTTTTTTTTTCTCAAGTGAATACTCGCAATTGACTGGGTCAACTATGCGTAGATCTTCGAGTCATTTATGCTCGATCCATCGGTTTTACCGACCTAGTACCTACGTAGAGTCCCAGTTCAAAGACAAGTTTTCATTTATACTGTTCTTTCTTGGAAGAGATAGACAGTGGCATGAGAGCTTTCACTGTCAAGACCAGTGAAGAAGAGGCCACAACATTCAAATCAATTCAACGCTAACAAGACCCGCAACTGGCCTACATTGCCTTCGTCAACAGTAAGTCTTGCCATTTGTCTATTTGTGATCACGAAAGTCCCTTGTCAGCATTGGCAATTAGTGGTGTGCAAACTGGACCAAACCGGCCCGAACAGGATCGGACTGGGCGGATTGGTCCGGTCCTTAAGGTAGACGGTCTGGTCCCCGGTTCCAATAAATGAGACCGATGATTGGGCGGTCCGATCCCCGGTTCATGTATTAGGACCGGACCATACCAGCCCGGCTCGGACCGGACTGCCTATAATATATAGTTATATATACACAATTAGAAAAAAGAAATATAAATATTTGAAAACAAAACAAAACAATGATTAAAAAAAACTTACCTACCTTTTCATTCAACCGAGGTTATAAATTATAAATTAACATGCAATCGAAGCATATTTTATTCTAAGGACTAGATTTTTATAAGCAGTTGGTTGGTGTTAGCGGTTCTACTGGACCGGGACAAGATCGGACCGGACCGGACCACCGGTCTTCCCGGTCCGGTCCCTGGTCCCGAAAATATGAGGACCGAGACTACTGGTCCGATCCTCGGTTCCATGCCGGGATCGGACCGGCCCGAACCATGCACGCCCCTACTGGCAATACCCAAATTTAAGTCTCTGAAAAAGAAATTCGCTTTACGGTGTACTAATTAGGTTGAAAAGAATTTTCGTGAATATTTTTTTCCCTAAACTTTGGGATGTTTGGAGCGCCAAGAAATGGTAAATCAATTGGGAAGGTTAATATTTCCGGTCAAAGACGGTTTTATGCACTAAACATCGCCTCGAGCATGTCTCACTCAGGTCACGTTGAAGCAAATCTACGATATTAAATCCTTCATATTAACAGGGAATTTGGAACTCTTTAACTTATTGTGAATTTAAACCGTAAAAATATGAGTAATATTGAAAATCAAAGCCTACTGCGCTCTTGGCTCTCGCTAACCTCTGTCCTTCATTAAGGAGATTGGTCGATATATGTTTACTGTCTGACGACTCCGGGTCTTTTTGGTTCTGCTCTGGCGATATATCTTTGGGAAAATGCAAATGCCTTTGGGCTAAGGGATTTTTTGAAATGCAAATAGTGTTTGGTAGAATGTATTTTAGAAATACATTGGGAAGCAACTTTGACCTAAATTATGTTTGGTAAAAACTACATTTTGTGAAGAACTTTTGTTAATATGTGTTATGTATGCCTTGAATAGGTAATATGCTTAAGTTATGGGCCTTGGGCCAACATTAGGGTTTGAGGAGTAATACTATAAATATTGCTCTTTACTCATTCTGTCTGATGGTGAGAAGCTTACGTTGTCTCTTTTGTAATCCCTTGATTCTCATAGTGGATTTTGCTTCTCCTCTCTCCCGTGATTTTTCCCGCAAGGGTTTCCACGTAAATCTTGGTGTTCCGTTCTTCTCATCTGTCTCAATTTCGTCTTAGTTTCCGCATTGTCGTAACAAACTGGTATCAGAGCTGAAGGTTCATCTGTCGACGAAAGAGAGACACAAGAGCTCGGGAATTTGGATTTCGTCTTCAATGCAAGACGATTTGATTTCAGCGATTTGAATTTCGGTGAATTCGATGTGCTCGAATCGCAGGTCTTCAAGCGAAATCGCAGGTACAAGCAAAATCGCGAAGCCACGTCCACGAAGACACAAAATTGGTTGCCATTCATCAGTGGGTTCCTGCAATTTCAAGGATTGGAGAACGATCTTCAAGGCGTTCCTCTTGTTGCTGTCCAGCCCACTTCGAAATCCAAATTTCCTGGCAACTAGGCTGCACGATCTTCTCACGTGATTTTCGTGGCATCTTCTTTATGGTTGGAACACGTTCTTGCAGATCAGACTTTGGAGCAAATCAAATTGGAGCCATCATCTACGCCTGTTCGGCTTTGCCAATTCGGACATTGCAAGTTTGCGACCAACACGCCTCTCGAGATTCAACGCTTCGTGAATTCTGATGCTACTCTGCGTGTAGACCAGTTCATCACAGAACAACGTCCACACCGAGCGACACGAGCGACTTTTCCCTGCAACTACGACTTTTTTTTTTTGGATTTCGACGATTAATTGATTTCGACGACTAGTGGATTTCGTGGATTTCTAAGTGACTTCGGATTTTCCCGGCAACTCAGTCAGTGAGGTTGAAGGAGGAATTCGTGTGTGTTTTTTCGACTCGGAATAAGTTATGGTTTTGAGTTCGGCAACCAAATTCGATATTGAAAAGTTTGATGGGAGTGGCAGTTTCAATCTATGGCAGGTTCGTATGTTAGCCGTTCTTACGCAGCAAGGTTTGAAGAAAACTTTGTTTACTAAAGGGAAGAAACCGGACACGACAGATGAAGTACGAGAAGAATTGGATGAGAAAGCTTTGTCCACTATTCAGTTGTGCCTCACGAACGAAGTTTTGCAGGAGGTACTAGATCAAAAAACAGCCGCAGGTTTATGGACAAAGTTGGAGAGTATTTTTCTGACAAAGTCTCTCACAAATCGATTGAGACTCAAGCAACGACTCTTCACTTTTCGTATGGCTGAAGGTACTTCTCTCAAATCCCATATTTCTGAGTTGAATGTTCTTATCGCTGAATTAAGAAGCATTGATGTTAACATTGAAGATGAGGATCAAGCTCTTTTATTGCTAGTTTCACTACCTCCCTCTTATAAGAATTTTAGAGAGACCATGATTGTTAGCAGAGAAACTATTGATTTTGAAGATGTCAAGACTAGTCTGCTAAATAAGCAGAAACTTGATACAGAATTGACTTCTGATAGTAGTAATAATCATGGGGCTGGTTTAGTTGCTCGGGGAAGGTCTGTTGAGAGAAGAAATAGTGGCAGGAGCAGGTCAAAGTCTAAGCATAGAGATATGATTTGCAACTATTGTAAGTCCCCAGGGCATATTAAGATCAATTGCCTAAAACTGAAGGAAAATGAGCAAAGAGAAAATAATTCGAATCAACAGAATCATGGGAATATCAATCGTCATAACAATTGCAACTATCAGAATAGACAGAATAGGCGAAACGAAAATCCTGCTCAAGTTGATGTTGCTAAAGAAGAAGACAAAGATTGGCTATTGATTGCAGATAACAAAGATAAATTCTGTGATAGTTGGATTCTTGATTCTGGCTGCTCATATCATATGTGTCCTCATCGAGATTGGTTCTCTACGTATAAAGAACATGATGGTGGAGTTATTCTCATGGGTAATGATGCTAGATGTAAAGCTATTGGGATTGGCACAATTAATATTAAGATGCATGATGGCATGATCAGAACTTTAGATAATGTCAGGCATGTGCCTGATTTGAGGAAAAATCTAATTTCATTGGGTACACTTGACGCCAATGGTTGTAGATTTACTGCTGAGGGTGGAGTTCTGAAAATTTTGAGAGGTTCACTTTTGTTGATGAAAGGGCTTAAAATTGGTACTTTGTATCAGTTGCAAGCCTCTACTATTACTGGTTCAGCTGCGGTCTCTTCTGATATGACAAATTCAGATAATACTAAATTATGGCATATGAGATTAGGCCATATGAGTATCAGAGGGATGGAGGAGCTCAGTAGAAGAGGTCTCTTGTGTGGTCAGAAAATTGGAAAACTGGATTTCTGTGAACATTGTGTTTTTGGGAAATAGAAAAGAGTCAGTTTCAAAACAGGAATTCACAACACAAAGGGCACTCTGGAATACATTCATTCTGATCTCTAGGGGCCTGCTAGAGTTTCATCGAAAGGCCTTGGTTCCAGGTATGTACTCACTTTTATTGATGATTTTTCAAGAAAAGTTTGGGTATTTTTTCTCAAGGCAAAAAGTGATGTTTTCGTTACTTTCAAGCAATGGAAAACATTAATTGAGAATCAGACCGGTAAGAAAATTAAGCGGCTGAGAATAGATAATGGGCTAGAATTTTGTGGAAGTGAGTTTAATGAGTTCTGCAAGAATGAAGGAATTGTGAGACATCATACTCCGCAGCAGAATGGTATTGCAGAACGTATGAACAGAACCTTATTAGAAAGAACAAGGTGCATGTTGTCTAATGCTGGTTTGGGCAAGGAATTCTGGGCTGAAGCAGTCAATACTGCTTGTTGGTTAATAAATCGTTCTCCTTGCATACCTATTGAGAACAAGACACATGAGGAGGTATGGTCAGGTAAACCTGTTGATTATTCTTCTCTTCGAGTTTTTGGATGTCCAGCATTTGCACATGTTAGTGAAGGAAAACTAGAGCCTAGAGCCAAAAAAATGTATTTTTCTTGGTTATGCTTCTAGTGTAAAAGGTTATAGGCTTTGGTGCTCTGATTCATCTAAGATTATAATTAGCAGAGATGTTACTTTTGATGAGTCTGTTATGCTTCATCCTGTTAAGAAATCATTAGATGCTTGCCAGGAAAATCTACAAAGTGCACCAAAGAAGGTGGAGTTTGAAGTATCTTCTTTACAACCAGTTCAGTCAGTGACTGATAATATTGAGATTGAAGAATCTGAAGAAGAGAATTATTCCATTGCCAAAGATAGACCGAGAAGAACAGTGAAACTTCCACAGATGTATGGATACTCAGATTTTGTTGCTTATGCTCTTTCAGCTGCAGAATCGATAGAATATGCTGAGCCTAAAACGTACAAGGAAGCTATTTCCTCCAAAGATTCAACAAAGTAGTTAGTTACTATGAATGAAGAGATGGAATCTCTTGAAAAGAATCAAACTTGGGAGCTTATCAAACCACCAAAAGGAAAGAAGATTGTGGGTTGTAAGGGGGTTTTCAAAAGAAAGGAAGGTATTCCTAGAGTTGAAGACATTAGATTTAAAGCACGTCTAGTCGCTAAGGGCTATAGTCAGATTGAGGGAGTTGATTTTAATGATGTGTTTTCACCCGTCGTTAAACACAGCTCTACTCGGGTCTTTCTTGCGTTAGTTGCTATGCATGATTTAGAGTTGGAACAACTCGATGTGAAAACAGCTTTCTTGCATGGTGAACTTGAAGAGAAAATCTATATGGGTCAACCTGAGGGTTTTCAGTTTGAAGGTAAGGAAGATCATGTATGTTTATTGAAAAGATCTATCTATGGCTTGAAGCAATCACCTAGACAGTGGTACAAGAGATTTGATTCTTTTATGGTGCAACTTGGCTATTGTAGAAGCAAATATGATAGTTGTGTTTATCTGTGCAAACTTCCAAATGGATCATATATTTATCTGTTGTTATACGTTGATGACATGTTGATTGCAGCAATAGATAAATTTGATATACAGAATTTGAAGGCACAATTGAGCACTGAATTTGATATGAAGGATTTAGGTTCTGCGAAGAAAATTCTTGGCATGGAAATTCATCGAGATCGGAAAAGAGGAAAATTGTATCTTTCCCAGAAAAGCTACATTGAGAAGGTGTTAGATCGTTTTGGCATGAAAGATGCCAAACCAGTGAGTACTCCTCTTGCTGCTCACTTTCGATTATCAGCCGATTTATGGCCACATACAAATGATGAAATAAAATATATGTCAGGTATTCCATATTCTAGTGCAGTTGGTAGTGTTATGTATGCTATGGTTTGCACTCGACCTGACATATCACATGCTGTTAGCGTGGTAAGTAGATATTTATCATGCCCAGGTAAAATTCATTGGCAAGCAGTGAAGTGGATTTTGAGATATCTGAAGGGTACTTCAGATTATGGTTTAGAGTTTGGGAAAACTTGTGAAACTCTTACTGGATATGTTGACTCTGATTATGCTGGTGACCTTGATAAAAGGAAGTCTTTGACATGGTACATATTTACTGTTGGGGGTTGTGCAGTCAGTTGGAAAGCTTCTTTGCAGCATACAATTGCTCTGTCTACTACAGAGGCAGAATATATGGCTATTACAGAAGCAATCAAAGAAGCTATATGGTTAAGAGGCTTATTTGGATAGCTCAGTGTGGATGATGATGTGACTATTGTGCATTGCGATAGTCAAAGTGCTATACATCTTACTAAAGATCAGATGTATCATGAGAGAACAAAGCACATTGATGTGCGGTATTATTATATTCGAGACATTCTTGCTGATGGCTACATTAAGGTCTTGAAGATTGGTACAGAAGACAACCCAGCTGATATGTTGACAAAGTCATTGCCCTTTACTAAATTCAAGCACTGCTTGGATTTGGTTAATGTTTGCAGCAGCTGAGTTTTATGCTGGTGGGAGGAGAAGTTTGTCTTAATACTTATGTCTACTTGGGAATTCAAGTCAAGGTGAAGATTTGTTATGTATGCCTTGAATAGGTAATAGGCTTAAGTTATGGGCCTTGGGGTCAACATTAGGGTTTGAGGGGTAATACTATAAATATTGCTCTTTACTCATTCTGTCTGATGGTGAGAAGCTTATGTTGCCTCTTTTGTAATCCCTTGATTCTCATAGTGGATTTTGCTTCTCCTCTCTCCCGTGGTTTTTCCCGCAAGGGTTTCCACGTAAATCTTGGTGTTCCGTTCTTCTCATCTGTCTCAATTTCGTCTTAGTTTCCGCATTGTCGTAACAATATGCATATTTTAAAAAAAAAAACTTCAATTATTTGCCAGTGTAACTCAGCCACCAGGGAGCCAAATCGGCTGTTCGGGCCTCAGGCGAGGCTAGTTGGCGGTCAATTTGGCTTGCCAGCCGCTCGTTGGAAGTTAAGGCCTTGGCCGAGAAATTAGGGTTTTCGAAAACATTTCCAAAATTATGAAACTTGAGTGATGTTAAAGTTGGAAGAATAAAAACATCTATTTTCATTCCAAGATTGCTACTTTCCAAATGCAATTGCATTTCCTCAAAGTTGAACAAAATATGAAAAACACTGTGACTTTAGATCCCAAAACCCATTTGCAAAACTCTATCAATACTAGTAACATAGTTCCCATAATGGATAACTTGTCCCGTGTTTAGCTGATGCTATTCGAATCATTGGACCTGTTTCTTTGTGTTTTCCATAAAGCAAATTATAAACATTTTGTGAAAAATTAGATCTGAATGAATGTGAAAATATTTGTCTGTTGTGAAAGTTTCCAGTGGTCCGAGCAAAGAAAAGGTCAATCGTAAGATTTAGATTTAATGAAAAGATCAAAGTAGAAGCATATCCACAAATGTTCGAAGTTGACTAGGCCATATAGTTGATAAAAACAGATGTGTATTATTGTACGTAACAGAGCAGTCAAATCTGTCTTTAGGAGTCAATATGGATTGACAAAAACGATTCAACTGCTTTCATGATTTGTGTCGCGCGGAACAAGCGATCGAACGATATAAATAAACAAAGCGAGTAAAGTAAATCGAACACCAGATGTATGTGGTTCAGTTGTAAAGACCAACGTCCACGGGGAGAGCAGTAACGAATTCCACTATAGAACGAGCGATACATGGAGATTACAGATCACTCGAGTTACACAAACACACTCTTGGTGTTTCCCAGCTCCAATTACATCCAAGAACGCACACAGTATTTAGCCCCCAATTCCTAGTGAAATAATCTTTCGATCTCGCAAATGAATTAAAACATAAATCTAACATCAAGATTTAATCGGCTTTGACACTTAAATTCTTGATATAATTCCATGAGAATATCAACCGCCAAGCGCTCGTAAATTAAACGGCGCTTCAAGACTTCTTTTCGCATCAACGACGGCTCCACAACAAAGTCCCTCTCTGCACGCCCTCCTTAATCAACAAACGGTGCACGCCTCAGAGGAAGCCTTCACGGACGAATTCTATGCGCGCTAACTTCTTCACGAAGACCCACACATATGAAAACATATCCTTGCGTGCACACAACCCACATAATATAATCTTTGACTAAGTCCACTCTTTTTTTCCTTTCTCTATTCACCACGCCACCTTTTTCAATAAAGCAAGAAAGCTAATCTCCTTTCTTTATTTATTTAGTTTCCATTATCTTCTTTCCTTTTCAATCATGAAGATTAATTCACGTGGATTCAAAAGTCCAAGTTGGACTTTATCCTTTTGATCTAACACCTTTAAAAAAAATGTATGAACCAACTTCATCCGCAACGTTCGTTTTCTATCTTCGTACGTTACTACAAAAAAAAAACATTTTGCTACGATTTTTGTGACAAAAATTTCTCCACAATTCATAGCAAAAGGGTTTTGCGACGAATTTTGCGACACAAGCAAAATTCGTAGCTAACTCTGCATCGCAAAATTTGCGATGAAAATTTGGCTATATGTAGCAAATTTGCGACGAAAACTATATTCGTAGCAAATTTTGCGACGAATCACTGTTCGTAGCAAATTTTGCGACGAAAACCGTATTCGTCGCAAATTTTGTGACGAATCACTATTCGTCACAAAATTTGCGACGAAAACTATATTTGTAGCAAATTTTGCGACGAATCACTGTTCGTAGCAAATTTTGCGACGAAAACCGTATTCGTCGCAAATTTTGTGACGAATCACTATTTGTCACAAAATTTGCGACGAATACGGCTTTCGTAGCAAATTTTGCTACGAATCGCTGTTCGTAGCAAATTTTGCGATGAAAACTGGATTGGTCGCAAATTTGCGACGAATTTTGCGACGAAATATATTTTTCGTAACTAATCATGTGTCGCAACATTTGCGACGAAAATGATGTTTCGTCGCCAAATTTTGCGACGAAAAAGCGTATTGGTCGCTAAAATTTGCGACGCGGGATTAGCTACGAATTTTTTTTCGTCGCAAAATCAATTAGCGACGAATTTTGCTTAATTTTTTCATTATTATTATTATTATTTTGCCAAAATAATTTTCTTTTGCTTTTCGATTTGTGACGACCGATCACAGGATGGGTTTTGCGACAAACTTTGGTGTTGGTAGGATAAAATAATTTATTTTATTTTTTTGATTTTAAATTTAATTACAACAAAATTAATTTCTAA
The DNA here is from genome assembly GCA_021437785.1 of Rhodomyrtus psidioides. Lineage (NCBI taxonomy): Eukaryota > Viridiplantae > Streptophyta > Magnoliopsida > Myrtales > Myrtaceae > Rhodomyrtus > Rhodomyrtus psidioides. The sequence continues at coordinate 387,939 of JAILYB010000023.1, read as the reverse complement.
AACTTGATATTTACCATTGATTAAACAAATAACAAGATCCAAATATTATAAGAATATGAAAATGAAATACATTCATCGGTTTCTGCAGCTCGTGCGGCATAGGCAATAAAAAGTTCTAGATACAAAGTATATAAATAACCTCTATGGCCAACAATATAGGAACCATATTTTGTAGTTGCCCAAACTTTGCTCCAACATGTTCCTTGACCTCTCATATCTTACGACTATTATTGCATCCCCAGTTAATGCCTGAGATGATTAAAGTTGGATGATTAAGAAAGGAGGAAAAACATGATCTGTGGTATAACCAACTTGAGAAAAACTGATAAGGAAGTATCAAAATCAAACAAATGTATCCTTGGAGATTGCAACATGATCAGATTTTTCAAACTAATTCCTTTTAAGTAACACACTTACTCAACTAACTTAACAGACCTGAATATGTGATACTATGGATAAGACATATATAACGCACCATTTCAGAAAAAAAATGAGTGTCTATTATTTCCAACCAACCTATCAATAGAGATTATGTATAGCAACATGTGTTGGTCACCTCTTCCCACCCTTTTCCTTATCCAAAAAAGAAAAGTACGAGCAACATGCATTGAAAGATATACACCAAACAGAATTGCTATATCTCATCTGTGGCGGTACAAATAACATTAGCGGAATTTCAAACAAGCAAGAAAGAGTGGTCATTGAAGCTATAATGAAATCATTGCTAGAACAAAATTCACTTCTATAGGTAAACCTCTTATTACATTGACCTGATTTCTAATAATTGCAAAATATTTATAGTTGCAATATTAGAAAAAAAAAGTGTTTAATAACTCACCTTTACATAAGCATCGTCCCCAATATCATACCAAGCCCCATCGACCTGTGCCTTTGTGAAGTGGCACTTAGCTTGCATAATATCGTTATCCCCTCTATTAGATGAAATGTAGTATTAGAACGTGTAGGAAATAATATTGTTGGCAAAGAAAAGAAGACCAACCAATCTCGGAAAAAAATGAGCATGTTTTCAAATCTAATATTACTCTTTATTGCTGCTGACCACCGTTTTCTTCTGCAAGATAGAAAAGGCACAATGGCAATGTATCAATACAAATAATATAATGAAATATTGATATTAGCATAGCAAAAAAGGAATATTCAAAGCAACAAATGAAATTGCATGTTGATAATCTCAAGTAGAATGGAAGTAAGGGCTCTTTGCCTTTATGTAGTTGACCTTGTATGACATTTCCATTATTCATTTACACACTAGAGAGCTGGAATGTGAACATGACATTGCAAAAGTCATTGGTTTGAGACAAATTATTCATAACACAAGTGCAAAGATTCCTCTGTTTTGACTGACTCTCCCGCCATGAACAAATGCCATCACTAAATTAGCTAGTTTAGTTTAGGTAATTATCCTCCAGGCTAAAGGATCGAAAATTACACCAAGGAACGGATGAGTAAGCCCCTTTAATGAGCTACTTGGGAGTACAAAACTTCATCAGAAGTAAGCTTCAATACCTTCCACAAATGATAGATGCCTTGAATGTCTAATGATTCAAGTCTTAACAGTTTAGATTACAATGGATGAGAGCATTCTGACAAACCATTAAGTCAATCGGAGCCTAGTTTTACCTTCTAAAAAAAACAAATGCAAGAGGGACCAAAAGATAAGGACTTCACATTTTGAAGGTGCAAAATCTAAGCATACAGTTTAAAAATCATATCTTCTCTAGACATCCTTCTCTAATAGTAGAACTACGACCTCTAAAGTAACACATTTCAACAAGCAGAAACAAACCAGCGCCAAAACTCAATGGCAAGTCATTGAGCTGAATCAGATTTGAGAGAAAATGACTAGATAGAAAAGGAATAAAACGAAAGACTACTTGGCCCAAACCAAGGTAACGTTTCGGCCATTTCTGGCGAGCTTCCTCGGTAGGGATTAGAGCCCCAACGAACCGGCACTCAGACTCCTCATGACTGCCGTCGTCGGCACGAGCATTCGTCGAAGGGACGCTATCCTTGACCGGCTCTTTGCCGGCATCATTGAAACTCTCATTGGCATAACTGCTGAGCTGCTGCTGCTGCTCCGCCTCTGCAGGCGCCTCCTTCGGGTTCTCTGCCTTCCTCCTCTTGGCAGAGGCAGAAGCTGCTACTGATCTAACATAAATTTATAGGTATAGCAGGGCATTCAAATCCCTTGTCGTAGGATACTACGTCTTTCTGTATTTTAGTTGGTTTGGGAAGAGCAAAATGAAAGAGCTTTCCAAGGGAAATAAGTTTCTTCTCAAATGCTTGTCAAAAAACTATAAATAAATCTCTATTGCACAACTAACTCTGATTTAAGCAGTACAGAATGCCTCATCCATTTGTCTAAGCATGTTTATCACATAGCTGCATTACATGCTCCTTCCAGATCAGCAGTTATAGTGCCAAGTTTCATAGCTAGAGGGTAGCCAGTCTCCTTGTAATGTTCAACAGCATGATTGTTGCCACCAGTTCCATCCTAATTTCTCTGTCCACACAGAATCATTCCATCAGTCAAATTGAGCCATAGATTCTCTGTCTTGTCACACTTGGCACATCTCCAACCAGAAGGAGGAACAACAACACCATTGTCAATCTATAGCAAGTTTGTGGCATATGGACTAACTTTCTTCTTATCTGCTACCCAAGCAGCAACCTGAAGATTTGTGAGAAATGCTCTTATTCAGATGTCCCGAAGATCTGCAAGAAATGTGATGAAACTAGGGCATCTAGTGGCACACTACTATTGACCATTACTGTTTACAGAGATAGGTTATGAATGAGAAACCTGCTTGAAAGAGAAACACAAAGTAGGAAAGCAAATCGAACAACGGAAACCTGTTGACTATGACCTGTTAACTCATTCAAGGACAGAACATCAAGTATGCATATCAATTAGAAAATTTTATAATATATTCTATTAATATCTTCGCCAGCAGTGTATAGAATGACAGTCTTAAATGTCAAAGGAAAAGTACTTCCAAGTGCTTTGTGCATTGGATTGTTGAATAAAGACTACTATTTCATATAATGTATATCCAACCAAACGCAATCCACTTTAGCAGTAGCCTTGCAACTAAGTCAGGTCAAAGAATAGACAATCCTACAATCAAAGTTAATTATTATAGATCCAAAGTCAAATCTCAGATAGAGCTGGAACAAGAGGGAAAAAATGAAGAGTAATTCTCATCCGTAGTTGTATATGCAAAAATCAAGACTAGATTCTTCTCTTCCCTGCTCTTTAAATGGTTTTTAGTACAGTACAACAGTAGTGAAAATTTCATGCCAGGTTGAAGAGACATGTGTCACGGGCCGATCGATTCAAGACTCGATCCTCGATCAGACTCGCACGGCACTTAGGAACTCCGCTCCCTAAGTCAGCATTTCCCACTCAAACTCACCACACTCTAGAGAGAGAAGCTCTTGATTTCTATAACTCGTGAGAATGAGATGATACAATGAGGGGGTGGAGGTCCCCTTATATACAAAGACTCGTGGATTACAGACCGTAGATCCCTTCTCGATCTAACGGTGGAGATTGTATCTACCAACTCCCTAACTATCCATAATAAATACAGACACGAGAATTTCCCATATCGCCCGCCCTTGGAAGACTCTAGATTCCTCAAGAACTTGCCAGGGACTTCTTCCTCGAACATGCCACAATCTTCGTGTCAAAACCCTCCTGGACGATCTTTTTTCTCCCAGACCGTGTCATTCTTCCCCACCTAATCTGGCGACGCCCTCGTCGCGCTCTCCGCCAGGTACGCCTCGACCTGCTTTTGGAACTGCCACAATGACTCGGCAAGTTCCCATGTTGCTTCACTCTCGGGTAGACCCTTCCATCGGATCAAATACTCCTTCTTCGGTGCGCAATACCGCTTCCTAACCACCCGATCAGCCAAGATACACTCGACGTCTTGATCATAGGATATCTTTGCCCCAAGCGGTGCTCGTTGCGACTTATTCCGATCCGGATCCTCCTCATCTACATGGAAAGGTTTAAGCATACTCACATGGAACACCGGATGAACCTTCAACTTGGCCGGGAGCTCCAACTTGATCCACCCGTTGGACAACTTTGAACGACCCCTCGTATCGTCGAAGTAGTGCCTTGTGAACATCTTTGTACCGCAATGGCAATTTGCACAGCACCAGGTCTCCGACTTCATACTCCATGCTAAATATGTCTTGAATTTTATGTACTCGGCCCGGTTCATCACCCGACCCGACAGATTTTTTTGTGCGACCCAAAATTGGAGAGAAAATTGAGATTTGGTTCGTGACGCGGAGAGTTGGGTCGATAGGCCCAACTCGGAGCAAACGAACAAATCTCCATAGGGATGCGACAGATCGCAAAGGGGGTTCGAGGGCGAAGCCCCCGAGAAAAAGTTTTTGGGCTCTATTTACTACTACTGCTAGGGTTTTTTGGTGTACGACAATTTTTCGTCATCTGAGAGATTTGTGAGCCGTGAGATTTGTTCAGTCGCTGAGAACGACTTTTGTAATCTGTACTCTCATTGATTATAGTGGAATCTCGTTTTGCCTCGCCCGTGGACGTAAATCATCTTGATCGAACCACATAAATCCTTGTTGTTCTGTGTTTGTTTTCCTCGTTCGTCACAACAAACTAGTATCAGAGCGAGTTCATTTCTGGGATTCTTGAAGATGACATCTTTGAAGTTTCAGATCTCATCTTTTGACGGCAAGAAAGCTTCGGATTATGGAGAATAAAGATGAAGGCTTTATTGAAGCGAGAGGGCACTGGATGGAAAATATCCAGACGACATGACCTTGGCTGAGGTTGAAGAGATTGATGAGAAGGCGCACAGTGCGATTCAGTTGTCTTTAGATGACAATGTTTTGTGAGAAGTCGCCGATGAGGAAACAGCGACTGGTCTCTAGAAGAAACTGGAAAGTCTCTATATGAAGAAATCTTTGACATTGAGACTTTATTTGAAGCAGCGTCTTTATACCCTAAAGATGCGTGAAGGTACGCCTGTTCAGGAACACTTGGATGAGTTTAATAAAACTATTATGGATATGAAAAATTTAGATATTAAACTTGAGGATGAAGATCAAGCTTTGATCGTGTTATGTTCACTGCCCGCCTCATACGAAAATTTTGTGAACTCGATGCTTTATGGACGTGAATCCATAACTTTGGAGGATGTTAAAACATCATTGAGTTCTGCAGAACTGAGAACGAAGTTGAATGGGAACAACAGTGGAGATAGAGCAGATGGTTTGCTTGTGAGAGGCAGAACCAAGAGCAGGGATAAAGAAATCTGTTAATCGTTCAAAATCTAGGCCACCTGGAGATAATACGAACGTCGAGTGCTACTATAGTCACAAGAGGGGACATTACAAATCAGATTGTCCTTTGCTCAAGACAAAGGATAAGCAGCATGCTCAAAGACAAGATGTGGCGAATGTTGCTGACAAAAATGAGTCTAATGCGTCAGACAATGTTCTTACGGCATGCTCTGCTGTTAGTTTCTCTAATGATGTTTGGATAATGGACTCGGGAGCATCATATCATATGTGCCCAAATAGAGAATGGTTCACCACATATGAGCCAATGAATGGTGGATCAGTCTTGATGGGAAATGATGCTGTATGCCAAGTTTTGGGAATTGGTACTGTTCGGATTAAGTGCCACGACAAAGCAGTGAGAACCTTGACTGAAGTAAGGCACATACCAGACTTAAAGAGAAATCTTATCTCTTTGAGCAGTTTGGATTCCATTGGGTGTGTGTACTCAGGTGGATGTAGAGTTCTCAAAGTATCCAAAGGCAATCTGGTTGTGATGAAAGGAAGCAAGGTGAATCACTTGTATCATTTGCAGGGTAGCACAATTTTGGGTACTTCAATTGGCACATCAAATTCTGTTTCGGATAATGACAGAACGAAACATTGGCATATGCGTTTAGGCCACATGAGTGAGCGTGGCATGACAGTTTTTAGTAAACGTGGTTTACTTTGTGGTGAGCAGACAACCTCGCTGGATTTCTGTGAGCATTGTGTATTTGGCAAACAGTGCAGAGTCAGTTTCAGTACAGGCACGCATTCGACGAAAGGCACACTCGACTACATCCATTCTGATTTATGGGGACCAGCACAAGTTCCATCTAAGGGTGGTACCCTTTACTTTGTGACGTTTATTGACGACTATTCCAGGAAGGCTTGGATTTATTTTCTGAAAAGAAAAAGTGACGTGTTTGAAACCTTCAAGAAGTGGAAAGCCCTTGTTGAGAATCAGACAGGGAAGAAGATCAAACGCCTTAGGATCGATAATGGTCTTGAGTTCTGTGGTGGTGATTTCAATGAATTCTGTGCAGATGCAGGTATCGTTTGACACCGTACAGTTAGGCACACTCCACAGCAAAATGGAGTGGCAGAACGGAAGAACAGAACTCTATTGGAGAGAGCAAGATGCTTGCTCTCTAATGCTGGGATGGAAAAGGATTTTTGGGCTGAAGCAGTTAACACAGCTTGTTATCTGGTTAATCGTTTTCCTTCAACAGCAATAGAATGCAAGACTCCTTTCGAGATGTGGTCAGGTAAGCCTTGTGACTATTCTAATCTAAAGATTTTTGGATGTCCTGCTTACTTTCATGTTAAGGATGGTAAGTTAGAACCTAGAGCAAAGAAATGTATCTTTGTTGGGTATGCTGATGGGGTGAAAGATTATCGTTTGTGGTGCCAGGAACCTAACTCACCTAAGTTCATTATTAGTAGGGATGTTACTTTTAATGAAATCCTTATGCTTGATCAAAAGAAGGTTGTTGATGAGTCTGCAGGAAAACATGAGAGTGATAGGAATGAGGTGGAGGTTCAGGTGGAACTTCGAAAAAAAACCTCTCAGAATGATTTCAGCGAGTAAATTGTTACTGTCGATTCAAGTTCAGATGAGGAAGTTTTAGATGAGGTGGAGCAGCCATACTCTATTGCTACTGGCAGAGAAAGGAGGCAGACTCGTCCTCCTCAAAAATATGGGTTCTCTGATATGGTGGCTTATGCTCTTACGACAGCAGAAGATATGGGTATACAGGAACCTTCTACCAATGCTGAAGCTATTACTTGCACAGAATCAGAAAAATGGGCTGTTGCTATGGCTGAAGAACTTGAATCACTCCACAAGAACCAGACTTGGGATTTGGTGCCGTTGCCAAAGGGAAAAAGAGCCATTGGGTATAAATGGGTCTTCAAGAAAAAGGAAGGCATTCCAAGTGTAGAAAATGCTAGATGCAAGGCACGGCTTGTAGCTAAAGGCTACAATCAGAAGGAGGGAATTGATTATGATGAAGTGTTCTCTCCTGTGGTAAAACACACTTCCAATCGTTTGTTGTTGGCTATAGTTGCTCAATTTGACTTGGAGCTTGAGCAACTTGATGTGAAGACTGCTTTTTTACATGGTGAGCTTGAGGAGACTATTTATATGGCCCAGCCCGAGGGCTATTATGTAGAAGGCAATGAAGAACATGTATGTAGATTGAAGAAATCCTTGTATGGTTTGAAGCAGTCTCCAAGACAGTGGTATAAAAGATTCGACAACTTTATGATAGGGAGTGGTTATCATAGGAGCAGCTATGATAGTTGTGTCTACTTCAGGAAGGGTTCAGATGGATCTTTTGTCTATCTTCTTTTATACGTGGATGACATGCTCATTGCTGCAAAGAACATATCAGATGTGTTGATCTTGAAGAAACGTCTCAGCGAGGAGTTTGAGATGAAAGATCTGGGTCCTGCCAAGAAGATCTTAGGAATGGAGATTAAGAGGGACAGGAAAGTAGGGAAGTTATATCTCTCGTAGATGAGTTATATTGACAAGGTACTTGAGAAGTTTGGCATGCAAAATGCTAAGCCTGTCAATACACCGTTAGCATCTCATTTTAGACTCTCGGCTATACGGTCACCCCAATCAGAGGTCGAGGAGACTGCGATGTCTCATGTCCCATACTCCAGTGCAGTTGGTAGCCTGATGTATGCCATGGTATGTACTCGTCCCGACATTGCGCATGCAGTTAGTGTGGTTAGTAGATATATGGCACACCCTGGAAAGGTCCATTGGCAGGCAGTGAAATGGATACTTAGGTATCTTAGAGGTTCCGCAGAGCTGGGCCTAGTGTTTGATAGAAACAGTTCCGACGGTACCTCAGTTATGGGATTTGTGGATTCTGATTTTGCAGGTGATCACGATAAGAGAAGATCTTTGATTGGTTATCTTTTCACACTATCTGGCTCGGCTATTAGTTGGAAGTCAACCCTACAGTCGACAGTTGCTTTGTCTACTATAGAGGCAGAGTATATGGCAGCAGCAGAAGCGGTAAAAGAAGCTATTTGGTTAAGGAATCTTGTTCAGGAACTTGGGCTCTAGCAGGAAGACAATTCAGTTGTCTTTTGTGACAATCAAAGTGCTATATACTTGGTTAAAAATCAAGCATATCATGAGAGGACTAAGCACATTGATATCTGGTACCACTTTATTTGAGAAGCATTTGCTGAGAGAAATATGATGGTAAAGAAAATTGGTACTGCTGACAATCATGCTGATATGTTGACCAAGTCAGTCTCCGCCAACAAGTTTAAGCATTGCTTGAACTTGATTGGCATGCTTGGTTGAGCTTTGCCCCTTCTAGGGCCTAGTGGTGAGGTAAATGAAAGTTCTACATTTTTTGATGAAGTAGATATGTTCTTTCGTTGCATCCCTTATTTCCTACACCGAGTTAGCTCACGTAGGCTTAGGAATGATGGGAGAATGTGTTCGGCTTCTTGACTGTTTTCTTTAAATTCAAGCCAAGGTGGAGATTTGTTAAATATGTCTTGAATTTTATGTACTCGGCCCGATTCATCACCCGACCCGACATATTTTTTGTGCGACCCAAATTTGGAAAGAAAATTGAGATTTGGTTCGTGACGCGGAGAGTTGGGGCGATAGGCCTGACGCGGAGAGTTGGGCCGATAGGGAGTTGGGCCGATAGGGGTACGACATATCGCAAAGGGGGTTCAAGGGCGAAGCCCCCGAGAAAAATTTTTTGGACCCTATTTACTACTGCGGCTAGGGTTTTTTGGTGTACGGCGGTTTTTCGTCATCTGAGAGATTTGTGAGCCGTGAGCTTTGTTCAGTCGCTAAGAACGACTTTTGTAATATGTACTCTCCTTGATTATAGTGGAATCTCGTTTTGCCTCACCCGTGGACGTAGATCACCTTGATCGAACCATGTAAATCCTTGTTGTTCTGTGTTTGTTTTCCGCGTTCGTCACAACGCTCCACATGCCGCCTTTTCTGATCTGCCCACTTTTTCATCATCTTCGATGCCTTGTGTAAACACGTACGAGTGAGATCAGCTTGCTCGTGCCACTCCATGGCACATTTGTGTGCGGCGGGGTTGCTTCCTTTATGACTTGTGGCAATCGCGCTCGGTGTGAGCGGTTGTTGCCCCATGACCAGCTCGAACAGACTCTTCTCGGTCGATTCACTACACTGTAGGTTGTAGGAGAACTGGGCTACGTCGATCAACTTCACCCAATCTTTTTGAGTCGCACTCACGTAGTGTCGCAAGTATCCCACCAGCAAGTTGTTCACCCGCTCCGTTTGACCGTCGGTCTGCGGATGTAGACTCGTAGAGAAATTCAAGTTCGTCCCTAGTAGCTTGAATAGCTCGGTCCAAAACCTCCCTGTGAACCGAGGGTCTTGATCGCTCACAATGGTGCGTGGAACTCCCCAAAGCTTGACGATGTGCCTCATGAACAGCTTGGCCGCTTCTTCGGCTGGGCAGTCATCCGTCGCAGGCACGAACGTTGTATACTTAGAAAACCTGTCCACCACGACCATCAACGTCCGACAGCCTTCGAACTTTGGCAATCCCACAATAAAGTCCATGGAGACGCTCTCCCATGGATGCTCCGGAACCGGCAGTGGCTCCAGAAGACCAGCTGGTGACTTCTGCTCCAACTTGTCTTGTTGGCACACCAGACACGTTCGAATATACGCCTCCACATCGTCGCTCATGTGTGGCCAAAAGTAATGCTCCTCGACTAGAGCAAGGGTGCGATGCATACCTGGATGGCCGGCCCATTTTGAGTCGTGGCACTCTCGCACAACTTCTTTTCTCAGCTTCCCATGGAGCGGGACATAGAGTCGACGCCCTTTCGTGTACAGCAGGCCATCTTCGCACCAGAATCTTCGGGTCTTAACCTCTTTCGCGTAACCAAGAAGAGCCTTCGCGGTGGGATCATGCATCAATCCCTCTTTAATCCTGTCGACCAATGGGCATTCTAGTCGACTCATGGCGGCCAACTCCGCCTTTCGACTTAGCGCATCCACCACGGAATTGGACTTCCCCGGCTTGTACTCCAGCACGTAGTCAAACTCTGCCAAGAAGTCTTGCCACCGGGCTTGCTTCGGGCTCAACTTCTTCTGGGTCTGGAAATAGCTCGTGGCCACATTGTCCGTTCGCACCACGAACCGTGTTCCCAGCAAATAATGACGCCAAGTTCGTAGACAATGCACCACAGCCGTCATCTCCTTCTCTTGGACGGTGCATCTTCGCTCGGTCTCGTTGAGCTTCCACGACTCGTAAGCCACGCGATGACCATCCCGCATCAAGACACCACCAATCGCAAAATCGGAGGCATCAGTCTCTACCTCGTATGACTTCTAGTGATCGGGCAACGCCAACACGGGCTTTTCCATCATGGCCTGCTTCAGTTGCTCAAACGCTCTTTGGCATCAATCCGTCCACTCCCATGGTTTGTCTTTCTTCATCATATCGGTGAGCGGAGCGGTAATGCTCGAGTAACCCTTCACGAACCGCTTGTAATAGTTAGTCAAGCCAAGGAAGGAACGCAGCTCGGGAACTTTCTTTGGCGGCTCCCAACCCACGATCGCTTCAATCTTGGTCGAATCTTTCCGTACTCGACCTTCCCCCACGATGTGCCCAAGGAAAGGCACCATCGGCTAAGCAAAAGAACACTTCTCGCGCTTGACGTAAAGTTCATTTTCACGCAACACCTGCAAGATCTTCTTGATATGCTCGATGTGCTCCTGCAATGTCGTGCTGTATATGACAATGTCGTCCAGGTACACCACAACAAATTGATCAAGGAATAGGTGGAGTACCTTATTCATCAGCGTGCAGAACGTTGCTGGGGCGTTTGTCAGGCCAAAAGGCATGACCAAGAACTCAGATGAGCCGTATCTCATGACACAGGTTGTCTTTGGCTCGTCCCCTTCCGCTATCCTTACTTGATAATAACCCGATCGAAGATCTAGCTTGGTGAACCAGCGAGCACCACCAAGTTGGTCGAAGAGATCCGCAATCAAAGGGATCGGGTATTTGTTCTTCACGGTCAGCTTGCTCAGTGCCCAGTAATCGATACACATTCGTAGTGAACCATCTTGCTTCTTTTGGAACAACACCAGGGCACCAAACGGAGCCTTGGATGGGCGGATGTAACCAGCATCGAGCAAATTCTTCAGTTGTTTCCTCAGTTCTTCCAGTTCTGGGGACGCCATGCGATACGGAGCCATGACGGGTGGTCGTGCATCAGACACAAGCTCAATCTTGTGGTCCACCTCTCTTCGAGGCAGCAATACCTTTGGCAGCTCGGGAGGCATCACATCCTTGAATGACTCGAGGACATGAGTCACCTCCATCGGGACATCTCCTTCATCGACTCGGGGTTCTTCCGCCTTCAGGACGGCCAGGTAAGTTTCTTCTCCATTCTTCACCCCTTTTGACAGTTGCATGGCCAAGAGCACCTTGTTCATCGACCCACGCGTAATGGCAACCACACATTGATTCCGATTATCCAGAATACACAAACAATCCACAAATGGAATGACTAAGGCACTGATTCTATCCAGGAATTGCAAACCAATTACCATATCATAGTCATCCATAGGGAATACCTCGATGTCTTCTTTGCTCGCCCATGGCCCGATATGGATCTCCACATCCTTCGCTATGCCAGCCATGGGGACTTCTTTGGAATTCACCGTCTTCAGAAAACCACTTCCCTTCTCGACTCGGAGATTGAGTTTCTTCGTGGTTTCTTCGGACATAAAGAGGTGGGACGCTCCAGTGTCCACCAGTGCTTTAATCACCTTGTCGCCGATCTTTACATCGATGAACATCAAGCCTTTGGACTTATCAGCCTTCTTCGACTTGATCGAATTGAGGATGCGCAACGCTCCCAGTCGTGCCTCCTCCTTTTCTTTCCGCTTCTTGGTTTCTTCCAATTCTTTGACAGCAGCAGCAATTTGGCCTTTTGATGAACAGTCGCGAGCAAATGTGGGCCGTCGCAGATGAAGCACTTGACATGGAATCGTTTCTTTCCGTGATCCTTTCCGCTTGATTCAGCCTTCGACTCGCCCTTCGCCTTAGGAATTGGGACGGCCTTTCTTCAACTTCTCCACGACGTCGGCGTTCTTCCCCCTCGTCCCGTCCGCGACATCCTCGCCTTGGACACGAGTATCAGTGGAATCCATCACGTCTCGTTGGATGAACACCTGGCTATGCTGGTTGGAACTCGGCTCTGATACCACTTGTCACGAGCCGATCGATTCAAGACTCGATCCTCGATCAGACTCGCGCGGCACTTAGGAACTCCGCTCCCTAAGTCAGCCTTTCCACTCAAACTCACCACACTCTAGAGAGAGAAACTAGAGAGAGAAGCTCTGGATTTCTATAACTCGTGAGAATGAGATGATACAATGAGGGGGTGGAGGTCCCTTTATATACAAAGACTCGTGGATTACAGACCGTAGATGCCTCCTCGATCTAACGGTGGAGATTGTATCTACCAACTCCCTAACTATCCACAATAAATACAGACACGAGAATTTCCCATATCGCCCGCCCTTGGAAGACTCTAGATTCCTCAAGAACTAGCCAGGGACTTCTTCCTTGAACGTGCCACGATCTTCGTGTCAAAACCCTCCTGGACGATCCTCTTTCTCCCGGACCGTGTCACATGTCTAAAAGATTCAAAATTCAGCAGCAATGTCACTTAAGGTATGGCAAACAATAAGCACAAGAAAAACATGCACTTCTAGATGATCTCAACAGCTAGAAAGATCATTTGGCCGGGAATTTCAACACATAGGTGCAACCCCAACCACCCTAAAGAACACAGGAACTTGAAGACTTAAGGATGTTCAATAATTCCAAGTGAAAGTAACAGTAGCAATGCTTATTCTGAAGACAGTATAAAAGATGTAAAGTCAGGTAACCTTACCATCTTCTGTCGATTAAGGTAGTACTCTTGGCGCACGACCTTCAAGTCGTAATCACCTAAGTAAATAGGTCAATTGTATGAAAACAAAACATTAAAGTCGTCATGCTTTCTATAATTAAAAACATGATTCATTTTTCTCGAGAGGGAAACATGAATGAAGTACCTTGCAAAAGCAAGAAAATATGTAATTGTAGGAACATAAGCTAAGATATAAATTTCCAAGCACGTACTGCCTTTTCTCTTCGAACACTCTATAAATCAACAAGATTGTGTCTCATAAACAGAGCTTGTTTAGCTATGAACAAAAGCTAGACGAATGGAATCTAATAATAAGCTTGCCTCATTTTACCTTTCACAAGTATGAAAGAAAGGTAGTAGCAACACAACATAATTATCATAAGCCCCAAAAACACACAAAACAAAGTATGATGATGTGTTGCATACCATCGGCATCTCGAGGAGGACCAGAGCCACCAGATATCTTCCCTTTTGCATCGGATGGAGGGAAAATCTGGAGATGGGAATCTGAGAAAAGATCAATTCTATTGGGCTCCAAAGAAAAACATAATGATGTTGATGTCAAACAATAAAGACATCAATTTCCATGAGATAATCTCAACAAAGGCTGAGTGGACTTTGAATTCAGAACTGGACGAGCTGAAGTGATCCTTTGATCAAACCTACGCAGCATATCATTGACTTGAACAATAGAACTATCCTCCCGCAAGAGTTACCCAAGTCGGGATTTCCCACGTTTTCTCTGCCCACAAAAGACAACCTAAATCTCATGAACAGCAAAACACTAAGTATGACGAACACCACAGGATTGGCTTTGGAAAAAGATAAGTCCTACAGATAACAGACCCGGATTCCTCTTCCTAATCGTGCCTGATTCATGACATAGCTATCTGCGCATGGCAAAAGCGGACTTCGTACCAAACTCAAAGCATAGACAGCCTCATCTTAGACAAAAACACACTCAACCGTGTTTTCAGCAGTCAAGCGCCGAGCAGAAGGCAAAACACTAAGGATCTCCTCAATCATAGCACATTCCTACTCGCATAAGCAACCCAGACTCTACAATTCCACACCGGTACTTGAGAATTTGACAGCTACATGTCCTGGATCTGGGACGGCCTGCAAAAAATCGAGCAAACTGAAGCTAAGATCAGAATATACAAAATCGGCCATGCTCGCAGCAACCAAAATCGAGAATTGAGAAGTGATGAAGAGTTTGCGCTCGAGGACAGAGGGCGCGGCTGGGTTGTCGGTCAGGGCTAGGGTCAGAGGCCAGCGATGGGACGTGACGGAGCGACGAGCAGGTGAGGCGACGCGGCTGAGTGCTCGAGGCCGAGGGGGGCTGGTCGCGGCCTTGGTGGGTCTCAAGGTGAGGCGAGAGAGAGTCGAGAGAAGACGATGAAGGGTGATAATTGCGACAGTGTGAATGAAACCTAGCGAGAAGTGAAATTTTGGAATGAAAGGGGAGGGAATTTTGCTCGATTGGCGCCTGTGAAATTTTGCTCACTAAATTGGCGCCTGTGAAAAGAGGGGGGAATTATTATTGAATATTTTCTTTCTATTTTTATTTTTGAAAGAAAATAGAATTTAAGAGGAATTTGAATTTGAAATTCTATCCTATTTGTAATTTCGTCGCAAATTAGTGACGGATCACTTGTTCATCTATAATTTTTCATGGCTAATTTTTTTTTTGTAGTGAATAATAATAACATTAATAGTGATAATAATGAATAGTTGTCTTGATTTATTAGAAATTGATAGGTAAGGACTTGTTGAGCTACGCACTTATGTAAAAACGAATAAGCCTCGATTCCAAGAAATTATATCCTTTGTTAAAGCATTCACTGAGGAAGCAGAAGGCCCTTTGGAGGAAACTATCCAGGAACAGAAGGAATACTTTCTAATTCATGAACAAGGACAATAGAAATAAATAAATTGATCGCTCTTCATTTATGCTAATTAATGTAATATTTACTTAATTAATAATATATTTGATTTTTAAATTTAAAGAATATTCGCTCTATTTTCATTTATCTATTAAAAACAAGTAATGTAAATTAATATAAAATATAATATAAGAAAAAACATAAATAAGCTTATCCTTCTAAAGAATCGATCTTCCTTTTAGTCATTTTTTATTTAAGTTGTTCGCCGTTTAAAGAAAGCAAGGATCCCAAAGAATCAATGTTTCTTTTAGTTATTGAATCTCTATTTGGTTGATTAATGTGTGATATTCTAAATCCTTATTACTAATATTGAACGAAACTATACCTTATAGAATCACATTGAATATTTGATGATAGATTTCATACCTTGCTAAAAAGAAAAGAATCACTTGATTTCATTTTTCCGAATGACACAATTACAATATATGTTTATGGTGATTAGATATTAGCTTAATATCATGACGAAATTAGCGACGGATTATTTTGCGATGAACTATTTTGATCGCTAATTAGCGACAAAATTAACCACAACACTTGCCGCGGGAAAGGAAAAAACTAAAAACATATAGACAAATAATAATAATCAACAATAACAATATTAATAACAATAATTATGATAAAAAGATAAAAAATTTCATTAAGAGAATAGACTTTTGGGAATTGCGTATTCAATTCAAAGATGAATTAATATAATTAAATAATCCAATTAGATATATTAATTTGAAAAATATTCAAATTCAAATATATATTCGAATACATGTCAATCTAGTATAGATAGAGAGTATAGAATATAGTGGGTAGAGGGAATCGAACTCGCATAGTTAGCTTGGAAGGCTATAGGTTATAGTCGACGTCGATTCATCATTTTTAACGTCTCTAATTCAAAATCGAACATGAAACTTTGATTTCATTCAGCTCCTTTATGGAAGATGGATCAATTCCCACATATAGATATATCTAAAATAAGACGTGAACGAAATAAAATTTAATATATTTTACTATTTTGTATTAATAGCTTCGATTTTGCGACGAATTAGCAACGAACTCCTATTTTCATTGCTAAAATTGAATAACATAGTTTTTTAAAATTTTATTTATGTCATTTTAGCGACGAAAAAGAAATTTCGTCGCAAAATTAAGATCAATAGCAATAATGTAATTGAGAATGATTTGTAACTGGGAGCAAAGTCTATAAACTGTTTCCACCCAGTACGAAACTTATTTTGCTACGAAACCCATAATTCATCGCTAAATTTGCGACGAATCCCTAATTACGCGCAAAATTGGAGAAATTTAAAAAAAAAAAAAATATTTAGCGACTAATTATTTATTTTGTCGCAAAATTAATTTAATCTAAAATAATGATTTTGCGACGAAAAATATAATTCGTCGCTAAATTTGCGACGAATTATCAATTTCGTCGCAAAATTTGAAAAATTTAAAATAAAAATATATATTTAGCGACAAAATCGTTGTTACGTCGCTAAATTAATTCAATTTAAAATAATGATTTTGCGACGAAATACAGAATTCGTCGCAAAATTTGAGAAATTATTAAATAAAAATAATTATTTAGCGACAAATTATTTATTTCGTCGCTAAATTATTTTAAATAAAATAATGATTTTGCTACAAAAAAATAGACTCCGTCGCTAAATTTACGAGGAATTCCTCATTTCGTCGAAAAATAAAAATAAAAATAAATATTTAGCAAAGTATTCACTATTTCGTCGCTAAGTTAATTTAATTTAAAATAATGATTTTGCAACGAAACATATAAGTCGTCGCTAAATTTGCGACGAATCCATTATTTCATCGCAAAATTTGACAAATTTAAAACAAAAATAAATATTTAGCGACGAATTATTTATTCCGTAGCTAAATTAATTTAATTTAAAGTAATGATTTTGCGACGAATTCGTAATTTCGTCGCAAAATTTGAAATTTTAAAATAAGAATAAATATTCGTCGCAAAATTTGAAATTTTAAAATAAGAATAAATATTTTGCAACGAAAAATTATTTCGTCGCTAAATTAAAAAACAATGATTTTGCGACAAAAAATGTAATTCGTCGCTAAATTTGCGACGAATTACTAATTTCGTCGTAAAATCTAAAAAATTTAAAATAAATATAAATATTTAGCGACGAAATCGTTATTCCGTCGCTAAATTAATTTAATTTAAAATAATGATTCTGCGACGAAATACGGAATCCATAGCAAAATTTGAGAAATTATTAAATAAAAATAATTATTTAGCGACGAATTATTTATTCCGTCGCTTAATTATTTTAATTAAAAATATTATTTAGCTATGAATGTTGTTTTCGTCGCAAAATTTAAGAAATTTTAATAAAAAATAGATATTTAGCGACGAATTCTTGATTTCATCACAAAATTAATTTCATAAAAATAAAGATTTAGCGACGAAAATCATTTTTTGTAGCTAAATTTGTGACGAATATGTTTTTTCGTCGCTAATTTCGTAGCTAATTTGCTACGAAAGTAGTTTCGTTGTTAAATTCGTGGCTAATTAGCTACGGACATTGTTTTCGTAGCTAAATTCGTCGCTAATTTGCCATGAATTTGTTTCGTCGCAAATTAGCTACGAATGTTTTTCGTCGCTAATTTTGTCGCTAATAGCAACAAATTTTTTTTCCCCGTCCTTATTTTCGTTGCAAATTAGCGACGAATTTGTTTCGTCGCTAAATTCGTGTTTTTTTGTAGTGCGTCCGCACTTTCGGACTTTAAACTTTTTTGCTTATCTGATCGCAGTCGATGGAGACGACGGACGGCGAGTCTTAGACGAGGAGGCAGTCTATCTTGAGGATCAGGTTCCGCAGGCTCAAGACGAGGGTGGGCAAGAGGTTGAAGAAGATGAGGAAGGGCATGCTGTGGACGGTCTCCGAGTCCAGAGTTGGTGATTACAAGCAGGAGGTCACGAAGCAGATAAAGAGGAGTTGCCTGCTTTATTCAGATTTGGAGACAGCACCAAGCCAATCGCAGTCGATGGAGATCTATTTTAAACATTCTAAAAATAGAAATTATCAGCAACGTTACCTGACCACACTTCTTCGAGAGTCCAATATCCGATCGTAGTCGATGGAGATTGTTCACCAGGTAGCTCATCATACTAAACGCATCTCTTGGAATTCTCCTAGCCATACCAACACTAGAGATCTTTTTACAGGCCGTCTCTAGTAACGTTCTGCTCATTAATTCTGCAAATTGTTGTGGTTTACTAGCACTATTGTGGTGTTTCACTATGCCCTTTTTCATGCAGAATTTATTTACCAGTTTTGAGCAGGACTCCATGCTACTGTCAGTTCACACATGCTTGATCAACTTACCAGTCTTTATTTCGATCAAAGCTCTCGACCGCGTATTCCTGACAACAACATCAAACTTGTGCATTAGAACAATCACCCAGGCCTTCCTCGAGTAGCCATTAGACTCTCGAACAGATGTCGACGTCTCAAGAGCGAAACTTATCAATGTTTCACCTTTAAGTTCATACGTGCCATCATGCTTGATTCCTTTCATTATCACCAGGGCACCTCGAACAATCTTCAGAACTCAACATCGTGAAAAATACCTGCATCCAGCTAAATCTAGAGCACCCAAGGAAATTAAGTTCTTTTTCAATTCTAAAACATATCGTACTCCAGTCAATGTCCTCACAATACCATCAAGCATTCTGATTTTTACATCACCAACACCCAAAACATCGGATTCGCCGTTGTTTCTCAACTGTACTTTACTACTATCTGTGCATTGATAAGTAGCAAACTAGTTCCTATTTGGTGTAGCATGAGAAGAACAACCAGAATCCATAATCCACAATCCATCCGTCAAATGAAGAATCCCCAGAGACAGACAAGACACTATCGACACCATCAGAATTTTCAGCTACAATTGCAATATCATCCGCAGATTCAACTCTAATACCCTTAACCCTTTCGTTTTTCAACTTTAAGCAATTTCTCCTAAGATACCCGTTCTTGCCACTGTTCCAACAGACATCATCGCTAGTCCAAGACTGACTACGTCTATTCATGTTTATACTACTTCTGCTAACACGAATACTAGCTCTTCCACTTTCACCTACGAAAGCAGCAGATACAAATTCGCTAGATTCTTTTCTACAGATATCATCACTCAGAATTAAATCTCGAATCCCATCAAACATCAAACTTGTTGATCTAGAGGAATTACTAACAGCAGTAACAGTAGTATTCCAACTATAAGGCAATGATGATAATAGAATCAATGCATGTATCTCAGCTTCAAAGTCAATATTAATTGAACTCAATTGACTAACGATCACATTGAATTCATTGATATGATTAGCAACTAACGCACATTCGCTCATCTTCGAGTTAAACAGACGTCGCATTAAATAGACCTTGTTGATAGTAGAGGGCTTCTCATACATGTCCGACAAGGCTTTCATCAAACCCGCAGTGGTCTTCTCTTTAACGATGTTAAACGCGACGTTACGAGCCGACGTTACAAGCCAACGTCATCCGAATAACACCCATCACTCGTCTGTCCAGCAAATTCCCAATCGGCTTGCTTCATCGTATCTGGCTTCTTCTCGGACAGGGGCTCGTGCAGCTTCATCTGATATAAATAATCTTCTATCTGCATCTTCCAGAAACCAAAGTCCTTCCCTTCAAATCTGTCGATTTTCACTTTAGCTTCTTATGTCGCCATCGATTCACTTCAATTCAAGCAAGCCTGGCTGTTATACCAATTGTTGCACGGAACAAGTGATCGATCAAATAAATAGACAGAACGAGTAAAGCAAATCGGACACCAGATTTACGTGGTCCGGTCGTAGAGACCTACGTCTACGGGGGGAGCAGCAACGAATTTCACTATAGAAAAAGCGATACACAGAGAATACAGATAACTCGAGTTACACAAATACTCTCAGTATTTTCCAAGCCCCAATTACATATAATTTTGTACACAGTGTTTAGCCCACAATTCCTAACGAAATAATTTCTCAATCTCGCAAAGGAATTAAAACACAAATCTAACCTGAAGATTTAATCGGCTTTAACATTTGAATTGTTGATGTAATTCCACGAACAAAACAAAGATCCAATAGCAAGCCCTCATTTGAAAAACGGCGCTTCAAGAATTCCCTTTGTTTTCTCTGGATATGGACGGCACAAAGATTGCTTTCTCTAATTTTTCAACAACAGCACACTTGAATATATATAAACAAGCCATGCAAGGATTGGAGGAATAAACAGAATCTCGGGAAGTTCGGTCAATGATATCCAATATTGACTTTCCTTGTTTTGTCTCTCTTTTTTTTTTCTCACGTTGAAAAATAAACCAAGGAAGCATATGCGAAACATATTCAACAGAATTTTATCCCATCTCTAAAAGATCTCAATCCGAATGAAATATCCAACGTGATATATAGCTAACTCCTTATTTATTTCCGCAATTCAAATTTTCGCTTTGGGCTTAAACTCGAGACATGTAGACATATTCTAACAAAGATGCTCATGTTTCCAATGGAAGAAGGAATTGGATCTGTGATGGTGTTGTTCGCTAGGTACGGGTAATTAAGAGACTTAAGCCTTCATATTCTTTAGGAATGAAACAAAGCTTATTATACGAAAGGAATAGACCAGTTAAGTTGCTCAATCTACAAATCTCATGGGGAATTGGTTCGGTGAAATTATTATTTGAAAGCTCTAGAACTTGCAAAGATCGCAACATCCCCAGTTGAGGTGGAATGTTTCCCAAAAGAATGTTTTGAGAAAAGTTAAGAAGTGTAAGCTTGGAAAGATCGCCAATGCTCGGAGAGATGTTCCCGAAGAGTGAGTTGTTGGCGAGTCTAACGAAAACCAAGTTGGGCAACTAAGAGAAATTGAGATGGTGAAGCATAACGTGTATGATAGAATTCGAAAGGTTCAAGCTGGTGATGCTCCTGTAAGGTTCACAACCGATTCCGTGCCATGAACAAGGGCTGCTTCCATTCCACGAAGACAAAGTATAGCGACACCCGCTGTCTAACTTAGACATCCATTTTTAGGAGTGCCTTCACTTTCTCATTTCTGGCTTGGTTACTAGCACCAGCAAGAGCCAGTGGAGAAGAGATTCGAGATGAAGCAAGACAAGGCATTTCTCATGAGAAGGAGACAAGTGAGGAACAACACTGAGGATTGTTTTTTAGATGAGGCCATGGCAGATTGTTTAGGTTATTTGGGGTAGGGTTTTCTTCTGATTGTAGGCGCATATGTGTTGAAATGGAAGAAGTGCAGCCGAGATTTATTTATAGAACAAAATTGTGGTCCATAATTTGTGGATAACTCAATGTTTGGAGTTATAGTGGTTAATAGCCAAGAAGGTTTACATTTTTTTTTTTTGGTGAGCTTGAATAATGTAATTTAGAGAAGATTCTCTCCGCTCGCCAAACACGGCACATCAAAGATTTGGACGGATTCTCAAAGATTTGCAACTTGACGTCAGTGGCAGTTAAAAATATGAAATTTTCTTTTTTTTCTCAATCTCTAATAAGGGGGAAACTATCTTTTGGCTACTCTTTGGTCGATGTTGCATACGCGTGTTTAACCTCTAATTAAACTTAACTTTATGAAACATACACGGAAATCCAGCTGAAACAGGTCGTCATACCCTTAGATCCGGGTCGGCATTTCTTTTCAATAACGACACTTTTTTTTAAAAAAAAAATTCACAAGCTTTTATTTTTTTTCTTGATGCGATATCATGTGCATTCGAATTATATAAGTGTTGCGACTTAAAATTTAGGCTCATAGATTATTAGGCCAATTAAATTAACTAACCTAATTCGGACTCTCCCAAACCCTACCAATTCGCAACTTAGATTTCATGACTTTTTAATTTAGGAGCCGCCACTATCTTTTCTCGGTAGGTAGATTAGAAACCTAAATAAAATAGTGGGAGAACTTCCTTATTCCTACGAACCAGAGTTAATGAGTTCGGGGACTTGATTACGTTAATTAAAAATTAACGCCCCTTCGGTACCATTTTCATGACAATGCCCTTTTCGATTGGTTCATGTAACTTAAAATGTTTTTGGACTTTTTTTGTTTTATTATTTTTTTTTTGGATTTTCGAATTTCTTAAAAAAAAAGATTTGAACAAAATCAAACAAGAATGCCCATAATATACCTTAATATCCGAATTTCCGATAATTCACTCATTTCCGATAATTCGGATTAGAGTAGAATTTTAAACGCTACATCCTCGAAGATTCGAGTCAGTATGCGAGTACGTGTATAAGACGACAACGTTCCTCTTGCCAAAGGGAAGGAATACGCGGTCTTATACTAAATCATCATCCCACCCCACAAGATCATGGGTAAGGCATATGATTTAATTTTTCGAAGGGACTAGACACAAGGGGAGCCTATATTATAGGCATGCTTGTTTAAAAGTGTGCAAATATTTAAAAAAAAATCTCCTAATCAAAGTGACTTTCGGCCAATCTAAGGTAGGTACCGAAATTTTAAAGGGGGTAAGCCCCTATCCACAAAGGATTGCATCATTTAAATTAGGAAAATTATCTTTCAAGATATGAAGTGAATTTTTTAGATAATTCTCCAGATTTTTAAAGATATCTTCAGTCCGGGTGGAATCTCATCAAATTTGGTTTGAGGAATTATCTTTAAGGCCGACGATGAAGTTAATCTTTGATAATCTTCAAAATTTTCAGACATACTCTAACCAAAATTATCTCTAATGATGGAACATTACCAGAAAATTATGAGATAAATCCGGTCAATTAATTGATAAGCATTCTCGCCCGAAGATAGTTAAGGATGAACCTTTGAGATCCAAATAGTTGTTAACAACAGAATAACCATTAGCCAAAACAAGAAACATTCATTCATGAGTACCCATGGCAATTGGATCATGACAAGATATGCACGCCAAGAACACTGACTTGTTCTACATGAGAATTATCCCAAACCAACTAAATAAGCCAAGCATTCAACTTGAGGGCTAAAGCATAACAGCATGTAGGCACCGAAATTCATAGAAATCTATTTTTTTTTTTAAGCTAGTCCAATTCAGCCTTCTGAGAAAAGAAAGATTCCAAGTTTATTTAATCAATTCTCAAAAGAACGTCCTATGAACTAACCAATTCATGAGTGAGTTAAGCTTGATAAAAAAAAAATTCAGAATTTCTGCGTCGGATATGGCTTTAATTTTCGGTTCTTGACATGGATTGATGAACAAAGATTAAATTTTCATCTTTTTAACTACGAATCTCACATGCTCATCTGTGCAACAACACATGTACACATATTTTCAAATCAAACGTGCATAGCTTGGGGTATAAAAATCGTACCTTTTTTTAGCAAATTCTCTAGAAACGTGCAAGCCGTAATTCACACTGAAGACAGTTCTTTTCTTGCTCCACTTTGCAGCGAATTGAACTCCGAATTTATAAATTCTTAGCACCAAACAATCACCTCGTTAGAAAGTTGGATTTAACCAAAGGGGAGATGAACTGACCTTGAAAACAAGGCTGCAACGTGGCGCCAAAAATCTGGATAGCGGCTCGGCTTGATAGGCGTCAACTCCAGTAGGGTTGAAGTAAGATCAGAGTGAGCTAGACTGCCGATGGGAATGTTGCGAGGTGCGGTAGAGGCAGAGTAGCTTGCATACGTTCAAAGGAAGATCTCAACCAAGGTTCTTCGCTCGCCTAGATCGCTCGGTTCTCTTTTTCTTGGCAAGCCTCCAAAATCTAGTGGAAGCTTTCAAAGATTTTTTAATGGCCGAATCCTGTTGGAGTTGGCGAATACTTCGGGGACCATTGTTTCTCACACCGGGTACGCCCACGTGAGCTTAGGGAAACCAAAGTGTAATCCGACGACATGTGACCTATGCGCGCGGGATGCGGGGGTTCGGGGGCAGCGCCCCCGACACGGGTGTCCCGCTGACTGGTCAGCGGGCGGGTGTCTCGCTGACGGGTTTGGACTTTTATTTAAGTTAACCCGTATGTTATGGGCTTAATAGAGGGTTCGCTAGGTTTAGGTTTTGGGCCCGTTTATGGCATATATATTTTGCTCGTTTATGCTGATCATTGTAACGAGTTGAGTGGTTGTAAACCGAATATCATAGTGAAATCTCTTGCAGGACGTAGCCCTATTCTGGGGTGAATCTGGGTAATCTCGTGCGTCATTTAATTTTTCTTGATTTCTGTGTGATCGTTCTGATTCGGTGTGTGATAAAACCCATCAAATCCCCCCTCAAAACGTGAAGCATTACCATGCTTATATAGAGCTTAACTAGGTCAAATCACATGCTTCCACTTTGGTCATTTAAAATAAAAAGCTTTAATACCAAAAAGGCCATTAAATCCTAATGGGTAAATTGGACCAAATTAGGTCCAACAAATCCATTTAAACCTTGTACAATTCAGCCCCTGTATAATAGGCCTTATTCGAACAATGTAAATTAATATTTGAGGCCTTTTCCTGAAGAGATTTTAATGGGATGTCTCAAGCTTAAATTAGACCAATAAAGGCCTAATTACCTTAAGGTTTCTCGGCACTACTTCTTCCATGCTAGCTAAATTTCAAAATGAGTTCTAGCCCAACCTCTTGTCAATTTTGCTCATTTTGACACCGCCGATCCAAAACAATGCTAACGCAGTGCATGAATGCTAAAAATAAATATGAAAAATGATCTGATTATTTTCGTAAGAATTAAAATTTAATTCCTGATTTTTATATGCAAAATAAATGATTAAAAGGAAAGTCAAAATGTAGGTGTCAACAATAAGTAAATGTCATGTCAGTATTTTTCATTCGGCAAATTGGACGAAATTAATTGAGACTCATTTGTACTAATTTGACAAGTTTTTGGACTTCATTGCACATTTCGAAATTTGGGCAAAAATATGGTCTCTCTCTTTGAAGAATGTATAGATACTTACCTAATTTGATCTACGCAAACATAGAGGACATGCACGGCAGAATTCGAAAGGTTCAAGCTAGTGACGCTCCCAAAAGAATCACAACTGATTCCGTGCCATGAACAAGGGCTGCTTCCATCCCACGAAGACAAAGTATAGCAACTCCCACTGCCTACTGTCTAGCTTAGACTTCTATTTTCAGGAGTGTCTCCACTTCCTCATTTCTGGTGTGATTACTAGCACCAGCAAGAGCCAGTATAGAAGAAATTCGAGATGAAGCAAGACAAGGCGTTTTTCATGAGAAGCAGAGAAGTGAGGAACAACACTGAGGATTGTTTTTGAGATGAGGCCATGGCAGGTTGTTTAGATTATTTGGCGAATATGTGTTGAAATGGACGAAGTACAACCGAGATTTACTTATAGAACAAAATTAGGACCATGAAGTCGAGCATTGCTTGATGAAATTCCATAAATTAAAAAAAAAAGTCAAAAAGGTTTTTTTATTTTTTTATTTTATTAAAGTGAACTTGAATAACGTAAGAGATTCTCTCCACTCGTGAGACTCGGCACATCAAAGACTTGGACGGATTCCCACACATTGCAACTTGACGTCAATGTAGGGAAAAATGCAAATAAAGGTACTAGCTAATCAATGTAGTTAAAAATACGTAATTTGCTTTTTTCTCAATCCCTAAGAAGGAGGAAGATCTCTTTTGGCTCATCTCCGGTCGATGTTGCATTCACGTATTTAACCTCTAATTAAACTTAACTTTAAGAAATATACACGAAAATCCAGCTAAAACAGGTTATCATTCCGTCAAATCCGGGTCATCATTTCTTTTCAATAATGACTTTTTAAAAAAAAAAATTTGACAAGTTTTTTTTTATGCAACGTCATGTGCATTCGAATTACATAAGTAAATGTCATGCCAGTATTTTTCATTCAGCAAATTTGATAAGTTTTTCGACTTCATGCACTTTTCGAATTTTGGGACTCATCTTGCACTTACCTCTAAAAGTTAATCCCTACTAAAATATGGTCTCTCTCGGGCAATTTTCCAAAAGAAATTTTTTTAAAAAAATATTTACCAAAATAATAGTAAAAAAATAATAATTACCGAATTGGGTGCCAATCGGCAATTGGGGCACCCCATTCGCACTTGGGCCGCCGATTGGGGCCGAAATTTATTTTTTTAATTTTCTTTTTTTTTTCAATGGATTCGTCTCGAAAAATTATGCGAAATCAACAAAAAATTCGTTCCAAACGGACACCCGAGCGATGAGATATGCCCTTTCAAAGTATTATTCCTTCGGATTTTTAAAACTTTGATAATTTAGACATTCATTTAAACGAATAAATTATAAAAGTATCAATTAAATAATAAATTATATTGAAATTACGTAAACTTTGAGGAAAAAAAACACTACATAATTCATATTCCACCATTAAAATTGTCTTTTAATTTATATTTTTTTATAAAAGTTATCAATTAAATAATAAATTATATTGAAATTACGTTAACTTTGAGGAAAAAAAACTACATAATTCATATTCCACCATTAAAATTGATTTTTAATTTATATATTTTTTTTATAAAAGTATCAATTAAATAATAAATTATAATTGAAATTTTATTAATAATTTAGGCATCAATTGAAAACTTTTATAAAAAATATAAATTAAAAGTCAATTTTAATGGTGGAATATGAATTATGTAGTGTTTTTTTCCTCAAAGTTTACGTAATTTCAATATAATTTATTATTTAATTGATACTTTTATAATTTATTCGTTTAAATGGATGCCTAAATTGGCAAAGTAATCGGCGGTCCAAGTGCCGATTGGGGCCGAAATTTATTTATTTTTTCTTTTTTTTCAATGGATTCGTCTCGAAAAATTATGCGAAATAAAAAAAAAATTCGTTCCAAACGGACACCCGAGCGATGAGATATGCCCTTTCAAAGTATTATTCCATCGGATTTTTAAAACTTTGCTAATTTAGGCATCCATTTAAACGAATAAATTATAAAAGTATCAATTAAATAATAAATTATATTGAAATTACGTAAAATTTGAGGAAAAAAACACTACATAATTCATATTCCACCATTAAAATTGACTTTTAATTTATATTTGTTATAAAAATTTTCAATTAAAAAATAAATTATATTGAAATTACGATGTAACTGCTCAAGCGATTCTGCAACCCAAGTCACCAATAACGACGAATGGTAACAAGTAAATCGCTGTATCCCATCTCTTTCGAGTTGAAATTGCAAATCGCGGTGATTCTTAAGTGCTTTGCATTAATTGACAAATTGTAGAGATAGATAATGAAGTTGACTAGGATAAATAAAATACAGGACACAGCTTGCTGCATGAAGGGAAGTATCTCAAACCGATTCAGAACGAACACACAAATAATCGAAGA
Source organism: Rhodomyrtus psidioides (assembly GCA_021437785.1). Lineage (NCBI taxonomy): Eukaryota > Viridiplantae > Streptophyta > Magnoliopsida > Myrtales > Myrtaceae > Rhodomyrtus > Rhodomyrtus psidioides. The sequence continues at coordinate 360,330 of JAILYB010000023.1, read as the reverse complement.
AAAATAGATGACGCACGGTTTACCCAGGTTCACCCCATAATAGGGTTACGTATTGCAAAGAGATTTCACTATGATTTGTGTTTACAGCCGCATGTCGCGACCCTCTCGAGATTCGCCATGGGCTCTCGAGGGCTAATGGGCCGTCCAGTCTGGTCGGACGCGGGCCTCTCCCAAGGCCCGTTACCCAAATCGCAACGGAGGTATACGTAGTCGACCTTCAGTGTGGTCTAGTGGCATGTGCTAAATGTGCATGCCAGGGAGTCGCCACCAATCATTTTTTGGAGGGTATGATTGGACCACCCTATTGAATAGTCGGGAGTTTCTATTCAATTCTGCGATAACCAGAGAAATGGGTTCGGGGACTTAGTTACGTCAACTATCAGAGTTGACGCCCTTTCGGTACCTAAGTTGACTGAGTTTTCTGACTTAAGATTTCATACAGATGAGTGGGGTACGAGTCCTAAATCTAGGAGTTCATGCAGATAGGAATGACTATCCTGGCAATCACAATCAATAATAAAGTGCACAAATCAATGAATTCAAATGTACAAATAAATCACATGGCATTCCTAATAAGGCCATATTGGCCTAGAGAAGCATCAATCAGGCTTAGGAATGATTTAGACATGATTTTGCCCATCAGGGGCAAAATCGTAATTTTGAGACAAAGGGGACAATTTGCCCAAAAAGGACAAAATCATCATTTCGGAATGAATCCGGAGTCAAAACAGGTTTGGTCACTCAATTGACCCATTTCCTATTTTTTGGCAATTTTCGTGATTTTCGGAAATTTTAGAAACTGATTTACCATTCGAAGGGTAAAATCGTCATTTTCTAAAAATGGAAATGAAATGTGGAAATCTTAGACATAATGTTTAACCACCCATCTGGCCCATCACCAAATTCTAAGCAATTTCCACAATTCATCAGAATATCAAAGACGATTTACCCTTTGAGGGGTGAAATCGCCATTTTGGATTAAATGGGAGAAAATCCCAAAAATGAAAACAAATCAATTTTTTGTCATTTTCAGCCTTGGACAATTTTTAGAATTTTTCTGCAATTTTTCTCAATTTTTTTTGTTTTTCTTTAATTTTTCCATTTTTTTGGCATTTTTGATTTATTAATATTTTTTTATATTTTCAGAAAATATTTTAACAAAAAACATGTCTTTGACAATAGATAACACTCAACCAGATAAATAAGCTAACCACTAGACTGAAACAAATACATACAAATCAAGTCTATAAATGCAATATTTTAGAAAAATAATCCTGATATACGGATCGGGTACGTAAAACATACCGGATTGGACACCGGCCTTCAATCGCCCAGCCCCAGCCTGCGACCATCCCCATGCCCGTTACCTGTCGATCGCCATTAGAATGTCGATAGTCAATTTCACAAATTAAGACTAAAAAATAAAAAAAAATAAAAATAAATTAAAAAATTAGACACTGTTCATGCACTGTTCCGACACTGTTCATGCACTGTTCGGACACGGCTCCGACACGGCTCCGACACGCTCCGACACGTCCGACACGGCCGGACACGTCCGACACGCTCGGACACGTCCGACACGTCCGACACGTCCGGACACGCCCGGACACGTCCGACACGCCCGGACACGTTCCGACGACGTGGTGGTGACCCGAGGCTGTTTCTGGGCTCCACCAGCGGCGCGTAGGCTCCATAAGCTCCGAGGGAGGAGGTAGGACTCCGGGGCTGTCGCCGGAGGCGATAGCGCGCTTTGGCGATGACGGATTTGGCCCGATCCGAAACAATCCCGAACCAAACTCCGAAACGGGTGGAGGCCGCGGGTCTTGGGTTATTCACGGCGGCTTTGAGGTACGACGGCTAGCGACGACGGCGGAAGGGTCGAAGGCGAAGGCAAATAGTGCACGAAGGTGAGGATTCCATTTTTTTTTTAAGAGGAAGAAGAAGAAAAGAAGAAGAAGAAGCTACGGGAGAGGAAGGAGAAGAAGAGGAAGGAGAAAGAAGAAGAAGGAGGGGAGACGGATGATGGGAGGGGGGAGGTGAGTAAGAAAATAATAAAAATAAAATAATAATATAATAAAATATTAGAAAGTAATAATAATAATAAAATAATCAAAAGCGAAGACAAAATGATTATTCATCTTTTCCTTTTAAATGATGATGTTTTCAATCCTTTTGCTTTTAATTATTACTAATATTTTTGCCAAATTCAATTTTATGGTGATTAGAGAATACCTAAAATCGAACCTGAATTTTACTGTTTTATGAGGTCAGAAGATAGATAAAATAAAAAATAAAAATACCGACTATTCTTATATAATTTTTGTGACCTCAAATATTATTTTTCTTGATTTTCTTCTTTTCTTTTTTTTTTGTATTTTTCGAAAATATTAAAAAAATGAAAATTATGAAAATTATTTTTTTGGTCAAAATGGTTCCTAAGGCCAAGCCAAGGCTTCCAAAGTTGATTTTGTGATTTTATGATCTTTTTTTGATATTTTTATGAATTTTTTAAAAAATATAAATAAAAAAAGTTTGATCAAAATTTAGGTGTCAACACCGCACAACTCCTTACAATAATCTATCAAATGAGCGGAATCCCCATCCGCTGACCGGGCAGCGAGCACCCATGTCGGGGGCATTTTGTGCGCAGGTGTATATGTCGTCGGATCACACTTCAGTTTTTGTGAGAAACAAGGGCCCCCAAGTATTCGCCAATTCCAACATTGCACAGACTGCAACAAAAAGACCAAAATACCTCAATAAGTGAAGCATGCAAGATCAACTAGCTCTTCCAATTTGACGGCCTCCGATGCGATTGACACGGTTGAGTTATGTGCCAATATCGCTCGAGAAACTTGTTGCATGCTCAGACGATGCTCTGGTTTGGGACTTAAGCACGAAAATTCCATCTTTGTCACGAAAGCCACTTCCCCTAGCACGTCACCTTCCGGGTATGGAATTCTTTGATCTAACACTTCTTTCAGTGGACAAGAAGCTGTTGAATGGCGCGAGGATGATGAAGATGAGGCCGCAAGAGAAGATATGAGATCACCTGGATGTCTTCCCATAATCGTTTCTAGTGTCACCACTCCGAAGCTATAAACATCACATTTGTGGTTCACCTCCATTGTGTATGCGAATTCTACATAGAGAAAAGAGCAGATTTTTTCTAGCTTTTATACAGTATCCATGCTTCGTTAATCTAAACTTATTTTGAATAAATTCTGTATCAATTAATGCATAGTTTAGATTTAAATGAAAATTTTAAAATTTTAATTTCTCCAAGGAAAAATTCCAATTTGTTAATTGGTGGGCCTAAATCTCAGTCAATCTTTTATTGAACCTTCAGATCATGTGAATAGCTTTAGATTTAGTGTTAGGTACTTAGACGTATAAAGTAAGGTAGGTAAGGATGAGGATCTTGCATAAGCATTTTCATGTCTATAAAATGAAATGAGTGAAATTTTGAAGAAACCAACTGACCTGGAGCTGCATATCCAAAGGTGCCTGCAAAGGAAGTCCAATTGGATGAATAAGATTGTAGAACCTTGGCCGTGCCAAAATCAGAGACATGAGCTTCATATTCTGCATCCAGTAAAACGTTCTTGCTCGATACGTCTCGATGAACTATAGGAGGTGAGCATTCATGGTGCATGTAGCACAAAGCATAAGCCACACCTTTAACAACATTCACTCTCTTCTTCCAATCAAATGTTGTTATCCTCTCCTCATTGTTCAATACATCCTTCAAGCTGCCACATTCCAAGAACTCGTACACTAAAAACGAATGTTGAGAACTCAAACAAAAGCCATAGAGCTTGACGATATTTCGGTGCCGAGTTTCGGTCAACGCATGAATCTCCCTTTCAAATGCTTTTCGGCTAGCAATTTCGACGTCCACTGCTTCCTTAAGTTTCTTTACAGCAAGAGTCTCCCCTGTTTGCAACTGGGCCTTGTAAACACTCCCCTGTCCTCCAACACCGATGCAATATTTGGGATCAAACTCCTCTGTAGCTTCAATAATGCTCTCGTAGGCCATTCCTCCATCAAAACTCAATACTGCCCACACGTTTTCATTGGTTCCATCTTTCGGACTAGCCTCTGTTTTCCTTACTCTTCGGCGTACGATACTCGAACCTCCCACAACAAGAAGCAAAGAGAGTAGGCAAGCTAAAGTTGGAACCAAGATCAGCAGCAGCTTTTTGTTGTTGTTTTTGCCTTTGGACCTCGTCGGTGGACATGGATTGAGACCAGCAATAACTCCACACAAGCCTTTGTTTCCTCTCACAACATCAATTGTAGCATTACGAAAGGCTGGAATTTTTGGTAAGGCACCCTCTAACTCATTGTACGATATGTCAATTGACATCAAGCTTGCCATATCGTTAAAGGTCGACCCAATGGAACCCGAGAGCTGATTATGTGAGAGATTGAGTGTCTCCAATTTGTGCAATAGCCCAAGTTGTCCAGGTATTTCACCCGTAAGCAAATTTTGACTCAAATCGAGAATTTCAAGAGATTGAAGATGGCTAATCTCGAGGGGAATGCTTCTGTCAAGATCATTTCTACTCAAATACAAAAACTGAAGCCTCGAACACTCCCCAAGCTGTCTGGGAATCGAGCCACTCAGGTTATTTCCGGCGACGTTAAGGCTTGACAGATCGGAAAAGTTTCCAAGTTCTTGAGGGATGTTGCCTACAAGATGATTGTCATAGAGCGAAAGCTCTAGAAGAGACTTCAGTTTTCCAAGGTCTTTTGGAATTTCCCCAACGAGACCATTTGAAGAGAGGTCAAGTATATGTAATCGGGTCATGTCGCCAACTTCAAAGGGTATCACGCCTGAGATTCGATTGTTGGAGATGTTCAGGCTTGTCAAATTGCTATACTCACCCAGTATGGGGGGCAGCTCACCGTAGAGTTCATTGTTGCTCAACCCAAGATAATCTAAATAAGGGTATGTGCCGAGACCCTCGGATATATTTCCCTTGAGCTGATTGTTCTCGAGCCTGACTCTAATCAAACTTGTGCAGTTCCTGAGGCCTCGCGGAATGGGACCAGTGAAGTGATTGTCACTCGCGGAAAGCATTTGAAAAACTGGACCGCTGCAAATATCTTGTGGCAAGTGGCCGACAAAATTATTGCTGCCTAGCTGCAGGTTTCTGAGATTGCTAAAGTTACCTATTGTGGACGGAATCGAGCCAGAGAGATTGTTATAGAAAAGCACGAGACCCACGAGAGACCCAAGCATTCCGATTTCTTTGGGAATAGTACCAGACAGCTTGTTTATATGAAGATAAAGGGTAATCAGATTGGTCAAATTCCCTATGGACGACGGGATAGGGCCTGTTAAATCATTGTCTAGCAGCTCTAAATGTATGAGGGATCTCATTCCTCCAACTTCCGAAGGTATGGAGCCAGAAAGTTGGTTGTCATAGAGGTAAAGAGATGCTAAATTACTTAGATTTCCAAGAGTCGTAGGGATGGATCCATTGAGATCATTGTCTGATAAATCAAGTTGATTGAGAGACCCCAACATTCCTATTTCCTTTGGAATGGAACCAACAAGTTGATTACTGGAAAGTCGTATATCAGACAACTTGCTAATGTTTCCAATGGAAGAAGGAATTGGACCGGTGATGCTGTTGTTCTTTAGGAAGAGATAATTGAGAGATTTAAGCATACCGATTTCTTTAGGGATGAAACCAGAAAGCTTATTATCTATAAAGGATAGAAAAGACAAGTTGGTCAAACTACATATTTGACTGGGAATTGAGCCGGTTAAATTATTAAGAGCCAAATCCAGGAATTGTAAAGATCCCAACGACTCGAGTTGAGTTGGAATGTTCCCCGAAATGTTGTTTCGAGAGAAGTTCAGATAAGTAAGCTTGGCAAGATGAGCCATGGTCGGAGGGATGTTTCCGAAGAGGGAGTTGTTGGCAAGATTTAGAGTGACCAAATTCGGCAACCGGGAGAAATTGAGATGATAAAGCGTACCACGTATGGCAGAATCTGAAAGGTTCAAGCTCGTGATGCTGCCGAGAGGACCGCAACCGATCCCGCGCCATGAACAAGCGTTGCTCCCATTCCACGAAGACAAGGTAGAGCGACTCTGGCTGTCTAGCTTAGACTTCCAGGTTAGGAGTGCCTCCACTTCCTCATTTACCGTTTGGTTACTAGCACCAGCGATGGCCGCTGGAGAAGAGCTCGGAGACGAAGCAAGACAAGGCATTTGATGCACGAGCATGAGGAGGACGTAAGCGAGGAACGACATGGAGAGTTGTTTCTGAGACGAGGCCATGACAGGTTTAAAGGGGTGGCTGTTCTTCGTTTCAAGGTTGTGCATATGTGTTGAAATGAACCAAGTATAACCAACGTTTCAAGTTACTTTCTTCCTGGCCAATGAGAGACGATCCAAAATTTCTTTAAATTTTCAATATTTCGCAATTACTTCATTAACTCTCCTCTTTTCACGGCCGTTAAATTTTCCTTTATGTTTTCTTCCGTAGGGCAAAGACGGGGATGTAAGTCAACAACGCTAAAACTTAATGCTGCTGAAATACAATCCCAACCAGCTTTAATAATTGCACAACGTAGTCCTATTAAGCGAAAACTTATGAGTGTTTTGAGCTATATGGTTTTGGTCAAAATATCTATGTTTTGCGGAAAATAACTTCCTGGAAAATGTTTTCTGAATTTTCCCGCATTTGGTTCTTGGAAAAATAAGTTAGTCTAGAAAAAAAATTTCCACCTATGAAAAAAACTTCAAATGTGGGGAAAATATTTTCCTCTTTTTGAGAAGAGAAAAACATTTTCCTCATCTTTCTTTCCTCCTCTCTTTCTCACTCCTTTTTTTTATAATTATTTTTTGCTATCTTTTCATTTTGTACTTATTTTAAAAAAAGTTCTTTTTTTTTCTTTTTTTCTTTTCTCTTTTTTCCACCTTACTCCGCCCACCTCTCGTTCCTCCTTCCTCTGTCGATCGCGGACCTCGGTGACGATCATCCATTCGGCGATCGGCCATGACATGAGCGAGCTCGAGGCTTGCCTAGTCCCAACGATCTCGAGGTCGGCCAAGGCCGGCGAGCCACGACCCGCAAGATCCAGCCATCCAAATGCCAGCCCGTACCATGGCCTGTCCAGCCAAAAAAAAAAGAAAAGAAAAGAAAGGAGGGGGTGTGTACTATATGCTTTGCTTGCACAATCAGCATCCAAGTTCTATGCCAGGTTGCACCAGTGACAATGAGAGGCCTGGACTCAGTAGAACAAATTACTCACACAGATTCTTCGATCTGGTGAGCTCGTGGCTAGCAGGCCTCGAGCGAGCCAGAGATCGCTGGGACCCGTCAAGATTCATCCATGACATAATCGTGGTATGTTATCATCGTGACATCGTGTTAGACGAATTGTCTTCTTTCCCCAAACTTAAAACCATTTGAAAATGGTACAATATGAATATATAGTGTATCCAACAACACCGTCCTTGGAGAAAGATCAAATCCACATGGACACGACAATGATTATTCGAACTGCGATGGCTTCCTTGGCATGTCATGTATGATCTCAAAACAAGCGTTGAGAGTTTTGTTTTGATCAGTTTTAACTTTTTCATTTTCCCGTTCTTTTTCCGACTTCAGGGTCTTTTGGCATCAGAGTTGGTTGTGCGTCTCTCTGATCCCTTGTTTTCATTCATCAATTCATAGTACTGTAGCTTTATTGCTTACAAGGACGACGGATGAATTCGAAATTGCTCGATAAATTCCAAGGACAGCCAATCCGGATCAAAATCCGCACACCGAGAGGCTCACCGTGAGAACCACAAGTTTGATGCATCGGATGATAATGGGCTTCTCTTCTATTTACCATTAATCATGCAACGGATCATCAGTGGGTGGGCAAAAAAAATTGAGCAATGGCATGGCGTTACTGATGAGTAATTTTGTAGCATTCAATAGATTTTACCATCTTTGCTACTTTGGCGTCTTCTTCTTGACAAACCATCATGGTGGTTGACTGGTTGGCTAATTGGTGAACCGGTCATTTTACTTCCCAGAGGTCACAAGTTCCATCACGTCTGAGCAAGATGCCGAGCAGCTCTGACTGAGTTATTTGTCGCGCCAACGTGTCGATAATTAGTGAAAACGATTACAATAACGCTTCGACCAAAGTAACAAAATAAGAAAATGGCCAAATTACTCACTTGGATTTTCTCCTCCTCACCCCCAACATTTATGTTGTTAAATTGACAGTCCCAACGTTATCCATTTCAATGTCCAAAAATTTCCTTTGCTTTTGTTACTCTAGGAAGCTTCATTCTTTCAGCAGACCACCGTAATTAGACGACTTTGACTTGGACTGATGAGCCGACGGCAATCAGCAAAGCCATACACAATTACACATCATCTCGTAATCATGACCGCACGTTATCACAAATTGTACACCGTTCTTCTGACACGTGGGCCGGCTCCATTTGCAAAGAATTTTCTTAGTCTTCTTCAGAGCAAGGACTTGATATTGCTGGAGTACAATTCCCGCCTGCATTATTGACTATGCACTCATGCGACAGTTCCTGTTATGAATTCCCATCCACGCACTTCCTAGGAACTAGAAATCACGAGCTTTTCGTGGCCGTGAGAATCGCATGGGTACTGATATCGGACAGAGGAAATGCATGCGTTTGAAGTTTCGCAGACAGAACGAGCTAATGGCCCCTAGTTAAGTGTATTGGCAAGACTAGAATTGGCAATTTCAACACGACACGAGAATATGATTCCAACACGGCTGCAAATTTATAAGAGAAAGACATGATTTGTTGAAATACTAACGATGAAATTAACCAGAATCTTGCAAATACGTCAATGCGCAAGCCTAGAGAAAATAATAAGGAACGATAAAGGACACCAGATATAACGTGGTTCGGTCCTAATGTCTAGCGGTGTCAACGGGTCGGGTCGGGTCTCCATCATGCCGACCTGACCCGAAACACATTACATTTCTACTTGGCCCGACCCGAAACAAGTTCAAACGGAACATGAATCGAATAATCGGGTCGTGTCTTTCCGGGTCGGGTATCTTGTTTCAGGTTTTTTGTTCTTGTGCTTCTCACTCCATCAAACTGTAAATAAAAAATCAAAATACTAACATATGTATCAATTTATAGCATAAATTTGGCCGAATTACAACCTCAACATAACAGGAAGAATTCATTCTTTGATCTAGACTAAATCTTGCATAATCAGATGGTCCTTTCCAACTTGCCAATACAAAGCCACTCATAAAAAATACAAATTCAAGTTGCTCGATTGCCACAACCTACATTAAACAAAAGATGGTTCAAATTGCCTCACAGAAGGTGTCGAGTTACAAGTCTTCACTGAGGAGAAAGTACTTGTATCTAGGCTTCCTGTAAAATGATATACATCAAGTTAAATCAAGGATTTTTTTTATTGCTGCTAAATGAACACAGATAAAGCATTAGCACTTCATAGATAGCTACAACCTTGACCATTTAGAGATGTCAGATAGCTGTTGACATTGCGAAAATACAAAGAGCGAAACTCTTTGGAACGCAAGATTCGCGCTTCAAGTAATCATCACAAGAAATCACATAGTTTGAAGTGCAAATACAAAAGCAAAAGAAAGATAAAATCAAGCTTCGCACAACAAGCAATGTACTCGCATCAGAAAAAGGGCCACCCTCGAAAAAAAAAAAAAACTATGCTTACTACAAACCCAGACTGGTAAACACAGAAAATTAGAATAAACACTTGACATGCAGCTATACTTTAATCTATCAACTATATGCAGGTTAGTTCAATGCTAGGCACAAAAAATTCTTCAAACAAGCCTTGATACTAGTAAAAAAGAAAAGAATATAATAGCTAGACATGCTTGTGCAAATCACGGAGCAACTTGAAGAGAGGACTACATAAGATTTGTCATCAAGGAGTAGGACCTGGCTGCACGTTCCCTATGGAACAGACTAGCCAAATCCAGACAAAAGTAAAATTTTTTTCTATAGAAAGAGAATATTCACAATCAGACATATGTATATAGAAATCTAAATGTCCATGAAAAGAATAGAGCCTTCTAAGTTCCCACTATGAGCAGAGCATTCAGAACACAGCATATGGGCAATAACTCTGATTAAAGAAGCAAGTCATGCCAAGAGCCATGTTAAGAACTTTTATGAAATTGCCGATTGACCTGAAACAGTTTGCAAGGAGGATGGCTATTTTGTAACCAGCATTCAGAACACAGCATACAGTGGAATGCATGAGACATCCAACTTCATCAATCATCAAGAGATGCCAAGTTCGGCTCCATGGTCGAATTTGAAGACTCTGCAATAAATTCATGATCCAAGTGAATTCTAATAGACAAGAATATACATATTAAAACAATCATATTTTCTCACCTGCATCAAGATTTTCAAGTTCTTCCAAGCCCTCCTCAATCGAAAATGGAAGTGGTGTGGATCGTAGCCAGTCCTGACCACATACAATAGCATCTACCATGCTTGGGCTCAAGGAACTACGAAAGGCATCAAGTACACGACCCCCTGTGCTGAATACGGCCTCTGATGCTACAGTCGAAATGGGTACGGCCAAAATATCTCGAGCAATGGAAGAGAGGATAGGATATCTCGACGAGTTTATTTTCCACCAAGTTAAGATATCAAAGTCAGGATTATAGCGCTCACATGCTTCCTCCAAATACTTATCCAATTCAGATTGCTCTTCCAAAATTTGTTGTCCCGTTTTGCGAAGATACTTTGCAGTCATAAAGTTAGCACCAATCACATGAGACTTTGACACACTTATTATCCTTGTACCCTTTAATTTCAAGTTGCCTTGGGGGCATTTACCAGTACGGTATTGCTCATACAATGATGCCAGAGATGATGTTACTTTATCATGTAAAATTGTTGCCCCCTTGCTTTCATAAACATCATTAATCAGCCATTTCACATATTCCCACTTATGTCGAGGGTCAAGTATACAAGCTATAAACAAAGTAAGATTGATGTTGTTCACATTGCCAAAGTATTTGTCGAATTTTATCTTCATCTTTTTGGCCATTTCCTGCAAACTTTTATCCTGATTCTCAATATATTCATTAATCATCCCAGAAATTCCAAAGACATCATTCGCCAAATCATTACTTGTGACATAAGAAGAGCCTGAAACTTTTACAATCGTGTCATAGAACAACTTTAAGAAAGGCAGAACCTGACGGGCATACTCCCAATCATCACTAGTAGGCAACCCTTTCCCCTTGGCCAGTTCTTCTCCAAATTTGTTATCTCGAATTTCCAATGAGAAAAAAGCTTTTTCAAACTTCAAAGCCGATTCCAACATCATATACGTCGAGTTCCAACGAGTCTCCACATCCAAACATACAAGATTCTTGGACTCAATATTTGCTCGTTCAATACAAGCCTTAAACCGACTTAACCTTGCAGGAGAAGATCTCACATAACGTACAGCTGAACGTATTCTAACAACGGAATCTTCTATGTCTTTCAACCCTTCTCTCACGATCAAACTCAATACATGAGCACAACATCTCATGTGGAGCAGCTCACCTCTCAATACCAGAGAGTTCTGTAAGTTAAATCTCGTTTTCAAGTATTGAATTCCTAGATCATTTGAGCTTGCATTATCTATAGTGATAGAAAAAATACTTTGAATCCCCCAATCACTCAAGCACTCTTCAACCGTCTTTCCTATTATCTCGCCGGAATGACCCGAGATTTGACAAAAATTTAAGATCTTTTTCTGCAGCTTCCAATCAGCATCAACAAAATGTGCAGTGAGACACATGTAATTCATGTTTTGACAAGAGGTCCACGTATCGGTCGTCAAACAAACTCTAGGACATGCGTCGGCAAAATATTTGATCAATTTACTTCTTTCCTCCACGTATAAATCATAACAATCGCGTCTCAAGGTGTTACGCGAGGGGATTAAGAACTTTGGCTGGATTCTATTCACAAACCGCTGAAAACTATAATGTTCTACGAGCTTGAAAGGCAATTCAGCAAGAATAAACATAGTTGCAAGTTCTTTCCTACTAGCATCTTGGTCAAATTTCCATGGACCAGATGAACTACCAACCCCAACAACACTTTTTTGCCTCTTCTCGACGCCCGCATACGGGTTTTCTTTACATCTAGCCAAATGATGATGCATCGAACTAGTCCCTTGAACACTAGAACAACCAATTTGGGCCACGCAGTATAAACATTCAGCCTTTTCTAGGCTCTTGTCTTCACACGGAATCCTTTTAAAGTGATCCCACATAGAGGATCTCCTCTTTCTACTTGTGATTTTAGGATTCTGTTGAAGACATCTAGCAATCTATCTATAGCATGTAAATCCAAGACTTACGAGTAAAAATGGCCGAACATCTTAGCTGGAAGAAGATTGCGTAGTTAGTCGCCTGCACAATTGACATGGAGGAACAAGCCATCTTAGCACCAGGTCAAATATCATAAAAACATAGAACACTAAAAAGTAATAAGCACAGAGGTAAATTGTGTTATGCTTCCATGAAAAAGTAATAAGCACCATGGCCACAATAAACTGAGTTAAGATAAACAAGAAGAGAAGGAAAAAAAAACAGCTTGTACTCTTTCCTAGAGAAATAAATCTGCAGGGGAAAATAGCTTTTACGCAAAGAACATTGGAGCGCAAACTGAGAATTGCATGTCGGATATCAACCTTCAAATTACCAATGAACGACTTACAAATGGAACAACAAGCAAGATTTAGGATGAGCAACAAACCATAATCAGTTGGAACCTAAATAGATTGAAAGAAACATACATTCAGGAACATCTGTTCTTGTTGGTACAGAAATTTTGCAGCAAAATAACTTGTAATTCTCTCTCTTTTGCCTAAAAAAAAAGAGGACACATTGATCATTTGCATCTTTCAACGCTTGTTTTAGCCCCAAAATCACATTATGTTAACATCTTGTAATTCTCTCTCATTTGCCTAAAAAAATATGAGACGCCCACCTGCAAAAATATAGTGATTTTTCCTCTTTTTGATGACAAACAATGGAAATATGTTATTGCTGAGTCCCCAAATTCTGTATTAAAGTCTTTTACATTCTGTTAAGACAAAATATTGAGCATATCACATCACAGGGAACAAGCTGAAAAGGGTATACTCGTGATAAGTAGGAATTTAATTTATCTTAACAGAATGTGATTTTCGTAGAAAATTCGGTTTGAAATGAAATGATCACGGGACGACGTGCAATTAAAGATGAAATGCACAGTCTCGTGACAACAAACAATTGTAGTAGTTGGATCACAGTTCATCTCTCAAGACGTGTGTAATATCACAACAAAAACTGTGGCCAGTTCTCAACACATGAAAAGATGCTCTTTCACAGACCCAAATCAGTTCACAATCTATGTTCCCTTTTATCATCCTCGTCTCTTTTCTTGCCAGGAAAGCTGTCATTTCAGAGCATAAAAAACCCAAAGAATTAATACTCGTAGACTAAAGGAAGCTAAAGCAGAAAGCTAAGACATCACTAAACATGCTGCTGCCGATCAAAATAATCCTTAATCTTCTTGAAGGCAAGTGTTTTATCATCATTCTTGATTTCACCATCGTCGGGTGGTACAGAGCACTTCGACAAGACCAAACTTCTCATTTCCATATTAAGCTATCTCAGAAGATAATTCAGTTGATGAAACCCACCAACCAACATAAGAAAAACCAGCAAAGGAATAGTCCAATAGACTACAAATTGGAAAGAGAAGAAAGACTAAATGACTGGTTACCTATATGAACGCTTGTGTACCGAAGTCATCCTCAGCGCCAAACTTTTAATTCTACAGCAGTCCAAATTCTTTCAAGTCCTAACCGAGAGAAATCATCCCTGGCACAAGAGTTGCTTCACTGAAGCACGCTCAAAATCCATCTTCAAATAAACAAGAAGGGGATGAAAAACAGAGGATGCAAAAGCAGAGTAGTGAGAGGAGAAGGAAAAAAAATAAAAATAAACCACACACACAGAGACTTACTTCCAAAGCACATTTAGTTTTAGTCAATGTAAAGAGAGGACAGACATACCCGAATCATATGCACCTCAGATTCTTCTTATTAGATTGATTGAATTCATGATCCCTACAGATCACTGCTTTCTCAACCTTAGAAAGAGATCAACCCGGATGAGAAATTGCAGTAGAAGCGAAAAATCCAAAATAGAAGTCAAAAGTAAACCTTCTTCCTCGCGCTCTTCCAAATCTCAAGTGCAATGAATTCGATTCTCTCTTCCCCCCTCCCAAGCCTTAGGAAAATTCATCTCTTCGTCGAAACATAATCAGACGACACAATGAGGAAGAGTTTGTAGTCGAAGCTCGAGAACGGAGAGGACCAAGAGGCTCTCAAGATATTGGAGAGTACTCAGTAGGCGATGGCCGCGACAGGCGTCAGAGAGGCGATGAGGGAGGTGAGACCGTCGAGCACGAGAGAGGGAGGCGAAAGCGAGAGAACGACAGCTTAGGGTTTAGCATCGCATCGCATATCAGTCTTCTTGACATGTATGGTTTCTGGGCTTGTTTCACAGATTGGGCTCGGCCCAAACAAGGAAACAATAATAATAGGCAATACCCGAACACGAAAACAAGACTAGCACATAATACCCAAACAAGTTAAGACCCGAACAAGAATATGTGCAAATTTTCGGGTCAGGTCGGGTCGGGTCGGGTCTTGTCTCGGGTCGGGTACCTTGTTCGGTATGGACACCCCTACTAATGTCGGTACCTACATCCACGGGGAGAGCCAGCAAAAACAATCCACTATAATCGGAGAATCGGATTTACAATCGCTCATGCACTTGAGTGTTTCCTGCACCTAGATTAAACCCAAAACAAACCTACAAGTAATTATAAGCTGCGAATATAATCCGTATGCAGCAACCCAAGATCATCACGTATAGATACACGAATCACACACTCATAGAGTTAAATAATTGACGCACCTGATTTTGGATCCATCGTTCTTGATGCGAAATTGCGACGATCCGATGCTCAAGATCTTCTCCTCTATTAACCCCTTTTATCGTTGGCTTCAATGAGACGGCCCCTCACGCGTCGCTTCTGACGATTCCTTATGTGAGGTTATGCGGACATCAAGATTTAGAGGAGGGACTTGAGCTCTATTTATAGAGAATGAAACCTATCCTCTCATCAAGGATTAGGTTTATCACGACCCATACTATCCAGCCCCATATCCGACTAGAATTAGGAAACTGTATATATATTTCTTTATTAGATCAATTAATTTACAATAACAATTAATAAAGCCCACAACGAATATATCATAAAATATATTCTAGCATTCTCCCACTTGGGCTATATTAATTGAAATTGTTCTGCATATGCGCATCTTTATATTGGTCTATAGATAATTCCCAACAGTCAATCTGATCCCATAAAGTCTTAAGCATCGAACCATGCTAGTAACCACATCAAAAGACACAGAGTCATCCATGATCATGAATACTCTTAACTTTACCGATATGGATTTGATATGTTAGTATGGCAAACGGATAACATCTCAAATAATAAAGACACATTATATATTATCCTCCTTGTCAGTCACCATTCTATCACCTTATGTGCCACGAAACCGGATATGTCACGAGAGAACATCTTTACTGTTTCAACAAACCAACATATATCTTACCTTTACAGTTAACTATACTTTACGTGTAACAAGACATATACTTTTGGCTAAAATAAGTGCCATATCCATCACTCAAGGTTTACACGATGCCTTGAGATTTTGAACTGATATATATATTTAACTCGCCTTAATCATGAAATGCTTTATTGCATGCAATAGAGTTAATACATATCTAAATGTTACAAAATGTAACAAATACAGATGCTAACTTTATTGGAGCAAACACTGGAAACAGCTCCCACTGAACAACAGCATCTCATGATGCTTACTCAGTCCATCAATTAACATGTCATATTTGCATCCCACAATGCTTTTATGTCTGCGACATGTCATCCAAATGTTTATGGGCAAAGACCTTAAGTTAGTGAGTCTGCAACCTTATCATCTGTGTAATAAGCTCTATTGTAGTGTCACCTTTTCATTTGTTACCTTTATGGTCAAAAACTTAACCACCAGATGTTTAGACCCCTTGAGACCTTTGCTGTTGTTAATGAACAATACTGCAGAGTTATAGTCAGAATACAACTGTATGGGTCTATCCACAAAATTAAATACGACCAACTCTTTAATGAGATTTCGAAGCCAAATAATTTGAATAGCAGCTGAAAAGCATACTACAAACTCCGCTTTCTTGATCGAGGATTACATAGTTTTTTGTTTACGCTTTTCTGTAATACTGCACTTCTCTTTAGATATTTAAATATCTGTAGTTGTCAACTGTACATTATCCTGATGGCCAACAAAGTCTGAATCCGAATGTTCTACTAGCTGCAGGCCCTGAATATGTCTGTAAATTAGCATATAATCTTTTGTCATTTTTACGTACATCAAAACTTTCCTAGCAATAATCCAAGAAAAACACTTTCAAACAAGATATCATCTATATAAGGCACAAGGAAAATAAATTCCTCCCACTGATCTTACAGTATATATATATCAATTTACTTCGTTCTTGATAGAACAATATATAACAATAATATTATGAAACTTCAAGCAACAATTGTCTAAAAGCTTACATAAACCCATAAATAGACCTTTCAGTCTAGAATACCCATGAACATGATCAAACTTTATTCCATGGCATTATATGGGATTCCTCTTTCTGTACGCACAAGTTTATCTGAATCATCTGCTGCAAAACCTTCGGGTTACATAATATGGACTTCCTCGAAGTATCCAATTAAAAAGAAGTTTTAATATCTGTACGATAAAGCTCCTTACAATAATGAGCTATTAGTTCCTTAATCACTCTGGAAAAACTCTTTATGAGAGATTGAATAAAAATTATTATAAGTCTACTCATTCTTTACAAGTGAAAAAATTTGGCTACCAATCTGTCTTTAAACTTCTCAAATAAAATACTGATCAAAATATAATTAGATATAATAAAGTAGACAAAAACTTTCATCTGGAGTCCCTTTAATTTTTACAAACCCAATTACAGCAAATAGACTTGTGACCTTGAGACATACTAATAAACTTTCAAACACCGTATGTGTTCATAGTCTATATCTTGCCCACCATGCACCCAATCACAATTATAATTAAAAATAAGAAATGGAAACTGTATAAATTACTAGATCGATTACATAATCGATTTTGTAGTCATGCTCTTCTGGATAGGCTATACAGTATGACTTAATACAACTGATCGTCTCTGTCTGATAGATCTTTTAAGATGAGCTACTTTAACCTTTATTCTGCGCTTGTAGGGTTTGATAAATTTCATCAGGAATTGTCTTAATAACAAGAACCTGAAGCCCAACAGAATCAAACCGTAACTTAAAATGCTGCATGATCATCTATATAGGCAAAAAAATGACACAGTGGTCATTACCACATCATTACCTTTAATAGTCTGTGAGCAACTACCCTTATTCGGCTATATCAAGCCTCAGCAATTTAGCTATCTGTAATTCTACAATTCTTGTTCCTCTTTTGGGATGATAAATCAATACCACTTTAGATGATCTAGGTAAGATACGAAATAAAACTGAGTGGTTCTGGAGTCCAACTTATCTAATGTTGGATTATTTAACTTTATTTCTACACGAACACCTCAAACCTTAATACGGTTCTAACTAAATTAATGTCCAGAATTTTTGGTAAAAACATGATGGGTTACTTGCAAAGTTTCACCCCACAGAAAATCATATAAGTTGTTTTTACAAATCATACTCTTCATCATATCCATAGGGTGTGATTTTGCCTTTCGACCACACCTTTCTGTTCAGGGCTACCGGGCATAAAGCTACAATCCCAGGATCCTCTTAAATATTTTGCAAATGGCTCTTTAAGCTATCCAACATTGCCATGTCTACCATGAAACTCACCACCTCAATCAAATTTGACAATAATTTTTTTAAAAGTTTATTGACTATAGTCAGAAATATGTTGAATTTGTCACGGACATTAAACCTTTCTTTAATTAAGTACAAAAACATATAGATAAAAAAATATCATTTGAATGTGATAAAAACTCTACACAATATTACCATATAGAATCCATTTATACCAGTATAAATGACCTTCAATAGGTCATAACTATCGACTACAGTTTTATCCTTTATTTTAGTTATCTTATATCTACTTCAATCTACGCATGTGTCTAGGTCACTTTTAAGAGTGAACAGAACGCTTGCCTTTATCAGTCTTTCTACTCCCTTTTTTTACTGATGTAACCAAGAAATTTATTCCATAATGCGCATAATTGTTCCTTAAGTAGAGACCTTTTCCAAACAACGTTTCAGCTGTGTAAGCGACGTATAATTCATTGGGAGATAAACATAATATGTACAATCTATTGGACATAGAGCAGTACCCAACTTTATTTTAATTAAAAAAATAGTAATTATTTTATTTGAAATTTCAAAAAGAGTAACTTTACAAGTCCAAACTTGATATGAAAATAAATTCCGTCTTTAAGGAGAGCACATAAAATATGTTTCTTAATGTCACAATAAAACCAGAATCTGGAATGACATTCCCATCAATTTAACGTCAACTTTATAGTTGTTCCCATAATGATCTTGATTCAGCCTGATTTGATATCTTTCAATTTGTGAATTCCGTATGGTAAACGCAACATAATATGTCGCGCCACTATCTAGCCATCACAAACCAGATGAGACTTTAGATAGAATAAATTCACAAATCAATACTAAAGAATCATTAATTTATGCTCATACTTAGATAACCGAGTCTTTATATTAAATATAGTATTTCTTTATGTGATCCTTCTTCTTATAAAAGGAGTAGCGATCACCATCCTTCTCAAAGGATGCTTTTTATGGATCCAAATCATTAAAATGACTGGTGGTTTACAATAATACTTTATGAGTATGATTTCAGAACAGCTTAATATGCAATTCTACCAATTTTAAGACGTAATCTTTAATCTTAATAGAACCATTATACCTGATGTTGAGGAGTCATTGCAGATATGTACCACTCTTAGTAATAGACGAGATATAATTTCAAAGCCTCCAAGGCTTCCTTTATTTACTTAACAGTGCAGTTAACTGACAAAAACACATTTCAAGTGTTCTGTAATGGATCATTTTATATCAAATAAGCGAATCCTATCACTCTTTACCCAATAAGCACATAATGCTTTTGAAAGTTCTCACTAATTAAAGTAAGATCTATGGGGCATTTCTTGACAAGAGCAATAAAAATATTTGCCAGTCATGTGTAAACAGAAAACCCTCATTGAGTTCTAAAAATTTGAACCCAGATAAATCTCAATACTCAGTTTTAACAGAGTTGCCGTTCATAGAAACGATGACCTGAAAATAATCAATGTTTTCAATTAGTATAATGTGAAATTTCACCTTAAGAGATACATACATCATCATATAATCACATTTGGGCAGAAAACACGACATACAGTTGTATACTCCCCACATTACAACGGCCATGAGAATTTATTTCAATATTCGTTAATCACCACCTTTGGGTGTATGACATCACTTAGACTAATCAATCATCAACCATATGTTGTTCATGTAACCCTCCATGCAAAAATACGCAATTATCTCCTTTGGGAGTATAACTGCGCATTAAAACAGGAGATATCCCAATACTTTGTAAAATATTCTTTATTAAACTCAACTAAGTGTGCGGTCTTGGCGATCACAACACAGCTGAATTTACTTATAATTGGGATATAACATTATATTTCACATTTACCGTATGCATGTAATTTCAGAAATTAGGGACAATCATCCGCAAAATTACACGCCGCTAATTTACATTGATGTACTTAGCAATAAATGACAAACCATAGACAAGTATTGACAAACCATGCTCCACATATCTGTATGTGGTACTTTCATGTAAGCTTGTACTTGTATTTCACGAATCCATGTAGAAATACCAAAAAATACTCCGAAATATGCATGTATTTGGAGTTCCATATGTAAAATAAAAATACAACCTTGTAGAGGATGAGCATACGAGCATGTTCGTACTTGAAACTCACCATTCACGTGCCCTCATGCACGCCTTTTTTCTCTCTACGTATGGTCCCCACACGCTGACACGTGCATCGCACGTGTTCAATCTCAGTCGATACTGAAAAGTCGATCCAACCGGTTTATCCGATCCAACCGCTACCCCTTTAGCCAACCAACGAACTAGGTCATGCGATCCGGCCAGAACGGTCAATGACCATTTCAACCGGATGGCCCGAGTCAATAGTCAACTAGTCGAGTCGGGTTCACAAGTCGGATCAGGTCACCGAGTCGAGTCGAGTCGAGTCACACGGGCTTGAGTGACGTCAGGTGACGTCAGCCTGCATGTGCTGTGCACATGCGGGCTTAGGTCTAGCTTGCGTGAAGATTTTATGGTGCGTAGCCTCCACACGAATTTAATCATGGCCACACCGGCCAATTCTCCGAAATCTACCGTCCACATCCAAGTCTCGTCCAAACTTAAACCGTACAGGCAACATCTCAAATTCGATCTTATTTACCTCGTATCCTCTTCGGCAACGTCACAAGAAATCGTGCTTGTGTGTATAATTAATAAGAGTAAAAATGCCTTTGGGCAAAAAAGGGCACGAGTTTACAATATCTCGATCAGACGAAAAACACTGTCCTTCGCAAATTCACACTTGCCCTTGTGTTTTATGTAGACTTTGACCATATGAAGGAGAGAATTGAGAAAAAAGAGGACAGCAGCATCACACCACTTATACTGATTTTTTTTTGGTGCAGAAAAAGCCAAAAAGAAAATTCTCTCAATACGGAGATGGAAAAAAACGTGAATCCCTTTTTTTTTCTTTGCTTTTCCCTTAACGGCTGCACAGTACTTCACAAAGAAGTATAATTAAAAATGCCGAAGGCGTTCTTGAATCCGAAAAAGCAAAATTTTCAAAATTAGCCAAAACGTGATTTCGAGATCTAAAACGCGTAGGCTTTGATACCACATGTAAGCTGCGAATATAATCCATATGCAGCAACCCAAGATCATCACGTATAGATACACGAATCACACATTCAGAGAGTTAAATAATTGACGCACCTGATTTTGGATCCATCGTTCTTAATGCGGAATTACGACAATCCGATACTCAAGATCTTCTTATCTATGAACCCCTTTATCGCTGGCTTCAATGAGACGGCCCCTCACGCGTCGCTTCTGACGATTCCTTATATGAGGTTATGCGGACATCAGGGTTTAGAAGAGGGACTAGAGCTCTATTTATAGAGAATAAAACCTATCCCCTCATCAAATATTGGGTTTGTCTCGGCCCATACTATCCAACCTCATATCCGACTAGAATTAGGAAACTGTATATATCTTTCTTTATTAAACCAATTAATTTACAATAACAATTAATAAAGCCCACAACGAATGTATCATAAAATATATTCTAACAGTAATCTCACAATCTCTCACAAAAAATTCACTCAGAAACACTCACAGAGAAATACCGATACTCGTCTTGTTTGCTTTAGAAAGAAAAAAAAAAAACGCCGAACCAAAAACAACATTCACCTCCGTTTCTTGTTCTCGTGCGTTTTTTTTTTCTTGCGGCTCGATCTCCTGAAGAAGCTCCGTCGTCGTGCAGCCCTGACTCCTCTGTCTCGGCTTCTTTTTCGGTTTCAACCTAGAGTAAACCCCTTTTTGTTCTCCTGTCTTCGAGCGGCGGCTTCTGCCAGAGGAGTCCCTTTTCTTTTGCTCCTTATTCATGCCTTTTAAAGGAGTCAAAGAGTACAACTTCGATTGGGACCCACAAAGCCTTCTTCACTCACAGAATAATGTGTGCCCATGTATTTGTCTTTACTCAATCTTTTGATAAGAAAAATCCCACGTTAAATACTTTGGCTAGGAAAGTCAATCTTAGTGGGGTTTGCTCTATTCGGTCAGATTGCTGCACAAATCCATGTCTTGATCCGAAAAAGATTTTCTTATCTTTTTTTTTAATAAACTGATAAACATTTGTAAATGGTTTAAACTCGAGACACAGCTCAACAATTTCCACCTTGGCTCGACGTTTGAAGCCAAGTCATAGTACCTCATTATTCATGTTGCTCTCCCAATGCCTCGACGGGGGCTCACTCTTCACATACGTCTATCAAGCTCAAACAGAGTTTGAACTTATTCAGAGAAATGAAGTCGATCCACATGTCCTTAGGATTCTCCACGGCAAGAAACTTTTTCTTGGTCACATCCTCTATTGACATGCTATATCTGACGCAAAATTTCCGGTCACCAATGTACTCAATTCTCCAGTGATATCTCTGACTTTTACCGAACACCACATCAACTGAATGTCCCACGTAAATATTGCTAACCAAGCCATTAGACCATACCGCCTCTTCAACTTTTTTTATTGCTACCATGTTTCTAGTCTCAGTCGCCAACGAGACTATAGCGTCTCCTAACGGCACTTTCCAACTCATAGCATAATTGACAAGAGTAAATGCATAACTGCTCAGAACTTGACTACCTTTCAGGTTCCCTGCATGACCCAGGTTCACAAACCTAGTTACCGCCACACTACCTGAATTACATTCTCCAAAATATAACCCTTGAACAAGGATGAACGATGTGTTGATAGCCCTTCAGAAACTTGTCGCATGCGCGGACGATTCTCCGGTTTGGGACTCAAGCATGAAAATGCGATCTTCATCATGAGAGCCACTTCCCCTAGCAAATCGCCTTCAGGAAATGGAATCCTCGGACCCAAAACTTCTTTTAGGGAGCAATGTGGGATTGACGAATCACTCGATGTCGGTAGAGATGTGGACAAGAGAGATGATATGAGATCGCCCGGATGTCTTCCCATTATCACTTCCATCGTTAAGACTCCGAAACCATAGACATCGTGTTTCTCGTTCACTTCCATTGTGTAGGCAAGTTCTGCAAATAGAAAGAAGCTAACTCTTTTTCTCACTTGATCTTATCCGCGCTTTTTGTTGAAAAAAACAGTGTTAAAAATGAACAATACTATTTTTTAAATATGGAGGATACTCCCAATTCGAATGACAATAACAAACGTAAGCAAACTGCCTCAAATATGAAAACACTAAGTTGGCAGAAGCACAGAATCTGAGCCTTCAGAAGGAGGTCAGAAGCAGAAAAAACTGAACCATTGGATGCAAGTCAGAAGCAGAAAAACTGAACCATCAGATGCATTGTTCAAAACTCGTCAGATGCAACTGCATCTGAACCCATCAGATGCAACACAGATGCATCCGTCAGATGTTGTTTCTTCTGAACCCCATCAGAAGCAGTTCCTTCTGGACCGGTCAGAAGCAGTTCCTTCTGAACCCCGTCAGAAGTAGTTCCTTCTGAACCTCCAGAAGCAGCTTCAGAAGCATTGAATCTGAACTCGTCAGAAGTAGTGAATCTGACCCTTCATGAGGATAAAAGCTCAACCTTCAAAAGAACAAAATCTGCACGGAAATGCACAGTATAAAAAGTAATTGAATTAATAAAGAATACTGAGGCCAGTGTCCAACACAGTTTCCTTAAAACAGATTCGTCCCCTCTAGTACGTGCTTTGAGGTTTCGTGAACGTCTGTCTCCCAGGATACAACGGTTAAGCAGCGATAGAGGCAAGCACAGCACTCCAAAGCTTCCGGCGAACTTGAACAACACGAGAACACTATCGAAAACAATGCAAATGCAGATAATTCAAAAGAGGGAGAAGTGATTTTCGTAGTCCATAGTTTTTGTCTCTCTGTGTATGAAACAGAACGGGAAGCCACCTATTTATAAGCTAAGCGAGGCATTGCGGAAATAAAGAATAAAGGCTAAATAATTCTGCCGTTTAGAGCCGTTGTGTATTTAATTCTGTAACTACAGAATTATAACAGCCGTTACTTAGTTAATACCATTAACACACCGGTAAATAACTTAAGAACGATTAACGGCTTGAGTTTGGAAAAAATTAAGACAGAAGGCAAAAATGGGCTTGTCACGAGGCCCACTTTTCGGTCCCACATTCGCGTACGCAGGTCATGCGCTCGCGCCCAAGTTTGAACTTGTCGGGCCTCTGTCGGGGTTCAGGATTTGCACCCCCATGCGCGTGCGCGCAATGTATAGTGCTTGTGTTATGATAGTTACCACTCAAAGAGAGTGTATCTATATATAAAGCACTTCAAGACCTTCTTCAATTCCTATATGGGACTAGTGCTTTGTCACTTCCCACTTCCAACTCAAGGGTGTTCTTTGAGAAACAATTCCTCATTCACTCACCCATCAAAATACCTCATATTTTCCAACAATCCCCCACATGAATGAAAATTATTTTGATTTTGACTCTGTGATAGTGTTCAACAAATGAAACTTGCATAGGATAGGTAGGTATCACCATTTGAACCTTCCCTTGTGAAAGTATATTTAATTTACCAATTGTCCAGTAGATATGATGTCCTTGAACTATCCAGCTTTCTTAGCAAATGACCCATACACTTCACACAGGAATCATCTAAATGTTTGTTCAGTTCTCATGAGTATGTTCGTTTTGGCCATGAACATCGTCCTAGTTCTGCGAGAGTTTATAAAGAATTTAGCCCTTAATAATTCTCCTTTGAAGCGGCCCCACTTCTCTCTCACATAGGTGATTACTTAATCTTGAGTAATTGGTTTACTCCACTTAAGAATCATTAAAGCATAATTGCTATCCTTTTCCTAGTAAACCCCCACAATAATTGGTTTTTCTCCACATATATGAGGGATATCAAATCACTGTTTCTTTTATAGGAATGGTTTGAGGGATAGACCCCCACAGTGATATTATTCAGTTCATATAATTAGGTTGTCCCTTTAAACCTAGATCTTGGGATCTCCAATCAGCTAGGTTGGGTTTTCCTTTATATCAACTTTTCTGTAATGGGCTTCAGTTCCATTCCTATTGTTGACTTTTCAACTAACTCTCTGTTTAACCCTTTGGTTAGCGGATCCGCAATATTATCCTTTGACTTTACGTAGTCAATAGAGATAATTCCAGTTGAGAGTAGTTGTCTAATGGTATTGTGTTTACAACGTATATGTCTAGACTTACCATTATACATGTTACTATGTGCTCTTCCAATCGCAGATTGACTATTGCAATGTATACAGATTGATGGCACAAGTTTTTGCCATTTTGGAATATCCTCTAGAAAATGGCGTAGCCATTCAGCCTCTTCACCACATTTATCCAAAGCTATAAACTCGGATTCCATTGTGGATCTGACTATAACAGTTTGTTTACAGGATTTCCAAGATACAGCCGCACCTGCCAGTGTGAAAACATATCCACTAGTAGATTTTGAGTCTTTTATATCATATATCCAGTTTGCATCACTGTATTATCCTTCTAATATATATGGATAATTGGTATAGTGCAGGCCATGATTCCGAGTATACCGTAGGTACCTGAGTACTCTCACTATTGCTTTCCAATGGTCAGCACTCGGATTGCTCGTATATCTACTCAATCTACTAACCGTATAGGCAATATCTGGTCTAGTACAACTCATTAAGTACATTAGACTTCCAATAATTCTAGAGTATTCTACTTGAGAAATATCCTCTCCTCTATTCTTGGATAGATGAAGACTATTGTCTAATGGTGTTCTAGCAATACCAGAATCATTCTTGCTGAATTTTTCAAGAATCTTGTCCACATAGTGTGACTAGTTTAAAACTAAACCTTCTGACGTTCTTGTGATCTTAATCCCTAAAATCACATCAGCAAGTCCCATATCTTTCATGTCAAATCTTGAATTCAACATATTCTTGGTAGATTTGATCATTTTGTCATCACTACCAACAATGAGTATGTCATCTACATACAGACATAGAATGACATATCCATTCTTTGTCTCTTTAAAGTAGACACATTTATCACATTCATTGATTTTAAAACCATTGGTAATCATTGCATTATCAAACTTTTCATGCCACTGCTTTGGCGCTTGTTTTAGACCATACAATGATTTTATCAATTTACAGACTTTCCTTTCTTGTCCTGGAACTACAAAACCTTCAGGTTGTTCCATATAGATTTCTTCATCCAAATCACCATTTAGGAAAGCCGTTTTTACATCCATTTGATGTACTTCTAGATTTTGCAATGCTGCAATTGCAAGTATCATCCTAATGGAGTTTATTCTCGCCACAGGAGAATAAGTATCAAAGTAATCTAAGCCTTCTCGTTGTCTGTATCCTTTGATTACAAGTCTGGCTTTATACTTATCAATGGAGCCATCTGCTTTCATCTTCCTTTTAAAGATCTATTTGGACCCTAAAGGTTTACAACCAGGAGGAAGATCCACTAGCTCCCAAGTATGATTCTGCAAAATAGAACAACTTCACTTTTTATTGCCTCTTTCCATAGAGGTCCCTCAGAAGAACTCACAGCTTCTGTATAAGTTAGTGGTTCTTTTTCTAACAAATAAGTTAGAAAATCATTTCCAAATGATTTTTCCACTCTTGCTCTTTTGCTACGTCTTAGTTCATGATCTGAATCATGAGTTTCATCATTCATAGTTTCATTCGTTCGTTTAGACGAACTTGAACCATCATTGGATTTATAAGGAAATACATCTTCAGAGAATGAAGCATTCCTAGACTCCATGATCGTATTCTTGTGTATATCTGGAATTTTAGATTCATGCTCAAGAAATCGATATGCATTACTGTTATGTGCATAGCTTATAAAGATACAGTCTACCGTTTTAGGACCTATCTTAATTTTCTTTGGTGTTGGAACAATTACTTTAGCAAGGCACCCCCACACTCGTAAGCAATTGTAGGATGGTCTCCTACCTTTCTATAGCTCATAAGTGGTTTTATCCTCTTTCTTTCGAGGTACATTATTTAAAAGATAATTGCTTGACAAAATAGCTTCACCCCATATATTTTGAGGTAAGCCTGAACTTAGTAACATCGCGTTCATCATTTCTTTCAATGTGCGATTTTTACATTCAGCAACACCATTTGATTGAGATGAATAGGGCGCAGTTACCTCATGTATAATTTCGTGTTGTGTATAGAATTCACCAATTGGTACTTCATACTCACCACCTCTATCACTTCTCAATCTCTTGATTTTCTTATCAAGTTGATTTTCAACTTCATTCTTATAGAGAATAAATTTCTCTAAAGCTTCATCTTTGCTTTTAAGCAAATACACATAGCAGTATTTAGTGCTATCATCGATAAATGTAATAAAATATTTATTACCACCTCTTGTTTGTACGAATTTCAAATCACAAACATCACTATGAATCAATTTAAGAGGTACGGTACTTCTGTCAATCGATTGAAAGGATGATTTCGTTAATTTTGTCTCAACACAAATTTCACATTTGTGTTTTGAATCAATTTGGAATGAGGGTATATGTTCCAAGTTAATTAATCTACGCAATGTATCATAATTAACATGCCCGAGTCTACCATGCCATAAATTGGAGGACTCAAGCAAATAAACGGAAGCTTATTATCTTTATTGATAATTGTCATAACATTGAGCTTAAAAAGTCCATCAGTTACATATCCATTCCCCACATACATTCCAGATTTAGACAAAATAACTTTATCTGACTCGAACACCATGCGAAAACCATGCTTGTTCAACAGTGATCCGGAGACCAGATTCTTTCGAATTTCTGGCACATAAAAGACATTATTCAGAGTAAGCTCTTTCCCAGAAGTCATCTTCAGAAGCACCTTCCCTTGGCCTTCAACCGTAGAAGAGGCAGAGTTTCCCATGAACACTTTCTCCCCATCAATTGGTTCGAAAGTTGTGAACAGGTCCTTATTGCAGCACACGTGCCTAGTTGCCCCAGTGTCAATCCACCATTCCTTTGGATTGGACCCAATTAAGTTCACTTCAGAAATCATTGCAGAGAGGTTTATGTCTGACATGTCTTTTGTCATGTCATTCACCATATTTGTCTCATGATTCTTCCTCTTTGGAAGTTTGCAATCCACAGATCTGTGACCCGTCTTGCCACAGTTGAAGCATTTCCCAAGAAACTTGTTCTTGGAAACTCCTCCTTTTGGTCCCAACTTTGGCTTGGCGACCTTCTTATTCTTGTGGCCATGCTTATGCTCCACAACATTTGCCTTAGCTGTAGTAGGATTGAATCCTTTGCGTTCAGAACTTCTATTGTCTTCTTCAATTGGAAGTCTAATAATCAGCTCCTATAGGTTCATTTCCTTTCGCTTGTGCTTGAGGTAGTTTTTGAAATCCTTCCACCCATGAGGTAGCTTCTCAATAATCACAGCCACTTGGAAGGTTTCACTCAAGTTCATTTCTTCAGCCTGAATCTCATGCAAGATCACCTGAATTTCTTGCACTTGACTGATTACAGCCTTAGAATCCACCATCTTATAATCAAGGAATCGACCGACAACAAATTTCTTTGCTCCGGCACCCTCTGTTTTATATTTTCGGTCTAAGGATTCCCATAACTCCTTTGCCATTTTTATTGCACAATAAACATTGTACAATGAGTCATGTAGTCCATTCATGACATAATTCCTACATAGGAAGTCAGAATGTTTCCAAGTCTCAACAGCATTGAAGGCTTGCTTATCAGTTTCTCCATCGAATACCTTAGGAGGTTCCTCAGTCAAGAATCTCGCAAGATTCAGTGTTGTTAAATAAAACATCTTCTGCTGCCACCTTTTAAAGTTCGATCCGTTGAACTTTTCAGGTTTCTCACCATGGTGGAAAGAAGGCGCAGCACAAGTAGAAGTTGATCTAAGATGATGTACAACAGAGGTAGAGCTTTTGGTGATGTCATCAGCAGGCACATCAGCAACGTCTTTTCCAGTAGCCATTCGAATTGTAAGTGTCGAAGCGAATCGAATCTGTTTTAAGATTGTTGGAAAAAATAGTGTTAAAAATGAACAATACTATTTTTTAAATATGGAGGATACTTACAATTTGAATGACAATAACAAACGTAAGCAAACTGCCTCAAATATGAAAACACTAAGTTGGTAGAAGCACAGAATCTGAGCCTTCAGAAGGAGGTCAGAAGCAAGTCAGAAGCAAAAAAAACTGAACCATCAGATGCAGGTCAGAAGCAGAAAAAACTGAACCATCAGATGCACTATTCAAAACTCGTCAGATGCAACTACATCTGAACCCATCAGATGCAACACAGATGCATCCGTAAGATGCAGTTTCTTCTGAACCCCATCAGAAGCAGTTCCTTCTGGAACGGTCAGAAGCAGTTCCTTCTGAACCCGGTCAGAAGCAGTTCCTTATGAACCTCCAGACGCAGCTTCAGAAGCATTGAATCTGAACTCGTCAGAAGTAGTGAATCTGACCTTTCATGAGGATAAAAGCTCAACCTTCAAAAGAACAAAATCTGCACGGAAATGCAACAGTATAAAAAGTAATTGAATTAATAAAGAATACCGAGGCATGTGTCCGACACAGTTTCCTTAAAACAGATTCGTCTCCTCCAGTACGTGCTTTGAGGTTTCATGAACGTCTGTCTCCCAAGATACAACAGTTAAGCAGCGATAGAGGCAAGCACAACACTCCAAAGCTTCCGGCGAACTTGAACAACACGAGAACACTATCGAAAACAATGCAAATACAGATAATTCAAAAGAGGAAGAAGTGATTTTCGTAGTCCGTAGTTCTTGTCTCTCTGTGTATGAAACAGAACGGGAAGCCATCTATTCATAGGTTAAGCGGGGCATTGCGAAAATAAAGAATAATGGCTAAATAATTCTGCCGTTTAGAGCCGTTATGTATTTAATTTTGTAACCACAGAATTATAACAGCCGTTACTTAGTTAATACCATTAACACACCGGTAAATAACATGAGAACGGTTAACGGCTTGAGTTTGGAAAAAATTAAGACAAAAGGCAAAAATGGGCTTGTCGCGAGGCCCACTTTTCGGTCCCACATTCGCGTACGTAGGTCTTGTACTCACGCCCAAGTTTGAACTTGTCGGGCCTCCGTCGGGGTCTAGGATTTGCACCCCGACCCTGCGCATGCGCGCGAGATATAGTGCTTGTGTTATGATAGTTACCACTCAAAGAGAGTGTATCCATATATAAAGCACTTCAAGGCCTTCTTCCTTTCCTATGTGGGACTAGTGCTTTGTCACTTCCCACTTCCGACTCAAGGGTATTCGTTGAGAAACAATTCCTCATTCACTCAACCATCAAAATACCTCATATTTTCCAAAACTTTCTACATTGATCTTTTACTTTGTTAGATGCACATATAAGTAAGTGAAACTAGTTTAAAGAAACCTTGTATTTGGACAGAAATACTAACATATCTTTTAAGTAGGATTTGTTGAATGTGCGAAACATCACATACTTATGAATGAAAAGGAGTAAATCCTCATGAAAAGAAGAAAAAGTATTTACCTGGAGCTGCATGTCCAAATGTTCCTGCAAACGAAGTCCAGTTAGATGAATCAGGTTTTAGAACCGTGGTAGTGCCAAAGTCCAAGACGTGAGCTTCGTATTCTTCGTCGAGTAAAATATTCTTGCTCGATATGTCATGATGGATTATCGGAGGATAGCATTCATGGTGCATGTAGGACAAAGCATTAGCCACACCTTTAATAACTTTCAGTCTCTTGTTCCAGTCGAACAGTCTTATTCTTTGTTAGCTCTTCAAGATATTCTCCAAGCTGCCCGATTCAAGATACTCATAAACCAAAAATGAATGACGAGAGCTCAAACAAAATCCATACAGCTTGACGATATTTCAGTGTCGGGTTTCCAACAAAGCATGAATCTCCCTTTTGAATGTTTTTTTACTAGCCATTTCGACATCCGGTGCTTGGTTAAGTTTTTTAACAGCAACAATCTCACCCGTTCGCAACTTGGCCTTATAAACACTCCCTTGTCTTCCCATGCCAATGCAATATTTGGAGTCGAATTCCTCGGTGACTTCAATAATGTTCTTGTACACTGTTCTACTATCATAGCTCCATATTTCGAACAGATTTTCACTGCTCGCTTCTATCAAGACGGTCTCTTCTTCCCCTGTTCTTCTGAACACAATGCATGAAACTCCCACTACAAGAACCAAAGCAAGTAGGCAAAGAGAAGTAGGGAGTAAAATGAGGAGCAAATTTTTGTATCTGTCTTTCCCTTTCCTCGCCGTCCCCGGACAATGCGTGAGACCCGGAATATCTCCGCACAAACCTTTGTTCTCCCCATAGTAGCGATTGTAGCATTATGAAAGGCTGGGATGTTTGGTAAAGGACCCTCTAACTCATTATAGGATACATCAACAGATGTACGTGTTGGAAAAACAGTGTTAAATAAATAACAAAATTGTTTAAAGAATATGGAGGATACTTACAATTCGAATGACAATAATAAATATAAGCAAGCTGCCTCAAATATGAAAACACTAAGTTGGCAGAAGCACAGAATATGAGCCTTCAGAAGGACTGTTCAAAACACGTCAGATGCAACTCAGATGCACCCATCAGAAGCAGTCCTTCTGGACCCGTCAGATGCAGCCCTTCTGGACCCGTCAGATGCAATCCTTCTGGACCCGTCAGATGGAGTTCTTTCTGAACCCGTCAGATGGAGTTCCTTCTGAGTCTCCTTTTGAGGCTCCTTCTGAGCCTCCTTCTGACCATCCTTTTGAGCCTCCTTCTAATCCTCCTTCTGACCTACCTTCTGATCTTCCTTCTGAGTCTCCTTCTGACCTTCCTTCTGAGCAACAAAATCCGAACGGAAATATAACAATATAAATAAATTGAATTTAGAAGGAATACCGAGGCCTGTGTTGTGACATTTCGAATTTCGACCCTCTCGAGGCTATTGAATGAAGGATATCAGCGGTGTAATTCAGTTGTAACTCGCTCGGAGTTGGCCACTCCCGGGTTAACTGACCAAAAAGGGAAAGACTGACGCAGAGTCGGATACGTGGACCTAGGGAATTTGAATGAAAAATGGCACTTTTACCATAAGGATTGTCGAGAGAATATCTTGGGCCGCCAAAGATCGATCTAAGGACGATCATGGAATGTCTTGCTAGCGTTATACGTTGGGACGCGGGTGATTCCGCCTAACCAATGTGTAATTTGCGAGAATTTCTGAAATCAGATTCCGATGATCAGGATCGAAGGAACGAACGATAAACCCTCGCAATTACATGACAATCAAAGTCGCCACGGCTTAAAAGAAATCCCAAGGTCGATATGCGCCTATAAGAGTCGCCCGTCAGGTTGAGATAAACTGGAATTACAGTCGACGAGAGTTTGACATGAAATCGTACCTCGAGACTGGGTATTGGACATTGAGGAATTCCAATATATGAATTGAAATGGACGTCGCCTCATCGAGGGTGGTTTATACTGGCAAAATGAAATTTCGGATGAAAAGTGCCAAATGACCATTTTGCCCTTCGACCTTTGGCCTTGCCTTAAGAAGTTTAGAAGGTCATTTTGGTCATTTCCCCACCTCCATATGCTGCCGAACATGATAGGATCAAATGGTCAAAGGAAGCCTGTCGCGACCCTCTCGAGCGAAGGTCTGGCTAGCGAGGGTTAATGGGCTGCCCGATCGCTGGCTTGATCGGACGCGGGCCTCTCCCAAGGTCCATTACCCAAATCGCAACGGCTGGATGTATGTGGTCGACCTTCAATGTGGTCTAGTGATATGTGATAAGTGTACATGCCAAGGAGTCGCCACCAATCGTTTCGTGGAGGGTACGATTGGAAACCCTATCGAATAGTTGGGAGTGGTCTATTCGATTCTGCGGAAACTAGAGAATTGGGTTCGGGGACTTAGTTACGCCAACTGTCAGAGTTGACGCCCTTTCGGTACCTAACCTGAATGGTTTATCTGATCCTAGGATTTCATACAGACGAGTGGGGTACAGATCCTAAATCTAGGAGTTCATGCAGTTGGGAATAGCTACCCTATCACTCACAATCATTAGAAATAAGTGCGCAAATCAAGGATCCAATACATGTGGATAAAACACATGAAATCAACATGGCATCCCTAATGAGGCCCTATTAGCCTAGAGAAATATCAATCAAGGCTTAGGAATGATTTTGGCATGATTTGCCCATGAGGGGCAAAATCGTCATTTTGAACAATTCGGGGAAAATTCACCTCGAAAGGGTAAATCTGTCATTTTAGATGAATTGGGAAGTCAAAAGACAGGGGAAATATGATTGTCCATCAATCCAATACATTTCCTATTTTTTGGGAATTTCCAGGATTTTTCTGGAATTTAAGAGTGATTTTACCATCGGAGGGGTAAAGTCGTCATTTTGGATAAAGATGAGAACTGAAAATCTTAAATATTAGGGCTGGTCGTCCACCTGACCCAAACCCTAACTTTAAGCAATTTTCAAGACTCGATTGGAACAAGAAAGACGATTTTCCCATTAAAGGGCAAAATCGTCATTTTGATAAAAGAGGCGGGACTCGAAAACCCAAACCTAAGAATTGGTCGCCTACCTGATCCTAATTCTTACCTTGGCATTATCGGCCTTATCTCGCATATACAGCAGAGGCGACTTACCCCTAAAGGGTAATATCGTCAAGTCTCGGAAGAACGGATAAGAAACCCCAAAAATAGGGTTGACCAGTTGTCTGTGGTGAATCTTCGATTTTTGGGGATTTCTAGAATGTCTAGGATTTTTCCACAATTTTTCCACATTTTTTTGGAATTTTCTGGAATTTTCTAGCATTTTTTTTTCTAGGATTTATCTGATTTTTTTTATTTTTTTAAAAAATCATTTTTTGATTTTTTTTTATTTAAAAAAATGTTATTTGGGCCGGGTCACCCGACCCGGCCCACGACCCCCGGGCGAGCGGCCCGACCCGGATCCGAGCCCGCGCGACCCGCGCCCAAAACGACGTCATTTTAGCCTTCCCGCTCAAATTTTTAATCCCCGCCCAACTTGAATCAACGCTCCTGATCGTACCACGTGTCGCTCTACAAACGGCTTGATCTAGCAAAGGAAATCGACGGTTGTGATTTTGCCACGTGTTGATGCACGGACGACCTGATATTCACAACGAACCAACGGCCCAGATTGAAAAGTCTGATTGAACCGCGACCGTCCGATTTAAAGCATATTTTATTTCCGAAAATCCTTTTTTTATTTCCAAAAATGCGAGATCGCGACACGTGGCCAACTATCCACCGTCCGATCATTTTTTGTTATTCGGTTATAACAACCGATGCTGACATGGCTACCACGTGGGCGCCACGTCAGCGACACGTCATCGTTGACTGGTCAACTCTCGTTGACCAGTCAACTGTCTTGCCATAGAAGAAGATCGGCGCCGGCTCTGTTTCGCCGACGCCTCGTTGGAAGGCGGTATCTCCGCGCACGGACCACCAAAGCTCGCGAAACCACCGTCATTCAACTCGTTTCGATCTCTTCTATAACATACCGAAGCCTCGATAATGCAGATCGATACCTTCACTACCTGCAACTCCAGCCGATGCTAATCTCAGGCAAGAGTGTCGCCGTAGCCATTTCTAACGTCAAATGAGCATTTCGGATCATCAAACAACATTCATTGAGCTATAGAGAACTTACCTGATGATCAAGAGGCGTCGGTTTCGCTCGGATCGAGCTCTCAAGTTCTCGACGGGTCGGGATGGTCGTGGAGATAGGTGTGGGGTTTTATGAGATCAAGATGCAAAACAAATGCATATCCGGAATCAGTACGAGCTTAAGAGTAATCTGAGCTAAAAAGCATGAAAAATGGTGGACGGGATCAATGTGTGCCGTGAAAATCCGAGCTCAGGGATGCAAGCAGCACTTACCTGTTTCTTGGACGAAGCTTCGAACGAAGGAGATCTATCCACTCCTTGAGGTGGCAAAAAGCTTCTTGAAGTGATTTTGAGTCTTGTGGTTGCTTGTGGATCGACGACTTGAAGCTTGAAGCTCACGGCTACCTCCTTCAATGGCGGACGAAAACAGAGTCTTTCCCCCCCCCCTTTCTTCCCTCTCTCTCTCTCTCTCTCTCTCTCTCTCCGCGAGCTTTTCTCTGCGAAAACCTCCTTTTTTTTTCGTCGTTCCTCTTTTTTCTTCTTTTTGTCGAACTCTCTTCTGTTTTAACCGATCCCCCACCTCCAACAGATTTCTTCAATCTGTTGCCCAGCCTCTAGGTCGTTCACCTTCGCGCGCCATCCTGTTCATCACCGTTGGATGGTACCGGATGAAGAGGTCAAGTTCACCGGCTAAGGTTCGTCGACTGGGTACCTCGGTTTAGGTGTAATCGCGCTTTTTTTTCTTCCTTTGAGCGCTCTGTTCGTGCGCCCAGAGCGGAAGGAGCGAGCCTTCTCCTTGCTTTGCCAATTTCGGTCAATGGGTTGACTGGGTTGGGTCAACCCGACCCAGTCAACCAGATTTTGGGATTTTCCTTCAAATCGGGCGTCCAAATATTCCAAAATCATGAAATCGACTCCATAATCGGATTTCATAGCATGGAATTTACCTAAGTAAGGTAAAATTGGGCTGAATTGATTTTGATTTATACAAAAGCCCCAAATCTAAGACAAGATCCGAAATTGACTTTTGTCAAATTGATGTCCTTAATGAAGGAATTGGTACCAATTGAGCCTACCATTAGATTCAGTGGGTCAAAATCTATAGGGAGGAAGCATTGGGGTTCTATGGGTGTCCCTCAAAAAGGTTTAATTTCAGAATTGGCATTATAGGGACTTAAAATGAAAAGAATTTTATGCAATTGGGTCCCTAAAGCCAAAATTGATCGAATCAGCGCACAATTGAACCAGATTGAAATGTAGGGCAATCAAATTGAATGTCAAGATCCTAGAAAATGCTAAAATTGAAAATTAAAAGACTCAATTGATTTTTTTTTCTCAGATTCAATAGTACGGGTTACAATGGAACACCTATAATTGAATCTGATTTTGGATTTTTTGTGAGGTCAAAAATGCAAGGGATTAAAAAAGAAAAATATTGGCTATTTTTTCATATTTTTGTGACCTCAAATGCTATGTTTCTTGATTTTTTGAGTATGTTTCTATTTTCTAAAAAATACCAAAAATGTAAAAAATATGGAAAATTATTTTTTGGTCAAAAATGGTTCCTTGAGCTTGGCCAAGGCCACCAAAGTTATTTTTGTATTTTTTTTTACTTTTTATGAATTTTTTGTGATTTTTCAAAAATAAAGCTGAAAAAGACTAGGTCAAAAATCAGGTGTCAACAGCTGCCCTTCTTTGAGAGGAATCTCGCGAGAGGTTTCGCTCAAAGACAGGTGACACCTGAGTCTGGACCGACTTTAATGGGGAAAAGAAAAATGAATCCTGACATTCAATCTTTCTTGCCTTGCTAGTGAACGCTCTGCTTGTTCTGCTTTGGCTAATTTGAGAGAGAAACGAGATAGAGATGCTCACTTGTTGCTTACCTGTTGATCACCTGCCTGATGCTCGTGTGGCATACGCAGTGTATAGTGAGTTCAAGTGAATACCTAGGGACTCGTCTTTTGAAAACCCTAGGGCGGTTAAACTTTAGCCTGTATGGTAGGCCGTACCAGAATGAGATTCCTATACTTGACAGGAACCTGTGAATGACGCACCCAGTCTCTTAGGGATTGTCAGAAGTTTTGATCCGTATGGTGGATCAGACCATGAATAGGACTCCTCTCTGCTAGGAACCTATGGATGACGCACCCAGTCTCTTAGGGATTGTCGAATATTTTGATCCTTCAGGGGGATCAGGCCGAGAATATGACTCCTCTCTGCTAGAAACCTATGGATGACGCACCCAGTCTCTTAAGGATTGTTGAACATTTTGATCCTTCAGGGGGATCAAGCCGAGAATAGGACTCCTCTCTGCTAGGAACCTATGGATGACGCACCCAGTCTCTTAGGGATTGTCGAACATTTTGATCCTATATTCTAAGGAATTAACTAGGATCTATACAAGTGAGGTATGCCTAATCCTTAGGCTTCACCACATGAGCTATTCTGGGTTTAGGGGTTACCTAGAACCTTACAGAAAGCTGATTTTGTCAGAAGTTTTCGATCCTATATTCTAAGGAATTAACTAGGATTTATACAAATGAGGTGTGCCTAACCCTTAGGCTTCACTACAAGAGCTATTCTGGGCTTAGGGGTTACCTAGAACCTCACAGAAAGCTGATTTTGTCAGAAGTTTTTGATCCTATATTCTAAGGAATTAACTAGGATTTATATAAGTGAGATGTGCCTAACCTTGAGGCTTTACCACATGAGCTATTCTGGGTTTAGGGGTTACCTAGAACCTCACAGAAAGCTGATTTTGTCAGAAGTTTTTGATCCTATATTCTAAGGAATTAACTAGGATTTATACAAGTGAGGTGTGCCTAACCTTTAGGCTTCATCACAAGAGCTATTCTGGGTTTAGGGGTTACCTAGAACCTCACAGAAAGCTGATTTTGAAAATTGTCCTTTCGACACGCGAGGTGTTATTCTGGGATTTGGGGATTCCAAGTGTCCTGCAGAAAACTTTAAACCTGCAAAAATTTTGATAAGATTCTTCTGGGATCTAGGGGCTACTTGAGATCTCGCAGAAAGACTATCTTGAATGTTGTCCTTTTGACATTGAAGGTGACATTCTGGGATCTGGGAGCTCCAGGTATTCTGCAGAAAGTTCCAACCTGTAACACTGGGATCTCACGGAGAGATGATTTCAAACATTGTCCTTTTGACATTGGAGGTGACATTCTGGGATCTGGGGACTCCAGGTATCCTCTAGAAAGATCACGACTCCAAGAGAGGTTGTGTTCTTCAAAGGCACATCAATGGTCTTTAAGTGATATCTGATGTCAAACTGACAGCACTTTATGACTTATATCATAGCCATGAAAAATTTCAATGAATGCATTACGATGCTGGAGGTTATCCAAAACACCTTGCAATATACGAAAGTGATCAAAAATTCCTTGCGAGGAAAGTTTGAATCAAACAATCTGAAATTACCAAAAGAATTTGGTTAAAACGTCCAACGGAGTATTCTCATCAAAGAGGACTTCTCACCGTTTTGAGATAATGGTCTTTTATAAAGAATGCACTCGAATTTCCTATCAAACATGCGCCTAGGGTTCAGGATCATTCGCAGTGAATACACCTCGATCGATCAGGAGGACTTCCCAGGGACCGTAATGATGGGCTTGGTTAATGGTTTTCAAGGGGGACTTGCAAGCAAGTCAAGGCTATTGAAGAGAAGTCTTCAATGTCTGCTCCAGGTTTACAAGTCAAGGAACCTGCAAAATGAGAAAGAAATAATCTTGCTCGAACTTCTTCGAGCTAAGCTTAGACATTAAACCCTTATGTCAATCCATGTGCCTTAATCAGAAAAGGCTTTTCAGGGTTGTAACGTAGGTAGGATTAGGGACCCAAAAAAGGCTTGTTTTTGGCTCAAAATATGCGAAGGGTTTTATCATTGGTGACCACTGCAAGTATGCTGCCGATCTTGTCCCTTCTGGTTCAAAGAGCGTCTTCAGTCTTTGAAGTGTATTAGTAGTCTTCGAAGAGCATTGTCAGTCTTCGAAGCGCACATTTACCTTTAGAGAATATCTCTTTCATGTTGAGACGGCGTTAACATCTTGTCTATGCTTTCATCATCTGAGTGTGACATGATTTGGGAGTATCCTTTGCTGTCCGGCTCCCTTGGGATTTTCTTTTACAACCAGATCTCACTAGTGGCCTATACAAAGGTATCATGCCATCTTTTTGGCATTTACAAGGTCAAACATATGATTCGCAAGTGTACAAGTATTTGGACGGGCATTGGCCTTGCTTTTACCAGGCACTTTGCTTTTTCTTGATCCCAGGATCGAATTTTTCTTTCTCTTTTTTTTTTTGTTGAAATCCCATTTTTTCTTTTGGGAATCAGGATTTTCAAATGAGTGTGCTAGATGTACAAATTGAATCTCAGCACTCCAACATTAGTCCAGGAATTTTTTATAAATCCTATATTTTGAATTCTTCTGCTCTTGAAGTGATGTCGCTTCCGTCTTGGAATATGCAATGATCACCAACGGGTTTGTGAAGCGAACGTACAGACTCAACTGGGCTGTGCAAATGGTAAAAGTGTATAGGATAGAGAAACGAATGCTTTTCATCATCCTAAAGCACTTGAATTACCATAGAAGTTAAAATGACAAGCACCACACGAAGATTGATGCAAGTTAGAGCAAGAAAACTTCTAACCATTTACCTCCCGATACCGCTGGACGTACCTCCAGTTTGCCCCACCGTGGGGTGGTTCTTGACAGGGGTAAAGAATGAAACCGCCGTTCAAAGGATAATCAATGGTCACCTGTAGTGTTTATGATAGAGAAACGAATGCCTCCATCGTCTCAATCCATGTAATTACTGCGAATAACCCTTACGTCCGTAGGTCAAGGTCTCACTATCCTTACCACTCCACTTATCTCTCAAGTGTGTATAGAACGTGTTTGGATCAGGCTTGCCTCTTGTCTGAGGAAACATCCTTTTGAACAATTTAAACAACTCTTGTTGGAAAAGTTCATTTTGCTTTCTCCAAAACTTACCCTCCAAGGGGATTTATGATGCACAATGCATATTTCAATCATGTTCAGATAACCTCCAAGTTTAAACATGAGTACCAATGCCATGACTGTGAGAATTCTGCATTTTTGTAGGCATGAGAATTGAATGTATGCTAGATTCCAAGAAGCCTTCAAATTCTAACAATAAGGATTCTGATAGTCTTAAAAACCTAAAAGATTGGGAAATGAATACTTACCTGCCCAGCGTGGCTAGGGATCCGTGAAAAACATAAAAGGAATATGTCAGTGTATGTTCTCGAATTTCAGAAAATTAGAACGATACACCTTACCCTTGATCATGCGCTCCAATGGAAATTCATAGATTTATGAAAATCTGCATTTTTCTTAACAACACAGGGTGGTTAAGAGTTCTAAAATTTCTTAAAAACCCTCAGTCTTTGAAGAGAAAGGTTGTGAACCTGACCACCGCGGCGTTAGGTCTCCTTGATCATGCATTCCCATCTGAACGCCAATGCGCAGATTACATAAATCAGCCATTTTAACTTATGGTGATGATGCTTTCGTCTGATTGGGGCGATGAATCCTGCTCGATGGCTTCATTCATCTTTGGAACGTGCCCCATGTCATTGTTCGAAGTTTCATGTTCTTCGTTTGCTGTCTTCTGTCTTCTTCGTCCGACATTCCTGGATATGCTTATGCAATGACTATTATGATGACTCGGCTCAATTCGGAATGAGTCATATAACCAGAACCTGATTTTATTTCAAGGGTAATGCTTCTTCACAACATCTGAATTTACAGGGTGCCTCAATTCTTCTCCCTCAGAGTTTACAAGAATCAATGCTCCTCCCGTGAGAATCTTCTTGATAATGTAGGGACCTTCGTAATTCGGGCTGAATTTACCTCCCGGATGGATAGTATTCGGCAAAGTCTTCTTAATTACCAAGTTATTTACTTCGAAATTCCTGGTCTTGATCTTTCGATTAAATGCCCTGGCTATCCTCTTCTGGTAAGTTTGTCCATGGTAAATGGCTTTAAGACGCTTTTCGTCTATTAAATTCAGCTGTTCATATCTGTGTTTGAAATACTCTAACTCAGAGAGTTTACCCTCTGACCAGATTCTCAAAGAGGGGATCTTAACTTCCACGGGTAGATCTGCTTCCGTCCCATACACCAGACTGTAGGGAGTTGCCCCTGTAGAAGTCCTGACTGATGTTCGGTAAGCCAATAAGGCGAAGGGCAACCTTTCATGCCAATCCCTGTAGTTTTCTGCTGTTTTAGCCAAGATTCTCTTGATGTTTTTGTTGGCTGCTTCCACTGCCCCATTCATCTGCGGGCGGTAGGAGGATGAATTCAGATGTCGAATACCAAAATGGTCCAGTAGATCATTGACAATCTTGCTGTTCAGGTTAGACCCATTATCTATGATGATCGCTTGAGGGGTACCATACCGGGGAATGATGTCCCTTTTGACGAATCTTGCCACATTTCTTGCAGTGACATTCTTGTAAGAACTGGCTTCTACCCATTTTGTGAAGTAATCAATTGCTACCAAAATGAAGCGATAACCATTTGAAGCCACAGGATTAATTGGTCCTATCATGTCTATGCCCCTCATAGAGAAAGGCCAAACCTTAGACATTTGGTGTAGTTCGTTTGGGGGTGCATTGATCTTATCACCATATATTTGGCATTGGTGGCATGACCGGACATGCTGGCAGCAGTCTAATTCGATGGTCATCCAAAAATAGCCAAGCCGCATAATCTTCCTGGCGAGGAGGTGGCCGTTCATGTGAGGCCCACATATACCTTCATGGATCTCTTTCATGAGAATATTTGCTTCTTTGGCATCTACACATTTTAACAGAGTAGAGTCAAACGACCTTTTATACAGAATTTGTCCACTGAGGAAGAACTTGCTGGCCATCTTGGTTATGTATCTCCGGTCTCCTGCCCGACATCCTTCAGGAAACTCCCCTTTTGAGAGATAGTTCTTGATGTCGTAATACCACGGCTCTCCATCAAATTCCTCTTCTATTAGCATGCAGTGAGCCGACCTTTCAATTGCGCCAATCCTTAGGGGTTCTATATCTAACCCCCCCAGTTGTTTGTAACATTGAGGCCAGGGTGGTTAACGCATCTGCAAATTGATTATGAGATCTCGATAGGTACTCGAATGATACTTCTTCAAATTCAAGTGTTAATTCTTCAAGGTATTCGTGATACGGGATGAGCTTTGCATCTTTTGTCTTCCACTCTCCTTGTGTCTGTAATATGATGAGCATGGAATCTCCATAAACTTGTAATCTAGGTATCTTCATAGAAATGGCCAATCGTAGGCCTAGAATGCACGCCTCGTATTCTGAGATGTTGTTGGTGCATGGAAAGGTTATTTTCGCCGCCACAGGATAGTGTTGATCATCGGGGGATATCAGTACCGCCCCAGTGCCTGCTCTTGATAGGTTAACGGCACCATCGAAATACATGACCCACTTGTCTTCTGCTAAGCTCAGAATTTGATCTTCTGTCGTTATTACTTTAGAAGGCTCACTGCTTGACGGGTTTTCTGCCAGCATGTCAGCTATAGCCCTTCCTTTAACTGACTTTTGTGGAGAATACTTGATGTCAAATTCAGATAGCATCACTTGCCATTTTGGTAATTTCCCAATTAAAGCGGGTTTCTCCAGGAGGAATTTGACAGGATCGTTCTCTGTTATGAGCTCAATGTGGTGGTGTAGGGTATACTGTCTCAGTCTGCGAAGTACCCATACCACTGCTACACAGGCCCTTTCAACTGGTACATATTTTGCTTCAAATGGCGTGAATTTCTTACTTAGGTAATAGATGGCCCTTTCTTTACCATCTATCGGGCTTATTTGGGCAAGTAAGGCTCCCAAGGATTTCTGCTGTATAGTCAGATATAAGGTCAATGGGTGACCAGTAATTGGTGGCACGAGTACCGGCGGAGTGATTAGATAGTTCTTGATCATTTGGAATGCCCTACTGCATTCAGCATCCCATGTCACTTTTGCACCTTTCTTGAGCAATTTGAAGATTGGCTTAGCCACATCAGATAGTTGATTGATAAATCTGGTAATATAGTTCAGTCTCCCTAGAAGGCTTCTCACTTCTTTTACTGTAGAGGGAGTTGACAGATCATGGATAGCTTGAATCTTTGAAGGATCAATCTCAATGCCCCTGTTACTGACTATGAATCCGAGAAGTTTCCCAGATCTTGCCCCAAACACACATTTGTTAGGGTTCAACTTCAACTTATATTTGCGCAGGCGCTCAAATAATTTTCTCAACACCTGTATGTGATCCTGCCCTTTCTTGGATTTGGCGATCATGTCATCGACATATACTTCAATTTCTTTGTAGATCATATCATGAAATAATGTGACCATAGCCTTATGATAGGTAGCCCCGGCGTTTTTTAATCCAAAGGGCATGACTTTGTAGCAAAAGTTGCCCTAGGGTGTGGTAAAAGCAGTCTTTGGTTTGTCTTCTTGTTTCATGAAGATTTGGTTATATCCCGAGAATCCGTCCATGAATGAGAACAATTCATAACCTGCTGTGCTATCCACCAACACATCAATGTGAGGAAGTGGAAAATCATCTTTTGGGTTCGCTCTATTCAGATCTCGGTAATCCACGCAGATCCGAACTCTACCATCTTTCTTTATGACGGGGACTATGTTTGCAATCCAGTCTGAGTATAGGATGGCTTCAATGAAGCCTACCCTGAGAAGTTTCATGACTTCTTCCTTAATTTTATCTTCCAACTCGGCCTTCATCCGTCTGCTGCCTTGCTTGACAGGTTTGATGCCGGGATCCGTGGGTAATGCGTGCTCCACAATCTTAGGATATAGGCCTGGCATATCAGCATAAGACCATGCAAAGATGTCTTGATATTCTTTCAGTAATTTAGTGAACTCGAGCCTCTCATTTCGGGACAAATGTCCGCTAATCTTGACCTCGTTGATATTCACGGCGTCTCCCAAATTAATAATGATTGGCTCTTCTGAAGTAGGAGGCTTCGATTCCTCAAAGGCATTCCAATCTCTGCGGATAGACACATAACCCTCATCTTCATCTTCCTCGATGCTATAAGAATGATTAACGGAGAAATCTGAATCTCGTAACAACCTGGTATGCATGTTTGAGATGATATGCCTGAAATGTCATGAGTATGGTTAGTTCGTACTCCTTAAGAATGACATGCATGACCATGGAAAGTCTTTTTGAAAGAGTTTTCGAAATAGGTATAAACGGGACTAATCCTCATGTCATTGGACATCCTTGCCCCGTGGAAATCTTTTGGAAACTAGGAATCATACGGCAAATCAGGCCTCAAGCTTCTGTGGAGGAGACTAACATCATCATCGGGCTGATTCGTGGTTCCATATGTCCTTAACAAAATATGCGTGATTTTATTGAATGCAAGATGGGCCGTGTTACAAGATGTGCTATTTGGACCAACGGCCGGAGATCCAAAGGCGTTTCTCTATACGTACGAGAAGGAAAGAAAATGCAATAAAATGTAGAAAGCTCTAAAATGCAGTATTTAAAGACAAGGGAAGAGTCTCTTTACTCAGAGGAAGTGGCTTCATCACTTAGCCACTCTATGACGGCATTCACAGAGTTGTCTTCAAGAAAAGGATTTGTCAGATCTGGTTCTATTGGTGGAGTGATATCCTCTTCAGACAACCATTTAGAGTTCTGGTTGAAGTGGGCATTTAAAGGATTATTGAATATTCGAAACCTGCCTTTCCAAGTTGGAGAACCGATGAACGAGTCATTCAGGTTGTTTCGGCCTCCCTGGCGTCCTAGGATTTTGCCTCGGCCTGGGCCTGTTGCCTTCGGGACAGATTTATCCACGTGATATTTCTAATACCCCAAGCCCATTCTATGTGGGTTACCTTTTAACTGCAGGGGGTATTTATCCCTTGACTGTGTTTACCTAGACCTTTTCCAGGGTTAAACCCATGTGCCAGGAGCATCTTAGCTGGTAAAAGATTGGCTTCTGAGATGTAGGGGGTTCTCAACCTTGTCCCTACCGGGGTAAGAACTGTTGCTACCAGTTCTAGGGAATGATAGCTTGCTTCTGTTTTCACTTCGGGTTCAACATAGAGAATGGCACTGTTCTGGTATGTCTGGAGGTCGACTTCTCCATATATGGTAATCACCTTCCCATCTACTACAAAGCGTACTTTTTGATGCAAGCTCGAAGGGACGGCTCTTGCTGTAAGGATCCAAGGCCTTCCCAGCAAGAATCCGAATGCACTGGGCA
The DNA here is from genome assembly GCA_021437785.1 of Rhodomyrtus psidioides. Classification (NCBI taxonomy): domain Eukaryota; kingdom Viridiplantae; phylum Streptophyta; class Magnoliopsida; order Myrtales; family Myrtaceae; genus Rhodomyrtus; species Rhodomyrtus psidioides. The sequence continues at coordinate 315,358 of JAILYB010000023.1, read as the reverse complement.
GATCCATTACTTGGAAGTTTATAGAGAATTTTGTCAGGCCGATGAATACGTCCAGCTCAATCTCACCCACCACAATCTTTTTCATTCCGTCGAAAGTTCTCACAGCCGTTTTGGATGCCTTAACCGTTTCCTCATTGATTCCCAACCTTCTTAGGGTAGCCAAAGGGCAAATATTGAAGGCTGATCCATTGTCGATCAGTACATGTGCCACTCTTTTCCCGTTACATTGCGCTGAGATATATAAGGCCTTGTTGTGCCCTCTTCCTTCCATGGGGAAGTCCTCGTCAGAGAAGCTCAATTGGTCTTTTAAGAGGAACGCCCCTACAAAGTCCCCTAATTGTACCTCGTTAATTGTTTCAGGAACATGTACTTCGTTGAGTATCTTCAACAGTGCGTTCTTGTGCTTCTCTGAATTGATGAATAGATCTAGCATGGATATTTGAGCTGGCATCTTCCTCAGTTATTCTATTACTTCAAACTCGCTGGTTTTGATGATCGATATGAGCTTTTCAGCATCTTCCTTTGAGACCTCCATTTTTTCGGATTCGCCTTCCCTATGGGCATAAAATCGTCCAGACCTCATTACCGCATCTACTTCCTTCATCCCATAGTCCCAATGGACTGCTTTAGGATTGTATTTTTCCACCGGAGGGATTTCTATAGTTACCGTCGTCCGATAAGACGTCTCCGGTTCAGACGTGTTGTCTTCTTCCTCTTGCGGTAATCGAATTACGACAAGCTTGACTGGGCAATCTTCCATCCTGCTCAGGCTATCCAGTTCTTCCAATCTGATTACCACGGTCGTAGCGGCTTCGATCATCGATACAGTGTCGTCAAAGCCTTTTGTAAAAGGTTTTTCCATGTCCTTCGAGGTTTATGGTTGATGGGGATCATCCATACCTCCCCATCCGTCTGGTATGATGTCCTCAATTTTCTGATAAAAGCTGGAAGGGGCTGAATATTTCACTTTGAAGTTGTACCCCCCAGAATCTTGACCAAGGTTGTCTACGATTTCGCCTTTTTCAAGCGCGTTGGCCATAAATTTGAGATCTGCTAGACTTCGTCTCTTGGCTTCTAGTTCGTCCTCTTCGAACTCTTCCTCTGACTGAGTGACCGGCCCATGACTGTCTACTAGATTCTTGTGCGGGATGTCCCAGGTGCTACCTCGTTCAGTTTTGATCACGAAGTGGTTTCCTTTCAAAGATAGAGAAGCTTCGACCCCTTCAAATTCTTCATCGGTAATATCGGACATTATCCCCAAGCTCATCATTTTGGAGATACATAGCTTCTTTTCGTCAGCAGAGATCTCTCCTGCTTTTGGGTATGACGAAGCAGTTGCTAGAAGGTTGGTCAGCTTAGGTACGTCCACCTTCAGCTTAGGGTAGTTTTCCTCCCCTTCAGTGAATATTGCCCCTAATGCTTGATGATCTGGAAGTGGGTTTTCTTGTACATTTGGGGCCACATTGTCAAACTTCAGAATCTGACTGTCAATCAAAGCTTGTACTTTCAGCTTAAGGATATAACAGTTATCCACATTATGTCCTCTCTCGCCCATGTGGTAGGCACATGTCTGGCTCTCGTCAAAGCCAAGATATCTAACGGGGTTTGCCCTAGGCGGTTCTTTTGCTACCAGGCGTTGCTCTAGCAGCATCAGGAGTAACTTGGATAAAGGCCTCGGGAGTTGAGAAAATTGCTTCTGGGGTTGCCTTCTTCTAGGTCCTTGTACTTTCGGTGCTGACCAGGATGATCCGCCTTTGGCCTGATTAGAATTGCCGAACGGCTTGGGTTTGTGGGGATCTGGTATAAATGCTATGTCAAGTCCGGCTTCTTTCTCCTTTTTTAAGGGATACTGCTTTCTAGAAGCTTCATGAGGCTTTCTTTCTCTCAAGGCCCATGCCTTTCAGCAACCTTAATCAAGTGCGCAAATGTTTGACATCCGGAAGTGTTCAGTTTGTCGAAGTACTAGTAGGGGAGTGCCTTTAGGAATAAATCAATCAGTTCCTCCTCTGGGATTGATGGCTTTACTTGGGTAGCCAAGGCTCGCCACCTCTGGGCATATGTTCTGATTAATTCACCTCTCGACTTCGAAGTTCGTAGAAGGTCTTCTCTTGTTAGGGCTGTAGCCGTATTGAACTTGTACTGTCTGAGGAAGTCTTCTGCAAGATCCTCCCATCCGTCATAATCTTCTAGGTCTAGCTCTATGAACCAAGCCAGAGCGGCGCCAGCCAAACTCTCTTGAAACGTGTTCATTAATAGTGGAATATAATCCGAATAGTGTGCCATCTTGCGCAGGTAATACTTGAGGTGGGCACGGGGACAGCCTGTCCCATTATACTTTCTTACGAACTCTGGTTCCTTATAGTCAGGAGGAGTCTCTACCTTAGCAAAAGGAGATATCTTGTCAAAGCGGGCTAACTCATAGCCCTGGCTGCTCAAGCATTCTTCGATCTTGGCCAATCTCTTAGCCTCTGCTTCAGTTTTTACGGTCTGTTTCCCATTCTCTTCCTTCTCGAGGTTGATGATAACAGGAGAGGCTTTTTGCTGTGACCGTTTATTTGGTTCATGGATGTCCTCCTCTGCACATTGGGTATCTCTCGTCACCTTTTTGTCTGCTGTATCAGGCACAAAAGAAGGACATGAGTTGTTCTGGTTATGAGCCGTTGTTTGTTTAGCTTGGGTGGCTTCCAGCATGGCCTTGATGTCGCCCATCATAGTTGCCAGGGCAGTCATATGAGATTCTAACATGCCCACACGCGGAGTCAATTCTTGTTGCTCCATTCTTGTCTTGAGGCGAGTACGGAAACGATGTGTTGGTAATTCCGTGATGGGAGTGTACCTGTTTCAGAAGGATTCCCAGTAAGTATTTCTTTTGTCTTTGAAAAAAAGAAACAGCTAATTCTTTCAGTTGCATGCTTCTTGTCAGTAGATGAGAAAAAGGGCTACCTCGTGAGCCTTATCCTCATGTAAGTAGTTCTTTTAATCATTTTCCGACAAGAATTCATGAAATTAAAAGAAGCGTAATTTCTGACGATAGTTTTTATGTATTCGCAAAACATATTCACATCAATGCTCATGTGTCCAAAATAGCATCACACAGAAAATGAGAATGTATGATAAGGTGTCATAATGTTTGCTTATTTTACACTTGACAGAATAGTCTATTCAAGTCTAGGACTCTTGAGGTCTAAGGTGTCCCCATCGTCCCAATATGGATTCCCCTTTTCAGTCTGGGGCTCCTCATCCTCTGAATATGACAGCGGTCCCATGTCTTTGGGCACGTACGGCTCTATTCCGGGTACATATGGTACGATGTATTCGGGTATGTAGGGCTCGACAAGGTTCTGTCTGGTCGCTTTAAAGTGCTGAATGTATTCCGCAGTGGCTCTATGAATGTTTTCTTCACGAGTCATGTTTTCTGGCCAACTTATTTCTTCGGCTTGCGAATTCTTCAAGGAGCGGATGATGGATGTCACCTTGGCTTCAAACTGTCTCTTCTCCTCCTCCATGAGAGTCTTGCTCGGTATGTCAAAAGAAAAGATACCAGGTTGTGGTGGAGAAGGGATCTCCTGTAGCGCCCCAAACTGTCGGATCACCCTCTTCGGATAGTATGTGGTAGTGCCCGTGAATCCTAGCAAGGGGACAGGACCTTTGTCATTGCAGGCCAATCTGACTTTGCCCAGTGTTGGCAACCTTAGCCGCCATCGGAGTTGTTCGGGCTTTAGAACTTTAAGGAAGTTTTTTCACTCTATGAAGTTGAACTTAGGAATACGTGTATGTGTTTTGACAAAAGTTTTAAGAGGATGTGCATCAGGGCTGATTTCAGTGAAACCCATGCGGATGTGGAATTGTCTGATATGGGATGTGAACCACAGATACAAAAGATCACTAGAGGCTTTAAAGATTCCCTTTTTATTTTTCTTGAAGCGATTTAAGGAAAGGAAGGTTTCGGCAAGGATGATGTTTGAGTAATCCTACCCACAACAGACTTGTCTGGCTACTACAGCCATGATAGGGTCGAAGGTGACAGATGAGATTGGGAACAGCACAAAGCTAAAGAATGCCAAGACAAAGGCTCTACCAGATTTGGTCCCTTTAGAAGTAGGGAGGCGGGAAAATCGGTCTATAAGGAAAGATAGAGAGATTCGTCCAGAATTACTTTTTGCATATGCTTTGACTTCGCTTAGGCTTGTGTCAAGGAATTCAGCTACCTGACTCAGGGGTTCAAATAATATGGGGGGTCGAACGAGTGTGTGAGTGAACTCAACTCCGATGACGGCACTGTACTCCTCGATAGTGGGAGTAATCTCCAGTCCTTCCATGCAGAATGTAGCGGTGGTAGGATCCCAATAGAGCGCCATGGCATGGATAAAGGCAGGTGGACACTCAATCTTCAGCAGGTCTAACAGGTATCCTAGTCGTGATTCAGCATACTTCTGGGTGGCTTCGCCCATGCTATCCCACCATGATTGGAGTTCGGCCCGGGGAACTTTGAACACTTGAATATCACTCTTTCCCATCAAGTCTAAAATATGCAAATGAATTTAAAAAGTCAATCGTCAAAAATTACTTTAAAGACATGATTATGCAGATGCCATGAGTTATGCATGGGCTAACTTAATTGTATAGTTCATTTTGAAGAAATGGAAATTAGGACCTTTTTCAGGTCTCGAAGGCCTGACTTAAAGCCTAACTTGAATTTCAGGGAAGTGAATTATGCAATTTAGTCAGGTTCACTCAGTGACTAAAGGAAACAGTAATGTCACATTCCATTGGTCAATACATCAAATGAACAAAGTGGAATGAACTTTTATTACAATCAGGATGCCTAATGAAAGAAAGGTAGAGAAAGATTCTTCAAACAAGAAAGCCATAAAAGGCCAATGGAATGTGAGGATCTAAATCACTCTTGACAGTCAGTCGGGAACTCTCCTCTAATCAAGTGTAAGGGAGTTATCTTCAATGTTCTGGTCGAAAGGTCGTAGTTCCTCTGGCCATTCTCTGGTCCATGGTATGACGACTTCAGGAGCCTTCTCGGGTTTCACCTTCTTGAGTGTGATACGCTTTGGCTTTGTCTTGGTAGCAGGACGTCTTCTTTTTCCCCCAAAAAGTGATCATGGGTACACTTTCTTTGGTCAGTAGTTCAGCCTTCCGACGGGCATATGCCTCCTTGGCCAACTGGTTGGGACGCTGTCTCTTCATCTCCAGATAATTCTTAAACATCTCGTCTGCTTCTCGCTTAAATCTGAGGTTATCGACACAGTAACGGGTTTGGCAATCTTCGGCATATCCCAACTTACGTCCAGTCAGCTCCCGACCATGCACGAATCTAGTGAAGTGCAGCCTCGTGTTCGGTCCAGGGCGAGTGACTTTCCTTAGGCACTCGAAGGTTACCAATTCTGTCGAACTCTTAGGGAACAGCGACATCCTACCCTATTATCATTGTTGTTTCAATTAGTCACTTGAGTGATTTTCATGATGTGAATGCATATGAATGTGTGTAATGTATGCTTCATATTATGGAGTAGGGAATAATAAAGTACATTGGAAATAAATGCCTTACCAACTATACTTGGGGGAATGTGAAATGTCCCCCTGTATCAACGGGTGATTTTAGGTATACCAACCATTCATAGACATGCGCATGAGACAAGTGGGTATACTCTAAAAATCGAAAATCAGGTGAGGAACCTATGGCTCAGGCTCCCACGATCCACATGAGGCAGATTCCTCCCCAATGGTACCTACCCAAGAGGGCTAGATATCGCCAATGCAGATGGTAGGCGGGAACGAGTACGAAAGTCCTTTTTGCACCCTTTCCCTATCTAAGGTATCCTAAGGGTGGTTGCAGTCGGGGTTTGACCGCCAGTGTGTGCGATGTGTCGTGATCATCACAATGCAAGGTCATGCACAGCAGTTTGTATCAAAACACCGCTTCAGTATGTGCATAAAATGAACATACATTCCCAACTCCAACCTGCAGGAAAAATGTCAACAATCACTCCACCCCTTATTTCTCCAATCTGCAAAAACATCTAACACAATGGTTAGCGTACGTACCTCACCTTCGAGAGCATCTGCAGAAAATAAGGTCAGATAAACCAAACAACTTTTTAATTGGCTCAAGTCCTCTGGAATTCTTAACCAGAGATTCTGGTTTAGAATATGTCCCCAGTGGAGTCGCCAGTCTGTCGCGACCCTCTCGAGCGGAGGTCTGGCTAGCGAGGGTTAATGGGCCGTCCGATCGCTGGCTTGATCGAACGCGGGCCTCTCCTAAGGTCCATTACCCAAATCGCAACTGCTGGATGTACGTGGTCGACCTTCAATGTGGTCTAGTGACATGTGATAAGTGTACATGCCAAGGAGTCGCCACCAATCGTTTCGTGGAGGGTACGATTGGAAACCCTATCGAATAGTTGGGAGTGGTCTGTTCGATTCTGCGAAAACCTGAGAATTGGGTTCGGGGACTTATTTACGCCAACTGTCAGAGTTGATGCCCTTTCGATACCTAAGCTGAATGGTTTATATGATCCTAGGATTTCATACAGACGAGTGAGGTACAGATCCTAAATCTAGGAGTTCATGTAATTGGGAATAGCTACCCTATCACTCACAATCATTAGAAATAAGTGCGCAAATCAAGGATCCAACACATACGGATAAAACACATGAAATCAACATGGCATCCCTAATAAGGCCCTATTAGCCTAGAGAAATATCAATCAAGGCTTAGGAATGATTTTGGCATGATTTGCCCACGAGGGGCAAAATCGTCATTTTGAACAATTCGGGGAAAATTCACCTCGAAAGGGTAAATCTGTCATTTTAGATGAATTGGGAAGTCAAAAAACAAGGGAAATAGGATTGTCCATCAATCCAATCCATTTCCTATTTTTCGAGAATTTCCAGGATTTTTCTGGAATTTAAGAGTGATTTTACCATCGGAGGGGTAAAGTCGTCATTTTAGATAAAGATGAGAATTGAAAATCTTAAATATTAGGGCTGGTCGTCCACCTGACCCAAACCCTAACTTTAAGCAATTTTCAGGACTCGATTGGAACAAGAAAGACGATTTTCCCATTAAAGGCAAAATCGTCATTTTGATAAAAGAGGCGGGACTCGAAAACCCAAGCCTAAGAATTGGTCGCCTACCTGATCCTAATTCTTACCTTGGCATTATCGGCCTTATCTCGCATATACAGCAGAGGCGACTTACCCCTAAAGGGTAATATCGTCAAGTTTCGGAAGAACGGATAAGAAACCCCAAAAATAGGGTTGACCAGTTGTCTGTGGTCAATCCTCGATTTTTGGGGATTTCTAGAGTGTCTAGGATTTTTCCACAATTTTTCAACATTTTTTTGGAATTTTCTGTTCTAGCATTTTTTTTTATTTTCTAGGATTTTTCTGATTTTTTATTTTTTTAAATCATTTTCAGATTTTTTTATTTAAAAAAATGTTATGCGGGCCGGGTAGGGTGACCCGGCCCACGACCCCTGGGCGAGCGGCCCGACCCGGATCCGGGCCCGCGCGACCCGCGCCCAAAACGACGTCATTTTAGCCTTCCCGCTCAAATTTTTAATTCCCGCCCAACTTGAATCAACGCTCCTGATCGTACCACGTGTCGCGCTACAAACGGCTTGATCTAGTAAAGGAAACCGACGGCTGTGATTTTGCCACGTGTTGATGCACAGACGACCTGATCTTCACAACGAACCAACTGCCCAGATTGAAAAGTCTGATTGAACCGCGACCATCCGATTTAAAGCATCTTTTATTTCCGAAAATCGTTTTTTTATTTCCAAAAATGCGAGATCGCGACACGTGGCCAACTATCCATCGTCCGATTATTTTTTGTTATTCGGTTATAACAACCGATGCTGACGTGGCTGCCACGTGGGCGCCACGTCAGTGACACGTCATCGTTGACTGGTCAACGAGTTGACCAGTCAACTGTCTTGCCGTAGAAGACGATCGGCGCCGGCTCTGTTTCGCCGGCGCCTCGTCGAAAGGCGGTTTCTCCGCGCATGGACCACCAAAGCTCGCGAAACCACCGTCATTCAACTCGTTTCGATTTCTTCTATAACATACCGAAGCCTTGATACAACAGATCGATATCTTCACTACCTGCAACTCCGGCCGATGCTAATCTCCGGCAAGAGTGTCGCCCTAGCCATTTCTAACGTCAAATGAGCATTTCGGATCATCAAACAACATTCATGGAGCTACAGAGAACTTACCTGATGATCAAGAGGCGTCGGTTTCGCTCGGATCGAGCTCTCAAGTTCTCGACGGGTCGGGATGGTCGTGGAGATAGGTGTGGGGTTTTATGAGATCAAGATGCAAAACAAATGCATATCCGGAATCAGTACGAGCTTAAGAGTAATCTGAGCTAAAAAGCATGAAAAATAGTGGACGGGATCAATGTATGCCATGAAAATCCTAGCTCGTGGATGCAAGCGGCACTTACCTATTTCTTGGACGAAGCTTCGAACGAAGGAGATCTATCCACTCCTTGAGGCGGCAGAAAGCTTCTTGAACTGATTTTGAGTCTTGTGGTTGCTTGTGGATCGACGACTCGAAGCTCGAAGCTCACGGCTACCTCCTTCAATGGCGGACGAAAACAGAGTCTTTCCCCCGCTTTCTTCCCTCTCTCTCTCTCTCTCTCTCTCTCTCTCTCTCTCTCTCTCTCTCTCTCTCTCTCTCTGCGAAAACCCCCTTTTTTTTTCGTCGTTCCTCTTTTTTCTTCTTTTTGTCGAACTCTCTTCTGTTTTAACCGATCCCCCACCTCCAACAAATTTCTTCAGTCTGTTGCCCAGGGAAGAATTTTCCTTGAAGGCATGGTATATATTCGGATCGCCTTCATTGAATTGTTCAATGGAAAGTATACTCCTGGGATTGCTTGAGAGAAAATGCTGTTTGAATCTTGATACTTTTGCTCGGATCAGAGGATAATCGACTAGTGTGAAACAGAGTTCTTAAGGTCGTTTAAGCATATGGTAAAGGTGGTCAAGGACCCTTGAGTAAGATAAGTAAATCCCTGAGTGGATTGGAGTTTGAAAGCCTTATGGCTAGTTGTTCTTCCTGATTTTGAAGAATGGTAATGGGACTTAGTAAAAGAAGAGAACTCCTGCTCATGGATTACAAGCAAAGAGATGTTTATTATGGAATATGGAACGTGCCTATGAGAAATGGTTGATTACCTGGGCGTAAGACCAATGGTGGAAAATGGGTAGTTCGTCTCTTTTGTTATGGAAGGAGTCGAGGAAAAATCGGCATGCTAGTTTGTTTGGAATTAATGATTCCTGGAATTAAAATCCGAGAGACTATCCTGTAGACAATGTTGAATTCTAGGGCGATGTTGATGTTCAGCTGAATGGATGGAATTGGGATAAGGTCGCATTAGCGAGTTGTGGAACTTAGAGGCTAAAGAACTAATGCTTATTGAGGAAAGAGTGACAATAATAAACAAAATATTGTATGGTCCTAGAGGAGACCTGTGACAACAGAGGGCTAAGGTTTGAGCTCTCAAGTGAAAAGGATGAGGAATAGTTTGAAAGATTCAACATTTGGTAGAAAGAAACCGATAATAGTCGGGTTGAGTATCCAAGGAATGATTGAGTTGATTGTTACCGTCTAGAGAGACGATGATTGGACTCATTTAAAGAGTCTTGAGAAACATGAATGGCTTTGAGAGTACCCTATGAACTCTAAGGAGATGCTCACGGTATGCTAAATGTGAAGCGTGCGAGCTGCGGACCTAATAAGGTAAAATTCCTTAGCTGTGAAGTTTTTGGGAAGTGGAATCCCTGTGGAGCACTTAAGAAATGAAATTTGTGATGAATCGACTGAGATTGATGCGAGTTGCGAAAATTGGAAGTTTTCTGGAATTGCTGAATTATTTTAGACGGGTCGTGGAAAGATTTCCCCAAGAACTATGCCATGGAAGAATGAATACGAAAAGAGTTTTCGATGACTTAAGTCAAGTCGATGACTACGCTGTTAATGACGTTTCCGGTTGGAAATTGAAAAGCTTATGAGGGTCGTAATGACGCGACGCAGATTGAAACTTGAGGTATAACGAGGCAACCGGAAGTAGGCATTGCATAAGGCCATGTGAGTTGGAATGCTTAGAACATGATTGGAGTTGGATTGTGAATGTCCTTGCGACAAAGTTCGGGAAAAGTTGTGGGTAAAAGAAGACTTCAAGTCATTACCTAACACGAGAGAATAATGTAGCAGTTTCCTGAGAGGAATTGAACAAGAGGCAACGCTGATGCGTGAAGTTGTTTGTGGATATGAGAGCATTTGTTTGAATAAAGAAAGACCTCGAAATTATGTGAACTATAAGAGATTAAGAGCAGAGACTGCCTAAAGAGAATTGAGGACGAGTCATGTGGAACGAAGAGATCACTCAAATGTTGTTATGGCGATATTCATATCGCTAAGGAAGGGTGAACTGTTTCGCAGGTTTCGCGGATGCTTACAGCTGAGAATTAAGCATTGTATAATTGGCGATGAAGGGACAGATTTTCCCTCATGAAATAAGAGATTCAACTTTTCAATTGGAAGTTCGCCGTGTGGATAGTTTGATGGCTACCTGGAATATCAGGCCTGAATGAGATAAAGGAATTGAGAAATTGCCATGATCAGACCTTGATATCTAAGAGGTATGGAGATGATTAGAACATGGAAAGCTAAGATGCTCCTGGAGATGGCACAAAGGTGTGCCAAGATTGCCTTAACATTATCGATGATGTGGATCAAAGGTTGAATTAGTATAACGTTTGGTCGAGCATTGGACATGCCGACAAGAGAGAGAGACATGATCTTGAAAGTTGATGGACGATCGTTGGAATTCTTCGAATGAAGTCGAGAAGGCTATAGTTCGATTTGGACAATCGAGGGTAAGTTAATGGAACTTGTGCGTTCCCGATGGTGCAACATGATGTTTGAATTGGATGATTATGCTAATTGATTGAGGCACTCAAGGAGTGCGATTTCATGACGGTGGGGTAATGATCGTGATAAAAATGATCTTAGATCTATTGCGGCGTTCTGGAAAAAGCATTCCGACAAGGAATTTGAAAAGTGAGATTATAGTATAACGTACATATTATTTCCGAACCATTGGACAAATTGTATAGAAAGTCTGTATGCTAGGAGGTGTACCACCGACCAATGTTGTGAATGTTAAAGGAGAATGTCAAGTAATGGGAGGAACTACCTTGGAGAGTGAGAATACAATGAGGCATTTGTACCCTGAGAGATTGGATAATTGGAAAGTGGCAAATTTCAAGGACGAAATTTCTTTAAGGGGAGAAGAATTGTGACATTCCGAATTCCGACCCTCTCGAGGCTATTGAATGAAGGATATCGATCGGTGTAATTCAGTTGTAACTCGCTCGGAGTTTGCCACTCCCGGGTTAACTGACCAAAAAGGGAAAGACTGACGTAGAGTCGGATACGTGGACCTAGGGAATTTGAATGAGAAATGTCACTTTGACCATAAAGATTGTCGAGAGAATATCTTGGGCCGCTAGAGATCGATCTAAGGACGATCATGGAATGTCTTGCTAGAGTTATACGTTGGGACGCGGGTGATTCCGCCTAACCAATGTGTAATTTGCGAGAATTTCCTAAATCGGATTCCGATGATCAGGATCGAAGGAACGAATGATAAACCCTCGCAATTACATGACAATCAAAGTCGTTACGGCTTAAAAGAAATCCCAAGGTCGATATGCGCCTGCAAGAGTCGCCCGTCAATTTGAGATAAACTGGAATTACAGTCGACGAGAGTTCGACATGAAATCGGACCTCGAGATTGGGTATTGGACATTGACCTCGAGATTGGGTATTGGACATTGAGGAATTCCAATATATGAATTGAAATGGACGTCGCCTCATCGAGGGTGGTTTATACTGGCAAAATGAAATTTCGGACGAAAAGTGCCAAATGACCATTGTGCCCCTCGACCTTTGGCCTTGCCTTAAGAAGTTTAGAAGGTCATTTTGGTCATTTCCCCACCTCCATATGCTGCCGAAGATGATAGGATCAAATGGTCAAAGGAAGTCAAAGTCAATGAAGCAACCAATAGGAGGTTGCCAAGTGTCAATCAAAGAGAAAGCCAAGCATTAAATGCCCATTAATTATCCATCAAATCCAATTGACCCAAGGTGCATTATTGAGATGGAATACCTTCTCTTTCTTTATTTTTGGCCGGCCACCTTCATTTCCACCATCTTCTTCCTCTTTTTCTCTCTCGGCCGAATGGGTTTCTCACGGACAGGAAAAAACGTTGTCACTGTTTTGGTCATACATTTCTCGTCCGATGTTGGATTGAGGTAAAACTACCGGCATCTAACATCTTATCGTCTTGCCGTTCTAGGAAGGTATTATAAGCTCAATTTGGTCGAGTATTTCTTCCCGTAGGTCCGTTTGATTGGACAAAGGTCAGAATCTGACCCTGTTTTAGAGAGGCTACGTTTTTGGGGGCTTCCGGACCTCAAATGACTTCAAATTTTTGGTGATCTCTTCTAAACTCATAGTATAAGAGTTTAACAAGTTGAAATTAAGGTTTTATGTGATTATTGATGGGTGTACATGGCTGGTTTGTGGAGGTTTTTACTGAGCAAATTCTGCCCGTTTGAGGATCGTGAAGGAATCGGGCTGTTCCGAAGTCTTTGGGGTGTCAATCCACTTCAAACCTCTTGGTGAGCCTTCTAATCATGTAAATGAAGGTCTTGGTATGTTATTTGTGCAAAGAGTTAGGCTTGGAATTGAAGTATGGCTTGATTGAACGGTTAGAACCCAAAATCGGTTCTGTTTTGAGGGTGTATACATGCTGGCCGGTTCTGTTTAGGGGCTGAATGAGGAATATTTGGACATCAATTGACCTATAGTGTCTTGTATGATATCATGTGAGATGTCAATGAGAAGTGTGAGAAGTGGATTGAGGTATAGAGATGATTTATGGCAAGTTGGGTACACGAAACTCTAAGTTGTGTCTTGCCATGTGTATGGCGGAGTAAAACGAACACATTAAGGGCTCAAAGTGAGCATTGGCTTATATTTGATTGTTGGAAAAGATGTCTTGAATTGCCAATGGCATGGCTAGAGAAAGATTGAGTTAATGGAATTAAGCGTTCCATGGTTCGTGACTCAAATTTGACAATTCTTTTTAGGTTGATGATGCATTCGTGGGAATTCTAAACTTATGACTTTGAGGAGAATCGCTTGGTGTGAGATTTAGCTAATTGCTCCAAGTAAGTGTTTCCTAAACCTTTATCGAAGTGCTAGGACACTACTGGACAGAGTGGTTGGATGATTTGATTGCTATATGATGCTTATGCCTGGAATTGCTTGAATGAGTAATGAATTTCATGGGTTGAATGGCATAGCATGACAATTGGACCGTGATAGGTCTTGATGACGTATTTAGCTATTGAGCCCTTGATTATTTAATTGGCTGTGACGCCTACGTGAACTATATGGCTATAGCGCCTGTGTGATATTGGTTGGCTTGTATGCCCTGTTATTGAATTGGTTGTGATGCCATGTTATTGGATGAGTTATAGTGCCCCATCGATTGTTGGCTTGGTGCCCCGGAGATCGTAATTGGCTTGGTACCCCTTTTTGCATCGTAATTGGCTTGGAGCCCTGATGCAAATGAATGATTTGGCTTGGAGCCCTGATGATACCATTTGGTCTAGTAAGACCCCAGCGGTATCGGAAAGTGATAAAATTGAATAAAAATATGAGTATACCATTTGGTCTAGTGAGACCCTAGCGGTATCGGAGGGTGGTGTAATCGAATGAAAATATGAGTGCCATTTGGTCTAGTGAGACCCCGACGGCATGGAGTGGCTGTAAGCCTGGAAAGTACCGATTGGTCTGATGACCTCGGAGATGTCATGTGGCAGGAGTGCCAGAGGAGTGTATGAGCGAAAGAGAAAGTGATGACAATTATGTATTGAATTACGTGTTGCGTGTGCAGTGAACTTGAACCCTTGGGGTTGAATATTGGTGGCTGTGATTTGTTATGCATGCCTGGTTTGTTGATATGTTAGACGGTTTGATACCTTGTGATATTGAGTTACAGAGTGCTTGCGTCTGATAGCATTGGTGTGTGGTCCGGGGGGACTGGTGCTCAGGTCTAGGTTTAGGTTTCACTTATTGAGATTTATATCTCACCCCAGTGGGGGCTTATCTTTTTCAGGTCTCAAGCGAAGGAAACCCAATTTTGCCATGTGATGGCATTTGAAGAAGTCGTTGGAGTTAGATTTGTAATTAACCTTATTATTTTTGAGATGTGTACACTCTATTGTCCTGAGTCATCTTATTGTAGATTTGTATGGAGCAGTTTAATTGCTTCCGTGACCTTGTATTATTATGGAGTTGTGATGAATTGGCCAAGGGATCCTGGGAGATTATTGAAGATCAGCGGCCAGTTGGGATGTTCGCGTGCTCGCGGGATTCGGGGCGTGACATGTGTTCAACACAGTTTCCTTAAAACAGATTCGTCCCCTCCAGTACGTGCTTCGAGGTTTCGTGGACGTCTGTCTCCCAGGATACAAGGGTTACGCAGCGATAGAGGCAAGCACAGCACTCCAAAGCTTCCGGCGAACTTGAACAACACGAGAACACTATCGAAAACAATGCAAATGCAGACAATTCAAAAAGAGGGAGAAGATTTTCGTAGTTTATAGTTCTTGTGTCTCTTGTCACTAGTCCCTTAGAAACAGAAGGGAAAGCCATCTATATATAGGCTAAGCGGGGCATTGCGAAAATAAAGAATAATGGAAAAATAAATTCTGCCGTTATGTATTTAATTCTGTAACCACAGAATTATAACAACCGTTACTTAGTTAATACGATTAACACACCGGTAAATAACTTAAGAACGGTTAACGGCTTGAGTTGGAAAAAATTAAGACAGAAGGAAAAAAGGGCTTGTCGCGAGGCCCACTTTCCGGTCTTGCATTCGCGCCCAAGTTTCAACTTGTCGGGCCTCCGTCGGGGTCCGGGATTTGCACCTCCTCTGCGCGTGCGCGCGAGGCATAGTGCTTTGTTATGATAGTTACCACTCAAAGAGAGTGTATCTATATATAAAGCACTTCAAGGCCTTCTTCCTTTCTTATGTGGGACTAGTGCTTTGTCACTTCCCACTTCCAACTCAATGGGTGTTCTTTGAGAAACAATTTCTCATTCACTCATCTATCAAAATACCTCATATTTTCCAACAGTAAGGCCTGTCAGATCATCAAAAGCTGGTGAAATTGAACCCGAGAGTTGATTGTGTGAGAGATTGAGTGTTTCCAAATTATGCAACTGTCCAAGATCTCGAGGTATATCTCTAGTTAGCAAATTTCAGCTTAGATCGAGAATTTGAAGAGAGTGGAGATTGCTGATCTCTATTGGAATGCTCTGCTCCAGATTATTTCTGCTTAAATTTAGATATTGAAGGTTCACAAACTCCCCAAGTTCTCTGGGCATTGAGCCACTTAGCTTGTTTCCCGCAAAGTTAATTTGTCCAAGGTTTGGCAATGCTCCAATTTCGCGAGGAATGTGGCCAGTGAGATGGTTGCCATCCAGCCAAAGCTCTAGCAGATACGGCAACTTTGCAACTTCTTTCGGAATTTCCCCGACAAGATTATTCGAAGATACATGTAATACATGCAATCAACTCATCTTCCCAAGATCAGGCGGTATAATGCCTGATAATTTGTTATCGGAGATTTTCAGGCTTGTCAAATTGCCCCACGTCCCCAATCTTGTTGGAAGCTCTCCATAAAGTTCGTTATTGCTCAGCTCAAGATAATCCAAGTAAGGGTATGTGCCGAGGACATCAGTAATGTTGTCCTTTAGCTGGTCATTTTGGAGCCTAACTCTAATCAAACTCGTACAATTTTTCAGGCTTCTTGGTAGCGGTCCCATGAAGTAATTGTTGTAAGCAGAGAAATTTTGAAGATCATGACCACTGCATATATCTGGTGGCAATTGGCTGACGAGCTGGTTATCGCCGAGTTGTAGCCTTGTGAGGGATGTGAGATTGTTGATCTCAATTGGAAGAGAGCCTTCCAGGCTATTCTGGAATAGAGACAGGCCAACAAGGGCTGCTAGTCTTCCCAGCTCTTTCGGAATCGATCCCGTGAGATTATTTTGGTAGAGAGCAAGTTGAGAGAGAGATCTAAGGTTTCCGATTTCGGGAGGAATAGGACCAGAAAGCTTATTGTTGTAAAAAGAAAGAAGGCCTAAGTTAGTTAAGTTCCCTATCGACGACAGGATTGAACCTGTGAGATAATTTGTGTCGAGAGCAATTTGAGAGAGAGATCTAAGGTTTCCAATTTCAGGAGGAACATGACCGGAAAGCTTATTGTCGAAAAGATAAAGAATGCCCAAGTTGCTTAAGTTCCCTATCGACGACGGGATTGAACCTGTTAGATCATTGTTTAGAAGCTCGAAATGCATGAGGGATCTCATTCGTCCGACATCTTCAGGTATGTGGCCAGAGAGTAGGTTTCCATAAAAGTAAAGAAAGCCTAAATTACTCAAGTTTCCTAGAGTCCTCGGGATAGATCCACTAAGGTAATTGCTTGATAAATCAAGCTCACTAAGAGATCCCAACATTCCTATTTCTATTGGAATGGACCCGACAAGATCATTATTGAGAAGCCATAACTTCTTCAAGCTGCTCATGCTTCCAATGGAGGAAGGAATGCGACCGCCGATGCGGTTGTAATGTAGAAACAGATCATTGAGAGATTTGAGCATTCCTACTTCTCGAGGGATGACCCCGGAGATGTTATTATTTTGAAGATATAGCCTAGTCAAGTTACTCAAACTTCCTATAGATCCGGGGACCGAACCCGTGATGTTGTTCGATGACAATTCCAAAACTTCTAGAGACCGCAATGATCCAAGTTGGGTCGGAATCTCTCCGGAAAGGTGGTTCTGAGACAAGTCTAGGTAAGCGAGCTTGGAAAGATTGCCGAGGCTCAAGGGGATGTTCCCGAAGAGCGAGTTGTTGGCAAGTTTAAGAGTGACCAATTTAGGCAACGAGGAGAAATCGAGATCATGAAGCGTACCGCGGATGGCGTTGCTCGAGAGGTTCAAGCTGATGATGCTCCCGAGAGGATCGCAACTGAGTCCGTGCCAAGAACAAGGGTCGCTTCCGTTCCACGAAGACAAGATAGAGCGACTCTCGCTGTTGAGCTGGGATTTCCACTTCAGGAGAGCGGCCACTTCCTCATCTCTTGTTTTGCCACCGGAAAGAGCGAAGGAAATTCAGATCCGATTTGAGTGAACCCGAATGTCAGCATAATGCGTGCAAACACCCTTGTTTTACGCACCTCGATATAAATTGTTGCCATGCCGAGATACTGCACTTGATTTATTCTATCAAATCGATTTTCAGATCGGCAGTTTATAAACATGAAGTTTAATTATATTTGGGTGGATTAGGGAAAAAGTCTCTGATCACGTCTTTGATTGATGGGTTATAGATTAGGCGCATCATTCAACACACGAGCTGAATTAAGCATTAGCAAAAAAAGAAGAAAAAAAACTGACTAAAATAAGTTCCATCCGGTCAAGAATTTTGAAGAAGAACATATTTTGTTTGGTCAGAAGATACGAATAGCATTATTATCTTGACGAGTTCGAGTACATGAGACGAGATTCCCAACATAGTAAAGCCCATAGGGCGCGGGGGGGAGGATTAGACAACTAATCGTGACGCGAGGATCCACAGCCATGGATTTTTGCCAGGCCGCTACCTTGTTAGAGCCTCTGCTACAGCAGGCCAAAGTCAAAATCTTGAAGCGCCGTTATTAAGTTTCTGGCCCTTCCCACGTGAGCTGATTTGTGCCGTGAAGGCACCTTATCGAAACCGCATAGCCAGACTCAAGTAAGAAGGAATCTTTTGCTTGTGCGGCCATGGACACATATGAAAAAATTGTCTAAAAAGCCATAAACATGTTTTTGGAATCTCAAACTGCTCGATTTCCATGACTATGACCTTAATTGAATATGGACCCTATCATATGGCGGCCGTTCCTCGAGTTGTCAAGACCAAGTCTGGTTCGTGAAACAGAGTTTTCAGCGCGAGGATTCCATTTTAACCACAAACGGGGTCCGGACCCACGAACGTATTTCCCCTGGATCTAGGAATAGCCACATGTACTAAAATGCCAAAAAAAGAAAACTTATGGGTGTTTTGAGCTATATGTTTTTCGTCGAAATATCTAGATTTCGCGGAAAATAAAAATATTTTTCGAATTTTTTGGTATTTGGTTCTCGAAAAATAAGCTTATCTGGACCCATGAAAAAAAAAATACTCATCAAAAGTGGAGAAAACATTTTTCTCTTTTTGAGAAGAGAAAAACATTTTCCTCATCTTTCTTTCCTTCTCTCTTTCTCACTCCCTTTCTTTATAATTATTATTTTTCTTCCTTTCTTTATAATTATTATTTTTCTTTCTTTTCATTTTTTACTTATTTTAAAAATTTATTTTTATTTGTTCTCTTTGTTTTTTTTCTTTTTCCTTTTTGCTCTGCTTGCCGCTCATTCGTCCTCCCTCTACCAAGCACGAACCTCGGCGACAACCGTCCAGCGTCGATCGGCCATGACGTGAGCGAGCTCGAGGCTCGGCTAGTCCCAACAATCTCGAGCTCACCTGAGGCCGGCGAGCCACGACCCGCAAGATCCAGGCATCCAAACGCCGGCCCATGTCATGGCCTATCCAGCCAAAAAAGAAAAGAAAAGGAGGGGGTGTATACTATTGGCTTTTCTTGCACAACCAACATCCGAGTTTTATGCCAGATTGCACCAGTGTGAGGCTTGGACTCAGTAGAACAAATTACTCACACAGATTCTTCGATTTGGCGAGCTCGTGGCTCGCAGGCCTCGAGCGAGCCAGAGAACGCGGGGACCGAGCTCGTGGCTCGCAGGCCTCGAGCGAGCCAGAGAACGCGGGGACCGATCAAACCTCGGGCTCGCCTGCAATCAGTCGCCATCCATCACCATTGCTAGCGTTGGCCAAAACCAAAAGGGAAAAAGTGAAAAAGAAAAGAGAAAAAAATGAAGATAAATAATTAACAAGATTGAATTTTTTAAATTAATAAAACATGAAAAAAAAAATTAAAAAAAAATATTAAGAGGAGTCCATGAGGGAGTTCGATTTTCATTCAAGTGACGGAAAACATTTTCCGGATCTATTTTATAGTTTAGCTAAACACAATAAAACATTATCATTTTTTTATAAATAATTTTTCAAAAAATATTTTCAGAAAATTTCATGTTTTCGACAAGACAAACTGAGGCAAGGAAGTTTCTCCCAGCGAAAGATTCGATGCCAGAGAAAGTGACACAAAAGTTCACGTCCCACTAGTAGCCGTGATGGTGATTTTGGAGCAGGGAAACACGGCACTGAAGAAAGACTGCACAGTTCCCAAATAATGGACCGACACTCCAAGTCCGCGTCCATTTTCTTTTGGAGTTAGGTCCGCGATGCAAGGAGAGTGCTTCGTGTAAAACACGAGATGTGGATGCGGCCATTTCAAACAGATAACGACTCGTAAGGAAACAAAGCAAAATAGAAAGAGCAAGATGTAGAACAGAGAGCTTCAAAGTCCATTATCGTAATCACTGGGGAATTGTCCCAATGGCCACGTTTCTTATTTGGTCGGATGGCGGTCGCAACTGGTGTTGAACCGACGCCCCTTTTAGGGATGCCTACCGCGCGTGCCGTGCAACGAGTGCACTGGATACACCGCTTGTAGTAGCCGTTGCTGAGAGTAAAGGAACGTAGCCCGATCCTGCCGGTAGAACGTTGGATCACACTGATGTGCTAGATCGCGTTATTTGTGAGAGGGGAATCACGTCCTCTTTCGCGTAGATCCTCTCATGTGACGTGGACACGATCATCGTTAATAAATAGACTGGTGTGGTGTCCTGTGCATACTTGTAGATGTGATGCTTGTTTGAGTGATTGACTGATATGACTGCTGAGTCAAGTCAAGCATTGCATTATGTGTGGCTGAAGAGGCTGGTAAGTGTGCATGTGGATGGTTATCATATTGTAATTGTGATTGACTGTTATATGTGTATATGTTATCTTGCGAGCCTTCTGTTAGGATGCCCTTGGCGAATCAGTTTCCTAACCGAGCTTAGGCTTGATTCACTAAGATTTATTCTCACCCCGTCATGGGATAACATTTTCAGGTCTCAAGTGGTGAAGCTTTGTGTACGCCAAAGATTGGCTTTTGGATTAGTCAGTCCGGAGTAGATGAGAAGTTAACCTTACCCGACCGAGGATTTATTTGAGGTCTAGTGAGTTGCCCCGAAGTGTGGGATTATTTATGTTAGTTATAGCTCAGTAGGGTTAAGACTAATCCGTTTATGTCGAATGTTTTGTAATTGTATGTTTTTGAATGACTGTCTGCTATTATATCCCTATATGATTATGTTGACTAGAAGTAAACCGTTTTCGCATGCGTATATAGTTAATAGGTCGATAACGTGCTTGGGACATTATTCTTCGTGACCTCGTGACGATTTGGCAAAGGATGCCGCGGGTTCGAGAGTCGGGACGTGACATGAGACCTGAAAATGGTTCCCACAATGGGGCGAGAAATTGATTCGCCTAGGGGATCCTAACAGAAGGCTTACATAAACATGTATAACAACCAACCACAGTCACAACATCATAAACATTCACATACACACTTACCAGCCTTCAGCCACACATCATGCAATGCTTGACTCGACTCAACAGTCATATCAGTCAATCACTCAACGATGCATCGTACCCACAAGTATGCACATGACAACACACGAGTCCATTTATTAATGATGATCGTGCCAACGGCGCAATGAGAGGATCTACGCGATTGTCGTGATTCGACTCTCACAAATAACGCGATCTAGCACATTAGTGCGATCTAGCATTCTTCCGGCAGGACTGGGGTACGTTACTTTTCTCTCGGCAACGGCTACTACGAGAGGTGTCTCCAGTGCGCCCAGTACGGTACCGGCAAGTAGGCATCCCTATATGGGGCATCGGTCCATCACAAGCTACGACCGGCATCCAACAATCCCATAAAACCGCACGTACTGCCGGGGCATAAATTGTTGTACTTCTGGCAAGTCGCGTAATCCCATACAATTGGTGCGGTGTGTACGATTAGTTCAAAGCGAGCTTGCCAGGAAAATTCATCATCGTTCCGTCATATGACTACACAATACCCATCCGGCAATCGATTCGTTTCATTATCTTCGATTAAAGCCGGATGCTCATACAGACATGCTCAAAGACTCGGCCCAGGGCCGTTTTCATGCCAGAATATCTCTTTTGATCTCACACGCGGTCATATGCATATGCAGACTACCATTTAGACACTATATTTGTGACGCCTTGGAAATCCGACTTTGGTAAAGTGCCTGAATTCAATAAAAATGATTAATATTGAAATTCAGTTGATAAAATATATGGGATCATAAGGCTGAAGAGACGATAATTGGACGATTTCTGAAACGTCAGTCGGTTTAGATTAGGGTTCGAATTCTTAGTCGCCGTAAATTATGATTTCAATCCTCGCGACCCGAGCCTAATACCGATCGAGCCTAGCCTATGAAATTACCAAATTACCCTTCGTTCAGTACACCGAA
The DNA here is from genome assembly GCA_021437785.1 of Rhodomyrtus psidioides. Classification (NCBI taxonomy): domain Eukaryota; kingdom Viridiplantae; phylum Streptophyta; class Magnoliopsida; order Myrtales; family Myrtaceae; genus Rhodomyrtus; species Rhodomyrtus psidioides. The sequence goes on along the minus strand of JAILYB010000023.1, from coordinate 293,691 downwards.
TTTCGTTCTGTCTTAAAATGCCAAAAGACCAAAATGCCCCTTCATTATTTGCCCACATGAGACAAAATTGTCCCCAAAAGTACTTGTGGTCCCCTTGCCCTCCCATCAACGGACGTCTCCCTCTCTCTCCTCTCTTCTTTCTTCCTTTCTTTCCTTCTTCTGCGTCTCCTTCTTCTTCTTCTTTTGTGCGTGGGCAGCCACCCCCTCCGACCGAACCCCTTCCTCCTCCGTCTTCGTGCGCCACCACCTCACATCCAGCCGTGCCTCGCTGTCGTCGTCGACACCTCCAGCGCCGTCATCAGCCATCGGACGGCCGCAGAATTTCCACGAAAATCGTCCCCTGTTTCGGACCCCCTTGAACCATGAGCCCCGCCCCTTCCTACGGCCGTTTCTGGCGCCGCCGCCGCCACCCACCACCTCAGCGTCGTCCTTCAGCCTCCCCTCAACTCCCCCGAAGCCACCCCACCGCCGGAGCCGCCGAAAACAGCCCCGAAAGCCGATTCCCCTGTTTTAGGGCTCGGTTCGGTTTCTCTTCGATCCGGCCAAGCCGGCCGTCGCCCCCTCTCACCGCCCCCGCCAGCGAACTCCCAAGGCCCCTCTCCGTCGACCCTGAGCTCGGCGGAACTCGCCGCCACGCGTGATGGCCGGAAAACGCCTCGAAGCCCTCATCTGTTCTCGACTGATCTCCCATGTTCGCGCGCCCGGTTCTGTTCCACTCCTGCTTCGCCTCTTTCGGCCGCCGCCCTTGGCCAGTCCCGTAGGTTGCCCTCAACCCCTAGGTGAGTCCCTGAACCTTGGCCGGCTTCGTCACGACCGTTGAGGTCGAGAATCGCCGAAAAATAGTCCGGTTTCCATGTTTTCACCACTGACCGCTACTGTTCACAATCGCCGCCGCCGCTCGCCGGAGCTCCTTCCACCTGTCCCGACGACTGTGTCGGACTCCCTCGTGGTGTTTTCAAAGTTTAGGTTCGCATCGCCGCGCGATAAACCCTAGGTTCGCAGGGGATCGCCGCTGCCGTCGTCGCCGAGGACTATCGACGCCGCGTCGTCGTTTTTGAGACCGCCAAGCTAGCTATTTGTGAGTTGACCCTAATCCTTGGTTAGGGTGCTAATTGCGCCTAGGATTTGTCGTTTAATCAATTGTGAAATTTAGGTTCACGATCGGCGCCGGTTTGGATAGAAATTAGGATTAGGTTAAATGGCCGATAGACTTGGTTAGTCGAAGTGATTTAATTGTCTGTGGCTAGTTGGTTGCTAGATTGAATTGATTGAATGATTAGGCAATGGATTGCCGTGGTTTGATCGCGAGCGAGAGATAGGCTAGAGACGAGTGAGCAATCGACGATTTAAATCGATTGGTTTGACTAATAAGTAATGATTGCATGAATTCGAGCCTTTATATGGCCTAATCGGATTGATTGTTCGTATTTGTATTGATTGCCTCGTTGGATGACTTGATTGATTGGCTGGAATGACTGTGGCTGTTGGGTTAAGTGATTGGGGGTTAATCACCCTGTGTGTGGTTGTGGTGACTAGTGGATAGTTTTCATTTGCATATGACCGTGTGCGAAGTCAAAATATATATTTTAGCAAGAAAATGGTATTTGGCCAAGATTTGTACATGTCTGAGTGAGCATCTAGCTTTAACCGAAGATAATGAAATGGGTCGATTGTTGGATGTGGATTGTATGGTCATATGAGTGTCGCGACCCGTCCGAAAGCGGACGCGGCTAATGGATTACCGATCGCGGGTCTTGGATCGGCGCGGGCCCTCCCAGGCCCATACCAAATCGCGGCGGGAGTATTTTTCAAAAGGATTCGACGATAAGAGTCGATCGCTTTCGACCTTAGTGTGGTCGTGGTGGCATGTGCAACTTGTGCATGCATTTGGAGTCGCCACCGGTCTTTCTTGGAGGGTAGACCGGAAACCTTACTGATCGATTGGGAGAGATCGATCAGTTCTACGGAACCAGAGTTTTTGGGTTCGGGGACTTGGTTACGCTGGTGTCGTTACCAACGCCCTTTCGGTACCTAACGAGAGTGATTTTCCTAACTAGGATTTCATGCAGGCGCAATTTTGGGTGAGGTAAGTCTGACTTTGCACATTAACCAGTTTAACATGCTCACGTAATCATAATAAATAAATAGATGTCAATCACATAAACATCTATCCTACGTGGTGATCATGGAATTATGATTTAATGGGTCTCGAGCCAATGAGACCACATTTAATCATTTTAATATTTTAATAACGGAGAGCCGCTCTTCGCTTCTTCTTGGTTTCTTGAACTCTTCAAGAATTGGGCCCCAAAGAGCTCGCCGACTTAAAAGGCTCCCCCACGTAATCCTCGTAGCATTTACATCAACAATTGACTATGCTAAAAATAAAGATTACATGAAAAATAAAAGGAGTACGCAGCCTCCATTTAATAATTACAACCCCAAATATATAAATAATCATCATACATTCATATATACATCAATTACATTGATTAGGGATTTTTCCATGATCACCACCCTTTCACATGAGTAATAAATTCACAATTTAAAACTTAGGAAGGCACAATAAAAATTCTACGTTGAATCATATTCAGAATTTTTACGTAAAATAAGATAGCCATAAATTTTCGATTCAAAATTGATTTATTCTCAATTTTTGCTACGTTGATTAATTTATCATATAAAATAATCAATCTCCATTAGCCATGTAAGACGAACAATTCGTTAATACATATTGGCCATAGTATTGCAAAAATTGCAAAAATCAATTAAATGCACGAAAACGCCTAAGGATTGGCTCTGATACCACTGTTGGGATCCACGTAACACGTAGCGGAAATAAATAACAACCCATACATGTATCTCCAGAGGCGTACTTCGTGCATTTCAATCGAAAAAAATCACAAAGCCTCAAAGGGAGTAAATAGATTACCTCTCGTAGCGTGCTTGAACGGAGGTGTCGGTTCGATGTTCTTCGATCTCAGCCTCCACAAGTGTTAGGCATCTAGTTCGGACGCACCACCAATTGACGAACGGGGAGACGACTAATAACTCCACAACAATTGTGCTAGCAATATGCGGAATCAATATTCCGAACTTAGTATATTTTGCTCACTCAAGATGATGAGAATATAGAGAGTGTTTGTGTTCTTCTCTCTAAGCTCTCAAAAATTTGTACACTCTACAAAATGTCTCTCCCCCCAACCTCAAAACTCTTGCCATCCTTTTATAGCCAAAAATATCTTCCAATAAATTGTATTTAAAAATAGCACTAACAATTATAAATTCTATCTAAAAATAGCACTCACAAATAAATGACATTTAAAAATAGCACTAACAATAGCACTCACAATTTATAATACAAAAATGCTATTTAAAAATAGCACTAACAATTATAAATTCTATCTAATAATAGCACTCACAATTTATGATAAATAAATGCCATTTAAAAATAGCGCTAACAATAGCACTCACAATTTATGATAAATAAATGTCATTTAAAAATAGCACTAACAATAGCACTCATAATTTATAATACAAAAATGCTATTTAAAAATAGCACTAGCAATAGCACTCACAATACAAAAATGCTAAAAAAAGGCACTAACAAAGGTGTTAAAAATAATAACCATTATTATTATTACAAGAGTTAAAGAGGTTACCAAACAGTACAAATATGCATAACGTATAAATATGTATGACGTATAAATACGTAGAGCATACATATACATCCGTGAAACCGGGGACTAATTGAAAGAAAAATGTGCAATTAAGCCCTTTTGGTAAAAATTGATTAAATTGGAGGGCAAATTGACATAATTGCACTTTAAGACTTTAGAATCCAATGTCATAGCTTATAAAAAGTGAGAATTGAAAACTAAAAGACTCGAAAATGATTTTTTTTTAGGCTCGGTTCGGGTTTATGTTTGTGAAGGAACATATTGACCCGAGCCGAATTTTTGAGATTTAAAGTGACACACTTGAAGAGGAAATTAAAACAAAATTATCGAATATTTTTGGGTATTTTTCTGACCACGAATGGTATTTTTCTGATTTTTTGGGTATTTTTATAATTAAATAAACTCGAAAAATATTAAAAATACCGAAAACTATTTTTTGTTCAAAATTGGTTCCTAAGGTTAAACCAAGGCTTCCAAAGTTGATTTTGTGATTTTATGACCTTTTTTGATATTTTTAATTAATTTTAAAGAATAAAAATCACAATAATAAATGGTAAAAAAAATCAGGTGTCAACAGCTGCCCCTCTTTGAGAGGAATCTCGTTAGAGGTTTCTCTCAAAGATAAGGTGGCACCTGATTCCTAACCGACTCAACTGGGAAAATAAGAGAAGAAATGTTATGACATCGGATCCTTAAGCCTATTGATAAAAGCTCAAATCAATCCCCGGTTTGCTCTAACAATTTGAACATGGGCCGGAGTGAGAGAGGCTTACCTGAAGCTCACCTGTCGGATGCTGCCGGTTGCGACGACTTTCAAGAAGATGCCTAGGACTCGTCATTCAGAATATCCTAGGGAGATTAAGCTCTGACCTGTATGGTAGGTCATACCATGATGGGATTCCTAACTTGTAGGAACCTAAGGAAGGCGCATCCCACGCTTTGGGATTTGCCAATGATTTTGATCCGTATGGTAGATCAGACCTTTGTGTTGATCCTTACTGCGATATTTATCAATGAGTTGACCCTTATGGCGGTTTCTACCAATGAATTGACCCTTATGGCGGTTTCTACCATATGTGACCCTTTAGGCGGTTTCTACCATTAATGTGATCCCTCAGGCGGTTTCTACCTTGGTTTGACCCTTCAGGCGGTTTCTACCTTGAGTTGACCCTTCAGGCGGTTTCTACCTTTGATTTGACCCTTCAGGCGGTTTCTACCTTGTGTTGACCCTTCAGGCGGTATCTACCATGTGTTGACCCTTCAGGCGGTATCTACCTTGTGTTGACCCTTCAAGCGGTATCTACCTTTGATTTTGACCCTTCAGGCGGTATCTACCTTTGATTTGACCCTTCAGGCGGTATCTACCATATTTTGACCCTTCAGGCGGTATCTACCTTGATTTGACCCTTCAGGCGGTATCTACCTTCATTTGACCCTTCAGGCGGTATCTACCTTTGTTTGACCCTTCAGGCGGTGTCTACCATCAGTTTTGACTTTGAAAAGGGGTCTCATGACGAGGGTTCTCCACGTCCGATGAGACTGCCTAAATGAAAAGGGGTCTCATGACGAGGGTTCTCCACGTCCGATGAGATTTCCTGAATTTTGAAAATGGGTCTCATGACGAGGGTTCTCCACGTCCAATGAGACTGTCTGATTTTGAAAAGGATTTTTTTTAAGGGTTTCTCTTCCCCAAGAAAATATTGGTAATCTTTGAGAAGACAGCAATTGTCCAATTGACAAAATTTTATGACTTAAGCTTTAGTCATGAGATGTGCATTTTGATGCTGGAGGTTATCCAAAACATTCTTGCAACATGCAAATGTGATCACAAATCCCTTGTATGGAAAATCTGGATCAACAGTTTGAAAATTTCCAAAAAGAGTTTGCTCAAAACATCAATTGGAATATTTCTCGACAAGGAGGCCATCTCACCTGTTTTGAGGTGATGATTTTTAGGGGATGCACTCAATTCCCTACTGACCTGTGCCTAGGTTTTAGGCTCATTCGTAGCGCATACATTTTGATCGGTCGGGAGGTCTTCCACGGGACCGTAATGTTGGGCTTGGATACTGGTTTTCAAGGGGGACCCGCTTTGGAGTCGAGGCCATCGAATGAAAATCTTCACCATCTGCTCCGGGTTTACAAGTCAAGAACCCTGCAAAATGAGAAAGAAAGAGTCTTGCTCGTACTTCTTCGAGCTAAGCTATATGTTAACCCAAGTGTCTTAGTCAGAGAAGACTGTTTCAGGGTTGTAACATTGGTAGGATTGGGGACCGAAAAAGGCTTGTTTTTGGCCCAGAAATCACGAAGGATTTGACATTGGTGATCATTGCCAATTTGTCACATGTCTTTTCCATTCTGCATCTTCCATTTTTGAGGTGTGCAACCGCTTTTGAGGTGTGCACAAGTCCTTTAGAGAACGTCTCTTGTGGTATTAAGAGATTGACAATTCTGTCCGTGTTTTTGCACCACAGCTGACATCATTTGGGGAGCAGTCTTCTTGATCTGACTTCTTTATGGGTTTTTCTCTCTTCCCAACTAGGCTTTATTGGGGATCAATCAAACAGTTTTCACGAGCATCGGCCTTGCTTTTACCAGGCACTTTGCTTTTTCTTGATGCTGGGGATTTTTTTCTTTGTTGAAATCCCGCCTTTTCTTTTCCTTTGGAACTACGATGTTCAGAAAATTGTGCTAGATATACAACTTGAATCATAGCACATTTAAACGCCGATATGAGATTTTTCTATAAATCCCATCTCTTGATTTCTTCCGTTCTTGGAGTGATGCAGTTTCCATCTTGAAACATCCCATGATCACCAACAGGGGTTTATGAAATGAATTTGCAGGCTCAACTTGGCTGTGCAAAGGATATGGTGTGTGGGATAGAGAAATGAATGCTTCTCGTCATCCTATGGCACTTGGATTACCATATAAACAACACACAAAGATTGATGTTAGTCCGAGCAAGAAAATTTCTAACCATTTTCTCCTGATACCGCTGGACTCACCTCCATTTTGCCTCGATGTGGGGTGGTTCTTGACAGGGTTAAGAATGAAAACCGTCGTTCAAAGGGTTTATCAACGGTCACCTGTAGTGTTTGAGGGATATGAAACGAATGCCTCCGTCATCCCAACCCATGTAATCGTTGCGAATAATCCCTACTTCTGTAGGTCCAGATTTTGCTATCTGATCCGCTCCACTTCTCTCCAGTGTGTGTAGGACGTGTTTGGACTAGGCTTTGCCTCTTTTCTTTTGAGAAAACGTCCTTTTAAAAGTTTTGAACTTTTGATTGGAAAAAATCTCTTTCATTTTCTCCAAAAATTTTACCCGTCAAGGGGATTTTATGATGCACCATGCATGTTCTTATTCATGTTCAGATAACCTCCTGTTTTAAGACATGAATGCCAATGAAGTTTGAATTCTATGTCTTTTCTAGACATTAGATTCTGAAAGCTTTTCTTTTTCTCTCTGTTTTTTATTTAACATCTTCAATGGATTGGGGAAAGGGATACTTACCTGTCCCCCGCGGCTGGAGATCCTGAAAATGCGGAAGAAACATGTTATTGTACGTTCACGAATTTTTCAAAAAATTAGAACGATACAATTTACCCTTGGTCATGTATTCTAACGGGTAATACATGGGATGTGAAAACCTGTTCGTCTGTAAGGCGATTCCCCTGTCAAGGATAAATAACGAGTATCAATTCATATTCTCAAATTCAAGACAAATTGGAACGATACAACTTTACTCTTGGTTCTCATCCCGTTCTGATATTGCGTATTGATATGAACAACATCTATCAAATCCGCCTATCCATTCTTGGAGTGTTTGCAACATCAATGGTTCATCTGCCCCCAGTTAGGCAACGTCTGTTCTGTTATTCGAACAAATGGCTCCTTGAGTGATTTATCAACGTTTATCACCTGAGAAGGGAAAGAAATGAGACATTACTTCGGTATTCGATTGAAGATCGTTTAGGAACGATACATCGTTTTACCAAATAGGTGGTTTCGCGGCCAAACATATTTCGTATTGAAGGGGTAGATCCCATTATACTCCGCGGGTGATAGTCATTGTTCGGGGAACTTGCTCCACGGATTAAGCGATTAATCCACGGCCCTCGGCTTGAAGATGCTCAAAGGGTGATGTTGACACTCACGCGCAATTAGTTCTAGACATTAATGAAAGATGTTCCCGTGGGAACCTTACAGTGCAATCAACAACATATTCAATAGGAGTGTTCCACCCCTTTCGTCTAAGCATTTTTCATCGAGTAACCATGCCTTGCATCAGACGTTTGGTCACCTGCCTTGCGTCACCACTGCGATGGCCCTCCGGCTCCAAATTGATCGAGCCAAAGATTGAACTCATCGCCAAGGAAATTGCTCGGGTCTTCGAGCCATTGATGTTCAAGTTGGGTATCAACAATTGTTGGGGGCAGATTTCCTTCATCGCCTTCATTGTGAGGAACTGGAGTCTTTGAGCTAGAACCTTCATCATTGCCCTGTTGGGGTCGAGACATACATTCCTGAAGAGTATTGATCCAAGTGTCCAGCTCCTCCTCAAGGAAATCGCCTGTTCTTTCTAGCCTTTGGTGCCCAGATTGGCTGTCGTCGACTGCAGGCGAGGGATTCCTCTCTTTGCTCTCGCCGTGAGCAACTTGACCCCTCGAATTGGAACTTCCTCCAATGACCGGCAGGTTTATATGTGCACTCTCTACCAATGCCAGATCCGCTTCAGGGACAGCATTAATGACCGAATCGCGCTCAAACTGAGGAATCCCTATGTGCTGGAACTGCGATATATACTCTTGAGGAGTATTGAGATAGCTCGGCGGAGCATTCTGATTTGGGTTAGAGGAGTCGCTAACACGACTGCTGGTCCCGTCATTGCTGAAACACGGTTGGGTGCTCTCGGCTCTCCAATCATCGTGGTTGTAACTCTGCCCGGCACTTGAGCTCCAACTGGCTTTATGATGGTTTAACGCTATCCTTCCATCCCTTAGCAATCTCCTATAGTACTTGAGGTGAGACTCGACGTTAATTCTAGAGAGCCCCGGCACATTCATAATCTCGAGTATGCGTAGTGGGCTAGCCGAATCAACTCCCAGCTCTCGAATTGCATCAACAAATTTGGTGTGAAGTTCATAGGTCCAGTAAAACCTTGTTCTCTTATCACCCAAAATATCGTCAATACTTCGGTAGCTATTCTCTACGGGATCTAGTCGTTTCAAAAGTTGTCCAGGGAGGGACTCACCGACTTTGGATTGGCTGGCTGTGACAGCGAGTTCGTCATTGAGAGAACTCCCCCTGTGATGATTCATATCACATTTCTCAGAGGATGTTGGTGTTGATCCTATGGTGTTGACTTGCTCATGCAGATCTCCGGCGATATCTGGCTGTGTCGGAAAATGCTGTGGAGAATACGGTAACAGCTGAGCGTTATTCGTCAACAGGGACGGTTCATCGAGGAACACCTCGCCGAGGACAACGAGATTACCACAATTAAGGCAGGTGGCCTTGGTCAGAGCTTCCTTATATCTCGCGCTTTCAGCTTGAAGCTTCTCATTCTCCTCCTTCAGGACCAGTAACTCATGGTCTGCGTATTGCTGTTTCACCCGGGTTCGTTTGTTGGCGAACCAAAACTTGACCTTCGAAAGCTCCAATCCTATTTTTCGGCTCAACTCCATTTTCTGTTGTCTGCTTGGAGTGGGGCATTCATTGAAGAAAGCTTCGAGCTCTCGGATTTGGCCTGGAGTGTGGCGTTGTAGTTGCTTCCTTTTCCGACTCCGGTCATCATTGTATACTCCTTCTTCGTAGCTGAAACCTAGAATTTCATCGCTGGAGGAGTCAGTCTCTATGGCCTTCGGGCAGGATTCAGCTCCAGGATCTTCAAAGTCTCCCAGCAGTTCGTGCTCAGAAATGTCCAGGTCGGGCGTTTCTAGCAGATGGGAATAACTTTTAAACATGATGGATCGGGGTATCTCGGGCTGATCTAGTTCACTCAGCTTTCTCAATTCGCTCTTACGTGTTTGCTCACTCTAGAAATTTTCTCAAGTGATTGTGCGTGTCCTGGAACCATCCTTCAGGCTGCATATGAAGACCAGCAAGCAAGCGCTCCTCCCGAGATCCTGCAATTACTCATCGTCTGTATTCCCCTTTCTTTTTCCTCGTGATAGAATCACAAACTCTCTTGCATTGATTCGGTTTCATCGAGTATTGCGCTCGTCCCCTAGTTCAGTCTTCAAAGTGGTGGGTCTACAATCTTTCGGCGCCTTTTATGATTTGCTAGGCCCGAGAACGTGGGGAGCAGCGGTGGACCCGCAATTAATGACTCCGTTTAATTCATTTAGCTCCATGGGAATTAACGCTATGATCTTCTCTCAACCCCTTTTCATCGTTCAAACGATAGTGGCATTTTCCCTGTGCATGCTGTTACTCTTAATTTCAGCATCCCGGACGCTTGGTGAGGAATGAGTTCGTGGCCACTCAAAATTTTAAAGACCGTCTCTGGTTTCAGACTTAATCTAACAAGGGATCATCACAACTGAGCATGACGATGTTCGTCGATAGCGTTGGTTTAACTATAGTCATTAAAGAAAAATGTTCCCGTAGGAACTTTACAACGATAAAATGAGTGATCTACTCGTGAACATGTTCTTCTTTCTATGGGTGTTCGTAGTGACCGACCCATCGTGCCCCGAGTCAGGTGCTAGATCATGGCTGTCCAAGCATGCCAGCTTCCCACTGATTGAACAAGGCATCGAGCCCCTCATCGAAGAAATCGTCTGTCGTGGGTTGACCAGCGGCAGGCAGAGCACCAGCCGACTGCTGCTCGAATGGAGGAGTTCGCACTCGCTGTACTTGTGACACGCGCTCTTGAGAAATGTTGAAATGGCCCGGGAGGACATTCTGATCAGCTTTCAGTTTGCCGGTGGTCGGGTTGCTAGCTTGATTGATGCTTAGATTTGGCCGGGTATCTCTTGATGCCTGAGCATGACAATGGCGGTCGCCCCTAGCTTTTGAGCTCGAGACGGATTCCTCCCGGTTTAGCTCCGCTCGACGTTGTTTTAATAGCTTTCTGTAGGCAGCAAGGTGATTCCTGACCAGCTCCTTACTAAGCCCCGGTACATTCATGGCCTTAAATATGCGCGTCGGAGTTGCTGAGTCGATCCCCATTTGGTGAACCACGTCTAGGAATCTGGAATGCAATTCAGGGGGCCAAGCGAACCTCCTCTTATCGTGGCCCAAAATTGCATCGATGGCTTGACGACTGATTAACTCATCTCCAGCAGGACCCGACCCTATCGAAAATTGTTGTGCATGAGGCTGATATGCTTTGAGCTGGTCGGCGGTAACATCCAGCTCCTTGAAACTGTAACTCCAATCAAAGCGATGCAAATCCCATCCCCCAGGAGGCATTTGTATCATCTTCGTAGGATCATCCTGCTCATGCGTGACTCCGGCAAAATCTGGTTGAGCAGGAGATGCCCCGAGGGAGTAGGGTGGTAAATGAACGTCTTCAATCATCGCGTGAGGCTTATCGGGGAATATCTTACCGAGGGCGACGAGGTTATCGCAATGAGGGCAAACGGTAATATTGAGAGCTTTTTCATACCTCATGTTTTCTGTTCGCAGCTTTTGGTTTTCTTCCTTTAAAATCTCGACCACCTGACGTTTGCGTTGAGCCTTCGATTTGGATCTCCTATTTTGAAACCAAAACTGGATCCTCGACTGATTAATCCCCAACTCCCGGCTCAATTCAATTCTCCACTTCTTTTTCATGTAATGGCTTTTACTGAAAAGGGTTTCCAGCATTTGGGTTTCCTCCTGAGAGTATTGGTGAGGACGTCTTCTTTTCCCGAGTTGAACATCGTGGATGTCGTTGTCGTCGTCGCCGTGATCTTGATTTCCGTTGCCAGAAGTGTTGGGCTCCATGGTTTTGGCGTTAGACTTGATCTTGGAATCTTCGAGATCCCTCTGTAGTTCAATTTCTGAGATTTTTGAGTCAGTCGCCTCTAGCAGCTGACAATAACCTCTTAAATATGTTGGATTGAGAAATGTTTGATTGGTTCTTGCCCACTCAGAGTTCTCCACTCTCTCATGTATGCTCACTCCCTATAAAGTTTTCTTCGAGTGACTTCGTATGTTCAGGAGACGCTCTTCAAGCATCATTAGGCAAACGTTCCCCCTCAAGACTTTGAATTTCTCGCTTAGCTTTTCAATCGTGATGGGACTGCCAAATCCTGTTAGGGCTCTCTTCGATAGTTGCGCTTACCTCCCACCTAACTCTAATAATGGTGATCCCGACAAATCTTTTACATCTTTTAATTGATGAGCCGGAAATCGCGGACCGAAACGAATCCAATGGTTCTCGTGAGGGGACCTCCTGCTTTACCCCCTAACTGGGCTCCACCAGCATTATTACTGAGACCCTTCATCATCCTCGAGTTGCTATAAAATGAGGAATTAATGTATGGAAGGTTAACGTTCTCGCATAATCAGCTTCTTCCTTCTAATCTCTCTGTCAAACTCGTCTTATTCTCAAGCCAACCCAACGCAAATGGCCTCCTCTCCCGTACGCACTTTTTCAACTGATGTCTTGGCCCAGTGGGAAAAGCTTTATAACCTACTGGGTCGCGGTTACGCACACATAACCGATCATTCTGCGACCGAGGATGAAATCCGTGTCCTGCTCGAGGACCTTGATACCACTTCTCTCGAAGGTACTACACTGGGGAGGGAATATAGAATTTTCCCGACTCTCTTTGCACACTCCTTAGAGGCCTACCGTGCTGCTAATCGGGAGGTTCTCGTGGCTCGCGTCTTGCGAGCTCGTTATGAGGATCGATCTGATCATTTGGTGCTGACCAACTATCTGGCCGATAGTTACAAAAAGGCCGTCGAGTTTGCTAATGAGCGGGTCGCGACGTTGCTTCGCGAGAGGAGAAATCTGGTGGAGCAATTGGCCCTATCCCTGACCACCGGCGAGCATGACCGCCGCAATGTCCTGTTGAGGCTTCAGAGCGACTGGCAGGAAGAACGGCTCGACAAAATAACCGCGGACATAGCTCGCGGGAATGGACTGGTTCGAGACCTGGAAACAATCGCCGAAGAACATGAGGCCAAGGTCGCCGAAGTTAAGGGAGAATGCAAAAGTCTTCTCCTCAGGCTTGCCGACCATGACATGCGGAGTTGGGAGTATGAGCAGAGCATTAATAACATGGAGGGTCAGTTGGGCTCCTTCGTGTCGTTAATTAGGGCTCACTTCGGCTTTACTTTTCTACCCCGAATTGTATGACCTGCTTTTGAAAACCCTCCACTGAGCAAAATAAATGAGAACTCTTGTGTGTGTGTTTTAACTTCTGTATGGTTCATTTCTTCGAGCATCCGAACATCTTCAACTTGGGTGAGCCGAACCATAATATCAGTAAGCTGAGCAAATATGTCCTGATTTTATAACTCGCTCATGATCAGATGAGATAATAGCCTTAGACTTGTCCAGGAAAAGATTTCTCTCTATTACCTATTTTTTTACCTGCAAATAAAAAGACAGAATCAGAAGGAATAATTTGAAAAAGAAATCAAAAACTCCTTTCAATCCTATGCTTGCCCATGACTAATAAGGACAAGAACTTTTACAAGGGTTTTAATCTTGCGCGAAAAGTTTTTATCAATATTCCTCGAAAGAAAGCATACTATTGAAAGGAATGTAATTCACAATAATCGCTTTTGATCAATTTCGAGAGGAACGAATTACTCAAAAGTGCGAGGCATAATAACGTGTTTTAAATTTAATTGAAGATACGGCATCCAAATTAAGGCCGTTTTGTTAAGAACGAGAGTAATTTGGACATCTATCTCGTCATTAAATTCAAAACAACGCCGATATTCTCGATCAATTATCGTGGATTACCAGCGACGTAAAACATGCATGGACCAATTCAAGTGTATAATTCCTTCTAGCGAAATTGGGGTTGGATTACCCTATATGACCAAAAAGGTCGTGCAAGATTTCCAATTTTAATTTCCTCTAAAGGAATTATAAACTTGACTTGGGAGTATTCGGATGATTAGAGAAAATGCCACTATCACATTCCCATGACCTGTCAAAAGAAATACAACCAAGTTCCATCTAAATGTATACACCAATAGATCCCTAATACAATCACTCTAAGGGGTGAGATAGAGAAAGCCTCGATAAAAGTAAACCCTATACAAGAGGACTAGCAATGGAAAATGAAACAAAGGAATGTGATCCTAACGTTTAAGGATGCCCCAAGTTCGATCTGTGACTTCCGGATCACTTGCCCCAACTCGTCATCTTCATTGGACGATATCTCAATAATGTCCATAGTAGGCTCCTTTGTTGCTCACTCGGTGCTTGTCATGGGATATCATCCTCTTCGTCTTCTATCAATGACGTTTGGGAAAAACACACACATCTATCCTTGAAATGGCATTTAATCTAATCACCAGAATGCAATGAATGAAATGCCTATATTTATATGAACTGTAATAGATTCGAGGTATAGAGAGTCTTACCAACCAAACTCGTCGACTTATGTGCGGTTTTAGGTGTACCAACCGCCCAAAGACATGCGCATGAGACAAGTTATGGTGAACTTCTAAAAATCAGAGGGTTTGGCACCTAAGGTTAAGGTTCCCACTTCGAGTTCTAGAAAGAGCCGATTCCATTGCACAGCTATCGTTGCATTGGGACTCGATCCATAGTTCGAAGCGAGCGGAATTGAAAAGTGGATTACCCCGCGTTTTTCCTCACGGAGATTCCATTTTCAATTCCTTCTATTGTGTTCCTATAGGCGACGCCCGGGGTTTTAGGCGCGGTTGTGTGTGTCCACGTGTTGTGATCATCACAATGCAATTCATGCATAGCAGTTTATCAATTAGCACTTCAAATCATCCACACAACATACATTCCTACGCCCAACCTGCATAAGACAATGTTAATCACGGACTACACCCCTTATTTCTCCAATCTGCAAAAACATATAACACCTATCGTAAGAGGACTTACCTCACCTTCACGAGCGCCTGCATGGTTAGAAAAATCACTCAGCGTTTTAATTACGGCCTAAGTCCACTTGGGGTCTAGAACCATAGGTTCTAGAACACAGTGTCCCCAGTGGAGTCGCCAGCTGTCGCGACCCGTCCGAAAGCGGACGCGGCTAATGGATTACCGATCGCGGGTCTTGGATCGGCGCGGGCCCTCCCAGGCCCATACCAAATCGCGGCGGGAGTATTTTTCAAAAGGATTCGACGATAAGAGTCGATCGCTTTCGACCTTAGTGTGGTCGTGGTGGCATGTGCAACTTGTGCATGCATTTGGAGTCGCCACCGGTCTTTCTTGGAGGGTAGACCGGAAACCTTACTGATCGATTGGGAGAGATCGATCAGTTCTACGGAACCAGAGTTTTTGGGTTCGGGGACTTGGTTACGCTGGTGTCGTTACCAACGCCCTTTCGGTACCTAACGAGAGTGATTTTCCTAACTAGGATTTCATGCAGGCGCAATTTTGGGTGAGGTAAGTCTGACTTTGCACATTAACCAGTTTAACATGCTCACGTAATCATAATAAATAAATAGATGTCAATCACATAAACATCTATCCTACGTGGTGATCATGGAATTATGATTTAATGGGTCTCGAGCCAATGAGACCACATTTAATCATTTTAATATTTTAATAACGGAGAGCCGCTCTTCGCTTCTTCTTGGTTTCTTGAACTCTTCAAGAATTGGGCCC
The DNA here is from genome assembly GCA_021437785.1 of Rhodomyrtus psidioides. Lineage (NCBI taxonomy): Eukaryota > Viridiplantae > Streptophyta > Magnoliopsida > Myrtales > Myrtaceae > Rhodomyrtus > Rhodomyrtus psidioides. Next base: position 278,243 of record JAILYB010000023.1, on the reverse strand, counting down.
CAAAGAGCTCGCCGACTTAAAAGGCTCCCCCACGTAATCCTCGTAGCATTTACATCAACAATTGACTATGCTAAAAATAAAGATTACATGAAAAATAAAAGGAGTACGCAGCCTCCATTTAATAATTACAACCCCAAATATATAAATAATCATCATACATTCATATATACATCAATTACATTGATTAGGGATTTTTCCATGATCACCACCCTTTCACATGAGTAATAAATTCACAATTTAAAACTTAGGAAGGCACAATAAAAATTCTACGTTGAATCATATTCAGAATTTTTACGTAAAATAAGATAGCCATAAATTTTCGATTCAAAATTGATTTATTCTCAATTTTTGCTACGTTGATTAATTTATCATATAAAATAATCAATCTCCATTAGCCATGTAAGACGAACAATTCGTTAATACATATTGGCCATAGTATTGCAAAAATTGCAAAAATCAATTAAATGCACGAAAACGCCTAAGGATTGGCTCTGATACCACTGTTGGGATCCACGTAACACGTAGCGGAAATAAATAACAACCCATACATGTATCTCCAGAGGCGTACTTCGTGCATTTCAATCGAAAAAAATCACAAAGCCTCAAAGGGAGTAAATAGATTACCTCTCGTAGCGTGCTTGAACGGAGGTGTCGGTTCGATGTTCTTCGATCTCAGCCTCCACAAGTGTTAGGCATCTAGTTCGGACGCACCACCAATTGACGAACGGGGAGACGACTAATAACTCCACAACAATTGTGCTAGCAATATGCGGAATCAATATTCCGAACTTAGTATATTTTGCTCACTCAAGATGATGAGAATATAGAGAGTGTTTGTGTTCTTCTCTCTAAGCTCTCAAAAATTTGTACACTCTACAAAATGTCTCTCCCCCCAACCTCAAAACTCTTGCCATCCTTTTATAGCCAAAAATATCTTCCAATAAATTGTATTTAAAAATAGCACTAACAATTATAAATTCTATCTAAAAATAGCACTCACAAATAAATGACATTTAAAAATAGCACTAACAATAGCACTCACAATTTATAATACAAAAATGCTATTTAAAAATAGCACTAACAATTATAAATTCTATCTAATAATAGCACTCACAATTTATGATAAATAAATGCCATTTAAAAATAGCGCTAACAATAGCACTCACAATTTATGATAAATAAATGTCATTTAAAAATAGCACTAACAATAGCACTCATAATTTATAATACAAAAATGCTATTTAAAAATAGCACTAGCAATAGCACTCACAATACAAAAATGCTAAAAAAAGGCACTAACAAAGGTGTTAAAAATAATAACCATTATTATTATTACAAGAGTTAAAGAGGTTACCAAACAGTACAAATATGCATAACGTATAAATATGTATGACGTATAAATACGTAGAGCATACATATACATCCGTGAAACCGGGGACTAATTGAAAGAAAAATGTGCAATTAAGCCCTTTTGGTAAAAATTGATTAAATTGGAGGGCAAATTGACATAATTGCACTTTAAGACTTTAGAATCCAATGTCATAGCTTATAAAAAGTGAGAATTGAAAACTAAAAGACTCGAAAATGATTTTTTTTTAGGCTCGGTTCGGGTTTATGTTTGTGAAGGAACATATTGACCCGAGCCGAATTTTTGAGATTTAAAGTGACACACTTGAAGAGGAAATTAAAACAAAATTATCGAATATTTTTGGGTATTTTTCTGACCACGAATGGTATTTTTCTGATTTTTTGGGTATTTTTATAATTAAATAAACTCGAAAAATATTAAAAATACCGAAAACTATTTTTTGTTCAAAATTGGTTCCTAAGGTTAAACCAAGGCTTCCAAAGTTGATTTTGTGATTTTATGACCTTTTTTGATATTTTTAATTAATTTTAAAGAATAAAAATCACAATAATAAATGGTAAAAAAAATCAGGTGTCAACAGCTGCCCCTCTTTGAGAGGAATCTCGTTAGAGGTTTCTCTCAAAGATAAGGTGGCACCTGATTCCTAACCGACTCAACTGGGAAAATAAGAGAAGAAATGTTATGACATCGGATCCTTAAGCCTATTGATAAAAGCTCAAATCAATCCCCGGTTTGCTCTAACAATTTGAACATGGGCCGGAGTGAGAGAGGCTTACCTGAAGCTCACCTGTCGGATGCTGCCGGTTGCGACGACTTTCAAGAAGATGCCTAGGACTCGTCATTCAGAATATCCTAGGGAGATTAAGCTCTGACCTGTATGGTAGGTCATACCATGATGGGATTCCTAACTTGTAGGAACCTAAGGAAGGCGCATCCCACGCTTTGGGATTTGCCAATGATTTTGATCCGTATGGTAGATCAGACCTTTGTGTTGATCCTTACTGCGATATTTATCAATGAGTTGACCCTTATGGCGGTTTCTACCAATGAATTGACCCTTATGGCGGTTTCTACCATATGTGACCCTTTAGGCGGTTTCTACCATTAATGTGATCCCTCAGGCGGTTTCTACCTTGGTTTGACCCTTCAGGCGGTTTCTACCTTGAGTTGACCCTTCAGGCGGTTTCTACCTTTGATTTGACCCTTCAGGCGGTTTCTACCTTGTGTTGACCCTTCAGGCGGTATCTACCATGTGTTGACCCTTCAGGCGGTATCTACCTTGTGTTGACCCTTCAAGCGGTATCTACCTTTGATTTTGACCCTTCAGGCGGTATCTACCTTTGATTTGACCCTTCAGGCGGTATCTACCATATTTTGACCCTTCAGGCGGTATCTACCTTGATTTGACCCTTCAGGCGGTATCTACCTTCATTTGACCCTTCAGGCGGTATCTACCTTTGTTTGACCCTTCAGGCGGTGTCTACCATCAGTTTTGACTTTGAAAAGGGGTCTCATGACGAGGGTTCTCCACGTCCGATGAGACTGCCTAAATGAAAAGGGGTCTCATGACGAGGGTTCTCCACGTCCGATGAGATTTCCTGAATTTTGAAAATGGGTCTCATGACGAGGGTTCTCCACGTCCAATGAGACTGTCTGATTTTGAAAAGGATTTTTTTTAAGGGTTTCTCTTCCCCAAGAAAATATTGGTAATCTTTGAGAAGACAGCAATTGTCCAATTGACAAAATTTTATGACTTAAGCTTTAGTCATGAGATGTGCATTTTGATGCTGGAGGTTATCCAAAACATTCTTGCAACATGCAAATGTGATCACAAATCCCTTGTATGGAAAATCTGGATCAACAGTTTGAAAATTTCCAAAAAGAGTTTGCTCAAAACATCAATTGGAATATTTCTCGACAAGGAGGCCATCTCACCTGTTTTGAGGTGATGATTTTTAGGGGATGCACTCAATTCCCTACTGACCTGTGCCTAGGTTTTAGGCTCATTCGTAGCGCATACATTTTGATCGGTCGGGAGGTCTTCCACGGGACCGTAATGTTGGGCTTGGATACTGGTTTTCAAGGGGGACCCGCTTTGGAGTCGAGGCCATCGAATGAAAATCTTCACCATCTGCTCCGGGTTTACAAGTCAAGAACCCTGCAAAATGAGAAAGAAAGAGTCTTGCTCGTACTTCTTCGAGCTAAGCTATATGTTAACCCAAGTGTCTTAGTCAGAGAAGACTGTTTCAGGGTTGTAACATTGGTAGGATTGGGGACCGAAAAAGGCTTGTTTTTGGCCCAGAAATCACGAAGGATTTGACATTGGTGATCATTGCCAATTTGTCACATGTCTTTTCCATTCTGCATCTTCCATTTTTGAGGTGTGCAACCGCTTTTGAGGTGTGCACAAGTCCTTTAGAGAACGTCTCTTGTGGTATTAAGAGATTGACAATTCTGTCCGTGTTTTTGCACCACAGCTGACATCATTTGGGGAGCAGTCTTCTTGATCTGACTTCTTTATGGGTTTTTCTCTCTTCCCAACTAGGCTTTATTGGGGATCAATCAAACAGTTTTCACGAGCATCGGCCTTGCTTTTACCAGGCACTTTGCTTTTTCTTGATGCTGGGGATTTTTTTCTTTGTTGAAATCCCGCCTTTTCTTTTCCTTTGGAACTACGATGTTCAGAAAATTGTGCTAGATATACAACTTGAATCATAGCACATTTAAACGCCGATATGAGATTTTTCTATAAATCCCATCTCTTGATTTCTTCCGTTCTTGGAGTGATGCAGTTTCCATCTTGAAACATCCCATGATCACCAACAGGGGTTTATGAAATGAATTTGCAGGCTCAACTTGGCTGTGCAAAGGATATGGTGTGTGGGATAGAGAAATGAATGCTTCTCGTCATCCTATGGCACTTGGATTACCATATAAACAACACACAAAGATTGATGTTAGTCCGAGCAAGAAAATTTCTAACCATTTTCTCCTGATACCGCTGGACTCACCTCCATTTTGCCTCGATGTGGGGTGGTTCTTGACAGGGTTAAGAATGAAAACCGTCGTTCAAAGGGTTTATCAACGGTCACCTGTAGTGTTTGAGGGATATGAAACGAATGCCTCCGTCATCCCAACCCATGTAATCGTTGCGAATAATCCCTACTTCTGTAGGTCCAGATTTTGCTATCTGATCCGCTCCACTTCTCTCCAGTGTGTGTAGGACGTGTTTGGACTAGGCTTTGCCTCTTTTCTTTTGAGAAAACGTCCTTTTAAAAGTTTTGAACTTTTGATTGGAAAAAATCTCTTTCATTTTCTCCAAAAATTTTACCCGTCAAGGGGATTTTATGATGCACCATGCATGTTCTTATTCATGTTCAGATAACCTCCTGTTTTAAGACATGAATGCCAATGAAGTTTGAATTCTATGTCTTTTCTAGACATTAGATTCTGAAAGCTTTTCTTTTTCTCTCTGTTTTTTATTTAACATCTTCAATGGATTGGGGAAAGGGATACTTACCTGTCCCCCGCGGCTGGAGATCCTGAAAATGCGGAAGAAACATGTTATTGTACGTTCACGAATTTTTCAAAAAATTAGAACGATACAATTTACCCTTGGTCATGTATTCTAACGGGTAATACATGGGATGTGAAAACCTGTTCGTCTGTAAGGCGATTCCCCTGTCAAGGATAAATAACGAGTATCAATTCATATTCTCAAATTCAAGACAAATTGGAACGATACAACTTTACTCTTGGTTCTCATCCCGTTCTGATATTGCGTATTGATATGAACAACATCTATCAAATCCGCCTATCCATTCTTGGAGTGTTTGCAACATCAATGGTTCATCTGCCCCCAGTTAGGCAACGTCTGTTCTGTTATTCGAACAAATGGCTCCTTGAGTGATTTATCAACGTTTATCACCTGAGAAGGGAAAGAAATGAGACATTACTTCGGTATTCGATTGAAGATCGTTTAGGAACGATACATCGTTTTACCAAATAGGTGGTTTCGCGGCCAAACATATTTCGTATTGAAGGGGTAGATCCCATTATACTCCGCGGGTGATAGTCATTGTTCGGGGAACTTGCTCCACGGATTAAGCGATTAATCCACGGCCCTCGGCTTGAAGATGCTCAAAGGGTGATGTTGACACTCACGCGCAATTAGTTCTAGACATTAATGAAAGATGTTCCCGTGGGAACCTTACAGTGCAATCAACAACATATTCAATAGGAGTGTTCCACCCCTTTCGTCTAAGCATTTTTCATCGAGTAACCATGCCTTGCATCAGACGTTTGGTCACCTGCCTTGCGTCACCACTGCGATGGCCCTCCGGCTCCAAATTGATCGAGCCAAAGATTGAACTCATCGCCAAGGAAATTGCTCGGGTCTTCGAGCCATTGATGTTCAAGTTGGGTATCAACAATTGTTGGGGGCAGATTTCCTTCATCGCCTTCATTGTGAGGAACTGGAGTCTTTGAGCTAGAACCTTCATCATTGCCCTGTTGGGGTCGAGACATACATTCCTGAAGAGTATTGATCCAAGTGTCCAGCTCCTCCTCAAGGAAATCGCCTGTTCTTTCTAGCCTTTGGTGCCCAGATTGGCTGTCGTCGACTGCAGGCGAGGGATTCCTCTCTTTGCTCTCGCCGTGAGCAACTTGACCCCTCGAATTGGAACTTCCTCCAATGACCGGCAGGTTTATATGTGCACTCTCTACCAATGCCAGATCCGCTTCAGGGACAGCATTAATGACCGAATCGCGCTCAAACTGAGGAATCCCTATGTGCTGGAACTGCGATATATACTCTTGAGGAGTATTGAGATAGCTCGGCGGAGCATTCTGATTTGGGTTAGAGGAGTCGCTAACACGACTGCTGGTCCCGTCATTGCTGAAACACGGTTGGGTGCTCTCGGCTCTCCAATCATCGTGGTTGTAACTCTGCCCGGCACTTGAGCTCCAACTGGCTTTATGATGGTTTAACGCTATCCTTCCATCCCTTAGCAATCTCCTATAGTACTTGAGGTGAGACTCGACGTTAATTCTAGAGAGCCCCGGCACATTCATAATCTCGAGTATGCGTAGTGGGCTAGCCGAATCAACTCCCAGCTCTCGAATTGCATCAACAAATTTGGTGTGAAGTTCATAGGTCCAGTAAAACCTTGTTCTCTTATCACCCAAAATATCGTCAATACTTCGGTAGCTATTCTCTACGGGATCTAGTCGTTTCAAAAGTTGTCCAGGGAGGGACTCACCGACTTTGGATTGGCTGGCTGTGACAGCGAGTTCGTCATTGAGAGAACTCCCCCTGTGATGATTCATATCACATTTCTCAGAGGATGTTGGTGTTGATCCTATGGTGTTGACTTGCTCATGCAGATCTCCGGCGATATCTGGCTGTGTCGGAAAATGCTGTGGAGAATACGGTAACAGCTGAGCGTTATTCGTCAACAGGGACGGTTCATCGAGGAACACCTCGCCGAGGACAACGGGATTACCACAATTAAGGCAGGTGGCCTTGGTCAGAGCTTCCTTATATCTCGCGCTTTCAGCTTGAAGCTTCTCATTCTCCTCCTTCAGGACCAGTAACTCATGGTCTGCGTATTGCTGTTTCACCCGGGTTCGTTTGTTGGCGAACCAAAACTTGACCTTCGAAAGCTCCAATCCTATTTTTCGGCTCAACTCCATTTTCTGTTGTCTGCTTGGAGTGGGGCATTCATTGAAGAAAGCTTCGAGCTCTCGGATTTGGCCTGGAGTGTGGCGTTGTAGTTGCTTCCTTTTCCGACTCCGGTCATCATTGTATACTCCTTCTTCGTAGCTGAAACCTAGAATTTCATCGCTGGAGGAGTCAGTCTCTATGGCCTTCGGGCAGGATTCAGCTCTAGGATCTTCAAAGTCTCCCAGCAGTTCGTGCTCAGAAATGTCCAGGTCGGGCGTTTCTAGCAGATGGGAATAACTTTTAAACATGATGGATCGGGGTATCTCGGGCTGATCTAGTTCACTCAGCTTTCTCAATTCGCTCTTACGTGTTTGCTCACTCTAGAAATTTTCTCAAGTGATTGTGCGTGTCCTGGAACCATCCTTCAGGCTGCATATGAAGACCAGCAAGCAAGCGCTCCTCCCGAGATCCTGCAATTACTCATCGTCTGTATTCCCCTTTCTTTTTCCTCGTGATAGAATCACAAACTCTCTTGCATTGATTCGGTTTCATCGAGTATTGCGCTCGTCCCCTAGTTCAGTCTTCAAAGTGGTGGGTCTACAATCTTTCGGCGCCTTTTATGATTTGCTAGGCCCGAGAACGTGGGGAGCAGCGGTGGACCCGCAATTAATGACTCCGTTTAATTCATTTAGCTCCATGGGAATTAACGCTATGATCTTCTCTCAACCCCTTTTCATCGTTCAAACGATAGTGGCATTTTCCCTGTGCATGCTGTTACTCTTAATTTCAGCATCCCGGACGCTTGGTGAGGAATGAGTTCGTGGCCACTCAAAATTTTAAAGACCGTCTCTGGTTTCAGACTTAATCTAACAAGGGATCATCACAACTGAGCATGACGATGTTCGTCGATAGCGTTGGTTTAACTATAGTCATTAAAGAAAAATGTTCCCGTAGGAACTTTACAACGATAAAATGAGTGATCTACTCGTGAACATGTTCTTCTTTCTATGGGTGTTCGTAGTGACCGACCCATCGTGCCCCGAGTCAGGTGCTAGATCATGGCTGTCCAAGCATGCCAGCTTCCCACTGATTGAACAAGGCATCGAGCCCCTCATCGAAGAAATCGTCTGTCGTGGGTTGACCAGCGGCAGGCAGAGCACCAGCCGACTGCTGCTCGAATGGAGGAGTTCGCACTCGCTGTACTTGTGACACGCGCTCTTGAGAAATGTTGAAATGGCCCGGGAGGACATTCTGATCAGCTTTCAGTTTGCCGGTGGTCGGGTTGCTAGCTTGATTGATGCTTAGATTTGGCCGGGTATCTCTTGATGCCTGAGCATGACAATGGCGGTCGCCCCTAGCTTTTGAGCTCGAGACGGATTCCTCCCGGTTTAGCTCCGCTCGACGTTGTTTTAATAGCTTTCTGTAGGCAGCAAGGTGATTCCTGACCAGCTCCTTACTAAGCCCCGGTACATTCATGGCCTTAAATATGCGCGTCGGAGTTGCTGAGTCGATCCCCATTTGGTGAACCACGTCTAGGAATCTGGAATGCAATTCAGGGGGCCAAGCGAACCTCCTCTTATCGTGGCCCAAAATTGCATCGATGGCTTGACGACTGATTAACTCATCTCCAGCAGGACCCGACCCTATCGAAAATTGTTGTGCATGAGGCTGATATGCTTTGAGCTGGTCGGCGGTAACATCCAGCTCCTTGAAACTGTAACTCCAATCAAAGCGATGCAAATCCCATCCCCCAGGAGGCATTTGTATCATCTTCGTAGGATCATCCTGCTCATGCGTGACTCCGGCAAAATCTGGTTGAGCAGGAGATGCCCCGAGGGAGTAGGGTGGTAAATGAACGTCTTCAATCATCGCGTGAGGCTTATCGGGGAATATCTTACCGAGGGCGACGAGGTTATCGCAATGAGGGCAAACGGTAATATTGAGAGCTTTTTCATACCTCATGTTTTCTGTTCGCAGCTTTTGGTTTTCTTCCTTTAAAATCTCGACCACCTGACGTTTGCGTTGAGCCTTCGATTTGGATCTCCTATTTTGAAACCAAAACTGGATCCTCGACTGATTAATCCCCAACTCCCGGCTCAATTCAATTCTCCACTTCTTTTTCATGTAATGGCTTTTACTGAAAAGGGTTTCCAGCATTTGGGTTTCCTCCTGAGAGTATTGGTGAGGACGTCTTCTTTTCCCGAGTTGAACATCGTGGATGTCGTTGTCGTCGTCGCCGTGATCTTGATTTCCGTTGCCAGAAGTGTTGGGCTCCATGGTTTTGGCGTTAGACTTGATCTTGGAATCTTCGAGATCCCTCTGTAGTTCAATTTCTGAGATTTTTGAGTCAGTCGCCTCTAGCAGCTGACAATAACCTCTTAAATATGTTGGATTGAGAAATGTTTGATTGGTTCTTGCCCACTCAGAGTTCTCCACTCTCTCATGTATGCTCACTCCCTATAAAGTTTTCTTCGAGTGACTTCGTATGTTCAGGAGACGCTCTTCAAGCATCATTAGGCAAACGTTCCCCCTCAAGACTTTGAATTTCTCGCTTAGCTTTTCAATCGTGATGGGACTGCCAAATCCTGTTAGGGCTCTCTTCGATAGTTGCGCTTACCTCCCACCTAACTCTAATAATGGTGATCCCGACAAATCTTTTACATCTTTTAATTGATGAGCCGGAAATCGCGGACCGAAACGAATCCAATGGTTCTCGTGAGGGGACCTCCTGCTTTACCCCCTAACTGGGCTCCACCAGCATTATTACTGAGACCCTTCATCATCCTCGAGTTGCTATAAAATGAGGAATTAATGTATGGAAGGTTAACGTTCTCGCATAATCAGCTTCTTCCTTCTAATCTCTCTGTCAAACTCGTCTTATTCTCAAGCCAACCCAACGCAAATGGCCTCCTCTCCCGTACGCACTTTTTCAACTGATGTCTTGGCCCAGTGGGAAAAGCTTTATAACCTACTGGGTCGCGGTTACGCACACATAACCGATCATTCTGCGACCGAGGATGAAATCCGTGTCCTGCTCGAGGACCTTGATACCACTTCTCTCGAAGGTACTACACTGGGGAGGGAATATAGAATTTTCCCGACTCTCTTTGCACACTCCTTAGAGGCCTACCGTGCTGCTAATCGGGAGGTTCTCGTGGCTCGCGTCTTGCGAGCTCGTTATGAGGATCGATCTGATCATTTGGTGCTGACCAACTATCTGGCCGATAGTTACAAAAAGGCCGTCGAGTTTGCTAATGAGCGGGTCGCGACGTTGCTTCGCGAGAGGAGAAATCTGGTGGAGCAATTGGCCCTATCCCTGACCACCGGCGAGCATGACCGCCGCAATGTCCTGTTGAGGCTTCAGAGCGACTGGCAGGAAGAACGGCTCGACAAAATAACCGCGGACATAGCTCGCGGGAATGGACTGGTTCGAGACCTGGAAACAATCGCCGAAGAACATGAGGCCAAGGTCGCCGAAGTTAAGGGAGAATGCAAAAGTCTTCTCCTCAGGCTTGCCGACCATGACATGCGGAGTTGGGAGTATGAGCAGAGCATTAATAACATGGAGGGTCAGTTGGGCTCCTTCGTGTCGTTAATTAGGGCTCACTTCGGCTTTACTTTTCTACCCCGAATTGTATGACCTGCTTTTGAAAACCCTCCACTGAGCAAAATAAATGAGAACTCTTGTGTGTGTGTTTTAACTTCTGTATGGTTCATTTCTTCGAGCATCCGAACATCTTCAACTTGGGTGAGCCGAACCATAATATCAGTAAGCTGAGCAAATATGTCCTGATTTTATAACTCGCTCATGATCAGATGAGATAATAGCCTTAGACTTGTCCAGGAAAAGATTTCTCTCTATTACCTATTTTTTTACCTGCAAATAAAAAGACAGAATCAGAAGGAATAATTTGAAAAAGAAATCAAAAACTCCTTTCAATCCTATGCTTGCCCATGACTAATAAGGACAAGAACTTTTACAAGGGTTTTAATCTTGCGCGAAAAGTTTTTATCAATATTCCTCGAAAGAAAGCATACTATTGAAAGGAATGTAATTCACAATAATCGCTTTTGATCAATTTCGAGAGGAACGAATTACTCAAAAGTGCGAGGCATAATAACGTGTTTTAAATTTAATTGAAGATACGGCATCCAAATTAAGGCCGTTTTGTTAAGAACGAGAGTAATTTGGACATCTATCTCGTCATTAAATTCAAAACAACGCCGATATTCTCGATCAATTATCGTGGATTACCAGCGACGTAAAACATGCATGGACCAATTCAAGTGTATAATTCCTTCTAGCGAAATTGGGGTTGGATTACCCTATATGACCAAAAAGGTCGTGCAAGATTTCCAATTTTAATTTCCTCTAAAGGAATTATAAACTTGACTTGGGAGTATTCGGATGATTAGAGAAAATGCCACTATCACATTCCCATGACCTGTCAAAAGAAATACAACCAAGTTCCATCTAAATGTATACACCAATAGATCCCTAATACAATCACTCTAAGGGGTGAGATAGAGAAAGCCTCGATAAAAGTAAACCCTATACAAGAGGACTAGCAATGGAAAATGAAACAAAGGAATGTGATCCTAACGTTTAAGGATGCCCCAAGTTCGATCTGTGACTTCCGGATCACTTGCCCCAACTCGTCATCTTCATTGGACGATATCTCAATAATGTCCATAGTAGGCTCCTTTGTTGCTCACTCGGTGCTTGTCATGGGATATCATCCTCTTCGTCTTCTATCAATGACGTTTGGGAAAAACACACACATCTATCCTTGAAATGGCATTTAATCTAATCACCAGAATGCAATGAATGAAATGCCTATATTTATATGAACTGTAATAGATTCGAGGTATAGAGAGTCTTACCAACCAAACTCGTCGACTTATGTGCGGTTTTAGGTGTACCAACCGCCCAAAGACATGCGCATGAGACAAGTTATGGTGAACTTCTAAAAATCAGAGGGTTTGGCACCTAAGGTTAAGGTTCCCACTTCGAGTTCTAGAAAGAGCCGATTCCATTGCACAGCTATCGTTGCATTGGGACTCGATCCATAGTTCGAAGCGAGCGGAATTGAAAAGTGGATTACCCCGCGTTTTTCCTCACGGAGATTCCATTTTCAATTCCTTCTATTGTGTTCCTATAGGCGACGCCCGGGGTTTTAGGCGCGGTTGTGTGTGTCCACGTGTTGTGATCATCACAATGCAATTCATGCATAGCAGTTTATCAATTAGCACTTCAAATCATCCACACAACATACATTCCTACGCCCAACCTGCATAAGACAATGTTAATCACGGACTACACCCCTTATTTCTCCAATCTGCAAAAACATATAACACCTATCGTAAGAGGACTTACCTCACCTTCACGAGCGCCTGCATGGTTAGAAAAATCACTCAGCGTTTTAATTACGGCCTAAGTCCACTTGGGGTCTAGAACCATAGGTTCTAGAACACAGTGTCCCCAGTGGAGTCGCCAGCTGTCGCGACCCGTCCGAAAGCGGACGCGGCTAATGGATTACCGATCGCGGGTCTTGGATCGGCGCGGGCCCTCCCAGGCCCATACCAAATCGCGGCGGGAGTATTTTTCAAAAGGATTCGACGATAAGAGTCGATCGCTTTCGACCTTAGTGTGGTCGTGGTGGCATGTGCAACTTGTGCATGCATTTGGAGTCGCCACCGGTCTTTCTTGGAGGGTAGACCGGAAACCTTACTGATCGATTGGGAGAGATCGATCAGTTCTACGGAACCAGAGTTTTTGGGTTCGGGGACTTGGTTACGCTGGTGTCGTTACCAACGCCCTTTCGGTACCTAACGAGAGTGATTTTCCTAACTAGGATTTCATGCAGGCGCAATTTTGGGTGAGGTAAGTCTGACTTTGCACATTAACCAGTTTAACATGCTCACGTAATCATAATAAATAAATAGATGTCAATCACATAAACATCTATCCTACGTGGTGATCATGGAATTATGATTTAATGGGTCTCGAGCCAATGAGACCACATTTAATCATTTTAATATTTTAATAACGGAGAGCCGCTCTTCGCTTCTTCTTGGTTTCTTGAACTCTTCAAGAATTGGGCCCCAAAGAGCTCGCCGACTTAAAAGGCTCCCCCACGTAATCCTCGTAGCATTTACATCAACAATTGACTATGCTAAAAATAAAGATTACATGAAAAATAAAAGGAGTACGCAGCCTCCATTTAATAATTACAACCCCAAATATATAAATAATCATCATACATTCATATATACATCAATTACATTGATTAGGGATTTTTCCATGATCACCACCCTTTCACATGAGTAATAAATTCACAATTTAAAACTTAGGAAGGCACAATAAAAATTCTACGTTGAATCATATTCAGAATTTTTACGTAAAATAAGATAGCCATAAATTTTCGATTCAAAATTGATTTATTCTCAATTTTTGCTACGTTGATTAATTTATCATATAAAATAATCAATCTCCATTAGCCATGTAAGACGAACAATTCGTTAATACATATTGGCCATAGTATTGCAAAAATTGCAAAAATCAATTAAATGCACGAAAACGCCTAAGGATTGGCTCTGATACCACTGTTGGGATCCACGTAACACGTAGCGGAAATAAATAACAACCCATACATGTATCTCCAGAGGCGTACTTCGTGCATTTCAATCGAAAAAAATCACAAAGCCTCAAAGGGAGTAAATAGATTACCTCTCGTAGCGTGCTTGAACGGAGGTGTCGGTTCGATGTTCTTCGATCTCAGCCTCCACAAGTGTTAGGCATCTAGTTCGGACGCACCACCAATTGACGAACGGGGAGACGACTAATAACTCCACAACAATTGTGCTAGCAATATGCGGAATCAATATTCCGAACTTAGTATATTTTGCTCACTCAAGATGATGAGAATATAGAGAGTGTTTGTGTTCTTCTCTCTAAGCTCTCAAAAATTTGTACACTCTACAAAATGTCTCTCCCCCCAACCTCAAAACTCTTGCCATCCTTTTATAGCCAAAAATATCTTCCAATAAATTGTATTTAAAAATAGCACTAACAATTATAAATTCTATCTAAAAATAGCACTCACAAATAAATGACATTTAAAAATAGCACTAACAATAGCACTCACAATTTATAATACAAAAATGCTATTTAAAAATAGCACTAACAATTATAAATTCTATCTAATAATAGCACTCACAATTTATGATAAATAAATGCCATTTAAAAATAGCGCTAACAATAGCACTCACAATTTATGATAAATAAATGTCATTTAAAAATAGCACTAACAATAGCACTCATAATTTATAATACAAAAATGCTATTTAAAAATAGCACTAGCAATAGCACTCACAATACAAAAATGCTAAAAAAAGGCACTAACAAAGGTGTTAAAAATAATAACCATTATTATTATTACAAGAGTTAAAGAGGTTACCAAACAGTACAAATATGCATAACGTATAAATATGTATGACGTATAAATACGTAGAGCATACATATACATCCGTGAAACCGGGGACTAATTGAAAGAAAAATGTGCAATTAAGCCCTTTTGGTAAAAATTGATTAAATTGGAGGGCAAATTGACATAATTGCACTTTAAGACTTTAGAATCCAATGTCATAGCTTATAAAAAGTGAGAATTGAAAACTAAAAGACTCGAAAATGATTTTTTTTTAGGCTCGGTTCGGGTTTATGTTTGTGAAGGAACATATTGACCCGAGCCGAATTTTTGAGATTTAAAGTGACACACTTGAAGAGGAAATTAAAACAAAATTATCGAATATTTTTGGGTATTTTTCTGACCACGAATGGTATTTTTCTGATTTTTTGGGTATTTTTATAATTAAATAAACTCGAAAAATATTAAAAATACCGAAAACTATTTTTTGTTCAAAATTGGTTCCTAAGGTTAAACCAAGGCTTCCAAAGTTGATTTTGTGATTTTATGACCTTTTTTGATTTTTTTAATTAATTTTAAAGAATAAAAATCACAATAATAAATGGTAAAAAAAATCAGGTGTCAACAATGAGGAAAAACGATTATGCATTCCTAGCAAGTTCGTGTCGTACCAATCTGATGGAATCGAACGACTTGCCAGAAGCACGACAGCTCTAATCCGGTGTTAACTAGTACGGATGCAGAGTTGGTCGGAGGCCGATCGCAATGGACGTTGGACCGACACCTCGTATAGGGATGCGTGCCGTGCAACGGGTGCACTGGATACACCGCTTGTAGTAGCCGTTGCCAAGAGTAAAGGAACGTAGCCGGTTCTGCCGGTAGAACGTTGGATCGCACTGAAGTGTTAGATCGCGTTATTTGTGAGAGTCGAATCACGCCCCTTTTTCGCATAGATCCTCTCATGTGCCGGAGGCACAATCATCGTTAATAAAAGGATTGAATACAATGTAACTTTGTGCATGGGTTAGTGTGAGCGCATCCCGACTACGAGTTTGGAATGGAACAAATGGAGTAGGAAGACGGACGTTCAGACTCGCTTGTGTTCGAGTTATTTTTGTATTGTGTGCATTATCCTGGTGAATGTCCTGTGCATACTTGTGGAAGTAATGTTGTGATTGACTGATTGACTGATTTGACTGTTGAGTCGAGTCAAGCATTGCATTATGTGTGGCTGAAGATGGTAAGTGTGCATGTGGATGATTATCCTCTTGTGATTGTGATTGACTGTGGTACGTGTTTAAGTGAACCTTCTTTTAGGATACCCTAGGTGAATCAGTTTCCTAACCGAGCTTAGGCTTGATTCACTGAGATTTATTCTCACCCCGTCGTGGGATAACAATTTCAGGTTCCTTCGGATGAAGACATGTGGACGCCAAGGTTTGGCTTTTGGGTTTATAAGTTTGGAGCAGATAAGAAGTTAATCTTACCTGACCGAGTAACTATTTGAGGTCTAGTGAGCCGCCCCGAAGTATGGGGTTATTTATTTAGCTATAGCCCAATGGGTTAAGATCCATATGTATATGTCGAATGATTTATAATGACATGTTTTTGAATGACTGTTCTGACTGCCTATTTTTCTATCCCTGTTTGATTATGATGTCAGGGAGTTAAAACGTTTTCGCTTGCGTAGTTAAGTGATAGGTCGATAGTGTGCCTGGGACGCTATCTCTATGACCTCGTGGCGATTTGGCAAGGGATGTCGCGGGCTCGAGAGTCGGGGCGTGACATCCCCGCCCATGGTGGTATCAGAGCTAGGTCAGCCTGATCCATCTGGTCATTGCTTAGAGTGACAAGGAGTGTTGGGATTTGGGATAGTTAGTAGGATGGTAAGCTTTTGCATGTGCTTGTTATCTATATTTTTGATTGATTATTGGTTATCTCATTACATGTTGCCTGGGGTGGGCAGGACTCCATAAGTTACTTGTATAATGAGCAACCATAATGAGAGGGTTCCTAGTGGAAGGATAGCTCAAGAAGATCCTAGAGTATAAGGGATCCTGCAGGCATTGGAAATTTTGAAAGCTGTAGTTGGGCCGCTAGTGGGTAGTCAAGCTAGTGCTACCGTCGTTTCGCATGAAGACTCATTGACTGGAAATGAGAGTGATACGCGACCAATACCTGAGTTGATCGAAAGGTTTTTAGATCTCGAACCGCCGAAGCTTGAAGAGGTAGGAGATCCAGAGGCTGCAATTTGGTGGATTTTAGAAATAGAGAAGGCATTCGCCCTGCTGAGATGTTCCGATGAGGACAAAGTGACGTTAGCCGTTTACCAACTTCAAGGTGATGCTAATGCATGGTGGAAAAGCACACAAGAAAAGATCTTTCCCGAAGATATGGTCCCGGTGTGGGATGCCTTCGTGGAAGCCTTCTATGGTAAATACTTTTTGGACTGTAGGCGAGAGAAAAAGATGGTTGAATTCCTACAGCTTCAACAGGACCATATGACAGTAGAGCAATATGAAGTGAAATTCGCCGAGCTGTCAAAGTTTGCACCATGGACGATTAGAGATCCTATGCATAGGTTGAGAAGATTTCGTGAGGGATTGAAGCCTGAGATTAAGGATCGGCTGGTGTCGTTGGACATAAGGAGTTATAGAGAATTGTATGAAAGGGCCCAATCTGTGGATAAGAGCATGACTGACAGAGCAATCGCATCTGGATTGCGATTCGCGCCTTCTTCTAGGGATAACCGTCGAATAGAGAAGAGGCCGATGTATGTCAACAAGTATCACATCCCGTCTGACCGAAGAAGTGCAATCAGAAAGCCGATGTTCCGCCAAAGTGAGGCGTGTCGCTTGTGTCGCCAAAGACATGGGTCCGGTCCTTGCCCGTTAAGAGGAGGAGAATGCTTTAAATGTCACCAGCTGGGTCACCAGGTGAGGAATTGCCCGCTGAGGAAGATGATAGTCCAAGCATCGCTGCCGCCATAAGGGCAACCTGGAAGAGATGTTTAGCAGGACAACCATGTTTGACTCTACTAGGAGTAGAGTGACTTTGAGCTAAGATGTTCTAGTACTGATTAGCAATAGCTAGTCGAGTTTGAAAAGACTTTTTGTGGATAAGGCTTATGGATATGGGTTTGTATTAAGGCAATTAGTATTTTGTGGATTGCATAAGTTCGAAGTGTTGTTTTGCTTGGATTGCCTTAGCTATTGTTTTTCTTTGGATCCTAATTAATGACTAGATGAATATTCGCAGAGGAGCGAACGTGAATTGTGATATTGATCTTTAAGGTGTAATGAGACCCCAAAGAGTCAAAAGGTACAATTGATAAGATCGATGTGAAGGCAGCTAATGGGTGATGAGTAATAGGGAAAAATCTTCCACTTCACGTACTTTAAAGAATTATGAAGGTTGTGTCATACCTTCGAATCTTGACCGGAGAAGGCCTTGTAGTATGTCAAAGGCAGTGTTGAGATGACTTGAGGCCCGTATGGTTCAGTTGGCTAGTAACTTAATGAGGTCATGGTGAAATGTGCACTACCTGAGGACTGTAATTTAGACACGTGCATAGAACAAGGACGGTAAAGACGAACAAGGAAAGTTCGTAAGGACAATCTGGGGTTAGACGACATGGTAGGTCGCCAGTTGGTTGCATAGGCTATGGAAATTGGCGACACCCCCGAATAAGATTAAGATTGCGAGATGTGACAATTAAGGATGGATAGTTATCAGAGTGACGCATCGGAAGGATCGTAGGGCCGCATGATTTCTTGGAGTAATGATCATAAGGGTCTTGCTTTTGGTAAAATAGAAAATCGATCGGAACTCACCATAGTAGTTTCAGTGTTAGTCCGATTAGCTTGAAGATGCACCAAGATTTGAGATAAGGTTACTAAGGGATTGACAGGAAAATTTGGTACGGCCAAGCTTATGGCGAAGAGTTAGCGTATCGATAAGTCAAAGCGCAACATTTCAAGCCTAGTGGACTGCTGCAGTCATTTGGGATTCTAGAGAGAATGTGAGAGAAGATCACACTGAATTCGTGATGAAACTTCCAAGAAGTCAAGGGGAAATGACTCGGTTTGGAGTGCAGTAAGCAGATTGATGATGCATGTGCGGGTTATGACAGTGTGAAGAAATTCAGCTTGGTATGAGTGTGATGCTCCAAGACTCGGACTACTCGCGAACAACGACCAAGGGTTGAGGAAGCCACCGAGAGTTTAGAGGTCGCTCTCGACGTGGATGATGGCCTGATTTACCAGTCGGTTGTGCTGATTGAGGTTCGACTATGTGGCGATCTGAAATCAAGCATGGATCAATTCGGGTTGATCTCGCTCAGCTGTAAGTCAACCATAGGATCACCCTGAAATTAACTAGGGATTGATTCGTGGCATGATTTGCGAGCTGGCATTGATCGATATTCAGGATGGCCATGGATCCAGTGAGGAACGATTTGCACTAGAACCCCGTACCAGCCACACACTAGTCAAGGATTAGCTACCCTGGATTATGTGATGTGTTGCTAGAGAACTACGGATCGAGTTGAACCAATACTGCATCAACTTGAGTTGGTCATGAGAGGTGATCTTGACAGTGTTCAATAACACTATCGATTTGGGAACGGGTGATTCCAACCCTAAACCGGAACATTTGAGGTGGTCATCGACTCGTCAGTCGCTTGTGAGCTGACCCTGTTCGACAGATTGGACGGCCTGACTCTCAGTTGGATTTGGCGTCTGAGTTCGGTAATTCGTCGGATGTTTCTAGAATTGACATGTGATAATTCCAAACCTCAAGTAATTGACTGATGAAGAGGCGAATTATTAGTTGACCTTCTTTATGTAAACAGAATGCCCAAATTGCCATTAGTGTTAGTCGTGATTGATATCTATGGATCAAGAGGAGAAGCAGCGTTAAACTCTTCTCATTGGAAGTAAGAAATAGTTAATCGAATTATGGGGAATGGATAATTACTGCGGTTACTAGGACAATCAACAGTTGAATAGGACAATAATGTTAGATGGTCACAGTTGAGTTGAATCCTCAGAGTTGGATGATTCAACCTGTTTGAACGAATTGTAGATATGGAATTGCGGCATATTGGTAAACGAGGATCGTAAGTTTGAATCTGACTTGGGTTTGGTGGTCGTTTCGTGATTTCGATGTACAGAGTGGAGGTAATGAGTGATTTGAAATAAGCATGGTATAAATTTTGGAAGGACGAGACTGCAGTTCAGTGTGATCTGTCATTCGAAGACGGATAGTCAGTTTGAAAGGATAATTTAGACTTTGGAGTACAGGTTAGAGGCATGCGTTTTGGATTTCAAGGTAATTGGAAGGAACAGTTACCAGCAGAGCATTAAGATGGTATTTTCCGAGGCACTGTATAGTAAAGCGTGTGGAACGCTAGTCTGTTTGGATTGAAGTTGGGGAAAGAAAAATCAGTAGAATAGTCGATAGACGCTATCAGGGTTATCAAAGACAAACTGAGGACAGTTCAGAACCATCAGAAAAGTTACGCCAATAGGAGGCGAAGACCTTTGGAATTTCAGATGGACAATTATGTCTTTTAGAAGGTGTCGCCTAGGAGAGGGACATCTCGTTTTGGCAATAAAGGAAAGTTAAGCCCAAGGTATGTCAGACCTTTTGAGATTTTGGAAAGAATTGAGAATTTGGCGTACTATCTTGTGTTGCCGCTGAGGCGTACTCGAGTGTAACATCTTCCACGTGTTGATATCAAGGAAGTAAGAATCGGACCCCACCTATGTGCTGAGTTATGAGGAAATTGAATTGGATGGGTAGACATCGTACGTGGGAAGTCCAGTTATGATAGTGGATAGGAAAGAGCGAGTGCTCTAGAACAAGACGATCTCGCTTGTCAAGGTGGTTTGGTAACACCATGAACCTGAAGGAACTATTAGGGGGATTCAGGAAGTTGTGAGGACTAGGTATTCTTATTCGTTTGAAAGGTAGTAGTAGTACTTCAATTTCGAGGACGAAATTTCCTAAGTGGGGGAGAGTTGTGATGCTCTGGAAATTCGACTTTGGTAAAGTGCCTGAATTCAATAAAAAGGATTAATATTGAAATTCAGTTGATAAAATATAGGGGATCGTAAGGACTGAAGAGACGATAATTGGATGATTTCTGAAACATCGGTCGGTTTAAATTAGGGTTCGAATTCTTAGTCGCCGTAAATTATGATTTCAATCCTCGCGACCCGAGCCTAATCTCGACCGAGCCTAGCCTATGAAATTACCAAATTACCCTTCGTTCAGTACACCGAATTTCGCTCTGTCCTAAAATGCCAAAAGACCAAAATGCCCATTAATTATTTGCCCACAAGAGACAAATTTGTCCCCAAAAGTCCTTGTGGTCCCCTTGCCCTCCCATCAACGAACGTCTCTCTCTCTCTCCTCTCTTCTTTCTTCTTTTCTTTCCTTCTTCTGCGTCTCCTTCTTCTTCTTTTGTGCGTGGGCAGCCACCCCCTCCGACCAAACCCCTTCCTCCTCCGTCTTCGTGCACCACCACCTCACACCCGGCCACTACCACATCCAGCCGTGCCTCGCTGTCGTCGTCGACACCTCCAGCGCCGTCGTCAGCCGCCGGACGGCCGCGGAATCGCCGCGGAAACCATCCCATGTTTCGAACCCCCTTGAACTATGAGCCCCGCCCCTTCCTACGGCCGTTTCTGGCATCGCCGCCGCCCCCCACCACCTCAGCGTCGTCCCTCAGCCTCCCTTCGACTCCCCCGAAGCCACCCCGCCGCCGATCGACCGCCGGAGCCGCTAGAAACAGCCCCGAAAGCCGGTTCCCCTGTTTTAGGGCTAGGTTTGATTTCTCTTCGATCCGGACACCGCCAACGACAACGAACTCTGAAGGCCCCTCTTCGTCGTTCCTGACCTCGGCGGAGCTCGCCGCCACGCGTGGTGACCGAAAAATCCCTTGAAGCCCTCACATGTTCCTGGCCGATCTCCCTGTTCGCGTGCCCGGTTCTGTTAGGCTCCTGCTCCACCGCTTCCGGCCGCCGTCCACCGCCCTTGGCCAGTCCCGTAGGTCGCCCTCAACCCCTAGGTGATTCCCTGAGCCTTGGCCGGCTTCGTCAGGGCCGTTGAGGCTGAGAACCGCCGAAAAACAGTCTGGTTTCCCTGCTTTCACCTCTGACCGCTACTGTTCACAGTCGCGGCCGCCGCTCGCTGGAGCTCCTTTCGCCGGCCACCTGTCTCGACGACTGTGCCAGACTCCCTCGTGGTGTTTCCGAAGTTTGGGTTCGCATCGCCGCGCGATAAACCCTAGGTTCGCCGGGGACCGCCGCCGCCGCCGTCGTCGCCGAAGACCGTCGACGCCGCGTCGTCGTTTTTGAGACCGCCGAGCTAGCTATTTGTGAGTTGACCATAATCCTTCTTTAGGGCGCTAATTGCGCCTAGGATTAGTCGTTTAGTCAATTGTGAAATTTAGGTACACGATCGGCGCCGGTTTGGATAGAAATTAGGATTAGGTTAAATGGCCGATCGACTTGGTTAGTCGAAGTGATTTAATTGTCTGTGGCTAGTTGGTTGCTAGATTGAATTGATTGATTGATTGGGAAATAGATTGCCGTGGTTTGATCGCGAGCGAGAGATAGGTTAGAGACGAGTGAGCAATCGACGATTTAAATCGATTGGTTTGACTAATAAGTAATGATTGCATGAATTCGAGCCTTTATATGGCCTAATCGGATTGATTGTTCATATTTGTATTGATTGCCTCGTTGGACGACTTGATTGATTGGCTGAAATGACTGTGGCTGTTGAGCTAAGTGATTGGGGGTTAATCGCCCTGTGTGTGGTTGTGATGACTAGTGTGGATAGTTTTCATTTGCATATGACAGTGTGCGAAGTCAAAATACATATTTTAGCATGAAAATGGCATTTGGCCAAGATTTGTACATGCCTGAGTGAGCATCTGGCTTTAACCGAAGATAAAGAAATGGGTCGATTGTTGGATGTGAATTGTATGGTCATATGAGGAAAAACGATGATGCATTCCTGGCAAGTTCGTGTCGTACCAATCTGATGGAATCAAACGAATTGCCAGAAGCACGACAGCTCTGATCCGGTGTTAACTAGTACGGATGCAAAGTTGGTCGGAGGTCGGTCAAAATGGAGGTTGGACCGACGCCTCTTATAGGGATGCCTACCGCGCGTGCCGTGCAACGGGTGTACTGGTACACCGCTTGTAGTAGCCGTTGCCAAAAGTAAAGGAACGTTGCCTGGTTCTGCCGGTAGAACGTTGGATCGCACTGAAGTGTTAGATTGCGTTATTTGTGAGAGTCGAATCACGCCCCTTTTTCGCATAGATCCTCTCATGTGCCGGAGGCACAATCATCGTTAATAAAAGGATTGAATACAATGTAACTTTGTGCATGGGTTAGTGTGAGCGCATCCCGACTACGAGTTTGGAATGGAACAAATGGAGTAGGAAGATGGACGTTCATACTCGCTTGTGTTCGAGTTATTATTGTATTGTGTGCATTGTCCTGGTGAATGTCCTGTGCATACTTGTGGATGTAATGCTGTGATTGACTGATTGACTGATTTGACTGTTGAGTCGAATCAAGCATTACATTATGTGTGGCTGAAGATGGTAAGTGTGCATGTGAATGATTATCCTCATGTGATTGTGATTGACTGTGGTACGTGTTTAAGTGAACCTTCTGTTAGGATGCCCTAGATGAATTAGTTTCCTAACCGAGCTTAGGCTTGATTCACTGAGATTTATTCTCACCCCGTCGTGGGATAACAATTTCAGGTTCCTTCGGATGAAGACTCGTGGACGCCAAGGTTTGGCTTTTGGGTTTATAAGTTTGGAGTAGATGAGAAGTTAATCTTACCTGACCGAGGAACTATTTGTGGTCTAGTGAGCCACCCCGAAGTAAGGGGTTATTTATTTAGCTATAGCCCAATGGGGTTAAGATCCATTTGTGTATGTCGAATGATTTATAATGATATGTTTTTGAATGACTGTTCTGACTGCCTACTTTTCTATCCCTGTTTGATTATGCTGTCAAGGAGTTAAAATGTTTCCGCTTGCGTAGTTAAGTTATAGGTCGATAGTATGCCGGGGACGCTATCTCTATGACCTCGTGGCGATTTGGCAAGGGATGTCGCGGGCTCGAGAGTCGGGGCGTGACAGTATTTACATACGGAACGATTAACTCCCAAACGAATGCTAGTTCACTCAATAAACATTCCAAACATCCAATCAAACATGTCAACGAGGTGATTAATCCAATCAGGTCATCAATTCAGTTAAGAAATATATAACGGTCGATTCGTACAATAATTCTTTATTAGCCAATTTGCTTTATAAACGCCGATCGATCGCTCGTCTCTAACCTATCACTCGCTCACGATCAAACCACAGTCGACAATAAATCAATTCAATCTAACACCAATTAGCCACAGACGACCGCTAGCTTAACTAATTACGGTCGTTTAACTTAAACCGTGCTTCTAACTAATCCGGCCATAATTAAATTACCTAAACACCCTTATTAACTAACCAACTAATCCAAGGCGCAATTAGCGCCCTAACCAAGGATAAGGGTTTATTCACAATCTAACTAGCTCGGGCAATCACAATGGCGACGGCGACGGCACGGGTGGCGGCGACCAACGGCGACGGTTTTCGACGAACCTAAGGGTTATCGCACGACGGCTCGACCCTACACCTCAAGGACTGTTTTGGGGTGTTTCTCGACCTCAAAGGCCAATGCAAGATCGGGGAAGGTTAAAGGGCTCACCAGAGGACTCCGAGTGGCTGTCCGGACCGACCGAAGGCGGCCGACAACCGCTGAAGGGGGCTTAACAACCGCCAGCAGTACTTCGGCTGAAAACAGGAGAACGGCGGCGAAAAATAGGCCAGGAAACCGATGCCGTTTTCGAGCTCTACGGGCAACAACTGTTGCGACCTAAAAAAATTAGGTTGATGGATTATTAGGCTAATTAGATGCATTAACTAACCTAATACGGACTCTCCCTAGTCCTACCAATTTGGAACTTAGGTTTCACTAAAATGATTTTTAATTTAGGAGCCGCCACTAATCGTTTCTTGGTAGGTCGAGTAAAAACCTAAATAAAATAGCGGGAGAACTATTTTATTTCTACGAACCAGAGATAATGAGTTCGATGACTTGGTTACATTAATTAAAGATTAATTAGTGTCCTTTCAGTATCAATTTCATGGAAATGCCTTTTTGATTAGTTCATGTGACTTGAACGTTTTTTATGTTTTCGATTTTTTCTCTCTTTTTTTGTTCTTTTTGAATTTCTTTAAAAAAGATGGATTTGAACAAAATTAAACAAGAATGCCCATAATATACCTTAATATCTGAATTTCCGATAATTCACTCATTCCCGAAGATTCGGATTATAGTAGAATTTTTAACTCTACATCCTCGAAGATTCGAGTCAGTATGCGAGTACGTGTATAAGACGACAACGTCCCTCTTGCCAGAGAGAAAGAATACTAAGTCTCATACTAAATCACATTCCATTCCATAAGATCATGGGCACGGTGTGTGATTTAATTTTCCCGACGGGTCTAAGCACAATGGGAGCATATATTATAGGCATGCTTGTTTAAAAATGTGTAAACTTTATAACAATCAAGCAACCAAACATGACAAAAGTAAAAGAAAAATGAGAATCAATTGAGTTTAAATTTTCGAAAGTTTAGAGGGATGGCCGAAAATACAAGATTGGGGTCCATCATTCCTCATCCAGAGCTTTATCCAATTTTAATCTGCGAAAGTTATCTTTAAGATTTGAAAAAAAAAATGATTTTTTGATAACTTTCCGATCAAGATAATATTCGGAGAAATCAAGAGATGAGAAAACAATCGAAATCAACAAATCCACAAACTCACGTGTTATAGAAAATTATTGAAACCGAAAGTCTATCAAACATTACCCAATCAAGAGATATTTGCCTTTCAGATAAAGTTTGATTTAATCCATTACTATCCATAATAGAAAAGGTTATCAAGAAAATATCAGGATTGTGTAATGCAACCAAATCGGGATATGTGATCAAATATTCAGAATTTCCTTCCAATCCTCAAAACTAAATTAGGTAATCATAATCCCTTGAAATTCAGCAAATATTCGAATCAAACAAATATTTTCAGTGTACATCGGATTGTAAAATGACCTTGTTTGATCTTGAAGCAAACCTTAGTACCAAGCAACTTGTTCGTACCGCTCGATCGTACTGCTCGACAAGGAAATTGTAGCATGCCTAAATGCTTCGTTGAGACTCTTCCTGCTGATCGAATTACAGGCGCTAACTCACCTAAAGGAAAGCGTCAAAATAGCAAGCTTTTGTGCAAAGAATGTGAAGAAAACGTCCACCAATAATCCCCAAAAAATACTGCACTGATTAGGGATGAGAATCACTCAAAACAGAGCTGTTTTTGTCACTAAATAATGATGAAACAGCAACAAAAATCAATAGTAATCAGCTCTAGAACAGCAGCACATTTGCACAAAAAAACAACAACGATGCAACCGGAGAAACTCCCCCAAAACCGCACTAGAACCGCAATACAACTTCGCCAAAACAGCAACAAGTTCAAGACAAAATAGCGAGGAAAAATGAGTACCGAGCAATAGGGACTTCAGACTGAGCAGATGCGGCTTCAAGACTGCACGGTGGTCGCACGATGGTGCTTCAGACGAAAGGGGTTCTCGGCCAAGAGAGGACCTTTGACGTAGAGGGTTTTTAAAAAAAAAAAAAAAATCTTTTTGCCCTTTTTTTCACATGTTGGACGTGTCTCTTTAGTAACACATGCGGTGTCAGGCCCCACTTCCCTTTGCGTGCGCGCACATCCACTTAAGCCGTAAAACCTATCCCAGGATACTACTCCAAAACGGCCAAAGACAAAGAGACTCGCAAACGGAAGACTTAGGTAAAATAAATCATCTCCACCTCTAACTCACCCGTATAAAATAATAACAGAATGAGATGCGGGGCAAAAAAAAATAAAAGACCTTTATACAACCAGAGGATAAGTCTGTACATAAGAAACTAAGAACTAGTTCACCCACAAGTAAGGATCAAAAGAAAAAAAACAAAAACAAAAATAAAAGGGGTGAACAATAGTAAACGACTAGGCCCTAACAACAAATCGTCATCACCAAAAGACACATAAAAAAGATCATGTGTCACCTTACCGCACTAGGTAGTGCTAGTATCCTTAGCCTGACTCATATTATCTGCAAGATCATAATCAAAAAAATTCTCTGACTAGACCTCAATGTAGTCATCCTCCATATCCTCCTCCTCCGAGTCTGAGATTTCGATCACCTCTATGCTTGCTTCGCCTACTGGCTCACCCTCCAGCACGTTCCTTGAGCCTGCTGCAAATACTTCTACTTCTATGGACTCCCGTGCGGGATGCCACCAAGTGGGCACCACTCCTCTTGGCACCTCCTTATGGCTTCAACTGTTCAGACAAAACATTACCCACTCTACGGAACCACGCCTCAAACCTATGTGGTTTGCTCGGCGCTCCCGACTCATCGACCCACACCACCGTAGTCCTCCTAACAAAAATCGCACCATGACGATCAGGAAACTCCTCTATGTACCTGATCATTTCCTAAGGGTCGCCTAGCCGGATGGGAAGCATCTTCAGTTCTTAGGGTCTGAAAGAAAATATGATCCCGCGACAGAGTGAGATTTACATCTCAGTAAGACAAGTCCTAACCCTAGGTTAGGCTAACCGTACACTCAGGTGAATGCAAATATGAACACACAGTACGAACAATCCCATAATGCATTCAACGACTATAAACAATGTACAAATATCAACAAGCATCATTTATGAAATCATGGCATCAAATCTCATCACTCAATTCAATTACATATCACCAAGCCAAACAACACCATCACTTCTTCCCAACCACCATTTGATTCAAGCCCGCATTTGGTACGCCTCAGGCTAGGTCCGCATCATTACGCTTCAGACCATCTCATTTCTCAACCCCGTGTCATATAGGCACCTCAGGGTGATTCACAACTTTTCAACCCCGTGTCGTATAGGCACCTCAGGGTGATTCGTAAGCTTCTCGACATGTTAGAACTCGTCACAAATCAAGACTTTATGATCAAATACAAGCTCATGCATTGAGCCAACAATCTAGAGCATGCGAGACAATCAATTTTCACCATCGAGAGTGGCCATCGATTTATAGCACAAACATACGACAAGTAATTCAAATCATCGGCACCTCACAAGAGTGCACATTAGTCAATCACATATATGTCACCATAAACTAGCATAATTCCCAACCAATTCACCCAATCGAGCCCAATCCTCATAGCCAAGGTTTAGGAACTCCTTACCGTGCTCTTATTTCAACAAAAATCATTTCTCAAGGTCCTCAAGTAATCAGCCCCAAGAGCTTCAAAACAGGGCAGCAGTACACCTATAACAATTTCCATACAAATCGTAAATTTTCTTCGTCCAATTATCAAACCATTGAGCATAAACCTTCCTAGCATATTAATCTACATCCTATCATGACTCAATAATCATTTTGAAACTCAATTCCACTAAGAACAGCCCCTACAACTCAGCAAAAGCAGAACCGAACAGGATACCCCCTGTTCTGTTTCAAACCAGCCCAAACAACCCAAAACCCAACGATAAATCTCAAATCTTCGCTCGATTCTCTTGCTAACATCTAATTCTATATGTTGGGAAGCCTCACCGAAGATTTGAGCTCAAGACGACACCGAATGACCTTCGAATGACGCCGACTCCTCCGAGTCTCCAATGGGACAGAATTTGCCCTTCAAACACAGCAGTCATTCGAGGTCAAAACTTCATCGAAAAAGCTCCAAATTTTTACCCTAGCTCAGAACACATGTACCTTACGTATCCACAAAATTTGAGCGAAAAACTTGAACGATTCGAGGTCCAACGAAGTACAAACAGCCACCTACCTCCTGTTGCAACGGTTTCCGTCGACTCGCGGGAGAATTGCTGGCCGAAGCTCCACAGGTGGTCAATCGATGCGCTTCCACTTGGAATAGTTTTGTAACAGGACGATCTACACGGTGATGGGTGGTTCGAAGGCTGGAAGTCGACGGTTGGAGAGCTGGACGATGGTGAACGCGACGGAAAAATATGGTCGGGTGAGGAGCGGTTCTGATCGTGAAGAAGAGAAAAAAAAAACGCAGAAGAAGATGGGGCTGGAGCTGCTGATCGTGAAATGGCAGATGAGGGGGAGAGAGAGGTCTTGTTCCCATTCACGAAGCTTCTAAGAGAGTCTTAGAGTTAGTGAAAAATTAATGCACTTCACCCAAATAATGACACTTGGCACTATATACATAATATCCAACTTTTCTTCCCATTTCTGCCCCTCAATATTCGGCTGCCACATGGGGATGACCAATTGACCAAAACACCCTTGTCCGATTAATAAAATAAAGTCGACGCTCCAGGGATAAAATCGTCTTTTCACACCCTTCGTCCGAAAATTCAATTTTTCGCCAAATTTTCATTCTCGACTAGGCGTCGTCCAATCCAAACTAATTGTTACAATTCTTCATTTCCTTTTTTCTATTTCCGAGACCCCATAACGTGATCGATTTCTCGTCGTCGTAATTTCAATTTATCTCGAACTAACGGGCGGCTTTTGCGGATGCTACACGTATCGACTCTGTGATTCTCATCACACTTAGGAAAATTCAAACCACGGCTATCTTGGTTGTCATGCAATCGCAAGAGTCTATTACTAGCCCCGACGGCCGCGATCGTCATAAATCGATTTAGGAAAAATTCGCAAATCATACGTTGGTTAAGCGGCATACCCGCGTTCCAATCGTATAATACTAGCAACGGATTCCTTAATCGTTCTCTGATCGGTCTCGGTTCTAAATATCCCTCGATGACCCTTATGGTCAAAATGTCGTTTTCTTATCGAATTTCCTAGGTCCACGTACCTTGTCGCTCGTTAGCCATTCCCCTTCAGTTAGTTAACTCGTGACTGATCAGGTCAGAGCGAGATATATCTGAAATACTTCGATAGATATCTTACAGTCAAAGGTCTCGAAATGACAGGAAAATCAGACTGTCACATGCGGCCATGCGTCACTCCATGAATTCTCTCTCTCCTCCATCACTATGATGCGTGGATTGCATTTGTCTCAATGCCTCGAGTCCACGCTCTCTACTCTTCTGTCATGAACGATAATCCTCTCCTACAAGTGGAATCCATCCAAGAGCAAATCATGAAAAAAAACAAATAATAAAAAAAAGGAAGTAGCACAGATTTTTTTATGAAAAAGTTGTTCCCCTATCTACTTTGCCTTCTTGTGGATGGAGACCTCCCAAAGAGAGAAATTTTTTTCCTCTTTTTCCTTCTTCTTTGTTCATGTGAGATGCCCCTCCTTTTTGATTTCATTCTTTCGGCTGCGTATCAGAATTTGTGGCCCTCCTGAATGTCCTTCTCGGACAAACGATGAAACACGCCCCGCAAGAGATGCCTCTCACTTTTGCCGTATGTATAATTGTGTGGCGGCCTCCCTTCTCGTCTACCTAGAGGCATTTATATAGTGAAAGTCTAGGTCAAACTCTGACAGTGTGGGCTCAAGCTTTGGCCTTATTTCGACTAATCAACTTTAATAAAAGGCCTTTTTCCGGAATTAAAATTTTGTGGGCTGAAAAGCTCAAATTAGGCCCCCAAGACTTTGAGATTTTCGGTACTTGATCTTATGATGGCCGAATTATGCAATGTGGGCTTCGGTCCTCCACATGTCAAATTAGGCACAAATCCCGTCATCGGTGCAAAATAATGCAAATACAATGCATGCTTAAATTAAATATGATATGCATGAAAACTATTTTTTTTGTGAGAATCAAGGTTAATTCTCATTTTTGTGGAAAATTAATAATTTAATAGAAAAACAAAATTTAGGTGTCAACAATGACAACCCACCATGAGCTCAGGGGAAAGAGAGGGGGGGTCTGAGGTGGCCGTCGGGGGTGGAGGTGAGCGGCGGTGGCGGCCGGTTTGGTCGCAAACCGAAATGAACCGCGCCAGACTCCAAAAGAGAGTACAACGGAGTCCGAGGCTGTTCGTGATGGTTCCGGCAGGCAACCCTGTGAGGAGGCGTTGAGGAGGTCGAGAGGAAGTTGGTGGACGACTGTGAGGTGGTGGGTAGCTCCGGTGACGACGCGACGGCCAACGGAAGATAGAGGGAGCTCTTGGGTCCGGGGCTGAAAAACAAGGCAGGGGAGGCATGCGTAATTCTGACGGCCCACGGTGGCCAGCAACGGCGACCGGAGGGGTCAAAGGTGGCGGCTGGCTGCGGCTGGAGGTTGTGGTTGCCGGCGGTGTGGTGGTGGTCGCGCAAAAATGACGGAGGAAGAGGAGAGGAGGAGGAGATGTGGTTCGGTTGGAGGGAGAAGGAGGTTGTCCACGGGCAACAGGGAGAAGGAGAGTGTAGATGGGAAGAGAGAGAGAGAGAGAGAGAGAGAGAGAGAGAGAGAGAGAGAGAGTGTAATGAGATAGGATTGGTGGTTGGGGATGAGATTTGTGGGGCCCACATGAGTTCAAATCTCATGCAAAAATTTTTGTCTTATGTGCATAAAGGTGAGGGCAAAAAGGTCATTTGATAATTCAAGACTAGACGAAATTTTGGGTCGACTGGCGGCGGGATAAATTGGTCTTTTCACAGGCTAGGCTCGGTCAGGGTTAGGCTCGAGTGCGAGGAATTAAATCCCAATTCGCGACGGCTAAAATTTCGAAAATCCGACCAAAACTTTAGAAGTCGTTCAAATTTCGTGCCTTAAGTCCTTACGATCCAATTTCATACTTATCGACTGAAATTCAATTTAATTTCCTTTAATTGAATTCATGCACTTACAGGAGTTGAATTTTTAGGGCGTCACAGAATGTGGCTTTAGTACTGTGTTAAACAGTCTAATTCAAAAACTTAAGTGAATTGTCTCCCTCAAGGCCTTTTCGCTTTTCGCGTGCGATAACAATTCATTTTCTATCGTAACAGCAAAAACACAGAGAAAGGAACATAGACAACTTACTTTTTGATCAAGTTTGTCAAGAAGAGCATTACATATTCGATATATATATTTTAACTTTATGGAAACATTGGGTAGCATCTACGAAAAGCATCTCGACCAAACCCAAATTATTGAAAAATCTGATCTACAACTATCACAAAATAAATTTTATATTACTTGATTGTGATGACACTGTAATTTCGCAAGCTCTCAATCCGATGGCGCCATTTGTAGGTTGAGTTTGTTTTCCGAATTTTCATGAATTACTTCAATTAGGTCTAAGACGAGATATCACAAGTCAAAGTTTGTTTAACATTGGGTGGAAATATGTTTATGCGACAGTTCCTGTTATGAATTCCCATCCACGCACTTCCTAGGAACTAGAAATCACGAACTTTTCGTCGAGGTGAGAATCGCATGAGTACGGAGACGGACTACTGATGTCGGACAGAGGAAATACACGCGTTTGAAGTTTCGCGGACAGAATGAGCTAATGGCCCCTAGTTCCGCGTATTGGCAAGACTAGAATTGGCAATTTCAACCCGACACGAGAATATGATTCCATCACGGCTGCAAATTTATGAGAGAAAGACACGATTGACACAATCCAATATGATTAATTTTGAACTGACAAGAATTGAATTATTTCACTCATTTTCAATGAATAAGAACTTTGCAATCACATTAGATTAATGTTAAAACGTTATAAAACGACAATCGATAACCGATAAAAATATACTGACATGACAAGAATTCCAACAGGTGAAGCCTCTAATATTAGCTCATTCTTCCAATTTGATTCTATCCAACGTATTGAACAAGGATGAACGATGTGTTGATAGCACTTCAGAAACTTGTTGCATGCGCGGACGATGCTCCGGTTTGGGACTCAAGCATGAAAATGCGATCTTCATCATGAGAGCCACTTCCCCTAGCAAATCGCCTTCAGGATATGGAATCCTCGGATCCAAAACTTCTTTTAGGGAGCAATGTGGGATTGACGAATCACTCGATGTTGGTAGAGATGTGGACAAGAGAGATGATATGAGATCACCCGGATGTCTTCCCATTATCACTTCCATCGCTAAGACTCCGAAACCATAGACATCGTGTTTCTCGTTCACTTCCATCGTGTAGGCAAGTTCTGCAAATAGAAAGAAGCTAACTCTTTTTCTCACTTGATCTTATCAGCGCTCTCTACATTGATCTTTTACTCTGTAAGATACACCTATAAGTGAAACCAGTTTAAAGAAACCTTGTATTTGGACCGAAATACGAATATATCTTTTAAATAGGATTTGTTGAATGTGCGAAACATCACATACTTATGAATAAAACGGAGTACATCCTTCATAAGAAATGTATTTACCTGGAGCTGCATATCCAAATGTGCCTGCAAACGAAGTCCAGTTAGATGAATCAGGTTTTAGAACCTTGGCCGTGCCAAAGTCCGAGACATGAGCTTCATATTCTTCGTCGAGTAAAATATTCTTGCTCGATATGTCACGATGGATTATCGGAGGATAGCATTCATGGTGCATGTAGGACAAAGCATTAGCCACACCTTTAACAACATTCAATCTCTTATTCCAGTCGAACGGTCTTATTCTTTGTTCGCTCTTCAAGATATCCGCCAAGCTGCCCGATTCAAGATACTCATAAACCAAAAATGAATGGCGAGAGCTCGAACAAAAGCCATAAAGCTTGACGATATTTCGGTGTCGGGTTTCCAACAAAGCATGAATCTCCCTTTCGAATGCTTTTTGACTAGCCATTTCGACATCCGGTGTTTGGTTAAGTTTTTTAACAGCAACAATCTCACCCGTTTGCAACTTGGCCTTATAAACACTCCCTTGTCCTCCCATGCCAATGCAATATTTGGCATCGAATTCCTCGGTGGCTTCAATAATGTTCTTGTACACTGTTCTTCCATCATAGCTCCATATTTCGAGCAGATTTTCACTGCTCGCTTCTATCGAGACGGTCTCTTCTTCCCCTGTTCTTCTGAACACAATGCATGAAACTCCCACTACAAGAACCAAAGCAAGCAGGCAAAGAGAAGTAGGGAGTAAAATGAGGAGCAAATTTTTGTGTCTGTCTTTCCCTTTCCTCACCGTCCTCGGACAATGCGTGAGACCCAGAATATCTCCGCACAAGCCTTTGTTCTCTCCTACAGTAGCGATTGTAGCATTATGAAAGGCTGGGATGTTTGGTAAAGGACCCTCTAACTCATTATAGGATACATCAACAGATGTAAGGCCTGTCAGATCATCAAACGCCGGTGAAATTGAACCCGAGAGTTGATTGTGTGAGAGATTGAGTGTTTCCAAACTATGCAATTGTCCAAGATCTCGAGGTATTTCTCCAGTAAGCAAATTTCGGCTTAGATCGAGAATTTGAAGAGAGTGGAGATTGCTGATCTCTATTGGAATGCTCTGCTCCAGATTATTTCTGCTTAAATTTAGATACTGAAGGTTCACAAACTCCCCAAGTTCTCTGGGTATTGAACCACTTAGCTTGTTTCCCGCAAAGTTAATTTGTCCAAGGTTCGACAACGCTCCAATTTCGTAAGGAATGTGGCCAGTGAGATGGTTGCCATCCAGCCAAAGCTCTAGCAGATACTGCAACTTTGCAAGTTCTTTCGGAATTTCCCCGACAAGATTATTCGAAGATACATGTAATACATGCAATCGAGTCATCTTCCCAAGATCAGGCGGTATAATGCCTGATAATTTGTTATCGGAGATTTTCAGGCTTGTCAAATTGCCCCATGTCCCCAATCTTGTTGGAAGCTCTCCATAAAGTTCGTTATTGCTCAGCTCAAGATAATCCAAGTAAGGGTATGTGCCGAGAACATCAGTGATGTTGTCCTTTAGCTGGTTATTTTGGAGCCTAACTCTAAACAAACTCGTACAATTTTTCAGGCTTCTTGGCAGCGGTCCCGTGAAGTAATTGTTGTAAGCAGAGAAATTTTTAAGAACATGACCACTGCATATATCCGGTGGCAATTGGCCGACGAGCTGGTTATCGCTGAGTTGTAGCCTTGTGAGGGATGTGAGATTGTTGATCTCAATTGGAAGAGAGCCTTCCAGGCTATTCTGGAATAGAGACAGGTCAACAAGGGCTCCTAGTCTTCCCATCTCTTTCGGAATTGATCCCGTGAGATTATTTTGGTAGAGAGCAAGTTGAGAGAGAGATCTAAGGTTTCCGATTTCGGGAGGAATAGGACCAGAAAGTTTATTGTCGCAGAGATAAAGATTGCCTAAGTTGCTTAAGTTCCCTATCGACGACGGGATTGAACCTGTTAGATCATTGTTTAGAAGCTCGAAATGCATGAGGGATCTCATTCTTCCGACTTCTTCAGGTATGTGGCCAGAGAGTAGGTTTCCATAAAAGTAAAGAAAGCCTAAATTACTCAAGTTTCCTAGAGTTCTCGGGATAGATCCACTAAGGTAATTGCTTGATAAATCAAGCTCACTAAGAGATCCCAACATTCCTATTTCTATTGGAATGGACCGACAAGATCATTATTGAGAAGCCATAACTTCTTCAAGCTGCTCATGCTTCCAATGGAGGAAGGAATGCGACCGCCGATGCGGTTGTAATGTAGAAACAGATCATTGAGAGATTTGAGCATTCCTACTTCTCGAGGGATGACCCCGGAGATGTTATTATTTTGAAGGTATAGCCCAGTCAAGTTACTCAAACTTCCTATAGATCCGGGGACCGAACCCGTGATGTTGTTCGATGACAATTCCAAAACTTCTAGAGACCGCAATGATCCAAGTTGGGTCGGAATCTCTCCGGAAAGGTGGTTCTGAGACAAGTCTAGGTAAGCGAGCTTGGAAAGATTGCCGAGGCTCAAGGGGATGTTCCCGAAGAGCGAGTTGTTGGCAAGTTTAAGAGTGACCAATTTAGGCAACGCGGAGAAATCGAGATCATGAAGCGTACCGCGGATGGTGTTGCTCGAGAGGTTCAAGCTGATGATGCTCCCGAGAGGATCGCAACTGAGTCCGTGCCAAGAACAAGGGTCGCTTCCGTTCCACGAAGACAAGATAGAGCGACTCTCGCTGTTGAGCTCGGATTTCCACTTCAGGAGAGCGGCCACTTCCTCATCTCTTGTTTTGCCACCGGAAAGAGCGGAGGCCATTAGAGGAGAGCCTTTGGATGAAGCAGGACGAGACAGTTCTTGCATAGTAAGCATGAGGAGGACATAAACTAGGAGGAGCATTAAGAGCTGTTTTTGTGATGATGCCGCCATTTTACAGGATGCTTAAGCTATGAGGAGGGGGTGCTTTTGTTGTCTTAATGGCAATGCTAGCGGCCGTGGTATCTGTAGTAGAAGGAAGTGGGATCTTTATGCCATACAAGACCAAGTCAATATTGGTTCACACTCTAAGCTCACCCAGTGCTTGCTGTCCATGACAGCTCCCGGAAGTTTTGGCTTTTCTGGTTTGAGAAATTTGACATCCGGTGCCATTTCAAGAATGACTTAGAGAGCACATTTTGTCTGTGGAAAAGAGAGCGTTATCTTCTTTCTCGAGTCCCCCCGTTGGAGAAGGATCGGTCTAACTCAATTTTGAAAGTGTGAGCAGAAAACTGTGAGACATTCGTACCTACTAGACCTATCAAAATTAGTCATGAGTTGTTATATGGGTTAGTTATATTCAATCAATGATTCATAAATGGGTTTAAACATAATATGAGTGTTAAATTATCTAAAAAGCCATAAACCTATTATAAGATGGCCAATTCTAAAGTTGTATTGACTAAGTTTGGTTCATGAATCGGGATTTTCGGCACAAAGATTTCACTTAACAAAAAGGGATCCGGAGCCACCAATGTATTTCCCCTGGATATAGGAATAGCCACGTGTATTAAAGTGGAAAAATAATAATTTAAAGAGAAGATTTGATGTTTTTGGAATCTCAAACTGCTCGATTTCCATGACTATGACCTTAATTGAATATGGACCCTATCATATGGCGGCCGTTCCTCGAGTTGTCAAGACCAAGTCTGGTTCATGAAACAGAGTTTTCAGCGCACGGATTCCATTTTAACCACAAACGGGGTCCGGACCCACGAACGTATTTCCCCTGGATCTGGGAATAGCCACATGTACTAAAATGCCAAATGATAATCAAGAGAAGGTTTGACATTTTTGAATCTCAAAGCGCTCGGTTTCCACGACTATGACAAGGAAATGAATATGGACAGTGATACAGAAACTATTTTCCAAAATTGGCCCAATTAAAAATGTCTATGATTGAATTGGATCTAACGTAATAAAATTATGATTTTTTTTGGGTACTTTTACCTTATTCCATCAGGTCATATAGGCGAGCGCATTCAACACAATCGTTATGCATATCTAATTTAGAATAATCCGACATCCAAAGAATCGATTATGGCCAAAGCCATTGTTGTGCTTCTGCAGCCGACTCAGGGTTGGTGCTTCTGCCTAATTTAATTTTGTGCCTTTGCCATTTGATTGGTTCGCCGAAAGCTCCGGAGTGCTGTGTTTCCCTCTGTAGCTGTTATACCATTATATCTTGGGAGACAGACGTTCACGAAACCTCAAAATGCATACGGGAGAGGACGAATCTGTCTTAAAGAAACTGTGTATACAGGCCTCAGTATTTGTGTCATTTTCTATTTTTAGATTTATCATTGTAATTTCAGTGTGTTTAGTTTTGATTTAATATCGGCTCATGTACTGTTCATCGAGCTAATGCTTTTGACGATCCAGTGTTGTGCTTCTGCCGCCGACTCAAAGTTGGTACTTCTGCCTAATTTAATTTTGTGCCCTTGTCATTTGATTGTAAGTTCTTCTAGCCAGTGCCATTGTGAATACCCTCAACATAACTCTACGACACTCTCTTCATCCCTCTTGCCTTCACTCGATCTCGCGTTCACTCACTCGCACTCTCATCTCAATTTGGGTATGAGATTTCTAAATTAAATTAAATATTAAAATGTATTAGGAATATATTTTGGGTCAAATATGAGTTGGATATGGATCAAATTAGATATGAATAACTATATTTGCATTGTAATAATTAGATCATAAACGGGTTAAATGAGTTTATTTAGATCGGGCCATTTATGCTCGATCCATCGGTTTGACCGGCTTAGTATCTACGTAGAGTCCCAGTTGAAAGACAAGTTTTCATATGCACTCTTCTTTCTTGGAAGTGAAAGACAGAGTCACAGAGGCATGAGAGTTTCATTGTCAAGAGCAGCGAGGAAGAGCCCACAACATTCAAAACAAATAAACGCCAACCAAACCCGCAACTTGCCTACATTGACATCGTCAACAGTAGGTCTTGTCATTTGTCTAGCCTAATACTTAAAAAAACAAAAACCTCCAATTTTAATATTTTGACAATTATATCCTCAAAACTTTTTTTGTCTCATAAAAAACTATCTACTTTTACTGTTATCCCAATTTTATCGATCTAATGCCCAAAAAAATCATCAATTTTAGCATATGTCCCAATTATATTCAAAATTTTTTATCTCATAAAAACCCTAACTTGTACTTTTATCCTAATTCTGTTGAAGTTTGTTTGTAAAACAAACAAAAAATGTTGCATGTTTGTTTGTAAAACAAACAAAAAATGTTGCCTTTTTTAATCTCACCTATATGAATAGTGGTGCCGCTTCTTACGAAAGTTATGGTTGTTTTCTAGAGAGTTCATGAAAAGGTACAAGCACAAGGCCATAACAGTGCTAAGTATATTATAAACTTCTCGTTGAAACAAGATGTTAGAAGTGGTGCCGCTTCTTACGAAAGTTATGGTTGTTTAGAAACAGTAAGTTTTAAGAATGCTAAGATTTTAGATCGTTCGTCCAAATATACCCATGTCTGGACATTCGTTGGACTGTTGAGTGTCGAAAAGTAGAGGTGAGCGGTTCCAGGTTTGGGATAGGTTCGATCTAGAACCTGGAACCTACCCAGTAGTACAGGTTTCTCATTTTTCGAAACCTGGAATTTACCATGTATACCCTGGACCTGGAACCTACCTAGTCACAGGTTTCGGATCCGGTTTTAGGGTGCCCATTAAATTTTTTTATCATTAAAAATTTCAAACTATTATATCCGCGATAAATTTATTCACCATTAGTTTCCATTAAATGTTGTCGTCAAATTGTTGAGTTAGATTATACTTGATGGATGTACTAATTTGGGATTTTACATCCACTTGTCATATTTGTACTAATTTGAGTTTTTTAGTGGTACTTTAGTGAAAATTATCGAGAGGTAAATTTAATACTCGTATGCTAGTTTGGAATTTTTTGTGACTGAAAAAATTAATTTGGGGTGAATTTATCTGAGGTATATCAGTCTAAGAATTTTTTAATATCAAAAAATAAATTTATCATAGATGTACCGATTCATGATTTCTTATGATATTAATCCTTGAAAATATTAATTGGCTCATTCACTAATGCTAGTGGTGGCAAGTCGTGCTTGTATTGTGTCGACATAAGGAAAATCCTATAAAATATGTCAATTTGAACACGAGATGATGAACGGATTGTGTTACCCCACTGGAAAGGATGCAAGAATCGAAATTCATCGAGTTTGCATGACAGGGTCCATCGTCAACACAATACAAAATTAACCCATTAATACAAGTCCGACATGAAAAATTCAGACTTTCCTTATAAAAAATCTAAAAAATGTAATAATTGACCACATGAAACATTATCAAATCAAATTAAATAACATATTCATAGAATTCAATCAGATATCTTTTACCGTGACTAACTTGAAAGGAATAATATTCGTTGATATATATATATATATATATATATCGATTCCGGTTCCAGATCCTATTCCGATTCGATTCCATAGAGAACCAGGTGCCAGAACCGGCGATTCCTCAAAACACGAAACCGGGAACCGGACCCTATATCAGTGGAACTTGGAACCAGATTGGAACCGTCTATTCGGTTCTCCAATTCTCGATTCTACCCTGGAACCATGCTCACCCCTATCAAAGAGAATAGAAACGCATCGTTTTGAGTGACTATGT
Organism: Rhodomyrtus psidioides; assembly: GCA_021437785.1. NCBI lineage: Eukaryota > Viridiplantae > Streptophyta > Magnoliopsida > Myrtales > Myrtaceae > Rhodomyrtus > Rhodomyrtus psidioides. Next base: position 238,665 of record JAILYB010000023.1, on the reverse strand, counting down.
ATCTTACGTCAATATGTAGAGGAAGCAAACAACAAAAAAGAAGTTTGACGCTGAGGTGTAATTCATTAATGACGTGAAAATGACACGTAAAATTAACTAATGATGATTATGGACAGAAGGCTAATGGTGATAGAATGGAGACAAAAATAAAAGTTGAAAGTTTTTTATGAGACAAAAAAATGGATATGATTAGAACATATGCTAAAGTTAAGGTTTTTTTTTTTTGTACTAGACTGTTAGGACAAAAGTAAAAGTTTGGGGTAGAATTAGGATAAAAGTAAAAATTGGAGGTTTTTTACGAAACAAAAAAAATGAATATAATTATCAAAAACGGTAAAATTAGAGTTTTTTTGGGTATCGAGCCTTTGTCTATTTATGATCTACAAAGTCCCTTCTTGGTACTGGTAGTATCTGAATTCAAGTCTCCGAAAAAGAAATTCTCTTTACACAGAGTAGCTGTAGTTAGTGATTCAAATCAGAAAGTAAGGACTATTGCTAGTTTTGTACGATTGAAGGTAGGAGTGAACCTTTGAATGAGAGGAGTCAAGTGCAAGTGCTAGAGCTAAGATAGACCCCTTTAATCTAGTCCATATAATGTCTTCTTCGGGAGCAAGAGGGAATGGATCTCAAGTACACCAACTAGTAGGTATGAGAGGATTAATGTCAGATCCTCAATGACAAATGATTGATTTACCCATTCAAAGCAATTTACGCGAAGGTCTATCTTTAACAGAATATATCATTTTTTGCTATGGAGTTCAAATTAACGTAACATGAAACCTATTAGTCTGAAAGCGTCGTGGAGAGCCACAAAAGTCCATAGACCCCCTAATTGACACTAACGAGTAAAATCTCCTTACTAAGCTTTTTCAACAGGACAAAAAAGGCCTTTGGTTTGAATGTTTGAATCGACTCGTACTGTGCTCTCCAAAGAGCAACTCTTCTCAAAATCTCAAAGGGTGCTGAGTTAGAATCCCACTCTAACTAAGGATTCTCGTCACGAGTCAAAGTTCCTCTAACCACATTCAAATTCAATAAATATAGTATCTTAATGGTCTACAGGCATGATAGCTACTTTTTTCTGTATAACAAGATTATTAGTCATTCATTGGAATTATTCGGGACATTTCCCATTAACTGATTTATATGAATCATTCATTTTTCTTTCATGGAGTTTCTCCATTATTCATATGGTTCCATATTTTAAAAAACATAAAAATTATTTAAGCGCAATAACAGCGCCAAGTACTTTTTTTACCCAAGGCTTTACTGACGTTTATGTACTACAAGTAGGCGACGACATTGCTCGTATTTATGGTCTTGATGAAGTAATGGCGGGTGAATTAGTAGAATTTGAAGAGGGTACAATAGGGATTGCTCTGAATGTGAAATCAAATAATGTTGGTGTTGTATTTGTTGTAATACTAACGCGGCAATAAATCAGGATCTTACAAATACGTCAATGCGAAAGCCCAGAAAAAATAACGAGGAACGATAAAGGACACCAGATATAACGTGCTTCGGTCCAAATGTCGGTATCTACATCCACGGGGAGAGCCAGCAAGAACATTCAACTATATCGGAGAATCGGATTTACAATCACTCAATACTCTCGTGTTTCCCGTACCTAAATTATACGCAAACCCTAAGTGTTTACAGATAAAACAACTCAATTGGATATAATAAACAATAAACTCACGAAGCACAAATCTTCTTGCACTCGGACTTTGCGACCAAGAGGACGTCGCGCGTCTTCGTTCTCTTCCCGAAAATTACTGTGCGCTTGCGGCTTCCTTCTCGATCGTCTTCGTATGAACAGAAGAAGCACCAAGGAATCACTGACGGCTACAGTGAACTATCTCTTTTCTCTGTGCGGCGTGGCTCGACTTCGGGGAGAGAGAGCTTCGAGGAGAAAGAGAACCGAAAAGAAAAGTCTCCCGTTTTCTTTCTTTTTGTACAGCTGCAGCAGGAGAGAAAGAAACAAAACCCTTCTTTTCTTTATTTATTTATTCACCCATGGGCCCCACAATTTTATATAATAAAATTGAGCCCATTCTTTTGTTTTTTTCGTCCTGTAGCGCCAAATAGAAGAAGTCGTCCACCGCAGCAAATCCGAGACAAATTCAACAATTCTCCACCTTGGCTCGAGATTTGAAGCCAAATCAATAGTACTCATTATCCATGCTGCTCTCCCATCGCCCCAAAGGGCAATTAGTCTCCACAGAAGCCAATAGTGCTCAAGCAGAGCTTGATCTTCGCTAAAGGAACAGTCTTAGTCATCATATCTGTAGGGTTCTCCGTTGTCGCTATCTTTTTCACAACGACCTTACCTTTCGCTAATATATCTCGGATGAAGTGGTACCTGATATTGACATGCTTCGTCCGCTCGTGATAAACCGGATTATACGCCAAAAATATCGCACCTTGGTTATCACAGTGTATGTCAATACTTTTCTGATCCAACCCAAGGTCCAAGAGCAAACCCTATAACCATATCGCATCTTTCGCTACAAAGGTTAGTGCCATGTACTCCACCTCAGTTGACGACAAGGCCACGCGGTCCTGTAAGGACGCTTTCCAACTAACTGCACCACTTGTAAGCGTAAATACATACCCTGCTAACAATCTGCATTCATCCAAGTCACCTGCATGATCAGAATCCACAAAACCTATGGTCTCACTGCCATTACTATTCCTCCGATATATTATACCAACGTCTGCTGTCTCTTTCAAATATCTGAGGATCCATTTCACAGCTTCCCAATGAGTTTTACCAGGACGCTTCATAAAACGGCTAACTACACTGACAGCTTGTGAAATATCAGGCCTAGTGCATACCATAGCATACATAATACTACCCACGGCACTAGAATATGGAACACGGGACATATGCTCCTCATCCTCATCAGTCTACGGTGATAACTTAACTGAAAGTTTAAAGTGCTTCGCTAATGGTGTACTCACAGATTTTGCTGACTGCATATTAAAACGTGCTATAATCTTCTCAATATATTTCTTTTGAGACAGACGTAAAAATCCTGCAATCATGTCACGCAAAATCTTCATACCCAATATTTTCTTTGCAGCACCTAAATCTTTCATCTCAAACTCAGCACTGTCGCGACCCGTCCGAAGGCGGACGCGGCTAATGGATTACCGATCGCGGGCCTTTCTACCGCACCGGAGTGCGGATCGCGGGCTTTGGATCGGCGCGGGCCCTCCCAGGCCCATACCAAATCGCGGCGGGAGTATTTTTCAAAGGGATTCGACGATAACAGTCGATCGCTTTCGACCTTAGTGTGGTCGTGGTGGCATGTGCAACTTGTACATGCATTTGGAGTCGCCACCGGTTTTTCTTGGAGGGTAGACCGGAAACCTTATTGACCGATTGTGAGAGATCGATCAATTCTGCGGAACCAGATATTTTGGGTTCGGGGACTTGGTTACGCTGGTGTCATTACCAACGCCCTTTCGGTACCTAACGCGAGTGATTTTCCTAGCTAAGAATTCATGCAGGCGCAATTTTGGGAGGGGTAGGTTTGATTCAGGGTTTCATGCAGATTGGAAGACTATTCCTATCAATCACAATCAATTTAAATGAAGGCGCAATCAAGTGCATAAATTAATCACTTCAATGCACATCAATTCAGATCAATGGCTTCTAGTATAACCATAAAGGCTTAAGGAAGGTGTGACTTCAGACCAGGGGTAAAATGGGAAGATTTGGGGACGATTAGCCCGAAGGGCAAAATCATCATTTTTAGGAGGTTTGAATACCGAATTACCCAAAATATTCCATGGCCAGTTGTTTGTGGCCATTTCCCATTTTTGAGAATTTTTTGGAATTTCTTGATTTTTCTTCAATTTTTGGGAGACGATTCGCCCAAAGGGCGAAATCATCATTTTTAAGAAGGATCGGGTTCAAAACACCCGGGATGAGCCTTGGCCAGTTGATTGTGGCCAGTTCCTATTTTTTGGGATTTTTCTAGAATTTTTAGAATTTTTTTTGGAAGACGGTTTGCCGGAATGGCAAAACCGTCATTTTTGAAAAGACCGAGGTCCAAAAGACCCGAAACAGGTTGTGGCCAGTTGAATATGACCATTTCCTATTTTCTGGAATTTTTTAGAATTTTTCTGAATTTTTCGAATTTTTTATGAATTTTTTTTATGAATTTCTATTTTTTTTTATTGATTTTTTTATTTCTTTTGTTATTTAAAAGACTCGGACGGGCCAACAGGACCGGCCCGCGTCGTAAATACCTGCCTAGGCCCTAAAGAACCGAACAGCCCAAGACCAAAGAAGGCAAGCCTAAGTTTAGCCCGTTCTTATTTTTTTAAGCATCTTCAAGAAGGGCCCAATGCTACTCCGAAGCCCAAAACCGATTAAATCTTGAATTAAGCCCACACTCCAGCGCAAACTTCCTAAACCCCAAGATGAATCCACGCACTACGAATCTGAGGTCTCAGACTTTTCTATTCTTCTTCCGTTTTCATTTTTTTATTGCATGACTTTTATTCTCTTTTATTCCTCTTATTTCTCTACCTCTGTCCGAACAGCTCAAGGTAACTTACCTAAACAGTCGCGAGCCAACGTCCTCTGAAGTCATCAGGCGTGATGTTGACGACGCTTCATCTAGACTGCAGTGGTGGTCACGAGGGCTTGGCGGCGCGACTTCGGACAATGGAGCTTATATAAGCTGACATCGGGCAGCGAAGCAGGGGCGTGGGGGAGGCTACGGCTGATCAGGCGGACGTCAGGGAAACCTCCAGGACGATGGCCGAGCGGCAGCTGGAAAGGCTGAACAGGAGCTTCGGCTTCGCGGGCAACGATCCTCCGGACCCGTCAAGGCTGTAGATGGGCTGAAGGGAGGCTCGGGTCGGGGCCGAACAAAAGCTAGAAATCACCGGATGGTGTTAGGTCCGTCAGTAGAGGAGTCTCGAGTCTGATCATGGGGTGTTCAGTGAGGTAACGAGCAAAGAGAGAACGGGTCGCGGAACGGGTCGCAGGTTCGTCGAGCTCGAGTGTGGTGCGACCAACAAGCATCAAGGGGGGAAGAACGGAGCACGGCGGCGGTGTGAAAATGGTGGCTGCAACAGTGGCTGTCTCCCTGCGGCTTGTTCCACTCTCGGGAGTCTTTTTTTTTTTTTTACGATAGCTTAGCTGAACGGTCCTCCACCCTATTACACTATTCATCGTCTCCCTCATGCAGCGTTAATGAGGCTGGCGGGGTTCGGGCGTCAGGGCATTTTGGGTTACGAACAGGAGCTCCGTTTTTTTTTGCATCGAGATGATGGGCAACAGCTTCGGAGATGTTTTTTTTTTCTAGCTCGTCTCTGCTGACTTCCTCCGCATCTCGTCCATGATGAAGAGCAGGCAGGCGCTCGACAGAGGGATGGAGGCCGAGGAGCTTGGTGAGCTGGTAGCCGGGGCGCCGGGCGTGTCAACGCCGGAGGTGGTGCAGAAAATGTGGTGGATGATAGACTGGCCATGCACACATTCCCGGGTTCTCCTTCAGGAACTCCTCCATAACGTGCATATCGCTTCTTGATCGTCGGCTTGTCATACATGCACTTGCATCTCTTTGAGGTCGGTCAAGTGCTCGCTGTTGGTGATCCGGAAGCAACGATCCGGGTAGTCCGCCTGAAGGACATAGTGCGCAAGGGTGGCGGCCCCAATGGCGAGGACAGAGGCCGGGTCCTCCTCGCTCTGGGCCGCCCTGATCTCCTCCACCGTCTTGGTTGCCGCCCTGCTCCTGCTTCAATCTACTGCTCGAATCACGGTCGAGGAGCTGAAGACACAGTCAAATAACGGGCAGATGAAGAGACGGGGGTGCGTCGGATGTAAGATCTAGACGACGGTTGAGCGGCGGAACGACAACCAAGTGGTGATGGTAGTAGCGGTGATGTCGGATGTGGCGGTGTGGGATGTCTTGGCCCAGGTGGTAAGCCTGGACTCAACCGAAGGTGGTTGCGGCGGCTTCGGTCGAGCCCGTTCGGAGGTTGAGGGTAACGGGATGAAGCCGGTGTGTTGGTGGGCTTCGACGGACGGACAGAGGGGGATGCGGTCTCGGCCTGGTAATGATGTTCGGTTCCGGTCCCCTCCTCCTCCTCAGAAGCTTTTGTGGTGGTCTTCCTTTTTGTTTCTTTTTTTTTTTAGCTCCTGTTGGACGTCCCCCAAAAGCCTCATGCTTAGTCCCTCGCGTAGCTGAAAAAAAATTTCGGATCTTCCCAGCTACTTTAGCTTTCTCTCCCTTTTTTTTTTAATAATCCCACTCTCCTTTGTCCCCTTCCAATGTCCTCTCTTTTGAAAACAAATGCGCCGCTCCCTTCCTTTTGGTGATATTATATCCCATTTGGCCTTAGGGATCCAGCTCCCCTTCTTCCTGTTCCCCGCACTCGTCCCCCTCTTTTCCTAAAACAATTCACGCCGCCGCCTCCACCCATGCTTTTTCTCTTCATTTTGCCTGTCGCGAGCCTGGGTCTGCAAATGAGTTGCAGACCCGGTCGGACCGGGTCGGGTCTGCCCGACCGGCCCGGTTCGACCAAATCGCCCAAATTGGGCCCCAATTTGACCCATTTTCATGAAATTGATGGCAAAATCGGACTCCTTGGCATGTTTTCTATCAAATATGGGTATTTTCGTGAATCGATTGATTGAAATTTAGTGAAAACCCCAAATTGCCCTTAGGATCCGAAATTGATTTTCGCCTAATCGGAGGTCCAAACGACCAAATTAGTCCAAATTGAGGCCACCAATGGATTCATCATGATGAAAAACATAGGGTAGAGGTGTTTAATTCCAATGGGTATGCCTGTACAAAATTTAATTTCAACAGTTGTGAAACCGGGGACTAAATTGAAAGATTTTTATGCAATTAAGCCCTTTTGATTAAAATTGATCAAATTGGAGGGCAAATTGACCTAATTGCATTTCAAGACTTTAGAATCTAATGTCATAGCTTAAAAAAGCGAGAATTGAAAATTAAAAGACTCGAAAATGATTTTTTTAGGCTCGGTTCGGGTTTATGTTTGTGAAGGAACATAGTGACCCAAGCCGAAATTTCAAGATTTAAAGTGACGCACTTGAAGAGAAAATTAAAACAAAATTATTTAATATATTTTTTTGACCACGAATGGTATTTTCTGATTTTTTGGGTATTTTTATAATTAAATAAATTCGAAAAATATTATAAAATACCAAAAAATATTTTTTGTTCAAAATTGGTCCCCGAGGCTAGGCCAAGGCTTCCAAAGTTGATTTTGTGATTTTATGACCTTTTTAATATTTTTAATTAATTTTAAAAAATAAAAATCGTAATAACAGATGGTCAAAAATCAGGTGTCAACAAGCACTCAACTGCCTTTTCAGCACATCAATATCAGACATATTCTTAGCTGCTATCAGCATATCATCAACATATAGCAGCAGATATATCAAAGACCCATCATCCAGTCTCCTAAAATAAACACAGCTATCCATCTGACTCTTAGAATAGTCTTGACTAGCCATGAAAGCATCAAAACGCTTATACCATTGCCTAGGAGACTGTTTCAGCCCATACAATGATTTCTTTAACAAGCAAACATGGTCTTCCTTACCCGGAATAGCAAATCCCTCCGGCTGCCTCATGTAAATCTGCTCCTCCAACTCACCGTGAAGAAACGCTGTTTTCACATCAAGCTGCTCCAACTCGAGATCTTGTACAGCAACTAAGGCAAGTAAAATACAAATAGAAGTATGCCTTAACACAGGAGAAAACACTTCATTGTAGTCAATGCCCTCCCGCTGTGTAAACCCCTTCGCCACAAGTCTCGCCTTATATCTCGCTGCCTCAACACCAGGAATGCCCTCTTTTCGTTTGTAGACCTATTTACTTCCAATAATCTTCTGGCTCTTGGGTACTTTAACTAGTTCCCATGTCTGATTTCAATGGAGTGATTCCATCTCTTCACTCATAGCCCCTAGTCACTGCGACGACTCAGAACTAGCCATCGCCTCAGAGTAAGACGAAGGCTCATCTGTCTCCACTTCGCCACCTATAGTCAAAGCATAAGAAATATCTGTTAACCATAACGTATCGGTGGTTTTATTTGCCTTCGCTGTCTGCCCTCAACTAGAGTCTGCTGCGGCTGTACTAGTTGTTCACTATCACCGATTTCAGGAATTACGGCTTCATCTGCAGTCTCAACCTCTGTTACCTCCGAGGTCTCCGGAGTCTCCACCTGAATCTCCACCTCACTACTGACACCATGATATGTCTGCTCTGCTGGTAGTGTCTAAGGACTCCTTTGTCGAAGCATTGCAGTCTCGTCGAAGATAACGTCTCTGCTGATTAGGAAACCGGGTGATCTGGGATCAGTGCACCACAGCCGGTAGCCTTTCACCCCATGTGCATAATCCAGAAATATGCACTTCTTCGACATCGGCTCGAGCTTACCATCACTAGCATGAGCATACGCAGGACATCCAAATACTCGTAATCCAGAGTAATAAACAGTTTTCCTCGACCATACTTCATCCGGAGTCTTCCACTCAATAGCAGATGATGGAGATCGATTAATCGGGTAACATGCCATGTTCACTACTTCGGCCCAAAATTCCTTGCCTAAAGTTTTGTTCCGAGCCCGTTCAAGTAAAGTTTTGTTCTTCCATTATGCCACGCCAATCTGCTGTAGTGTCCCAAGTACTGTGCGGTGTCTAACAATACATTCTCTCTCGCAGAACTAGGTAAAATCTTTACCACAAAACTCCATGCCGTTATTGGTTCTCAGGCACTTGATCAGTTTATCTGACTGCTTCTCAATCAATGCCTTAAATTTCTTGAACCGATCAAACACATCAGATCTGTGCTTCAGAAAGTATACCAATACCCTCCTGGAATAGTCGTCGATAAATGTCAGCATATAGCGGGCACCTCCTTTCGAAGGAACTGGAGACGGGCCCCAGACATCTGAATAAATATACTCAACCGATTGCTTGGTCGAATGAATACATGTAGTAAACTTAATCTTGCGCTGCTTTCCAAAGATACAGTGCTAACATAACTCTAACTTACTTGTCTTCTGACCCTTTAACAACCCCCTATCACTCAGCTTTGTCATACTTGCCTCACTCATGTGCCCTAGACGCATATGCCATAAACGAGTTAAATCAGAATCTGACTCACTTGATGAAACTGCAGCAGCTCCTGTCACGGTCTCTCCTAGTAGATGATAGAGAGAATTCGCTTTCTTCCCCTTCATCACTGTCATGGCACCTCGAGAGATCTTCAGCACTCCACCTTCAACGATGTACTCACACCCGATATCATCGAGTGTCCCTAGAGAAATAAGATTTTTCTTGAGCTCCGGTACATGCCTCACGTCTGTCAATGTGCGAACCACACCGTGCATCTGAATCCGAACTGTCCTTATCCCCACAACCTTGCAAGCTGCGTTATTCCCTAATGGAACTCTACCACCATCTGTAGTCTAATAAGTAGTAAACTAGTTCCTATGAGGCGTCATATGATAAGAACACCCTGAATCTAGCACCCATTCGTCTCCTGACGAACTTGTAGTCACACATAAGACATCCTCTGCATCACTAGTGCTCTCCTCAGCAATATTCGCCACACTGCTTGTGGCCTTCTACTTGCCACCTCTGTTTCTCAACTTAGGACAGTCTCTCCCGATGTGCCCCTCCTCGTGACATTCAAAGCACTTCACGCGTCCCTTGGACTTTCTATGGCGTGACTTAGACTTGCATTTACCTCTGTTGCTGCTGGATCCTCGATGTTGCTCTCTACCCCGAATCACTAGTCCCTGCGCTATATCCTGCGCCAGACTGTCATCTCGCAACTTTCTCTGCCACTCCTTAGAAAACAAGGCGGACTTTACCTCCTCTGAGGTAATCATAGTACGCCCATGCAATAGAGAGTCAGTAAAGTGCTCCCATGACTCTGGTAAAGAAGCCAACAACATCATGCCATGTTCTTTATCTTCAAGTGTCTTACCGACGTTCTTCAAATTCATCATGAGTTTATTAAATTCATCTAGGTGGGTTCTGATCGACGTACCTTCAGTATATCTGAACTGGAACATCATTTTCAACATGTACAAGCGATTGTTCAAACCCTTCTTTACATAGAGCGATTGAAGCTTTGCCCACAATATTGCGGTATCCTTCTCCTTGCCTACCTCTATTAACACTTCATCCGATAAATTCAACAGGATTTGACTCCTAGCTTTCCTCATCAACACATCCTTATCAGCATCTTTCATTGATTCAGGCAACTTAGCTTTGCCCTCCAATGTTTCTGCCAAACCCAGAGTTGTCAATAATGCCTCCATCTTGAGGCTCCATAACCCAAAGTTGTTCCTCCCGTTAAACTTCTCAATTTCAGCTTTCACCCCAGACATAATTGTAACAACAGAATTCCAGATAATAACCAGACAAGCAAAAGTCCCAAATCACAATCCAGAAATCTGAACCCAAGCTCTGATACAAATTGTTGTAATACTAACGCGGAAATAAATCAAGATCTTGCAAATACGTCAATACGAAAGCCTAGAGAAAATAACGAGGAACGATAAAGGACACCAGATATAATGTGGTTCGATCCAAATGTCGGTACTTACATTCACGGGGAGAGCCAGCAAGAACAATCCACTATATCGGAGAATCGAATTTACAATCACTCAATACTCTCGTGTTTCCCGCACTTAAATTATACCCAAACCCTAAGTGTTTACAAATAAAATAACTCAATTGGATATAATAAACAATAAACTCACGAAGCACAAATCTTCTTGCTTCGCGACCAAGAGGACGTCGCGCATCTTCGTTCTTTTCCCAAAAATTACTGTGCGCCTGCGGCTTCCTTATCGATCGTCTTCGTATGAATAGAAGAAGCACCAAGGAATCACTGACTGCTACAGTGAACTCTCTCTTTTCTCTATGCGGCGTGGCTCGGCTTCGGGGAGAGAGAGAACCGAAAAGAAAAGTCTCCCCTTTTCTTTCTTTTTGTACGGCTGCAGCAGGAGAGAAAGAAACAAAACCCTTCTTTTCTTTATTTATTTATTCACCCATGGGCCCCATAATTTTATATAATAAAATTGAGCCCATTCTTTTTGTTTTTTTCGTCCTATAGCGCCAAATAGAAGAAGTCGTCCATCGCAGCAAATCCGATACAAATTCAACAGTATTAATGGGTGACGGTTTGATGATACAAGAGGGAAGTTCTGTACAAGCAACAAGAAGAATTGCTCTGATACCGGTGAGTGAGGCTTATTTGGGTCGTGTTATAAATGCTCTGGCCAAACCAATTGATGGTCGAGGTGAAATTTACGCTTTTGAATCTCGATTAATTGAATCTCCCGCTCCAGGTATTATTTCGAGACGTTCCGTATATGAGCCTTGAATCGATTGACAAGTCCAATTTCAATATCTTGATTTCGAATGGCAATGTATCATGGGCCCATATAGATATCGTCTGCTAATACACGACCAATTAATGTTTGAACTCCCCTCTTCTAGTTTGCACGTAGTGGGCGTGGGAAGGGCCGTCTTTAAGGCTTAAACAATTCCTTTTTCATTCTACCGATCCAAATCCCAGTTCATCTAACACGAGGAAAGTCTCATCCCTTTTCAGTGGCATGAGCTTCTTCTTGTCTACTGGTAGGAATTCTTCAGGGCGTATTACGATTTTTCACCGAAGGGGTGGATCGAAGCGATTGCAGCGAAGAATTGATCTGAAACGAAGCAATTCGTCTATGGACATTGTAGAAATGATAGAATATGAGGCTAATCGTTCTTCTCAAATCGCTCCAGTATGATGGATTGAGGGGGTCAGCCTCTCGGTTGTTCAATCATTTGATAACCAGAGTTATTCTTTGATAAATTATCACTATGAGTCAAACTCAATAGAATTTGATCAATTTTTTTTCCTTGTCGTTAAGGTGGAAAACTGAACCTACACGTAAACAAACAAATATTCGATAGGGAAGAAAAAAGGGGAAAAAGTCAAGTCTAAGCGCATATGGCACACAAAAGGTGTACTTAATAGTTGAAAAGAATTTTCGTGAAACCTTTTTTTTTTTTCTGAACTTTAGGAAGCTTCACTTGAAGGTCTTATGCACTAAGCATCGCCTCAAGAATGTGCAAACTCAAAATAGAATACGAGGAGTCCAATAGATGACGTCTCTGGGCGCGCATTGCAAAACTTATGCAAAAGAAATCATTTCTAAAACTAACGTTGATTTTTCAACTTCTCAATTAGAAGCACAAGTTGATTTTTCAACTTATCCATCAAAAGTTGATTTCTGATCAAAGAAAGATGTTTGATAAAATTTCTACTTCTGAAATTTTTAATTTGTAAACATTATTAACAAAATCTTCGGCGGTGGTGGTCGGTGGAGGGTGGCAGCCGGCGACCGGGGGCGGCGACCTGCGGCGGCGGGCGACGACGGGTGGCGGGCTGCAGTGGCCGCGGGGCAGGCTGCCGGCGGCCACGGGGCAGGCTGCGGTGTCCACGGGACGGGTGGCGGCGGCCGTAGGGCGGGCTGCCGGCGACCTGCAGCGGGCAGCCGATGACCGGCGGCGGGCGGCGACCGGCGGTGGGCGGGCGATCGGCTGCGGTGGGCGACCGACGGGGACCTCGAGGGGGGCTGTTGGTGGCGGCCGGCGGCAAGCGGATGGCCGACGGTCGGGGGACGTCGGCAGGCGGGCGTTGGTCGACGAAGACCGGTGTAGTTGAAGAAGTGATTCTTTTTTAGAAGCTACAAATTTTAGCTTCTCAAAGTTGGCCAAAAATCCAACCAGAAGTAGAAATCACTTCTAGAAGTACTTTTGGAAGTGATTTCTCAATATTTTTACCAAACGACTTTCAGCTTCAGAAGCACTTATGAAGCGTCTTTACCAAACGGATTTCAGCTTCAGAAGCACTTCAGAAGTAGAAATTCTGCTTCTGAAGTGTTACCATGCGCGCCCTCTCACTCATGCCACGTTAAAGCTATTGAGATTAAAATAACGCGGAAACACCAACGGATCTTGCAAATATGTCGAGACGAAATTACCAGAGAAATTATAATGAACGATAAAGGACACCAGATATTTACATGGTTCGGTCCGAAATCGGTACCTTCATCCACGGGGCGAGCCAGCAATATAATCCACTATAATCGGAGAGTCAAATTTACAATCGCTCATACACTCGAGTGTTTTTCGCACCTAAATTAAGCCCAAAACATACCTACAAGTGTACTCACAATCTCTCACAAAACTCGCTAAGAAAAACTCACAAAGAGAAAATACAACACTCGTCTTGTTTGCTATAAAAAAACCGCTGAATCAAGAACGGCCTTCACCTTCGTTTCCTCATTCTTTTGCGTTTTCTCTCGGCTTCGAGAAGCAATCCCTTTTTTGCTTCTTTTCTGTTCGTGCGGCTTTTTGGTCCTTGTGCGGCTTCGGTGGTCCCCTCATATAAACCCATTGGACGGCACGCACTAAAATAAAATGCCCTCTGCGTTTTATTTCTTTTCTGTGACTTGATAACCACAAACCCTTGTGTGGCTGCTGCAGGAAGTGTCCCTTCAAAAGAGTCAAAGAAAGCAACTTTTACTCGGACCCACAGATTGCCTTTCTTATTCACAGAATATGTGTGCCAATATATTCTATCTTTTACTCAACCCTTTGATAAGAGGAATCCCACGTGAAGTGCTTTGGCTAGGAAAGTCAATCTCAGTTGGGTTTTCTCTGTTCGGTCGAATTTTCACACATATCAAAATATGATATTTATTCAACCGTTCCGCAAACGGTTCAAACTAGAGACACAACCCAACAAAACCAAGTCCATGATGTTACATCCTTCACATTAATAGGGAATTTGGAACTTTTAACTTATTGCGAATTTAATATGTTAAAAAGATGAGTAATACTGAAAATCAAAGCCTATTGCGTTCTTGGCTCTCGCTCGTTAGATGTATTGTATAAATTAGGACTAGGGTTTTTCCTTTAGTGTATATATTAACATTTATACCCTTTTTGTATGTATACTTATATCGGCCGTATGCCTAATGGTAAATCAAACATTTCATTATTCACTTCTCTAAATCTATCATGGTATCAGAACGAAAATAAATTTCACTCGTTTTCTTCTTTGCGCCTTCGTCTCTCTCGCGCATGTCGCCCGACGTTGTCTTCATCAGTCTGACTTCGTAATTGTCCGATTTCATCAGTCTGACTTCATCTTTCGCATTGTTCTCGCGATCGATCTCGGGTTCTATCTTCTTCACTCACATATATATTTGCTTTCACTTTGATTTATTGATTTCAGAATCAATGGTTAATAGTGATCGAATTGATCGCATTGTTGTTAAGTTGGATAGCTCTAATAATGTTATTTGGAAACCCTTTGAGATGGCTTCTCTTGTTTATCGTGCTCTCCTATTGTCCAATTTTGTTCCTACTGAATTTTTTCATATTATTCTAATATTTTAAATAATTTTTTAAGCATCTTTTGGTTTTTTAGAAATTATTTTTGAAAATTATTTAAGATATCAAAAAAATATTAAAAAATTCACGTTAGTCCCATTCATGTCACGCAGGAAAATTGACGTCCATACCAACGATATCCGACCAAAATTGATCAACTTAACTCAATTGGCGTAGATACAAAAGATTTAAGATTAAATTGGTACTAATGCAAAGGTTTCGGACTAAATTGGCAATTATAAAAGGTTTATTGGCACCAATGCAAAAAGTTTAGAACTGATTTAGCATAAAAAAAGATTTAGGACTGAGTTGGACTAATGTAATAGGTTTATAATTTTTTTTTGACACTTTTCCCATTCATTTTCTATAGTAACAGCAAGAACGTATAGAAAGGGACGTAGACAAATTACCTTTTGATCAAGTTTGACATGAAGCCTTACGTAATCGATTTTTTTTTTTTAACTTGATGGAAACATTGGGTAGTATCTATTAAGAGCCTCTCGACCATACCCAAATTGTTGAAATCCGATCTACGAATATCATATATTAAAATTTATATCACTTGACTGTGATGATACTGGAATTTCTCAAGCTCTCGATCCGGTGGCAACATTCGTAAGTTGAGTTTGCGTTTTCAGGATTATCATGAATTACTTCAATTAGGTCTAATATTGGGCAATATTAGGTAACGAGGACGAAACAAGAATAGGAGCAAGCAACATAAGGCCATTGGGCTGACAAAGAAGTCCCATAGTCTGGTTGGACTAAAAACCAAACTGAGGGTGAGTCTGCTTTTAGTTTACTGATGAACAACCGAAGTTCATCGGGTATAGTCGTCAAGAAACAGGTCGTGCTCGTGCTTGGTGCTACTGTTATGAATTCCCATCCACGCACTTCCTAGGAACTAGAAATCACGAACTTTTCGTCGCCGTGAGAATCGCATGAGTACTGATGTCGGACAGAGGAAATGCATGAGTTTGGATTTTCGCGGACAGAATGAGCTAATGGCCCGTAGTTCCGAGTATTGGCCAGACTAGAATTGGCGATTCCAACACGACACGAGAATATGATTCCAACACGGCTGCAAATTTATGAGAGAAAAACGTGATAGACACAATCCAATATGATTAATTTCGAACTAACAAGAATTGTCATATTTCACTCATTTTCAATGAATAAGTACTTTGCAATCACATTAGATTAATATTCGAACATTATAAAACGACATGGATAACCGATACAAAGATACTGACATGTTGAGAATTCCGACAAGTGAAGCCTCAAATATTAGCTCATTCTTCCAATTTTATGCTCTCTAACGTATTGAACAAGGATGAACGATGCGCTGATAGTCCTTACCCAAAAAAACGATGCGCTGATAGCCCTTCGGAAACTTCTTGCATGCTCGGACGATGCTCTGGTTTAGGACTCAAGCATGAAAATGCAATCTTCGTCGTGAGAGCCACTTCCCTTAGCAAATCGCCTTCAGGATATGGAATCCTCTGATCCAAAACTTCTTTCAGTGAGCAATGTGGGATTGTCTTATCATTTGATGAACTTAGAGTTGTGGACAAGAGCAATGATATGAGATCGCTAGGATGCCTTCCCATTATCACTTCCATCGCCAAGACTCCGAAACCATAGACATCTTGTTTCTCGTTTACTTCCATCGTGTAGGCAAGTTCTGCAAATAGAAAGAAGCTAACTCTTTTTCTCACTTGATCTTATCAGCGCTTTCGACATTGATCTTTTACTCTGTTAGATCGCTCGGATGTATTTGGGCCGAAATACTAATATATCTTTTAAATAGGATTTGTTGAATGTGCGAAACATCACGTACTTATGAATGAAAAGGAGTAAATCCTCATGAAAAGAAGGAAAAGTATTTACCTGGAGCTGCATATCCAAATGTGCCTGCAAACGAAGTCCAATTAGATGAATCAGGTTTTAGAACCTTGGCGGTGCCAAAGTCCGAGACGTGAGCTTCGTATTCTTCGTCGAGTAAAATATTCTTGCTCGATATGTCACGATGAATTATCGGAGGATAGCATTCATGGTGCATGTATGACAAAGCATTAGCCACACGTTTAATAACATTCAGTCTCGTGTTCCAGTCGAACTGTCTTATCCTTTCTTCACTCTTCAATAAATCCTCCAAGCTGCCCGATTCAAGATACTCATAAACCAAAAACGAATGGCGAAAGCTCGAACAAAAGCCATATGGCTTCACAATGTTTCGGTGCCGGGTTTCCATCAAAGCATGAATCTCCCTTTCGAATGCTTTTTGACTAGCCATTTCGACATCTGGTGCTTGGTTAAGTTTTTTAACAGCAACAATCTCACCCGTTCGCAACTTGGCCTTTTAAACACTCCCTTGTCCTCCCATGCCGATGCAATATCTGGCGTCGAATTCCTCTGTGGCTTCAATAATGTTTGTTACGACAATGTGGAAACTAAAACGAAATTGAGACAGAGACGAAGAACGGAACACCAAGATTTACGTGGAAACCCTTGCAGGAAAAACCACGGGAGAGAGGAGAGGCAAAATCCACTATGAGAATCAAGAGGATTACAAAAGTGGCAACGTAAGCTCTCCCTCTTTCAGACAGAATGAGCAAAGGGCAATATTTATAGTATTACCCCTCAAACCCTAATGTTGGCCCATGGCCCATAACTTAAGCCTATTACCTATTCAAGGCATACATAACAAATCTCCACCTTGACTTGAATTCCCAAGTAGACATAAGTATTAAGTCAATCTTCTCCTCCCACCAGCATAAAACTCAGCTGCTGCAAACATTAACCAAATCCAAGCAGTGCTTGAATTTAGTAAATGGTAATGACTTTGTTAACATATCAGCTGGGTTGTCTGCTGTACCAATCTTCAAGACCTTAATATAGCCATCAGCAAGAATGTCTCGAATATAATGATACCGCACATCAATATGCTTTGTTCTCTCATGATACATCTGATCTTTAGTAAGATGTATAGCACTCTGACTATCGCAATGCACAATAGTCACATCATCATCCATACTGTGCTCTCCAAATAAGCCCCTTAACCATATAGCTTCTTTGATTGCCTCTGTAATAGCCATATATTCTGCCTCTGTAGTAGACAGAGCAATTGTATGCTGCAAAGAAGCTTTCCAACTGACTGCACAACCCCCAACAGTAAATATGTACCCTGTCAAAGACCTCCTTTAATCAAGGTCACCAGCATAATCAGAGTCAACATATCCAGTAAGAGTTTCACAAGTTTTCCCAAACTCTAAACCATAATCTGAAGTACCCTTCAGATATCTCAAAATCCACATCACTGCTTGCCAATGAATTTTACCTGGGCATGATAAATATCTACTTACCACGCTAACAGCATGTGATATGTTAGGTCGAGTGCAAACCATAGCATACATAACGCTACCAACTGCACTAGAATATGGAATACCTGACATATACTTTAATTCATCATCTGTATGTGGACATAAATCAGCTGATAATCGAAAATGAGCAGCAAGAGGAGTACTCACTGGTTTGGCATCTTTCATGCCAAAACGATCTAACACCTTCTCAATGTAGCTTTTCTGGGAAAGATACAATTTTCCTCTTTTCCGATCTCGATGAATTTCCATGCCAAGAATTTTCTTCGCAGAACCTAAATCCTTCATATCAAATTCAGCGCTCAACTGTGCCTTCAAATTCTGTATATCAAATTTATCTTTTGCTGCAATCAACATGTCATCAACGTATAACAGCAGATAAATATAAGATCCATTTGGAAGTTTGCACAGATATACACAACTATCATATTTGCTTCTACAATAGCCAAGTTGCACCATAAAAGAATCAAATCTCTTGTACCACTGTCTAGGTGATTGCTTCAAGCCATAGATAGATCTTTTCAATAAACATACATGATCTTCCTTACCTTCAAACTGAAATCCTTCAGGTTGACCCATATAGATTTTCTCTTCAAGTTCACCATGCAAGAAAGCTGTTTTCACATCGAGTTGTTCCAACTCTAAATCATGCGTAGCAACTAACGCAAGAAAGACCCGAATAGAGCTGTGTTTAACGACGGGTGAAAACACATCATTAAAATCAACTCCCTTAATCTGACTATAGCCTTTAGCGACTAGACGTGCTTTAAATCTAATGTCTTCAACTCCAGGAATACCTTCCTTTCTTTTGAAAACCCACTTGCAACCCACAATCTTCTTTCCTTTTGGTGGTTTGACAAGCTCCCAAGTTTGATTCTTTTCAAGAGATTCCATCTCTTCATTCATAGCAACTAACCACTTTGCTGAATCTTTGGAGGAAATAGCTTCCTTGTACGTTTTAGGCTCAGCATATTCTATCGACTCTGCAGCTGAAAGAGCATAAGCAACAAAATCTGAGTATCCATACATCTGTGCAGGTTTTATTGTTCTTCTCGGTCTATCTTTGGCTATGGAATAATTCTCTTTTTCAGATTCTTCAATCTGAATATTATCAGTCACTGACTGAACTGGCTATGAAGAAGATACTTCAAACTCCACCTTCTTTGATGCACTTTGCAGATTTTCTTGACAATTATCTAATGATTTCTTGACAGGATGAAGCATAGCAGACTCATCAAAAGTAACATCTCTGCTAATTATAATCTTAGATGAATCAGAACACCAAAGCCTATAACCTTTTATACCAGAACCATAACCAAGAAAAATACATTTTTTCGGTCTAGGCTCTAGTTTTCCTTCACTAACATGTGCATATGCTGGACATCCAAATATTCGAAGAGAAGAATAATCAACAGGTTTACCTGACCATACCTCCTCAGGTGTCTTGTTCTCAATAGGCATGCAAGGAGAACGATTTATTAACCAACAAGCAGTATTGACTGCTTCAGCCCAGAATTCCTTGCCCAAACCAGCGTTAGACAACATGCACCTTGTTCTTTCTAATAAGGTTCTGTTCATACGTTCTGCAATACCATTCTGCTGCGGAGTATACACTGTAGTATGATGTCTCACAATTCCTTCATTCTTGCAAAACTCATTAAATTCACTTCCACAAAATTCTAGCCCATTATCTGTTCTCAGCCGCTTGATTTTCTTACCGGTCTGATTCTCAATTAATATTTTCCATTGCTTGAAAGTAATGAAAACATCACTCTTTGCCTTGAGAAAAAATACCCAAACTTTTCTTGAAAAATCATCAATAAAAGTGAGTACATACCTGGAACCAAGGCCTTTAGATGGAACTCTAGAAGGCCCCCAGAGATCAGAATGAATGTAATCCAGAGTGCCCTTTGTGCTGTGAATTCCTGTTTTAAAACTGACTCTTTTCTGTTTCCCAAAAACACAATGTTCACAGAAATCCAGTTTTCCAATTTTCTGACCACACAGGAGACCTCTTTTACTTAGCTCCTCCATCCCTCTAATACTCATGTGGCCTAGTCTCATATGCCATAATTTTGTATTATCTGAATCTGTCATATCAGAAGAGACCACAGCTGAACCAGTAACAGTAGAGGCTTGCAGCTGATACAAAGTTCCAATTTTAAGCCCTTTCATCAACAAAAGTGAACCTCTCAAAATTTTCAAAACTCCACCCTCAGCAGTAAATCTACAACCATTGGCGTCAAGTGTACCCAATGAAATTAGATTTTTCCTCAAATCAGGCACATGCCTGACATTATCTAAAGTTCTGATCATGCCATCATGCATCTTAATATTAATTGTGCCAATCCCAATAGCTTTGCATCTAGCATCATTACCCATGAGAATAACTCCACCATCATGTTCTTTATACGTAGAGAACCAATTTCGGTGAGGACACATAAGATATGAGCAGCCTGAATCAAGAATCCAACTATCACAGAATTTATCTTTATTATCTGCAATCAAAAGCCAATCTTTGTCTTCTTCTTTAGCAACATCAGCTTGAGCAGGATTTTCGTTTCGCCTATTCTGTCTATTCTGATAGTTGCGATGGTTATGACGATTGACATTCCCATGATTTTGTTGATTCGAATTATTTTCTCTCTGCTCCTTTGCCTTCAGTTTTAGGCAATTTATCTTGATATGCCCTGGAGACTTACAATAGTTGCAAATCATATCTCTATGCTTAGATTTTGACCTGCTCCTGCCACTATTTCTTCTCTCAATAGACCTTCCCCGAGCAACTAAACCAGCCCCATGATTATTACTACCATCAGAAGTCAATTCAGTATCGAGCTTCTGCTTATTTAGCAAACTAGTCTTGACATCTTCAACATCAATAGTTTCTCTACTAACAATCATGGTCTCTCTAAAATTCTTATAAGAGGCAGGTAGTGAAACTAACAATAAAAGAGCTTGATCCTCATCTTCAATCTTAACATCAATGCTTCTTAATTCAGCGATAAGAGCATTGAACTCAGAAATATGGGATTTGAGAGAAGTACCTTCAGTCATACGAAAAGTGAAGAGTCGTTGCTTGAGTCTCAATCGATTTGTGAGAGACTTTGTCAGAAAAATATTCTCCAATTTTGTCCATAAACCTGCGGCTGTTTTTTGATCTAGTACCTCTTGCAAAACTTCGTTCGTGAGGCACAACTGAATAGTGGACAAAGCTTTCTCATCCAATTCTTCCCATGCTTCATCTGACTGTTCCGGCTTTTTCCGTTTACTAAACAAAGTTTTCTTCAAACCCTGCTGCGTAAGAACGGCTAACATACGAACTTGCCATAGGTTGAAACTGCCGCTCCCATCAAACTTTTCGATATCAAATTTCGTTGCTGAACTCGAAGCCATAACTTATTTCGAGTCGAAGAAACGCGCACGAACTCCTCGGACAACACGAATCGAAAAACCCCTTCAATCTGGAGGAGTGGGATTCATTGGGAGTATTCGCCGTTTCCCCAATCACGGCGCAAACTACTGCCCAAACAGCAATTGCTACAAGAGAACAGTAGCTCGGGTTGATAGCTCGGCACAGGATGATGAACGATTGTTATTACGTCAGTCGGAATTCGTTGATCGCTTCAGCACGAATCCACTTGGTCGTTTGCTTAAGCCTATTACCTATTCAAGGCATACATAACAATGTTCTTGTACACCGTACTTCCATCGTAGCTCCATATTTCGTACATATTTTCACTGCTCACTTCTATCAAGTCGGCCTCTCCTTCCCCTGTTCTTCTGGAAACAATGCATGAAACTCCCACTACAAGAACCAAAGCAAGCAGGCAAAGAGAAGTAGGGAGTAAAATGAGGAGCAAATTTTTGTCTCTGTCTTTCCCTTTCGTCGTCGTCCCTGGACAATGCGTGAGACCCATAATATCTCCGCACAAGCCTTTGTTCTCTCCTACAGTAGCGATTGTAACATTATGAAACGCTGGGATGTTCGGTAGAGGACCCTCTTAACACATTATAGGATACATCAACAGATGTAAGGCCTCTCAGATCATCAAAAGCCGGTGAAATCAAACCCGAGAGTTGATTGTGTGAGAGATTGAGTGTTTCCAAACTATGCAATTGTCCAAGATCGCGAGGTATATCTCCAGAAAGCAAATTTCGGCTTAGATCGAGACTTTGAAGAGAGTGGAGATTGCTGATCTCTATTGGAATGCTCTGCTCCAGATTATTTCTGCTTAAATTTAGATACTGAAGGTTCACACACTCCCCAAGTTCTCTGGGCATTGAGCCACTTAGCTTGTTTCCCGCAACGTTGATCCGTACAAGGTCCGACAACGCTCCAATTTCGTGAGGAATGTGGCCAGTGAGATGGTTGCCAACTAGCCAAAGCTCTAGCAGATGCTGCAATTTTGCAAGTTCTATCGGAATTTCCCCAACGAGATTATTCGAAGATACATGTAATACATGTAATCGAGTCATCTTCCCAAGAGCAGGCGGTATCACACCTGATAATTTGTTGTCGGAGATTTTCAGGCTCGTCAAATTGCCCCATGTGCCCAATCTTGTTGGAAGCTCTCCGTAAAGTTCATTATTGCTCAGCTCAAGATAATCCAAGTAGGGGTATGTGCCAAGAACATCGGTAATATTGTCCTTTAACTGGTTATTATGAAGCCTAACTCTAAACAAACTCGTACAATTTTTCAGGCTTCTTGGCAGGGGTCCCGTGAAGTGATTGTTGTAAGCAGTGAAATTTTCAAGAACATGACCGCTGCATATATCCGGCGGCAATTGGCCGACAAGTTGGTTATCGCCGAGTTGTAGGCTTGTGAGGGATGTGAGATTGTTGATCTCAATTGGAAGAGAGCCTTCAAGGCTATTGTGAAATAGAAACAGCTCAACAAGGGCTCCTAGTTTTCCCATCACTTTCGGAATCGAGCCGGACAACTTATTTTGGTACAAGTACAATCCATTGAGCTTGCTTAAGTTTCCAATACTAGAAGGTATAACGCCGGAGAGGTTGTTTTCTAAGAGGATCAAGACAACCAAGGCTGCGTATGGTAGCGTTTCTGTTCCTGGGAGCATGTTTTGAACAGAAACATTTTTTTATGTTTCTGTTCAAAACTACGATTTTTGGGAAAAAAATGCGTTTGGTAAGTTAAAAAAAAACACTTTTTTCAGTCGTCGACCGGCGGCAGCGGCTGCCGGCTACCGGCGGTGGCTACGGCGGCCGGTGGCTGCGACGGCGGCCGACTTTTAGCGAGGCGGCGGGTGGTAGCTGCGTCGGCGACGATGGATGGTAGTTTCAAAAGTGTTCCAAAAAGTGTTCAAAAATCCCAGAAGCAAGTTTTTTTTGTTCCTTCAAAAGTGTTCTCGGGCACAAAAGTTTTCCGCAGAACACTTTCGGAACATTTTTGAACCATACGCGTTTCCCCAGCCACCATCCATACAGGCCCCACGTTGCCCAACTTCCCTATTGATTATTAGTGTAGAGAGAGAGAGTACTGAAAGAGATCTAAGGTTTCCGATTTCGGGAGGAATAGAACCGGAAAGCTTATTGTAGCAAAAAGAAAGAATGCCTAATTTGGTTATGTTCCCTATCGACGACGGGATTGAACCAGTTAGATCATTGTTTAAAATTAGATGTGGCAAATGGGTGGGTCAGGTCGGGTTGGGCTTGGGTCGGGTCGAATATGGTCCGACCCATATTGACCCATCTAACCTATATTTAATGACCCAAACCCGACCCGACCCGCGACTGACCCATACCGGACCCAATCCGTTTTGACCCATATTACAAAAACATAACAATTTTTTTTAAAAAATAATATTACTAAAATAGTTCCCGACCTCGGTCCCGGTCCCGGCCCCGGGACCCCGCCCCGGCCCCGGGACCTTGCCCCGGGACCCGGACCAGGCCCCCGCCCCAACCCCGACCCCGGTCCCAAGACCCGACCCCGGCCCTAGGACCTGGCCCCCGGACCCAAGACCCTGCTCCCAGCACCCGGACCCGGGACCCGGCCCCCGCCCCAACTCCCTACCCCAGCCTCGGGACCCGACCCCGGCCCCCGGACCCTGTCCCGGCCCCGGGACCCGGCCTCGGACCCGAACCCGGCCCCGGCCTCGGACCCGGACCCGGGGCCGGGGCCCCGGACACGGACCCGGGGCCGGGGCCCCGGACACGGACCCGGCCCCTGACCCCGGCCTCGGACTCGGACCCGGACCCGGGGCAGGGGCCCGGATCCGATCCCGGCCCCGGACCCGGGGCAGGGGCCCGGATCCGATCCCGGCCCCGGACCCGGTCCCGGGACCCGGCCCCGGACCCGGTCCCGGGACCCGGCCCCGGCCCCGGCCCCGGCCTCAGACCCGGACCCGAGTCCCGGCCCTGACCCGGTCCCGGGACCCGACCCCCGGCCCCGGACCCGGGACCCGGCCCCCGGACCCGGGACCTGGGACCCGGCCCCGGGACCCCGCTCGGACCCGGTCCCGGGACCCGACCCCCGGCCTAGGCCCCGGCCAGGGACCCGGCCCAGGACCCGACCCGGGCCCCGGCCTCGGACCAGGACCCCGCCCAGGCCCCGGCCCGGACCCAGACCCAGGCCCCGGACCCAACCCCGGGCCCCGGACCCCGACCCCGGCCCCGACCCCGGGCCCGGCCCCGGCCCCGACCCCGGACTCGGCCCGACCTCGGGACCCGGACCCGAGCCCCAGACCCGGACCCGGCCCCGGACCCGAGACCCGGCCCCGGACCCCGGACCCGGACCCGGCCTCCGCCCCGGCTCCGGGACCCGGCCTCGTACCCGGCCCCAGCTTCGGGACCTGGCCCCGGTCCCGATCTCGGCCCCGAACCCCGCCCCGGCCCCGGTCCCGGTCCCGGCCTTGGACCCTGCCCCGGCTCCAGTCCCGGTCCCGGCCCCGGCCCCAGACCCTGCCACGGCCCCGGTCCCAGTCCCGGTCACGGCCCCGGCCCCGGTCACGACCCCGACCCCGGACACGACCCCAGGACCCCGCCCCGACCCAGGTACCCGGCCCCGGGACCCAGACCAGGCCCCAGCCCCGGCCTCGGCCTCGGTCCCGAGACCCGGCCCCGATCCCGGTCCCGGGACTCAGGCCTGGCCCCGGCACCCCGCCTCAGACCCGGGACTCGATCTCGGCCACGGCCCCAAACCCGGTCTTGGCCCCGGCCCCGGATCCACCCCCGGACTCGGCCCCGGACCTGGTCCCAGAACCCGACCTGGCCCTTGAACCCGACCTATGGACCAGGCCCCGGGACCGGGTCCCGGTCCCGCGGCCTTTTGTAACTTGTCGAAGGATGTTGTCCTTATGAGTCGAAAGTGGGTCAATATGGGTCGAAAGTGGGTCAATGTGGGTCGAAAATTGATTTAAGTGTGACCCGTTATTAACCCTTTTTTAGTGAACCTTTTTAAAAGTTAATGACCCATATTGACACCTCTATTTAAAAGCTCAAAATGCATAAGGGATCTCATTCCTCCAACTTCTTCAGGTATGTGCTCAGAGAGTTGGTGTTGACACCTGATTTTTGACCTAGCCTTTTTCATTTTTTTTTATTTTTATTTTTTGAAAAATCATAAAAAATTCATAAAAAGTCAAAAAATTACAAAAACAACTTTGGTGGCCTTGGCCAAGCCCAAGGAACCATTCTTGACCAAAAAATAATTTTTCATATTTTTCATATTTTTTAATATTTTTTAGAAAATAGAAAAATACCTAAAAAATCAAGAAAAATAGCATTTGAGGTCACAAAAATATGGAAAAACATCCAATATTTTTATTTTTAATCCCTTGTATTTTCGACCTCACAAAAAATCCAAAATAAGATTCAATTTTAGGTGTTCCTTTGTAACCCGTATTATTGAATTTGAAGAAAAAATAACAATTGAGTCTTTTAATTTGCAATTTTGGCATTTTTTAAGATCTTGACATTCAATCTAACTATCCCCTATTTCAATTTAGCCCAATTGTTTGCGCAAATTGCTCAATTGCACGGATTTGACAAAATTATATACTAAAATTGCATTTTAGTCCTTGAAATTAAGCATAATTGAAATTACTTTCAATTCAAGGGCTATCATTGCAAATTAAACATGCTACCCAATGGATTTCACCATTTTAAATCGATTGGCATAGGTGGTTTGACCCAATTTGATCATTTGCACCCTCAATTACACAATCCCCAATTTCCAATTAAATGGGAATTTGGGGGTTTTTTAGAAATTGATGAAAATTTTTGAGCAAAACCACATTTCTAGATAGAATTCATGCCCTAGATTCGATTATGAGGTTCAATTGCAAAAATTTCCTGTTAATTTGGATTTAATTTGAAAAATTGCAAGTCGGGGCCGGCTTGGACCTGTCTGACCGCCGGTTGAACCGGTCAAACCGGTCCAGAACAGTGTCTTCTTCTTCCTCAGAGAACCGTACGAATGAACAGTGTCAGGGTCAATTTCAATGGCTAAATTGAGGGAGAAAACGACCATGATTGGAAGAGTTTGAAGAGGGGTTTTGTTCCTCGAATCATTGCCCATCGATTCGAACCAAAAACACGAGCAATGGTTGCCAGAACGGAGAATAATCGGTTGGTCAAGGCTGCTGCACCTGCAAAAGTCAACGGCGACAGAACTCAGATGAAACTTGTCCAAATTCGTGCCAAATTCGCTTGAAATAGAGCTCGCCGGATGACCAAACGGGACTGGACAGAATGCCCGTCCTTTCCGACGCCGTTTCGACCTAATTGCACGTGATCACACGTGCAATTGAGGCCGGTACACAGTCTACCGTTCGGCGCCAAAAATCCAACGAGCTATATAAGCTCATGATCGTTTTCTGTTGAAAAAAAGAGAAGATTCAGTTGGAGAAGGGAGAACTGAATCGAGAGAGAGAAAGAAAGAGAGAGAAAGAGCTCACCTTCCCTCGCGGTGGTCGAAGGTTGGAGCTCAAATTGCAGAGCGCCGGTTGGGCCTTCCGAGGCAAAACCAAAGCTCTACGAGGTCGCCGAGAGGTCGTCCAGAGTCCCCTGAGTCGATCGCCGTCAGCCGCGCATGTGAAATCCACGAAAACAGGTGCGTCAGCGCTTCGAACTTCAGACTGAGCTTCAATGGCGGATTACAATTCTTGCAACGATTCTCGTATTTCATGTGTACATTTCGTTTCCTGAACATCACTGATCATGTTCGGGTCTTCATTTTGCATTGATTTTGCTCACATGCCCCGAATCGAGTCTTCCGATTTAGCCTCCATAGCCGATTCTTGCCCAGCCAAATCTGGGCCGAGCGAGCTCAATCGGAGCTCGAGGTAAGTCTTCTGGACCTCCATTGATGCTATTCTGTGACTGAACTTCTTTGATTTTGAGTGAATCACATGATTGAGCTTCCATGGCCGTACTCGGCGATTTGCACGAGTTTCTTGATTCAGCGAATAAGATGTTTCGATTCTTAGATATGTCGAACTAGAGCTAATCGCGAATCGATTGCCGTTGGTCTCGAGTGATTCCATTAAGATTTCACCGCACGATCATCGCCGGAAAGCCACAGCCGTCCATTCTGTCGGAGTCGCGAGGTTGAAGACGAAGCTGACATGGCGTGGTCAACTGGTCAAATGTCCAGATGTCATCCTGTGATTGGTCCACGTAGTGTCGAGTCAGCATGGCCGTTAGGGTCTGTTATTCAAATAAAAAGAATCCAACGGCCGAGAATAATCGAGTCTAATAAATGGTGACCGTCCGATTAGCAAGTAAAAATATCCGAAAATCATTTTTAAATCTGAAATTCGACTTGATCAGAAACGGTGTCGTTTGGCTAAGTGGGAGGGCGACGTCATTTAGGTTAGTAAGATTGGACGGCTCAGATCAAGTCTCATGTTCTAATCGTGTCCGTTAGTTTTAGTAAGTCAATCAAACGGCTCAGCTCGAGTCTTCGCTTAATCTAGACCGTAGGTTCTAGTAATCAAATCCAATGGGCACGGATTAGCCACGCGGTTCAGTGTGGGCCGTTGGATAAATTTCGAATAATCCGAAAATAAAAAATGAGATGCGACGTCGTTTTGGAGCCGGGGATCGCGCGGGTTCGGGTCTGGGCCGGGTTTCGACCCGAGTGGGTCGGGTCGACCCAGTCCGAATCATTTTTTTTTAAAAAAATATAAATAATAATAAATCAAAAATATAAAAAATATAAAAAATCTGAAAAATCTTAGAAAATCAAAAGAAAATGCCAGAAAATTCCAAAAAAATATAGAAAAATTGTGGAAAAATCCTAGACACTCCAGAAATCCCCAAAAATCAAGGGTTGACCACAGACAACTGGTCAACCTTATTTTTGGGGTTTCTTATCCGTTCTTCCAAGACCCGACGACATTACCTTTTAGGGGTAAGTCGCCTCTACTGTGTATGGAAGATAAGGCCGATAATGCCAAGGTAAGAATTAGGGTCGGGTAGGCGACCAATTCTTAGGTTTGGGTTTCGAATCCCACCCCTTTTTCTCAAAATTACGATTTTGCCCTTCAATAGGAAAATTGTCTTTCTTGTCTCAATCGAGTTCTGAAAATTGCTTGAAGTCAGGGTTTGGGTCAGGTGGACGACTAACCCTAATATTTAAGATTTTCAGTTCTCATCTTTGTCCAAAATAACGATTTTACCCCTCCAAGGGTAAAATCACTTGAAAATTCCAGAAAAATTCTGAAAAATCCCGAAAAATAGGAAATGGATCGGATTGACGGCCAATCCTATTTCCCCTGTCTTCTGACTTCCCAATCCGTCTAAAATGATAGATTTACCCTTTTAAAAGTAAATTGTCCCCGAATTGTTCAAAATTACGATTCTGCCCCTCATGGGCGAACCTTGTCCAAATCACTCCTAAGCCTTGATTGACATTTCTCTAGGCTAATAGGGCCTCATTAAGGATGCCATGCTGATTTCATGTGTTTTATCCGCATGTACTGATTCCTTGATTTGCGCCATTACTTTTAATGATTGTGAGTGATAGGGTAGCTATTCCCTTCTGCATGAACTCCTAGATTTAGGATCAGTACCTCACTCATCTGTATGAAACCCTAGGATCAGATAAACCATTCAGCTTAGGTACCGAAAGGGCGTCAACTTTGACAGTTGACGTAACTAAGTCCCCGAACCTACTTCTCTGGTTTCCGCAAAATCGAATGGACTACTCCCAACTATTCGATAGGGTTTCCGATCGTACCCTCCATGAAACGATTGGTGGCGACTCCTTGGCATGTACACTCACCACATGTCACTAGACCACACTGAAGGTCGATCACGTATATCCAGCAGTTGCGACTTGGGTAACGGGCCTTGGGAGAGGCCCGCGTCCGATCAAGCCAGCGATCGGGCGGCCCATTAGCCCGCTCCGCTCGGCGGCGGGTCGCGACAGACTGGCGACCCCGCTGGGGAATATTCTAAAACCAGAATCTATGGTTACGAATTCCAGAGGACTTGAGCCGATTCAAAAGTTGTTGGTTTATCTGACCTTGTTTTCTGCAGATGCTCTCGAAGGTGAGGTACGTACACTAACCATTGTGTTAGATATTTTTGCAGATTGGAGAAATAAGGGATGAAGTGATTGTTGACATTTTTCCTGCAGGTTGGAGTTGGGAATGTATGTTTATCTTTATGCACATACTGAAGCGGTGTTTTGATACAAACTGTTATGCATGACTTTGCATTGTGATGATCACGACACATTGCACACATTGGCGGTCAAACCCCGACTGCAAACCACCTCTAGGTTACCTTAGATAGGGAAAGGATGCGAAAAGGATCTTGTGTTTGATGGCACTTGAGACTTTCGTATTCGTTCCCGCCTACCATCTGCATTGGCGATATCTAGCCCTCTTGGGTAGGTACCCTTGGGGAGGAATCTGCCTCATGTGGATCGTGGGAGCCTGAACCGTAGGTTCCTCACCTGACTTTCGATTTTTTTTAGAGTATACCCACTTGTCGCATGCGCATGTCTATGGATGGTTGGTATACCTAAAACCACCCATTGATACAGGGGGCATTCCACATCCCCCAAAGTGTGGTTGGTAAGATATTTATTTCTAAATGTTCTTTATTTCTTGCTCCATGATATTACTCATACATTGCATACATCCATATGCATTCACATCATGAAGATTACTCAAGTGACTAATGGAAACAACAATGATTATGGGGTAGGATGTCGCTGTTTCCTAAGAGTTCAACAGAGTTGGTAACTTTCGAGTACTTGAGAAAAGTTACTCGCCCCGGACCAAACACGAGGCTACACTTTACTAGATTCGTGTATGGTCGGGAACTGACTGGACGTAAGCTGGGGTATGCTGAGGACTGTCAAACCCGCTACTACGCTGATAACCTCAGATTTAAGCGACAAGCAGACAAAATGATGAAGGATTATCTGGAGATGAAGAGACAACGTCGCAACCAGCTGGCTAGGGAAGCGTACGCCCGTCGGAAGGCTGAATTGCTGGCCAGAGAGAACATACTTATGATTACTTATTGGGGTAGGAAGAGACGCCCTGCGATCAAGACCAAGCCAAGGCGTATCACACTCAAAAAGGTGAAACCCGAGAAAGCTCCCGAAGTCATCGTACCCTGGACTAGAGAGTGGCCGGAGGAACTACAACCTCTCGACCAAACCACTGAAGATAACTCCCCTACCCTAGATTAAGGGAGAGTTCCTGACCGACTGTCATTTGGGTAGACTTCTGAAAAAAGAGTGATCTAGATCCTTACGTTCCATTGGCTTTTATGGCTTTCTTGTTTGAAAAACCTCTCTTTACCCTTCTTCCATTAGGCATCTTGATTGTAATAAAAGTTCATTCCACTTTGTTCTTTTGATGTATTGACCAATGGAATGTGACATTGCCGTTCCCTTTAGTCACTGAGTAAACCTGACTAAATTGCATAATTCACTTCCCTGAAATGCAAATTAGGCTTTGAGTCAGGCTTTCAAGACCTGAAAAAGGGTCCTAATCTCCATTTCTTCAAATTGAACTATGCAATCAAGTTAGCTCATGCATGCTTCATGACATCTGCATATTCATACATTTAAAGTAATTTCTGGCGATTGACCTTTTAAAAATCATTTGCATATTTTAGACTTGATGGGAAAGAATGATATTCAAGTGTTCAAGATCCCCCGAGCTGAACTCCAATCATGGTGGGATGGCATGGGCGAAGCCAGCCAGAAGTATGCGGAGTCACGACTAGGGTACCTGCTGGACCTATTGAGGATTGAGTGCCCACCTGCCTTTATTCAAGCCATTGCGCTCTACTGGGATCCTACCACCGCTACATTTTGCATGGAAGGGTTAGAGATCACTCCCACTATTGAGGAATACAGCGCTGTCATCGGAGTTGAATTCACCCCTACGCTCGTCCGACCCCCTATAGGACTTGAACCCCTAAGTCAGGTGGCTGAATTCCTTGACACGAACCTAAATGAAGTCAAAGCAGATGCGAGAAGCAATTCTGGACGAGTTTCCCTGTCTTTCCTTATAGACCGATTTTCCCGCCTTCCTGCTTCTAAAGGAACCAAATCTGGTAGAGCCTTTATCTTGGCATTCTTTAGCTTTGTGCTATTCCCAATCTCAACTGTCACCTTCGACCCTATCATGGCTATAGTAGCTAGGCAAATCTGTTGTGGGTGGGATTACTCAAACATCCTCATTGCCGAAACCTTCATCTCCCTAAATCGTTTCAAGAAAAACAAAAAGGGAATCTTTAGAGTTTCTAGTGATCTTCTGTATCTATGGTTCACATCCCATATCAGAAAATTCCACATCCGCATGGGTTTCACTGAAATCAGCCCCAATGCACACCCTCTTAAAACATTTGCTAGAACCCATACACGTGTTCCTAAGTTCAACTTTGTAGAATGGAAGAACTTCCTCAAAGTCCTAAAACCCGAACAACTCCGATGGCGGCTAAGGTTACCGACGATGAACAAGGTCAGATTGACCTGCGGTGACGGGAGTTCAGTTCCCTTGCTAGGATTCACAGGCGCTACTGCATACTATCCAAGGAGGGTGATTCGGCAGTTTGGAGCACTACAAGAGATCCATTCTCCACCGCAACCTGATACCTTCTCCTTTGACATACCGAGCAAGACCCTCGCAGAAGAGGAGAAGAGACAGTTTGAAGCCAAGGTAGCATCCGTCGTACACTCTTTGAAGAATTCCCAGGCTGAAAAAATAAGTTGGCCAGAAGACATGACTCGTGAAGAGAACATTCATAGAGCTACCACTGAATACATTCAACACTTCAAAGCGACCCGACGAAGCCTTGTCGAGCCCTACATACCCGAATACATCGTGCCGTACGTACCGAGAATAGAGCCTTACATACCCGAAGACATGGGACCACTGTCATGTTCAGAAGATGAGGAGCCCCAGGCTGAAGAGGGGAATCCATGCTGGGATGATGAGGATACCTTAGACCTCAAACGTCCTAGACTTGAATAGGCTATTCCGTCAAGTGTAAAATAAGCAAACATTATGATGCTTTTTCATACATTCTCATTTCTGTGGAATACTATCTTGGACACATGAGCATGAATGTGAACATGTTTTGCAAATGCATAAAAACTATCGTCAGAAATTACGCTTCTTTCAATTCCATGAATTCTTATCGAGAAATGATTAAAAGAACTACTTACATGAGGCTAAGGCTCACAAGGTAGCCCTTTTTCTCATCTACCGACAAGAAGCATGCAACTGAAAGAATTAGCTGTTCCTTCTTGCTAAAAAAGAAGTACTCACTGGAAATTTTTTCAAAACAGGTACACTCTCATCACGGAATTACCAACACATCGTTTTCGTACCCGCCTAAAGACAAGAATGGAACAGCAGGAATTGACTCCGCGCGTAGGCATGTTGGAATCTTAGATGACTGCCCTGGCGACTATGATGGCTGACATTAAGGCCATGCTGGAGACCAACCAAACTAGACAGACAACCGCCCACAATCAGAACAACTCAGGCCCTTCCATGGTACCTGATGTAACAGATAGAGAAGCAACCAGGGATACCCAACAAACAGAGGAAGACGTTCATGAACCAAATAGTCGGGCACAACAAAAAGCCTCGCCTGTTGTCATCAACCTTGAAAAGGAGGAGAAGGGAAAACAAACTGTGAAGACAGAGGCAGAGGCTAAGAGATTGGCCAAGATCGAAGAATGCCTGAGCAGCCAAGGCTATGAGCTAGCCCGCTTCGACAAAATATCTCCTTTTGCTAAAATAGAGACTCCTCCAGACTACAGGGAGCCAGAGTTCGTGAGAAAATACAATGGGACAGGCTGTCCCCGTGCCCATCTCAAGTACTACCTGCGCAAGATGGCTCACTATTCAGATTACATTCCGTTGTTAATGAACACATTCCAAGAGAGTTTGGCTGGCGCCGCTCTGGCTTGGTTTATTGAGCTAGACTTAGAGGATTATGACGGATGGGAGGACCTTGCGGAGGATTTCCTCAGACAATACAAGTTCAACACAGCTACAGCCCCAACAAGAGAGGACCTTCTGCGAACTTCGAAAGCAAGGGGCGAATTGATCAAGACATATGCCCAGAGGTGGCGAGCCCTGGCTACTCAAGTGAAGCCGTCAATCCCGGAAGAGGAACTAATCGATTTATTCCTGAAAGCGCTCCCCTACGAGTACTTTGACAGACTGAACACTTCTGGATGTCAGACATTCGCACACCTGATTAAGGTTGCTGAGAGGCTGGAATGGGCCTTGAAAGAAAGAAGGCCTCAGGAAGCTCCTACTAGGAAGCAGTATCCTCTGAGAAAGGAGAGAGAAGCCGGACTGGACATAGCATTTATACCAGATCCCTACAAGTTAAAGCCATTTGGCAATTCTAATCAGGCCAAAGGCGGATCATCCTGGTCAGCGCCAAAGGTACAAGAGCCTAGAAGAAAGCAACCCCAGAGGCAATTCTCTCAGCTCCCGAGACCTTTATCCAAGCTACTCCCGATGCTGCTGGAGCAACACTTGGGGGCGAAAGAACCACCTAGGGCAAACCCTGCAAGATACCCTGGCTTTGATGAGAGCCAGACCTGTGCCTACCATATGAGCGAAAGAGGGCATAATGTGGATAACTGCTATGTCCTGAAGCTGAAAGTGCAAGCCCTAATCGATGGTCAGATTTTGAAATTTGATAATGCAGCCCCAAATGTACAAGAAAACCCACTTCCAGATCATCAAGTAGTAGGGGCAATATTCACTGAAGAAGAGGAGGATTACCTTAAACTGAAGATAGATATGCCTAAGCTGGACGCCCTGCTAACAACCGCTTCATCATACCCAAATGAAGGGGAGATATCAACCGACCAAAAGAAGTTGTGTATCAACAAGATGGTGAGCTTGGGGATAATGTCCGACATTACTGATGAAGAATTCGAAGGGATTGAAGCATCTCTATCTTTGAAAGGAAACCACTTCTTGATCACAGCTGAGCAGAGTAGCACCTGTGGTACCTTACGTGAGAAATTGGCAATCGATCTGGGGCCGACCACTCAATTAGAAGAAGAATTTGAAGAAGACGAAATAGAAGCCAGGAGGAGAAGTCTAGCAGACCTCAAGTTTATGGCTGACGCACTTGAGAAAGGCGAAATTATAGACGACCTAGGTCAAGATTCTGGAGGATACAATTTCAAGGTGAAATATTCGGCCCCTCCCAGTTTTTATCAAAAGATTGAAGACATCATACCGGACGGATGGGGAGGCATGGATGACCTTTCTCAACCGGAGATCTCGAAGGGCATAGAAAAACTTGACAACACCATATCAATGATTGAAGTAGCCACGATCGTGGTAATTAGATTGGATGAACTGGATAGCCTGAACAAGGTGGAAGATTGTCCAGTTAGGCCTGTCATAATTCAATTGCCTCAGGAGGGAGAAAACAACACGTCAGGACCAGAGATACCTCATCAGACAACTGTAACGATAAAAGTCCCCCCAGTAGAAGAATATGATCCCAAAGCTGTTCATTGGGACTATGGGACCACACAAGTAGATGCAGTAATGAGGTCTGGAAGATTTTATGCCCCCAGAGAGGGTGAACCTGAAAAAAGGGAGGTCTCCAAGGAAGATGCCGAAAAGCTCATATCGATCATCAAAACCAGCGAGTTTGAAGTAATAGAGCAGCTAAGGAAGATGCCCGCTCAGATATCCCTATTAAACATATTCATCAATTCAGAAAAGCACAAGAGCGCGCTGTTGAAGGTACTCAACGAAGTACATGTCCCTGAAACAATTAATGAGGTACAACTAGGGGACTTTGTAGGAGCAATTCTTTTAAAAGACCAATTAAGCTTCTCTGACGAGGACTTTCCCATGGAAGGAAGAGGGCACAATAAGGCTTTATACATCTCCGCCCAATGTAACGGCAAAAGAGTGGCACACGTATTGATCGATAATGGATCAGCCTTTAACATTTGCCCTTTGGCTACCATAAGGAGGCTGGGAATCAAGGAAGAAATGATCAAGGCATCCAAGACAGCTGTAAGGGCATTCGACGGCATGAGGAAGACTGTAGAGGGAGAGATCGAGCTTGACGTATTCATCGGCCCGACAAAATTCTCTGTAAACTTTCAAGTAATGGATCTGCCCAGTGCATTTGGATTCCTGCTAGGAAGACCTTGGATCCATACAGCAGGAGCTGTCCCTTCGAGCATGCACCAAAAACTACGTTTCGTTGTAGATGGAAAGGTGATTACCGTACATGGGGAAGTCGACCTCCAGGCATACCAGAACAGTGCCATTCCCTATATTGAGCCTGAAGAGAAAACAGAAGCAAGCTATCATTCCCTAGAATTGGTAGCAACAGTTCATACCCCAGTAGGGTCAAAGTTGAGAACCCCCTACATCTCGGAAGCCAGTCTTCTACCAGCTAAGATGCTGCTGGCATATGGGTTCAATCCCGAAAAAGGCCTAGGCAAACATAATCAGGGTATAAATACCCTGCTACAGTTGAAGGCTAATCCACATAGAATAGGCTTGGGGTACCAGAAGTATCCCATGAATGATTCTGTCCAGAAAGCAACAGGCCGAGGCCGAGGCAAAAGCCTGGGACGCCAGGGAGGCGAAAGCAGCATGAATAACTCATTCATCGGTTCTCCAACCTGGAAGGGCAGGTTTCGGATGTTCAGGAATCCCTTAAGTGCCTACTTCGACCAGAACTCCAAATGGCTATCTGAAGAGGATATCACTTCGCCGATGGAACTAGATCTGACGAATCCTTTTCTTGAAGATGACTCTGTGAATGTCATCATGGAGTGGTTGGACAGTGAAGCCACTTCTTCTTAGTAAATAGACTCTTCCTTCATCTTTAAATACTGCGTTTAGAACTTTCTGCATTTCATTGTATTTTCTTTCCTTATTGTACGCATAGGGAAATGCCTTTGGATCTCCGGCCGTTGGTCCAAATAGCACATCTTGTAACGCGGCCCATTTCACTTTCAATAAAACCACGCATGTTTTTGTTAAGGACATATGGAACCACAAATCAGCCCGATGATGATAATAGTCTTCCATATAGAAGCTTGAGGCCTGATTTGCCATATGATTCCTAATTTTCAAAAAGATTTCTATGGGGCCGGGATGTCCAATGACATGAGGACTAGTCCATTGGCACCTATACCTGTTTCGAAAACTTTTTCAAAAAAAGACTTTTCATGATCATGCATGTCATTTTTATGGAGCACAAACTAACCATACTCATGACATTTCAGGCATATCATCTCAAACATGCATACCAGGTTGTTACAAAATTCAGATCCCTCCATTAACCACTCCTATAACATCGAGGAAGAGAAAGACGAGGATTATGCATCTATCCGAAGAGATTGGAACACCTTTGAAGAGTCAAAGCCTCCTACCTCAGAAGAACCAGTCGTTATTAATTTGGGAGACGCTGCGAACGTCAAAGAGGTCAAGATCGGCGAACACCTGTCCCGAGATGAAAGGCTCGAATTCACCAAGCTACTAAAAGAATGCCAAGACATCTTCGCATGGTCTTACGCGGATATGCCAAGACTAGATCCTAAAATTGTGGAACATGCATTACCCACGAATCCCGGCATCAAACCTGTCAAACAGGGCAGCAGACGGATGAAAGCCGAGTTAGAAGACAAGATTAAGGAAGAAGTCATGAAACTTCTTAGGGTAGGCTTCATTGAAGCTATCCCATACTCGGACTGGATTGCAAATATAGTCCCCGTCATGAAGAAAGACGGAAAAGTTCGGATCTGCGTAGATTACCGAGATCTGAATAGAGCAAGCCCAAAAGATGATTTTCCACTTCCCCACATTGATGTGTTAGTGGACAGTACGGCGGGTTACGAATTATTCTCGTTCATGGATGGATTCTCGGGATACAACAAAATCTTCATGAAACAAGAAGACAAGCCCAAGACTGCATTTACCACACCCTGGGGAAATTTTTGCTACAAAGTCATGCCATTTGGATTGAAAAACGCCGGGGCCACCTACCAGAAGGCTATGGTCACGTTATTCCATGACATGATTCACAAAGAGATTGAAGTATATGTCGATGACATGATCGCTAAATCCAAAAAAGAACAGGATCACATACAGGTATTAAGGAAGCTATTTGAGCGCCTGCGCAAATACAAGTTAAAGCTGAACCCCAACAAATGTGTGTTTGGGGCAAGATCTGGGAAACTCCTTGGATTCATAGTCAGCAACAGAGGCATTGAGATTGATCCCTCAAAAATTCAAGCCATCCACGATTTATCAACTCCATCCACAGTGAAAGAGGTGAGAAGCCTTCTAGGGAGATTGAACTATATTGCCAGGTTCATCAATCAGCTGTCTAATGTGGCTAAGCCAATCTTCAAATTGCTTAAGAAAGGCGCAAAAATAACATGGGATGCTGAGTGCAGCAAGGCATTCCAAGTGATCAAAAACTATTTGATCACACCACCGGTGCTTGTGCCACCAATTCCTGGTCACCCATTGACCTTATACCTGGCCATACGACAAGAGTCCTTGGGAGCCTTACTTGCCCAAACAAGCCCGATGGATGGAAAAGAAAGGGCCATCTATTACCTGAGTAAGAAATTCACGCCATCTGAAGTAAAATATATACCAGTTGAAAGGGCCTGCGTAGCAACGGTATGGGTACTTCGCAGACTGAGACAGTATACCCTACACCACCATATCCAGCTCATAACAGAGAACGATCCTGTCAAATACCTCTTGGAGAAACCCGCTCTAATTGGGAAATTAGCAAAGTGGCAGGTGATGTTGTCTGAATTTGACATCAAGTGTTTCCCACAGAAGTCGGTAAAAGGGAGAGCTATAGCTGACATGCTGGCAGAAAACCCGTCAAGCGGTGAGTCCCCTGAAGTAACGAACACAGAAGGCCGAATTTTGAACTTAGCAGAGGATAAGTGGATCATGTATTTCGATGGTGCTGTCAATCTATCAAGGGCAGGCACTGGGGCAGTACTGATATCCCCAGATGGTCAACATCACCCTGTCGCGGCAAAGATAACTTTTCCTTGTACCAACAATATTTCGGAATATGAGGCATGCATTCTGGGCCTACGGCTGGCCATTTCTATGAAGATACCTAAGTTGCAAGTTTTTGGAGATTCCATGCTCATCATTCTACAGACACAGGGGGAGTGGAAGACGAAAGATGCAAAGCTCATCCCTTATCACGAATACCTTGAAGAATTGATACTTAAGTTCGAAGAAGTGTCATTCGAGTACCTATCAAGGTCTCACAATCAGTTTGCAGACACATTAGCCACCCTAGCTTCGATGTTACAAACAACTGAAGGGTTGGATGTAGAGCCTCTGAGGATCGGCATTGTTGAAAAGCCAACTTATTGTATGCTAATCGAAGAAGAATTTGACGGAGAACCATGGTACTATGACATCAGGAATTACCTCTCAAAAGGGGAATTCCATGAAGGATGTCAATCAGGAGACCGAAAATATATAACCAAGATGGCCAGCAAGTTCTTCCTCAATGGACAAATTCTGTATAAGAGATCGTTCGATTCCACTCTACTGAGATGTGTAGATGCCAAAGAAGCAAATATTCTCATGAAAGAGATTCATGAAGGTGTGTGTAGGCCTCACATGAACGGCCACCTCCTCGCCCGGAAGATCATGCGGCTTGGATATTACTGGATGACCATCGAATCAGACTGCTGTCAGCACGTCCGGTCATGCCACCAATGCCAAATATACGGGGATAAGATTAATACACCCCCGAACGAACTACACCAAATGTCTGAAGTATGGCCTTTCTCTATGTGGGGCATAGACATGATAGGGCCTATTAATCCGGTGGCTTCAAATGGTCATCGCTTCATCTTGGTAGCGATTGATTACTTCACAAAATGGGTAGAAGCCAGCTCTTACAAGAATGTCACTGCAAGAAATGTGGCAAGATTCATCAAAAGAGATATCATATCCTGGTATGGTACCCCTCAAGCGATCATCACGGATAATGGGTCCAACCTAAACAACAAGATCGTCGATGACCTACTGGATCACTTTAGCATTCGACATCTGAATTCGTC
Source organism: Rhodomyrtus psidioides (assembly GCA_021437785.1). Taxonomy (NCBI): domain Eukaryota; kingdom Viridiplantae; phylum Streptophyta; class Magnoliopsida; order Myrtales; family Myrtaceae; genus Rhodomyrtus; species Rhodomyrtus psidioides. The sequence continues at coordinate 199,240 of JAILYB010000023.1, read as the reverse complement.
TCCTTACCGCCCACAGATGAATGGGGCAGTGGAAGCAGCCAACAAGAATATCAAGAGAATCTTGGCTAAGACAGCAGAAAACTATAGGGATTGGCATGAAAGGCTACCCTTCGCCTTAATGGCTTACCGAACGTCGATCAGGACTTCTACAGGGGCAACTCCCTACAGTCTGGTGTATGGAATGGAAGCAGTTCTGCCCGTGGAAGTTAAGATTCCCTCTTTAAGAGTCTTATCAGAGGGTAGATTCTCCGAGTCAGAATATTTCAAACACAGATATGAACAGCTGAATTTAATAGACGAGAAACGTCTCAAAGCCATTTGCCATGGACAAACTTACCAGAAGAGGGTAGCCAGGGCGTTCAATCGAAAAGTCAAGATCAGAAATTTCGAAGTAGATGACTTGGTAATTAGAAAAGTTTTGCCGAGTACTACCCATCCAGGAGGAAAATTCACTCCGAATTACGAAGGCCCTTACATTATCAAGAAAATTCTCACCGGAGGAGCATTGATTCTTGTAAACTCCGAAGGAGAAGAACTGGGGCACCCTGTAAATTCAGATGCTGTGAAGAGATATTACCCGTGAAATAAAATCAGATTCCAGTCATACGACTTATCCCGAATTGAGCATACCCTTCATAATAGTCATTGCATAAACACATCATGCATCCATGCATACACTAGCATGTGTTCAATATTGCAGGACCCGAGGAAACAAGGTCACAATAAATTGGAATGCATGATCGAGAGGAATTACTGCCGCAGTGGTCAGATTTTCATGAGTCTATCTATTCCCAGTGGAACGCATGGTCAAGGGTAAGGTGTATCGTTCTAATTTTCTGAAAATTCGAGAGCATACGCTGACACATTCCTTTTATATTTTCCAGGAATCTCAAGCCGCGCTAGGCAGGTAAGTATTCCTTTCCCAATCTTTTAGGTTTTTGAGACTGTCAGAATCGTCATCACCAGAACCTGAAAGCTCCTTGAAAAATAGCATGCATCCAATTATCATGTTTATAAAGATGCAGAATTCCCACAGTTATGACATTAGCATTCATGCTCAGACTTGGAGGTTATCTAAACATGGTCGAAATATACGTTGTGCATCATAAATCTCCTTTAAGGGTAAGTTATGGAGAAAACAAAATGAACTTTTCAAACAAAAGTTGTTTAAACGGTTCACAAGGATGTTTGCGCAGAACAAGAGGCAAGCCAAATCCAAACACGTCCTATACACACTCGAGAGATGAGCGAAGTGGTAAGGATAGCAGGACCTTGACCTACGGGCGTAAGGATTATTCGCAGTAATTACACAGATTGAAATGACGGAGGCATTCGTTTCTCTATCATAAACACTACAGGTGACCATTGATAACCCTTTGAATGATGGTTTCTTTTTTACCCCTGTCAAGAACCACCCCACACTGGGGCAAACTGGAGATACGTCCAGCGGTCAGGAGGTAAATGGTTAGAAGTTCTCTTGCTCAGACTTGCATCAATCTTCGTGTGTTGCTTGTCATTTTAACTTCTATGGTAATTCAGGTGCTTTAGGATGACGAAAAGCATTCGTTTCTCTATCCTGTACACTTTTACCCTTTTGCACAGCCCAGTTGAGCCTACACGTTCGTTTCACAAACCCGTTGGTGATCATTGCATATTCCAAGACAGAAGCGACGTCACTTCAAGAACGGAAGAGTTCAAGATATAGGATTTATGAAAAATTCCTGGACTAATGTTTGAGTGCTGAGATTCAAGTTATACATCTATAACACTCATTTGAAAATTCTGATCCCCAAAAGAAAAGGCGGGATCTCAAAAAGAATGAAGAGAGAAAAATCCAAATCTTGGGCATCAAGAAAAAGCAAAGTGCCTGGTAAAAGCAAGGCCAATGCCCGTCCAAATATTTATACACTTGTGAATCATGTGTTTAATCTTGTAAATGCCAAAAGATGATATGATACCTTTGTATAGGTCACTAGTGAGATCTGATTGTAAAAGAAAAATTCCAAGGGAGCTAAACTGCGAAAGATGCTCCCAAATCATGTCACACTCAGATGACGAAAGTGTAGACAAGATGTTGACGCCGTCTTGACATGAGAGAGACGTTCTCTAAAGACAAATATGCACTTCAAAGACTAAAGACGCTCTTTGGACGAGAAGGGACAAGATCGGCGGCAAACCTGCAGTGATCACCAATGTTAAACCCTTCACGTATTCTGAGCCAAAAACAAGCCTTTTTTTTTGTCCCTAATCCTACCTACGTTACAACCTTGAAAAGCCTTTTCTGATTAAGGCACTTGGATTGACATAGGGTTTAATGTCTAAGCTTAGCTCGAAGAAGTTCGAGCAAGATTATTTCTTTCTCATTTTGCAGGTTTCTTGACTTGTAAACCCGGAGCAGACATTGAAGACTTCTCCTCGAAAGCCTTGACTTGCACGCAAGTCCCCCTTTGAAAACCGTTGACCAAGCCCAACATTACGGTCCCTGGGAAGTCCTCCTGATCGATCGAGGTGTATTCACTACGAACAATCCTGAACCCTAGGCGCAGGTTTGATAGGAAATTCGAGTGGATTCTTGGTAAAAGACCATTATCTCAAAACAGTGAGAAGTCCTCTTTGATGAGAATACTCCAATAGACATTTTAACCAAATTCTTTTGGCTAAATTCAGATTATTTGATTCAAACTTTCCTCACAAGGGATTTTTGATCACTTCCGTATGTTGCAAGGTGTTTTGGATAACCTCCAGCATCATAATGCATTCATTGAAATTTTTCATGACTATGATATAAGTCATAAAGCGCTGTCAGTTTGACATCAGATATCACTTAAAGACCATTGATGTGCCTCTGAATTCCTGGCAATCCCAGATCTCAGAAGAGCACAAATCCTCTTGGTAAGAAAGAGTTTACATGTTCAAGCTTCTGTAGGACCCCTGGTATCCCCAGACCTCAGAATGCTACTTCTTTTGTGAAGAATATATTTCAAGTCTAAACTTCTGCAGGAATCACGGTAACCCCAGATTCTAGAAGGATGCCTCGCTCTATGAAGAAGAGCTTTCAAGTTTACTTTCCTGCAAGATCCCTGCTAATTCCATATCTCAGGAAAATACATTCTTATGAACAATTTTGTAGGTGTTATCTTTCTGCAGGATACATGGAGCTCCCAGATCCCAGAATGTCACCTCACATATCAAAAGGACAATCTTCGAAATCATCCCTCTGTGAGATTTCAAATTTGCAGGTCTAAGTTTTCTGCAGGATACTTGGAATCCCCAAATCCCAGAATAACGCCTCGCGTGTCGAAAGGACAATTTTCAGAATCAGCTTTCTGTGAGGTTCTGGGTAACCCCTAAACCCAAAATAGCCCATTTGGTAAAGCCTCAAGGTTAGGCACACCTCATTTGTATAAATCCTAGTTAATTCCTTAGAATATAGGATCAAAGTGTTCGACAATCCCTAAGAGACTGGGTGCGTCATCCATAGGTTCCTAGCAGAGAGGAATCCTATTCTCGGCTTGATCCCCCTGAAGGATCAAAATGTTCGACAATCCCTAAAAGACTGGGTGTGTCATCCATAGGTTCCTAGCAGAAAGGAGTCCTATTCATGGTCTAATCCACCATACGGATCAAAATCCCTGACAATCCCTAAGAGACTGGGTGCGTCATCCATAGGTTCCTAGCAGAAAGGAGTCCTATTCATGGTCTAATCCACCATACGGATCAAAACTTCTGACAATCCCTAAGAGACTGGGTGCGTCATCCATAGGTTCCTAGTAGAAAGGAGTCCTATTCATGGTCTAATCCACCATACGGATCAAAATCCCTGACAATCCCTAAGAGACTGGGTGCGTCATCCATAGGTTCCTAGCAGAAAGGAGTCCTATTCATGGTCTAATCCACCATACGGATCAAAACTTCTGACAATCCCTAAGAGACTGGGTGCGTCATCCATAGGTTCCTAGCAGAAAGGAGTCCTATTCATGGTCTAATCCACCATACGGATCAAAATCCCTGACAATCCCTAAGAGACTGGGTGCGTCATCCATAGGTTCCTAGCAGAAAGGAGTCCTATTCATGGTCCAATCCACCATACGGATCAAAACCCCGACTATCCCTAAGAGATAGGGCGCGTCATTCACAGGTTCCTGTCAAGTGTAGGAATCCCATACTGGTACGGCCTACCACACAGGCTAGAGTTTAATCGCCCTAGGATACTCAAAAGACGAGTCCCTAGGTATCCACTTGAACCCGCTGTTGTTGACACCTGATTTTTTATCAGTCTTTCATAGTTTATTTTTAAAAAATTCATAAAAAATCTATAAAAAGTTAAAAAAAATTAAAAAATCATATTTGGTAACCTTGACCAAGCTAAAGGAACCATTTTTGATAAAAAAAAATAATTTGTCATATTTTTTAATATTTTTTAATATTTTCCAAAAATAGAAAAATACATGAAAAATGAAGAAAAATAGCGTTCGATGTCGTAAAAATATAGAAAAATAGTCAATATTTTTATTTTAATTTCTTTTTCATTTTGAACTCATAAATAGTCAAAATTCAAGTTCAATTGCATGTGTTTCTTCACGACGCATAGAGTTGAATTTGGCAAAAAAATGTCATTCGAGTATTTTAATTTGTAAATTTCTACATATTTTTTAGTCTTGATGTCCAATTAGATCGACCACCATCTACAATAAATTCCCCTTGCTGAATATTTTCGTTTTTGTTTCACATGATTTCATGGTGTAAAACGCCGAGTGGATCCCCAAATATAATCGGGTCGGCTCGTCCAAGACCAAACCAGGGCACGGCGAACCCCATGTGAGTACTCTCGAACTCCTTCGATGCTTCCTAATGCTTTTCTTAGGTTAGATCGTGTGTAGAATGACTAGGACAGCTAAATCATTCTTGAGCTGTGATTGATAAATAGGGCCTTACTAGGAATGCCAAGTGATTTATTTGCATATCTAGATTCCTTGAGTTGCGCATTTTATTACTGATTGTGATTGCTAGGATAATCACTCATATCTGCATGAATTTCTAGATTTAGGGTTCATACCTTACTCATCCGCATGAATCTCAGGCTAGAAAATTCAGTCAACTTAGGTACCGAAAGGGCGTCAACTCTGACAGTTGGTGTAACTAAGTCCCCGAAACCATTTCTCTGGTTCTCGCAGAATTGAATAGAAACTCCCAACTATTCGATTGGGTGGTCCAATCACACCCTAAAAAAATGATTGGTGGCGACTCCATGGCATGCACACTTAGCACATGTCACTAGACCACACTGAAAGTCGATCACGCATACCTCCGTTGCGATTTGGGTAATGGGCCTTGGGAGAGGCCCGCGTCCGACCAGACAGGACGGCCCATTAGCCCTCGAGAGCCCGACAACCTCAAGAGGGTCGCGACAGCTGTACACCGCGCATGCCGTACGAGCATCAGGAAGGTAATCAACAGGTAAGTAACAGGTGGGTCCCTCTACTTTCTCTCTCACTTCAGCTAAAGAATGAAGAACAGAACGTTCACCAGCAGGACAAGAAAGATTGAGTGTCAAGATTCGTTTTTCTATTCCCCAGTCGAGTCGGTCTAGACTCAGGCGTCACCTGTCTTTGAGAGAAACCTCTCACGAGATTCCTCTCAAAGAGGGGCAGCTGTTGACACCTGATTTTTGACCTAGCCTTTTTCATTTTTTTATTTATTTTTATTTTTTTTTTGAAAAATCATAAAAAATTCATAAAAAGTCAAAAAAATTACAAAAACAACTTTGGTGGCCTTGGCCAAGCCCAAGGAACCATTCTTGACCAAAAAATAATTTTTCATATTTTTCATATTTTTTAATATTTTTTAGAAAATAGAAAAATACCTAAAAAATCAAGAAAAATAGCATTTGAGGTCACAAAAATATGGAAAAATATCCAATATTTGTATTTTTAATCCCTTGTATTTTCGACCTCACAAAAAATCCAAAATCAGATTCAATTTTAGGTGTTCCTTTGTAACCCGTATTATTGAATTTGAAGAAAAAATAACAATTGAGTCTTTTAATTTGCAATTTTGGCATTTTTTAAGATCTTGACATTCAATCTAACTATCCCCTATTTCAATTTAGCCCAATTGTTTGCGCAAAATGCTCAATTGCACGGATTTGACAAAATTATATACCAAAATTGCATTTTAGTCCTTGAAATTAAGCATAATTGAAATTACTTTCAATTCAAGGGCTATCATTGCAAATTAAACATGCTACCCAATGGATTTCACCATTTTAAATCGATTGGCATAGGTGGTTTGACCCAATTTGATCATTTGCACCCTCAATTACACAATCCCCAATTTCCAATTAAATGGGAATTTGGGGGTTTTTTAGAAATTGATGAAAATTTTTGAGCAAAACCACATTTCTAGATAGAATTCATGCCCTAGATTCGATTATGAGGTTCAATTGCAAAAATTTACTGTTAATTTGGATTTAATTTGAAAAATTGCAAGTCGGGGCCGGCTTGGACCGGTCTGACCGCCGGTTGAACCGGTCAAACCGGTCCAAAACAGTGTCTTCTTCTTCCTCAGAGAACCGTACGAATGAACAGTGTCAGGGTCAATTTCAATGGCTAAATTGAGGGAGAAAACGACCATGATTGGAAGAGTTTGAAGAGGGGTTTTGTTCCTCGAATCATTGCCCATCGATTCGAACCAAAAACACGAGCAATGGTTGCCAGAACGGAGAATAATCGGTTGGTCAAGGCTGCTGCACCTGCAAAAGTCAACGGTGACAGAACTCAGATGAAACTTGTCCAAATTCGTGCCAAATTTGCTTGAAATAGAGCTCGCCGGATGACCAAACGGGACTGGACAGAATGCCCGTCCTCTCCGTCGCCGTTTCGACCTAATTGCACGTGATCACACGTGCAATTGAGGCCGGTACACAGTCTACCATTCGGCGCCAAAAATCCAACGAGCTATATAAGCTCATGATCGTTTTCTGTTGAAAAAAAGAGAAGATTCAGTTGGAGAAGGGAGAACTGAATCGAGAGAGAGAAAGAAAGAGAGAGAAAGAGCTCACCTTCTCTCGCGGTGGTCGAAGGTTGGAGCTCAAATTGCAGAGCGCCGGTTGGGCCTTCCGAGGCAAAACCAAAGCTCTACGAGGTCGCTGAGAGGTCACCCAGAGTCCCCTGAGTCGATCGCCGTCAGCCGCGCACGTGAAATCCACGAAAACAGGTGCGTCAGCGCTTCGAACTTCAGACTGAGCTTCAATGGCGGATTACAATTCTTGCAACGATTCTCGTATTTCATGTGTGCATTTCGTTTCCTGAACATCACTGATCATGTTCGCGTCTTCATTTTGCATTGATTTTGCTCACATGCCCCGAATCGAGTCTTCCGATTTAGCCTCCATAGCCGATTCTTGCCCAGCCAAATCTGGGCCGAGCGAGCTCAATCGGAGCTCGAGGTAAGTCTTCTGGACCTCCATTGATGCTATTCTGTGACTGAACTTCTTTGATTTTGAGTGAATCGCATGATTGAGCTTCCATGGCCGTACTCGGCGATTTGCACGAGTTTCTTGATTCAGCGAATAAGATGTTTCGATTCTTAGATATGTCGAACTAGAGCTAATCGCGAATCGATTGCCGTTGGTCTCGAGTGATTCCATTAAGATTTCACCGCACGATCATCGCCGGAGAGCCACAGCCGTCCATTCTGTCGGAGTCGCGAGGTTGAAGACGAAGCTGACATGGCGTGGTCAACTGGTCAAATGTCCAGATGTCATCCTGTGATTGATCCACGTAGTGTCGAGTCAGCATGGCCGTTAGGGTCTGTTATTCAAATAAAAAGAATCCAACGGCCGAGAATAATCGAGTCTAATAAATGGTGACCGTCCGATTAGCAAGTAAAAATATCCGAAAATCATTTTTAAATCTGAAATTCGACTTGATCAGAAATGGTGTCGTTTGGCTAAGTGGGAGGGCGACGTCGTTTAGGTTAGTAAGATTGGACGGCTCAGATCAAGTCTCATGTTCTAATCGTGTCCGTTAGTTTTAGTAAGTCAATCAAACGGCTCAGCTCGAGTCTTCGCTTAATCTAGACCGTAGGTTCTAGTAATCAAATCCAATGGGCACGGATTAGCCACGCGGTTCAGTGTGGGCCGTTGGATAAATTTCGAATAATCCGAAAATAAAAAATGAGATGCGACGTCGTTTTGGAGCCGGGGTTCGCGCGGGTTCGGGTCTGGGCCGGGTTCCGACCCGAGTGGGTCGGGTCGACCCGGTCCGAATAATTTTTTTTAAAAAATATAAATAATAATAAATCAGAAATAAAAAAAATATAAAAAATCTGAAAAATCTTAGAAAATCAAAAGAAAATGCCAGAAAATTCCAAAAAATATAGAAAAATTGTGGAAAAATCCTAGACACTCCAGAAATCCCCAAAAATCAAGGGTTGACCACAGACAACTGGTCAACCTTATTTTTGGGGTTTCTTATCCGTTCTTCCAAGACCCGACGACATTACCTTTTAGGGGTAAGTCGCCTCTACTGTGTATGGGTGATAAGGCCGATAATGCCAAGGTAAGAATTAGGGTCGGGTAGGCGACCAATTCTTAGGTTTGGGTTTCGAATCCCACCCCTTTTTCTCAAAATTACAATTTTGCCCTTCAACAGGAAAATTGTCTTTCTTGTCTCAATCGAGTTCTGAAAATTGCTTGAAGTCAGGGTTTGAGTCAGGTGGACGACTAACCCTAATATTTAAGATTTTCAGTTCTCATCTTTGTCCAAAATAACGATTTTACCCCTCCAAGGGTAAAATCACTTGAAAATTCCAGAAAAATTCTGAAAAATCCCGAAAAATAGGAAATGGATCGGATTGACGGCCAATCCTATTTCCCCTGTCTTCTGACTTCCCAATCCGTCTAAAATGACAGATTTACCCTTTTAAAAGTAAATTGTCCCCGAATTGTTCAAAATTACGATTCTGCCCCTCATGGGCGAACCTTGTCCAAATCACTCCTAAGCCTTGATTGACATTTCTCTAGGCTAATAGGGCCTCATTAAGGATGCCATGCTGATTTCATGTGTTTTATCCGCATGTACTGATTCCTTGATTTGCGCCATTACTTTTAATGATTGTGAGTGATAGGGTAGCTATTCCCTTCTGCATGAACTCCTAGATTTAGGATCAGTACCTCACTCATCTGTATGAAACCCTAGGATCAGATAAACCATTCAGCTTAGGTACCGAAAGGGCGTCAACTTTGACAGTTGACGTAACTAAGTCCCCGAACCTACTTCTCTGGTTTCCGCAGAATCGAATGGACTACTCCCAACTATTCGATAGGGTTTCCGATCGTACCCTCCATGAAACGATTGGTGGCGACTCCTTGGCATGTACACTCACCACATGTCACTAGACCACACTGAAGGTCGATCACGTATATCCAGCAGTTGCAACTTGGGTAACGGGCCTTGGGAGAGGCCCGCGTCCGATCAAGCCAGCGATCGGGCGGCCCATTAGCCCGCTCCGCTCGGCGGCGGGTCGCGACAGTTGGTTTCCATAAAAGTAAAGAAAGCCTAGATTACTCAAGTTTCCTAGAGTTCTCGGGATAGATCCGTTGAGGTAATTGCTTGATAAATCAAGCTCAGTAAGAGACCCCAACATCCCTACTTCTATTGGAATGTTCCCGATAAGATAATTTCCAAACAACCATAACTTCGTCAAACTGCTCATGTTTCCATTGGAAGAAGGAATAAGACCGCCAATGCGGTTGTCATATAGAAACAGATGATCGAGAGATTTGAGCATTCCTACTTCTCGAGGGATGTGTTAGAAAAATCATACAATATGTATATTAATCTGAACAATGATAGAACCAAATCATAAGCAATGAAATGAAAGATAGGTTTATAACAGACATGTCATGGACTATGTCATTCACCATAAGTCTCACTAATCTTCTTCTTCTTTGAAGATCTACAATCCACAAAGATGTGATCTATCTTGTCACAGTTGAAGCATGTACCTTGATATCTGTTCTTGGCCACTCCTCCTTCTGATCCCAACTTTAACTTGCAATCATTTAAACTTCGAATCGTAATAATAAATGTAACCAAACTGCCTCAACTATGAAAATATTAAGTTGGCAGAAGTACAAAATTTGACCCTTCAGAAGCAGTATTCAAAAATCGTTAGATGCAAAAATTCGTCAGATGCAACTACATCTGAACCCGTCAGATGCAGAAATTCGTCAGATGCAACTGCATCTGAACCCGTCAGATGCTGAAATTCGTCAGATGCAGTCCTTCTGACCTTCCTTCTGAGTCTCATTTTGAGTCTCCTTCTGAGCTTCCTTCTGAGGCTCCTTCTGACCTTCCTTCTGACCTTCCTTCTGAGGCTCATTCTGAGTCTCCTTCTGAGCTTCCTTCTGAACCTCCTTTTGAGTTTCCTTCTAGATAACAAAATCCGAATGGAAATATAACAATATAAATAAATTTATTAAAAGAATACCGAGGCCTATGTTCGACACAGTTTCCTTGAAACAGATTCGTCCCCTCCAGTACGTGCTTTGAGGTTTCGTGAACGTCTGTCTCCCAAGATACAACGGTTGAGCAGCGATAGATGCTAGCACAGCACTCCAACGCTTTCGGCGAACTTGAACAACACGAGAACACTATCGAAAACAATGCAAATGCATAGAATCAGAAAAGATAGAGAAAAGTTTTTCTTTTGAGACTGTAGTATTTTCCTATCTCACTTCCTCTCTCTAAAAACAGAATGGAAAACCACCTATTTATAGGCTAAGTGGGGCATTGCGAAAATAAATAATAACAGCTAAATTAATTCTGCCGTTTAGAGCCGTTATGTAATTAATTCTGTAACCACAGAATTATAACAGCCGTTAGTTAGTTAATACCATTAACACACTGGTAATTAACTTAAGAATGGTTAACGACTTGAGTTATAAAAAATTAAAATAGTAGGCAAAAATGGGCTTGTCGCGAGGCCCACTTTTCAGTCCCGCATTCGCGTACGCAGGTTGTGCGCTCGCGCCCAAGTTTCAACTTGTCGGGCCTCCGTCGGGGTCCGGGATTTGTACCCCCCTGCGCGTGCGCTCAAGGCATAGTACTTGTTACAATAGTTACCACTCAAAAGGAGTGTAACCACATATAAAGCACTTCAAGGCCTTCTTCCTTTCCTATGTGGGACTAGTGCTTTGTTACTTCCCACTTTCAACTCAATGGGTGTTCTTTGAGAAACAATTTCTCATTCACTCACCCATCAAAATACCTCATATTTTCCAACAATCCCCCACATGAATTAAAATTGTTTTGATTTTGACTTTGTGATAGTGTTCAACAAATGAAACCGGCATAGGATAGGTAGGTGTCACCCTTTGAACCTTCCATTGTGAAAGTATATTTAATTTACCAGCTGTCCAGTAGACATGATGTCCTTGAACTGTCCTGCTTTCTTAGTAAATGACCTATATACTTCACACAGGAATCATCTAAAGGTTTGTTCAGTTCTCATGAGAATGTTCGTTTTGGCCATGAACATCGTCATGATTCTGCGAGAGTTTCTAGAGAATTCAGACCTCAATAATTCTCCTTTGAAGCGGCCCCACTTCTCTCTCACATAGGTGATTACTTAATCTTGAGTAATTGGTTTACTCCACTTAAGAATCATTAAAGCAATAGTTGCTATCCTTTTCCTGATAAACCCCCATAGTAATTTGTTTACTCCACATACTTGGGAGATATCAAATCATTGTTTCTTTTATAGGAATGGTTTGAGGGATAGACCCCCACAGTGATATCTTAAGTTCGTATACTTAGGTTGTCCCTTTTGAACCTAGATCTTGGGATCTCCAGTCAGCTAGGTTGGGTTTTCCGTTATACAAACTTTTCTGTAATGGGCTGTAGTCCCATTCCTATTATTGATTTTTCAACTAACTCTCTATTTAACCCTTTGGTTAGCAGATCCGTAATATTATCCTTTGACTTTACGTAGTCAATAGAGATAATTCTAGTTGAGAGTAGTTATTGAATGGTATTATGTCTAAAACATATATGTCTAGACTTACCATTATACATAAAACTCTGTGTTCTTCCAATCGTAGATTGACTATCACAATTGTTGGCACAGGTTTACCATTTTGAAATATCCTCTATGAAATGGCATAGCCATTTAGCCTCTTCACCACATATATCCAAAGTTATAACTTTGAATTCCATTGTGGATCTGATTATAACAGTTTGTTTTAGGATTTCCAAAATTATGGCTGTATCTACTAATGTGATTCATATCCACTAGTAGATTTTGGAACAGCCACTTTTACAAGGCACCCCCACACTCGTAAGCATTTGTAATATGGTCTCCTACCTTTCCATAGCTCATAAGGGGTTTTATCATCTTTATTTCGAGGTATTGCATTATTCTCACCTTAGGAAGGAAATAATGCTTCACAAGGTCAACAAATGACTTGTTATTGCCCTAATTCATGAAATCGTCAATCACATAAGTTGGGTTACCATCACTGTTGATTTTCTTCAACTAGCTAAGTCCCATTTCCCTCGAGGAATAGTCAGAGGATCGGCCGAATCCATTTCTGACTTCATATTATCAATGGACATAATTTCATTTTCAAGCAATTGCTTTATCACATCACTCCTCGAGCGAACATGTCTCTTTCTACCATTGAAAGTTTTACTCTTTGCAATGGCTATTGCCACTTGGCAATCACAATGTATAGACATGTAAAGTGCCAATTTCATTTCCTTGAGCAATCCTCAAGTCATCAAGATAAAATATTTTCTTCTTCTTCTCCTACTAAAGTGTAGGAGGATAAATGTTATATTTCCACAAATATTCTTGGTAGCATCTAGGTTTATCACCTATTATTTTCCGTTAGCCTCAATATTGGCTCGAGAAATGACCGCAACATTTTTCATAATCATCTGCTTCAACCAAATTGACTTTTGGTTTAGCAGGATTGTCATTTCCTCCAAAATATTTTGTTTGGTTGAGTTCCAAACTACAACATCCCACCAAGTATGAACATGTATCAAACAGTGGATATCGTCTCATAGAAATCACCAATTGGTGTTTCTCATTGCTTCTTATAGAGAACAAATTTCTCTTAAGAACTTCTTCTTTGCTTTTAAGCAAATACACATAGCATATTTAGTGCTTTCATCGATAAAGGTAATAAAATATTTATTACCGCCTCTTGTTTGTATGAATTGCAAATTCACATACATCACAATGAATCAATTCAAGAGGATATGAGTTTCTTTTACACGCAGAGCCTCCATTGGTTCATCTATTTTGTACATAGAGCCTCTATTGGCTCATTCCTTTCGCGTGCAGAGCCTCTATTGAACCTTTTGTGTTCAAGGTTTCTATTGAACTTTTCGCGTTCAGAGTCTCTGTTAAGCGCTATTTTTGTTCAAGGCGCCACACATGTTTCAAGCAATCTCTTTCGCATACGAAGGAAAGAATCACTTTTCGAAACTCAGCCTCAGATGCCTCCCATGTCTTGATATGGTTGGCCTTATCGTTGCTCTTGATGCATCACCATAGCAACGCATTTTCCAAATACAAGGGTATGGTGTTCACACGCACCTTGTCATCCCGAGCTCCTTGGGTTTCTAATTATTGATTCTTCGCCCATAGGAAGATATCCACAATCTTGGAATTCCTCGAGCCTTTAAATTTCTCGAGTTGAAGAATGTTCAATCTAAGTGGTATGGGGCTTGCCCCGTTCACATGCCCAGAGTCCATCATAGCCATCTTGGCCTTTAGCTCAATCGATCCAGCATGTAACTTAGTCCAAGGATTTACTCAAGTATATTTTTTCAGCTTGAATCTCATGCAAGATCACTTGAATTTCTTGCACCTGACTGATCACAATCTTAGAGTCCACCATCATATAATCAAGGAATCGTCCGACAACAAATTTCTTTGCTTCGGTATCCTTTGTTTTATATTTCCGGTCAAGGATTCTCATAATTCCTTTGACGTCCTTATTGCAAAATAGACATTGTACAAGGAGTCATATAAGTCATTCATAACATAATTCCCACATAGGAAGTCAGAATGCTTCCAGGGCCTCAACCTCGTTGAAGGTTTGCTTATCCGTTTCTCCATCGGATATCTTAGGAGGTTCCTCAGTCAAGAATCTCGCAAGATTCAAAATTGTTGAATAAACCAACATCTTTTGCTGCTACCTTTTAAAGTTCAATCAGTTGAACTTTTCAAGTTTCTTATCAAAGTGGATAAAAACAGCGACAGAGGTAGACGATGGTCCATACAGAAGCCTTTAGACAGCAAAAGCAGAACCTTTGGTGATGTCGTTAGCAGCCACACAACAACTTCGTTTCCAGTGGCAATCTGAATACTGAATATGTATTCTCTTTGTCTGCATGATTGACAGTACAAAAAACACAATAGTCAATCTGGACAAAAACCATAAGAAAACAAATCTACCATTAGATTTTGTTGATGATAGGGCAAAGCACCACATCAAAGCCATAAATATAATTTGGTATCAGCCACTGATTAGACCGTTGGGGTCACGAACGAGAGTTCATTATGAATTGATGGCAATGCTTCAGACTTGCGATGACTCATAGGCTCTCGAGGCACATAGATACTTCTTGGAATGCCACAGACAAGGCTGGTCGTCGTAAGGAGTCCACCAAAGAATCTGTAAAAGACACCTAACACGCAAAGATGAGATTTGCATGACCTATTGGTGTCATTGACAAATTAAAAATTCGCCAATTTGGTCAAGGATTTATTGAACCGTTTGACAATTAAATCCTGTCCAGAATACTTCATGAGACTTCTCGCTTTTCGTCAATTCCTTTTATTCTCCTGCAAAAGACGTTTGATCCCAAAAATCAAACTGCACTTATATGGAAAAATTCAGATATCATTGTTCCATCACAATCTTCAATCCCTAGGGGACCCCTTTCGAAGGTCCTCCTCGAATCTGCAGAAGAAGGAATAGAAGACTTCTTTCCTTCACCATATCTGTCATGTAAGTGATTAATCTTTTAAGAGAAGACTAATCTGTTTTAAGATTGTTAGAAAAATCATACAATATGTATATTAATCTATACAATCATAGAACCAAATCATAAGCAATGAAATGAAAGATAGGTTTATAACAGACATGTCATGGACTATGTCATTCACCATAAGTCTCACTAATCTTCTTCTTCTTTGAAGATCTGCAATCCACAAAGCTGTGATCTATCTTGTCACAGTTGAAGCATGTACCTTGATATCTGTTCTTGGCCACTCCTCCTTCTGATCCAAACTTTAACTTGCAATCATTTAAACTTCGAATCGTAATAATAAATGTAACCAAGCTGCCTCAAATATGAAAATATTAAGTTGGCAGAAGTACAAAATTTGACCCTTCAGAAGCAGTATTCAAAAATCGTCAGATGCAAAAATTCGTCAGATGCAACTGCATCTGAACCCGTTAGATGCAGAAATTCGTCAGATCCAACTACATCTGAACCCGTCAAATGCAGAAATTCGTCAGATGCAGTCTTTCTGAGCTTCCTTCTGAGTCTTATTCTGAGCTTCCTTTTGAGGCTCCTTCTGACCTTCCTTTTGAGTCTCCTTCTGACCTTCCTTCTGAGCCTCCTTCTGAGCTTCCTTCTGAACCTCCTTTTGAGTTTCCTTCTAGATAACAAAATCCGAATGGAAATATAACAATATAAATAAATTGATTAAAAGAATACCGAGGCCTATGTTCGACACAGTTTCCTTAAAACAGATTCGTCCCCTCCAGTACGTGCTTTGAGGTTTCGTGAACGTTTGTCTCCCAAGATACAACGGTTGAGCAGCGATAGATGCTAGCACAGCACTCTAACGCTTTCGGCGAACTTGAACAACACGAGAACACTATCGAAAACAATGCAAATGTATAGAATCAGAAAAGATGGAGAAAAGCTGTTGACACCTAAATTTTGACTATCCTTTTAATAATTTATTTGGCGTGAAAATATGGGATTAATTTTAATCCCTACCAAAAATATTCAAATCACATAGTTTGCATGATTTAATTTTTTGCACACATGGCATTTGCATGGCATTTGGACCAGCGATGAGTTAACTCGGACCGACCACTGGGCCTGCGCTACGAGACGAATTCGAACGATGATGGATGAGACTAAATAAAGTAGTCCTCAACTATATCAGTTCTTAAGGATTGACAGTCCGTTAAACGTTGAGCGATAAAACTTGATCGAGGTCTACAGGCATATCAACAGGAAGTAGATATTCGGATGGAAAGTGTGTGCCTTAAAAAAAATAATAAAAAATAATAATAATTAGTCAGCGTGAGGGCTACCGGTTGATTATTCCTTGAGCAACAAAGATTCGTGCTCGTGATTGGTGGTGACCATGAACAAAACAAGAAAGAAATGAAAGCATGACACTACATTCTCAGTCAAAAGGAAGGGAAAGACGTGTGAATGAGCGAGAATCTGACGTGGAGATAATCAAGGATATTTGGTTGGCGCAAAGGGAAGTCAACCTAGAAGAAATATGCATGCGCGGAAAAGACGAAGGATGATTCCACTGAAGAAAAAGAAAGAATAATAAAACGGGAAAGAAAAGGAATCAGTGGAGGAAACTTTCGATGGGATTAAAACCGAATAGTAATCTTGCTCACGACAAAAGCATTCAAAGGAGAGCCAAAATTGGACATTTGCAGAGATCACTCAATCCACAATTTCGAGCGTCAATTAACCCTGTGTGGAGAGGAAAATGCAAAGGGAAGTCCCGTAAATTCCTTCCAAAGGTATACATCAGAATGATTTTTCCATGAGTAGAGGTCCCCAGCTCTGGGTATAAAAGAAGGTTTTCGAAAATTTTAGAAGACGGGGCGAGAGGGTAAAAAAAAAAAGCCACACAATTGTCTCATATACGGCCATTGAGACACTTCAGATCTGAGGGAAAAAAGGAAAAGGAGATTGCAGAGAGAGGGAGACGGTGAGACTTGGGGGAGGAGATTTCTAGGCCACTGTGAGGATTCTTGCAGGAGGAGCACTTCATCTTCATTATTGTCTCTCACGTAGAAGAGAAAAGGAGGAGAGCCAATAAAGTGGAATTCCATTCATTGTCGATGGACCGACACGAAGAGAGAATCAACATCAGCTCAATATTCTCATGCTCATGTGTCACGGGCCGATTGATCACACGCTCTCTCGGCACCGTGCGGCACTCAAGATTCACACTCGAGTCAGCCTTCTCACCCGAATAGCTCACACACTCCGCTCAAGCACAACTATCGATCAAGGCAAAGAGAGAGTGAGGAGAAGCTTTCTTTCTCATTCAATTTTCGGGTCTGTCTCAACAAGGGGTTTACTCCCCCTATTTATACACAAATGGCCGGCCACAAGGTGGTCCCCCGAGGATCACTATTCACGACGGCTCACCTACTAGTCAAGGCCGGCGTGCTGGTGTTTTTCCCATTCAAGCCAGCCACCGTCCATCTAGTCTTTGCCAACTTCCACCAACTTGTCAAGGCTGGCGTGCTAGAAGTTTCCAAGTTGTTAGCCCGCCACGCTTGACCGTCGCTCGCCCGCCCGATCGATCGCTGGGCATGTTCGGGCCGATCATTGCTCGTGCGCTGGTCGATCGCTGGTCGATCCTGCATCGTGCAAGGATCGATCGCCCGGCCAGTCTGCATCGTTCATTGTCCGCCCGCTCGTCCATGCCGCTCGTTCACTTGGTCGCTCGCTTGGTCGAGCGCCACGATCCGAGGATCGATCCCTCGATCGTGCATGGTCGTTCATCGCTCGGCCGCTTGGCCGCTCAGCACGATCCGCGGGTCGATCACCCGGTCGTGCAGCATCAGCCCCCGCTCGTTCACCCGATCGCCTTGCATGATCCGCGAGTCGCCCGTTCGCTCGTGCAGGGTCGTTCATGGATCGGCCGCTCGGCCGTTCCGCACGATCACCTGGTCGTGCCTCCTCGATCATGAGTCGATCCGCTGGCTGTCCCGGATCATATCCCGATTCAAGGGTTGTTTGATCATCCGCCCGCTTGGCCATTCCTAGGCGCATTTCCTCATGATCCACGGGTCGATTGGCTGATCGATCCCGGGGATGCATTGCGGTCAAATTTTCATCAAAATTAAACGGACCGTGATACTCTCCCGCAGCAATTCGGGCAACGCCCTCGTTGCCATGAACCTCCTGGAATAACTTGATTTCCTCACGAAATTGCCAAAGAGCTTCCTCCGGCTCCCAAGTACCTTCCTCCTCGGTGAGACCACGCCAGTGGATCAAGTACTCCATCTTTGGTTTTCGATACTTCTTCTCAATTCTCCGGTCAGCCAGGATCTTCTCAATCTCCCGATCGTAGGATGTCTTCGCCCCAATGGGCGCTCGTTGTGAATCTCCACGATCGAGCTCTGCCTCATCCTCATTGTATGGCTTAAGCATACTCACGTAGAACACCGGGTGTACCTTCAGTTTAGCCGGCATCTCCAGCTTGTACGCCACGGGTCCAACACGTTTGATCACTAGAAACGGCCCCTCATACCGACGGATCAACGCCTTATGCACGTTCTTATACCGCAGAACTTGGTGCATCTTGACCAGCACGCGATCACCAACTTGGTACTCGACATGCCGCCGCTTCTTGTCCGCCCATTTCTTCATTCGTTCGGCCGCCCTTTGTAAACAAGCCCGTGCTATGTCGGCATGTTCTAGCCATTCCTGAGCGCTCTTGTAAGCCGCCGGGCTACTCCCCTTGTAGCCCATTGCAACCGTGCTCGGAGTGAGCGGTTGCTGCCCCATCACAATCTCGAAGGGACTCTTGCCAGTGGACTCACTCCGCTGCAAGTTGTGAGAGAATTGGGCAACATCCATCAGCTTCGCCCAATTGCTCTGAGTGGCATTCACATAATGCCGCAAGTAAACTTCCAGGATCGCATTTACCCGCTCCGTTTGGCCATCGGTTTGCGGATGCAAACTGGTTGAGAATTTGAGGTCTGTCCCCATCAGCTTGAACAACTCGGACCAGAACTTCCCCGTGAACCGGGGGTCTCGATCACTCACGATCGATCGAGGAATACCCCAATACTTGACAATGTGCTTCATGAACAGCTTGGCTGCTTCTGTAGCTGGGCATTCCTTCGACGTTGGCACAAAAGTCGCGTATTTGGAGAAACGATCGACAATCACCATGATCGTTTGGCAGCCATCAGACTTAGGCAGCCCTACAATGAAGTCCATGGAGATACTCTCCCAAGGACGTTCGGGAATGGGCAACGGCTCCAACAATCCAGCCGGCGCCCTTTGCTCCAACTTATCCTGCTGGCATACCAGGCAAGTTCGCACGTAGGCTTCGACATCATCTCGGAGTTGAGGCCAGAAATAGCGATCTTCCACAAGTGCCAATGTGCGGTGGATCCCTGGATGTCCTGCCCACGTTGTGTCATGGCACTCCTTCAATATTTCACGCCTTAGGTTCCCGTGGAGTGGCACATATAGTCGCCGCCCCTTGGTGTATAGAAGATCATCTTCACACCAAAACCGCCTAGTCTTGCCCGACCGAGTATAATCGAGAAGGGCTCTGGCCGTCGGGTCATGTTGCAACCCGTCTTTGATCCTCTCATTCCAAGAGCAATCTGGCCGGCTCCCCACAGCCGCCAATTCCGCCTTTCGACTCAAGGCGTCCGCCACAGAATTGGCCTTTCCTGGCTTGTACTCGAGCACATAATCGAACTCCGCCAGGAAGTCTTGCCACCGAGCTTGTTTCGGGCTCAGCTTCTTCTGGGTTTGGAAGTAGCTCGTGGCTACATTATCCGTTCGGACCACGAACCGTGATCCTAGGAGGTAGTGACGCCATGTGCGAAGACAATGCACAACAGCCGTCATCTCCTTCTCTTGGACCGTGTATCGCCGCTCCGTCTCGTCCAGCTTTCGAGACTCGAACGCCACGGGGTGCCCATCCTGCATCAAGACACCGCCAATTGCAAAATCTGAGGCATCAGTTTCAACCTCATACGGCTTGGAGTAGTTGGGCAAAACCAACACAGGTTCCTCGACCATAGCTCGCTTCAGCCGCTCGAATGCCGCTTGGCATTTCACCGTCCACTCCCACGGCCGATTCTTCTTCAGCATGTCCGTGAGTGGCACGGCTATCTCCGAGTAACCCCGAACGAACCGGCGATAGTAGTTCGCCAATCCGAGGAAGGATCTCAGCTCCGGCACCTTCGTGGGAGGCTCCCACTCGACAATGGCCCGGATCTTGGCAGAGTCCATTCGAACACGTCCCTCTCCTACAATATGCCCTAGGAACGGGACTTGCCGTTGTGCAAACACGCACTTTTCCCTTTTTACATACAGCTCATTCTCCCTTAGAACTTGGAACACGCACTTGAGGTGTTCAACATGATCCTCAAGTGTCCGACTATATATTACAATATCATCAAGATAAACGACCACAAATTGATCAAGGAAGGGTCGCAATACCTTGTTCATCAAAGTGCAGAATGTGGCCGGGGCATTGGTCAGGCCGAATGGCATGACAAGGAATTCATACGAGCCGTAGCGCGTCACACACGCCGTCTTCTGCTCGTCCCCCTCGGCAATCCTCACTTGGTAATATCCTGACCGCAAGTCCAGCTTTGTAAACCATCGTGCACCACCTAGTTGATCGAACAAGTCCGCAATGAGCGGGATAGGATACTTGTTCTTGATCGTCAATTTGTTCAATGCCCGGTAATCAATGCACATCCGGAGTGAACCATCTTGTTTCTTTTGGAATAGGACCGGTGCACCAAATGGAGACTTGGATGGTCGAACATATCCAGCTTCGAGCAACTCCTTGAGTTGTCTCCTCATTTCCTCAAGTTCCGGGGGAGCCATGCGATAGGGCACCATGGCTGGAGGTCGTGCCTCAGGGACCAGCTCGATTCTATGATCGACTTCCCTCTTGGGTGGCAACTTCTTGGGCAGCTCCGAGGGCATTACATCAGGGAACGAGGTCAGCACCTCATCCACTTCCCCCGGCACTTGATCCGGGGTGCACTCAGCATCACCCGCCACCAAAGTTGCCAAGAACGTTGTCTCGCCCCTTCGAACACCCTTCGACACTTGCATGGCCGAGAGGTTCTTTTGGTTCCGTCCGGACTCACGCCGCGCCGGAACAATGCACTGACCACGCTGGTCTAGTATCACTATGCAACCGAAGGACGGGATCGGAAAAGCCTTTACCCTGTCAAAGAATCCCATACCTAGGACAAGATCATAGTCGTCCATAGGGATTACCTCGATTGATTCTTGGCATCGAAATGACCCAAGCTGCATCTCCACATTGCGGGCTAATCCGCTCGTTGGGATCTCCTCCGAGTTCACCGTCTTGAGCCAACCGGCTCTCTTCTCAACCTGCAAGTTGAGTTGCTTGGCCGCCTCATCCGACATAAACAGGTCGGAGGCGCCCGTATCCACAAGGGCATTCACCTTGATTCCATTGATCATCACGTCGACAAACATGAGCCTTGTAGACGGCCCAACATTTCGCATGTCGATGTTGTTTAGGATCTTGAATGATCCTAGCCGGGCTTCCTCCCCTGGTCGCCCTTCTTCGCTTTGCCCCTCCGTAGCCTTCCCCTTGCCCGTCACCTTCATGGCCGTGACCTTGCCTTGGCTAGGACAATCCCGGGCGAAGTGGGGGCCGGAACATTTGTAGCATTCAAGCCGCCTTCCTTTCATTTGGCTTGCTTGGCTCGACTCTGCTCGATATTCTGTACGTTCCCTAGGGTAAGCTGGTCGTGGCTTGGCCGCCATGGGTCTTTGCGGTTTGGCTCGATCTCCCGCAGCAATAGCCTTGCCGCCCCTAGGCTTGGAATCCACCCGATCCGCCGAGTTGGACTTGTATTCAAGAATACCTTCAGCCACAGTCATAGCCGCTGCGAGCGTCGTTGCATTTTGTCGCTTGAGCTCCATCTTTACCCACGGCTTGAGGCCACCAACGAATTGGTAGTATGCCTCGGTTTCAGCCATGGACGGGATTTGAAGTTTCAACTCAGAAAACTTCCTTACATATTCCCGAATCCCAGCCTTATGTTCAAGGCGTCGCAGCTCCTCACGAGCTTCTTCCTCCGCATAGGCGGGGTAGAATTGTTTCCGGAACTCAGCTTCAAAGGTCTCCCACGTCTCAATGGGAGGTTGTTCACGATCAGTCTTCCTATTGCGCCACCATAGCAACGCATTGCCATTGAGGTACATGGCCACCGTCTTCACCCGCCTAAGATCGTCCGTCTCACCACGGACATCAAAGTACTGGTTCACGGTATAGAGGAAGTTATCAACTTCCTTGGCTACTCTCGAGCCATGGAACTCCTTAGGTTTCGGCACATCAACCCGAAGGTCGGCGTGCATGGCCACCGCGCCATGAGCACACGCCACCTCTAAGACCAGCACCTTGGTCTTTAACTCGGCCATCTCCGCGCGCAAGGCCGCAATCATGGCTTCCAGGGCATCACGATGTTCGTCCGTGGTAGAAGTAAGAGTACCGAGCAACTCACCACGGAGCTCAGCCACCTCGTCTCTAAGCTCGAGCATCTCATCTCGCAGCCCCTTACGATCCGTGGCTTCCTCCTCGTTGCTAGACTCCTCCTCGTCACCTTTGCCGGCACGAATCTCTTCCAAGATCTGCTCGACCTTGTTCATGCGGGATTCCATATCCCGCGTCACTCCTCTGGACACCCCACGTTCCTGCCTCGTTCGCGCCGCGGTCGGCTCAAGGGTCCGTCCGGCACGATCATCCACAGACTGCTCAGTCTCGTGCGTCGTTGGATCGGCAACACCTTGACTTCTCGCCATTTCACCGAGAATCGAACCGCTCTGATACCAACTGTCACGGGCCGATTGATCACACGCTCTCTCGGCACCGTGCGGCACTCAAGATTCACACTCGAGTCAGCCTTCTCACCCGAATAGCTCACACACTCCGCTCAAGCACAACTATCGATCAAGGCAAAGAGAGAGTGAGGAGAAGCTTTCTTTCTCATTCAATTTTCGGGTCTGTCTCAACAAGGGGTTTACTCCCCCTATTTATACACAAATGACCGGCCACAAGGTGGTCCCCCGAGGATCACTATTCACGACGGCTCACCTACTAGTCAAGGCCGGCGTGCTGGTGTTTTTCCCATTCAAGCCAGCCACCGTCCATCTAGTCTTTGCCAACTTCCACCAACTTGTCAAGGCTGGCGTGCTAGAAGTTTCCAAGTTGTTAGCCCGCCACGCTTGACCGTCGCTCGCCCGCCCGATCGATCGCTGGGCATGTTCTGGCCGATCATTGCTCGTGCGCTGGTCGATCGCTGGTCGATCCTGCATCGTGCAAGGATCGATCGCCCGGCCAGTCTGCATCGTTCATTGTCCGCCCGCTTGTCCATGCCGCTCGTTCACTTGGTCGCTCGCTTGGTCGAGCGCCACGATCCGAGGATCGATCCCTCGATCGTGCATGGTCGTTCATCGCTCGGCCGCTTGGCCGCTCAGCACGATCCGCGGGTCGATCACCCGGTCGTGCAGCATCAGCCCCCGCTCGTTCACCCGATCGCCTTGCATGATCCGCGAGTCGCCCGTTCGCTCGTGCAGGGTCGTTCATGGATCGGCCGCTCGGCCGTTCCGCACGATCACCTGGTCGTGCCTCCTCGATCATGAGTCGATCCGCTGGCTGTCCCGGATCATATCCCGATTCAAGGGTTGTTTGATCATCCGCCCGCTTGGCCATTCCTAGGCGCATTTCCTCATGATCCACGGGTCGATTGGCTGATCGATCCCGGGGATGCATTGCGGTCAAATTTTCATCAAAATTAAACGGACCGTGATACATGCAAGCGAGTTAAGAGCAGTCCCAGTAGTCCTCCCAACAGCGTTTCCATCGATGGTTGATGCCCTCCAGCAGCCGACGGTCGACGTCCTCCAGCAGCCGACGGTCGACGTCCTCCAGCAGCCGACGGTCAAGCTCGAGCATGGTGGTAGACCCGACGACCAATCAACAGTCCCATCATCGCAAGAACTAGTCCAGTCCACCGGTGGTTCGTTTGACGAATTACTCGCTGCCTAATGAACTCCGGGCAATCTGAGTTTTTCGATGAAGTTCCATTGAGATCGTCCGGTGAAATCCGTCGCCTCTAATCGCGAGCTATTGCCTACTGAGCCTCTTTGCGGAGCTCCAGCTTTGACGCAATCCGGCGTTTCGAACGAGTTCATAGCCGCTGCCAATAATCTTTGGCTGGCCCAGATACAAAAATCAGTTTTTCAGCCACAATTGGTTAATCTTTGATGGAAATAATTAGTAAAATAATTCTTTGTGTCTCCTTGTGCAGATCTAACATCAATATTCTTGGAGTCCAATTTCTACTTCGGGATTTTCTGGGCTGTAATCTGATCAACATACTGGACTTTGTGAATTGTGATCCATGTGTCATCCTTCTTGTCCCCACCATCAGTGCTTTCGTGGTTTAAAAAGAATCATACCAACGCTAGTTGATCCTTCCTGCGAGTTGCACCCCCGTCCAGCCGCGATCTCGCACGAGTTTTATATCTTTTACGCAAAGCTATCGTGCACTGAGCCACTGAAAGTCGCGTGCATTTGCCGCTCCGGAGTCCTCCCGTCGGTCCAAGATCGTGGCGCTTTGATATCAGTTCAAGTTTGGAAAGGTAATCTTCGGATAAGGTAAAATTTCTTATCTTGAGTATATTAGAATATTTACTTGCCAGTTGAGAGTATTGCATATCTTGGGGATTCGACTGGATGATTTTGGATAATTGAGATATTTGATTGCCTTGATTGGAAGATTTGCATGTTAAACTTAGAAATCGAAAATTCTGAACAAATCTTGCGATTACACTGTACTTGCCAAATTTGAAAAATTGTGATTGGATTGAGACATTTTTAGGATCTTGTGTTAATATGATTAATCTGGAAAATCTTTTGAATATTACTCAAGATATCAAAATCTTTTCAAAATGTGATCGATTAGGAAAATTTCCTAATCCGCAACCGCATATATGGAAATAAGTCTATCTATCAGGCTTTAGATGGAATTATTTCCATAGCGGGTGTTTCGAATTTAAGGGTCGATCTGTCAAGCTTCAGATTGAACCTTGATTCGAAAGAAATCGCGGTAATTATCTTTTCATTAAAAGATTTACAACTTTAATTTAAATTCATTCATAAAACATAAAATCAGAAAAATAAAAATAAAAAACAAATAAAAATCGTTCATGTCTCATGTCTTTAAATTTCATGACAAAAAATCTCAAAAAAATAAAAAAAGATGTAGCAAGATATGGTTTCTTAAAAATCACGTCTTATCAGCTTTTTTAGAAAGATAGGATTTTCTAGAAATCCTATCTCATGGATTATATTCAATAGATCAAATCTGATTACGTCCATTAGGATAGATTATAAAAGATGTAGACATAGGGTTTAAAGATTTTCTTAAAATTTTGGAAATTAATGCAATTTAAATCCGAAAAATTTAAGTTAATATTGAACCAATTCATTCTCATTCTTCATTAATTTTTAATTACGAAAATTCGTTAAAAAAATAAAAAAATTCATAAAAAGAAAACACAAAAAATTGTTCCTTTGAACTTCAAGTCAAAATTCATCAGAAATTGCCAAGTCAAACTTTTTTATTAAATTAGTACCGAAAGGGCATTAATTGAAAATTTAATGTAATCAAGTCCCGAACTTAAAATCTCTGGTTCGCAGAAATAAAATAGTTTTCTCCCGCTATTTTATTTAGGTTTCTAATCAACCTACCAAGAAATGATTAGTGACGACTCCGAAAATTAAAAAAAAAAAATCTTTTGCGAGATAATCATTTGAACCATAAGTCACGATTTGGTAGAACTTGGGAGAGTTCGAGCTAGGTTAGTTAATTTAATTAATCTAGTAATCCATTAACCTAAAATTGGAAAAACCCGATTTTTAGGTCGCGACAAAAGTTTTTCTTTTGAGACTGTAGTATTTTCCTATCTCACTTCCTCTCTATAAAAACAAAATGGAAAACCACCTATTTATAGGCTAAGTGGGGCATTGCAGAAATAAATAATAACAGCTAAATTAATTCTGCCGTTTAGAGCCGTTATGTAATTAATTCTGTAACCACAGAATTATAATAGCCGTTACTTAGTTAATACCATTAACACACTGGTAATTAACTTAAGAATGGTTAACGGCTTGAGTTAGAAAAAATTAAAACAGTAGGTAAAAATGGGCTTGTCGCGAGGCTCACTTTTCGGTCCCGCATTCGCGTACGCAGGTCGTGCGCTCGCGCCCAAGTTTCAACTTGTCGGGTCTCCGTCGAGGCCTAGGATTTGCACCCCTGCGCGTGCGCACGAGGCATAGTACTTGTTACAATAGTTACCACTCAAAAGGAGTGTAACCACATATAAAGCACTTCAAGGCCTTCTTCCTTTCCTATGTGGGACTAGTGCTTTGTTACTTCTCACTTTCAACTCAATAGGTGTTCTTTGAGAAACAATTTCTCATTCACTCACCCATCAAAATACCTCATATTTTCTAACAGGATGAACTCGGAGATGTTATTGTTTTGAAGGTATAGCCTAGTCAAGTTACTCAAACTTCCTAAAAAGCCGGGGACCGGACCTGCGATGTTGTTCGATGACAATTCTAAAATTTCTAGAGACCGCAGCGATTTGAGTTGGGTTGGAATCTCTCCAGAAAGGCAGTTTTGAGACAAATCTAGGTAAACGAGCTTGGACAGATTGCCGAGGCTCAAGGGGATGTTCCCGAAGAGCGAGTTGTTGGCAAGTTTAAGGGTGACCAAGTTGGGCAATGAGGAGAAATCGAGATCGTGAAGCGTACCGCGGATGGCGTTGCTCGAGAGGTTCAAGCTAACGACACTCCCGAGAGGATTGCAACCGAGCCCGCGCCAAGAACAAGGGTCAGTTCCGTTCCACAAAGACAAGATAAAGTGACTCTCGCTGTCGAGCTGGGATTTCCATTTCAGGAGCGCCACCACTTCCTCGTCGCCGGGAAGAGCGAAGGCTATTAGAGGAAAGCCTTTGGACGAAGCAGGAGGAGGCACTTCATGCAAAATAAGCATGCGGAGGACATAAACCAGGAGGAGCATTGACAGCAGTTTTTGGGATGATGCCGCCATTTGTTGCTTCAATGGCAATGATAGCAGCGGAGGTACTTGTAATCGAATGAAGTGGCATCTTCATGCCATCTAAGACCAAGTCAATATCGGTTCACACTCTTAAGCCTGTCACCCAGTGACCCAGCTTGCTGTCCATGACAGCTCCCGATAGTTTCGGCTGTTCTGGTTTGAGGAAATTCCTATCTATGGAAAAGAAAGCGTTATCTTCTCGAGTGCCCCGTTAGGGAAATGTCGGTCTGACTCAATTGTGATTGTTGCGAGGGTTGCATCCTAAACTCATTTCCCTAGGCCGGTGCAGTCGCTCAGTAGAAAACCATAAGACATTCCTCTTCCGTTTGTTTCGCAAAATATGAATATTTTCAAAAATATTTCGAATGAAAAATATTTTCATTATCGATAACAAGTTATGTTTAAACATTTTCGTGGACGATAAATATATTATTTGTTTATTCATTATCTATTTAAGTTTTTCATAGTACCAGTTAATATGCCCACGGTAAACGCTGGGTAGCCAAGTGCCGAGCGGATAACTACTTAAAGCATCTAAGCAGTAAGTCCACCCTAAGATAGTAAGATGAGTGATCTCCTATTCTGACTTCCTTAGAGCCTCCGGTAGGCGGTAGCACAGCCCATACCCCCGCTCTTATTTATGCCGAAATCCCGTTTTCGTATGCATGTATGCTTCTTTCTTGGAAGAGATCGAAGACAGCAGCATGAGAGCTTTGATGTCAAGAGCAGTGAAGAAGAGCCCACTACATCGAAGTCGAATAAATGCTAACAAAACCCGCAACTTGCCTCCATTGACTTCATCGACAGTAGGACGTCCAATTTGACTATTTATGATCTCGGAAGTCAACTTGTTGCCTGTAGGTACCGGTTGTATCCGAATTCAAGTTCCTGGAAAAAAAAAATTCTTTTTACGTTGGGTCTTTTTCGTTGAAAATGAAAAACATTTTCCTAGGCATTATGAAATGGTAAATCAACTCGTGCCAATACTAGGAAAATTGACTGAAAAATCTTAATCTAGTGCACTTATGCCAATTCAGTTCTAACCCTTTCAATTTTGTCAATTGAATCCTAAATATTTTCATATTTTACTAATTGAGTCCATCCAGCTAATTTTGTTTGGAAATCGCTAATGTGAATGCCCGCCTTCTTACATGACATGACCGACACTAATAATTTTTATTGGATTATGAAGTGTGGGGTCCACAGGGGTTACGGTGTGCGCCCAAGCAGGCAATCACACCCCCATTTGTCCAATTCAAACGTGAAAAGTCACGTTGATTGGAGTCAAATAAAACTGACGTTTCCCTGTCAGTTTCCTATCAATCGACGTATTCCTCACTTCCAAAAATTACAGAGAATGAAGAAACACTCTCCCTGGCTGTTGATTCAAGTTCGACAGATAAACTCCAAGATCGCAAAGGGCTTTTAATATGTGAAAACTAAGGTACGTTCTAGTAATGTATTCTTGTCGATCGGTGATTCAAGTGATCCAATTGGGCATTTTTTTGCGAATTAGATCTTAGTATGAAAGGGTTTAGTACCCAATAATTTTTAATAATATTTTTAAATACTTCTTTGAATTTTTGTATATTCGATTTACATTTTCCTTTTTTTTATTTGCTTTTTTCTGTAATTTTTTTCTATGTCGGCGAGGATCAACTACAATCCTCGCCAGCCACGAACTCCTCGCTCGTGACGGAGGCCCTGAAGGCCCATTGCGACCTCGCCAGCCGCAGGCGAGGGCCTTAGCGGCTAGGTGGCCCTCGCCGACATAGAAAAAAGTACAAAAAAGGAAAAGAATTTTTTTTTTTTTGAAAAAGTATTAAAATAAAGTTATTCATGTCAGCGCCGGCCATCCCACATAGGACGACCAACGTCCATGTCAGCGATTTCCGATCAAAATTGATTGGGTTGATTTAATTGGCAAAATGTGAAAATGTTTAGGACTTAATTGGTAAAAATGAAAGATTTAGGACTGACTTGAAAAAAAATGCAATAAATTTTAAAAAAAAAAAATTGGATAATTTTTCCGTTAAAATTTCCTGTCAAAGAAACAGTTTCATTTATTGGAAATAATATTTCCTTTTTTGGTCGGAATAATATTTCCTTTTACTTTATGGTTTTTTGTAATAAAAATAGCCTCGAGCATGTGCAAACTCAAAACAGAATGTGAGTAGTCAAATAGACGACGTCTCTCACTCGTGCCACGTTAAAGCAAGTCCATGATAAGCATCCTTTATACTAATAGGGAAATGGAGCTTTTAGCTTATTGTAAATTAAAACTATAAAATTATGAGTAATAATGAAAATCGAAGCCCGCCGCGTTTTTGGAATTGTCTATATATTATTTGTCAAAAGAATGACAAAAGATAACTCTACTAATACAAGTAAAATAGCTCCCAAAATTCGGAGAATGAAATTAATAGGTACCCTACTTCTAAAACAAAATACTCACGACTTTGATGAAAATGCAAATTTTGCCGAATCATGAAAGCAATCCGTTTCGCCAGAAATGTCCACCACAAATGATCCTCCACCGAATGCGTGAAGCCTTTGAATTTGATGATCAATCGGGTTCTCGTGGCGATTCTGAAAAAGAAGTAAATAAATGGACAGAAAGTAAATTGTGTGACAAATATAAATACGATAGAAGTAAAAGCAAGTAAAGATAAATTGCAGAATAAAATTGATAAGTGTTTTTGGCTGTGGATCCCTGTGCAAAAACTCGTCTTCGACTATATATAGCCAAGTGCAACGTGCAACCGTCGAGGAACTGCTCCTTATCTATTGAACGATTCAACTGCGAACTTATCTGCTCTGCTTATTTGTCGGTATGACATACCGATCTTGCGGTGTCGCTGAGTCGCTGACGCCCTATTCAATCAAGTGTCGGTCACGCCATGTTGCTGGCTACGGACCCGCGTTATACTCCGCGCCCTTTAAGCATTTATCGCTTTTATGGACTTTTTGATCATTTGAAGCCCAGGCCGATTTTGATGTCAACACAGTCAAATCGTTTTTGTCAGTTTATATGGACTTCAGGATAGACTTGATTGCTCTGTTACGTATCTGTGGATATATTTCCACTTTTCTCTTTTTATTGAATTTAGATCTTGCAGTTAATCTTTTCTTTATTTGAAACACCTAAAACTTTCGGGAAAGTGTCAAAAAAAAAAATCCTAAATCTATCGCATTAGTACCAATTCAATCTTATACCTTTTTTTGTGTCAATTCAATCCCAAATCTTTTGTATTGGTGTCAATTCAGTCTTAAATCTTTTATTAGTGCCAATTCAATACAAAACCTTTTATGTTTGTGTCAATTCAGTCCTAAATCGACAAGTTGAATTAGCATAAAATACAAAAAAAAATAGAATTGAATTGACATTAATAAAAAAAGTTTAGGATTGAATTGGTACAAATGCGATAGGTTTAGGGCTGAATTGGCACAAAAAAATATTTATGACTGAATTGGCACCAATGTAATAGGTTTAGGATTTTTTTGACATTTATCCTTTGAAACTTTCACAACAGCCGGATATTCTCGCGTTTACTCACATTTGATTTTTAATAATTTATTTAAAATTTTAAAAAATATTTTTATTGCTTCTTGGAAAACACAAACAAACAGGTCCAATAATTCGAGCTGCATCACCTTAATGCTGGACATCCCCGACAATCCAAATCACAACTCGAACAATAATTGAAGGATAGGGCCTCTCTTTTCCAAAGATGATTCATTCTCTTTCTCGAAGCACGCTCTGAGGACGTGTAGCCTGTATAGGTCCAAGAAGAGTCACGGTAGATGGTTCGAGTTTTTAGTCCGAATCTTGAGCCGACCGAGGTGATTGAACTCGATTACAACTCGTTGACACCTAGATTGTGCCTACTAGTCTACTACAATTGTAGTGTGGTCGTCTTGCGCTCGTCAAACTGTACGACTTCGTAACGTTTCGTTGAAACTGTACGATTTCGTGGCATTTCATCGAATCCTTTCGACGAAATCATGTCTTTTCATCGACGAAGTCATATGTCTTTGTAACTCTTCGCTTCACTCTATATAAATATAAAACATTGACCATCACAGTGGACACGAGTATCAGACACGAGCATTAGATACAATTGTTATGTTCGTCATTCATTCATCATCGTCATCATTTTGTGCGATTATTCCGCGAAATTAAGATCGAAGGTTTCCTCTGAAACAAGTATCGGTTTCTAGAAAAGACAATCCGTTCTATCATGGGAGGCAATTCTCCAAAAATCTTGGGTACCGGTTGAGGGGATAAATTTGTCTTAAAGACACAACGTAAATTCGTTGGGCTCGAATCATTTATCTGCATTCAGATTACTCGTTTGCGATTGGTTTCAAGTTTGACTATCAATCTAATTTCCCTATATGAACATCAAGTCCCGCTTATAGGCGACAACAATCTTAATATACGAACTTCTACCCTCTTAGTGGACAACATTCTTAAGACAAATTTTGATTTCCTATGCTGGGTTCGTATAGTTATTTTTATTGTACGCATTCTGCTCTAGCACGTTATTATTATTTTCGTCCGATGAAAATTATATTTGATTACATATTCAGATCCCTCTTGTCGATACAAGAAAAATGAGTGGTCACTCGTTGCGAGGCGACGTCGGGGCACGCAGCACGCACAGTAGCGCGGCACGTGCCGCCACGGGAAAGGATTCCCGGGCAGCGACAAAGCGTCACAATTTTATGCCATTTCGCTCAGTAAAAATGACATTTGAGTATACCATCAAGATCGTATCATCAATACGAGCATTTAGAGGGGTCGATCACCATCGGAGAACACCGGAAACCACCACATGCGTCATCACGCGCGCCGACGGTGGTGGCGTGCGACGATCACTAGTGAACGCTTCTATTCGGGCCTATTTTATGTGTTTTCGTTAAGTGAATTTTAGTTTTGAATACATAGTCGGATAGGGCTCGTCGAGATGAGTGTTTTGAATGGTTTACGGTCGCCGAAGGCCTCACAATGGCGGTGAACGCGCCTGACGAGTGAAACGTCGTGTTCACTGACCATGCGTTGACCAGTGAAGGCAGAAACTTTGACCGGCTCGTACGAGCGGATATGAGCTCTGTTTGGAGCGTGTGAGGTACCGTTTCGTTCGTCTTGAAATTATCTTCGTTTTGATATGTTATTTGAATATATTTGACGCATTTTAAATTGTTAAAATGCATATGAAACTATATGTATGTGTATTTTTCAAGAGTATGTTGGGCTATTTTCATGGCTTCGACATCGATAACGTCTATTGCGTCTATCCTAACTCTTGGAGAGAAGCTAGAAAAGTTCAATAGTTTGATTTTTAAGAGATGACAATAGAAGATGATTCTACTATGTCACGATATTGAATTTGATAAGGTTCCTCAATAAGGATGCTCCTAAGTTGGATGAAGAAGAGATAGACATGAAAAGGATTGTTGTTGTAGATGTGTGGAAGCATTTTGACTTTCTGTGTCACAACTGAATCCTCAATGGTCTAGACAATTTCCTCTATAACGTTTATAGCCTATTGAAAATGGTTAAGGAATTATGGGAAAGTTTGGACGAGAAATACAAAACAAAAGATGATGGGTTCAAGAGATTCATCGTTAGCAAGTTTCTGGACTTGAATATGGTTGATTTCATAACCATCTTAAATCAAGTCTTGAAAACTCCAAGTGATTATGCATAACATTCATGCCGAACATATGGTTCTAAGTGAATCATTTCAAATGACTACTTTCATTGAAATGCTACCATCGTCTTGAAAAGATTTCAAGAATTATCTCAAAGTGTGGGAGCGAGAATATAATATATATCGGTAAGTCTCGACATATACGTCGAAGACACGATATTGTAAGACAACTTCTCTCTCATAGAATTATCACAATTGACTATGTTAAGTCAAAGCTTTGCTTGTATTATAATTATCGTTGCCTCGAGATGACTAATATCTTTTTAAATGAGGAATGAACTCTCAAGTCTAAACTTCTATGAGACTCATGGCAACCTTAGGTCAAAGAAGTACACTTTGCTCCGCGATGAAGAGCTTCAGAATCGTCTTTCTACGAAAGGATAATGTTGTGAATCAATTAACAAAAGGCCTAACTAGAGAGATAGTTGCGAAAACATCAAGGAGAATGGGTTTAAGGCCACAAATAAGTTATCATAGCGGAAACCCTACCTAGTTGACTCGAGATCCCAATATCTAGGTTCAAAGGGACAACCAAGTGATGAAGATTGTGTAGAGTACTGTAAATTATTACTAATTCCCACATAGAGATAGTACTAATAGATGAAGATTAAGCATAAGCTTTTAATAATTCTGAATCGAGTATGTCACGTCCCGCTTCCCTTACGAGAGCGCACATCTGCAACCTACCGTAGTACCTGTCCCAAGACATCCCTCTAATACGGCCAAAGGAAAAGGGACTCGCAACGGAAGGCTTAAAGAAAAATAAATCTTCACCACCACAAACTCACCCTTATAATAAAATAATAGAATGAGATGCGGGGCAACAAAAATAAAAGACCTTTTTATATAACCAAAGGATCAGTATGTACACAAGAGACCAAAACTAGCTCATAACATCCATAGGGTCGAGGAGACAAGAGGGCAACAAAAGAAGACCACCAAGCCCTACCACTAGACCAACCCCACCAAAAAGACGCTCCAAAAAGTCGAACGACCACAAACGTCCTAAGTGGTACTAGTATCATCAGCTTGCTCCATGTCCTCAGCTAGGTTGTAGTCCGAGAAAATCTCTGATGAAACCTCAATGGAATCCTCTTCCATGTCGTCCTCGGAATCTGAAATTTCGATCACCTCTATGCTTGCCTCGCCCGCTGGCTCTCCCTCCGGCACGTTTCTTGATCCCACTCTGGAAGCCTTTATCTCTATAGATTCTCTAGAAGGATGACACCATGCAGGTACAACTCTTCTCGGGACATCTTGAGGCCTCAACTGTTCAGACATGACCTCACCTACTCTACGGTACCATGCCTCAAACCTGTGTGGTTTGTTCGGCTCTCCTGGCTCATCCACCCATACTACTGTAGTTCGTCTAACGTATACTGTACCACGACCGTCAGGAAATTCTTCTATGTACTTAGTCATTTCTTGGGGTTCACCCAGCCGGTTCGGCATCATCTTCAGTTTTTAGGGTCTGAAAAAGAATAGGGTCCCACTACGGGGTGAGATCGACATCTCAGTAAGGTGAGTCCTAACCCTAAGCTAGATTGACCGTACACTCAGGCGAATGCAAATATGGACAACATGCACAAGTATTCGCATAACGCATCTAATAACCATATATTCACACATGGGTATCATTCAATATCAATAAAGCAGTCAAAGCATCAAATCTCTTTATATTAGCCAAGCATGCATTACAAAGCCATATCACACCTTCCTTCCTTCCTTCCTTCCCGACTTCCTACTCAATCAAGCCCGCGTCTTAACGCGTCAGGATACTAACCATTTCAATTCCGCGACTACTTCGCATCAGTGCTTTTCACCACTCTTCAACCACGTGTCATATAGGCACCTCAAGGTATTTCGCAACTTTCCAACCCCGTGTCATATAGGCACCTCAGGGTATCTCGCAACTTCCCAACCCCATGTCATATAGGCACCTCAGGGTATTTAACTACGTTCGACACGCGATTAGATCGCCTCAGAGTACCACAACTTCCCGACATGCCAAGACTCATCACAATCAAGATTTCAGGATTAAATACAAACTCATGTATGGAGCTAGCAATCTAGAGCATGCGAGACAACCAATTTCAATGGTCAGAAGTGGCGATCAATTCATATCATGCACATTCAACAAGCGTTCAAACAAATGACACACCACATGAACGCACATGGCCCATTTCACCATAAACTAGCATAATCCCCAATCAATTCACCCAATCGAGTCCAGTCCCCCTAACTGAGGTTTAGAACTTCCTTACCTCAAGCTCAATTCAACAAAATTCACTCCCCAAGTACTTCAATTATTCAGCCTCAGCAATTTCCAGAACAGGGCAGCAGCAAACCTAGTGAAAATCGATTGATTCGCTAATTTTTCTTCGCCCAATCCTCAAACCACGAGACATAAACCTCAATAACACAACAATAGATGTCCTAGTGCATCTCAACGATGAAAATAAGGCTCAATTCCAACATGAACAGCCCTCACCAGCTCAACAAAATAAAACCGAAACAGGGTACCCCCTGTCCTGTTC
Organism: Rhodomyrtus psidioides; assembly: GCA_021437785.1. Taxonomy (NCBI): domain Eukaryota; kingdom Viridiplantae; phylum Streptophyta; class Magnoliopsida; order Myrtales; family Myrtaceae; genus Rhodomyrtus; species Rhodomyrtus psidioides. The sequence continues at coordinate 163,808 of JAILYB010000023.1, read as the reverse complement.
CAATCTAGCTCAATCAATCCCAAACTCAACCCAATTCCTCAATTTATCCGTAAGTATCCTTGCTAACACCAATTTTTATGTAATAAGGGGCGTCACCGAAAATTTCAGCTCAAGACGACACCAAATGAACCTTGAAAGATGCCAACTCCTCCCGGTCTGCAGATGGACAGATTCTGTCCTTCAAATACCATAATGGATCGAGGTCAAGACGTTACCCAATTTTGTCCAAAATTTGACAGCAACACAATATATAAGTCTACTAGGCGTCCACAAAATTTTAGCTTAAAATTAATCCATTAAGGGGACTAACTAAACACAAACCAAAGCCTACCTCCTGTTGAGTCAGTTTCCGTCGACTCGCGGGAGATTGGGCGGCCGGAGTTCCACAGGTGGCCAATCGACGCGATTCTACTTGGAAAAGTTCAGCAACAGGAAGATCTTCGCGATGATGGGTGGTTCACAAGCTGGTTATCGGCGGTTGAGGAGCTAGGCGACGATGAAGGGGGCAGAAATTTCTGGTCTGAGGAGCTCTGGTTCTGATCGTGAGGAAGGAGGAAGAAGAGCGATGAAGATGAAGATGCAGATGATGGTGTCATGTAAATGAACTGGAGGAAGAAGAAAGAGAGGGCTATCTCATCAAATGAAGCTTCAAGAAGGCTTATGTGTAATGACTAATTAATGAGGCACCATCCATTGATGACACTTGGCTCATATTAATAAAATCTAACTTTTATTCCATTTTTGCCCCTAAGATTTTGGCTGATGCAAGGAGATAACCAAATGACAAAAATGCTCTTGTCCAATTAATAAAATAGGGTCGACGCTCTAGGGGCAATTTCGTCTTTTCGCATCCTTCGTCCGAAAATTTATTTTTCTGTCAATTTTCATCCTCGATTAGGCGTCGTCCAATCCGATCTCATTGCTACAAATCTTCATTTCCATTTTTCATTTTCGAGAACCCAAATCGTGATCGATTTCTCGTCGTCCGTAATTTCAATTTATCTCGAACTAACGGGCGGCTTTTGCGGACATTACGTGTATCGACTTTGTGATTCGTATCACACTTAGGAAAATCCAATTACGGCGATTTCGGTTGTTATGTAATCGCAAGGGTCTATTACTAGCCCCGACGGTCGCGATCGTCATAAATCGATTTAGGAAAAATTTGCAAATCATACGTTGGTTAAGCGGCATCACCCGCGCTCCAATTGTATAACACTAGCAATGAATTCCTTAATCGTTCTCTGATCGGCCTCGGTTCTAAATATCCCTCGACTATCCTTATGGTCAAAAACGCCATTTTCGTGTCGAATTTCCTAAGTCCACGTACCTCGTCGCGCGTTAGCCTTTCCCCTTCGGTTAGTTAACTCATGACTGATCAGATCGGAGCGAAATATAACTGAAATACTTCGATGGATATCTTATAGTTAAAGGTCTCGGAATGACAGGAAAATCAGACTGTCACAATTCTTCCCCCCTTACAAAAATTTCGTCCTCGAAATTTGTTACAACCCACTAATCAAACAAATGGGGGGTATTGAGGCCTCATTGCCTCTTCGTTCTCCTACGTAGCGCCTTCAGTTCTATGATGCTTCCAAACTACTTTAACTAGGGATACCGTCTTGTTCCTCAAAATGTGCTCCTTAAACTCCTCAATTCTGACAGGTCTTTCTAAATATGAAACTTTATCGTCCAATTCTATAGTCTCGTAATCCAAAACATGCGTCGGGTCTGGCTCGTACTTCCGTAGCATCGACACATGAAACACATTATGTACCTGGGACAAATTCGGCGATAAGGCAAGTCTGTAGGCCATGGTCCCGATCCTTTCCAAAATTTCAAATGGTTCTATATACCTCGGACTCAATTTCCCTTTCTTTCCGAATCGAGATATACCTCGCATAGGCGATATCTTGAGAAAAACATGGTCGCCAACTTGAAACTCTAGCGGCTTACGTAGCTTATCAACATAATTTTTCTGGCGACTCTGCGCTATTTTCATCCTTCCTCGGATTACTTTTACCGCTTCAACTGACTGTTCTACCAATTCTAGGCCAGTGATGCTTCTTTCTCCCACTTCATCCCAGCACAACGGAGTCCTACAAGCTCTACCATACAATGCTTCAAATGGCGCCATTCCAATACTTTGCTGATAACTGTTATTATATGCGAACTCCACCAAGTGCAAGTGATAGGGGTGAGCATGGGCCGGGTGGGCCGGTTCCAGGCCTAGACCCTGTACCCGACCCTGTTATAACCGGTTCCCATTTTTTGGAACCGATACCCGACCCTGTTTATCTTAGACCCTGTTGTGGAATCGGCCCTATTTTTCGGTCCGGGTACCGGGTTCACCCTGTTTACCCTGTTTTTCTTAGACCCCGTCGTCGTTTCGTCGGGCCAGACCTTCGAGCGGGTCTCCGTCCAAGTGTGCAAGGACATGGGCTTTTCCATAGCCCAGGAGGAGACTGTTGAGAGAAACAAAGACCGCACAGGCAAACACATATATCCTGGTACTTTTCCTCCTCTCGAACTGACGCTGGTAATGAACCAGATCGTCCTCAAAGTCGTCGTCCTCGACCTCGGAGCCCATTCTCTTGTACTCCTTTATACCCTTCCGTGAATCCGCCCTCTCCTCTTCTCCGGTTCCCACCAATCCCATCTTCCTCCTCTTTGCAGTTCCTGAGTTCGATCGATGACATAACAAGAGACTTCCGGGTTCTGCGCATAGAAAAAGACCCTGCAGGTGGGGGGTCAGACCTGCTGTTTTTATTTTTTAATGTCAGATCAAGTTCTTAAGTTCTTCACATGGGATATCCACTTTTAAAATAACATCAATCGGGTGCTTTGGAGGTATCAACACAGCATGTGGGGGTGAATATAATATAGGGTTTTAATATTAACTAAAAACCGGTTCTAAAAATCGGTCCGGGTGGGTATTTACCTAGACCCGGAACCCGGACCGGTTTCAACCGGTTCCCAAAATTTGGACCCGGTACCCGGACCGGTTTGAGCCGGAACCGGTTCCCGACCCTGTTTTTCGGGTGGGCCGATCCGGGTACCGGGTGAACCCGGTCCGGTTGCACACCCCTAGCAAGTGATCTTCCCATCCACCTTTAAAATCTATAACGCACGCTCGCAACATGTCCTCGAGCGTTTGAATCGTCCTTTCCGATTGTCCATCAGTCTGCGGATGATACGCCGTGCTAAATTGTAATCTGGTTCCCAAGGCGTCCTGAAGACTTTTCCAGAAATTAGCCGTAAACTTCGGATCTCAATCCGATGTAATCGTGATCGGCACTCCATGCAGTCTTACAATCTGTCTCATATACAACTCAGCGTACTTGTCCATTGCAAAATCCTTTTTCACAAGAATGAAGTGCGCAGACTTGGTTAATCTATCCACGACTACCCAAATTGAATCATGTCCCCTTTGACTCCGCGGTAGTCACATAACAAAATCCATAGTTACGTGCTCCCATTTCCATTCTGGAATTTCCAAAGGTTGTAGCAATCCGCCGGGTTTACAATGTTGTGCTTTTACTTGCTGACACGTTAGACACTTCGTCACATGTTTAGCTACGTACACTTTCATACCATACCCGGGTGAATACTATAATTACTTCGGTGAGCTTCGGACAAAATTCTTTCCTTAAGCTCCTCGTTATTAGGCACGCAAAGACGTCCGCGAAATTTTAAAATTCCTTCCTCAGTTACCTGGAAATCGTCTTTCCTCTTCATCTCAGCCATACTAAGAATTTTCTGGATTTCAAGATCTGTAGTCTGCGAAACTTTTATTCTTTCTTGAATTTTCGGTTCAATTTTCAAAGTCGCTATCAAACTCGTCAATCGGTCGACTTCTAATTTGAACTCTAAGTCCCTCAACTCTTCAAGCACAGACCATCCTTTAACCATTAAATACGCAATACTAGACTTCCGACTGAGTGCATCGGCAACTCTATTCGCCTTCCCAGGATGGTACAAGATGTCGCAATCGTAATCCTTAAGCAACTCCATCCATCGACGCTGCCTCATATTCAACTCCTTTTGAGAAAATAGGTACTTAAAACTCTGATGGTCCGTATAAATTTGAAACCTTTCGCCGCATAATTAGTGCCTCCAGATTTTTAAAGCAAAGACAATCGCAGCTAGTTCCAAATCATGCGTCGGATAATTTAACTCGTGGGGTCTCAATTGCCTCAAAGCATAGGCTACTACCCTTCCATGCTGCATTAATACGCACCCCAAACCTTTCAACAACGCATCACTATAAATTTCAAAGCCTCCATGTCCAGAAGGGATTGTGAGAACTGGTGCTGTCGTCAAACGGTGCTTAAGCTCACGAAAACTCCTTTCACACTTGTCCGTCCATTCAAACTTCGTAGACTTCTTAGTTAGCTGCGTCAATGGCATAGCTATAGACGAAAATTTTTCCACGAAACGCCTATAATAACCAGCCAATCCCAGAAAACTTCGAACTTCCGTAACTGTCATTGGTCTAGGCCAATTTATCATCGCTTCAATTTTCACAGGATCCACAGAGATCCCTTCTCCAGATATCATATGTCCAAGGAACACCACTTTGTTCAACTAAAACTCGCACTTACTAAACTTAGCGTAAAGCGAGTATTCCCTCAAGGTCTGTAAAACAATTCTTAAATGCCTTTCATGTTCTTCGTTACTCCTTGAATAAATTAGAATGTCATCAATAAACACTATAACGAAACGATCGAGGTATTCCTTAAACACTCGATGCATCATATCCATGAATGCAGCTGGAGCATTCGTCAAACCAAAAGGCATCACTGTAAATTCATAGTGTCCATATCTCATCCTAAAAGTAGTTTTCGGAATATCTTCTTGTTTAATCTTCAACTGATGATATCCCGTGCTCAAGTCTATTTTAGAGAGCACTGAAGCTCCTTGTAACTGATCGAACAGGTCATCGATTCTTAGCAACGGATACTTGTTCTTAACAGTCACTTGGTTCAATTGCCTGTAATCTATACATAGACGCAAGGATCCATCCTTTTTCCTCACAAATAACACTGGCGCTCCCCATGGCGAAGCACTAGGCCTAATAAATCCTTTATCAAGCAACTCCTGTAACTGTACCTTCAACTCTTTCAACTCCGATAACACCATTCGGTAAGGTGCCTTCGAAATTGGCTCCGTCCCAATAGCTAACTCAATCACAAACTCGATCTCACGCTCAGGTGGCAATCCAGGTAGTTCTTGGGGAAACACATCGGGAAATTCACATACTACGGTTATATTTTCCAATTTCGGCTCTTCAACCGTCATATCAACTACCGCAGCCAAATAAGCTCGGCATCCCTCATCTAACATCCTTGTCGCTTCAAGCGACGAAACCAAAGGAATGGAAGTCCCTCCACGACTTCCCTTAAATTCATAGATAGGGCGACCATCCGGATAAAAACGGATTACCCTTTCACCACAGTCGACTACAGCTTTTTGTCTATTCAACCAATCCATCCCAATAATCACATCAAAATGAAACATAGGCAGTACCGCCAAGTCTATCCTTTCCTCTCTACCATCTATGACTATCTTGCAATCCGCACAACCTAGGGAAACTATCACTTTATCCTTTAGCGGAGTAGTAAAGTGCAAGATCACATTGAAAGGCTTCAAATTCATATCAACCATATCAGCAAAACGAGTAGACACAAAGGAATGCGAGGCTCCAGGATCAAATAATGCATAAGCTACTTGGTCACACAAGTAAACCATACCTGTGACCACACCGGGCGCATTCTCTGCTTCACCTCGTGCTACAGAATAAACTCGCTCCTGAGCTGGCGGTCGATTCAATTCATTCTTAGGGACAGCAGCTGGGGGTCTTGCCTGTGGCCTCGGTCCTTGAGGTCTGGGTCCCGGAACTTGATTAGGACAGGTCCTCGCATGATGTCCCATTTGTCCACAATTGAAGCACGCGCCTGTCCTGGTCGGGCAAGGTCCATTTCCATGTCTACTTCCGCACAAGTGACAGTTAAAATTGGACTGATGTTGCGGCTTACCAATATTCCTCCTCACTGGCGGAGCAAATTGCCTAGGATTAGTCATTGGCCTCTTACCCAACTGGCAATTATCTCGAAAAGGCGTGAATCGCGATCCAGACACGGTTGCTCTTTCCCTCATATCTCGTTCTATTATCTGGCTTCGCTCATAAATTTCCTTATAAGTTCTCAGATTCACAGTCACCAGCTGGCTGCGAAGTTCAGGTCTTAATCCATCTCGAAACCTCCGCGCTTTTTCTAGCGGATCATCAACATAACGCGGTGCATACCTTGACAACCTAGCAAACTCGGCTTCATATTGATCCACTGCCATATTCCCTTGACGTAAATTCTGGAATTCTACCAGCTTACTTTCTCGTGTAGTCTCCGAGAAGTACTTATCATTAAAAGCTGTAGTAAAAATAGTCCAATTCAAAGCCGCACCCTCAGGAAATAATCCATCCTTTGTAGCATTCCACCAGTCATTAGGGGTACCCTCCAGCTGGTAAACCGCTAACAGCATTTTTTCCTCGTCATTACATTTTAGAACTCTGAAAGTCTTCTCAAGTTTTTCTATCCATCTAGGTGCCAACTCGGGATCGCCAGTCCCATTGAACTGGAGTGGCCTCAACTTCACAAACTGTTCAACTAACTGACACATGTCTCTAGGTACAATGGTATTACCCGGCACATCACCCACTCCCATACTTTGGCCAGCATTTGCATTAACTTGCGCATTACTAGTTCCAACGCCCTGGCCACTTCTACCGCTACCTCCGCCCTCTGCATTGGTACCAATCGCCACATTCACAGCAGTCAAGGCGGCACCCATAGCCTGAGTCATAGAAGCATCTCTATCCTGAGCTTGTCTATCTATCAGATTCCCTATTCGTTCAAAAGCTCATTACATCACCCATTCCAGGATTCTCTGCCGTATGTGGCCTCGAACTAGAAGCCCTAGCACTGGGTCTTCTGCGTAGCACAGGTCGATGGCTCATCCTTAAACTCCCTGCACCACTATAATTCCACCATGGAATTAAAGACTTAGACCAACTATCCCAACCTAGTGGTTCCATGCTACACAACTAGCATCATCCACTTTAAAGCAACCATTCCCCAAACAATCTCAAAAGTACAACATTCCATGATGCACAATCATTAAAAATACTGAGTCATGCCACACACCTAAATGAAATATTCAATGTTTCACCAAGCAAGCAACCATCAATGCACACACTTAGTACAAAGCTTGGTTGCATCCAATCAGCATAACAATGCCACTTTCATGATGCCAAAGACATGCGTGTCGTGACCATCTTTCGGAGCGCCCGGCCGGAGGGGGCTAATGGACCGCCCGATGTTGCCTGATCGGACGCGGGCCTCTCTCAAAGTCCATTACCCAAATCGCAACGGCTGGATATACGTGGTCGACCTTCAGTGCGGTCTGGTGACATGTGATATATGTACATGCCAAGGAGTCGCCACCAATTGTTTCGTGGAGGGTACGATCGGAAACCTTATCGAATAGTTGGGAGCGGTCTATTCGATTCTGCGAAAACCAGAGAAGTGGGATCGGGGACTTTGTTACGTCAACTGCTAGAGTTGACGCCCTTTCGGCACCTAAGTTGGATGATTTATCTAGTCTTAAGACTCCATGCAGACGAATGGGGTATGGATCCTAAATCTAGGATTTCATGCAGATAGGAGTGACTAACTTAACACTCACAATCAATAGAAATAAATGCGCAAATCAAGGATCGAAAATATGCGGATAAAACACATGAAAGCAGCATGGCATCCCTAATGAGGCCCTATTGGCCTAGAGAAGTATCAATCAAGGCTTAGGAGTGATTTGGACATGATTCGCCCATATGGGGCAAAATCGTAATTTTGAGAAATTTAGGGACAATTTGCCTCAGAAGGGCAAAATTATCATTTCAGATGGAATACACAGTCAAAAGATTGTGGAAATGGGATTGACAATAAAATCCTTCCATTTCCAATTTTTCGAGAATTTTCAGAATTTTTCTGGAATTTAAAAGTGATTTTACCTTCGGAGTGGTAAAATCGTCATTTTCAGACGGAGATGAGAACTGAAAATCTCAAATATTAGGGTTGGTCACCCACCTGACACAAACCCTAATTTTAAGCCATTCTCAGGACTCAATTGGAACAAGAAAGATAAATTTTCCATTGAGAGGCAAAATCGTCATTTTGAGAAAAGGGACGGGACTCGAAAACCCATGCCTAAGAATTGATCGCCTAACCGACCCTAATTCTTACATTGGCATTATCGCTCTTATCTTGCATATACAGCAGATGCAACTTACCCCTTGAGGGTAATGTCGTCAATTCTTCGGAAGAACGGATAAGAAACCCCAAAAATAGAGTTGACCAGTTGTCTGTGGTTAATCCTCGATTTTTGGGGATTTCTGGAGTGTCTAGGATTTTTCCACAATTTTTCTATATTTTTTTTATTTTCTAGGGTTTTCTAGCATTTTTTGGATTTTCTAAATTTTTTTTATTTTTTAAAATCATTTTCTAAATTTTTTATTAAAAAAATATTTCGGACCGGGTCAACCCAACCCACTCGAGTCGGAACCCGGCCCAGACCCGGATCCGCGTGACTCGCGCTCAAAACGACGCCGTTTCTCCCTTTTTTTATTTTCGGATTATTCAGACTTGATCGAACGGTTCCTATTGAACCGTGTGGCTAACCTACGGCCGTCGGATCAGATTACTAAAACCTACGGCCTAGATGGAACGGAGACTCAACCAAGGCCGTCTGATCCCTTTACTAAAACCTACGGTTAGGATTAGAACGCGAGACTTGATATGGACCGTCCACCCTCACTAAACTAAACGACGTCGCACTATCACTAACCTGAACGGCGCCATTCAACCAATTTTGATTTTCTAATATTTAAAACATTTTTGAATAAACCTAATTACTAATCGGACGGCCTCTAGAATTTAGACTCGATTTATCTGAGCCATCCGATCTATTTATTCGAATAACAGACCCCCAACGGTCATGCTGACTAGACTGACACGTGGACCAATGGCCGACTGCCACCTAGGCTTTTGACTCGTTGACTCTGCCACGTCAACTTCGTCTTCAACCTTGCGACTCCGACAGAACGAATGGCTGAGAACCTCCGACGACGATCCAACGATGGACCTTCTACTAAATCGCGCGAGACCAACACCAATCGACTCGTAATCGTCTCTAGTCTAACATATCTAAGAATCAGAGCATCTAATTCACAAAATCGCGAGCATCATGCAGAATGCCGAGTATGGCCATAGAAATCCAATAGCTCAATTCATAGCAAATCATGGCAATTCAGTCACAGAATAGCATCAATGGAGGTTCAGAAGACTTACCTCGAGCTCCGATCGAGCTCGCACGGCCTACATTTGGCTAGGCAAGAACGAACAGGGATCGGCTATGGAAGCTAATTTTGAAGACTCAATTCGAGGTATTCGAGCGAAATCGATGCCAAATGAAGATGCAATGATGGTTAGGGATGTGTGAGGAGTAAAACGCCTACCCTAACTCAAAGAACCAAGGTCGGTATCAAGTTCCGCCATTAATGCACAGTGCGAAAGTTTGAAGACTAGACTCACCTGTTTTCGTGGTTTTGGCTCGCGCGGCGATGGCGATCGCTTCCTCTCAGTGTAGGCAGTCTCCTAACAGTCTCCTTAAGCTTTGGCCTAGCCTAGAAAGGCCTGACCGACGCTCTGCAGATTCGAGCTCTGCCCTCGACAATGGCGATGGAGGGCGAGCTCTCTCTCCTTCGTTCTCCCTCTCTTTTGATTCTATTTTCTCTTCTTCAACTGAATCAACCACCTTCTCGTTCTAGAAGGTCCAATAGCTTTTATATCTGTTTGGAATTTTGGCGTCAAATCAGGGAAAGGAGGATCGGTGACCTCCGCACGTGAAAACACGTGCGAAATGGTTACCGACGATCGGTAATCGACGGGCAAGAAATGGAAAATCTGTTCGGGACCTCCGGTGATCGCATTTGGCATGAATTTGGACGAATTTCATCTGAGTTTTGTAGCCATTGACTTTTGCATATATTGCAACCTTGACCGGCCGATTACTCTCCGTTCTGGCGGCCATTGCTCGTGTTTTTGGTTTGAATCGACGGGTAATGACTCGAGGAACAAAACCCTCTTCAAACTCTTCCAATCATGGCCGTTTTCACCCTCAATTTTGCCATTGAAATCGACCCTGACACTGTTCATTCGCACGGGTCATTGAGGAGGAAGACTACATTGTAGCGAACCGGTCCGACCGGCAGTCTGACCGATCTGAACCGGTTTCGACTTACAATTTTTCAAATTAAACCCAAATTAACGGGAAATTTTTACAATTGGACCTCAGAATCGAATTTTGGGCATGAATTTTATCAAGAAATGTGGTTTTGCCCAAAAGTTCATATCAATTTCAACAAAAACCTCAAATTTTCATTTAATTGCAAATCGGGGCATTGTCCAATTGAAGGTTCAAATGATCAAATTGGACCAAATTACCTATGCCAATCGATTCAAAATGATGAAAATCATTGGGCAGTGTGTTTAATTTGCAATGGTAGTCTTTGAATTGAAAGTAATTTCAATTATGCTCAATTTCAAGGACTAAAATGCAATTTAGTATTCAATTTTGCCCAATTTATGCAATTATACATTCTGTGAGGGTAATTGGGTTAAATTGCAATAAGGGACAATTAGATTGAATGTCAGGATCCTAAAAAATGCCAAAATTACAAATTAAAAGACTCAATTGATATTTTTTTACCAAATTCAATCATATGTGTTACAAAGGAACACGTAAAATTGAATCTGATTTTGGACTTTTTGTGAGGTCAAAAAGACAAGGGATTTAAAATACAAATATTGACTATTTGCCCATATTTTTTTGACCTCAAATGCTAATTTTCTTGATTTTTCTAGTATTTTTCTAATTTCTAAAAATATTAAAAAATGTGAAAAATATGAAAAATTATTTTTTTTTGTCAAAAATGGTTCCTTAGGCTTGGCCAAGGCCACCAAATTTGATTTTGTAATTTTTTGATTTTTTATGAACTTTCTAAGAAATAACTAGAAAAGGCTGATCCAAAATTAGGTGTCAACAGCTGCCCCTCTTTGAGAGGAATATCGTGAGAGGTTTCTCTCAAAGACAAGTGACACCTTAGTCTAGATCGACTCTATTGGGAAATAGAAAAATGAATCTTGACATCTAATCTTTCTTGTCCCGTTGGTGAATGCTTTGCCTTATCTTCGCCGATGTGAGAGAGAGAGAGAGAGAGAGAGAGAGAGAGAGAGAGAGAGAGAGAGAGGCGGGATAAAGATGCTCACCTGTTACTTACCTGCCTGATGCTCGTGCGGCATGCGCGGTGTATAGCGGGTTCAAGTGGATACCTAGGGACTCGCCTCTTGAGCATCTAGGGCGGTTAAACTCTAGCCTGTATGGTGGGCCAAACCAGAGTGAGATTCCTTTATTTGACATGAATCTATGCATGACGCACCCAATCTTTTGGGGATTGTCAGAAGTTTTGATCCCTATAGTGGATCAAACCATGAATAGGACTCCTCTCTGCTAGGAACCTATGGATGACGCACCCGTTCTGTAGGGATTGTCGAACATTTTGATCCGTCAGGGGGATCAGGCCGTGAATAGGACTCCTTTCTGCTTGGAACCTATGGATGACGCACCCGTTCTGTAGGGATTGTCGAACATTTTGTTCCATCATGGGGATCAGGCCGTAAATAAGACTCATTTCTGCTAGGAACCTATGGATGACACATCCGTTCTGTAGGGATTGTCGGACATTTTGATCCGTCAAGAGGATCAGGCCATGAATATGACTCATTTCTGCTAGGAACCTATGGATGACGCACCCGTTCTGTAGGGATTGTCGAACGTTAAGCTGATCCTACACTCTGAGGAGTCAACTAGGGTCTATACAAGTGAGGTGTACCTAACTCTTAGGTTTACCAAATGAGCTATTCTGGTTTTAGGGATTATCTAGAATCTTACATACAGCTGGTTCTAAAAATGGTCCTTTTGACGTGCAAGGCGTTATTCTGGGATTTGGGACTCCAAGTATCCTGCAGAAAAGTCAAACCAACAAAAATTTTGATAATATTTTTCTGGGATTTAGGGGTTACCTGAAATCTCACAGAAAGACGATTCTTAAGATTGTCCTTTCGACATTGGAGGTGACATTCTGGGATCTGGGAACTCGAGGCATCCTGCAGAAAGTTCAAACCTATGAAACTGAAATATCGCAGAGAGATGATTCCGAAGATTGTCCTTTCAACATTGGATGTGACATTCTGGGATCTGGGGGCTCCAGGCATCCTGCAGAAAGCTCAAACCTATAAAACTGAAATCTCACAGAGAGATGATTCCGAAAATTGTCCTTTCGACATTGGAGGTGACATTCTGGGATCTGGGTACTCCAAGCATCCTGCAGAAAACTCAAATCTATAAAATTGAAATCTCACAAAGAGATGATTCTGAAGATTGTCCTTTTGACATTGGATGTGACATTCTGGGATCTGGGGACTCCTTGCATCCTGCAGAAAGCTCAAACCTATAAAACTGAAATCTCACAAAGAGATGATTCCGAAGATTGTCCTTATGGAGCAAAGTCTACTTCTTGGACCTAGGGCTGTCATAAGTCTCATATAAGCTTAGACTTAAGAGTTCATTCCTCATTTACAAAGATATTAGTCCTCTTGAGGTAATGATAATCATAATGCAGGTAAAGGTTCATTTTAACCTATGCAATTATGCAAAATGACTTAGGATACTGGAGGTTATCCAAAACATCTTTAAGCATGCGATGATGATCAAGAATCCTTGTGAGGAAAATCCTTGGATCAAACAATTTGAAGTTTCCAACCAAAGCTTGCTTTCGAGCGTTCTATTGGAATGTCTCTATGAGAAAGGTCTTCTTACCCATTTTTCTGACTTGGTCTTTTCATAACAAGAGCACTCGAATCTCCTAATACCCTGTACCCGGGTTTTCGGGACCGTTCGCAGCGCATACATTTAGATCAATCAGGAGGCCTTTACGGAACCGTAATACCAGGCTTGGTCAACGGTTTTCAAAAAGGGACTTGCAAGCAAGTCAAGGCTACTGAAGAGAAGTTTTCAACGTTTGCTCCGGGTTTACAAGTCAAGAAACCTGCAAAATGAGAAAGAAATAATCTTGCTCGAACTTCTTCGAGCTAAGCTTAGACATTAAACCCTACATTAACCCAAATGCTTTAATCAGAAAAGACTTCTTAGGGTTGTAACGCAAATAGGATTGGGGATCGAAAAAAGGTTAATTTTTAGCTCAGAATATGTGAAGGGTTTAACATTAGTGATCACTGCAGATTTGCTGCTGATCTAGTCCCTTTTGGTTTAAAGAGCGCCTTCAGTCTTCGAAGTGTATTAGTAGTTTTTGGGGAGAACTTCTCTCTCGTGTTAGCGCGGCGTCAACATCTGAATGTGACAAAATCTGGGAGTATCTTTCGCAGTCCAGCTCCCTTGAGATTTTCTTTTACAATCAGATCTCACTAGTGACCTATACAAAGGTATCATGCCATCTTTTGGCATTCACAAGATCAAACATATGATTTACAAGTGTACAAGTATTTGAATGGGCATTGGCCTTGCTTTTACCAGGTACTTTGCTTTTTCTTGATGCCCAAGATAGGATTTTTCTCTTCTTCTTTTTTATCTTTTGTTGAAATCCACATTTTCCTTTCTTTTGGGAATCATGTTTTTCAAATAAGTGTGCTAGATGTACAACTTGAATCTCAACACTCAGACATTAACTCATGATTTTTTTATAATTCCTATTCTTTTGAACTCTTCCACTCTTGAAGTGACGTTGCTTCCGTCTTGGGATATGCAATGATCACCAACAGATTTGTGAAACGAACGTATAGGCTCAACTGGGCTGTGCAAAGAGTAAAAGTGTATAGGATAGAGAAACGAATGCTTTTCGTCATCCTAAAGCACTTGAATTACCATAGAAATTAAAATGACAAGCAACACACGAAGATTGATGCAAGTCTGAGCAAGAGAATTTCTAACCATTTTACGTCCTATTACTGCTGGACTTACTTCCAGTTGGCCCCAATGTGGGGTGGTTCTTGACAGGGGTAAAGAATGCGACCGTCATTCAAAGGGTTATCAATGGTCACCTGTAGTGTTTAGGATAGAGAAATGAATGCCTCCGTCATCTTAATCCATGTAATCGATGCGAAGAGCCCTTATACCATCGGATCTGGGCTTTCCTATTCTCACACTTCTCTCATCTCCCAAGTGTATGTAGGACGTGTTTGGGTTAGATTTGTCTTCCATATGGAGGAACATCCCTGTTAGACAGCCTAAGCAAGCTATATTTTTGGAAAAATCACTTTGTTTTTCTCTAAGCATTTACTCCACTAGAGATTTCAAAGATGCATCATGCATACTTGGATCATGCTTGGACAACCTCCGGTTCTGACAGGTGTGCAGTAAATGTCAGGGATTCGTCATTTTTTTTCAAAAATAATGTTTATTCCTAAGTTCGGGCATGTGAATATTCATTCTCTTGCTCTTTTCGTCTTACAGGAAGTAAGAGAGGCTATACTGCGTTCTTCTTTTGTTGTCTTCCGTCTTCATCAGGCGTTCCTATACGTAGAATAGAATAGATATTCTTGTGAGTGAAAGATGGTTTAACCCTTGATGGAACAGATACATATCACTTGGTTCTTGATGTTGTGGACTCTCCCATCTAGGGTTATATTTGGATGAATCCGGTTTTGAGTCCGCTTCTCGGAATCCTACAAAACCGAACACATGCTAATGTATGTATAAATGCATGATGTGTTTATGTAATGGCTATTATGGCGATTCGGATCCATTCGGGACAAGCCACATAACCAACATCTGATTTTCATTTCAAGGATAATACTTCTTCACAGCATCTGAATTTACAAGGTGCCCCAATTTTTCTCCTTCAGAATTTACAAGAATCAACGCTCCTCCTGTGAGAATCTTCTTGACAATATAGGGGCCTTCGTAATTCGGGGTAAACTTGCCTCCCAGGTGGACAACATTTGACAGAGTCTTCTTTACCACTTGGTCGTTCACCTCAAAATTCCTGGCTCTAACCTTTCGATTGAATGACTTGGCCACCCTTTTCTGGTAGCCTTGACCATGACATATCGCTCTGAGACGCTTCTCATCTATCAAATTCAACTGTTCATATCTGTGTTTAGAGTGTTCTGTTTCAGAAAGTTTATCCTCTAATAAGATTCTTAAAGAGGGAAACTTAACTTCCATGGGCAGGACTGCTTCTATCCCGTATACCAGAGCGTAAGGAGTTGCCCCTGTAGAAGTCCTGATCGAAGTTCGATATGCCATTAAGGCAAAGGGTAACCTTTCATGCCATCCCTATAATTCTCTGCAGTCTTAGCCAAGACCTTTTTGATATTTTTGTTAGCCGCTTCCACTGCCACATTCATCTGTGGGTGGTAAGGGGAAGAGTTAAGATGTCGAACACCAAAGCGGTCCAATAGATCATCGACAATCTTGTTGTTCAGGTTGGACCCATTATCTGTAATGATCGCTTGAGGGGTACCATATCGAGAGATTATGTCTCTCTTAATAAACTTTGCCACACTTCTTGCGATGACATTCTTGTAAGAGCTGGCCTCTATCCACTTTGTGAAGTAATCAATCGCCACCAGGATAAAGCGATGACCATTTGAAGCCGTTGGATTGATTGGTCCTATCATGTCTATCCCCCACATAGAAAAAGGCCAGGCTTCGAACATTTGATGCAGTTCATTCGGGGGCACATTAATCTTATCGACGTATATTTGGCACTGGTGGCATGACCGGACATGCTGGCAGCAGTCTGATTCGATGGTCATCCAATAATATTCGAGCCGCATGATTTTCTTGGCGAGGAGGTGGCCGTTCATATGGGGCCCACATATACCTTCATGGATCTCCTTCATGAGAACATTTACTTCTTTAGCATCTACGCACCTTAACAGAGTGGAGTCAAATGACCTTTTGTACAGAACTTGTCCCTTGAGGAAGAACTTGTTGGCCATCCTGGTTATGTATCTTCGGTCTTCTGCCTGGCACCCTTCAGGAAACTCCCCTTTTAAGAGATAATTCTTGATGTCATAGTACCACGGCTCTCCG
Organism: Rhodomyrtus psidioides; assembly: GCA_021437785.1. Lineage (NCBI taxonomy): Eukaryota > Viridiplantae > Streptophyta > Magnoliopsida > Myrtales > Myrtaceae > Rhodomyrtus > Rhodomyrtus psidioides. The sequence goes on along the minus strand of JAILYB010000023.1, from coordinate 147,578 downwards.
TCAAATTCTTCTTCTATCATCATACAATAGGCCGATTTTTCGACTATGCCAATTCTTAGTGGTTCTATTTCTAATCCACCAGTTACTTGTAATATTGAGGCCAGTGTGGCTAGTGCATCTGCAAATTGATTATGAGATCTTGGTAAGTATTCAAATGACACATCTTCGAACTTAAGTGTCAACTCTTCAAGGTATTCATGATAAGGGATGAGCTTTGCGTCCTTCGTTTTCCACTATCCCTATGTCTGTAAAATGATGAGCATGGAATCTCCATATACTTGTAGCCTAGGTATTCCCATGAAAATGGCTAACCGTAAGCCTAGAATACGCGCCTCGTATTCTGAGATATTGTTGGTGCAAGGGAAAGTCATCCTTACCGCAACAGGATAATGTTGATCGTCTGGGGATATCAATACTGCCTCAGTGCCGGCTCCTGATAGGTTAACAGCGCCATCGAAATACATGACCCACTTATCCTTTGCCAGGTTCAAAACTTGATCTTCTGTCTTTGTCTTTCCAGAATACTCGCAATTTTGTGAGTTTTCCGCCAACATATTAGCTATGGCTCTCCCTTTTATTGATTTTTGTGGAGAACACCTGATGTCAAATTCAGATAACATCACCTGCCATTTTGCTAACTTCCCAATCAGAGCGGGCTCCTCCAGGAGGTACTTGATAGGGTCATTTTCTGTTATCAGCTGAATATGATGATGTAGGGTATACTGTCTTAACCTGCGAAGTACCCATACAGTTACTACGCAAGCCCTTTCGACAGGTATATATTTTGCTTCTGACGATGTGAATTTCTTGCTCAAGTAATAGATGGCTCTTTCCTTTCCATCCATTGGGCTTGTTTGGGCAAGTAAGGCTCCCAAAGATTATTGCTGTATAGTCAAATATAAGGTCAAAGAATGACTTGGAATGGGCGGCACAAGCACTGGTGGAGTGACTAGATAGTTCTTGATCTTTTGGAATGCCTGGCTGCATTCTGCATTCTACGTCACTTTTGCGCCCTTCTTGAGTAGTTTGAAAATTGGTTTAGCCACATCTGATAACTGATTGATAAATCTGGCAATGTAGTTCAGTCTCCCCAGAAGGCTTCTTACTTCTTTTACTGTGGAGGGAGTTGCTAGATCATGTATAGCTTGAATTTTTTAAGGATCAATCTCAATGCCCCTGCTACTGACCATGAATCCGAGAAGTTTCCCATATTTTGCCCCGAACACACATTTGTTAGGGTTCAACCTCAACTTATATTTGCGCAGTCGCTCAAATAGTTTTCTTAACACCTGAATGTGATCATGTCTCTTCGTGGACTTGGCGATCATGACATCAACATATACTTCGATTTCTTTATGGATCATGTCGTGGAATAATGTGATCATAGCCTTCTGGTAGGTGGCCCCAGCGTTCTTCAGTCCGAAGGGCATAACCTTATAGCAAAAGTTTCCCCAGGGGGTGGTAAATGCAGTCTTCGATTTGTCCCCATTCTTCATGAGGATCTGGTTATATCCGGAGAATCCATCCATGAATGAGAATAGTTCGTACCCTGCGGTACTATCAACCAGTACGCCAATGTGAGGTAGTGGGAAATCATCTTTCGGACTTGCTCTATTCAAATCTCGATAATCTACACAGATCCGCACTTTACCGTCCTTCTTCATGACGGGGACTATGTTTGTAATCCAGTCCGAATATGGGATAGCTTCAATAAAGCCCACCCGGAGAAGCTTCATCACCTCTTCGTTAATTTTTTCTTCTAACTCGGCTTTCATCCGTCTACTGACTTGCCTGATAGGTTTAACACCGGGATCTGTGGGTAATGCTTGTTCCATAATTCTGGGATCCAAACCCGGCATGTCAGCATAAGACCATGCGAAGACATCCTAATACTCCCTTAGTAATTCTGTAAACCTGAGCCTTTCATCTCGGGATAAATGTCCACCGATCTTGATTTCCTTGATATTCATAGTGTCGCCCAAGTTAATAACAACCGGTTCTTCTGAAGTAGGAGGCATTGATTCCTCGAAGGCACTCCATTCTCTGCGGATAGATGCATAACCTTCATCCTCATCCTCTTCTTCAATATTGTAGGAACCGTCAATGTGGTGATCCGAATCGCATAACAACCTGGTATGTATGTTTGAGATGATATGCCCGAAATATCATGAGCATGGTTAGTCTATATTCCATATAGAAATGTCATCTTTTCAAAAGAGATCTTAAAATAAGTGCAGGTATAAACGGGACTAGTCCTCATATCATAGGACATCCTTGTCCCTCAGAAATCCTTTAGAAATTAGGAATCATATGGGAAATCAAGCCTCAAGCTTCTGCGTGGAAGATTAGTATCATCATCGGGCTGATTTGTGGTTCCATATGTCCTTAACAAAACTTATGTGATTTTATTGAATGCAGAATGGGCCGCATTACAAGCTATGCTGTTTGGACCAACGGCCGGAGATCCAAAGGCGTTCTCCTACATTTATTTCAAACAACGAAAATTGAAAGTGCGACGAAATGCATGAAATTTGAATGCAGTATCTAGAGTATGGAAGATATTTCTTTACTCAGACGTAGTGGCTTCATCACCCAGCCACTCTATGATGACATTCACGAAGTTATCTCCCAGGAAAGGTTCGCCAGATCCGGTTCTGCTGTTGGAGTTATGTCTTATTCTGAAAACCACCTAGAGTTCTTGCTGAAGTATTCGTTTAATGGGCTGTCAAACATCTTAGATTTGCCCTTCCAAGCTGAAGAAGCAATAAATGAATCTTTTTGATTTTCCTGGCCTCCATGGCGTCCCAGGTTCTTGCCTCGGCCTCGGCCTGTTGTTTTAGGGGCAGATTCGCCCAGGCGATTTTTCTGATACCCCAAGCCCATCTTATGCTCGTTAGATTTTAACTGTAGAGCGGTATTCATTCCTTGACCATATTTGCCTAGACCTTCTCCAAGGTTATATCCATATGCCAGTAGCATCTTAGCTGGTAAAATGTTGGCTTCAGAAATACAGGGAGTTCTCAATCTTGCCCCTACGGGAGTGTGTACTGCTGCCACCAACTCTAAGGAATGATAACTTGCTTCCACCCTAATTTTGGGTTCGATGTAGGGAATGGCGCTGCTCTAATATGTTTGGAGGTCAACTTCTCCATGCACGGTAATCACCTTCACATCTACTACAAATCGTACTTTCTGATATAGGCTTGAAGGTACGGCACCTGCTACGTGAATCCAAGGTCTTCCCAACAGGAATCCGAATGCACTAGGCAAATCCATCACTTGAAAGTTTATAGAGGATTTTGTTGGACCGATGAGCACATCGAGCTCAATCTCACCTACCACAGTCTTCTTCACCCCATCAAAAGCTCTCACAGTTGTTTTGAAGGTTTTAACCATTTCTTCTTTGATGCCTAAACTCCTCAAGGTAGCTAAAGGGCATATGTTGAAAGCGGATCTGTTGTCAATCAGTACATGTGCTATTCTTTTTCAGTTGCACTGTGCAGTAATGTATAAGGCCTTATTGTGTCCTCTCCCTTCCATGGGGAAGTCGTCATCTGAGAAGTTCAATGGATCTTTCAGGAGGATCACCCCTACAAAGTCCTCTAATTACACATCATTAATTATTTCAGGGATATGCACCTTATTCAGTATCTTTAACAGTGCATTCTTGTGTTTCTCTGAATTGATGAACAAATCCAGTAGAGATATTTGGGCCGGCATTTTCCTTAACTGCTCAATCACTTCAAACTCGCTGGTTTTAATGATGGACATAAGTTTTTCTGCATCTTTCTTCGAGATTTCCTTCTTTTCGGACTTGCCTTCCCTAGGGGCGTAGAATCGTCCAGATCTCATTACTGCATCTACTTCCTCCGTCCCGTAGTCCCAATGGACTGCCTTAGGATCGTACTCTTCTACCGGATGGACTTTTATGGTTATCTTCATTGGGCAAGATGCCTCTGGTTCAGCTGTATCGTCCACTTCTTCTCTTGGTAGTTGAATCACAACAGGTTTGATCAGACAATCTTCTACCTCACTCAAGCAGTCAAGCTCTTCCAGTTTGATCACCACAGTTGTAGCGGCTTCAATCATTGACACAGTGTCATCAAAGTTTTTTGAGAAAATTTCATTTTCCACTTGACGATGTCGGTCGTCGTTTCTTAGCTTTGCTGATGTCGCGAATTTCGAGTACTCTCTCATTCCCTTGAGTTGTTCGACCGAGTCTTGTTGCTGATCTTTTGGTCTCTCAATTTCGACATACTGCTTTGTGTTAAGCTTGGAATCTATCATCTAGTCAATCGACAATTCAAAACCTTTCGTAAAAGACCTTTCCGCCTCCTTCGGGATTTTCGGTCGAACGGGTTATCCATACCTCCCCATCCGTCTGGTATGATGCCCTCTATTTTCTGATAGAAACTATGAGGAGCAGACTATTTCACTTTAAAGTTATATCCTCCAGAATCTTCACCCAAATTGTCTATAATTTCTCCAGTTTCGAGTACGTTAGCCATGAATCTGCGATCTGCTAAACTTCGCCTCTTAGCTTCCAGTTCGTCCTCGTCGAGTTATTCTTCCAGCTGGACGATCGGCCTGATATCGCCTACCAGACTCTCGTGCGGGATACTCCACGCGCTTCCCTGCTCAGTTTAAATTACAAAGTGGCTTCCTTCCAAGCTTAGAGAGGCCTCGACTCCCTCGAATCTTTCATCGGTAACTTTGATATTATCCCCAAGCTCATCATCTTAGCGATACATAATTTCTTCATGTCAATAGAGACATCCCCTTCTTTCGGGTATAGTGAAGCGATTGCCAGAATGTTGGTCAGTTTAGGTATGTCTACCTTCAGCTTAAGGTATTTCTCCTCCTCGTCAGTGAATATTGCCCATACTGCATGGTGGTCAGAGAGCAAGTTTTCTTGTACATTCGAAGCCATGTTATCAAACTTCAGAATCTGATTGTCAATCAAAGCTTGTACCTTCAGCTTAAGGATATGGCAATTATCGACGTTGTCTCTTCTTTCGCCCATGTGGTAGACACAGGTCTGGCTTTCATCAAAGTCAGGATATTTAACAGGATTTTCCCTAGGTGGTTCCTTCGCCACCAAGTGTTGTTCTAGCAGCATTGGGAACAACTTGGATAAAGGCCTCGGGAGCTGAGAGAACTGCTTTTGGGGTTGCCTCCTTCTAGGCTCTTGCCCTTTTGGTGCTGACCACGACGATTCTCCCTTGGTCTAATTAGAATTGTTAAATACCTTGGGCTTATGGGGGTCTGGTATGAAGGCTATGTCGAGCCCATCATCTCTCTCCTTTTTCAATGGGTATTATTTTCTAGTAGAGGTTTTATGCTGCCTCCTTTCTCTTAATGCCCACTTGAGTATTTCGGCCACCTTTATCAAATGTGTAAAGGTTTGACATCCTGAGGTGTTCAATCTGTTGAAGTATTCGTAGGGGAATGCTTTCAGGAACAAGTCAACCAGCTCCTATTCTGGGATTGACGGTTTCACTTGGGTCGCCAAAGCTCGCCACCTCTGGGCGTATGTTCTGATTAATTCACCCTTGCTTTTGAGGTTCGTAGAAGGTCTTCTCTCGTCGGGGTGTAGCCGTATTGAACTTATACTGTCTGAGGAAGTCTTCTACGAGATCTTCCCATCCATCATAGTCATCAAGGTCCAGCTCGATGAACCAAGCCAGAACGGCGTCAGCCAAACTCTCTTGGAACGTGTTCATCAACAATGGAACATGGTTTGAATATTACGCCATCTTACGCAGGTAGAATTTGAGGTGAGCGCGGGGGCAGCCTGTCCCATTATACTTTCTCACGAAATCTGGTTCCTTGTAGTCAGGAGGGTGTTGACACCTGATTTTTGACCAAGTTTTTTTCAGCTTTATTTTAAAAAAATCACAAAAAATCCATAAAAAGTCAAACAATTACAAAATCAACTTTGGTGGCCTTGGCCAAGCCCAAGGAACCATTTTTGGCCAAAAAATAATTTTCCATATTTTTCACATTTTTTAGTATTTTTAGAAAATGGGAAAATACTCAAAAAAAATCAAGAAAAATAGCATTTGAGGTCACAAAAATATAAAAAAAAAATAGCCAATATTTTTCTTTTTTATCTCTTACATTTTTGACTTCACAAAGAATCCAAAATCAGATTCGATTATGGGTGTTCCTTTGTAACCCATACTATTGAATTTGAGAAAAAAAATATCAATTGAGTCTTTTAATTTGTAATTTTAGCATTTTTTTAGGATCTTGACATCCATTCTAACTGTCCCCTATTGCAATTTAGCCCAATTGTTTGTACAAATTGCTTAATTGCACGAATTTGGCAAAATCGCATACTAAAATTGCATTTCTAGTCCTTGAAATTGAGCATAATTGAAATTACTTTCAATTCAAGGGCTATCATTGCAAATTAAACATACTGCCCAATGGGTTTCACCATTTTGAATCGATTGGCACAGGTAATTTGACCCAATTTGATCATTTGAACCTTCAATTGCATAATTCCCTAATTTGCAATTAAAAGGAAATTTGGGGTTTTTGTTGAAATTGATATGAACTTTTGGGCAAAATCACATTTTTTGATAGAATCCATGCCCTAGATTCGATTATGAGGTTCAATTGTAAACATTTCCTACTAATTTGGGTTTAATTTTGAAAAATCCAATTCGGAACCGGTTCAGACCGCCGGTCCGACCGGTCGAAACGATCCAGAACAGTGTCATCTTCTTCCCCGGGAATCTGCGCAAATGAACAGTAAAATGCCAAGCTTTGATAGCCAAATTGACGGACCAATCGGTGATGATTCAAGACGCACTTGTGGGCGTTTGATTCCTTAGGACGTTTCCCGTCGATTGACACCAACAGCGCCATTCAGAGTCGCCGGAGAGGAGAGTAATCGGACGGTCAAAAACGCGAGACCTGCAAAAGTCAACGACGTTAGACTCAGCGCAAATCCATGCCAAATTTGCAAAAGATTAGGGCTACTGGAGGACCAAACGGAGTTGGACGGAAAACCCATCATCCCCGACGCCGTTTAAGCCCAAATGCACGTGGCCGTTACACCACCCCCGTTGCGGCGCCAAAATTCTCAAGAGCTATATAAGCTCATGGTCGCTCTCTGTAGAAGAGAGCGAATTCAGTTGAAAAAGAAGAAACAGAATCGAAAGAAAGCGAAAGGGAGAGAGAAAGGGCTCGTCCTCCAACCACCATTGTCGAGGACTGAGCTCGAATTCACAGAGCGGCGGTCAGGCCTTTATAGGCTAGACCAGAGCTCGCGAAGATCATCAGGAGGCCGCCCGTGCTGAGGGGAAGCTATCGCCATCGACCGCGCAGCCCAAAACTACCAGAACAGGTAATCCCGAACTTCGAGCTCAAGCTCTGGTCTGCAATGGCGAACCCTGATTTCGGTTTCAATCATTGCGATTCCCGTGTGCGTTTCATCCGTTAGACATCACTGACCATCTCTGCACTTTGATTTTGCATCGATTTTGTCCGAACAACCCGAATCGAGTCTTCGAACTTAGCCTTTATAGCCGACCGCTATTCATCCTTCCCCAGCCAAATCTAGGCCGAGCGAGCTCAATCGGAGCTCGAGGTGAGTTTTCTGAACCTCCACTGGCGCTGTTCTGTGATTGAATTGTCACGATTTTAGATAAATTACGCGATCGAACTCCCATGGCCGTACTCGGCACTTTGCATGATTCTTGCGATTCTGTGAATTAGATGTCACGATTCTTAGATATGTTAAAATAGAGGTTATCGCGAGTCGAGTGCCGCCGGTCTCGCTCCAATCCATCAAGATTCCACCGTTAGATCAGCACCGGAGAAGCTCAGCCGTCCATTCTGCCGGAGTCGCGAGGTTGAAGACGAAGCTGACGTGGCGAGGTCAACGAGTCAAAGGTCTAGGTGGCAACACGTGATTGGTCCACGTGGTGTCGAGTCAGCATGGCCGTTGGGTCTGTTATTCGAATAGAAAAGATCGGACGGTTCAGATAAATCGAACCTAAATTCTAGTGGCCGTCCGATTAATAAATAGGATTATCCGAAAATGGTTTTAAAATCAGAAAATAAAAAATGGGATGAAACGATGCTGTTTAGTTTAGTTGTAGCGCGGCGTCGTTTAGGTTAATATGAATGGACGGCCCAGATATAGTCTTGGGTTTTAATCATGGCCGTAGGTTTAAGTAGTCTGATCAGACGGCCCTGATCGAGTCTACAGTTCAATCTGAACCATATGTTTTAGTAATCAGATCTGACGGGCGTGAATTACCCACGCGGTTCAATAGGAACCGTTGGATCTGATTCGGATAATAAAAAAAATAAAAAAGGAAGATACGGCGTCGTTTTGGAGCCGTGGTCTGCGCGGGTCCGAGTCCGGGCCGGGTTCCGACCCGAGTGGGTCGGGTCGACCCGGTCCGAATCACATTTTTGAATAAAAAATTTTCAAAAATAATTTAAAAAAAATCTAAAAATCTTAGAAAATCCTAAAAAATGTTAGAAAATTCCAGAAAATTCCAAAAAAAAAATGTGAAAAATTGTGAAAAAATCCTAGACACTCCAGAAACCCCCAAAAAATTGAGGATTGACCACAGACAACTGGTCAACTTTATTTTTGGGGTTTCTTATCCGTTCTTCCGAGACTTGACGATATTACCCTTTAAGGGTAAGTCGCATCTGCTGTATATGTGAGATAAGGCCGATAATGCCAAGGTGAGAATTAGGGTCGAGTAGGCGACCAATTCTTAGGTTTGGGTTCTCGAGTCCCACCTCTTTTCTCAAAATGACGATTTTGCCCCCCTCATTGGGAAAATCGTCTTTCTTGTTCCGATCGAGTTCTGAAAATTGTTTAAAGTTAGGGTTTGGGTCAGGTGGACGACCAACCCTAATATTTAAGATTTCCAATTCTCAGCTTTGTCCAAATGACGACTTTACCCCTCCAAGGGTAAAATCACTTGAAAATTCCAGAAAAATCTTGGAAATTCCCAAAAAATAGGAAATGGATTGGATTGATGGCCAATCCTATTTCCTCTGTCTTTTGACTTCCCAATTCATATAAAATGACAGATTTACCCTTTCGAGATGAATTTTCCCCGAATTGCTCAAAATTACGATTTTGCCCCTCATGGGCAAATCATGCCAAAATCATTCCTAAGCCTTGATTGATATTTCTCTAGGCTAATAGGGCCTCATTAGGGATGCCATGCTGATTTTATGTGTTTTATCCGCATCTATTGGATCCTTGATTTGCGCATTTACCTTTAATGATTATGAGTGATAGGGTAGCTATTCCCATCTGCATGAACTCCTAGAGTTAAGATCTTTACCCCACTCGTCTGTATGAAATCCTAGGATCAGATAAGCCATTCAGCTTAGGTACCGAAAGGGCGTCAACTCTGACAGTTGGCGTAACTAAGTCCCCGAACCCACTTCTCTGGTTTCCGCTGAATCGAATAGACCACTCCCAACTATTCGATAGGGTCTGCGATCGTACCCTCCACGAAACGATTGGTGGCGACTCCTTGGCATGTACACTTATCACATGTCACTAGACCACACTGAAGGTCGACCACGTATATCCAGCAGTTGCGATTTGGGTAATGGACCTTGGGAGAGGCCCGCGTCCGATCATGCAACATCGGACGGCCCATTAACCCCCGCTAGCCCCGATAGCGCTCGAGAGGGTCGCGACAGACTGGCGACTCCGCTGAGGAATTATTCTAAACCAGAATCTCTGGTTACGAATTCCAGAGGACTTGAGCCAATTAAAAAGTTGTTTGGTTTATCTGATCTTATTTTCTGCAGATGCTTTCGAAGGTGAGTTACGTACACTAACCATTGTGTTAGATGTTTTTGCAGATTGGAGAAATAAGGGGTGGAGTGATTGTTGACATTTTTTCCTGCAGGTTGGAGTTGTGAATGTATGTTTATTTGCACATACTGAAGCGGTGTTTTGATACAAACTGATGTGCATGATTTTGCATTGTGATGATCACGACACATTACACACACTGGCGGTCAAACCCCGACTGCAACCACCTCTAGGTTACCTTAGATAGGGAAGGGATGCAAAAAGGATCTTGTGTTTGATGGCACTTGAGACTTTCGTATTCATTCCCGCCTACCATCTGCATTGGCGATATCTAGCCCTCTTGGGTAGGTACCCTTGGGGAGGAATCTGCCTCATGTGGATCGTGGGAACCTGAGCCGTAGGTCCCTCACTTGATTTTCGATTTTTAGAGTATATGCACTTGTCTCATGCACGTGTCTATGAATGGTTGGTATACCTAAAACCATCCATTGATACAGGGGGACATTCCACATTCCCCCAAGTATGGTTGGTAAGGCATTTATTTTCAATGTACTTTATTATTCCCTGCTCCATAATATGACTCATACATTACATACATTCATATGCATTCGCATCATGAAAATCACTCAAGTGACTAATTGAAACAACGATGGTAATAGGGTAGGATGTCGCTGTTCCCTAAGAGTTCGACAGAATTGGTGACCTTCGAGTACTTAAGGAAAGTCATTCGCCCTGGACCAAACACAAGGCTACACTTCACCGGATTCGTGCACGGTCGAGAACTGACTGGACGTAAGCTAGGATATGCGGAAGATTCTCAAACCCGCTACTACGTCGATAACCTCAGATTCAAGCGACAACCAGACGAGATGTTTAAGAATTACCTGGAGATAAAGAGACAGCGTCGCAACCAGTTGGCCAGGGAGGCATATGCCCGTCGGAAGGCCGAACTACTGACCAAAGAAAGTGTACATGTGATCACTTTTTGGAGAAAAAGAAGACGTCCTGCTACCAAGACAAAGCCAAATCGTATCACACTCAAGAAGGTGAAACCCGAGAAGGCACCTGAAGTCGTCATACCATGGACCAGAGAATGGCCAGAGGAACTACGACCTTTCGACCAGAACATTGAAGATAACTCCCCTACACTTGATTGAAGGAGAGTTCCCGACTGACTGTCAAGAGTGATTTAGATCCTCACATTCCATTGGCCTTTTATGGCTTTCTTGTTTGAAGAATCTTTCTCTACCTTTCTTTCATTTGGAATCCTGATTGTAATAAAAGTTCATTCCACTTTGTTCATTTGATGTATTGACCAATGGAATGTGACATTACTGTTTCCCTTAGTCACTGAGTGAACCTGACTAAATTGCATAATTCACTTCCCTGAAATTCAAGTTAGGCTTTAAGTCAGGCCTTCGAGACTTGAAAGGGGTCCTAATTTCCATTTCTTCAAAATGAACTATGCAATTAAGTTAGCCCATGCATATCTCATGGCATCTGCATAATCATGTCTTTAAAGTAATTTCCGACGATTGACTTTTTAAAAATCATTTGCATATTTTAGACTTGATGGGAAAAAGTGATATTCAAGTGTTCAAAGTTCCCCGAGCCGAACTCCAATCATGGTGGGATAGCATGGGCGAAGCCAGCCACAAGTATGCTGAATCACGACTAGGATACCTGTTAGACCTGCTGAAGATTGAGTGTCCACCTGCCTTTATCCAAGCCATGGCGCTCTATTGGGATCCTACCACCGCTACATTCTGCATGGAAGGACTGGAGATTACTCCCACTATCGAGGAGTACAATGCCGTCATCGGAGTTGAGTTCACTCACACACTCGTTCGACCCCCCATAGGATTTGAACCCCTGAGTCAGGTGGCTGAATTCCTTGACACAAGCCTAAGCGAAGTCAAAGCAGATGAAAAAAGCAATTCTGGACGAAGCTCCATATCTTTCCTTATAGACCGATTTTCCTGCCTCCCTACTGCTAAAGGGACCAAATCTGGTAGAGCCTTTGTCTTGGCATTCTTCGGCTTTGTGCTGTTCCCAATCTCATCTGTCACCTTCGACCCTATCATGGCTATAGTAGCCAGACAAGTCTGTTGTGGGTGGGATTACTCAAACATCATCCTTGCCGAAACCTTCCTTTCCTTAAATCGCTTCAAGAAAAATAAAAAGTGAATCTTTAGAGCCTCTAGTGATCTTTTGTATCTGTGGTTCACATCCCATATCAGACAATTCCACATCCGCGTGGGTTTCACTAAAATCAGCCCTGATGCACATCCTCTTAAAACCTTTGTCAGAACATATACACGTATTCCTAAGTTCAACTTCATAGAGTGGAAAAACTTCCTTAAAGTTCTAAGGCCCGAACAACTCCGATGGCGGCTAAGGTTACCAACTCTGGGCAAAGTCAAATTGGCCTGCGATGACAAAGGTCTAGTCCCCTTGCTAGGATTCACGGGCGCTACCGCATACTATCCGAAAAGAGTGATCCGACAGTTTGGGGCGCTACAAGGGATCCCTTCTCCACCACAACCTGGTATCTTTTCTTTTGACATACCAAGCAAGACTCTCATGGAGGAGGAGAAGAAACAGTTTGAAGCCAAGATGACATCCATCATCCGCTCCTTGAAGAATTTGCAAGCCGAAGAAATAAGTTGGCCAGAAAACATGACTCGTGAAGAAAACATTCATAGAGCCACTGCAGAATACATTCAGCACTTTAAAGCGACCAGACGGAGCCTTGTCGAGCCATACGTACCCGAATACATCGTACCATATGTACCTGGAATAGAGCCGTACATACCCGAAGACATGGGACCGCTGCCATATTCAGAGGATGAGGAGCCCCAGACTGAAGAGGGGAGCCCATACTGGGACGACGAGGATACCTTAGACCTCAAGCGTCCTAGACTTGAATAGGCTATTCTGTCAAGTGTAAAATAAGCAAACATTATGACACCTTCTCATACATTCTCATTTATGTGTAATGCTATTTTGGACACATGAGCATAAATGTGAACATGTTTTGCGAATACATAAAAACTACCGTCAGAAATTACGCTTCTTTTAATTTCATGAATTCTTGTCGGAAAATGATTAAAAGAACTACTTACATGAGGCTAAGGCTCACGAGGTAGCCCTTTTTCTCATCTACTGACAAGAAGCATGCAACTGAAAGAATTAGCTGCTTCCTTTTTGGCAAAGACAAAAGAAATACTCACTGGGAATCCTTCTGAAATAGGTACACTCTCATCAAGGACTTACCAACACATCGTTTCCGAACTCGCCTTAAGACAAGAATGGAGCAACAAGAATTGACTCCGCGTGTAGGCATGCTGGAATCTCAGATGACCGCCCTAGCAACTATGATGGCCGACATCAAGGCAATGCTGGAAGCTACCCAAGCTAAACAAACAACGGGTCATAACCAGAACAACGCAGGTCCTTCTTTTGTACCTGATACAACAGATAAGGAGGTGACGAGAGATACCCAACATGCAGAGGAAGACATCCATGAACCAAACAGCCGGTCACAACAAAAGGTCTCGCCTGTTGTTATCAACCTCGAGAAGGAGGAGAAGGGGAAGCAGACTGTGAAAACAGAGGCAGAGGCTAAAAGATTGGCCAAGATCGAAGAATGCCTGAGCAGCCAGGCTATGAGTTAGCCCGCTTCGACAAAATATCCCATTTTGCTAAAGTAGAGACTCCTCCTGACTATAAGGAGCCAGAGTTCGTAAGAAAGTATAACGGGACAGGCTGTCCCCGCGCCCACCTCAAGTATTATCTGCGCAAAATGGCACACTATTCCGATTACATTCCACTGTTAATGAACACGTTCCAAGAGAGCTTGGCTGGCGCCGCTCTGGCTTGGTTCATTGAGCTAGACCTAGAAGATTATGACGGTTGGGAGGATCTTGCAGAAGACTTCCTCAGACAGTACAAGTTCAACACGGCTACAGCCCCAACAAGAGAAGACCTTCTACGAACTTCGAAGGCGAGAGGCGAATCAATCAGGACATATGCCCAGAGGTGGCGAGCCTTGGCTACCCAAGTAAAGCCGTCAATCCCAGAAGAGGAGCTGATTGATCTATTCCTAAAGGCACTCCCCTACGAGTACTTTGACAAGCTAAACACTTCCGGATGTCAAACATTTGCACACTTGATAAAGGTTGCTGAAAGGCTAGAATGGGCCTTGAGAGAAAGAAGGCATCATGAAGCTTCTACTAGGAAGCAGTATCCCTTGAAAAAGGAGAGAGAAGCCGGACTGGACATAGCATTTATACCGGATCCCCACAAGCCCAAACTGTTTGGCAATTCCAATCAGACCAAAGGAGGATCGTCCTGGTCGGCACCGAAAGTACAAGAGCCTAGAAGAAGGCAACCCCAGAAACAATTTTCTCAGCTACCGAGGCCTTTATCCAAGTTGTTCCCAGTGCTACTAGAGCAACGCCTGGTGGCAAAAGAACCGCCTAGGGCAAACCCTGTCAAATATCCTGGCTTTGACGAGAACCAAACCTGTGTCTGCCACATGGGTGAGAGAGGACATAATGTGGACAACTGTTATATCCTTAAGTTGAAGGTGCAAGCTCTGATTGACAATCAGATTCTGAAGTTTGACAATATGGCCCCAAATGTACAAGAAAACTCACTTCCAGATCATCAAGCAGTAGGAACAATATTTGCTGAAGTGGAGAAAGACTACCTTAAGCTGAAAGTAGATGTACCTAAGCTGACCGACTTGCTAGCAGCCGCTTCATCATACCCAAAAACAGGAGAGATCTCTGTTGACGAAAAGAAGCTATGTATCGCCAAAATGATGAGCTTGGGGATAATGTCCGATATTACTAATGAAGAATTCGAAGGAGTTGAAGCTTCTCTATCTTTGGAAGGAAGCCACTTCGTGATCACAACGGAGCGGGGCAGCACCTGGGACATCCCACACGAGGATCTGGTAGATAGTCTTGGGCCGGTCACTCAGTCAGAAGAAGAATTCGAAAGGGACGAACTGGAAGCCAAGAGGCGAAGTCAAGCGGACCGCAAATTTATGGCCAAAGCGCTTGAAAATGGCGAAATTGTAGACAACCTTGGTCAAGATTCTGGGGGGTACAATTTCAAAGTGAAATATTCAGCCCCTCCCAGCTTTTATCAGAAAATTGAGGACATCATACTAGACGGATGGGGAGGTATGGATGATCTCTCTCAACCAGAGACCTCGAAGGACGTAGAAGAACTTCTTTCAAAAGGGCTTGACGACACCGTATCAATGGTCGAAGTCGCTACGACAGTGGTAATCAGATTGGAAGAACTTGATAGCATGAGCGGGGTGAAAGACTACCTACTCAAGCCTGTTGTGATTCAACTGCCGCAAGAAGAAGCAGACAACACGACTGAACCGGAGACGTCTTATCAGGCAACTGTAACTATAGAAGTCCCTCCAGTAGAAGAATATGATCCTAAAGCAGTCCATTGGGACTATGGGACTAAAGAAGTAGACGCGGTAATGAGATCTGGACGGTTTTATGCCCCTAGGGAAGGCGAATCCGAAAAAAAGGAAGTCTCTAAGGAAGACGCCGAAAAACTCATATCAATCATCAAAACCAGCGAGTTCGAAGTAATAGAGCAGCTGAGGAAGATGCCAGCCTAAATATCCTTGCTAGATTTATTCATCAACTCAGAGAAGCACAAGAACACACTGTTGAAAATACTCAACGAAGTACATGTTCCTGAATCAATTAACGAGGTACAATTAGGGGACTTCGTGGGGGCGATCCTTTTAAAAGACCAATTGAGCTTCTCTGACGAGGACTTCCCCAGGGAAGGAAGAGGGCACAACAAGGCCTTATATATCTCCGCGCAATGTAACGGGAAAAGAGTGGCACATGTATTGATCGACAATGGATCAGCCTTCAATATTTGCCCTTTGGCTACCCTAAGAAGTTTGGGAATCAATGAGGAAACGGTTAAGGCATCCAAAACGGCTGTGAGAGCTTTCGACGGAATGAGGAAGACCGTGGTGGGCGAGATTGAGCTTGACGTATTCATCGGCCCGACAAAATTCTCTATAAACTTCCAAGTAATGGATCTGCCCAGTGCATTCGGATTCTTGCTGGGAAGGCCTTGGATCCATACAGCAGGAGCCGTCCCTTCGAGCTTGCATCAAAAAGTACGCTTTGTAGTGGATGGGAAGGTGATTACCATACATGGAGAAGTCGACCTCCAGACATACCAGAACAGTGCCATTCCCTATGTTGAACCCGAAGTGAAAACAGAAGCGAGCTATCATTCCCTAGAACTGGTAGCCACAGTCCATACCCCGACAGGGACGAGGTTGAGAACCCCCTACATCTCTGAAGCCAATCTTTTACCAGCCAAGATACTACTGGCATATGGGTTTGATCCTAGAAAAGGCCTGGGCAAACACAGTCAAGGGATAAATGCCCTCCTGCAGTTAAAAGCTAACTCACATAGAATGGGCTTAGGATATCAGAAATATCGCGTGAATGAATCTGTCCCGGAAGCAGCAGGCCGAGGCCGAGGCAAAATCCTGGGACGTCGGGGAGGCCGAAACAACTTGAATGACTCGTTCATCGGTTCTCCAACTTGGAAATGCAGATCGAAGATATTTCCTCTGAACACCTACTTCAACCAGAACTCTAAATGGTTGTTTGAAGAAGTTGTCACTTCACCGATAGAACCAGATCTGACAAATCCTTTTCTTGAAGATGACTCTGTGAATGCCGTCATAGAGTGGCTAAGTGATGAAGCCACTTCCTCTGAGTAAAGAGACTCTTCCCTTGTCTTTAAATACTGCATTTAGAACTTTTTTCATTTTGTCGCATTTTCTTTCCTTATTGTACGTATAGGGAAACGCCTTTGGATCTCCGGCCGTTGGTCCAAATAGCACATCTTGTAATGCGGCCCATCTTGCATTCAATAAAACTATACATATTTTGTTAAGGACATATGGAACCACGAATCAGCCCAATGATGATACTAGTCTTCTGTACAGAAGCTTGAGGCCTGATTTGCCGTATGACTCCTGATTTCCAAAGAGATTTCCTTGGGGCCAGGATATCCAATGACATGAGGATTAGTCCCGTTTATACTGTACCTATTTCGAAAAGACTTTCCATGATCATACATGTCATTCTTATGGAGTACGAACTAATCATACTCATGACATTTCAGGCATATCATCTCAAACATGCATACCAGGTTGTTACGAGAATCGGATTTCTCCAGTAACCATTCTTATAACATTGAGGAAGATGAAGACGAGGGTTATGCGTCTATCCGCAGAGATTGGAATGCCTTTGAGGAATCGGCGCCTCCTACTTCAGAAGAACCAATCATTGTTAATCTGGGAGACTCCGTGAATATCAAAGAGGTCAAGATCGGCGAGCATTTATCCCAAAATGAAAGGCTCGAGTTCACAGAGTTATTAAAAGAATATCAAGACATTTTTGCATGGTCTTACGTGTCGCGACCCTCTCGAGATTCGCCATGGGCTCTCGAGGGCTAATGGGCCGTCCAGTCTGGTCGGACGCGGGCCTCTCCCAAGGCCCGTTACCCAAATCGCAACGGAGGTATACGTAGTCGACCTTCAGTGTGGTCTAGTGATATGTGCTAAGTGTGCATGCCATGGAGTCGCCACCAATCATTTTTTTGGAGGGTATGATTGGACCACCCTATTGAATAGTCGGGAGTTTCTATTCAATTCTGCGATAACCAGGGAAATTGGTTCGGGGACTTAGTTACGTCAACTATCAGAGTTGACGCCCTTTCGGTACCTAAGTTGACTGAGTTTTCTGACTTAAGATTTCATACAGATGAATGGGGTACGAGTCCTAAATCTAGGAGTTCATGCAGATAGGAATGACTATCCTGGCAATCACAATCAATAATAAAGTGCACAAATCAATGAATTCAAATGTACAAATAAATCACATGGCATTCCTAATAAGGCCATATTGGCCTAGAGAAGCATCAATCAGGCTTAGGAATGATTTAGACATGATTTTGCCCATCAGGGGCAAAATCGTAATTTTGAGACAAAGGGGACAATTTGCCTAAAAAGGACAAAATCATCATTTTGGAATGAATCCGGAGTCAAAACAGGTTTGGTCACTCAATTGACCCATTTCCTATTTTTTGGCAATTTTCGTGATTTTCGGGAATTTTAGAAACCGATTTACCATTCGAAGGGTAAAATCGTCATTTTCTAAAAATGGAAATGAAATGTGGAAATCTTAGACATAAGGTTTAACCACCCATCTGGCCCATCACCAAATTCTAAGCAATTTCCACGATTCATCAGAATATCAAAGACGATTTACCCTTTGAGGGGTGAAATCGCCATTTTGGATTAAATGGGAGAAAATCCCAAAAATGAAAACAAATCAATTTTTTGTCATTTTCAGCCTTGGACAATTTTTTAGAATTTTTCTGCAATTTTTTCTCAATTTTTTTGTTTTTCTTTAATTTTTCCATTTTTTTGGCATTTTTGATTTATTAATATTTTTTTATATTTTCAGAAAATATTTTAACAAAAAGCATGTCTTTGACAATAGATAACACTCAACCAGATAAATAAGCTAACCACTAGACTGAAACAAATACATACAAATCAAGTCTATAAATGCAATATTTTAGAAAAATAATCCTGATATACAGATCGGGTACGTAAAACATACCGGATTGGACACCGGCCTTCAATCGCCCAGCCTCAGCCTGCGACCATCCCCATGCCCATTACCTGTCGATCGCCATTAGAATGTCGATAGTCAATTTCACAAATTAAGACTAAAAATTAAAAAAATTAAAAAAATTGGATACTGTTCATGCACTATTCCGACACTGTTCCGACACTGTTCGGACACGGCTCGGACACGGCTCCGACACGTCCGACACGCCCGGACATGCTCCGACACGCCCGGACACGCTCCGACACGCTCCGACACGTCCGACACGCCCGGACACGTCCGGACACGCTCCGACACGTCCGGACACGTTCCGACGCGTCCGGACACGTTCCGACGACGGGGTGGTGACCCGAGGCTGCTTCTGGGCTCCACCAGCGGCGCGTAGGCTCCATAAGCTCCGAGGGAGGAGGTAGGACTCCGGGGCTGTCGCCGGAGGCGATAGCGCGCTTTGGCGATGACGGATTTGGCCCGATCCGAAACAATCCCGAACCAAACCCCGAAACGGGTGGAGGCCGGAGGTCTTGGGTTGTTCACGGCGGCTTTGAGGTACGACGGCTAGCGACGACGGCGGAAGGGGGGGTTCCATTTTAGGCGTCCACGAAGAAGAAGAAAAGAAAAGGAAGAAGAAGCTACGGGAGAGGAAGGAGAAGAAGAAGAGGAGGAAGAAGAAGAAGAAAAAGAAGAAGAAAGAAGGAAGAAGAGGAGGCGACGGATGATGAGGGGGAGGGGGGAAGAGTAAAATAATAATAAAAATAAAATAATAAAAAAAATAATATAATAATAATATAATAAAATACTAAAAAGTAAAAATAATAATAAAATAATCAAAAGCGAAGACAAAATGATTAGTCCCCTTTTCCTTTTAAATGATGATGTTTTCACTCCTTTTCCTTTTAATCATTATTAATATTTTTGCCAAATTCAATTTTATGGTGATCAGAGAACACCTAAAATCGAACCTGAATTTTACTATTTTATGAGGTCCTAAAGTAAAGAAAATTAAAAATAAAAATACCGACTATTTGTATATATTTTTGTGACCTCGAATACTACTTTTTTTATTTTCTTTTTATTTTATATTTTTCGAAAATAATAATAATAAAAAAATATGAAAAAATATTTTTTTATCCAAAATGGTCCCTTTAGCTTGGCCAAGGCTACCAAAGTTGATTTTGTAATTTTTCAGCTTTTTATGGATTTTCTATGAATTTTCGAAAAATAAAGGAAAAAAAGTTGATCAAAATTTAGGTGTCAACATTACGCTGATATGCCAAGCCTAGATCCTAAGATCGTGGAGCATGCCTTACCCACAGATCCTAGTATCAAACCTGTCAAGCAAGGCAGCAGACGGATGAAGGCCGAGTTGGAGGACAAAATTAAGGAAGAAGTCATGAAACTTCTTAGGGTAGGCTTTATTGAAGCTATCCCATACTCAGACTGGATTGCAAATATAGTCCCCGTCATGAAGAAGGATGGTAGAGTTCGGATCTGCGTGGATTATCGAGATCTGAATAGAGCAAGCCCGAAAGATGATTTTCCACTGCCTCACATTGATGTGTTAGTAGATAGCACAGCAGGTTATGAATTGTTCTCGTTTATGGATGGATTTTCGAGATATAATCAAATCTTCATGAAACAAGAAGACAAACCAAAGACTGCTTTTACCACACCCTAGGGGAACTTTTGCTACAAAGTCATGCCCTTTGAATTAAAAAACGCCGGGGCTACCTATCAGAAGGCCATGGTAACATTATTCCATGATATGATCCACAAAGAAATTGAAGTGTACGTCGATGACATGATCGCCAAATCTAAGAAAGGGCAGGATCACGTACAGGTATTAAGAAAATTATTTGAGCGCCTGCGCAAATATAAGTTGAAGTTGAACCCTAACAAATGTGTGTTTGGGGCGAGATCTGGGAAACTTCTTGGGTTCATAGTCAGTAACAGGGGCATTGAGATTGATCCTTCAAAGATTCAAGCTATCCACGATCTGTCAACTCCCTCCACAGTAAAATAAGTGAGAAGCCTTCTGGGAGACTGAACTATATTGCCAGATTTATCAATCAACTATCTGAGGTGGCTAAGCCAATCTTCAAATTGCTTAAGAAAGGCGCGAAAGTAACATGGGATGCTGAATGCAGCAAGGCATTCCAAATGATCAAGAGCTATCTGATCACACCGCCGGTACTCGTGCCACCAATTCCTGGTCACCCATTGACCTTATATCTGACTATACAGCAGGAATCCTTGGGAGCCTTACTTTCCCAAACAAGCCCGATAGATGGTAAAGAAAGAGCCATCTATTACCTGAGTAAGAAATTCACGCCATCTGAAGCAAAATATGCACCAGTTGAAAGGGCCTATGTAACAGCGGTATGGGTACTTCGTAGACTGAGGCAGTATACCCTACACCACCACATTCAGCTCATAACAGGAACGATCCTGTCAAATACCTCCTAGAGAAACCCGCTTTAATTGGGAAATTAGCAAAATGGCAAGTGATGCTGTCTGAATTTGACATCAAGTGCTCTCCACAGAAGTCAGTAAAAGGAAGAGCTATAGCTGACATGCTAGCAGAAAACCCGTCAAACGGTGAGTCTCCTGAAGTAACAAGCAGATAAGGTCAAATTCTCAACTTAGCAGAAGACAAGTGGGTCATGTATTTCGATGGTGCTGTTAATCTATAATGGGCAGGCACTAGGGCAGTACTGATATCCGCTGATGATCAACATTACCCTGTGGCGGCAAAAATAACTTTTCCTTGCACCAACAACATCTCAGAATATGAGGCGTGCATTCTAGGCATACGATTGGCCATTTCTATGAAGATACCTAGATTGCAAGTTTTTAGAGATTCCATGCTCATCATTCTATAGACACAGGGAGAGTGGAAGACGAAAGATGCAAAGCTCATCCCTTATCATGAATACCTTGAGGAATTAACACTCGAATTTGAAGAAGTGTCATTCGAGTACCTATCGAGATCCCACAATCAATTTGCAGATGCGTTAGCCACCCTTGCCTCAATGTTGCAAACAAATGGAGGGTTGGATATAGAACCCCTAAGGATCAATATAGTTGAAAGGCCAGCTTATTGTATGCTAATCGAAGAGGAATTTGACGGGGAACCATGGTATTACGACATTAAGAATTATCTTTCAAAAGGGGAGTTTCCTGAAGGATGCCACCTAGGAGACCGGAGATACATAACCAAGATGGCCAGCAAGTTCTTCCTCAACGGACAAATCCTATACAAAAGATCGTTTGACTCTACTCTGTTGAGGTGCGTAGATGCCAAGGAAGCAAATATTCTCATGAAAGAGATCCATGAAGGAATATGTGGGCCTCACATGAACGGCCACCTCCTCGCCAGGAAGATCATGCGGCTTGGCTATTTTTGGATGACCATCGAATCAGACTGCTGCCAGCATGTCCGGTCATGCCACCAATGCCAAATATATGGTGATAAAATCAATGCACCCCCAAAGGAACTACACCAAATGTCTGAAGTTTGGCCTTTCTCTATGTGGGGCATATACATGATAGGGCATATTAATCCTGTGGCTTCAAATGGTCATCGCTTCATCATGGTAGCAATTGATTACTTCACAAAATGGGTAGAGGCCAGTTCTTACAAGAATGTCACTGCAAGAAATGTGGCAAGATTCGTCAAAAGAGACATCATCTCCCGGTATGGTACCCCTCAAGCGATCATCACAGATAATGGGTCTAACCTGAGCAACAAGATTGTCAATGGTCTATTGGATCACTTCGGTATTCGACATCTGAATTCATCCCCCTACCGCCCACAGATGAATGGGGCAGTGGAAACAGCTAACAAAAACATCAAAAGAATCTTGGCTAAAACAGCAGAAAACTACAGGGATTGGCATGAAAGGCTGCCCTTCGCCTTAATGGCTTACCGAACGTCAATCAGGACTTCTACTGGGGCAACTCCCTACAGTCTGGTGTATGGAACGGAAGCAGTCCTACCCGTGGAAGTTAAGATTCCCTCTTTGAGAATCTTGTTAGAGGGTAAACTCTCCGAGTCAGAGTATTCCAAACACAGATACGAACAGTTGAATTTAATAGACGAGAAGCGTCTTAAAGCCATTTGTCATGGACAAACTTACCAGAAGAGGGTAGCTAAGGCGTTTAGTCGAAAAGTCAAAACCAGGAATTTCGAAGTGAATGACTTGGTAATCAGGAAGACTTTGCCGAGTACTATTCATCCGGGAGGTAAATTCTCCCCGAATTACGAAGGCCCCTACATTATCAAGAAGATTCTAACTGGAGGAGCGTTGATTCTTGTAAACTCCGAAGGAGAAGAACTGGGGGCACCCTGTAAACTCAGATGCTGTGAAGAAGTATTACCCTTGAAATAAAATCAGATTTCGATTATATGACTCATCCCGGACTGAGCCAAGTCATCATAATAGTCATTGCATAAGCATATCATGCATCCATGCATACATTAGCATGTGTTCAATATTGCAGGACCCAAGGAAGCAAAGCCCTCAATGGCAAATACCAAGAATGTCTAATGAAGACAGCAGACAGCAAATCGAAGAGCAGAAAAACTGCAAAGAATGGCACAGGGGCACGCTCCAAAATGAATGAAGCCATTGAGCAGGATTCATCGCCCCAATCAGACGAAGGCATCATCGCCATAGGTCAAAATGGCTGATTTATGTAACGGCGTGGTGGTCAGACTTTCATGAATTTATGAATTCCCATTGGAGCGCATGATCAAGGGTAAGGTGTATCGTTCTAATTTTCTGAAATTCGAGAGCATACACTGACATATTCCTTTCATATTTTTTTTAGGGATCCCTGGCCACGCTGGACAGGTAAGTATTCATTTCCCTATCCCTTAGGTTTTAAGACTGTCAGAACCCTTTTTGCTAGAATTTGAAGGCTTCTTGGAGTTTAACATACATTCAAATCCCATGTCTAGAAAGACGCAAAATTCTCACAGCCATGTCATCGGCATTCATGTTTAAACTTGGAGGTTATCTGAACATGATTGAAATATGCATTGTGCATCATAAATCCCCTTTGAGGGTAAGTTTTGGAAGAAGCAAAATGAACTTTTCCAACAAGAGTTGTTTAAATTGTTCAAAAGGATGTTTCCTCAGACAAGAGGCCAGCCTGATCTAAACATGTCCTATACACACTTGAGAGATGAGTGGAATGGTAAGGATAGCGAGACCTTGACCTACGGGCGTAAGGATTATTCGCAGTGATTATATGGATTGAGACGACGGAGGCATTCGTTTCTCTATCATAAACACTACAGGTAACCATTGATTACCCTTTGAACGACGGTTTCATTCTTTACCCCTGTCAAGAACCACCCCACAGTGGGGCAAACTGGAGGTACGTCCAGCGGTATCAGGAGGTAAATGGTTAGAAGTTCTCTTGCTCAGACTTGCATCAATCTTCGCGTATTGCTTGTCATTTTAACTTCTATGGTAGTTCAAGTGCTTTAGGATGATGAAAAGCATTCGTTTCTCTATCCTATACACTTTTACCCTTTGTATAGCCCAGTTGAGCCTATACATTCGTTTCATAAACCAGTTGATGATCATTGCATATTCCAAGGTGGAAGCGACATCACTTCCCGAGCAGAAGAGTTCAAAATATTGGATTTGTGGAAAATTCCTAAATTAATGTTGGAGTGCTGAGATTCAAGCTGTACATCTAGCACACTCATTTGAAAATTCTGATTCCCAAAAGAAGGGAAAAGATGGGATTTCAAGAAAAAGAAAAAAAAAGAGAAAAATTCGATCCTGGGCATCAAGAAAAAACAAAGTGCCTGGTAAAAGCAATGCCAATGCTCGTCCAAATACTTGTACACTTGTGAACCATGTGTTTAATCTTGTAATTGCCAAAAGATGGCATGATACCTTTGTATAGGTCACTAGTGAGATCTGGTTGTAAAAGAAAGTTTCAAAAGAGCTGAATTGCAAAAGATACTCCCAGATTATGTCACATTAAGATGACGAAAGCATAAATAAGATGTTGACGCTGTCTCAACATGAAAGAGATGTTCTCTAAAGATAAATGCACACTTCGAAGAATGAAGACACTCTTTGAACCAGAAGAGGCAAGATGGCGGTAAAACTTGCAATGATCACCAATATTAAACCCTTCGCGTATTCTGAGCCAAAAACAAGCCTTTTTTGGTCCCCCAAACCTACCTACGTTACAACCCTGAAAGGCATTTTCTAATTAAGGCACTTGGATTGACATAGGGTTTAATGTCTAAGCTTAACTCGAAGAAGTTCAAGCAAGATTATTTCTTTCTCATTTTGCAGGTTTCTTGACTTGTAAACCTGAAGCAAACATTGAAGACTTCTCTTCGAAAGCCTTGGCTTGCTTGCAAGTCCCCCTTTGAAAACCGTTGACCAAACCTAATATTACGGTCCCTTGGAAGTCCTCCTGATCGATCGAGGTGTATTCACTGCGAATGATCCTAAACTCTAGGCGCGAGTTGATAGGAAATTCGAGTGCATTCTTGGTGAAAGACCATTATTTCAAAAACGATGAGAAGTCCTTTTTGATGAAAATACTCCAACGGACGTTTTAACCTAACTCTTTTGGGTAATTTCAGATTGTTTGATTCAAACTTTCCTCACAAGGGATTTTTGATCACTTCCGTATGTCGTAAGGTGTTTTGGATAACCTCCAGCATCGTAATGCATTCATTGAAATATTTTATGACCATGATATAAGTCATAAAGTGCTGTCAGTTTGACATCAGATATCACTTAAAGACCATTGATGTGCATTTGGTAAGAAAATTTTCAGATTGGAGCTTCCGCAAGTTTCTTGATAACTTCGGCTCCTAAAATGGCTTGTATCTCTCTTGGTAAGAAAGAGTTTACATGTTCAAGCTTCTGTAGGACCCCTGGTATCCCCAGACTTCAGAATGCTACTTCTTTTGTGAAGAAGGTATTTCAAGCTTAGACGTCTATAGGAATCATGGTAGCCCCAGATTCTAGAAGGATGCCTTGCTCTGTGAAGAAGAACTTTCAAGTTTATTTTTCTGCAAGATCCCTGGTAATTCCATATCTCAGGAAAACACATTCTTATGAACAGTTTTGTAGGTTTGAGCTTTCTGCAGGATGCTTGGAGTACCCGGATCCCAGAATGTCACATCCCATGTCAAGAGGACAATCTTTAGAAATCATCTCTCCGTGAGATTCCAGTATTACAGGTTTGATCTTTCTGCAAGATACCCGGAGCTCCCAGATCCCAGAATGTCACCTTCAATATCGAAAGGACAATATTCAAGATAGTCTTTCTGCGAGATCTCAGGTAGCCCCCTAGATCCCAGAAAAATCTTATCAAAGTTTTTGCAGGTTTAAGTTTTCTGCAGGATGCTTGGAATCCCCAAATCCCAGAATAACGTCTCGCGTGTCGAAAGGACAATTTTCAGAACCAGCTTTCTATGAGGATCTAGGTAACCCCTAAACCCAGAATAGCTCTTTTGGTAAAGCCTAAAGGTTAGGCACACCTCATTTGTATAAATCCTAGTTAATTCCTTAGAATATAGGATCAAAATGTTCGACAATCCCTAAGAGACTGGGTGCGTCATCCATAGGTTCCTAGCAGAGAGGAGTCCTATTCTCGGCCTGATCCCCCTAAAGGATCAAAATGTTCGACAATCCCTAAGAGACTGGGAGCGTCATCCATAGGTTCCTAGCAGAGAGGAGTCATATTCTCGGCCTGATCCACCATAAGGATCAAAATATTCGACAATCCCTAAGAGACTGGGTGCGTCATCCATAGGTTCCTAGCAGAAAGGAGTCCTATTCATGGTCTGATCCACCATACGGATCAAAACCCCGACAATCCCTAAGAGACTGGGTGCGTCATCCACAGGTTCCTGTCAAGTATAAGGAATCTCATTCCGGTACGGCCTACCATACAGGCTAGAGTTTAACCGCCCTAGGATACTCAAAAGACGAGTCCCTAGGTATTCACTTGAACCCGCTATACACCGCGTATGCCGCACGAGCATCAGGCAGGTGATCAAACAGGTAAAAAGCAGGTGGGTCTCTCTACTTTCTCTCTCACGTCAGCAAAAGAATAAGGAGCAGAGCGTTCACCAGCGGGACAAGAAAGATTGAGTGTCAAGATACGTTTTTCTTTTCCCCAGTCGAGTCGGTCTAGACTCAGGTGTCACCTGTCTTTGAGCGAAACCTCTCACGAGATTCCTCTCAAAGAGGGGCAGCTGTTGACACCTGATTTTTGACCAAGTCTTTTTCACCTTTATTTTGAAAAAATCACAAAAAATCCATAAAAAGTAAAAAAATTACAAAATCAACTTTGGTGGCCTTGACCAAGCCCAAGGAACCATTTTTGACCAAAAAATAATTTTCCATATTTTTCACATTTTTTAGTATTTTTAGAAAATAGGAAAATACTCAAAAAAATCAAGAAAAATAGCATTTGAGGTCACAAAAATATAAAAAAAAATAGCCAATATTTTTATTTTTTATCTCTTGCATTTTTGACTTCACAAAGAATCCAAAATCAGATTCGATTATGGGTGTTCCCTTGTAACCCATACTATTGAATTTGAGAAAAAAATATCAATTGAGTCTTTTAATTTGCAATTTTAGCATTTTTTAGGATCTTGACATCCACTCTAACTGTCCCCTATTGCAATTTAGCCCAATGTTTTGTACAAATTGCTTAATTGCACCAATTTGGCAAAATTGCATACTAAAATTGCATTTTTAGTCCTTGAAATTGAGCATAATTGAAATTACTTTCAATTCAAGGGCTATCATTGCAAATTAAACATAATACCCAATGGGTTTCACCATTTTGAATCGATTGGCACAAGTAATTTGACCCAATTTGATCATTTGAACCTTCAATTGCATAATTCCCTAATTTGCAATTAAAAGGAAATTTGGGGTTTTTGTTGAAATTGATATGAACTTTTGGGCAAAATCACATTTTTGATAGAATCCATGCCCTAGATTCGATTATGAGGTTCAATTGGAAAAATTCCCTACTAATTTGGGTTTAATTTTGAAAAATCCAATTCGGAACCGATTCAGACCGCCGGTCCGACCGGCCGAACCGGTCCAGAACAGTGTCATCTTCTTCCCCGGGAGTCTGCGCAAATGAACAGTAAAATGCCGAGCTTTGATAGCCAAATTGACGGACCAATCGGCGATGATTCAAGACGCACTTGTGGGCGTTTGATTCCTTAGGACGTTTCCCGTCGATTGACACCAACAGCGCCATTCGGAGTCGCTGGAGGGGAGAGTAACCGGATTGTCAAAATCGCGGGACCTGCAAAAGTCAACGACGTTAGACTCAGCGCAAATCCATGCCAAATTTGGAAAAGATGATGGCTACGGGAGGACCAAACGGAGTTGGATGGAAAACCCAACGTCCCCGACGCCGTTTAAGCCCAAATGCACGTGGCCTCACGTGCAATTGAGGCCGTTACACCACCCCCGTTGCGGCGCCAAAATTCTCAAGAGCTATATAAGCTCATGGTCACACTCTATTGAAGAGAGAGCGAATTCAGTTGAAAAAGAAGAAACATAATCGAAAGAAAGCGAAAGGGAGAGAGAAAGGGCTCGTCCTCCAACCACCATTGTCGAGGACTGAGCTCGAATTCACAGAGCGGCGGTCAGGCCTTTACAGGCTAGACAGAGCTCGCGAAGATCATCAGGAGGCCGCCCGTGCTGAGGGGAAGCTATCGCCATCGACCGCGCAGCCCAAAACTGCCAGAACATGTAATCCCGCACTTCGAGCTCAAGCTCTGGTCTGCAATGGCGAACCCTGATTTCGGTTTCAATCTTTGCGATTCCCGTGTGCGTTTCATCCCTTAGACATCACTGACCATCTCTGCACTTTGATTTTGCATCGATTTTGTCCGAACAACCCGAATCGAGTCTTTGAACTTAGCCTTTATAGCCGACCGCTGTTCATCCTTCCCCAGCCAAATCTGGGCCGAGCGAGCTCAATCGGAGCTCGAGGTGAGTTTTCTGAACCTCCACTGGCGCTGTTCTGTGATTGAATTGTCACGATTTTAGACAAACTACGCGATCGAACTCCCATGGCCGTACTCGGCACTTTGCATGATTCTTGCGATTCTGTGAATTAGATGTCACGATTCTTAGATTTGTTAAAATAGAGGTTATCGAGAGTCGAGTGCCACCGGTCTCGCTCCAATCCGTCAAGATTCCACCGTTAGATCAGCACCGGAGAAGCTTAGCCATCCATTCTGCCGGAGTCGCGAGGTTGAAGACGAAGCTGACGTGGCGAGGTCAACGAGTCAAAGGTCTAGGTGGCAACGCGTGATTGGTCCACGTGGTGTCGAGTCAGCATGGTCGTTGGGTCTGTTATTCGAATAGAAAAGATCGGAAGGTTCAGATAAATCGAACCTAAATTCGAGTGGCCATCTGATTAATAAATAGGATTATCCGAAAATGGTTTTAAAATCAGAAAATCAAAAATGGGATGAAACGATGCCGTTTAGTTTAGTTGTAGCGCGGCGTCGTTTAGGTTAATATGAATGGACGGCCCAGATCTAGTCTTGGGTTTTAATCGTGGCCGTAGGTTTAAGTAGTCTGATCAGACGGCCCTGATCGAGTCTACAGTTCAATCTGAACCGTATGTTTTAGTAATCAGATCTGACGGGCGTGAATTAGCCACGCGGTTCAATAGGAACCGTTGGATCTGAGTCGGATAATAAAAAAGGAAGATACGGCGTCGTTTTGGAGCCGTGGTCTGCGCGGGTCTGTGTCTGGGCCTGGTTCTGACCCGAGTGGGTCGGGTCGACCCGATCCGAATCACATTTTTGAATAAAAAATTTTCAATAATAATTTAAAAAAAAATCTGAAAATCTTAGAAAATCCTAAAAAATGTTAGAAAATTCTAGAAAATTCCAAAAAAAAATGTGAAAAATTGTGGAAAAATCCTAGACACTCCAGAAACCCCCAAAAAATTGAGGATTGACCACAGACAAATGGTCAACCCTATTTTTGGGGTTTCTTATCCGTTCTTCCGAGACTTGACGATATTACCCTTTAAGGGTAAGTCGCCTCTGTTGTATATGTGAGATAAGGCCGATAATGCCAAGGTGAGAATTAGGGTCGAGTAGGCGACCAATTCTTAGGTTTGGGTTTTCGAGTCCCATCTCTTTTCTCAAAATGATGATTTTGCCCCCCTCATTGGGAAAATCGTCTTTCTTGTTCCGATCGAGTTCTGAAAATTGTTTAAAGTTAGGGTTTGGGTCAGGTGGACGACCAACCCTAATATTTAGATTTCCAGTTCTCGTCTTTGTCCAAATGACGACTTTACCCCTCCAAGGGTAAAATCACTTGAAAATTCCAGAAAAATCCTGGAAATTCCCAAAAAATAGGAAATGGATTGGATTGATGGCCAATCATATTTCCTCTGTCTTTTGACTTCCCAATTCATCTAAAATGACAGATTTACCCTTTCGATGTGAATTTTCCACGAATTGCTCAAAATTACGATTTTGCCCCTCATTGGCAAATCATGCCAAAATCATTCCTAAGCCTTGATTGATATTTCTCTAGGCTAATAGGGCCTCATTAGGGATGCCATGCTGATTTTATGTGTTTTATTCGCATGTATTGGATCCTTGATTTGCGCATTTACCTTTAATGATTATGAGTGATAGGGTAGCTATTCCCATCTGCATGAACTCCTAGAGTTAAGATCTTTACCTCACTCGTCTGTATGAAATCCTAGGATCAGATAAGCTATTCAGCTTAGGTACCGAAAGGGCGTCAACTCTGACAGTTGGCGTAACTAAGTCCCCGAACCCACTTCTCTGGTTTCCGCAGAATCGAATAGACCACTCCCAACTATTCGATAGGGTCTCCGATCGTACCCTCCACGAAACGATTGGTGGCGACTCCTTGGCATGTACACTTATCACATGTCACTAGACCACACTGAAGGTCGACCACGTATATCCAGCAGTTGCGATTTGGGTAATGGACCTTGGGAGAGGCCCGCGTCCGATCATGCAACATCAGACGGCCCATTAACCCCCGCTAGCCCCGATGGCGCTCGAGAGGGTCACGATAGAGGGGTCTCCACCTTGGTAAAGGGAAATATCTTGTCGAAACGGGCCAACTCATAACCTTGGCTGCTCAAGCATTCTTCAATCTTGACTATTCTCTTAGCCTCTGCTTCAGTTTTCACGGTATGCTTCCCATTTTCATCTTTCTCAAGGTTGATGACAACAAGGGGTGTCTTTTGTTGTGTCTAGACGTTCGGCATACGGACATCCTCCTCTATATGTTGGGCATCTTCTGTTGTCTCTTTATCAGCTATATCGAGCGCAAATGATGGACTCGAGTTGTTCGAATTAGGAGCCATTGACTGTCTGGCGTGGGAGGCTTCTAGCATTGCCTTAATATCAGCCATCATAGTTGCCATAGCAGTCATATGCGTCTCCAGCATGCCTACTCGCGAGGTCAACTCCTGTTGTTCCATTCTCGTCTTAAGCCGAGTGCGAAAACGATGTGTTGGCAATTCCGTGATTAGAGTGTTCCTATTTAAAAGGAACTTCAGTGAGTATTTCTTCAGTATTGGCAAAAGGAAGTACTTGTGTGGCATCCTCGTTTAGTAGATTTCTAATGGTCAAGGGAACCCGAAATGGGTTTTGAAGCTGATTTTAAGGGCATGGATTAGAGACCTCATGATACGAGACTAATTACGAGACCAAAATATGCCAAGATGATACATGTGGAAGTGAGCTAGGGATTCACCAAAGGATTTACAAATTCGGATGCATCAAGGTCCCAGTGATTATATAGGAAATAGTCAAGTATGTGGAAGTATATCACGGACAGAAATTGAGAAGTTATGGTCAAGTACATTAGAAGGATCAATGGGAGAAATTTAGATCTGAAGATCATGGTGCATTGGCCGAATACTATATTTCATGATCGGACTATTAGCATAAGGACTTGATGAGGAATTAACGGATAACAATTCCAAAATTTATTCATGGCCGAAAAATGAAGGGACTATGGTCACCATTGGATTATATTTGGAGGACAAGGAACTATATGATTGGTTGATCAACCATGAGTCGATGAGAAACAACATAGGCTTGGTTTATTAGGTTGTATTCTCCATCCTTGATGGACAAGGAAGTTTCGGCCATTAGGGGTTTGAGCACTTGGCAAGCACATTCCTTGTGCATGAAATCTCTTTGGCCGAATGGCCTAGGGAAGTAGCAAAGGAAATCATTGGCTCATTGTCATTGCAAGATCTTGTCAATGATAGAAGAGCACTTAGAGTAAAGACACTTGGCGATTTCTTCATGAGCAAGAAGGAGGAGGACTGGCCGAATGAGCCTAGGGAAATGGCAACAAGGGAATGATTAAAATCATTGGCCATTGTCATCTCAAAATCTTGCACTAGATAACCGGCCATTTGGGGTAACGCCAAGTGGCGTGGGTGCAATGAGGAAATTGGAGCAAAAGCGTGAGAAGTCCTTACATTAAGGGATGATCCACAAGTGTCAAGATCAGAATATAGGAAGTGCATGCAAAATGACATTTAGATTTGGATTAGAGGCTTGTCAAGGTGGAGGTCGCCGGTTGTTTTTATGGAACCACCTCTCAATCCCTCTCTTCTAGTATTTGTAGGAAGACTTGATGAGCAAGAAGGATTTTCTGCTCATTTCCTCCTGGCTCGACCGAGAGAGAGAGAAGAAGACCGAGTGAGGGAGCTTGAGCTGACCGGTAGATTGTTTCACCGAGAGAAACAGAAGGAATCGAGCTAGTCCAAGCTTCAAGAAAGGCAAGAAACTCATTCAATTCTTTCATAGGCTAGATGTTTCGTGTAGTCTTTAGAATGAGGAGCTGAATCGTAGTTGTTAAGACAGAAAATGTGTTTAGCAGATTAAGATGCTATGACTGTGGTTCGGTTTCGAGCTAGGCTTGGAAATGACATGATATTTGAGTTGCATTCTGTGATTTAGTGGTGAATAATTGAAGAACTAGACTAGAACTAAATTCATACCGGGTGAGGTTCGAATAGTTGGCAAAGTTGGTAGAAGAGTGGGGAAAAACTTTGAAGTCAGAAGCTGTTTGGTACAGATCTGATTCGGTTCTGTTTGCATGCTGTTTTAATCGTGCAAATCACGTTAGATCAGGTTCCTCTGTTCTAGATATTGTGGAAGCATGCTAATGTTAGGTAAAGGTCGAAAGACACGTTAAAATGATGCAAAGTTTGGAGTACCCTAGGACGGAAACTGATTTCAGACCAGGGCGAAATTTGCTGTCATTGATGCTGTTTTTAATTCTGTTTTGGTGTTAGATCAAACCATGCTATGTTCCTTTGTTCTCGAGGTAGGAGAATTATGTTAGTACTACTTACAAGGTTAAAATGACCAGTCAAAAGAATAAGTTTAAGGTCTGTTTTGTAAAAAAAAAAAACAGATTCTGTCCACAGACCAGAATTTAGGCTTAAAATTTGTGATAAGAGCGGACATTTGATGTGCAACTCATGAAGGAATGAAATGGGGGAGTCAAGGAATATCTCTCATTGATATATAGGCTAAGCCTTAATGGAATTACTCGTTGAAGTGATACATTTAGTAGTCAATTAGCATGACTGATCTGAGAAGTGCCAAGACCGTAATTAATGGTTTTCTTAACCGATGAAGTGCTAGTTAAGATCCCTTGTTCGAATAACCATCTCGATGATTGTCATGTGCCTATCCTTGTGAGCATGCATGTTTGTCTATTGGTCTTGCATTGTAACAGTTGGCGGAATTGTTACTGAGAAAATTATGTTTCATCGCCGGGCATGCATTGGTACAAGGTACGTGATTGATATCCGATGGGATATACGGAGTAATTATTCTTCAGTGCACTGAATTGAGTTGACGCCACTGGGCTGTGTGCGGGGATTTGTACGTACTTGACAACCCTGTGCTGTGTGCTGGGTAGAGTCGTACCTTGCGTCGCGGAGCCCCGGAGAGTGGGATTGCAAGGTGGAACACCTTGCAATGGTGTAAATGAGGGAAGAGCATGTCATTTCATACTACATTGGCATAATCATTTTCTGATCATGTTACTGTCCCATGCTCTCGATTGAATTATTATTATGTCTTAATTTCTTACTGATTTATAGTTGTCGCTACGGAGTCTTAGGACCCCTATGGTGGGATTGAGTGATTTTCTTGCTAGCCGTCGAGCTAACCCACGTTTGTGGAAACATTTTCAGATTAGCACCATGCCTCCTGTGGCCAGACGGTTTGGAGTTCCACTTGATTATGTATCTGTTTATCGTGATTATGTTCATATGGATGTACCCCATCTTAGACTCTTGAAGCATATTTATAGTGTTTGGATCGATGAGGGAGAACCTCATGGAATTGTCATGTATAGCTGGTATTCTCTCTACGTTCGTGTTGGTGACCAATTAGTAGGTCCGTTTCCCGATGATGCTTTTGATGCGCCCTCTGAGCCTGTGGCACCTCCAGCTCCTGTACTCCCTGTGATTCCTGTGCCTGAGGTACCTCCCCCGCCACCTGAGCCAGTAGTACCCGATGCTGCCCTAGAGCCTGTTGCTGAAGAGATGGAGATATATGTTCCACCGCCAGAGTCCTTGGATGAAGATTATGACTTGGAGACCGAGCTACTTCTTACCGATCACTCTGACGAGGAGTGAGAGCTGGAGCCTTTAGCTGACACTTTTTGGAAGATCTTTTTGGCATAGGCGACTTTTGGAGGTCGATGGAGTTGTTCCCTTTACCATCCCAGTTGCGCCTATAGATCGAT
This sequence comes from Rhodomyrtus psidioides, assembly GCA_021437785.1. Classification (NCBI taxonomy): domain Eukaryota; kingdom Viridiplantae; phylum Streptophyta; class Magnoliopsida; order Myrtales; family Myrtaceae; genus Rhodomyrtus; species Rhodomyrtus psidioides. The sequence goes on along the minus strand of JAILYB010000023.1, from coordinate 113,232 downwards.
GACCGTAGTCACTATCTTGTATATATGCTCGTGAACTACTTATATGGTCATTATGATATGTTATATAAATAAAAGTCTGCATATAGTTCTTGCCTATCTTCTATGCTTCCGCGATCACATGCCTTGTTATTATATTTGATTGTTTAAAGTTATGTGGGTTTAGCCTATATTTTATTGTGTGCTCTTAGGCTAATACGCTATTATACTAATAGAGACCTTAATCGTTAGCGTGGTGACCTGGGACGCCACAGCTCTGCTTTTGTGGTATCAGAGCATAAGTTTTACCTGGAGTGATAAGGTGCGTTAGAAATTGAAATGTTAGGGCACGAGCGTTAGAACTTGATGCGTGTGATTGTTTTGACTGATGTGTAATAAGTGGTCTAAAGACTACTTATAGGTTTCGGCACTAGTGATGGTAGGTCCAATAGTTTTGACCCTAAGTATTCGTAGAACAATGTGCAGGATCAATAGATCGCCATGAGAAGGACCAGGGCATCGTCATCTGGAGGATGTGGAGATGCAGGACTAGATGATAGGAACGAAGGAAATGGTGATCGGACTGATGAAATTCTGCAAGCTTTAGTCAATATAGGGGCAGCAATAGGAGCCCAACCTCGTCAGGCTCAAGCTGGACACGGGAATGAAACAGGTGAGGAGCGTCTACAAAAGTTGGTAGAGCGGTTTACGAAGTTGAAGCCACCGCAATTTACTGGATTGGGGGAACCCCATGAGGCTGAAAAATGGGTAAAGAGTATGGAGAAAATTTTTAGGGTATTAAACTGCAATCATGTGGATAGAGTCATCTTGGCAGAATACCAGCTGGAGGATAACGCTCAGCATTGGTGGGAGGTGAACAAGGACGTGGTATTTCCGCCAGGAACAGTAGTAACCTGGGAAGCTTTTGTTAACGCTTTTTATGGACAATACTTTTCGGATTGTGCAAAGGATCAAAAGATCCAGGAGTTTATGAATCTAGTTCAAGGCGACAAGACAATGGTGCAGTATGAGGCAAAATTTTCGGAACTCTCCAAGTTTGCTCTTCATTTAATTGATACCCAGGAGCGAAGGTGCAAAAGATTTCAGAATGGTCTTAAGATTGAGATACATAAGCAACTAGCACCTCTGAGGATTAGAGATTATCCTGAGTTGTACGAAAGAGCTCAATTGGTGGAACAAGTGTTGGCCAAAGAGAAGAAGGAAATGGAACAAAAAGCTGGAGCTAGTCGCCAAATGTTGCAGGACAACCAAGGGAGAGATAATAAGAGGCCTAGATGGTTCGGAAAGCCTTATGAGACTTTTAACAAGAGGCGTGGATATGGAAATTTCCGTGGAGCAAGAAGGCACCCAACACTCGGACAAGCTCAGAATCGAAATAAGACTTGCAGTCGATGTGGTCGAGCACATGGTAATACGCCATGCAACACTGGAAGGGAATGCTATGGATGTGGACGAGTTGGACATTTGGTGAAAGATTGTCCACAGAAAGGACCACAAAATCAACAAGGCCAAGGTGGTGGTATCAAACTCATTGGAGCACCGTAGAGACCCCCAGCACAAGGAAGGATACAAGCTATGACTCGAAAGGAGGCAGAAGCTTCCAACACCACCATAACAGGTATGGTTCCGATATGTAACCAAGATGCCTACGTGTTATTTGATACTGGAGCAACGCATTCTTTTATCTCTACAAGGTTTGCTGAATTATGTGGTTTGAAGCCTGAGTCACTTGAAATACCTCTTAGTATATCTACACCACTGAAGGATAGAGTATTGACTACTCTGGTTTGTAAGAAATGTGAGGTAGTGATAAATGGTCAACGTCGGGAGATCAACTTGATAGTTATGAGTCTTTCCGACTTCGATGTCATCATTGGCATGGATTGGCTGCAAGAATTACGAGCCAATGTGGATTGCTTTGAGAAAGTAATCTGGTTTAGCCCTCCTGATGGAAGTAACTTTGAATTTTTGGGGAGTAAGACCAGTAGACTTCCACCACTCCTTTCTGCCTTAGAGGCTCATAAGTTATTAGAAAAAGGATGTCAAGGTTTCTTGGCTTGTGTGAAGGATCTGACTGAGAAGGAAGCTCGGATAGCTGAGATCCCGGTAGTTCAAGAATTCTTGGATGTGTTTCCTGAAGAACTGCCAGGATTACCCCCAAAAAGGGACGTGGAGTTTACTATCGAGTTGGCCCCTGGAACTGAACCTATTTCTAAAGCTCCTTATAGGATGGCACTAACAGAACTCAAAGAATTGAAGGTACAATTGCAGGAATTGCTGAATAAGTGTTTCATCAGGCCAAGTACCTCACCTTGGGGAGCCCCACTTTATTTGTCAAAAAGAAGGATGGATCCCTTCGCCTCTGCATCGACTATAGACAATTGAATCAAGCGATTGTTAAGAATCGATATCCCTTGCCAAGGATAGACGACTTGTTTGATCAATTGCAAGGAGCTTCAGTTTTCTCCAAGATTGATTTGAGATCAGGGTATCATCAATTGGGGGTTAAGGAAGAGGATATCCCCAAGACTGCATTCCGAACGCGATATGGACACTACGAATTCGTAGTAATGCCGTTTGGACTTACGAATGCGCCTGCGTCGTTCATGGATTTAATGAATAGAGTGTTCAAATCGTATTTGGATCGGTTCGTAATAGTATTCATAGATGATATTTTGGTATATTCCAAAGGACCCAAGGAGCATGCGGAACATCTAAGGAAGGCACTACAGACGTTGAGGGAGCATCAACTATACGCTAAGTTTAGCAAGTGTGAGTTCTGGTTGGATAGAGTTATTTTCCTTGGACATATGGTCACCGGAAAAGGAATCTCAGTTGACCCCGCTAAAATTGAAGCCGTTATAGATTGGCCACGACCCACTACAGTTACCGAGATACGAAGTTTTCTTGGTCTCGCTGGTTACTATAGAAGGTTTGTGGAAGGATTTTCAAAAATCGTGGGACCAATAACTCAATTGACACGGAAGGGAGTTAAGTTCCAATGGACAGAGAAATGCGAGCAGGCCTTTCAGGAACTTAAGAAAAAGTTGACCACAGCCCCTGTGTTGGTTATACCATCCGGATCTGGAGGATTTGTAGTCTATAGCGACGCGTCACACAAGGGCTTAGGTTGTGTTTTAATGCAGCATGGAAAAGTGGTCGCGTATGCTTCAAGACAGTTACGACCTTATGAACTAAACTATCCGACGCATGACTTGGAATTAGCTGCTGTGATTTTTGCTCTAAAACTGTGGAGACATTACCTATATGGGGAGAGGTTTCAGATTTTTACGGATCATAAGAGTCTAAAATACCTCTTCTCACAAAAAGAACTAAATATGAGGCAAAGAAGGTGGATGGAATTTCTCAAGGATTATGACTGTGAGATCCTTTATCATCCCGGGAAAGCTAACAAGGTAGCAGATGCTTTAAGTCGGAACACTACCTTACAAGTGGCTAACATGATGAGTAAGGAATGGGAATTGCTGAGTGAAATCTCCAATTCGGACTTTAAGGTTGAAGTGGATGAGTTAGCAGGCGTACTTGCCACACTCAGAATAGAATCTGGAGTAGTACAAGAAATTAAAGAGTTGCAGAATCAAGACCCAGAAATCCTGAGGTTACGAGATGAAACGGTGAAAGGTAAGAGGCCGGATTTCACGATATCCGAAGAAGGAGTGCTAAAATTTCAAGGACGGCTATGTGTTCCTAAAGATGAAAAGTTGAAAAAGGAAATTTTGAGCGAAGCTCATTGAAGTAATTACAGCATTCACCATGGGAGTACAAAAATGTACCGAAACCTTCGACCCCACTATTGGTGGAATGGAATGAAGAAAGATATTGCAAAATACGTTGCCAGATGCTTGACTTGTCAGCAGGTCAAGGCGGAACATTTGAAACCCGCAGGAATGTTAAAACCTTTGGAAATCCCCGAATGGAAGTGGGAACATATAACCATGGATTTCATTCAAGGATTGCCAAGGACCTCGAGGAGTCACGACTCAATTTGGGTGATCGTGGATCGTCTAACCAAGTCAGCTCATTTCTTGGCTGTCCGAACAACTTACTCACTTGAAAGATTGGCTGAATTATACGTGCAAAATATAGTAAAATGTCATGGAGTGCCAGTAAGTATTACTTCGGACCGGGATCCAAGGTTTACATCAAAATTTTGGAAGAGTTTACAAGAGGCTATGGGAACTAAATTGCAATTTAGTACAGCCTTTCACCCTCAAACGGATGGTCAGACAGAAAGGGTTATACAGACCTTGGAAGACATGCTTCGTGCCTGTATTTTCGACTTTAAGGGTAACTGGGACGAGAAATTGCATATAGAAGAGTTTGCATATAATAATAGTTACCATAAAAGCATTGACATGGCACCATTTGAGGCGTTATATGGACGGAGATGTAGGACACCTACATGTTGGGAAGAAGTAGGAGAACGAAGGATTACGGGACCAGAATTGGTGCAAATCACAACTGAAACAGTGCAAATTGTTCGTGACAAGCTGAAGACAGCCCAAAGTCGTCAGAAAAGTTATACAGACAGACGACGAAGACCATTGGAGTTTGCAGTGGGCGACTACGTATTCTTGAAGATCTCACCAATGAGAGGAATATCAAGATTTGGGAAGAAAGGGAAATTAAGTCCTAGATACGTTGGACCTTTTGAAATACTGGAAAAGATAGGAGATTTGGCGTATCGGCTAGCCTTACCGCCGAAATTGTCAAATGTTCATGACGTATTCCACGTCTCCATGCTAAGAAAATATCATCAAGACGCAGATCATGTTTTGGACTACGAAACAATCGAAGTGGACGAAAAAGCTAAATACGTGGAGAAACCAGTAAGAATCCTGGATCGAAAAGAGCAAGTCCTGAGAAGTAAGACCATTCCATTGGTAAAAGTTTTATGGCAATATCATGGTGTTGAGAAAGCTACTTGGGAACTTGAGGAATCAATGAGGCAGAAATACCCACACCTGTTTGAAGTTAAAGGTCAGTAATAAGACTTTTCACTAGACATCTTGCATTTTATTATAAGGAATACTATAGTCTTTAAGCACAAGTACAAATTTACACGATGATTGACTGGTTCGATAAGATAATGAGGGAAATTTAAATTGGACGTCAACTACGTAAAGAAAGTGATAATAGTATTTCAGAACCTTTAATGACCGATGTCGGCGCTTTAGTCGAGTGGCACCCCGAGGAATGACAGAGTCCGAGGTGGTGGTCGCAAGTTCGACCCCCAGGATTTGTAAATATGTAGTGTAAATACATACCTAGTAAATTGATATGGTAAAAACCCTTTTCGCTATCGCTGAGTGTACTAAGTGTGTTATTTTCTTTTTACCACAGTGAGGAATTATGGAGGAAGTTTATTAAATTTCGAGGACGAAATTTTCTTAAGAGGGGAAGAAGTTGTGGCATCCTCGTTTAGTAGATTTCTAATGGTCAAGGGAACCCGAAATGGGTTTTGAAGCTGATTTTAAGGGCATGGATTAGAGACCTCATGATACGAGACTAATTACGAGACCAAAATATGCCAAGATGATACATGTGGAAGTGAGCTAGGGATTCACCAAAGGATTTACAAATTCGGATGCATCAAGGTCCCAGTGATTATATAGGAAATAGTCAAGTATGTGGAAGTATATCACGGACAGAAATTGAGAAGTTATGGTCAAGTACATTAGAAGGATCAATGGGAGAAATTTAGATCCGAAGATCATGGTGCATTGGCCGAATACTATATTTCATGATCGGACTATTAGCATAAGGACTTGATGAGGAATTAACGGATAACAATTCCAAAATTTATTCATGGCCGAAAAATGAAGGGACTATGGTCACCATTGGATTATATTTGGAGGACAAGGAACTATATGATTGGTTGATCAACCATGAGTCGATGAGAAACAACATAGGCTTGGTTTATTAGGTTGTATTCTCCATCCTTGATGGACAAGGAAGTTTCGGCCATTAGGGGTTTGAGCACTTGGCAAGCACATTCCTTGTGCATGAAATCTCTTTGGCCGAATGGCCTAGGGAAGTAGCAAAGGAAATCATTGGCTCATTGTCATTGCAAGATCTTGTCAATGATAGAAGAGCACTTAGAGTAAAGACACTTGGCGATTTCTTCATGAGCAAGAAGGAGGAGGACTGGCCGAATGAGCCTAGGGAAATGGCAACAAGGGAATGATTAAAATCATTGGCCATTGTCATCTCAAAATCTTGCACTAGATAACCGGCCATTTGGGGTAACGCCAAGTGGCGTGGGTGCAATGAGGAAATTGGAGCAAAAGCGTGAGAAGTCCTTACATTAAGGGATGATCCACAAGTGTCAAGATCAGAATATAGGAAGTGCATGCAAAATGACATTTAGATTTGGATTAGAGGCTTGTCAAGGTGGAGGTCGCCGGTTGTTTTTATGGAACCACCTCTCAATCCCTCTCTTCTAGTATTTGTAGGAAGACTTGATGAGCAAGAAGGATTTTCTGCTCATTTCCTCCTGGCTCGACCGAGAGAGAGAGAGAAGAAGACCGAGTGAGGGAGCTTGAGCTGACCGGTAGATTGTTTCACCGAGAGAAACAGAAGGAATCGAGCTAGTCCAAGCTTCAAGGAAGGGAAGAAACTCATTCAATTCTGTCATAGGCTAGATGTTTCGTGTAGTCTTTAGAATGAGGAGCTGAATCGTAGTTGTTAAGACAGAAAATGTGTTTAGCAGACTAGGATGCTATGACTGTGGTTCGGTTTCGAGCTAGGCTTGGAAATGACATGATATTTGAGTTGCATTCTGTGATTTAGTGGTGAATAATTGAAGAACTAGACTAGAACTAAATTCATACCGGGTGAGGTTCGAATAGTTGGCAAAGTTGGTAGAAGAGTGGGGAAAAACTTTGAAGTCAGAAGCTGTTTGGTACAGATCTGATTCGGTTCTGTTTGCATGCTGTTTTAATCGTGCAAATCACGTTAGATCAGGTTCCTCTGTTCTAGATATTGTGGAAGCATGCTAATGTTAGGTAAAGGTCGAAAGACACGTTAAAATGATGCAAAGTTTGGAGTACCCTAGGACGGAAACTGATTTCAGACCAGGGCGGAATTTGCTGTCATTGATGCTGTTTTTAATTCTGTTTTGGTGTTAGATCAAACCATGCTATGTTCCTTTGTTCTCGAGGTAGGAGAATTATGTTAGTACTACTTACAAGGTTAAAATGACCAGTCAAAAGAATAAGTTTAAGGTCTGTTTTGTAAAAAAAAAAAAACAGATTCTGTCCACAGACCAGAATTTAGGCTTAAAATTTGTGATAAGAGCGGACATTTGATGTGCAACTCATGAAGGAATGAAATGAGGGAGTCAAGGAATATCTCTCATTGATATATAGGCTAAGCCTTAATGGAATTACTCGTTGAAGTGATACATTTAGTAGTCAATTAGCATGACTGATCTGAGAAGTGCCAAGACCGTAATTAATGGTTTTCTTAACCGATGAAGTGCTAGTTAAGATCCCTTGTTCGAATAACCATCTCGATGATTGTCATGTGCCTATCCTTGTGAGCATGCATGTTTGTCTATCGGTCTTGCATTGTAACAGTTGGCGGAATTGTTACTGAGAAAATTATGTTTCATCGCCGGGCATGCATTGGTACAAGGTACGTGATTGATATCCGATGGGATATACTGAGTAATTATTCTTCAGTGCACTGAATTGAGTTGACGCCACTGGGCTGTGTGCGGGGATTTGTACGTACTTGACAACCCTGTGCTGTGTGCTGGGTAGAGTCGTACCTTGCGTCGCGGAGCCCCGGAGAGTGGGATTGCAAGGTGGAACGCCTTGCAATGGTGTAAATGAGGGAAGAGCATGTCATTTCATACTACATTGGCATAATCATTTTCTGATCATGTTACTGTCCCATGCTCTCGATTGAATTATTATTATGTCTTAATTTCTTACTGATTTATAGTTGTCGCTACGGAGTCTTAGGACCCCTATGGTGGGATTGAGTGATTTTCTTGCTAGCCGTCGAGCTAACCCACGTTTGTGGAAACATTTTCATATTAGCACCATGCCTCCTGTGGCCAGACGGTTTGGAGTTCCACTTGATTATGTATCTGTTTATCGTGATTATGTTCATATGGATGTACCCCATCTTAGACTCTTGAAGCATATTTATAGTGTTTGGATCGATGAGGGAGAACCTCATGGAATTGTCATGTATAGCTGGTATTCTCTCTACGTTCGTGTTGGTGACCAATTAGTAGGTCCGTTTCCCGATGATGCTTTTGATGCGCCCTCTGAGCCTGTGGCACCTCCAGCTCCTGTACTCCCTGTGATTCCTGTGCCTGAGGTACCTCCCCCGCCACCTGAGCCAGTAGTACCCGATGCTGCCCTAGAGCCTGTTGCTGAAGAGATGGAGATATATGTTCCACCGCCAGAGTCCTTGGATGAAGATTATGACTTGGAGACCGAGCTACTTCTCACTGTTGACACCTGATTTTTTACCATTTAATATTGTGATTTTTATTCTTTAAAATTAATTAAAAATATCAAAAAAGGTCATAAAATCACAAAATCAACTTTGGAAGCCTTGGTTTAGTCTTAGGAACCAATTTTGAACAAAAAATATTTTTCGGTATTTTTAATATTTTTCGAGTTTATAAAAATACCCAAAAAATCAGAAAAATACCATTCGTGGTCAGAAAAATACCCAAAAATATTCGATAATTTTGTTTTAATTTCCTCTTCAAGTGTGTCACTTTAAATCTCAAAAATTCGGCTCGGGTCACTATGTTCCTTCACAAACATAAACCCGAATCGAGCCTAAAAAAAAAAAAATCCTTTTCGAGTCTTTTAGTTTTCAATTCTCACTTTTTATAAGCTATGACATTGGATTCTAAAGTCTTAAAGTGCAATTAGGTCAATTTGCCCTCCAAATTAATCAATTTTTACCAAAAGGGCTTAATTACACATTTTTCTTTCAATTAGTCCCCGGTTTCACGGATGTATACGTATGCTCTACGTATTTATACGTCATACGTATTTATACGTTATGCGTATTTGTACTATTTGGTGACCTCTTTAACTCTTGTAATAATAATAATGGTTATTATTTTTAACACCTTTGTTAGTGCCTTTTTTTAGCATTTTTGTATTGTGAGTGCTATTGCTAGTGCTATTTTTAAATAGTATTTTTATATTATAAATTGTGAGTGCTATTGTTAGTGTTATTTTTAAATGACATTTATTTATCATAAATTGTGAGTGCTATTGTTAGTGCTATTTTTAAATGGCATTTATTTATCATAAATTGTGAGTGCTATTATTAGATAGAATTTATAATTGTTAGTGCTATTTTTTTAGCATTTTTGTATTATAAATTGTGAGTGCTATTGTTAGTGCTATTTTTAAATGTCATTTATTTGTGAGTGCTATTTTTAGATAGAATTTATAATTGTTAGTGCTATTTTTAAATACAATTTATTGGAAGGTATTTTTGGCTATAAAAGGATGGCAATAGTTTTGAGGTTGAGGGGGAGACATTTTGTAGAGTGTGCAAATTTTTGAGAGCTTAGAGAGAAGAACACAAACACTCTCTATATTCTCATAATCTTGAGTGAGCAAAATATACTAAGTTCGGAATATTGATTCCGCATATTGCTAGCACAATTGTTGTGGAGTTATTAGTCGTCTCCCCGTTCGTCAATTGGTGGTGCGTCCGAACTAGATGCCTAACACTTGTGGAGGCTGAGATCGAAGAACATCGAACCGACACCTCCGTTCAAGCACGCTACGAGAGGTAATCTATTTACTCTATTTGAGGCTTTGTGATTTTTTTTTTTATTGAAATGCACGAAGTACGCCTCTGGAGATACATGTATGGGTTGTTATTTATTTCCGCTACGTGTTACGTGGATCCCAACAGTAGTATCAGAGCCGATCCTTAGGTGTTTTCATGCATTTAATTGATTTTTTGCAATTTTTGCAATACTATGGCCAATATGTATTAACGAATTGTTCGTCTTACATGGCTAATGGAGGTTGATTATTTTATATGATAAATTAATCAACGTAGCAAAAATTAAGACTAAATCAATTTTGAATCGAAAATTTATGGCTATCTTATTTTACGTAAAAATTCTGAATATGATTCAACGTAGAATTTTTATTGTGCCTTCCTAAGTTTTAAATTGTGAATTTATTACTTACGTGGAAGGGTGGTGATCATGGAAAAATCCCTAATCAATGTGATTGATGTATGTATGAATGTATGGTGATTATTTATATATTTGGGGTTGTAATTATTAAATGGAGGTTGCATACTCCTTTTATTTTTCATGTAATCTTTATTTTTAGCATAGTCAATTGTTGATGTAAATGCTACGAGGATTACGTGGAGGAGCCTTTTAAGTCGACGAGCTCTTTGGGGCCCGATTCTTGAAGAGTTCAAGAAACCAAGAAGAAGCGAAGAGCGGCTCTCCGTTATTAAAATATTAAAATGATTAAATGTGGTCTCATTGGCTCGAGACCCATTAAATCATAATTCCATGATCACCACGTAGGATAGATGTTTATGTGATTGACATCTATTTATTTATTATGATTACGTGAGCATGTTAAACTGGTTAATGTGCAAAGTCAGACTTACCTCATCCAAAATTGCGCCTGCATGAAATCCTAGTTAGGAAAAATCACTCGCGTTAGGTACCGAAAGGGCGTTGGTAATGACATCAACGTAACCAAGTCCCCGAACTCAAAATCTCTGGTTCCGCAGAATTGATCGATCTCTCCCAATCTGTCAATAAGGTTTCCGGTCTACCCTCCAAGAAAGACCTGTGGCGACTCCAAATGCATGCACAAGTTGCACATGCCACCACGACCACACTAAGGTCGAAAGCGATCGACTGTTATCGTCGAATCCCTTTGAAAAATACTCCCGCCGCGATTTGGTATGGGCCTGGGAGGGCCCGCGCCGATCCAAAGCCCGCGATCCGCACCCTTGTGCGGGGGAAGGCCCGCGATCGGTAATCCATTAGCCGCGTCCTCTTTCGGACGGGTCGCGACAGCTGGCGACTCCACTGGGGAACTGTGTTCTAGAACCTATGGTTCTAGACCCCAAGTGGACTTAGGCCGTAATTAAAACGTTGAGTGATTTTTCTAACCCTGCAGGCGCTCTTGAAGGTGAGGTAAGTCCGCTTATGATAGGTGTTATATGTTTTTGTAGATTGGAGTGATAAGGGGGGGTAGTCTGTGATTAACATTGTCTTATGCAGGTTGGCGTAGGAATGAATGATTGTGTGTATGTTTTATATTGAAGCGGTGATTGTTAAATAAGGTGCATGTTTATCGCTTTACCACGACACCGAAAATACACACAACCGCGCCTAAAACCCCGGGCGCCGCCTATAGGAAAACAATAGAAGGGATTGAAAATGGAATCTCCGTGAGGAAAGACACGGGGTAATCCACTTTTCAATTCCGCTCATTTCGAACTATGGATCGAGCCCCAATGCAACGATAGTTGTGCAATGAAATCTGCTCTTTCTAGAACTCGAGGTGGGAACCTTGACCTTAGGTGCCGAATCCTTTGATTTTAGAAGTTTTATCCTCACTTGTCTCATGTGCATGTCTTTAGATGGTTGGTATATCTAAAACCACCTAAAAAAAAAAATCGGTGATCCTGGAGTCACATCTCGAAGACTGGAACGGGGGCATCTCCAAGTGTTCGGACCACATTCCTTTGATTGATTTGACATTCTTAGTTCTCTTGTATAAGATTGATTTTGCTGAGATCCTCTCTATCTCGTCCCTTAGATTGATTGTATTAGGGATCTATTTGTATTATATACATCTTGATAAGGCTCATTTCTATCGAAAATTGGGGCAAATTCCCCAAACCCGTGGAGCATAGTGGAATTCGTCCCTTCAGTGCAAAATATATTCGACCGCAGAGCCACTCGTTTGGTGAAAGGACGTATCGTTCCTAATTGACTTTTAATCAGATCTGAGGATAAGTTTTTCTCCATCCTTTTTATCTCAGGTGATAAAAGAGACAATGCACTCAAAAGCTCATGCATTCAAATGACAAAACAGACGTCGCCCAGCTGGGGCAAATGAACCGTAGGCGTTGCAAATACCTTCAAGCACGGATAGAGGAATTTGATAGATGTTGTTCATATCAATATGCAACATCAAAACGGAATGCAAATCAAGTGTAAAAGGACGTATCGTTCCAAAATGATTATTTTCTTGATATGGGAATAATGCTTCCTTTCTTTTTCCTCTCAGATGATGATCAAGAGCAGAGGACGCAGGATGTAATGCTTTCAAATAACAAACAGGGAACATCAAATACCTCAAATGGCGACTGTGATCGAGAGAATCACCAAACCGCCACATGACGAATCCCAAGAATATCAAGCTGTCTGGAAACAGATAAAATTGATCAAGGACTCTGACAATCGAGTGGGATAATCAGAATCTGCAAAAATCAATGGGAGCAGGTTCCCCCCATTTGCTTTGAGGAGCCAAACCGGGGGCAAACTCTCATGATCCCCCATGAAAGCGCATCAGACCAAGGTCATCGTATCTAGAGATGACAAACAGCAAAACCATGCCTAATTGGGGCAAGTGAATCATTTGTACGCCGGACGTTTCTCCTCTGGCAAAGTCAATGGATGCAATAACAGAGTCGTCCGCATCAGAATCAAACCCCAAGATACGAATTTGGGTGAATGGTAGCCTTGTATCGTTCCAATTTGGTCTTCGAGGACCACATGCCTAACATGAGTTTTTACTCATTTTACAGGAAGTAGTTGGCGCTGAAAGCCTCAAATGAAAAGAGCGCGCTAACAGGGAGGTGAATAGAATCATTGGCCTTAGAAGTCAGGATTCCAAGAGATGGTCTTTGATTATAAGACCTAGTGGATGGTAAAAAGTATCGCTCCTACGTCACATGCTTTGACATGCATTTTGATAAAATCTTCTTTTTTTCCTTGAATAAAAGGAACCTTGAAGAATGGCGCTGGAGTGCGCCCAAAAACGCAAATGGATCTCCTTTGGGGCAGATCCTTGAGAATGATTCATCGCCCAACCAGATGGGAGATCAAGGACACAAGATAGAAGGCCAAATTATGCAAGCCGCGCGTTTGTGTTCAAATGGAAACACAAAGCAAGAACAAGGCTGTATCGTTCCAATTTGCCTTGAATTTTGGAACGCAAACTGACACATAATTCCCGTCTTTGACAGGGGCTCGCCATCAAGGCGAAACAGGTTTTCACATCCCATGTATTACCCGTTGGAATACATGACCAATGGTAAGATGTATCGTTCTAATTTTTTGAAAAATTCGTGAACGTACAATAACATGTTTCTTCCGCATTTTCAGGGATCTCCAGCCGCGGGGGACAGGTAAGTATCCCTTTCCCCAATCCATTGAAGATGTTAAATAAAAAACAGAGAGAAAAAGAAAAGCTTTCAGAATCTAATGTCTAGAAAAGACATAGAATTCAAACTTCATTGGCATTCATGTTTTAAAACAGGAGGTTGTCTGAACGTGAATAAGAACATGCATGGTGCATCATAAAATCCCCTCGACGGGTAAAATTTTTGGAGAAAATGAAAGAGATTTTTTCCAATCAAAAGTTCAAAACTTTCAAAAGGACGTTTTCTCAAAAGACAAGAGGCAAAGCCTAAATCCAAACACGTCTTATACACACTTGAGAGAGGAGTGGAGCGGATCAGATAGCAAAAGCTGGACCTACGGAAGTAAGGATTATTCGCAGCAATTACATAGATTGGGACGACGGAGGCATTCGTTTCATATCCCACAAACACTACAGGTGACCGTTGATAACCCCTTTGAACGGCGGTTTTCATTCTTAACCCTGTTAAGAACCACCCCACATCGGGGCAAAATGGAGATGAGTCCAGCAGCATCAGGAGAAAATGGTTAGAAATTTTCTTGCTCGGACTAACATTAATCTTTGTGTGTTGTTTATATGGTAATCCAAGTGCCATAGGATGACGAGAAGCATTTATTTCTCTATCCCACACACCGAATCCTTTGCACAGCCAACTCGAGCCTGCAAATTCATTTCATGAACCCATTGGTGATCATTCCAAGACGGATGCCGCACCACTTCAAAAATGGAAGAGTTCAAGACTCAAGGATTACGAAGAGAATTCCCGGACTAATATTTAACGCATGAAGATGAGAAAAAGTGGGATTTCAAAAATGAAAATGAGAAAAATCCCCAGCATCAAGAAAAAGCAAAGTGCCTGGTAAAAGCAAGGCCGATGCTTGGGTGAACAATTTGTATCAATCCCCCAGTGAAACCTGTTTGAAAAGGGGAGAAGAAAAATTCAGAAGGAGTCAGATTCCAAAAACTACTCCTCAAACGGTATCAAGCGCGGAGCAGAGACGCAGATAGAGTTGTTAGTCTCTTAATGCAGCTAGAGGCGCTTTCACAAGAATTTATGCACACCTTAAAAGCGGTCGTGCACCTCAAAAATTGAAGATGCAAAATGGAAAAGGCAGGTGGCAAATTTGCAATGATCACCAATGTCAATCCCTTCACAAATTCTGGGCCAAAAATAAGCCTGTTTCGATCCCCAATCCTACCAATGTTACAACCCCGAAACAGTCTTCTCTGACTAAGACACTTGGGTTAACATATAGCTTAGCTCGAAGAAGTACGAGCAAGACTATTTCTTTCTCATTTTGCAGGGTTCTCGACTTGTAAACCCGGAGCAGATGATGAAGACTTTCATTCAATGGTTTTGACTCAAAAGAGAGTCCCCCTCGAAGATCAATAACCAAGCCCAACATTACGGTTCCGTGGAAGACCTCCCGACCGATCAAAATGTAGGCGCTGCGAATGAGCCTAAAACCTAGGCACAGGTTAGTAGGGAATCGAGTGCATCCCCTATAAAAGCCACTATCTCAAAACAGATGAAAAGACCTCCTCGTCGAGAAATATTCCAATAGATGTTTTGAACAAACTCTTTTTGGAAATTTCAAATTGTTTAATCCAGATTTGCCGCACAAGGAATTTGTGATCACATCTGTGTGTTGCAAGAATGCTTTGGATAACCTCCAGCATCAAAATGCACATTTCACAATTAAAACTTAAGTCATACGGTTTTTGTCAAATGGACAGCCGTGGTCTTCCCAAAGATTACTAACGTTTTCTTGGTGAAGAAAAATCTTTCAGGCTCAAACTTCTGCAGGATACCTGGAGAACCCAGCCCCCAGAATGTCGCCTCAACAGACCCAAGTGAAGCTTTGTCAAGATAAAATCTTTCACTGCTTCAAAACTAAATTCCCGACAAATTTCGGGATCTTTCAAAAGAAGGGATGAGGATAGAGACCCCTTTTCAAAAGAAATCAAGCAGTCCTAGCATGACGTGGAGAACCCTCGTCCTATGATTTCTTTTCAAAAATCAAGTAGTCCTAGCTTGACGTGGAGAACCCTCGTCCTAGGATCCCTTTTCAAAAATATCAAACAGTCTCATCGGACGTGGAGAACCCTCGTCATGAGACCCCTTTTCAAAAATCAAGCAGTCCTAGCTTGACGTGGAGAACCATCGTCCTAGGATCCCTTTTCAAAAATATCAAACAGTCTCATCGGACGTGGAGAACCCTCGTCATGAGACCCCTTTTCAAAAATCAAGCAGTCCTAGCTTGACGTGGAGAACCCTCGTCCTAGGATCCCTTTTCAAAAATATCAAACAGCCCTGTCGGACGTGGAGAACCCTCGTCTCGGGACCCCTTTTTTAAACAAAATCAGGCAGTCTCATCGGACGTGGAGAACCCTCGTCTCGGGACCCCTTTTTAAACAAAATCAGGCAGTCTCATCGGACGTGGAGAACCCTCGTCATGAGACCCCTTTTCAAAGCAAAACAAAGGTAGATACCGCCTGAAGGGTCAAACCAAGGTAGATACCGCCTGAAGGATCAAACCAAGGTAGATACCGCTTGAAGGGTCAGAACCAAGGTAGATACCGCCTGAAGGGTCAAAACAAGGTAGATACCGCCTGAAGGATCAAACCAAGGTATATACCGCCTGAAGGGTCAAAACAAAGGTAGATACCGCATGAAGGGTCAATCAAAGGTAGAAACCGCCTGAAGGGTCAATCCAATAGTGAAAATCACTTAAATGGTCAACTCATGGTAGAAACCGTCATAAGGGTCAACTCATTGGTAAGTACCGCCGTAAGAATCAACACAAAGGTCCGATCCACCATACGGATCAAAATCCTTGGCAAATCCTAAAGTGTGGGATGCGCCTTCCTTAGGTTCCTACCAATTAGGAATTCCATAATGGTATGACCTACCATACAGGTCAGAACTTAATCTCCCTAGGATTTTCTGAAACGAGTCCTAGGTATCTTCTTGAAAGTCGTCGCAACCGGCAGCATCCGACAGGTGAGCTTCAGGTAAGCATCTCTCACTCCGGCCCATGTTCAAATTGTTAGAGCAAATCGGGGATTGATTTGAGCTTTTATCAATAGCCTTAAAGATCCGATGTCATAACATTTCTTCTCTCATTTTCCCAGTTTAGTCGGTTAGGAATCAGGTGCCACCTTATCTTTGAGAGAAACCTCTAACGAGATTCCTCTCAAAGAGGGGCAGCTGTTGACACCTGATTTTTTACCATTTAATATTGTGATTTTTATTCTTTAAAATTAATTAAAAATATCAAAAAAGGCCATAAAATCACAAAATCAACTTTGGAAGCCTTGGTTTAGTCTTAGGAACCAATTTTGAACAAAAAATATTTTTCGGTATTTTTAATATTTTTCGAGTTTATAAAAATACCCAAAAAATCAGAAAAATACCATTCGTGGTCAGAAAAATACCCAAAAATATTCGATAATTTTGTTTTAATTTCCTCTTCAAGTGTGTCACTTTAAATCTCAAAAATTCGGCTCGGGTCACTATGTTCCTTCACAAACATAAACCCAAATCGAGCCTAAAAAAAAAAAAAATCTTTTTCGAGTCTTTTAGTTTTCAATTCTCACTTTTTATAAGCTATGACATTGGATTCTAAAGTCTTAAAGTGCAATTAGGTCAATTTGCCCTCCAAATTAATCAATTTTTACCAAAAGGGCTTAATTACACATTTTTCTTTCAATTAGTCCCCGGTTTCACGGATGTATACGTATGCTCTACGTATTTATACGTCATACGTATTTATACGTTATGCGTATTTGTACTATTTGGTAACCTCTTTAACTCTTGTAATAATAATAATGGTTATTATTTTTAACACCTTTGTTAGTGCCTTTTTTTAGCATTTTTGTATTGTGAGTGCTATTGCTAGTGCTATTTTTAAATAGTATTTTTATATTATAAATTGTGAGTGCTATTGTTAGTGTTATTTTTAAATGACATTTATTTATCATAAATTGTGAGTGCTATTGTTAGTGCTATTTTTAAATGGCATTTATTTATCATAAATTGTGAGTGCTATTATTAGATAGAATTTATAATTGTTAGTGCTATTTTTTTTAGCATTTTTGTATTATAAATTGTGAGTGCTATTGTTAGTGCTATTTTTAAATGTCATTTATTTGTGAGTGCTATTTTTAGATAGAATTTATAATTGTTAGTGCTATTTTTAAATACAATTTATTGGAAGGTATTTTTGGCTATAAAAGGATGGCAATAGTTTTGAGGTTGAGGGGGAGACATTTTGTAGAGTGTGCAAATTTTTGAGAGCTTAGAGAGAAGAACACAAACACTCTCTATATTCTCATAATCTTGAGTGAGCAAAATATACTAAGTTCGGAATATTGATTCTGCATATTGCTAGCACAATTGTTGTGGAGTTATTAGTCGTCTCCCCGTTCGTCAATTGGTGGTGCGTCCGAACTAGATGCCTAACACTTGTGGAGGCTGAGATCGAAGAACATCGAACCGACACCTCCGTTCAAGCACGCTACGAGAGGTAATCTATTTACTCTATTTGAGGCTTTGTGATTTTTTTTTTATTGAAATGCACGAAGTACGCCTCTGGAGATACATGTATGGGTTGTTATTTATTTCCGCTACGTGTTACGTGGATCCCAACAGTAGTATCAGAGCCGATCCTTAGGTGTTTTCATGCATTTAATTGATTTTTTGCAATTTTTGCAATACTATGGCCAATATGTATTAACGAATTGTTCGTCTTACATGGCTAATGGAGGTTGATTATTTTATATGATAAATTAATCAACGTAGCAAAAATTAAGACTAAATCAATTTTGAATCGAAAATTTATGGCTATCTTATTTTACGTAAAAATTCTGAATATGATTCAACGTAGAATTTTTATTGTGCCTTCCTAAGTTTTAAATTGTGAATTTATTACTTACGTGGAAGGGTGGTGATCATGGAAAAATCCCTAATCAATGTGATTGATGTATGTATGAATGTATGGTGATTATTTATATATTTGGGGTTGTAATTATTAAATGGAGGTTGCATACTCCTTTTATTTTTCATGTAATCTTTATTTTTAGCATAGTCAATTGTTGATGTAAATGCTACGAGGATTACGTGGAGGAGCCTTTTAAGTCGGCGAGCTCTTTGGGGCCCGATTCTTGAAGAGTTCAAGAAACCAAGAAGAAGCGAAGAGCGGCTCTCCGTTATTAAAATATTAAAATGATTAAATGTGGTCTCATTGGCTCGAGACCCATTAAATCATAATTCCATGATCACCACGTAGGATAGATGTTTATGTGATTGACATCTATTTATTTATTATGATTACGTGAGCATGTTAAACTGGTTAATGTGCAAAGTCAGACTTACCTCATCCAAAATTGCGCCTGCATGAAATCCTAGTTAGGAAAAATCACTCGCGTTAGGTACCGAAAGGGCGTTGGTAATGACATCAACGTAACCAAGTCCCCGAACTCAAAATCTCTGGTTCCGCAGAATTGATCGATCTCTCCCAATCTGTCAATAAGGTTTCCGGTCTACCCTCCAAGAAAGACCGGTGGCGACTCCAAATGCATGCACAAGTTGCACATGCCACCACGACCACACTAAGGTCGAAAGCGATCGACTGTTATCGTCGAATCCCTTTGAAAAATACTCCCGCCGCGATTTGGTATGGGCCTGGGAGGGCCCGCGCCGATCCAAAGCCCGCGATCCGCACCCTTGTGCGGGGGAAGGCCCGCGATCGGTAATCCATTAGCCGCGTCCTCTTTCGGACGGGTCGCGACACTCACCGATCACTCTGACGAGGAGTGAGAGCTGGAGCCTTTAGCTGACACTTTTTGGAAGATCTTTTTGGCATAGACGACTTTTGGAGGTCGATGGAGTAGTTCCCTTTACCATCCCAGTTGCGCCTATAGATCGATGACCGTAGTCACTATCTTGTATATATGCTCGTGAACTACTTATATGGTCATTATGATATGTTATATAAATAAAAGTCTGCATATAGTTCTTGCCTATCTTCTATGCTTCCGCGATCACATGCCTTGTTATTATATTTGATTGTTTAAAGTTCTGTGGGTTTAGCCTATATTTTATTGTGTGTTCGTAGGCTATTAGGCTATTCTACTAATAGAGACCTTAATCGTTAGCGTGGTGACCTGGGACGCCACAACTTGACTCTTCTAATTACATGTTTTCTATTGGTGAATGAGAAAAAGGACTACCTTGTGACCCTTAGTCTCATGTGAGCAGTTCTTTTAATTATTCTGCAAAAAGAATTCTTGAAATTAAAGGAAGCGTAATCTTTGACGATAGTTTTTATGCATTTGTAAAATATGTCCACACTCATGCATATGCTTTCAAGATAATATTCAATACAAGTGAGTATGCATGAAGATGTATCATAGTGTTTGCTTACTTTACACTTGACAGGATAGTCTATTCAAGTCTAGGACGCTTGAGGTCTAAGGTGCCCTCATCATCCCAACATGGATCCATCTCTTCAGTCTGGGACTCTTCATCTTCTGAATACGGCGGCGATCCCATATCTTCGGGTATGTACGGTTCTACTCTAGGCACGTATGGTACGATGTATTCGGGTATATAAGGCTCGACAAGGCTGCGTATGATCGCCTCAAAGTGCTGAATGTATTCCGTGGTAGCCTTGTGAACGTTTTCCTTGCAAGTCATGTTTTCTAGCCATCTTATATCTTCAGCTTGAGAGTTTTTCAAAGAGTGTATAATAAATTCCACTTTAGCTTCAATCTGCTTCTTCTTTTCTCCTGTAGGGGTTTCTTTCGGTATATCAAATTAGAAGATACCAGGCCGTGGAGGAGAAGGGATTTCCTGTAATGCCCCAAATTGTCGGATAACCCTTTTCGGATAATATGCAGTAGCGCTTGTGAATCCTAGCAAAGGGGCTGGGTCTTCGCCATTACGTGCGAGCCTGACTTTGCCTAGTGTTGGCAATCCAAGCCGCCATCGGAGTTGTTCCGGTTTCAGAGTTCCAAGGAAGTTCTTCCATTCTACGAAGCTGAACTTAGGAATACGTGTATGGGTTCTGACAAAGGTTTTAAGAGGATGGACATCAGAGCTAATCTCAGTGAAACCCATGCGAAAATGGAATTGTCTAATATGAGATATGAACCATAGGTACAAAAGTCCACTAGAGGCTCTAAAAATTTCCTTCTTGTTTTTCTTGAAGTAATTTAGGGAAATGAAGATCTCATAAGGATAATGTTAGAGTAATCTCACCCACAACAAACTTGTCTGACTACTACAGCCATAATAGGGTCGATGGTGACAGACGAAATCGGGAATAGCACAAAGCTAAAGAAGGCCAACACAAAGGCTCTACCAGATTTAGTCCCTTTAGTGGCAGGGAGGTTAGGGAATCAATCTAGGAGGAAGGATAGTGAAATTCGTCCAGAATTACTTTTGGCATCTGCTTTGATTTCGTTGAGGCTTGTGTCAAGGAATTCCGCTAGTTGACTCAAATGCTCGAATCCTATGGGAGGTTGAACTAGTAAGTGAGTAAACTCCACTCCGATGGCGGCGCTGTATTCTTTGAGAGTATGGGTAACTTCCAGCCCTTCCATGCAGAATGTAGCGGTAATAGGATCCCAATAAAGCGCCATGGCTTGAATAAAGGCAGGTGGACACTCAATCTTCAGCTGGTCCACTAGATACCCCAGTCGTGATTTGGCGTATTTCTAGTTGGCTTCGCCCATGCTATCCCACCATGACAGGAGCAAGGCCCGAGCAACTTTAAACACTTGAATATCATTCTTTCCCATCAAGTCTAAAATATGCAAATAATTTTGTAAAGTCAATCGTCAAAAATTACTTTAAACATGTGACTATGCAAATGCCATGAAATATGCATGGGCTAACTTAATTACGTAGTTCAATTGGAGAAATAAAAATTAGAACCTTTTTCAGGTACTGAAAGCCTGACTTAAAGTCTAATTTGAATTTCAGAGAAGAGAATTATGCAATTTAGTTAGGTTCACTCCAGTGACTAAGGGAACTAACAACGTCACATTCCATTGGTCAATACATCAAATGGAGAAAAAGCGGAATGCATCCCTTATTACAATCAGGACGCCTAACGAAAGAAAGGTAAAGAGAGACTCTTCAAATAAGAAAGCCATAAAAGGCCGATGGAATGTGAGGGTCTAAACCACCCTTTCCTAAAGGCCTATTCTTCTTTACAATGATAGTCCGTCGGGAACCCTCCCCTAATTGAGTGTGAGGGGTCATTGTCGCGACCCGTCCGAAAGAGGACGCGGCTAATGGATTACCGATCGCGGGTCTCGGATCGGCGCGGGCCCTCCTAGGCCCATACCAAATCGCGGCGGGAGTATTTTTTTAAAGGATCCGACGATAAGAGTCGATCGCTTTCGACCTTCAGTGTAGTCGTGGTGGCATGTGCAAATTGTGCATGCATTTGGAGTCGCCACTGGTCTTTCTTGGAGGGTAGACCGGAAACCTTACTGACCGATTGGGAGAGGTCGATCAGTTCTGCGGAACCAGAGATTTTGGGTTCGGGGACTTGGTTACGTCGGTGTCATTACCAACGCCCTTTCGGTACCTAACGCGAGTGATTTTCCTAATTAAGATTTCATGCAGGCGCAAGTTTGGGTGAGGTAGGTTTGATTCAGGGTTTCATGCAGATTGGAATACTATTCCTATCAATCACAATCAATTTAAATGAAAGCGCAATCAAATGCATAAATAAACCTCATCGATGCACATCAATCCAAATCAATGGCTTCCTAATATAGCCATAAGGGCTTAGGGAAGGTGTGATTTCGGACCGGGGTAAAATGGGAGGATTTGGAGGCGATTTAGCCCGAAGGGCAAAATCGTCAATTTTTGGAAGATTTGGATGCCGAATTACCCAAAATATTCCATGGCTAGTTGATTGTAGTCATTTCCCATTCTTGAGAATTTTTTTGGAATTTCTTGATTTTTCTTCAATTTTTTGGAGACGATTCGCCCAAAGGGCGAAATCGTCATTTTTAAGAAGGAATGGGTTCAAAACACCCGGTATGAGCCTTGGCCAGTTGATTGTGGCCATTTCCTATTTTTTGGGATTTTTCTAGAATTTTTAGAATTTTTTTTGGAAGACGGTTTGCCGGAAGGACAAAACCGTCATTTTTGGAAAGATCGGGGGTCAAAAGACCCAAAACAGGTCGTGGCCAGTTGAATGTGGCCATTTCCTATTTTCTGGAATTTTTTAGAATTTTTCTGAATTTTCCGAATTTTTTTGAATTTTTTATGATTTTCTATTTTTTATTGATTTTTGAATTTTTTATTATTATATTATTATTATTATTATTTAAAAAAAATAATAATGTATATAACAATTATCCGGACCGGGTCGAATGACCCGACCCACAACCCAGACCCGGATCGGCCAAAACGACGACGTTTTTGATGTTTTGAAGGTTTTTCTATTTTTTTATCATTTTTTTATTATATCCGAAAATCCTACAGATCGGACGGTCCACATGATGCCACGTGGCCATTCCTGGTGCGTCCGATCTTGGATAAGATCGGACGATCCACAGAAAGCCACTCGGCACCATCTCAGCCGTTTGATCGATTATCCGAAAATCATTTATTAATTTTCTAAAAATTCACGATCGCGACACGTGTCGCGATCAGGACCGTTCAAACCAACTCACCTCGGCACGGCCCCCACCCGGCTGACGTGGCTACTGATGTGGCACGCCACGTCAGCCATTGACCTTTGACCACCGGCGAAGTCGCCGGAGAAGACAATGAACAGTGGAAATTCCGGCGACTTCGCCGGAATTCTCGCCGGAGACCCTCGAAACCGAGCCGAATCTTGGCATTTTTCGCCCGTTCTCACGGCGCTCGACTCCCTACCGGCTCGGCTTCAATATTCAACAAAAACATGCCCCCATGCACGTCCGAAAATTGGCGAATCGAACCTCCCCGAGCCGGCGCCGGCGAACCAATTTTCAGAAAATTTTTTATCGACGAAAGCTTGTTCTATCCATTCAAGAAGCATCTAAATAAGGTTTAGGGACTTACCTTAGGTCGCATAGGGCTCGGCGACCACCGGTTTCGCCGGTACGGGTTCTCGGCTCGGTCCGAGCACGTGGAGCTCCGGCTACCACTTCCGGCGCGGTTTCAATGCCAAAGAACAGGTAAGTCGAGCTTAGGGGGGTTCTAGCGAAGGTTTAAGGCAAGAATGACACTAAATATGGCTCGAGACAGCCCGGCCGAGACTCGAAAATTACAAAGCCCATTTGGGCATTTCATCAAACATCTTGTGTGCACAAAGAGGAACGGAAGTCAGAGGAAATATCGACCTGTTTCGGGGCTGTCGGCGACGGCCTGAGCTTCGGCAATGGTCGGTAAGTCGTCTGGGCAGTCAGGGATCATCGGCTCCTTCTCCGTTTTCGCTCGAATCTCTCAACTCCACCAACTCTCTCTTGCCTCTCTCCCCGGCCCGTGCTTTTTATATTAACCGAGCTTCCCCCCTTTTTTTTTTATTTCCCGACCGGCCTTCGTGCCCATCCACTACCAAAAGCCAGCATCCAATTCATGCTTTTGTCGGCCCTTGGTTCCTTTTCTTTGTTTATTCTGCTCCGTCCCCCCCATCCTCCGTTTGCTCTGCTTTCGGCGACGTGGGTCTGCAACAAAGTTGCAGACCCGGTCGGACCGGGTCGGGTCGGGTTTGACCCGACCGGCCCGGTTCGACCAAATCGGTCCAAATAGGCCCCAAATCGACCCATTTTTATAAAATTGATGGCAAAATCGGATTCCCCAACATGTTTTCTATCGAAAATGGGTATTTTCATGAATCAATTGATTGAAATTTAATGAAAACCCCAAATTGCCCTTAGGATCCGAAATTGCTTTTTTCTTAATTGACGATCCCAATGATCGAATTAGCCCAAATTGAGGCCACCAATGGATTTGGCATGATGAAAACTATAGGGTAGGGATGTTTAATTTGAATGGGTATGCCCACATGAAGTTTAATTTCAAAAATTGAGAAACCGGGGACTAAATTGAAAGATTTTTATGCAATTAAGCCCTTTTGGTTAAAATTGATCAAATTGGAGGGCCAATTGACCCAATTGCATTTCGAGACTTTAGAATTCAATGTCATAGCTTATAAAAAGAGAGAATTGAAAATTAAAAGACTCGAAAAGGAATTTTTTTGCTCGGTTCGGGTTTATGTTTGTGAAGAAACATAGTAAACCGAGCCGAATTTTCAAGATTTAAGGTGACAAACTTGAAGAGGAATTTAAAACAAAATTATTGAATATTTGTTTGTATTTTTCTGACCACGAATGGTATTTTTCTGATTTTTTGGGTATTTTTATAATTAAATAAATTCGAAAAATATTAAAAAATACCAAAAAATATTTTTTGTTCAAAATTGGTTCCTGAAGCTAGGCTAAGGCTTCCAAAGTTGATTTTGTGATTTTATGTCCCTTTTTTATATTTTTAATTAATTTTAAAGAATAAAAATCACAATAATACATTGTCAAAAATCAGGTGTCAACAGCTGCCCCTCTTTGAGAGTCTTTGAGAGGAATCTCGTCAGAGGTTTCTCTCAAAGATAAGGTGGCACCTGATTCCTAACCGACTCGACTGGGAAAATGAGAGAAGAAATGCTACGACATTGAATCTTTAATGCTCATGATAAAAATTCAAATTAATCCCTGGATTGCTCTAACCATTTGAACATGGGCCGGAGTGAGAGAGGCTTACCTGAAGCTCACCTGTCGGATGCTGCCGGTTGCGACGACTTTCCAGAAGATGCCTAGGACTCGTCATTTAGAATATCCTAGGGAGATTAAGCTCTGACCTGTATGGTAGGTCATACCATTATGGGATTCCTAACTGGTAGGAACCTAAGGAAGGCGCATCCCACACTTTGGGATTTTGCCAAGGATTTTGATCCGTATGGTGGATTAGACCATAAGCGGTTCGCCTACAGTAAGGCTTACCTAGGAAAAGAACTTCTTCAACATTTGGAATTAGTCAAAGTTTTGATCCGTATGGGGGATCAGACCATTGGGTTGATCCTTATGGCGGTATTTACCAATGAGTTGACCCTTATGGCGGTTTCTACCATGAGTTGACCCTTCAGGCGGTATCTACCTTCGATTTGACCCTTCATGCGGTTTCTACCATGAGTTGACCCTTCAGGCGGTATCTACCTTTGATTTGACCCTTCAGGCGGTTTCTACCATGGGTTGACCCTTCAGGCGGTATCTACCATGAGCTGACCCTTCAGGCGGTATCTACCTGAGTTGACCCTTCAGGCGGTATCTACCTTGAATTGACCCTTCAAGCGGTTTCTACCTTTGATTTGACCCTTCAGGCGGTATCTACCTTTGATTTGACCCTTCAGGTGGTTTCTACCTTTGTTTTGACCCTTCAGGCGGTTTCTACCTTGAGTTGACCCTTCAGGCGGTATCTACCTTGGTTTGACCCTTCAGGCGGTATCTACCTTTGTTTGACCCTTCAGGCGGTATCTACCTTTGATTGACCCTTCAGGCGGTATCTACCTTTGTTTTGACCCTTCAGGCGGTTTCTACCTTGAGTTGACCCTTCAGGCGGTATCTACCTTGAGTTGACCCTTCAGGCGGTATCTACCTTGAGCTGACCCTTCAGGCGGTATCTACCTTGAGTTGACCCTTCAGGCGGTATCTACCTTGAATTGACCCTTCAGGCGGTTTCTACCTTTGATTTGACCCTTCAGGCGGTATCTACCTTTGATTTGACCCTTCAGGCGGTTTCTACCTTTGTTTTGACCCTTCAGGCGGTATCTACCTTAGTTTGACCCTTCAGGCGGTATCTACCTTTGTTTGACCCTTCAGGCGGTATCTACCTTTGATTGACCCTTCAGGCGGTATCTACCTTTGTTTTGACCCTTCAGGCGGTTTCTACCTTGAGTTGACCCTTCAGGCGGTATCTACTTTGGTTTGACCCTTCAGGCGGTATCTACCTTTGTTTGACCCTTCAGGCGGTATCTACCTTTGATTGACCCTTCAGGCGGTATCTACCTTTGATTTGCTTTGAAAAGGGGTCTCATGACGAGGGTTCTCCACGTCCGATGAGACTGCCTCAATTTTGAGAATGGGTCTCATGACGAGGGTTCTCCACGTCCGATGAGACTGCTTGATTTTTGAAAAAGAGGTCTCATGATGAGGGTTCTCCACGTCCGATGAGACTGCTTAAATTTTGAAAATGGGGGGCTCATGACGAGGGTTCTCCACGTCCGATGAGACTGCTTGATTTTTGAAAAGGGGTCCTAGGACGAGGGTTCTC
The DNA here is from genome assembly GCA_021437785.1 of Rhodomyrtus psidioides. Classification (NCBI taxonomy): domain Eukaryota; kingdom Viridiplantae; phylum Streptophyta; class Magnoliopsida; order Myrtales; family Myrtaceae; genus Rhodomyrtus; species Rhodomyrtus psidioides. The sequence goes on along the minus strand of JAILYB010000023.1, from coordinate 86,469 downwards.
CACGTCATGCTAGGACTGTTTGATATTTTTGAAAATGGGTCCTAGGACGAGGGTTCTCCACGTCATACTAGGACTTGGGTCTGTTGAGGCGACATTCTGGGAGCTGGGTTCTCCAGGTATCCTGCAGAAAGTTCAAACCTGAAAGATTTTTCTTCACCGAGAAAATATTAATAATCTTTGGGAAGACCACGGCTGTCCATTTTGACAAAAACCGTATGACTTAAGTTTTAATTGTGAAATGTGCATTTTGATGCTGGAGGTTATCCAAAGCATTCTTGTAACACACAGATGTGATCACAAATTCCTTGTGCGGCAAATCTGGATCAAACAATTTGAAATTTCCAAAAAGAGTTTGTTCAAAACATCTATTGGAATATTTTTCGACGAGGAGGTCTTTTCACCTGTTTTGAGATAGTGGTCTTTATAGGGGATGCACTCAATTCCCTACTAACCTGTGCCTAGGTTTTAGGCTCATTCGCAGCGCATACATTTTGATCGGTCGGGAGGTCTTCCACGGGACCGTAATGTTGAGCTTGGATATTGGTTTTCAAGGGGGACCCGCTTTGGAGTCAAGGCCATTGAATGAAAGTTTTCGCCATCTGCTCCGGGTTTACAAGTCAAGAACCCTGCAAAATGAGAAAGAAATAGTCTTGCTCGTACTTCTTCGAGCTAAGCTATATGTTAACCCAAGTGTCTTAGTCAGAGAAGACTGTTTCAGGGTTATGATGTCAGTAGGATTGGGGACCGAAAAAGGCTTGTTTTTTGCCCAGAATTCATGACGGGTTTGACATTGGTGATCATTGCTGATTTACCACATGTCCTTTCCTTTCTGCATCTTTAGTTTTTGAGGTGTACAACCGATTTTGAGGTGTGCACCAGCTCTTTAGAGAGCGTCTCTTGTTGCATTCCGAGACCGACTCTCTCCATTTCTTTGTTCTGTGCTTGGCAGCATTTGGGGAGCAGATTTTTTTATTTGGTTCCTTCAGGGATTTCCTCTTTTCCCATTCAGGCTTCATTGTGGATCAATCAAAGAACTTACATGAGCATCGGCCTTGCTCTTACCAGGCACTTTGCTTTTTCTTGATGCTAGGGATTATTATTTTTTCTTTGAAATCCCGGTTCTTCTCATCCTCGATGGGATCATGTCAGACGTATGTCTGAAAGTCTAAACACGCCTTAAATATCAACCCCGGAATCCTCTTCGTAATCCCTGAGTCTTGAACTCCTCCATTTTGAGGTGGTGCTGCATCCGTCTTGGAATGATCACCAATGGGTTCATAAAATGAATTTGCAGGCTCAAGTTGGCTGTGCAAAGGATTCAGTGTGTGGGATAGAGAAATGAATGCTTCTCGTCATCCTATGGCACTTGGATTACCATATAAACAACACACAAAGATTGATGTTAGTCCGAGCAGGAAAATTTCTAACCATTTTCTCCCGATGCTGCTGGACTCACCTCCATTTTGCCCCGATGTAGGGTGGTTCTTGACAGGGTTGAGAATGAAAACCGCCGTTTAAAGGGGTTGTCAATGGTCACCTGTAGTGTTTGGGGATATGAAACGAATGCCTCCGTCATCCCAATCTATGTAATTGCTGCGAATAATCCCTACTTCCGTAGGTCCAGATTTTGCTATCTGATCCGCTCCACTTCTCTCTCAAGTGTGTATAGGACGTGTTTGGATTAGGCTTTGCCTCTCGTCTTTTGAGAAAACGTCCTTTTGAAAGTTTTGAACAACTTTTGATTGGAAAAATCTCTTTCTATTTTCTCCGAAAAATTTCCTCCCAATGGGGCTTTATGATGCACATGCATGTTTCATTCATATTCAGACAACCTCCTGTTTCAAAACATGAATGCCAATGAAATTTGAATTCTATGCCTTTTCTAGACATTAGATTCTGAAAGCTCTTCTTTTTCTCTCTGTTTTTTATTTAACATCTTCAATGGATTGGGGAAAGGGATACTTACCTGTCCCCCGCGGCTGGAGATCCCTGAAAATGCGGAAGAAACATGTTATTGTACGTTCACGAATTTTTCAAAAAATTAGAACGATACAATTTACCCTTGGTCATGTATTCCAACGGGTAATACATAGGATGTGAAAACCCGTTTTGCCTTGATGGCGAGTCCCTGTAAAAAACAAACAATAAGTGTCAGTTCGCGTTCCAAAATTCAAGACAAATTGGAACGATACCGCATTGTTCTTGCTTGGCGTTTTCATTTGAACACAAACGCGCGGCTTGCAGAAATTGGCCAACTATATTGTGGCCACGATCCCTCCGTTTGGTTGGCGATGAATCATTCTCGAGGATTTGCCCCAGAGGAGATCCATTTGTGTTTTTGGGCGCATTCCAACGCCATTCTTCAAAGTTCCTTTTATTCAAGGAAAAAGGAAATTGTTATCGGAATGCATGTCAAAGCATGATGTGTGGAAGCGATACTTTTTACCCTCCACTCGATCTTATAATCAAAGACCATTTCTTGGAGTGCATGACTTCCAAGGCCGATAATTTTGTTCGCTCCCCAATTAGTGAGTTCTTTTCTTTTGTGGCTTTCGGCGCCAACGCCTTCCTGCTAAATGAGGAAAAACTCATGTTACATGTGGGATCTTTGGAGATCAAATTGGAACGATACAAGGTTACCGTTCACCCAAATTCGCATCTTGGGATTTGATTCTGATGCGGACGACTCTGTTATTGCGTCCATTGACTTTGCCAAAGGAGAAACGTCCGGCGTACAAATGATTCACTTGCCCCAGTTAGGCATGGTTTTGCTGTTTGTCATCTCTGGATTCGATGACCCTGGTCTGATGCGCTTTCATGGGGGATCATGAGAGTTTGCCCCCGGTTTAGCTCCTCAAAGCAAATGGGGGGAACCTACTCCCATTGATTTTTGTAGATTCTGATCATCCATCTCGATTGTCAGAGTCCTTGATCAATTTAATCTGTCTCAAGACAGCTTGATATTATTGGGATTCGTCATGTGGCGGTTTGGTGATTCTCTCGATCACAGTCGCCATTTGAGGTATTTGATGTTCCATGTTTGTTATTTGAAAGCATTACATCCTGCGTCCTCTGCTCTTGATTATCACCTGAGAGGAAAAAGAAAGGAAGCATTATTCCCATATCAAGAACATAATCATTTTGGAACGATACGTCCTTTTACACTTGATTTGCATTCCGTTTTGATGTTGCATATTGATATGCACAACATCTATCAAATTCCTCCATCCGTGCTTGAAGGTATTTACAACGCCTACGGTTCATTTGTCCCAGCTGGGCGACGTCTGTTTTGTCATTTGAATGCATGAGTTTTTGGGTGCATTGTCTCTTTTATCACCTGAGATAAAGAAAAATGGAGAAAAACTTATCCCCAGATCTGATTAAAAATCAATTAGGAACGATACGTCTTTTCACCAAACGAGTGGCTCTGCTGCCAAATGTATTTCGCACTGAAGGGACGAATTCCACTATGCTCCACAGGTTTGGGGAATTTGCCCCCATTTTCGATAGAAATGAGCCTTATCAAGATGTATACAATACAAATAGATCCCTAATACAATCAATCTAAGGGACGAGATAGAGAGGATCTCAGCAAAGTTAATCATATACAAGAGAACTAAGAATGTCAAATCAATCAAAGGAATGTGGTCCGAACACTTGGAGATGCCCCAGTTCCAGTCTTCGAGATGTGACTCCAGGATCACCGATTTTTTTTTAGGTGGTTTTAGATATACCAACCATCTAAAGACATGCATATGAGACAAGTGAGGATAAAACTTCTAAAAATCCAAGGATTTGGCACCTAAGGTCAAGGTTCCCACCTCGAGTTCTAGAAAGAGCCGATTCCATTGCACAACTATCGTTGCATTGGGACTCGATCCATAGTTCGAAGTGAGCGGAATTGAAAAGTGGATTACCCCATGTTTTTCCTCACGGAGATTCCATTTTCAATTCCTTCTATTGTTTTCCTAAAGAGGGCGCCCGAGGTTTTAGGCGTGGTTGTGTGTATTTTTGGTGTCGTGCTAAAGCGATAAACATGCATCTTATTTAACAATCACCGCTTCAATATAAAACATACACACAATCATTCATTCCTACGCCAACCTGCATAAGACAATGTTAATCACAGACTACCCCCCTTATCACTCCAATCTGCAAAAACATATAACACCTAACATGAGCGGACTTACCTCACCTTCAAGAGCGCCTGCAGGGTTAGAAAAATCACTCAGCGTTTTAATTACGGCCTAAGTCCACTTGAGGTCTAGAATCATATGTTCTAGAGCAAAGTCCCCAGTGGAGTAGCCGGCTGTCGCGACCCGTCCGAAAGCGGACGCGGCTAATGGATTACCGATCGCGGGTCTCGGATCGGCGCGGGCCCTCCCAGGCCCATACCAAATCGCGACGGGAGTATTTTTTTAAAGGATCCGACGATAAGAGTCGATCGCTTTCGACCTTCAGTGTAGTCGTGGTGGCATGTGCAAATTGTGCATGCATTTGGAGTCGCCACCGGTCTTTCTTGGAGGGTAGACCGGAAACCTTACTGACCGATTGGGAGAGGTCGATCAGTTCTGCGGAACCAGAGATTTTGGGTTCGGGGACTTGGTTACGTCGGTGTCATTACCAACGCCCTTTCGGTACCTAACGCGAGTGATTTTCCTAATTAAGATTTCATGCAGGCGCAAGTTCGGGTGAGGTAGGTTTGATTCAGGGTTTCATGCAGATTGGAATACTATTCCTATCAATCACAATCAATTTAAATGAAAGCGCAATCAAATGCATAAATAAACCTCATCGATGCACATCAATCCAAATCAATGGCTTCCTAATATAGCCATAAGGGCTTAGGGAAGGTGTGATTTCGGACCGGGGTAAAATGGGAGGATTTGGAGGCGATTTAGCCCGAAGGGCAAAATCGTCAATTTTTGGAAGATTTGGATGCCGAATTACCCAAAATATTCCATGGCTAGTTGATTGTAGTCATTTCCCATTCTTGAGAATTTTTTTGGAATTTCTTGATTTTTCTTCAATTTTTTGGAGACGATTCGCCCAAAGGGCGAAATCGTCATTTTTAAGAAGGAATGGGTTCAAAACACCCGGGATGAGCCTTGGCCAGTTGATTGTGGCCATTTCCTATTTTTTGGGATTTTTCTAGAATTTTTAGAATTTGTTTTGGAAGACGGTTTGCCGGAAGGACAAAACCGTCATTTTTGGAAAGATCGGGGGTCAAAAGACCCAAAACAGGTCGTGGCCAGTTGAATGTGGCCATTTCCTATTTTCTGGAATTTTTTAGAATTTTTCTGAATTTTCCGAATTTTTTTGAATTTTTTATGATTTTCTATTTTTTATTGATTTTTGAATTTTTTATTATTATATTATTATTATTATTATTTAAAAAAAAATAATGTATATAACAATTATCCGGACCGGGTCGAATGACCCGACCCACAACCCAGACCCGGATCGGCCAAAACGACGACGTTTTTGATGTTTTGAAGGTTTTTCTATTTTTTTATCATTTTTTTATTATATCCGAAAATCCTACAGATCGGACGGTCCACATGATGCCACGTGGCCATTCCTGGTGCGTCCGATCTTGGATAAGATCGGACGATCCACAGAAAGCCACTCGGCACCATCTCAGCCGTTTGATCGATTATCCGAAAATCATTTATTAATTTTCTAAAAATTCACGATCGCGACACGTGTCGCGATCAGGACCGTTCAAACCAACTCACCTCGGCACAGCCCCCACCCGGCTGACGTGGCTGCTGATGTGGCACGCCACGTCAGCCATTGACCTTTGACCGCCGGCGAAGTCGCCGGAGAAGACAATGAACAGTGGAAATTCCGGCGACTTCGCCGGAATTCTCGCCGGAGACCCTCGAAACCGAGCCGAATCTTGGCATTTTTCGCCCGTTCTCACGGCGCTCGACTCCCTACCGGCTCGGCTTCAATATTCAACAAAAACATGCCCCCATGCACGTCCGAAAATTGGCGAATCGAACCTCCCCGAGCCGGCGCCGGCGAACCAATTTTCAGAAAATTTTTTATCGACGAAAGCTTGTTCTATCCATTCAAGAAGCATCTAAATAAGGTTTAGGGACTTACCTTAGGTCGCATAGGACTCGGCGACCACCGGTTTCGCCGGTACGGGTTCTCGGCTCGGTCCGAGCACGTGGAGCTCCGGCTACCACTTCCGGCGCGGTTTCAATGCCAAAGAACAGGTAAGTCGAGCTTAGGGGGGTTCTAGCGAAGGTTTAAGGCAAGAATGACACTAAATATGGCTCGAGACAGCCCGGCCGAGACTCGAAAATTACAAAGCCCATTTGGGCATTTCATCAAACATCTTGTGTGCACAAAGAGGAACGGAAGTCAGAGGAAATATCGACCTGTTTCGGGGCTGTCGGCGACGGCCTGAGCTTCGGCAATGGTCGGTAAGTCGTCTGGGCAGTCAGGGATCATCGGCTCCTTCTCCGTTTTCGCTCGAATCTCTCAACTCCACCAACTCTCTCTTGCCTCTCTCCCCGGCCCGTGCTTTTTCTAATAACCGAGCTTCCCCCCTTTTTTTTTTATTTTCCGACCGGCCTTCGTGCCCATCCACTACCAAAAGCCAGCATCCAATTCATGCTTTTGTCGGCCCTTGGTTCCTTTTCTTTGTTTATTCTGCTCCGTCCCCCCCATCCTCCGTTTGCTCTGCTTTCGGCGACGTGGGTCTGCAACAAAGTTGCAGACCCGGTCGGACCGGGTCGGGTCGGGTCTGACCCGACCGGCCCGGTTCGACCAAATCGGTCCAAATAGGCCCCAAATCGACCCATTTTTATAAAATTGATGGCAAAATCGGATTCCCCAACATGTTTTCTATCGAAAATGGGTATTTTCATGAATCAATTGATTGAAATTTAATGAAAACCCCAAATTGCCCTTAGGATCCGAAATTGCTTTTTGCTTAATTGACGATCCCAATGATCGAATTAGCCCAAATTGAGGCCACCAATGGATTTGGCATGATGAAAACTATAGGGTAGGGATGTTTAATTTGAATGGGTATGCCCACATGAAGTTTAATTTCAAAAATTGAGAAACTGGGGACTAAATTGAAAGATTTTTATGCAATTAAGCCCTTTTGGTTAAAATTGATCAAATTGGAGGGCCAATTGACCCAATTGCATTTCGAGACTTTAGAATTCAATGTCATAGCTTATAAAAAGAGAGAATTGAAAATTAAAAAACTCGAAAAGGAATTTTTTTGCTCGGTTAAGGTTTATGTTTGTGAAGAAACATAGTAACCCGAGCCGAATTTTCAAGATTTAAGGTGACACACTTGAAGAGGAATTTAAAAAAAAATTATTGAATATTGTTTTGTATTTTTCTGACCACGAATGGTATTTTTCTGATTTTTTGGGTATTTTTATAATTAAATAAATTCGAAAAATATTAAAAAATACCAAAAAATATTTTTTGTTCAAAATTGGTTCCTGAAGCTAGGCTAAGGCTTCCAAAGTTGATTTTGTGATTTTATGTCCCTTTTTTATATTTTTAATTAATTTTAAAGAATAAAAATCACAATAATACATTGTCAAAAATCAGGTGTCAACAGTCATCTTCAGCGAACTGATCGAAGCATCTCAGTTCATCTAGCCATTCTCTAGTCCATGGTATAATGACTTCTGGAGTCTTCTCGCGTTTCGACTTTTTAAGGACAATGTGTTTCGGCCTTGTCTTGATTGCAGGACGTCTCCTTTTTCCCCAAAGGGTGATCATGGGCATATCTCCCTTAGCTCCCTATTGAGCCTTTCGACGAGCATACGCGTCCCTAGCTAAGGGGTTGCGATGTTGTCTCTTCATTTCCAAGTAGTCCTTGAACATTTCGTCTGCTTGTCGCTTAAACTTGAGGTTATCGACATAGTAGCGGGTTTGGCAATCTTCAGCGTATCCCAACTTGCGTCAAGTTAGCTCTCGGCCATGCACAAATCTGGTAAAGTGCAACCTCGTGTTCGGTCCAGGACGAGTGACTTTCCTTAGGTATTCGAAGGTCACCAACTCTGTTGAACTTTTAAGGAACAGTGACATCCTACCTCTTTATCATTGTTATTTTCATTAGTCACTTGAGTGATTTTTTTTATTATGCAAATGCATGTGAATGTATGTAATGCATGAGTCATACTATGGAACAGGGAATAGTAATGTACATTGAAAATAAATGCCTTACCAACCAAACTCGGGGAATGTGAAATGTTCTCCTGTAACAACGTGCGGTTTTAGGTATACCAACCATCCATAGACATGCGCATGAGACAAGTGGGCATACTCTAAAAATTAAAAATCAGGTGAGGAACCTATGGCTCAAGCTCCCACGATCCAAATGAGGCAGATTCCTCCCCAAGGGTACCCACCCAAGAGGGCTAGATATCGCCAATTTGGATTGTGAGCGGGAACGAACACGAAAGTCTCAAGTGCCATCAAACACGAGATCCTTTCGCATCCTTTCCCTATCTATGGTAACCTAGAGGTGGTTTGCAGTCGCGTTTTGACCGCCAGTGTGTGCGATGTGCCGTGATCATCACAATGCAAGGTCATGCACAACAGTTTGTATCAAACATAGCTTCAATATGTGCGTAAGATAAACATACATTCCCAACTCCAACCTGCAGGAAAAATGTCAACAATCACTCCACCCCTTATTTTTTCAATCTGCAAAAACATCTAACACAATGGTTAGCGTACATACCTCACCTTCAAGAGCATCTACAGAAAACAAAGTTAGATAAACCAATCAACTTTTTAACCGGCTCAAGTCCTCTGGAATTCTTAAACCAGAGATTCTGGTTTAGAATAGTCCCCAATGGAGTCGCCAATCTGTCGCGACCCTCTCTCGGAGCGCCCTGTCGGAAGGGGCTAATGGGCTGCCCGATGTTGCCTAATCGGATGCGGGCTTCTCCCAAGGTCCATTACCCAAATCGCAACGGCTGGATATACGTGGTCGACCTTCAATGCGGTCTGGTGACATGTGATATGTGTACATGCCAAGAAGTCGCCACCAATCGTTTCGTGGAGGGTACGATCGGAAACCCTATCGAATAATTGGGAGCGGTCTATTCGATTCTGCGAAAACCAGAGAAGTGGGATCGGGGACTTTGATACGCCAACTGCTAGAGTTGACGCCCTTTCGGCACCTAAGTTGGATGATTTATCTAGTCTTAAGACTTCATGCAGACGAGTGGGATATGGATCATAAATCTAGGATTTCATGCAGATAGGAGTAACTATCTTAACACTAACAATCAATAGAAATAAATGCGCAAATCAAGGATCCAAAACATCCGAATAAAACACATGAAAGCAGCATGGCATCCCTGATGAGGCCCCATTGGCCTAGAGAAGTATTAATCAAGGCTTAGAAGTGATTTGGACATGATTCGTCCATAAGGGGCAGAATCGTAATTTTGAGAAATTTGGGGACAATTTGCCTCAAAAGGGAAAAATTGTCATTTCAGATGGAATACACAGTCAAAAGATGTTGGAAATGGGATTGACAATAAAATCCTTCTATTTCCTATTTTTCGGGTGTGACATTCTGAATTCCGACCCTATCTCGAAGCTTATTAATGAATGAATGTCTATTGATGTATTCCAGTTAATCTCGCTCCGAATTGATCACTCTCGAGTCGACTAACCAATGGGGAATGGCCATATAGGATTTAAAGTACGTGGACCAAAGGACTTAACCACGAGTCGACGCTTTGACCATAAGGATCGCCGAGGGAATATTTAGGACCGCTAAAGGTCGATCTAAGAATGGTTTTAGAACGATTTGCTAGTGTCGTGCGATTGGTTCACGGGTGATTCCGTATGACCATGACATGATTTGCGAATTAACCTAAATCGATTCCTAACGGTCGTAACCTTTGGGACTAGTGATTGACCCTCGCGATTACATGACAACCAAAGCCGCCGTGGCTCGAGTAACTCTTAAACGCGACATTAGTCGCGGGTCGATACGCGTAACTCCTGAGAGCCTCCCGTTAGTCTGAGACGCGCTGGAATGACAATTGACTGAATTTAGCCATGGATTGGGCTTCGAGATTGGAGGCCGGACATTCGAGAGTCGCAATGGAGTGAATTTGGACGTCGCCTCATCGGAGAGTTAATAAGATTAGAATTAGCCCCGTATAAGTTAGAAAAGCGAAATTCGAACCGACGAGCGAAATCGACCCTTTTGCCCTAAGCTTAGTACACTTTTCACTAGATAAAGTAAGGGCGAAATGGTCATTTGCCCTCTCTAGCCACCAGCCGAAATTCCAAGGGTAATATGGTCATTTGAGAGATGAATTATTGGAGAAGTGAAAAGACTTGTGATTGGACAATTTTCCCTAAACCTAACCCCATCAAGTAGTCATTCTAAGTTACTATTCCTTGTCATTCACACCCCTAACCACCCCACTATCTAATTTCCCTCCAAAAACCACTCTTGATATTTCCTTTCTCTCTCTCTCCCCCCCTCCATTCGGACGGCAACTCTCTCTCTTCTCCCTCATTCACTCGATCCCTCCCTCTCTCACTCTCATTCGCTCTCTCGCCGTCGCCCGCTCTCTCTCTCGCCAAGCCGCGGCCGACCACCACTTCGCCGCCACTCCGCCACCTTCGACCACCACCTAGGTGACCCTTCCTCTCCCTTTCACCTAGTTGGACCACCGTTGGAGCCCGTAGGCCGCCCGAGTGTCGCCGTTCAGAACCGAACCGGGGGAGGGGAACCGGGGCTGTTCTTTAAGTGTTTGGATGATCTTGAGGTGAGTAGCTCTTGGTGCTTAGATAAACATGATGTGAGGTTGTAGACTTATGTTAGAAGTGGTATTAAGGTTTGTTCTTGGATATTTTGCTTAGAACTCCTAGTGGCCAAACTTCACCGCCGAGGAACCGCCGTGAGCCGCGCCATTTCCACGCCACTTGCTGCCGATTTTTCTTGGACTCTTGAGCTAGGTAAGCTTATTCTAACCCTTAGCTAAGACCTCGTGTGATGGAAAGATCGAGAGAGTGTTAGTTGTGATGAGTTTAATGGCTAGTTGGGAAAGAACCGTAGGGGACCGAATTTGACCTTGGGGGAACCAAGCATGAACTTACCTTTTTAAGACTTGTTGTGTTGATTTCATTGTTGAAGTAGGTTAGGGAATAGGTGCTAGTATAGACCGAATCCCTCATGGCACCATCGGAAGTGATAGGACTTGGTTGAGCTCGTTTATGTTAGCAAAATCCCCGTTCGAGCTTGGGAGGGTTCGGCCATGAGTGTGATTGAATGACTCGATGCATGAAATAATCTAATGAACCCCATTCCTATTCTGGTCGTAGGCTCTAATGTGGGAGCTAATTGATTGGATGGTGCCGTAGTGGTGAAGATTACCCTTGTATGACTATTCAGTGAGTTATGTGGCATAATCGATCGAACGACTCGAGAAATTGTGATAGGGCCGAATGGCCATGGCGATAACAAGTACGTTGTTCCAATCAAATATGATCGATCGTGAAGTATGATAATGGCCTCGATTGATTGTGATGTGATTATATGCCATGATACGGAATCGTGATCTAAAATGGCCGGGTGGTCCTTGTATGGACGATATGCACATGTGATTGTTCTATACTATGATTGGTTGAATTATGAGCCTATGTGCATATAATGCCATGATGCGTTAAACGCGGGGCTTAGTGATATCCTGATGCGTTAAACGCGGGATAGACCTGAGGCGTTAAAAGCGAGTTCCTTGATTTATTAAGCCTGAGGCGTTAAACGCGGGCTCTGCCATGAGTATTACGATCGTAATAAGTATATACATATATATATAAGCTATCCTTTATATTATGAGAAGTTAAGTGCCAAGGTACGGAAGCCAAGCCTAGCCTAGATTGGTGAACTTTGTGTCAATTTGTGCTTTAATTGAGTTACCGCATGCCATTGCTTGTTTTGTACAATTGGTCATTGCATGTGTCTGGGTGTGTCTGGAAGTCCCGAGTGCCTAGCTTAGGGTTAGGACTAGCTTATTGAGTTATCTCACCCCGTCGTGGGACCCACCTTTCAGACCCCAAGCCTTGACCATGCCGCCGCCAGCTTTTGGGGTGCCAGTGATGACCGAGAAGTACGTTACTGAGTACCCAGTGGGCGAGGATGAGGTTTTTATCTATGAGCGTAGTACCGTCTGGGTGGAGGACGGGACAGACCATTGGAGGCTAGATAGGTATGCAGCATGGTGGTATCGAGACGACGTCGCTACTTGGGGACCTCTGCGATCTTTTGACGTGCCTTGGGATATCCTTGAGGAGCAGGACCCGATGATCACATACCCACCCGATGGCGAGATTTCTGATCCGATGACCGGCCTCAAGCCAGGCATGGGCCTCCCAGCAGTGCAGCCACAGCATCCCGTTGCAGATGGCGAGGTCATCAAGCCCTCTGATGCCGACGACGTTCCCATGGAGGAGGCAAGGTACGAGTGGGAGATTGTAGGCGCCGAGGGCGAGCCCATGGACTTAGGGTCCGATTCGGAGGAGGAAGACATCCCAGTGTATTCCAAGTCAGAGCCAGAAGAAGAAGTCCCAGGGAGCCTCAGCCGGGCGATTGGGTAGAGTACCATCCAGCGGCCGGTGTCGCCTGATCCATCAGCAGCGAGCCTGTCTTTTAGGCCTTGTAGCGACCTTTGATTTTTGGAGTATCCCTTAGGGTAGTGGCGCGTGTCCCTTAGTAGATGTCTCTTTTTGAGTAGGCTAACCCTTTTCCTCTAGCCCTAGTTATCTTAGTAGTTCTTGTGTATTTTGTAAAACTTAAAGTTTGTGGTGTAATGGTTAAGTGTCTATTTTTCCCTCAAGTCATCTTATTGTCTTATGCATGGAGTTACGTATGTCGCTTCCGCATGTGCATATGAGTCTCATTAGCTAGTGCGATCTGTTGGATCCTAGGTAAGAGACTAAACAGTTTGGCAGTAAGGCGATGTTGCGCGCTAAGAAGGACTCGAGGCGTGACATCGGGAATTTTCAGAATTTTTCTGGAATTTAAAAGTGATTTTACATTCGGATGGATAAAATCTTCATTTTTAAACGGAGATAAGAACTGAAAATCTCAAATATTAGGGTTGGTCACCCACCTGACCCAAACCCTAATTTTAAGTCATTCTCAAGACTCGATTGGAACAAGAAAGATGATTTTCCCATTGAGGTGCAAAATTGTCATTTTGAGAAAAGGGACGTGACTCGAAAACCCAAGCCTAAGAATTGGTCGCCTAACCGACCCTAATTCTTACCTTGGCATTATCGGCCTTATCTTGCATATACAGTAGAGGCGACTTACCCTTAGAGGGTAATGTCGTCAATTCTTCGGAAGAACGGATAAGAAAAACCAAAAATAGGGTTGACCAATTGTCTGTGGTCAATCCACGATTTTTGGGGATTTCTGAAGTGTCTAGGATTTTTCCATAATTTTTCTATTTTTTTTTCGGATTTTCTAGGGTTTTCTAGCATTTTTTGGTTTTTCTAATATTTTTCTATTTTTTTATTTTTTAAAATCATTTTCTGAATTTTTTATTTAATAAATATTTTGGACCGGGTCAACCCGACCCACTCGGGTCGGAACCCGGCCCAGACCCTGATCTGCGCGACCCGCTCTCAAAACGACGACGATTCTCCCTTTTTTTTTTATTTTCGAATTATTCAGACTTGATCAAACGGTTCCTATTGAACCGCGTGGCTAACCTACGGCCGTCGGATCAGATTACTAAAACCTACGGCCTAGATGGAACGGAGACTCAACCAGGGCCGTCTGATCCCTTTACTAAAACCTACGGTCAGGATTAGAACGCGAGACTTGATATGGACCGTCCACCCTCACTAAACTAAACGACGTCGCGCTACCACTAACCTGAACGGGGCCGTTTCAACCAATTTTGATTTTCTAATATTTAAATATTTTCGAATAAACCTAATTACTAATCGGACGGCCTCTAGAATTTAGACTCGATTTATCTGAGCCGTCCAATCTATTTATTCGAATAACAGACCCCCAACGGCCGTGCTGACTAGACTGACACGTGGACCAATGGCTGACTGCCACCAAGGCTTTTGACTCGTTGACTCTGCCACGTCAACTTCGTCTTCAACCTTGCGACTCCGACGAAACGAACGGCTGAGAACCTTCGACGACGATCCAACGGTGGAACTTCTGCTAAATCGTGCGAGACCAACACCAATCGACTCGTAATCGTCTTTAGTCTAACATATCTAAGAATCAGAACATCTAATTCACAAAATTGCGAGCATCATGCAAAATGCCGAGTACGGCCATGGAAATCCAATAGCTCAATTCATAGCAAATCATGGCAATTCAGTCACAGAATAGCATCAATGGAGGTTCAGAAAACTTACCTCGAGCTCCGATCGAGCTCACACAGCCTAGATTTGGCTAGGCAAGAACGAACAAGGATCGGCTATGGAAGCTAATTTTGAAGACTCAATTCGAGGTATTCGAGCGAAATCGATGCAAAATGAAGATGCAATGATGGTTAGGGATGTGTGAGGAGTAAAACGCCTACCCTAACTCGAAGAACCAAGGTCGGAATCAAGTTCCGCCATTAAAGCACAATACGAAAGCTTGAAGACCAGACTCACTTATTTTCGTGGTTTTAGCTCGCGCGGTTGATGGCGATCGCTTCCTCTCAGTGTGGGTAGTCTCCTAATAGTCTCCTTAAGGTTTGGCCTTGCCTAGAAAGGCCTGACTGACGCTCTGCAGATTCGAGCTCTGCCCTCGACAATGGTGATGGAGGGCGAGCTCTCTCTCGTTCGTTCTCCCTCTTTTTCGATTCTGTTTTCTCTTCTTCGACTGAATCAACCACCTTCTCGTTTTAGAAGGTCCAATAGCTTTTATATCTGTTTGGAATTTTGGCGCCGAATCAGGGAAAGGAGGATCAGTGACATCCGCACGTGAAAACACGTGCGAAATGGTCACCGACGACCGGTAATCGACGGGCATGAAATGGCAAATCTGTTCGGGACCTCCGGTGATCGCATTTGGCACGAATTTGGACGAATTTCATCTGAGTTCTGTCGCCGTTGACTTTTGCAGATACCGCAACCTTGATCGGCCGATTACTCTCTGTTCTGGCGACCATTGCTCGTGTTTTTGAATTGAATCGACGGGTAATGACTCGAGGAACAAAACACCTCTTCCAATAATGGCCGTTTTCACCCTCAATTTTTCCATTGAAATCGACCCTGACACTTTTCATTCGCACGGGTCCTTTAGGAGGAAGACGACACTGTAGCGAATCGGTTCGACCGGCGGTCTGACCGGTCTGAATCGGTTCCGACTTACAATTTTTCAAATTAAACCCAAATTAATGGGAAATTTTTGCAGTTGGACCTCAGAATCGAATTTAGGGTATGAATTTTATCAAGAAATGTGGTTTTGCCCAAAAGTTCATATCAATTTCAACAAAAACCCCAAATTTTCATTTAATTGAAAATCGGGGCATTGTCCAATTGAAGGTTCAAATAATCAAATTGGACCAAATTACCTATGCCAATCGATTCAAAATGATGAAAACCATTGGGCAGTGTGTTTAATTTGCAATGGTAGTCTTTGAATTGAAAGTAATTTCAATTATGCCCAATTTCAAGGACTAAAATGCAATTTAGCAGTCAAGTTTGCCCAATTTATGCAATTAGACATTATGTGAGGGTAATCGGGTTAATTGCAATAAGAGACAATTAGATTGAATGTCAAGATCCTAAAAAATGCCAAAATTGCAAATTAAAAGACTCAATTGATATTTTTTTACCAAATTCAATCATATGTGTTACAATGGAACACGTAAAATTGAATCGGATTTTGGACTTTTTGTGAGGTCAAAAGATAAGGGATTTAAAAGAAAAATATTGACTATTTTTCCATATTTTTATGACCTCAAATGTTTTTTTCTTGATCTTTCTAGTATTTTCCTAATTTCTAAAAATATTAAAAAATGCGAAAAATATGAAAAATTATTTTTTGTCAAAAATGGTTCCTTAGGCTTGGCCAAGGCCACCAAAATTGATTTTGTAATTTTTATATTTTTTATGAAGTTTTTATGAATTTTCTAAGAAATAACAAGAAAAGACTGATCCAAAATTAGGTGTCAACAATGCGCCACTTATATGCCATGCATTGCTTAACTTACTCTAGCGGACCCTTCCTACGGTCTCGCTACCCAGTCACCCTAGATCTCATTCCTCCTTATTACTCCAATCCCTAATCACTCGGATCGAGCTAAACCCCGCTCTGATACCACTTAACTAGGATGTCACGTCCCGCTTCCCTTACGAGAGCGCACATCCGCAACCTGCCGTCGTACCTATCTTAGGACATCCCTCTAATACGGCCAAAGGAAAAGGGACTCGCAACGGAAGCCTTAAAGAAAAATACATCTTCACCACTACAAACTCACCCTTATAATAAAATAATAGAATGAGATGCGGGGCAAAAAAAATAAAAGACCTTTTTATATAACCAAAGGATCAGTATGTACACAAGAGACCAAAACTAGCTCATAACATCCATAGGGTCGAGGAGACAAGAGGGCAACAAAAGAAGACCACTAAGCCCTACCACTAGACCAACCCCACCAAAAAGACGCTCCAAAAAGTCGAACGACCACAAACGTCCTAAGTGGTACTAATATCATCAGCTTGCTCCATGTCCTCAGCTAGGTCGTAGTCCGAGAAAATCTCTGATGAAACCTCAATGGAATCCTCTTCCATGTCGTCCTCGGAATCTGAAACTCCGATCACCTCTATGCTTGCCTCGCCCGCTGGCTCTCCCTCCGGCACGTTTCTTGATCCCACTGTGGAAGCCTCTATCTCTGTAGATTCTCTAGAAGGATGACACCATGCAGGTACAACTCTTCTCGGGACATCTTGAGGCCTCAACTGTTCAGACATGACCTCACCTACTCTACGGTACCATGCCTCAAACCTGTGTGGTTTGCTCGGCTCTCCTGGCTCATCCACTCAAACTACTGTAGTTCGTCTAACATATACTGTACCACGACCGTCAGGAAATTCTTCTATGTACTTAGTCATTTCTTGGGGTTCACCCAGCCGGATCGGCAGCATTTTCAGTTTTTAGGGTCTGAAAAAGAATAGGGTCCCACTACGGGGTGAGATCGACATCTCAATAAGGTGAGTCCTAACCCTAAGCTAGATTGACCGTACACTTAGGCGAATGCAAATATGAACAACATGCACAAGTATTCGCATAACGCATCTAATAACCATATATTCACACATGGGTATCATTCAATATCAATAAAGCAGTCAAAGCATCAAATCTCTTTATATTAGCAAAGTATGCATTACAAAGCCATATCACACCTTCCTTCCTTCCCGACTTCCTACTCAATCAAGCCCGCGTCTTAACGCGTCAGGATACTAACCATTTCAATTCCGCGACTACTTTGCATCAATGCTTGTCACCACTCCTCAACCCCGTGTCATATAGGCACCTTAGGGTATTTCGTAACTTTCCAACCCCGTGTCATATAGGCACCTCATGGTATTTAACGACATTCGACACGCGATTAGATCGCCTCAGAGTACCACAACTTCCCGATATGCCAGGACTCATCACAATCAAGATTTCAGGATTAAATACAAACTCATGTATGGAGCTAGCAATCTAGAGCATGCGAGACAACCAATTTCAAAGGTCAGAAGTGGCGATCAATTCATATCATGCACATTCAAGAAGAGTTCAAACAAATGACACACCACATGAACACACATGGCCCATTTCACCATAAACTAGCATAATCCCCAATCAATTCACCCAATCGAGTCCAGTCCCCCTAACCGAGGTTTAGAACTTCCTTACCTCAAGCTCAATTCAACAAAATTCACTCCTCAAGTACTTCAATTATTTAGCCTCAGCAATTTCCAGAACAGGGCAGCAGCAAACCTAGTGAAAATCGACCGATTCGTCAATTTTTCTTCGCCCAATCCTCAAACCACGAGACATAAACCTCAATAACACAACAATAGACGTCCTAGTGCTTCTCAACGATGAAAATAAGGCTCAATTCCAACATGAACAGCCCTCACCAGCTCAACAAAACAGAACCGAAACAGGGTACCCCCTGTTCTGTTCCAATCTAGCTCAATCAGTCCCAAACTCAACCCAATTCCTCAATTTATCCACACGTATCCTTGCTAACACCAAGTTCTATGTAATAAGGGGCCTCACCGAAATTTCAACTCAAGGCGACACCAAATGAACCTTGAAAGGCGCCAACTCCTCCCGGTCTGCAGATGGACAGATTCTGTCCTTCAAATACCATAATGGATCGAGATCAAGACGTTACCCAATTTTGCCCAACTTTTGACAGCAACACAATATATAAGTCTACTAGGCGTCCACAAAATTTGAGCTTAAAATTCGTCCATTAAGGGGTCTAACTAAACACAAACCGAAGCCTACCTCCTGTTGAGTCAGTTTCCGTCGACTCGCGGGAGATTGGGCGGCCGGAGTTCCACAGGTGGCCAATCGACGCGATTCTTCTTGGAAAAGTTCGGAAATAGGAATATCTTCGCGGTGATGGGTGGCTCGCAACCTGTTTACCAGCGGTTGAGGAGCTAGGTGACGATGAAGGCGGCAGAAATTTCTAGTCTGAGCAGCTCTGGTTCTGATCGTGAGGAAGGAGGAAGAAGAGCAATGAAGATAAAGATACATATGATGGTGTCGTGTAAATGAGCTGGAGGAAGAAGAAAGAGAGAGCTATCTCATCAAATGAAGCTTCAAGAAGGCTTATGTGTAATGATTAATTAATGAGGCACCATCCATTGATGACACTTGGCTCATATTAATAAAATCCAACTTTTATTCCATTTTTGCCCGTAAGATTTCGACTGATGCAAGGAGATAAGCAAATGACAAAAATGCCCTTGTCCAATTAATAAAATAGGGTTGACGCTCTAGGGGCAATTTCGTCTTTTCGCATCCTTCGTCCGAAAATTCATTTTTCTGTCAATTTTCATCCTCGATTAGGCGTCGTCCAATCCAAACTCATTGCTACAAATCTTCATTTTCATTTTTCCATTTCCGAGATCCCAAATCGTGATCGATTTCTCGTCGTCCGTAATTTCAATTTATCTCGAACTAACGGGCGGCTTTTGCGGACATTACGTGTATCGACTCTGTGATTCGTATCACACTAAGGAAAATCCAACTACGGTGATTTTGATTGTTATGTAATCGCAAGGGTCTATTACTAGCCCCGACGGCCACGATCGTCATAAATCGATTTAGGAAAAATTTGCAAATCATACGTTGGTTAAGCGGCATCACCCGTGCTCCAATCATATAACACTAGCAATGAATTCCTTAATCATTCTCTAATCGGCATCGGTTCTAAATATCCCTCGACGATCCTTATGGTCAAAAATTCTGTTTTCGTGTCAAATTTCCTAAGTCCATGTACCTCGTCGCGAGTTAGCCTTTCCCCTTCGGTTAGTTAACTCATGACTGATCAGGTCAGAGCGAGATATAACTGAAATACTTCGATGGATATCTTACAGTCAAAGGTCTTGCAATGACATGAAAATCAGACTGTCACAAAGTATGTGATATACTATATATTCAGAAATCCTATATGTGGTGGGAAGTGAGGGCCACTTCTGTGAGAATTGAAAAGGCCGAATTCTCTAAAGCACTCATGAGACCAGGCAGTGTTCATTGCCAAAACGAAGACAACAGTGAGAACCAACTTTATTTGAAGGAAAGTTGTGTGTTTCCTATTGTCTAGGCTTACATCAAAGGTCGACAGTTCAAAGACATCAAGTCTACTCATTGATCGAGTAAGTCCGATGGGTTTCCACTAGGGTAAGTTCAAAGCCTCAAACTACTTATCTCAATGCAATGATCTCTCATGGAATATTCACACATTGCATGTCATGCATTTATGGAGAGTTTTGATAATTGAACTTCTCATTCATGTGGGGGACTGTTGGAACTTTGATCTCAAAGTCTCATAAGAAGTTGAATGAGAAATGAAGAGTTGTTTCGGTTCGTAACCCTTCATCGATGAAACTGTATGACTTCGTAACATTTCATTGAAACTGTACGATTTTGTGGCATTTCATCGAATCCTTTCGACGAAACCGTGTCTTTTCATCGACGAACCCTTTTGACAAAGCCATATGTCTTCGTAACTCTTCGCTTCACTCTCTATAAATATAAAACATTGACCATCACAGTGGACACGAGCATTAGATACAATTGCTATGTTCGTCATTGTCGCGACCCGTCCGAAAAACGGACGCGGGCTAATGGATTACCGATCGCGAGCCTTAGATCGGCGCGGGCCCTCCCAGGCCCATACCAAATCGCGGCGGAGGTATATCTTTAAGGGATTCGACGATAAGAGTCGATCGCTTTCGACCTTCAGTGTGGTCGTGGTGGCATGTGCAACTTGTGCATGCATTTGGAGTCGCCACCGGTCTTTCTTGGAGGGTAGACCGGAAACCTTACTGACCGATTGGGAGAGATCGATCAGTTCTACGGAACCAGAGATTTTGGGTTCGGGGACTTGGTTACGTCGGTGTCATTACCAACGCCCTTTCGGTACCTAACGTGAGTGATTTTCCTAACTAAGAGTTCATGCAGACGCAATTTTGGGTGATATGAGTCAGGGTTTCATGCAGGTTGGAAGACTGGTCCTATCAAACCACAGTCAATATAATGAAAGCGCAATCAAGTGCATAAATAAATCATGTCAATGCACATCAATTTCAATCATTGGCCTCCTAGTATAGCCATAAAGGCTTAGGGAAGGTGTGATTTAGGGCTAGGGGGTAAAATGAAAAGATTCGGGGACAATTAGCCCGAAGGGCAAAATTGTCATTTTTGGAAGGTTTGGATACCGAATTACCCAAAATATTCCATGGCCAGTTGATTGTGGCCATTTCCCATTTTTGAGAATTTTTTGGAATTTCTTGACTTTTCTTCAATTTTTGGAAGACGATTCGCCCAAAGGGCGAAATCGTCATTTTAAGAAGGGTCTGGGTTCAAAACACCCGGAATGAGCCTTGGCCAGTTGTTTGTGGCCATTTCCTATTTTTTGGGATTTTCCTGGATTTTTAGAATTTTTTTGGAAGACGGTTTGCCGGAAGGGCAAAACCGTCATTTCTGAAAAGATCGGGGGTCGAAAGACCCGAAACAGGTCGTGGCCAGTTGAACGTGGCCATTTCCTATTTTCTGGAATTTTTTAGAATTTTTCTGAATTTTCCGAATTTTTTGAATTGTTTATGAATTTTCTATTTTTTATTGATTTATTGATTATTTTATTATTTTTTATTATTTTCTGAATTTTTTAATATTTAAAAATATTTTCCGGGCCGGATCAGACCCGGCCCACGCCTCTCGGGCGCCCGGCCCGACCCTAGGGGTCGAAACCGGCCTAAAAACGACGCCGTTTTATATTTTTAAACATTTTTCCATTTTTTAACAATTTTTTTTGATTTTTTATCTATTTTATTTAATTATCCGAAAATTCCCCGGATCCGACGGCTCTCATCGCGCCACGTGGCCGCATCCTGTGCGTCTGATCTTCCATTAGATCGGACGATCCATAGAGAGCCACGTGGCTCAATCACAACCGTAGGATCAAAAATCAATTTATTTTCTTTTTTAGAAAAAACCCAAATCGGACGCTCTAGATTGTGCCACGTGGCGACCCTAAGTGCGTCCGATCTTGAATTAGATCGGATGCTCCACAGGCTGCCACTTGGCACATTCATAGCCGTCGGATCGATTTTTAATTAATAATCAGAAAATCATTTATTTAATTCGAAAATCATTTTTTTTTATTTCCCAAAATTTCAGGATCGCGACACGTGTCGCGATCCGGGCCGTCGGTTTTTATTTGTTTAATTCTCGCCGCGGGCCCCCGCATGCTGACGTGGCCGCCTACGTGGCAGGCCACGTCAGCGAGTTGACCGGTTGACCCGGCGGAGGGTCGCCGGAGAAGACGATGAACAGTGTCTATTCTGGCGACCCTCGCCGGAACCTCGCCGGAAAACACGAATCAGCCCCCGAAACATGTTATTTTTCGCCCATTGTTTCGCCATTCGACCCCCCTAACCACCCAAATTAGTACACGACTAAAACATGGTATAGAACATCGTCAAAATGCCCTGAATGGGCGGTTACCGAACCGACTCCGGCGAGATGGATTCGCAGGAAAATTTTGAGTTTTAAAGTCGATTCTGGACGTTAACATGGCATACACGGGAGTCAAGGAGACCTACCTAAGGTCGTTTAAGGCTCGGCGACGGCCGAAATCCCCCGTCGAGCTCCCGGCTTGGACCGCGGCCGGCGAAGCTCGGACCACCACCTCTAGCCGTTTCCGATGCAAAAATGGCGGACAAGGGAGCGGGGAATCGAGGATATAGCAGTTTCTAAACTAGATTCGAATGAAATGAAGCTTCGCAAGGCATGGCCGAGACTCACAAAATATATAGCTCACTTGGGCAATTCATCGAGCATATGGCGTGCGACCGTGGAGTTGGAGTTTAGAGGGGATACCGACCTGGTGGTGGCTTGTCGACGGCGGCCGAAGCTTCAACGGTGATCAGTGAGGTTAGCTCGAGGTCCAGGAAGGTCGCTCCAACGCCGGTCTCTGTCCAAAAAAATCCTCTACCTCTCGGCCTCACTCTCCCCTTTAAACCCGAGCCAGCCTCTACCCCGGTGGCCGACCGCCCGCCTCGACGCCCGCTCATTCTGCCAAAACGCGAATATTCCTCTGCTCGCTGCCTCCCACGCTCGGTTGCCCTTTTTTTCTTCCCCAAAACCGCGCCCCATCTTCCCCTGTTTTTTATCCTTCTCGGCCGAGTGGTCTGCAACAATGTTGCAGACCCGGTCGGACCGGGCCGGGTCGGGTCGGACCCGACCGGCCCGGTTCGACCAATTCTTTCAAATCGGACCCCAAATTGACCTATTTTCGTGAAATTGATGGCATAATCGGACTCCTTGACACATTTTCTATCAAATAAGGGTATTTTCACGAATCGATTGATTGAAATTTTATGAAAACCCCAAATTGTCCCTAGGATCCGAAAATGAATTCCACCAAATCGAAGGTCCAAACGATCGAATTATTCAAAATTGAGCCCACCAATGGATTAAGCATGATGAAAACTATAGGGTAGAGGTGTTTGATTTTAATGGGTGTGCCCGTGTGAAATTTAATTTCACAAATTGTAAAACCGGGGACTAAATTGAAAGATTTTTATGCAATTAAGCCCTTTTGGTTAAAATTGATCAAATTGGAGGGCCAATTGACCCAATTGCATTTCAATACTCTAGAATCCAATGTCATAGCTTATAAAAACCGAGAATTGAAAATTAAAAGACTCGAAAAGGATTTTTTAGGCCCGGTTCGGGATTATGTTTGTGAAGGAACCCCATGAACCAAGCCAAATTTCCCTAATAAAAAGTGAAAATATTAAAGAGGAAATTAAAATAAAATTTCTGAATATTTTTGTGTAATTTTCTGACCACGAATGGTATTTTTCCTGATTTTTTGGGTATTTTTATAATTAAATAAATTCCAAAAAATATTAAAAAATTCAAAAAATATTTTTTGTTCAAAATTGGTTCCCAAGGCTAGGCTAAGGCTTCCAAAGTTGATTTTGCAATTTTTTGACCTTTTTTGCTATTTTTAATTAATTTTAGAAATAAAAACTATAATAACGGATGGTCAAAAATCAGGTGTCAACAGTCATTCATTCATCATCGTCATTATTTTGTGCGATTATTCCGTGAAGTTGTGTTTGAAAGTTTCCTCTAAAATAAGTACCGGTTTCGAGGAAAGACGATCTGCTCTATCATGGGAGGCAATTGTCCAAGAACCTTGGGTACCGGTTGAGGGGACAAATTTATCTTAAGGACACAACGTGAATTCGTTGGGCTCGGATCATTCATCTGCATTCAGATTACTCATTTGTAATTGGTTTCAGGTTTGTCTATCAACCTAATTTTCCTATATGAACATCAAGTCCCGCTTATAGGTGTCGCGACCTAAAAAATTCGGTTTGAATTTAGGGTTAATGGATTAACAGATTAATTAAATAAATTAACTAACCTAGTCCGAGCTCTCCCAAGCTCTACCAATTCGCAACTTAAGTTTGAATGATTTTTAATTTCGGAGCCGCCACTAATCTTTTTTGGTAGGTAGATTAGATACCTAAATAAAGTACGGGAGAATACTTTATTTTCTGCTAACCAGAGATTTAGGTTCGGGGACTTGATTATGTTAATTTTTCAATTAACACCCTTTCGGTACCATTCTTGTGAAGGATTTTCTTGATTGGCAAATTCCATTGATTTTCTTGAGGACCAAGGTGCAATTATTTTTTTTGGATTTTCTTGATTAAATTAATGTCATGCGAATGCAACTATATGTCATGCGAAAATGCAGATGTGATATGAAAGATGATCATGCATGATGACTTTAGAAAAATCAAATTTTAATGCAGATCACAAAGTGTGAATTCTAACCTAAATGACTACGACATGAACTGGTGAACCTAGATGACATAGTACAATAAAATGCATGAATGACGGGTAATATGCATGGAAATGCGAAGGTTATGACTACCCTAGGCACGCAGAGATATGAATCCACCCTAGATGACTTGTAAGATGACATGGCATAAATGATGGAAATATGCATTTTGTGTAAGTATTTGATGAGATGCTCTTAACCTAAATGACGTGGAAGCATGACTCATGATGAGAGCTTATTTTTTATGCGAAGACAAATGCGGACCAAATTTCACAATACGAACATGCATGGAATATGCTAACGACATGGAGTGCATGGATGGCAAGAAGATAATGCATGAAATATTTAACTATATGTTATGCAAATGAGGTGTCGTCACTTTTCATGAATATTCGGTTCTTACGATGAATTGGCTCAACTATTAACACAAATTGACTAATGGAAAACCAATTTATATTAAGGGTCCACTTGGAGTGCAATTTCCGAAAATATTCATTTAAAGTCATGACATGGTGATTTTTTTTGTATTTTCAATGATTTTTATTGTTTTTTTTGTTTTTTTTTATGAAAATGAATCAAATAAAGATATAATAAACCTTGAGCATAATACACCTTAAATCCGAATTTTTCGATGAATTCACTTCGTACCCTGGGGGACGGGTCAGAAGGAAATTTTATTCACGTCGTGCCCTGGGGGTCGGGTCAGATAGTGAATTTAAAAATTTGTCAATTCGGTCCCAAAGTTATGAGATAGGTTAGACAAATTGGTGTGCGGATGACGTCGTACCTCGGGGGTGAAGTTAGATAGTCATCACAGTGCACATATTCTAAGGGACAAGGCACAAGAGAGCATGTATTATACTCAAGGTAAATTATAAAAATATTTAAATTAAACTAAAAAAAAAATTATCTTCGGCCAACTAGGGATAGGTATCGAAAATTTTAAAGAGGATAAGCCCCTATCCACGAAGGATGATATCTTTTACCAATTAGGAAAATTATCTCTTGAGATTTGAAACGAATTTTTAGATAATTCCTTAGATTTTAAAGATATCTTCAATTGGAGTGAAAACTTACCAAAATTGACTTGAGGAATTATCTTTAAGATGATGAAATTAATTTCAGATAATCCTTCAACTTTTGGATATGCTTAAATCCTATCCCCATCTAGAGTTATTCAAGAAAACCCTATCCAAACAATCAAGATTCACAGAGGATCGCACTCAATCAAAAACCATCCAAATCCTAAATGGCAAGGATACGGCAATACTCGTCTGTTAACATGCGAAAATACAGCCAAGGAGATAATGCCGAAAATTTTTAATTGTTCTATCTCTGGTGCATAGTTCGGCCAAGGCAAGATTCAATGTAAAAAATCTCCTAACATGAATTCGGTCCTTTTCAATTACGAAAACATGATAACAGATTTATGCTTTAAAGGAAAATTTGTTCCCGCCAATGATGTTTAATTCTTAAAGCGTCAGCCAATTTTTTGGACTAAGCTAGATCACACTCCAAAAATCAGAATTCTTTTACATGCCATTGATCAGCTTTCAGTTTCAGCACGAATCTTATGGGAAAGACTCAAATTTTTCGAATTCTAATTGCAAGTCAACACGGACACGAAGTTCTAGATGAAATCAACGCGAATTGTAATTAAAATGTCGAAAATTTTACCTTTTCCAGACTGAAAATTCCGCACCCGAACGTTTTCTTAGAACAGCCGCCTTTTGGTCCAAAACTTGTCGAAAAGCGTCCTCTAACCAGCAAGGGAATCCGCACAAAATCAACAGCGACGGAGGCCTTGAACAGCAGCGAAGATCGACCTTGGATAGCAGCAATGACTGGTCCTCGATCGACGGGGGTGTCGTCGTCGACGCGAGCAGCGGATGTGATGAACGTGGTGGCCGGGTGTCCGTGGAGAACTTGACTGGGACTTGGAGGGAAAGTCTCGACCTCGAGGGGAAACCTTCAACCTTCCTAGCTATTTTCTTCTTCACGACGATCTCTCAACGGATGATGAATGGGAATTTATTTACGGAATCCCCCTCCTCCTCTCTACTCTCACGTTCTTTCACGTTCACCTTCTTAAAAAAAACCTCTCCCCCCACTCCCACGAAAGAAAAGCCCTTATATAGACTTTCTCTCATCAAACCTAGTCGTGGTAGGAAATAACTATGATCGTCTCTTTAGCATTACCAGCCTAGGTGGGATTAAACATGCACCCTGGGATCACGAGTTCCCGCATCTACCAAACTCTCCGTTATTCTTAGCAACAAAGGGATAGAGTTTCAATTATTCAGGGCCCCCATTAAAATTCTGGATTGAATCTAATGATTTGAGAGTCCAATTTAGTTAAAACAGCACCATGTCTTCGGCCAAAGGGGAGTGACAGTGAAGAAAGCCGAAGATGGCTTATTCATGGGTTCAAAAAACAATTTCGAATCTAACTTGGGCTCTAATTAATTTTGACTGAAGCCTTGCATAATTAAATGGGCCAATTTGGAATTAAATTATAGTGCAAACCCACGTAAATTTCGGCACCCCCATGCTCCTGGTTCATGGCACGTCTTCGAATTGAATGCTGATGCATGACATAAAAAATAAATATGGAATGCATGAGAATTTATTATTTTTTTGCGAGAATTATGGTTAACTCTCATTTTATGTTTAACTAATTTCCTGAAAGTCAAAATTCATGTGTCAACAATAGGCGACAACAATCTTAATATACGAACTTCTACCCTCTTAGTGGACAACAAACTTTTCAATAACTATAAATTTAGTACTTGACTAAAAAAAGGGTAATGCACCGACAATTTATAATGCTCGAGTTCCATCACTGAAATGTAGTTCTCATTCATACTCAAATTTATCGTCCCATTCACTTCACATATTAGGTTTAAATGTCTAAAAAAAAATTAATGTGGCATGCTATTATTTTCCTCGATTTTTGTTGTTTGGTGATCAGGTGTTGTCCGGAACAATTTTTGCATAATCGACGAGCTCTCCTTCTCGGGCAGTTTTAAGGGGTGAACTCCCCCAAAATTGGCTTGTATAATTAAACCTGCCATGCAAAGATATTTAGACCAGTCAAAAACACAACTACTAGTTCTACATAAAAATAATTTATGCATCAATCAAATGCTTGTCTCATTAAAAAAAAATGAAACTTAAAACATGGTTATGAAATTTATTGTTGCGCGGAACAAGCGTTCGATCAAATAATAAACAAAACAAGAAAATAAATCGATCACCAAATGTACATAGTTCGGTTGTAGAGATCTACGTCCACGGGGAGAGCAATAACGAATTCCACTATAAATCAAGCGATATACAGATACTACAAACCTCACTCGAGTAACTCAAACACTATCAGTATTTCCCAAACCTCAATTACATCCAATAACGCACACAATATTTAGCCCTCAATTACTCGCGAAATAATCTCTCAATCTCGCAAAAAAAAAATTATACACAAATTCTTACCGCTAGAATTTCTCGACTAGAACACAAATTTATTGAGGTAATTCCAAGAAAAAATAACTGCCAAGAACTCGTCTATCGGAACGGCGCTTCAAGAGCTCTCTATACCTTTTAACAATCACCCATGACACATGAGCATATATGTATCTTTTCAAATTCCTTGGTCAGCATAGCATAAAGAAGGTGAAAACTCCATGCAACCAATCCAACTTGGATTCGGTCAACAAAAGGAAGTCCATTTGACTTTCCTTTTGTTTTATTTGTTTCGCTACTCCAACCGAGGAAACTCATGTCTTATGCTTCGTTGGATATCTCCGGAATATCTTTTATTCTCCAAGTTGGGACATCACCGAACGGATACAAACTTTATCCAATCTTGATCGCATCTTCCAAAAATAACATCTGTTATCTTTAAGATAACTTTCACATCAAGATATATTAATTTTGAAATCCAGATTTTCGCTTCGAGCTCAAACTCGAGACATATTCTAACATTTATATTGACACTCTAAAGAGAAATGAAAAGAACTGTCATAGATAATTAGAGATTTCTCTGGGTTAATTTCCTATGTTAAATATTTTATGATAATTTTGTTCATTCTCTATATCACTTAAGATTACTCGTATATCTTGATTGACATGTTATCTTATACAGTCATCTAATAAACCTTATAAATAGACTCATTTTTTTCTATACAAATCGAAATGAACACAATGTTTTAGATTTCTCTCTTTCGCATCATTATTCTCAACTAGAATAATAAAAAAACATGTTTGCCTCAACTTTATAAGATACATGGTAAATTATTCATAATATTTTATGGAAATAAGCTTGGTAATAGATAGATGAAAAAAGATTTTAAAATTAGGGTCTTTCTAACATAACAGACAGTAAAAAGAATTGAGGGTTGGAAAGAGCATATAAAAAAAATTCTTGGAATTCCTTGGGGATACTTAATTGGGTGTCAGTTATTTCTAGCGATACAATTTCTCAATCAATAAGTGCTTTATGCAAAACACGCAGTGATGTTGTATGGTTTTATGGTTGAGATTGCACCGTCGATGACTGTACTGTCAGCAAAGTGTTTCTCTTAAAATTAGGGCAATGCTATTTTCACTCCTATTTTGGCTAAGGTACTCCTTTTTTTAATCAATAGACCGAAACATCATTCTCCCTCTTTAAGTTATTGTTTCTTTTTTTATCAACCTAACCAGCATAACTGCCTTTATTTCTATTTTTCCCTTTAAATGTCAATTCCACAATATAAATATCAAAGTACACCCAATAAAATATGAAATAATGCATCATGTTATCACTTTTCACAGAGAATTCGTTATTCTTAATTTATGATCTCATGCTTTTAATTAGAAAAATTATATAAAATGTTAGAAACTTCTAGTTATAATGGCTTATGAACACACAATTAATTATCTATTTTTGATGAAATAGATTAAGGGAAACTTTATTTCAAAGTTGACATTTCAATCCAATATAATTATCAAGCAGATTTTGATCTTGTGGATAATTTTCAAATAGACTTGTGATTTTTTAAGGTTACAAATCGCTTATTTGTGTGTGTTTTTTAGCTTCTCACATGTTAACATGAATTACAAGATGGGGTTGAAAATTTATTTACATGTTCTACACTTTCAAACTCGCGTAAGAGTTTTTCAGGGAAAAATTTTAAACATATTTTAATTTGTTTTATCCACTTGCTATGAAATTGAATTTACAATCGATATTAATTCATTTCTTTATATCAAGAGTTTTTTTTTTGTCGAATAAATCAAGAGTTGAACAGCACGAAATTTAATTTTTTTCCCCTTGGGTATTTTTCCTTTGTTAATACATACCTAAATACAAATATGTTCGATATTTTATTATTCTTTTTAACAATTAATCTTTTCCATTTTGTGATCAATTTTCTTATTTCATTTTTATCAAGCTCGATTATAAATAAAGGTAGATTTGTGGATTAGCATGATAAAAAAAGTAAAATTTAATTAAAGAAAGAGGAGGGTATTTTAGTAATTTAACTAGCAAAAAGGAGTGTCTTAGCTAAAATGGGAGTGAAAAATGCCCTGCCTTGAAATTATATTGGCACTAACTATTGTAAAGGCGAAATTGCATAGCCGTGTTTATTTCCTTTTGTCGTTTCCGATTGGCTAAATAGCTGTGGTTTTGTAAGATATGTGAGAGAGAGGGGGAGAAATGAGCAAAGAAAATTCTGAATTGGGCCTCAGAAGAAGAGAGAGTGAGAACTTCAGTAAAAGTAGGCCTCAATCTATTACAACCCAAGGTCCGCAACTACGATGGGGGCCTCAAACTGTACATGTAATGGGAATTTAATTATATCTGCACCTCCCTCCCCCTCCTCCGATCGGACCATACAACGGTTATTGCCGGTCTGTCACCCTTGAGCAACGCCAACGTGTTGGTCATCATCGTAAGGGAACAATCATCACCGCCATCATCGTTCTCTGGTTAGGGTTTCTTAAATTTGTATTTTCCTTTGTGCCCATTTGATTAAAATGACTAAGCACTAGGTATACTCAAATTCATTAAGAATAAGATTCATGTATGATTAGACTTTTCATAGTTTTCATTAAAAAAATTCAAATAAAAAAATTCATTAATGTTTTATATAAATTCATTTACTCATTTACGTATACCAGTAACTGGTCCAATAACTTCCAATTAACACGTATTATCCTAAAAATAAATTTATGAATGTTCCCCAAATTACAGATATGCTCGCGACAATCAATAAATCTTGTGATGTATCCAATTTTCAAACCTACTTCAATACGTTTCATGAAGCATAACTCCAAATTTGGTGAAGCTATCAATAAAAATGGCACATATGTGTTGAATATCCACAACACAAAATCCTCGGAATACACTCGCAAGGGAATTAAAAGTCTAATGTAGGAAAATAGATTACAAAAGGATTACATGAAATTGATTTTCAGATATTAGATATTTCAAGATCTCTGATGTATTGGATTATATTAACTGGGGTCC
Organism: Rhodomyrtus psidioides; assembly: GCA_021437785.1. Taxonomy (NCBI): domain Eukaryota; kingdom Viridiplantae; phylum Streptophyta; class Magnoliopsida; order Myrtales; family Myrtaceae; genus Rhodomyrtus; species Rhodomyrtus psidioides. The sequence continues at coordinate 55,383 of JAILYB010000023.1, read as the reverse complement.
ACGGGATTACGGTATGCGCCCATGCGGGAAATCACACCCCCATTATCCAATTCAAACATGAAGAGTCACGTTGATTGGAGATACGTCAATAACTGACGTCTTTCCTGTCGTTTCTTTGCATTAATACATTCGTCGCTCCCAAGAACAGAGAACGTAAAATGCTCCTCCCGACCGATTACTGGTTGACATTCGTCAGAGCAACTCCGAGATCGCAAAGGGCTCTTAACTTGTGACAATCAAGGTATGTCCTTGTGATATGCTCTTTACAATCAGTGACTCAAGTAATTCATATGGGCATGTTTCCGTGAATTAGATCTTAGTTTGAATGGGTTTTGTACCCAACATTGGGATCAGAGCATGATTACTTGTTTCCTGATTGATTTTCGTGATGATTTTCAAGTTTTAGAGTAGCAAATCCTATTATGTGTCGCTATTGTTCATGACTAATTTTTTGCGTTACGTATATCGAAAATATCTTCCAAACACATAATTGGAATGGGCTCGTCGAGACGATCATTTTGAGTGGTCGTCGACCCGAAAAGGCCGTCGGAAACCGCTGCACGTAGTCCACGCGCCATGACGGGGCGGACTCCCTCGAGGCTGTGACAATTCGTCCGTTTTTAAGCGACTTTTTGTTTGTCAAATTTGAGGTCCGAAAATATCATTGTATTCGTCTTGACGAGATGAGAATTTTGACGGGTAGATGGTCGCTGGAGGAGGCCGGACGGCGGCTCACGTGCCGGCGGAGGCGTTATCGCCACGCCCCCCACGCGCCACGTGTGGCGCACGTGGGCAAAACTTCACCCACGTGGTTGATGTCAGCCACGTGCGATGCACGTGGGCGCTCATCCCACGTGCGTTTCGGGCCTGGACAGGCTCGCTTCGAAGCCATGGCCCATTTTAAAAAAGAAAAGAAAAGAAAAAGAGGGCCGACCCATTTTCAGATTCATTTTAACCCAGCCCGCGACGTGAATTGGATTGACCCAGTAGAACCATAGACCCGTTGACCTTTGGCAGTTGACTGTTGTTGACACCTAATTTTTGACCATCTATTGTTGTGATTTTCATTTTAAAAATTAATTAAAAATAGCAAAAAAGGTCAAAAATTGCAAAATCAACTTTGGAAGCATTAGCCTAGCCTTGGGAACCAATTTTGAACAAAAAAATATTTTTTGTATTTTTTAATATTTTTTGTTATTTATTTAATTATTAAAAATAACCAAAAAATCAGAAAAATACAATCCGTGGTCAGAAAATTACAAAAAAATATTCAGAAATTTTATTTTAATTCCCTCTTTAATATTTTCACTTTTTATTAGGGAAATTTGGCTCGATTCATGGGGTTCCTTCACAAACCTAAAACCGAAACGAGCCTAAAAAATCCCTTTCGAGTCTTTTAATTTTCAATTCTTGGTTTTCATAAGCTATGACATTGGACTCTAAAGTATTGAAATGCAATTAGGTCAATTTGCCCTCCAATTTGATCAATCTTAATCAAAAGGGCTTAATTGCATAAAAATCTTTCAATTTAGTCCCCGGTTTCACAATTTTTGAAATTAAATCTCACACGGGCATACCCATTGAAATTGAACACCTCTACCCAATATTTTTCATCATGAGGAATCCATTGGTGGCCTCAATTTTGACTAATTTGGTCATTTAGGCCCTCGATTTAACAAAAATCAAATTCGGATCCTAAGGGCAATTTGGGGTTTTCACTAAATTTCAATCAATTGATTCACGAAAATACCCATATTTGATAGAAAACATGTCAAGGAGTCCGATTTTGGTGTTAATTTCATGAAAAGGGGTTAATTTGAGGCCCAATTTGACGAAATTGACCGAACCGGGCCGGTCGGGTCAGGCCCGACCCGACCCGGTCCGACCGGGTCTGCAACTCTCAGTTGCAGACCCACCGCAGCTTAAAGAAAGGCGCACCGAACGCGGGGGGAGGCCCGCCGCAGCATTCTTTTGTAAAAGAATGCATTGTAGTGGAGCGGCGGTGGATGGTGGACGTCCACGAATGGGAGTGGGACGGCGCCACTACGGTCGGCTATGGGAGAAAGAAAAGAGGTGGGCCGAGAGAGGAGCGGAGAGGGACGAGACCCGGAGGAGGCATCAGAGAGAAAGAGGGGGTTCGGAGAGGAAAGGAGGGCGACAAAGGCGAGTTGGCCACCGTTCGTCATCACCATACATCACCGCCGACGCTGCGGAATCGCCGGGTACGTATTCTCCCCTGTTTGTCCCCTGTTTTGGGTCATCAAAACAGGGCTCTTCGGTCCGGCTCGATTTCGATCGAGTCGGACCAAAGCCGGCAGTACCCGATCCTCCTAACGATGCCTATAGAACTACTCGATAACCGTTTCGGCTCGGTATCTCCCGTCGGGTTTCGACGAAGTCATTTTAGCAATTTTCTGAGGACGCACGCAACATGCTCGACGAAATTCCTAAAGCTCCGGTTCGGACCGAGGGTTCATACTGGCGACCACTACGGACGGCGAGCTCGAGATAAGCTCAGGTAAGTCTCTAGACCTCCTTTAGAGGCTATTCGAATGATTGAAATTCAGTTTGGGCGATAAAAAAATTTCGCAACTTACCTTGCCGGAGCTGCGTTCGGCGAGGACCAGTTTGCTTGTTTTCGGCATGCTCGTGGTCTTTGTTTCTGTCACATGTGGATGCTGGGTTTGTAGGGGGACGGGTGCTAAAGAAAGGAGTGAAAATTCTGAGAGTTTTGCCCCGGTTTGCACTTCCCGGCGAGTTTTCCGGCGAAGAGGCCGGAATATTCACTATTCCGGCGTCTTCTCCGGCAGCCCACGACCGGTCAAGGTCATACAGTGACGTGGCATGCCACGTGGGCAGCCACGTCAGCGTGGTGGGCCCTAGCCGTGAATAATAATAATAATAATAATAATAATAATAATAATAATAAAAGCTAAACGGTGTCGTTTTAGCCGTGGGGGAGGCGGGCCGGTTCATGGGTCGCGGGCCTGGGCATGGGCCGGGTCATCCGACCCGGTCCGCATAATTTATATATATATATATATATATATATATATATATATATATTATTAATAATAAGAAAATAATAAAAAAATAATAAAAAATTTCAAAAATCAATAAAAAAAAATAGAAAATCATAAAAAACTCAAAAAAAATTCGGAAAATTCTAAAAAATTCTAAAAAATTCCAGAAAATAGGAAATGGCCACATTCAACTGGCCACGACCTGTTTCGGGTCATTTGACCCCCGATCTTTCCAAAAATGACGGTTTTGCCCTTCCGGCAAACCGTCTTCCAAAAAAATTCTAAAAAAATCCAGGAAAATCCCAAAAAATAGGAAATGGCCACAGTCAATTGGCCAAGGCTCATCCCGGGTGTTTTGAACCCGATCATTCTTAAAAATGACGATTTCTCCCTTTGGGCGAATCGTCTTCCAAAAATTGACGATTTTGCCCTCCGGGCTAAATCGCCTCCAAATCTTCCCATTTTACCTCGGTCCTAAATCACGCCTTCCCTAAGCCCTTATGGCTATACTAGGAGGCCATGTGATGTGAATTGACGTGCATTGATGTGATTTATTTATGCACTTGATTGCGCTTTCATTTAAATTGATTGTGATTGATAGGAATAGTCTTCCAATCTGCATGAAACCTTGAATTAAACCTACCTCACCCGAACTTGCGCATGCATGAACTCTTAGCTAGGAACATCACTCGCGTTTGGTACCGAAAGGGCGTTGGTAATGACACCAGCGTAACCAAGTCCCCGAACCCAAAATCTCTGGTTCCGCAGAACTGATCGATCTCTCCCAATCGGTCAGTAAGGTTTCCGGTCTACCCTCCAAGAAAGACCGGTGGCGACTCCAAATGCATGCACAATTTGCACATGCCACCACGACCACACTGAAGGTCGAAAACGATCGACTCTTATCGTCGAATAATACTCCCGCCGCGATTTGGTATGGGCCTGGGAGGGCCCGCGCCGATCCAAGACCAGCGATCGGTAATCCATTAGCCGCGTCAGCTTTCGGACGGGTCGCGACAACTGTTGACCAAAAAAAAAAAAGAGGTCGATCAACTCAAGTGGGGATTGTTTTTATATCTTGTTTCACCTATTATTTTTAATTATGATATGTTCATAATTATTGGATTTTTGTAATCCATTTTTGTTCTGCATTTGTCGTAGAAACAATGTCATGGGTAAGACGAAAAATAAAGACTCCCCAGAGGCCAAGACAACTTGATTCAATACGAGAACATAAGGAGACTATTGCAAAATTGAATCATTATCGTTGGGATAATGTTTCTGATATAATGACCCATGTCATAGAAGTCAACAAAATGATCCAAGCGATCATTTGGAATGCAAAAGTAATGACCCCAGAAGATGCTTTTCGTGCGCTGAGGAACACTATGCCTGAAGAATGGCATGAGATGATCAATTTTTTTTGGCTTAATCATAAAACATACAAGAAATGTGTACTGTATTTTCTGGACAAATTCATACGGACTAGTGCGACGAAGACGTCGTCAATTAGGATGAATGGGTCTTGGCGCAAACAGAATACGCCCTGAAACAAAGGCAAGGGTCTTCAGAGGTTTTCTCCAAAAGAGCTAATGTGGGCTCCAGATTTGATCAATAACCCTCCTCGATACCTTATGGATTCTTTTCCTTGCACAATGGAAGTTACTTGGGTTATTGTTGGAACCAAAAAAGGGAAGATCACACATTATTGTATTTAGATTTAAACTCTTATTTTGTAAAGTTTTATTTCATCTTTTGGTTAGGAGACTTTTAGGGACATGATATCATTGAATTCATGTTATTTGTTGATGTTGTAATATATATGTTGTTGTATATATATTAGAGTGGGAGTGTTCATAAGTTTTAGAACTATTTGATGAGCACAGAAAGATGATTATATTGATATAGATTTTAGATTAGAATATCTAAATGATGATGGGGAACTTAGTGAACCATTGATTTTGAAATCTTTTCTGAAACAATATATCAATATAATCAAGATGCATAAGTAGAGTTGCATTTGTTGCATACAAATAGACTTAAAATCTGTGCAAAATGTCTAATATTCAGATTCTATGGCAACAGCTTCAAAGAACATTGTTGCTGAGCTCAACAAGGGTGAAAAATTGAATGAAGAGAATTATGAAATCCGGAGTATGAAAATCCAGTATGTGCTGGAAGAGTTAGAGGCACTACAAGCTCTTAACCTTACCATGGTTGAACTAGAGGATGGTAATACTGCACAGCATAGAAGGGACAAAGAAGCCTTCGCTGCCTGAAAGAAAAAGAACTCAACTGCTCGCATTACGTTGTTGAGCAGTATGAATAATGACATTATGTAAGAATTCAAGCAGCATGAGAATGTTAAAGACATGTGGGACGCCTTAAAGGCTCGATGTGGACAGACTTATGTCACTAAACTGAGGCAGCTTACTATCAGGTTTGATGCATATGAGATGCCACATGGGCAGAATATGAGACAACATCTGAGGAAGATGTCAAACATGATTAGCGAACTGAATGATGCAGATCACACATTGTCTGATGAACAACAAGTGCAGGCTTGTTGACACCTAAATTTTGATCAACTTTTTTTCCTTTATTTTTCGAAAATTCATAGAAAATCCATAAAAAGCTAAAAAATTACAAAATCAACTTTGGTAGCCTTGGCCAAGCTAAAGGGACCATTTTGGATAAAAAAATATTTTTTCATATTTTTTATTATTATTATTTTCGAAAAATATAAAAATAAAAAGAAAATAAAAAAAAGTAGTATTCGAGGTCACAAAAATATATACAAATAGTCGGTATTTTTATTTTTAATTTTCTTTACTTTAGGACCTCATAAAATAGTAAAATTCAGGTTCGATTTTAGGTGTTCTCTGATCACCATAAAATTGAATTTGGCAAAAATATTAATAATGATTAAAAGGAAAAGGAGTGAAAACATCATCATTTAAAAGGAAAAGGGGACTAATCATTTTATCTTCGCTTTTGATTATTTTATTATTATTTTTACTTTTTAGTATTTTATTATATTATTATTATATTATTTTATTATTATTATTATTATTTTTATTATTATTTTAATCTTCCCCCCTCCCCCTCATCATCCGTCGCCTCCTCTTCTTCCTTCTTTCTTCTTCTTCTTCCTCCTCTTCTTCTTCTCCTTCCTCTCCCGTAGCTTCTTCTTCCTTTTCTTTTCTTCTTCTTCGTGGACGCCTAAAATGGAACCCCCCCTTCCGCCGTCGTCGCTAGCCGTCGTACCTCAAAGCCGCCATGAACAACCCAAGACCTCCGGCCTCCACCCGTTTCGGAGTTTGGTTCGGGATTGTTTCGGATCGGGCCAAATCCGTCATCGCCAAAGCGCGCTATCGCCTCCGGCGACAGCCCCGGAGTCCTACCTCCTCCCTCGGAGCTTATGGAGCCTACGCGCCGCTGGTGGAGCCCAGAAACAGCCTCGGGTCACCACCCCGTCGTCGGAACGTGTCCGGACGCGTCGAAACGTGTCCGGACGTGTCGGAGCGTGTCCGGACGTGTCCGGGCGTGTCGGACGTGTCGGAGCGTGTCCGGGCGTGTCGGAGCCGTGTCGGAGCCGTGTCCGAACAGTATCCGAACAGTGCCGGAACAGTGTCGGAACAGTGCATGAACAGTGTCGGAACAGTGCATGAACAGTGTCCAATTTTTTAATTTTTTTTAATTTTTTTTTTATTTTTTAGTCTTAATTTGTGAAATTGACTATCGACATTCTAATGGCGATCGACAGGTAACGGGCATGGGGAGGGTCGCAGGCTGAGGCTGGGCGATTGAAGGCCGGTGTCCAATCCGGTATGTTTTACGTACCCGATATGTATATCAGGATTATTTTTCTAAAATATTGCATTTATAGACTTGATTTGTATGTATTTGTTTCAGTCTAGTGGTTAGCTTATTTATCTGGTTGAGTGTTATCTATTGTCAAAGACATGCTTTTTGTTAAAATATTTTCTGAAAATATAAAAAAAATATTAATAAATCAAAAATGCCAAAAAAATGGAAAAATTAAAGAAAAACAAAAAAATTGAGAAAAAATTGCATAAAAATTCTAAAAATTGTCCAAGGCTGAAAATGACAAAAAATTGATTTGTTTTCATTTTTGGGATTTTCTCCCATTTAATCCAAAATGGCGATTTCACCCCTCAAAGGGTAAATCGTCTTTGATATTCTGATGAATTGTGGAAATTGCTTAGAATTTGGTGATGGGCCAGATGGGTGGTTAAACCTTATGTCTAAGATTTCCACATTTCATTTCCATTTTTAGAAAATGACGATTTTACCCTTCGAATGGTAAATCGGTTTCTAAAATTCCCGAAAATCACGAAAATTGCCAAAAAATAGGAAATGGATCAATTGAGTGACCAAACCTGTTTTGACTCCGGATTCATTCCGAAATGATGATTTTGTCCTTTTTGGGCAAATTGTCCCCTTTGTCTCAAAATTACGATTTTGCCCCTGATGGGCAAAATCATGTCTAAATCATTCCTAAGCCTGATTGATGCTTCTCTAGGCCAATATGGCCTTATTAGGAATGCCATGTGATTTATTTGTACATTTGAATTCATTGATTTGTGCACTTTATTATTGATTGTGATTGCCAGGATAGTCATTCCTATCTGCATGAACTCCTAGATTTAGGACTCGTACCCCACTCATCTGTATGAAATCTTAAGTCAGAAAACTCAGTCAACTTAGGTACCGAAAGGGCGTCAACTCTGATAGTTGACGTAACTAAGTCCCCGAACCCATTTCCCTGGTTATCGCAGAATTGAATAGAAACTCCCGACTATTCAATAGGGTGGTCCAATCATACCATCCAAAAAAATGATTGGTGGCGACTCCATGGCATGCACACTTAGCACATATCACTAGACCACACTGAAGGTCGACTACGTATACCTCCGTTGCGATTTGGGTAACGGGCCTTGGGAGAGGCCCGCGTCCGACCAGACTGGACGGCCCATTAGCCCTCGAGAGCCCATGGCGAATCTCGAGAGGGTCGCGACAAGGCTGTGATCCACTCTTTGCCTAACAATTGGGAACACATAAAGGTTAACCTAACCCACAATGTGAATATCACGACCTTTAATGATGCTATGTGCCATCTAGAGCTGGAAGAGGACCGCCTTCTGGTGGCTAAAATACAAACTGATGTGTATTTTGTTGGCTCTAGCTCGCATGGAACTTTGGGTTCCAAGCGCAAACACCTTGGTAATTTCAAGAAGTGGAAAGGTAAAGGAGTGGAACCATCTAGTAAGAAACCGAAGTTTGAGAAACGTGGTAATGAGAAGGGTCTCGTGAAGAAAAATATTTCAAGGATGAAATGTTACAACTGTAGCAATAAGGGTTACTTCGCTCGCGACTGTGGCGAGCCAAAGAAGGTAGAAACCCTGAACACACTTAAAAGTGTTAGTTTTGTATCCAGTTCTATATTTTTAACTGAATCCCATCCTTTGTGGACTGTAAACTCAGGTGCCACAGACCATGTAGCCAGAGATAGAAGTACCTTTGTGAAATTTTGACGAATTCCAAGTGGAGTAAGATGGATCTATGTAGGAAATAATTCTAGAGTGGAAGTGAAAAGAATTGGCACCTGCCAACTTATCATGTGTGGTGGACGCACTTTATTCCTGTACGATGTCCTGTACGCTCTAGAGATTCGTCGAAATCTTATCTTTGTGTTGGTGTTAGTCAAACTTGATTTTAGTATGAATTTCCATAATAGTGGTGTGGATTTGTTGTTAGGTACAACTTATTATGGTTCTCATTATTTTGTGGATGGCTTTATTGTAATGGATATTGAACATGCTAGTGTGAATGTATATTATTTCCTATTTGCATCTTCCAACTCTAGTGATAATGATGTCAATATTTGGCATGCTAAGCTTGGTCATATTGGCCAACAGAGAATGAATAGATTAGCCAAAGATGGCTTATTAGGCAATATTGAAAAAGTCGAATTGCCTGTTTATGAATATTGCATAGCTGGGAAAACTACACGAAAGCCATTTGGAGAGGGTACGAAAGCTGAATTTCCTTTGCAACTAGTCCATACTGACATTTGTGGACCAATGAATGTAAAAGCAAGGCATGGTGCTATTTATTTCATCACATTTATTTACGATTAAACTCGATATGGATACGTCTATCTGATTTCTCATAAATCGGAAGCATTAAGTTGTTTCAAGAAATTTATGACCTTAGTAGAAAATCAGTTATATAAGAAAATAAAAGCTTTGAGATTCGATCGAGGTCGATAATATTTATCTGATCAGTTTAGATGTTTATGTGATGAAAAAAGAATAGATAGATAGTTATCAATTCCATACACTCCGCAACAAAAATGGAGTAGTGTCGCGACCCGTCCGAAAGCGGACGCGGCTAATGGATTACCGATCGCAGATCTTGTATCGGCGCGAGCCCTCCCAGGCCCATACCAAATCGCGGCGGGAATATATATTTTTTAAAGGATTCGACGATAAGAGTTGATCGCTTTCGACCTTCGATATGGTCGTGGTGGCATGTGCAAATTGTGCATGCATTTGGAGTCGCCACCGGTCTTTCTCGGAGGGTAGACCGGAAACCTTACTGATCGATTGGGAGAGATCGATCAGTTCTGCAGAACCAGAGATTTTGGGTTCGGGGACTTGGTTACGCCGGTGTCATTACCAACGCCCTTTCGGTACCTAACGCGAGTGATTTTCCTAGCTAAGAGTTCATGCAGGCGCAATTTTAGGTGAGGTAGGCTTGATTCAGGGTTTCATGCAGATTGGAAGACTGTTCCTATCAATCACAGTCCATTTTAATGAAAGCGCAATCGAATGCATAAATAAACCACATCGATGCACATCAATTCAAATCAATGGCTTCCTAGCATAGCCATAAGGGCTTATTATGGCCATTTCCTATTTTCTGGGATTTTCTGAATTTTTCGAATTTTTTTTTGAATTTTTTATGATTTTCTATTTTTTATTGATTTTTTTTTTTAGTAAAACATTTTAATTAAAATATTTCTTTGACAATATACAACACTCAACCACATAAGCAAAACATTAGACTGGAATGAATACATGCAGAAAGATAACTCTGACGCCCGAGTGGCACACACAAAAGTATACCTGATTAGACTCCGGTCTTCAATCATCGAACCCCGGCGTTCTCTGTACGCGTAGCCACCAAATACCTTAGTCGGGATTGGCGATGATCTTAGAGAAATTCTTTGGTGCGAACCTTGAAGTCAATCGGATTATGGCCCAGAATCTTCGGACGATCGGCCCAAATTCTTGGCCAATGGGCCAACTCTCTCGGCCAACTTGGCCCGCGACCAGGCACAATGGCCCAGTTGCCCGGCTCACTTCACTGGACATGGCCCAGTACGTTGGCCTACGGACCGGTCACTCAGCCCACCCACCTAGTACACAGGCCAGGTCAGATTGAGCTATGGCCCATGATACAAGCCCATGAAAACAGGGCGCACGACAGGCACATCGGGACAGAGAGTCTCGGGACTGTTTTCGGCTTCCTGGGGCGGTGAACGGCTGACGCGAGAGTGGTAGTGGCTGGTGGCGGTTCAAGAGAATGTCGGGGACGGCGGACAACCACCAAAGGCGACGGCGGCGTCGCGGACAGAAGAGGAAAACAGGGTGGTCGCGGCACCAAAACAAGAGCAAGGGACGGGGAGCTCTGGCCGGCTGATTCAAGCTTCCGCGGGCGGCAGCTGACAAACAACGACCTTGGTTGACGACTGGGTTGAATAAGGGTCGATGGGGGTCAGCCGGCGAGGAACGGAGCTGGGCTGGATATAGCAGATCTGCGGCGGAGGAACCTGAGAGCCAAAACAGAGCATGACGGCCTCTCGAGCTATCTCGTGGCTCCGGGGTGGCTCACAGCGACTAACGACGGCTTGAGTTGGGCCTATGGATCGGAAGGAGGACGGCGAGGTGATGGTTGACAGTCGGGGGCGGCGTCGCTGGCCGGCAGAGTGCAAGCAGCACACTGAAACCGAAACAGAAGGGGCTGGACGTCGAGGTCTTTCGGCGTATCCGATGGCTCATTGACAACCGATGGCAGCGGAGATGCGACAGCTGAGGAGGCTGGAGTTCGGATATGGCTGCGCGAAGTGGAGGAGTAGCGGTATGGGCTGACGCGGTTCGATTTTCCCACTAACGCCGAAACGGGGCAAGGGGCTTCTCGGCGGCTCCGATGGCTCGTGGCGGCTGACGACGGCGATGGAGGGTAGTCGGAGGTGGCAAGCGGCGACTGGAGGCAGAGGTGGTCAGAGGTGGCTCGAAGAAAAATCAGAGCGTACGAGCCGGAGGAACTTTTTTTGCTGAGGAGGGAGGAGGAACAGGAGTGCATGGGCTCGTCGGGCTCCAAGGAAGAAAAATGACTGTGTCTCTCTCAAAACTTTTGATGACTCAGCAAAAATAAAAAAATGGACGGAGTCCGACCGTGGTGTCCTGTTGTGGTCCTCTTCTCTCTCCCTTTTAATAATAATCCCACTCTTCCTTTCCCTTTTCAATGTCTTCTCTTTTCAAAACAATGGCGCCGCTCCCTTTCTTTTGGCGATATTCTGTCCATTTGGCCTTTAGGGATCCGACTCCCTTGGATTCAATCTCGGTCCTTCGTTTCTTTCTAATTAGGTCAAGCATTAGTAACACTAAAAGGGATGTTAGAATTGTACGTCAATACTAAAAAAAAAATGAAAAATTATCAAATTAAAAGACTCGAATGATTTTTTTATGCCCGATTCGAGTTTATGTTTGTGAAGGAACATGGTGACCCAAGCCGAATTTTCCAGATTTAAAGTGACACACTTGAAGATGAAATTAAAACAAAATTATTGAATATTTTTGTGTATTTTTCTGACCACGAATGGTATTTTTTTTTCTGATTTTTTTGGGTATTTTTATGATTAAATAAATTCGAAAAATATTATAAAATACCAAAAAATATTTTTTGTTCAAAATTGGTCCCCGAGGCTAGACCAAGGCTTCCAAAGTTGATTTTGTGATTTTATGACCTTTTTTGATATTTTTAATTAATTTTAAAGAATAAAAATCATAATAACAAATGGTCAAAAATCAGGTGTCAACAAGTAGCTGAAAGAAGAAATAGAATCTTACTTGAAATGGATAGGTCTATGTTGGCGCAAGTTAATTTACCAATCGCCTTTTGGGGTGATGCTTTATTGGCCGTTGCCTATATACTTAACCGAGTGCCTTCAAAATCAGTCTCTTCAACCCCATATGAGTTGTGGACAGGTCGAAAACCTAATTTGAGCTTTCTTAAACCTTGGGGTTTTGCTGCCTATACTCGTAAGTCCTCTCATAAATATGGAAAATTGGGACCAAGAGGCAAAAAGAGTGTCTTTATAAGATACTTAGGCTGCGTTTGGTGGTTCGGATTTGGACCCGGATAGGATAGGATAAGGTTGGATTAGAAATACTCCGGATTGTCTTTTGAATTTTGCAAAATCCTATCATATGTTTGGTAGATGTCTGGATAGAATATGATATTCACACTTTGTCTGGTCCGCAACCTCTCAGCCACTCCTCTAGGGTTTCCTCTGCTTTGACAATGCCACCTCCGAGCAAGTCCCTCTGGCCCTACCACCACGGGGGCCACCAAGGAATCGGGCGGTGATCACAAGATGCCACCCTCGAACAACCTCTAGATCGGCAACCTATCCGCCGACATCATCGATGCAGATTCGATGGATCGATTGAGCAAGTACGGCGCGCTCGACGCCACCCTCGTACGCTTCCTGCAGCTTTGCCTTCATCCTGATCCAAATTCCGACCTAGACGTCGTCGGACGACTAGTCGCCAATCAGATCCAAACTCCTGCACTTCCACCTTATATGGCAATCAAAGTTCTGTAGGAAAGGCCTACCATAGCACATTGTCACACCATTGGTAGCCTACTCAAAGCACCATCTTCCCTGATGCAAATTCCATGTCGTTTGCTAGCTCGCCATTGAAGCCTAATCAGGGTTCCAATACCATGCCCCATTTTCATACGGTAACAGCCCTGCACCATCGAGTTCAATTCTGGTGCCTGGACTGAGAATAAGCATAGTGACCTAGAATCGAACTTGTATTCTCTCCACAACACCAAAGGAAAGAAGGTGAAGGTCACTCTCGCTCTCAGCAATTCCCTTTTCGGGACCGTCGTTGGAGTCGTCATCGAAATCGTCGGAGTCGTCGCTGGCCCCTCCGCCATACAAGTCGTCGTCGGGATCGTCATCGGAGTCGTCGTCGGAGCTGTCACTAGCCCCTCCGCCGCGGGCAGAGATGCTCTCGAGGTCGTCGTTGTAGGTCAGGACGCCGTCCTGGGTGTCGGCGGAGATGGACGAGGGAGGAAAGTGAAAGGCGTGGTTATCGAGGGATCGTTATTTTTTATCCAATCCGGGTGTATCCTACCCCTCTCTCCCGGATTTCTTATACGATGTTTTATCCGGGTTTATCCAGTCTAGACGACATCGCCAAACATCGGATATGATAATTTGTTATCATATCCGGGCCCAAATTCGGACCACCAAACGCAGCCTTAAAACATTCTAAAGGATATGTGTTCATAGGTGAGCAAGAAGCGTGACTGAATTTGAATCAAGAGATGTCACATTCTTAGAGAATGATTTTCCAAGAAAGGGAGAAATGGGTGAAGATTGTTCCCTATTTAAGACCTTAGATCAGGATAATGGAACTATTTGATATAATGATCCAAGTGGGAGCAATGTGAAAAGTAGGGAATTGAGTGTGAACCAGTCTCAATTGCAATCACTTGATGAATCAATACCATTATCTTGTCCAAGTGGGGGCATAATGGAGAATGAAGTACCTTTGGTGCAATCTTCTCTACGACGAACAAGTCGCAAAAGCATTCCTCGACGACGTTTTGAAATTGAAGGGGAAGCTTTCATGATCGCTCTACTAGAAGAGGATGAACCCAGAAATGTAAATGAGGCTCTGTCTTGCCCTGATAAGGAAAAATGGATGAAAGCAATGGAAGAAGAAATGGAGTCAATGAGATCAAACCACGTTTGGGAACTGGTTGATTTTCCGAAAGGATGCAGAGCCATCGGGAACAAATGAGTTCTCAAAATAAAGCGCAAAGTTGATGGTTCAATTGAAAGGCATAAGGCTCGCCTTGTGGCGAAGGGGTATAACCAATATGAAGGAATTGACTATGAAGATACTTTTTCTCCTGTGGTAAAATTTACCTCAATTCGCCTTATTTTGGCAATAGTGGCTAGTTTGGATCTTGAGTTACATCAGATGGATGTTAAGACTGTTTTTCTCAATGGAGAATTAGATGAAGAGATCTATATGGAACAACATGTTGGGTTTATTAACAAAAGGCCAAGAACAAAAGGCTTGTCGACTCCTAAGATCGATTTATGGCCTTAAGCAGTCTTCTAGACAATGGAATATACGCTTTCATAATGCCATAGTGGCATATGATTTCGACATGATCAATGAAGATAATTGCGTGTATATCAAAAGATCTAAATGTCACTTTGTAATTTTGTCATTATATGTTGATAACATATTGATTGCTGGAAACAGTATAGAGTTTGTCAAGACAGTCAAAAGTTGGCTATCTTCTAATTTTGAAATGAAAGATATGGGTGAAGCTACATATGTGTTAAGATTTCGAGAGAACATTCGAAAAAATTATTGTCTCTTTCGTAAGAGACATATGTTAATAAAGTTCCTGAACGATTTTGTATGCAAGATTGCAAACCCATTGATACTCATATTGCAAAAGGTGAAGGGTTGAGCCGAAGAATGTGTCCTAAGACTCCACAAGAGTAAGAACGTATGAAAAAGTTCCATATGCCAGTGCTATTGGAAGTCTCATGTACACTATGATGTGTACAAGACCTGATATTTGTTGCGCAGTTGGACTAGTCAGTAGATATCAATCCAATCCAAGTCAAGCACATTGGACTGCCGTTAAGAGAATCTTGAGGTATCTGAAAGCAACTGCCGATTACTCGTTGACGTATCAAGGAAGTGATATACACCTTGAGGACTACACTGATGCTGACTGGGGAGGAGATTTGGATGAGAGGAAATCCACTTCTGAAAATATATTTTTACTGAATAATGGCGCCATATCGTTGAGCAGTAAGAAACAACAGTGTATAGCCTTATCCACCATGGAAGCCGAGTTCGTGGCATTATCAGCGACAGCACAAGAGGGTGTTTGGCTTAGAAGATTTCTGGATCATTTGGGTGTTACTAGAGATGCAGCAAACCTTGTGAAGATTTATTGTGATAGTTAGGCAGCAATAGCTTACATTAAGGACCCTAAGTTCCATGGCAAGACCAAACACATAGACATTAAGTATAACTATGACAAGGACATGGTGGCACGAAAGGAAGTAAACCTACCGTATGTATCTACACATAAAATGTTAGTAGATCCTATGACAAAGCCAATTCCTAGAGATGTCTTTCTTGGTCATGTAAAGACTCTAGGACTACGTAGAGGTTGATGTATTGAATATTTGTATTTTTCCCTTGAACATTTATAATTGATGATGTTATTTGTCAATATGGAAGTCTATCTATTTGATATTTATGCATGTTAGTGCTTGGTGCATTATATTGAGAAAATATGTCGAACAGATGAGAGATTAGCCTAGCCCACTCACACGGGTAATCGCCTCTATTTATTGTGTAATGAATAGAGATGATGCAATTTTAAGCTTATTATCTAGGTGATAATTGAGAGCTCAAGTTTAAAATATTTTTGCCGCCTTAATAGAATGTTAGGATGAGGACTTAAAATTTGTAATGTCCGAAAGTGAAATAGCCCACATATTTCACTTCATCTGTCTTTATTGCCAGATGAGAGTTCTGATGGAAACTCTTAGCTGGAGTTGTTACGTGAACTCAAGTAAAACACTGAGTGTGTCTAAATGATCATCTGTATGGTATTAAAATAGGGAGACGCTCCATGGGGAAGGAGAAAAATACCGTAATACGTATTTCATATTACGTATGCATAGTCGACCAATGAGAGTAGGCAAAAGTTAAGATCTCAACTTTCTTAAGCCGTGTGAGACTCTCGATGATGAAAATTCCTCATTTATAGTACACTCATGACTTTTCATTATTCTCGATATCTCTATTTAGTGTTCACTATCTTGGACTATTACCTATGGTCATGAAATTGATTCGATCAAAATGGATACTTCTAGAAAAGTGAGCTGAACTGAGATTAAGATGTCTAATGGAGGAGGAAGATTGATTTGGAGTTTTAAGTCACATTATGAATTATATTCACAGACTTGTCAGTTATGATTATTTAGTGTGATCATAACTGTGAATACATATATCAAAATTTTAAATGAGAATCAGAGAGAGAGAGAGAGAGACATATATATATATGACTGATCGATCTAGGGTACAGCATACTAAAATCTATCTTTGATTATGTCCATTTTTAAAGCTGTCATGTACTCCCAACGGATGTATGACAATGAGCTCTCAGTGTATGTTGGTTGCACGGGTTATTTGCCGATATGAACTTTGCGAAGATATTAAGAGTTATGTTTGGCCCTCTGTGGACGAGTGGGAGTCGTTTGCCCAGCATGGGTGAGTGGGAGATGTTAGATTATATTAACTAGGGTCCACGGGATTACGGTGTGCGCCCATGCGGGCAATCACACCCCATTATCCAATTCAAACGTGAAGAGTCACGTTGATTGGAGATACGTCTATAACTGATGTCTTTCCTGTCATTTCTCTGCATCGATACATTCGTCGCTCTCAAGAACAAAGAACGTAGAACGCTCCTCCTGACCGACTACTGGTTGACGTTCATCAGAGCAACTCCGAGATCGCAAATGGCTCTTAACTTGTGACAATCAAAATATGTCCTCGTGATATACTCTTTACGATCAGTGACTCAAGTGATTTATATGGGCATGTTTTCGCGAATTAGATCTTAGTTTGATTGGATTTTGTACCAAACATGATGTATATGAGGCTGTAATGGCCATGATGTGATTTTCGTTTTATTTCCGAGGCAAATGATGTGATTTGATGAGTCGATACCAAACCAGAGCATCCCACCTCTTCCTACTTGAACTTTTTTTTTTAACAAATTCCGATTAGATTTACTTAACTTTTATTTTCTAAGATTTTAAAATAAAAAATATCTAAAGCGTAAAAAACTTGTGGCTGATATTTATGTAGATAGTTCGCGATAAATAAAAGTCAAATAAATGTTTTATGATTGGACAATCAAGAGATAATTATGCTCTTGATCCTATGACTTACGTTCACTGTGTAGTTAATTATGCATTGTGACATTTCTTCCATTTTTAGTAGAGTTTGAACTAATGATGGCCAGGTGCGTGAATCGTTTTGCCTAATCTTTTTTCGTTCAATCTTAAATTCATGAGGAAACTTTAGTCTCCTTCAAGAACTATATTTTGAAAGGAAAATATTTCCTGACACTATTATCAGACATCGCATAATCTTAACCATAAATCCGCACATCATCACGTGTTTTGCATAAAGTACTCATTGATTGTGAGATCGTGCGGTCAGAAATAACTAACAGTACTATCTACTGTCAGGCTAGCAGCTTCTATGTTAAAAACCCCGATTATTACAAGTCCACCTTGCAAATTTTTTTTTTATAACCAAGATGTCCAAGCCAGCTTGCACGCACCTCGACTATTCCTCGGAGAAGACTAACACAGCAACCCACCACCATGGCCCCCCACTTAAATCACAGGTGCTCATCTGGGGAATCGAACCTGGGACCAGTGCGTCTAACCACACAATCTCAAGTACGCCCTAACCAACTGAGGTACCCATGGATGGGTTGCACACAAGCAAAAATCCATCCGTCAAAACTCCAACAGCCACAAATCCCTGCATCACCATTGAGAGATCCTCGTGGCCATCATCGTAACTTTGCCAACGAATTGCTTCCACTTTCTCAGCCAAGTTCGTCATCTTTTGCACCGTGCCATTATACGTGCAAATCTAGAGCCACCGGTTAGTTGGCAAGATCACCCTGACCAGCACTATTGCTGACGGACCAAGCCACGAGTCGCTAGTCTCCGTTGTAGTGTTTTCCACTGATTTTAGCTAGCTACTTGGAATTCATAGCCCCAATCGCTCTCTCTCTCTCTCATTGTTTGCTATGCTCAATCATGGAAGTTGTGTCTAGATCTCAAAACCTCAATCCTAGGTTCATATGAGGTTGCACCTCCATCAAACTCGATCCGAGCAAGCCTAGAGATTGAAGCAACGAGGGGTGATGGTCGAGGGCATAGTTGCACATGAGCGACGAGAAGAGAATAAGATTTGAGAGTGAAAATGTTAGCTTGGGTGGAGGCAAGTGACAAGTGATGTATGATGGCTGCGGTGTGTAAAGGATAGCAATGGCGATGGAGTGCGGCAGAGAGGTGAGTTCGACCAGGCCGACTAACAGAGAAAGGGGTAACAAGGATACTTTCGTCACCTAATGTTCTAGGGTGTGTATGAAGCTACTGAGATCACGAGACTGAAAATTCGTGTTAAAGTCGTGCAGTTTAGGTAAACTGAATCATGATTTGGATCATTCTCCCACATGCTCCTCCCAAAGAAATTTTCCCTGAGTCCACCAGTTTCGTCACCTTAACTCTGCATGGGAACAACAATGTCTCCTTGCATGCTGATTGGAAATAAAGAAAGAGTGAATTCCTGGAACTGTCTCCAACGTACCGGAGTAAATGAGACATTGAATGTCTTGGCACGAAAGGAGATCAGAAGCTCATGGACACACAAACTCAAAAGGCATAAATGAAGGGGGAGAGAAGAAGGTGGGGATTGATGTAGCATTTAACAGAAGCGATGCGACGGATGGTGAGAGAGTGACGTTGAGAAACAAGTTGAGAAGAGGGAAGCTTCAATGCTCGTTCTTGAATTCAAAGCATTCAATTGAATTCAATAAAGAATTAAAGAAGGCAGGTGGACTCACTTGAAAGAACCCCATCTCTCTCCCCCTCTCTCTCAATATCGAAAGGGGTTGGTCCGTTTAGGATGTTGAAAAGTTATAAATTGTGTCATTAAGGCGTGTATGAATTATCATCAAGGGACCCTCACCCATATTCTAGTAGTTGGTGAAGTTTTGGAAGGGTTCACCCTTCATTAGATTCTAATCCAATTGCATTAAATTAACGTCAGTTGCTTTTGTTTGCTTTGCTAAAATCACAAGTGATTCTAATACAGAAATGCTATCGGATGTACGTGAGTAACCCATGATTGATTATGATATGTTGATTTTATTCGATTCACCGCCAAGTATAAGAATTATTTTACACTTCCGCGGTCAGAAATTGGATACGTGGATGAATTCGGTCAAATAATTATTTTGAGTAAAGCAATGTGTGAAAAGTTTCTTAGACAACCGATGGACCTCATAAAAACCACGATATACTTATATTGAACTTGATCGTCAATAGGGTTGTGAAGAATAGATCATAGAGAAAAAGATATAAAAAAAATCCAAACTATGTCCACCGTGATACATTTATTCTGAACTTTTTTTGTGACAGCTAAAACTTCTAATTACACCTATTGTGACACGTTTATCCTAAACTTATTTCTTGTGACACAAAACACCCCGAACTTGTACCTGTGTGACACATTTATCCTCCATCAATGGTAAACATGTTACGGTAAACATAATTTAGGGTTTTTGGTGGATATTACCCTAGATTATATGAAGTCAGTTTCCTGCTTTTTAACTATTCAGAATGAGGAAAATATGGGTTGTCAATAAGAAAGGTGAGTGTAAATTTTGACATTATCGTAACTTTATTAAGAAACATTTATATCTTAAATGAACTCGTACACACTATTTTAAAGATCTAATAAATATTTATTGAATTTCAGGGAAATATCTAAACTATACGCTCATATGATTCTCATATTGCTGTAGTAATGGGTAATGCTACATTGGGGTATCACAAGGGTACTAATTACATCAACAGCTCACGTAGCACGTGCCATGTGGATGAAAATTCTACATTGCCCTGTTCAATCTTCCCGAAGATGAACTAGCTGTGATAGAAGTCCCGCGAGACTACTTGAAGCTCTTCACTTCATTCGAATTTAAGGACAAGAAGCAAAGCACGACAATACTTTCTGCTTTGATCTCGATCATTTCTTCTTTGTTTAGCGCTCAAGCGGCGTCTGGCCATCTTAATTATCTGACGCAGGGTAGCGCAGGGTAGCGATAACTGGAATACTCTTCCAACAGATAAACTGTAATTGAATTGATAATAGTCCGATTATTACAAAGAGCGGACGTCCATTATATAGATAGGACTCCTAAAAGGAAATAAGATTTTAGAAGATAACACTAAAACAAATCTAATCTAATCAAATGGAATTGAAATCAAATATCGCGATTATCTATCGCTAAAATTTTTAAAATAGAAAAATGCATAAAACTCTATCAAAAATCGTAATATTGCGTTTTCTTGAATATTGTACGACAGTTGTCCTGCATCATTCTCTTCCTCTTTAGAAAAACTCGTCCTCGAGTTATAACGTCGTGTCTTGATCCGCTTCCTCTTGTACTTCCAATGCCTCGTCGTCTGAAAGCCCACCACCTTCACCACGTCTCCGAGTCTATTCCTGTGAAATTTTGTAAAATTGGTAACGAGCATCTCATACTCTTGACCAACCTGCACTTTAGCTAGACTCAATGGCCTCGGCTCCAGCATATCGGCATACTCTTGTAAGGGAATGAACTCAAAATATTCAATATTAGGGAGTACAGCGAAAGTAGCATGTTCAGGAGGCAAGTTTGGATTAACATTTGCCTTGATCCACCCTTCGGATGCACCATAGTCAGTACTTAATAGAGGTGGTTCCCCTGCATGGTGCCTCAACTTTTTCAAAATTTTCAAATAAGGCTCCATTGATCCCCTCATGATCCCATACATGTACTTAGCATTTGGGAAAAGTTCCGGTATCAATCCATACCAGTTAATCCATCCTGAGTACTTCTTGTGTATTGGATCAGCCAAGGCCGCGTCCGGCTTGGGCAACTCCGACATAGCTGCCCGGATGCACGGAGCGGTAATTCTGCTGGTGAGCGGCAACTTCTCGAGTTCTGTTCTACCTTCTCCTCCAGGTTCTTCAATTCGCTCACCTCCTTCGTGTTCACCCGGTTTCTCGACGGAAGCCTCGGCTTCGAGAGCGATCTTCGGATCTTTCTGCTCCGTTTCTTCTCTCACCTTCGGTTCCTCCTCTAATTTCTCGAAAAGTTGGTCCTTTTTCTCGACGGGAGCCGTCCCTTCAGGTTTTTGAGCAGATCGTGAAACATGAGCAGCTTCATCCAATGGACGAATGGTAATTTTCGTCCTTCCCCACACGAACGAATAAACGTTGTCACGCGCTCGGTGAGTAACATTAACATCATATTGCCATGGCCGTCCCAGCAAGACGTGGCATGCATCCATCTCAACAACATCACAGATTATCGTATCATTGTACGTTTTTCCAATTGAAATAGGCAAACGACAAATCTGAGTTACCTTTAATTTCGATCCCTTACGAATCCATCCAATTGTATAGGGTGAGGGATGAGCTTCAGTTTTCAGTTGAAGATGATCAACAAGTGCCTGCGATACAATATTCTTGCAACTTCCGCTATCAATAATGACATTGCAGACCTTTCTGCTTATAGTGCAACGAGTGCGGAAAAGACTATTTCGCTCCGAATCTTCCTTTCGTGGGACTAATAGCAATCGTCTCACCACGCAGTTAACATGTTCATCTCGGAATTCCTCATGTCGGTGGCCTCCACGAACAAATTCATGTTCATCTTGGAAATCTTCGTCTTCGTCTTCTTTTTCAGGATCCTCGACATAGCCTTGTCGTCTTTGTCGGGGATTCGCCCTTCGCTCCACAGCTACTTCGGGATCACGAACGACAGGAATTCGCTCGGCTGGAAGAACGCCGGGGTTAGGGTAGTTTGCAGACAACCGTTGGGTAGCGGCAAGTAAGTCTTGCATCGTCCGTTGGCGGTCTTGCAGAGTTCGTCGAGTTTCCTCGGCAAACTGGGTAAACACCTTCCGTGTAATAGGCTCACCAAGATGGCCCTCAGCTACGGAAGTATATCGATTCACGTTCTTTGTCATCGTCACAAGGAGAAACCTCGCTCTGATACCAAATGACGCAAGGTAGCGCAGGGTAGCGATAACTGGAATACTCTTCCAACAGATAAACTGTAATTGAATTGATAATAGTCCGATTATTACAAAGAGCGGACGTCCATTATATAGATAGGACTCCTAAAAGGAAATAAGATTTTAGAAGATAACACTAAAACAAATCTAATCAAATCAAATGGAATTGAAATCAAATATCACGATTATCTATCTCTAAAATTTTTAAAATAGAAAAATGCATAAAACTCTATCAAAAATCGTAATATTGCGTTTTCTTGAATATTGTACGACAGTTGTTCTGCATCATTATCTCATTTCCGGTGTTCCCGAGCTTTGTTCGAATTTCAAAAGTGAGGCGAAATGAGCTTCAGGCAATGTGGCTTGGTCTTCCACGCCAGCTGCGACGATGTTTGAGGGGGACTTCTATCCAATTTCGGAAGAAGGAACAGTGGAAAACAGTAAATATAGATGGATGTACTTTAATTGATCTTTCCCTCATTTATATGGTTTCTACGATCTTTGTTTCCATGGCGGATTTCTCATGGGCTGCCCGACGTGCAGACAAATTGAATGTATGAGCTACTGCATGGTTGGTTGGACTTCAAGGACCTCATTTTTTTTTCCAGTTTAATTTGTCACTTCTTTATCAGAGTAAAAAAAAAAAATTAAAAAAACGTCTTGGCAATTTTTTTTTTATTGAGATGATTTTGGTTTATGTGTTTTTAAGAATCGGCGTAAGTGGGGGATGCAGAAAATTTAGGTCGGGGTCAAAACAAGCTGACAAGGACAGTTTTAAAAACACTAAGAAACAAATTTTAGTAGCCGAAAGTCGTCCGAACAGTTGTTCGCTTTATTTATCCAAAGGATGAGAGTGAACCACTCAACATAACAATACCATGGTCGAGTACCAATAGAAGAATATGTATTTGTTAGCAAAAGATGATCGGAAAGAATGAAATCATGCTTTGAGGCGTGATTAGTTTGTCCTTAAAGAATTGTTTGCCCTACAAGATTTATAATGGTCACTGGTAAAAACTCTCAAGGATATAGTAAATTCTCAAATGAAAATATCATATAACAATTTTAGTATTCCTCTAACAACTCTCAAATGGAAGGAATTGGAGAATAAAGCTGAATTTTAAGAACGAAAGAAAAAATTCAAGAGTTGAAAATTATTTTACCAGAAGTGTTTAATCTAAAAGGACACAACTTTTCATGTTTTAAAACTGCAAATTCGGTTATTATTATTGTTGTTTTCAAGGATTCGACTTAAGATAACTCTTGATTAGTGCGCCTAACTATTCGCGCACCCAGGTACCGCAGGACTTCGTCCGCTTTGCCTGTGGTCTTCAATTGTAAGACAACGAGCCTTCCACTTACATATCGGCCAACACACTCATATATTTTCGATGTGGGATATAGCACCTCTCTGTTTGTTTTACAAACAAACTATCAACAGTATTTTTCACAGATTGTTACCATCTAAAAATCTTGATGAAATTTGGTATACGATAATAATGTTTTCCATCTAAGATAATTGAGAAGCTAGGAAAAAGCGGAAAAAGAAAAAATTTCCCTGAGGATTGCCCCATGTGCATTTGTTGATCAACCAATTTTGTCAATTTCATCACACTTGACATTTCTCATATCATGTATAACCGACGATTTGAAAACTAAAATACATCATTAGGCGACCGGGAAACGAAAAAGCGAAGCTCGTACTATTTCGATATAAACATGAAGATGGGCCATGAATCGATACAGTTTGCTAGCTGCTCCGGGAAGACCAAGTGTGTGTGTGTGTGTGTTTGGGGGGGCGCAATGAATAGCCGAAGAGAAAGTTGGTACATTACTCGGGTATGGCATCGTCCGGATCGATCAAGGAAGGAAGTGGAAAAGTGCGTTGACTGTTCAGATCATGGGGAAGTTGGATTCAACGGCCTGAGAGGGTGGTGGTGTTGTGAGGAGCTTTAAAAGCTCAACACATCGATGTCGTCAGGTCTCTCGGAGCAAATTATTATAAGGGTTTTGTCCATGAGCGCCTCCGGGACGCTCGCTAACCATGTTTTGGTGAGGAAAAAACGGTGTTCGACATTCGATTTTGATCGAGCATGTCACAAGGACAATCGGTGCATTGAACGGGTGCTCCGAAGATGTTTTAAGTATTCGATTAATCATTTTAACGGGTGCTCCGAAGATGTTTTTCAACGAAATTTATTAGTATGGATTCATAGGAGCATGGGTAGGGTAGGATTTCCTTTTCTTTCTTTCTTTTTGTTGTTGTTGGGGTTTTGGCTCTTTTGCCTTTGTAGCTGAGACTGAGAGAGATGTGGGAGGAGGCTCTTAAAAGGTTGGGAGCACTTGGAGTGACCCAATTGTAGATGTTGGGAGTTATTGTGGTATTAAAGATGGATTGGCATTCAGGACCCCTCCTTCAACTGTAATTGCCAGTCTCCCCTCATTCAATGAACCCCTCCCATATTATGTCTCTCTCTCTCTCCCTCTAACACAAACAAAATCTCACCGTCTCTCATAAAAGCCTTCAGCTCTCTTCGCCTGGCCCTTCTGGCTTTTGGCTGAAGTTGGAGGTCCTTCATTGGCTTCGAATGGAGGTTGGCCATGGCTTCCGATTCATATCCAAGGATCGTGACGAGAGTAAATATCTCGAATCTGTACCAACCTCGAGCCGGGTCTGTTTCGGAATCGAGACACGAATCTGCGCCCCCCCTTACTCCCAGTTAATTTTGCGATAACTTTGGATGAATAGATGCGCTTCAACTCAAGCGTAAAATAGTGTAATAGAGTAAATAAGCTAGCGTTCGTTGGGGTTGTAGGATGCCTACAACCGGATACCAAACCTGTCCTTGTTCTAAAAACCCTATAGAGTTGTCTATATGGGATCCCTGATCAATTTTATAAGTTGAATATTGATACCCGACGACAATCTTACTAATACATATATTGAGATGTGAAAAATGTGACCTTAGGACAGTTGTCGATACTACTTAATGGGTTTTGGAAATCTGTTATTTTTAGGTTTGAAATGAGTGATTGCGTAAGCTAGCATCCCATAGGATACATAGCTCTTCTTCGTGTAAGAGTTGTTTTCTATTTTGGACCGATTTTCACGCACTAAACTTAGTCAATATTTCCACGTTTCATACACTATTACTTCTTCAATAATGGCAATTACAGCTACCTTATTTTGTGCTCTGAGGGCATTAGTTAACGAGACATGTCAACGATCATTGTGTATGAAACACCGATGATGTTCAACGAGTTTTCTAAGGTGTCTCGAGATATTCTTAAACACTTTTCAGAGATCTGTACCAAGGGGAATTCTTTTTATTTTACACGTAAGCAAAGGAAGATCTTATGCATTGGGATTTGGGTTCTTGTGGCGCCCTCAAGGTCAGGTGAGTCACTTTGAAGTTTGAATGCATAATCGCCCTACATCTGACCTTGGACCAAAGACATTCGAGACACCCAGGGCTTTGAACTTCGGCTATGTCATTTAATGGGTGCATAATTAAAATGTCATTTCAAGTTAGGTCCAACAGGGCCAAGCATACGAAATGCTTGATGCAAGTGGATTTTTTTGTCTCTGAATTTATGATAACTTCGTCTGGTCAAAACGTTCAATAGTGTTAACCACAACCTGAATCATAGGTGTTAGAGAATAATTCTCTAGGATATTTTCCTATCTTAGATATATTTAGAATATTTAAATTGATATTTTGTATCTCCCATGATTGTGTATATCTTTTGATTATGCGTGTCTTGGTTTACCTTAAATAATGATCTTAGAGGGCCTATAAATAGGCTAATGTAATGTTCTTTATGTATATCGAAATATATAAATTTCTTATTCCTCTCTTCCGCATTATATTTCTCAAGTTGGTATCAGAGCCTTTGTTCCGAGGCAACCCTAGTGCACCGGGTGCACAATCGCACCCGGTGCACCTCAGAAATTTCCCAATTTTCGCCTTATCATTCTCAAATTCCTCAAATAAATTCATCCCACTCGACAGTGTTTCATTGGAGTGCTTCATTTCGTCAGACCGAGCGCCACCAGGGTAGTCATGTCACAAAGTTCGCGAAGCGTCACCAAGTCGAGCTTTTCTTTTCCACGGAGGTATTTTTCAACACAGCGAAGACGCGTCTTGGCTTAATTCGCTTGCTGTAGCCACGCCAGCCGTATCGGCCGCGTTTGTTTAGTTACTGTCCCGGCAGCAAAGTCGACCGCAAAGGACGCATGCTGTTCGACTCAATTGCCTCCAATCCTCGACCGTTCACGCGTCGTTTTTGGAAAGTCAACATTACCACCAGATTCATCATTGTCAGACAATCAACACATTGGATTTATCGTGCCGATGAAGTTCAGCGCCGATTTCAACCATTCTCGCTATCTTATTTCATGGAAATCGAAGATCTATTTTTGGACACTGTTTACATTGTTTTCAAACTCAAGTTGATTGAACTCACCTTGAGATTGAGGGGGATGTTAGAGAATAATTCTCTAGGATATTTTCCTATCTTAGGTATATTTAGAATATTTAAATTGATATTTTGTATCTCCCATAATTGCGTGTATATCTTTTGATTATGCGTATCTTGGTTTACCTTAGATAATGATCTTAGAGAGCCTATAAATAGGTTGATGTAATGTTCTTTATGTATATCGAAATATATGAATTTCTTATTCCTTTCTTCCGCATTATATTTCTCAAGTATAGGTATTACGCAATCCTTACATAATAGTCAGTGAATTGGGAGAGCTTGGCCATCAGATATAGAACAATAATCTAATCATAAGTTACACTACTGGTGTGAAAGTGTCTTTCGCAAGTAGTCATGAATTGGAAATTCTCATCTATTGTAGGAATGAGTTACGGTAATTGAAATTCAGAACATAAAGCCAAATCAAATATGTATTGTAAGTAACGGGCGATGATCTACGACGATCAGATTGAGTCAAACCCTTGAAACAATTACAGCCAATGTCCCACGCGCATTTTCTTTGGATTTTTGTTCAGAAGTTCTCTCGGGGCACTTGTTAGATAATCGCTAATTAACAAATAGCAATCTTCTATTCATCGACTTTTTCTGTTACACGTGCGACTGATATCTTGAGGATTGAATATTTCCTTACTTAGTGGGACCGATATACATCCTACGGATTTTAAAATGCTGATTGACTTGATCTAATTATATTTCACTGGATACGATTAAGCAGGGATTGAATGAGCAATTAATTTATATCCTAGGTCACTAGCTAGACATTGGCAGCTAGACAGCCTTTAGAGAGAGAGAGCAACTTAGAGGTGAAGAAATTGATGGCAAGCGCCAACTTGGAACACACGTCATGCAGATGCGAGCTCTCTCTTAAAGCTGAGCCCTTCACACTTCCAACTGTCGATCGAAGCAGAGCCTCTGCCTCTCGTTTAATTCTCCCTATAAAACGTTTTCACTCTCCCATCCGCTCTTTCTCATACTCCACAGACAGAGAGAGGAGAGAGAGAGAGAGAGAGAGAGAGAGAGAGAGAGAGTAATGGTTTCTTTTCAAAATTCAACACCCCAGTCTCCGAAAGAGAGTGGGGCGATCGCTCAAGGTTTGGAGAGTCTATCCAAAAAGAGGAAGTGGGAAGAGACGCAACCACTGCGGCGCGGGCAGCAGCGAGAAGTAGCTGAAGAACCCTTCTGGAAACGACCATCGCCGCTGTCCGAGACGAGGGAAGCCGCCAGGACTGTGCTCGACATCGAGCTCCACCTCGAAACCCCTTTGCCTTGGGAGTGGCAACGATACCTTGATATTCAGGTACATGAGTCTCTTGTCAACACCTGTTGTAAAGATCAAGCGGATTCGTTTGTCTCGAGAAGTCGTGGGGACATGTCTTTCGATCCATGGAACTAAACCAATTCACAGAAAGTCAGTGTTTGACAAGGATTTTTGCCTCCTTTCTAAGCAATGATGCTTTCAAAAAAGAAAAAGAGAAGTCGACTGTAATAATGTGAATCACATACATAAAATCTCGGTACTTGACTTGAATCTTCTTCATTCCACCGTGATTGATGCAACTTTTACCAAGAGAGACCGAGTACAACGTCATAACCTCCGTTTGTTTCGCAATCTGGCCATTGGATTGTTTGGCTGACGACGATTTTCGTGTGAAAAGTACTTCTTATTTGCACACGTGTGATCACCAGGAATAAGGCGGAGCAACAGACTCTTGTGGGAAAATAGAGACACTAATTGAGCAAATTTACGTGCCTCGGTTCTTTTGCAGTCCGGACAGGTACACTTCTACAACACAAGAACACACAAGAAAACCTCCAAAGACCCTAGAGAAACCTCGGACGCAGGTCGCCCAACTAGCCCCAGTCGTCACGTGAGCTTAGACCTCGAGCTCAACCTCCCTTATAACCACGACCAGCAAGATGATCATGAGGACCTGTTCTCGAGAACAACAACACGTGACCCCGGCAATCTCTCTGAGAAGGAATCCGGATGGCAAGTGAAGAAGGTGCGGTCGTGGTTAGGATTAGAGACGAGAAACGAAACCGAAGGAGTAGGAGAAGAAGAAGAAGATGAAGAAGCAGAAAAAGAAGAGGAGGATCATATGGTCGCGACAGTTTGTGCGAGGTGCCACCTGCTGGTGATGCTGTGCAAGTCGTCCCCGACATGCCCCAACTGCAAATACTTGCACCCGCCCGATCAGAGCCGCCGGACACTCTTCAAGGGTCGGTGCAGCCTCCTATGCTAGTCGAGATGGTTTGAGACATATGTATAACCCTAAGCTTTGTTTATGTATTAGTACTAGGTTAAACGGGGACGATGAATAGATACATAACCCAAGGAAGTTTGTCGTGTGACTGTCACTTGTAATGAGAGATTGAGAGAGTGAAGAAGGGAAGTGGGACCAAAGCAGATGAGTGTAAGGATAGCTAGTCCGATATGATATGGTATGATGCATAATATTTGCGAGTACATTTTTATCTGTTTCCTCTCCCTTTGTCCTAGGCAAATGAATCGTGAAGGACCCAATTCAAACGGTGAATTGGTGATATGCTTCTCTCACTCTCTCTAAATCTATTCGCTATCGCAATCTTTCATCCAATTCCAACTTAGGTTTACGAAACACGTTGTTGGCTGCGATATGCCCGTGCCCAATTGTTAAATGTAATTGCTTACCAAACAAGACAATGTAAGAAATACCTCATGTCGAACCATATGTGTAGGCCTATCAAACGAGCGGATCGAGTCAGGCCATAAATGGTTCAGCCCAAATTGACCCGTATCTCCGTATTGACCTCTTTATTTGCATGGTAAGTTATCGACCTGTACCCAACCTGGAATTTATTTTAGATATTTTCTCCGTATATTGTTGCCTTTGATTTATAGCTGGAATCTTCTACGTCGCTTTTTATATTTTTTTTTTCCAAATTTCTTATTGAAAACCCGCGAATCTTGACCTGAAATGATTCGCTCTCATCATCAAATCAAGCCCGAAACCGAACGAAACTCGTTGGTGTTGTAAGCAATCTTATCCTAATAACATGTTATGCACAATCGTATGTTTACTCTTGCCTTCTCTTCCTTCTTTGTGCTGTGAACATTCGCTAATAAGAGTACGTATTTACACAAGATGAAGGCAAAGCAACGGCTTCTTGCTCGATTCAATGCAGGTCCTTCAATTATGTCAACAAGAGGAACTGGCTTCCAACCACACTTTGGCCAAAGAACCTGCAATGGAAATTCATCAAATACTTCAACCGGAAGAATCACCCAATTGAGAATTGTGCTCAAGCATGTCTGGCACACACGCTATGCTTGGCATAAGTACATCGAGAGTGCCATAATTTTTATATGATGTTCACTTGAGTGTCATAACTTTTTTTCGTTCACTTGAGTGCCACATTGAAGCAAAATCGTTCACTTGAGTGTCATTTCTGGCAGATTATCTTACGTGGACTTTTTATTATTTTTTATTTATTTCTCAGCGACACATGAATTTTTATATTTTTATTTATTTTGATGTTTTATTTTAATTTTAATTATTTAATATTTTTGGAAAAAAAAACTTGGATTTCCCCCTCGTCTGCCACGGCCTGCTAGCCCAGGGGCAAGGGCCGCCTCGCCCTCGGCCGACGATACCACGACAGCCTTAGACGACGGCCATCGTGGCCCCAGCGGCCGCGAGCGAGGACCCTTGAGGCCTCGCTGACCAGGGCGAGGCGGCCCTCGCCCAAACCTAAGGAGAGCCGCTGCGCCTCCGTCGCGATTGAGAGGGCTTCATCAACCACAGCTGAGGACTCGATGGCCTTTGCCAAGTCTAGGCGACGGCCTCCTCGGCCTTGGCCGATAGGGCCGCAAGGGCCCTCGCCTAAATCTGGTGAGGGCCTTCACTCCCTCACTCCTCGCCCTCACGGCCAAGAGGGAAAAAAACAAAACAAAAAGAAAATTTTCAAAATAACTTAAAAGTAAAATAAAATCCACATGTACATTAAAAAATTCAAAAAAAAAATGGCTCCGGCGATGTCACGCCAGATTTTTCGATGACCACATAAGATTTCTTATGGGGCAAATCGACGATGGCACTTAAGTGATTGTTTTTTCAAACTTATAGCACTCTGAACAACAACAACAACAACAACAACAACAACAACAAAAGGTTAAGGTACTCAAGTGAACGCCATACGCAACTTATTACACTCTGGGTGGCGTCCAAGCCCACTATTTGTTCGTGGGCATGGAAGAAGATTCTTGATCTTCGTTGGGAGTTCTATTCGAGCTTTGGATGGAGGATTGGCAATGGTCGATCCATTTCTTTCTGGTTTGACCTGTGGCACTCTAGGGGTCCGCTTTACAAGCTTTTCACCAATAGAGAGATCTTCTCTTCTCGCATTCCTCGTGACAGCTCAATTCGAGATTTCTTCTCCTCGGTGTGGGACCCTTCGGCTGTTTTGTCTTCTCTTACAACTTTGGTGGGTGCGGCTCCAGTTTTTGTCGAGGAGAGGGAAGACCGTTTGATTTGGCAGGGACATCCTTCAGGCACTTTCTCAGTTTCGTCGGCTTGGGAGTTAATCAGGCCTAGAGGACAACGTGTTCCTTGGCACTCCTTTATCTGGGATCGGTTCATTGCCCCGAAACATGGATTTCTCCTCTGGCTCATCATGCTCAATCGTCTCCCTACGCAGGTTAGGCTTCTATCTTATGGCAGAATTTTGGATGCTACCTGCCCTTTTTGCCATAGTAGGCCTGATTCCATTGAGCACCTCTTCTTTGCTTGTCCTACGTCGGGCTCTCTTGCATTATTTTGGGCTTCTAATTGCAACTTGGCTTGGCGGAATATGTCTTGGTCGGACACAATCTGTTGGGCCATGCGAGAATTTAGCGGTCGCTCTTTTTCTCACCGAATAGCTCGCTTCTCCTTTGGTGTTCTATGTCATAGGATCTGGATCGAGAGAAACCACATTCTCTTTAGGAACAAGCAGTTAATTATACCGGCTCTCCTCCATTATTTTCGAAAAGTGGTAAGGGACAAAGGCCTCACCTTTCGTCGTGTTGAAGACAATCTCAGCAACAGACGGGTGCAAAGGAATTGGGGTATCGCCACATCCATTTTTGATGACGGTCCTCTTGCTTCTTAGTATTTTGGTGTACTTGGCTTTTTCTCTAGACTTTGTTTTTGCTGGCTGTTCAGTCTTGGTACTTACCTTATGTAGCTCACTGCTTGCTCCGGGCATTGTTTAGCCTATGGTCCGTAGGATCTAGCCATTGATGTATTTTATAATGCCTTACACCTTTGCACCCCTTTAGGACACATCTAAGTGTCGTGATGGGGTCGAGGATTTTGTGTTTGGCATTTCTCTTGTACTTGGCGCGTTGGAAAGTGTTTTATAAACTTACTTTACCAAAAAAAAAAAAAGGGCTCACAGTACAACTGGGCAAAATCGATGGCTAGGCCCATTTCCTGCCACATGAAATTGGGTTCCAATAAAGACAGACAAATGTATTTACAAAACACAGGGAAGTTGCATCTAACTCGCTAGTTTCATATGTTACGGAGGATCATAACCAACAATTATGGCTCGCATAATAATCACTATGTTTTTCTATTTCTGGAGGAATGGGTTTGGAATAGAAATTAGTTTGGTAATGTAGTATCATTTTTCTATTTTCGGGATAAGTTTTTTAGCCAAGAAATACGTTTGAAACAAAAATGAGATCAGAAATAGAAATAAAAACTCTTCTCATTGCTCACTTTGTCTCTTTCGCGTGTGTTGGGAGCGCGCAGTGGAAGTTCAATACCTTTTCGCAGGGGAGATCACCAAGAGTGAGCCTAAGTCTGAGCTCGTCAATAAATTCAGTTAGACCCATCTTCACTCAAAAGCTTAAGCCAATGAGTTATGGGCCAACTTGAATTTATTAACTGCTCAATACCACATTAATTCTCCAATGTGGGACTTCTTTAACACAACTCACACGTGCATCCTAACAATCTCCCCATCACGTATGAGATCCAGTGTTAAGTTTGCTCTCCCTTAATCCAAGTATCCTTCCGCACCAACTTATCTCAACTTGAATCTCCATCAACGCCTACCGAGCCCGCGTTGCTGCATCACAACGTCCAACGGCCCGAAATTCGCATTGGCCACAAGATTCCTTCTTTGAGATCCATTTCAACTTGAATCTCCATCAACGCCCATCGGGCCCGCGCTGCTACACCACAATGTCCATCGGCCCGAAAATCGCGTTGACCACCAGATTCATTCCTTGATATGTTCACCAAACACCACCAAATTCATTGCTTGAGATGTTTACCAAACACCGATACATATCGAGAGCGGGCCACCAATCAACTATCGGCTCTGATACCAATTGTTGGGAGCGCACAGCGAAGTTCGATACATTTTCGCAGGGAAGATCACCAAGAGAGAGCCCAAGTCCGAACTCGTCAAAAAATTTAGTTGGACCTACCTTCACCCAAAAGCTTAAGTCAATGAGTTATGGGCCAACTTGAATATATTAACTGCTCGACACCACATTAATTCTCCAATGTGGGACTTCTCTAACACAACTCACACGTGCATCCTAACAGCGTGCATTCTTCCTCTCTCTTGCGTCCCTGTCTCTCATGGGCATAGAATCGGCCAGACTTCTCCATCTCCTCTTTGCTTGAGTTCCGTCCCCACAAGAAGCCTTGCCATCACTGTCAAACGTCTGTCGCCGCAACCATAGATCTACATGCCGTTGCAACCCTAGCTCCGTCACAACCTTGGGCTCCAATGCAACAAGGCGAGTCTCTATCTCCTTCTTTGTTGTCGTGACCTAAATGCATCTCCCTCTTTGTTGTCCGATTTGCGCTAGATTCACAACCAATTGATGTCTTCAACAGCTTGTACAATTCGGGAATAGAAAATTTGTGTCATTATCAAACGTACTTCTCTGCTCAGAACTTGTCTAGGGAATTAGCCAAAAATTATTCTCATGAACATAATGATTACCATTTGCACCCTTCACAAGTTACGAGGATGCGATAAGCTAAGAAGCAAACAACACTATTCCGCAACTTATATAACTACATATACACATCACATGATCTGCAGAAATGCTAACATAATCAGTCTATCTTGCATATAATGCCGGCACAGCTGCGATCACAAAGCTTATGAACGTCAACCCCAGTCCCGACACCACTACAAACTTTGGCAAAAAGAAAACCACGGTGATTGTGCAATAAAATTCCAAACTTTCAGCTAAAACAACACAAATTTGAATGACCTAGGAAAGGAAGAAAGTGTAATTATAGTGCACGCAACGAAGGCCAAGAGAAAGAAAGCATTGATCACTCAAGCTCACCTTGGCAACAGGCGATGGAGGAACGATTATGGGGATCCCAACTTGCACGTTCCATTCGCTTTGCGAATCTTCGATACTTGGCTTTATCGAATCAGAGATGAAATTGGGTATTTTTGGCGGGGGCCGATTGGGAAAAATCGAATCCAATTTGAGAGCGGTAAGTGAGAGCGAGACATGGTTTGATCTCGATACAATTTGTAATAGCTGCTCGGCCTTTCATTGTTCTAAGCCTTCTCGGAAGGCCATCGAAGATGAGCGATGTCGGAGCTAGAGATAGGCGGTGGGGGCATGATGTGGACAACGAACCATATCGAGGAGGAGGTGCTAGGGACCCGTTGTCCTATCCGCTTGGTCTAATTACTAGAGCGACGGCGAAGGAATTCAAGTAAGTTGTCGCCATCATGGTTCAAGATCTATAGAGTGGAGGCGATCTTGCTTTGAAAATTAAAGCTTTTGAAGCTCCTTGGCGCAACATGATCACATTTGGCCTGGCGAATCTGTGAACTGCGATGGATTTCGGCCATTCGGCATCGTTTAGATAGGTTTTTAGGCATTTTTTTTTCTAATTTTAGTAGAATTTTATTAATTAAGAATATTTTTGTCTTTTTTTCCCTTTAGGGTTAGCACCATATATAAGGGTGCTTATCTATTTCTGATAACACAACATTGATTCAAAATTTTATACATAGAGTTTTTTTCCTCTTCGAGTTCTCTTGAAGACTAGATCTTATTAAGACTTCCTTGTGGCGATCGATTCAACTTATCGAGCAAGATCGCGAATTCTCTTGTTCGTGGCGTCTACAGCGTGGATTAGTTGACACAGATTCGCCAACAGGTCATGTTTATACCGAGGTTACTAATCACATGTTCGATTGGTGGTCAAAGTTCGCAATTCACAACTCTTGGATCTTCGTAGAACGATCATTTTACTGATTTAATTCAACAATCTAGGGTTTATAGAATTGGGGATTCGTTATTAATTGAATTAGGGTTCTGAATTATTTTTGCTGCGATTTCAATTTTGATTTAGGGTTTTCGGTCCTAGTTGTTTTGATTGTATTGAGTTCATCCAAAAAAAAAAGTTTCTGCAAAAAAAAACCAAAAAAATTCAGTGAAAAAAAAAGCGCAAAAAAATGTATCAATGAAAAAAAATTCAAAAAAAATCAAAAAAAAAAAACAAAGAGGACAACTCGTTTCTTTTTTTTTTATTGTTAGTTGGAATGAAAAGAAAAAAATCAATAGCAAAAATTGAATTTGAATTCAAATCTAGTAAAAAGTTGCTGAATTGCTGAATTGAGCAGTGTATTGCTGAATTGATCTTGCTTGGTGGTTTAGTCGACTATTCTGAGGAGCTTGTGAGACTTGAATTATAGTCTGATAAAGAGCTTGAAAGAAGGAAACGAGAGGAAAATGACAAGAGTGTGTGAGCTTAATTGAGGGAAGAAAAAGCCTAGATTGAGTTAAACACGGGGAGAGTGACAAACACCTTGAGCGAAACTAGTGATGGGGTGTGGTGAGATTTCTTTTATTTCTAACGTCATCTTGCAGGTTTAGAAAAAAAAATCATGTCAGGCCAGGAAAGCATAAATCAAAGGGAGGATGGCACCAACCCAAGGGATAATGTGATTTTAGCAAGCATCCAACAGTTGAGCTTACAACTTGAAGCACTTAACAATTGAGTTGTGAAGTGTGAGACGAGACTTGATGGTGACCGAGAGACACCACGAGGGAAGCCACAAAATCAATGAGATGAGCCTAGAGCACAACCCAAATGGCAGCGGCAATTTGATGATGAATATGTGTCTGATACAGAATATGATCGAAATGGCAGGTTTGGGAGGAGAAACAGACATCGAGAAGATGATGAGCTTGACAATATCAAGATGAAGATTCCATCTTTCCAACGAAAGAATGATCATGATGCGTATCTAGATTGGGAGAAACGAATGGAGATGGTATTTGACTACCAGCGATATTCGGAACTCAAGAAGGTAAAAATTGCAGTTGTTGAATTCAATAATTATGCTATAATTTGGTGGGATCAACTTGTGAATAGCAGAAAACGCAATGGTGAGAGACCGATAGAAACGTGGGATGAGATGAAAATAGTGATGAGGAGGCGCTTTATGCAAAGTCATTACCACCGAGATTTGTTTCATAAACTGCAAAATCTCACACAAGGTAACAGAAGCGTGGAAGAGTACCATAAGGAGATGGAGATTGCCATGATCCGTGCTAATGTGGTGGAGGATATTGAAGCCACAATGTCACGATTTCTGTGTGGTTTGAGTCGAGACATAGCGAGGGTAGTAGAGCTGCAACATTATGTTGAATTGGATGAATTGGTAGATAAAGCTATCAAGGTTGAGAGGCAACTAAAGTTGGACTGAAATTACAAGAGTGGTGGAGGTTCAAGCTCGAATTGGAAGCCCAATTGGAAGAGAGACGAGAAACCGAACTGGAAAGGAAATAACACCAAGGTCGAAACTTCAAATGAGAAGGAGAAAGATGGCAGAGTTGGTTCGAATCCGGCTTCAAGTAAAATTGAAAATCCTAACACTAAAACTCGTGAAATTAAATGTTTCAAGTGTTTAGGCAGGGGTCATATGGCGAATCAATGCCTTAATAGGAGGGTGATGATAATGACTGGACTTGGAGATGTTCAATCTAAAAGTGACAGGGAGGAAGAAGATGATGTCATGCCGTCATTGGAGGACTGTAGCAATGTCGAGATGCCAGTCAAGGGTGAATTGATGGTGGATAGACATTCTCTTAGCGTGCAAGTCAAGGAGGAGGAGCATCACTAACAACGTGATAACTTGTTCCGTACAAGATGCTTGGTAAATGGTAAGATTTGTAGCTTAATTGTTGATGGAGGTAGCTGTACAAATGTGGCAAATTGTACTATGGTGGATAAACTAGGATTGAAGACTACAAAGTACCCTAGACCATAAAAACTTCAGTGGTTGAATGATAGCAGTGAAGTGAAAGTATCGAAGCAAGTTCTAGTTCCATTTGAGATAGTGCGATATAAGGATGAGGTGGTGTGTGATGTTGAACCTATGAAAGGGAGACATCTTTTACTTGGCAGACCATGACAGTATGATAGGAGGGTACATCATGACAGGTACACTAACCAATATTTATTGGTGATGAATCGGAAGACTTACACTTTGGTACCAATGACACCTACTGAGGTGTATGAAAACTAACTAAAACTATAACGGCCTCGTTTGGTTTAGCATTGCAGATGAGCATTTGGGCTCTAAAGTCCCTTGGCTAAATGCAAATGTTATTTGGTTCAATTTTTTGTTCACTTTGACCGGATGCACTTGCATCTGAAATGCAAGTGTAAGGGACCTTTGGCCAAAGTAGCTTTGGAAACTTGCATTCTCGGGATGAAAGTTCCCTCACTTAATGAATTTTTCTAGCTTCCCCTTTTTACCCTCATTCAGCAATCAAAATGCCTATTTTGCCCATTCACCTTTAGATGCGCTCAAACCCTAGACACAACGCACAGTCTCACCCTCTCGAACGACTCTTCCCGACAACGCACAAGTCTCTGGCTGATCTTTTTCTTCATTCTCTCGCGTGTCTCTTCCCATCGCCCTCTCTTGCTAGACTTCGAATCGCCGCTTTGACTTCATCACGCTCGTTTCTCTTCTCAGGTAAGAATTCTTGCGTTGGTAATTGTAGATCTGGGTTATTTATAAGCTAAATTGGCACTCCAAGTCTCACCCTCTCCACGACTCTTCCTCATCACCCTCTGGAACGAATCTTCCTGACGACGCACAAATATATGGCCGATCTTTTTCCTCACTCTCTCGTATGACTCTTCCCGCCGTCCTCTCTTGCTATACGTCGCTGTCCCTGAGCCCTCGAGACGCCACTTTAACTTCATCGCGCACGTCGTCACGCTCGTTTCTCTTCTCATGTAAGAATTTTTGCGTTGGTAATTGTAGATCTGGGTTATTTATAAGCTAAATTGGCACTCTTCGTTTCTAATTAGCATTTTATGTTAATAATTTGGGAATTTATAATACAAAACCAGAAGTGAAAGCGCAAGGTTTTTTGGGTTTTCTCAAAAGAGGGTTTTTTGCATTGTGATACCTATGTGTTGTGATAACAGCTCTGCATTGTTAGAAAGAACTAAAGTTGTGCATGCTTTGTTCTACACATCATCTCCACTGGAATTCGGTGTGCATTTGCTATTGTTTTCCACAGAACCACCTTGCAGTTTACTTGTTATTAGCCTTTATCTTCCCCCTTTGGTCTTTATATTTCTTGAATAAGGAAGGGAAGATTTCATTTGGCCTCTGTTTCTCCTTTTAAGATAGATCTACGGAGCAATTTTTTTTTCTGCTCCCTATTAATATATGTTCGAGCTGTTATAAAATGTCCTTGATAGTCTTCGTATTGCAACTTCTCCATTCTGTAATAGGTGTTGTTGCTTACTTACTAAATATGCATTGTATTGCAGCCTCTCTGTTCTGTAATTGATGGTCCTTCTTGTTGCTATATCTTATTTATTTTAGTGGTTTCATATATTTTCTTTTGTACCTCTCAATTGTGTTTATGTTCACAATATTACAATATGGCGAGTTCATCAAAGGAAAAAAGCAATTTGGACTGCTGAAGATGTGAACATATTTTGTAAATTGTGCATTGAGGAAATTGAAAAAGGCAACCGTCCTGCAACCAACAAGAGAGATGGATGGGCCGTCATAATTAACAAGTTCGAAGAGCTAACGGGCAAAAAGTACAACAAAATTCAAATGAAGAGCGAGTGGGATAATCTCAAGGAAGAATGGAAAAGATGGAGGACATTGATTTACAGTGAAACATGACTAGGATGGGATGACAAGAAGAGAACCATTGCTGCGACTAGACATGGCCATTTGGGCCCGTGGACCCGGAACCGGCCTGTTGACCGGGCCCGCGGGCCCGAACCGGAACCGAAACCGACCTTCAAGGGCCGGTTCCGGTTCCACATTTTTCGGAACCGGCCCAGAACCGGCGGTTCCGGGATGGTTCCGGACCGCCATTTAAAAAAAATAAAAGAAAAAAATAGAGAAAATGATAATTTCTTGAAGTGGGATTCGAACCCTTGGTCTTTTGGTTGAAGTAAACGCCATAAACCACTCAACTACCTTCAATTTAATTGTTCATATTGCAAATAAATTATAAAAAAAAAGGTATGGACAAATTGAACCGGCAGAACCGGCGGTTCCTTGAACCGGGCCCGGAACCGAAATCGCCTCTTCAAGGGCCGGTTCCGGTTCCAGCTTTTTTAGAAACCAAAATCGGAACCGTCGGTTCATGAACTGGAACCGGCGGTTCCGCGGAACCGGTCACGTCTAGCTGCGACTGATAAATGGTGGGACGATAAAATTAAGGTTCGCTTCGCTTCCTTTTTTATTTTTATGCTAAATTGAAGGTCATTGACACAACTTATTGAAATACTCTTATCATTATAACAGGCTAAGGCATACATCCTGATCTTGATATGCTATTAGCTAGAATGTTCAGTAGTACAGTTGCTACCGGAGGAATCACATGGAATCCTGGACAAGGTTTACGTATTGAGGAGGATGTTGATGCCACACAATCTAATATCGCTGAAGTTGATGTATCTGCTGATGATATTTTGGAGACTGAAGGTTGTGAAAATGTTGTTGAACAAAATGCAACTTAAACCCGTAAAAGAGTGGCACAGATTTCAATGAGGCAAGCTCGGGAAAAGAAAGAAAAGACAATGACGCCACAACAACATCTTGGAAACTAAATTGAAAGGATGGTTTTCGCTGTTGAAAGTAGGAGCAATGCCACATGTCAACCAGATTATGGATTTGGTCCTTACAAGGACCTAATGCAATTGGTGGATTCCATTGCTGAGATTGTGCAAGATGAAAAGTTATAATTTTTCGCAATAAAACATTTCAAGGAAAAGAAAGATAATTGGCAAGTTTTCATGAGCTTGAATACTGATGCACTAAGAGTCAAGTATCTCAAATTTGAGATGGACGAGCTCAGTCATATCTAGGATGTTATAGCATCTTATTTGTACTCTTGACTAATGCTATTTTATTTTGTTGTGAGATTTTTATTTGGTTTATGTGTGAACCCAATCGAGCAATGTGTATTATTTTTTTTATGTAATAATTGTTTCTACTTTGTATATCACCGCTACTGGATGAGTGAACCTGGAAATTTGTGCTTCACCATTTCTCTGGATGGTGTATATGATGATTCCTTTAACCAATGTTTCGAGATTGAATAAAGCCTTTTGTCAAACTCGAACCATATGGTAGAGTTAGCAAAATAGTTCTAGTAGTCGTAGAAAATCTAAGAACTCCATTCTTTGATTTTGTTTGCAGCCAAGGATTTACTGTTCTGCATAATAAAATGATTTGTATATATTTTTCATAATGCTCGAGAACTTAAAGATTGAATCGTGAATTTGTGCATATGAAAGAAAATGTTGCGCAAGGCACTGCATGCTGTTGAAATTATCACCTTTGACTACCCATGTATGTAAAGCTGACATTCATGGATAATTTTTTTTCCTTTGTAATCTCTCTTTTTGCTACGATAATTTATATTTTTTGTCGACCTATTTGCTCTGCTAATGATCTAATGCTGTTTTTTTCCTTTTTTCCCCTTTTTCCCTTTTAAACTCTTATGGTTGTTATTCACATTTCTCTATTGTATGTGGCTTTTTATACTGAGTCGAAGTCACAGTTTGTCATTACTTTTGTTTTGCAATGACTCTATTTAGCTACTTTCTCCATAGATTGAAAATGGTTCTTAAATGTGGCAAATAATTGAAATGGATCTTGAATGTGGCAGATATATCTAATGGGGAATGAAAAGCCCCTCCCAAGGCTGAAAGAGGTTAATAGAGTTCTTTACCTTTCTTTGATGAGTCTGAAGCATTAGTAGCATTTATTATCTTACTGTATGGTATGTACAATAACTTTTGCAGTCTCTCCTGAAACATATACTGGAGAAAAGAGCTTAATACTGTAAATCTATTTTGGTTTTCCTTAGTGACATGCAAATCTATGATGTAGGTAAGGGCGCCGAAAGGCGCTTCGTCATCTTGCAGCCGAACTTCTTGGGGGTTCTATCTGAAATGGAGAACACTGCCCTGTAATTGATTGACTTTGTCCTAACTGTAGAAGAGCATTAAAGATCAAGTGAGGTTCAAACAAGAGTAGAAGAAATTAGGCAGTTGAAGATGTCATAAATGAATGTCAAAATAGCGTTGCTTCCTCTTTTGTCCCCTTTATTCTTTGGGAATGTTGCAAAATCTTCTGTTTGTCTGAATATCTTTTGTCTTGGTACAACTACTGTATATACTCGGTTTAATGAATGGATGTCTATTTCCCATTGTAATAAATAACTGGGCAGTGTTTAAAGCTATCTTTACGTTTGCAAAATCTTCCTCTTTATGTTTTTCCCAGAGTTGTTGCTATGTTATCTCATCTGCATTTAAAGCTGTCTTAAATGCCAGGTTTGACAGTTATCAACTCGGGGCCGTGGTAATCAGATTGTCCATTTTTTTCCTTATCCTCCGTTCGGGGGTACAACAACATCATTCCCCACTTTCACTTTTATAACAAAGTCTCGTCTGCTTACTGTTCTCTCGCTCTAGCGTAAACCAGAGAAAAAAAAATCAGGCAATTCGAAGGGAAATATTACTCCTTTGGCACATCATCTTATCTTTTCTCATGCTTGTGTAAAGTTTCTATTTTTTTTTCCTTTTCATTTCTTTGTCCCTTCTCTATCCGTTATGAGAACTAGGAAAATTTGTCTAATTTCGCAGTTATGGATTCTCCTGAAAGGCAAAAACGCAAAGAGGAGGAAGACAATTTCTTGGATCTTCTCGCAGTCACTCAAGCTACTATTACCTGTCAAGCAATGTACCTTTGTAAACAACCTTGCATGACTTCATCATTTACAGGTTATGCATGGTTAAAAGAGTTGATGGCCGAAGATGCTAATCCGATTAGGTGCTATAATATGTTTCGAATGCATAGGGTTGTATTTAGCAATTTGACGCATGACTTAGTGACACGGTATGGCTTGAAAGGATCTAGGAATACTGCCGTTGAAGAAATGGTTGGAATGTTTCTT
The DNA here is from genome assembly GCA_021437785.1 of Rhodomyrtus psidioides. Taxonomy (NCBI): domain Eukaryota; kingdom Viridiplantae; phylum Streptophyta; class Magnoliopsida; order Myrtales; family Myrtaceae; genus Rhodomyrtus; species Rhodomyrtus psidioides. The sequence continues at coordinate 13,124 of JAILYB010000023.1, read as the reverse complement.
TATATATTAGAACACGGTGCGAGTAATAGGTTAGCAAGAGAGCGCTTTCAACGCTCGGGAGAAACCATTAGTAGGCACTTTAGCTTAGTTTTAGATAAAGTATGCGATATGGCAAAAGATTTGATCAAACCAACCGATCAACAATTTCGAGAAGTTCCAGAGAAGATCAAGAAAGATCGACGATTTTATCCATATTTTAAGGTAATTTAATATTTTACAATAAAAAAATCAAATCTTAATGTAAATCAAGTAATTTACTCCCCTCGGCTCCATTTGAAGCGCACACTGCTTCACCGCATAGGTTTTCACCCTTTTTTCACCATTTTGTCTAATTTAAATGTTGCATTTTGACTTTCCCATAAACCTTGTGGATATGCATTAATATATATGTGTTATTTGTTCTAGGATTGCATTGGAGCTATAGATGGCACTCATATTCCGGCGGTGATACCTACGTGCGATCAAATTCGTTTTATTGGGCGAAAAGGAACAATAACTCAAAACTTGTTAGCCGTTTGTAATTTTAACATGGAATTTATCTATGTTTTTGCCAGTTGGGAAGGACAATCTCATGATACCCGTGTCTTCCATGAAGCCGTTGGAAGACGTGATGCACACTTTCCCCATCCTCCTCCAAGTTCATTAGTCAATGGTTTATCAACTTTATGTAGCATCAACTTATTATCTATGCGACATGTTAATTAAATCTACATTATATTTGTGTAGGTAAATATTATTTAGTGGATGCTGGTTATCCAAATCTCATGGGTTATTTGGGGACATTTAGACAAGTGAGATATCATTTGCTAGAGTTTCGACAAAGTCCTTCACCTACAGGTTATCAAGAAGTGTTCAACCGTGCCCATTCATCGTTACGGTTAGAAATTGAGAGAGTCTTTGGCGTATTAAAGATGAAGTGGCATATTCTAAAAAAAATGCCAAGTTATCCGTATGAAAAGCAAGTGCAAATTGTTATAGCGACAATGGCTTTGCACAATTATATACGGAGAAATGCCGTAAGGGATATGGATTTTGAAGATGCAGATTTGGATCTCGAGTATGGATATTCAGTTGACTGTGATACTGTAGATGAGGGGGCTAGTGCTTCAAATACTAATGCATCCTCTGACATGGCATATTTACGTGATGAAATAGCGATGAGTTTCGTTAATAATTAAGTAGGTTTGTAATTTTTGGAGGAAAACTTTTATTTCTATTCTCAATGTTTTATGTAATCATATTTATTATAACGATCTTTTGATCGTACGTGTCTTTTATTTTGACTTTTTAACTTATAAACTTGCTAACATGTCTTTTATGTTAATGTCAATGAGAAAATATAATAATTGCAGCTTTTTTTCCTAATTAAAAAAATAAAGTTAAAAATATTAAATTAGGACACCAAAGGACTTTCCAAATTTAAAAGTTCACCAAACAACATTTTGTCCAAAGTTACATCCAAATGCATTTTTCAATTACAGTTTACTAAACATTATTTGCATTTCTCCAAACCTCTTTAGGTTAAAGGTATTTACATTTTACCAACCCCTTTTGCCCAAAGCTGAACCAAACAGGCCCAATGTGAGGTTGAGAGAGAGAAAATGTGAGAAAACTGAGGGCTTGTGTGGAGAGTCTGAGACGTAAGGAAAAGAAGAGGCTGAGAAGAACAAAGTGATAAAAGGAGAAGGAAAAGGAGAGAGAAAAGAAAAGAGAGAAAAGAATTTCTATGTAAAAACGAGCAAAGTGAAGAGAGCTTTGACTCTGGACCGACTGATGCTTGTACTTTTGTACAATTGGCATTATTTACTATTAACAATCTTGACCCAAGTTTGCCTAGTTCTGTCGTGTCTTTATTGCAGGAATTTGAAGATGTCTTTCCTGATGTGATTCTTGGAGGTTTACCACCGATTCGAGGCATAGAGCATCAAATTTATTTGATTCCTGGTGCCACATTACCTAACCGACCCGCATATCGAAGCAATCCCGAGGAAACAAAGGAACTTCAGCGGCAAGTTAGTGAATTACTGGAATGAGGATATGTGCGAGAAAGTCTTAACACGTGTGATATTCTTGTTTTGTTAGCGCCAAAGAAGAATGGGACTTGGCGAATGTATGTTGATTGCCGAGCGATAAACAATATTACGGTAAAGTATCGACATCTTATTCCTAGATTAGATGACATGTTAGATGAGTTACATGGAGCTTGCGTATTTACTAAATTTGATTTGAAAAGTGGCTATAATCAGATTAGGATGAAAGAAGGGGATGAATGAAAAACTGCATTTAAGACCAAGTACGGACTATATGAGTGGTTAGTCATGCCATTTGGTTTAACTAATGCACCTAATACTTTCATGCGGCTTATGAATCATGTTCTGCGGGCTTTTATTGGTCGATTTGTGGTTGTTTATTTTGATGATATCCTGATAAATAGTCAGAGTCTTGATGACCATATTGAATATGTGTGGATTGTTTTGCAGGTTTTAAGAGCTGAGCAATTATATGCTAACCTCAAGAAGTGCTCTTTTGTTACTAACAAATTAGTATTTTTAGGATTTATTGTTGGTGCTGATGGAATACAGTTGACGAAGAGAAGGTGAAAGCAATTCGTGAGTGGCCGACACCTAAGACTATAGGAGAAGTGCGTAGCTTTCATGGCTTACCAAGTTTCTATCGACGATTCGTAAAAGATTTCAGCACCATTGCCTCATCTTTAACCGAGGTTATCAAGAAGCACGTGGATTTCACGTGGGGAGAAGATGAAGAGAGAGCATTCAATCTATTGAAGAATAAGCTAACTAATGCTCCTTTGCTATCTTTACCGAATTTCAATGCTACTTTTGAAATAGAATGCGATGCTTCTGGTACAAGAATTGGAGCCGTGTTGATGCAGGGAGGGCGTCCCATAGATTATTTCAGCGAGAAATTAAGTAGAGCGACATTGAATTAGCCAACTTATGGTGAGAGGTTTGGAGACTTGGCAACATTACATATGGCCAAAGGAGTTTGTGATCCACACCGACCACGAGACCTTAAAATACTTGAGGGGGCAGCAAAAGTTGGATAAAAGACATGCCGTTCATCGATATTTTTCCATATGTAATCAAGTACAAAAAATGTAAGGAAAATGTGGTAACTGATGCACTTTCTCGAAGATACGCAATTCTAACTATTCTTGGAGCAAAGTGCTTAGGTTTTGAGCATATCAAAGATTTATACACTGATGATGATGACTTTGGAAGAGTGTTTGAAGCTTGTGAATATGCTGAGTTTGAGAAATTTTATAGACATGATAGCTTTCTCTTTCGTGAAAATAAGTTGTGTTTGCCTAGATGTTCTCTACGTGAATTGTTGGTGCGAGAGACGCATAGTGGTGGTTTAATGGGGCATTTTGGCATTATCAAAACTTATGAAGTGTTGCATGAACATTTTTATTGGCCACACATGAAGCGAGATGTCATACGTATTTGTGAGAGATGCATTGCGTGCAAGCAAGCTAAGTCTTCAACTAAACCACATGGTTTGTATACACCTTTGCCTATTCCGACGCATCCTTGGGTTGATATTTCTATGGATTTTGTATTAGAATTGCCTAGGTCTAAGCATGGTAGGGATTCTATTTATGTGGTTGTAGATCAGTTTTCAAAGATGGCTCATTTTATACACTATCATAAATCTGATGATGCATCACATGTTGCTGATTTGTTCTTTCGTGAGGTTGTACGTATGCATGGCATGCCTAGGTCCATTGTTTCTGATCGAGATACTAAATTTCTTAACTACTTTTGGAAGATATTGTGGAAGAAATTAGGTACACAGCTTTTATTCTCTACTACTTGTTATCTACAAACTGATGGGCAAACCGAAGTAGTTAATCGAACTTTAGGAATATTATTGCGTGCTATCATTAAAAAGAATATTAAGACTTGGAAAGATTGTCTACCGCATATTGAGTTTGCCTATAATAGGAGCATGCATTCTGCTACTAAATTCACATCGTTTAAGATTGTCTATGGTTTTAATCTGTTAACTCCGTTAGATTTAACCCATTTGCTTGTTGATGAGCGTGTGGATTTAAATGGTGCTAAGAAGGCCGAATTTGAAAAGATATTGTATGAAAAGACGCGGCTGAATATTGAGGACAAGACAGAGCAATATGCAAAGCAGGCCAACAAGGGCCGTAAGAAAGTAGTGTTTGAACCCGGCGATTGGATTTGGGTCATATGCGCACGGAACGTTTTTCTGAGCAGCGACGTTCCAAGTTATTACCGTGAGGGGATGGACCATTCATGGTATTGGAGATGGTCAACGATAATGCCTACAAGCTTGATCTTCCAAGTGAGTATAGAGTTAGTGCTACTTTTAATATTACTGACTTGACTCTTTTCGATGTAGGTGATGATTTGAGGGCAAATCCTTTACACGGGGGAGGGAATGATGTGGACATCGAACCATATCATCGAGGAGGTGCTAGGGACCCGTTGTCCTATCCTCTTTGTTCAATTACTCGAGCGAGGGCGAAGGAATTCAAGCAAGCTGTCGGCATCATGGTTCAAGATCTATGGAGTGGAGGCGATCTTGATTCGAGAATTAAAGATTTTGAAGCTCCTTGGCGCAACACGATCACATTTGGCCTGGCGAATCTATGAACTGCGATGGATTTCGGCCATTCGGCATAGTTTAGATAGGTTTTTAGGTATTTTTTTTTTCTATTTTTAGGTGAATTTTATTAATTAAGGATATTTTTGTCTTTTTTTCCATTTAGGATTAGCACCATATATAAGGGTGCTTATGGATTTATGATAACACAACATTGATTCAAAATTTTATACATAGAGTTTTTCTCCACTTCGAGTTCTCTTGAAAACTAGATATTATCAAGACTTCCTTGTGACGATTGATTCAACTTATCGAGCAAGATCATGAATTCTCTTGTTCGTGGCGTCTATAGCGTGGATTGATTGACACAAGTTCGTTAACAGGTCACGTTTATACCGAGGTTACCAATCACAAGTTCGATTAGGGGTCAAGGTTCGCAATTCGCAACTCTTGGATCTTCGTAGAACGATCAGTTTCCGTAGCGATTCACATCAGGGCAGTGGTGTATCAAATCAGTGGAATCCAATCTGATCGAGAGTCACGAATCGGTGATGATAGTGACTTGGGCTTTTCATAACATAACTCTTTTTTTTTCCGGTCAAACATAACATAACTCATTTTTTACCTATTTTGACAGATTTTTATTTTGGCAACCAAATGCATTCTCCGGCTTTGTTTGGTCTTGCTTTGGTTAGTTGTAAGTAAAATCCAAAAAAGATCCTCTCGGATCACACGATAACTGGCCTAAATATTTTTGGAGAGGACATTGTGTTTGGCGAAACACCATATATGAGAGTGAATAGAGGGATAGTCTTGGGAAATCTTGTTTGCCCCTCATTCAACTTTAAGGTGGGTGCACGTTGAACTCTGAACATCAAGAAGCTGCATTCTGCTTCTGAGAGAGGGTTATCTCCGAGGATTAGAGGGATCAACCTTAGTGATGGCAATGGGGGAGACATGGCCATCGAAGTATATAATGGCTCCATAGATGGTCATGCATTTTCCCTTACAGATAGAGACTAGAGGTGTCAGATGGATAGGATGGATCGGGTTTGGGTCGGGACGAATATGGTCCGACCCATATTGACTCGTCCAACCCTTTTTTACCCATATTGAGCATTTTAATGCAGTCCAATGACTAAATTGAACATGTATCAAAAGTTCATGGATCAATTAAACAATACATTGGGAAGCTCAAGGACCACATTAAATAAATTTAAAGTTTAGGGATCATTTTTTTAATCGAAAGGAAGATTTCATTCATTAATCGGGGTAATAGTTGAGAGAGTTACACAAAATGCTTTCAAGCTTGCAAATAATAGCTAAAAAAAAGAAAATAACAAAAAGCAAATAACAAAGCATATCATGCAGTTAGAAGCACAATCTCATCCTCCAAAAATATATTTACTTTTATAAAATTAAGTCAGTGACAAGCACACACCGAGAACTTCTGCACCAATTGCAATGGCTTGCAGGGCGTGTCTAAATTCAACGTCCAATCACCATCGCTAAGCAGTAACACTAATAGTAGTATATTGAAAAAACATATATCAAATATTTGTAAAGAATTCTCATATCTATTCTAGATTTATGTCGAGAGAGTAAAATCCCTGGATTTAGAGCTAAATCTAAATCGAGAGAGGAGGGCAACCTAATTTCGAAGAGTTTGTGGAGCAACGTCACGAACATCCTCATCGGTAGCCGACTAGACGAATGGAAAAACTAGTCTCCACATTCACCCAAGATCAGCTAGAGAAAATTAGTCATATTCACAACTCTTGAAACATAGAGGGAGAGAAAAGAAAAAGACAACCCTAGCAAAGAAAATCGATGGCGAGACGAAGACTTCGGCTCGACGATCTTCTTCCAAAGGCCGACGATCTCCTGAACAAGCAAATCATGAACTAGAACTAGCTTCCAAGCCAAAAACTAATCGAGAAGCATGCAAAGAAGATGAAGGAGGTGGCGAGAAACGAAGAGAGAAGAAACAAGTTGAGGCAATCACCGAAGGGAGGGGGAAGGGGAGGGGGGAGGTAGGGAGGAAGAAGAGTTCCTTTCTCTCCCTGAGAATATATAGGCGGCGGCAGAAACCCTAAAAGAGGATAGGGAGAGAGACAGGTTACATTGGGTTAAAGTTCGGAGAATTTAAGTCATTTACTCTTAAAAGTAATTTTAAAATGCAGCAAACCCCTCCTCCATTTTTATTTCTCCCGAAATGGATTTACCTTTTTATGAACTGCTTGACCACTTCTCACATATGTATTGTCGTCCTTAATTGGGGTTTGATGGGAACTTTTTGCTCCAAGCTGGGGGATTAATAAAGAGAAATGAAGATCTCTTGATTAGTGACTCCTTTCGTGAGGATGGGAGTTGTTTCCTCTGATGTTGCTGAAGCTTTTTAAGGACTGATTTCTATTGCTACTACTCGAGGGATATCGTGAGAGATGGCCAGGTAACTTGGAATGCCTCCGATGTGGGTCATCTTGCAAGAAATATGCTCATGCACTTGCTACGGTCGAAGTCCCTGGCACGGGATATAGGGAATGTTTCGCGTGGATCTAAAAGGCTGGAACTACACCACAAATTCTTGCCTTCGAAATCTCTCATAATTTGACCTGATATTATATATATATATATATAAGGGGGTCGCGACCCTCGTCTAAAATTTTCATGGACAACGGCCACCACGAGGAGGCGGATCCAAATGACACCGAATGGAAAGGCTGACTCGAGGTACTACAGGGAGTGCGGAAGTGATGGGTGGAGACCCAAAAAACTGGACACGAAAAAGATTTTAAAAATTTTCAATCCTACCTTAAGTTTCACCAAATATTTGATGAGAACTTCTATAATTTGTGATAAGATTTTTCATAACTAGAAGTATTAGGTGGTCTTGAGCCTATTTCACCTCAAAAGTTAGCTTAAAGAATGAGACTTTTTCTCATACTAATAAACCGACCACCAAACCCTTTTTCAATAGATATGAGATAACTCTAACAATCTCCCCCTCACATATCGAGCCTAGCTTCGACGCTGCAAGTTGCAATCTCTCTCTCACACATGGAGTCTGGGTCGGAGCCGCAACAACTAGTATCTCTTCTGTATGATTGTTGGGTCCAAAATTATTGATAATATGGGCTCTTCCTTCACATAGGATATGGGTTGAAGCCGCAACAATACATATCTCTCATGTGTGACTGGTTGGGTCCAGGCTTGCTTGTTGGTAACCTGCTCTGACGCTAGTATTGAGGTTTTCCCTCACACTTAAAAATCGACCATAACTTCTTTCATAACATGGGATAACCATAACAATCTTTCCCTCACACATCGGACCTTACGTGGGATAACCCTAACAATCCCTCCCTCACACATCGAAACTTGGATCGGAGCAGCAACAATCCGTATGTCTCCCATATGACTGTTGGGTCTAGACTTATTGGTAACTTGAGCTTTAATACCAGTGTTGGGAGTCATATTACATCCTAAAAACTAGCTCAAAGAATGATGATTTTATCACACTTATAAAACAACCACCAACCCTTCCACAATCAATGTGAATAACCCAAACTCTACCTTACGTAAAGTTGTCAGAGTATGATTAATCTTTAGATTTGAAATGACTGCTTATATACCTGGTATCAACCATAATTTATAAAAAAATTATGTCGTCTTAGTAAAAGGGGGAAGTGTTAAGCATTTACCTAATGTGAGATATCATATTACTCGAGGAACCCTAGATGTTGTCAAAATAAAAGATGGTCAACAAAGACGTTTTTTGCGTATTCTTTTATCATTTCGTCCAAGAGTAAGAGTAATTCTAATTCTATGAATTTTTCTATAATACTCTTTTCTTGAATATCAGTCAAAAAATTTGAATTGCCTAATATTCCACTAATTAGTAATTCCAAATTCAAGATATTTATTAATGAGAGAGAGATCCACCAGGGAAAAAATACTATAGCTGTGACATTTCCACCAGATTGTAAAATGAATCAATTGCCACTTCATGGAAATACAAGGGCATCCCTACAAAATCCAAAGGGCAAAAAAAAAAAAAACCCCTCTAACTTTAGCATATGACTAAATTGTATCCAAAATCATTCATCTCATAAAAACCCCCCCAAATTTTTACTTTTGTCCTAATTTTACCAATCTAATACCCGAAAAACAAAACTTCAAATATTAGCATATGTCCCAATTATGGGGCTTTTTCCCAAAATGGTGCAAAAAAAAATACAAAAGTGGGTTTAAAAATTTTTTATTTACGGGATTGGGGCCAGTTCGGGAGTTAGAGTCCACACAAAGGCCGTGCGGGACTTTAACTCCCCCCCGCACCCAGCTTGCGTGGCCCACCCATGCGGGCCTTTTTTATTTTTTTAAATTTCGTAATTTTTAAATTTTCCAATTATTTTATATTTATAATTTAAAAAAATCATAAATTTTTACTTTTTTTCAATTATTTTATATTTATAACATTTATATTACTTTTTCAATTAAAATACAAAATTATAAATAAAAAAACAAAACAAAAAACGAAAGAGATAGCTGGGAAATAGAACCCATGACCATGACCACCAGAGTACTCCGCCCGAATAACGACCAACAAGATAAACAATCGAATTAGTAGTATTAATTGCAATTTAATTAATTTTACACATATTAAAAGACGTGATATTAATTTGGACATGAAAAACTGCCTAGTCCCCTTTCCCATTACAAAAGACATGATATAATGAGTTTGACATGGAAAGATTGAAAGAGGAAAAAGGAAAAGATGGTTCATTAGAGATCAAGAAGTGGCACCGGAAGGAGAAAATGCAAAATTGACAAGAAAAATAGATTTTTTTCGGGGGGGGGGGGGGGGGGGGGGGGGGGGGGAGCCAGACCAAACCTACGGGCGTTTGCCAATGGATTCGTTAAAAAATTACTCGAAATATTAAAAAAAAAATCGCCCCAAACGGATGCCTGAGCGTTGAGATATGTCCTTCCAAAGTTTTCACTTTTTTTTACTCGTTTGCACTCTTTTGATGCGGTTTGACATCTTTCCATGCGGTTATTAACTCTTTTGCTATGATTTCCCATCTATCTATTCCTGCGGTTTCAATATATTCCTACTCAGTTTAAAAAAAATGTATTTTAATTAAAAAAACCACATATAAAATAATTAAAAAACATGAAATTAAAAAAAAATGTATTTTAAATTTCGGTTTAAAAAAACGTGGGCCTACTCAGTTTTAAAAAACATATTTTAAAATAAATGTAATAAAAAGGGGGACAAACGTGGGCCTACTTGGTTTGATTTTTTTAAATTTTTTTAAAAACATAAAAAAAGTTACGAAATTAAAAAAAAAATGACATGTGGGCCTACCACCGCACGGGCCCTGTGCGATAGCCCAAGTGCCACGCGGGCCCGTGCAACACTTTGACTACTGCCACGCGGGGTGTGAATTGGTAAATAAAAAAAAAAGTAATCCTAATTTGGTAAAAAAAATAGACCTATTTTCAAAAAAATAGCCCTCATTAGTCAATGTAATTGGGGTTAAGGATTGTTATCTACTATTAAAACTTTGATTTGTTGGATTATTTTAACTATTTGATTGTTATCCATGTTCTTTTAATTTGGATATGTCATCTTCATATATTCTTACCAATTTTATTTTATGAATATTTTTTATAAATTATTTACGTAGTAAATAAATTAATTACATAAATACTAAATTATTTATTAATTATGTGTCTTAATAATTTTTCATTTAATTATTAATAATAATTACAAATTTATATAAATATAAATGTTATAAATATAAAATAATTGAAAAAAGAAAAAAAATATATATATATATATATATATATATATATTTTTTATATAAAAAGACTTGCCCTGTGGGAAAACCTGCACGGGTGGGCCATGCAGGCCGTGCAGGAGTTGACTCTGTACAAGCCCCAATCCAGTAAATAAAAAAATATTTAACCTATTTTTGTAATTTTTTTTGCACCATTTTGGGAAAAAGCCCCCCAATTATATCCAAAATTTTTTGTCTCATAAAAAAACTACAATTTTTATTTTTGTCCCAAATTTAGCACCACTAGCCTTTTGTCCATAATCATCATTTGTTAATATTACGTAACATTTTTACATTATTAGTAAATCATGCATCAGCAAAACTGACATGAGCCACTCAAAATATCATATTTTGGATTCTCTCCAACACTTAACAACTCAAAGAACGGCTAGATTATGGAGATTTGATTATTTGTACTAATGATTTCAAATCTCATTGTCCTTGAAATCTACTGTTTCCAAATATGGAAGATTTATTTATAAGTTCGGTGAGAAAAAGCGAGCTACATAGAATTAACAAACGGTGATTGTGAATGAAAGGCTGATGGTGGTAAAATTGAGACAAAAATGAAAGTTAAGGGTCTTTATGAGACAAAATTTTTTTTGGATATAATTTGGATAATTGCTAAAAGTTGAGGGTTTTTTGGGGTATTAGACCGGTAGAATTGGGATAAAAGTAAAGTTTGAGATTTTTATGAGATAAAAAGTTTTTTGGATATAATTAGGGTATATGCTAAAATTGAAAGAAATTTTTAAAAAATAGTCCGAAGTGCATTCATTTTCTCAAAAAAATGGTCCAGGTGGATATTGTTTTACCCAACTTTATTTCACTAGAGGACCTCAGTTCGCGACAATGAGTATGTAATATTTTCGGTGATTGGAACAAGGCATTTTTGTCCAAAAAATTTGAATTAAAAAAAAAAGTCAAATTTTCCAAAACCCAAGCTCTCTTCTTCGCTTCTCCAACCTGCATTCATCCACGAATAGGGAGCTGGCCATGTGCGGTCGGGTGGTGGCCACGATTACGCTAGGGGTGTGCAATCAGGCAGCGGCGACCTTCAAAGGTGAGGGATTTTGAAAAAAAAAACTAAAAGATTTCTCCTCCTAGGGTTCACAAAAAGCGTTCGCCCCAATTTAAAATTATTTCGATTGTCTCTTCCGTGTTATTTGTGCGATCCGGCTAAGGTCTAGTGGCGTTGGCGACATGCGACTTGACAACGGCTCTGCCTTCGAATAGGCCATGGTTGGGTTGTTGGTCGGAGCTTTCTACACGATTGTAGACCCATTGTCAGGTCGCACGTCGCATAGCAGCAGAACGAACCTCGACCGAATCACGCAGGTAACATGGAAGACAAAATCCAATAAAAAAAAATTTGAATTGGGGCGAACGTTTTTCGTTGAACCCTAGCAGGAGAAGTCTTTTAGTTTCTTTTAAAATCCCTCACCTTTGAAGGTCGCACCTACCGCCGCCTGGTCGCAAGCCCCTAGTGTAATTGTGGCCACAGCCCAGTCGCACACGGGCAGCTCCCCTATTCGTGGATGAACGCGCGTTGGAGAAGCGAAGAAGAGAACATCGGGTTTGGAAATTTTGGCTTTTTTTAATTCAAACCTTATTTTTTTGGAAAAAAAATGCCCTTGTTCCAATCATCAGAAATATTACATGCTCATTGCCCGGCGAACTGAGGCCCTCTTTTGAAATAAAGTTGGGCAATTTGTATTCTTATTTAAAATAAGATTCACTTTGGACATCAATTTTAAAGAAAATGAATGCACTTGGAAGCCTTTTTGAAAATTTTCCTTAAAATTGATGTTTTTTTTTTATATGAGGCCAAATTCCAAAAAATTTCGTACCAGAAAAGGAGCAAAAATAAAGGAAAATTTTCAAAAAAAGGCCCCAAATCCCTTTGTTTTTTCAAAAAAGGACTCATAGTGAGCATTGTTTTAAAATAGGGCCTGAAGTGTCTAATCATATTTCAATTAAGGGCCTACTCAAAGGGTATCTTTGTCTTTTAATATTTTGGCCTTTTCTTTTTTCTTTTTCTTTTTTTCCCCCTCCCACCCTTCCTCCCTGTTCATCTTCTCCGCAGGTCGTCTGCTTCATGTGAACGTCAACACTGTGACCGTTGGGGTTGCCGCGGAATCGACTCGGTCGGTCGTGACTCGAAGGAGAATGGCCGTGAACAGATTTGCAGGCCTCTGTTCGTCCCCTGTTCATCTCCGATCCCCGACGCTGCCGCCCCTTGGCTCATCTTCGATCCTCGACGCCGAGTTGATGCTGTCCTCGTCGGCCCGATCTGGAGCTGTGGCCTGCAAATAGGAGATGAGCAAGGGGCAGCGTCGAAGCCTTAGCCATGAACAGATTTGCAAGCCTGCTCAACGAAGCCTTAGCCATGAACAGCAAGCATGATTTCCTCAAGCTGTGGCTGCCCTATCTTGTGTTGGATTCCAGAAGGCTTTGCAGGTGGGAAGGCTGCCCCTCCCCCCTTCGCAGGCGCTGGCCTTTGGCCGGCGGGGTTGCCGGCCCTTGCCGAGGCGCCCGTGACCTCCCCTCTCCCCCCCCCCCCCCCCCCCCCCCCCCCCCGGTAAGGCAGGAGGGGCAGCCCTCTTGCCTCTCCGAGTTGCTTTTTTTTCCCCACGCAGAGCTCATAGACTCCTTCCGCCGCTTCCAGAGGACGAGCTTACT